>OX422212.1:47438665-52238665 GCA_949130495.1 Sambucus nigra | reverse complement strand
ACGAAAGGGGCATCTAACGAGATCTCGTTCAAACGAAAGGCATCGAACGAACATCCCACTCGTTAGAAGGCAAACTGTCACCTCGTTAGAAGCTCGTTCGAACGAGCTCGTTCGAACGACCTGGGCAGGTCTTCTAACGAGATGCCAGTTTCGAGCCCAGAATTTTCCTATCTCGTTTTTCTCTATTTTCTTCACCTCTAATCCCATATAAAAATCATCCCAACAGTATTTTAAGGTTTCTAATCCACACTAAACATTCATAGGTCATAACTTAACATTTATATAGGGCCAAATCTTCCTAAACATCATCTAATTATCATAACTCCCCAATTTTTCCCAAACCTTATGAACATGAACCCTAGAAATTTAAAGTCTTCAATTTGCATAAATAAATCCGTTTTTGTAACATAAAAATTAGTAATTCTTTTAGTTCAATCACCCAACAACAATTCTACATGGAAACCTATATCGAAATCTGAATTTATAACTCCAAATTAAATGGGTTTTTACAAGTCTCCTAATACAATGCAATTATATCAATTTCTAAGCATGGAAGAAGCATTCGCTTGAAATTAACGTAATTAAACCACTTGCCTTAGATAGTTCTCTGAATTTGGTGTTGGTGAATGGGTTGGTTCTCCCCTTTCTCTATGGATTTCCTCCCAAGGTTGAAGATGGTGGTTTTCTCTTTGGGAACCTCTTCTAACTTCTCTCCCACTTCTTCCTATAACTCCCGTAGCCCTTTAGTTGGTTAAGTGCTGGTAATGGCTTAGTGGGTCACTAAATATCCTAATAGTTAACTCCCAAAATTCGTTGGTTAATTATCCTAATTTTTCAAAATTACCAAAATACCCTTTTAAGTTGCCGGTATGGCCCAATAATACCCCGGGACCCAAACTAAACTCCCGGCTAGTGTTTTCTGACTATTTCGACCCTTCCGGACACGTTGGCGCACTCAAAATGACCATATGGTTGATAAAAATAAAATCCACTTTTTAATTAAAATAATTATATTCATGATGCGGCTGTCACGCGCGTCCCAACAAAATTTCCTAAATTGCCGTATTTCAATTTCACGACAAATTCAATATATACATATATTGCCATTTATACACATTATAATCAAATACCAACTCACATCTCGTTAGTATTTTATCCGGATTAATTCTCAATTAATTCCCATTTAATTTAATTAATCCCACAAATAAATATCCATAAAAGTACGGGGTATTACATACTTCCCCCCTAATAACAGAATTTCGTCCCGAAATTCGGAACTAGAAAGTACCTAGTAAAAATAACTCTGGATAACGTTCGCGCATCTCATCCTCGCGCTCCCATGTGGACTCCTCGACATTATGATGTCGCCAGTGAACACGCACTAACGGAACTATCTTTGACCGCAGTTTCTGCTCACTTCGGTCCAAAATAGCAATCGGTCCCTCCTCGTAGGAGCTATCGGGCTGGAGATCGATGTCCTCCAAAGCAATGTGAGAATGAGCCAAATCGTCTCTAAGATATTTCCTTAGCGAGGAAATATGAAACACATCATGAATCCTGTGTAAATGCTCCGGTAACCCAAGTCTATACGCAACAGACCCAATCCGCTCGATGATAGGAAATGGCCCCACATATCTCGGTGCCAACTTCCCCTTCTTTCCAAATCACATAATCCCCTTCATAGGAGATACTCTGAGTAAAACTTGGTCCCCCACTTGGAACTCCCTGAAGAATCTCTTCGCATCAGCGTAGCTCTTCTGACGATCCTGAGCTACCCGAATGCAACTCCGTATCAATTCTATCCTCGCCGAAGTATCCTGAATCACTTCCGGCCCAAGTAGTTTGTTGTCCCCCACCTCCAACCAACATGCTGGGGAACAACAAGGTCTACCGTACAACGCCTCAAATGGAGCCATGCCAATGGTGAACTGGTAGGAGTTATTGTAAGCAAACTCCACCAGTGGAAGGTACTGCTCCCATCCACCCCCAAAATCAATGATGCACATACGCAACATGTCCTCCAACATCTGATTTGTACGCTCGGTTTGCCCATTGGTCTCCGGATGATAAGCCGTACTCAACCGCAATTCCGTGCCCATGGCCTCGTGAAAACTCTCCCAAAACCGTGAAACAAATATCTTGTCTCTGTCAGACACGATATTTAGGGGCACACCATGAAGTCTCACTATTTCTGCAATAAAGAGCTCGGCATACTGTCCCGTAGTGTAGTCGGTCCTTACGGGTAGAAAATGAGCGACTTTGGTCAACCTGTCCACAATTACCCAAATGGAGTCGTGACCTCTCTGTGACGTAGGCAACCCCGTGATAAAGTCCATGGATATGCTCTCCCATATCCACATCGGGACCTCTAATGGCTGTAGAAGTCCTTCCAGTCTCTGATGATCCACTTTTACCAGCTGACAAATGGCGCATTTAGAAACAAACACGGCAATATCCTTCTTCATCCTGCTCCACCAATACTGTCGTCTCATGTCTTGGTACATTTTGTCTCCACCGGGATGTACCGCGAACCGTGAGCCGTGCGACTCTGCCATCACTTCGTGTCGCAATTCCTCCCCTTCCGAAACTACCAGTCTCCCATTGAAGCGTAATCCCCCGTCTGAACTAACGGTATAGGACTCGGCTCCCTCTGCTAGTAATCGAACTATCTGCTCTTGACAGAACGAGTCATTTGCCTGTGCCCTTACCACATTCGCGACAATCTGCGGTGTAACAGTCATCACAGACATGAACGATTGGGCCACTGCATCCTGGTGTCCCAACTCCTCCCACTTTGCCTTCCACACCCCTGCCACCTCATCCACTGGCCTATGGCTCAACGCGTCTGCCACTACGTTAGCCTTCCCCGGGTGATATTGGATATCAAACTGATAGTCCTACACAAACTCAAGCCACCTCCTTTTCCGCATATTCAACTCCTTCTGCGTGAATAGGTAATGTAGGGACTTGTGGTCCGTGAACAATCGAAACTTCTCCCCCAAAAGGTAATGTCTCCAAATCCGAAGGGCAAATACCACTGCCGCTAACTCCAAGTCATGGGTGGGGTAATTCTTCTTGTGAGGCTTAAGCTTACGGGAAGCATAAGCTATGGCCTGACTCTCCTGCTGCAATACACCTCCAAGTCCTTGTAAGGACGCATCGGTGTAAACTAAATACTCAACTCCCGGTCTCGGTAATGCTAACACGGTACTGAAGTCAACTTTTCCTTCAACTCATCAAATACCAACTGACAGGCATCACTCCAAATGAACGGCACACCTTTACGAGTCAGATGTGTCAAAGGACCCGCTATCTTTGAGAAACCCCGAATAAACCTCCTGTAGTATCCTGCTAAGCCCAAGAAACTACGGATCTCAGTCGGTGTCGTGGGCTGTCCCCACTCCCTCACCGCGGATACCTTTCCCGGATCAACAGATATCCCCCGGTCGGAAATAATATGCCCCCAAAACTGAACCTCCTTCAGCCAAAACCCCACTTCTCATACTTTGCATACAGCTCATTCTGACGTAGCGTCTGCAAAACCTGCCTCAAATGCTCGGCGTGCTCCTCCTCTGTCTGGGAGTAAACCAGAATATCACCAATGAAGACAATTACGAACTGATCTAGGAACTCTCTGAACACCCTATTCATCAAGTCCATAAACACGGCTGGAGCATTGGTCAAACCAAAAGGCATAACCCGAAACTCGTAGGAACCATATCTCGTTAAGAAAGAAGTCTTCGAGACGTCCTCATCCCTGATACGCAACTAATGGTATCCTGATCGCAAATTAATCTTTGAGAAGAAAGAAGCTCCTCTCAGCTGGTCGAATAAGTCATCGATTCGAGGCAATGGATACTTATTCCGTATCGTGACCTTATTCAACTCCCGGTAATCCACACACAACCTCAACGATCCATCCCTCTTCTTAACGAACAACACAGGGGCACCCCACGGCGAAGTACTCCTCCGAATAAACCCCTGACCCAACAACTGCTCAATCTGATCCCGTAACTCTCTCATCTCAACTGGAGCCATACGGTAAGGTGCGCGGGCAATAGGCCGAGTGCCCGGCGTCAAATCGATTATAAAATCTATCTCCCTACTCGGAGGTAGTCCAGGTATATCCTGAAATACATTGGCGAACTCACTAACAACGGGTATCGAATCAAGTGGTATCACCACTTCCTTAGGGGTCTCCTCCTCTATGTAGTACAAATGAGTGGACGATCCTCCCTCAGGGCGAGGCATCGCCACTAAGAACATCTCCTGCCCGGGAATGGCAAAGATAATACTCCTACTAAAACAGTCAATCATGGCTCGGTATGCAACTAGCCAATCCATACCAATAATGGCATCATACTCGGTCATCTCTAACACTAACATATCAGCGGGTAAAGTAAACCTACCGATCTCTATACCCACACCTCTACACATAAGCGAAATCATGGAACCCCTACTCAACGGTGAGTCTACACAAGTATCGGTGCTCTCTGCGGTGTCTAATAACCCAATAGTGCGTGCAAATCTCATGGCAATGAAACAATGTGTGGCCCCCGTGTCAAACAAAATACGCCCTATAGTCCCCTGAATAGAGAACATACCCTCAATGGCCGGTGGATCCTGTGGGGCTGCGGCATGCTGAAGCTGATACACTCTCCCATACTGAAGCTGCCCCTGCTGAACTGGGACCGCTGGAATGGGTGGTAGTGCTGCCATCTGTGGTGGTGCTGGGAGGGCGGCGGGAAACATAGGCCTCTGTGGCTCGTGTCGAGCACCCTGCTGCTGCTGCTGTGGGGCCCTGCCCCTATCAGGACAATCCTGGCGTTTGTGGACAGTCTTACCACAAATGAAACACTTCCCCTGGAAGTTTCCCCCTCGCTGCCCCTGCTGACCACGACCCTGGTGACCGTTACCATTTCTGCCCTGGCCTTGCTGGCCCTACTGAAACTGCTGTTGACCATTCTGCCCCTGCTGGCCCTGATGGCCGTTCGGACCCTGATGGCCCTGCCTAAAACCTCCCTGTCCGTGCCTGAAATTCCCCGATCTGAACCTCTTATAATCCCCCTGCTGGGAACCCTGGTCACCCTGCCTCTGTCCCTGAGCAGATTGTGCCCCACTGGCACCATTTCCCCCAGTCCTGCCCTGATGGCTGGACTCTCCTGATCTCTTGCTCTCAGCCATGTGAAAGCGGTGATCCTGGCAGTGTAACAGTGCAATGTTAACCACGTCAGAATAAGTGGCTAACGAGAGGTTCCCCAACAAATGCTGACGGATCCTCCATGTCAATCCATCGGTAAACTTCTGAATCTTCTTCTCTTCTATCGGTATCTCATCCGGGACAATATTCAGTAAATTAGTGAATTCGGCCTCATACTCGGCCACAGTCCTTCCCTCCTGTCTAAGGTTCATCAACTTCCTCCTCATTTTCGTGTGAACAGTTGACGGAAAATACTTGCGGTCGAACCGCACCCAAAACTCCTGTATCGTGAGAGTATCTCTCTCCTCCACGGTGGTAATAGACTCCCACCACTGCAGTGCAGATCCCACTAGCTTGAAAGTAGCTAGTACCTGCTTCTGAACATCGGTGCACACATACATCCTCAAGTGCCTCTGAATGTCTTTCCTCCACTGACTTGAAACCATAACATCGGAGCTACCTGCAAACTCCGGCGGGTGCGCTTTCTGAAAAGCATCACGTACACGTTCCCAAGCAGACGGGAATGCATGTGCCTGAACTGGCGCGGCTACTGGCACCTGAGGTGGTGCCTGCTGTACAACGACGAGAGCGACATTTACCGCTTGGGCTACAATAGCTGCAACCTCTGCGGCATTCATGGTGCCCTGTACTGGTGCTGGCTGGGGCTCTGGCTGTGCATCCCTAGGAACTCGCTGCGCACGTCGTGAAGGCATCTGAAATGAGAGTAAAGTCTATAAGTTCGCAGTTATAAACTTAAAATAGCTGAAGAGCGAAGCATACATAAAGGAATACAACAGTCCTAAAATATAGGGCTCTACATCAAAGAAAGCTCAGCAGAAACATAATAAGCCGTACAGATCCTAAAGGACACTAGAACCTGATGCTCTGATACCACCTGTGACACTCCGACTAATTAAATACCGGGTAGCTACTCCTTTATTAAAATTAATACAAAATGTCAAGTTGGTTCAATTAATAGCATCACTGTCGAAATCATTTTAATGATTACTAACCACCTAGTATTTAAAAAGCGAGTTACCAATTTTAAATTAATTCTGATTATCATGAAGTAAGTGAAGAATAAAAGAATAACATAACCATACACAATAAAGTCCCAAAAGTGAAATCAACAAGTAATAATGAGTCTAGAGGAAATACTCCTCACAACAATCCCAATATGGAAATAAATAAAACAAGTCTGCAACCTGAATTAATTACAAACCAAAGTCTGAATAACTGAAATAAGAAATGTCTCTAATAGAAATGGGCGACATGCCCTACAAATGATGGAACTGAATATGGAATCAAAACCAAAGGAAGCGTCTACTAGCAATGCCCTGTAACTTCCACAACAGCTACAGCTCGTCACCTGAATTGAAATCCTATGCATGGTGTCCTTGTGGCTGGGCACCTAAAAGGTTTTTACAAAAATATATTTGAAAGCAAACGGGTCAGAGCCCGAAAGTGGAGAGTATTTTAAAAATAGCAAGTGCTTTAATAACATTAAAACAATGAATGCAAAATACATGTTAGGACGTGCACTCACATGAAATACTCACCTCTCGACTAATTGTGCACTCCTAACGTACCGTACTCATTCAAGTGATTCTCATATCTAACTAAACCGACATAAGTTCTAACCTTCCTACTCAATTCACAATATGAATTCCCAATGTTATCACTTAAATAGATAGCTTTACTTAAACTCGGATTCTCAATTATCAGCGTTACCATTTCACAGCAGGTTATCCCTTTTTATCTTTATCAAGACGTTACTACAATCATACTTGCAATTAAACATAACAATTCCTCTTCATTTAACCATATATTATTCTCATCATAAATATACAATATAAGCACCCCGAGACTAAGCTACGGTGCACACATACTCTGTTATCCATCCCGTTACATCACGTACATAAGGATTACAAATTCCGAATCTCTCAGGAATTGTTAGAATAAGCACCACACACAAAAATGGAGGCGAACATAATTCAACATATCCATGGTCACGTACATACCTACGCTCCATAGTCAGCTGTCTTATTAACTCACAAATAAGTCATTCTCTTGAACTATGTCCTCGAGGTACCAATCTAAATCCGGGCAACACAAAGATTAGATGGCCCTAAGCGAACGTAAACCTCCCGTGATAGCAAGTATGGTAGGTATGTCATACACATAAAATCATATACATATACTAAGCATGCACACATCTTAGTAATTATCATAATTTATTAGTGGTATTCTTCTCATTCTCATACCAACTTATAGTTTTACACCTTTCATATGTTCGGTTCGTATGTATTTAATTCATCAAGTATTCTCACAACGTGATTAGTCACCCGCGTCCTAATCCACAAATATTATTTGGTTCCACTCACACTTCTAGGTTTTTACTCCTCAATATATCCCAAATATCCCAACTATCTCAATTAGTCATCAAGGGAATGTCATCTCTACAATTAAACAAGGTTACGGGACACTAGAAATCAAATCAGGCCAAAAAGGCCAAATTATCAACTCGTTAGAAGTCTCGTTCGAACGAGAGTTCGTTCGAACGAAAGGGGCATCTAACGAGATCTCGTTCGAACGAAAGGCATCGAACGAACATCCCACTCATTAGAAGGCAAACTGTCACCTCGTTAGAAGCTCGTTCGAACGAGCTCGTTCGAACGACCTGGGCAGGTCTTCTAACGAGATGCCAGCTTCGAGCCCAGAATTTTCCTATCTCGTTTTTCTCTATTTTCTTCACCTCTAATCCCATATAAAAATCTCCCCAACAGTATTTTAAGGTTTCTAATCCACACTAAACATTCATAGGTCATAACTTAACATTTATATAGGGCCAAATCTTCCTAAACATCATCTAATTATCATAACTCCCCAATTTTTCCCAAACCTTATGAACATGAACCCTAGAAATTTAAAGTCTTCAATTTGCATAAATAAATCTGTTTTTGTAACATAAAAATTAGTAATTCTTTTAGTTCAATCACCCAACAACAATTCTACATGCAAACCTATATCGAAATCTGAATTTATAACTCCAAATTACATGGGTTTTTACAAGTCTCCCAATACAATGCAATTATATCAATTTCTAAGCATGGAAGAAGCATTCGCTTGAAATTAACGTAATTAAACCACTTGCCTTAGATAGTTCTCTGAATTTGGTGTTGGTGAATGGGTTGGTTCTCCCCTTTCTCTATGGATTTCCTCCCAAGGTTGAAGATGGTGGTTTTCTCTTTAGGAACCTCTTCTAACTTCTCTCCCACTTCTTCCTATAACTCCCGTCGCCCTTTAGTTGGTTAAGTGCTGGTAATGGCTTAGTGGGTCACTAAATATCCTAATATTTAACTCCCAAAATTCGTTGGTTAATTATCCTAATTTTTCAAAATTACCAAAATACCCTTTTAAGTTGCCGGTATGGTCCAATAATACCCCGGGACCCAAACTAAACCCCCGGCTAGTGTTTTCTGACTATTTCGACCCTTCCGGACACGTTGGCGCACTCAAAATGACCATACGGTTGATAAAAATAAAATCCACTTTTTAATTAAAATAATTATATTCCTGACGCGGCTGTCACGCGCGTCCCAACAAAATTTCCTAAATTGCCGTATTTCAATTTCACGACAAATTCAATATATACATATATTGCCATATATACACATTATAATCAAATACCAACTCACATCTCGTTAGTATTTTATCCGGATTAATTCTCAATTAATTCCCATTTAATTTAATTAATCCCACAAATAAATATCCATAAAAATACGGGGTATTACAATGCGGTCATGATCATTTTGAAATAAGTATAGTTCGTAAGGGGATGGACGAGAAGAGGAAGTGTTCTTTCGCAACGCAATTTTTATAGACCCAAAAAGACGAGGGGATGGACGAGAAGAGGAAGTGTTCTTTCGCAACGCGAAAATGTGATGGCCCCATTCGATTGAAAGGCGTTCCCCACGATAATGTCCATTGGAGGTTGAAGTTGTCTATGGGATACACAACCATGAGGCGTCAAAATCACTTGTTGGACACCCATATGCCGACTGACTCTCCCAAGAAGAGTGGAACATTTCTTCTGAGATGAAAAACAATGGGGTGGGCCTGAAGGAAGTACTCCAGACATTGAAAAATAGATCGGAGTACAATTATTCATCCATACGAACAATATATAACGCTAAAAGAAAAATGAAGAACGTTGAGATGTAAGGTTACAGTTCCATGCAACAGTTGATGCATTTTCTCATGGAGAAGAATTATGTCCACTGGCATAGAAGGAATGAGCAAACTGATGTGGTGGAGGGTTTATTTTTTGTACATACCACCTCTTGCTTGTTGGTGAAATGCTTCCTTAGTGTACTTGTGATCGATTGCACCTAGAAGACCAATCGGTACAATATGCCATTATTTGAGATTATTGGTGTCACTTCTATCGGGCAATCTTTTTGTATTCCATTTTCTTTTCTGAAGAGTGAGAAAAAAGAGAATTTTAGATGGGCTCGGCAACATTTGCAGTCATTATACGAGCCAAAAGCTTTTCCGTAAGTTGTTGTCTCTAACGAACAACAATCTTGCCTAAATGCTTTGCCAATCGTGTTTCCACTTTCCACCATTATATTATGCTTATTCCATGTTCAAAAAAACATTGAAGGTGTATGTGTGTCATTCTTAGCATCACTGTCAAAATTCAATTTATTTTACTAATACCCTAATGGCACGGTGTCAAATTTTAATCTTTATTATTAACATGCAGTAATTATAAATGGAATAAAATTTCATTCACCATTTCCATACACATAATAAATAATAATAAGATAACGAAATAAATAAATATGTCTGGAAGAGCACTCCAGATAAAATCCCAATACAGTCATCCATAACTAAATTCTAAATCAAATACTGGAAATAAATGAAAATACAATGTCTCTGTAAATAATATCCAGATAAGAATGGGCGACATGCCCGACTGAGATAGATAAGGATAAATAAGAACCGAATAAATGTGGAGGCGCCTAATAGCAAGGTCCTGCAACTTCCACATCAGCTGCAACACGTCAAAAGTAGGAACTTCTATACCTGGCGTCCCTGTGGCTAGGCACCTAAAAATAATTTTATAAAATTGGATTTGAAACGGGTCAGAGCCCAAGTAACAGAGTGTGAAAAAGTTTAGCAAGTATTTAAAATGCATCAAGATAAGATATTATATACATGTTAGCTCCACGTACTTTCACTTGACATTCTCACCTCTCAGCTATTGTGCACGCCTAACGTACTACTCTAACCCACCTAGTTATGTTACCCGCCCAACTAGTTTGACGTACATATCTTCTCCCACTTAATACGTTATTGTGCCCACCCGTACTGCCCATAAAATACGATACTACATTTTTAAATTCTTTATATTCATTAAGAGTAACCAATTAATGATTAAGTTCTCATACACATTGAGAAATTTAGATATCACTATCCATCTTATCTACTAATACACTCGTAGTAGAATTAATCACATGTATATATATATATATATATATATATATACACACATTACTCTTATCATATACACTTATACAACACCACTAGGTGGAGACCCGCAGTGTAGATATACTCTACTACCAAGTCCTGGTACATCACGTACTAAATAAGGACATCGGTTCGGATATCACCCTCGAACCATAAAATCAAATCACACATATTGGAGGCGAATATAGTTCTAAGCCTTTGGGCTACGCACGTACCTAACGCGCCCAAATGACTGATCACACCTTTATTCACATAAGTGGTGATCAATTCCTAAGTTATATGTTCTGAGGTACAAGTCAATATCCCCTAATGGGCTCATCAGGATAAGACTGTCCACGACGTGAAACCTCTCGTGATAGAAAGCAGCCTACGTATGTTTACACATAATAAATCAACCACTAGGTAATCACATAACCTATGTATATATATATATATATATATATATATATATAAAACGTAGTTTAGGTATACACTTAACCCATAATATATGTCTCATATGTAGTATATATAACTCTAGAATATTCTACGTATTATTAAGTTACGATTTTACTTCTCATCTTATGTTGCCGAGTATCCCCCACTACCCGAGGGGTGCTATTTAGTCTTTAACGTATTTCAGTAAGTAATTCACCTCGAAGGGTCCTAACCACCCCATTAGATTATTTCAGTATTTATAATATCCTCCTCCTACTAATTCAATTTTAGGTTCACTCGCACTCTCCGTGACCCATTCTAATTTATGTGAGATCATCTAATATCGAACTCAGACCCGTGGATCACTTGTATTCTTCATAATTTTTGTGAAATCAACTATAAAATATACTACATACTTTTCTAACCATAATTATCTTCAATCGGAAAGAAATCCCAACTTAAGCCTACCAAAAATTAATTAAATCGGTTCGAGGGTACAGCCGAATCGATTTGGGGGGACAGGTGAACCGGTTCGTTGTACTTGGTGTAGGAGGGTAGCTGTACCGGGGTCTATGAATAACTGGAAAGGGTGAGGCATGATCCACTCCAATGGACTCTGCCTTCAAGGTCTTTCACAAACTTCTAGAGCATCACCTGGTAAAACCTTCTCCTTTTGGTAAAAATGGAACCAAAGTAAGAACTACTCCCTGTAAGAAGATGAAATTCACAAAATAATGGGAAATTTTTTCTCAAGAGAAACTCCTGAGAATGATGGTTGTCAGTGTGGAGTGAAAGAATAAGGCACTCAGCACTTAGAGAGAGAGCAGAGAGAGAACACTAGGTAATTAGGGTGATTTTGACAGAGTAACAGTACGACTTGAGTTATGATTATGACTTACCCTAGCCCAGGGGTCCTATTTATACTTGGGCACTAGGGTTGAGTTGGCACTTTTGGGGTGCCAAAACGGAGAGGGTTACTGAGGGACAAGGTCTGCAATGTACCTTTTATCCCTATTTGTGTGCAGCCACCTGTCCCCTCTGATAGGTGCCACCTGGTGCCAACCAAATTCAAAAACAAAATATGTCTACGCTTGAAGACAAAATATCTGATTTGGTAAATATCTTTTAAAATGGTAACTTGTTGTACAAACTTTATAAACTTGAAGAGGGTCTCAAGGACCACCTCCTCTAAAATCTTTTATGAACTTGAGGAGAGGTCTCAACCACCTCCTATAAATCATTTTAGAAATTATTCATTTCTTGTGAGCAACCTCTTAGTTGCTCACTTCAGATATGACTAGGTTTAAACTGTGTAAGCACTAGGTGATCCCTATGGTCTATTTACTAGTGTTCTCTCAATCTTAAAGTGCTAAGGGGTTGAGCATGCTCAACAAACCTTGTTTCTCAACCACCAAGCTAAGACTCGAAAGAGATACCAACTTACCTTGTTGAGCCCTGCTTGCTCAACCAGGCTATCTGTATCAGAAAGTGACATGTTAGTACTTTAACATATATGTGAGTAACAAATCTTGGGGAGGAGGTCACTCTAGGTAGACCTCCTCGCCCACTGGTTATTTTTTGTAAGGGATTTGAATCTCTAGGTATGAGGTGCTCCTCGTGATGGGACTCCTCGTCCAAACTTTGTTCCTTTGATTTTTTGAACATTTGGGGACGAGGAGCCACTTTTGGTGGGCCTCCTTGCCCAAATTTCATTTATGTCTTCTGAGTTCTTTGGGATGAGGAGCCATTCCTAGTGGGCCTCCTCGCCCAAATTCAATCTTTGTGAATTCTGGGCATTTTGGGACGAGGAGCCCTTTCTGGTGAGCCTCCTCGCCCAAGTTTAGTTTCTGCGAACTTGAAATAAATTGGGACGACGAGCCCTTCCAGGTGGGCCTCCTCGCCCAAGTTCAATTTCTGCGAACTTAAGATAAATTGGGGCGAGGAGCCCTTCCTGGTGGGCCTCCCCACCCAAGTTCAATTTATGTGGGCTTAAGATAAATTGTGATGAGGAGCCCTTTTTGGTGGTCCTCCTCGCCCAAGTTCTAACTTGTGACCTTTGTACAAATTGGGGCGAGTGATATACCCATATATACCCTCGGCCAGGCCGAGGGCGCCCCTCACCTGGACGGGGCAGGGTGACCTCACCAGGCCCAGACGACCCTTCAAGGGGCCGACCCCTCATCATGGTCCAAATGACCCTTCAAGGGGTCGACCCCTCATCATGGTCCAGATGACCCTTCAAGGGGTCGACCCCTCATCAGGCCCAGATGACCCTTCAAGGGGTCGACCCCTCATCATGGTCCAGACAACCCTTCAAGGGGCCGACCCCTCATCATGGTCCAGACGGCTCTTCAAGGGGACGAGCCCTTATCAGGCCCAGACGACCCTTCAAGGGGCCGAGCCCTCATCAGGACCAGACAACCCTTCAAGGGTCCGAGCCCTCATCAGGCCCAGACGACCCTTCAAGGGCCCGACCCTCATCAGGACCAGACGACCCTCCGAGGGTACGACAGTACGAGGCCTAAATTAGGCCATACTCACTCCCAAAAGGAACTCTGCCTCGGCCTCATATCATAGGCCGAGGGTGACATCATCACAGCGCGTGGTTTGGGAGACGCGTGGAACAGTGCGCGTGAGGCTCACATGGCACGTGGAAGACCGTTATAACAATATCACCCCTTCACGTGAGGGAATATTATGTCATCCATTGGCATTGACAGGTGTCAACAGGAGAGTGGTTAGATCATCATTCACATGCACCATGCATACTTGGGGGGTACACTACACCCCCCAAGACCTATATATACTTATCACCTATAACCCTACAAGGGGATGGACGGATCGATAATTGTAACCCTAGCTAAAACTCTTCTTATACACACAGTAAAGAGAGAAAGTGAGCTTATGTGCATTGTATCCAAGGCCAATAGTGCCCATACTTAATGGATCACACACTCACAGTGGATGTAGGCCTATTTAGCTGAATCACTATACATCATTGTCTTATTCCTCTTATACTCATCTCCTTCTACATACTTACACACTTACACACTTACACATACATATCTCCATGGCTTCCATGGTTATCACAGTTTGAGCTCATCATCACTTATCCGGTGATGCTAAATCATAGCATCATCAGGTTGGCACCGTCTGTGGAAATGAGAAGACATCTCTTCCTTTGTACAGCTTGACCTCACTGGGCACTCTGGTGGTGAGCCAGTTCTCCCTGTGTGGTGATGTTTCACCATTGAAAGAGACCCATTAAGGTTCTCAAGCTCATTAGTCTTTTCTTCAGTTCAGCTCTTCATAGCTCAAACACATGGCACCGGAAATGCCACCACCACTTCCTCCACCGAATAGTGGAGTGGGACCCAGTTCCAGTCAGCCACCTCCTCAGTCTGAGATGGCTGAGGTGGCGGTAGCCTTGAAGTCTCTGGCAGCAAGCCAACGGATCATGCGAGAGCAGTTCACAGCTCTAAGTCAAAACATACTAAGACCACCAGGGGTCTCACCTGAGATGATTACTCCAGCAGCAGCTTTAGGGCAGCATGAGGCCAGGGGACCACCCCAGGCACCACGCAAAGACTTACCACCCCCATAGCGGTGGAGGGATTTTGCTGACCCCCGGCGTCTACGCTTGGGGAGGCAAGGAAACCCTTGCCCTGAGGATAGGTATGATGATCTGGAGGGAGAGGAGGCCCCCATAGAGTACTGGGATCCGTATGAGGTCTCCAACAATACTGTATGACCTCTCTAGGAGAGAAGAGGGAAGTGTGGAAGGCAAAATCTGGACAATCGCCCGAGAGGCTCTGCTTTCGATCGCCTAAGAAGGAGGTCGGCCTTTGAGAGGCTCGGCCCAATAAATGACATGCGGGAAAAATTATCCAGATCAAGGAGTGCTGTAAGGTCCAGAAGGGAGGCAACAATGGTCGACCCCATGGGGGCCGACCCCAAGGACGGGACGAAGGTCAAGGGGAAGTAAACAACCGACACAGGCCTGCTACAGCAGAACCCTCCGTCCATCTCAAAGAGGAGGCAGTGGATAACATCGGCCAGGCCGACCCTACGAGGCCCTGGAATGACTCGATCTAGCGACTTGAGGATAAGATTGGCGATATTATAAAAAGCCGGGACCCTATTCAGAGAGGATACTCCATAGGCTCACCCTTTGTGGCGAAGATAGTCAACTTCCCTACGCCGTCAAAGTTTAAGCCACCTGTGGTCACCCCAAGATATGACGGGAGTACCAACCCTGTCCACCATATTGAGATGTGCTATACTCTATCTCAGATAAGATGAGGTGTCGTGCCTTTTCTGGCACTCTGACTGGGGCTACACACGTCTGGTATATGTCTCTCCCAAAAAACTCCATTGAAAGCTTTAAGCAGTTGGCAGATCGGTTCATCCATAACTTTTTCTTTGGGGTGAGGCCACAGAAGAAGACCGCACACCTACTCTATGTTAAGAAGGGGAAGAATGAGAGTCTAAGAGACTACATAGCCAGATTCAATAAAGAAAAGTTAGTGGTGGAAGACTATGATGAGATCATAGCCATGACCGCCCTCATTGGAGGACTCCAGAAGGGAAAGCTGTTATGGAAGCTTGCTAAAGACCCTCCTAGGACGATGGCTGAATTGTTGTCGACGGCAGGAAAGGTGATGAATGTCGAAGAGGCGATGGCCGCAAAATACGAAGATGAAAAAGGAGGCACTAGCGGGGGTAAGTACCATAAGAAGAACAAAGAGGGGAAGAAGAGGTCTACGGATGACAAGTTCGCTGATTACACCCCTCTAACGGTCAGATGTGAACATATTCTCAATGAGATAAAGAGTGACCGGTCCCTGAAGTGGCCTGAGAAGTTGAGGGCAGCCCCCAACAAGAGGAACAAAAAACTGTGGTGTGAATCTCACCAAGACCATGGCCACGTGACAGATAAATGCTTTTCTCTGAAAGATGAGATTGAAAAGATGCTGAAAGAAGGGAAGCTCAGGAAGGACGTTGACAAAGGTGCCTTCAAGAGGGGCCGAGGGGACGACCCCAAAAAGAAGAGAGGTGATGCATGCCAAGAAGATCCTCCAAAAAGAGGGGACGACCCTTCTGATGATGAGGACGACCCTGACCTCCCTCCAAGAGATGACCACGGCCCTGTCGGGAGACTTAATATGATCTCGCTCGGTGTGGGAATGATCTTCGGGGGTCTAGCAGGAGGAGGGTCAGAGGTCGCAGACAGGAAGGCCTATGTAGCTGAAACCAGGGCAGTGACCAAAGCTGTGCACTCAACCTCCCTAGAGGCAAAGTCAGAAAAGAGGAAGAAGGTTGATATGGATACCCTGATAGTGGGGTTCTCAAGATTGGACTTCAAAGACCTCTTAGCCCCACATGATGATCCTCTCATCATCACTACCAGGGTGCACGGGTGCGAGGTGCCAAGGATCCTGGCCGACGGGGGTAGCTCTGCAGATGTGATGTTTTGGCCGTGCTTCAAAGACTTAGGCCTCAGCCATGCTAGACTCGTCCCATACCATCACCCATTGATTGGGTTCAGTGGGGAAAAGGTTCATCCCCTTGGAGTGTATGAGGACGATGTCAAGATGGGGGACGAGTGGATGAGATGGCTTACCAAGAAGGTCAGCTTCTTTGTGATGGATGAACATGTATTTTCGGCCTACAACATTATACTCGGGCGGGTAGACCTCAAGGGGTTTGAAGCTGTGCCGTCTACGATCCTTTAGATGATTAAATTTCCAACCCCTTATGGGGTGGGGGAAGTCCAGGGAGACCAGACGACAGCGCGGGAATGTTATTTCAACTCCTCCGAAGAAAAAGAGGTACACAAGAAGGCAACAACCACTTACAATATTGATACCCTTGACCCCAGGGACGAGACAAAGCTGAAGAAAGGAGAAGCCACGGAAGAGGTAAAATCCATCATCCTCAATGAGGATGAGCCAGAAAAAACCGTCCAAGTCGGCAAGACTCTGAAGCCAATCATCAAGGAAGACCTCATCAAGTTGTTGAGGAGAAGACAGAGCATCTTTGCATGGAGTCATGCAGATATGCCGAGGATCGACCCCAAAATCATGTGCCACAAGCTCAACGTAGTAGAGGGTGCAAAGACAGTGAAGCAGAAGAGGAGAATTTACTCTCGAGAAAAATATGAGGTCATAAGGGACGAGGTCAAAAAGCTAGAAGATGCTAAGTTTATTAGAGAGGTCATCTACCCCGAATGTCTATCCAATGCAGTCATTGTCCCAAAGGCCAACGGGAAGTGGAGAATGTGTGTGGACTTCACCGACCTCAATAAGCATTATCCCAAAGACAACTTCCCTCTCCCCCGCATTGATCAGATGGTAGATGCTACCGCAGGCCATGAACTAATGAGTTTTATGGATGCCTACTCAGGTTACAACCAGATCTTTATGAGATCGGGGGACTCGGAGAAAACTGCTTTTATTACCGACAAGGGGACATACTATTATAGGGTCATGCCCTTTGGCCTGAAGAATGCGAGGGAAATGTATCAGTGCCTTGTAAATAAAATGTTTGAAGACCAAATTGGGAAGTCTATAGAGGTCTATATAGATGATATGATGACTAAGAGTTTGAAGGTAGAGGATCATGTGGCTGACCTCGACAGGACCTTTAGTAAAATGGACAAGTACCAAATGAAGCTCAACCCGGCCAAGTGTGTCTTTGGGGTCGGAGCAGGGAAGTTCTTAGGGTTCATTGTCAACCAAAGAGGCATCGAGGCCAACCCTAAAAAGATAAAGGCCCTTATAGAGATGAAGACCCCCAAGACCATTAAAGACGTTTAGAGGCTCACGGGGCGAGTGGCTGCTTTGAATAGGTTTGTGTCCAGAGCCACAAACAGGTGCTTACCATTCTTCAAAATTCTTAGAAAGGCTTTCGAATCGAGCGAGGAGTGTGATGAGGCCTTCAAGGAGCTAAAGACATACTTAGGGTCTCCCTTGATGTTGTCACGACCAGTACAGGGTGAACGGCTATATGTGTACCTAGTCATCTCATAATTAGCTATCAGCACAGCCATTGTGAGAGAAGAGGATGGAGTACAGAAGCCACTGTATTTCAACAGTAATGCACTCCAGGGGGCAGAGCAAAGATACCCAAGGATGGAGAAGTTAGCCTATGCCTTGATCCATGCATCAAGAAAGATGAAGCCATACTTCCAGTCCCATATAATGGTCATCCTCACTGACTCTCCTCTTAGGAAGGTCCTACATAAGCCAGAAAAATCAGGTAGGCTAATGGCCTGGGCTATAGAGTTGGGGGAGTTAGACATTGTATATCAACCTAGGTTGGCCATTAAGGGGCAAGCATTGGCAGATTTCGTGACTGAATTTACTTGGGAAGATGATGAAGCCGAGGGTGAGAGCCTCGGGAAGACATATACCCAACAAGACAGGCTCACCGACACACCTGCAGATAAGGCTTAGATAAGCACCGCTAGAGGGAAAGTGGCCAAAAACGAAGAGGGAAGATATCTCTTTAGACAGGGGCCCTCGCCGAGGGAAATTTCTCAGAAGAAGGACTGTGTGGAGCCTCTTTATTGACGGGTCCTCCCGCGACAGCGGAAGTGGGGCTGGACTGATAATATCATCACCTGATGGCACAGACATTGAGTACACCCTGAGGTTCAAATTCAAAGCCTCCAACAATGAGTTCGAATATGAGGCCTTGATAGCAGGCCTCTCCTTTACCAAGTCTCTTAGTGTCGGCAAGATTTTGGTCCATAGTGATTCAAGGCTAGTAGTGAACCAGATACTAGGAGCCTACGAGGCCAAGGATGAGCGGATGGCCAAGTACCTTGAAAGGGTAAAGGCATTACTGAAGAGCTTCAGAGAAGTAAAATTGAGGAGGATACCTAGGCTCGATAATGGCTGAGCTGATGCACTTGCTAGGTTGGCCTCGGCAACTAGGACAGATATCAGGAGGACAGTCCCAGTGGAAATTTTGCTTCGACCAACTATTGAAGATGCTGAGGGAACACTTGGCACTTACTTAAATATTTCTAAGGAAGCTTCATGGATGGACCCTCTGATCAGATACATCAAGGAGGGCGAGATGATAGAAGCAAGGCAAGAAAGGAAGAAGCTGAGATAAAAAGCTGCGAAATTCACTGTCATCGGAGACACCTTGTACAAAAAGGGGTTTTTGCTCCCCTTACTTAGGTGTGTGCACCCATCTGAAGTCCCATGCATTTTGCAAGACATGCATGAGGGGTCGTGTTCAAGGCACATTGGGGGTAGGTCTTTGGCGAAGAGGATAGTAGCCCAAGGATACTGGTGGCCGACCTTGGGGAAAGATGCCACGGCATATGTAAAAAAGTGTGACAAATGTCAAAGATTTACCACCATCCCTCACCAACCCCATCAGCCTCTTACCTCCATTACATCCCCATGGCCATTTGCAGTGTGGGGGATCGACCTAGTAGGCCCCTTGCCTAGGGCCATCAATAACTATTTGTTCCTCATCATGGCAATTGACTATTTTTCAAAATGGGTGGAGGCAGAGCCAATGGTCACGATTACCGAACAGAAGACCTTCCAGTTCATCTGGAAAAATATTATATGCAGATATAGTCTCCCCAACACCCTCATCTCGAATAACGGGACTCAATTTAAGAATACATCTCTAAAAAAGTACTGTGAAAAGGTGAGTATCAAATAATTCTTCTCTACCCCAGGCCGACCTCAAGCCAACGGGAAAACGTAAGTTACAAATAGGACAATCTTAGATGGGATCAAGAAGAGACTCGAGGAGGCAAAAGGAAGATGGGTTGAGGAGTTATATGCTTACTGTGGGCCTACAGGACAACGGCGAAGACCTCTACCGAAGAAACCCCGTTCATGCTGGCTTATGGCTCAGAAGCCGTCATCTTCACCGAGATTGGGTTTCCTACTCATAGGGTTCAAATGTATGACCCCCAGAGAAATATGGAAGAGAGGAGACTTGACTTAGACCTGATTGAGGAAAGGAGGGAAGACGCTGAGATAAGACAAGCTGCCTACCAACAGAGGACTGCAAGGTTTTACAACCAGAGGGTGAAGCATAGGCCAATTGCAGTGGAGGACTTAGTCCTCAAAAAGACTTGGCAGAAGCCCAACAAGCTCCACCCAAATTGGCATGGCCCATATAGGGTCATCGATGAAGTGGTCCCTGGAACCTATAGACTAGAAAACCTAGAAGGGGAACCCTTTTCCAACCCCTGGAATGCAGATCATTTGAAGAAATACTATCAATAATTTTGTAAAGGCCTATCGGACCACAGTTGTAATTAATGTGTTGCTCTAACAGAACACTTGGAATGTTAATGAGAATGTCACATTGATCCCTCATTTTGTGTTCGAATAATTCTAGTGTGATTGGGGTGATGCTCTCTAAGTCCACCCTCGGCTATGATGAGGGTCAATGGTGTGGACGACCCCTCATTTACCCTCAAGAAAGACGAGGGGGGACTTGAAAAACCATTAAGTTGGTAAAAACCACCCTCGGCTATAATGAGGGTTAATGGTGGGGACGACCCCTCCTTTGCCCTCAAGAAAGACGAGGGGGGACTTAATTGAAAAACCATTAAGTTGGTAACAACCACCCTCGGCTATAATGAGGGTCAATGGTGGGGACGACCCCTCCTTTGCCCTCAAGAAAGACGAGGGGGGACTTGAAAAACCATTAAGTTGGTAAAAACCACCCTCGACTATAAATGAAGGTCAATGGTGGGGACGACCCCTCCTTTGCCCTCAAGAAAGACGAGGGGGGACTTAATTGAAAAAACCATTAAGTTGGTAAAAACAACCCTTGGCTATAATGAGGGCCAATGGTGGGGGCGACCCCTCCTTTGCCCTCAAGAAAGACGAGGGGGGACTTAAAAAACCATTAAGTTGGTAAAAACCACCCTCGGCTATAATGAGGGTCAATGGTGGGGACGACCCCTCCTTTTCCCTCAAGAAAGACGAGGGGGGACTTAATTGAAAAACCATTAAGTTGGTAAAAACCACCCTCAGCTATAATGAGGGTTAATGGTGGGGACGAACCCTCCTTTTCCCTCAAGAAAGACGAGGGGGGACTTAATTGAAAAAAACATTAAGTTGGTAAAAACCACCCTCGGCTATAATGAGGGTCAATGGGGTCGACGACCCCTCCTTTACCCTCAAGAAAGAAGAGGGCGAACTTAATTGGAAACATCATTAAGTTGGTGGAAGCCATCCTCGGCTATGATGAGGGAAAATGGTGGGGACGACCCCTCCTTTACCCTCAAGAAAAACAAGGGAGGGGTTAGTGATATTATTAATTTAAAAACATCACAATGCAAGTCATACAAGAGACAAGTATAGAAGACAACAAGAGGCATTATATTACAGAATGTTAATATTTGTTCAACAAAAGTAAGGTACAAAAATATTGGTTACATGAAGAGGGTATGGGCTACAGACAACCACCCTATGGAGCAACGTCAGAGGGCAAGGCCTCAACATTTACGGGAGATTCTTCTATGACTAAGACAGGCCGAGCCACAGACGTGCCTGTGCCTTCTACATGCTGAGATTCCACTTGAGCTAGGGCTTCAGCAATAAGGGGATCGTCCAGTTGAACTGCCTTAAGAGAGGGGCAGACAGATGATACTGCATCAGCAAACTTAAGGACGACCCACCGACATGCCGTCCTAATTCCCCACTCTAAGTATTCAAGACCGAAGCCTTAAAACTCATCTGAGAGTTTATAGGCCTCCACAGCATCGACCTCGTCTTTCTTTACAGCCCCCTCAAGATCAGCCTTAAATTGAACCCCCAAGTTGATCAAGGCCTCATCCTTCTCTTTTATAATCAAGTCCTTGGCCTTCAGGTAAGCATCATGCTGTTTCGTCAGCTTGTCCAGGACCCTTGCATGTTCAGTCCTCACACTCTCCAATTCAGCCCTTACAGTCTCAAGCCCTGTCTGCAGGTCAGCCTCGTGCTGAATGGCCCTCTCGACTTCATGAAAATTTTATTGGTTTTCAGCCATCCACTTAGTGGCCGAGGTAAAAGCACAGACAGACTGCACAAAAAAAGACACTTGTTAAGAGGACGAGAAAATAGTTGGTGAAAAATTCAAACTAAGTGAAATGAAAATAAATATTTGAGCCAGAGTGTGTAGACCATAGTCATACACCTTGGCCTGGGGCATCTTTGACAGGAAATCATAGTTGACAGTCGAGGGGGAAGAGAACATAGAAGCTTTGGCCGCCCTCAAATTGGCTATCAGGGAATATGACTCAGCCTTCAAAAATGCTAAGTTTTAGGACCAGAAGGCCCCCATGCTCGAAGAGGAACCAGTCCCCTCAGATGCCTCCACCCTTGCCCTCGTCCTAGAATTCGGCCGAGGGTCAGCAGGGACTTCTGGCTCTTTTCTTTTATGACTGTCAGTTGTTGGCTCATCATGCGTCGGCCCCACGACCTTTGACTTCCTCGGAGCCTGCTCAGGCTCTTTGCCTTTCTTCTTGCCTAAACCAGATAATAATCTTGGGGCAGTCATTTCCCAAAGATAATTAGAGATACCTGTAGGACGACCTAAAAAGGAGACGACACATCAGAAAAATACAGAGGCAAAGATGAAACACTTGGAAAAAAGCAAAGATTGAGCAAAAAATAATAATAACTCATATAGCTCTGTTAAGGGGCCGACCCTCAGGCCAGCTTCTTTGAGGAACCGAGGGGTCATCAGATCTTCAAACTTTGCTAGTCCACCCTCTTTCCCTCGTTCTCTCAGATACTCGATAATGTCCTTTTCATCCAGACTAAGTCCAGGGTCTGACCTGGCCTTCATAGAGGGGTTAGACCATTTCCTTGGAACTCTCGGACCATCTTCCAAAGACTGAGCCTCGAAAGCAAATTCCCATTCCCCAAATATGAAGAAAAATCTCTTCTTCCAGTCGTGGTTAGAGGTTTGTGCCACGTGGAGAAGTTTTTTATCAGACCTTCTCTCCCCCAAATGATAGTACCCAGGCTGTTTGGACGAGGAAGTGATATTATAACAAGCCAAAAACACATCGGTTGAAGGCTCGTCAGTGAAGGTATTCTTCCATGAAGAGACATAGCCGAGGATCATCCTCCAGGAGTTGGGAGGAAGTTGAGAGGGGGCAACACCGAGGGCTGATAATATATTGACTATGGCAAGGTGCAAGGGGAACCTAACACCGACCTTAAACATCTGTTCATATATTGCGATCTCTCCCTTATCACCCTCAAAGACTTTCTCAGACTCAGAGGGGACCCTCATATTTATGTTTGGGGGCACACCAATTTATGCCTCCATAGTAGAAGGTCACGGTCCCTGACGGAGGAAACTTAAGCCGAGGCATGGGAGGTGTCAACTTGGTCAGCGTCTGAGTCCTCACCATCATCCTCAGTCCCCTCTCCATCGATCTCATCCCCTATCAGGGGTCCATGAGGGAAGGCCATATGGAAGGCATGAGGGGATAAGGTTGTCACAGGAATAGCCTCGGAAGGGACTACTCCCTCGTCATGTCAGCCTGGGCTAAGATCAGACGTCTCTCTCCTACCTGAAGGCCCAACGCCAGTTAGTGACGATTCTCTCTCATCCATCTCTCCTGAATGACTCTCGGTTGGACGACAAGATGACCCACAAGACTCAGATGGTAATATTGTGGCTAATGGAATGGGAAAAATGGGTCGTACCCAATTAGGGTCGGCCCCTCGTCTTCTCTCCTCCTCTTCCTCTACTCGCCTGATCTCTACAAAGAACTTCTCTCTCAGGGATGGGAACTCCTCAGCTAAAGTGTAAAGCCTCCTAAGCATTAAGGGGAAGATCCTACACTTAAAAGAATTTGGCTAGCCCAATTACAAACAAGTTCGTAGTTGACCAAAGTGGACTTTTGGATTGAATCTAAGGAAAGTAAGGGTTTTAACCAAGAACACTCAAGAACAAGACGACGGAGAAGAACGCCGGAAAGTTATGAAACAACCAAACAAAAATCCAACCCTACAGGCCTAAAACAATCTAAGTGTAAAAAAAATAATGGAATATAAAGAGGGCACTAGGGCAGAAGGATTACCTGATAAAAGAACAAATGAGACTACCAAAGCTCGAAACGATGAAGTTGCAGAAATGGAAATGGAGCTGGTGAGAGAATAGAGAGAGAGAGAGTTCAGGCGCGAAGAAGAAGAGGAATAAACTTCAAAAAATTGTTTAAATACCTTGCTAATGAGTGGGCCCATTAACCAAGGCAGAACACCGCCCACGAGGAGGGCGTCATTAGGGCACAAAGTCCCAAGAAAACTGTGCAGCCACCACACCTAGGAAATTGGAACAACAATAGATATCTGCCTGTGCCACATTAGCTCGACATGTGTCATTCATCTAACTGTCCATACACTCATCTCAAAAGCAACACTATCCCTCAGCCGTCTCAACAACATCGATGGCTAAGGGCTGGGGGTGATTGATATACCCATATATACCCTCGGCCAGGTCGAGGGCGCCCTGCACCTGAACGGGGCAGGGTGACCTCACCAGGCCATGACGACCCTTCAAGGGGCGACCCCTCATCATGGTCCTGATGACCCTTCAAGGGGCCGACCCCTCATCAGGCCCAGATGACCCTTCAAGGGGTCGACCCCTCATCATGGTCCAGACAACCCTTTAAGGGGTCGACCCCTCATCATGGTCCAGACGACCCTTCAAGGGGCCGACCCCTCATCAGGCCCAGACGACCCTTTAAGGGTCCGAGCCCTCATCAGGCCCAGATGACCCTTCAAGGGCCCGACCCTCATCAGGACCAGATGACCCTCCGAGGGTACGACAGTATGAGGCCTAAATTAGGCCAGACTCACTCCCAGAAGGAACTCTGCCCTCGGCCTCATATCATAGGCTGAGGGTGACATCATCACAGTGCGTGGTTTGGGAGACGCGTGGAACAGTGCGCGTGAGGCTCATATGGCACGTGGAAGACCGTTATAACAATATCACCCCTTCACGTGAGGGAATATTATGTCATCATTTGGCATCTACAGGTGTCAACAGGAGAGTGGTTAGATCATCATTCACATACACCATGCATACATGGGGGGTACACTACACCCCCCAAGACCTATATATACTTATCACCTACAATCCTACAAGGGGATGGACGGATCGATAATTGTAACCCTAGCTAAAACTCTGCTTATACACACAGTAGAGAGAGAAAGTGAGCTTATGTGCATTGTATCCAAGGCCAATAGTGCCCATACTTAGTGGATCACACACTCACAGTGGATGTAGGCCTAATTGGCTGAACCACTATACATCATTGTCTTATTCCTCTTATACTCATCTCCTTCTACACACTTACACACTTATATATACATATCTCCATGGATGCCATGGTTATCACAGTTTGAGCTCATCATCACTTATCCGGTGATGCTGAATCTTAGCATCATCAGCGAGGACCCCTTCCAGGTGACCCTCCTCGCCTAAAATTTGATTTTCTAGACTCTGGACAAATTGGGGTGAGGATCTCTTTCTAATGGCCCTCCTCGCCCAAGTTCTCCTTTTTATCTTGGCATATTAATTTCTTTGGGGGTCACCTCGTGGTGAGCCCCCGTCGCCAATAGGGCCTGCTCGCCCCACTATTTGGGCCATTGAGTGTGTACCCCTCTACATTGTTCCCCTCGTGCAAAAATCTGTGTGTTGGACATACCAAAGCTTTTTGTACGCAATAATGCATTATTTCTTAGGATATGAACCGTTCTACTCGATCTCATGATGACACTGTTGCATTAATTAGTCCTATCACTTTCAGCCCACTTCTATGGTCTAGAGGTGGCACATGTCAAATGGGGAACATACATCTCATCATTGGAAAATATTTAGTATTTTTTTATTGGCAGTCTGTGTGTATTTAAATAAGGTATAAAAGCCTTTAAACTTTCATTAATTTTTACCTTGTCATTTTGAGTTCAAACTGTAGGATTTTCTAAAGAGAGAGAGAGAGAAACAATTAGCCAAGAAAATGTCCATAGCCATCGCCCCTTTCTCCCTTTTCTTCTCCACTGCAAATGGCATTTTCTTCCTCCCAAAACTCTTCTTACTTCGTCGCCACTGCCACCAGTGAAGTACTAGTGGGTGTGGTACCTATCTCCATCACCGTATCAATCGTTTTGGCCACCAGAGCCACCACCATCACATCTGTGATTTTGGAGGGAATTTTTGAGGGTTTTGAGGGTTCAACTATTGGGACACCCATGAGGGGAGCTCCCTCGTCTTCTGGGACACTGTGAGGGGGGATCTCCGTCTGCTGCCATGTTCACCATAGGGGCCTCGTCGCCTAAAGGGACCTTCACCACAGGGCCCTCCTCGTCTACTAGGGTGATCGCCAAAGGGTCATCCTTATCTTTGGTTTACTCGAAATCTCAAAGGGAATACTTAGTTTGTCGCAAACACATGGATTTTGGCCTTTATCATCTGGCGCCTTATTTTGGTAAGGAGGATACTTTCATGACCTAGCTTGCTAATTTCGAGCACGAGTTTGTGGCCAAGATCAATAAGTGACCCCAAGTGGGTCTAGGTGAGTCTTTTGACTTTCCCATTGTTTTACCTAATTCAATACTTAGGGTGAGAGTAGACAAGTGTGACTTTTCCCATTCCAATATTGAGGTCAAGGCATGTGGGGGTGCCACTGAGGAATGGGGTCTCTGGGTGGATCATGCCTTATCCATCCCCTCGCACAGAGTTGTTATTGAGGGGCTAGGTCTTCTCACTACTATTAGCAGTCTTAGGGCTTGCTATATTTCCAAGGAGGAACGTGGTTTCACTTTGCTTACTTCTTGCTGGAGTAGGGATTCTCATACTTTTATTACTGGTTGGGGGGAATTTACCATCACTTTAGAGGACATCTGTGAGCTGATTGCTCTTCCCTACTTTGGGAACCATATTCTTATTAATGGTTTTGAGGATGAGGTCGAGGATAAAATAGTGGGGGAGATCCACTCTGCTTTAGGTGAGTGCTCAAAATACGTAGCTATCAATCTAACTGGGACCACCAAACACTCTTTCACCAAATAGCAGAGACACTAGTTTAATGATTTCGAGTAGCTGCCCAAGGGTGAGAGTTCGAGTAGGGCCTTAAGGAGTTAGGAGGGCCTAAAAATTAACTCCCCCTAACACTTGGCAACATTCTTTGTCATTTTTCTGAGTATATTTCTTCTTCCTGGGAGGCCAGATGACTCTCCTCATGAGCTTTTGTTCAAGCTTTCTGTGAGGCTTGCTCGAGGGAGGACAGCCCCCCTCGCAACTTTGACTTTGGGGTTTTTACTCACTTGGCTAGATAGGGATCATGTGGATGTTGAGCTCTCTTGTGGTTGTTATGACGCTATCAACTTTTCCAACACTTTTATCATCATATCATTCTTATTTGAGAGATTTCCTAACTTTTCTCCAGAGGCTAGGTCTTGCCACAATAGAGCTGCTCGTGATGCAAGATGGAATAAAAGACTCCTGAGACTCCTCTAGGGTCTCTGATAAACAACATCGATGAGTTTTCCTTCAGACCCTATTACAAGACTGTGGGAGGTATTTTTTCTTGGCATTCTTTCTCTTTTACTGGGGGCACTTTCTATTGTCCTGCCGGTGCTGACTCTGTTTTTACTTGCCCTCACATTTCTGTGATCGTTATGCTTCTTCCCTTCACCTTGACTTCTGTGATTGGCTTAGGTCAAGGTGTGGAGTTCTACCACTCTGAGAGAGTGAGGAGGCATTTTGGTTATGATTAGGGAGTTCATACTCCTATTTATCCTTCGAGAACCTCCCCTTCCAAGCTATACCTTGAGGATTTTACCAACTTCACATTTGAGGGGGTGGTTGATTGAGTGGGTCATCTAGGTAACTTGTTTATACCGTCTCGATATTACCTACCCTCTTTTACTCTCTCATGGTTTACGCTTTGGCAGAAACATGTCCTCTTGATTCAGAACTATGTGAAGAATGTCCCTCATGAAACTATTTACAAAAAAATTCCTAATAATGATAGGTACTTGGGTAAGAGGACCCAAAGGTTAGTGTGGCACCAGAGTACCATCTCCAAGGCTCCTCTTGAGCAGATGACTCCAATCCTACTGAGGCCTCTTCTCGAACAGTCTATCTATTCTAAGCAACCTAAGCCTCAACCTGTTAGCCCAAGTCGAGAGGCAAGTCAAGAGCTTCTACTGCTTCAAAGAGGAAGCACCCCGATGCAGATGTTTCTAGCTTCACACCGGCTACCATTTCTCCTGGTACCACTATTACTTTCATTGTTGCCACTCCTTCCCCTACTCCCCCCCCCCTCGCCAGTAAGAAATAAGGCGAGTAGGAAGAAGAAGAAGACTAGTGCTGGGACCTCTGCTCCCTCTCTTTCACCAGACTAGGGGTTCGACACTGATGACCTTGGGGCAGAGGAGACGTATATAACTGTGTGAGAGCAGGGCTATAAGGCCCTTGGGTTATCTGCTGAAGAGCCTGTTGTTACTTCCATTACCATAAGTGAAGGTGCTACACCTCATTCCTTTTTACTTAGTGAAACTAACTTTCGCAGGGTTTCACTTATTGGTTCCCCTTCGCTATCATTTGAAGAGGAACTAGTCAATTATAGAAGCACTCCCTCCTATGATGATGACGGTTCTTCTTAGAATGAGATGAGTGTCACTGATCTTTGTGATGATCAATACCCTAAACTTCTTCTCTATTACCAATTTCGGGGGAGTCTTCTAGTGAAGGTGTCATGATAGATTACTCATCTGCCAATAGTCCCACTTCCGAACATCTACCATATGGGCAGACTGCCCGCTCTACCGCTATACGTCTTTTTTCGTAACTTCTATAGTATTATTTGGCTGTCTATTTACATATACGTAATTTGGATATAAATTGCCTTTATCTTTGCGACAGTCACAGAGTGTTTCTGTTGCAGAGAGTGATCCATCACCTCCACCTCCTGTCCGAGGGGCTTTTTCTAGGGCTCAGAGTTCTATGTTAGTCTCATCTTTGGGTCTATCTAGGGAGGTTTTTCATTTCTCTCCACTCAGTCGTTATTCTCTTTTCTTTTCTGTTTTACTAATACATTTTATGCCCTTGTCTCTTTTTTGCAGTTATCTACTATATTCCCGACAACAACGAGGACTTTTTCTGTGTCCTCCTCTTTAGTCCAGGTAAACATTATCTTTCTTGAGTTTCTTACATTTACTTGTCGCATTTTGGGGCATATATTTTGAAGTCTTCTTCTTTTGTACACATAGGTGACTGTTTCTCTTGGTCGCCTTTCTTCGCCTCCCCCCTCCTCTATGGTGAGAGGTTCCTCTATAGGACTGTCTGAGGTACATTGCGCATGTCTTCTTTATTGTCTTTCTTTATTCAGTCATACTTTGTACATTTGATGATCTCATTGTCTTTATTGTAGGGACCCTCTTTCAGTGGCCCTTTCTTTACTGGGGGAGTAGAACCACTCGCGGGAGGCACTGCCCTAGGCCTATCACCTTTAGGGAGGATTCCCATCTCCGGGGTCTTTGTGCCCATGGACAATAGGCCTCATATTCAACTTATATCTTCTAGGCCAATTTTCACTATCGCATCTAGCGAGCCTGCTACACAGGTGCTACCTCTCAAGTATTTCTTATTCTCATTAGGCTTCATCTCTTTCTTTATTTATGTTTGGTTTTCTGATAACTTTGCCATAAATAGGCTATTGTATCTGTTGCTACTATCTCGCCGGTAATCTTCCCTCCTTCTTTTTTAGAGGGGCTTTAGGTACGCCTGCATTGAATCTTTTGTCTTTTTACTCATTTATCTATGACATTGGGATTCCATTCTCATACTCTGTTTTTGATTATTTATATGCTAGTTGGTTGGCACTACCGCTTCTCCATATGCTTCTTCGGTTCCCCCTTTAGTAGTCCCTACTACCTTTGGGGAAGCTCCTGCAGCCATCGTATCTGTCGGAGGCATTATTATAGAACCTTTCCTAGTAAATATTCCTACATGTCTTTACTTATCTTGTATGCCTATTTTTTTTCATTACTATGAAAGACATACAAATTTTCATATATTTCTTCTCTTGAAAGGTAGTGTTAGTGGGATCTCATCCTCTACGATGCCCGTGATGAGGGTCTCAGAGACGGTTCTTGAGGTAGCACTTGTAAGTCTCCCTTTATCTTTAGTAGGGGAAGCTGTGACACCCCATCCAATTAAATAAAGGGTGATCAATCCTTTACCAAATTTAAAAGAGAATGTTCAGTTGGTTCATTCTTAGCATCACTGTCGAAAAACTTATAAACATATTAATCACCTAATATAGAATTAAGCTAGGCTTTAGAATATTTTTCCTTTTTACACCTAACCAAATAAAACCATTTCTCAATTTAATTATTAAAATATAAACCATTCATCATACACAAGAATATACTAAATACTGAACATGAATCAAACACTGAAATAAATAAGACTGGGTAAAACCTTCCAGTTCCAAATTTCAATTCACAGACTCATAGAAAAATCCATCCAACTAAAAGAACGATAAAGTAAACTGAATAATAACTCTGATAAAAACTAGGAATGGGCGACACATGCCCAAACTGAGATGTCTAGATAACTGAATGGAAATCATGGATGCGTCTAATGCAAGGACCTACAACTTCCACAACAGCTCAACACGTAAAGCAATCCAAATCGCTAGTTCTGGTATCCCAGTGGCTGAGCACCTGATATAATACATACAAATAGCAAAAGAGAGAAGAGTTGCAAGAAACAGGTCAGAGCCCGATGTTTTAAAAATATTTAGAAATTATTTAAAACTGCAATGAAGCAAGTATTATGTGCATGTAAGATATTTCACTCTCACATCAGATTCTCACCTCTCTTCTATTGTGCATGCCTAACGTACATCTAACACACTAACTATGCTACCCGACCTAACTAGTGCGAAATCATAGTATCACCATCTACATTCTCCAATAGTATACCCGTATCGCCCATACAATACGTTAAAGAAATAGTTTATCTCACATAACTAAGTTCCATTATTCACCGTTTCAATGGTTAATATTTTACCCACTAAGATTATTTTATTTATCATTTATACTACATGTACTAATTTCACAAAGTAGAATGTTTCCAATTATTTTCATAAATATATATAGTCACATCACCCCTATATATATACATATCAATCCTGCACCATTAGGTTAACACCACTTGGCGCAAAGCATATTATTATTATCACTATATCTACCAGTTTCACATAGTAGAAATATTTACAAGTTCTTATATACATATATACGTATAGTCACATCATCTCTATACATATATATACTTTTTCTGCAGCCCTGGGCTAAGACCCATTAGCTCCACTAACCATAAAAATCCTGCACCCTCGGGTTAGCACCCATTAGTACACTTATTAACAATATCATATAATAGGTATACACACATCCTATTAAAATTCATACGTATTCACCCAACCTAAATTATATACATCTCATATATATTTTATTCTCATCATTACGTATAATATTTTTATTGTAATTACTATCACTCATGAAATTCTTGTACCCCCGGGTTATCACCCATTAGTACACTTATCAATTATAATCTTGTACCCCCGGGTTATCACCCATTAGTACACTTACAATAATATTCTTGCACCCCCGGGTTATCACCCATTAGTGAACTTAAAAATTATAATCATGTACCACCGGGTTATCACCCATTAGTACACTTAACAATTAGAGTATTTAATAGGCATACACACATCCTATTAAAATTCATAGGCATTTACCCCACCTAATTATATACTTCTCATACGTATTTTAATCTCATCACTACGTAAAATATATTTAATTTGATTACTATCGCTCATGTGATCGACAAGGCCAACATACCGTTCCATTTATATAAAATATTATTTCCCAAATACTTCCTAAAAATTCTACACTAGGCTAAGTCCATCAAATAGCAGTTTTCTCACTCAAATTAATTGGGTAACTTAATTTGGGGGTAAAAATGGAAATTTCCAGAAATTTGAACCGGTCGCTCGAACCAGAATGGGCTATCGCTCGAACGACTTCCATATGTTATTTGAACGACTTCGCGGGAGATCCTTATCTGGCGCGAACGACCTCGCGCAACTTCGCGCGAGACTCTCTGTCTCGTCTTCCTCCCCAAAATTTTGGCATTTTCCCACCATTTTCACCTCTAAAACCTCTATTTTTTAATCCCAAATGCCCAAACAACAAATCCAATTGATGCTCTAATATATTAAAATGATTTCCAACTACCTAGAATCATTTAATCCTCACCATGCATCAATTAATTTCGAAATCCCCAAATTAAACTAATAAAACCCTAGTTCTTCCAATTTGAATTCAAGAACCATTTTAACCCAAATTTGTTCATGGAAAATCATCATAAATCCGTGAATGTAATCCTATCTACATGAAGGAATTTAATCTCTTAAAATTTTAGTGCAAAATAAAACAAATCATCAAATTTTCATCAAATTAATTCTCATAAATTTGAGGGGTTATCACCTACCCTAACGTGAACACAATTATTACTAAAACATGCAAGTAATAATCACTTGCCTCGAATATGATGGTCTGATCTGTTGGTGATGTGGGTATAGACGCATTCCTCTCTTTGCGATCTACGCGATAGTGGTCTCGGTGGTGGAAGATGATGCCTAAAAGCTTTGGCTATGTGGGATTTGCTCTCCCTCACTCTCTCTTGAGTTATGTGAATGTGAGCCCTAATTTTTCCCACGTAACTGATAAAATAAACTCCCAATTTTTGTCCATTTAATTTTTTCAAAAATTAAAATTACAAAATTACCCCTATAGGGTGTCGGTTTGGCCTAAAATCTCCCGGAGTCCAAATAAAATACCCGGATAAAGTTTTCTGACTATCTAGATCCTCCCGGACTCAACGGCGCACTCGAAATTACCATACGAGTTACTTAAAAATAATTTACCTTTATATTACATTCAATTAGTCCCAGCACAACTCACACGCGTGTCTCGACTTAATATATCAAACTGTCATATTTTTCACTCTCGGCAATTTATCAAATTTCATATTTCCATATTACATATCACACAATAATATTCAATAATTCTCAACAACAAGTATTAATCCTTGGCATGCTGGTTAATAATTATTTTTAATCCGGATTAATAAATAATTAATTTCTCCCATTTTAATTTAATTAATGCAACAATAGTAATTATTTAATAATTATTCCCACAATAATAATTAACCACATAATTATTTATATCATCAAAAATACGGGGTGTTACATACTTCCCCCCTTACAGTGTAATTTCGTCCTGAAATTCGAAAAAAGTATACCGAGTACAGATAATACTGTAAAAATATTGCGCATCGCATCCTTGCGCTCTCAAGTAAGTTACTGCGTACCACCCATGTAGTACGCTATCGAATACCCTTAATAATGGACACTTCACATGTGTTTGTTTTAAACTCCAGGTTACCCTGTCATATAGGTTCTTGCCAAAGACTTACCGCTTAAGTTCCACTACTTAAACTTTATTTTAGATATTCCCTATATAGCCTTCTACTATTGCACCTTAGTAGATTTATCCTCCTTTCGGATACATACGACCTTATCTCGTGTCGTTCATACGAGTAAATTAATTATGCCATATATATTTCACACACAACATACATGATAATCACAACTCTTCTCCGATATTTACAATTATAGTAGGGGTGCACTCAACCACCCCACTAGTCATAACTCATTCAATCCTTCAATGGAATCATTTCTCTGTTCAGAATGATACTAAAACTAGGCGACTCTATTGGCCTTAAGTCATAATGGAGTTATCAATTCTCAATTATATTCTTTTATATGTATAATAACCAACGCACAAAACTTATGTACTATCGACCAAACTTCTCTCCAACTCCCGACGTTCGCTAGTTTCATGCGTGGGATGATTCACAAAGCGAAATCCAAACAAGGAACCCCCCGATACACTACTATCTAACCTAGTCGGTTGTCGAGGTTCGTAAGGCCTTCAGTCCATACTATGTACTTTCCTATGATATCCGTATTTTGACATAAAAGTCTACTCGTCCACTCTCATGACCCACAAAAATGTAACATGAAGCATGGCGCTCTTACTATTCCAAGTACTTGGCGCTATAAATATATACCGAGCTATATTTTGTTGCTCGATAAGAACACAATGTATTCTAAGTCTTATTAGACAAATGAATTCCTATGCACCGAAATCACATATAATTAGACAACATACTCGCTGTGGTCTACAACACCATGAAAGTTTCATATATACACATATCTGGGACCAACCCTATTTCAGGTGGCGCCGCACAAAACAAAAATTACTCACCCCCGAAGTACCCGGCACGATAGTCATAACACTAAATTTACTATCGTTCAAACATACGGTAATTAATCACTACACATTACCATAATATACTCTACGAATTCTAACTCAATGCAGTATTAAATTATAACAATAAAATATACCCTTAGGGCTCACCCGGTTCACTCACGGACGACATAAAAAATCTCCACTATCAATGAGAAATACATTTATAACAAGACTGTTATAACTAACGTTCCCACTCAACTCGACCTGCACGCGAGTTTTAGGGTTTCCTATTTACATATAAGTTGTGACACACCCATGTCACTAGAATTTATCCTTTATTCACAAGGAAAAAATAAAACCTCACCAATCTCGCTAAATCACGGGTTCTCAGCACGTGGATGATAACCTGACCCTCGAACATCTGCAATCATTATACATCTAGGATCTCATCCAATAGTTTGTCCCCTCTCATTGTGGACAGTTTATTCCATCATGTGGATTTCACGCCCATTATTGAAATGTTGGCCTAAAATCTCTAGGCCTTAATTATGGCTTTACTGAACTCCCATATGCATCCTGGGCCCCGTCGACCCTGACATACTATATGCCACTCTTAACTAGGACTCCACTGGTCCAACCTGAACCCATCGCTCTCGGTTTGTAAATTTCCTGGGCCTAATTATCTTGACCCAAATTCCTTTGCTGGAAGTCTCACTCTTCCAGTTATTATGCCTAACTGGCATGATTTACCATTTCCAATCTGATCAGTTCACTTATCAATTACGGACACATTCAACACTTGTAGTATTACTCTCTTCTCATAGGGAAACTTCACGAGTCACTTCCCCGTCACTAGTCCCACTGACCATTTTGGAATGGCCTTTCCCAGACCGGCAGTCTTAACTCATAATTGTTCTTCTGTTGTCCCTTTGGCTATGCTGGCCTTTCAGAACTCTGGTTGGCCTCCACAGTCCAGATTTACTTCATCATCACTTTGTAGGAAGTTAATAAATCAAAATCATCTAAATGAGTTCCATATTGGGTAAACTCTCATGTGGTGTTTTACTAACACCGTTAAGTTCAGTTTTTACCTTTCAGTAAGATTCTTTAACCCTCCTGGCTCACTTCTTTTGGAAATACTGTAATAACTAGTAATCGTATAACCTTGACGACATCAACATTAGTCATCTTAGATGGATTTCTCATCCATGCTTGTATTCTACTCACGGGTCCTTTATCAACTATAGACCCTTTGGATAATTTATGCCCTTCTTCTATATACAAAGTTCATTATGCATTTCAACATTTCTCTCACGATCGGTCTCCAGCTTACTCACTGTGCTAAGTTTCAAATTTTCACTTGCATCTCTATTACCTCATTGAATGGAAGACCTCACGGTCAACTCGTACCCACATTTCTCTTTAAATTTCAAACGCACTTTCTACACGTGGTGATTGATTCTAATCACTTTATGTCGCTCCTAAGAGATACCAATTTAATTCCAAATTTATTTCTGTGTGTCATCACACTCCACTCTACACAATTGCCTTTGGATTTTCTACCTCCGTTTCCCTTTTACACCATCTCTCTTTCTTCTTCTCATCTTCACTGATGGTTTTCAAAAGAGTCCCTCTGATTTCTCCCTTGTCGACTATACAAGGTGGTCCTGAAGTCACTCCACCATTATCTACGACCGTGCCCTGGAAATCTACTGTTCTCGAGTGACGATCTCATTATCACTTGTTTAAGTCGTACTCATGGTGACATTTGTCACGGTCACCATTCTCAGATTATTTTATGCCTTCTGATGAGTTTTTTCTCCCGCGGTCCTTCTTATGGCCTTCGCTGGTCGTACCAAAATGTTCGGTGTTCGAATCACACAAAATTTCATATAATGAGTCACATCCATTATAATTCGCAGCAAGAGAACGTAAGTCGCATACGTAAGGGAACACAACAACCCTATCATAAGGCTCTACATCAAAGAACGCTACGTTAAAATGTAATAAACCGCACAGATCCTAAAAGACTCTAGAACCAGATGCTCTGATACCACCTGTGACACCCCGCCCAATTAAATATAGGGTGATCAGTCATTTACCAAATTTAAAACATAATGTTCAGTTGGTTCATTCTTAGCATCACTGTCGAAAAGCTTATAAACATATTAATCACCTAATATAGAATTAAGCTATGCGTCAAAACATTTTTCCATTTTACACCTAACCAAATAAAACCATTTCTCAATTTAATTATTAAAATATAAACCATTCATCATACACAAGCATATACTAAATACTGAACATGAATCAAACACTGAAATAAATAAGACTGGGTAAAACCTCCCAGTTCCAAATTTCAATTCACATACTCATAGAAAAATCCATCAAACTAAAAGAACAGTAAAGTAAACTGAATAATAAATCTGATAAAAACTAGGAATGGGCGACACATGCCCCAACTGAGATGTCTAGATAACTGAACGAAAATGATGGATGCGTCTAATGCAAGGACCTACAGCTTCCACAACAGCTGCAGCACGTAAGGCAATCCAAATCGCCAGTTCTGGTATCCCTGTGGCTAAGCATCTGATATAATACATATATATAGAAAAATATAGAAGAGTTCAAGAAACGGGTCAGAGCCCGATGTTTTAAAAATATTTAGCAAATGTTTAAAACTGTAATGAAGCAAGTATTATATGCATGTTAGATATCGCACTCTCACATGAGATTCTCACCTCTCTTCTATTGCGCACGCCTAACGTACATCTAACACACACTAACTATGCTACCCGGCCTAACTAGTTTGAAATCATAGTATCATAATCTACATTCTCCAGTAGTATACCCGTATCGCCCATAAAATACATTAAAGAAATAGTTTATCTCACATAACTAAGTTCCATTATTCATCGTTCAAACATTTAATCTTTTACCCACTAAGATTATTTTATTTATTTCTCATTTATATTACATCTACTAATTTCACAAAGTAGAATGTTCCCAATTATTTTCATAAATATTTATAGTCACATCACCCCTATATATACATATCAATCCTGCACCCTTAGGTTAACACAACTTGGCGCAAAGCATTTTATTATTATCACTGTATCGACCAGTTTCACACAGTAGAAATATTTACAAGTTCTTATATACATATATACATATAGTCACATCATCTCTATACATATATATACTTTTTCTGCACCCATGAGCTAAGTCCCATTAGCGCCCCTAACCATAAAAATCCTGCACCCTCGGGTTAGCACCCATTAGTACACTTAATCACAATATCATATAATAGGTATACACCCATCCTATTAAAATTCATAGGTATTCACCCAACCTAAATTATATACATCTCATACGTATTTTATTCTCATCACTACGTATAGTATTTTTAATTGTAATTACTATCAGTCATGAAATTCTTTTACCCCCGGGTTATCACCCATTAGTACACTTATCAATCATAATCATGTACCCCTGGGTTATCACCCATTAGTACACTTAGCAATAATATTCTTGTACCCTCGGGTTATCACCCATTAGTACACTTAACAATTATAATCTTGTACCCTCGGGTTATCACTCATTAGTACACTTAACAATTATAGTATATAATAGGCATACACACATCCTATTAAAATTCATAGGCACTCACCCCACCTAATTATATACTTCTCATATGTATTTTAATCTCATCACTACGTATAATATATTTAATTCGATTACTATCGCTCATGTGATCGCCAAGGCCAACATACCGTTCAAATTATTTAAAGTATTATTTCCCAAATACTTCCTAAAAATTCTGCACCAGGCTAAGTCCATCAAATAGCAGTTTTCTCACTCAAATTAATTGCGCAACTTAATTTGGGGGTAAAAATGGAAATTCTGCGAAATTTGAACCTATCGCTCAAACCAGAATGTGCTGTCGCTCGAACGTGTTCGAACGACTTCGCGCGAGATCCTTATCTCGCCCGAACGACCTACGCACGACTTCGCATGAGACTCTCTGTCTCGTCTTCTTCCCCAAAATTTCAGCATTTTCCACCATTTTCACCTCTAAAACCTCTATTTTTCAATCCGAAACGCCTTGAGAAAAAATCCAATTGATGGTCTATTATATTTAGATGATTTCTAACAACCTATAGAATCATATATCCTCACCATGCATCAATTAATTTCGAAATCCCCAAATTAAACTAATAAAACCCTAGTTCTTCCAATTTCAATTCAAGAACCATTTTAACCCAGATTTGTTCATGGAAAATTATCATAAATCCGTAAATGTAATCCTATCTACATGAAGGAATTTAATCTCTTAAATTTTCAGTCCCAAAATAAATCAAATTATCAAATTTCCATCAAATTAATTCTCATAAATTTGAGGGGTTATCACCTACCCTAACATGAACACAATTATTACTAAAACACGCAAGTAATAAACACTTGCCTCAAATATGATGGTCTGATCCGTTGGTGATGTTGGTATATACGCGTTCCTCTCTTTGCGATCTGCGCGATGGTGGTCTCGTTGGTGGAAGATGATGCCTAAAAGCTTTGGCTCTTTGGGATTTGCTCTCCCTCACTCTCTGTGACTCTCTCTTGAGTTATGTGAATGTGAGCCCTAATTTCTCCCACGTAACTGATAAAATAAACTCCTAATTTTCGTCCATTTAATTTCTCCAAAAATTAAAATTACAAAATTACCCCTATAGGGTGTCGGTTTGGCCTAAAATCTCCCGGAGTCCAAATAAAAAGCCCGGGTAGAGTTTTCTAACTATCTCGACCCTAACGGACTCAACGACGCACTCGAAATTACCATACGAGTTACTTAAAAATAAATTTACTTTATATTCCATTTTATCAGTCCCAACATGACTCACACGCGTGTCCCGACTTAATATACAAAACTGCCGTATTTTTCACTCTCGACAATTTATCAAATTTAATAATTCCCTATTACATTTCACTCAGTAATATTCAATAATTCTTAACAATAAGTATTAACCCTTGGCACGCTAGTTAATAATTATTTTTAATCCAGATTAATAAATAATTAATTTCTCGCATTTTAATTTAATTAATCCAACAATAGTAATTATTTAATAATTATTCCCACAATAATAATTAATCACATAATTATTAAAATCATCAAAAATACGGGGTGTTACAGAAGCTGCATTAGCAAGCCTGGCTGAAGTCCTCTTGTCTTAAGGGCTTGTTCCTAGCTCCGCATGACCAACTCCAATGGTATGTTCAATCTTTACACATCTATTTGCTAGATTAGTTACATATCTGCATACTCTGTCGTTTCTTCTAACATATCTGTAGGCGTGGTGTCTTTATTTGTGGGATCTATATTTGAACCCTTAGCTGAGTAGTCCACCCATTTCTGTGCTTGAAGAGACTTTGATCTCCCCCCCCCCCCCCCCCCCCAATTAGTACTACTCATGCTCCTACAACTGGGGAGTCTCAGGAAGGTATCTCAGTGGGGAGCTCCCAGGTAAATACTTAATCTATCTGGATCTTTGAGCTTACGTATGTTCTGTGTAAATGTTTGCTAGCACTTACCTGTTTCCCTGTTTTCAGGTTAGCACAACGAATGTTTCTTTGACTGTGGAACAACTAGGGGGAGCTACTGCGAGTTAAGTATTATACTGTCATACCTTACTCTTTTCCTTGTTACCCTATTTCTTCTTGCTTCTACTGTGCAAGTGGGATCACCTTCACATTTTTGTATCCTTATTTTCAGGTTAGTGAGGCCGTCATCCCTAGTTCTGCGGGATCTACTGTGAGTGCTATATTGCGCACTTCTTAAGTATTAAACTGTCCCACCGTGCTCTCAAATCGAGGGTCCCGTGAGCATGTGATCAGTTCCTACGATTTACATTAGTCCCGTACGAGGTGTGGGTGCCTTTCATGGGGCCGTTTAGGGGGGTGTTTCGAGATTTATCCCTTTAATTCCATGTTTTTCAAGCCTATGCTCAAATTATCACCGTACTCTCAAAACGGGGGTCCCGTGACCACGCGGTCAGTTCCAATGAGTTACATTGGTTCCGTGCGAGGTGTGGGTGCCTCTCACGAGGACGTTTGGGGGGTGTTTCGGGGTTTCACCCTCTAATGTCAAGTTTTCAAGCCTAAGTGTAGATATTATCAAATTATTACCGTGTTCTCAAACCGAGGGTCCCGTGACCACACGGTCAGTTCCTATAAGTTATTTTGGTCCTGTGTGAGGTGTTAGTGCCTATCACGGGGCCGTCTGGGGGGTGTTTTGGGGATTTTTCCTTTAAGTCCATGCTTTCAAGCCTAAGTGTATATATTCTCAAATTATCTCCATTCTCTTAAACCAAAGGTCCCGTGACTAAACAGTTAGATCCTATGAGTTATATTGGTCCCGTGCGAGGTGCTAGTGCCTCACAAGAGGCCGTATGGGGGGGGGGGGTGTTTCATGCTTTTGCTCTCGAACGCCATGTTTTCAGGCCTAAGTGTAGATATTCACAAATTATCTCCATGGTTTTAAACCGGGGGTCACGTGACCACGCAGTCAGTTTGTACAAGCTGTATTGGACCAGTGTGAGGTGTTGGTACCTCTCACAGGGCCGTTCGGGGGCTGTTTTGGGGTTTCGCCCTTTAATGCCACATTTTCGAGACCAAGTGTGGATAATTTCAAATTATCATAGTGCTCTCAAACCGGGGGTCCCATGACCACACGGTCAGTTCCTATGAGCTGCATTGTCTCGTGCGAGGTGTGGGTTCCTCTCACGGGGCTGTTTGAGGGGGTGTTTTGGGGTTTCTCCCTCTAATGCCATATTTTCAAGCCTAAGTGTAGATATTATCAAATTATCGTTGTGATCTCAAATAGGGGGTCCTGTGACCACGAGGTCAATTGTTACATGCTGCATTGGTCCCGTGCAGGGTGATGGTGCCTGTCAAGGGGCTATTTGGGGGGTGTTTCAGGGTTTCCACCTCTAACGCCATGTTTTTAAAGCCTAAGTGTATAAGATCACAAATTATCATCATGCTCACAAACCGTGCGTCCCTTGACCATGCGGTAAGTTTCTATGATTTACATTGGCCCCTTGCGAGGTGTTGGTGCCTCTCACGGGGCCGGTTGGTGGGTGTTTTGGGATTCTCCCACTAATACCATGTTTTTCAAGCCTAAGTGTAGATATTCTCAAATTTTTGGCATGCTCTCAAACAGGGGGTCCCGTAACCATGCGGTCACTTCCTACGAGTTACATTGGTCCCTTGCGAGGTATGGGTGCCTCTCACGAGTCCGTTTGGGGGGTATTTTAAGGCTTCACCCTCTAACGCCATGTTTTTAAGCCTAAGCATAGATATTCTCAAATTATCTCTGTGCTCTTAAATCGGGGGTCCCATGATCATGCGGTCAGTCCCTATGAGTTATCTTGGTCCCGTGTGAGGTGTTAGTGCCTCTTACGGGGCCGTTTGGGTAGTGTTTCGAGGTTTTTCCCTCTAACGCCATATTTTCAAGCCTATGTTTAGATAGTCTCAAATTATCTCCGTGCTCTCGAACCGGGGGTCCCATGACCACGCGATCAAATCCTATGAGTTATATTTGTCATGTGTGAGGTGTTAGTGACTCTCATGGGGCAATTTTTTTTTTTTTTGGGGGGGGGGGGGGTGTTTAGGGCTTTCAACCTCTAACGTCATGTTTTCAAGCCTAAGTGTAGATATTCTCAAATTATGACTGTGCTCTCAAAACCGGGGTACGATGTACCACGAGGTCAGTTCCTATGAGCTGCATTGGATTGGTGTGAGGTGTTGGTGCCTCTTACGGGGCCATTTGGGGGTGTTTCATAATTTCTCCCTCTAACACCATATTTTCAAGAATAATTGTAGATATTCTTAAATTATTGTCATGCTCTCAAACCAGGGGTCCTATGACAATGAGGTTAGCTACTACGAGCTGCATTGGACTAGTGCGAGATATTGGTATCTCTGACGAGGCCGCTTGGGGGTGTCTCTAACGCCATGTTTTCAAGCACAAGTGTAGATATTCTAAAATTTTCATCGCGCTCTCAAACTAGGCATCCCGTGACCACACGGTCTGTTCCTATGAACTGCATTGGTCATGTGCAAGGTGTTAGTGCCTCTCATGGGGCAGTTTGGGCGGTGTTTCGGGGTTTCGATCTCTAACACCGAGTTTTCAAGCCTAGGTGTATATATTCTCAAATTATTACCGTGCTCTCAAACCCGGGGTCCTATGACCACGCGGTTACTTCCTATGAGCTGTAATTGTCCCGTGATAGGTGTTGGTGCCTCTTATGGGGCCGTTTGGGGGGGGGGGGGGGTGTTTTGGGCTTTCACCCTGTAACGCCATGTTTTCTAAGACTAAGTTTAGATACTCTCAAATTATCATCGTGCTCTCAAACGAGGGGTCCCTTGACCATGCGGTCAGTTGATATGAGTTACATTGGTCCCATGCGAGGTGAGGGTGGCTCTCACTAGGCCATTTGGGGGTGTTACGGGATTTTTTGCTCTAACGCCATGTTTTTATAGCCTAAGTGTAGTTATTATCAAATTATCGTTGTTCTCTCAAACTCGGGGGCCCATGACCATGAAGTCAATTCCTACATGTTGCATTGGTTACGGGCCAGGTTTGGTGCCTCTCACCGGGCCATTTGGGGGGTGTTTCAGGGTTTCGCCCTCTAAGGCAATTTTTCCAAATCTAAGTGGAGATATTCTCAAATTATTGTCGTTCCCTCAAACTGAGAGTCCCGTTACTAAGCGGTCTGTTCTTACGAGTTACATTGGTCCCGTGCGAGGTGTGGATGCCTAACACGGGGTAGTTTGGCTGGTTGTTTTGTGGTTTTCCCTCTAACGCAACGTTTTAAAACCTATGTAGATAATCTCAAATTATCATCATGCTCTAAAACTGAGGGTCCCTTTACTACGCGGTCAGTTGCTACGAGTTACATTGATCCCTTGCAAGGTGTCGATGCCTCTCATGAGGCCGTTTGGGTGGTGTTTCAAGGTTTCATCCTCTAACACCATGTTTTCAAACATAAGTGTAGATATTCTTAAATTATCATCGTGATCTCAAATTGGTGGTCCTGTGACCATGTGTTCAGTTTTTACGTCTTACATTAGTCCCATGCGAGGTGTGGGTGCTTCTTACAGGGCCATTTGGGGGATGTTTCATGGTTTCGCCCTCTAACGCCATATTTTCCAAGGGTAAATGTATATATTCTCAAATTATCGTCGAGCTCTCAAATCGGGGGTCCCATGACCACGCGATCAATTCGTACCAGTTACATTGGTTTCGTGTAAAGTGTTGGTGCTCTCACGGGTCCGCTTGGCGGGTGTTTTGAGATTTCTCTCTCTAACACCATATTTTTAAGCCTAAGTGTTGATATTCTCAAATTATCATTGTGATCTCAAACCAGAGGTCCCGTGACCATGCGGTGAGTTCCTACGAGCTGCATTGGTTCCATGTTAGGTGTTGGTGCCTCACACGGGGTCGTTTGGGGGTTATTTCAAGTTTTTCCCTCTAACGCCGTATTTTAAAGCCTATGTGTAGATATTCTCAAATTATCTTCGTGCTATCAAATTGGAGGTCCCGTGACCACGCGATCTGTTCCTACGAGCTGCATTGGATCCGTGTTAGGTGTTGGTTCCTCACTCGGGGCCATTTGGGGGGTGTTTTGAGGTTTCACCCTCTAACGCCATATTTTTCAATCCTAACGTAGAAATTTTCAAATTATCGTCGTTCTCTCAAACCGAGGGTCCCGTGACCATGTGATCCATTCCTATGAGTGCATTGGTCCCGTGCGAGGTGTGGGTGCATTTCACGGGGTCGTTTGGGGGATGTTTTGGGGTCTCGCCCTCTAACGCCAAGTTTTTATAACTTAAGTGTAGATATTCTCAAATTATCATCATGCTCTCCAATTGGGGTCCCGTGACTGCATGGTCGGTTCCTATGAGTTACATTGGTCCTATACGAGGTGTTGGTGCCTCTGACAGGGTCGTTTTGGGGATATTTTGGTTTTTCACCCTCTAACGCCATGTTTTTCAAGCTGAATTATAGATATTCTCAAATTATCATAGTGCTCTTAAACTGGGGATACCATGACCACCATGTCAGTTCTTACGATTTACATTGGTCCCGTTTGAGGTGTTAGTAACTCACACGGGGTCCATTTGGAGGGTGTTTCGAGGTTTCTCCCTCTAATGCCTTGTTTTCAAGGCTATGTGTAGATATTCTGAAACTATCGACGTGCCCTCAAATTGGGGTTTTGCCCTCTAACGCCATGTTTTTATAGCTTAAGAGTATATATTCTCAAATTATAATCATTCTCTCAAACCGGGGATCCCATGAACAGGCGATCAATTCCTACGAGTTACGTTCGTCCCGTGCGAGGTATGGGTGTGTCTCATGGTGCCCTTTGGAGGTTGTTTCATGGTTTCTCCCTGTAACACCATGTTTTTCAAGCAAAATTATAGATATTATCAAAGTATCATCGTTTTCTCAAACTGGGGGTCCCGTGACCACGCGATCAATTCCTACGAGTTACATTCGTTCAGTACGAGTTATGGGTGCCTCTCACGGGGCCATTTGGGGGTGTTTCGGGGTTTCATCCTCTAATGCCATGCTTTTCAAGCCTAAGTTTATATATTCACAAACTATCACCATGCTCTAGAATTGGGGGTCCCGTTACCGTGCGATCAGTTCCTACAAGTTACATTAGTCCCATGCTAGGTGTAGGTGCCTCTCACGGGGCGTTTTGGGAGTGTTTCGAGGTTTTTCCCTCTAACGCCATGTTTTTCAAGCCTAAGTGTAGATGTTATCAAATTATCATCGTGACCTCAAATAGAGGGTCTCATGACAACGCGACCAAGTCCTACGAGTTACATTAGTCTCGTACAAAGTGTTGGTGCCTCTCACGGGGCCGTTTGAGGGTTATTTTGTGGTTTTTGCCCTCTATCACAATCTTTTTCAAACCTAAGTGTAGATATTCTCAAATTATTAATGTGATATCAAATCGGGGATCTCATGACCATGTGGTCGGTTCCTATGAGATGCATTGGTCTAGTGCGAGGCATTGGTGCCACTCATGAGTCCGTTTTGGTAGTGTTTTGGGGTTCAGCCCTCTTAAGCCATGTTTTAAGCCTAAGTGTAGATATTCTCAAATTATCGTCGTGCTCTAAAAATGGGGGTCCCATGACCATGTGGTTGATCCTTATGAGCTGCATTAATCCCTTGCGAGGAGTTGGTACCTGTCATGGGGCCGTCTGGGGGGCGTTTTGGGCTTTCGCCCTCTAATTCCATATTTTTCATGCTTAAGTGGAGATATTTTTAAATAATCTCTATGCTCTCAAACCAGGGTCCCGTGGCCACGTGATTAATTCCTACGAATTACATTGGTACCGTGCAAGGTGCGGGTGCCTCTCACAGGGCCGTTTAGGGCGTGTTTTGGGTTTTCACACTCTAATGCCATGTTTTTCAAGCCTAAGTGTAAATATTCTCAAATTATCATCGTGCTCTCAAATCGGGGGTCTCGTGACGATGCGATCAGTTCCTACGAGTTACATTGGTCCCGTACGAGGTGTGGGTGCATCTCACAAGGCCGTTTGGGGGGTGTTTTGGGTTTTCTCCCTCGAACGCCATGTTTTTTAAGCCTAAATGTAGATATTCAAAAAACATTACTGAGATCTTAAATAGGGGGTCCCGTGACCACGCGGTCAATTTCCACGAGCTACATTGGTCCCGTGCAAGGTGAGGGTGCCTCTCACCGAGCCATTTGGGGGGTGTTTCTGGGTTTCGCCCCCTAACGCCATGTTTTTCAAACCTAAATGTAGATGTTCTCAAATTACAGGCGAGCTCTCAAATCTGGGGTCCTTTAACCACGCGGTCGATCCATACCAGTTACATTGGTCCCGTGCAAGGTGTTGATGCCTTTCACGGGGCCATTTGGGGGATGTTACTGGTTTTCACCCTCTAACACCAAGTTTCAAGCCTATGTGTAGATATTCTCAAATTATCGATGTGCCCTCAAATCAGGCATCCCTTCACCACACGATTAGTTCTTACGAGTTACATTGGTCCTGTGCGAGGTGTGGGTGCCTCTCATGGGGCCGTTTGTGTGGTGTTTCGGGGTTTTTGCCCTAATGCCATATTTTTAAGGTTTAAATATTCCCAAATTATCACTGTGTTCTCAAACCGGGGGTCTAGTGATGACGGGGTCAGTTCTACGACTTACACTAGTCCCGTGGGAGGTGTTGGTACCCCTCACAGGACTGTTTGGGGGGTGTTTCGGGGTTTTTCCCTCTAATGCCATGTTTTTAAGCCTAAGTGTAAATATTCTCAAAGTATCGTCATGCTCTCAAATTGGGGGTCCCGTGACCATGTGGTCAATTCCTACGAGTTGCACTAGAGTCGTGTGAGATGTTGGTGCCCATCACAGTGCCATTTGGGTGGTGTTTTGGGGTTTCACCCTTTAGTGCCACGAGTTCAAGCCCAAGTGTATATATTCTAAAATTATCATTGTGCTCTAAATACAGGGGTCCCGTGACCATGCGGACAGGTCCTACGAGTTATATTGGTCCCGTGCGAGGTGTTGGTGCCTCTTACAGGACCGTTTGTGGGGTGTATTGGGGTTTCGCCTTCTAACATCATGTATTTAAGCCAAAGTGTAGATATTCCCAAATTACTGCCGTGATCTTAAATCGAGGTTCCCGTTACCATGCAGTCTGTTCCTACAAGTTATATTGGTGCCGTGCGAGGTGTTGGTGCCTCTCACGGGGCCGTTTGGGTGGTTTTTTGAGGTTTTGCCCTCTGACACCAAGTTTTAAATCCTAAGTGTAGCTATTCTCAAATTATCACCGGGACCTCAAACCGAAGGTCCTGTGACCATGTGGTCAGTTCCTACGAGTTACATTGGTCCCGTGCAAGGTGTGTGTGCATCTCACATGGACGTTTGGGGGTTGTTTCAGGGTTTCTCCCTTTGATGCAATGTTTTTCAAGCTTAAGTGTAGATATTCTCAAATTATTATTGTGCTCTCAAACTGGGGGCCCGACGAACACGCAGGCTATCCATAAGAGTTACGTTGGTTCCGTTCAAGGTGTTGGTGCCTCTCACAGGGGAGTTTTGGGGATGTTTTGGGGTTTATCCCTTTAATGAAATGTTTTTCAAGCCTAAGTGCAGATATTAACAAATTATCCGGTGACCACGTGGTCAGTTCCTACGAGTTGCATTAGTCCCGTGTAACGTGTTAGTGCCCCTCACGGGGCCATTTGGGGGTTGTTTCATGGTTTTATCCTCTAACGCAATGTTTTTCAAGACTAAGTGCAGATATTCTCAAATTATCTTCGTTCTCTCAACTCGGGGTCCCGTGACCACATGTTTTGTTCCCACGAGCTGCATTGGTCTCGTGAGAGGTGTTGGTGCCTCTCATGGGGCCGTTAGGGTTGTGTTTCGAGCTTTCCCCCTTTAACCCCATGTTTTCAAGCCTAAGTCGAGATATTCTCAAATTATCATCGTGCATTGAAATCGGCGGTCCCATCATCACACGGTCAGTTCCTATGAGTTACATTGGTCCCGTGCGAGGTGTGGGTGCCTCCCATGGGGCCGTTTGTGGGGTGTTTTGAGGTTTCTCCCCTAACACCATATTTTCAAGCCTCGATGTAAGTATTCTCAAATTATCACCGTGCTCTCAAATCGGTAGACCCGTGATGATGCATTAAGTTCTTACGAGTTATATTGGTCCCATGTAAGGTGTTCGTGCCTCTCACAGAGCCGTTCGGGGATGTTTCGGGGTTTTGCCCTCTAATGCCATGTTTTCAAGGCTAAGTGTAAATATTCTTAAAGTATTATCGTGATCTCAAATAGGGGGTCCCATGACCATGCGATCAATTCCTACGAGTTGCATTAGTCTCGTGTGAGGTGTTGGTCCCTCTCAGAGGGCCATTTGGGGGGTGTTTTGGGGTTTCGCCCTCTAGTGCCATATTTTTCAACTCTAAGTGTAAATATTATCAAATTATCATCATGCTCTTAATTTGGGGGTCCCGTGACCATGCGGTCAGGTCCCAAGAGTTATATTGGTTTCATGCAAGGTGTTGGTGCCTCTTACGGAACCGTTTGGGGGGTGTTTCAGAGTTTCGCCCTCTAAGGCCATGTATTTAAGCCTAAGTATAGATATTCTCAAATTATTTTCGTTCTCTCCAATCGGGGTTCCCATTACCACACAATCAGTTCCTATGAGTTATATTAGTGTCATGCGAGGTGTTGGTACCTCTCACAGAGTCGTTTGGGTGGTGTTTTGGGCTTTCAACCTCTAACACCATGTTTCCAAGCCTAAGTGTAGTTGTTCTCAAATTATTGCTATGCTCTCAAACCGTAGGTCCCGTGACCATGGAGTTAGTTCCTACAAGTTACTTTGGTTCCGTGAAAGGAGAGGGTACCTCTCACGGGGACATTTGGGGGGTGTTTCAGGGTTTCTCCCTCCAACGCCATGTTTTTCAAGCCGAAGTGTATATTTTCTCAAATTATCACCATGATATCAAGTCGGGGGTCTGGTGACCATGCGACCAGTCCGTACAAGTTATAATGGTCCCGTTCAAGGTGTTGGTGCCTCTCACGGCGCCGTTTGGTGGGTGTTTTGGGGTTTCATACTATATTGCCATTTTTTCAAGCATAGGTGGAGATATTCTCAAACTAATGTCGTGCTCTCAAATTGGGGGTCCCATGACCACGCGGTTTGTTCGTACGAGCTGTATTGGTCCCGTGTGAGGTGTTGGTATCTCTCAATGAGCCATTCGGGTCGTGTTCCGGGATTTCCCCCTAACCCCATGTTTTTTAAGCCTAAGTAGAGATATTCTAAAATTATCGTCATGCTCTGAAATCGGAGGTCCTGTCATTACGTGGTCAGTTCCTACGAGTTACATTGGTCACGTGCGAGGTACAGGTGCCTCTGTGGGACCGTTTGTGGGATTTTTTGAGGTTTCGCCCATAACACCATATTTTTAATTCTAGGGGTAAGTATTCTCAAATTATCACTATGCTCTCAAACCGGGGGTCCCGTGACGATGCGGCCCGTTCCTACGAGTTACATTGGTCCCGTGCGAGGTGTTGTTGCCTGAAGTCCGTTTGGGTGGTGTTTTGGGGTTTTACCCTCTAATACCATGTTTTCAAGCCTAAGTGTAAATATTCTCAGACTATCATCGTGCTCTCAAACTGGGGGTCTCGTGACCACGCGGTTTGTTTCAACGAGCAAACATTAGTCTCGTGTGAGGTGTTGGTGCCTCTCACAGGGCCATTTGGGGGTGTTTTAGGGTTTTGCCCTCTAGTACTACATTTTTCAAGACTAAGTGTAGATATTCTCAAATTATCATCGTTCTCTCAATCTGGGGGTCTCTTGGCCACGCGGTTAGGTCCTACGAGTTAGATTGGTCCCGTGCGAGGTGTTGGTGCCTCTTATGGGACCGTTGGGGGTATTTTGGGGTTTCGTCCCTCTAAAGCCATGCATTTAAGCCTAAGTGTGGATATTTTAGAATTATCACCGTGATCTCAAATTGGGGGTCCCGTTACCACACGGTCAATTCCTACGATTTATATTGGTGTTGTGCGAGGTGTTAGTGCCTCTCACGGGGCCATTTGGGTGGTGTTTTGGGGTCTCGTCCTCTAACACCATGTTTTCAAGCCTAAGTGTAACTATTCTCAAATTATCGCCGTCCTCTCAAATCGTAGGTCCCGTGACCATGCAGTTAGTTCCTACAAGTTACATTGGTCTTGTGCAAGGTGTGGTTGCCTCTCACGGGGACGATTGGGGGGGGTGTTTCAGGGTTTCTCCCTCTAACGCCATATTTTTAAAGCCTAAGTGTGGATATTCTCAAATTATCATTGTGCTCTCAAACCGGGAGTTTCGTGACCACAGGGTCAGTTCTTACGAACTACATTTGTCTCGTGCGAGGTGTTGGTGCCTCTTATGGGGGTGTTTCAGGGTTTCACCCTCTAACGCCATACTTTTCAAGCATAAGTGGAGATATTCTCAAATTATCATCGTGCTCTTAAATCATGGGTCCCGTGACCACACGGTCAGTGCCTACCAGTTACATGGGTTCCATGTGAGGTGTTGGTGCCTCCCATGGGGCCGTTTGGTGGTGTCTCGGGGTTTTTACCTCTAACGCCATGTTTTTTATCCTGAGTGTAGATATTCTCAATTTATCATCATGATCTCAAACTGGGGTTTCCATGACCACACGGTCAGTCCCTACGAACTGCATTGGTCTCGTGCGATGTGCGCGTGTCTCTCACGGGGCTGATTGGGGGGTGTTTTGGTGTTTCTCACTCTCACACCATGTTTTCAAGCCTTAGTGTCGATATTCTCAATTTATCGGGGTGCTCTCAAATCGAAGGTCCCGTGATGATGCAGTCAGTTCCTACGAGTTACATTGGTACCATGCAAGGTGTTGGTGCCTCTCACGGAGCCGTTGGGGGGGGGGGTATTTCGGGGTTTTTCCCTCTAATGCCATGTTTTAAAGCCTAAGTGTAAATATTCTAAAAGTATCGTCAGGCTCTAAAACTGGGGCCCCGTGACCATGCGGTCAATTGCTACGAGCAACATTAGTCTTGTGCGAGATGTTGGTCCCTCTCATAGGGATATTTCGGGGTGTTTTTGGGTTTCGCCCTCTAGTGCCACGTTTTTCAAGCCTAAGTGTAGATATTATAAAATTATCACCATGCCCTCAATCCGGGGGTCCCGTGACCACGTGATCAGGTCCTATGAGCTGTATTGGTCCCCTGTGAGGTGTTGGTGCCTCTTACAACACCGTTTGAGGGGTGTTTCGAGATTTCGCCCTTCAACGCCATGCATTTAAACCTAAGTGTAGATATACTCAAATTATTTTTGTGCTTTCAAATCGGGGTTCCCATTACCACGCGATCAGTTGCTACGAGTTATATTGGTGTTATGCGAGGTGTTGGTGCCTCTCACGGGGCCATTTGGGTGGTGTTTTGAGGTTTCTTCCTCTAACACCATGTTTTCAGGTCTAAGTGTACTTATTCTCAAATTATCGTCGTGCTCTCAAACCGGAGGTCCCATGACTATGTGGTCAGTCTTTACGAGTTACATTGGTCCCGTGCAAGGTGTGGGTGCCTCTCATGGGGACGTTTTGCGGGTGTTTCTGGGTTTCTCTCTCTAACGCCATGTTTTTCAAGCCTAAGTGTAGATATTCTCAAATTATTACTCTGCTGTCATACCGGGCGTGGGGTGACCTCACGGTCAGTCCGTACGAGTTACATTGGTCCCATGCAAGGTGTTGGTACCTCTCACCGGGCTATTTGGGGGTGTTTTGGGGTTTCTCCCTCTAACACCATATTTTTAAGCCTAAGTGTAGATATTCTCAAAGTATCATCGTGTTGTCAAATCAGTGATCCTGTGACCACGCGATTAGTGCATATGAGTTGCGTTGGTCCCGTGCTAGATGTTGGTGCCTTTCACGGGGCTGTTTGTTCGGTGTTTCTAACTTCTGGCCTCTAACGTCATGTTTTTCAAGCCTAGGTGGAGATATTCTCAAATTATCACCATCCTCTCAAATCGAGGGTCCTGTGACCATGCGGTTTATTGCTACTATTTGCATTGATCCCGTGCGAGGCGTTGGTGCTTTTCACGGGGTCAGTTGGGTCGTGTTTCAGGCTTTCCCCCCTCTAACCCCATGTTTTTTAAGCCTAAGTTGACATATTATCAAATTATCATCGTGCTCTTAGATAGGAGGTCCCGTCACCAAGCGGTTAGTTTCTACGAGTTACATTGGTCCCGTGCGAGGTGTGGGTGCCTCTATGGGGCCCTTTGTGGGGGTGTTTTGGGGTTTATTCTCTAACGCCATATTTTTAAGTCTAAGTGTAGATTTTCTCAAATTATCACTGTGCTCTCAAACCGAGGGTCCCGTAACGACGCGGTCACTTTCTATGAGTTACATTTTTCCCGTACGAGGTGTTGGCCTCTCACGAGTCCGTTTGAGGGGGTGGGGTGGGGTGGGGTGAGGTGTTTTGGGGTTTCTCCCTCTAATGACATATTTTCAAGTCTAAGGGTAAATATTATCAAAGTATCATCGTGCTCTCAAATCGGGCGTCCCGTTATCACGCGATTTGTTCCAATGAGATGCATTAGTTTCGTGTGACGTGTTGGTGCCTCTTATAGGGCCATTTTGGGTTTTGCCCTCTAGTGCCACATTTTTCAAGCCTAAGTGTAGATATTCTCAAATTATCATCTTGCTCTCAATTCGGGGGTCCCGTGACCACGCGCTTAGGTTCAATGAGTTATATTGGTCCTGTACGAGGGGTTGGTGCGTCTTACGGGATCATTTGGGGGGTATTTTGGGGTTTCACCCACTAACGCCACGTATTTAAGATAAGTGTAGATATTCTCAAATTATCACCGTGGTCTCTAATCGGGGGTTATGTTACCACGCGGTCAGTTCCTACGAGTTATATTGGTCTCTTGCGAGGTGTTCGTGCCTCTCATGGGACCGTTTGGGTGGTGTTTTAGGGTTTCGTCCACTAACACCATGATTTCAAGCATATGTGTAGGTATTCTCAAATTATCGTCGTGCTATCAAATCGAAGGCCCCGGTACCATGCGATTAGTTCCTACGAGTTACAATGGCCCCGTGCAAGGTGTGGGTGCCTCTCACGGGGACGTTTGGAGGGTGTTTTAGGTTTTCTCCCTCTAATACCATGTTTTTCAAGCCTAAGTTTAGATATTCTCAAATTATCGTCGTTCTCTCAAACTGGGGGTTCTGTGACCACAGGGTCAGTTCCTACGAACTGCATTTGTCCCGTTCCAAGTGTTGGTGCCTCTCATAGGGCCGTTTCGGAGGGTGTCTCGGGCTTTCGCCCTCTAACGCCACATTTTTCAAGCTTAAGTGGAGATATTATCAAATTATCACCGTGCTCTCAAATCGGGGGTCCCGTGACCACGCGGTCAGTTCTTACGAGTTACATTGGTCCCGTGTGAGGTGTGGGTGCCTCTCACTGGACCGTTTTGGGGGTGTTTCAGTGTTTTTCACTCTAACTCCATGTTTTCAAGCCTAAGTTAGATATTGTAAAATTATCATCGTTCTCTCAAACCGGGGGTCTCGTGACAACGTAGTCAATTCCTATGAGTTACATTGGTCCTTCGTGAGCTGTTAGTTCCTCTCACGGGGCCGTTTGAGGGGTTTTTTGGGGGTTCACCCTCTAATGCCATGTTTTTAAGCCTAAGTGTAAATTATCTCAAAGTATCGTTGTGCTCTCAAACCGAGGCTCCCATGACCAAGCAATCAGTCCCTATGAGCTGCATTAGTCCCATGTGAGGTGTTGGTGCCTCTCACGAAGCCGTTTGGGTGGTGTTTTAGGGTTTCACCTTCTAGTGCCACATTTTTCAAGCTTGAGTGTAGATATTATCAAATTATTGACATCCTCTTACTCCGGGGGTCCCGTGACCATGCAGTCAGGTCCTACTTGTTATATTGGTCCCGTGCGAGGTGTTGGGGACTCTTATCGAATGGTTTGGGGGGTGTTTTGAGATTTCACACTCTAACCCCATGTATTTAAGTCTGTGTATAAATATTCTCAAATTATCGATGTGCTCTTAAATCGGGGGTCCCGTTACCGCGCGATCAGTTCCTATGAGTTGTATTGGTCTCGTGTGAGGTGATGGTGCCTCTCATGGGGCAGTTTGGTTCGTGTTTAGGGGTTTCATCCTATAACACCATGTTTTCAAGTCTAAGTGTACCTATTCTAAAATTATCATCGTGCTCTCAAATCGTATGTCCCAGGACCATCAGTCAGTTCCTAGGAGTTACATTGGTCCCGTGCAAGGTGTGGGTGCCTCTCACGGGGATGTTTGGGGGTGTTTCAGGGTTTCTCCCTCTAACGCCATGTTTTTTTAGCCTAAGTGTAGATATTCTCAAATTATTACCATGCTCTCAAACTGGGGGTTCGGTGACCATGCGGTCTATTTGTACGAGTTATATTGGCCCCATGTAAGGAGTTGATACCTCTCATGGGGCCGTTTGGGTGGTGTTTCGGGGTTTTGCAATCTAACACCATGTTTCGAGCCTAATTATAGATATTCTCAAATTATTGACGTGATCTCAGACTAGGTGTTGATGCCTCTCACGGGGCCGTTTGGTGAGTGTTTCGGCCTTTGGCCCTCAAACGCCATGTTTTTCAAGACTAAGTGGAGATATTCTCAAATTATCGTCATGCTCTAAAACCGGGGGTCCCGTGACCGCGGTCAGTTCTTATGAGTTACATTGTCCCGTGCGAGGTGTGGGTGCCTCTTACAGGACCGTTTGGGGGGATTTTCAAGCTTTCGCACTCTAATGACATGTTTTCAAGCCAAAGTGTAGATATTCTCAAATTACCAGGGTGCTCTCAAATCGGGGGTCCTGTAACCACGCGGTTAGTTCCTACGAGTTACATTTGTCCCGTGCGAAGTGTTAGCGCCTCTCACGGGGCCGTGTGGGGGTCTTTTCGGGGTTTGGCCCTGTAATGCCCTGTTTTCAAGCCTATGTGTAGTTATTCTCAAATTATCGTCATGCTCTTAAACTAGGGGTCCCGTGACCATGCGGTCTGTTCCTACGAGCTGCAATTGTTCCGTGCTAGGTCTTAGTGCCACTAACGGGGCCGTTTGGAGGGTGTGGTTTCAACCTCTAAAGCCATGTTTTTAGTCCTAAGAGTAGATATTATGAAATTATCACCGTGCTCTCAAGACGGGGTCCCGTGACCATGCGATCAGTTCGTACGAGCTGTATTGTTTTCGTGAGAGGTGTTAGTGCCTCTCACGAGGCAATCTTAGTGTGTTTCGAGGTTTTATCCTCTAACACCGTATTTTTAAGAATAAATGTATATATTCTCAAATTATCGCAGTGCTCTCAAATCGGTGGTCCTGTGACCATGCAGTCAATTTCTAGGAGTTACATTAGCCCCGTGCAAAGTGTGCGTGCCTCTCACGAAGCTATTTGGGGGGTGTTTTGGGGGTTCACCATATAACGCCATGTTTTTCAACCCTAACTATATATATTGTAAAATTATCTCTATGCTCTCAAACATGGGTCCCGTGACCATGCAACTAGTTCCTATGATCTATATTAGTTCCATGCTAGGTGTGGGTGCCTCTCATGGGCGCATTTGGGGGGTATTTCAGGGTTTCACCCTCTAACGCCATATTTTTTTAGCCTAAGTGTTGATATTCTCAAATTATCATCGTGTTAAACTATCGAGGGTCCCGTGGCCACGCGATTAGTTTGTATAAGTTACATTAGTCTCGTGCAAGGTGTCAGTGCCTCTCACGGGGCCGTTTGGGGGTTGTTTCATGGTTTTGCCCTCTAACACCATGTTTTTCAAGATTAGGTGTTGATATTCTCAAATTATTGTCGTGCTCTCAAACTGGGGGTCCCATAACCATGCGGTTGGTTCCTACAAGCTGCATTGGTCTCGTTCGAGGTGTTGGTGCCTCTCACGAGGCCATTTTGGTGGTGTTTATGGGTTTCCCCCTCTAACGCCATTTTTTCAAGCCTAAGTGTAGATATTCTCAAATTATCACCGTGCTCTCAAATCGGCAGTCCCGTGACCACGTGATCGGTTCTTACGAGATATATTAGTCCCGGGCGAGGTGTTGGCTCCTCTCATGGGGCCATTTGGAAGGTGTTTTGGGCTTTCACCTTCTAACGCCATATTTTTCAAGCCTAAGTGGAGATATTCTCAAATAATTGTCGTGATCTCAAATTGGGGCTCCCATGACCATGCGGTCAATTCTTGTTAGCTATACATTGGTCCTGTGCAAGGTGTGGGTGCCTCTCACGGGGCTATTTATGGGGTGTTTCGGGGTTTCATCCTCTAACGCCATGTTTTTCGAGTCTAAATTTATATATTCTCCAATTATGGTCGTGCTCTCAAATCGGGCCATGCGATCAATTCCTATGAGTTACATTGGTCCCGCAAGAGGTGTGGGTGCCTCTCATGGGGCCGTTTGGGAAGTGTTTCTGGGTTTCACCCTCTAACGCCATGTTTTTCAAGCATAAATGTAGATATTCACAAATTTTTGCCAAGCTTCTAAATTGGTGGTCGCGTGACCGCGGGGTCGGTTTCTGTGAGTTACATTTGTCCCGTGCAAGGTGTTGGTGCCTCTCATGGGGCTATTTGGTGAGTGTTTATAGCTTTCGCCCTCAAACGCCATGTTTTTCAAGCCTAAGTGGAGATATTCTTAAATTATCACCATGCTCTGACCACACGGTCAGTTCATACGAGTTACATTGGTCCCGTGCGAGATGTGGGTGCCTCTCACAGGATCGTTTGGGGGGATTTTCAGGGTTTCGCACTCTAATGACATGTTTTCAAGCCTAAGTGTATATATTCTCAAATTATAACCGTTCTCTCAAATTGGGGACCATGCGATCAGTTCCTATGAGTTACATTGGTCGCGTGCGTGGTGTGGGTGCCTCTCACAGGGTCGTTGTGGGGTATTTTGGTGTTTAGCCCTCTAATGCCATGTTTTCTATCCTAAGTGTAGATATTCTTAATTTATTGTCGTGGTCTCAAACATGGGATTTTGTGACCACGCGATCAGTTCATACGAACTACATTGGTATCGTGCGAGGTGTTGGTGCATCTCACGGGGCCGTTTGGTGGGAGTTTTGACGTTTCACCCTCTAATACCATGTTTTCAAGCCTAACTGTAGATAATCTAAAATTATCATTGTGCTCTAAATTCTAGGGTCCCTTGACCATATGGTCAGTTCCTTGGACTGCATTGGTCCCGTGTGGGGTGTGGGTGCCATTCAAGAGGCCTTTAGGGGGTATTTCGGGGTTTCTCCCTATCACACATGGTTTTTATGCCTAAATTTTGATATTATCAAATTATCACCTTGTTCTCTAATCAGGGGTCCAATGATAATGCGATTAGTTCCTATGAGGTCTATTAGTCCCATGCAAGCTATTGGTGCCTCTCATGGGACTGTTTAGGGGTATTTGGGGGGTTTCCCTCTCTAACACCATGTTTTTCAAGGCTAACTGCAGATATTCTCAAATTATCACCCTGCTCTCATTGTGGGTTTCTCGTGACCACGCGATCAGTTCCTACGAGTAACATTGGTCCTGTGCGAGGTGTGGGTGCCTCTCACGGGGTCGTTTGGGGGGTGTTTCGGGGATTCTCCCACTATCGCCATGTTTTCAAGCCTAAGTTTAGATATACACAAATTATCATCATGCCCTCAAACTAGGGGTCTCGGGACCACACAGTCAGTTTCTATAAGTTAAATTGGTCCCGTGCAAGGTGTATTGCATCTCACAGGGCCATTTGGGAGGGGTTTTGGATTTTCTCTCTCTAACACCATGTTTTGCAAGCCTAATTGTAGATATTCTCAACTTATCATCGTACTCTCAAATCGGGTATCCCATGACCGTGCGGTCAGTTCATACGAGTTACATTGATCCTATACGAGGTGATAGTGCCTCTCATAGGGCCGTTTGGGGGTCTTTTCGGGGTTTCGCCCTGTAACGCCTTGTTTTCAAGACTATGTGTAGGTATTCTCAAATTATCGCCATGCTCTTAAACCAGGGCTATCGTGACCATGCGGTCTGTTCCTACGAGCTGCATTAGTTCTGTGCTAGGTCTTAGTGCCACTCACGGAGCCGTTTGGAGGGTGTTTCATGGTTTCAACCTCTAACGCCATGTTTTCAGGGCTAAATGTAGATATTCTAAAATTAATACCGTTCTCTCAAGTCGGAGGTCCCGTGACCACGCGATAAGTTTCTACAAGATGCATTGGTCCGGCGAGAGGTGTTAGAGCCTCTCACGGGGCAATCTTAGTAGTGTTTCAGGGTTTCATCCTCTAACACCGTATTTTTAAGAATAAGTGTAGATATTCTCAAATTATCACAGTTATCTCAAATCGGTGGTCTCGTGGCCTTGCAGTCAATTTCTATGAGTTACATTAGTCCCGTGCAAGGTGTGTATGCCTCTCACGGAGCCGTTTGGGGGTGTTTCAGGGTTTCACCCTCTAACGTCATGTTTTTCAACCCTAAGTGTATATATTCTCAAATTATCTCCGTGCTCTCAAATCGGGGGTCCCGTGACCACGCAACAAGTCCCTACGAGTTGCATTAGTTCCATGTTAGGTGTGGGTGCCTCTCATGGGCGCGTTTGGGGGGTGTTTCATGGTTTCAACCTCTAACGCCATGTTTTTCAAGCCTAGGTATAGATATTATCAAATTATCAGCGTGTTCTCTAAACGAGGGTCAAGTGACATTAGTCCCGTACAAGGTGTCGGTGCCTCTCATGGGGCCATTTGGGGGTTGTTTTCATTATTTCACCCTCTAACGCCATGTTTTTCAAGCCTAAGTGTAGATATTCTCAAATTATCATCGTGTCGGTGTTTCGGGGTTTCCCCCTTTAACTCCATATTTTCAAGCCTAAGTGTAGATATTTTCAAATTATCAGCGTTCTCTCAAATCGGAAGTCCCGTGACCACGCGATCGGTTCTTTCGAGCTGTATTAGTCCTGTGCAAGGTTATGGTTCCTCTCACGGGGCCGTTTGGAAGGTGTTTTGGGCTTTCACCCTTTAACGCCATATTTTTCAAGCCTAAGTGGAGATATTCTCAAATTATTGTTGTGCTCTCAAACTGGGGGTCCGATGACCATGCGGTCAGTTCTTATGAGTTACATTGGTCCCGTGCAAGGTGTGAGTGCCTCTCATGGGACCGTTTGTGGGGTTTCATCCTCTAATGACATGTTTGTAGAGCCTAAGTTTAGATATTCTCAAATTATCTCCGTGCTCTCAAACCGGGGGTCCCCTGACCATGCAATCAATTCCTATCAGTTACATTGGTCCCGTGCGAGGTGTGGGTGCCTCTCACGGGGCCGTTTGGGGAGTGATTATGGGTTTCACCCTCTAACGCCATGTTTTTCAAGCTTAAATGTAAATATTCACAAATTTTTTCGATCTCTCAAATCGGTGGTCTCGTGACCGCGAAGTCAGTTTCTGCGAGTTACATTTGTCTTGTGCAAGGTGTGGGTGTCTCTCACGATGCAATTTGGGTGGTTTTTTAGGATTTCGCCCCCTAACTCCATGTTTTTCAAGCCTGAGTGTAGATATTCTCAAAATATCATCGATATATCAAATCGGGGGTCCTGTGACCACGCGATCAGTTCATTCTAGTTGCATTCGTCCCGTGCAAGGTGTTAGTGCCTCTCTCGGGGCCGTTTGGGGGTGTTTCGAGTTTTCACCCTCTAACACTATGATTTCAAGCCAAAGTGTAAATACTCACAAATTATCATCATTCTCTAAAACCATGGGTTCCGTGACCGCGCGATTAGTTCCTACGAGCTACATTGGTCCCGTGCGAGGTGTTAGTATCTCTCATGGGGCTATTTGGGTCATGTTTCAAGCTTCCCCCTCTAATGCCATGTTTTTAAGAATAAGGGGAGATATTCTAAAATTATCTCCGTGCTCTCAAATCGGGGGTCCCGTCACCACGCGGCCAGTTCTTAGGAGTTACATTGGTCCCATACGAGGTGTGGGTACATCACACGGGGCCATTTGTGGGGTGTTTTGGGGTTTCGGCCCAAATGCCATGTTTTCAAACATAAGAGTAGATATTCTCAAATTATCACCGTGCTCTCAAATTGGGGGTCCCATGATGACGTGGTCAATTCCTACGAGTTAGATTGGTCGTATGTGAGGTGTTGGTGTCTCTCGTGGGGCTGTTTGGCGGGTTGTTTCGGGGTGTCACCCTACAATGTCGTGTTGTCAAGCCTATGTTCAAATTTTCTCAAAGTAATGTAGTGATCTCAAACCGGGGGTCCCGTGACTATGATGTTAGTTCTTACGAGCTGTATTAGTCTTGTGAAAGGTGTTGGTGCCTCTCACAGGGCCATTTGGGGGGTGTTTTTGGGTTTTGTACTCTAGTACCATGTTTTTCAAGTCTAAGTGTAGATATTCACAAATTATCTCCATTCTCAGGTCTTACGATTTATATTGGTCCCGTGTGAGGTGTTGGTGCCTCTTACGAAACCGTTTGGGGGGTGTTTTAGGGTTTTTCCCTCCAACGCCATGTAATTAACCCTAAGTGTAGATATTATCAAATTATCGCCGTCCTCTCAAATCGGGGATCCTGTTACCATGTGGTCAATTCCTACGAGTTATATTAGTCTCGTGCGAGGTGTTGATGCCTCTCACGGGGCTGTTTGAGTGCTGTTTTGGGGTTTCATCCTCGAACACTATGTTTTCAAGCCTAAGTGTAGCTATTCTCAAATTATCTCTGTGCTCTCAAACCGGAGGTCCCATGGCCATGCGATTAGCTCCTATGAGTTACATTGGTCCCCTGCAAGGTGTGGGTGCCTTTCACGGCGATACTTGGAGGTTGTTTTAGGGTTTCTACCTCTAACGCCATGCTTTTCAAGCCTAAGTGTAGATATTCTGAAATTATTACTGTGCTCTCAAATCGGGGGTCCGGTGACCACGTGGTCAGTTCGAACGAGTAACAGTGATCCCGTGCAAGGTGATGGTGCCTCTCATGGGACTATTTGGAGGGAGTTTCAAGGTTTTGACCTCTAACACCATGTTTTCAAGACAAAGTATAGATATTCTCAAATTATCATCGGGCTCTCAAATCCGGGGTCTCGTGAGCACATGTTTAGTTCGTATTAGTTGCATTGGTCCTGTGCTAGGTGTTGGTGCCTCTCACGGGGCCGTTTGGTGGGTGTTTTGGGTTTTCACCCGTTAACGCCATGTTTTTTAGCCTAAGTGTAGATATTCTCAAATTATCATCGTGCTCTCAAAATTCGAGTCTCGTGACCACGCGGTCAGTTCCTACAAGTAACATTGGTCTCGTGCGAGGTGTGGGTGTCTCTCATGGGGACGTTTGGTGGGTGTTTCAGGGTTTCTCCCACTAACACCATGTTTTCAAGCATAAGTTTCGATATTAAAAAATTATCGTTGTTCTCTCAAACCAGGGGTCCCAAGACCACATAGTCAGTTTCTATGAGTTACATTGGTCCCGTGAGAGGTGTATTTCATCTCATGGGGCCGTTTAGGGGGGGATGTTTTGGGGTTCCCCGCTCGAACGCCATTTTTTTCAAGCTTAGGTGTATATATTCTCAAATTGTCATCGTTCTCTCAAACCGGGGGTCCCGTGATCACACGACCCATTCCTATAAAATACATTGGTCCCGTACGAGGTGTCGGTGTCTCTCACGGGGCCGTTTGTGGGTGTCTTGGGATTTTGCCGTCTAACGCCATGTTTCATGCAAAACTGTAGATATTCTCAAAAAAATTTCCATGCTCTTAAATCAGGGGGCCCCGTGACTACGCAGTCAGTTCCTACAAGTAACATTTGTCCCGTGCAAGGTAAGGGTGCCTCTCACGGGGGCTTTTGGGGGTATTTCGGGAATTCTCCCTCTAACACCATATTTTTCAAGACTAAGTGTCGATATTCTATAATTATGATTGTGCTCTGAAACCGGAGGTCCCGTGACCATGCGGTAAGCTCCTATGAGTTACATTGGTCCCGTGCAAGGTGTGGGTGCCTCTCACGAGGATACTTGGGGGGTGTTTTAGGGTTTCTCCCCAAAACGCCATGTTTTCAAGCCTAAGTGTAGATATTCTCAAATTATTACCGTGCTCTCAAACCAGGGATTCGGTGACCAGACGGTCAGTTCAAATGCGTAATAGTGGTCCCGTGCAAGGTGTTTGATGATGCAGAAAATAGCACCACCCTTCAAGGTGTTTGTAAGATCAATTCAATGTTAACAATGGCAGCATAAGAGTACATACACATATAGTAGATGGAGGTGAGGAGAAGAGGATTCACACCGGAATATAAATGGTTCAGCCAATCCGGCCTATGTCCACTGTGCAAGTGTATAATGTGTATCACTGTATGAGGGCTCTAATGGCCATAGATACAATCTCTAAAGCTTTCTCTCTCTACTGTGTATTTGAATAGAGTTTCAGCTAGGGTTTCTAATTTCGGATCCTTTTTAAGGTAGAGGATGACCTCTATATATAGTGCCTGGAGGGTGTAGTGTACCCCCCCAAGCATGCAATGAGTATGTGCATGAGGATTGAACCAGTATGAGAATGACACCTAGCTGATCTCATGTAGATAATGATGACCTCAATATTCCCTCACATGGGGGGAATGATTCGGTTATAACTAATTTGTGTACACGTATTCCTAGCCCCACATATGCAGAGAAGAGCTCAGCCATCTGTGATTGGTCACAACCTCAGCCTGGAAGAGGACGAGGAGGAGACCTTGGTTCAGTGGGAGAGCCAAAGTATGACACATTGAGCTATGACGTCGGCTTGGGCCGAGGTGATGGTGGTGCAGCAGGAACATCGGCTGAGGATCAGCCAATATTGGTTCTGGCGATGTGATGGCCACCTCGGCCCATTCCTAGCCGAGGCTGCGAACTTTGGATGCCCAGGTAATGACTTAGCCGGGACTGATGCTGATGACGGGTAACCTCTTCATCTTTCGAGCCGAGGTTGCAATCCTTGGAAGACCAGTTGGATAACCTTCCCTGGGTCATGGAGATCTCACTTGCCGAGGTAGCTAGCAATGTTGGCCGTGGCCGACCTTGCCTAGGATGAGTCCGCTAGGTGAAGATCCATGGTCCCTTCAGCATCGGCCATCTACATGGCCGAGGTTGATGTCTCTGAGGCGAGGGGTACATTCAGGGCATATCAATCACCCCCAGCCCTTAGTTACATGTGAGAGCAGGTGACTGTGGGGTTTACAACTCCGAGGTCCTTCTTCCTTGTGCCAATGTTTATTTGACACTTATTAATTACTGAAGTGTGAGGTGTGCCTGGCAAGCATGTGATGTCAGCCGTCCTTTGGGGCTCCCAGGGAAATGATGGGCCTTGGGATGCGTGCCTTTGGTGTTGAGGGTTATACCCTCCTTTCTTCTCTTTCTTCTTCATTTTTACACTCCCTCGCCTGAAACTCTCTCTCTCTAGAAGGGTTTGATTAAGGATCTTGTTGGTGGCTTTTTCTTATAGCTCTCTCTCTCTCTTCTTCACAAATCTTCTCAAGTATCATTTATCTCCACTTTTCTCCTTTTGTTGCATTTTTCTGCCTTATTCTTCCATTCATTGTACTTTCTGGCAATCTTAAGCACTTTTCGGTGAACCTATGAGTTTTTCGGTGAACTGTTCGTTCATTGTTCTTGCTAAAAAATCTAGTTTTGATCTTTCATTCCATTTGCCAATCTTGTTTGTAATTTAGGAGAGTCACAAGTCTAGCGTCTTCCTCATATGCTCAGACCCCTTTACCAACTCTTAGAGGAGTTACCCTCTCTCAGAGAGAAGACCTTAGAGAAAATTAGGCAAATAGAAAGAGCGCAGGAGGAATCTCGTAGGTTAGAGGAATTCCCCCTCAGACCTATCTTTCCACCACCTCTGAAGGTCATATACCCTGAATCAACCGAACCAGTTAACCAAGTAGAGGTCCCAGCTGAACCCTATCCAATGTCGGAGTTTGAGTCCTCCACCTCAGACCCTATGTCTGTGGACTCCTTCCAAGAGGCCATGGACTTCTCGATCAAAAAGATCAGGTCCCTAATCAGACAGAGGTTTCCAGTCGGGCCTCATCTCATAAAAGTTCAAGCACATCAACCTCTTCCTCAGAGGTTGAAATTATTGGACCAAGTGTGGTTGTTCCACCAATTCTTAAAGCCATTCCTCTATCGGCTGTCACAGGGGCTGAGTTCACTCAAAGGTTTCCAAGTAATGCCCCATCGTCTGCTCAGGCCGACGTTGAGCCAAATGATGATGATGATGCTGAGAGTGATATTGACGTCTCTGAGGCGGTCGAGATTGAGAGTTCAGTCAGCAAAATTGACCTCCTATCCTTCAGATATCTATATTCCATAAGCCCCTCTATAAAACTCAGGAAACCTCTGAGGGAAGAAAGGGCTTACGACGATCGAGATGGTGAGATCTGCCTATACGAGCAGATGTTCAAGTTGGGATTTCATCTGCCCATCCATCCCATCATCAGGTTTATATTGGCCTATATCAACTTGGACCCTTCCCAGTTGTCACCCAATGCTTAGAGGGTGATAATTGGAGCCATTGTCTTATGGAGGGATGTTCATCACTCAGACCTTCCTGTCCAAGTCTTTATAGGATGCTATGTCCCTTCATCTTCCAGAAACTATCCGAGCTATTATCATTTTTTAGCTCGGAATCCAGAAAAGAAGATGCTTCTGATTACCCAAACCTCAAACCATAACTGGAATCCATGTTATTTCTTCACCTCAGGGCCATGGGAATTTGGTCCATGTGCCCCCTCTTTCTCATTAGAGCCGAGAATGACCCTGAGATGGGGAAAGGTTATGATGGCTGCTAAGGCCGACCCTGAGCTAAGCCAACTTAATCTTCGGAAGGTCAAAGACCTTCAGGATCAGGGGGAGCATGGTCTGCTTGTCAAATTCGAGCACCTGATGACCCCCTATTACCTCTCTGAGACTGGTCTAGGGGAAGTCCTCTTACAGAGCTTGGTAAGTGCTTTTTATTTCAAGTTATACATCTGAATTTATGTATGTCTGACTCTCTAACTCAGACATTTCCATCTTATAGAGCGTCCAAAGGGAATATCTGACGAGTTGTGGGAGATGGCAGCACCAAGTTTAACGAAGCTCGTCAAAAAGGCAGGCCTGAATGCTCCTCCTCCCCCTCCCTCAACCTCTAGGGCTGAGGCCACCAAGAAGAGAAAGGTTGCCGATCCTTCCCCTGAGGATCAGAGGCAGAAGAAGAAAGGTGGGGATCATGCCATCCCTATTTCTTCTGAGGATGCATTGGCTGCTCATATAGAGCAACTAAAAATTAATGATAGCATCATAAGCCACAGTTTGCAGGCATTGGATGCCATCGGATCTGCTATGACCGATGCTGACAAATGCTTTTGTCGATCCATGGACACCCCTTTGCTGGTTGAGTTTGGCCTTCATAGGTCTATTCAGGTATGACTTCGAATTTTAGTTTAGCTTCGAAGTGTAACCTCTATTTTGAATTTTAACTTATATATACGACCACATAATTTGCAGCGCTGCTATGCATCATCTTGCTAACTGGACTCCGAAGAAGTTGCCCCTCATCTAGAAAGGCCAAGAGGTTGAGAAGGTGAAAGGCTCTCTGAATGCAGAGGTAGACCGTCTGAAGTCTGCCTTTGAGGGGTCTGATAAGAAGGTTAAGGAGTTAGAGAAAGAGATCTCCAAGCTTAAAAAGGACCACACCATTGCTCTGAAGGCCAAGGACGACGTTCTCCAGCCGAAGGTTAACGTTGCAGTGAAGGCAGCCCTTGAGGATGCTTCTGAGGGGATTCTAGCCGATTATAAAGTCTCCGATGAATTCATCAGCTTCGGCTTTGAGTACCTCGAAAGAGGTATTAAGGCTACTGGCAAATTGGCGGCTGCTAAGGAGAAAGAATCAGGGATCTTAAAAGCCTCTGAATTCATAGGTCTGGGTTTTGCTAACCCTCAATTTTCCCAAGCCCTTTAAGAGGTTGAAGAGGAAGACGCTGCCGCTGTAGAGACTATGCCACTGGATGTTACAGAGACTGAGGGAGCCAACCCTATAGATGATGGGGCCGAGGTGACCAATGTCGACCAAGGGAATCAGGCTGAGAATGCCAGCACTGTCCCTGCAAATCCTTAGGCTATTTTTGTTAAGCTTTTGTACTTTTTCACTATGTATTTGAACTGTAACCTCTGATGAGCAATGTTAGTTTATATTTTTGCCATTTGTAACTTAATCTGTCAACCTCTGAGGAGGGATCTTATTTCTTCTCTTGCTGAATTGTTTGTTGGATGATTTTCTTTGCCATCCAATAATTTCACCAACTTAATGATGTTAAGGGTCTGAGGTTATCCAAGTATGATGTCTGACCTCAGACCTTGTCACCAAATCATGATGTTATAAGGTCTGAGGTCATCAACTAAGACCTTATAACCTCATAAATAATTTCACCAACTTAATGATGTTAAGGGTCTGAGGTCATCCAAGCATGATGTCTGACCTCAGACCTTGTCACCAAATCATGATGTTATAAGGTCTGAGGTCATCAACTAAGATGTTATCCTCATAAATAATTTCACCAACTTAATGATGTTAAGGGTCTGAGGTCATCCAGGCATGATGTCTAACCTCAGACCTTGTCACCAAATCATGATGTTATAAGGTCTGAGGTCATCAACTAAGACCTTATAACCTCATAAATAATTTCACCAACTTAATGATGTTAAGGGTCTGAGGTCATCCAAGCATGATGTCTGACCTCAGACCTTATCACCAAATCATGATGTTATAAGGTTTGAGGTCATCAACTAAGATGTTATCCTCATAAATAATTTCACCAACTTAATGATGTTAAGGGTCTGAGGTTATCCAAGTATGATGTCTGACCTCAGACCTTGTCACCAAATCATGATGTTATAAGGTCTGAGGTCATCAACTAAGACCTTATAACCTCATAAATAATTTCACCAACTTAATGATGTTAAGGGTCTGAGGTCATCCAAGCATGATGTCTGACCTCAGACCTTGTCACCAAATCATGATGTTATAAGGTCTGAGGTCATCAACTAAGATGTTATCCTCATAAATAATTTCACCAACTTAATGATGTTAAGGGTCTGAGGTCATCCAGGCATGATGTCTGACCTCAGACCTTGTCACCAAATCATGATGTTATAAGGTCTGAGGTCATCAACTAAGATGTTATCCCCATAAATAACTTCACCAAATTAATGATGTTAAGGGTCTGAGGTTATCTAAGCATGATGTCTGACCTCAGACCTTGTCACCAAATCATGATGTTATAAGGTCTGAGGTCATCACTAAGATGTTATCCTCATAAATAATTTCACCAACATAATGCATAATCTCATCAAGAACTGTCAAAGGAATTTGATCTTTTCATTAATAATCTCTTCATAAGATAATACATTGGCACAAACTCTGGCAACATCATATGTAATACTTCTTTAGATGGTCAGCATTCCAGGGATTAGAAAGAGGTTCCCCCTCTAGGTTTTCTAGCATGTAGGTCCCGAGTACAACCTCTTCGATCACTTTGTAAGGACCGTGCCAATTTGGGTGAAGCTTGTTTGCCTTCTGCAGTGTCTTCTTCAGTACTAAGTCTCCCACGACAATGGGTCTTAATTTCACCCTTTGATTGTAGAACTTTGTTGTTCTTTGTTGGTAAGCAACTTGCCTGATTTCTGCATCTTCCCTTCTCTCCTCGATCAAGTCTAGGTCGAGTCTTCTCTCCTCCCCATTCTTCTCAGGGTCATAAGTCTACAACCTATGAGTAGGGAGTTCAACCTCTATTGGTATGATGGCCTCTGAGCCATGTGATAACATAACTGGGGTCTCCCCTGTTGGCATCTTAGCCGTTGTTCTGTAGGCCCATAGCACAGCATAAACTTCTTCAGTCTATCTACCCTTAGCCTCTTCTAACCTCTTCTTGATCCCGTCAAGGATCATTCGGTTTGTGACTTCGGTCTGACCGTTTGCTTATGGTCGGCCAGGAGAAGAGAAAAAATACATTATCCCAACTCTTTCGCAATATTTTTCCAAGGAAGAGTTCTTGAATTGTGTTCCGTTGTCCGAAATGAGGGTGTTTGGGAGGCCATGTATGCATATGATGTTCTTCCAAATAAATTGGAAGGTCTTCCGCTCTGTAATCGTGATCATACCTCTACCCACTTGGAGAAGTAATCAATGGCGACTATCAGAAATCTATAATTATTTGCAGCCCTTGGCAGGGGACCTACCAAGTCAATCCACTATACTACGAATGGCCAAGGGGAACTTATAGACGTCATAGGCTGATGAGTTTGATGTGGGACTGTGGAGAATCTTTGACATTTATCGCACCTGTTTACATAAGCTGCAGCGTCCTTTGCCAAGGTTGGCCACCAGTACCCCTGCATAATAATTCTTTTGGCCAATGGTCTTCCTCCTACGTGACTGGAGCAAGAACCCTCATGTACCTCACACAAGATGCGGGGAAATTCGATGGGATGGACGCATCTGAGCAGGGGTAATAAGAGTCCCTTTCTATACAGGACATTTCCTACTATTGAGAACTTTGCAGCTTTGTATCTCAACTTCCTTCTCTCTAACTTTGACTCTGATAGCACCCCTTCTCTAATATATATGATAATTGGATCCATCCACGAGTCCCTAAGATTCAAATTGAGGCAAGGGTTACTGACCTCTTCTTCAAAGGTTGCTCTGGGTAAGATCTCAACTGGGACTGTCCTTCTGATATATGTCCTCGTTGCCGAAGCTAGTCTTGCTAATGCGTCTGCATGACTGTTGTTTTGTCGAGGTATTCTCTTCATTTTTACCTCCTCGAGGCCTTCAAGTATCGTTCTCACCCTCTTCAGTTATTTGGCCATCCTTTCGTCCTTGGCCTCATAAACCCCCAATACTTGATTAATAACCAACCTTGAGTCACTGTGAAGGAGTAATCATCTTATACCAACGGTTCTTGCCAAGAAGAGGCCTGCTATCATGTCCTCGTATTCTGACTCGTTGTTTGACGCCTTGAAGTTGAACCTTAGGGCATATTCGATGTTGGTACCATCCGGGTCTGAGAGTATTAGGCCTGCACCGCTTCCATTTTCGTAAGAAGACCCATCGACGAAGAGGTTCTAGATGTCTTTGTCTGATGAGAAACCCTCTTCTAACATAATTCCCTGCCTGAAGAGGTAACGGTCTTCCTCATTCTCGGCTATCCTATCTCTGACTCTCTTGGGCATAACCTCTTCCGGGTGTCGAAAGACATTGCTGTTTGACCCTTCTGTGGTCTCTATGATATTCTCACCCTCGACCTCTTCCCATGTAAACTCTGCGACAAAATCTTCCAGTGCCTGCCCTTTGATGGTAGTCCTAGGCTGATAGGTAAGGTCATACTGCCCTAGCTCAATGGCCCATGCCATCAATCTTCCTGACTTCTCAGGTTTATGGAGGACCTGTCTTAGTGAGGAGTCAGTGAGGACGACCATATAATGGGCTTGTAAGTAGGGATTTATCTTCCTAGAGGCATGTATCAAGGCATAGGCTAACTTTTCCATACGAGGGTAATTCTGCTCAGATCCCTGAAGGGCTTTACTATTGAAGTATACGGGCCTTTGAACCCCAATGTCCTCCCGTACAATAGCCACACTCATAGCTAATTTAGAGACCGCTAGATAAACAAACAACCTCTCTCCCACTATTGGCCGAGATAAGAGCAAAGGAGATCTAAGGTATGACTTGATATGATCAAAAGCCTCATCACACTCTTTATCCCACTCGAAGGCCTTTCTGAGCACTTTGAAGAATGGAAGGCACTTGTCGGTCGCCCTGGAAACGAATCTGTTGAGCGCAGCCACTCTTCCAGTGAGCCTGTGAACGTCCTTGATGCTCCGAGGTGTCTTCATGTCAAGCAAAGCCTTTATTTTCTTAGGGTTTGCCTCTATTCCTCTTTGATTGACGATGAATCCAAGAAACTTCCCAGCTCCTACCCCAAAGATACACTTTGTCGGGTTGAGTTTCATCCTATACAGGTCCATGGTATTGAAGGTCTTTTCCAGGTCTGCCACATGAGTGCAGGCCTTTAAGCTCTTTATCAATATATCGTCTACGTACACCTCTATAGTCTTGCCTATTTGGTCTTCAAACATCTTATTCACAAGACGTTGATAGGTTGCCCCTGTATTTTTCAATTCGAAGGGCATCACCTTGTAATAATACGTCCCTTTGTCGGTAATGAAGGCTGTCTTTTCTGAGTCTTCAGCATCCATGAAGATCTGATTGTAGCCTGAATACGCGTCCATGAAGCTCACGAGCTCATATCCTGCAGTTACATCTATCATCTGGTCGATCCGGGGTAGGGGATAACTGTCTTTTGGGCAAGACTTGTTCAGGTCAGTAAAATCTATGCACATTCTCCACTTTCCATTGGCCTTGGGAAAAATGATTTCATTTGATAGCCACTCCGGATATATCATTTCCCTGATGAATTCAACCTCTTCCAACTTTCGAACCTCTTCCCGGATAACGTCATACTTCTCCCTGGAGTATACTCTTCATCTCTGTTTGATTGGCTTAGCATCCTTAGTCACATTCAACTTGTGGTACATAACTTCAGGGCTGATGCCTGGCATGTCCGCGTGACTCCATGCGAAGACACTCTGCCTCTTCCTCAGGAGGTCTACCAGCTCTTCCTTGATTTCTGCCTTTAAGGCTTTGCCGACCTAGACGGTTTTTTTTCAGGCTTGTCCTTATTGAGGACGATGGATTCTACCTATTCCGCGGCATCTCCTTTATTCAACTTTGTTTCATCTCTTGGGTCAAGTGTGTCAATGTTATAAGTGGTGGTTGCCCTTTTATGGGCCTCTCTCTCTCTCTTCAGACGAGTTAAAGTAGGATTCTCGTGCTATGGTCTAGTCACCTTGCACTTCCCATACCCCATAGGGGGTCGAGAATTTTAGCATCTGATGGACCGTTGACGGCACAGCCTCAAACTCCTTAAGGGCTACTCTTCCTATGATGAGGTTATAGGCCGAGAAGACGCTTTCATCCATAACAAAAAAATTAATCTTCCGAGTTGACCTCTTAGGCCACGCATCACCCATCAGCACGTCCATCTCATATATGCCCAATGGATGGACCTTTTCACCGCTGAAGCCCATTAACGGATGATGATAGGGTACCAGCCTAGCTCTGCTAAGACCTAAGCTCTTGAAGCAAGGCCAAAACATCACATCTGCTGAGCTTGATCCGTCTACAAGAATTCTCTGTACCTCACATCCATGAACTCTTGTTGTGATATGGAGCCAGGGTGGCCTTGAAGTCGAGTCGGGAGAACCCAACTACGAGAGTATCCATGTCTACCTTCTTTCTCTTCTGCGTAGTATCGGAAGACGTCACATTTACCACTTCAAGTTTGGCCACTGATTTGGCCTCTGCCACATGAGCTTTTTTGTCAGCCACTTCAGAGCCACCTCCCGCGAGTCCTTCGCATATGGTGTTAATACCAAAGGAGATCATACCAACTCTCTTCACCGGGGTGTTGTCGTCTTTTGGTGGGAGGTCCGAATCGTCCTCATCTTCGTCATCCGTGCTATTATCTCTTCTTACTGTGGTGTCCTCATGACATTTTTGTATCTCTTCTTTTTGGGGTCTTCCCTTCCCCTTTTAGGAGCTTTACTGTCAACATATTTCCTCAACTTTCCTGACTTCAACATCTTCTCGATCTCATCCTTCAAGGCGAAGCACTTGTCTGTTATATGGCCATGGTCTTGGTGGAATTCACACCATAAGTTTTGGTTACTCTTATGTGGAGGAGCCTTCAACTTCTCTGGCCATCTTAGGGATCGATCATTCTTGATCTCATTGAGGATGTGTTCGCAACTAACCGTAAGAGGGGTATAACGCGCAAACTTATCATCAGCTAACCTCTTCTTTCCATCCTTCATTCTTTGGAACTTTCCGCTGCCACTGCCATTCTCATCCTCATAGTTGGTGGCCATGGCCTCTTCAGCGTTTATGACCTTCCCCGCAGTTGCTAATAGCTCCACCATGGACTTTGGAGGGTCTTTCGCAAGTTTCCATAATAATTTCCCTTTCTGGAGACCTCCTATGAGGGAGGTCATAGCTATATTCTCTTCGTAATCTTTAACCTCAAGTTTTTCTTTGTTAAACCTGGCGATGTAGTCTCTTAGGCTCTCGTTATTCCCCTGCTTGACATACAATAGATGGGTGGACTTATTTTGAGGTCTTACCCCAAAGCAGAAGTTGTGAATGAATCGTTTAGCCAGGCCCTTAAAGTTCTCAATTGAATTCTTCGGAAGAGAAGTAAACCAGATGTGCGCTGCTCCTGTCAAAGTTCTGGAGAAGGCACGACACTTCATCTCATCTGGTATCGCATAGATGTCCGCCGCCGACTGATACATCTCAATGTGATATACAGGGTTGGTGCTACCATCATACTTGGGAGAGACCACGGGAAGTTTGAACTTAGAGGGGGTTGGAAAGTTTACTATCTTGTCCACAAAGGGGGAGCCTTCCGAGAAACCTCTTTGCAACGGGTCTCGGCTTTTGATGAGATCTCCTATCTTTTCTTCAAGACGCTGAATGGAGTCGTTCCATGATCTTGCAACATCGTCCTGGCCGAGGTTATCCCCAGCCACCTCCAAGGGGTGGTCTAAGGGTTCCCCAGCCACAGCACAACGTCGGTTGTTGACGTCTTCCTAGTCTCTACCTCTTCTTGCTTGGGGTCGGCCTTGATGAGGCCGACGTTGCCCCTCTTCCCTTTATGAGCCAACTGCACTTCTTGACCTTGACAACCTTTATCTTAGGTCATTTACTGGGTCAAGCCTTTCGAAGGCTGACCCTCTGCTCAGTCGATCAAAAGCTGATCCTCGTTGCTGGGTTTCTTCACCCCTTTGGCCTCCACAACCTTGGCTCCGGTTGGCAGGACGAACTGTGTTGTTTGAAACTTCATATGGCTCCCAACAGTCTTATGGGGCGTCTTTCGCCTCTAGATCATCATACCTGTCCACAGGGCAAGGGTTTCCTTACCTCCCCAGGCGTAAGCGCCTAGGGTCAACAATATCCCTCCTCCGCTGGGGTGTAGGTTACTCTTTTCGCCGTGCCTGGGGTGGTTCCCTGGCATCAGGATGTGGCTGAGCAGCCGTCGGGGTGATCATCTCCAGTAAGACTCCAGGTGGCCTCATCATATTTTGGCTGAGCTGTGCAAATTGCTCCTGCATTACGTGTTGCGTTGCAACCAAAGACCTCAAGGCTGCGGCCACCTCCTCCATTTCGGATTGGGGCGATGCCTGGCTGGAGCTAGGTCCCCCCGCTACAGGCGGCGGAGGAGGTGGTGGTAGTTCTGGTGCCATGTGTTAGCACAAAAGAGCTGGTGTAGTAAATGAGCTTAATACCTTACAGGACCTCTTTCAATGGTGAAACAACTCCACGCTAGGGGGGAGGCCTGGTTCACCACCAGAGTCTCCGGTGAGGCTAAGCAACAGATGAAGAAGAGATAGCTTCTCGATTCCCACAGACGGCGCCAAAATGATGATGCAGAAAATAACACCACCCTTCAAGGTGTTTGTTAGCTCAATTCAATGTTAACAATGGCAGCATAAGAGTACATACACATATAGTAGATGGAGGTGAGGAGAAGATGATTCACACCGGAATATAAGTGGTTAAGCCAATCCGGCCTACGTCCACTGTGCAAGTGTATGATGTGTATCACTATATGAGGGCTCTAATGGCCATAAATACAATCTCTAAAGCTTTCTCTCTCTACTGTGTATTTGAACAGAGTTTCAGCTAGGGTTGCTAATTTCAGATCCTTTTCAAGGTAGAGGATGGCCTCTATATATAGTGCCTGGGAGGTGTAGTGTACCCCTCCAAGCATGCAATGAGTATGTGCATGAGGATCGAACCAGTATGAGAATGACACTTGGCTGATCTCATGTAGATAATGATGACCTCAATATTCCCTCACGCGGGGGGGAATGATTCAGTTATAACCGATTTGTGTACACGTGTTCCTAGCCCCATATATGCGCAGAAGAGCTCGGCCATCTGTGATTGGTCACAACTTTGGCCTAGAAGAGGATGAGGGGGAGACCTTGGTTCAGTGGGAGGGCCGAAGTATGACACATTGAGCTATGACATCGGCTTGGGCCGAGGTGATGGTGGTGCAGTAGGAACATCGGCTGAGGATCAATCTAGATTGGTTCTGGCGATGTGATGGCCACCTCAGCCCGTTCCTAGCCGAGGCTGTGAACTTTGGATGCCCAGATAATGACTTAACCAGGATTGATGCTGATGACGGGTAACCTCTTCATCTTCTGAGCCGAGGTTGCGATCCTTGGAAGACCAGTTGGATAACCTTCCCTGGGTTATGGAGACCTCACTTGCCGAGGTAGCTAGCAACGTTGGCCATGGCCGACCTTGCCTAGGACGAGTCCACTAGGTGATGATCCATGGTCCCTCTAGCATCGACCATCTCCATGGCCGAGGTTGATGTCTCTGAGCCGAGGGTTACATTCACGGCATATCAGTGTTGGTGCCTCTTGCGGGGCCATTTGGAGGGTGTTTCAGGTTTTCGCCCTCTAACACCATGTTTTCTAGCCTAAGTGTAGAAAATCTCAATTTATCGTTGTGCTTTCAAACCGAGGGTTCTGTGACCAGATGGTCAATTCCTACAAGCTATATTGGTTTCGTGTCAGGTGTTAATGCCTCTCACGGGGACGTTTGGGAGGTGTTTCGAGGTTTCTTCCTCTAACACCATGTTATCAATCCTAAGTGTAGATATTCTCAAATTATTGATGTTCTATCAAACTGGGGGTCCCGTGACCATGCGATCAGTTCCTACGAGCTACATTGGTCCCGTGCGAGGTGTGGGTGCCTCTCAAGGGGCCTTTTGGGGGGTGTTTTGGTGTTTCTCTATATCACCCAAGTTTTTCAAGCCTAAATGTTGATATTCTCAAATTATCGCCTTGGTCTCTAACCGGGGGTCCAGTGAACATGCGGTCAGTTCTTACGAGCTGTCTAGGTCCCATGCAAGCTGTTGGTGCCTCTCACGGGGACGTCTAGGTGTGTTTTAGTGGTTTTCCCCTCCAGTGCCATGTATTTCAAGCCTAAGTGTAGATATTCTCAAATTATCACCGTGCTCTCAAAGTGGGGGTTTCGTGACCACGCGGTCAGTTCTTACGAGTAACATTGGTGCCATGCGAGGTGTGGGTGCCTTTCACGGGGCCGTTTGGGGAGTGTTTCGGGGTTTCTCCCACTAACACCATGTTTTCAAGCCAAGTGTAGATATTAAAATATTATCTTCGTGCTCTTAAACCAGGGGTCCCGGGTCCTCGCAGGCAGTTTCTATAAGTTACATTGGTCTCTTGCGAGGTGCATTGCATCTCACGGGGCCGTTTTGATGGGGGTGATGTTTTTCATGCCGAGGTGTAGATATTCTCAAAGTATCATCGTTCTCTAAAACCGAGGTCTCGTTACCACACGATCAGTTCCTATGCGTTACATTAGTCCCGTGAGAGGTGTTGGTGCCTCTCACGGGGCCGTTTGGGGGTGTTTGGGTGGGGGGGAGGGGGGTCCCTTTAATACCATGTTTTCAAGCCAAAGTGTATACATTCTCAAACTATCGCTACGCTCTTAAATCAGGAGTCCCGTGACCACGCAGTCAGTTCCTACGAGTTATATTTGTCCCATGTGAGGTATGTGTGCCTCTTACAGGGCAGTTTGGGGGTATTTCGGGGATTATCCGTCTAACGCCATGTTTTTCAAGACTAAGTGTAGATATTATCAAATCACCATCATTCTCTCAAACCGAGGTTTCCGTGGCCATACAATCAGTTCCAATGAGTTACATTCATCCCGTGCGAGGTGTGAGTGCTCACACGAGGCCGTTTGGGGGGTGTTTTAGGGTTTCTCCATCTAATACAATGTTTTCTAGCCTAAATGTAGATATTCTCAATTTATCGATGTGCTCTCAAGCCGGGGGTTCCGTGACCACGCGATCAATTCCTACGAACTACATTGGTCTCCTGCGAGGTGTTGATGCCTCTCAAGGGGATTTTTCGGGGGTGTTTCGAGGTTTCATTCAAGCCTAAGTGTAGATATTATCAAATTATTGATGTGCTCTCAAACTGGGGGTCCTGTGACCATGCGGTCAGTTCCTATGATCTGCATTGGTCCCGTGGGTGTGGGTGCATCTCAAGGGGCCGTTTGGGGGTTTTCTCCCTATAACCCCATGTTTTTCATGCCTAAATATCGATATTCTCAAATTATCACCTTCTCTCTAACTAGGGGTCCAATGACCATAGGGTCTGTTCCGACGAGCTGTATTGGTCCCGTTTGAGTTGTTGCTGCCTCTTACGGAGCCATTTAGGGTTGTTTTGGGGGTTACCCCCTAACGCCATGTTTTCCAAGACTAAGTGTAGACATTGTGAAATTATCATTGTGCTCTTAAAGTGGGGTTCTCGTGACCACGCGGTCAGTTCCTACGAGTAACATTGGTCCCGTGCGAGGTGTGGGAGCCTCTCACGGGGCCGTTTCATGGGTGTTTCAGGGTTTCTCCCACTAATGCCATGTTTTCAACCCTAAGTTTATATATTCAAAAACTATCACCGTGCTCTCAAGCCAGGAGTCCCGGGACTACGCAGTCAGTTTCTATGAGTTACATTACTCCCGTGCGAGGTGTATTGCATCTCATGGGGCCGTTTGGGGGGCTATTTTGGGGTTTCTCCCTCTAACGCCATGTTTTTCAGGCCTACTTGTAGATATTCTTGAATTATTGTCATGCCCTCAAACCGGGGGTCTCGAGACTATGCGGTCAGCTCCTACGAGTTACATTGGTCCCGTGCAAGGTGTGGGTGCCTCTCACGGGGATACTTGGTAGGTGTTTCAGGGTTTCTCCCTCTAAAGCCATGTTTTTCAAGCCGAAGTGTAAACAATCTCAAATTATTATCGTTCTCTCAAACCGGGGGTCCGATGACCACATGGTCAGTTCGAACGAGTAACAACGGTCCCGTGCAAGGTGTTTATCCCTCTCATCGGGCCATTTAGAGGGTGTTTCGGGTTTTCTCCCTCTAACACCATCTTTTCTAGCCCAAGTGTAGATATTCTTAATTTATTAACGTTCTCTCAAACCGGAGGTTCTGTGAACACTCGGTCAGTTCCTACGAACTGCATTGGTCCCGTGCAAGGTGTGGATGGCACTTAAGGGGCCTTTAGGGGATATTTTGATGTTTCTCCCTATAACACATGATTTTCAAGCCTAAATATTTATATTCTCAAATTATCGCCTTGCTTTCTAACCGGGGGTCCAGTGACCATGCGGTCAATTTCTATGAGCGACATTAGTCCCATACGAGCTGTTGGTGGCTCTCACGGGGCCATTTAGGGGTGTTTTAGGGGTTTTGCCTTCTAATGCCATGTTTTCAAGACTAAGTGTAGATATTCTCAAATTATCACTGTGCTATTAAAGTGGGGCTCTCGAGACCATGCGGTCAAATCCTACGAGCACCATTGGTCCCGTGCGACGTGTGGGTGCCTTTCAAGGGGACATTTGGGTGGTGTTTCGGGGTTTCTCCCACTAATGTCATGTTTTCAATCCTAAGTGTAGATATTAAAAAAATATCATCGTGCTCTCAAACCAGGGGTCTCGGGACCAAGCAGTCCATTTCTATGAGTTACATTTGTCCCTTGCGAGGTGAATTGCATCTCACGGGGCTATTTGGGGGGGGGGGGGGGGGGGGTTCGCCCTCTAATGCCATGTTTTTCTTGCTAGGTGTTGATATTCTCAAATTATCATCGCCCTCTCAAACCGGGAGTCTCGTGACCACACGGTTAGTTCCTATGGGTTATATTGGTCTCGTGAAAGGTGTTGGTGCCTCTCACGGGGCCGTTTGGGGGTATTTTTGGGTTTCTCCCTCTAAAGCCATGTTTTGAAGCCAAAGTTTAGATATTCTCAAACTATCGCTATTCTCTTAAATCGACGGTCCCGTGACCATGCAGTCTGTTCCTATGAGTAACATTTCTCCCGTGCGAGGTGTGTGTACCTCTCACGAGGCCGTTTGGGTGTTGTTTCGGGGACTTTCCCTCTAATGCCATGTTTTTCAAGCCTAACTGTAGATATTCTCAAATTATCATCGTGCTCTCAAACTGGGAGTCCAGTGATCGTGCGATCATATCCTACGAGTTACATTGATCCTGTGCGAGGTGTGAGTGCCTCTCACGGGGCCGTTTGGTGTGTAATTCGAGATTTCGCCCTCTAATTCCATGTTTTGTAGAATACGTGTAGATATTCTCAATTTATCGGAGTGGTCTCATGCCAGGGGTTCCGTGACCACGCGATCAGTTCCTATGAACTGAATTAGTCTCGTGTGAGGTGTTGATGCCTCTCACGGGACCGTTTGGGGGGTAGTTGGAGGTTTGTCCCTCTAACACCATGTTTTTAAGACTAAGTGTATATATTCTAAAATTATCGATGTGCTCTCAAACCGGGGGTCCTGTAACCATGCGGTCAATTCCTACGAGCTGTAATGGTCCCATGCGCGGTGTGGGTGCCTCTCAAAGGGTCGTTTGGAGGGTGTTTGGTGTTTCTCCCTATAACCCCTTGTTTTCCAAGTCTAAATATCATTATTCTAAAATTATCTCCTTGCTCTCTTCTGGGGGTCTCGTGACCATGCGATCAGTTCCTACGAGCTGCATTGGTCCCGTGCGAGGTGTGGGTGCCTCTCAAGGGGTCTTTTGGGGGGTGTTTCGGTGTTTCTCTATATCACCCAAGTTTTTCAAGCCTAAATGTTGATATGCTCAAATTATCACCGTGCTCTCAAAGTGGGGGGTCTAGTGACCACCCGGTCAGTTCCTATGAGTAACATTGGTCCCATGTGAGGTGTGGGTGCCTCTCATGGGGCCGTTTGGTGGGTGTTTCGCTGTTTCCCCCACTAACACCATGTTTTCAAGCCTAAGTTTAGATATTCAAAAATTATCTCTGTGCTCTAAAACCAGGGGTCCTGGGACCACGCAGTCAGTTTCTATGAGTTTCATTAGTCCCTTGCGAGGTGTATTGCATCTCACGAGGTCGTTTGGGGGGGTGTTTTGGGATTTCTCTCTCTAACACCATGTTCTTTTCGACCTAGGTGTAGATATTCTCAAATTATTGATGTGCTCTCAAACCAGGGGTCCCGTGACTACAAGGTCAGTTCCTACGTGTTACATTGGTCCCATGCGAGGTGTTGGTGCCTCTCACTGGACCGTTTGGGGTTTCTCCCTCCAACGCCACGTTTTCAAGACAAAGTGTAGATATTCACAAACTTTCTCCATGCTCTCAAAATCGGGGGTCCCGTGACCACGCAGTCAGTTGTGCGAGGTGTGGGAGGCTGTCACGGGGCTATTTCGAGGATTCTCCCTCTAACACCATATTTTTCAAGCCTAAGTGTAGATATTGTCAAATTATCATCATGATCTTAAACGGGGTGTCCCGCGACCATGCGGTCGGCTCCGACGAGTTACATTGGTCCTATGTAAGGTGTGAGTGCCTCTCACAAGGATACTTGGGGGTGTTTTAGGGTTTCTCCCTCTAACGCCTTGTTTTTCTAGCCTAAGTGTTGATATTCTCAAATTATGACCGTTCTCTCAAACCGGGGGTCCAGTGACCACACGGTCAGTTCGAACGAGTAACAGTGGTCCCGTGTAAGGTGTTGGTGCCTCTTGTAGGGCCGTTTGGATGGTGTTTCGGGGTTTCTCCCCCGAACACCATGTATTCAAGTCTAAGTGTAGATATTCTTAAATTATTATCATGCTCTCAAATCGGGGGTCCCGTGACCACGTGATCAGTTCCTATGAGTTGCATTGATCTTATCCTAGGTGTTGATGCCTCTCATTGGGCCATTTGGTGGGTGTTTCGGGCTTTCACCATCTAACCCCACGTTTTTTAGGCTAAGTGGTAATTGTAAGAGGGTAGTTTAGATTAGATGGAGGCATAACCCCTTTTGAGTATAGTAAGTAACACTATTTATTAATTACAAGACACTCAATCACAACTTAGTGAAGATAAACTGAGTTTTCACTCACAAATCGCTCGTGTATAACTCAAAAGACAATAATGAAATCAGAAATGACTCATTTAGAGGTAGAGAGAAGTAAGCATCCTACATACACCTTGGCAGGTAGCCAACCACCCCAACCACCCTTAAAGATCTCTATCAAGTATTAAAAGCTTGGTAATAAATGGCAATGGTGGGTGAGTGAACTCTGGTTTGTAATAAATCTCTCTCTCTTTTGTATTTTTCTCTTTAGCAATAACTTCTGAACTCTCAAAAGAACCTCCTTTCCTCAGAGGTGGTTGGGGCCCTTAAATAGCCACCACACCATTCTTGAGATAACTCAGTCATTCATAAATGTGGAAATACATCCCTCATACTTTATATCACAAACAATAAATGCCCGATGCGCTAGTTAGCTCCACGTCATAAACATTAAATGCCAAGACATGCCTTTTGCCTAACCACTGTGTGTCAGGGGGTGTCGTCACAGAGGTAGCTCACCAACTGTTTGACAGTCCCAAATACCACGGTGGTTTACTCAAGTGCAGATTTGACATGGCCTAGTTGTCTAGTGACATCCCATAAAATAGACGTGACATTAAGTAGAGGGTTGTTTGGTTCACAACTCAACGCCTGATGGAACTCGAGGTTGCTCTGCCCAAGGTTCCACGATCAAGGTCCTTTATTGTTTTCTCCGCATCTGTGGGGTCCATCTTGATCTGGTTGTACTCTACATACCCATCCATAAAGCTATACATCTCATGTCCAGCCGTTGCATCTATCAAGCTATCGATGGAGGGTAGAGGGAACTCATTTTTTGGACAAGCTCTATTCAAGTCTCTAAAATCAACACAGATCCTTATCCGATTCTTATCTTTCTTACCCACTGGGATAATGCTAGAAAGCCAGAGTGGGGTTTGTACCGATTTGAATAATCCTGCTACCAATAGGCGTTGGACCTCTTTTTTGATCTTTAAGTCCAATTCAGGCTTGTAGGTCCTCATTGCTTGCTTGATCAGAATGGTTGAAGGCATCGTGTTTAATTTATAATAGCTTACTTCTTCATTTAGCCCCTTTATCTCCGTATACTTCCATGCAAAAAGGTCTATGAACTCCCGGATTAGCTCAATCAAAGCCTCCCATTTCTCCATCCAGAGATCCTTTATGAGGAAGATGGCCCTTGAGTCCTCCCCTTCTCTTGCCAAGTTTAGCTGCTCTGATTCTTGTGCTTGTGACTTTAGTTGGTTCGTCATATAGTCTGTTTCTTCAGTGACATCCTCCATGAACTCCTGTATGTTAGAATTGTCTATCCTCATATATTTTCTCCGTTGATCCACCAGAAAATATTCATATATCGGGTCAGTCTCCTCATCGGCCTCTGCCATAGCTCCTTCATCTTCCCGTTCACACCATCATAGGCGATAAACCACCTTCCCTTACTCAGTAACAATCTTTTTGCATTGTCTGCTGGCTATTTAAACTACCTTTCTTTTCCTTTCCTTTGGAGCCTCTACCCTTCTTACTTGAGAGAATCAACTAAGCACATTTTTCCGTGCGACCTTGTGTTCCATCGGGTCAATTCTAGGCTGCATCTTATTTTTTAGCTACTTCAAGATTTTCTCAGGTCGAGGGACCACTTGGTGGGCTTCTTCTGTTACTACTTTGCCACTTGTAGTTTTGTCATTCTGATCATTCATAGGCCCTATCCTTTCTCGGATCGAGGCAACCCAGGCTCCCTCCATTCTTCTCATTAGGACTCTAACGTCCTCTTCTAACTCTGTATTGAATGCTCCATCCACTAGGTGAGCTTCTTCAATATCGAAGGGCCTCTTTGTAGCTCGTATAGTGATCTCTGTTCCTTTGATATTTGCCTTGGCACATTGGTGATACGTCGAGGGAGCTAGTCCTTGGTTGTGCATCCACACTCTTCCTATCAAAATATGGTAGGAAGTTTCACTCTCTATCATATGGAACTTGATATGGGAACTTAGGTTTCCCATTGCAATCCCAACATTCACATAACCAATGGACTTGAAAGACTGGTTATCATAACCTGAAATCGCCAAAGGCATGGGGACCAATCTTTCTTCTGGGATGTTAGCTACGTGGAAATAACTAATTTTCATGATGTTAATGGATGCCCCCCCATCCATAAGAGCCCTTGTGAAGCTAATCCCATTAATACTGACAATCAAATATAACGGTCAATTGTGAGGAAATCTCACAGCCCTATCTACATCACTGAACGTTATTTTTGAAAGAAATTTCTTCACCAGCCTGGCCATGGGTCCCTTCTATCTCAGCGAAGGGACTTCGTTCTTTCTCACAATATCCAGGATTTCTTGAGTTATCTCTAACCCACTTTCTTTTGGCATTCCCACCTGATCAAAGAACCAGGCAAATCCTAGGGACCGTGAAATTATGCAGTACTCCAAGATTTGGTCCATTTCCTCACCTTCAACATTGTGTATGCCCTCCATATCCCTGGCACTTGCTTTGTTATAAGCTAACACCACATTAGCCATTTCCCTAGTACAATCCTCCAAATACTCTTTGAAATCCCCGTGCTCTGCCGTTAGCTCCCTCGCTTCTTTTTCTGCCTCATTGTTATAAGCCACCACCTGATTGGTCCCATGTGCTGGAAGTAGGTTATCATTAATATTTTGTGGAGGGATTTGCAGTGTCCCTACCTTTACCTTCTTATCTATGATTCTCCTTAACATAAAATAGCATCCCGTTGGATGTTGAATCTTTCGGTGGATCTGGAAATACTTGGGATTCTCTATGGTTTCCACGTATGGTTCACCGGTGGGTATACCCTTAGGTTCATACATTATTCCTCCTTGAACCATGGCGTTGTAATAGCTAACAACCTTCTCTACTATTCAGGGTAGCGATGGTGGACCCTCCCTATCTCTTTCAAACTTTCTCTTGTTGTCCTTCTTCGGCTATTTGCTTCCTTCACTTTCATCAATGTATCTTACTTATGGGGACTGGCCGCGAGTTATAATAGGATCACAACAGGGCTCGAACGAACTACCAATGATATATTCCTTGCTGCTTTTATAAATGCCATAAAAGTCCCTTCGCGAGTTTCATTAATTAGGTGACAGATATACTCTGGGAGCAAACCCTCAGCCCTGAGTTGTAATAATTTGGACTCTTTAGCTTCTTCCCTCACGTTGAGGGACCTTTCCCTGAATCTTTGAACATAAGCCACCAAATCCTCTCCCGACCGCTGCCTCTCCCTGCCCAATTGTGTTAATGTGAACTCATCTTCTGCTAGAAAGAACTTTTGGACAAATAAAACATGCATCTCTTCCCACGCTGAAACACTATTGGGTGCCAAATGAGAGTACCACATATAAGCTTTATCAGTTAATGACTTTGAGAACTCCTTCAACTGGAGCCTCTTATTATTGTAGTGAGACCCTAGATGTTCGACGAAACATTTAATGCGCTCCTTAGAGTTTCCTCCTTTTCCTATGTACTTTTCAAAGATAGGAGGAATATAATCTTTTGGGTAAGACTCATTGTTATATTCCCGAGGGTAAGGCATCCTAAAATCATCATAAACCAAAGATACCACGACAGCGGATTGTGAGGAAGCTTACATGAACTTAAGTATCTCCTTCTGCATCTCTTTTCTCATTTCCTCTATAGTTGATATCATTGAAGGAGCAGCCAGAGGGACCAAAGGTGGGATGCCCGTTGCACCTAGAGTAATCACCACGATTGGAATGCGTGTTACTCCTGGAGTTCCCACTATTGGAATCACAATTGAGTGCATGCTTACTGGGGAAGTTCCTGTTAGAACTGCGTTTGGTGGGGCCATTAGGGCTACCCCTGGTGTTATGAAGGAGTTGGCCTCAAATCCCCCCAACACCGTTGAAGATACAGGAGTTTGCAAAAACTCATAGAATAGAATTTATTCACGAGGAGTTGAACTGTAGATGGTCCGAAGACGGTGCTCGTGGAAGCTTGCATCACCCCTGGAACGCCTATCTCCATTTGAACTGGAGGTACCTCCACTCGAGAGGTTCCATTTCTAGAAGCCTCTATCTCCCTCACCACGTATTCTTCATTGTGTTGAATATCATCAAAGTTAAGCCTACGATTAACGTTATCCTACACCATATTCTTTGCTCAGAAGAATACCTCCCAATAGAGTCGCCAAAACTAAAAGGGTAGTTTAGATTAGATGGAGGCATAACCCCTTTTGAGTATAGTAATGATAAGTTAACCAGTAACATTATTGATTAATTACAAGACATGGAATCACAACTTAGTGAAGATAAACTCAGTTTGCACTCACAAATCGCTCGTGTATAACTCAGAAGATAATAATGAACTGAGAAGTCACTCATTTAGAGGGAGAGAGAAGTAAGCATCCTAGATACAACTTGGCAGGTAGCCAAACACCCCAACCACCCTCAAAGATGTCTTTCAAGTATTAAAAGCTTCGTAATAAATGGTAATGGTGGGTGAGTGAACTCTGGTTTGTAAGGAATCTCTCTCTCTCTGATGTATTTTTATCTATATCATTAACTTCTGAACTCTCAAAAGAACATCCTTTCCTCAGAGGTAGTTGGGTCTCTTAGATAGCCCCCACACCACTCCTGAGATAACTCAGTCATTCATAAATGTGAAAAGACATCTGATTTGTATTGAATATTGCATATATCCGCCCTTTATCTTTCTGCATTCTAGAACTTTTACGGTCCTAAATGCCTATATTTATGCTCATTAACCATACTACCTTGGATTTGGATATATACATGCTTTGCAAGGGTTAATTGTGCTTTTGTAGGTATTGGAATCCTAAAAGTGAGGATCCATTGCATTTTGGAGAAGTTTCGTTGCCGGACAATATTTTAAGGCATTTTATTCAATTCAAACTTCATCTTCGACTCATGGAAATTCCACGGATGCATATTTCATTGAGTTAGCATCACGTGGCCGCAAATTGCACGTCATTTCGATTTCGAATGAAGAAGTTAGGGCCATTTTCGTAATCAACCTTTTCCCCTCATTTTGGATCAAAGAAGGCTGAGAAACAGAGTACTGATCGACCGCGTTAAAGACCCGGTCGACCGCGGTTTGGATTTTACCGTGGAAAGGAGATAGTGGGCTTTTACTTGAAGTGCGGTCGATCGCGTATAGCAGATGTTTGTTACCTTCTTCTTTTCTTTTCTTTACATTTATTTTCCTTACCACTTACTACATAAACCAATTTTGGTTTCTATTTTCAGAGATAATTCATTTTAGGTTAGTTTAGGTTAGGGTTTGGGGGTTTGAGAGCTCATTCTACATTTCTTCTTGGTTTGACACCCATTTGGGTTTGCAAGTGGACTTCATCTTCCCTCTCCATTAATATAGTTTGTATTTCCTTATTTTCTTGCTTTGTAGTTAATTTACTTGCTTATTTCCGTGCTTTCTAGTGTAGATTTAACGCATTTATTTACTGCATTTTTACCATGCTTTATAGCTAAATTAGTCTAGGTTGTGTCGGATTAAACTAATTCGGGTTGGCATGTTGCTTTGCTTTGGTGATAGAGTTTATGGGTCTATTTCGAGTGCGTTGTCCTAGTTATTATGCCTAGGAGATTTGACAGGGTATATCAAGTATGCTCCATACTTACGACCTTGCGTGCGTAATTTCCGGGGTATTTATTGACGCCAAAATCGTATTAGACTTTTATGCGAATTTAGGGGTGTGACAACTCTTGATTTTAATTAACTATCAAAACGAGACGAATTCGTAATAACTCGTCGATCCATGTAACCATTTTATACTAATTAACTCGGGTGAGGGATATTCGACGCAACCTATAGTTTTTATCGCTTTTAATTAGTCTAGTTTCAATACACTCGCCTAGATTAATCATTTCCCTTTTTGCATCTTTTCATTTTTGTTGTAATTATCTTTTACACTTTTATTTTAGAAGTATTAAATTCATTAAATTCTAACAACTCGTCTCTGTGGATTTTTGATACCCGGACTTGGCCGCTATACTCACCCATTGAGTGCAGTCATAAGTTTAGTTTTTTGTATAGAAGTGGTGAGATGAATACAATAAATGACCGGCATCGATGACGTAACACCATGGCAAAACTAGGCCTATCAAATGGCACCGTTGCCGGGGATGAGTTTATTTTAGAATTTATTTGATTTAGTATTTCGTAGTATTTTCTTTCTATATGTATTTTTTTTGCCTAACCTTTTTGCAGAACTTCTACATTTGAGCACCTAGAAATGCTTGAATTCATCGCGTGCGCATCTACTTTGTGGAATTCGCCACTTCGGGCCATTTTTGGGGTGAGCATGTCTTATTCCATTTCTTTCGGTAATCATTATGATAATTCTCAAAATTCTCGCAAACCTCTGACTTTTGGTCAATACTTAGAGTCCCAAAAAATTGCAAATTCAAAAATGACCTTGGTCGAGTATTACAAAAGTCAAGCTTTGGAGTGCGTCTTTTGAGGAGGAGGATAACGATTTGGGGCCTCTAATTCCTTATAATAGGAATTTTGAAACGAATTGCAATAGTTTTCAAAATTCCTATAATAATGAGTTTAACTTCAGGTAATTTAATGACTTTCAAACTTCTCTTTTCCAAGAATACGCAAGCGGCCTATGACTTTTGGCGAGGGTTTGCTCATGCTTGATAATGATAGGTATGAAGAACGTTATCGGGAATAAAATCGTTGTTGGGAGCAAGACTTGGATTTATTATTCAAATCTGACGACGATTTCCCTTTGAGACTTTTGAAGTCGAGGAATGTTTTGAACCAAATGAGGATTTTTTGCCTACTTTGGAACAAACCATTCTTCACTTGGCCCATCGCATAATAGATATTGAACGTAAGGATGAAATTGATGTAGTATCCATTTGCAATGAAATGATTTCGTCTTTGGTTCCCAAAGAAGAAAGTTTCATTGTAAATGATCCTATCTCCTTTGAAATTCCAACTTTTAGTGATGATAACTCATCTCTTGAGTTTGAATTTCTTTCCTCCCCCTTTTTATTCTCTGTTATCACACCGTCACATGTACCTGATGAATCGGTGTCGAACTTTAAAACATTCAACCCTTTCACCGACGAGGATTACTTGCTCGAGTTGTTTTCCATGAAGGCATCTTTGCCCTCATATGCACCACCTCCCATTCCACTTGCTAAATCCTTGGGAGTATTTTCTGCTTTTCTGGGTCCCCACATGTTTTGTCACCCGTCTTATCCAAATCGCCCATCCTCCCTCCAAAATTTTTAATTGAGGATGGTTCATTTTTCCTCCTTACTCATACCTTCTGTTATTTGAACATAATTCTTATTTATCAGAAGGTATGCTTATGAGTGAGGGTACACCTGTTATCCTCCAAAGTCAAATCATTTTTATGGTGGACCCTCAACTATTTAGACTTCTAGTGTACAGTTAGTGTGAAGCCTAAATAGTAGGTTGTATATAGTTAGCTTTTTATTCGTTCTTTTTTTAATTTTTCTTTCCTTTTAATTTAGTCTCTTGTAATTAGTTAAATTTTTGTTATTTGTTTTTGCTATGCTCAGTACTAACTTGTTGTGTAGATTATTTGGACTTGTTTTTATGGGGATCACTCCAATTTTCAGTAATATCACTCTTTTCCTCTCTTTAACTTGGTTCTTAATTACATTGAGGACAATGTCAGGTTTTAAGTTAGCGGTGTGGGATATTCTATCCATTTCTTTATTTAGTCCATGTTTTTTCTCACATTTTAGTTACTTAGTATTATTTTCTTAGAAAAATTAAACATTTCAAAAAGTTTTCTTTCTTTTTTCTTCTTTGTTGGGCATTTTGCCCTTGCTTCCGATGATAAATTTCAATAATTGACCGATCCAATAGACACTCAATGATGCATGTTCTCGATTTTAGAAGTTATTAGACTTTAGTCCTTAATTATTGATATTATGAATAACTTCATGAATTAAACTTTAATCCCATGAGCACATGCATTTTTCTTGTTCTATTGATTTGGTTTAAGATTTTTATAACTCGGTAATATTTTGTTGCATTGTATATACTTACACCAAGTAAGCTTTGTACCTTTCGTCGTTTGTGAGTGTATACACTATTCTTTCCTCGTTGAAACGTTGAATTCGTCGATAATCTCTCTATTCTTTCATTTGATCGTTCATTAATTGAGTTCTTTCTTGAAATGTATTAGTTGAGCATAATTTTCATATGTTGTTTTGACTCAAGAATTGCGTAAACTTTAAGAAATGATCATAGGCCATCCTTGGTATATCACCAATATTAGCCTTGACCTCACCTTATATGTTTTCCCTCGTCAACCCCTTTGAGCCTAAATATTAGCCTTTCGATTCATAACCCAAAATCCCATAACCAACTATAAATTGGAGTTTTAGCCCATACTTATTACCCTCCTTACCCTTGTTTTGAATGTTACTTATGATTGAATGATGTTATTATCTCGTGGTTGCAATTTAGGCATGTGAGAGTGTGAAAAGTAAAGAAAAGAAAGAAGTGAAAAAGAGAGAAAAAGAGAAAGTAGAAAACAAAAGAAAACAAAAGAAAGTGAAATTTGTATACGTTCTGTATATAGTTCAATAATCTTTGATTACTCTCCAATTGCTATATTTAGTGCTTGTTTGGAACTTGTTTTCCAATTTTTGATATTGCCCGCATTCTTCCCATTATTCCAAGTTTTCATTCCGAAGACTTTGAATCCATACATACATTCCTTTCGTTCCGTACCCTAGCCTAGCCTACATTACAACCCTATTTAAGTCATATGTGATCTTAGGGTGCATTTAATTTAAAAGTTAAAATAGTTTTGATAATCTGTGAAAATGCATTTCGCCTCTTTTAATGTGCGGTATCTTTCATTGAGATTACAGTATTTAATTTCCTATATAGCGTTTGTCATTTGTGACATGTGTGCGACCTAGTTTCCATTTCCATTTACTCTTTATGCCCGCATGTCCCGTGTGTTACCTCCCTGTTTCGAGTGAATTCACTTGATGAGTGTAATGCCCGTAAGGATTGAATATATGCTTTCTTTATTTAGTATCCGATTTATTTAAGTTTTTGCCAAATCATATTTTGCATGTGCTAGCTCCCCCCCCCCCCCCCCCCAACCACATTTTAAGGTTTCAATTCTATGAGGTGTATTCTATAATGTTAATGATTTGGACTTTCGTTTAAATTCGTTCATTTTGCTAATAATGCATATGAAATCTTTTTCGTTGTTGTTGAGTTCGTCGCATGTTGGGTTGGGCTTATTTTGAGGAAACCATATGATGTTTGTGGGTTTCATCATTGAAAACCCTCACGATATAACACTCGTCCACTAGGGTAACCTACAGGTTTAACGGATTATTGCATATGCTAAATGCAATTGTGCTCCCTACGAAAGTAGCATTTATATTTCGATGCATATATACGTCTTGTACTGCCCTCTGTGGACTGGTTTTGTTTGTTTCATTACTAGGGACTAGCAATGTCTAAGTTAGGGGGTGTGATTCGTATTGAATATTGCATATATCCGCCCTCTATCTTTATTCATTCTAGAACTTTTACTGTCCTAAATGCCTATATTTATTCTCATTAACCATACTACCTTGGATTTGGATATATACATGCTTTGCAAGGGTTAATTGTGCTTTTGTAGGCATTGGAACGCTAAAAGTGAGGATCCGTTGCATTTCGGAGAAGTTTCATCGTCGGATGCTACTTCAAGGGCATTTTAGTCAATTCACAATTCATCTTAGGCTCATCAAAATTCCACGAGTGCGTAGTTCATTGAGTTAGCATCACGTGGGCACAAATGGCACATCGTTTCGAGTTCAAAAGAAGAATTTAGGGCCTTTTCCGTAATCAACCTTTTCCCCTCATTTTGGACCAAAGAAGGCTGAGAAACAGAGTACCGGTCGATCGCGGTTAAAGGTTTGGTCGACCGCGGTTTTGGATTTTGCCGTGGAAAGGAGATAGTGGGCTTTTACTTCAAGGCGCAGTCGACCGCGTATAGCAGATATTTGTTGGCTTCTCCTTTTCTTTTCTTTTACCTTCATTTTCTTTACCACTTACTATATAAACCAATTTTGGTTTCTATTTTCAGAGATAATTCATTTTAGGTTAGTTTAGGTTAGGATTTGGGGGTTTGAGAGCTCATTCTACATTTCTTCTTAGTTTGACACCCATTTGGGTTTGTAAGTGGACTTTTCATCTTCCCTCTCCATTAATATAGTTTGTATTTCCTTATTTTCTTGCTTTGTAGTTAATTTACTTGCTTTATTTCCGTGCTTTCTAGTGTAGATTTATCGCATTTATTTACCACATTTTTACCATGCTTTCTAGCTAAATTAGTCTAGGTTGTATCTGATTGAACTAATTCGGGTTGACATGTTGCTTTGCTTTGGTGATAGAGTTTACGGGTCTATTTCAAGTGCATTATCCTAGTTAGTACGCCTAGGAGATTTGATGGGGTATGTCATGTATGCTTTGTACTTACGACCTTGCGTGCATAATTTCCGGGGTATTTGTTGATGCCAAAATTGTATTAGACTTTTATGCGAATTTAGGGGTATGGTAACTCTTGATTTAATTAACTATCGAAACGAGATGCATTCGTAATAACTCGTCGATCCATGTAACCATTTTATACTAATTAACTCGGGTGAGGGATATTCGACGCAACCTATAGTTTTTACCGCTTTTAATTAGTCTAGTTTCAATACACTCGCCTAGATTAATCATTTACCTTTTTGCATCTTTTCCTTTTTGTTGTAATTATCTTTTACACTTTTATTTTAGAAGTATTAAATCCATTAAATTCTAGCAACTCGTCTCTCTGGATTTTCGATACCCGAACTTGGCCACTAGATTCACCCGTTGAGTGTATTCATAAGTTTAGGTTTTTTATTGAGCATGTGAGCCGAATATAACGAAATGACCAGTGTCGATGACGTGACACCACTGCAAAACCCTTCCTATAAACATCCCTCATACTTTATGTCACAAACATTAAATGCTTGATGCGCTAGTTAGCTCCACGTCATAAACATTAAATGCCAAGACATGCATTTTGCCTTACCACTATGTGTTAGGGGGCTGTCGTCATAGAGGTGTCTCACCAACTGTCTGACAGCCCCAAATACCATGGTGGTTTACTCAAGTGAAGATTTGAGATGGACTAGATGGCTAGTGACATCCCATAAAGTAAATGTGACATCAAGTAGAGGGTTGTTTGGTTCACAACTCAACGCCCGATGGAACTTTAAGCTGCTCCGCCCAAGGTTCCACGATCAAGGTCCTTTGGTGTTTTACCAGGTGTTTCTAAGATGGTCAGGACAATCCCCAACGGTGCCTCACTTCTCAATCCTCCAAACCAAGTCCCTCTTAAGTTCCCAAGACGAGGTCGTTCGAGAGAGAGAGAGTGAAATCTCTCCTAGGCCCTGTCAAGCCTGATCTCTCGCGAGTACCGTTTGACCTCCCACTAAAAATCGTTATAACTATTTCAACTCATAGTGAATATAAATGAAAGGATACAACGAGACTAAGGAAAGCAATATGACTAAAGGATGAGATCTCTCGGTTAGCTTCTTCACCGGGAGATACCTCTCGACTGCCACGCTGGACTACCTTTCTTGACATGCCTTGCTGAGCTGTATCGCTTTGAACTACATCGTTGCCTTACTGAGCTACATCGCTTTGAGATACATCATTGCCTTACTGAGCTGCATCGCTTGAGCTTCCTCATTGCCTTAGTCCCTTGTGTCTATTGTATTAACTGGGGGATTATCCCTAATCTCGAGATTATCTTCAATCCCCCTACAGAAATATTCTCAGATTATCGTCATGCTCTCAAATAGGGAATCCCGTAACCACGCGATCAGTTCCTATGAGTTACATTGGTCCCATGTGATGTGTGGGTGCCTCTCACGAGGCCGTTTGGTGGGTGTTTCGGGGTTTCACCCTCTAACACCATATTTTATAGCCTAAGTGTATATATTCTCAATTTATCGACGTTCTCTCAAACCAGGGGTTCTGCGACCACGCGGTCAGTTCCTACGAACTGCTTTGGTCTCGTGCGGGGTATTGATGCCTCTCACGGGGCCATTTGGGGGGTGTTTCGAGGTTTTGCCCTCTAGCACCATGTTTTCAAGCCTAATTGTTGATATTCTCAAATTATCGATGTCTAAAATAGGGGGATCCATGACCATGTGGTCAGTTCCTACGAGCTGCATTGCACCCGTGCGAGGTGTGGGTGCCTCTTAAAAGGCTATTCGGGGGGTGTTTCGACGTTTCTCCCCATAACCACATATTTTTCAAGCCTAAATGTCAATATTATCACATTATCTCCCTGTTCTCTATCCGGGGGTCCAATGACCATGCGATCAGTTTCTACAAGCTACATTGGTCCCGTGCGAGCTCTGGGTGCCTCTTACGGGTCCGTTTAGGGGTGTTTTGGAGGTTTCTCCCTCTAATGCCATGTTTTTTTAGCCTAAGTGTAGAATACTCTCAAATTACTACTATGCTCTCAAACTGTGGGTCCGGTGACCACGCGATCTGTTCTTACGAGTTACATTGGTCCCGTGCGAGGTGTGTGTGCCTTTCATGAGGCTGTTTGATGGGTGTTTCAATCTTCTTCCCTTAATGCCATGTTTTCAAGCCTGTGTGTAGATATTATCAAACTATCACCATGCTCTCAAATCGGGGGTTCGGTGATCACACGGTCAGTTGGTACGAGTAACATTGCTCTCGTGGAAGGTTTTGTTACCTCTCACGGGCCCGTTGGGGGGTGTTTTGGGGTTTCGCCCTCTAACACTATGTTTCAAGCCTAAGTGTTGATAATGTTAAATTATTGCCAAGTTCCCAAACCAGGGGTCCCATGACCACGTGATCAATTCTTATGAGCTGCATTAGACCAGTTCTAGGTGTTGGTACCTCTCACGGGGCTGTTTGGTGCGTGTTTCGGGCTTTCATCCTCTAACACCATGTTTTTCAAGCCTAAGTGGAGATATTCTCAAATTATCACTGAGCTCTCAAACCGAGGGTCAAGTGACCATGCGGTCAGTTTTTACGAGTGACATTGGTCCCGTGCGAGGTATGAGGGCCTCACAAAGGACCATTTGGGGGGTGTTTCAGGGTTTCACAGTCTAACACCATATTTTCAAGCCTAAGTGTACATATTCTCAAATTACCGTTGTGCTCTCAAACTGGGGCCTCGTGACCACGCGATCAGTTTCTACTAGTTACATTGGTCCCGTGCGAGGTGTGGGTGCCTCTCACGAGACGTTTTGATAGGTGTTTCATGGTTTCACCCTCTAACGTCCTGTTCTCTATCCTAAGTATAGATTTCCCAAATTATTGATGTGCGCTCAAACCGGGGGTCCCGTGACCATGCGGTCATTTCCTATGAGCTATATTAGTCCCGTGCGAGGTGTTGGTGCCTCTAAAGGGGCCCATTTGGGGTGGAGGGGGTTCGGTGTTTCTCCCTATAACGCCATGTTTTTCAAGCCTAAATGTCAATATTCTCAAATTATCGTATTGCTCTCTAATCGAGGGTCCAGTGACCATGAGATCAGTTCCCGCGAGCTGCATTGGTCTCGTGCGAGCTGTGGGTGCCTCCAACAGGGCCATTTATAGGTGTTTTGGGGGGCGAGGTTTTCCCTTGTACGCCATGTTTTTTAAGCCTAAGTTTATATATTATCAAATTATCATCATGATCTTAAATCGGGGGTCCCGTGAACATGTGGTCATCTCCTACGTATTACATTCGTACCGTGCAAGGTGTGGGTGCCTGTCACGGGAATACTTGGGGGTGTTTCAGGGTTTTTCCCTTTAACTCCATGTTTTTAAAGCATAAGTGAAGATATTCTCAAATTGTTATCGTGTTCTCAAAGCAGGGGTCCGGTGACCACACGGTCAGTTCGAATGGGTAACAGTGGTCCTGTTCAAGGTGTTGGTGCCTCGCATGGGGCCATTTGTAGGGTGTTTCAGTCTTTCACCCTCTAACACCATGTTTTCAATTCTTAGTGTATATATTTTCAAATTATCACCGTGCTCTCAAATCGGGTGTCTCGTGACCACGTGATCAGTTTCTATTAGCTGTATTGGTTTCGTGTTAGGTGATGGTGCCTCTCACGGGGCCGTTTGGTGGGGGTTTCAGGATTTTGCCGTCTAACGTCGTGTTTTTTAAGACTAAGTGGAGATATTCTCAAATTGTCATCGTGCTCTCAAATCGGGGGTCCCGTTACCACACAGTCAAATCCTACGAGTTACATTTGTCCCGTGCGACGTGTGGGTTCCTCTCATGAGGCCGTTTGGTGGGTGTTTCGGGGTTTTGCCCTATAACACCATGTTTTCTAGCCTAAGTGTAGAAACTCTCAATTTATCGATGTGATCTCAAACTGGGAGTTCCGTGACCACATGGTGAGTTCCTATAAATTGCTTTGGTCTCGTGCGAGGTGCTGATGCCTCTCATGGGGACGTTTGGGGGGATGTTTCGAGGTTTCCCCCTCTAACACCATGTTTTCAAGCCTAGATATTCTCAAACTATCGATGTTCTCTCAAATCGGGGCTCCTGTGAGCATGCGCTCAGTTCCTAGGAACTGCATTGGTCCCGTGCAAGGTATGGGTGCCTCTCAAGGGGCCGTTTCGAGGTGTTTCGGTGTTTCTCCCTATAACCTCATGTTTTTCAAGCCTAAATTTCGATATTCTCAAATTATCGCCTTGCTCTCTAATAGGGGGTCCAATGACCATGCGGTCAGTTCCTACGAGCCACATTGGTCCCGTGCGAGCTGTGGGTGCCTCTCACGGGGCCGTTTCGGGGCGTTTTGGGGGTTTCACCCTCTAACACCATGTTTTTTAAGCCTAAGTGTAGATACTCTCAAATTAATGTCGTGCTCTCAAACTATGGGTCCCGTGACCACGCGGTTTATTCCTACGAGCTACATTTGTCCGTACGAGGTGCGGGTGCCTCTCACGGGGCCATTTGTGTGGTTTTTGGGGTTTCGCCCCTAACGCCATGTTTTTAAGCCTATGTGTATATATTCTCAAATTATCACCATGCTCTCAAACCGAGGGTCCCATGACGACATAGTTAGTTCATATGAGTTACATTGATCTTGTGTGAGGTGTTGGTGCCTCTCACGGGGCCGTTTGGGGTGTATTTTGGGGTTTCGCCCTCGAATGTAATATTTTCAATCCTAAGTGTAAATTTTCTCAAAGTATCATCGTGCTCGCAAATCGGGGGTCACGTGATCACGCGGTTAGTTCATACGAGTTGTATTAGTCCCGTGGGAGGTGTTGGTGCCTCTCATAGGGCCATTTGGAGGGTGTTTTGGGGTTTCCCTTTCTAGTGCCACATTTGTCAAGACTAAGTCCATATATTCTAAAATTATCAAAGTTCTCCCCATCTGGGGGTTCCGTGACCACACAGTCAGGTCCTACGAGTTATATTGGTCCCGTGCGAGGTGTTGGTGCCTCTTACGGAACCATTTGGGGGGGGGGGGGGGGTTATAGGTATTGAAGCCTAAGTATAGATATTCTCAAATTATCCCCGGGTTCTCAAATCGGGGGTCCCGTTATCATGCAATCAGGTCCAATGAGTTATATTGGCCTCGTGCGAGGTGTTGGTGCCTCTCACGAGGCCATTTAGGTGGTGTTTTGGGGTTTCGTCCTCTAAAACCGTGTTTTCAAGCCTAAGTATATCTATTCTCCAACTATTTCCGTGCTCTCAACTCGGAAGTCCCGTGACCATCGGTCAGTTCCTACGAGTTACATTGGTCCCGTGCAAGGTGTGTGTGCCTTTCATGGGGCGTTTGGTGGGGTGATTCGGGTTTCTCCCCCTAACACCATGTTTTTCAAGCCTAAGCGTAGATATTCTCAAATTATTACCCTGCTCTCAAATTGGGGTTTGGTGACCATGCGATCAGTTTGTACGAGTAACACTGGTCCCGTGCAAGGTGTTAGTGCATCTCACGGGGCCATTTGGGGGTGTTTAGGGGTTTTGTCCTCTAACACCATGTTTCAAGCCTAAGTGTACATATTATCAAATTATTGTCGTGCTCTCAAACTGGTGGTCCTCTTACCATGTGATCAGTTCCTATGAGTTGCATTGGTCCCATTCTAGGTGTTGGTGCCTCTCACGGGGCCGTTTGGTGAGTGTTTCAGTCTTCCACCCTCTAACACCATGTGTTTCAAGCCTAAGTGGAGATATTCTCAAATTATCATCGTGCTCTCAAATCAAGGGTCCTGTGACCATGCGGTCCATTATTATGAGTTACATTGGTCCCGTGCGAGGTGTGGGTGCCTCTTAAAGGACCCTTTGGGGGATGTTTCAGGGTTCCGCAATCTAATGCCATGTTGTCGAGCCAAAGTGTAGATATTCTCAAATTACCGATGTGCTCTCAAACAGGGGCCCCGGGACCACGCGATCAGTTCCTACGAGTTACATTGATCTCGTGAAAGGTGTGGGTGCCTCTCACGAGGCTGTTTGGTGGGTGTTTCGGGGTTTCCTCTCTAACGTCATGTTTTCTAGCCTAAGTTATGATATTCTCAATTTATCGACGTGCTCTCAAATCGGGGACCACGCGGTCAGTTCCTATGAACTGCATTGGTCTCGTGCGAGGTGTTAATGCCTCTCACGGGGCATTTTTAGGGTTTTTTTCGAGGTTTCACTATCTCCATTTTTCAAGCCTAGGTGTAGATAATCTTAAATTATCGATGTGCTCTCAAATCGGGGGTCCCATGACCATGCAGTCAGTTCCTACGAGCTGCATTCTTCCCGTGTAAGGTGTGGGTGCTTCTCAAGGGCCCATTTGGGGATTGTTCAGTGTTTCTACCTATAACCCCATGTTTTTCAAGCCTAAATGTTGATACTCTCAAATTATCACCTTGCACTCTAATCGAGGGTCCAGTGACCATGCAGTCAGTTCCTATGAGCTGCGTTGGTCCCGTGCGAGCTATTGGTGCCTCTCACAGGGGGGCGTTTAGGGGGGTTTTGCCCTCGAACGCCATGTTTTTCAAGACTTAGTGTAGATATTCTCAAATTATCACTATGCTATCAAAGTGGGGGTCTCGTGACCAGGTGGTCAGTTCCTAAGAGTAACATTGGTCCCGTGTGAGGTGTGGGTGCCTATCACGGGGCCATTTGGGGGCTATTTCGGGATTTCTCCCACTAACGCAATGTTTTCAAGACGAAGTGTAGATATTCATAAATTATCACCATGCTCTCAAACCAGGGGTCTAGGGACCCCTCAGTCAGTTTCTATGAGCTATATGGTCCCGTGCGAGGTGTATTGCATCTTACGGGCCCGTTTGGGGGGGGGGGGTCGTCCTCTAATGCCATGTTTTCATGCTTAGGTGTATATATTCTCAAATTATCATCGTGCTCTCAAATCAGGGGTACCGTGACCATACTGTCAGTTCCTACAAGTTACATTGGTCCCGTACGAGATGTTGGTGCCTCTCACGTGGCCGTTTGGGGGGGTGTTTTGGGGTTTCTCCCTCTAACGCCATGTTTTCAAGCCGAAGTGTAGATATTCCCAAACTTTTGCCATGGTCTTAAATCGTGGGTCCCGTGACCACACAGTCAGTTCCTACGAGTTACATTTGTCCTGTGCGAGGTGTGGGTGCCTGTCACGGGACCATTTGGGGGTAGGTATTCTCCCTATAACGCTATATGATTCAATCCTAAGTGTAGATATTCTTAAATTATCATCGTGCTCTCAAACCGGGGGTCCCTTAATAACATAACCCAGCCTGGGGAGGCTTGATAGTATCCTGTATATTAGTTGTGGGTGGCATAATAACATAACCCAGCCTGGGGAGGCTTGATAGTATCCCGTATATCAGTTGTGGGTGGCTTACTAACATAACCCAGCCTAGGGAGGCTTGATAGTATCCCGTATATTAGTTGTGGGTGGCTAAATAAGATAACCCAGCCTGGGGAGGCTTGATAGTATCTCGTATATTAGCTGTGGGTGGCATAATAACATAACTCAGCCTGAGGAGGCTTCATAGTATCCCGTACATTAGTTGTGGGTGGCATAATAATATAATCAAGCCTGGGGAGGCTTGATAGTATCCCGTACATTAGCCGTGGGTGGCTTAATAACATAACCTAGCCTGGGAAGGCTTTATATATATCCAAACATAGCTTGGGGAAGCTTCATAATACCTATCCCGAGGGGGCCCAAAAATAACCCAATCGACTAAAGGAAAGCCATGAAAGGAAATTAAAGTGACTAAAGGAAAGCCATGAAAGGAAATCGAAGTGACTAAAGGGTGTTGTGTTGCTGTCATCATGAAGCACGCCAAAGCTACAGAAAGAGGGTGGCCTTAACCCAGCATGCTGTCATCAATTTCTTCAAGAAGGCTTGAAATATGCCGTAACCGTATCAATGTGGCCGTAACCATCAGTAATTTCTAAAAGGTCGCAGACTTGGTTAAACCAGTCGCAACCTCAGTATTGCGGCATCAAGACTTGGAAAAGTCCTGGAAAAATTAAAAGAAGTTAAGGAAAAAATTATTAGGCCGCAACTTATTCTGGGAAACCTTTTTAAAGGGCTACAGTATCAAGTTAAATGAGGCAAGGAATTTAAGCCGCAGCGCTAAAAGCCAGTTCACTTTGGCACCGCAGTAGTGGGGCATAATAACCATATGTGGTGAGAAAAATTTGAATCCTTTTAAGGCAAAATACATAGGGCCGCGGCCTTATGTCCATTGGAGTTACTGAAGAAGTCTTGCAAGTTCATTTAATCAAGCAATCAAACATATATGCAAACAGTAAGTATTAAAGCATAGGAAAAGATGAGAAGAAGGGAGGGCAAATGAGAAAAGTTAAAAAGTCAAAAGCCTTGGCAAAATATTGTTTACAGATAAAGGCCTCAGCCATTCAAAATCAAGTTTACAAGTTAAGAGGGACGCGTCACTAATGATCAGAAATGAGACTAAGATGAATCATCATCTTTTTCGTCTCCATCCTCTCCATCCATGGTGGTCACGGTATCCTCCTCAGCTATCACAGCCTCAGCTTCAGCCCTTAACCTGGCCCTTTCCTTAGTTGCAACCTTCATCTCAACTACAGACTGTAGATGCTCAGCATCACCAACACCGTAAGTAAGAACTATTTCCTTCCTTTCATGAGAGTTTTTTATAACTCTGTGCTTGAGCTCTTGGTAGCTGCAGAGGTAGGCTTTATTGTTGATTTAGTAGAAGTATTTGGAGCCTTTAAATGACTCCACAATGGTGTCAATTACCAATTGAAGGGCCGAAGCATAATCTTATTCCATCTTCTTTATCACCGCGACATGGTCCTGGGCATCAGTAGCAGCTTGGGCTTCTAATTCTTCATACTTCTTCTAATGAAGTTCAATCTTTCTATTTAAAAACTCCACGGACTTAGTAGCTTCCACAACTTGAGGTTGGGCAGCCTTGAGGGACTCTGTAGCCTGCCTAAAATTTTCCCTGACCTCCTGCTTGGCATCTTCCACGACCTGAACCTTCTTATCTGCACTCATCTTATATGCCTCAAGTGGTGCGGTAGAGGACTGCTTCCGAGATTGAAAGGAAGAAGCCTTAGCATTCTCCAAGTCAACGGAGTGCACTCTCTTCGTGGCCTCCTTCAACTTCTAGAGGGCCTCGTACTTCATCTTCTGGGACATCACAATGTCCACGGCCTGCAAATAGACCTGATGTTAGAAGCAAAATATGAAATGTGAAAATGAAGCTGAGAAGGTACTTGCACTTACCCTCAACAGACTGTGGGGACCATAATCCTATAAGTCACCGTGGTCTTTATCCATGAGGCAATCAAGGTCCACGGCATCTGGGACCCTCTTCATTCTACGGATTGCCCTCGCAGTTGTGTCCCAAGAAGATTCTGGGTTGCGCTGCCTAAGCTGGGCTGCGGACGACCATCAAGACCAACACTGGAACGGCATTAAGGAGGTTCCAGGTTGGAATTAACAACTATAATTATTGGAGGGGGTGAATTTGTATGGATTGGAGAGGTGTTGCGGCCTTCGAGTTGTTCAGGAGTTGACATTAACCCTGTCGAGACCAAATTAACCCCAATATCATCGTCAAAATTACCCTTAGGCCTTTCGTGAGGGGCCAATTCCTCAACTTGGAGTGGGGGAGCGACAGTATTGGTTTATTCCGCAGCCTGATTTTGGGGAGCGGTAGGACCAACTTAATCACCAGAAGGGACTACGGCAGGAGCTTTGGACTTTGTCCTCTTCCTTTTTCTTTACCTGGCTGTGTTATTGAGGACAACTACGTCCTCATCCATTTCAACCAATTGAGCTTCTAAAAACTCCCTATAAATCTCCTCACCTAAATAAAGCATAAAGCAAGATTAAAATGGAAGTTGGGAGTAGCTTCTGCGGAGTTAAAAATAAAGCAAAAAAGTAATACCTTCCACGCCCATCTCTTTGGGAACAGACTTGTTGGGAAATAAGCCTCCCTTGTAGATTGAAGCAGAGGTTACAAGAGTGATGAACTTCTTCTCATCAGTAGGCACTACTACGGCCTTACCAACCCTCTTCTCTTGCCACTCACTCAGCTGCAAATTATCAAGAACTACAGAAAAATGTAAAGGTTAGTAAAAAATCAAAACATGGAGAATAATATGCAACTGTAAAAAGGGAATGCGGCCATAATTAAAAAAGCCATTTACCAAGCTTAGAGGGACATCCTCACTGCCGCGACATCCTAAAGGTTCTCTCTCTCTCTCTCTTTGTCCCTTGTGGGTGGATCTCCCACCCTTCTCCAGAAATGAAAAATTATTTGCCCTTCTAGTTCTTCACACTGGTAGGCCTCCCAAAGTAAAGGGTTTCGTCTCTGCCGCGAATAGAAAAGTAATAATACCCCATAAATTTTATGGAGTTTTTCTTTGGGTGATAAAAGTAGAAAAACTCCGCAGGAGTAATGTATCTCTTGAATTTCTTCTTCCACAACACTATGACTGCAAGAATTGCCCTCCAGCCATTAGGATATACTTGGGCTGGGGATAGCTTCATCGTCTGGAAAATTCTTCTAACTGGAATAGGGACAGGTAGCCGCATCCCATAAATGAAAGCGTGGATGGGGAAGCAGACACCATCGTCGGCAAGTGCCATGCATGGCATTTGTTCCGCGGCGGGTGTTGAGCACATCAAACCCTCAGGAAACTCAAAGGCTTCAGCCACCTCATCAACCCACTCTTGAGTCATAATGCTGCAGATATTAAATGAAGTAGGAGGTCTCTCATCTCTACCCGATGGGCCAACAGGTGCGTCCCTAATGTTAGATGAACCCACGGCCTTGGCGTCAGTATCTATTGGCTGGTTACTTGAATTAGCTTCTTCTTCCATTACCACGGAATCTGATTCTGATTCTAGTACCACATAGTTTGGGTGATTTCTCAGTTGGCAAGTTCTAATTGATTTCAAAAGGCACACAAAAGGGAGTTCGAGTGGAGAGTCTCCAAAATGTTTGTTCCAAAATCCTTTCAGAAATTCATCTGGGTCAAAGTTCATATGGCTGCAGTAATACCTAAAAAGCGTAGAGTCCACAGTTAGGTGCTGCAGCCAGTATGTTCATATATAGGCCTCTTAGAGGCCGCGGTAGGAATAATGATGTATCAAGTTTGAAGGATACACAAGAAATGTTAGGCAAAATTGAATAACTACACCAAGTGTTGGGCTCTTTCGTCCTAGAAGTTAACTTCTGCTGTGGCATATTGTTTTGAGGAAGGAGGTATGTTATAATCTTACATACCGTAGTCATTGGACTACGGGATAAGTTCTGCGAACACTAACCTAAGGGCCTTAGGCAAGGCAATATTTACATGTCGCAGCAATTGAGGGCTACAGACATTTACCTAAGACCACCCTAAATTTTCTAAGGGATTTTGTTATGCCACAACCAGATATTCATCAAGCCGCAGCCATATGATCAAATAGTTTAATATTTAATGTTGATTAAATTTGGTGATCGGAGCCCTAGAATTTGAAGAGTTTTCTCAAAAATGTCAAGAACATAATGAAGGTTCAGAAACCCTAAAGTCTAACCAAACCAGTGAAATTCATTTATTGGGTCAACATTGAAGATTGATTCAGTACAAGATCGATTACCTAGTTTAAATCCCAAAAATTACATGAATTCAAATGTAATTTATTAGTCATGAAATTGGCAGAAATGAACTCAGTTGATGAATCATTCGATTACATCAATTATTTTGCAAAAGCAAAAGTTCATATATATCAATTCCAATCAGAGAATCAAGAATAGTCGAAAGGATTAAACTGTAAAGATATAGAGGATTTTTTTGGTCGAAAAATTGCTTGGAAATGGATGGAAACCTATTGCTCAGCCTCAAACTACCTTGCGCTGCCTCAATCCGCCTTACACACTGGCCTGAAAGGTTGTCGAAAAAGTCAAGATGAGGAACGAATAAAGATTTGCCTTCGATATGCTCTCTAGGGTTTGGGAAATGTAATGAAGTCCACGATCGGTTCTATTTATATAAGAGGGCGTGGGAAGACGAATCATCATTTTGGGAAGCTACCGTAGAGTTAACATGCTGCGGCACTAGTAGAATCAAGACGCAGCATAAATCCATTGGCACTACGCCTTGGGGGATTGTTGATAGCACATATTTTACACCTCCTTTCGCGGATGTCTTACTATAGCAAGAGATGTCATCTTATTGCCACAACCCTATTTCCTAGGCTATAGTATTACAGCCTCACATACATCCTTATACATATAGGTTGCGTCCCCTTATAATCCACATGCTGCGGACTGAGCCTATACATTTAGCTGGCCGTAACATCTTCTCATCACAACAATAGTACAATGTATACACCTCCTATATATAGAGAGGTCCACCCCTCGAGATAGGGGGCAGATTCATTTTACCCTCATCCGGATCCGGGTTCATTACTAGTACAAATACATAGATCATAGACCAAGACGCCCTCCAAAACACTCGGTCCAGCTTGGGGGCTTCTCTCTAGCATCGTAGTCACCTCTCCGGCACACCAGAATCCTCATAAACATGTATTCTCTTCTATTCTCATGATTGTACGCCTCTTTAGGCCTAATTACTATGTACCAAACAACATATATAATGAGAGTGTGGCACCAAAGTGGATGTAGGATCATTTTATTGCCGAACCAATCTATATCTTGTCTTTTATCTCTCTTTACTTGCTCTATTGGCTTATTATGCATTTTATACTTGATTTGCTAGTACAAGAACGACAAGTGGACGATTTCTCGTATCATCATCGCCATCTAACACCATATTTTTCAAGCCTAAGTGTATATATTCTAAAATTATCATCATGCTCTCAAACTGGGAGTCCTGTGACCATGCGGTCAATTCCTATGAGTTTCATTGGTCCCGTACGAGGTGTGGGTGCATCTCATGGGGCCGTTTGGGGGGTGTTTCGGGGATTCGCCCTCTAACTCCATGTTTTTCAAGATTGAGTGTATATATTCTCAAAGTATCTTGGAGCTCTCAAATTGGTGGTCCTGTGACCACGCGATCAGTTTCTACGAGTTATATTTGTCCCGTGCAAGGTGTGGGTGCCTCTCACGGGGCCGTTTGGGGGATGTTTCGGGGTTTCTCACCCTAACTCCATGTTTTTCAAGCCTAAGTGTGGATATTATCAAATTATCATCGGGTTCTCAAATCGGGGGTCCTGTGACCACGCCATTAGTTCATGCCAGTTAGATTATCCCGTATAAGGTGTTGGTGCATCTCACGGGGCTATTTGGGGGATGTTTTGGGTTTTCACCCTCTAACACTATGTTTTCAACCCTAAGTAAAATTATCATCGTGCTCTCACACCAGTGGCCATGTGACAACCCTAAGTAAAATTATTGGTCCCGTGCGATGTGTAAGTGTCTCTCACGGGGCCGTTTGGGTCGTGGTTCGGGCTTTCCCCCTTTAATGCCATGTTTTTCACGCCTAAGTAAAAATATTCTCAAATTATTGTTATGATCTCAAATTGGGGGTCTCGTCACCACACGGTCAGTTCCTAGGAGTTACATTGGTCCCGTACGAGGTGTGGGTGCTTCACACGGGGCTGTTTGTGGGGTGTTTCGGTGTTTGATGCTCTAATGCCATGTTTTCAAGCCTAAGTGTACATATTCTAAAATTATCACTATGCTCTCAAATCGGGGACCTTGTGACCACGTGGTCAATTCCAACGAGTTACATTGGTCTCGTGCGAGGTGTTAGTGCCTCTCACGGGGCCGTTTGGGGAGTGTTTCAGGGTTTCACCCTCTAATGCTACATTTTCAAGCCTAAGTGTAAATATTCTCAAAGTATCATCACGCTCTCAAATCGGGGGTCCTATGACCACACGATCAGTTTCTACAAGCTGCATTAGTCTCATGCGAGGTTTTGATGCCTCTTTTATGTAATAACCCTTATTTTTTTTTTAAATCATTGTTTTTATAAAATTTTGCCATGTGAGGTAATTATATAAAATGATGGAGGTTGGAGTAAATATTATTTTAAGTGACTTAAAAGATAATGTTTACTAAATGTTGCATGTTTACTGTTAAGAGAATGTAAATAGCATTATGTTATGTTTTATTGTGTCGTTGTGCTTTAAACGTCAGTTATGGTTTAAAATGATGTTGGAACATAATATAAATTATGTTGTTCCGAATGCCAATTTAGGGGGGCGGTTAGTCCTGAAATGTTTGAGATAGTCAAAATAAGTGCCATATTGTACATTTGGGTTTCAGGCACTTTTGACAGGTTATGGCTTAATTATGTAGTTATGAGTCATTTAAATGGTGTAATAACATTTAAAGATGGAATTTAGTGTTAAATAAATGTTTACATCTTTTAACCCTCATATTTCCCAATTACATACCTTCTAAACCTAGAGAGAAAGAAAATTGTGGAGAAAAGGAGAGAAAAGGAAGAAACGTGAAGAAATTGAGCTTGATCTTGTATCTACTGGAAGACAATCCAAGATTTCAGCTCTAAGGCAAGTTTTTACTTGCAAATATATGATTTCATGTTGATAATTTGTAATGATAGTTGTGTATTTGGGAGAATGGAGCAAATAGTAGGTTTTGATGAGTTTTAGAGTTTAACCCTTAGGTTGTGTTGTTTGTATGATTTGAGTTGGTTATATTGGCTTATTGTTGTGTAGTATTGTTGTGGTTTGTTTTGGTTGATGAGAATGAAGGATGTGGAATAAAAGGGGGTTAGGGATTTAGATTTAGGGAATTAGAAGAAAGTTTAGCCGTGGGTCTGATAGGCGCGATCGACCGGGCCTTAAGGGTAAGGCCTACTGCCTTCTTCGATAGGTATAATTTATAAGTGCGGTCGACCTTGGTCCAAGGACCGATCGACTGGGCCTTCAATTTGATCTTACTGCATTCCTTCCTAGACAAAACTTCATAGGCGCGGTCGACCGTGGTCCAAGGCTCGGTCGATCGGTCCCCTGTTTTTCTCCCAAAATTCTTAGTTTTTCTCCAGCTTCTTTCTTTTAGGATACGGACCTAGGAACCTTCTTAAATGAAGTAAAACTAGAGTTTTAGAGTCTAGTAGTGAGGTATTCAAAAATTTAAATTTGAAACGAGAGTTGGGGCTTAGACCTGGGATGGATTTAGTTAGTTGTTAGAGGAAGGTAAGGGGTCTCTTTTAAATTATGTGCTAGTCTAAGTCTAGGGGGGATATAGTTTACTCTAATTGTGGACTTCTAGAATTGAGTTGAAGCAATATCTTTCATTCTGGTTCAGAGGATTACCTTTAATTCATGGAGACTATTATGGAGATAAATAAAACGTTGAGGTTCATAATTATGACATGAAAAGATTATGGCTTCGGATAAAATGTAATGTACCTTATTAATTGGTATATTTTTGTAAATGATGAATTATACATACCTCTCTAAATGCTATCATAAGGGAAGTTACGCGCATGAGGTGAAGTCCCCTGGCTAGTGAATGCAGGGTGAATATAGCCCTCGGCCATAGGACCGGTTGTTATATATTGTGTTGTTATTTTTCGAAGTGAGGTAATTCTGGGTATGGTTATGACTCACTGTTGAATGTATATGGCCGTTTCCCAATGTCACTTGATTTAGGATGCCTAGGTTGTCTTGGTGATAGGCCCTGGAAGATGATAGCTATTTAGGGGTGCATCCAGTGGGGTGACTCCCGGAAGGATAGTCTTAGAATCGTTATATATTGTGAGTATAACTATTCTTATGAAAGTAGTATTTTATAAATAGCGAATCATTTTAGGAAATAAACTGTTTTGGAAATAAATTCCTATTGAGGAACAAACTTGTAAAGTCATAATGGTCTAAATGGAAATAGAACCTTTTAAGTGAAATTGAGTTATATTTTCATGCCTAAAGGAATATTCATCACTGTAATTGATATTGCGCTAGGTTGTGCATTTAGATTGAGAGGTAAGGATATTTATTATTATTGTTAATTGTGGAGATCGAGTTAAGCTGATTTATGATAGATATTCATAACTGTCATGCAATTTATTCACATGGTTATCATATCATACTCGGGCCCTGACCCGTTTATATACCTCTGTTTTGCATGAATCCCACTTACGCCCAGGTGCTCCACCGCAAGGACGCCCGTAATGACCCTTCCATCCAAGTGTCACGGAGCTATAGAATTTTGCAGATGTTGTAGGATATTTGTTATAGACGCTTCGATCTTTTGTACTCTAGATATGATCAGTTTACACATTCGGGCGTGTTGCCCAAGTTTTTGTACTTGTTATATATATTCTGATATTCATTTTAATACTTGGTGTAACCTGATTGTATTGGTTTGTTAACCGACAACTTATTCGGTCATTATTATTATGGTGTAGTGCATGTATAGTTACTTGTTTGTTTTACTTTCCATCGTCTTTTTAAATTGGATTGTCTAAAGGACTTTCTTTAAACTTACACTTAATTTGACATCCTTTTTCTAAAATAATTGGTGGTTTTTTCTTTAACTTATTTCATGGCAGTGATGCTAAGAATGGACCATCTATGATTCCTGTATAAATTGGAATATCGGGCTGGCCACCTCTTATTTTAATAAGCGGGGTGTCACATTTTAGGGTTGTTTGTGTGGTGTTTTGGGGTTTCGCCCTCTAGTGCCATGTTTTTCAAGCCTAAGTGTATATATTCACAAATTATTGTTGTGATCTCAAACCCGGAGTCTCGTGACCATGCGGTTATTTCCAATGAGTTACATTAGCCCTATGCGACATGTGGGTGCCTCACATGGGGCCGTTTTGGGGGAGTTCTAAGGTTTCGCCCCAAAACATAATGTTTTTCAAGCCTCAGTGGAGATATTCCCAAATTATCACCGTGATCTCAAAGCCGGGGTCTCATGACCACACGGTCAGTTCCTACGAGGTACATTGGTTCTGCGCGAGGTGTTGGTGCCTCTCACGTGGCCGTTTAGGTGTTGTTTCAATTTTTCGCCCTCTAATGCTATGCTTTCAAGCCTAAGTGTATATATTCTTAAATTATCACCGTGCTCTCTGATCGGGGGACTCGTGACCACGTGATCTGTTCCTACGAGGTACATTTCCCATGCGAGGTGTTGGTGCCTCTCACGGGGCAGTTTGCGGGGTGTTTTGGGGTTTCACCATCTAATGCCATGTTTTCAAGCCCAAGTGTAGATATTATCATATTATCAGCATGATCTCAAATCGGGGGTCCCGTGACCACGCAATCAGTTCCTACGAGTTGCATTAGTTTCTTGCGAGGCGTTAATACATCTCACGGGGCCATTTGGGGGGTGTTTCGGGGTTTTTCCCTCTAGAGCCACGTTTTCAAGCCTATGTGTAGATATTATCAAATTATCGCCCTACTCTCAAGTCAAGGGTCTCGCGACCACGCGATCAGTTCCTACGAGTTACATTTGTCTCGTACGAGGTGTGGGTGCCTCTCACAGGGCCTCTTAGGGAGTGTTTCAGGGTTTTTCTCCCTAACGCCATGTTTTTCAAACATAAGTGTAGATATTCACAAATTATCTCCTTGCTATCAGATCGAGGGACTCTTGACCACACGATCAGTTCCTACTAGTTATATTGCTCCACTACGAGGAGGGGGTGCCTCTCGCGGGTCCATTTCGGGGTGTTTTGGGGTTTCTCCATTGAACACCATGTATTTAATCCTAAGTGTAGATATTCTCAAATTATCATCGTGCTCTCAAATTGGGGGTCTTGTTGTCACGCGGTCAGTTCCAACGAGTGATATTGGTCTCGTGTGAAGTATTGGTGCCTCTCATTGGACCGTTTGGATGGTGTTTTTAGGTTTCGTCTTCTAACACCATGTTTTCAAGCCTAAGTGTAGATATTCTCAAATTATCACCGTGCTCTCAAACCGGGGGTCCTGTGACCACGTGGTTAATTCCTACGAGTTGCATTGGTCCGGGGCAAGGTGCGAGTGCCTCTCACGAGGCCGTTTTGGGGGTGTTTCGGGGTTTCACCCTCTAACTCCATGTTTTCTAGCCTAAGTGGAGATATTCTCAATTTATCACCATACTCTTATATCGGGGGTCCGGTGACCACAGGGTCGGTCCGTACGAGTTATAGTGTCCCATGCAAGGTGTTATTACCTCTCACGGGATCGTTTGGGGGTTGTTTCAAGGTTTCACCCTCTAACACCATGTTTTCAGGCCTAAGTGTAGATATTCATAAATTATCGTTATGCTCTCAAATCGGGGGTCCATTGACCATGAGGGTAGTTCTTACGAGCCGAATTGGTCCCGTACGAGGTGTTGGTACCTCTCATGGGGCCGTTTAGGGGTGTTTTGGAGTTTCGCTCTCTAACGCCATGTTTTCCAAGCCTAAGTGTAGATATTCTCAAATTATTATTGTGCTCTCAAACCTGTGTCCCGTGACCATGCGATCAATTCCTAAGAGTTGCATTGGTCCCGTGCAAGGTGTGGGTGCGTCTCACGGGGCCTTTGGGGGGGGGGTCATGGTTTCGCCCTCTAACGCCATGTTTTCTAGCCTAAGTGTAGATATTCTCAATTTATCGTCATGCTCTTATGTCGGGTCTAGTGACCACGTGGTCAGTCCGTACGAGTTACATTGATCCCATGCAAGGTGTTAGTACCTCTCACGGGGCCGTTTTGGGGATGTTTCGGTGTATGCTCTAATGCCGTGTTTTTCAAGCCTAAATGTCGATATTCTCAAAATATCGCCATGCTCTCTAACCGGGGTCCCATGACCACGCGGTCAGTTCCAACGAGCAGGATTGGTCTCCCGCGTGGTGTTGGTGCCTCTCATGGGGCCATTTAGGGGTGTTTTGGGGTTTCACCCTCTAATGCCATGTTTTTCAAGACTTAGTGTACATATTCTCAAATTATCATCGTGCTCTGAAACCGGGGGTTTCGTGACCACATGGTTAATTCCTACGAGTTACATTGGTCATGTGTGATGTGTGGGTGCCGCTCACGGGGCCGTTTGGGTGGTGTTTCAGGGTTTCTCCCTCTAACACCGTATTTTCAAGCCTAAGTGTAGATAACCTCAAATTATCTCCGTGCTCTCAAATTAGGGGACCCGTGACCACGCGGTCAGCTTCTATGAGTTACATCGGTCCCATGCGAGGTGTGGTGCATCTCACGAGGCCTTTTGGGGGTTGTTTTGAGGTTTCGCCCTCCAAAGCCATATTTTCATGCCTAAGTGTAGATATTCTGAAATTATAATCGTGCCCTCAAACTTGGGGTCCTGTGACCACACGATCAGTTCTTATGAGTTATATTGGTCCCGTGTAAGGTGTTGGTGCCTCTCAAAGGGCCGTTTCGGGGGTGCTTTGGGGTTTCTCCCTCTAACGCAATGTTTTCAAGCTTAAGTGTAGATATTCTGAAATTATCACCATGATCTCAAATCGGGGGTCCCGTGACCACGCAATAAGTTCCTACGAGTTACATTTGTCCCGTGCGAGGTGTGGGTGCCTCTCACGGGGCCGTTTGGGGGGTGTTTCGAGGATTCACCCTCTAGCGCCATGTTTTTCAACCCTAAGTTTAGATATTTTCAAATTATCATCGTGCTCTAAAATCGGGGGCAAAACACTGCACGGTCAGTTCCTACGAGTTACATTGGTCTCATGCGAGGTGTTGGGGCATCTCATGGGGCCGTTTGGGGGTGTTTTGGGGTTTCTCCCTCTATTCCCATGTTTTTCATACCTAAGTGTAGATATTATCGAATTATCGTCGTTCTATCAAGCCGGGGGTCCCGTGACCATTTAGTCAGTTTCTACTGCATTGGTCACGTGCGAGGTGTTGTTGCCTCTCACGGGCCCATTTGGTGTGTGTTTCAGGGTTTCACCATCTAACGCCATGTTTTCAAGACTAAGTGTAGATATTCTAAAATTATCTTCGTGCTCTCAATCTAGGGGCCCTATGTCCACGCGATCAGTTCTTACGAGCTGCATTAGTCCCGTGCAATTTGTGGATGCCTCTCACGAGGCCGTTTGGCATAAGGTGTATTTTCCAACTTGTATTGCAAACTAAATCCCCCATTTCTTAGGCTTTTCCCTTTTTGAAGAATTTCCTCTTTGACTTAGAAAATAGGTCCTTCTTGGCAAGAAAATCAGCCTTTTCTGGCCTTACTAAATGCAGCGTGTTGTAGAGCTCATTGAAATTATTCTAGAAAAGAGTCCCAAATAATATGATGAGTTTTACCATTTGGAGTTTTGATTGAGTATTCCAAGTACAACTCCTTTGATTACGGGGAGTGTGGACTTCATCAAGAACCACTAATCCATGACACTTCAATAGTATTTTCCCCCATTCTTGATGTTTCTCATTTATAACACTCCTTTTCCCCTTGTTTGAGTGTTCCTTCACCATGATTTTCTCTTCAACAAGCTTCACATATAAATTATAGCTTACTCCTAGGACACTTTGGCCTTTCCGTCCCGAATACACCTTCCTAACGCATACAACTTCTTTACTCGCACACATATTCTCTTCGAGAAGCTTAATATCTATATTATCATTTCCAGATTTCTCAGGACTGTTGAGGTTATGAATTTGTTGGATCCTTGAACATGGATGGATATATTAACTAATATTAACGCAAGATAGGATTATAATTAATAGAGCGGAATTAAAAAATCTTTCATTAAGGGGATGACTGGCATCTTATTACATAGTAAAGTCTGGTAAATAAAAGAAATACATTTTATTTATTTCTGGCATACATAAACATAAAACATTAAGGAACGCTGGTAGTTTATAGGATCCGATAGGTTGCGATATAGATATTCCAATGAAGCTTGCCATTTTTGTCCGTTACTTCCCATACGTATGTAACTGCGAATACTTTCGGAGGTAGAAGTGAATAGAAGTTCAAAGAGGCGGGCGGTAACTGATCGTCTTCATTCTCCTTGTTCATCTGGGAGGAAAATAATTACGCTAATATGCCAAGTAGATAATTTTTATTTATATAAAAGATGTTAAAGTTACTGATAAGATTAGGGAGGGTTAGTAATATTTGATTTTGTGCCTGTTGAAACAAGATGCAATATCAAACTTTCAGGTTAACAAAATCAGGGTTCAGTAATAACTCGATAACCCATAAATCATCGGTTATTAGGTTTCAATAGCATAGACATACCATTATAATATCGTTCAAGACAAAAAATGCACTTGAAAAGTATATTTTAAATAATTGAGGAAAATAGTGACTTGGCACGCTTAGCTAGAGTGACACTCGTACGTAGAGTAAATATAACAACAAGGCACTCAACATTTGAATCCTTCAGGCCAATTAGATTTATCGGGGGTTTACCGGGTCTAATCAGTGGATTATATGGTAAGCTATTTAAGGTTTATTTATAAGAGAAACAAATTTCAGAGTTCAATGTAGTTATCAACATCTTGTCCAGTGGTTTAGGGTTAAGGGTGTAGTAATAATTGAACTGGTAGATATCGAAAGAATAATTAATACGGGGGAATTTTGAACTATTCGAAAGAGTACAGTATAAAATTTAGATTTCAATTATATGACAAGGTGATATAATAATCTGTACTTGAAAGACAAAAGTTCAAATAATTAATATTGAAATATAAATCACCTACTTTGGGTGTTTTGATTTTCGGTTGGTGTCCGTCTAGTTTGCGGGTAGAATGAGTATTCTAAAAGCATGTGAGTATGTGATATAGGTTTAAAACAAAGTGGATAAAAATGTAGAAAAAGGAAATTTAAGTAATTTATTTTAATGCAAAATATTAAAAAGGTTTAAAATCATAATTTTTCAAAAATTTAGAAATAATTTATTTAATCTTTATTCATTGGAAATTTTGGTTTGGTGTTAAGAGATAATTTAGGTCTAATTATGCTTAAGTATCTGTGAAAAAAGTTTGGGACTGATTTGAAATACTTGTAAAATAAGCAGGGGTTTAAGTGTAATTTAAGAAAATTTAATTCAAATGTTAAAAATTGAATTTTGTGGAAAATGCTTTCCTGTAATCCAAATAGGGTGTTATTATATATCAATTGATTTGTAAAAAAATATAGAAATATTGGAAAAAAATTAGAAAGTTCTGATTTGGGACGCGCTCTCACGAGCGGAGTCAAAGTTGGAACGCGTCTGGTTTGACCACCACTCTCGCGCGTGAGCTGTTCTCTCCTTCAACCTTTGATTGTTGACCTTAGGGTTTAAAATTGTTTGACCTTGATTTCCAAATGATGTAGGATTCCTTTTAAAATGGTTTCTACATGAAAGTTGTTCAGGATTTGAAGACGAATCCAACCATACTATTTTCGAAGATTGTGGCGGTGTAAATCAAGCTATTGATTTTTCTGATAAACTCGTAAAAGTTTGACCACTTGAATTTGTTTAAAAGTTATGATTTAGGTTCCGACGTTATAATGGTGTTGTTCTTCATTGAAAATGGAATTGATTAAACGGAGTTTGAAGGATTTTGGTGTTGTGAATACTGAGAATTTCATGTCTGGATTGTTTTGGGTCAAAAACTTTATAGGTGAATTTGGAGCATTAAACGTGATTCATATTCCAATTAATCACATAGATGATCTCCTAAGAATTTAAACATTACTCACCCCACTTTGAAACTAGTTCAAAGTCATGGAATGTAAATTCACCATTGGAGCTCCAAGCTCTAATGGTGTTTCCATAGTTTATGCTCTTACACATTATATATATGTTAAGTACTCCATGTAAACACATATATACATCATAAAAACATGCAGAAACATAAACACAATTGAAAATTAAACATTCACACACAAAATCATAGAAATGCTATTAACTCCCAAACTTTACATTGGGATTTCTCTCAATTGGTATGAGTTTCGACTGGGGGAAGGGGTATTTATAGGGTTGAGTCAGTGGTGGAGTTGGAGGTGAGCTTTGGTTTTTTATTCACAAGTTCCAAGTTTAACTTTAATGGAGATTTAAATGGGTATTACTTATACAACAGATGGTACCACCCATGCTGATTAGCCAGCAGGTGCCATGTCATTGAGGGGAAAAGTTTAAACCAAATCGAGTTTTGGATTTGGTCCTTAAAGAGTTTTTACATGTAATTGAAGGACTAAAATGTATTTAATAAAAGTTTAGTTTTTTTTTTGTAATTATGTAAACTTAAGAAGTTAAATTGGGTTAATTTTTGAAAAGTACAGATCCTTAGGTATAATTTTGGTAAAAATAATTATGGTTTAATAGGCATAGAAATATGTAAAATAGAATGATTCTAAATAGAAGTGCATTTTGGTAATTTAAGAAACTATAAGGTTAGCCTTTGGAATTTATTGGAATACTAGGACTATTGAGTAATTAAGATTGGTTTGTTACAGAATTGGGTATTTCCAGATTTCCATTTTTTGACATCAAATGGAAAGTTAAATTCCCATTTCATAACCTCAACAATCTATAGAAATCTAGAAATGAAAATATAGTTCTTAAGCTTTTCCAAGGCAATATGTGTGTGAGTAACGAAGTTGTATGCATGAATAAGGTGTATTCATGGTCGAAATACCAAAGAGTCCTGGGAGTAAGATATAATTTGTATGATAAGCTTGCTGGAGAGAAAATCACGGCGAATGAACACTCAAAGAAAGGGAAAAGGAGTCTTATAAATGAGAAACATAAAGAATGGGGGAAATACTATTGGAGTGTCCTAGATTAGTGGTTCTTGATGAAGGTCACACTCCTCATAATAAGAGGAGTCTTATTTGGTATACTCTATAAATACTCCAAAGGGGAAAAAGCATCATATTATATGGGACTCCTTTCCAGAATAATTTCAATGAACTCTAAAACATATTGCATTTGGTAAGGCCAGAAAAGGAAGATTTTCTGGCCAAACATGATCTATTTTCTAACTCAAAGAGAAAATACTTCAGAAAGGGAAAGCCCAAGAAAAGGGGGATTTAGTTTTCACTACAAGTGGGAAAATTCCCGTGTGAGGTGTTGGTGCCTCTTATAGGGCCGTTTGGGGGATGTTTCACGATTTTGCCCCTTAACGACATGTTTTTAAGCCAAAGTCTTGATATTTTGAAATTAATGTCGTGTTCTCTAAAGTAGGGGTCCCATGATCATCCAACAACAAGAGAATAACAAATAATTATCCCTTACTCCTTCTAACACACCATCCAACAACAAACCAACAACCAATAATTATCCAACAACCAAACCAAACAAAATCTATCATTTTCCTGTACTCCTTCGATCATCTAAAAGATTTAAAAGATAATGCATATCAATTATATAACTACTGAGTACTTAGTTCATGTGATCCGTAACATACTATCGAAAGTTAACTTGCATAAATCATATTAAACATTCGTAAAAGTAACTAAATATTCATACATCAAAGTAAAGATCTAATACAATGTCAATATCATAATCGGATACAAATAAGATTGACAAGGATACAATAATATTTTGATACTCAATCTTCCTCTAAATCAACTAAAAGATCCTTTAAATTAGGGTTGTCATCAAGAGATGACTGGAACTCTTTCGGAGCCTTTAATGAATCAACTTGAGTAGTCATTCCCTTTGGTGCATGCAGAAAAATAGACTAATTGACATTGTTTATGATCTTCGAGTAGTATACATTCTTTACATTCTGAAAAGTACAAATAAAAGGCTTGTCGACTATGCGATCTTTACTCTTCAGCTTTGATAAATCTACGATAATAATTTTGGAGTTAGTATTAACTTTGCAAGCATTTGTTGTATCCTCCAACTTTACCCAATCACAATAGAATACCGTTTATGTGAAATCTAAGTAGTCATGTTTTAGGATTTATTGCATTATCCCACAATAGTTTAGCATTGTATTCTTTGTATTTTTATTGCTTTTGTTAGTGATATAGGTGGTCAAGTGTAAAATTGATATTCCACTGTTTTGCATCAAAAGCTTTTCCTCATATGGATATGAAACGAAATAAAAACCATTGGTGTGGATTTTCTTAAGCTCTTTTTCATGAACACTAGGACCTTTTGCTAGGCGTGCAAGTCTGTAAAAGACATCACCTCTTTTTAGAAGTTGTTTTGTAATGAATTTGTATTGGGGAATGCTTTTACCAAACATGAATAAATTATTGCACATTATGTATTCTTCAGCAATTGACCCTCCAATATACCATGTATTCATGATGTAATCTTTGAAGGTTTTCATCAAGAGCTCAAAAGGATACATCCAACGATACCTAACGGGACCACATAATAAATCTCCATCGTAGAAATGTAAAAGTAGATGGATGTTGATATCAATGAATAACGGAGGAAAATATTTCTCTAATACATAAACAACATCGGCTAAAGTTGATTTCGCAGCTTTAATGTGACTTCTGCTTACCACTTTTTCACAAAGTATGGTAAAATGCAAACTGATTTGCATAATTGCCCGACAGAGATCTTTGTGTTCCAAAAAGCAACCCAAAAGAAAAGAGGGATCAATTGGATGATTACGTTCCAGTTGTGAGACTTGAATTGTTTCAAGTCATTTTCTTGGCATCTTACTATCCTACATAAATTACCAAATTAAATTATTGGAGTCTTCAAGTTTAACAACGTGCCTAAGAGGATTTTATTTTCACTAGTAGTCAAAGTAAAAGCAGCCTGGGGGCAAAATTTCTTCATGTTGTAGGATCACTTTTTAATCACGGTTTCTTCTTTATTTTCATATCCTTTAGATCTAGGCAGGCCCATTCCTTGGAATGAGATCCACCTAGACATGTTCCTATCATATGTTCTATAACATTCTTCTTTGTGTGCATCACATCAACTACATGCCTTACACGATGATCTTTCCTATACGACAAATCAAAAAATATTAATCGCCTAGACCAAGACTTTGCTTTAATAGGGTCATTCGGATCCCCCTAGATTTATGCTTCAGGTTTAAAATTTGGGGGTGTTTTCCTACGTACCTATTCCCCATAGTCGAAAACATCGCCTTTTCCTTGATTTACTAACCAGAAAGCCAAGAAGGTAGCATTCTGTGCTCGTGACTGACGGGCAAAAAATTAGAATTGTCGTTCTTAAATGGGTGATTAGTCGGCAAGAAATCTACGATAACCCATTTAACTCATATTACTACTATGTTTTATCCAACATGCTTTAATCTCCTCCCCACATATGGGACATCCATAATAACCATGAATATTACAACAGGATAAGGGCCCATAAGCTAGAAGGTCATGGATCGCCCACATCACTATTACTTTAAGTCGGGACACGCCTGTGTGGTGTCAGGACTAAATTATTATTATATTAAGTGAATAAATTATAAGTTGCTCGTATGGTCATTTCGAGTGCGCCAATGTATCCGGTAGGGTCGAGGTAGTCAGAAAAGTGTACCCGGGGTTTAGTTTGGGTCTCGGGGTGTTTTTAGGCCTAATTGACATCCCGTGAGGGTATTATAGACATCTTGTATTTTTGGGTAATTAAACCCACGAATTTAATTAGGTTATATCAGCCATTTGGAGTTGTCTCTTAGGATTAGCAAACACAAAATCAAAGAACGGCCATTAGAGAAGGAGTTAAAGAGATTTTCAAGCAACTCAAGGCCAAGGACTCACCCGTTTGCACCCCCACCACCACCAAAACGTAGATCGCGCGACGAGGAACGCAACCATACCATTTCATCCACGAAATCAGAACCTTGAATTTCAATCAAGTATCTATCTTGCTTTGTTTTTGGTTAATGACTCACCCATGCTAGTTTAGGATTACCAAGATCATGTTTTATGAAAGAATTTGTTAATTTAGAGACTTTAAATCGCATGTTTAGAGAGATTCAATATATTCTGGGTATACCCATCATATGTAGAGGATTACCAGCGAATTATTATGAGTTTAGAAACAAGAAATCTGGGAAATAATTAGAGAAATGTATATTTCTTTCAAAATTAGGGTTCTTAAAGATTATGTCAATTTTACCCCATTAATCTGATATCGTTGATGAATTTATCATGTTTCACGTAGGTAATCTTGTATATATGTATATAGAACTTGTAGTACTGTTATTTGAGAATTCTAGAGTTGTTAATGACATTTTTGGAGAAATTGGAAAATGAAACCCGTAGGTTTAATTTGCAGTTTATGGGCAAGAACTGCTTGATCAATCGATCGACCCCTTTTCTTTGATCGATCGACCCCTCCTGAAAAAATGCATATTTCTCATTCGTTAGTTTAATCCGATTAAAATGTATGGGAACCCTTGATTGTTGTTGTTGGAGTATAATGGGATATAGATAAGACCAGTAGGGCCTAGGTAGACCCCATTGAGTAATATTTTAGTGTAGGATGGGATTTTGGGTTAACGAGAAATTATTCATGGGTATAAGAAATCATGCGTATATTTAATAAAAAGATCAGGACTCGTAAGGGAGTTAGACCAGAACGTTAGTGAGTGAATGCGCACTGAAATTATACTTATAATGCTTCAAGAGAGGAGAAGTGAGTATGAGGTTAATAATAAATGAGAATACAAATAACGAGTCCGTTATACGAAATAATCGAATAAAATGTGTAATAACGGATAATTATAATTATGGGTCATGAGCGCACTTAATTTAGCAATGTGGATGTGTGTACATATATATATATATAATTGTGTGATTGTGCATATATTATATCTGTATAGAAATCATACTCGGGCTGCTTGTTATCACGGGGGGGGGGGGGGGCACACCGGGACGGTCTTATCTCGATTGGGCCTTTATGGGAGATATTGACTTGTACCTTAGAACATAGGATTCCTTGGTATAGGCTATCTGATTGATAGTTAGACGGACCTAAGAGACGTGAGGGTATGTGCTGACCTCTTAGAGACTTAGAACTATGCTTCGCCTCCACTTATATGTATTTTTGTGTTAATATAGTTCGAGAGTGATTCCGAACTAGTGTTTCCCTTAGTACGAGTGACACGGGGACTTGATAGCAGAGTATGCCAGCACCATAGATTGTATGTGGGGTGAAAATAGTATATATATATATTATATGAGTGATTGGTATATATATACTTATTTATGGAAACCTTGCACCATAGATTTTATATGGGGTGCCGTTAGTATATATATTATACGTGTAACTAATATATATACGTATATCTATATGAGAACTTTCTACTATGCGTAATAGTAGTTAAGTAATGAATAAATTCTTCAACTTCACTATAAGTATTCGGAAACTTTATAACGGTACGGAGTTATTCTAAATAACGTAATAAATCTTGAAGATATTGATTTTCCAAAGTGAATATCATAACCTTATTTTCAAGTGATAAAACCTTATGGAGAATAAGTTAGAGAGACTTATGAGATTCATTAGTACGGTAGATGTGCACACTAGATGAGAGGTGAGAATTCTCAAGAGAGTTTCGCATACTAACATGGTTGTTGCATTAGCAGGTAAGCATTTTAAATACTTGCTAAACTATTTTTTTTAAACTGTTTTACAATCGGGCTCTGACCCGTTTTCTGTTATCTCTTCTCTGTTGTATATATATGTATATATTACAGGTGCCTAGCCACAGGGGCGTCATGCATAGGTTCTTTGGATTGAACGCGCTGTAGCTTATGTGGATGTTGCAGGCCTTTGTGTTAGACGACCTCTTCATTGATTCTGTTCTTGCTATAGTTCTTCATAGTTAGGGCATGTGTCGCCCATTTCCCATTCAGTGTAGATTTATCAGAGATGTATGTTCATTTATTTTCAGTATTCGGTACTCTTTGAGTATTAACTCTTGGCAGGATGATTTCATTTGTAGTTAAAATGTGGTTTGGTTAATCTATATGGATTAATTCTTTTGTGTTGAGTGATATCCGTAGCACTTATGTGATTCTTAAAATGTTGGTTATTTAAAAGGTTTTCAAATTGGAATGTAATAAAAATGAAAATAAAGTTTTAAATTGTTTTGACACTTAGCTTAATTATTTAGGGTGTTTAAATTGGGAAATTTTATTTTGTGATAGTGATGCTAAGAATGAACGAACTGTTCACCTTGATTTTAATAAAATAAAGGATTGATCGCCTGGTATTTAATTAGGCGGGGTGTCACAGGTGGTATCAGAGCATCATGTTCTAGTGTCCTTTAGGATCTGTGCGGCTTATTATGCTTCCCGCATTGCTTTGTTTGATATAGAGCCCTATGTTTAGGATTGCTAATTTCTACGATGAGATTCCGTTCTCCTGTTATAACGTATGTATCTTAGTGAATTCTAATTGCGTTCAGATGTGTGCGTGTGCTGAGCGATGACGGATGTTAGACGAGGGTCGTTAAGCGAACATCAGGAGGCAGGGCTTAGTTGAGGTTGTAAAGTATATTCGAGGATGATGATCGTAGTCGAGGTCACCTCCATTATGGCACGAGAAGCCGAGACTGTAAAGGCGATTAGGGCGTGACCCATGATTCCCAAATGCTGCTATAGTCGAAAGAGGTGCGCGAGTAAACTCACTCAATGTGGTATGACTGAGAAAAATTCAGACAAAACGTTGTAGAGAACTGTCAGTGGGAATTCTAGAAATGCGGGAATTGTGTGTGTTAGCCAAAGGAGGTAAAGTATCCAAAGGTGTAGACATAGGACGGAGTGTGGCTAACTGAAAGTGAAAATTTGGAGAAAAATTTTCTTGGCTTGTCGGAACGAAGTTATAATGGTGGGAGTCAACCACCATTTTTAGAAGTTAAATGCTATGCCTATAGAAGAATATTAGGTACAGTTTGACTGCATGTTCCTTCATCAGATGTTCAGGATAAGAAGTGAACGTTTTTCTAAACTCATCACAGGAGGACCTGACAGAGGTCCATTTGTGAATATGAATATAATCCGTTAGCGAATCTTGTATCGGAGTATGTAGATACAAATGGAGGAGAGGACTCCAAGTGGGAGATCGACTCGTAAAATAAAAAAATAGTTAATAACACCAAAAAGGGAATTTTGCTCGATGGTTGATTCAGAAGTTATCAATGTCGTGCTTTGACAATAGAGATGTTAATGCTTCTTTTTGTGGGAAGCTAAAAGAATCGAAGAAGTTAGTCAAGAATAAGACTGGATGCAACAATGGTAGTGTGGCACCACAAGGGGGTGGGGATACACGTCAGGGGACCCATTTAAATGATTCGAATAGCTGAATTCTTACCAAAACGATGGCGAATTCAGTAAGGACTATTGTAGCCAGTAGCATGTTCTTTAGGGACAATAAGGCTAAGGGAACTACGGGGGATAGCCAACATGAATTCAACCTACCAAAGTCCGAGAGAAGGACAATCCTAATATGGTTGGTATGACAGGTGATAAGTGGATTATGTGTAGAGGTATTTTGTGGAGAGTGAAATCGCATGCGTTAATGTTTTCCCGAAGTGAGTAAAGGAATAAGAGTATGGTGCCTAGTAAAAGACAACGATTAAAGTAGTTTTTGTTTTGGTTTGGGCAGGCGTGTTACGTCCGGAAACCATTTGTCCAGTCAAGACGATTGACAAGGTAAAAGTATAAGTTTTATCCTCAGATGATGAGGCGTGTTTTATATGACACGAGCGAGTCATTATATTTTGTTCATTGCTAGATTAGCATGTGAGACGAGTTTAATCCGTATAACTAAAAACGATATTATTATGTGAATATTTTTCTCTAGTGTAGCGGGATTTTCCTTAGTGCTATCCGCGGAGGATGAATGCGTATATTAATAGTGTTATATACTTTATTGAGGTTACTCGTTTTAGTGATGTGATATACGAGTATAATATGGTATTGATTACAACTTTATAGAAATGGTCAGTATGATAGTAGGCAGTTATTGCAAGGCTATCGGAGTGGTTGCATTAGTGCAGCATGTTTTGTTTTGGCGAGGCCTCACCTGCAAGAGGGTTGGACTCGCACTTATATTATCTATCCTAGAGACTTCGGAGGGGATAGTGGGCTCAAGATATTCGATATTGGTGTGTGTAGGGACTTTGTCGTTATGATTCAGTATGTATCGGGTTCACAGTTGAGCGAAAAAATTTAACTCAGTATTATGTTTAGCACTCAGGACTTGGTGATAGAAAGAGTGCATTGTTATATCTATCCTTTAGAGATGTGGGAGTTAAGATTTATACCCCTCTGATTGGGGAAAGGGATTTCGAGAATCCCGATTGTATGTATTCGAGGTTTATGGAATGCAATTACCACCAATACTGTACGATAGTGCAATTGGCGAAATGTTCTTTGTTAAGTGTAATTTCGGGAATAGATGTAATTTTCTGCCAAGAAACGGGAAAATAGGGGTACATGCTATGGACGGAGGGCCTAACGGATTTAGATAACCGACAATGCTAGGTAGTAGTGTATCGGGGGGTCCCTTATTTGGATTTCGCTTTGCAAGACATCCCACGCATGAAACTTAGCGTAATGTTGGAAATAGGGAGATGTTTGGTCATTAGTCCATGAGTTCAGTATCTCGGTCGTAATAGGAGCAGATGATTATATCTGTAAGTTGGTAGTTGAATTATGATTTAAGGCCAGTGGAGTCGGTTGCGTGGTAAGAAAGCATTGAAAGTTTTATTTTACCACCACGAGTTGAGGGGTGGAACGATGATAAGGAGGATTTATAATTTCGATTTCTAGGGTGAGTGAGAGTACCCAAGTGTTGAAATCACGTTGTGAGCACTAGGAAAATAAAGAATTGGTTATTAGGTGTAAAGCGTATGTGATGCTTACGCTAGTATGCATGGTTTATAGGGTGTGTAGACATCCTGGTTAGTTATTGTTAAAAATCGTCCGAGTTGAAGGGACGTGGGAATAGACGTGTGGAATATATGTTTGTGGGACTAACATAACGAAGTGAAAGTGGTAGAGTGTATTAAGCAATGTGTGAAAGATGATAAATCCATATATACGTGTGCAATCAGAGTAGCACACCGAATCTGGTTGGAAGGTTGTGGAAAGCCATTTATAAAGGGGTATTCCTTGAGAAGGGTAGAATTTAACTATATGGAGAACACTCGGGACGGAGTTGTAATTATTCAAATATTGAGAGCGAGTTATGCGTACAAAGAGTGATAATGTTAGTATGGTATAAAAGATCCAGAAGTATGCATCGTGGAGAAAATTGCACAGGTCGGAACTTTCGAGATACACCAAGGAAGGAAGGGGAGTATTAAGTGTCACTTCATGTGAGACATTTCAAGGAAAGTCGATGTTGAGCGGGACATAGTGAGTAGTCTCCGCGGGCACCACTCATAGATATAATTGGGTTGGAATAAGAGGATCAACCAGAGAATTTGGTGGCCATCGACAATTCCCATGATGGAGGAGGCCACTAAAGTTGGTAAAGTCTCATTCATGGGTTACCAACCTCAAGGCAAGATCAAGGGTTCATTCGAACATGTGTAACAAGTCGCCCAAGAAGGAAGTGATTGATATTCATTTGGAGTGATTTATAATATTTACTAGTAAGCCCCAGTCTTCCCTTGAAATGAAGAATCGTGCCGGTACATGATCGTTCTCCTTGGGATGAGACTTTCGAATCCCACCTTCAATATGGAATTTTAGGAAGCAGCGGGGATAACACTTCGAGTGAGCAGGTTGTACCACCCATAATTCGGGGAGTAGGCATTTGGTGATTAACCATTAGTGGAGCAATGAAAGAAAATTTTGGATTCATTGTGATCGTGTCATTTTTCCACAACGGTTATAGCTAGACAGTGGAGCAGTACGGTAATTGGGGGAGGATATTACCTAATGGTAGAGTTCCGTGGAAGCACTCGTACCTGTTTGTCATGAACGAGGCGCTTTTTGAAGTTTTGGTGTGGAAAACCTTAACTATTCTCCATCTGCGTATGTTTAGAGGTGAGCGGATAATCAGAATTTTGAATCGGTCGAGAATAATCCGATGATTATGGTGGAATTCCACGACTGTTTTAGGCGAACAAGAGTGGTCAGATGTTCGTATGGTTTCTCTCAGAATGGGAGTTTTGTGTTTAAATAAATCCGAGTAGTTGTCATGTAGTGAGGTGCGGCCTCCCAATGATATTGAAATAATGGGAATTAATAGTGTATATGCGTGTCTTATGCGAATGTTGTCGGATAGGAGCACAATGTGAAGTATCTTTAATGAAGAGTGTTAAACAAGCTTGTTGTGAGGCGGGGGCTATAGTGATTGAGCGTCTTACTATGTGGATAGATTGAGTACCGTTAAGGTATCCAAAATTTGTTTTACCAGGTAGGCCTTATTTTTTCGAATTTCAGGATGAAATTCCATTATTAGGGGGGAAGTATGTAATACCCCGTATTTTTATGGCTTTTAAATTTAGGGATTTTATTAAATTTAATTGAGGTAGATTAATTTAATATTAATCCGAAAATATGTTTTAAATAATTACAGCGTGACGAGAGTTAGTAATTATTGGAAATTTGTTGAATATTACTAGATGAGTAAAGTAATATGTACGATTGATTTTATTAAAATTTAAGTTGGGACGCGCCTGTGTCGTGTCAGGACTAAATTATTATTATATTAAGTGAATAAATTATAAGTTTCCCATATGATCATTTCGAGTGCACCAATGTGTCCGGTAGGGTCGAGATAGTCAGAAAAGTGTACCCGGGGGTTTAGTTTTGGTCTCGGGGCGTTTCTAGACCTAATTGACATCCCGGGAGGGTATTATAGACATCTTGTGTTTTGGGTAATTAAACCCATGAATTTAATTAGGTTATATCAGCCATTTGGAGTTGTCTCTTAGGGTTAGCAAACACAAAATCAAAGAACGACCATTAGAGAAGGAGTTGGAGAGCTTTCCAAGCAACTCAAGGCCAAGGACTCACCCGTTTGCACCACCACCACCACCAAAACGTCGATCGCGCGACGAGGAACGCAACCATACCATTTCATCCACGAAATCAGAACCTTGAATTTCAGGCAAGTATCTATCTTTCTTTGTTTTTGGTTAATGACTCACCCATGTTAGTTTAGGATTACCAAGATCATGTTTTATGAAAGAAATTGTTAATTTAGAGACTTTAAATTGCATGTTTAGAGAGATTCAATATATTCTGGATATACCTATCATATGTAGAGGATTACCAGGGAATTATTATGAGTTTAGAAACAAGAAATCTGGGAAATAATTAGAGGAATGTATATTTCTTTCAAAATTAGGGTTCTTAAAGATTATGTCAATTTTACCCCATTAATCCGATATCGTTGATGAATTTACATGTTTCGCGTAGGAAATCTTGTATATATGTATATAGAACTTGTAGTACAGTTATTTGAGAATTCTAGAGTTGTTAATGACATTTTTGGAGAAATTGAAAGATAAAACCCGTAGGTTTAATTTGCAGTTTATGGGCAAGAACTGCTTGATCGATCGATCGACCCCTTTTCTTCGATCGATCGACCCCTCTTGGAAAACTGAATATTTCTCATTCGTTAGTTTAATCCAATTAAGATGTATGGGAACCCTTGATTGTTGTTGTTAGAGTATAATGGGATATAGAGAAGACCAGTAGGGCCTAGGTAGACCCCGTTGAGTAACATTTTAGTGTAGGATGGGATTTTGGGTTAACGAGAAATTATTCATGTGTATAAGAAATCATGCGTATATTTAATAAAAAGATCGGGACTCATAAGGGAGTTAGACCAGAACATAAGTGAGTGAATGCGGACTGAAATTATACTTAGAATGCTTCGAGAGAGTAGAAGTGAGTATGAGGTGAATAATAAATGAGAATACAAATAACGAGTCCGTTATACAAAATAATCGAGTAAAATGTGTAATAACGGATAATTATTATTATGGGTCGTGAGCGCACCTAATTTAGCAATGTGGATATATATATATATATATATATATATATATATATATATATATATATATATATATATATATATATATGACTGTGTTATTGTGCATATATTATATCTGTATAAAAATCATACTCGGGCTACTTGCTATCATGGGGGGTTTCCGCGTCAGGACGGTCTTATCTCGATTGGGCTTTTATGGGGGATATTGACTTGTACCTTAGAACATAAGATTTCTTTGTATAGGCTATCTGATTGATAGTCAGACGGCCCTAAGAGACGTGAGGGTATGTGCTGACCTCTTAGAGACTTAGAACTATGCTTCGCCTCCATTTATATGTGTTTTTGTGTTAATATAGTTCGAGAGTGATTCCGAACTAGTGTTTCCCTTAGTACGAGTGATACGGGGGCTTGATAGCAGAGTATGCCAGCACCATAGATTGTATGTGGGGTGCAAATAGTATATATATATTATATGAGTGATTGGTTCATATATACTTATATATGGAAACCTTGCACCATAGATTTTATGTGGGGTGTCGTTAGTATATATATTATACGTGTAACTAATATATATACGTATATCTATATGAGAACTTTCTACTATGCGTAATAGTAGTTAAGTAATGAATAAATTCTTCAACTTCACTATAAGTATTCGGAAACTTTATAACGGTACGGAGTTATTCTAAATAACGTAATAAATCTTGAAGATATTGATTTTCTAAAGTGAATATCATAACCTTATTTTCAAGTGATAAAACCTTATGGAGAATAAGTTAGAGAGACTTATGAGATTCATTAGTACGGTAGATGTGCACACTAGATGAGAGGTGAGAATTCTCAAGAGAGTTTCGCATACTAATATGGTTGTTGCATTAGCAGGTAAGCATTTTAAATACTTGCTAAACTATTTTTTTTTTAAATTATTTTACAATCGGGCTCTGACCCGTTTTCTGTTATCTCTTCTCTCTTGTATATATATGTATATATTACAGGTGCCTAGCCACAGGGGCGTCATGTATAGGTTCTTTGGATTGAACGCGCTGTAGCTTATGTGGAAGTTGCAGGCCTTTGTGTTAGACGACCTCTTCATGGATTCTGTTCTTGCTATAGTTCTTCATAGTTAGGGCATGTGTCGCCCATTTCCCATTCAGTGTAGATTTGTCAGAGATGTATGTTCATTTATTTTCAGTATTCGGTACTCTTTGAGTATTAACTCTTGTCATGATGATTTCATTTGTAGTTTAAATTTGGTTTGGTTAATCTAGATGGATTAATTCTTTTGTGTTGAGTGATATCCGTAGCACTTATGTGATTCTTAAACTGTTGGTTATTTAAAAGGTTTTCAAATTGGAATTTAATAAAAATAAAAATAACGTTTTAAATTGTTTTGACACTTAGCTTAATTATTTAGGGTGTTTAAATTGGAAAATTATTTTTTGCGATAGTGATGCTAAGAATGAACGAACTGTTCACCTTGATTTTAATTTAATAAAGGATTGATCGCCCGGTTTTTAATTAGGCGGGGTGTCACACTCGTAGGAGCTGACCACGTAGTCACAAGAATTTCGATTTGCGAATACAATAATAATTTTAATTCGTACATGCAAATTTTCAGCTTGAATAAGATTTTTTTTTAAAAATTACTCCGTTATTAATATCATCTCCTGTTTGTATCTTATTTTTTGTAGAATAACATTTTGTCGGTACCTTTTATCCACATGGAACACACAGTCAATGGTTTACAATAAGTGGATTATTTATTTAATGTCATTAATATTCAGGATTCTATTTTTTTGTATTATGGTCGTGCGTGCTTTTGTAGTTTGATTGTTATTTTTAATGGCCGTGCAAGCTTTTGTAATTTTATTGTTATATTTTATGGCCATGCGGGCTTTACATTACGCATGTATTATATTAGCAGGTTTTAAAATATCCAGAAAATAGGGAAAACTTTATCTAATTTTTTGGGTCTGTGAACTATTAATACTTGAAATATTTTGAAGTTTGAATGTACATTAGTTTATCAACAACTTTCGAGATTCGCAATTTGTGAATTTTTTTATTTTCAAATTATTTTTTTTTCTTTGATCCAAAAAATTTGGCACAGTTCAAAACTGTGCCAAAAGTATATCAAATTTTGGCACGGCTTCGAACTGTGCCAAAAGAGTACCAAAATGTACTCAATCTGGCACCGTTATAAAGTGTGCCAGAAATATCAAATCCTGACACACTTTAAAGTGTACCAAAAGTGTTCCTGTTTAGTCAAATCTGACATAGTTTTAAACTGTGTCAGAAAAAATTGGCCATTTTGGAACACCTGATTCTGGCACAGTTCAAAATCATGTCAGATTTGATCTGGCACAGTTTTAAACCATCCCGGATTGTTGTTTTTGGTGTAGTGTAATGTGGTAAAAAAAATGAATAAATTTGAGGAAAAAAGATAATTTTTTTGGCTTTAGTCCCATGTACAATGATGTATTTAGACTCCACTCCTATGTATTTTTAAAATTGTAAGAACTCCTATAACCACCCAAAATCGCCTATAACTTCCCTATAAACACACATGCTTTTTTTTTTTTTTTTGCAGAGAATGACATTTGTCCCATATTTATTATAATAGGACTAACAACTAAAAAAATAAAAATATGGGAGTGGGGACAAATAAATCTTTATATATAGGAGTAAATACTTAAGATCCCGAAAAAAATCGGAATCTCTCTCTCTCTCTCATACATGCACACAAACATACACACACACCAACTTACCCCATCACAAGAAGCCTCCATCAACCCTCACACCCTTGTTCTCACTCACACAACACCACTACCACCTGCAGGTAACCGCCACCTCCCCACCACCAAAGCCCTCCACTTCATCACCCTATCTCACAACCACATCCCACCAACTCTGGTCTGCCTCCACCCTTGCACTGCTTGTAAGCAACACCATAATTGATTTCAACAGAACAAATCAATTCCAACAAATTAACTAAAGAAAATCAACAATTCAAAAAAATAAATTAATGTTTAAATCAAATCAAATTCAAAAAATACACCACAATTAATTTCAACAATACAATAAAACCAACAAAATCAATCCAACCAAACCCTAGATTCATCAAAATCAAATTGAATATGCATGCGTGCGTGTCTATTTGAGAGAGCCCCAGGGAGAGAGAGAGGTGGTTGGAGTAGTGGTGGGTGGTGGGTGGGTTGGTGGGCAAATTCTTCCATGTTGTTGTAGTTTTTAGATACATTTTTCTAGTTTTTTTTAAATACATTTTCTTCTAGTTTTTAGTATTTTTATAGTTTTTTGTGTTTTAATTTTTTCCCGTAGTTTTTTAGATTTTGAATATACGTATTTTATTTTATTTTATTTTGTGTTTAACTTAGTTTTTTTGTTTTTTTACCCTTTAAGTATGTTATTATCATTCTCCTCAATCTCATTATGATCACTTAATATTTAATTCCTATGAGCTTAGTATATTTGCATTTACTCCACCTTATTTTTTTATGTTCCAAAAAATTCCTTCTATATTTTTTCACAATTTCTACTTTGGATTTATGATGAGAGAAAAAATAGTGCTTATAAGTGTTTTATTTGGTTATGAACTTTTTAAAACAAAATTAAAAAACATAAAATAAAATTTGATTAAAAAATGGGGGTCAATTTTATAAATTTAGTCTTTGAAGTAAAAACACCATGAAAAATGAGAAATATATCATTTGACAATTCATACACAAAAAAACCATCAAAATTTTAAAAGTCCATAACTTCAAATCTACAAATCCAAAATTTACAAAATTTATATATTTGAAATCTGCTCGTCAAGATTTATCCAACAACACCCATATTCGATAATTTTTGACAAAAGATCGAAACAGATACATTTACTATTTCACTACAACCTCCATTTTTTTTCTTGCGAAAACTTCATTTTTCCTGACAAAAGCTCTATTTTTTTCGATGAAAAACTTGTTTCTCCAGCGTTGTCAATGGTGCCCTGGCACGAACCAAAAAACTAAAAGAAGTAGACAAAAAGAGAGAGAAACAATCAGGTGAGGATTTCGACGTTCCGACGAGAATTCCGGTGGATGGGGTATGGTGGAGGTGGGATTAAGTGTTTATTTTAAAATGAGTTTTAAATGATTATGAGTAAGGGTATAAAAATAAATAGCTCTTTAAGTAAAATAAATAAAATTATCTATTTTTTGTACTCGTTACTTTAAAGGGACCAAATAAATAAATGTTATTGTAATACAAAGACTATATTTGTAAATTTGAAAATCAATATCTTATAAATCCAAATATAAGATGGGATATGACCTTCAACTTAATTCATGTTAAAAAATATGTAAGAACTTTTCTTTGAATGAACCTCTCTCATTATCCAAATAAGTCGTCATGTCATTATTACGTTAAATCTATGGGAAATTTACAATTAGTTTATTTGTTGATAATATTTAAGAACAATTTATTAATAAGTCTATTTATTATGCCACTAGCGCGGACTTCTATAAAAAGAAAATTAGTGGACGTAACTATTTAAAATTTGTCAAAACTTCTTTAATGTTTAAAATTTATTTACGATGTAGCTAAGTGTAGTTTCATTTAAATTTATTTAGTGAAATTAGAGTGAAGGGTATAAACGATCAACTTAGGTTATCAAATCAAAACATTAGATTATAAATTACGTGGTCTTTTTTCCCATACATATAGTAATGAAAGAGAGGCAAGGTCCATTTGGTGTGGGTTGTACCCACGGTTGCCTTGCCTTCCCAAACTCGTACAATTTCCTCCTTGCATATTTGGGTTTCAACATTCGCAGGTGGGCAAACAAATCCATTAGCTTTAAACAGAAATGAACATGGGATTGATTGTATCTGAGAGACCATATTAAAACATAAACAATGACCGCTTCTTCAGGTGTTAATTTCATCGTTTTGTTGTTCATCATCACCTCATTGACAGTAATTTCATCATCACCATTGATGTCCGACCGGCTCATTTTAGCCTCCCATTACAATTGCGTCCCTGGTGTGGAGTGGACCCGGGACTGTTCTTACATTACTCGTCACAAGAGTTAACTAATTGACACGAATACTGTTATTTTAGCTTCAGTTGCCATTTATTTTCACTTATCACATTTACAAATCCATCCCTCTTCTTATGCTTTGATGAAAAGGGTGGGTATTTAGATTTTACTTGTCTATAATGGGAAATATTGTCGTTTCTAGTTTTACAGGGTTATGATCATTCTTTTGTCATCATTACACTACACTCCTAGATCAATCAAGAGAATGAGTAATTCGATATGCCTCTGTATGGCTAGTTATATTGATCCCACCTACTTTCTTACGAGTTACGACAAAAGGAATTGGGTATAATTTTTTCTTTTTTCTTTTTTGTTTAGAATTTCTACCAATTTCTACCCATTAAGATGGCAACATACTTGGAATCTCAATTGGCGATCTTCTCACTCTAACCTTATCATTTTAGTAAGATCTCTCCCCTTCCCTTTTCGAGCATATTCAAGGACAACTTGTTGAATCACGTTACAGTAAGATCATTATTAACAGAATACTTATCTTTAATGCCTATAGGTGAGATTAAATTTTAAATTGAATTAAATGATCCCCACATATTCGATGACATTTATATGAATAGGTCTGAGATCTTAATTAGGAGGGATTCGCGTTCGAAGATACCTAGGATCGCAATACCCCCTTGATAGAAGTAGAAGATTTATTTTTGCTAGTAAACTTGATCAATGGATTATATATAATCCGGTGGAGTAGCAAAACAAGTTAAGTCTAAGAATCAAGGAAATTGATTAGATGTTGGTTAAAGTCAATTCACAATAAATTGATTTGACCAAACGAGTATAGAAAGCTTAATGTGGGGAATCATATTATGTACTATAATCAACTTTGCAAATAAGACATCATTATATTCGAGTGATTTATAAGATAATCAAGTTGGAGTACAATCATAACTATTTAGTGTAATTAATTATGATTAAATAAAGAAAAAAAATTTACAGTAATTATAATTTGGGATTATTTATTTGGAATTCAATTTAATTATTTATCTTAGGTCCTTAGTATAGTCTATATACCCAAGTAGGTAGGCCTAAACTCTAAAAAAACTCAGTTTAGCCCAAGCCCACCTTTTGTACTTGTACATAAAGGTATGAAAATGAGTTTTAATTATTAATTGATCAACATTAGAGTTTGAGAGGGGTGAGAAAAAATATTATTCACATTTTTATGAAGGGGTGTGGAGAGAAACCGCCATATCTCAATCATAAGGAAGAATTTTCATCTCAAAAGATGCCCATATACCTACTAGCTTTGGAGAGGATCATACACTAGAAAATACAAGCTTTTAAGAAGGTTAAGAAAGATTTTGGAGATCCAAAATAATGCAAACCTTCATCATTAACAAATACCATTCTCCATATTGGATTACAACCGGATCTGCAAAAGTATTGTGTTCTAAACCCTAGGTGTGTTTTCCATACCTAGCCTTCGATTTTTCCTAATTATAGTGCTTGATTAATCGAAGATCCATGACTAAATTTTTTTACTCCACGTATATGAATTCCCAACAATTGATATCAGAGCCTTTGGTTTAGATTAATCATCCATTGGAAAGGTCTATATTGTCCAAACCTAGAAACGCCTAGTTTTGCATGTTGTGGAATGGTGTATCTTTGTGTATATTTTTTACTAATATAGTTTTGCATTGATTCTTTGTTTATGTACCTTCGATCATGTTCATACATTATTTTTCTAAATGATTGGACCCTATGGTGATTTATTCATAGTTATTTTTCGCTTCTTAATTCGATATGGTTATAATAATTAAGTTTCAGTAATTATATCAATTTTGATGTATTTGGAGGCGACTTTGAGGGGATGTAATGTTATTATTCACTTGTAATCATGTATTAGGGTTAGTTTAAGTGTGACAAATTTCATAGATGTTCATGAAGGTTTGGAGGAGTTATGGCAGTTTTTGCATGGCAAAACGATAAGAGGAAAGAGATTGTCCCCGACAAGGTCGATCGATTGACCCCACATCCGCGTTCGATAACCACCACCACTCGGTCGCGGGCAAACTAGTTATTTTGGCCCTTTGGGGTAATGTTCGGTGGCTTCTCGTTGTGGTTCTTCAACATATTGTTTCCAGACCAAAGAGAATCAATTTATGTTTCAAGTTGGACTCTTTTATAAAAAATAAGTCTTATGCAACAAGGACTCTTATTCATGAAGAGTTGTACTTCAAGAATAAGTGTATGCCATGATGGAAAGGGCTTTATGTCCTTTTATTTTATTACAATTATTTAATTATTTTCTTGCATGTCTTTTTATGTATGTTATCTCATAATTTGTGTACTAATTAATTGGATAATTATAAAAACCCATTTCATGGACAACATGGATTATTTATTTTGAGACTGTCGTTGATCAATATTTTTCTTCGAAATTTTTTAATATTTTATTCTTTTTTAAATTGAATAAAAATCGGAGAAATTAAATTTTAAGATGTGGTTAAATTGAGATCTCTGAATTTTTATTTTTGAAGATTTTATATTACTAGTTTTATTTTGAGAAAAATTACAATGATATACCTGCCTCTTCCAGATCCAGTAGTTAAGTGGGAGCCTTATGCACTGGGTACGACCTTTTATTTTGAGAAAAATAAAAATATGAAATCTAGATACTTATTTTACACAAGTAAATTTGAAAATTACCAAGGATTTAAATTTGGTATTTTGGAATTGCATATTTTTTTAAATAACTCTGAAATTTTTAAAATACTAAGTGAGATAAGGATTTCAACATAAACCCCATGGTCTCCATCAGTGTTTTCGTGAATCGAAGATATGATTGATACCTCGCGCCAGTTAGGTTGACCCCACCATGGATGGAATTAATCAAGGCATTAAGGATTCATTAAAACTTTTACGTGATAGTTCCAATAATTAAAATATGAGCGAGTTCGATCCCCCCCATGGGGAAGTTCATCACGAGCAGATTCTAATTCAAGGAATGAACTAGTATTACACACTTATACACAATTTATGATATCCTCCCCTACAGAGTCATTATCATTAATTAAGGGATCAAAAGTCTCTGACTTTTCAATTATTTTGGACCGGAGATCCTGAATTGTCCAGATACATAATTCAAAGGTGAAAGTCTCCCTAGTTCAAGGTGGGATAATTTAAGCTCCCTGCGAGAAATCTCACTCCACAAGAAAATTAGGATGTCCAGCGAGTTTTACTATAAAATGGCAATGAGGGGGCCACTTTAAAATTAAAACAAAGTTAAATTCTTAGAAGTTATTTTTGCAATGAATTCCTTATTCAAAATTTATGATTCTTAGCTTTAAAAATGGGATCATCATTCAATTCAATTTCTTCAATCCTAAAGTACAACAAATTAACTAGAGTGAACTACATTGAATGAAAAAGAAACCTAGATATCATCCTAAGGACTATCAGTTTGTCTTGGCAAAGACAAATCTTTGATTCTAAAATCATTAATAGGATACTTAAAAGGACCTTTAACCATTAATAAAGTATCTAAAAATATATTTCATTTAATAGAGGGAAAACGGGGTAAGAAGTTGAAAATTCATGTTTCAATATTTAATTAATTTGAAACTAATCCCAACATAAAGTATATTTATAGCTTCAGGTCCAAATTATAAATAATTATTTGGAGAATTTATAATATTCATACCTCGTGGAGAATCAAAATTTTAAGTTTTAATTTATGGTATATTTTTGTTGGAACTTCAGTTCCAAATATTTTTAAAGAATATGAGAGCTTCAGACCATATATTTTAGTTAATTAGGAAAAAACTATATCCTAATTACAAATAATATTCTGTGAACTTTGACCATAATAATAATTATGAATCTTAATATCACGAATATAATTTTGTGTTGGGGGGGGGGGGGGGGGGGTCTCCTGGTCTACACTCTGTTAAATTAGACAATCAACACTTTAGGTTTGATTGTGATATATATTCTTTGACACTTTAGGCTAAAATAATTTAGGTATTCCACGTCCAAAAATTTGAACATAGAAAAGTTCAATTTTCATATTTGAATAATTATTGGGGAACTTCATGTCCCAATTTTAAATATTTATGGCAACTTCATATCATAACACTACATATTTAGGGACTTTGAAGGCATTGTAGGATTATATCCAAACTTCAAGTTTGATAAGTAGTAAAACTGTTTGGAACTTCAGGTCTAAAATGTAAATAGTAATTTAGAACTCTGAGTCCCAATTTTAAATGATTGGATAAATTCGGGACCCAATTTAAAATATCTATATAGGAACTTCAAGTGCCAAATTAAAATAACTATTTGAAAACTTCGCCCCCAAAATATAAATAGTTATTGGAAACTTCAAGTCGCAAAATTTAGATAGCAATTTGAGAATTTCAGGTCCCAAAATTTAAAATAGTAATTAAGAACTGAAAGATCAAATTATAATTACAAAGGGAACTTCAATTCCCAACTTTGAATGATAATTAGGAACTTCGTGTCCTAATAAAATGATAGGTAACTTCTGGCTCCAAATTTAATAGCAATTTTCAAATGTTACAATCAAATTATGAATATTAACAGTACAACGGTAATACTAAAAATATAATGACTAAATTTCAACACCCAAATTAAAAAGTAGAAGGCCACATAAATATAAACTTCGTGGTCTTTTAGTCGAAGAATAAAAACAATGCAGCATATATGAAAGACAATAGACCAAATTATTCATTTTTTTGTTAAAGCACTCAAATTTCAAATCCACATCTAATATATGAAGGGATCCTAAAAAAAATAACAAAAAAATGTTCAAGGACATGTTTAGACTACAATCAACAAAAAAATCTATATTGTTAAGAATGCAATATAATCAATTGATCATATTAGATAGGGTCTTATTAAAGGTTTTAATTAAGATTGATCGATAATATAATACGAAGAAAATAATTCCACTTCACTCGTGAATGAAAAAAATCATTGTCAAATTATTAACTTTTTGATAAAATATATAATTAAATAAAGATTAAATAGATAAATATAATTTTAGTATGATCCATTTATGATTTTTTTTTGGAAACATGTTCTCAACCCTTATCAAAATTTATTAACTCAAAAGGTATAACCTATTATTATTTTGCTAATGTGTACTCTATCTGAATACACTAAAAGCACAAAGTTAGGGTATTCCCCTCTATATGACATTATGTAAGTATGGTTTTTCATTTATGATATATATATTATTAAGGATATAGTTTAGGCATATAACATAATGAAGATGATGATATAGGTATTGGATCAAACCTTTTGAAAGAAGTGTAACACCCCGTATTTTTGACGATTTAAATAATTATGTGATTAATTATTATTATGGGAATAAATATGCAATTAATTATTGTTGTTGGATTAATTAAATTAAAATGTGAGAAATTAATTTGTTATTAATCCGGATTTAAAATAATTATTAACTAGCGTGCCAAGGATTAATACTTATTGTTGAGAATTATTGAATATTACCGTGTGATATGTAATATGGAATTATGATACTTGATAAACTGTCGAAAGTGAGAAATACGGTAGTTTGGTAATTTAAGTCTGACACGCGTGTAACTCGTGTCGGGACTAATTGAATGGAATAAAAAGAGAATTTATTTTTATTAACTTGTATGGTCATTTTGAGTGTGCCATTGAGTACGGGAGGGTCGAGATAGTCAAAATAGTATACCCGGGTGTCTAGTTTGGGTCCCGGGGCGATTTTAGGCCTAAACGACACCTTGTAGGGGTAGTTTTGTAATTTGGATTTTTGGGCTAAACTAATGGACGAAAATTGGGATTAATTATATCAGCTAAGGAAAGTCCATTAGGGTTAAGAAGTGATAGGAAGTTAGAATGGCCATAGAGGGTGTGAGGGAGAACCAAATTCCAAGAGAGAAGACTCATTTGGCATCACCTTGCACAACCGTGACCACCAATGCGTAGATCGAGAAGAGAGGAACGCGTATGTACCAACGTCACCAACGGATCAGATTGTCATATTCGAGGAAAGTGTTTATTACTTTCTTTCTTTTAGAAATAATCATGCTCATGTTAGTCTAGGTGGAATTAATCATGATTATATGTTAATTGGGTGAAAATTGAAGAATTTAAATTATGATTAAGGATTGGTTTAATTAGTGGTTGTAATTCATTCATGTATGTAGAGGATTAATCACAGAATTTGATTATATATTGATGAACGAATCTGGGTTGATTAGGTTCTTTAATTGAAATTTTGGAAACTAGGGTTCATGTGAATTAATTTGGGGGTTTTATGTAATTATGATGATTAATGACGAATTAAGGATCCTAGGATGATAGAAATGATCTGTAACCTGTTAGGGGTTGATGGGTATTGATGATGAGTTGTTGGGAATTGAATCTTAGACGTTTTTTAGGTTTAAAAATGGTGAAAAACGCTGAAGTTTAGTGAAGAAGACGAACAGTTTAATCTCGCGCGATCTCGCACGAAGTGGTTCAAAAGAGATGGGGATCTCGCGCGAAGTGGGTCGAATGACATGTCTTCTGGTTCGAACGACATGTCTTCTGGTTCGAACGACATGTCCTTCTGGTTCAAACCACATGTCATTCTGGTTCAAACCATAGGGTGAATTTCTGGGAATTTGTTAGAGCTCAGTTTGGAGTTTATTGGTTTATTGGAGTGATAGAAACTACCAAATAGTAATTTCAAATAAGAAGGAATTTTGGGAAAAGTATGTGGGAATTAATACTTTGATTATTTCGATATAGAAAGAATGTACCTTGGAGATCACGAGAGAGATAGTAATCTAATTATTTATACTATACGTGATAATGAGGTTAAAATGCGTATGGGGAGTATATATGAAGGTTGGAGAAAAATACCTATAAATTATAATAGGATGTGTGTATGCCTATTATGTGATATTATTATTAAGAGCACTAATGGGTGATAACCCGGGGGTGCAAGAACCTTATAGTTAAGAGCACTAATGAGTGATAACTCGGGGGTGCAGAAACGCTATTATAAAGTGTACTAATGGGTGATAACCCGGGGGTACAAAGATGATTATTGTTGAGCGCATTAATAGGTGATAACCGGGGGGTGCTAGATTAATATTGATAGGTGCATTAATGGGTGCTAACCCGGGGATGCAATATTTTATTGTTAGGTGCACTAATAGGTGATAACCCGGGGGTGCTGAATTATTATTGATAGGTGCATTAATGGGTGCTAACCCGGGGATGCATGATTTCCAGAATATGTGCACTAATGGGTCTTAGCCGGGGGTGCAGGGTTAGTATATATATAAGTGTAGGGATGATGTGACTATATATATATATGAACTTGTGAATATTGCTACTGTCTGAAATTAGTAGGCTTGGTAATAATAATAATCATTACGTTGCACCAAGTAGTCTTAACCTAAGAGTGCAGGATTAGTGTATATATATAAGGGATGATGAGACTATATATATGTATGTGTGTACTTGGGTAACTTTCTACTTTGTGACACTTGTAGATAAAATGAAAATGAGAAGTAAAATTATCTTAGTGAATAAAAGATTAACCATTTAAATGGTGAATAATGTAATTCAGTATGTGAGATAAACTATCTGAATACCGTATTGTATGGGCGATACGGGAATACTACTTGTGAGCATAGTTAGTATTAGTATGGTTTCTGACTAGTTAGACTGGGAGGTATAACTAGGGGGAGATTAGATGTATGTTAGACGTGCACAATAGACGAGAGGTGAGAAACTCATGTGAGAGTTCGATAGCTAACATGCGTATAAGACTTGTTTTAAGAACCAGTTTTAAATACTTACTAAATTATTTTTACACATCGGGCTCTGACCCGTTTCTTGTATCTCTTCTCTCTTTTGCTATATATATGTATTATATCAGGTGCTCAGCCACAGGAGTATCATATTTAGAGATTTGGATTGCTTGACATATTGCAGCTGTTGTGGAAGCTGTAGGTCCTTGCAGTAGACGCATATATCCTTTCCATTCAGTTTCATCTAGACTTCTTGTTTAGGGCATATGTCGCCCACTTCTAGTTTTTTCATCAGAGATATTGTATTCGGTTTAGTTGATGGTTTGGAGTTTTGGAACTGAGAGTTTTACTTAGTCTTATTTAATGCAGTACTTGATTCATGTTCAGTATTTATTTACATTCCTATGTGTGGTGAATGGTTTATATTTTAAGATGGAAAGAAATGGATTTACTTGGTTTTATTAAAATTGGAAATGTTTTGACACTTAGCTTAATTTGATATCAGGTGATTATTATGTTAAAAAGTTTTTCGACAGTGATGCTGAGAATGAACCAACTGAATATCCTGTTTTAAATTGGTTGAGGACTGATCACCTTATATTTAATTGGGCGGGGTGTGACAGGTGGTATCAGAGGTTCTAGTGTCCTTAGGATCTGTGTGGCTTATTACGTTTCCGTGTATCGTTATTTAAAGTAGAGCCTTATGGTAGGATTATTGTGTTCCCTTATGTACGCGACTTACATTCTACTGCTACGAATTATAATAGATGTGACTCATTATACGAAATTCAGTGTGATTCGAACACCGAACATTTTAGCACGACCAGCGAGGGTCGTAAGAAGAACCGCGGGAGAAGAGGCTCAACAGAAGACATAGAGTAATCGGGTAAGAGTGACTGGGACAAAAATCACCACGAGCATTACTTAAGTAAGAGATTGTAAAAATATTCACTCGGGAACGGTGGGTTCCCAGGACAGAGCCATAGATAACGATGGAGTGACTTCAGGACCACCTAATTAACATAATCGATAAAGGGGAAATCAAAGGGACTCTTTTGAAAACCCATCGGTGAAGTTGCAGAAAAGAAAATGAGAAAGTGTAAAAGACCAACAGAGGTAGAAAATCCAAAGGCAATTGTGTAGAGTGGGGCGTGACGACACTCATAATTAAATTTGGAGTTAAAAGTTATAGCTCTTAGGAGCATCGTGTAGTGATTAGAGGCAATCACCATATATGAAGAAGTGTGTTTGAAATTTAGAGAGAAATTTGGGTACGAGTTGATCGTGAGGTCTTCCATTCGATGTGGTAACAAAATGTGAGTGAAATTTTGATGTTTAAAACGATAGGTAAGGTAGAAATCGATCATGAGAGAGAGGTTGAATTTCATAATGAACTTCGTACCTGGCAGAGGGGTATAAATTATCCAAAGGGATTATGGTTGATAAAGGACCCGTGAGTAGAATACCAGTATGGATGAGAAATCCATCTAGGATGACTAATGTTGATGTCATCAAAGTTATACGGTTACTAGTGATTGCAGTCCTTTCGAAAGAAGGGAGTAAAGAGGGTTAACGAACCTGCTGAAGAGTAGAAACTGAATTTAACGGTGTTAGTGAAACCCCACATGAGAGTATACCCAATAAGGAACTCAGTTAGATGATGTTAAGTGATTAACTTCAAGGGGACAATGAAGTTAATCAGGCTGTAGAGGCCACCCATAGTTCCGGATAGCTAGCGTAGCCAAAGGGACAGTGGAAGAATAATTGTGAGTTGAAAATGTCGGTCCGAGTGAAGGACATTCTCAAAATGGTCAGTGGGTCCTATGACGGGGAAATAGTTCGTGAAGTTTTTCTTATGTAAATGAAACAGAACTACAAGTGTTGAATGTGTCCACAATTGAGAAGTGAGACCGAAGAGATTAGAAATGGTAAACCGTGCCAGTTAGGCATAACGACTGAAGGACCGAGACTTCCAGCAAAAGAATTTGGGGTCAAGAGAATTAGGCCCAAGAAATTTATAACCCGAGAGTGATGGGTTCAGGCTGGACTAGTAGAGTCCTCGTCAATAGTAGCATACATTATTACAGGGTTTACGGGGCCCGGGATGTAAACGGGAGTTCAATAAAGCTATAATTGAGGCCTGAGGAGCTTGCGACAATGTTTTAACAATGGGCGCGAAATTTTACATGATGGAATAGACAACTATAGGATGAAATCCTAGGATGTATGACGATTGAAGATGTTCATGGGTCATGACGATAGCCACGTGCTGAGACCTAGTGATTTGGCGAGACGGGTGAGGTTTTGCTTCTTTCTTGTGAATAAAGGATAAATTCTAGTGACATGGGTGTGCCACAACTTTTATGTAAATTAGAAACCCTAAACTTCGCGTGAGGTTCGAGTTTAGTGGGAACGTTAGTTTTAACAGTCTTGTTACAAACGTATATCTCGTTGTTAGCAGGGCATTTTGACGATTGCTCGTGAGTGAACTGGGTGGGTCCTAAGAATGTGTTTTGTTGTTATAATTTACTACTGCATTGAGTCTGCTTTAGTAGAGTTTATTATGGTAATGTGTAGTGATTAATTACCGTATGGTTAAACGATAGTAAAAATATATTGATATGACTGTCGTGCCAGATACTCCGAGAGGAGTGATCTTAGTTTTGTGCGGCGCCACCTGAAATAGGGTTGGGCCCAGATATAAGTATATATATGAAACTTTTATGGTATTATAGACCTCAGCAAGTATAGTGTCTAATTATATGTGATTCCCGAGCATAGGGATTTATTTGTCTGTTAAGACTTAAAATACAGTGTGTTCTTATCGAGCGGCGAAATATAGGTCGTTATATATCTATAGCGCCAAGTACTTGGGATAGTGTGGGCGCCATGCTTCATGTTACATTTTTAGGGACATGAGAGTAGACGAGTAAAATTTTATATCACAATACGTAGATTGTGGGAAAATACATAGTATGTACTGAAGGCCTTACGGACCTCAACAACCGGCTAGGTTAGATAGTAGTGATTGGGGGGGTTCCTTATTTGGATTTCGCTTTGCGAGACATCCCACGCATGAAACAAGCAAACGTTGGGAGTTGGAGGGAAGTTTGGTCGATAGGACATAAGTTTTGTATGTTGGTTATTGTACCTATACAAGAATATATTTGAGAGTTGATAATTCTTTTATAACTTAAGGCCAATAGAGTAGCCTGGACTTAGTATTTTTCGAAATAGATGAATGATGCCATTGAAGGATGGTTTAAGTCATGACTAGTGGGGTAGTTGAGTGCAACCCTACCACATTAGCATACCGAGTGTGCAAGAATTGAGGTAAGAATATTTTATGTCTTTTGTATAATAATGCGTGAGGCATAGGGTGTATGGGCGCCCAAGGGGATTGAATCAAATGGTGGATTATGATTATCTTGAGAATTCGATAACATGTAATCGGGTAATCCGAAGATTACTCCATGAGATTTGTCAGAAACTTACGTTTCAAGATGAATTGAAACTTATTCAAGAAAGATAAAATGTATCAGCATACAAACAACAGTGGTGATGGCCTACGATGTAGGTTAACATTGCAAGGATGGTCTTGTAGTGGGTCACCTGACGGATTGAAAAATGGTGAACAATTCGAAACCAGTAGGGACTTCTTCCACTAGAGAATGGAAGAGTATTCCCAAGGATCTTCTCATGTAGCTGAGATGGTGAGATTATAGGTACTAAAATGCGATTGAGTACGACCTAATACCCACAGCGGGATGGTCAGGACAAGCGGTCTAATCGGATGCGGGAGAGAAAATTTTATGTGAACCCTGAGATCTTAGGGAAGGACGAGAGTAGTACCTTCCACTTGTGGAGTTTGTGTCCAAATAACTCCTATAAGTTCACGTTCGGGCAGAGTGCCAGTATAAGTATGGCATGGTAAACTTGGTTGTTGTCCTAATTGATAGTTAAAGGTGAGGGGCTAATTATGATTACAAATGTCGGAGAAGAATTGATATTATCCTATATATTGTGTGTGAAATATATATTGCACAGCGAATTTACTTGTAGGCATGACACGAGAAAGAGTCGTATGTATATGAAAAGAGGATATATGTACTAAGGTGTAAATAGTATAAGGCTAGATAGTGAATATCTAAAACATTGTTGAAGTAGTGAAACTTAAGCAGAAAGGCTTGAGCAAGAGCCTAAATGACAGGGTAACCTAGAGTTTAAAGCAAACACTTGTGTAGTGTTCATTATTAAGGGTATTCGATAGTGTACTATATGGGTAGTACGGAGTAGCTTACTTGTGAGCGTTGGGATGCGATGCGCAATATTTTTACAGCATTGCCTGTACCTGATATACTTTTCTGAATTTCGGGACGAATTTCCGTTGTAAGGGGGGAAGTATGTAACACCCCGTATTTTTGACAATTTAAATAATTATGTGATTAATTATTATTATGGGAATAAATATGCAATTAATTATTGTTGTTGGATTAATTAAATTAAAATGTGAGAAATTGATTTGTTATTAATCCGGATTTAAAATAATTATTAACTAGCATGCTAAGGGTTAATACTTATTGTTGAGAATTATTGAAAATTATTGTGTGATATGTAATATGGAATTATGATATTTGATAAATTGTCGGAAGTGAGAAATACGACAGTTTGGTAATTTAAGTCTGACACGCGTGTGTGTCGTGTCGGGACTAATTGAATGGAATAAAAAGAGAATTTATTTTTATTAACTCGTATGGTCATTTTGAGTGCGTCATTGAGTCCGGGAGGGTCGAGATAATCAAAATAGTATACCCGGGTGTTTAGTTTGGGTCCCGGGGCGATTTTAAGCCTAACCGGCACCCCGTAGGTGTAGTTTTGTAATTTGAATTTTTGGGCTAAACTAATGGACGAAAATTGGGATTAATTGTATCAGCTAAGGAAATTTCATTAGGGTTAAGAAGTGAAAGGAAGTTAGAATGGCCATGGAGGGTGTGAGGGAGAACCAAATTCCAAGAGAGAAGACTCATTTGGCATCACCTTGCACAACCGTGACCACCAACGCGTAGATCGAGAAGAAAGGAACGCGTATGTACCAACGTCACCAACGGATCAGACCATCATATTCGAGGCAAGTGTTTATTACGTGCTTTCTTTTATCAATAATCATGCTCATGTTAGTCTAGGTGGAATTAATCATGATTATATGTTAATTGGGTGAAAATTGGAGAATTTAAATTATGATTAAGGATTGGTTTAATTAGTGGTTGGAATTCATTCATGTATGTAGAGGATTAATCATGGAATTTGATTATATATTGATGAACGAATTTGGGTTGATTAGGTTCTTTAATTAGAATTTTGGAAACTAGGGTTCGTGTGAATTAATTTGGGGGTTTTATGTAATTATGATGATTAATGACGAATTAAGGATCCTAGGATGATAGAAATGATCTGTAACCTGTTAGGGGTTGATGGGTATTGATGATGATTTGTTGGGAGTTGAATCTTAGAGGTTTTTTAGGTTTAAAAATGGTGAAAGAAGACTAACAGTGTAATCTCGCGCGATCTCGCGCAAAGTGGTTCAAACGAGATGGGGATCTCGCACGAAGTGGTTCGAACGAGATTGGGATCTCGCGCGAAGTGGTTCGAACGACATGTCTTCTGGTTCTAACAACATGTCTTCTGGTTCGAACGACATGTCCTTCTAGTTCAAACCACAGGTCATTCTGGTTCAAACCACTGGGTGAATTTCTGGGAATTTGCTTAGAGCCGAGTTTGGAGTTTATTGGTTTATTGGAGTGAGAGGAACTACCAAATAGTAATTTCAAATAAGAAAGAATTTTGGGAAAAGTATGTGGGAATTAATACTTTAATTATTTCGGCATAGAGAGAATGTACCTTGGAGATTACGAGAGAGATAGTAATCTAATTATTTATACTATACGTGATAGTGAGGTTAAAATGCGTATGGGGAGTATATATGTAGGTTGGAGAAAAATACCTATAAGTTATAATAGGATGTGTGTATGCCTATTATGTGATATTATTATTAAGAGCACTAATGGGTGATAACCCGGGGGTGCAAGAACCTTATAGTTAAGAGCACTAATGATTGATAACTCAGGGGTGCAGAAACTCTATTATAAAGTGTACTAATGGGTGATAACCCAGGGGGTACAAAGATGATTATTGTTGGGCGCACTAATGGGTGATAACCCGGGGGTGCTGGATTAATATTGATAGGTGCATTAATGGGTGCTAACCCAAGGATGCAATATTTTATTGTTAGTCGCACTAATGGGTGATAACCCGGGGGTGCTGGATTATTATTGATAGGTGCATTAATGGGTGCTAACCCGGGGATGCATGATTTCTAGAATATGTGCACTAATGGGTCTTAGCCTGGGGTGCAGGGTTAGTATATATATATGTGTAGGGATGATGTGACTATATATATATATATATATATATATATGAACTTGTGAATATTGCTACTGTCTGAAATTAGTAGGCTTGGTAATAATAATAATCATTACGTTGCACCAAGTGGTCTTAACCTAAGAGTGCAGGATTAGTGTATATATATAAAGGATGATGAGACTATATATATGTATGCGTGTACTTGGGTAACTTTCTACTTTGTGAGACTAGTAGATAAAATGAAAATGAGAAGTAAAATGATCTTAGTGAATAAAAGATTTACCATTTAAACGGTGAATAATGTAATTCAGTATGTGAGATAAACTATCTGAATAGCGTATTGTATGGGCGATACGGGAATACTACTTATTAGCATAGTTAGTATTAGTATGGTTTCTGACTAGTTAGACTGGGAGGTATAACTAGGGGGAGATTAGATGTACATTAGGCGTGCACAATAGAAGAGATGTGAGAAACTCATGTGAGAGTTCGATAACTAACATGCGTATAAGACTTGTTTTAAGAACTAGTTTTAAGTACTTGCTAAATCATTTTTACACAACGGGATCTGACCCATTTCTTGTATCTCTTCTCTCTTTTGCTATATATATGTATTATATCAGGTGCTCAGCCACATGAGTATCAGATTTAGAGATTTGGATTGCGTGCCGTGCTGCAACTATTGTGGAAGCTGTAGGTCCTGGCAGTAGACGCATCTATCCTTTCCATTCAGTTTCATCTAGACTTCTTGTTTAGGGCATATATCGCCCACTTCTAGTTCTTTCATCAGAGATATTGTATTAAGTTTAGTTGGTTGTTTGGAGTTTGGGAATGGAGAGTTTTACTCAGTCTTATTTATTACAGTACTTGATTCATGTTCAGTATTTATTTACATTCCTATGTGTAGTGAATGGTTTATATTTTAATATGGAAAGAAATGGATTTACTTGGTTTTATTAAAATTGGAAATGTTTTGACACTAAGCTTAATTTGATATTAGGTAATTAATAAGTTAAAAAGCTTTTCGACAGTGATGCTGAGAATGAACCAACTGAATATCCTATTTTAAATTGGTAGAGGACTGATCACCCTATATTTCATTGGATGGGGTGTGACTGGTGGTATCAGAGCATCAGGTCCTAGTGTCCTTAGGATCTGTGCAGCTTATTACGTTTCTGTGTATCGTTCTTTGAAGTAGAGCCTTATGATAGGATTGTTGTGTTCCCTTACGTATGCGACTTACATTCTCCTGCTACGAATTATAATGGATGTGACTCATTATACAAAATTCAGTGTGATTCGAACACCGAACATTTTAGCATGACCAGCAAGGGTCGTAAGAAGAACCGCGGGAGAAGAGGCTCAACAGAAGACATAGAGTAATCGGGTAAGAGTGATTGGGACAAAAATCACCACGAGAATTACTTAAGTAAGAGATAGTAAAAATCGTCACTCGGGAACGGTGGGTTCCCAGGACACATCCATAGATAACGATGGAGTGATTTCAGGACCACCTAACATAGTCAATAAAGGGGAAATCAGAGGGACTCTTCTGAAAACCCATCGGTGAAGAGGCAGAAAAGAAAATGAGAAAGTGAAACAGACTAGCGGAGGTAGAAAATCCGAAGGCAATTATATAGAGTGGGGCGTGACGACACTCATAATTAAATTTGGAGTTAAAAATTATAGCTCTTAGGAGCATCGTGTAGTGATTAGAGGCAATCACCATATATGAAGAAGTGTGTTTGAAATTTAGAGAGAAATTTGGGTACGAGTTGACCGTGAGGTCTTTCATTCGATGTGGTAATAAAATGTGAATGAAATTTTGATGTTTAAAATGATGGGGAAGGTAGAAACCGATCATGAGAGAGAGGTTGAATTGCATAATGAACTTCGTACCTGGCAGAGGGGTATAAATTATCCAAAGAGTTTATGGTTGATAAAGGACCCGTGAGTAGAATACCAGTATGGATGAGAAATCCATCTAGGATGACTAATGTTGATGTCATCAAAGTTATACGATTGCTAGTGATTGCAGTCCTTCCATGAGAAGGGAGTAAAGAGGGTTAACGAACCTACTAAAGAGCAGAAACTGAATTTAACGGTGTTAGTGAAACCCCACATGAGAGTATACCCAATAAGGAACTCAGTTAGATGATGTTAAGTGATTAACTTCAAGAGGACGATGAAGTCAATCAGGCTGTAGAGGCCAACCATAGTTCCGGATAGCTAGCGTAGCCAAAGGGACAGTGGAAGAATAATTATGAGTTGAAACTGTCGGTCTGAGAGAAGGACATTCTCAAAATGGTCAGTGGGACCAGTGACAGGGAAATAGTTCGTGAAGTTTTCCTTATGTAAAGGAAACAGAACTACAAGTGTTGAATGTGTCCACAATTGAGAAGTGAGACCGAAGAGATTAGAAATGGTAAACCGTGCCAGTTAGGCATAACAACTGGAGGAGCGAGACTTCCAGCAAAAGAATTTGGGGTCAAGAGAATTAGGCCCAGGAAATTTATAACCTGAGAGTGATGGGTTCAGGCTGGACCAGTAGAGTCCTCGTCAATAGTAGCATATAGTATGACAGGGTCTACGGGGCCCGGGATGTAAACGGGAGTTCAATAAAGCTATAATTGAGGCCTGGGGAGATTGGGCCAACGTTTTAATAATGGGCGCAAAATCCACATGATGGAATAAATTGTTCGTGATGATAGAGGACAACTATAAAATGAAATCCTAGGATGTATGACGATGCAGATGTTCATGGGTCGTGATGACATCCACGTGCTAAGACCCTGTGATTTAGCGAGACGCGTGAGGTTTTGCTTCTTCCTTGTGAATAAAGGATAAATTCTAGTGACATGGGTACGCCACAACTTTTATGTAAATTGGAAACCCTAAACTTCGCGTGCGGTTCGAGTTTAGTGGGAACGTTAGTTTTAACAGTCTTGTTACAAACGTATTTCTCGTTGTTAGCAGGGCATTTTGACGATTGCTCGTGAGTGAACCGGGTGAGCCCTAAGAATGTGTTTTGTTGTTATAATTTACTACTGCATTGAGTCTGCTTTAGTAGAGTTTATTATGGTAATGTGTAGTGATTAATTACCGTATGGCTAAACGATAGTAAAAATATATTGATATGACTGTCGTGCCAGATACTCCGGGAGGAGTGATCTTAGTTTTGTGTGGCGCCACCTGAAATAGGGTTGGGCCTAGATATGAGTATATATATGAAACTTTTATGTTATTATAGACCTCAACGAGTATAGTGTCTAATTATATGCGATTCCTGAGCATAGGGATTTATTTGTCTGTTAAGACTTAGAATACATTGTGTTCTTATCGAGCGGCGAAATATAGCTCGTTATATATCTATAGCGCCAAGTACTTGGGATAGTGTGGGCTCCATGCTTCATGTTATATTTTTAGGGACATGAGAGTGGACGATTAAAATTTTATATCACAATACGTAGATTGTGGGAAAATACATAGTAGGTACTGAAGGCCTTACGAACCTCAACAACCGGCTAGGTTAGATAGTAGTGTATCGGGGGGGTTCCTTGTTTGGATTTCTCTTTGTGATACATCCCACGCATGAAACTAGCGAACATTGGGAGTTGGAGGGAAGTTTGGTCGATAGTGCATAAGTTTTGTATGTTGGTTATTGTACCTATAAAGGAATATATTTGAGAGTTGATAATTCTTTTATAACTTAAGTCCAATAGAGTAGCCTGGACTTAGTATTTTTCGGAATAGATGAATGATGCCATTGAAGCATGGTTTAAGTCATGACCAGTGGGGTGGTTGAGTGCAACCCTACCACATCAACATACCGAGTGTGCAAGAATTGAGGTAAGAATATTTTATGTCTTTTGTATAATGATGCGTGAGGCATAGGGTGTATGGGCGCCCTAGGGGATTGAATCAAATGGTGGATTATGATTATCTTGAGAATTTGATAACATGTAATCGGCTAATCCGAAGATTACTCCATGAGATTTGTCAGAAACTTACGTTTCAAGATGAATTTAAACTTATTCAAGAAAGATAAAATGTATAAGAATACAAACAACCGTGGTGATGGCCTACGATGTAGGTTAACATTGCAAGGATGGTCTTGTAGTGGGTCACCTGACGGATTGAAAAATGGTGAACAATTCGAAACTAGTAGGCGCTTCTTCCACTAGAGAATGGAAGAGTATTCTCAAGGATCTTCTCATGTAGCTGAGATGGTGAGATTATAGGTACTAAAATGCGATTGAGTACGGCCTAATTCCCACAGAGTGATGGTCAGGACAAGCGGTCTAATCGAATGCGGGAGAGAAAATTTTATGTGAACCCTGAGATCTTAGGGGAGGACGAGAGAAGTACCTTCCAGTAGTGGAGTTTGTGTCCAAATAACTCCTATAAGTTCATATTCGGCCAGAGTGCTAGTGGAAATATGGCATGGTAAACTTGGTTGTTGTCCTAATTGATAGTTAAAGGTGAGGGACCAATTATGATTACAAATGTCGGAGAAGAATCGATATTATCCTATATATTGTGTGTGAAATATATATTGCACAACGACTTTACTTGTAGGCACGACACGAGAAAGAGTCGTATGTATATGAAAATAGGATATATCTACTAAGGTATAAGTAGTAGAAGGCTAGATAATGAATATCTAAAACATTGTTGAAGTAGTGAAACTTAAGCAGAAAGGCTTGCGCAATAGCCTATATGACCGAGTAACCTGGAGTTTAAAGTAAACACTTGTGTAGTGTTCATTATTAAGGGTATTCTATAGCGTACTATATGGGTAGTACGGAGTAGCTTACTTGTGAGAGTCGGGATGCGATGCATAATATTTTTACAGCATTGCTTGTACCTGGTATACTTTTTTCGAATTTCGGGACGAAATTCCCTTGTAAGGGGGGAAGTATGTAACACCCCGTATTTTTGACGATTTAAATAATTATGTGATTAATTATTATTATGGGAATAAATATGCAATTAATTATTGTTGTTGGATTAACTAAATTAAAATGTGAGAAATTAATTTGTTATTAATTCGGATTTAAAATAATTATTAACTAGAGTGCCAAGGGTTAATACTTATTGTTGACAATTATTGAATATTACTGTGCGATATGTAATTTGGAATTATGATACTTGATAAATTGTCGGAAGTGAGAAATACGACAGTTTGGTAATTTAAGTCTGACACGCGTGTGAGTCGTGTCGGGACTAATTGAATGGAATAAAAAGAGAAATTATTTTTATTAACTCGTATGGTCATTTAGTGTGTGCCATTGAGTCCGGGAGGGTCGAGATAATCAAAATAGTATGCCCGGGTGTTTAGTTTGGGTCCCGGGCGATTTTAGGCCTCACCGGCACCCCGTAGGGGTAGTTTTGTAATGTGGATTTTTGGGCTAAACTAATGGACGAAAATTGGGATTAATTATATCAGCTAAGGAAAGTTCATTAGGGTTAAGAAGTGACAGGAAGTTAGAATGGCCATGGAGGGCACGAGGGAGAACCAAATTCCAAGAGAGAAGACTCATTTGGCATCACCTTGCACAACCGTGATCACCAACGCATAGATCGAGAAGAGAGAAACGCGTATGTAACAACTTCACCAACGGATCAGACCGTCATATTCGAGGCAAGTGTTTATTACTTGCTTTCTTTTTTCAATAATCATGCTCATGTTAGTCTAGGTGGAATTAATCATGATTTATATGTTAATTAGGTGAAAATTGGAGAATTTAAATTATGATTAAGGATTGGTTTAATTAGTGGTTGGAATTCATTCATGTATGTAGAGGATTAATCACGGAATTTAATTATATATTGATGAACAAATCTGGGTTGATTAGGTTCTTTAATTGGAATTTTGGAAACTAGGGTTCATGTGAATTAATTTAGGGATTTTATGTAATTATGATGATTAATGACGAATCAAGGATCCTAGGATGATAGATATGATCTGTAACCTGTTAGTGGTTGATGGGTATTGATGATGAGTTGTTGGGAATTGAATCTTAGAGGATTTTTAGGTTTAAAAATGGTGAAAAACGCTGAAGTTTGGTGAAGAAGACGAACAGTGTAATCTCGCGCGATCTCGCGCGAAGTGGTTCAAACGAGTTGGGGATCTCGCGCGAAGTAGGTCAAATGACATGTCTTCTGGTTCGAACGACATGTCTTCCGGTTCGAACGACATGTCATTCTGGTTCAAACCACAGGGTGAATTTTTTGGGAATTTGCTTAGAGCCCAGTTTGGAGTTTATTGGTTTATTGGAGTGAGAGAAACTATCAAATAGTAATTTCAAATAAGAAGGAATTTTGGAAAAAGTATGTGGAAATTAATACTTTAATTATTTCGGTTTAGAGAGAATGTACCTTGGAGATTACGAGAGAGATAGTAATCTAATTATTTATACTATACGTGATAATGAGGTTAAAATGCGTATGGGGAGTATATATGTAGGTTGGAGAAAAATACTTATAAATTATAATAGGATGTGTGTATGCCTATTATGTGATATTATTATTAAGAGAATTAATGGTTGAGAACTCGGGGGTGCAAGAACCTTATAGTTAAGAGCACTAATGAGTGATAACTCGGGGGTGCAGAAACTCTATTATAAAGTGTACTAATGGGTGATAACCTGGGGGTACAAAGATGATTATTGTTAGGCGCACTAATGGGTGATAACCCGGGGGTGCTGGATTAATATTGATAGGTGAATTAATGGGTGCTAACCCAGGGATGCAATATTTTATTGTTAGGCGCACTAATGGGTGATAACCCGGGGGTGCTGAATTAGTATTGATAGGTGCATTAATGGGTGCTAACCCAGGGATGTATGATTTCCAGAATATGTGCACTAATGGGTCTTAGCTGGGGGTGCAGGGTTAGTATATATACATGTGTAGGGATGATGTGACTATATATATATATATATATATATATATATATATATGAACTGTTGAATATTGCTACTGCGTGAAATTAGTAGGCTTGGTAATAATAATAGTCATTACGTTGCACCAAGTGGTCTTAACCTAAGAGTGCAGGATTAGTGTATATATATAAGGGATGATGAGATTATATATATGTATGGGTGTACTTGGGTAACTTTCTACTTTGTGAGACTAGTAGATAAAATGAAATTGAGAAGTAAAATGATCTTAGTGAATAAAAGATTAACCAATTAAACGGTGAATAACGTAATTCAGTATGTGAGATAAATATCTGAATACCGTATTGTATGGGGGATACGTGAATACTACTTGTGAGCATAGTTAGCATTAGTATGGTTTCTGACTAGTTAGACTGGGAGGTATAACTAGGGGGAGATTAGATGTACGTTAGGCGTGCACAATAGACGAGATGTGAGAAACTCATGTGAGAGTTTGATAATTAACATGCGTATAAGACTTGTTTTAAGAACCAATTTTAAATACTTACTAAATCATTTTTACACATCGGGCTCTGACCCGTTTCTTTTATCTCTTCTCTCTTTTGCTATATATATGTATTATATTAGGTGCTCAGCCACAAGAGTATCAGATTTAGAGATTTGGATTGCTTGACGTGCTGCAGCTGTTGTGGAAGCTGTAGGTCCTTGCAGTAGAGGCATCTATCCTTTCCATTAAGTTTCATCTAGACTTCTTGTTTAGGGCATATGTCGCCCACTTCTAGTTCTTTCATCAGAGATATTGTATTCAGTTTAGTTGATGGTTTGAAGTTTTGGAACTGAGAGTTTTACTCAGTCTTATTTATTGCAGTACTTGATTCATGTTCAGTATTTATTTACATTCCTATGTGTAGTGAATGGTTTATATTTTAAGATGGAAAGAAATGGATTTACTTGGTTTTATTAAAATTGGAAATGATTTGACACCTAGCTTAATTTGATATTAGGTGATTAATATGTTAAAAAAAAATTCGACAGTGATGCTGAGAATGAACCAACTTAATATCATGTTTTAAATTGGTAGAGGACTGATCACCCTATATTTAAGTGGGCGGGGTGTGACAAGAAGTGGTAGATGTAGTATAAGACTTGATAGAAGTAAGAACTTATCGTGAAGAGTCTTGAAATCAAGTGCACCTAAATATTTGTTGTTCTTCAAATTTGAGACTTTTGACATCAAGTTGGATTCTTGTGTGATGTTTGAATAAAAATCTTGATAGAAGATTTTGTTGGAGTGACACAGTAGATTTTTGGACATATCGTACTGATAACGTATTTTAAAATAAATGGTATCGCCTCTATTTAAAGTACAAATCATAGTATGTCAAGAAACCCTTTAATAATGAGAGATATAGTGAGCATCCATATAAATACATATTTTATAACAATTTATAACACGAAGATCTTTCTTTTGAGAATTTATGCAATTATTCATCACCTTCATAAGGGTTGAAATCTATATTATACCTTTAATACAATATTATTAGAGGTTTTAATGTCCATTAATATAATCAATTGCTTTTACTAAAGACTATCTTCTCCAACTGCTTTTACTACCTCCACTCCCATGGAAAACAAATAGACGATAAAATCATAATACCAAACCGTATGAAATGAGAATACGAAATGTCTGTTCATCTACTATGTGTAGAAATGTTCATATAACCTATTACTCTCCCATATGTAACCATTCATTTTTTATCATGGCATCTGTAATGGTGTGGAGACCATCTCATTAAGATACCTCGAAGAAAGTGATGGATTTTAAATAAATAGGGCTGATAGGAATTAGTTCTGAAGCTCTATAGGGATTATTTTTTTTGTTTGTTAAAGTGGATGATGATTTGTATTTGCTAAGGATTCTACAATACCATTATTACAACTCTGAAACTGTTGTGGAATATCAAAATAGAGCCCAAAATGATCATTATCAATAGATTTTTTCAATCATTAAGTGACTTTATCTAGAACGGATGAAACACAAGACCCCTTATCCAACTGCTAAGATTTGTTAACAGTAGGTTTTGGGAAAAATCCATTTAAAACTTCTTGCAACAACCCCAAATCTGATGGCTCTGATGGAAAGAAATCGAAATCCATGCAATTGTCTTCTTTAAGGTTGGATGATGTAACAACCGAATTAGTTTGATAATTTTCATACGTTGTGATTGGACATAAATATTGTATATTTATTCCCCTAATTTCAATGCATTTGTGAACCCGAGTGATGTAACCTATATGGATTTGATGCATATTTATGCTACTAATCTTCGTTGGCAAGTATTTCGTGTTTCGTGCTTCTCTTATTGGTTTTATAGGTTAATTATGCAAGCAGCGCAAAAGAGAAAGCGAGACAATGAAAGAAAAGCTAAGAAGTCAAGTTCAAGGGAATTTTGGTAATTCTGCAGCCAGATCCCGAAGGAGGAGTCAACTGGAATGTTTAAGAGATCGGAACAACGAGAACACTGGAAGAAACGACACCCAAATCCGAGCTACGGTTGATGAGATATGACCCGTTGAAGTTGAAGAAATATCCAAGGAAGAAAGGAAAGAAAACAAGAAAAAAAATTCTAAGTGTTAAATGGAAGAAAAAGCACCCCAGACCAGCAAACATTCGCGAACCCAGGGGCGAACCGGTTCTGGGTACATGCAAACCGGTTCGAGGGGCCTGATGCGCGAATTTGCCTCCTTTATTCTGATTGGCTCTAAGGTTTCCTTTTAGGTTAAAACTCTCCAGGAAGTGTGGGATACGTAGGTAGTAACTTAGGAACAGCCGTTCTGAATAGTTTTATGTAGTTTTTGATAGAGAAAAAGAGAGGAAAACATCGAGGAACACAACTTCAATTAATTGTTGCAAGATCAATACACTTCCGGGTTTGTTTTCAAGTTGTAATCTAAGTTTTATTTTTATGATCATTATTCTTGCATGGTAATTTTTCTGCGTGATTTGAATAAATTTCTGCGTTTATAATGCTTAGCCACGTATTTCGATCTAGTGTTATCATGAGTTCTTTCGCATGCAACGTTATTATTTCATGCATCCTTCAGTTTAATATGTCCGGCTAGGTTTAATAGGCCGGGATGCATGAACCCAACCTAATGTGTTAGTGCATGTGTATAAAATTAATCCGATGAATTTAGTGATTGATTATGATCGTATTGCATAGTTACATAATAATTGTGGATCTTCATATCTCATTTACCTTTGGGTACTCGTGATGATTTAGAGTACAATTTGAGTGTCACTATCGCGATACCGATTTATTCATCCTCAGATTAGGTATGACGCGGGCTTGAACCTCGTATACATAATGCTTGGGAGTACTAAATTCCGGGTCATATCAATCAGATAAATTTACGATTAATATTATCACCGCACTACACTAGGGTTGGGGGATTGTATTCCCTTCTTGTTTCTCTCATCATTTAAAATAAAAAGTTTTTTTGAAATCATCAATCATTCTCCGTTTCGTTAGATTAATTTAGTTGCATCGTTTCTCATTTTCATTGTCGCATTTAGCTGTAATCAATCTCAAAACCAAATCAATTTTTCCTTTCCTTTTTAGAGTCAAAGTTAGGATTTCTCCGTCTCTTCCCGTCATCACAACTCTGTTGTCCTTTTTCCCTGAGGATCGATACCCGACTTACTGGGATTATTACTTGAGCGACAGGCTTACACTTGAGCCTAGAGTGAACGCACTTCTGAGACACATTTTCAGTTGCGTCAAGTTTTTGGCGCCGTTGCCGGGGAATTAGGTAGACTTAGGATTAGATCGAGTCAATCCAAAACTTTGACCAAAAATATCCAAAAATCCAAAAACATATAAAAAAATTCAAAAAGCACAAAAAGATTCATCATCATCTCTCACACGCCATTAATGCAAAATTCTGAACTCACTCCAAACGCTCCACAGTTCTGGATCCGACCTCCCACACCGTCACACTCAATCTCAAACAACACTCCATTTTCCTTCTTAGGACACACCCCCGAGTACACCTCGAGTACACCAAGTGAGAGCACTGAGTCATTAAGAGAGAGAGAGAGGGGTTAGAAGAAAGGAAAATGGTGGAGTTAGAGATCGAGCAAGTAAGAGAGGACGTAGGCACTACTCGAGGGAGAGAGCTAGGGGACATGAGCATGGAAGAATTTGAAAAAGAATTCGATCCGGTGGATGAGAGCCTGTATGAGAGCCTTAACGACAAAGTCCAAACTCTATTGGATTCATTTCGTCACCTAGAAGAAAGCGAATGGAAAGCTAAAATCGATAAATTCCTTCTTTGTGACCATCCACCCATACCACTAGAGGTCCCGAAGACGAGTGAGGAAAAAAGTTATGGTCCATCCGACTTAGAGCTCGACCCATGCGTCTTAAAAATTGAAAGAAACCTAGGTGTTCCCTCCGAGTCAGCGCACGCAAACCCCGCTTTAAGTCAGCATCACGAGGATCCCTTTCCAATTAATAACGATGAGTCTCCCGGTCTATCCTTTATCTATGGGCGAGGTCCCAATTTATTCCGGTTGTTAGTATATGATAGGAAGACGGGAGTGACAAGGAGAGCATCATTCCCCGTGCAAGGGGTCGGGTGAGTTCGTAGAGAGATGAGAGGTCGTCGCACCCCCGACGCGTATGGGGTGATTGTTAGTGTATTTTTGAGTCATGCATGAGTGTAATATAGTGTCTTGCTGCATTTTTTCCCATTTGTTTGTTTTATTTATCGCACTTATTATTTCGCCTTATTTAGATTTTAGTCCTTTTTGCTTGAGGACAATGCAAAAGTCTAAGTTAGGGGGGTCACAAGTGTGTATTTATAAAACTTCACAAATTTTCAAAATGCTCAGAAATTTTCAAAAAAATCATAAAATTTTGAAAAATCCAAAAATATTTTTGTTCAAAATAAATAAAAATTGAAATTCAAAATTTTCAAAAATATCATTAAAAGTCGATTTAAAGTCTCAAGTTGTAAACATTTAACATACACAAAGCCGAAATTGACCAAAGATGGAAATTGAGCGAAAATTGACGACTTAACGAATTAGTGTGGAGATTAACAAACCCGGTGAGATTCGAGCCTATCACTTTTTGAGAGTTTTTAAATCAATCCGAGTTAATTGTTAACTCAAAGTTCTTTTCAGCATCTAAAAAAGTTATCGAGGATCTCAAGTCTTTCATTTTGATCGGTTTTGAAAAATGTGTGTAATATTGCTTTGAAAAACGTGCCAAATTAGTCTCTAAACTTAAATTCATCTCGAAACGCATATGGTAACGCAATTGGCATTTTGGACAATGAAGTAGTCCATCGTTTGTCACCCCCCAAAAAAAAAAATATTGGCCATAAAAAGTCGTAAAAAAATCACCCTTTTTGCAACCCAAATTGAGCCGAATAATTTTTCCCTTTCGTTTCATAACCCGAAAAACCCAAATAGCCCGGAATTGTGAAAAATGGAAAAATTCAGAATTTAGTCCAAAAAGTGCATATAAAGGGGCAAGAAAAAAATAGTTATGCTCAACAAAAATAATAAGAAAAGAAGTGAAAAAAAAATAGAAAAAGAAAAAAAAATGAGCAATAGCCCGGAAAAAGCACAATTGGACATCATTAATGACTTTTCCAATTCCAACCTTCCATACCTCCTTCATTTTACCCAATGCAACCTTCAACCAGAAAAAGTCCTAACTGAGTCCAAATTGCGAAAATTGATTACCGCGTGGAGAGTTAAGACACCAAAAGATAATATAAGAGGTTAAGTGCGCAAAATAGAGGCAATGTTCCCATTTTTAAAATCGTAATCCGTTGATGAGATCCTTTCACCATAAAGTTTCCGTCTTTCTAATTGCAGGCGTGAATTTTCTTCCATTACATTTACTCTTTATATCATGCATGCCGAGAGAATAGCCATAATCCGAGAGATTCGTTTGTGAGAGCGTTCCGTGAAAAATTGAAATCAAAACGAATTTTCGAATAAGTAACGTAATGATCAATCGGTGGAAATTGGCGGTTATATTTCCGGCTTCGCATGCACGCACCAAGGTTTGAGACTCGTAAATATGACTTGATGATGACTATTTTCTGGAAAGTTTGAATTACACAATTTTTGCATATTTTGAATTTTCTTTGAGTCGAATTTTGTGGGTATATTCTCTGCAAACCCTCACGAGACACCACTCGTCCTACTAGGGTGACCTAGGGGTTTAAAGGCTTGTTACATGCGCTAAATGCAATCTCTTGACCGCGAAAAAGGTATTTTATCCTAATAAAATGTGATCTTCAAGAGTTGAACCTCATTAGGATTCTTTTACATTGCTCGGGACGCGCAAAGTTCTAAGTTAGGGGGGTTTGATTGGACATAAATTTTGTATATTTATTCCTCTAATTTCAGTGCACTTGTGAACCCGAGTGATGTAACCTATATGGATTTGACGCACATTTATGCTACTAATTTTTGTTGGCAAGTATTTCGTGTTTCGTGCTTCTCTTATTGGTTTTGACAGGTTAATTATGCAAGCAGCGCAAAAGAGAAAGTGAGACAATGAAAGAAAAGATAATAAGGCAAGTTCAAGGGCATTTTGGTAATTTTTCAGCCAGATTCAGAAGGAGGAGTCAACTGGAAAGTTGAAGATCTCGGAACAACGAGAACACTGGAAGAAACGGCACCCAAATCCGAGTTACGGTTGATGAGTTATGACCCATTGAAGTTGAAGAAAAATCCAAGGAAGAAAGGAAAGAAAACAAGAAAAAAAATTCTAAGTGTTGAATGGAAGAAAAAGCACCCCAGACTAGCAAACATTCGCGAACCCAGGAGCGGACCGGTTCTGGGTACATGCGAACCGGTTCGGGGGGCCTGATGCGCGAATTTGCCTCCTTTATTCTGATTGGCTCTAAGGTTTCCTTTTAGGTTAAAACTCTCCAGGAAGTGTGGGATACGTAGGTAGTAACTTAGGAACAGCCGTTCTGAATAGTTTTAGGTAGTTTTTGATAGAGAAAAAGAGAGGAAAACATCGAGGAACACAACTTCAATTAATTGTTGCAAGATCAATACACTTCCGGGTTTGTTTTCAAGTTGTAATCTAAGTTTTATTTTTATGATTATTATTCTTGCATGGTAATTTTTCTGCGTGATTTGAATAAATTTCTGCGTTTATAATGCTTAGCCACGTATTTTGATCTAGTGTTATCATGAGTTCTTTCGCATGCAACGTTATTATTTCATGCATCCTTCAGTTTAATATGTACGGGTAGGTTTAAAAGGTCGGGATGCATGAACCCAACCTAATGTGTTAGTGCATGTGTATAAAATTAATCCGATGAATTTAGTGATTGATTATGATCGTATTGCATAGTTACATAATAATTGTGGATCTTTATATCTCGTTTACCTTTGGGTACTCGTGATGATTTAGAGTACAATTTGAGTGTCACTATCGTGATTCCGATTTACTCATCCTCAAATTAGGTATGACGCGGGCTTGAACCTCATATACATAATGCTTGGGAGTACTAAATTCCGGGTCAGATCAATCAGATAATTTTACAATTAATATTATCACCGCACAACACTAGGGTTGGGGGATTGTATTCCCGTCCTGTTTCTCTCATCATTTAAAATAAAAAGTTTTTTTGAAATCATCAATCATTCTCCATTTCGTTAGATTAATTTAGTTGCATCGTTTCTCATTTTCATTATTGCATTTAGCTATAATCAATCTCAAAACCAAATCAATTTTTCCTTTCCTTTTTAGAGTCAAAGTTAGGATTTCTCCGTTTCTTCCCGTCATCACAACTCTGTTGTCCTTTTTCCCTGAGGATCGATACCCGACTTACTGGGATTAATTCTTGAGCAACAGGCTTACACTTGAGCCTAGAGTGAACGCACTTCTGAGACACATTTTCAGTCGCGTCACGTTGGTAGACACATATTAGGCTTATCAACATCAGCATAAGTAGGGTGTGATAGAGTAGAGGAATTTTTTGTAAATAGCAATCCACAGGTAAAACTACATAACTAATCCTTTGTCTGATCTTAAATTCCATAATTATTCTTTCTTATATATGCAGATCCATTTATGTTTGGAGAAAATGAAATAGAAATAACATAAATCTTGGTATCCAAAAATTTGGTAAAGATTAGAATGGAGATTTTATGATTTTAAGTTTTCTTTCTTTTTGCGAGAATTTTCCACATGGTTAATTTCATTGACATATGTACAATTGGTTCAATTTATTATAGGAGATAAGAATGGTTTAGTTTTTAGCTTTTGATTTTTATGTTTCCTTTGCTTGTGACTTCAAGTACAAGATTTGTTCGATCTTTGTGTTTTTTTTTCTTTTCATTGACAGGCTACAGATTTTACTGATTTTGTCTTGAGAATGGGAAAGAAAAGAGTTGATGATATACTTCACTTACTCAACAAACAAGTTGGGACCCATGAAAGATATGGAAGGCAAGACTCAAATGGGTTATTCTTTCTTCATAATCTGATGTAATATTTATTTTATTCATGTATACTGTAATGATGACTAACATGACTGAATAGAAAATTAATTATGTTTATGATTTTTTGATAGGATTTTGAACGTGAGAATATTATTTATAAAAAATTCAATTCAAATATGAGTTAGACTATCATGAAAATAGACAAAAAATAGAAATATTTACATTTTATTTTATTAATACAGTAAAATAATATAAAATTTAAATATTTTTAAAATGATTTTTATAGTGAGAATACAAAAGAAATTATCAAAACATTCTATTAACAATATTCTTAACATACACTTTCGCCAGTGCATCGAGCGGGGTAAATGCTAGTTAATGGCCGTAACTGAAGTTCTACATTTTTCAGTTTAAATGGGGTACAATCTAGTTCTAATAATATTTATAATTTATCATTCTTTTTTCAAGTAAATTTTGATTAAGTTAATTGAACCGATGGTTATAATCCCAAATTCTCTATTTCTTCAATTCTTTCACTTAATGTGTGGTTGTTATTAGAACTCAATCTTAGCCCACTCTATTTTCATAGATAGACATTAATAAGTACTTTATTTTTTATAATTTGCAAAAAATACGCCAAATAGTATTCGTGGAAATTAAAAGAATTTACCATTTAATATATATGTGTTTCACACATGACACATTACTTTTCCGTAGGCAATAAGTTTATCATATATATAAATTAGCAAGAAACAGTTATCATTATCCCTCCGACAGGGGCTTATCCTACTATATTGAAATGGATGCAAAATACTCCATTGGAATCATGAATTAGAAGAAGAATTAACGAACATTAATTTTGAGGTGGGTAAAAAGTACTTGGGTCATAACTATATTACATCACAGTACGACATTTAATGTAGAGAATGTTGGCAATGTCATAATTGAAATTATGGGAATGGTTATTGTGTAACTAGTGGACAATGGATCATGTCTCGTTTAAGGAGGGTTCAAATCAAAAACATTTTTGGGTGTGGTGATGTTATACTAAACTGTTTTGTATTCATAAATAAGTCATAAATCAACATGTTATATCAAGGATTAAAAAAAATTTTAACATGATTTCCAGGATGTTTATTTTTCATGCAATTATTGATTTAATATCCTATATAACTATAATTAGAATACCAACCTTTATCCATTGCTAGGGTTAGATATAGTGCTTGAATGTATCTAAAATCATGACTTGAATGTTCCAATATGTTGCTCATAAAAGTTTCTTGAAACAACCTAGAATTTTGCCTTTGTATGTGCCCAGAATTTTGAGAAAATATGAAAAGGGTGAATTTTGAATTTTCTCCTCCACCTTATTTGTGTGTTATGAGATTACCCAATATGATGCAAGTCAAGTAAATATATAAAGGAAAGAGGGTCAAAATTCCTAGTAAATACAACCCTACTTTTTAGGCTCCACCATCCATCAAGTGGCATAAAAATAGGAACCAACCAACCCAATATCTTAAGTATTTGCATTTTTACATTTATCGCATGCTTAATTAAATATCTGACTTATCAAGACCACATTAATGGGAAATACTTCATTTTTTATTTTAATATATTTCAAATTAAAATCTTAATTTCCAAGAGTCTCCAACTTGGTTCTAATAAGTATATCCTCATAATGTGATTAGGTAACATTTGGTGCACAATAACTGATAAATATAATGTGACATTAATTAAATGATTCACGGATGTGAGTCGTGATGGTTCCATGTTATTCAAGAGCATGGTTCCTTCCATGCACTATAACACCAATGTTTTATTTAACTAGGCCTATAATGTCGGGTGTCATAATGGCCTCATAATATCCTTTTGAATAAAGGATTATTTATGTCATACAATAGGTCATAATTATATGCATGCATTCATGAAAGACAGAAATGGAAAAAGTCATAAACATTTTTATTGAATTCAAAAAATAGAGTCAAACAACTAAGCTAAAAATAATCATAATCAAACTAATCAAGACCCATCTCTTCGACATGTTTCATGAAGGTAATTGGAGATAGTCCTTTCATAAGAGGATATGATATGTTAGAACTCGTGCTAATGTGATCAATTGGAACTCGTTGTTTCTGAACTTCTTCTATCACTGATAGGTATTTCATCTCAATATGCTTAGCCACTTTAGTATACATATCGTTCTTCGAAAAGAAGTTTTCTTCAACATTATGATAATAAATTTTTAACGACTTAGATATTGACCCCATGATTCTAAGTCTTGAAAGAAATATTCGCAGCCATAATCCATATGTGGCCATCCGGGGTCGGATTTCCTCCGGTGCGCGTGGAATATTGGGGTCATCCATCGTCAAGTGGGTGATAATGTGAAAAGGTAGAGTCGCCAACTTATTTTTCTCAAAACAGGCAGAATAATGTTATCACCTCGAAAGAACATCATCAAGGTCAAACTTATGCTTGTGAAACCAAGTGATTCGAAGGTCTGGTACTAAGTTACGAAATGGGAAGGTGTTAGGTACCTATTTATCCCCTTCGGCCTCTCATGGGTTAATGTAACATCTTTTCCTATAGACTCCATGATGTGTGTATACATGTGTAGAATATAAGTAGTGGGAGAACGGAATTATCCAACTCGTGTCATGGAAAGGACGGAGTGGATTTATCCGTTGGAGTGTAGTAAAAAATAATGATAAAAAATATGATGTAAGTTGTTGTCGAATCGCAAGGTGCTATGAAAGAGCGAATGTGCACGTCGGGCGAGACACAAGTATGTAGGAGTATAAAACTCACAAAATATATATAATAAGATATAAAAGAAATAAAAGAAATATATAAACATGAAAAAGGGAGGACTCGAATCTCGGGATTGGTCCAAGATGCCTACGTAGCCCAAGGGGCATCAAAGTCCACGTAGTTCGAAAAAAGCATGGGGATGGGGTTCAATACATAAATCCAAATGTTGGGCTCCTCTTATGTGTGTGTGAAGAAAATGTGTATTAAGAATGAAGACGTAAAAATGGAAGTCCCACTTTTGGTTTACGGATAAATACTCTTTTTAATCTTTTGGATTTTTTTAATGAAAATAGGTTATGTGCAATGATACTAATAAAGAGTAGAGGTTAATGGATGTTATGTAATAAAACAAAATCATAAAATAGAAATAAGATGATAATAGTTAAAAATGGATAAACTAGAGAAATGGGTTGAGAAATGGACCTCCTCATATATGTTTGTTGCTTACTTTGAAATATAAGTGTACTGATTTTGATGTGATATAGAGAGGTGGGGTAAATTACTAAGTGGGGTAAGGATATTAGGGAAGAAAATGTGGAAAATTAGACTTTTTAGGAAAGGGAAATGCTTTGATTACAAGGTATTGTTCTCTGATTTTCTGAGAGAGATCTCTAGGTTTTTTTCTAAGGTGAGGTTATGTCCCTTTTTATAGGGGCAGTGGGAAACGATCATCATAACCTTTAGCCTACGAATTCGGCTCGAATATTGCATATATTCACCTTCTTTACTCATGCTTTTTAGCCCCCTCGGGTACCTTAATTCCTATATTTATTATCGTTAACCATACAACCTCTATTTTATATGTTTACACGTTTTGCAAGGTATAATTGAGCTTTTGTAGGTATTACGGTGCTTAGTGTGAAGTTCGGTAGCATTCCGAGGAAGTTCCGTCAACAATCAGGGGCATTTTAGTAATTTCAAAATTTAGGTTTCTAACCCAATGTATTCACATAAGTTTAATCCCTCTAAGTCATCTCGCGTGGCCGTTGATGGTGCACGATTCTGATCAATAACAAAGAAGTTACGGGATTTCTCGCGGAGGAAGGATAACACCAAAACCAGTGAGGACAAATCATTTCTTTTCCATTTATTTCTTTTACCACTTACTATATAAGTGGGGTTTTGTTGTATTTGAAGACATCTTTCATTATTTTGTTTTATCATCTTTTTACTAATTAGGTTAGAGGAAGAAGGGTTTTGGAGGGGATTTTGGGTTTTACTTCTCTCTCTCCTAGTGTTTCACCCAAATGGGTTTGTAAGTTACTATTCATCATCTTCTTCTTTAATCCAAGCTTCCATTGTTGTTTTTCTCTCTTTTTAATTTGTTTAATTGCTTTGTAACCTAGATTTAATTTCTTTCATTTACATTCTTTCATTTAATTAATGTCTTTTAACATTCTTTCTAGCTAACTTAGTTTAGGTTGTGATTGATTGAAGTCACATTGGGTTGATTTGGTTGCTTTGCTTTGATGATAAGTTTTATGAGTTTAATTCGATTAGGTTGTTCTTGATTTTACGCCTAGGAGATTTAATGGTGTATATCATGTATGCGTCGTATTTACGACCTTGCGTATGTAATTTTTGGGGTATTTATTGACGCCAAAATCATAGTCGACTTTTATGACGATTAGGGGGTTACAACTGTAGATTTAAGTAATTGTTGAAATGAGATTCAATCTTGTTAAACTTGTTGTCACATGTAACCATTTATACCAATTAACTTGCGGTGAGGGATATTAGTCGCAATCTATTGCTTTTATTCCTTTTTGTTATCTTAGTTTAAACATGATGCCTAGATTATCTTTTCTTTTGTTAACAAATTGTCTTTTACACTTTTATTCCTAAAGTATTAAATTAATATAGTTATAACAATTAATCTCTGTGGATTTCGATATCCGGATTAGCCGTTATACTCCCTTAAAAGAGTGTAGTAAATAGATTAGGTTTTGTACTAAGGCGATGAAACGAATTCAACGACTGGCATACTAACATTGCGCTAATTTTCACCCTCGATCACCTGCCCATCGGTATAGGGCTTAACTTGTTGGGCAAGGAAAAGTACACCTTGTCGATAGGCAGGGTGTTTGGTGCCTATAGGCCGTCCGAAATGGTTTTTTCAAAAAAACGGGCATAAAATTCAAACCATAAGTTCGAATAGAACATGAGGTAGACCATTGGAAAGGGAATTCAAATGCCTTTAAGAATACATGAACCATTCCAAGGTTCGGGAGTTGACTGAAGTCAAATGGGACTCAGAAGTGCTAGATAGTCTCTAAACGGGGATTTTCGAAGGAAAACCGATCGTTCATCTGAACTGTAGGGCCGATTTGTGCACGAGGTCGGCTATTGAAAAGGGAATCCAGTGACCTTAGAGATTCCATTGAGCTTTGCTTGGTTTGGAGAATTAACTAAGGTCAAACGGGGCCCAAAAGTGATTGATGACCCTTCAGAGTTAAATGGATCTTTTGTTCGAACTGTAAGGCCAATTTGCACACATGAAGGACCATTGGAAAGTAGTTTTAGAGACCTTCGAAGATTTATTGAGCTTTGATCAGGTTGGAGAGTTGACTAGAGTGAAATGGGGCCTAGGAGCACCTAGTGGCCTCCAGATCAGTACTCGGAGAAAAATGATTTGTTCATTCCAATCCAAAGGCCGATTTGTGCACAAGATGGACCATTGGAAAGGATATTCAGAGCCCTTCAAAGATTCATTGAGCTTCACTAAATATTGAGCTTCACTAAAGAGGGCTCGAGATCTCCTAGTGGCCTCTAAATTGGTACTTAGAGCATGACCTAGGGTTTATGGTGGACGGGTGAGTGCTAGGGATTGTGATAGGAACCTAAGGAGGTTCTTAGGGGGTCTTAGGATGGGGTGTCTATAGAGCCTCCCCTCAACGGGAAAGCTTGGAACAAGTGAAGCCTGTCGAATGATAGAAACCACATCGACACCGAATAAGAGGATTTTAGGTCAATTCTACGAACCTAAAGGACGAGGGTAACCTATTTAGAGGGTCGAGATTAATTATGTGAATTTGAGGAATAATAACCAATTTTGCCGGCCGAGGTCAATTCCGAGGACCTAAAAGTTATGACGACCAGTTTTGGGGGTTAAGGTCAATTATGAGGACATAAGCTTGTGACGACCAATTCTATAGGCCGAGGACCTAAAGTTACGGTAACCAACTCTGCAGGCCGAGGTTCATTTCGACGACCAAAAGATGTGGTGACTAATTCTGCGGGTCGAGATGAATTCTGAGGACCTAAGGTTGGGATGACCAATTTTGTGGTTCGAGGTCAATTCTGAGGAGCAAAGGTTGGGATGATCAATTCTGCAGGTCGAGGTCAATTTTGAGGACCTAAAATTATGGCGACCAATTCTGCGAGATGAGGTCATTTTTTAGGACCTAAAGTTGTGGCTGCCAATTCTACAGGATGAGGTCAATTCTGAGGACCTAAAGTTGTGGCGAGTAATTTAGTGTGTCAAGGTAAATTCTGAGGGGCTTGAGTTGTGACGACCAATTCAGTGGGTCGAGGTCAATTCTGAGGACCTAAAATTATGATGATCTTTTGGTTGATACCTTCAACTTATTTCTGAACTAGAAAAGGGGGCCATTGTTATTGCCTCAGTCATATCGACCATGGATGCCAGGGTTGCAAGGGTGACAACTAGGTTGTTCTTTGTGTGAGGAAGGTAATGGAAGGCGACATCTTTAAATTTTGAGGTGATCTCTTCTAGGTGGGTGTAGGAGTGTAGGAGCTTCTCATCTTTGACTTTCCATTTTCTAAGAATTTATTCGATAATGAGGGTAGGGCCTCCATAGACATATAGGTGCTTGATACCATTATCGAGAGCAATCTTGAGGCCTACGATGCATGCCTCATACTCAGTCATGTTATTGGCACAAGGGAATTCTAGCTTCATGACAATCGGGCTGTGGGAGTCATCAGGAGCAATCAGGAGTATTCTAATGTCTTACCCTTTCTTATTAGTAGCTCCATCGAAGAAACTATGCCATTTAAGATCCTCTTGAGAGGTGCATAGAATGTCTTCATCTGGGAATTCGAAGACCCAAACATCAGCTCCTTCCATAAGATAATCAATAAGGTAGTCGGAGAGGCCTTCCATTTCATGGTATTCTGTGTGATGTACACAATGTCGAACTTGGATAGAAATATCAACCATGGATCCATTCGACTTGAAATAGAAGGTTTATCTTGCAGTTTTTTGATGGGATCCATTCGAGATACTGGTCTAATGGGAAAAGAAAGTATGTAGTGCCATAATTTCTGCGTGACCCAGACTAAGGTGGCACATGAATTCTCTAGATCAATGTAATTGAATTCGTACTCGGTTAGTTTTTTACTATCGTACTAGATGGGTATTTCTTTATGGGATTCCTCAATGTGTTGGGATAGTAAAGGCCCTTTTATGGTATCAATGACGGTCACGTATAGGAGGGGGAGACCTAGATTCAAAGGAATAAGCATCGGAGGTCGGGTGATGTATCGCTTGATATGGTCAAAGGATTCTTGGCATACCTTGTTCCAGACTTTATCTAAATCCTTCAGGACAAGTTTGAAAATGGGTTCACAGATAGAGGTCAGTTAGCTGAATGACTGACAGAGTATTGCAATTTACCCAGGAATCCTCGAACTTCCTTCTTCGTTTGGGGTGGTGGAATTTTAAGTATGGATTTCAGTTTGGCATGATATGTTTCAATTCCTTTCTCACTAACCATTAATCCTAAGATTTCTCCCTTAATGACACTAAAAATAAACTTTTATAGGTTGAGCCACATCTGGTATTGTCCAGGCCGCTCGAAGAATTTCCAGAAGGCAAGAATGTGACCTTCTTGAGTCTTGGACTTGATGATCATATCGTCAACATAAACCTTGACTTATTTCTAAATAAAGTCATGCAATATGGTTGTGTCATCCCCTTAGCAGGTAGACCTATTATTTTTTAGTTAAAATGGCATGACGGTGTAGCATAAAGTTCCCCAAGGGATGATGAAGGTAGTTTTTTACTGGTGTTCAGGGTACATCTTGATCTGGTTGTAGCCGACAAATGACTTGAGAGTGTGGATGGATGTGATATCCACGATCTTGTATATGTTGGGTAAAGGGTTTTTATCCTTTGGGGATGCTTTGTTCAAATACTGATAGTCGACACGCATAAAGACTTTTCCTCCTGACTTCTCCACGGCGACAATGTTTGCAAGCCAAGTAGGGTATTCGACCACGCGAATGAAACCCACTTTCAGCTGTTTGACTACCTTTTCTTTGACCTTGAGGGACCATTCTGTTAGGATTTTTCTCAACATCTACTTGGTTAGTTTGCATTTCAAGAATGTTGGGATCTCATTCTAAGCTATCTCTGGGTTAATTCCAAGCATGTCATCATAGGACCACGTGAAGATGTCTATGAAATCTTTTAGAGTCTCTTCAAATTGCCCATGCTCATCGTTAAAGGTTGACCCTATCATAATCTCGCTCCATTAACTACTAGAGCCGAGATTAATAACAACAGTCACATCATCATTAGTTTTAACGCGATTATGTTATTTATTATTTTCTTTATTCACATCGGTTAAGAATTGTTCATTTATAAAATCATCATCATCAAAAGTTTGATTAGCATCAATGTAATTAATGGAAGGCACATGAAGATACTCAAAATACTAATTTATTTCATTTTCATTAAAACAACATTGAGAAACTCATCAAAAGAAGTTTTAGTTACATTTACATCAAGAAAAGGAGAAACATAAATAGGTGCAGAGATTTGAATAGGATAAATAATAGGGTTTGCCTGAGCTTGAGTAGGCTGGACTGGGATGGCATGCCAATTAAGAAGAGGTAAATCTGTAATTTTGATCTGGATGGATGGGTCCGATGGCACAGCATCTTGGTGGATCATATAGAGACTCAACCCTAGTGTGTACAGGTCAAAGGATTCCTCGAAGTCACTTCCCTCAAAGTTCTCAGTGATGTCATGGTTTGCTCGGTTAGACGTTGGACTTCATATTTTCATTCTTCATCTTAAGTGCTATTGTCTTGAAAAGAAGATCTCCAGCCCCGTTTTCATCTTCTTGTCAGAGGGGTCATACCACGGTTCAGAGAATCTAGAAAAGGGATAGTCTTCACCCTCCTTAATAAATCTTTCGTTCAAAGAGCTTCTCGAAATAGTTCTTTTATTTTCTACGCTCTTTTTCAGGCGCGGTCGATGGAGTACTTTGAGTTCAGCTAGTAAAGGTTGGTAACTAAGGCCACATGGTTAAAGGCTTCTTTCTGGACTATGGTCTCGAGGATTCCCTACTGGCATTGCCCTAGCCCCATTCCAGGCATAAAGTGCATGTTGTTGAACATTTGAATCACATTGAAATTTTCGTGAGGGGATGTTCTTAGGACAAAACCGATCTTTGAAGTTGTCCCCTAATAGGACGAAGTGTTAATAAATTTCTAAGCCGAAGTGGAGCATTTCATTGGTCCGATGTTTAATCTCTAACACTGGATTTATGGTGCTGGCACTATCTAGATTATCGTCATCCCCCAAGACGGTGATAACTTGGCTTTAACAAAGAACTTTAGTTTTTAATGGAGAGAAGAGAATACCCTTCGGATTCTATGTAACCATGGGAGACCAAGGAGTATATTGAAACAGGAGGGTATATAGATGACTTGGAACTCAGTCAAAGGGTTGATAGGTCCAGCTGTGACACCCCGCCTAATTAAATTTCGGGTGATCAGTCCTTTATTAAATTAAAAATCAAGGTGAACGGTTGGTTCCTTCTTAGCATCACTGTCGCAAAAATAAATTTTCAGTTTAAACACCCTAAATAATTAAGCTAAGTGTCAAAACAATTTAAACCTTATTTCTATTTTAGTTAATTCCATTATAAAAACCTTTTCAATAATTAACAATTTAAGAATCGTATAAATGTTAAAGACGACAATTAACACACAAGAATTTAACCATTCAGATAAACCAATACCAAGTTTAAAACTACAAATGAAATCATCCTGACACGAATTACATCCCAAAGAGTACCAAATACTGAAAATAAATGAATATTAACCTCTGACAAATCAAACTGAATAAGGAAACGGGCGACACATGCCCTAACTAATAAGAACTAAAATAAGAGTAGATTCAACAACGAGGTCGTCTAAGTAATTATCTGCAACCCCCACATAAGCTGCAGCGTGTCCATTCCAAGGAATCTAAGCATGACTCCCCTGTGGCTGGGCACCTATAATATATACATATATATATATACACGAGAAAAGAAATAACAAGAAACGGGTCAGAGCTCGAGTGTAAAACAATTTAAAAATAGTTTAGCAAGTATATAAAATGCTTACCGGCTAATGAAACAACCATGTTAGTATGCGACACTCTCTTAAGAAACTCTCACCTCTCACCTAGTATGCACGCCTGCCGTACTATTAATCTCCAAAGTTTATTTTAACTTAACTTTTCCATAAGTTTCATTCCGATAAATACTATGGCAAAGATAATTAATTTTTAAAAATTAAGCTCTCTCATATATCTTATGTTATTTAAAATAACCCAGTGATGTCACAAAATTCCCAAACACTTATAATAAAGTTGGAGTATTTATTCATTACTTAACTACTTTTATGCACAGTAGAAGGTTCCCATACTTAAGTGTATATATATATATATATATATATATATATATATATATATATATATATATATATATATATATATATATATATATATATATATATATATATATATATTAGTCACTCATATAATATATATATTATCGGCACACCACATAAAATCAATGGTGCTAGCATACTCTGCTATCAAGTCCCCGTATCACTCGTACTAAGGAAATACTAGTTCGAAATCACTCTTGAACTGTATTAACATAAAACACATACAATTGGAGGCGAAGTATAGTTCCAAGTCACTAAGAGGTCATCACATACCCTCACGTCTCTTAGGACCATCTGACTATCACTCAAATAGCATGTATCAAGGATACTATCTTCTAGGGTACAAGTCGTTATCCCCCATAAAGTCCCAATCGAGATAAGACTATCCCGACGCGGAAACCCCTGTGATAGCAAGTAGCTCGGGTAAGATTTTTTTACACAGATATATAATATATGAACCATCACACAATCATATATATAAATATTCACATTTCTAAATTAGGTGAGCCCACAACCCATAATTATAATTATCCATTCTTAGCACATTTTACTCGATTATCTCGCATAACGGACTCGTCACTTTTATTCTCATATATAAGTTACTCCATACTTACTTCTCATCTCTCGAAGTATTCTATCTCCCTAAGTATACTTCAGTTGGCACTCTCACCTATCTTCTAGTCTAACTTACTCACGAGTCTCGATCTTTTATTAGACGTACGCATGATTTCGTATGTGTGAATAGCTCCCCGTTAACCCATAATTTCATCCTACCTTAAATTTCACTCAACGGGGTCTACCTAGACCCTACTCATCCTCTTTATAATTCATTATGCTCTATCAATGATGATCAAGGGTCCCTACGCATTTTAACCGAATTAAACTTAAAGACGAAAAATACGCAGTTTTCCAGGAAGGATTGATCGATCGAGGAATGGGGTCGATCGATCGATACTGTCAATCGATCGATGTTCTTGATCGATCGATCGATCAAGCAGTTATGACGAATTCTGCCATTGACAAGTTACGGGTTAACTCTCCAACCTCTACCAAATCTCCATTATAGATCCCAAACTCCCAAACAACATTACTACTGGTACTATATACCTACTACATGATTTTCTACGTAAAATATCTCCGTTTTCATCAAGTATAACGATTTAATGGAATAAAATTGACATAAACTTCAAGAACCCTAATTTTTTTCTTTAATTTCCATACTTCCAATTCCTTTCCAGATTATTTTCTTCTAAATCCATACAAATTTGTGGCTTATCCTCTACATGTGATTTAGATGTCCAGAATATGTTTACTTCCTCTACAACAAATGATTTTAAGTCTCAAAAATATTAATTTCTTCCATGAAATATGTTCTAAACAATCGTAGACTAACATGATTGAAACATTAACTAAAAATAAAGCAAGATAGATACTTACCTGGAATTTGAGTTTCTGATTTGTGGATAAAAGAGGTATGGTTACATTCCTCGTCGCGCGATCTACGCTTTGGTGGTGGTGGCGGGGCAAACGGGTGAGTCTTTGGCCTTGAGTCGCTTGGAAAGCTCTCCAAGTCCTTCTCTAATGTCCGTTCTTTGGTTTTATGTTTGTTAACCCTAGAAGACAACTCCTAGATGCTGATATATCCTTAGAAAATTCGTGGGTTTAATTTCCCAAAAATGTTAAATGTCTATAATACCCTCCCGGGATGCCAATTAGGCTTAAAAATGCCTCGAGACCCAAACTAAATCCCCGGGTACATTATTTTGACTATCTCGACCCTTCCGAACACATTGGCGCACTCGAAATGACCATACGGGCGACTTACAATTTATTCACTTTTAATAATAATAATTTAATCCCGACACGACATAGGCGCGTCCCGATTTAATTTCCATAATTATCAAATTATACACTCATGATAATTTTAATAAATTCTATTATACATATTACTTTACTCATTAAGTAATATTCAATAAATTCTCAATAATTACTAACTGTCATCACGCTAGTAAATATTTAAAATAATTTTTGAATTAATATCTCAATTTAAATTTAATAAATCCCCAAATTTAAAAGTGATAAAAATACGGGGTATTACACCAGCCTCTAGTGTGAGTTTTATGGAACCCATTACTTCTCTACAAGTATTGACATAGGCGTGCACAACGACGGATGTGGGGTTGATATCACTGACTTTCAATCTCAAGAAGTTAAAGGTTCTGAGCGGACATACATTAAGAGCGAATCTATTATCCATAAGTGATAGCGGCACTATCTTTCCCAAAACATTGATGGAGATGATAAGGGAATAGTTTTGATGAGGGCCAAATTTGGGGACTTCTTCTTAAAAAAAAAGAGAGGAGTCTGGTAGAGGTCAAGGATCTAACCATATTCACAGCTTCTTTGGGAGTTGTAGAGGGAGAAATTATGGGTCTAGTGAGGAGCTTTATCAGGTGATTTTGGTGTAGCAGAGAGGACATGAAAAGTCCCCATAAGGTTATGTTGGCTTGAATTTTCTTGAGCTGATCAAGGACTTCAATAGTTAGTTTTGGCATTGGGAGCTCTTCGGCAACTCATTTCCATTTGTCTACACCGGTTGAATGGGGAATCGAATCATTGTAGTATTTCCCTGATTTGGTCATTTGGTTCACAGAGGCGGGGAATAATAAGAACCTTGTGGCTTTATTTACTTAGGACTGAATGGATACTTTGTTGATTTCTTTCAATAAATGTTTAAAAGATATCATTCCACACGAACTGGCATCTAAACTGGCTTCTTTTTGGTTTGGTTCATCATCTGAGCTATCAAAGTCATTCCCCTATCTAATGGTGATGATGTTTTCCTGGAAGGAGTAATCAATGCAGTCAACAACCACAACAACTTCATCGTATATGTCTTCCCACTTAACGTGGAAATGTAGAAGTGAAGGGACCAATTGTTCCTAAAATTTTAAGGCCATGAGCAACTCAGAGATGCTGCATATTTCTTCTGTTTAGCGAAACATATCAGACATGATCTTCACAACATCATCTAGACTAACTTTCTCAATGGGTACCACCCACTCATATGATTCTCCAACCCACCTCTAGGCTTCCATGAACAGGCCATTGAACCTCGAATAGTCGATGGACATTTCGATGGGAAATTTTAGCTTAAACCTTTACAGTTTGTCTAGCCCTACAGGCAGTTCCATTCCTCCCCCCTCTAATTAGGTGCGAACGATAATAATGGACCTCGTAAGGAGTGACAAAAATTGATCAGGAAGGCATGTAAGGTGAAGGAGAAAGTACAGACAAACCTTTAGAGGTTTGGGTGAGACTATGGGGGTGATGGGTACGTTAAGAAGCACAATTTGGGTAGAAGGATCAAACTCAGGGTTTCTTTCCAGGAAGATGGCATTTGTTCCTTTTCCATGTGCTGGAAGAGGGTTGTGAGTGGTGTTGGGCTTGGGATTAGCTGGCGGGGTGATGATACCCAATTTTATCAGGCCTAAGATGACATTTTTAAGATTAAAACATTAGTTGGTAGTGTGGCTTGCGACTTGGTGAAAGTCATAGCGGGAATCGTGTTTGATGTATTTAGTGAGTGGGTTTAGTAATGGTTAGGGTTCCAATGGTTTGATGAGATTTTGAGAAAGCAGGTCCTGGTATACCTTCGATAGGGGAGCATGGAGCCCAATGTACTCTTTTCTGGCAGGATTAGGGAGACTTTTTGGTGCCCAAGAGGTAGCATGTTGTGATATGTTATTGATGGTTGAGACTGAGGCATTAACAGGCTTCTCATATTTCCAGGGTGTACATTATTTAGTCAGCTTCTTAGCTTCAGATTCCACTTTGGTGACACATTCTTCGATTTCCACACCAACCTCTCTAAGGGCTCGAAAGTGTGGGTTGTCTTGTCCTCCTATTGATGATCGAATATGAGGTGAGAAATTCTTCTTCACAATGTTCACTTGTTACTCCTCTAAGGGCCTGTTGGTCATAGTGGCGACTTTATCTATCCAACTTCCAATGAATCTACTGATTGATTCCTTGGGGTTTTTCTTGAGAAACTCTAGGTATCTGCACGTGACCTTTAACTCTTCATTGTATTTGTACTGAGATATGAATTCATGGGCCACATCTTACCAACTACGGATTCTAGATTCTTCAAGAGATAAAAACCATTGGAGTGCACTTTCTTTCAAGATATGCTAGAACATGTGAGCCATTATCTCCTTGGAGGCACCAAAAAGGGTCGTGGCTCAATGATAGATTCATAGGTGCACAATTGAGGGTCCGCTGCCCACAAATTTCTCGATGTTAGACATCTTGAACTTTTGGAAGTAGATCGGTGCTTAGTTGGTATCCTCCATGAAGAGATTTTGGAAGTGGATCCCAAATTTGGTTGAAGTAACAGAAAAAGCAGCAGAGCTTCGAGGTGATTTAACAGAAGACCGAAGCCAATAGGGATCCAAGCAAAAATCGGGATGCTATTGACCTGAGAGGGAAAATGATTTGGGTTTATTTTTTGAAGAAAAGGGAGAATTTTTTATATTTTGAAAAGGGAAAGAAAATGTTTTTGGTATATTTGATTTTTAAAAAAAGGAAAAATGGGAGAAATCTCAGCATGGTTTATTATTATTATTATTATTATTATTATTATTATTATTATTATTATTATTATTATTATTATTATTATTATTATTATTATTATTATTATTATTATTATTATTATTAGGTTTTCACTTGCATTATATTTTATTAAATGCAAGAAAAATCTCGGACAAAACCTGAACCGGGGCAATAATAGGGTTTAAAAAATATAAGACACAGTATGGCTCGTTTCCAGACTTATTGACAGGGTCCTGCTTTAAAAATGGTGGAAATAGCGCAAAAAATCATGCAATATGTCGACTCGGAATTTCGACAGAGTTTCTCATGGTAACCAAAAAACTAATTATAAGTTCCCTAAGGTTGACGACTATATGAGGTTTATGCACTTATTGGGTTAGTGGAAGGGTACTCCCTTTAGAATGACTTCCATGATATACCTCTTGCCTAAAAGGGAAATCATTCATCGGTACATGTGGAATGGCCATTAGATATTCCTGAGTGTACGTTAATTGCCTCACGATATACCTCATTGGGACGGTACATGTGAGAGAGAATTTTATATACTAGATGTGTGTTAACGATTTCCCTGCTATATATCTCCCATTGTGAGTTCGGTCAAGAGATACGATGCGGGAGAACCGTTCGATATACGTTGAAGATACTAGGCCAATAGAAGGTGAGAACCATATTTCTTAGGTTAACCACGTCCTAGTGATGTTAGAACCCATCATGAAGTGACCCCCAAGTATGGGACAAAATTTTGGTCAATATTGTCATTCTCTGGTGATGTAGTGTGCAAAGATGCATGAGTCTTAATTAATATCTTATGGAGAGTTTTTTTATGCATGATAAGTAAAGGGGGTATTACCACTATGAGGGAGAATGTATAAGTATCATGAAAAGTAAAGATAAATGGTGAATGAAGACTATAATAAGCATGGTGATAGGGAAGCACATGAATATATACATGTGAATGAGATGCGTAAGGTCAGAGAGTGCCATTGGAATAGTGTCAGTGGTCATGTGAATATATACAAGTGAAGGTGTGTGTTACTGAGAGTAGGCATGGATCATCTGCATGTGGTTTGTCAGATGTGTAAGTGAGCATGGAGATATATACAAATGAGAGAAGTGTGTGTGTGTGTGTGTGTGTGTGCTAGTGAATCTAAGCATGAATATTCTACAATTGATGTATGAAGCATGTGACTATAGGTGAAACTACATACAAGTGTAATTGTATGAAGTGTGCATGGAGAATATATACATGGTAAATATATACAAGTGTGAGAAGTGAGCATGTACAAGTGAGTGAAAAGTGAGATATACATGAGAAGTGAGCATGGTAGAGATAACCATGAGATAAGCATACAAATGAAATAAGTAAAGGAGAAAAGGGAGCATATAAGTGGGAGCATATGTACACATTTAGAAAATTATGAGAGAAAAGAATAACACCCATGTAGAAATAGTGTCTAGTCCTCTTAAAAACATATTCCCCAGCAGAGTTGCCACTGTGTCCATCCGAGGTCGGATTGGCGCGCACGAAATATTGGGGTCGTCCATCATCAAGGGGGGATAATCTAAAGAGATAGATTCTCCAGCCTATTTTGCTCAAAATAGGCAAAACAATGCCGCCCCTTCGAGACAATGGCATCAAGGTCAAACTGATGCTTGTGAAACCAAGTGGTTCGAAGGTTCAGAGAGTAAGTTACGGAATAGGAAGGTGTTAGTCATCCATTCCGCCCTTTTGTTCTCTCATGGGCTAATGTTAATCTTCTCCTTTTAGACTCTGTGATGTGTGTGTATATGTGTATAATATAAGTAGTGGGAGAAGGGAATTATCCAACTCGTGTCATGGAAGGGACGGAATGAATTCATCCATAGGAGTGTACCCGAAAATAATGATAAAAAAACGTGATGTAAGTGCTTGTCGAATCACAAATCGCTATGAAAGAGAGAATGTACACGTCGGGCAATACAAAAGTATATAGGAGTATAAAACTCACAAAATATATATAATAAGATATAAAAGAAATATATAAACATGAAAAAGGGAAACTTAAATCTCGGGATTGGCCCAGGGTGCCAACATTGCCCAAGGGGCATCAAACTCCACGTAGTTAAAAAAATAGTATGGGGATGGGGTTCATTCAATAAATCCAAATATGGGAATCCTCTTATGTGTATGTGAAGAAAATGTGTTTCAAGAGTGAAGACGTAAATGGAAGTCCAACTTTTAGAGTTCACAGATAAACCATTTTTTTTGTCTTTTGGGTTCTTTTATAAAAATAGGTTATGTGAAATAATACTAATAAAGAGTATAGGTTAGTGGATGTGGTATAATGAAACAAAATCACAAAATATAAATAAGATGAATGACACTTAAAAATGGATAAACTAGAGAAAGGGGTTGAGAAATGGACCTCCTTATGGACGCATGTTACTTACTTTGGAATGCAAGTGTGATAATTTTAAAGTTATATGGAAGTGATGTAGAGACGTGAGGTGAATTACCAAGTGAGGTAAGGAGATGAGGTAAAAAACTGTGGGAAATGAACTTTTGGGGAAAGATAAAGGCTCTGATTATGAGGGAAAGTTCGCTGATTTTTTTAGAGAGGTTTCTAGGTTTTTTCTAAGGTGAGGTCATGGCCCATTTTATAGTGGCCAAGTGGGGTTTCGATCAGGATAACCCCTTGCCTACCTATGGCAGAGGGCCATCCTGCCAATAAGCAGGGTGTCTAGGGTGCCTGTAGGTAGTCTGGAACACTTTTTTAGAAAAATAGACATAATGTGCAAATCGTAAATCAAAATAGAATCCATTGAACCAATCTCGGGTCCAATGGCTGATCGAAGTCAAACGGACCACGGAAGTGCCTAATGGTCTCTATACGAAGGGGTTTTGGAGGAAAATGAATCATTTTTCCTAACGATAAGGCCTATTCGCATACGGAATAGACCATTGGAAAGGGAATTCAGTTCCTTTAGACATTCCATTGAGATTTTCTTAATTTGGAGAATTTACTAAGGTCAAACGGGGCCCGAATGCGCCTGATGACCCTTAGGCCTAAAATGGATCGTTCGTTCGAACCGTAAGGCCTATTTTCAAGTAGGATATACATTTGGAAAGGGAAGATAAACATTTAGAAAAGGAATTCAGAACCCTTCAAAGATTCATTGTGCTTTTCTCAATTTGAAGAATTGACTAAGATCAAATGGGGCCCAAAATCACCTGATGACCCTTCAGAGTAAAATGGATCATTCATCCAAATCGTAAGGCCAATTTGCACACACGAAGGACAATTAGAAAGGGGATTTAGATCCCTTCGAAGATTCATTCAGATTCATTCAGTTGGAGAGATGAGTATAGTCAAATGGGGTCTAGGAGCGCATAATAGCCTTTAGATCAGTACTCGGAGTAAAATGGATCATTCATCTGAACTATAAGTCTGATTCGTATAGGGACGGACTGTTGAAAAAGGGGTTTAGAGACCTTCAAAAAATCATTAATCTTGGATAAAAATGAAGGGTTGACCGAAGTCAAACGGGGCTCGGGTGTGCTCGGTATCCTCTTAATTGGTACTCGGAGTATAACTTAGGGTTTATGGTGGAAGGGTGAGTGCTAGGGACCTAAGGTGGTGCTTAGAGGTTTCCTAGGATGGAGTATCCACACCATGATTTGTATCTTCGAAGAAAGCTATGAATTCAGCTTCCATAGTAGATGATGTAATAACTCTTTGTTTAGCACTTTTCTATGAGACGACTCCTCCAGCAAGGAGAAAGACATAACCATAGGTTCTCTTCTTATTGTCAAGGCATCCTACAAAATTTGAGTCTTAGTAACTAACCACTTTAAGGTGATCAGTCTTCCTATAAGTGAGCATGTAATCCTTGGTCCCTTACAGGTATCTCAGCACTTTCTTTGCAGTTTTCCAATGATAATTCTTTGAATTGCTTTGACATCTACCCAACATCGCAACTGTAAACCTGATGTCCGATCTTGTGCAAACTTGTGCATACAATAAGATCCATACGAGCAAAGCATAAGGCATGCCTTCCATTTATTCCCTTTCCAAATTACTTTGTGGGCCTTGACTTAAGCTGAACTTATCCACTTTCTGAAGTGGAATGTTAACGACATTGCAACTTTTCATGTTGACCCTTTCTAAAACTTTATCAATGTAAGTTTTTTGAGACAGTCCCAACATTCCTCATAATCTCATAATCTATCTCAATCACGAAGAATGAGTTACACATATCTTTCATTTCAAAAATTTTAGAAAGGTATTCCTTACTTTCAGGTAATAAACCAAGATCAATGTTGGTGATAATCACGTCGTCAACATATAGTACTAAAAATACAAACTTACTCCCATTGATCTTCAGATATATACATCGATCAATGGTGTTTTCCTTAAACCCAAAGAAGGTAATGGTATCGTGGAACTTAAGGTACCATTGACGAGACGCTTATTTTAGACTACATATTGACTTGTTTAACATACATACCATGTTTTCCTTTTCTTTCTTTATGAATCCTTTTGGTTATTCAATGTAGACTTCTTCTTTTAAACTCCCATTTAAAAAAGTTATTTTCACATCCACTTAGATAAACTCTAAATCATAATGAGCCACCAATGCTACTATAATTATTAAGGAGTCCTTCTTTGAAACTGAAAATAAGGTCTCATTATAATCAATGCATTCTCATTGATTAAAACCTTTGGCAACAAGTCTAGATTTATGTTGTTCGATATTGCCTTTCGAGTTAAGTTTGGTCTTAAAGATCCATTTGCACCCGACTCATTTTTGTCCTTTTGGAAATTCGACTAACTCCCAAACTTTGTTGTAATTAATAAATTTTATTTCTTCATTCATAGCATTAATTCATTTACCAGCATCATCACTATTAACAATTTTTTTATAAGAAAATGGATCATTAGTATTCCTTACATTATATTCGGCCTCTTGTAAGTACACCACATAATCATCTGGAATTATCGATCTCATTTCTCTTTGGGTTCTTCTTAATTGCACTTGTTGCTGAACTTCAATAGGTTCATTGGTTATAGTCTCATTATGTGGTTATTCAGGTGGTTGATCATTCATTTTTATTCATTATTATTGATGATTCAATGACCGATTCAACGACAATTTTAAGGAAGACATGTAAGTTATGAACTAGGGGTATAGGAATTTGTACGCCGACTTCTTGAATGATTACTTTATGTGAAACCCCATATTTTTAGAACATTTTAAATTACACGTGGGCATGTAATTTAAGAAATAAATAAATATTAATTAACGATTATAAATTTTAATATTTATGTGATATTATATTTACTTATGTGAAAAGTAAATGAAAACATGTTAATTTGTATTACGTCGTAAGTGGGTAAAATCGACGGGTTTAACGGTATCTCATTGGGGATGCGCGGTTAGGGTCGTATTAGGAATGAGATAAAAAAATTAATGTTAGATAACTCGGATGATGATTTCGAGTAAGACAATGATCTGGGATGGGTTGATATAGTCAGAATTAGGTATCCAGGGGTTGTAATTGGCTTTCGTTAACTATTTAGGCTAAACGGGACCCATGTGAGGACATTTGGGTCATTCTACACATGGAACTTAAATTAATTTCGGGATTGAGGTTATATCTAGGGAAGGTGGATGGAGGTGGCAGCCATTAGGGTTTGAGAGAGGAGAGAAAATAAAAGGAAAATCCATTAGAAAGTGAGAAGGGACGATTCGAGAGGAGAATTGAGCATTCCGGGCACAAGCATAATGGGAAGAATTCAAAGTTTATGCGAGTTAAAAGTCAAGTGTTTATCTTGCTTTAATTATTTACGTGGTTTCAATAGTTCTCGAATAAATTTGGTGTAAGAACACAAATTTTGGGTGGGTGAAACATGTAAAAATGGGGATTTGACTAATGAAAACATCAAACAAAACTTAATTATGATTATATATTAAATTTAATGTGAATGGAATAATAAAGATGCAATCTTGAATGATTTAAACAGTAGAAGATGAAATCTTGATTCAGGGTTTGAAACCAGTCACTTCTTGATGCAAATTGATAATCCCATGAATTTTATGTTTTTTGTGTTGATTCATATGTAGAAATCTGTGTATTTATGTTTGAAGGGAAAGGGGGAAATATCGTGAAAACTTTGCCTTAGCAGGCCAGAAAATCCAATCGGTTCGTTAGGGGGAGCGAACCATTTCTCAAATTGAATCGGTTTGGTCAGCAAATGAACTGGTTTTCTTTGGAAGTTGGATGATGTTGTGCAAAATTGAATTATGAAGGCGTGAGCGTCGATTTTCCATTTTTCTGATTTTTTTAATTAGTTATTATTTTTCTACTAATAGGTGCGCGATACCAAATTTTTAAATTGGTGATCTTGGATTTGGGTTTCCTTTGGAAATTCGAATTTCGGGGAAACACACTGGATCGGCTTGCTGTATAGGAGTGATTATAATCTACCTTGGGTTGGAAGGAATCAAATCCGGGTACGAATTTACGGATTAATTAGGGTGAACAACACTTGGCTTATAATTTATGAAATTGGGTTGGGATTTTCGAAATGTATTAAGCTATGGGTTTGAGTTGAATAGCTTGGTGACAAAAAATATTTGATTATTGAATTAATAATAAGTGAGTACTTGATAGATCGAGAGTCGGGGAGAACTCAAGATTTGTGGGCTAGTGTGTGTGTGTGTGTATATATATATATATATATATATATATATATATATATATATATATATATATATATGTTTGTAATTGATATATGTGAACATACCTACTCTATGGACGCTATCGTTAGAGGTTGCGCGAAGTGGGCGGTCCACCCTGGCATGACCAGTAGGTGTTGGGTCATTTTCTCAGGTTATAGGACTGTTGCATGACCACTATATGTGAGTTTAGAGTCTAATGGAGTACTGTGGTATGGTTATGACCCGCAAATGTATGTCTATGACCACCTCCAGTTATGTGTTTACGATTTAGGTTCGATTGTGAGATTCCGACCAAGTGGCCCAAGAGTGGTACATGACGTACCTAGAGCCTAATAGCATGCTAGGGAATGCATCCGAGGGGACAACTCGGGGATGCTATATATATATACTTATATAAGAGTGTTATATGTATTTGTGTGATAAAATGAATGTGTGAAAATTAACTTATATGCATTCGGGAGGACAACTCGGGGATACTACGTATATATATACGTGCAAATGGGTGTTTTATGTATAGAAGAACTTAACGAACGGGTGAACGTTGAAATTTTAACTAGTGTAAAGTTGTATAAATTGTTTAATTAGAACATTATAATTGAGAATTATAATGATGTAGCTTACGTGATTATCTAAATGAGACACAAAGTAAAGTAAAATATGTGTAGCACAGTTAGGCAAGAGGTTTAGCGTGTGGGGGTAAGTTAAGTGGTTATACTAGTTAGGTGGGGTAGCATAACTAGGGAATTAAAATATGTGTCAGGTGCGCACTATAGATAAGGGGCGAGGGTAATCTCATGATAGTGTTATACCAAATGAAAGTGAACAATTCTGCCGCATATGCATTATTGCATTTTAAATACTTGCAAAATATTTTCAAATGGTTTTGGGCTATGACCCATATTAAAAATATTTTTTTCAAAATATTTTAGGTGCTCAGCTACAGGGACGTTAGGCTTAACTATTTGTAACGCCCCCAGCTCGAGTATGCGATTTCCATTTAAATCAAGCTACGTGAGGGACCCGTGGTAAGCGTCCCCGAAAACCAATCATACAGATCTACTAACGTAAAATAAAAAGAATACTTACCTGTACAATGCTTTCAAAATACGAAACCGCACCCAACCTCACGTAACAAAGATGAGGGAATGAGCCAAATACCCAGTGAAAAATTATAATAACGCAATATAGAATCGAACAGAAGAATGGAGAATCTAACATGTTATATCTACATGCACGTACAATTACCTTATATAAGTACACATATGTATCCTTAAGGCATGAAACCAATTTTTTTATTCCAAAAACATTACTTATCCTGAGTAATTCACCTTAATCTTATAAGGAACTTTCTTTTTACTTGACTTGACATTTATTTCCGGATTTAACACACTTGTTTAAATAATTTGAACAATAACCTTTGTTTAATAAAAATCATTTCTTTTACCGAAATTTCCTTGTTACTCATATCAAATTTGCCTTAGTATTTTCATTGAAAGTCACCCTTCAACACATGCAAGCATTGTGTTAGAACTTATTTTCTTTAAAAATCTTTATAAATACAGTCATGTGTTAATTATCAGTTAAACCTCTTTAGGTTACTTACCTACCCATTTAGCTACTTCACTTTGCCATTCCTCTACTTTATAGACATTAATCAATCTTCACATTACTTCTCCACTTTATTTTATAGCGAAACACTTATTAATTCATTCAAGTTAGGTTGTCATTTCACGTATTCACCACACAACCCATTTCTTGATATATTATATGAAGAGGTGCGCTTGTGTTCAAATTAAGAAATTATATAATTAAACTCAGCTTTACCCAATTAAACCCTAAACATGCATCTAGGTGTGATTGAATAAGATGTAAAACTTGCAAGAAGATTCAAACACACACATGTGAGGAAAAATCCCCCAAAGGGGAAAAATAATTTATTTTCATTATAATATTGTAACATACAATTTCTCGGATTACAATGAAAATACAGTGACAGAGAATTACCCGCAGGCGTCGCATCTGTAGTTGGCGGCTGGAAGTTTCCCTTTCCAGGAGGTAATCAATGAAGAAGAAGGACGATCTTCTCCACAAGGGTATGGACAGACACACGATTGTGTTCTTGGGTTGCAAACAGATTCACAAGGGTTCGAAAAGTTGTGTGAATCGAAACATGAGTCTTGGGACTCACAAAGGTGAAGACTTAGAGCATTTAGGACTCTAAAAATCGTTTATGAAAGTCTTAGAAAACAAATCCCCGAAGTTGGTTTATAAATGAAAAACTGGCCCTAAAAAATCTGAACACGATCTGCACGATTTTATCTTAGACGGATCGGTCCGCTTCTGATCCGAACCGATTCGATAGCGGATCGGTTCATTTTTGAAAATGGTCTCTTCGGTTCATAATCGGTCCGGGGTCTACTGGTTTAGAGCACAGCGGACCGGTCTGTCTTGAGACGGATCGATCTGTTGGCAGATCGGTCCGGTGAGGACCGGTTCCTTTTTTAAAACAGGCGGACCGGTCCGGCTGACCAAAAAACTAATTCCTTGAATTCTTTGATATTCGGATCTGTTGATGACAATGTGATCTTGAATTTCTTCAACGATGTAACAACTTATGACATACACATAAATAATGGACAAAATGTCCTTACAAATCTCCCCCTATGTCTATGCCGGTACAAACATAAAAAATACGAATTATCAAATATTAAATTGCCTATACAAATCTACCCTTCCATGAACCCAAAACTGAAAAGGTACAAATGAATAAGACTTCATCGTTTGTTCTTCAACTCTTCAGGAATCCCCATTCTTTTCTCATCAGGATGTGCATTTCAAAGATTATCAAAGAAGTACCGACACACATGAGACAAAGAAAAATGCCAAGTGACGTATCGAGTTTGAAATAAGATAAACATAGATACCAGTTTACCAGATTATGATGAAAGCATACTTTATCAAATCTCAAAACTCGTAACTCCCATAAAATGATAATGATAATTCCTTCTTCCCCTTTTTATGATGTCCCCAAATAGACAAAGAGAAGAATAAATCAAACAAGTAAAGCTGGGGTCACAAGGAATAAACTACTATTTTTCAAAATTTTCAAATTTTTCAACAATAACAAACAAAAATTACACCAAGAATGAACACAAAACAACCTAGTCAATGATAGCGAAAATGTAGGGGTCTGATCAAATTCGATAGGAAAATCAATGCATACAAACATGACATATGTGCACGATGAATATCGGATACTCCTAACGATTGAACTCAAAATCTTCCTTTGGTGTAAAAAAGGTGGTAATATGAGACATTTACTCAATCAAATCAACAAATCAAAGTTCAAAGTGATTTTCACACCAATAACGTCCAAAACTATTTCATGCTTTTTCAGGACTATCAAGGAAGTGCAAACCCCTTTATATTCTCCAACCAAACTCCTTCAGATATATATTTGGAATAGAGGCGATCTAAATTCTCAAACTTTGGAGAATTGAAGGTGAAACCTAATGGCCCATATGTGGCATGTATTGCTTTTTATTGCCTTTAAATTTTTTTCAGGGCTCTTTTAACCTCTTTGGACCTCGAATAATAAAATTCCTTAATTTTTTTGTCCTTTTTAACGGTGGCTTTTGCTCAAAGGTTAGATAATTACCTTTCGCAGCCCCTCCCCGTTCTCAGTTAAACACACAATCTCACCAAAACGGTTTTTACATGCATTCCAATCTGGTCAAGTTTTATCGCATATTGTACGTTGAACAGACAGAATTAAGATGGAAACACTCAAGCCAATATGTGATAGATAAGTGCAATAATCAAATATAGTCATGCATGTGTGCAATAAAGGAGATAGGAGTCAAACATGTAGAAAGATATCACTAATCACATCCCAAAGACTCCAAACAATATAAATCACATGGATAAAATGATGTAGCGTCTAAAATCTCTATCAAACAGTCACATGGATAAATGGAATGAAATTGTGACTCGGCTATCTTAAATGCTCTTCCACAAAAGATGCAAATAAAATACAAAAATATTTTTGGTTTTTTTCAAAAATTTATCAAAATAAAATCTTTTTGAGCTTTTCTAAAATTTTATAAAAAGAAAATCTTTTTGGATTTTTCAAAAAATAAGAAAAACAAAACATATGATACAAGCTAGCAATAGGCATCAGATGATATGAAATAAATGCATCCTATGCTAGACACGGACCAACCCTTCAGTCAACTGTGCAAATCCCCAAAGACTTCCTAAGACTCTCAGATCTAAGGGCATCTAAAGGTTTCGTGAAAATATCGGCTAACTGATGGTCGATGGGAACAAAACTCAGGGATACGACTTTCTCCTCAACTAACTGACGTATAAAGTGCTCGTGTATCCTGATGTGCTTTGTGCGCGGATGCTGGACTGGATTGCGGGAAACGTTTATCGCGCTCGTGTTATAATAGGAAATGGCCATGGTGTCCTGTGAAATCCCATAATCCTCCAGCATCTGCTTCATCCACAAGAGTTGCGTGCAACAACTCCCGACGGCGATGTACTCAGCCTCCCCAGTGGATAAAGAGATGGAATTTTGCTTCTTGCTCAACCAGAAGACAAGAGCAAAACTAAAATAGAAATACCCACCAGAAGTGCTCCTACAACCATCTACATCCCCGGCCCAATCGGCATTCGAATAGGCGGACAAACGGTCATTGGTATCAAAGGAATACCAAAATAACATATGAGAGAGTCCCACTTACGTATTTGATAATACGTTTCAGAGCGAGTAAGTGTGACTCTTTCGAGTATGCCTAATAACGCGCACAAACTCCAACACTAAAGACTATGTCGGGACGACTAGCAGTCAAGTAGATAAGACTACCTATCATACTCCGATACAAGGTTTGCTCTACGTCCTTGCCTGAAGTGTCCTTACTAAGCTTGATAGAAGTACTCATAGGTGTATGTGCATGCTTAGCGGAGTCTAAACCAAATTTCTTCACTAGGTCTCTAGCATACTTAGATTGGGAGATGAACATCCCATCCTCTAACTGACGAACCTAGAGACCAAGGAAGAAAGTAAGCTCACCTACCATGCTCATCTCAAACTCACTTTTCATCTCCTCCTCAAAGTGGTGAGCATGCTGGGAGCACGTGGATCCAAAGGCTATGTCGTCCACATGGACCTGGGCAACCAAATAGCACTGTCATCTCTCTTGACGAACAACGTCATATCAACTCCCCCTCTCTTGAAGCCACGGACTAAGAGATAAGAAGTAAGCCTTTTGTACCAAGCATGGGGTGCTTGCTTCAAACCATCCAAGGCTTTCCTCAGATAATAAACATGCTCAGGGTCCTTAGGGTCTTCAAACCCTTTTGGTTATTCCACATAAATCTCCTCCTGTAGAATGCCATTTAGAAAGTCACTCTTGACATCCATCTGATATAACTTGAAGTGCAGATGACATATGATGGCGAGTAGTAAGCGGACGGACTCAAGCCTCACAACAGGAGCAAATGTCTCCCCAAAGTCTACACCTTCTATCTGTGTGTAGCCTTGAGCGACCAACCTAACCTTGTTTCTGATTATGGTACCATTTTCATCCATTTTATTCTTCAAAATCCATCTGGTACCTATCACATTAGTCTCACTAGGTCGGGGACAAGTTCCCAGACATTGTTCTTTTTAAACTGAAGTAACTCATCCTGCATAGCAGATATCCAGTGTTCATCCGTGAGTGCTTCTTTGTGATTCTTGGGCTCGACTTTGAACGTGTAGCAAACATGGCTAACAACGTTCTCGAGATGAGCACGAGTCTTGACCCCTAGAGTGGGATCACCAATAATGGCAGAAGGGTCATGACTCTTGTGAACCCAAGCAGGTGTGTCCCCTAACACATGAGTAGGGTCCATAGAGTGTGGGTGAGGTGCAAGTAAATTACTGCCCGAATCATCCTCATCCTCACACGGAAGGCTAGAATCAATAAACGCCGAAGGTTCATCATCTTGCACGGTGATGTTTATTGACTCCATAACCTTGGAGCTCTTCAGGTTAAAAACTCGGTACGCTCCACTATTCGATGAATACCCTAGCAGTATTCCTTCGTCGCTTCGGGAGTCAAACTTTCCTAATTGCTCTCTATCCCGTAGCATGTAGCATTTACTCCCCAACACACGAAAATATGTAAGGTTGGGTTTCTTGCCAGTCCATAATTCATAAGGTGTCTTAAGTGTGTGTGGACGTAGATAAACCCTATTCACCGTGTGGCATGCAGTAGACACTGCCTCTGCCCAAAATCTCCTAGAAACCTTCCGACCTCGAAGCATAGATCTAGCCATTTCCTGGAACGTCCTATTCTTTCTCTCAACAATCCCATTTTGCTGAGGAGTCTTCATAGCAGAAAACTCATGTTTGATCCCAATGCTATCATAGTAAAGATCTACCTTTGCTTCCTTAAATTTATTACCGTTGTCACTACATATCCTATTAATAGTGACACTGTGTTGATTTTGCAAGACACGACACTTGGTCATTAAAAACTCCACACCATCGGATTTCTCCCTCAGAAAACCTATAATCGAGTATATGGAGAAATCATCCACCATCACGAGGATATACTTCTTACCACCCAGACTCTCAGTACGAGTGGGACCTATAAGATCCATGTGAATAAGCTCAAGTACACTAAAGGTGGTAATGGAATGCAACTTCCTATGGGGGCTAAGAATTTGTTTTCCCAACTGACAGGGTCCACAAACCGTCGAAGTTAGCCTTCCAAGAGATGGTAAGCTACGTACTAGGTTCCTTTTAGCTAAGCGAGTTAGATCTCTAACATTTATGTGACCTAGACGTTGGTGCCACAGATCCATAGGAGTGATCGTAACACTGTTGCAGACAAGTGAGGATGTGGGCTTTGTCCCATAGCAATTATCCTCTGTCCTCACCCCTTGCACTAAAAGTTTACCGGCTTGATTATAGACCTTACACGCATCCCGGTCAAACTTTACGATAAAGTCAGCATCGCATAGCTGGCTAATACTGAGAAGGTTTGGTTTCAAACCTTTAATGTACAAAATATTCTCTAGCTTAAGAAATACTAGTAACTCTACAGTACCACATCCTACAATGCTAGACTTGCTCCCATCTCCAAAGGTGACTCTACCATCCTGATAATCCTCAAGAGAAGTAAAAAATGAGGCATCACCTGTCATATGCCTGGAGCACCCACTATCAAAATACCACTGTGAGGTATTATGTGCTTTGAGAGCGACATGAACAACGAAGGCCTTTTTATCTTTCTTAGGTACCCAAGCAGTGGTGACCTTTTGTTTACCTTTATTGTTGTTGGTTTTAGCCGAAATGTGAGAAGCATTCACTAACGGTAAAGACATTCTTCGTAATTCCTCCATCAAACTCTGTGATGTGGCAGCTAAAAACTCAAATTGCTCTCTCAAACTCGTAAAATCATCAGTCTGCTATGGTGGAGCAGTAGTACGTCGTGTCCGACCCACACTATAGTAAAACTCCCTGAGGTGGCCTTTTTTTTTGCAATATGTACAAAATAACACAGTCAAAGGCGGACCTTGGTTTGCTTTTCTTGGTCGAACTCTCCTTCGAGGATTTTGACGATGGCCAAAAGGAGTCGTAGTAAACTCAGGAACTGGTCCAGGTGCAATTTGGGATGTGGAGGCACCATCATAACCTATTCCGTGCCTATTACCAAAACCTAAAGTGGGGTCGAGGAGCATCTTTCCCATTTTTCCAGATCTGTCCTCGATTTTTACCTTGACTTCCCATGCTCTCTCCAGATCATGAGTAAGCTAGGCAGCAAGGGCTTCAAGTTTCTTCCGAGTCTCCACGGAGGAATGGATCTCATTCGTAAGACTAGACACTTGTTTAGTCAAGTCCCCTTTCTCTTTCTCAAAATAACTCTCTCTCTCTCTCTCTCTAAACAAACTCTCTTTCTTAACACAGGCAGACTCTTTCTCTAATGGCGGTGCAGGTGGAGGACTCTCTCTCTCTTGCTTCTTCTAACTATTCTTCTAACGCGGTGATCCTAATAACTAATGCTTTGTTATGCTTTTTAGTTTTAAATGAATCATTATATAACTCGACGTAGGCGCATTGAAGATTACTCTCGCTCTCACTTGCGTCATCCTCCCCCTCACTCACATCGATTTCACTGTCGAGGTGTCCCTGTGAAGCAGCATCCTCATCGTCGTGAGGAGAACTAGAAGTACTCACATGACTAGCCATGAATGTGGTGATGTTACACTCATGCGGTGACTCATCTCCCGAGTCCACCGACTCGACCTCATTGTCGCTAAGGGTAGCATTTAGGACAGCTTTTCCCTTTCTCTATTCAGACGTGTGGCACACTCAAAGGCTCTATGACCCCTACCGTCGCACTCATAGCATCTCTCACTGTCTTTCTTAGGAGGGTCTTTAAAATCTTTCTCATTTTTCTTTTCAAACTTATTTTTCTGAAAATTCTTTTTATCTTTGAAATTTCCATTTTTCTTGAATTTGAGAATTTTCTTGAAATTTTTAGCAAATAGAGCCAAATCATCTAAGTCAAAATCACACTCAGAATCAGACGTTTCAATATCTTTCTTTCTAGATGACTCAACTATCTTTCTTTCCGGCCCATCACTTTTTCTCTCTTGGGCATTAAGATCAATCCCCTTATCTTTAGGCTTGACAAATTTAGGTAACATATCAATTTCATATGTTTGCAAGTCTCCTACAAGTTTCTCCAATTTTAGCGTATTTAAATTACCCATAGACTTTACCACAATGACTTTAGGGATAAAACGCTTTGGCAGAGATCTAAGAATCTTTTTAACAACTCTAGCATTAGGAATATGTTCACCAAGATTAAAGCTAGTATTAAAAATATCAGATAACCTAGCATAAAAATCATCAAAACATTCAGTTTCAAGCATGGTGATAGTCTCAAATTGAGTTGTTAAATTTTGTAATTTAGATTCTTTCACAACATTAGTTCCTTCATGGGTACGTTGCAAGACATCCCATGCCTCTTTTAACGTGGTGCACGTCATGATACGTCGGAACTCATCAGGATTGATGGATCCGGAAATAACACTTAAACCTTTAGAATTAAAATATGACCATTTAAATTCTTCTTCAGTCCAAGTGGTGACATGTTTTAAATTGGTCACATTTTCAACAGTAACGGAGGGAGGAGTCCATCCTCTTTCAACTAAAATCCAGACACGTTCATCTATTGCCTTTAAAGCAGATTTCATGCGGACTTTCCAATATGCATAGTTTGTCCCGTCAAAACTGGCATTTTATTATATGATTTCTCCATTGAACACGCTCTTTTTCAAAAATCAATTTTTTTCAGAAAATTGATATCTTAGAAAAAAATTTGCAGAAAATTAGGAATACGCGATAGATTAGCGTAACCTGCTCTAATACCAATTTGAAGAGGTGCGCTTGCGTTCAAATTAAGAAATTATATAATTAAACTCAGTTTTACCCAATTAAACCCTAAACATGCATCTAGGTGTGATTGAATAAGATGTAAAACTTGTAAGAAGAATCAAACACACACATATGAGGAAAAATCCCCCAAAGGGGCAAAACCATTTATTTTCATTATAATATTGTAACATATAATTTCTCGGATTACAATGAAAATACAGTAACACAGAATTACCCGCAGGCGTCGGATCTTTAGTCGGCGGCTGGAAGTTTCCCTTTCCAGGAGGGCAGCAATCAAGGTTCTAAAAAATACGGGGCGTGACCAAGGCGTGGAGGCCAAGCCTTAAGCCTTAGAAGCCTAGGCGGGCCTTGGCGTAAAAAGGCGTGAAAAGGCGTTTAGGCATTTTTTAATATATTTTAATAGTTTTTGACTATGACAAGGCTATTTAAAATACTAAATTGGTACATACCTTAAAAATATGTCTAAATATTTGTAAATTAAAATACTTTTTTTTAAATACAAAAAAAAACAAAAAAATTTCATCTTTTCACGCCTTACTTCTAAAAAACTCGCGTTTTTCACGCCTTACCCCCAAAAAATGCACGTTTTTTCACGCCTTGCCCCAAAAAATGTTGACCATCATTGACCACGCCTTGATCCACGCCTAGGGCCAAAACTTGGCGTATCTAAAAAGCCTCGCGCCTAGGTGCGCCTTGGCGCCGCCTAGGCGCATTTTTTAGAACACTGGCAGCAATGAAGAAGAAGGATGGTCTTTTCCACAAGGGTATGAACAGACATACGATTGTGTTCTTGGGTTGCAAACAGATTCACAAGGGTTCAAAAAGTTGTGTGAATCGAAACATGAGTCTTGGGACTCACAAAGGTGAAGACTTAGAGTATTTAGGACTCTGAAAATCGTTTATGAAAGTCTTAGAAAATAAATCCTCGAAGCAAGTTTATAAATGAAAAACTGGCCCTAAAAAAATCTGAACACGACCGGTTCGATAGTGGATCGGTTCATTTTTGAAATGGGTCTCTTCGGTTCGTAATCAGTCCGAGGTCTACTGGTTTGGAGCATAGTGGATCGGTCTGTTGGCAGATCGGTTCTTTTTCCAAACTGGCGGATTGGTCCGGTGCGGACCGATTCCTTTTTAAAACAGGCGGACCGGTCCGGCTGACCAGAAAACTCATTCCTTGAATTCCTTGATATTCGGATCTGTTGATGACGATGTGATCTTGAATTTCTTCAACGATGTAATGGCTTATGACATACACATAAATAATGGACAAAATGTCCTTACATTATATTTTCATTATCTTTTTCTTGGAATCTTCGAACATCCGCATACTTTAACGGGCTCCACACCACCAGCTATGCTATAATATGCTTTGACCAGTGATTTTGGGTCTTCACCTCAAGGCTCCAGGCCCTCCTTAATTATTTCAATATCATCCGAGTCCGTATTAATGTATTTTAATATTTTACAAATGTCCACATTACTACACTTTCCTTTATCGGCAAAAATCAAAACTCGGGGTTTCACCCCATCTTGTGTTACACTTTCAAATCATCATTTCTAGTCCTTTACACAATTGCTTTGATTTTATACCAAAAATCACGTTCATTTAGGACCAATTTGTGTAACTCCTTTTTCAATATTTTTATTTCATAAAAATGTTCCACTTTACATAAAATTATCATTTTACCCATTTATTTCCAAAATTACCCCTTTTCTCCATTTTCACAAGTGTTCTTTTCCAAAAATATTATTAAGTCACACACACTAACTTCTTACATATTTTTCACTCTTTAATACTTATTTAACACTTTAGAGTAACATACATCTCAAGTTGGAAATCTCTTTATTTCTTTACTTTCTTTACTAAGAAAACTCCATTATTTTACCCTTTGGAGACTACTTCTTAAGAAAATGCTATTTTTCCCTTTTATTTCTAAGTAGTCATGAATATCCTTTTATGACATTTCCACCCCTTTTTCATTCTTTAAAGGCTCAAATTTCTATTTTCTTTATTTCATGTTTAAACCCATTTGAACCCTCATTAAACTTGTTTATATATTCATCACAAAAATACTAAAAGTTTATATACATGAGAATATGGATTTAAGTCCAAAAATTCTATTAAATGGGTATAACATATGGTTCATTCTAGAAATTTCACAATATTGACAGAAATATACTATTCGAGGTAAAAGACATTTTTATTTCTCCAAAACTTGAGTAAATGTCTATTTGTACGAAAATCCCAATTTTTATAACAAAACTTTTAATATATTTGTTCATAAAACATTCCCAACATTTTTATTTCATAAAAATGTTTAAACTCCAAGTTTTCTTAAAATATATCATATTGATAAAAATCATTGAATCCTTTTGTAAATCCATTTTCACAAATCATAAGAAATGTCATTATAAAATCATATATGCATCCTACTCTCAAACTCTACATGCAAGACCAAATAATAGTAAAATAGAGTCTTAAACTTAAGAGTAGAGTTTTTTTCCACCTCAAATGAAGCTCCAGAAATTGTAGGATGAAGATAGAAGAAGATGGCAACACCCCACCTCCTAAGGTGGCCTCAAAGAGGTTGTCTAGATCCACAAAGCTTGCCTATATAAAATATTCAAGTAAAAACCCCATTCAAACTCTATTAAGTTCTACTTTTTCTTCTTTAAAAACCCCACAACAACTCCATAAATCTTTATCTTGCTCAACAAATGGTGTAGATGGGTTTCATGGGCTTAAATGTGGTGGAATATAATGTGAATAGGGTGGTTTAAGGTGGAAAGGTGGTGGTTCTTTGGTTACGATGGTGGTTGGATTCCATGGAAGCTCTAAAGAGATTAGAGAGAGAAGGAAAATGTGAAGGAAAATGAGCCCCCAATAGCCCTAAAAATCCTTAAATACACAAACCCCTTTGGGGCAAAATCCCTAAAATTCCCTTAAAATCTATTCACGAGTTGATCTGCTGCTGCAGGAGCATGACATATGTCTTAATCCAATAGTCTAGATTTTGACAGAAATTTTCAGGTTGAGAAAATCGTTTTTTTTTTCTGAACAGGTCATTCGAACAAGAATGGGACCTCGTTCAAACATCCTTTGAATGATCTTCTAACAAGGTTGTAAACCTAATATAGGGACATCTCGTCAAATCTTCGTTAGAACCCAACTTTGAATGACATGCATTTTTCGTTTGAACCAATGTCATATTTATTCGAACGAGATAAGGACCTCATTCGAACGACCCTCGTAATCGTTTGAACTATAGAATTTTCTAAAAATTCTAATTTTTCCCAATAAATTCTGACAATTGTCACAAACGCCCTTTGAATAATTGAACATAAATAAAAATCCATATATTAGCGATCCAAATCCCAAGGGTTTTATATGATTATAATTTACATGAGAAAAATAATAAAATATTATCTCACACAAACACTTGTGAATTGTTAACAGGCCTAATCAGAATCGCGAAAGCGATTAATGACAACTAACTTGGTCGCATGTCTTTGGCAATGAGTTACGGGTCATGATAATCTTCTTGACTTTACCATCAAGAACATGAAATGAAACCATCACCAATCTAGTGTGACCGACCCAAAACCAACACCAATGTCGAAAGATCCACAACCGACCTCACCACGTCACTCCCGAAAGGAACCTTAAACTTAGAGCTCTGATACCATTTGTAGCGCCCCGGTCCGAATTCGTGGATTACCCATTGTCAACCCGGTCCAACCTGAGCGTTAGGTGTGAACTGCAATGAAACAACCTACATAATGTTACTCGTCCAGTTTTGTTTAGTTAACATTTTGTTTAGAATGCTATTTCTATTTAAATCAAGTTACGTGAGGGACATATGAGAAGCATCCCCAGAATCCAAGCTTAGAGAGATACTAATGTGATATAAAAAGAATATTTACTCCTACAACGCTCTCGAAATATGGAACCGTACCCAACTTGTCGTAATAAAGACGAAGGAATGACTCGAATGCCTAGTGAAAAAGAACAACAATGCAATATAGAATCAAACGACGAAAAGGAGACTTTAACACGTTATATCTACGTGCACTTGAAATAACCTTATATATGTACACATACGTATCCTTTAATAAAGGCAACCATTTTTCTATTCCAAAACGTTACTTATCCCGATCAATTCACCTTAATGTTATAAAGCACTTCTTTTTTGCTTGACTTGCCATTTATTTCTTGATTTAACACACCCAATAATGACCCTTGTTTAAGGAAAATCATTTCTTTTATCAAAATTTTCGTGTTACTCATACCAAATTTACCTTAATATTTTCATTGAAAGTCACCCTTCAACACACGCAAGCACCGTGTTAGAAAATACTTATTTACTTTGAAAACCTTCATAAATACACTCATGTGTTAATTAACTGTTAAATCTCTTTAGGTTGTTTAACTACCCATTTAGCCACTTCACTTGGCCATTCTTCTACTTTATGGACATGAATCAATTTTTACATTTACTTGTCCAACCTTTATCGGAATACTTATTAATTCATTCAAGTTAGGTTGTCCTTTCACGTATTCATCACACAACCCATTTCTTGACATATTTCATTTTCATTATCTTTTTTTCGAAATCTTCTAATATTTGCATACTTTATCAGGATCCACGTCGTTGGTTATGTTACCATATGCTCCAGTGATTTTGGGTCTTTCACCCCAAGGCTCCGGTCCCTCCTTAATTATTCCGGTGTCATATGAGTCCATCTTAATGTGTTTTAATATTTTACAAATGTCCACGTTACTACACTTTCCTTTATCGACCAAAGTCAAACCCCGGGGCTACACCCCAACTCGTGTTACACTTTAAAATCATAATTTCTAGTCCCTTACACTTTCATTAATTTTATTCTAAAAATCACGTTCATTTAGGACCAATTTTTGTAACACATTTTCAACATATTTATTTCATAAAAATATTCTACTTTACGTAAAATTAACATTTTATCCATTTATTCCCAACCTTGCCCCTTTTGTCCATTTTCACAAGTGTTCTTTTCCAAAAATATTATTAAGTCACACACACTAACTTCTTAAATATTTTTAACTCCTTAACACTTATTTAACACTTAAGAGTAACATACATATCAAATTTAAAATATCAGAAAACTCAATTCTTTTACCCTTTGGAGATTACTTCACAAGAAAATATCATTTTTCCCTTTTATTTCTACACGTAGTCTTAAATATACTTTTATCACAATTCCACCCCTTTTTCACAATTTAAAGGCCAAAATTTCATTTTTTATTCCATGTCTAAACCCATTTGAACCCTAATTAAACTTGTTCATTTGTTCATTACAAAAACACTACAATTTATATACATAAAAATATGGATTTAGGTCCAAAAATCTTATTAAATGGGTCTAACATATGGATCATTCTAGAAATTTTATAATATTGATAAACTGCTCCTTTTTAAGCTAAAAGACATTTTTATTTCTCCAAAACTTGAGTAAATGTCTATTTATACAAAAGACCCCAATTTTTATAAGAAAACTTTGAATATATTTGTTCGTAAAATATTCCCAACATTTTTATTCCATAAAAATGTTAAACACCAATTTTTCTTAAAATATATCATTTTGCTCAAAATCATTAAAATCTTTTGCAAATCCATTTTCACAAATCATAAGAAATATCATTCTTAAATCATATATGCATCTTGCTCTTAAAATCTATATGTAAGACCAAATACAAGGAAACTAAAGTTTAAAACTTAGGAGTAAAGTTTTTCCCCACCTCAAATGAAGCTCCAAAAAATGGTGGGATGAAGATAGAGGAAGATGACAACCTCCCACCTCCAAAGGTGACCTCAAAGAGGTTGCCTAGCTCCACAAATCTTGCCTCCAAGAAAGCTCCAAGTAAAACACCCCTTCAAACTCCAATGAGTTCTATAACACGTCTTTTGCGTATGTGTCATTGTAGAGTAAAGACAGTCAACCAAAAATCCCTTTTGGTACCGAAAAATATACTAAAATTGTATATTGGCAAGTAAGGGGTCAGTCCGCGCTCCTTAATGTGGACAAGAGCAAAGTGGAGGGATATTTATACTACTAATTATGAACTAAATTAAAACTGCACTAATAATTAAATAAAGTGATAAAGTGAGCTAAATATGAAGAGAAAATAATTATGAGATAATTCAAGGGATTAAACTTCACCACTTAACCCATTTATTTTTATTAATTAGTTTGTCTAGTTGAAATACCTCAAAATATATATAAATTCACAAATCAACTCTCGTTGCAAATGTAAAATTACATATAGTCTTTTTAGAAGATTAATATTTAAATTTCACATACTCACAAAAATTAGATTTAAACATTTTCTTAATAAATCACCCTCTAGGGAAAATTCACTAAAAGTATTTTAAATCATTAAAAATTACATTTTTAAAGTAGAAAATTTTGAATTATAATATTATTTAAAAATTACCTATCTCTAGTTTAATTAATAAATAAATATTATAATCTAAATTTGCGATTTTCTGTCGAAAATAATTCACCCTCTCTCTAGGCGTAAATATAAATTGTAAAAATTCAATATTAATATTCAAAGGGGCATCATAAATAAATAAACTGAAAATAAAAATAATTAAGTTAAGAGTTTCATCTCACCCCTTGAATGGGGTATTTAGCCTCTCATTTTGGTATTATTACATAATAAATGTAATAATGACACGATAAGAGGCATAATAAATAAAATATAATGAGAATAAATAAATAAACCAAGTTTCCTTGAGTTTGATATTAACTTCCCAAACTTGAACAATAATTACATCCACAAATCTGAATTTTACAATACTCAAAGATGTCATTCAACTCACATTTGTGTCTTACAAATATAATCAACTTCACACTCAAGTCACTATATAAAAAAAAATTATAAAAGAAGAAATAATTTTTTTATAAAATCTACTCCTAAAACTACAACTAAAAATGGATCCCAAAAATGGAGCACCAAAGCTTCTCCTCTACATTGTCTAAATTCCTCCTCCTCGTTCTGAAATGAAGAGAGTCTTCTTTTATAAGAGGCGTGTGGGACTAAGGGTAGAATTAGAAGATATAATAGATGAGGGTAGTTTAGGAATATGGGGTAAAAGCCATTTGACATTTATTTTTAGAGAAATGAATATGCTTGGGTGTTGTAGATAATGAGTTTAGCATGAAATGGGAAATAAAGCTTGGGTTAAAGGTAAATAGGTTTTGCAAGGGTTTTGATTTCGAGCTCGAACAGAGGTGTCAAAGGGGGGTTTTGGTGTTGGTTTATGGGATCGGATAATGGTTAGATTTTCGGGTCTAGGCAGAGGTCGGGTTGAAGCTCGAGTCGGGGGTAGGAATCGCGGGTCAGGATGGGAATGAAGGTCAGGTTTTAAGGTTGGAGAAAGCGGGTTCAGGCAGGTTCGGAGTCGGGTTTCGGAGGTTATGGCAGGTAATTTGTGTAATACCCCGTATTTTTATGGCTTTTAATTATGAGATTAATTAAATAAAATTGCTTTTAATTATGGGATTAATTAAATTAATTTGGGATAATTAATTGAAAATTAATTCGGATTTAAAAAACTAGCGAGACGAGAGTTAGTATTTAAATATGATGATAATGTTGAATATTGCTGAGTGATTATGGTAATATGTGATTCTTGAATTTATTAAAATTGTCGTGAGTTGAAAATACGACAGTTTCGATAATTTAGTTGAGACGCGTGTGTCAGTCGTGTCGGGACCCAATTTAATGGATTTAAATGTATTTTATTTTTATGTCATTCGTATGATCTTTTTGAGTGCACCAACGTATCCGGAAGGGTCGAGATAGTCAGAAAATACTAGCCGGGAGTTTAGTTTGGGACCCGGGGCATTTTTAGGCCTAACCGGCAACCCGAGAGGGTATTTTAGTCATTCCTATTTTTGGTGAATAAGGACCTACGAATTTTAGACTGATATTATCAGCCAACACTTGAGTCCTTTAGGGTTTTCACAACCAAAAAGCATAATGGCAATTAGAGAAGAAGATAGGAGAAGTTCCAAGGGTTTTCCATGGCCATAACCACCACTTAGAGGCTTTTGCACCACCATCGGATAAATCGGAAAGAAAGGATCATCCCCATACCGTCTACTTCATTGGATCAAAATCTCTATTTCAGGAAAGTGATTTATCTTGCAATAATTTATGGCATAGACTTTGCATGATAGTTTAGGTTTGATGTCAATTTATGAATAATGGCAAAAACATGAAATTCGAGACTTAATAATTGATTTGGGGTAGGTTTGCGTGTAGTGGTGCTTCTGGAAATGTTTGATGAACGAAATTTAATTGAGGATTATGATGATTATGGAAGAAGTAGTGAAGAATTAGGGTTGTAGTGAAATTGATGACTTTTGATCCAAGAAAACGATGTTATATTATAGTTTAATGATTCTTGAACGTTCAAACTTATGTATATATGTTGGCTTAATGATTAGTAAACTTTCTTGGGAGATTGGGACGTTGGAATGGAGGATTTGGGGTGTAAAAATGGTAAAACCCGTAACTGTTGAAGAGAAATCTGGGCAAAAACCTGCTTGATCGATCGATCGATCGATCCATGAATGTCGATCGATCGATCATTTTCTTCGATCGATCGACCTCTCCTGATTTTTGGCAATTGTTTCCCTTTAAGGTTTAATGAAAAATCCAAAGCCGATATTGATTCTTAGGGTGATTAATATAATATTGTGGGACTTATTTAAGGTCAGTAGGGTCTTAGTTATTACCCGAAAAATGTTATAACTTATGGGATTGAACGTTATAATTATGAGCGATTACCGAGTAAGAACGGTTTGAAATCTTTCAAATTGGGACTGAAAGTGGACTGAAAGATAATGTAAGGGTATGAACACTATCAGAGAGATTTTATATTTGCTAAGATAACCTTAGGAACAAATGGGAGACCTAGTATTCACTTGGGATAGGTATAGGTACCTGAATCTGTATGACGAGACTTGTCGCGTTAAATAAATATTACGTAGAATATCCGGAATGTAAATATTGTGGCTGAGACTTAATATATAGGGGAGGAGTATACCTATATTGAAATTGTATATATACTGGTTGTGTGATTTTCTAGTATATGGATTATTGTGTGTATAACATACCTACCATACTTCCTATCATGGGAGGTTGTTTGTAAGAGGATAGTCTGGTCTCAATGTGACCTTCAGGGGGACTTTAGATTGAATATGGGTTATTAATATGTTTTATTTGGGTGTTACGAGTAGATACCCTATGTTAGAATGAGAACGCATGAGTGGTGCAGACTAGTTAGCTAGCAGCATAACTAGGATGGGTTAAGGGTCTACGTTAGGCGTGCACAGTAGTTGAGAGGTGAGAAACTCATGTGAGAGTACGCAACTAACTTTTTTATTATATGTGTTGTTTAATATTGTAATTTAAACACTTGCTATATTTTTAAACTGTTTTCATCTCGGGCCCTGACCCGTTTGCTTTCAAATCTATTTTTCTTGTAAAACCTTTTAGGTGCCCAACCACTGGAATGCCAAGCATAGGAGTTCCATTATATTATTGACGTGATGTAGCTGCTGTGGAAGTTACAGGTTCTCGGTATTAGACGCCTTCACATTTTGCACTTGATTCTACTCAGGGTTACTCATCTGTTAGGGCATGTCGCCCATTTCCATTTAGAGATAGCATTCTCAAACTTTTAGTTTTATTTCAGATGTTGGTTTATTTATTCAGACTCATGTATCGGGACTTTATTTTTACTCTGGTATTATATTGGATTGTTTACTACAGACTCAGTTTATTTCATTTCGCTGATTACTCATTTGAGATTGTTTATGCGAAAAATGGTTGTTGACTTAATTACTTGGATTATGTTAATTTAATTAGTAAAATTTGGCATCTCTCTTTTTAAATATTAGGTGGCTAGTAATAAATTAAATATTTTCGACAGTGATGCTACAACGGAACCAACTTGATATTCTGTATTAATTGAATAAAGGAGTAGTTACTCGGTATTTAATTAGACGGGGTATTACAATTTGTATTCTGGCCAGCTCCGATTTTAGCATTAGGTTACCGCCGATGTGATAAAGGTTGGAATGGGAAGGTCGGTAGGAGCTATGGTGGTGCCGGGTTATGTGGATTTTGGCAGATGGTTGGCCAGAGGTTTTTCCCGACGAAGTGAAGTGGGATTTCGAGTTTGAAGAAATGGGTAGGGTCGATTTTCAGTTGGGTTAATTTTCAGTTTTAGGTGCCATGGAGGAGAGAGAAAGGATGGGTGAGATGTGTGAGGAAGAAGATGGGGCTTAGATTAGGTGTAGGTGAGGTGTATGGTAGTTAAGTGTATGTGTGTAATATGTGCACCTAAAACTTTCTAAGACTCAACTAATAATATAAATTCTAATGAAAAACTAAAATTTAAAGTCCTAACTTAATAAAATAAAAGTAAAGAAAATATAAAATACATTAAACTTAGAAAATTAAATTCCTAATCTAAATGCTAAAATGAAGTAATCCGAATAAACTTAAACTAATAAAAAGAAAATATAATAAAATATTAATAAAACTAAACTAATAATGAAAAATAAAAATAAAACTAACACCTATTATAATATAAAAACACTCGACGCACAATATATATTTACATAAAATAATAAAACACCGAAAATCAATATAATAAAATAAAATAAAACAAAATAAAATAAAAATAAAAAGAATTAAAAATGACACAATCTAAATAATACTACACACACAGAGAATAATTTAAGGACATGCTAGGAAGGTACGGGCTAGGTTAGGGGATAAGGTAATAGGTACGGGGATTGGGGTTTAGCTCAATTTAACGGCATAACTGCCACTTTGTTGTACTTGACCACTTATTTATAGCAATTGCCTTGAATTAAGCTTGTTTGGCACCGCAAATGCTTATTGCCCTACAAAACAAACAAGTACCAACAAAAGTCCGATTTTACCGAAAAATAGCAAGTAAAATGCGTCTATTTGAGGTATAAATATAACACTTTTGGGTTCTTATTACATTACCCCCAAACGAAACATTGCTAGTACTCGAGCAAAAATAAAAATAAAAAAGATTAGAAACCAAAAGTGTGTCACTTTCGCGAGAACTTGCGATTTCACTTAGCATGTGCAACAAGCCGTTAAACCTCTAAGTTGCCATAGAGGACGAGTGTTGTCTAATGAGGGTTTTAAGTGAATATACCCACAAAATTCTTTATTTGAAAAAGGAAGTTAATCTCATCTTTAGATAGAGAAATATCATACAATCCATTATTTAAGGAATACGAGTAATGTGTATGAAGTATATTAAAGGTGAACTCACTTAATCCCCAAGGAATCACTTAAAATGGCTTTAAGTGTCATAAGAGTAATTTGTAGATCACCTTATAAAATCAACGATTCGACTTCCAAATCTCACCGAATATATCTCTCTAAAATGATCTCTCAAAAATTGGGTAAGTGTATCTCTCTTATGTGTGAGAATGTGAGTCGATTTAAACAAGTTCAAACGTCTCACACACATATAAGAATTGGCTTTTATTGTTACTTTAAAAATTGGATTTTCTCTCTCTAGGTCTCCATGCACGAATGCATGGCGGCTACTAACCCTAGTACCTTGATTAGGTCCAATTACGATCCTATTCATTCTTCCTCGACTGAACCTCAACCTATTACACAGAATCAAATCATCTCCAAACCTTCTTTCTCAAAATATTTCCATGAAGTAGTTGGTAACCTGAACCCTAAAATTCCTATATTCCATGAGATGCAATCCTACAAAGGTGAGCCTGCAATTTTTCTTGAGCATGATTATATAAAAAAGATCTCTGAACCATTCAAATATTATTTAGTTGGCAAGTTCACACATGGGAAACCTCCTATTGAAGACATCAAAAGAATGTTTACATCGATGGGGCTGCAATCATCTTTTGATGTGGGACTCATTGATTTCAAACATGTCATGATTAAACTTTATCATGAAGAAGATTTTCATAGGCTTTGGTTGAGACAAACATGGTATATTCATGTTTTCCTATGAGGGTCTTCAAATGGACACATGAATTCCATCCAGAAAGTGAAACTCCGGTGGTTCCAGTAGTCTTTTTTCAATAAACCTTCCCCTTCTGCCTATTCATCTTACAATCGAGATAGTCTTTTTTCGATATGTGGTGCAGCAGGTAAACCTATTAAGATGGATAGTGCTACAACATCTTTGGGTAGACCTAGCCTAGCTAGGGTTTTCTTAGAGGTGGATCTAAGGAAACAATTGTGGTGTATTTTGACTCTTCGGTGGCTTCCCGTTGGTTCACGGCTGTTTTGGGAGAAAAACAGATTTTTCTTTATATATACAAAATTGCCACTTTGAGGAAAATCCATAAATAGAAGCTTATTTTCTATTTTTGTGCAGTGCTATTTTTTCCAGTAAGAGTGAACATTTTGTGAGTTTTTCAAAGAGAAAAGTGAGTGAGAGCTTCTTGTTTAAGATTAGTTATTATGCTTGGTTGTGAGTGACTTTCTTGGAGAGATAAAGAGTGTGAGTGTGTAACCTTGTGGTTCCTCCATTTATCAAAGAAAGAAGAAATCCTACCATTGTGGATGTAACCCTTGATTGGGTGAACCACGTTATATTGTTGTCGTTTCTTTGCTTTAATTGCTTGTGTATTCTTGTTATCCTACTTGTTGATTATTGATTGGATTCGTTTTGAGTTTGCACACTTAGTTTTCATTAGGAACAATGTCTTGGGTGTTTTCCGCACACCAAGTGTTTGGTAAAATTCCGAAGTGAGTTTTATGGTCTTTGTTGCTTAACATAAGACTGTTTTAGCGCAACAAGTGGTATCAGAGCTTTGGTTGCTTGGTTTGCTTGGTATTTTGGTTCGGCTTGCATCAATTTGAGTGATATTGACATAAGTTCTAGAATTTGTTCCAAATGGCGGAAGAGGTGTCGCATACTCTCGAATCAACTTCTACAAGCGGAGGCTCTAAGAAGTGGGATCCTAGTTATGGATCCAGAGGCTCAATGAAGTTTGAGATAAAACCTTTTGATGAGAAAATTAATTTTGGCTTGTGGCAAAGAAGGATGCGGGGTGTTCTTGTTCAACAACGGTTGGTTATAGCATTGTTGGGTATAGAGAAGCGTACGGTGGATATGACCGAAGCTGAATGGAGCGATATTGATCAAAGGGAGATTTCTTTAATTGAAATGTATATCACGGATGATGTGCTCAATCACGTGATATCGGAAACCACAGCCAAGGGCATGTGGGATCAATTGGAGGAGATTTATTTGGGCAAGTCTTTGTCAAATAAATTGTTTCTAAAGAAGATGCTCTTCAAGTTAGAAATGAAAGAGGGCGGTGATATGATGAAGCATATAAATGTCTTCAATGCTTTGATCAACGATTTGAACCGGATTGATGTTCAATTTAGCGAGGAGGATCGAGCGTTGTTGTTGCTTGCTTCGTTGCCCGATTCATATGAGCACTTTGTCACCACACTTATGTTTGGAAAGACTACTCTCAAGTTCAATGATGTAATGCAGGACATCATTTCTCACGTGGCCATGAAGAAGAAAAATGGTAGCGGTGGAGGTAGTTCATCTTCTCAAGGTAAAGGCTTGGTAGCCAAGGTTGGTGGTGGTGGACGAAGAGGAAGGTCGAAGTCTAGGGGTGAAAATAATCGGGGCTTCCAAAGGTCTCAATCTCGAGACATTAGCACGGTTGAGTGTTTCAAGTGCCATAAAAAGGGTCACTTTAAACGGAATTGTCTGGAGTGGAAGAAAGATGATAAGAAAGGAGACGCTACTAAGGATGTGGCCGATGTTGCTACTTTAGAGGAAGGCGAAGAGGTTCTTACTTGTTTTTCCGTTGATCACGTTGATGGTTGGATTCTAGATTCCGGATGTTCATACCACATGTGTCCGAACCGGGAATGGTTTGAGGATTACAAGTTCAATACCGGTGGTGAGATTCTCATGGGAAACAATGCTACGTGCAAAGTAGTGGGAATCGGGTCGGTGCACATAAAGATGTGGGATGGGGTTGTCCGAACCTTAAGTGAAGTGAGGCACGTTCCGGCACTTAAAAAGAACTTGATTTTCTTAGGCGCACTCGATTCAAAGGGGTGTGTGATTCAAGCTGAGGGTGGGGATTTGAAGGTCAAAAGGGGATCGATGGTAATTTTGCACGGCACAAAATTACCGAACAATCTTTATATATTGAAGGGAAATATGGTAGTGGGTGGAGCGGCAGTCTCCACGGAGCCTGAAATCGACGAGCTACAATTGTGGCACATGAGACTTGGTCACATGAGCCAACGGGGCATGGAAGAACTTCATCGGCGAAAGTTGTTGAAAGGGGTTCACGGATGCAAGCTCGATTTTTGCAAGTATTGTGTGATGGGGAAGAAAACTCGAGTGCAATTCACTATATCTTCGAACAAGAGTAAAGGGACTCTTGACTATATTCATTCCGACGTGTGTGGGCCTTCGGATGTTATTTCCATAGGCGGCTTTAGATACTTTGTGACTTTCATAGATGATTATTCACGAAAAGTGTGGGTCTACTACTTGAAGGAAAAATCGGAGGTTTTCGAGAAGTTCAAGGAGTGGAAAGCCATAGTGGAGAATCAAACGGGGAAGAAGATCAAGTATTTGAGGAGCGACAACGGGGGTGAGTATAGAGATGGTGGGTTTCTCAAGTATTGTAAAGATGCGGGCATCACAAGGCACTTTACCGTTAAGAAGACTCCACAACAAAATGGGGTGGCGGAGAGGATGAACCGCACCATTATGGAAAGGGCAAGGTGCATGAGGTTTCATGCCGGGTTACCGAAATCATTTTGGGCAGCGGCTCTTGATCACGCCGTGTATTTGGTGAATCTGTCACCAAATTCGACTCTTGGTTTGAAGTTTCCGGAGGAAGTATGGTCGGGGCACGAGGTCGACTACTCTACTTTGAGGGTGTTCGGATGTCCGGGGTACGCTCACATTCCTAGTGACGAGAGGACTAAAAATGACCCGAGAACTCGCCGATGTATTTTCCTAGGCTATGGAAAAGGGGTAAAGGGGTTCAAGATTTGGGATCTGTCTACGAGGAAGCTAGTTGTTAGCCGAGATGTAAGGTTTGGTGAGACGTCCATGTTGAAGGCCAAGGAGCTCCTGGAATATGCCGATGATGGTGGTGTTAGAACTGTCGAGATTCCTTTGGTATTTCCGAGATCATCAACCACCGATAGTGATAGTGCATCTACCAGTGGTTCAAGTGATTCTCAATCGGGTGATGACACGGTTGAGGTGGAGCCGAATGAGGATGATTTGGGAGAGGAGTCGGTTGAGGTGGAGGACACTCAACGGGTGGAGCAAGTGCCATCCATAGCACGTGACAGAGAGCGTTGGGAGATCAAGCCACCATCTAGGCTTGGTTGGGAAGAGGTAAATTACGCTCTCATTTCTAGTGAGGGTGATCCAATGACATACAAAGATGCCATTAATTGTGATGTCAAGGCGAGTTGGATGGGTGCTATGTCGGAGGAGATGGAAGCTTTACGAAAGAACTCTGTGTGGGAATTGGTTCCTAAACCCTAGGGGAGACACATTGTTGGCTCTAAGTGGGTGTATAGGAAGAAAGAGGCAATTAACAAAATAGAAGAACCGAAGTACAAGGCAAGGCTAGTAGCGAAGGGGTTTTCACAAAAGGAGGGGATTGACTATGATGAGATCTTCTCCCCGGTGGTGAGGCATACTTCGATACGGGTGTTGTTGTCAATGGTTGCTCAATTCGATATGGAATTGGAGCAAATGGATGTGAAAACGGCTTTTCTTCACGGTGATTTGAAGGAGCTTATTTACATGGTGCAACCGGAGGGGTTCAAGGAAGTGGTAAAGCAAGATCATGTGTGCCGGCTTAAGAAGTCATTGTATGGGCTTAAACAGTCGCCACGACAATGGTACCTACGGTTCGATACCTTCATGTTGCGGGTTGGTTACATGAGATGTGATCATGACCATTGTGCATATTTTCGGGTTCTTGATGATGGTTCGTTTGTTTTGTTAATGCTCTATGTGGATGACATGCTCATTGCGTGTCGGGACATGTCACGGATAACGGAGCTCAAGGTGGAATTGAGCCGGGAGTTTGACATGAAGGATCTTGGTGCGGCGCAAAAGATTCTTGGTATGGAGATTAGACGAGATAGAAAAGTTGGCAAGTTATGGTTATCTCAGAAAAATTATATTTCGCATGTCATCGGGAAATTTGGCATGTTGGATGCCAAGGCCACTTCTACCCCGTTAGCTTCACATTTCGCTTTGTGTGCAAAGCAATGTCCCTCTACGGATGATGAGTTAGAGGAGATGGCTTCAACGCCGTATGCTTGTGCCGTGGGGTGCCTTATGTATGCTATGGTTTGCACGAGGCCGGATATCGCCCAAGCCGTGGGTGTGGTTAGTAAGTACATGTCGAATCCGGGAAAAGAGCATTGGAAAGCGGTGAAATGGATTCTTCGGTATCTAAAGGGAACCAAGTCTATGGGCATTGTGTTTGAACGGAAGAAAGGGGCCGAGTTTGTTGCGGGGTATGTGGATTCGGATTATGCGGCGGATCTTGATAAGCGGAGATCTACATCGGGGTATGTATTCACTATTACTAGCGGGCCGGTATCTTGGAGATCCATGTTACAAGCGACAAGTGCTTTGTCTACCACGGAGGCAGAGTATATGGCACTTACGGAAGCATCAAAGGAGGCGGTTTGGTTAAAGAGTTTGGTGAGTGAATTGGGGATGAAGCAAGAGAGTGTTCGTCTTCATTGCGATAGTCAAAGTGTTATGCATTTGGCTAAGAATCAAGTGTATCGTGCCCGCACAAAGCATATTGATGTGCGGTATCATAGAGTTAGGGATTGGGTTAATTCCGACGAGGTTTTGATTGAGAAGGTGCACACGGATGAGAATGCAGCAGATTTCCTCACCAAACCTGTGACTACAGAGAAGTTTAGGCATTGCCTAAAGCTTCTAAATCTCACTTCTTGTTGAAATTCGAGGAGAGGCTCCTCGGTTAGGTGGAGCCGCATTGAGCTTGGTAGATTTCGGGGTGATCTTCAAGCGGGTTCAATGGTTTTCATTCCGAGTTTTTTGGTTGGATCATTCGGATCGCCAAGGTGGAGTTTGCGGTGTATTTTGGCTCTCCGGTGGCTTCCCGTTGGTTCACGGCTGTTTTGGGAGAAAAACAGATTTTTCTTTATATTTACAAAATTGCCACTTTGAGGAAAATCTATAAATAGAAGCTTATTTTCTGTTTTTGTGCAGTGCTGTTTTTTCCAGCAAGAGTGAACATTTTGTGAGTTTTTCAAAGAGAAAAGTGAGTGAGAGCTTCTTGTTTAAGATTAGTTCTTGTGCTTAGTTGTGAGTAACTTTCTTGGAGAGATAAAGAGTGTGAGTGTATAACCTTGTGGTTCCTCCATTTATCAAAGAAAGAAGAAATCCTACCATTGTGGATGTAACCCTTGTTTGGGTGAACCACGTTATATTGTTGTCGTTTCTTTGCTTTGATTGCTTGTGTGTTCTTGTTATCCTACTTGTTGATTATTGATTGTTGATTGGATTCGTTTTGAGTTTGCACACTTAGTTTTCATTAGGAACAAGGTCTTGGGTGTTTTTCGCACACCAAGTGTTTGGTAAAATTCCGAAGTGAGTTTTATGGTCTTGGTTGCTTAACATAGGATTGTTTTAGCGCAACAACAATTACCTAAGAGGATTTGGATTGCAAATAAAGAAACTGGTCGTGGGTTTTGGCAAATGTTTGTTTACGAAGATCTGTCTAAATATTGTTTTTATTGTGAGAAGAGAGGTGCTTGTTCAAATCAGAAAAACCACCTATGTATGCAAGACGGGAGTTTAAAGGCAATCCCCAAGAAGATTTGATTAAAGAGGTTGAAGCTAGAAAAGAATCTACTAAAGAATGGGTCAAAAAAACTTTTAAGAAGGTACAAAAAGATTCTCAAGAAGTTCAAAAGTTTAATAATCCTCCAATTGTTCCTAGAAACAGTCAACAGTCAGTGAGTCAATAACAGTAAAGTTCCTAAAGACCTAATCTCCCAACCAGTTAGACAACCCAAAATAACATCTTTTTTTGAAAGAACAATCCATCCTATGCAATTTGGAGAACCCAACAACCTCGATCCAAATTCTCTTGGTCACAGAAATATGAGTTAAGAAGATAACTTTCATGACCAAGAACCTATCACCCCTAACTTTGAGACTAAGAAAGTAGAAATCAATGATCATTTTCAAGAAGCATCTAGTCCAGACTTCTCAAAGAACAGTGCAAATGGAAGGTTGGAAGGGAATTCACAAGCAGTAAAAGTAGAAGTGAATAAATCAGAATATCAAGTTTTTAAAGGAGTTACCAAGGAAAAAAAAGTCACAACCACTCTGGAGTCAATCTAAAATCCCAAAATGTAAGAGTTTTGAGATCAGGTACTAAGTTTTTTTTCTCGAAATTATCTCAATGATTAATACAATCATTTGGAGTATTAGAGGCATATTTAAAAGGGGGCATTAAAGGAAGCTTAAAAGGCTTTGTAGAATTCATTTAATATTTATTCTTGTCATCATTGAGCCAAAACTTAATGTGGAGAAGATGGAATCATTCAAAATTAAGCTGGGATTCAATCAAGCTTTTGACAGTACAAACAGTAAGATTCGATGCTTTGTTAAAGAAGGTATTCCCTGCTCTTTAGAATCTTCTATGGACCAATGTCTAAATATGTCTTTCAGTATAGATAATAAGTCAGTAATCACCAGTTTTGTCTATGCTAAACATACCAAGATAGAAAGGAGAGACCTTTGGCAATTTCTTCATCAAAACTATAGAACTGGAAATTGGTTAGTTGGAGGTGATTTCAATGTGGTGGATAACAAAGAAGAAAAAGCGAGAGGTAATGAAGTTAACATGTCATCATCTTTTGAATTTTTAGAAGCTATGGAAATAAATGATCTCAATGACTTGGGTTTTGAAGGCTCCAAATACACCTGGTTCAGCAAAAGAGAAGGTTCTGATAGAATTTGGTGCAGATTAGACAAAGTTTTTGCAAATCTTAATATGCTTGATTGTGTCTCTTTTGACATCCAACACCTGAACAAGCTTCATTCAGACCATAGCCTCTTCTCATCTCATTTTCTAAACCTTCTTCTTCTAATTCTAGACCTTTCAAATTTCTTCAGTACTGGTGTTCAAACATCAAAATCAATGAAGTTATTTCGAAGTATTTGAATTCTACATCTCATCAAAACCCTTTCACCTCCATTTCTTTAAAGTTTAAAGCCTTAAGAAAAGACCTGTCAACTTGGAGTAGAACCACATTTAGAGACATTTTCCAGGAAGCTAGAAATGCTGAAGATGATCTTCTTGCGAAGGAGGTGGAATTTGAGTCAGATCCATTTGAAGTAAATAGAGAAAACTTATCTTTGGCTCAAGCTAGGAGCATTCAAAAATTGGATATTGAGGATTCTTTTGGGAGACAAAAATCTCATGAAAAGTGGCTTAGAGAGGGGAATAAAAATTCATCATTTTTCTTTAATTCAGTCAAGATAAAGAAAAGCACCTGGGTATTAAAGAAATCAAGGATGAAAGGGGTAATTTCATTACTGATGAAACAGCTATTCAAGAAGAAGCAGTGAAGTTTTTCAAACATCAGTTCACATTAGAAGGTGGGGACATCATTTCTGCAGATGACAAATTTCTGAAAGTTATCCCCCAATTTATCTCTCAACAAACCAATGATACTCTTTGTGCAGTGCCTGATCCAGAAGAAGTTAAAGAGGAAATTCATCAATTAAGCAGACAAAGTTTTGCAGGCCCTGAAGGCTTCCATGGTATCTTTTTTGTCAAATTCTGGGATATTATTCTTAAGGACATTGTGGCTGCTGTTCAAAGCTTTTTCTTGGGAGCTTTCATTCCTAGAAGTGTGTCTTCTACACTGATTGCCCTCATTCCCAAAATCTCTTCCCCTAAAACCTTCTCAGACTTCAGACCTATTAGCCTTGTCAACTTTCTCAATAAAATTCTTTCAAAAATCCTGGCAAATAGACTCAATCTTTGTCTCCCTATGCTCATTTCTCCTACTCAAACTGGCTTCATCAAAGGCAGAGACATTTTTTAGAATGCAATTCTAGATCAAGAAATGGTTTCTATGATTAACAATAAAGATTTTGGGGGTAATATGGTCCTTAAGTTGGATCTTGTTAAAGCTTATGACAGAGTTTTATGGAATTTTCTCATTCTAATTCTTAGAGAGATTGGTTTTTCTGAACTTTGGGTAGACATGATATGGAGATTAATTTCAATCTGTTGGTTTTAAGTTATAATGAATGGTAGTCCTCAAGGGTATTTCAAGTCCTACAGGGGTCTTAGACAAGGAGACCCCCTCTCACCTAGTCTATTTATTATCATGGCTGAAGCTTTTTCAAGAAATTTGATTGAGGCTATCCCATTTTCTCATGGTTATAAAATGCCCCTAGGTACCTATAGTTTCAATCATCTAGCTTATGCTGATGATATTATTATTTTTTCTTCAGGAGATAAGAAAGATCTGAATATTATCATGGATTATCAAAGAGTATGAGAGGGCATCAGGCGAAAAATTGAACAAACTCAAAAGCCAAATGTTTCTTTCCAAACACATACCCCATTCCAAGGCCAAAGAAATCCAAGCAATTACAGGTAATCCTAATAAAAACTTTCCTATTTTATATTTGGGTTGTCCTATTTTTGCAGGTAGAAAGAAGAACTCTCTCTTTGATCACTTGCTTTTGAATATTCAAGCAGTTCTTAGAGGATGGAAGGCGAAATTTCTTAACTTTGCAAGCAAAATTCAACTCTTAAAGAGTGTTCTTACTTCTATGCCAATTCACACTATAGCAGCTATATACCCTACCAAGTCAGTGATATCAAGGATTGAAGCTATGTTTCCTAGGTTCCTATAGGGATCAACTGAATATTTGAGGAAGATTCATTGGTGTAAGTGGGATCAAATATGTAAACCTGTGGCAGAAGGGGGTCTGGGAATCAGAAAACTTGAAGACATATGTGATGCCGTGTCTATAAAACTCTGGTGGAAGCTTTGAACATCAAAATCTCTTTGGGCATCATTCATCAAAATAAAATACTATAAGAAGAAGCATCCTACTGAAGTAACCCCAAAAAATTTCTCCGACACTTGGGGAAGATTGTGAAAAATGAGAAATATAGCTGAAAGTAATATCAGATGGAGATTGGGTAATGGCCAAATTGATCTGGTCATGGACCAATGGATGGTTTTAGGTCCAATTTCTTCTAGTTCTGAACGCCAAAGTATTGGCCCTATCTTTGATTATTGGATCAAACAAGCAGTGGAACAAAGAGAAGCTTTTTCAAGTGCTCCTAGTTCAAGTAGTAAACCAAATTCTTCAGGAACCTAATTGGGATATTCAAATTGATGAAGCAATTTGGGTCCAAAATGATTCGGTTCATTTCTCCTTTGCTTCAGCTTGGCAGGTGTGCAGAAAGGTAGATTGTAGAGTTACTAGTTCAAATTTTATTTGGGATTCTCATATTCCTCCTAAATTTTATGTGCTCAGTTGGAAAATATTGAGAAGATTCATTCTCACATATGATGCTATCAGAAGAAAAGGGATCAGAGGTCCATCTAAATGTGTTTGTTGTAAGCAAAATGTAGAAGATCTTGATCATTTATTCTCAAATAGTGAGGTTGTTGTCATGGTCTGGTCTTTCTTTAACAACAGCATGGGTATTCTCTCCTCAGGAACTGTTAGACAAAGATTCATCTATTGGTGGTTGGCTTCTAAGAAAAATTCACTTCCAGTTTTTAAAATTATTCCCCCTATCATATGTTGGCATTTATGGATTCACAGAAATAAAGCCAAATATGATATTCTCACTATGTCTTTTGCCTCCATTTTAAAGCACATTCAAGAAGATATGCTCATCATTAAATCTCCTTTAAGAAAGTTAACATTATTCCCAGTTTGGTTAAGTGGTCTTTCCCTTCAAAAGGTTATCTTAAACTCAATATGGATGGAAATTCAATGGGTAATCCTGGATTCAGTGGAGGTGGGGGTATTTTCAGGAATCATTTGGGAGAAGTGTTATGGGTGTTTCATTCTTCTTATGGAATCAAATCAATTCTTCAAGCAGAGGCTGCTTCTCTTCATCACGCTCTCCTTTTGTTTCAAGATTTAAAAGATTATGATTTAATTATTGAATCTGATACAAAGATCCTTATTGAAGTTATTAAGGGGAGCATTTCTTGCCCTTGGAGAATTAGATGGGAGGTGGATAAAATCAAAAGTCTCTTAGCTCATCTTTCTTACAGTCTGCATCATATTTTCAGAGAAGCTAACTTGACAGCTGACTTTCTAGCAAAATCGGGTAGCTTTGATAATACTCCTTTGTTTCCTTACAACATTGAGGATCTTCCTAGTGTTTTTAGAGGCATTCTTAAGATGGATGCTCTTTAAAATCCCTCTATTAGGAATTTGAAAGGTTAATTTTAATCTTTCATTTTTTTCTTTTGGTTGTGCAGAGAGCTTCATTTGTTTTTGGTTCTTTTCTGTAGTTGTAAGCTTCAGTGAGGGCTCTTCTCACTTGTGTATAAATAAATTTTTTATTATAAAAAAAACACATATCAGAAAAAATGCATAAAAGAAAGAATTTGACCTCAAGGAAGGAATGCAAATCACTATATCGAGAATGTCGAGTTATTCACCACGTGGAATTTTCATTCGCCCAAACACTTCACCAAGGGTAAATAGATGTTAAGGGATGAGAGGGAATGATATGGGTAATATGGGTGATATGATGATTTTTAGGATTTTGAGAAGAGTGGATAAGAACAATTAATGTCTCCATTTCACAAAATTTTTTGATCGCATGTTTTTCTTTTTTTGATATATCGCTATTTTTTTCTTTTCTTCTCTTTTTTTTGGGATTTTTTTTATGTGATACAATTCGTCTTTTAGAGCACAAATTAAGACATTTTACATATATAACTTCAAACACTCTTTTCTCAAAAACCAAGGGAGCGATGGAATGATGATATGGATGGTATGAATGATGTGGTAATATGGAAAATGGATGGTGGGAAATGGAAAATGGGGTAAAGGATTAGTGTTCGGGACAAACTAGAAGATACGTGTTTCTTATAACTCGAAAGTGATGTCATCCTCAGTGATGATGCCAAAATTTGAAGGATAATGAGATCATGTAATGACTTAAAGTACGGTATCCAAAAAAAGTTGAGCCAACTTGTGACTCGGAGATTTCATAAAAAATTCCCAAAAACGATGAAAAGCTCAAATCTCACAGGTTTAAGTCTCGATAAATGATTTTTAAGGTGTTCATGAAAAATATTTTCACTCTTCAACTTTAGACTGTAATGACAATAAGTGCGCAAGAAGCGTTGAGTCTAGGAATTTATGGTGCAATATGCCTTATGAAGTATTACTTAAGCTTAAAAATGCAAAAATCAACATCAGGCTCAACATAAAGTATTCTAGACTTCTAATGGTGGATGATAGATAAATCACGTCAAAGATAAGAAAACGGGTAAAAAGTGAAAAATGTAACTTGTTTCTGACAAAAAAAATTCAAAATAGGTTCGATTTTGAGAAATACCCCACCCCCAAACAAAGAAGAACATCGTCCTAGATGTTTAAAAACATATTTTGAACTTTTTAAAGCACGGGGAATGAAAGAATATATCAAAATCGATCGATAATAAAGTTGCACTACACGTATCCAACATGAAACTTGAATAAGTAATGAGACAAAAATGTGTACAAGTCTACAAACACGATAAAGAAATGCGTGGTGAGAAGCACCACCCCCAACAGGATAGAACTCGTACTAAAAAACAACGGGCTGCCTCTCAGTAGCACTAAGTTTAATGTCTTCAGCCAGACGTAAGCGTACTCACGCCTAAAGATATGAACTATGATAACACAGGGTGGCAGAAGGTGGGGGTGATGACAGTCACCCCCAAACAAGACTGAAAAATCAGTTTTGTTTGGACATAGACTACTCGAGTTAGAGCATCATGCTTATAGCAAAGCATCGGTGGGCCACAGGTGGGTGGGAAGGAAGGTATATGAAAGTATGGAGAGGCGGATAGTGAAGAGGCACCGATCATGGGACTTATTGAGCTTAAAAGTGAGGGCAACAAGGGCCCTATAAGCATGATGCTCTAACTGGATGGGAAGGAAATATGTCTTAAAAATTGGGATGTGGTGGGGATCATAGAAAGTACACGACCTTTCTATAAATGGACGATGGTAATGGTTACGCCGTGACACATTAGTGAGTTGTCATGGGAATAATTAACACCACAAGGAAGTAGTGTGCGTGAAGGAATAGGCTCAATGTCACGGGTGAGAGTGGCACCACATATACTCTCATGGATGGAGGGTGGTTTCAGGTGAGGATACAAAGATTTGAATGGGAACATTCAAAGTATAATATCAAGGTCCAAACCAAGTGGTTGGGTGGGAGTGGCAATGGGTGGTCGGGTGGGACAAAGGGTGGGAGAAGATGATCCAACTCAAGTGTAGGGGACACACACTCGTCGAGAGGAGTAAAGGAAAACTCACAAGGGAGCGTGGTATCTAAAGATGGAGTGGTCAACTTCTCCACAAGAACATCACCAATAAATGCGGTGGGTAAGTCAAACGAGGCATCAAAATTGAAGATAAAGGAATCATTAGAAATATTGGGCTCAAAGTGAGCCATGCATAGTGGGACATTATCCATATCAAGAGAGATGAGAACCATCTCTGATACAATCTCGAGAAAATGGTGAGCACTCATAGCTGAAGCTAACCTATAATGAAGTGGTTCCTCGGGAACACAAGCGATGGGCTCAATAGATGTAGACTCATGCATTTTTTTGGATTCGTTGGGAAAGGGAGTTCAAACCTCAATGGTGGGTTCCTTGAATGTGCCAGGGTTGGGATCAGTCTCATAATCGATGGATAAATCAACACAATTGTCAACTTGGCGCTCGGACCATGGAATTGTCTCAACGTCAAGATTCTCGGGGTGGTAGGGTTGGTCACACTCAAAATTAGTGGCACAAGACGACTCATCATCACTCCACGTGGGGGCAACAATGGGTTGACTTGAGGTGAAATCCGACTCTCTGGCACATTCAAATTCATTAAGGCATTGTTCAAGCCGTTGGAGAGCTTGATTTTGATATTGAGTGGCTTGCTCGAGGATGAACTTTTGTAAGAGGCTTTTAAGAACGAAGGTAGATGATAGTGGTGGAGTGATGGGTGGTGGTGGTGGACATAACTCACTATGGACATTAGGAAGCATACAATACTCATATGAAGTGTGGGGAGTGGGGTCAAGTGTGTCATACACGGGATAAGTATCTCTGTGAGAGATAAAATGTTGATAATCATGGGGTGCGTAGTGAGGTGACTAATCGAGGTGGAGTGCACTTGATTGCCATGATAACTATTGGAATGTGTGAGGATCCGCAACATAAGGTTGAGATTCATACTGCGTGGGAGGGTGATCAGGCCTCCACGAATAGCTTGGGTACTCACACCACACGGGATTGGATATATCATCACAATAGGCCGAAGTGGGTTTCGAAACAGTGTCATATGGATACACTTGGGCCTTGGTGGGTTCGGATAGATATGGAAAGTATGGACACTCATGGGGCAAGTGATCGTCTAGATAGAAGAGGTGCACGACGAAGCATTTAACGCGTTAACACTCATCATCGAAGGCGATGGAATATGATATGCGTGCGTGGATGATGCACGAGTATCAACAGTGTGTGTGATAGAGTTGAATCCATTAAGTATAGTATAGAGGTTAGACTCGGGCTCAACCTCAAACATGCTTCGAGATGATAGGTAATGGCCAAAGTAGTCCCGTAAATCACGTTCTTTGGCCATGAGGAGAGAAATATTTTTTTGAGGGCTTTAAATATTTTTCAAAAGGAAAGAAAATATTTTTGGATTTATTTTTATAAAAACAAAGGAAGAAAATAATTTTTTTGGTTTTTTTTTTGTTTTGGAAGAAAAGACAGGGGAAAAATATGGACTCTTGACTTGGATGAACACACTAAAACTGACTAGCAAAAGAATTGAATTGGTCACACACAAATCAAGGATAAATCCTAACTAGCATGTAGCCAATTTTTCTCTTTAAAATTAGTGAAAGGGTAGACAAATTTTAGTTAAGTCCGCAGGTGACAAAAATCACGAAATTTATCTCTGGGATCGCCTCAAAAATTGTCTTCCTACTGGCCTATCTAGTTGATTGATTTTAAATTTAAGGATAGCTAGGGTAGCACATAAAGGATAAGCGAGTGAGTCGGGTGATGAAATCCCTTTCTCGTTTCAATGATCGGGTCGAGGTCTTAGGTTCATTAATTCATCAAACCACCCAACATAAATACAATGCGATAATAAAAACCACATAGGAGAAAATAAACACACAAGAATGGACTCACTTGCAGGAGATTCGTGAGTGACAAGGAAATGTACCTCCCACAGCTTTTACACCCGTGGGGTGAAGACCGAGTTGAGTCGACCGGGGGGAAACTTGCCTAACTTCAGTCGGCCCCGGGAGTCCTACACAATATAAATAGAGAGGCTTCTAATCCACTTCAATGACGCTCTCTCTCTATTCTGTCCCGTTTTCCTTTTACTTTTTTTTAAAAATTTAATTGTTACAAATAATTGGGGTTAAAAATCACAACAAATAAATGTACAAAGCCTCTATATCCTAATACGAACAATCTATGAAAAATAAAGAATATAAACAAATGAACAAATGTACAAGTCTTCAAAACGCTCCTCAATTCAAAAAGTCGACAACGGCACTTCGTGAAAAATCAATTGCCAAAGTTTGAGCAAAGCAACGCTTAAAAATCCGACAACGGCGCCATTTGATAACACGTCTTTTGCATATATGTCGTTGTAGAGTAAAAACGATCAATAAAAAATCCCTTTTGGTACCTACAAACACAATAAAATTGTATATTGGCAAGTAAGGGTTCAATCCGTGCTCCTTAATGTAGACAAGAGCAAAGTGAAGACTAGGTTTGATTTTTTCTTAAAATAATTTTGAAGGGATATTTATACTACTAATTATGAACTAAATTAAAACTACACTAATAAATAAAGAAAATAATAAAGTGAGCTAAATATGAGGAGAAAACAATTATGAGATAATTCAAGGAATTAAACTCCACCACTTAACCTATTTATTTTCATTAATTAGTTTGTCTATTTAAAATACCCCAAAACATATATAAATTCACAAATCAACTCTCATTGCAAATGTAAAGTTATATATAGTCTTTTTAGAAAATTAATAGTTAAATTTCACATACTCACAAAAATTAGAATTAAACATTTCCTTAATAAATCACCCGCTGGGGAAAATTCACTATAAGTATTTTAAATCATTAAAAATTATATTTTTTAGTAGAAAAATTCGAACTATAATATTATTTAAAAATTACCTATCTCTAGTATAATTAATAAATAAATATTATAATCCAAATTTGTGATTTTCTCTCGAAAATAATTCACCCTCTCTCGAGGCGTAAATATAAATTGTAAAAATTCAATATTAATATTCAATGGGGAATAATAAATAAACAAACTGAAAATAAAAATAATTAAGTTAAGGGTTTCATCTCACCCCTTGAATGGGGTATTTAGCCTCTTATTTTGGTATTATTACATATTAAATGTAATAATGACACAATAAGAGGCATAATAAATAACATAGAATGGGAATAAATAAATAAACCAAGTCTCCTTGAGTTTGATATTAACTTCCCAAACTTGAACAATAACTACATCCACAAATCTAAATTTTACAACACTCAAAGATGTTGTAAGAGAGTAGTTTAGATTAGATGGAGGCGTAACCCCTTTTGAGTACGGTAATGATAAGTTAACCAGCAACACTACTAATTAACTTCAGGACACGCAAACACAATTTAGTGAAGATAAACTCAGTTAAAACTCACAAATCTCTCGTGTATAACTCAATAAAATAATAACAACCTTAGAAGTAACTCGTTTGGAGGGAGAGAGAAGTAAGCACCCTAGATACATCTTGGGAGGCAGCCAAACACACCAACCACACTCAAGAATATCTATCAAGTATTAAAGCTCTGTAATAAATGACAATGGTGGGTGAGTAAACTCTTTGTTCTGCAATAAATCTCTTTCTGATGTATGTTATTTTCAGTAATAACTTCTAAACTCTCAAAAAGAACCTACTCTCCTCAGAGGTGGTTTGGTCCTTAAATAGCCCCCCCCAACACACACACCACTCCCGCGACAACTCAGTCATTAATAACTATGAAAGACATCCCTCATTCTTTATGTCACAAAATTAAATGCCTGATACACTAGTTAGCTTCACGTCATAGACATTAAATGCCAAGACATGCCTTTTGCCTAACCACTGTGTGTCAGGTGGTTGTCATCATAGAGGTGGCTCACCAACTGTCTGACAACCCCAAATACTACGGTGGTTTACTCAAGTGCAGATTTGACATTGTCTAGCTGGCTAGTGACATCACCTACAGTAGATGTGACATTAAGTCGAGGGTTGTTTGGATCACAACTCAAAGCCCGATGGAACTCAAGGCTGCTCCGCTCGGGGTTCCACGGTCAGGGTCTTTCAGTGTTTTACCTGGTATATCTAAGATGGTCTGGACAAACCCCAACGGTGCCTCACTTATCAATCCTCCAAACCAAATCCCTCCAAAGTTCCCACGACAAGGTCGTTTAATAGAGCATGAAAGCTCTCCTAGGCCCTGCCATGCCTAGTCTTTCGCGAGTACCGTTCGACCTCACACAAAATCATTATACTCGTTACATCTTTTACAATCGTTATAGCTCATAGCCAATATAAACAAAAGATACAACAAGACTAAATTAATCAACGGGACTAAAGGACGAGCTCTCTCGATCAGTTTCTTCGCTGGAAGGTCCCTCTGGGCTGCCGCGCTGAGCTGCCTCGCCACCATAATCCCAAATACTGTTGTTAATGGGAGAATTATCTCTAATCTCAAGATTATCTTCAAGCCCCCTCTACAGATGTCATTTAACTTACGATTTGTATCTTATAAATATAATCAACCTCACACTCAAGTCACTATATAAAAAAAATTACAAAAGAAGAAATAAAATTTTATATAATCTACTCTCAAATCTACAACTAAAAATGGGCCATAAAAATGGAGAACCAAGGCTTCTCCTCTACACTGTTCGAATTCCCCCTCCTCCTCTTGAAATGAAAAGAGTCTTCTTTTATAAGAGGCATGTGGGTCTAAGGGTAAAATTGGAAGATATAATAGATAAGTCTAGTTTAGGAATATGGGGTAAAGTCATTTGACTTTTATTTTAGGAGAAATGGATATGCTTGGGTGTTGTGGATAATAGGTTAGCATGAAATGGGAAAAATAGCATGGGTCAAAGGTAAATGGGTTTTACAGGGGTTTGGATTTCAAGCTCGTACATTGGTGTCAGAAGGGGATTTTAGTCTGTTGGTTCTTGGGATCGAATAATGGGTAGCTTGTCGTGACTAGGCAAAGGTCGAGTTGAATCTCGGGTTATGGGTAGGAATCACGAGTTAGGATAGGAATGGAGGACGAGTTGCAAGGTTCGAGAAAACGGGTTCGGGAAGGTTCGGAGTCGAGTTTGGGAGGTTATGGAAGGTAGTTTGTATTCTGGCCAGCTCCAATTTTAGCAGTGGGTTGCCACCGGTGTGATAAAGGTTAGAATGGGGAGGTCGGCAAGATCTATGGTGGTGCCGGGTTATGTGGATTTCGACAAATGGTTGATTGGAGGTTTTGACCGACTAGTTTATGGGTCAGGTGAAGTGGGATTTCGGGTTAGAAGAAATAGGTAGGGTCAATTTTCAGCTGGGTTAAGGTTTGGTTTTGGTTAGTTTAGCCATAGAGGAGAGAGAAAGGATGGGTGAGATGTGTGAGGAAGATGATAGGGCTTATATTAGGTGTAGGTGAGGTGTATGGTAGTTAGCTGTATGTGTGTAATATGTGCACCTAAAACTTTCTAAGGCTCAATTAATAAAATAAATTCTAATAAAAAACTAAAATTTAAAATCCTAACTTAATAAAATAAAACTAAAGAAAATATAATATCTATTAAACTTAGAAAATTAAATTCCTAATACAAATGCTAAAATAAAGTAATCCGAATAAACCTAAACTAATAAAAAGAAAATATAATAAAATATTAATAAAACTAAGCTAATAATTAAAAAATAAAAATCAAATAAAAATAAAACTCACACCTATTATAATATAAAAACACTCGACGCACAATATATAATTACATAAAATAATAAAAACTGAAAATAAAGACCCTAAAATAAAATAAAAGAAATTAAAAATGACACAATCTAAATAATACTACACACACGAAACAATTTTAGGACAGGCTAGGAAGGTCTGGGCTAGGTTAGAGGACAAGTTAATAGGTACGGGAATTGGGGTTTATCTCAATTTAGCCGCACAACTGCCACATTTAATGTACTTGACCACTTATTTATATAAATTGCCTCGAATTAGGCTTGTTTGGCACCGCAAATGCTTATTGACCTATAAAATAAATAAATGCCAACATAAGTTCAATTTTATCGAGAACCAGCAAGTAAAATGCGTCTATTTGAGGTATAAATATAAAACTTTTGTGTGCTTATTATGTTCTACTTCTTCAAAAAAAAAACCAGTAACTCCATAAATCTTTATCTTGCTCAACAAATGGTGTAAACGGGTTTCATAGGCTTAAACATGGTGGAATATGATGTGAATGGGGTGGTTCAAGGTGGAGGGATAGTGGTTGGACTCAATGGAAGATCTTGAGAACTTGGAGAGAGAAGGAAAATGTGATGGAAAATGAGCCCCCAATGGCCCTAGAAATCCTTAAATACCCAAACCCTTAATGGAAAAACCCCTAAAATGTGCGTAAACCCTATTTACAAGTTCATCAGCTACTGCAGGAGCATGACACGTGTCTTAATCCATTGGTCTAGATTTTGACAGCATTTTCGGGTTGTAAAAAATGATTTATGAACAAGTCGTTCGAATGAGAATGGCACCTGATTTGAACGAGATTAAGATCTCATTCGATTAGCCTCTGAACGACCTTCTAACGAGGTTAGAAACCTAATACAGGGGCATCTCGTTAGATCTTCATTAGAACCCAACTTCGAACGACATGCATTTTTTGTTTGAACCAACATTATATTCGTTTGAGCGAGACAGAGACCTCGTTCGAATGACCCTCATAATCGTTTGAACCATATAATTTCCTAAAAATTCTATTTTTTTCCAATAACTTCCAATAATTGTCACCAAGGCCAGTTGAATAATTGAATATAAATAAAAATCCTATATATTAACGATCTAAATCCCAGGGGTTTCATATGATTACAATTTACATGAGAAAAATAATAAACTATTAGGCGTCGGCTTTACACTATCCTTTCGGTCAGACGATGAAGCAATAGCTATGGATGCCTACAGGGATAAAATAGAAATTTCTATCATTGTTATCTAAATAGAATGTTTACTTCAGGTTCTATTTTGGGCATGTCGCCCAGTAAGACAATTTCAATATTGTTTAGTCTTTAGTTTATTTTCGTATCAGTGTATAATATTTAGTTTTATCGAGAGTTATTCTGTTAATTATTTTATTTCAAGTCGTCTGTATTTTGTCTATTCTTGTGATGAATGTTTAGTTAAATTGGTTACATTTCTTTATTTGTTGGATTGATGATTTAGATGGTTGAATGCTTTTAGTAACCCAAGATAATAATTTTTTAAACTTTGACACCAGGCCTAATAGGTCATAGGTAATTAAATTAGTTTTGGATAGTGATGCTAAGAATGAACCAGACAGAGATTCCTGTTGTATTTTAGTAGAGGATTGATCACCCGTTATTAGAATATGCAAGGTGTTCAAATGGTATCAAAGCATCAGGTTCTAGTGTCCTTAGGATTTATGCGGATTTACTATGTTTTCACCGTTGCTTTTCTTTGATGTAGAGCCTTATACTGTTGATTCATATTTATCTTTTATGGTCTTCTATTATTGTGTATAAATGAAGTGAATTGCATATGAATTCAGTTTGGTTTCAGATGCTAAACAGGAGGGGACAACCAGCGAGGGTCGTGGGGTGGTCCGCTATATAAGAGGCTCAATTGGAGCCGCATATTACTCAAGGGACGATGAGCGTAGCAGAGGTCGGCACTATTTTTTCTCAGGAAGTTAATATCACGATGATTGCCACAACATAACAGTTTTCCCAAGCACCGCGCCAATGGCGCCAATTTAGGCTCACCTAGTGTCGTCAGTATGGGAGAGAGTCGGAGGGTCCTTTAAGAAGGTCCATCCGCCGGAGTTTCAGGGAAATGCGAATGTTGTAGTAGCGAGCCAATGAAGGAAGAATATCCTACGGAATCTACATATGGTTAAGTGAAATGACATTTAAAAACAAATTTTGGGGATTTTTAAGCTTGTAGGAACAACATTGCAGTGGTGGGAGTCTGCCACCACATTTGAGGAGAGAGATGTCATGAATATCAAAGAATTTTGGGTGCGGTTCGATCGCAAGTTCTCTCCATCTACTGTTTAGACAAAGTTGCAGAGAAAGTTTCTAGGCTTGTCACAGGAGGGCTGTATAGTGGCCAATTATGAGGAACAATTCACTAGTTTGGCGAACTTAATGCCCGACGAGGTGGACACGGAGAAGAAAAAGGTCCTTAAGTTTGTTGATGGACGTACTTGGAACGTTCGCCGGCACTTATTGGGAAATTTGTCATTAATGACTTATGCCAATGTCGTCAATATTGCACTTTTACACTGTCAATACCATCGCTTCCATCATAAGGGTGCGAAGAGAGTTAGAGAGTTTAGCCAGCAGGGCAAGACTAGAAATAACGGTGCTAGTGGGGTATTACAGGGGGATACTCAATTGGGGGATCGTCTAAGAGATTCATATCAGGGGGATTCTAACCGGGAGACAATGGATTCAGACAGGGCCAGCAATGTATTCTACAGGGCCAATAGGACTAAGGAAATAATTGGAGTGGCCATCAAGGTCGAGGCCACTAGGGCCAGAGATCAGGGCAGCCCCGATATGGCAAGTCGGGCTAGAGGCAATGGGATTTCATAAGAAGGTTTTTTATATGTGAAAAGCAAGGCCACATGTGTCGACCTTGTCTACAGTGAGTTAAGGGACAAGAGCATGGTGCTCAATAGGGGCAACCGCTATAGAAATTTTTGGGATAATTCGGGCGTGAGAATTACATTCCTGAACCAATTGACTGCCAGTGCCATTGGAAATTAGAGGTATACTTTCTATTTATGGGCAAATGGGGTAAGTTTTGTGTGACACGGGTGCGTCATAGTACTTTGTTAGCATTATACACGCACATGAGATGGGTTTAGTGGATGTAGCATTAGTATTACTATTATGAGTATATATATATATATCGTTGGGTAGTAGGGCTCTCTTTAGTTCCATCTGCAGGGGAGAGAGTGTCGACACTGGGAGGATATGTTTTAGTGGATCTTATCATTTTAGAGAGGTGCGAGTATGATGTTATCCTAAGTATGGACTAGTTAATGACGGTTTGAGCGATGGTGGACTATTACAGTAAGGTTATCGTGTTCACTATTCCCGGGCAGTATGTGTTGCTTTTGCGATGTCTCATCCTGAGAGGGGGTCAAGCCCGCATTTATATTATATTAGAGAGGAGAATTCGTAGATTATGTTATCTCTTTATATTTGATCCTTGTGCATAGGGACTTTACTTATGAGATTCAGGGGATACCGGGGTTATTGTCAAGCCAAGATATTGAGTTCATTATTGGCTTAGCATTGGGGACTCAGTGATAGTGCGAGCGCCATATTGTATGACTCCTTTGAGATGAGGGAGTTGGGAATCTGATTTAATGGCTTTTGAGGACAGATTTTTGAGTGTCCTAGTAATGTTCTTTGAGCCTACAAATCTCGATAATCGAGAAAGCTAAGTGGTAGCGTATTTGGGGGGTTCCTTATTTTGATTTCACTTGCGAGACGTCCCATGCATGAACCTTAGTAAGCATCGGGAGTTGGAAGACATGTTGGGCGCTAGGACATTGATTTAGTACGTTAGTTATTACGCATGTATGTAGATAACACTTCAAGTAGAGAATAATTATACGAGTTAAGGCCAGTGGAGCTAGGTAGTGCTGTGTAGAAAGCAGTTAGGAATGTTTGCACCACTAGTTGATAAATGGAGAAAGCTTGGAAGAACTGAGTCGTGATTAGTAGGGTAATCGAGTCTACCCTTACTATATAGTCATGCAGAGCATATGGGGCTAAGTTTGATGCATGTACGTTTCATCCATGGTACTTATGCAGATATGCGCGAGGTATAGGGTGTATGGGCACCCCGGTTAGTTCGATATTCAGTATCGTCTGAGATAAGGTAACATTGAGGTAAATGAGTTGATCCGTATGCCTATAGGGCGATTAACAGCAAGTTCGAATAGTAATATGGACTGACAATCATTAGAGGAAGAAGATGGTCCGGATATATAAAGTAAGGAGAGCTATCACACCCGAGATGGTTTGATGGACTGTGAAGACACAGGTAAGGGATCTCTCTTGTCAATGAAGGATCTAATAGTTTAAATAAGTAGAACGGAGTCGTACTCAGTTAAGTTCTAAGGGTGGCTTGTGCATAAATAGGATGTTGATTTTACCAGATGAGAAGGACCCTATAACTGCGCAGTTTTGGAGCAAACGCATGGGAGTAAGATGCACCACATAAAGTGGGATACAAAACTGTAAGAACGAGGAATTTTTCCACCCTAATTTACCTACGGCCGTGATTTAAACCCTAATAAGGTGTGTAAAATCAAAAGTCAAAGAAGAAAGAAGCTAAATTTAAAAACCCATAATTTTTTTAATTAACTTAAACCCCTTAAAGTTTGAGTAAATAACAAAAGAGCCCCATAAAGTTTCCAAGTAAGATAACTTGAGGTATATTTCACCCCTAAACCCCAACTTTACATAAAATTAATCCTTTAGACCTTAATTAACATCAAATTATAATTTCAACCCTAGAAACTTTCTAAAATTATCAAAGTACCCCAATACTTTACAAAAAAATATACTTTTAAGGCTATAAAAGTAAATATACACACAATTAAGAACCAAACCTAAAAACCTCTTGACTTACACTCTAACCCTTGTCCACATGATGTTATACCTTAGCACAAGAGGTTAAAACCCATATGAGAACACCATGAACCCATGTGCAATACATTTACCCATAAACAAAACTTCACCTAAACTGATTCAAATACACCTACCATGAGCTCCAATCAAATCCTCTCATGAAGTAGTATAAATACCCCACGATCCTAGGTTCAGTTCCAAATCTTAAAAATTCTTCCAAATCAGGTACCTTATCATTTTATGCTTCATTTTCAATTATTTCAATTCTATTAGTTTTTTGCATAGTTAATTTAGTTAGAACAATGATAATATGCAAGCTTTTACACATGGAATAAACTAAAATAGCAAAAATAGGTAGAGATACCATTAAATCTTGAGCTTTAATAGTGAATCTTGATATAATACATCAAAATGTGATTTAAAGACATATATAACTTCATTATAACCCAAGGATCCCAAGTGTAATGGTTAAAATCCATGAATGTTCATATAGAGCTGAAATCGATCAAAAGTGTATTTTGAAATCAACAACTAAAAATTTTAAGTTCTCCATGTACAATCCATCTTAATCTTTGAAACCAAAACCAAACTACTCGCACATATAACAAAAACCAGCTAAAATTCATAAGATACCTTTCCATACTCTAGAATTCCACGAAGATCAAGTCAAATTTTCAAGAAAAAACACAGTTTTGGAACTTGAGCAATACTAAAAATCAATCCACAAAACTTATATATTTGGATTCCCCATGACAAATTAGGTTAAGTTTGTTAAGGAATCATCTCAAATGGTATAGAAACGAAGGAGAAAACCTGGTCAAAAACTGAAATTCTAAAAAGTCAAAATCAAGAGGTTGAAGATGAAGACTTTTTTTAGAAACCTTGACTATGCGCGTGAGGGCGCGAGGCCAATGAGGAATTTCTTATTTTTTTCTTAAAATTTATATTAATTTTTTCTACTTAAAATGGTATAAGGTGTGGCCATGTTTGGATATTCCTAGCTCAAGTTATGAAAAAACAAGGTTTTAACTTAAGAAAACTTTTTTGAAATTGCAAATTAACCCCTCTCAACTTTTTCAACTTATGATTTTGATCCCCAAACTTTGTTTATACATACTTCAAAATATTTTAAGAAAAAACTCTCTTACAATAAAGTTCAATAATGAGACTAAGTTCAGTATTTTAAAGTCCCAAGATAATTATAAATAAGCCCCGGAACTTTAAAAGAGACAGTTTTAATACAAAGCTGACTGACTAAACCCCAAATACTTATAGACCCACACATTGTATATAAAAGATCAAGCCCCAGTTCTTCCAAATATCCCAGTGTGATAGCAAGCCAACCGTATACCAAGCAAGTAGGTTTTTCCTACCTTTCCAATAGTATTCTTTGCGTATTTGAAATAATGCTATTGATACCACTAGTGATAGCCCTTATTCAATCCTAGTGTGTGCATGTTATAATACTGTCATACTACATATTTTGTTAAGCATAATTAGTATTTGAATTTATCACAGGTATTTAAGTTTAAACTAAATGATCAATTTTAACCATTCTCATCGAATAACTGGTATCATCTTTCATATTGATTCAGTTTCCCTAGCACTTTTATGATATTTTTACTATAAGAATCTGTATTAATGAGGAAGTAGGTTGATGTGTTATCCCACAAAACTTTCTACTTGGCCTACTAGTCTCTGATAATTGAGAGCCGTGATTTTTCCTACATACGTATGAGTGCCACTTTAATTATGTGCATAGGAGGTTACTTTTCCCCAAAATTTTTGGGTTCGTTATTATTTTGGTCGGATGGCTTAATTACTTCTATACCCTTTAGTTAACTAGTAAGTATGGAATTATTAGTTCAAAACTCCTAAACTTTCTTTACATATGATCCCAAATACACTGGTAATGAACCATATTTTTTTAACGGACTAGTAAGTACGGAATTATGAGTTCCAACACTTTAATATTCTTATAAACTGATAAAAATGGTATTATCAGCTTATTGTTGTCAGCGTTTTAAATATTGATTCTATACACACTCTAATTCTCATTTATATCTATATATTTGTTATAGAACTGGTAAAACCTTCTTAGCATATTTGTGCTAATTCCTTCCTTCTCCAGATGTACCAGGAGAAAGAGGATAGTATCTCTTCCCTACTAGAGACAAAAATCGGTCACCTGTTTGCATATGTGACCATATGGGCAGAGATTAAGCCGGATAGGAGAAAGGAGTGGTGCTTTTCAAATTTCTATATTATCGTGCGTACTAAAAATATGCAACTCACCCATGAGGTGGTTCAACCCTATGTAAACCTATTAATAATGAATAAATTTATGTTATTCCACCTTAGCTTTAATTCATTGCTTTATTTGTATTTCTTGTTCATTTATACCAAAAATCAGGGTGTGACAAGTTGGTATTAGAACATATTTTAAATCTAAACATATTATCGGGTTAGCATTCTATGCGAGAAATAAATAAGATAATAGTTATCTAATCTTTCTTAACTTCTTTTATTATTATTATTATATGGTAATCCTATTTAATCTGGCAGAGACATAACTTTTGTGTCACGCTTCTGGGAGAGCTTTCAGGAGGCAATGGGTACCGAGTTGCGATTGAGTACGGCGTATCACCCACGGACAGATAGGCAGACTGAGCGTACTAATTGGATGTTGGAGGATATGCTACACATGTGTGTCCTTGATTTTGGAGGGGTTTGGGAACAGTACTTCCACTGGTGGAGTTCGCTTATAATAACTCCTACCAGTTTACGATTGGAATGGCCCCGTTTGAGGCGTTGTACGGAAGACCTTATCATTCACCCAGTTGTTGGCTAGAAGTGGGGGACAACAAGTTACTTGGGATATAGGTGATTCAGGAGAATTCAGTCGGGATTGAGTTGATCAGGAGTCACATTTGAGTATCCCAGGACGGGCTGAAAAGCTACACCGAAGAAAAATGGTCCTTAAGGGAGTTTAGCGTGGGGGACCATGTATTACTGCGAGTGTCTCCTATAAAAGGAGCGATGAGGTTCAAGAAGAAAGGGAAATTGGATCCGAGGTACATAGGAGTTATGAGGAGATACTAGTGGCTATCCTAGACCATAGCGAGAGGAAATTGAGGTCGAAGGTAGTTCCACTTGTACGGCTCCAGTGGGAGCATCATAACGTAGAGGAGTCCACTTGGGAGCGCGACGCAGATATGCACGAAAAGTTTCCGAAATTATTTATACTAGGTATGCCTTATTTTTCAAATTTCAGGATGAAATTTCGTTATTAGGGGGGAGTATGTAGTACCCCATAATTTTATGGCCTATAATTATGGGATTAATTAAATTTAATTGGGATAAACTAATTTAATATTAATTCGGATTTTAAATTGAATATTTACTAGCGTGACGAGAGTTTGTAATTACTGGTAAGAATAATGTTGAATATTACTTAAAGAGTAAAGTAATATATATGAGATTGAAGTTATTAAAATTATCGCGAGTGAATAATACGACAATTATAGAAATTAATTTGGGACGCGCGTATGTCGTGTCGGGACTAAATTAATAGAATATAAAGTTAATTAATTCTAAGTCGCCCATATGGTCCATTAGAGTGCGTCAATGTGTCGAGAATAGTCGAGATAGTCATAAAAGTATACCCGGGGGTTTAGTTTGGGTCTCGAGACGATTTTAGGCTAAACTGGCAACCTGGGAGGGCATTTTAGTAATTTGATATTTTAGGACTTAATTAAGGACGAAAATTGAGAGGCTATATCTGATTAAATTGGGAGTCCTCAAGGGTTAGAAATACTAGAGTTGCAAAGAGGCTAAGGAAGAGGGAAGAGAGAAGGCTTCCAAGGAGGAGAACCACCAACCCTACACCATCCTCACCGATTCCACCACCAACGCGTAGATCGGAAGAAGAGGATCGTTCCTATACCACTCAAATTCGTCGAATCAAACCTTTGATTTCCAGGAAAGTATCTAACTTGTTGTTCTTTAGTTGATAACATATCCATGCTAGTGTAAGAGATAATGATTTTTTATCTCATGAAAATATATTGTTGTTTGGGAGATTATTATTGCAATTTGGAGTAGAAACCATGTTAGGATGAATATCTTGTTATATGTAGAATACTAACCACAAAATTAGATGCCTAGTAGAGATAGAAATCTGGAAACTAATGGAATTCTTGAGAAAATTTAATGAACTAGGGTTAAATGATAAATTCTTGAATTAATCCATTTGATGACAATTCTTGAGGAATTAATAAATGTTTTATGTTAGAAATCATCCTTATGGTTTATATAAAATTCTTGATGTTTGGTTGGGAGTTTGGGAAATTTTAATGTAGGTTTGATGATGAAATTGAAAGAAACCCGTAGGCTTGATATACAAAATTTTGGGCCAATGACTACTCGATCGATCGATCGACTCCTCCTGGAAATGGAAATTTTTTTCCCCTTTATAATGTTAATCCGATCCCAATGTGTAAGGACCTTTGGACATAATTTAAATATAACAATCGGACTTGGGAAGGACCAGTAGGGTATAGGCAAGGCCCGGGTAACACGACTTTATATTAAATTTAACCGTGGGATTTTGGGGGTATGAAATGGAGTGGAAATTGTGCGTAATTTAAATTAGGTCGTGTGAGAATTAAGAATGACTCAGACTAGTAGGGTAGAGAGCGTACACCTACTGATTTTGTAATTATCAAGATGATACACTTCGAGAGTCGAGAAGCACTTAAGGACTTACGGTAATTGAGAAAGTAAGAGTGGGTTAATTATACGTAGGACTCGAGCGCTAGTTTCGCGTATGGTCAGAATATAATATGGGTCGTGTGTGTACCTATCTGAATGATGAAAATATACATGTGTGTGAATATTTATTATATAAATATATGTGTGTAATCATACCCCGCGATACTTGCTATCTCGGAGATTTTCGCACCGGGACAGTCTTATCTCGATTTGGACCTTTACGGAGGTTATTGACTTGTACCCTAAAACATAGCATCCTTGGTATAGGCTATCTGAGAATGATAGTCAGACTGTCGTAAGAGACGTGAGGGTATGTGCTGACCTCTTAGTGACATGGAACTATGCTTCGCCTTCAATTTGTGTGTTTTATATTACTACAGTTCGAGAGTGATTCCGAACTAGTATTTCCCTTTTGTATAAGAGATATGGGGACTTGATAGCAGAGTATGCTAGCACCATAGATTTAAGTGGGGTGCCATATTAGTATATATATTACGAGTGATAAATATATATACCTATGATTAACCTACTGTGCTTGTAAGTAGATAAAATGGAATAATTAATATTAAACGAATTAAGTGTCGTGAAACTAAAACTGTATTGAGATGAACATAGCTAACTTGATAAATTCATAAGGAAAGGTTATCAGATATAAACTATAGTCATGCGATCACTTGGATTAGGATTGGTGAATGAAAATTGGGTTAGACTAGTTAAATGGGTTAGATTTAACTATATTAATTCGGTAGTATGTTAGGCGTGCACACTAGTTGAGGGGTGAGAATTCTCAAGTGAGTGTCGTGGTACTAACATGTATGTAATATCAACTGGAGCATTTTAAATACTTGCTAGAGTAATTTTAAAGACGTTTTACACTCGGGCTCTGAACCTATTCCTGTCATCTCTTCTTTCTCTTGTGTGTATATATATATATGTATTGCAGTTGCCCAGCCATACGGGCATCAGGCTTAGATCTTTGGACTGTTGACGTTCTGCAGCTAGTGTGGGAGTTGCTGGTCCTTGCAGTAGACAACTTCATCCTTGTCTTGTCAGCCACCTATTTAGTCTTTATTAGATAGGGCATGTGTCTCCCATTCTCAGTTTTATTTAGTTCAGAGAGAGACTTGTACTCTTTTATTTCAGTACTCAATTTAGTTGGGATTGTTTTAATTATTTCATTGTCCTGTGATTTGGGATATATTATTTTGGATTGGTTAATCTAGCTTGGTTATTTCATTTTGATGGTTTGATTTTAATATTATCATTTGTGTTCATGAAAATGGTTTCGTATATTAAATCATAACAATAGATCTTAATCTGTAAAATTAAATGTTTTGTCACTTAGATTAATTATTTATTAGGTAATTAATAAAGAAAAATATTTTTTTGAGAGTGATGTTAAGAATGAACCAACTGTACACTTTGATTTAAATTAATAAATGGCTGATCACCAGGAATAGGCAGGGTGTCACTGGTGGTATTAGAGCATCAAGTTCTAGAGTCCTTTAGGATTCGTACGGATTATTATGCTTCCAGCTTAGCGTCTTTGATATAGAGCCCTATTTTTAGGACTGTTGTATTATTGTTTACGCGATTACGTCTTCAGATATTTGAGATTTAGTAATAACTTTGGACTAATAAAAAAAATATTTCTCATCTCAGATGCCTCCCCGACGTGCACCAAGAGATAGCCAGGCCCAACAGGAGCAACTAGTAGTTCAGGTACAGGAAACAATGAATACAACTGAGGTCGTCGCCATAGTTACTCAGGTAGTGAATGCAACTTTAGTGCTGGTGCAGTAGGCCCCACCCCAGGTTCAGGCTATGGCGCCAATTCCAGCTCAGTTTCCCACTGCATGGGAGAGGGTCAGGGATGCCTTTTAGAGGGCACATCCCCCAGAGTTCTCGGGTGATTATGATATTGTCATCGCGAGCCAATGGAAGAAAGACATCCAAAGGCATATCCGCATGTACGAGTGCACAAACATTCAGAGATAGTTACTGGCTTCCTACAAGCTAGTGGGGGCCGCCTTATAGTGTTGGGAGTCCACTACCACCTTGGAGGAGAGGGAAAATATGAAGATTCGAAGCTTTTGGGTGCGGTTTGATCGCAAATACTTTCCTTTCGTTGTGCAGACTGAGATGAGGCGAAAACTGTTGAATCTCAAGAAAGAAAGTATGACTATCACGGAGTATGAGGAGGAGTTCACGAGATTGATTACTATTGTGCCAGATGAGGCACCTACCAAAGAGAAGAAGATTTGGATGTTCATGGATGGTTTGACCGGGAGGATTTGTCAACACCTATTGGGTAATCTGTCGTTGGGTACTTATACTGATGTACTCAACGCTGCCCTATTGCATTGTCAGGACCTCCGCTTCCACCAGCAAAGGAGCAAATGAGTCGGGGAGTCCAACCAGCAGGGTCGGACAGGAGGTAGAAGTGCCAGGGGGCACTAGCAGCTCAGGGGTAGGTTCGTCAAGGTGAAAAGAGTTCCCACCAGGGGACCCTGTTAAGAAATTTTGATCTAGAGAGTCTAGGAAGGGACATGGGGGCTATAGGCAGGGCCAGTTCAGTCAGCAGGGCCAGTATCGTTATCAGTAGGGCCAACAGCGGTATCAGTAGGGCCAATAGGGCCAGTGTAGGGGTGGTAACGACCATCAGGGTCGGGAATAGAAGGGACAGAAGGGAGGAAATTTTAGGGGCAGATGCTTTGGTTGTGGCCAGAATGGCCATAGATGTAAGGATTGCCCCGAGGGGGATAGGGCCCCGCAGCAGCAGGGTGACCATCAGGAGGCACAGAGATCAATCTTCCTAGCCGCCCTCCCAGCACCACCTCAGATACCAGCTTTACCAGCCATCCCAGCAGTCCCAGTTCAGTAGGGATATTGGAAATATGGACGTGTTTATAACATCCACCAGGCAGCAGCACCGCAGGCACCACCCGGAATCGAGGGTAAATTTCCTATCCATGGTACTATGGGGTGCTTTTTATTTGACACTGGGGCATCACACTACTTCATAGCCACTAATTTTTCATGGGTTACGGGTTTGTTAGACTCGACAGACAGCACGGTGACATGTGTAGACTCATCACAGGGTAATGGGTCGTTGATTTTCTTTATATGTCGGGGAGTAGGTATAGAGATTGGGAGCCTAATTTTGCCTACAGATATGTTAGTCTTAGATATGCACGAGCATGATGCCATTATTGGCATGGATTGGCTTGCTTCTTATAGAGACATGATAGACTGTTTCATTAGGACCATTATTTTTTCTATACCATAGCATGAGATGTTTCTGGTGGCGATGCCTCGTCCTGAGGGAGGATCGTCCACCCATTTATACTACATAGAGGAGGAGACCTCTAAGGAGGTGGTGATTCCCATTGATTTTAGTCCCGTAGTTCGTGAGTTTATCGATGTGTTCTGGGATATACCGGGACTATTGCCTAGCTGAGAGATAGATTTCGTTATATATTTTATACCAATGACTCGGTGGATAGCCCGCGCACCATACCGTATGGCTCCAGCTGAGATGAGAGAGTTGCATGATTAGATTGAGCAACTGTTGGTATAGGGCTTTATCCATAGGAGTACCTCACCCTGGGGTGCTCCCATGTTATCTGTGAAGAAAAGAGATGGGTCATTGAGGTTGTATGTGGACTACTGAAAGTTGAACAAAGTCACGATACGGAATAAGTATCTATTGCCCTGAATTGATAAATTATTTGACCAGTTGAGAGGAGTTGCCTTCTTCTCAAAGATAGACTTGAGGTCAGGATACCATCATTTACGAATTAGGGAGCAGGATGTGTCGAATACTTCTTTCTAACGCATTATGGATCCTAGGAGTTTCGAGTTATGCCATTTGGGCTAACCAATGCTCCAGTCGTGTTCATGGACTTAACGAACAGGGTGTTCAGAGAGTTCCTGGATCAGTTTGCCATTATCTTCATAAATGACATTTTGATTTATTCTCAGACTGAGGAGGAGCATACTGAGCATTTGAGATGGGTTCTTCAGTCTCTGCGAGAGCATCAGTTGTATGTTAAGTATGAGAAGTGCGGATTTTGACTACGCGAGGTCCAGTTCTTGGGGTACATTGTCTCCACCAGGGGGATATCCGTGGATCCAGGAAAGGTGTCCGCAGTGAAGGAGTGGGGGAAGCCCATGACACCATCAGAGATTCGCAGTTTCTTGGGATTGGAAGGGTACTACAGGTGGTTCATTTGAGGATTCTCAAAAATAGTAGGTCCATTTACTAATCTAACTCGCAAAGGAGTACCGTATGTATGGGATGACACTTGTCAGTTGGCCTTCGATGAGCTAAAGGACAAATGGACTTCGGTTCCAGTTCTTGTTTTACCCAGGCTAGAAGTAGAGTACCTGGTGTATACTGACGCTTCCCTACAGGGACTTAGTGGAGTACTTAAGCAAGAGGAGTAGGCTATAGCTTATGCCTCCCGCAAGCTCAAGCCTCACGAGAAGAATTACCCCACCCACGACTTGGAGCTAGCAGAGGTCGTGTTTACCTTGCGGATTTGGAGACACTACTTATTGGGGGAGAAGTTTTGCCACCATAAGTCACTGCAATACTTGTTCACTCAATGAGAGTTGAACATGCATCAGCGCAGGTGGCTGGAGTTTATGAAAGATTACCAGTTCGAGATATAGTACCACCCGAGGAAGGCTAATGCAGTTGCTGATGTGTTGAGCCGTAGGCTAATAGGTGAGGTGGAGGAAGTGTGGAAGGCAAAGTCAAAAGAGTTGGGACATCAGGAGGCAGTGGCCCGATCCTTTATGTCCGTCATGACAGTCACACCAGAGATTGTTTTGAGGGTGATCCAGGCTCAAGCAGATGATTCATTTTGCGAGAATCAGATTGTATGGCTTCTAGACGAGGGCGCGGAGTCCTAATTAGTGAGTTCAGATGGATGATTGCGATTTAATAGGAGATTAGTGGTCCTGGAGGGCGAGGACTTAAGTCATTCAGTGATGACGAAGTCATATGGATCTCGATTTTTGGTGCATCCCGAAGGAGATAAGATGTACCAAGATATAAGGCGACGGTACTAGTAGAATGGAATGAAGAAGGACATTGCAAAGTTTGTGTCCACGTGTGCCACCTATCAACTAGTAAAGGTGGACCATCAGAGACCTCCAGGTTAACTTCAGCAGCCTCTAGATATCCTTATGTGGAAATGCGAGAGCATTTACATGGATTTTTATCATTGGGTTTCCTACATCACATCGAGGTCACAATTCCATATAGGTAATGGTGGATCGATTGAACAAGGTAGCTCATTTTCTATCGATGCGAACATACTACACTATTGGATAGTATGCCCAGTTATTTATTGCTGAGATAGTGAGGTTTCATGGTGTGCCCCTGGATATCATGCCTCATAGACATAAAAATTTTGTGTCGTACTTCTGAGAGAGCTTTCAGGAGTCTCTGGGTATCGAGATGCGATTGAGTACGATGTATCACCCACAAACAGATGGGCAAACTGAGCGTACTAATCAGATGATGGAGGATATGCTACACATGTGTGTACTTGATTTTGGAGGGGTTTGGGGACAGTACCTTACACTGGTGGAGTTATCTTATAATAACTCCTACCAGTTTATGATTGGCATGGCCCCATTTGAGGCATTGTATGGCAGACTTTGTTGTTTTCCCACTTGTTGGCTAGAAGTGGGGGACAACAAGTTACTTGGTCCAGAGGTGATTCCGGAGACATCAACTAGGATTGATTTGATCAGGAGTCGCATTCGAGTAGACCAAGATAGGTAGAAAAGCTACGCTGATACAAAATGATCCTTCGGGGAGTTTAGCATGGGGGACCAAGTATTACTGCGAGTGTCTCCTATGAAAGGAGTGATGAGGTTCGAGAAGAAAGGGAAATTGGATCCGAGGTACATAGGACCATGTCCCATTATCGAGAGGATTGGAATGGTGGCATACAGACTTGGGTTACCGGAACACTTGCACCGTATTCATGATGTATTCCACATTTCATCGTTGAGGCGATATCTTCGGGATGATTTGGCACAAACTCATATTACGATAGAGGAGATTGACTTGCATCCCGATAGTTATTATGAGGAGAGACCAGTGGCTATCCTAGACCATAGAGAGAGAAAATTGAGGTCCAAGGTAGTTCCACTTGTACGGGTCCAGTGGGAGCATCACAATGTAGAGGAGTCCACTTGGGAGCGCAAAGCAGATATGCGCGAAAAGTATCCAAAATTGTTTATACCAAGTATGGATTATATTCTGAATTTTGGGACAAAATTTTGTTATTAGGGGGGAGTATGTAATACCCCGTATTTTTATGGCCTATAATTATGGGATTAAATAAATTTAATTGGGATAAATTAATTTAATATTAATATGGATTTTAAATTGAATATTAACTAGAGTGACGAGAGTTAGTAATTATTGGTAAGAATTATGTTGAATATTACTTAAAGAGTAAAGTAATATATGAGATTTAATTTATTAAAATTGTCGCGAGTGAATAATACGACAATTATAGAAATTAAGTCGGGACGCGCGTGTGTCGTGTCAGGACTAAATTAATAGAATGTAAAGTAAATTAATTTTAAATCGCCCATATGGTCAATTCGAGTGCATCAATATGTCTGGAAGGGTCGATATAGTCAAAAAAGTGTACACGGGGGTTTAGTTTGGGTCTTGGGACGATTTTAGGCCTAACCGGCAACCCGGGAGGGAATTTCGGTAATTTCCCATTGTAGGCCTTAATTAAGGACGAAAGTTGAGAGGTTATATCTGATGGAATTGGGAGTCCTCGAGGGTTAGAAATACTGGAGTTTCAGAGAGGCTAAGGAAGAGAGAAGATAGAAGGCTTCCAAGGAGGAGAACCACCAACCCTACACCATCCTCACCAATTCCACCACCAACGCTAGATAGGAAGAAGAGGATCGTTCTAATACCACTCAAATTAGTCAGATCGGACCTTCCATTTCCAGGCAAGTATCTAACTTGTTATTAGTTAGTTGATAACACATCCATGCTAGTTTAGGAGATGATGATTTTTTGTCTCATGAAAATATATTATTTTTTGGGAGATTATTATTGCAATTTGGAGTAGAAACCATGATAGGATGAATATCTTGTTATATGTAGAATACTAACCATGAAATTAGATGCCCAGTAGAGATAGAAATCTGGAAACTAATGGAATTCTTGAGAAAATTTAATAAACTAGGGTTAAATGATAAGTTCTTGAATTAATCCATTTGATGACAATTCTTGAGGAATTAATAAATGTTTTACGTTAGAAATCATCCTTATTGGTTTAAATAATGTTCATGATGTTTAGTTGGGAGTTTGGGACATGTAAATGGAGGTTTGATGATTTAAATTTGAAGAAACCTGTGGCTTGATATATATAATTTTGGTCCAAGAACTGCTCGATCGATCGATCGACTCAAGAATGTCGATCGATTGATCGACTCCTCCTAGAAATGGAAATTTTTTCCATTTTTTAATGGTAATCCTATACCAATGTGTAAGGACCTTTGGAAATAATTTAAATATCATAATGGGACATGGTAAGGACCAGTAGGGTATAGGCAAGGTCCGGGTAACACGACTTTATATGAAATTTAACCGTGGGATTTCGAGGGTATGAAATGGAGTGGAAATTGTGCGTACGTTAAATTAGGTCTTGTGAGAATTAAGAATGACTTAAACCAGTAGGGTAGAGAGCGTACACCTACTGATTTTATAATTATCAAGATGATACACTTTGAGAGTCGAGAAGCACTTAAGTACTTACAGTAATTGAGAAAGTAAGAGTGGGTTAATTATACGTAGGACTCGGGCGCTTCATGTAACGTATGGTTAAAATATAATATGGATCATGTGTGTACCTATCTGAAAGAAGAAAATATATATATGTGTGAATATTTATTATATAAATATATGTGTGTAATAATACCCGCGCGACTTGCTATCTCGGAGGTTTCTGCATTGGGACTGTCTTATCTCGATTTGGACCTTTACGGGGGATATTGACTTGTACCCTAGAACATAGCATCCTTGGTACAGGCTATCTGAGAATGATAGTCAGGCGGTCCTAAGAGACGTGAGGGTATGTGTTGACCTCTTAGTGACTTGGAACTATGCTTCGCCTCCAATATGTGTGTTTTATGTTAATACAGTTCGAGAGTGATTCTGAACTAGTATTTTCCTTTTGTACAAGAGATATGGGGACTTGATAGCAGAGTATGCCAGCACCAAATATTTAAGTGGGGTGCCCAATTAGTATATATATTACGAGTGATAAATATATATACCTGTGATTAACCTATCTTGCTTGTAAGTAGATAAAATGGAATAATTTATATTAAACGAATTAAGTGTCGTGAAATTAAAACTATATTAAGATGAACATAGTTGACTTGATAAATTCATAAGGAAAAGTTATCAAATGTAAACTATAGTCATGTGATCTCTTGGATTAGGATTGGTGAATGAAAATTGGGTTAGACTAGTTAACTGTGTTAGATTTAACTAGATTAATTTGGTAGTACGTTAGGCGTGCACACTAGATGAAGGGCAAGAATTCTCAAGTGAATGTCGAGGTACTAACATGTATGTAATATCAACTGCAGCATTTTAAATACTTGCTAAACTATTTTTAAAGATGTTTTACACTCGGTATCTTACCTGATTTCTATCTTCTCTTCTTTCTTTTGTTTATATATATGTATTGCAGGTGCCTAGCCACAGGGGCGTCAGGCTTAGATCTTTGGACTGTTGACGTGCTGCAGCTAGTGTGAGAGTTGCAGATCCTTGTAGTAGACGACTTCATCCTTGTCTTCTCAGTCTCCTATTTAGTCTTTATTAGATAGGGCATGTGTCGCCCATTTCCAGTTTTATTTAGTTCAGAGAGAGACTTGTACTCTTTTATTTCAGTACTCAGTTTAGTTGGGATTGTTTTAATTATTTCATTGTCTTGTGATTTGGGATATACTATTTTGGATTGGTTAATCTAGCTTGGTTATTTCATTTGGATGGTTTGATTTTAATATTATCATTTTTGTTCATGAAAATGGTTTCATTTATTAAATCATAACAATAGAACTTAATCTATAAAATTAAATGTTTTGACACTTGGCTTAATTATTTATTAGGTGATTAATAAAGAAAATTATTTTTTGAGAGTGATGCTAAGAATGAACTAACCGGACACTTTGATTTAATTTAATAAAGGACTGATCACCCGATATTTAATTAGGCGGGGTGTCACATCCATATGCAAACTCGAGTGTACAAGCTTATTCCCAGATTCATCATAACACAACCCGTTCAGAATTCGTTGTCACGGGTGTCATGAAGTAGGACATATTTGGCCCCAATGTCCAAAGTTAAAGTCAACTTCAATCCTTCGACAGCCAAATGCACACTCATAAAATCCAAAAAAAATTTATGTTCTGAATCACTCCAAGCTAACACAAAGAGTTAAGCTAATCTCGAGTCATGGGAGGAATTATGCTATATACGAAATACACATGATGTGATTAAAGGCATGATCATATTTCAGCATGTTCCTACACATATTTTATTTGATACGGGATCTATGCATTATTTTATTAGTCTTATACTAGCTAAATTATTACAATTATCCTCAACATCTTTAACTATCCCATTGGATATTGAATTACCAACAGGTGAAATCAGTACACCAAAATTCAGCTTAGTGTAGGAACTCTCCTTGTCAACTTGATAATCCTAGATATTCGTGGTTTCGATATCATTTTCGGAATGGATGTTTCATCCAAACATCACACTTTATATCAATTATCGAGATAAGAAAATTCATTTTTGAAATGAAGATAATTGTTCTTTTATGTTTCAAGGATCGGGTCCATCAGAACCTTCGAATTTCTAAATCGAGATTTCTTCTTTAATTCCAAATCCATTGGAACAATTCAAAAATGTTTTTCCTGAGGATTTACCAGGATTACCCCCTCCTAGAGAAATTGAGTTTAGTATTAATCTTTATCCTGATACACTTCATAGTTTGATACCTCAATATCTAATGGCTCCTTTATAAATTCGAGAACTTCGTACCAATTAGATGATCTTTTAGGAAGAGGTTTCATTCGACTATGTTCATCACCTTGGGATGCTTCTGTATTATTCGTTAAGAAACATGATGGAAGCTTTAGACTATGCATAAATTATCGTAAATAGAACTCATTAACTATTAAGAATAAGTATCCCTTACCCCGAATACGAGATCTATTTTATCAACTTATAGGAGAGGGCATCTTTTTTAAAATAGACTTACGATTCGGTTATCATCAGTTACTTGTTAGAGAGGAAGACGTTCCAAAAACTGATTTTCGAACTCGTTACGGACATTTTGAATTTACTTAATGTCATTTGGTTTGACAAACGCCCCAACAGCCTTTATGGATCTAATGCATAGAATTTTTTGACCTTTTCTGGACCAATTCGTTATCATTTTTATTGACGGTATTCCCGTATTTTCTTAAAATTTGATAGAGCATGCCCAACATTTGAAAGCAGTCTTTAGTACTCTCAGAAACCATTTGTTATATGCAAAAAAGAGCAAATGTGACTTCTCAATGAAGGAAATAAAATTCTTAAGAAAAGTGATTTCTGAAAATGGAATCCAAGTCGATCCAGCTGAAATTTCAGCTATTTTGGAGTGGAAAAGTCCTACCAATATTACAGAAATAAAGAGTTTTCTAGGATTAACTGGATATTATCATCAATTTGTCGAAGGATTTTCATGCATTTCTCTTACCTTATCAAAACTAACTAGGAAGGAATATCCATTTGTGTGGACTGAGGAATGTAACCAATCATTCCAAGTGTTAAAGGACAAATTAACTCCTGCTCGTATCCTCACTATTCCATCTAGTGACATAAGTTATGATGTGTACATCGATGCTTTATTACAAGGACTAGGATGTGTGTTAATGGAAAATGAAAAAGTGGTAGACTACGGTTCATGATAACTCAAGACTCACGAGCGTAACTATTAGGTCCATGATCTAGAACTAGCAGTCGTAGTTTTCACATTGAAGATTTGTCGTTGTTACCATTATGGTGTAAGTTTTTAAGTCTTTTCGGATCATAAAAGTTTAAAATATATCTTTACCCAAAAGGACTTGAATTTAAGACAACGACATTGGATAGAATTTTTGGAAGATTGCCGATTTAAACCCAATTACCATCCAAGCAAAGGTAATTTAGTAGCCGACACTTTGAGTTGAAATCCAGTAGGAAGCCTTTGTTCTCTAATTTCTTACGATATTGCTGCTACCATTAAATAATATGATCTACAGTTACTTACCCCTTGTACAAAACTTTTTAACAGTATCATTTATACCGAATTGAGGAAGAAAATCTTAATTTAGCAAGCCCAGGATTCTTTTGTACACAACTTTTCGAGTGAAAATTCAGATTTTCCTACGATGAAGAAATAGGACTATGATTTAGAAACATAATATATGTACCTGACGATGCATCTCTTTAAGAATAAGTATAACAAGAAGCTCATCGTTCGAAATATATGATATACCCTGGAATCTCTGAAGTGTACCATGCTTTAAAGACACAATATTGGTGGCCAAACATGAAAAATGATATCGAGAACTTTGTAAGGAAATGTCTTACTTTTCAACAAGTAAAAATAGAACACCAACACCCCAGTGGACTTCTTCAACCCTTACCTATTCCCGAATGGAAATGGGATCATATTACCATGGATTTTGTTAGTGAACTACCCGTACATCCTAAGGATATAATTCAATTTGGGTAATAGTAGATCAACTTACCAAATCTGTCCATTTTCTGCCTTTAAAGACCACCGATTCATTCCAAAAACTTAGCAAGCTGTATATTTGAGAAATTATTTCGTTACATGGAATTCCTTTACCCATTGCATCAGATAGATATTCTCATTTTATAGGAAAATTTTGGCAAGCATTGCAAACTGCAATGGGTAATAAACTCCATTTAAGTAGCGCATTCGAACCCCAAATAGATTGGCAATCTAAACACACAATTAAAACCCTAAAAGATATGTTGCATGCCTGTATGTTGGATATGTCTGACCGCTGGAATGTTTATTTATCTCTTGTTGAATTTTCATATAACAATAGTTACTAAGCCAGTATTAAAGCTACCTCATTTGAAGCTTTATACGAAAGACCTTGTAGATCCCTTGTATGTTTGAATCAGGAGATTGCAAATACTTTGGTTCATGGATAATATAAGAAACCACTAAGGTAATATAGTAGATTCGAGAGAAGTTAAAGACAGCCCAAAATCGACAGAAAAGTTATGCAAACCAATGCCAAAAATCTTTAGAATCTGAAGAAAATGAGAAAGTTTTTCAGAAAGTGTCTCCTCAAAAACGAATTTTACACTTTGAGAAGAGAGGAAAATTAGCCCCCAGATATATTGGACCTTTCATATTTCTAAGAGAATTGGCTTCGTAGCCTATCAATTAGAATTGTCTGTGGAATTATCCAATATCCATGATGTATTTCATGTGTCACAGTTATGCCGGTATATTTCAAATCCATCCCATGCCATTACATGGAAAAATATTTCAATCGAACCCAACCATGAGTTTGAAGTGCGTCATATTAAAATTCTCGAAACGCCAAGTGAATTATCTCAAAAATAAGGAAATTCCCTTAGTTAAAGTACTTTGGGAGAATCAGAATCAACAAGAAGATACATAAGAACCATAACAAGCAATGAAGAATCAATGCCCCAACTTATTTCAAGGTAAAATTGGAGGACTAATTTTTTTCTTAGGTAGGTAGACGGTAAGAACCGAGAATTTTTCAACCTTAATATACCTACAGGTATGATTTAAACCCTCATAACTTGTGTAAAATTAAAAGTCTTCTAAAGAAGAAAGAAGCTACATTTAAAAGCTTATATTTTTGTTATGTTAACCTAGACCCCTTGAAGTTTTTGTAAATAACAAAAGAACCCCAGAAAGTTTCAAAGTGAGATAATTTGAGGTATATTTAACCCCTAAACCCCAAATTTACATCAAATTAATCCTTTAGACCTTAATTAACATTAAATTATAATTTTAACCATGGAAACTTTTTGAAATTAATAAAATATCCTTATACTTTACAAAAAGTATACCTTTAAGGTTATAAAAGTAAATATACACACAATTAAGTACCAAACCTAAAAACTTCTTGATTTACACTTCAACCCCTATCCACATGATGCTACACCTCGGCACAAGAGGTTAAAACCCACATGAGAACACCATGTGCACTACATTTACCCATGAATAAAACTTCACCTAAAATGATTAATATCCACCTCCCATGAGCTCCAATTAAATCCTCTAATGAAGTAGTATAAACACCCCACGATCCAAGCAGTAAAACTCACCCTATAGTTCAGTTCCAAATCTCAAAAATTCTCCCAAATCAGGTACCTTATGATTTTATGCCTCATTTTCAATTCTTTCAATTCTATTAGTTTTTTACATAGTTAATATAGTTAGAACAATGATAATATGAAAGCTTTTACTTTTAGAATAGCCTAAAATAGCCAAAATAGGTAGAGCTTAAATGGTGAATCTTCATATAATGCATCAAAATGTGATTCGAAGCCATATATAATTTTATTATAACCTAAGGATCCCGAATGCAATGGTTAAAAGCCATGAATGTTCATATAGAGCTCAAATCAATCAAAAGTGTATTTTGAACTCAAAAACGGAAAATTCAAAATTCTCCATGTATAGTCCATCTTAATCTTTAAAATCAAAACCAGACTACTCTCACATATAACAGAAACCAACCCAAATTCATAAGAGACCTTACCATACTCTAGAAATCCACGAAGGTCAGGTTTAATTTTTTAAAAAAACACAGTTTTGGAACTTAAGTTATACTAAATATGAATTCACAAAACTTATATATTTTGGATTCCACATGAAAAATTAGGTTAAGTTTGTTAAAAAAATATCTCAAATGGTATAGGAATGAAGAAGAAAACCTAGGTCAAAACTAAAACACTAAAAAGTCAAAATCGAGAGGCTAAAGATGAAGCATTTTTTTCAAAAACATTGACTATGTGCGTGAGGACGCGTGACCTATCAAAATTTTCTGATTTTTTTCTCAAAATTTTTATTAAATTTTTTTAGTCAAAATGGTATAAGTTAAGGCCATGTTTGGATATTCCTAGATCATGTTATGCAAATAAAGGTTTTAACTTAAGAAAACTTTTCTAATTAAAAATTAACCCCTCTCAACTTTTCCAACTTATGAATTTGATCCCCAAACTTTGTCTATATATACTTCAAAATGTTTTAAGACAAAAACTCTCTTACACCAAAGTTCAATAATGAGCCTAAGTTCAGTATTTTAAAGTCCCAAGATAATTACAAGCAAAACCCCAAGAACTTTAAAAGAGATAGTTTTAATACAAAACTGACTGACTAAGCCCCAAATACTTATATACCCACAAATTGTATATAGAAGATCAAGCCCCAGTTCTTCCAAATATCCCAGTGTGATAGAAAACCAAACGAATACCAAGCAAGTAAGTTTTTTCTACCTTTTCAATAGTATTCTTCGCGTATTTGAAATAATGCTATTGATATCATTATGTGATAGCCCCTATATACTCTTAGTGTGTGCATGTTATTATACAACCATACTACTTATTTTGTTAACCATCATAAGTATTTGAATTTATCACTGGTATTCAAACTTAAAATAAAGGATCAATTTTAACCTTTCTCATCTAATAGTAGGTATAATGTTTCATACTTGATTCAGTTACCCTGGCACTTTTGTGTTATTTTACTATAAGCATCAATATTAACTAGGAAGTAGACGGACGTATTATCCCATGAAACTTTCTACTTGGCCTAGTGGTCTCAAATGATTAAGAGCCGGGATTTTTGCTATATACGTATGAGTGTCATTTTAATTGTGTGCCTAACAGGTTACTTTTCCCTAAAAGTTTTGGGTTGATTATTATTTTTGTTTTTATTGGTGGCTTAATTACTTCTATACTTTAGTTAACTATTAAGTATGGGATTATTAGTTCAAAACTCCTTGACTTTTTTTACATGATCCTAAATAAATTAGTAATGAACCGTATTTCTTAAATGAACTAGTAAGCATGGAATTATGACTTTCAACACTTTAATCTTCTTATAAACTTATAAGTATCGTATTATCATCTTATTATGGTCAAAGTTTTAAACACTAATTCTATACACACTCCAACTCTCATTTATATCTATATATATGTTATAGAAATGGTAAAACCTTCTTAGCATATTTGTTCTAATTCCTTCCTTCTCCAGATGCGCCAGGAGAAAGAGGATAGTAAATCTTCCTTACTAGAGACAGGAATCGAGCACATGTTTGCGTATGTGACCATATGGTCAGAGATTAAGCCAGATTGGAGCAAGGAGTGGTGCTTTTCAATTTCATATATTATCATGTGTACTAAAAACATGTAGCTCACCCCTGCGATCGTTCAGCCCTATGTAAACCTATTAATAATGAATAAATTTTTGTTATTACGCATTACCTTTGATTCATTGCTTTATGTGTACTTCTTGTTCATTCATACCAAAAAGCAGGGTGTGACAAGAACATATGGGTTGCGAAGGGAGACGTTGAGAAGTTTGTCTCCAGGTGCACCACTCGTTAGATGGAAAAGGTTGATCCTATGTGATCCACTAGAGTTTTACAAGACTTGGTGATTCAGTAACTGAATGGATGGGTAGACTGGTGGAGTTTAATTTTGAGTTATCAACGTCGCGAAAGGGTCAAGATCTCTTCTAGGTTATCGAGATCGATTGACCGAGATGGAGAAATTATTACTAATTTGGGTGAATTATGCATTCGGACAGTGTGACCAACATTTCATTGTATAAAGAGAATGAGCCAGCACGAGGTGTCACCCAACATTATTATGGAGCAAGATAAATCTTTGTGCCCCAACTCTGGTAGAGTTACAAGGAAGCGATGGGGACGAAGTTGCGGTTGAGAAAGGAGTATCCTCCGTAGACTGGTGGGTAACTGGAATGGGTGACTAAAATGTTGGAGGATAAGCTAGGAATTTGTTTTTGGGATTTTTATAGGTAATTGGAAGCAGTGATTACCGTTGGTAGAGTAGCGTGTAATAACTCATACAAGTTTATTATTAGCATGACGCCTTTTGAGAATTTGTATGGGAGGACTTATTGTTCGCCCTCTGGTTGATTAGAGGTGGGGGATAACAAGGTTCTCGAGCTGGATGTGATTCAGAGTATGTCAATGAGGATTAAGTTAATCAGGAGTTATTTTTGGGTATTTCAGTAGCGTCGGAAGAGTTACATTGTTACGAACCAAAAATTTTTTTTGAAGTATGACGTGAGTGGTCAGGTGTTACTGTGGGTGTCTCACATGAAGGGAGTTATGAGATTTAGGAAGAAACGAGGTTAGTACCTAGTGATGTGGAGTCTTTCCTCATTATTGAGATAATAGAGCCAGTGGTGTATAGCCTCGTCTTACTAGAGCGATTATAGCAGGTTCACTATGTGTTTCATATGTCGCCATCAAGGAGGTATCTTAGGAATTAAAAAAAACCTGGAATGCGCCCATGAAACAATATCCATACGTGTAAATGAACATACTCTTATTTCATGCAAGTTTTTATAATAACATATATATAATCAAACTAAGAAAAACTTTATTATCCAACTAATCAGATTTTAATACATGCGGAAATTAAAATCAATTAAATCTGATTTATTATGCTACAATTCAATATATCAAATATGATTAATTATCCTAATTCAAGTAATTAAATCGTGTAACAATTTTAATTCTAAATCATACATAGAATAAGATGAGGAAAAGAATAATAACAAGTATGATTTTTTTACAAGGTAAAAACCCAAACAAGGGAAAACATCCACAGTGACCTCTACACCACAAAACAAAAATTCCACTAAAAAAGAATATAGGTTCCAAGCTATATAACAAACTAAGCACACAAACAGACCTAATCTAAGTACATAATTTTTACCAATTCCTCTGGATTATTCTGACTTCTCCCAAGGCTCTGATGTTGTAGTTATTCTCTCAACCGTGTTCCTCTTCTCCTTTTTAGCAAATTCCAACTCAGTCAAAATCGATCCCTCAACAACATACTAGTTGTGCAAAACGTGTAAGTGATTATGTTCTAAATGCAAACCATGCAAGAACTTAATTCTTAACACAAGCTTATAAGTTTTCTATTAAAACACATTTTCAATTATCAATCAATTAAGTTTTCTACAAAAACTTACAAAATAAATTTTCAATCATAAATCTTCACATAATCAATTTTTAGAAAGATTTCAAAATTATCATCATCAATTCTTTAAGCATTATTTCTAATCAATATGTAATAACACTCATATGAACACAATCATGTAAACATAAAATAATCACTCTAACATGTGTTATTAATTTCTCAAAAATATAAAATCATATTTTATGAGAATAAGTGTTTTACAAATTATTTCAAATATGAGAAAACTGATCTTTAAGAAAAATCAATAAACATGTAAGATCCGGAGGAATTCTGATTTAAACATCATATATCATCCAACGCAAAATCAGAATATTTAGATCATAAAAATATTCAATAAAATTCGGATTTAAAAATCTAAGAAATTCTAGTTTTTGTAAAAAATTATTTCATCATGAAAGCACATAAATTCTCTCTACAATAACACAATATTTCAATCTCTAAATCATGACATGATGTGCAAGATCATTGAGAATTCAAAAACAAAAACAGAAAAGAGAAAAGAGATGAAGTAGAAATAAACACTCTTAAATATTCTCTCTAATTCTCTATATTTTTCTCTCTACAAAATCTAACTCTTTTTTAAGTTTTTCACTCTAGATAATATTCTAAATAACTAACAAGTCTAATACAAATACACTCTCTAATGATATTTATATAGGTGAGAAAAAGATTATTCTAGAAACTCTAAAATCAAGGGTTCAGATTAAAAGTTATTAATCTAAGGATGAGATTAAATCGAGTTAAAACAGATTAACTGATTATAAACAACTTAACAGCTTCACTAACTTAGTCTGTTATGAAACCTAGAACCATTAAAGATATAAACATGATGGTATAGGGTTTTAGTTACAACTCTCAATGGATATAATTCTTATGGCTACCAAGCACTCAATATAAACCAATAATATCTTAAGAATAACTGGCGGTTAAAGGGTATAACCGAAAAGTGTTTAGCTGGCACAGTTCTAATGGATCTGATCATAACCATAAACTCCTAACAGCTAAGCCACCAACAAATGTCCTCACAGTGGTATAGCCGAAAGTTGATAAGCCAAGTCTAATAGCATGTCTAAGAAATATACACTAACAGGTACTATAATATCAAACAATTAAGTATGCATGAGTACCTAATGTGTCAAGTGCAAATGTGCATCACACGTGAATACCTTTACTCGGATATGTCATTGTGTAGAGTCGAGGCATGTTGAGTCATTGAGTAACGTCATAATATGTACCATGTAGAGAACTCGCACTAAAAAATATGTTTTGACACCATAACCAAATTAGTTGAAACACCTAAATAATATAGACTCAAGTAAGTCAAAGATTTAGGGTGTTTTAGGAATGTCGTAGTATATCAGCATAAAATGATTAGAAGAGACGTGTCGCTATTTTTAGGTCGTAAATAGTAGGGCTTTGGCCAATATGGTACCATTAGTGTGTGTATAGTGGAGGCATCACAATGTCGTCATGAGTTGATTTGGGTAACATGAGGATGCCATGTGGGATAAGTATCTAGAGCTCTTAGTACTAGGTATATCCGAATTTCGGGGACAAAATTCCTTTGTAAGGGGAAAAGTATGTAACACCCTGCAATTTTAGAATATTTTAAATTACACGTGTGCATGTAATTTAATTAATTTGAGAAATAAATAAATTTTAATAGTTATTATAAGGATTGATATTTATGTGATATTATATTTACTTGTGTGATAAGTAAATGAAAACGTGTTAATTTATATCATGTCGTAAGTGATTAAAATCAACGAGTTTGACGGTATCTCAATCGGGACACACGGTTAGGGTTGTGTTGGAAATGAGATGAAAAATTAATGTTAGATAACTTAGATGATGATTTCGAGTGCGCCAATGATCCAGAATGGGTCAATATAGTTACAATTAGGTGCCTGAGGATTGTAATTGGGTTTCGATAACTTTTTAGGCTAAACAAAACCCGTATAAGGGCATTCGGGTCATTTTGCACATGGAACTTGACCTAATTTTGGGATTGAGGTTATATCTAGGGAAAGTGGTTGGGGTTGGAACCCATTCCACCATCCAAAAGACTTAGGTTTAAGGGAGGAGAGAAAAGAGAAGGAAAATGAAAGAGAAAGTGAGGAGGAATGATCTAGGAGGAGAATTGAGCATTCCGGACACAAGAAGATTACGTAAAGGAGATCACAATGGAAAGAATTCAGAATCTCTATGAGTTAAAAGGCAAGTGTTTATCTTGATTTAATTATTGATGTGGTTTCAATAGTTCATGAATAAATTTGGGGTAAGAACACAAATTTTGGGTGGGAGAAGCATGTAAAAATGGGGATTTGACGAATGAAAACATCAAAGAGAACTCCAATTATGATTATTTGTTAAATCTGATGTGAATGAAATGATAAATATGCAATCCTAAATGATATAATTAATAGAAGATGAAATCTTGATTTAGGATTTAAAACTATGCACACTACACCAAAATGGGAGATTTGTGAGTGTTGTTAGCAGTCACAAATGACCTTTATAACTTCTATTTACCGTCATAATTTAACTCCTAACAGTAGTCACATATTTTTATAACCCCTATGGGGGTTATGACTGGTGACCCCCAATTTTTAACTGCTGTCAGCAGTTACGAATATGATATTTGTAACTGTTGTTAGCAATTACGAATCTTATATTTATAACTGCTGACAGCAGTTACGAATCTTATATTTGTAACTACTGTTAGCAGTTACAAAATTGGCAATAGTGACAAATTTATGACTGCTATTAGCAGTTACAAAAGTTTAATGTGTTAAATGTGGTAAGACTTGTTACAAATATCTTTATATTTTCACAAAATGATGAAATAATGAGAGTAAAATAAATATCATGATAACTAGTCTAAAAATTTGACAACATTTCATTCATATCTTTGATATTCCAAATATCCAGTACACATAAAACTTGTTTAAACTTAATTTAACATCAAACAACCACTTCTTGGGTCCCAAGTACAAAATGAACATAGGATAAAAATAAACTAGAAAAAATAACGACACAACACTTTAAAAACATGAAATGTCATGACCATGTAACAAATAATTCTAAACATAGACCTGGAGTCACCACGCGGTGGATACGTTTCGTGAAGTCTAGGTATATCAGCCATGGGGGGTATTAATGTGGTGACATCCTCCCTCGTGTAATCGGAGTACACCTATTGAGCAAGTTCAATGGACTAAAATTTTTTGAATACGGCACCTCGGTATCCATTGACTTGTGCTTGTGTTGCTTGCCACGAAGTGTAAACACCTGGATTTAGGCCTTTGAATACTACGTATGTCGGGTATGCCATGTTTATGCCTGCAAACAATAAAATGTAACTATTTTAGTTACAATAAAGAAGGTTGGGCATAATGTTATTTTCATAATACATGCAAGGGGAAAAGTAAAATGTTAGTAAGAATAAGAGACTTAGTACAACAAAACAGTCATGAATACAAAAAAAAATCCCCAATTTGTGGCATTCAGTACAACAAAACAGCCATATAATTGTTATATAACTCATGTTATGTTTTATAACTGTTATATAACACCACATAAGAATCCACATGTCAATGATAGAGTTGCTATGAAGTAGAAATGAAATAAAAATTTACTTACTAATAACCTAGGATCTCATACTATTATAAGAATTTTATTCAATTTAAATATATGTTACAGTTAGAAATACTCACGTACACAAACAGGCAAACTCAACATTGAGAGAATGGACTACATCACAGTTTTAAAATGTGAATGTGTTAATAACGTAGATACGGGTGAAATCCGTATCTACGTTTACGCCCCCGGATAGAACTCGAAAATAAGATTGCGGTAAAATAATTATTACTGTGAGGCCTATGTGAAATCCTAACACGAGCATATACAACCTTACTCGGTTTTCATATGAAAATTATATTAGATGTTCAAATACCAGGTTAGTATAAACTAGGAGCATTCTTTCCCTTCCCAAATTTAGTCACCACAAACCAATGTCAACAACCAGCTAACATAAAAATGATCAAATATTTTCAAACCAATTAACATAAAACTATCAAATGTTCTCAAATTGATAAACAAGGAACAAAGTAAGTTAAGAAATTACATGAGTCATATTGCATCCAATAAGTTATGTAAATCTAGATAAGTTACATGAGTCATATTAAATGTTCTCAAAGTAAGTTATGTAAATCTGGATTCACATCCAGAGCCAGTGCTAACTTAACATGATTTGCATAACTATTGCCTTTCATACATGATCGAGAAACATTTGAGCAGTGCTATATATTGAAGTTAATACAGTTAATATAGTTGTATTAACTGTAATATAGTTAATACATAAATTCGAGCAGTTAATACATATATAAGTGTAATATATTGAAGTGCATACATATATTCGAGCAGTTAATACATATATATAGCAGTTAATACATATATACTGTAATCCATATATATATAAGTCAATACATATATTCGAGCAGTTAATACATATATAACTATAATATATTGAAGTTAATACAGTTAATATAGTTAACACAACTGTAATACAGTTATATATTGTGTTATAACAACTGTAATACAGTTAATATTTGAGAAGTTAAATAAGGATAAGGAACAGGTAATTGACATAAATTACTGTATTATAGTTAATACAACTGTAATACAGCTATTTTCGTGTTGGTAACACAGTATGACTTCGCTCGCGAACACTTCGCATCAAACAGAGGCATAAATGATTAATCACCAGCTTACAGAAGTGCCTTATTTTCTTAATAATGGAGGTGGATTTGATAATATTTCTATTGCGGTACTGAATATAGAATTCAATAGGTATGCAGTCTTTTATCTCTTTTCTTCCATTTCAGTATTGATATAAGTGATTAATCACCAACCCTTTTCTTCTATCTTTCCTTCTTATAAGAATTCTATAGGTATGCAGTCTCTTAATGTTAACATAGAGATTTGGTATTTCCTAATATTTGATTTCTTTTTTCCAGTAGTATTCTTAATCAAGGAAATTCTTGCAAGTGATGATCAATAAATTATTCTACCTGTAAACAGTTATGTTGTCTTTCAAATTCCATAAATACATTATGTTATCTTTTTTAATAACCAGTTACTACAAGTAACTAACTCAATAACAAATGCAAATCAAAAACTATTTCGAGTCTAAATGCCAACTATATTGCTATAATCCTAAAAAACAAATAATGATTAAAAGGGATTATAGATAGAACTTGAGAGAGTAGATGAAGACCCTGTGGAGGCAACAAGCTTCCCTAAAACTCTCAACCCACAGCAGCGATGCTGCAAAAGATCGAGAAGTGCTGAGTAAACTTCATATATATATAGATATTATATAGAGAGAGACTCTGTGGTCAATAATGTCTTTAATTCCTTCAATTATTGTATATTATATATATATATATATATATACACTTCAAAATTCTAAAATCTTTCGTGCGTAAACTTCAACAAATTATAACATCAAACGAAGCCAATTCACAAAAGAAGAAACTCAAGATGAAAATTAGAATAGAATTACAGTCACAAGCTAGTTATAGCCTGAGAAGTGGATACATTGTCTAACAGACACTGGATACATTCAAAACAGATTACTAATTCATTCAAAACAGATTACTAATATTCAAAATAGAGTTCAAACACTACTAATTGTTCATTTTGACAATTTGTTCAAATTTCTCAAGACAAATTACTCTGGATCACTTAAAGGAAAGACAAAGTAATGGCCAAACCACCCAAGACTTATCGACATCCTTAATAGTGTCTTCCCCATGACTCCGACCATACAATTGATGATTCTCTTCTCCTGGCTCAACACTATTAACATAATTCTTACGTTCAAATATCAGCAGTTGATAGCCATGCACCGCCATTCCAGTAGTAGCTGTAATCTTCCTTTGACTTGAAAAATCTAATAAATCGACATATGGATCATGTGGAGGATCAGTTAAATCTCCAAAGTCTGGCTCCGTTGAATCTCTAAAGTTTGGCTCCGTTGACGGGGGGTAGGAGTGTAATTATGAGGACTTGGATGTAGGACAGGAGTATAATTGCGAGGACTTGGATTTGGTATTTTGAGTCCATTCGATTCAAAATTACTTAAAAGCATGGTAACGGATGATTTGAGAAATGCCATATCCTCATCATATTTTTCTTCTGGTGTCTTTGCTCTAGTCAACTGTGATACTATAGGAGCAATGTCCTTAAGTTTACTTTTGGATACGGGTCCAACACCATGAGTCGACCTCCTCGTGTATTTTCCTTTAAAGGCAGTTAATGCATCTGTATCAATACTAGTTTGGCATGAGAAACCTTGACGACTTCTCAGCTCACTCAATTTTTGTTGCAACATTATTTATGAATCAATTAAAATGATGGAAAGACTAAACTTGAAGGAATTTAATTATTAGAACTGAGATTACGAAACTAACCATACTAAAAACTACCTTTGGGTGAAACTCTCCAGTTTTTCGCCTATGACTTTCGATATACACTTCCGAATGCTCAACAAGTCGTTTATTTTTAAGCACCTACAAATTAATTTTTCGTTAACTATTTGAGCAAGACATATAATATATATACACATTAAAATAAGAAAATGCGTATACCATCTCCTCGATTTTCTTAGCATATGACATCCGACCAAGACAATGGACGTCAGTCTTTTTAGCCCTGTTCACCTGACCTTGGCGTCTCTGTTTCAATTTAGCCCACTCATGGATAGGGATATGCTCTTTCTCCGATATTTGATCCTTCAGATCCTTTATCCCATCATTATCCAATCCCTTAAAATAAGTCGAGCAGAGTTTACTTCTAAAAGTCTTCAATTGAATACCAATGGCTTCCATCTCGACAGAAAGATTGAACTCTTTTATAAGCGTATCCCACAAGTCGTCTTTTTTTACTCACTCAACTGTATCCAAACTCTCATATTTTAAGACAATAAAAGATTTTAACAAAGACAAGGCTCGATATTTGAAAGAATTCGTGCCAACTATTAGCAAACCAAATAGGTTAAGGGAAACGTTTGCATGAGAATCAATGGCAGAATGTTCATCATGACTTGAACTTTCTGGCCTGAATGATGGAATTGTATTATCGGATGACATTTTTTGCATTTATATATCTATGCATAAGTCCATATGTTAATACAAGAGTAAGGAAATAATATAAAAAAATATAATATAGGTTATACCTTTTCAACATATTCTAAAAGTTTTGATAATTCGACCATGTCATAAGTTTCATACTTCATCATTTCACGCAAAGTTTTTACTATCCAGTCTGTGAAAGTGTGTTGATAATTTCATTTCTGACACTAGACATGTTAGGATGTATGCCTTCTCTCCTAAGACGATAGTAGATGTTAACTTTATTACGCATATGTTTTCTCACAGTGGAGTCTGAACACATCCTTATCCTCTTCAGTTCTATCCACAAAGGATGGTTTTTTCTTTCTTCGAGTTCTAAAAACTCTACTAACTGCATTGCATTACTTGGATTGCCTTTCAACTACTTCATCCCAACTTTGAGGTAGTATGCATACTATTGATTGAAATAAATATGCTTCACGTATGTTCCACCCATGATCTCGCAAGTAATTGCATTGTTTGATTTTTCAATAGTCGTGCCGTGAAATTGATTTTTTCTCTATAAACGACCTATTTTGAAAATCGTTGCATGTATATACAATATATGACATCCTGGAAAAAGTAATAATAAACTTGTGAAAAAAAGGCGCTATGAATACGTGCTACGAAATAATTGAAACATGCTATTATACATAACTTTGAAGTCAACATTTAAAACAACAGAACATGTTAAAATTAAACATCTACTCCTTTAATGCATTTAATAATTTCTTTAATTCTGGGTTGTCAGCCAGAATAGACTGAATCTCGATAGGTGCCTCTAGGTCGCCTACCGATGTAGTCAAGCACTTAAGGGAATGTAAAACAATAGACCATGGATCATTATTGGGGATTTTTGCATAAAACACTTGCTTTAAGTTTTGGAATGCACAAATGAATGACTCATCATTCACATTATCTTCCCTCTTCAATTTGGCCAAATCAACCTTCACCATGTGGGTCCACTCTCACCCAATCATAGTAAAATACATGTATGCTGGAATATATATAATCTAATAGCATAATTTGTTTTATAATCCCATAATACGTCATCTCAGCTTCTATCGAGTTTTTATCTTTCGCGCTTGCCCTGAAATGATTTAATTCTTTATATGAAATGCCACTATTTTGTTTCTCTATGAGTTTTAGCTCGTGTGTTCTTGAAGAGAACATAAAACCATCGACACAAAATTGTCCAAACTCCTTAGATACAAAACTAGGCCCATTTTCTAGATGTACAAGCCTCGTCGATATGTCACCAACTTTTAATAATTGAAACCAAGAGAGTATTTGCATTGTGAATATGTTGCAAAGAAAGTAAATAAAAGTAAAGTATTACTTTAGTCACCTCGGAAGCTACCAAATGACTAAAGTCATTATCTGTGCTCGCGCCTCCCTTCCTCCTCTTGGCACGCCCGGACTCATTATATTGCCTAGGTTAAAAACATAAATATTAACTTCTAATGAATATAACATCGAAAATATTACATTATTTTACAAAAGATTTTAAATAAACTCACAATTTTCATTTATCTATGTCTTCATGCATCTCGAATACATACCGATCCACCTGGTTATATTGTGTACTTGTTAGCTTCACTACCTTACCTTTCCCGAGGGCCTCCTCGTTCGCAAACTCTTTTAATTCATCAACAGAGCATTCACAACCTCCAATGTTTGGGTTAGGCATATATTCCTTTGCATACAAGGAAACCTCTTCTATAATGTACTCCTTAGCAATGTACCCCTCAACGTATCGTGTATTCTTAACGTAATCTTTAAAAGTTTTCATTAATCATTCGAACAAATACATCCTTCAGTACCTTACTGGTCCACATAAAAGCGCTTCATCGCATAAATGCACTAAAAGGTGGATGCTTATGTCAAATAATCGGGGAATAAAGTACTTCTCCAAAACACAAGTAGCCTAGGACAAAGTTTCTTTTGCTGCCATTATGTGCTTCCTGTTGACAACTTTCTCACACAATAGGGAGAAACATAAGCTAATTTATAGAATGGACCTTCGAAGATCCTTGTGTCCCAAAAAATAGTGTCCGAACAACAGAGGGATAAGTTGCATTATCATATGCCAATCGTGAGGCTTGCACTTTTTCTGATCTCTTGTTGCGTCGCAGACAATCCTGCGTAAGTTAGATGAGAAATTAGAAGGGACCTTCAATCCCTTTAATGTTTCTAAGAACATATTTCTTTCTTCAATGCTCAAAGTATAAGATGCAACTGTCATATGATTTTTTCTAGTGTTTGGATCTTCTATCAACCATAATGATCTTTTGATCTTCAAATCATGAAGATCTCCATGATCTTTTTCTCCATCCTTGGAATGAGAACCACAAATGCATGTGCCTCCGAGATTCTCGATAATATTTTTCTAAGATTGCATAATGTATATCACATGTCGCACATGATGTTCCTTCCAGTATGGCAAATCAAACATTATTGATCTCCTCCACCATGCCGTCTTCACATCAACATCCTTTCTTTTACGCTTTTGGGTAAAATTTATGGGGTGTTTCCCCCTCAAATTTTGATCAACCTTTAATGACCTTCTTTAATTTCCAAACCATAAAGTCATGGTGGAGGTGGCCTCATCTCCGTGCCTTTTGGGAGAAAATATCTTCGTATTGACCCGAATTTGTGAACTTGGGGCAAAAATCTCCATTGATTATGATAAAAAAGTTTTCCACTTTTCTTATGCCAGATGGATTCAGTCTCCTCTCCACATATAGGACAACCCAGGTAACCATGTACATTGCACCCAGATAAGGTCCCATAAGCATGAAAATCATGAATTTCCTATATCAACATAACTCTCAAAGTGAATTCCTCCTTTTTGTACGAGTCGGACGCTCTCACACCTTCAACCCATAACTCATTTAATTCATTTATTAGTGGCGCTAAGAAAACGTCAATGTCACTAACCGATGCTTTTGGACTTGGTATCAACAATGACAAAATTGAAAACTCCTTTCTCATGCACAACGACGGGGGAAAATTTAAAGGCGTCGCAAACACGGGTCATATGCTCTTATCTGTTCTCAATTTGCTAAATGGGTTAAACCCATTGGTTGATATTCTGAGGCGAACATTGCATATTTCTTTAGCGAAGTCCGGGTATCGATGATTTGTATATTTTCACACAAATGAATCAATCGGATGTCGCATGAGATTCTCATCCACCTCTGCTCGACCATGCCAAGTCATTGCCTCTACTATCCAAGGTATAGTGTGAAGTCTCTTCAATCGAGAACCTAAAGGGAAATACTTTAACACCTTCTTAGGTATTTGTGTATCTACTTTCAATAAACGTTTATTAAGTATTATCATCTTTTGTTCATATCCAGGTTCCTTACATACAGGACAAGCTCGTTTGTCCTTGTACTCCTTATAGTATAAAAACGCAATCATACTTGCAACAATGAATTAATTTGTATTTCATATTCAAACCTTTCAAATTACCCTTCATGATTAGATAATTGACTGGAAGTGTATTTTCTTTGGGGAGAAAATCTTTTGCCCAAAGGACTCCAGATAAGCCAAATTTTCTCTTTAAGTTGTGCAACCCAACTATGGCATATAATATTGTGTGGTCGGGGTGGAGTTATAGTATAATGGTGTTGCGATTACTGCTTTTAACCACATATAATCCCTATCTTGGTCATTATCATTGCCAAAATGATCCTCACAACCTAAACCATTCCCTCCACTATCTTTTGCTACGTGCACTTCGTATGTATCATTTCTGAGATCGTTTAACCTATCATGTGCTAATGGATCACTATCTGTGTGAACCATTTCCTTGACAAGTATTTCTTCTGGGATATACGTAAAATACCTCTCCCCGTGGAATTTATAAAATGTGTAGTCATCTTGAACCCCCGCTGAATCAAATGTAATTGTACATCTGCTCCTTTCAAACATTTACCATTTCTTCAACGAATGCACGGGCATGTGATAATATCAGTTTTGAGATTCTTCGTTGCATAATTCACAAAGTCTTTCACACCATTAACGTATACTTGCCCTACTCTAAAACTTATACCCATCCACTCTTTATATTGTGGAAACTCCCTTAATTCTACAATACAAATAAATAGAAACTCAGTAAATTATCAAATTAAATGAGTATGTCCCTTATTACATACATGCGTAGCAAAAGTATTTTAGTTATTACTTATTTTTTCAAATGTTTAAGTAGTGATATATATAGTATTATATGTATATATGTATATATGTATATATATTACATGTGTAATTTAAGATTCTACATATCGTGCTAAAATATTTATGTATGTAGACAAAACGAAATGATATTCTAAGAATAAATATTAAACATATCAAATTAATAACAGTAAAATCTCTTATTATTATTATTATTATTATTATTATTATTATTATTATTATTATTATTATTATTATTATTATTATTATTATTATTTTTATAAGTCACCACTAAAATCTCTTATTATTTTACTAGATAAAATGAAGTGATATTCTAAAAAGATTGAATTATTATAATTCATGTCCAACCCACACATAATATATACGATTACCAGTTATCAAAATGCAAATAATTAAATTCTTATCAAATCAAATAAATTGAATTCATATTCAGAAACTAATAATTACTAATCATATTGGGCCATTAAATTGCAAAACATGGGTTTATTTACCAAATTAAATTATGTAGTTTTGTCGATTGAGAATATTATGTGTTTATGTCCACAATAAACTATGTGTTTTTGTCGATTGGGAATATTATGTGTTTCTGTCCACAATAAAATATGTATTTTATAAGTTAAACTATGTGTTATTTTCTATTATTTTTGCGCGCTAATCAAACATTAAAACTCAGACATTTATTTATGAAATAAAAAATAAATAAACCGAAAACTTAAACATTTATTTACAAAATCCAACATAAATAAGTATTTATTAACGAAATAAATGTTTCAGCGAAACAAATATTTATTTACGAAATAAATGTTTACGAAATTAAACTCAAACATAAATAAACATTTCTATACAAACCAACCAACGAAACACGACAAAAACTCACACTGTTAAACAGCAGCGAAATGAACAAACCAACCAAAGAATGAAATCAGATATAGTAGAGAAATGAACATTATATCACACTGGTAGTTGGGTTCACAGCAACGAAATGAACATTATATCACAGCAAAAACTCACAGCAACGAAATAAACATTATATCACAGCAACGAATTGAAAAAATAAATGTTTGTTTAATAGCGAAATGAACAAAACTCACAGCAACGAAATGAAATGAAGAAAACTCACTAGTAACGGGTTCTCACGACAATGAGTCCTTCTCACAGCAACGGGTTCCACAGCAACCAATTAGGGAAAATTGAAAGAGAGAGAAGAGAAGGGGCGGGAGTTGTGAAAGAGGAGGGAGAAGAGGGAAATTAAAGTTGGATGAAATTTTTGTGACTCCTAATAGCAGTCACATATTAAGTCTTAGGCAAAGTTTGTGACTGCTAGGAGCGGTTACAAATTTGTGAGGTCTAAAAGAGGTTACAAATTAAGTGTTAGGCCAAAATTTATGACTGCTACGAGCAGTTACAAATTTATGACTGCCGATAGCAGTCATAAATTTAGTATTATACCAAAATTTATGACTCTTCCTAGAGGTTATAATTTTGTGACTATTCATAAGAGTGATAACTTAGCCCTACTGATAAATTTATGACTCCTTATAACAGTTATAAATTTGTGACTACTTATAGGAGTCACAAATTAATTATATGGTGACATTTGTGACTGTCATTAGCTGTGACAAACTAATTAACTCAAATTTTTTATTAGCAATTGATTTTATCACCCCTAATGGGAGTTACAAATAATTTTGTGATTGCCCACGGGAGTGATAAGTTTGTCACCCCTATTAGCAGTCACAATAAGGTAGTCACAAAATTAGCATTTTGGTGTAGTGGCAGACTTCTTGAAAGAAATTGATAATCCCGTGAATTTGATGTTTTTCGGGTTGATTCATATTAGAGGTTTTGGTGAAGGTTAAAACTCCCAAGGTGTAAGGTAAAGGGAAAAATCTCATTAAAAGTTTGTCTTGGCAGCCCAGTAAATCGAACCACCGGTTTATAAATCAAATCTGCTCGGTCAGCAAGTGAACCAGTTCTTTTTTTCAAGGTAGATGACGTTGTGCATAATCGAATTATGAAGGCGTGAGCACCGTTTTTGTATTTTTTTTAAATTAGTTGTGAATTTGATATTAATAGGTGCACAATACCAAAATTTTAAATTGGTAGTTTCGGATTTGGTTTTTCTTTAGAAATTTGAATTTGGGGGAAACATACCAGCTCAGTTTGCTATATAGGTGTGATTATAATCTACCTGGGGTTGGACAAAATTCAAATTCGGGTACGAGTTTAGGGGTGAATTAGGGTGAATAACACTCGAGTTATAAGTTATTAAATAGGGTTGGGATTTTATAAAGTGTTAGGCTACGGTTTGAGTAGAATACCTTAGTAGCTAGAAACATGTGATTATTGAATTAATAATAAGTAAGTGAATACTTGATAAATCGTGAGTCGAGGAAGACTTGGGATTTATGGGCTTGCGCTACGAGTGATATATGCGTGATTTGTCAGTTATATATATATATATATATATATATATATATATATATATATATATATATATATATATGTGTGTGTGTGTGTGTGTGTGTGTATATATATATATGTGTGTGTGTGTGTGTGTGTGTGTGTGTGTGTGTGATATATGTGAACATACTTACTCTACGGATGCTATCGTTGGAGGTTACGCACAGTGGGCGGTCCAGCCTGGCGTGACCAGCAGGTCATAGGACTGTTACATAACCACTGTATGTGAGTTTAGAGTCTAATGGGGTAATAATATGGTAGGTCCTACAGATGTTTACGATTTGGGTTCGGTGGTGAGATTCCGACCCGATGGCTCAGGAATGGTACAAGACATACTGATAGCATGCTAGGGAATGCATCCAGGAGGACAGCTCGGGGATGCTATGTATATACGTATATAAGAGTGTTATAGGTATATGTGTGATAAAATGAATGTGTAAACATTAAATTAAACGCATCCGAGAGGACAGGTCGGGGATGCTATGTGTGTGTGTGTGTATATATATATATATATATATGAGTGTGTGTGTGTGTGTGTGTGTGTGTGTTATGTATAGTCGAACTTAATGAATGGGTGAACATTGAAATTATAACTAGTGTAGAGTTATGTGAATTCTTTAACGATAAGATAATAATTGAGAATTATAATGATGTAGCTTACGTGATTATCTAAATGGGACACAAAGAAAAGTAAAATACGCGTAGCACAGCTGGGCTAGAGGTTTAGCGTGTGAGGCTAAGTTAAGTGGTTATACTAGTTAGGTGGTGTAGCATAACTATGGAATTAAAATATATGCGTTAGGTGCGCACTATAGAGGAGGGGAGAGGGTAATCTCATGCGAATGTGACACCAGATGAAAGTGAAAAAATCTGCTACATTTGTATTATTACATTTTAAATACTTGAAAAATATTTTCAAATGGTTTTGGGCTTTGACCCGTATCCAACCATAAACATATTTGGTTTCTATCCTTTCTATTAATCCTTTTTATTGATCCTTTCTATAGTCTGCTAACCTTTCTATTGGTCCTACACATATTCGAGACAACCTAAAGTTTTACACCACACACATTCCCCTCGTTATAGCCAGACGCCTAATTTTGTTAGCCCTGCACTTATTGACGAGGTTCCATGCACGACACGTCACAATAGCTAGCCAACCCAATTTTTATTAGTCATTCACTTATTGGTAATGCCAACACACACCCACATTGCTATAGATGGCCAGCCCAATTTTTATTAGCCCTGGACCTATTGGCGACACAAATCCATTTTAATACCCGTTTATTACCTTAGGCATTAATTTTTCATTTTACCAAGTTCATTATTTTCTATTATCCCCAACCTTTATTCAAGCCTTAAATTCTCAAAGCATCCCTAGTCCCATATTTAGAGATATCCAAACCAAAAGTGTACCCTAGCTTTACCTAGGAAGAATACCTACTGATAATTCCCACCTAGTCTCGCATCTAGGCTAACGGAACAACGTAAAAGTGTACTATTTATCCCCACCCCAAAAATACGCAACCATAAAAATCTGCACTCACTAGTTCAATGCCTAGAAAGTGTTAACAACAATAAACGCCCACCTACTTGTCCCATACCTAGCAAATAGTCTAAAATTAGCTGAGAGCATAGCTACTACAATAATTCCTTCGTCCCCGCAGTGTCGTATGTTAACATAATTAACGATCACATGAGTCATATTTTCAACCTATCACAATAATTCTTTCAATTAATCACAAGATTACTACTTATCCAAGTTATATCCGTTTAATTATAATATTAATTAACATATTCCTTTTCAACACCCTATATATAATTTTCATCCCATACATTTTCGGGTTTATACTACAATAAATTTCTATTCTGCAAGATGCACATAAATAACATGATTTTTCGAATCGAATCCAGTTTAAAAAATTCATACGATTTATTCTAACATGTGAATGTCCATATATTCTAACGGAATTCCAACCTCTAATCTACGCATACAATAGTTTTGAGTCTTAATTCATATTAGTGATTTAAAATAAAAACAGTCCCATCTTTAGTTTCACTTTTCCTAATTATTATCTCAAATTTATTTTAGAAAAATAATGATTATTATTGTTTAGGCAACGTTTAAAACGCATAATACTAAAAGGGAATAATATAAGTATTCATGCATGTTGATTAGGCATAAATTCTTCATATTTATCCCCTTAATTTAGAGGCTTTTATCATCTTGTGCACTGTAAATCGAGTTGATTTATCTCATATTATTGCTACTGACCTTTTCTATGTAATGCATCAAGTTTCGTGTATTTCTCGTATATTCTGCAAGTATTTTACACGATGGAAGAAAAGAGAAAACTCAAACTCAAGAAAGATACAAGTGAAGGAAAGTTAAGGGCAAAATAATAATTTTGCACCAGGAATGCGGACATGGAACTCGGAGGAAAGTTGAAGACCTCGAGTCCACAAGCATGTAAGAAGAAACAGCATCCAAATTCGAGCCCCAGTTGCGAAGTTATGAATCTTCAAAGTTGAGAAGAAATCAAGGAGAAAAAGGAAGAAAAATATAAAGGCAGTGAACCGAACCGATGAAACCATCACCGAATCGATTCACCACTCTGCCAACACGAACCGAACCGATGAAATCATCATCGAACCGGTTCTCCACTCTATTAGAACCAAACCGATTGTTGATGTAAAAAACTAGATTTGATCTAATTGTTTAATCACAGATAAAAATGAATATATAAATATAAGACAAAAGATTTTTAAAGTGGTTCAGCCTTGTAAGGATGGCCTACGTCCACTGTATTTTTTTATTGGTGACTGTTTACAGAATTCTCGATAATAGGCTTACCAAGAAATTCCGAGTCCCCTGCTAATGAGGAGGTTACAATGTATTTATAGCCTTGAGGCTGTACAGTTGAAAGGATAATGCGCTGTTACCCAGTAGACATGTACATCTGTACTATATTAATGAGCATTTAATGCGCAATTATATCCTGGATTCTCTTGATTTGGATACGCTGTACACTTATGTAGCTCGGACCGCTTAAGCGGCTCGGACCGCCTAAGTTGCTCAGAGAACTTGAGTTGATTGGAGAGCTTGAGTTGCTCGTCACACTTGAGTTGCTCGGCACTCATTAGTTACTCGGTGGTCTTGATTTGTTCGTCTGGAGTATTCGTATTTACCATGTAAATAGACACGCGTCTTTATGTGATTTTTCCATGTCAGCAGACTAAATTTGGTATCAACAGAAGCCCCCAATGTTTCACAGTTCGAGATTGAGGAGGAGTGTGGAACATTCTTCTCGAAATATGGCGGTATTAAATAGTCATCCTGAATTTTAGGAGCATTTTCCTTGTATTTATTTCATCTTTTGAATTCAAAAAATCAGACTTTCTTGAATTTTTCTAACTGCTTCGGTTTCCGTGCCATTTTTCTCCTTTTAACCGCCGGTAGTGCAAACGTCTACCTTGGTAATCATTGATTTTTCTGTTCCCGAGGTAAAGTATTTAAACACGGCAAGAAATCCTATCATCTTTTACTTTTCAAACCTGTGTCTTCAAACTTTTCATTTCCTCCCTATCTTGTGCGTTCATTTCCTCCATTATTCGTTGTCAACTGACTCAGTCTTCTCCTGTAAGCTCCTCTTCCTTTTCTTTTACTTATTCTGTTCATCATGGTTTACCCTGTTGAATCTCTTAACAAATTTCGTTCTAAATTTTCAATTCCTTCATAGGTCATTTTGGAGGAACTCTCTGAACTTTCTGACTATTTCTCTTTGGCTGAGGGACATTGGTTCCCAAGTCTCTTCGTGGCTGAATGTGGCTTTTCTTTTCCTCCAAACCCTTTATGTTTGGAATTCTGTCAGTATTTTGACGTTGTTCCTGCAAAAATAGCACCGAATACCTGGCGAATAGTTAATGGAGTTCATAGGTTAAATCAAATCCATGGAATCCGTTTAGGAATTCCAGAAATTATGTTTTGCTATAGATGGGTTGTCAGTGATAGTACTTGTTATATAAAAACTAGGTTTTTAAATAGGACTTTAGTTGTCAATCTCCCAGATGCCAACAGGGATTACTTCGAGCATGTGGTTGTTATGAAAAATTGGCAACATGCTCCATTAAATGGAGATGATGTATATCAGGGTCCTAGGTGTCCCCCTTATGGCAATGGAATAGGTTGTTTTTATTTTTTGGAAATATTGTTTTCTTTGTGTTTGATAAAACGTCTTACCGACATTTGTTTTTGTTCATTACAGTTGACAGCAAAAGAAAATCTCCAAAGGAGACAGAGGTTAATTTAAAACACTTGAAACTTATCTGGAGTTTACACCAATCTGTTACTGACGAACATATCAGATCAGCATCTTATTTATTGCAGTACAGGAGCTATACTTCATCCTTCACTGCTCGTCCAGTGGTGGTTGATACCGACCAAGTACCAGCTGCTGATACTAGTGTGGAGGGTTCTTCTTCAGAGTCAAATATTCCAATTGGTGACATAATGAAGAGAAGAAAAGTTCCTTCTTTTTTCGACAAGTCTGATTCTCCTGCTATGGAGACAAATAGAAGTAAAAAAGATGTTCCAGAAGAGAGGAGAAAGTCTGCCGAGGTACCCTCTTCTGATGCAACCAAGAAATTCAGTGAGAAGCCCCCTGTGGCTCCGAGAAAAGTTCTTGTTGTTTATCCTCCAAGTTAGATTATTTTTATATCACCAACTAAAACCACATCTTTGGTTGAGAATGTTCCTGCTCCTTCGAGGAGGTTAAAGAAAATTTCTTCTGAGAGACTAGCAGAACCTGTCTCTCAGTCTTTGAATGTTGAAGGTGGGGTTCCTACTTTTATTCCTCCGGGCTCTGCTATGAGCTCGGTGAAGTCTTGGATTATCCTCGAGGTCCAAGGTATTGAAGATACTCTTACTCGTGACTGGATCACCACCTTGGTTGCTCAACATATTGCCTCAGTAAGTATTATTAATATAATCTTTCATTTTTCAATACTATGTCCTCGCACTGACTCAAAGTTATTTTCTTTTTTCAGCTGGTAACATGTTTCAATACTATTCTGAAGAAGGATGAAGCTATCAAGGCTTCAGTCTCATCGGGAGGTGTAGAGGAGGCCTTTACTGGATTAACCCGGTCTTTGAAAGATTCTCATCAGAAGTATGAGGAGAATAAGATCACTTAGGAGAAGCAAGTTAAGTCTATCGAGCAAGAGAGAGATCGAGCTGTGGAAGCCTCCAAGGGATTGGAGAATAAATTGAAAGAGTTTGAGAAGAATAACAAAGAGCTTGAGGAGAAGCTCAAGAATGCTGCAGAGCTTGAGAATAATCTCAAAGCTGCTGAAGAGGAAATCAGGAGACTTCATGACGTTGAGCGTCAGAAACTGGAGGTAGAGGAGAAGTTGAGGGTTTTCGAGGAGCTCCTTAGGGAAAGGACCTCCTCGAAGAAAGTTAAAAGGAAGAAAGATGTCAAAAATCCTTCAGCGTAGGTTGGGACAAGGGCTGGAATAAATGTTTGGTTGCTATGTCATCACAAATGGAATACGCAAATCTGAAATACTTTAGGGACGAATGGGTGGCAGCTCTATAAGAGCTGAAGGTTTCTAAAGATTCTCACTTATTTCAGCAACACACTCATGGCCCTCCTCCCTCTTCTGGAGAAAAAGAAGAGGACGAAGCTGCCTCCGAAGAATCTTCTATGATAATCGGAGATCAGGCCCTTTCTGTTCCAGCTATTCAATCATGCTCCGAACAACCCCAACCAACCATTACTCCTGTCGAGCAGCTTTCTTTGCCCTCCGATCAACCAAGCTCTTCGTCCAAGCCTCCTGAGGGAGTTTTAGGAAGCAAGGAGAAGATGTAGAGTTGTTCAGATCTTCTTTTAGCTTTTTCTGTTGAATGTAATTTTGGACTATGTACTTCTCTTTATGATGAAATAAAAATTCAAACTTTGGGTTGTTTGTCTTAACTTTTTCTTTTACTTGATCCTTCTACATTTTTATTGATTCTTTCCATCTCTTCTCTTTTCTTTAGTAGTTTATGGCTAGGATGGAGCTCTTGTCAGCTCACGATACTGAACTGATGAAAAAATGCAATGACTACTTCAAGGCCAGCCATGCAGACCTAAATGAGGCTCAAATTGTTGACATCCTTGGTCCAAATTCTTCTGAACAAGTAGTTGAATCATATCAGTATTTAAAATTCCTGCTTGATCGAGTTGTTGCCAATAATATGGCATATTATGAGATGATTGAGTACCTTTAAGGAACCATCGAGGAACTCCAACAACAATACAAGGAATTTTCTGCCCTTTTACATCAGGGGTATGAGAAGAAATATCAGTAACTAAATGCTGACAAAGGATATGATAAGTTCATCGCTTCTTACGAGAAAAAGGAGAAAATTCTAAGGGTTGAGGTCGAGGAGAATAGGCAAATTGCGAAACTGTTGGAGCAGGAAAATAATGTTTTACGAGGAGCGATATCCCAACTGAAATCTGCAGCATCTACCTCTGGAGCCTTGGTCCCTGTTAATGACGAAGGTTTCTCTTTCTTGGAGGTCAAAAATTCCAATTTGAGAGATGAATTGGAAACCTTAAAGAGGACTGGACCCTCTACTTCTGCTCACGGACGAGCAAGAGCTTCTCGGGGACGAGCAAGGGTTGCTCGGGTTACTGTTGAAGAAGATAGAACGCAGGCAGCCTTGGAAAATCAAGCATTCCAGTTGGTGGCGAAGAATCAGGCTTTATCATAGATGTCCAAGAAGATTCTGAACCTCACCGAGCAACTCTCCACACAAAGCTCTGCCTTGGAGAATGAAGAACTTCTAGTGAAGAACCTCCACGAGCAACTGGAGAGGTTAACTTACCAGTTTCACACATAGCCTAGAGAGTTTTGGATGGCTGGATATAATGAAGCCCTTTATCATCTCGATGATCGAATCCAGAATTCAAATAACGAGGGTTACAAGCAAGAATGGCTGAATGCCCTGGGGGTGTTAAAGTTGGAGAAGGGCCATTATCTATGGGATTATTATGACCTTGGATTGCTCGAGTTGCCCGTGCCACCTTTCAAACTTGATATGAGCTGGATTCCTGCTCGGGCAATTCCTCGATGCTTAATTTCCAAGTATCACGGCGACTACAGTCTTCATTCTAATTTCAAGATATCTATCCCGGAGCACTTGCTTGATCGGCCATCTATGATGAATGTGAGGATGCTTCGAGATCTGAACTTCATAAATTCCCCTTACGCCTTAGATGATCCTCCTGCTGGAATGGAACCTGTTTCAAAGGCAGAGGGAAAGAAATCAGTAGAATAGGATCTTCATGTAATGGTTTTTTCTTTTTTCAACATATGTAATCCTTCTCGATTTGAATGAAAAGTTTTGGTTTTTTGTCATTTCATTTTCTTTTAAGTAATTTGCAGAATGTCTTCACTTATTGGTTGGTAAGCATATATATGTTTATGACATACTTATCTCATTGTAGTCATTTTTTTATACTAAGCAATAGAACAACTTACATTCCATTTTATTGCTTGATTTAAACAACTGGAGTTGATTGAAATTGGCTTACCGACCAATCAGAATTGGTGGATTTTAATTCTTGACCAACCGAAGTTGGTGGATTTTAATTCTCGACCAACCGGAGTTGGTGGATTTTATTCCTGACCAATCGGAGTTGGTGGATTTTTATTCCTGACCAATCGGAGTTGGTGGATTTTAATTCCCGACCAACCGGAGTTGGTGGATTTTGGACTTGATGCGTAGTGTGTAGCACTAGTACTCCGAAAAATTTCAACAAAAGGAAAGAATTGGGTAAAACATCCAAAACTTTATTCATATTGAAGAAAACTGCATTACATAGGGATTTTAACTACTGATAATATTTGCGCAGATGCTCTGCGTTCCATGCATTCTTAAACTCCTCTCCTTCTAAGGTTTCAATCCTATATGTCCCCAGTCGAACAACTTATGTTACTCTGTAGGGTCCATGCCAGTTAGCTTCCATTTTGTTGTGCTTTTGAATTACTTTCTTTAGCACATAGTCCCCTTCTTTCAAATCACACTTCTTTACTCTCTTGTTATAGAATAGAGTTGTTCGTTGTTGGTATGTAGCATTCCTGACTGCTGCTTCTTCTCTAACTTCCTCGAGCATATCCAAGTCTAATATTCTCATCAAGTCACTGATAGGAGAATTGAAATTCAGTATTCTATGCGTGGGCAAACCCAATTCAGCTGGTATGACGGCTTCACTTCTAAATGCCAACATGTATGGAGATTCTCCTGTTGTTGCTCGTTGTGTTGTAAGATAAGCCCACATCACAGAATGCAGCTCGTTAATCCAATTTGCCTTTGCATCGTTCAGTCATTTTTTCAAACCATTCAGCAACGTTCTGTTTGTCACCTCAGTTTGTCCGTTTCTCTGAGGATGGCCTGGTGCAGAGTGGGTTTTCAATATGTTTGACTGATGACAATACGCAATAAACTCCTTGTAGTCGAATTGGGTTCCATGATCAGTAATGAATGCATGAGGAAGACCATATCTACAAATGATATTCTTCCAAATAAATTGATACACCTTGTCATATGTCATATCAATAAGAGGCTCAGCTTCCACCCACTTAGTATAGTAATCCACAGCGACCACGAGATATTTAAATCTTCCCCTGGTCGTTGGAAGTGGCCTGACCAAGTCTATTCCCCACATGGCAAATGGACAAGGGGAAGTAATAGGTGTTAACAATGCTTGGGGAGTTCTTCGAATAGAAGATAAGCGCTGACATTTGTCACATTTTTTGGCATAGGCTATATAATCAGCCCTCATCGTTGACCAATTATATCCCTGCATCATTATTCTTTGCAAAAGTGTTCGACCTGCTACATGGGCTCCACAGGACCCTTCATGGACCTCTTCAATCAAATCTTTCACCTCAGAGGGATGCACATATCTTTGCAAACCTGCTATAATTCTTCATCTATATAAAATACCATTAGTCAATACATAACGAGCAGCTTTAAACTTCAGTTTCTTGGTTGTGAGTTTATTAGTTGGCAAAGCTCCTTCTTCAATATATGCCTTGATGGGGTCCATCCAAGATGGTCCTAAATCAAGGGTAATAAAATTCATCATCAGATCTTCGTCTATGCTCCGACTAGCCAAGACTTCTATTGGGATTGTTCTTCTTATCTCAGTACGTGTTATTGAAGCTAACCGAGCTAAGGCATCTGCTCTTACATTCTTTAATCTTGGTATTCTAATTAACTATACTGCGATCAGGCTTGATACAATCTCCAGTGCTTTTGCTTGATACTTGATCATTAATTCTCCTTTTGTTGCATATACCCCCAATATTTGATTTACGATCAATTGTGAGTCACTAAATACGATAACCTGCTCAGCCCTCATGGTTTTTGCCAAACTAAGACCAACAATCATTGCTTTATATTCAGCTTCATTATTAGAAGCTTTAAATTGAAAACGCAGAGCATATTCCACATCGATCTCATCTGGGATGTTTAAAATAATCCCTGCTCCACTGCCTGTAGTGCACGAAGAACCATCTACATACAAATTCCACACAGGTATCTCATTATAAAACTCTTGATCAGACAGAGTTCTTCGATGGAATATTTGATGCTTTCTTATATCATTCTCCAGCACTTCTTGTTGCTCGTCAACCATCTTCTCTTGATCGTCTACCGACTGAGGTTGGTCGGAGTTTAAGTTTGATGATCTCATAACATCCACAGGCTGGTCGGTATTCAACTTCTACTCTTCGGAGGTATCTGGATAGGTGAACTCTGTGATAAAATCTGCCACTGCTTGCCCTTTAAGTGACGATCTAGGCTCATAAATTATATCGTATTCACCCAATTCTACAGCCCAATACATCAATCTTCCTGATTTCTCTGGTTTGTGCAGAGCTTACCTTAATGGCATGTCTGTATACACAACTATAGTATGAGCTTAGAAGTATGGCCTCATTCTTCTACTTGCTTCGATCAATGCCAGTGCTAACTTTTCCATCCTTGGATATCTGATATCTACTCCTCGGAAGGCCTTGCTAGTGTAATAGATTGGTTTTTGCACTCCATCCTCCACTCTTATCAGCGCCGAGCTTACTGCATTTTCTGAGACTGCCAGATACAAGTATAGTTTTTCTCCCATCACTGGCCTGGATAATAATGGAGGTGCTCCCAGGTATTTCTTCAATTCTTGAAAATCCTTCTCACATTCGTCGTTCCACTCAAAAGTCTTTCAGAGTGTTTTGAAGAATGGGAGGCATCGATCAGTTGCTCGTGACACAAATCTGTTAAGTACTGCAACTCGCCCTGTGAGACTTTGTACTTGCTTCTTCATCGTTGGGGATCGTATCTCCAATAGAGCTTTGATCTTTTCAGGGTTCACCTCAATTCCTCGTTGATTTACGATATATCCGAGAAACATGCCTTCTCGTACTCCGAATATGCACTTGGTGGGACTCAGCTTCATTTGATATTCCTCTAGTTGATCAAAGGTCTGGCCTAAGTCAACTAGATGATAAGCAGCTTTCTTGCTCTTCGTTAGCATATCGTCAACATAAACCTCCATGTTATGACCGATTTGCTCTGCAAACACCTTGTTCATCAACCGCTGATAGGTAGCACCTGCATTTTTAAGTCCAAAAGGCATAACATTATAACAATAAGTTCCCCTTGGGGTAATAAATGAGGTACTCTCCCTATATTCAGGCTTCATTTTAATCTGGTTATAACCAGAATAAGCATCCATGAAACTTAATAGTTCGTGCCCCGAGGTAGCATCCACCAGTTAATCAATTCGAGGAAAAGGAAAATGATCCTTTGGGCATGCCCTTTTGAGGTCGGTAAAGTCTACACACATCCTCCACTTGTTATTTTTCTTCTTTACCATTACAACATTTGCTAGCCAGTCAGGATATTTAACATCCTCAATGAAAGAGGCCTTTTGCAGCTTCTGTACTTCCTCCTGTATAGCTTGATTTTTCTCAGGGCTGAACACTCTCCTTCGCTGCTTTACTGGTTGGATTTCCTTGTTCACATTGAGCTAGTGACACAAGAAATTCGGATCTATTCCTGGCATGTCTTCATGAATCCATGCAAAAGTCTGCTTTCTTTGCCTTAGGAATGCTATCAATTCTTATTTTATTGATTCATCCAAGGATGCACCAATTTGAGTTGTTCGTTCTGGATACTCGTCGTCCAGAATGACATTCTCAGAAGCCTCCATAACCTGCCCTTTCACGAGTTGGGACTCGTCTCTAGGATCTAATATTTCAATCTCCGCATCTTCTATTTGGTAGGTAGTAGTCTTCTTTCTAAATTCCTCATGCTCTTCCTGCTTGGCAGATGAATAGTAGCATTCCCGAGATACTTTCTAGTCGCCTTTCACAACTCCCACCCCAAAATTGGTTGGGAATTTTAGACATTGATGCACAGTAGACGGTACTCCTTCAAATTTTTTCAGACCTACTCTTCCCATGATGATGTTGTAAGCTGATTGGATATTTGTATCCATTACAAAAAAGCGTACTCTTTCTGTTCGACAAGCAAGCCATATACCGATAAACATATCCAACTTGATCGTCCCAAGTGGAAAAACCTTCTCGCCAGTAAAAATAAGGGGAGGCCTATGATATGGCTCTAACCGGGCTAGCTTTAGATTTAAACTTTCAAAGAACAGATAGAACATGATATCTGTCGAGCTACCATTATCCACCAATACTCGTGAGATCACCACTTCCCTCATTCTCATCTTGATTACCAATGGGCCATCATGAGGATATAGTACACCTGCCAAGTCGTTCTTAGAGAAACCAATGACCAGCTTATCCTTATTCACCTTCCTCGGGCGATCATCTTCAGCCAAATTTATCCGCTAAATGTACGAGCAAGCCTGAGCCTCATTGAGGTAGGCTTTTCTCTCAGCAGTCATATCTCCGACTCCTGCATCTCCGCCTGTAATGACATTACATTCAAATGATCCAAAATGGATAGAAAATACCTCACGTTATGGCTATTTTGGTCTTTTGGGGAGATCGGGGTCGTCTTGGTCATCATCCGGATCATCTTCGTGGCTTCTCTTCTTTTCTTCTTTTGCTCGACGAGGAGATCTAGACCTCTGTCTTGCTCGGTCGTTGCTCTTTCCATCATTTCAATGATCAAAATACTTGGCCAGCTTTCCTCATCTGATGAGTGCTTCAATTTCATTCTGAAGAGCTATGCAATTTTTGGTTGTGTGACCATGGTCTTTATGGAACTCGCAATATTTGGTCTTATTCCTCTTGTCAGGATCTGTCTTCATTTTCTCTGGCCAGTTTAGCTCCTCGCTGTTCTTGATTTCTTCTAGAACGTGGTTTATGTCTACTTTCAAAGGAGTATAATTTCTAAATTTCTTCAACAGTTACCATGTTGGCTTTGCTTTTGACTTCTTGTTACCACCATTATTCTTATGCTCTTTCTTTTCAGCCTTATCAACCTCCACCTTGGTCTCTTTGGTATCCAAATTCTTCTTTGCAGCCATAGCCTCCTCGGCGTTCATAATCTTCGTTGCCTTTGCCATTAGTTCTGCCATGGTTCTAGGCGAATCTTTGGCTAGAGTGTAGTACAATTTATCTGGCAACAGTCCGCTCATCAGCGCAGTAATTGCTGTCTTTTCCTCGTAATCAATAACTTCGAGCTTCTCGTTATTGAAATGAGTTATGTAATCCCTAGTGCTCTCACCTTCTTTTTGTCTAACACTTAACAAGTGTTCTACTCGTTTAACTGGTTTTGCTCCAAAACAGAAATTTTTAATAAAGAGCTTGGCCAGTTGAAATAAAGTCAAAATCTTCCCCCGAGGAAGATTATTGTACCATATTTGAGCAGATCCGGTAAGAGTTCTCGAAAATGACCTGCATCTCATCTCATCTCATCTGGCACGGCATAGATATCAACATCAGCTTGGTATTGTTCTATATGAAGGACCGGGTTAGTTTTTCCATCATATTTAGGAGTCACAACAAGTGCTTTGAATTTTAATGGTGTGGGAAAATCCACAATTGCCTGGATAAAAGGTGTCCCTTGGACAAAAGTTCTTTGTAGAGGATTCTTGGCCTTAGACATTTCTCCAAGTCTATCCTCCAACCTTTGAATAGAGCCTTTCCATGCATCATTTCCCTCCTCGGTCCTGATGGTTCGAGCAACTGATCGTGTTGAATTTGCTTCCTGGGATCTTTCATTACGAGCATTGGTCGTGATTGGGCAGAACCCTCCCTTAGATCGGATGGTGGTTGAAAATTCCTCGACACAATCCTACAAGGACTTCTATTCATCTTAGGGCCCAAACGATCAAAAGGAGAGACCCTGCTTAACCTTTCCAATGCACTAGTCCTTTCTGGAGAGAGAGTGATGTTTTATTGAGTATCTATAGCTCGTACTGATGAAGTTCGACTAGGTTGATAAGAAAAATCATTAGATCTCTCAATGCGATATGAATCAGTACGTCTGGATCGAGATTCCTCTGGGAATAACGTGCACCTAGTACGCAAAGAAGGTAAGCGGGTGTTTCTTTGAATGCTTCGTTGTCCTGAATGAGTAGATACTCCACCTTGGACAGTTTGTATGAGTTGTCGCATAGTTTCTTGCATGGCTGTCTGGCCTTAGGCTAGATTAGTCATTATGCCATCCAGATCTTGAACATTTGGGTGAGCATATGGATTTGGGGGGTTTCCAGCGTTTCAATTACTGGATTCGGGATTATCAGCCATTGGTGATGAATTGTTTTGGTGAAAAACAATAATTACAGTCGTTTCCCACAGACGGCGCCAATCTGTTGATGTAAAAAACTAGATTTTATCTAATTGTTTAATCACAGATAATAATGAATATATAAATATAAGACAAAAGATTTTTAAAGTGGTTCAGCCTTGTAAGAATGGCTTATGTCCACTGTATTTTTTTATTGGTGACTGTTTGCAAAATTCTCGATAATAGGTTTACCAAGAAATTCCGAGTCCCCTGCTAATGAGGAGGTTACAATATATTTATAGCCTTGAGGCTGTACAAATGAAAGGACAATGCGCTGTTACCCTGTAGACATGTACATTTGTACTATATTAATGAGCATTTAATGCGCAATTATATCCTGGATTCTCTTGATTTGGATACGTTGTACACTTATGTAGCTCGGACCGCCTAAGTTTCTCGGAGAGCTTGAGTTGCTCGTCACACTTGGGTTGCTCGGCACTCATTAGTTGCTCGGTGGTCTGGATTTGTTCGTCTGGAGTATTCGTATTTACCATGTAAATAGACACGCATCTTCATGTGATTTGTCCATGTCAGCAGACTAAATTTGGTATCAACACCGACCAATGAATAAAAAGTAAAATCGGTTCCCCAAACTGGTATTAACCGAACCGGTGCACCCCAGTAAAGAAGGAAAGTAGAACCGGTTCGCCTGAACGGATTTTTTATTCTTTATTCCTTAAAAATAGAGTTCTGCATAGGACAAACACTTAAAATAACGTGATGTATTTATTCTTTTATCATACCAGACATTAGGGAGCTTCTCTTTTGTTAGTTTTGAGAGGGTTTTGAAGCCAAGAAGTGTAGGATTCATATTGTTCAATAATTTCTTCCTCAATTTGGATTAATTCCAAAAAAAATTTCATTCCAAGTAATCTTATATTTATTGCTTTCATATTTACTGTAGGTAATTCATTCTTCTTAATTAGAATCCTTTCTTGCATGTTGAATATTACTTTTTATGCAATTATGATTTCATGCAACATAAATTTCTTGTTTAAACCTAGTTTCATAATGTCCAACTAGATTTCTAAGGGATGGGATGCATGAACCCAACCCGATGTTGTTTGCATGAATATAAAAGTAATTCTCTGAATTAAATAAATGATTGAATCATGTTGATTAGGTAACTAGGGTGTTTAAGAGTGTGACACGCATGTTAGCTATTTCGAGACCACTTCATTTCGATTATGTATGATGCGGGTTTGTACCCTCATATAAGTAATGCTTGAAATTAATAAAGTCTGGGTTTAATTAATTATTTAATTTATAAGTTCTTTTATATCTGGTAAACATACTAGGGTTTGGGGGATTGTAGTCCAACCTTTTTTTTTCTCATTCACATTTATTCAGTCACAGTTAGTTTACTTTTGCTTACGTAGTTTAATTATTAGTTAAATTAATTTGCATTTAGTTAGTAGATATAAAACTCAAAACCAATCGTCTATTCCTTTTTCTTTTCAGAGTCAGTTTAGGGTTAACCGTCTTACTTGTCGTCGTCACGTTCTACGTCCTATTTTCCTGAGGATTTGACCCCGTTGTGACACCCCGCCCAATTAAATAAAGGTGATCAGTCCTGTACCAATTTAAAATAGAATGTTCGGTTGGTTCATCTTAGCATCACTGTCGAAAACTTTTTAACATATTAATCACCTAATATAAAATTAAGCTAGGTGTCAAAACATTTCTAATTTTTGTAAAACCAAGTAAATCCATTTTCATTAAATCTTAAAATATAAACCATTCACTACACATAGGAATATAATAAATACTGAACATGAATCAAGTACTGAAATAAATAAGATTGAGTAAAACCTCCCAGTTCAAAACTCCAAACCATAAAGTAAACTGAATACAATAACTCGTATGAAGGACTAGAAGTTGGCGACACAAGCCCTAGATAAGAAGTTTAGATGAAACTGAATGGAAAAGATAGATGCGTCTACTGCAAGGATCTGCAACTTTCACAATAGTTGCAGCACGTCTGACACTCCAATCTCTAATTCTGGTACCCCTGTGGCTGAGCACCTGATATAATATATATATATAGCAAAAGAGAGAAGTGATACAAGAAATGGTTCAGAGCCCGAGGTTAAAAAATTATTTATCAAGTATTTAAAACAGGTTCTTAAAACAAGTCTTATACGCATGTTAGTTATCGAACTCTCACATGAGTTTCTCACTTCTCCTCTATTGTGCACGCATAACGTACACTAATCTCCCCTAGTTATACCACCCAGTCTAACTAGTCAGAAACCATACTAATACTAACTATGCTCACTAGTAGTATTCTCGTATCGCCCATATAATACACTATTCAGATAGTTTATCTTACATACTAAGTTTCATTATTCACCGTTCGAATGGTTAATCTTTTATCCACTAAGATTATTTTATTTATCATTCCCACTTTATCTACTAGTTTCACAAAGTAGAAAGTTCTCCCAATATACTCATATAGATATATAGTCTCATCATCCCTATATATATACACTAATCCTGTAGCTTTATGTTAAGACCATTTGGCGCAATGTAATGATCATTATTATTACCAAGTCTACTAATTTCACACAGTAGAAATATTTACAAGTTCATATATATATATATATATATATATATATATATATATATATATACTAATCCTGCACCCCCTGGCTAAGACCCATTAGTGCACCTATCAAGAGAATCTTGCATCCCCGGGTTAGCACCCATTAATGCACCTATCAATAATAATCCAGCACCCCCGAGTTATCACCCCTTAGTGCACCTAACAATAATCATCATTGTACCCCTGGGTTATCACCCATTAGTATACCTAACAATAATATCCTTGTACCCCCGGGTTATCACCCATTAGTACACTTAATCAATAATGTTCTTGCACCCCAGGGTTATCACCCATTAGCGCACCTAACAATAGTATTCTTGTACCCCCCGGGTTATCACCCATTAGTACACTTAATAATAGAGTTCCTGCACCCCCCGAGTTATCAGTCATTAGTGCGCTTAACTATAAGATTCTTGCACCACCGGGTTATCACCCATTAGTGCTCTTAGCAATAATATCACATAATAGGCATACACACGTCCTATTAAATTTATAGGTATTTCTCCAACCTACATATATACTTCTCATATGTATTTTAACCTCCACTGCGTATAGTATAAATATTTATATTACTATCTCTCTCGTAATCTCCAAGGTACATTTTTTATCTCGAATATTTAAAGTATTAATGCTCTCATACTTTCTCGAAATTATGTCCAGTTTAAATTCACTATCTGCCAGTTTCTCTCACTCCAATAAACCGATAAATTCAAAACTGGACTTTAAGAAAATTCCCAAAAATTCACCATGTCGCTCGAACCAGAAGGGTTGTCATTCGAACCATAATGACATGTCGCTCGAACGAATTCCACGTGTCGTTCGAACGACATCGCGCGAGATCCTATCTCACTTGAACGACCCTTCGCGCGAGACTCTACTGTTCGTCTTCTTCCTAAATTTTCAGCGTTTTCCACCATTTTTAACATAAAAACCTCTAAGATTAAACACCCAATGCCTCATCATTAATACCCCTCAACAAATAACAAGTTATAAATCATTCCTAACATCCCAGGATCATTAATTCGTCATTAATCATCATAATTATATAAAATCCCCAAATTAATTCATACGAACCCTAGTTTCCAAATTTTCAATTAAAGAACCTAATCAACCCAGATTCGTTCATCAATATATAATTCTATTTCATGATTAATCCTCTACATACATGAAGGAATTTCAACCACTAATTAACCCAGTCCTTAATAATAATTTAAATCTCCAATTTTCACCGAATTAACATGTAAATCATGATTAATTTCACCTACACTAACATGAGCATGATTATTGCTAAAAGAAAGAAACTAATAAACACTTGCCTCGAATAGGATGGTCTGATCCATTGGTGATGTTGGTATAGACGCGTTCTTCTCTTCTCGATATATACGTTGGTGGTCACGGTTGTACAATGTAGTTTTAATTTGGCCTTCCTTCTTGGAAATTAGTTCTCCCTCACACCCTCTATGGCCGTTCTTTCTTTCTGTGACTCTCAACCCGAAAGGAATTTTCTTGGATGATAAAATAACTCCCAATTTTCGTCCATTAATTAAACTCAAAAATACAATTTATCATAATGCCCTCCCGGGCCGCCGGTTAGGTCTAAAATTACCCCCGGGACCCCAACTAGACACCCGGGCATACTATTTTGACTATCTCGACCCTCCCAGACTCAACGGCGCACTCGAAATGACCATACGAGTTAATAAAAATAATTTCTCTTTTATCCCAATCAATCAGTCCCAACACGACTCACACGCGCGTCAGACTTAAATTACCAAACTATCGTATTTATCACTTTCGACAATTTATAAAATATCATAATTCCATATTACATATCACACAGTAATATTTAATAGTTCACAACAATAAGTATTAACCCTTGTCACGCTAATTAATAATTATTTTAATTCGGATTAATAACAAATTAATTTCTCGCATTTTAATTAATTAATCCAACAACAATAATTAATCACATACTTATTCCCATCATAATAATTAATCACATAATTATTTAAATCGTCAAAAATACGGGGTGTTACACCCGTCTTACCAGGTTTATTACTTACGCGACCGATTTGCACTTGAACCGTAATTAGCACGCACTAGAGACACATTTTGAGTCGCGTCAAGTTTTTGGCGTCATTGCCGGGGATCTAGGTAGACTTTTAGGTTAGGTCGATTTAATCAAAAAGTTGACTCCAAATCTCAAACCAAAATTATAAAATCAAAAATCAAAAATCCAAAAAAAAAGGAAAAAAGGAAAGAATTTTTTTTTTACATCTCTCCAAGTCCTTTCATGGAAAATCCACAATAAACTCCTCAATCACCTCCCACTATCATTCACAAAAATTCTATAGTTGAGTTCGACCCCGATATCCCGCACACTCCTAACGAACCGTAGTTTCTATCCCGCCAAATTCCATTACGAGTCACACTTCTAGGGCACCGAGTGAGGATTTAGAGTCATTTGGAGAGAGAGAGAGAGATCGTATAATGCTAGCTTTGGTACGGGTGAGGAAGATATACCGTATACACCCATGAGAGAGCTTTTATATCCTGAGAAAACTGTCACCCCTGAATGCATTTTACTCTCGTACAATAGAGGACAGTTCCACTTTTGGAATGAGATGATCCAGATTCTTCCCACTTTCCACGGTATGGATTCGGAGAAGCCTTACATCCACATTTGTGAGTTCGAAGAGGCATGCCATATATTTAGCGATCAAGCTTGCACTCAAGATGTCATTCGCCTCAAACTTTTTTCTTTTCCTTAAAGGATAAAGAAAAGACTGGCTTTTGTCTCTATCACCGAACTCAATCGGGTCGTGGAGGGAGATGTGAGCCAAGTTTCTTTTAAAATTCTCCCCCCCCCCCCACACACACAAAACAAATTCCATCATGGCTCAAATTCAAACTTTTAAACAACAAGAAAACGAGCCATTCGATCGATGTTGGGAGTGTTTCCAAGAGTTGCTTAACACATGCCCACGCCATGGTTTTGAAAAGTATCGTTTTAGATCTTTCTTCCACCAGGGGCTAAGCATAGCGTTTAAACAGGTCGTGGAAACCATGTGCGAGAGTCCATTTTGGGAGTTAGATGCGAATGATGCCGAGGCCCATCTCAAGTATGTTGTTGAGACTAATCAAGCATGAGACACAACCGATCCTAACACCCAAAACCGTGTACGACAGACGTCCATTGCTCCTTATGTAACCTATCTCTATCACGTGGATAAGGATGTTGCACGGAACCTTCAATTTAACCAAATTGATAAAAAAATTAAAGACGTACTCGAAGCACGGGTAAAAGAAACAACCGGATCCACACGAGCTATGAAAGAGAAGGTGTGTGCCATATGTGAGGCGGGTCATTCAAGAGAGGAATGTCTGATGATACCTGCCTGCAAAGTTATTCTTCAAGAGCAAGTGGGAGTGATAGGAAATCTTAAGGATAATTTTAATGCCCCTCACGAGAATTCTTACAACCCTTCGTGGAAGAATCATCCTGGTTTTAGCTACGGGCAACTACATGCTGCTTTGAATCCTAATTCACACATTGCCACACCTCAACCTCCACATTTTCAACAAGCACCACATATGAAAGCACCATTTCTCGCACCATATATCACCCCGCCACGGAGAAATCTCGAGGATACTATACACTAATTCATTTAGTCTCAAAATACAACCAATGTTAAGTATGACCGCATGTTTACCGAAATGAAAGAGAATATCTCTAGGTTGCAATCATCCCTAAGTATCCAAGAGAAAGGTAAGTTTTAGACCCAAGGCTAAAGACCTCCTCAAGGTCAAACTAATGTTAGCTCTACATCCCACGACCATCAAGAGCAATGTAGTGCAATTACCACTATACGTAGTGGGAGAGTTATTGATTTATCATCTCCCCCACATGACGAACACAAAGATAAGGAGGTTTCGTCCAGCACGAAAGAGGTCGAAGATGCCCCCTTAAATGAGAGTGACAATGAGGACAACACTAGTGGGCCCAAAGTCGTAGTGAAACCCCCCACCGCTGCGCCATTCCCACAACGGTTGGTTCCATCTCAAAAAAGAACATCTCGTGAAGATGTGTTAGATGTCTTCAAGCAAGTAAAGTTGAATTTACCTTTCTTCTATGCCATAAAGAAAATGCCCGCCTATGCTAAAGTCCTTAAGGACTTATTGACGGTAAAAAGAAGGCTAAAGGTAAAGAAAAATGTGTTCCTAGCACAAAACATCAGCTCAATACTCTCAAGCGACCTTCCACCAAAATTTAAAGATCCGGGTGCACCCACCATTTCGTGCATCATGGGGAAGAATCGAATTGAGAGAGCACTAATAGATTTAGGGACGAGTGTTAACATTCTTCCCTACTCCATCTATAAGAAATTAGACTTGGGGAACGTTAATCCCACAACGATGATTGTCCATCTCGCAGATCGTTCAATGAAGATACCTCGGGGGGTTATTGAGGACATGATTTTCCAAGTGAACACTTTATACTTCCCGATAGATTTTGTCATTTGGGATGAGGAGCCCTCCATTGTACCGAGCAATCATGTTATCGTCATTCTTGGCCATCCATTTTTAGCTACGGCTAACGCACTAATCAACACTTGAAATGGGTGAATGCAACTCAGATTTGAGAATATGACCCTCGAAACAAATATTTTCAACATCACCAAGCTTGAGGGTGATAAGAGTGAGTCGCGAGAGAAGTATTTTATGGAAGATATAGTACACGAGCCCGATAGGAATCAAGCAATAAAGCCGGTAGGGGTATGTCTTAGTACATCAAGTGAGAGCGATAATGTGGACATTGTTCGAGAGGTGGGGGAGACGTGTTTAGTGACCGCTATTGAGAGCGAAAGAGAGCGCGTAGGCGTGAGCGGGGGAGAGATTTTAGATAGGAGTGTGAGAGAGTATTCCAAGTATGATCAAGAAAGGGAGTAAGAAAATGTTAGCCCGGAAAATTTTGAGAAAGAATTTGGGCCGGTGGATGAGAGCCTCACTGTTGAAGTCCAATCTCTATTGGACTCCTTTAGTCACTTAGAAGAGAGTGAATGGAAAGATAAGATAGATGAATTCCTTCTTTGTGACCATCCACCCCTGCCACTTGAGTCTTCAGATGCGATAGAGGAAATGACTCAAGTCTCATCCGACTTAGAGCCCGACTCATGCATTCCCGAAGTCAAAAGAGATCTAGGTTTAACATGTCCCTCCAATTTTGATCGAGTTGTTCTCTCCAAGTCGGGACAAGTAAGTTACAATTCGATTGAGCACTATGAGAACCCCATTCATGACAAATATCACGAACCTCAAGATGACACCATTACATATGGGAAGGGTCCAAATTTATTCCGACTATTAGTTTACGATGCTAGGACAGGAGAGATAAGGAGAGCATCGGACCCCATATAAGGGGTCGAATGAGTTTTTAGTGGAGAGAGAGAGGTCGTCGCACCCCCGACGTGTATGGCGTGATTTTTATTGTATTTTTGAATCGTGTGTTGGAGTTTATAGTGTCTTTTTGCATTTTAAATATTTGTTTGTTTTATTTTTTGCACTTATTATCATTTCTTCTTTAGCTTTTAGTCCTTTTAATTGAGGACAATGCAAAAGTCTAAGTTAGGAGGGGTGACAAGTGCGTCTTTTAAAAACTTCACAAATTTTTAAAATGACCAAAAAATTAGAAAATTTCAAAAATTTCCAAAAAAATCGAATTTTTTTGAAAAAGGTCAAAAATATTTTTCTTCAAAATAAATAAAAATAGGACTTGAAATTTTTCAAAAATGTCACAAAAAATTTGTTTAAAGTCTCAAACTGTAAAAATCAAGAGCACTATGCCAAAATTGACCAAAGATGGAAATTGAGCGAAACTTGACGACTTAACGAATAAGTGAAGATTAATTAACCCGGTGAGATTTTGAGCCTATCAATTTTTGCGAGTAATTAAATCAATCCGAGTTAATGGTTAACTCGAAGTTCTTTTCAGTAGTTAAATAAGTCGTTAAAGATCTCAATACTTTTATTTTGAATGGTTACGGGAAACGTGTGAGATGTTATCTCAAAAACGCGCTAACATATCTCTAAATTAAATTCATCTCGAGACGCATATGGTAAATTAATGAGTGATTTAGATAATGAAGTAGGCCCTCGTTTGTTACCCAAAAATATTAGCCATAAAATGTTGTGAAATTTTTTTCCATTTCAACCCAATTTGAGCCTAATAAAATGTTTCCTTTTCGTTTGATAACCCGATTAACCCGGAGTTGTGAAAATCTAAAAATTCATCAAGTAAGTCCATGTGGGGAAATAAAAAGGGGCAAGAAAACAAAAGAAAAATGAAAAATGCTCAACAAAAATAGCAAGAAAAGAAAAGAAAAAAAATGGAAAAAGAAGAGAAAAATGAGTAAAAACTCAAAAAAGCACTATCGGACATTCTAAAAACATTTTTCAATTATGAATTTCCCAACCATTCCCAATTTTATCCAAAGCACCTTACCACCCGAAAAAGTGCTAACCGAGTCTATATTGCGAAATTAATTACCGCATGGAGAGAAAAGATAAAAAAAGATAATAAGAGAGATAACATGGTGTGAAAAAAAGATAATGCTTCCAATTTTCCAATAACCGTAACCCGATGATGAAATCTTTTCACCATAAAAATTTCGTCTTTCAAATTGTGTGCATGAATTTGCGTTCCATTATATTTACTCTTTATATCACTCATACCTAGAGAAATAGCCACATTCAGAGTGATTCGTTTGTGAGTGCACTGGTGAGAAATTGAAATCAAAACAAATTTTTGAAAAGTAACGTAATGATCAATCGGTGGAAATTAGCGATTTAATTTTTGGCTTCGCACACACACACACTACGAATTGAGACTTGTGAATATAAATTTACACTGAATATTTTTAAAAACGTTTAAACTGTACAATTTTTTAAGTATTTTGAATTTTTCTTTGAGTAGAAAAATTAATTTTGTCGGTATATTCACTACAAACCCTCATGATACACAACTCGTCCTACTAGGGTAACCTAGGAGTTTAACGGCTTGTTGTCGCTTACCCGCGAAAGAGGTATTATATCCCAATAACGCATTTTTGAGTGTTGGACCACGCGGTGATTCTTTTACATTACTCTGGACGATCAAAGTTCTAAGTTAGGGGGTTTGATTAGGCATAAATTCTTCGTATTTATCCCCTTAATTTAGAGACTTTTATCATCTTGTGCAGTGTAAATCGAGTTGATTTATCTCATATTATTGCTACTGACCTTTTCTATGTAGTGCATCGAGTTTCGTATATTTCTCATACATTTTGCAGGCATTTTACACGATTGAAGAAAAGAGAAAACTCAAACTCAAGAAAGATACAAGTGAAGGAAATTCAAGGGCAAAACAATAATTTTACACTAGGAATAGGGATATGGAACCTAAAGGAAAGTTAAAGACCTCAAGTCTACAAGCATATGGAAGAAACGGAATCCAAATCCGAGCCTCGGTTGCGAAGTTATGAAGCTTCAAAGTTGAGAAGAAATCAAGGAGAAAAAAGAAGAAATATAGAAAGGCAGCAAACCGAATCGATGAAACCATCACCGAACCGGTTCTCCACTCTGTCAGCACGAACCAAACCAATGAAAACATCACTGAAATGGTTCACCACTCAGTTAGCACCAAACCGAACCAATGAATATAAGTAAAACAAGTTCCCCAAACTGGTATTAACCTAATCGGTTCGCCCCAGTAAAGAAGGAAAGTAAAACCGGTTCGCCTGGACGGTTTTTTTTGTTCTTTATTCCTCAAAAATAGAGTTGTGCATGGGACAAACACTTAAAATAATGTGATGTATTTATTCTTTTATCATACTAAACATCACTGTTTTAAAAAAACGCGTAGGCACGCCTAGGCTTGAGGCTTGGGAGAAACGCCCCGCCTTAAGATTTTTATGCCTTAGTCTTGGTAAAAACCTTAAGGCGCACTTTTTTTTAAAAACAACAATGCTTTAGTGAAACGAAATCGCTTTTTAAAAAAGTTTTTTTACTAACCGGGCCATTATCTCATCCAAAATAATCAAATAGTATTTTAATTTGCAAATACTCAGACATGTTTTTATGATATGTACAATTTTAGTATTTTAATAGCCTTGTTATGGTTAAAAAATATTAAAATATATTAAGAAGGCCTAAACGCCTTTACGCCTAAGGCCCGCCTAGGCTTCTAAGGCTTGACCTCCACGCCCCGCGTTTTTTAGAACCTTGCTAAACATTAGGGAGCTTGTCTTTTATTAGTTTTGAGAGAGTTTTGAAGCCAATAAGTGTAGGATTCATATTGTTCAATAATTCCTTCCTCAATTTGGATTAATTTCGAGTTTTTCTTCATTCCAAGTAATCTTATATTTACTGCTTTCAATTGCTTTTATATTTGCTGTAGGTAATTCATTCTTCTTAGTTAGAATCCTTTCTTGCATGTTGAATATTACTTTTTACGCAATTATGATTTCATGCAGCATAGATTTCTTATTTAAACGTAGTTTTATAATGTCCATCTAGATTACTAATACAACACTTACATAGGATTCATGACATGTTCCATATTTCTTCGCTTCGACGGTATCTCTGGGCTGAGATGGCTGACACTCACATCGGGTTGGAGCAGATTGACTTATAGCCTGATAGTTCATACGAGTAGAGACCGGTGGCTATCTTAGGCCATAACGAGAGGAGATTGAGGTCAAAGATAGTTCCACTTATGCGTGTTCAGTGGGATCACCATAACGTCGAGGAGTCTACTTGGGAGCGCGAGGATGAGATGCGCGAGAAATATCCAAAATTATTTTTATCAGGTATGATTTTATTTTCGAATTTCAGGACAAAATTCTGTTATTATGGGGAAGTATGTAATACCCCGTAATTTTTAAGATTTTTAAAACAAGGGATTAATTACAATTTAAATATGGAAAATTTAATTAATAATTAATCTGGAATAAAATAAATATTAACTAGCGATATAAGGGTTAGTATTTATTGATGAGAATATTAGTGAATATTACTAAGAAAATAAAGTAATATACAATTATGAATTTATGAGAATTATCATGAGTGAGATATACGACAATTACAGTAATTAAGTCGGGACGCGTGTCAATCGTGTCGGAACTAAATTAATAAAAAAAAAGTAAATTATTTATAAGTCACCCAAATGGTCATTTCGAGTGCGCCAATATTTCCCGAAGGGTCGAAATAGCCAAAAAAATTCTACCTAGGAGTTTAGTTTGGGTCCCGGGACAGTTTTAAGCCAAACTAACATCCCGAGAGGGCGTTTTGGTAATTTGTATTTTTGGAGTATAATTAATGACGAAAATTAAAGGGATAAAATATTAAGTATGTGGGTTAGATTAGGGCTATAGGTGTTACATACAGAGAGGCCAGAAGGGGGAAGGAGGATGAGAGGTTTCTAGGGACAGAACTACCACCAGTGCACCTTTTACACCACCGAGACCACCACCGCATAGATCGGAGAGCGAGGATCGCAACCATACCAACTATATCAATGGATCAGACCTTATTTCGTGAGGCAAGTGTTTAATTCTTGCGAAACTGTAGTAATAATCATATTCATGTTAGTATAGGTGTATAATACCCATGTATTGTTCATAATCTTGATGAAATTGGAAGTTTAAGATGATTAATTACAATCTGAAATTGAAATATGATGAACCCTCGTGTATATAGATTAGAAGTCACGAAATTATTAGGTATTGTGATGAACGAACCTGGATTTATTAGGTTCTTGAATGATAAGGGGAAGAACTAGGGTTTAATTGATTTAAATTGGGGATATCATACTTAAGGGTTGTTTATTAAGGATTTAATGATTCTAGGTTGTTAGAAATCATATATGTATGTTAGTATTTCGATTAGTACTAATTAATTGGTGTTTGGGACTGATCTGCAGATTTTTTTTAGGTTTTATAATGGAGAAAAACACAGCAGGTAGAGGTAGGGGATGAAGCAGTGCCATCTCGTTAAAATGAGATTGGACCTCGTTCGAGTGAGATGGCATCTCGTGCAAAGATGTCATTCAAATGAGATGCAGTTTCGTTTGAGCGACGTGTCGGGATTTTTGGAAATTTCTCTTTGGTTCCAATTTGTGCAGCATAGTTAATTCGAGTGAGATTAAATAATGTACGATGAATTTTAGTGTAGTGCCGAATTATTGGAATTTATTTGGGTATAATACTTTAAGTTAGTTAGGCGGTGAGTTATCCTTGGAAATTTTGAGAGAGAATATTCGTAATTTAACAAATATATTGTAAATAGTAATGAGAATAATACTACGTATGAACTAAAATATTTGGGTTGTATGTATACCTAATAATCTTGATGGGTTTGTGTGAATACCTACAATACTATTATTTCTATGTATGACATACCTACCATACTTACTATCACGGGAGATCTTAAAGAGAGGACGATTTTATCTTGAGGAGCCTTCAGGGGAGTTAGAATTGGTGACTCAGAATATAGAACCCAGGTATGAGCTATCTGTGAGAATGATAGTGTTGACGGTCATATGGGTGTGTAGGTATGTGCGTAGATCGTAGGTTTGGAACTATGTTCACCTCCAATATGTGTGACTTTTATTTATATGGTTCGAGAGTGATTCTTAACTGATTATCCTTATTCAATACGAGATGTAACAGGACTTGATAGCAGAGTATGCACCCACCGTAGCTGTCTAGTGGTGTCGTATTAGTATTTGTTTATAATAGCGTGCTGGAAAATGAAAACTTGTGATTTAATCTACCGTGTGAATATGTAGATGATTATGTTAATGGAACTGAATCAATTGTGTGAATTCTTAACCTTATTATGGAATTTACTTGGGATAGTAAATGCGGGATTATTTAATAGTAACAGTATGTGGTGAATATGGGTTATTGCTATGGGTGAGGGTTAGAAGGTTATGGTCACGACCTAGATAGGTGTGAAAAAAATAATTAGAATGGTTTAGAGGTACGTTAGGCGTGCACAATGGTGGAGAGGTGAGAATCTCAAGTGAGTGCTCGAAAAGCTAACATACACATAATATTTGCTTTATTGCAATTTTTAAATACTTGCTGAATTATTTTAAAATATTTTACACTTGGGCTTTAACCCATCTCTTGCAAAATCTCTTTTATTATGAAATTATTTTAGGTGTCCAGCCAAAGGCGCGTCAGTCTTAGACTATTGGATCTTTTGACGTGATGCAGCTATTGTGGGAGTTGCAGGTTGTCGTATTTAGACACCTTCACATCTATGACTTCAGCTCTCTGATTTAGACTTCTCAGTTAGGGCATGTGTCGCCCATTCTCATTTTATTTATGTTAGAGAGACATTGTACTCATTTCATTTCAGTACTTCAGTTTCAGTTGGATTTGGTATTATTACGATTGATGGTTTGGGATTTTATTAATTGGATTGATTATGTCAGTTTTATCATTTTCAGTTAGATGGTGTTTTATCTGTAAACTGTTTACTCACAAGAATAGTGAATGAGTTGAATGGTTTAAATTAATTGGCTTTAACTACTGGACAAAATGTTTTGACACTAACTTAATTAATTATTAGGTGATTAATAAAATAAATGTTTTTGACAGTGATGCTAAGACTGAACCAACTGGATACTTTAATTTAATTTAATAAAGGATTGATCACCTACTATTTAATTAGGCGGGGGTGTCACAGGATGCAGGGTTACTAGGGATTCAAAAATAGTATTTTCAAGATTAAATTGATATAAAACATCCATTAAAAATCAAGAACCAACAATGACAAAAAATTTAATCAATCTAAAGCAATTATTCTTAATTCAACTAAAAACCATCAAGAGCAAGTTTAGAAACTGAAACTAAATTTCTAGAAATGAAGGGAACATAAAGTGTTTCTTGCAAATCTAATTGAAAACTAGAATTCAAAATCAAGCGAAAGACTCCAACAACCTCTACTTTAGCCTTTGTTCGATTGCCCATGTAAAGAAAATGATCACTTGGGTTTGTTTTGGGGATCGTATTAAATCCCTGCATTTAATTGGAAACATGGCACATAAAACCAGAGTCAATCTACCAAGTATTATAAGGAACATTAATAAGGTTTAATTTGATACATACAAAAGTAAGAGGCATACCTTTTTTCTTGAACCAAACCTTGCGTTCATAACAATATTTTTGGAAATGGACCGTCTTTTTATAGAAGTGACACTTGTCATTCTTTTCCTTCTTTCCTGCAAATGATGAAGGCTCAGCTTGATGAAACGGCCCAGGACCTTTCTTAATGCCCTTTTTGTCTTCTTCTTGAAACCATCTCTTTTGACCATCAAATTAGCCACCTATCCTTTAGACACATGACCATTATATTGCTTAAGTCTGCCTTCTTCCTGTACCAACATGCTTTGTAAATTACTTACATTACACTTGTCTTTGATAGTGTTGTAATTGATTTTAAAAGGCCCATACTCAGGAGGTAGAGAATTTAGGACGAATTGGACGAGAAAAGACTTGTCCACAATCATACCCAAAACTTAAAGTTTAGCATCCAGATTAGTCATTTTAATAATGTGTTCATTCATGGTTCACGTGCTATCGAATCTCATGGTGGTTAGGTTAGCCATTAATAACCCGGCTAGGGATTTATCAGCAGTGTGAAAGAGTTCTTTTATGTTTTTTTAAATACTGTTTGGCTTTCATCATTCAGGTAGAAAGGTCTTTATGTTAGCAGCCCCGCACATTCGCATAAACATGAAGACGAACTTGTTGGATCTAGACCATGCTTCATGGACGACAATTTCATCATCGCTATTATTTTCAGTTATAACAGCGGGTTCATCACACATAATTGTCATGTTGAGGTCTAGAACCCCAGACTAAACTCAATTCGTTCATTCCACTCAAAAAAGTTTGCTCCATTAAATTTTGAATATGATTGATCATGCGAATAAAGGTTCAGAGGAACTGCAATATAATAATAATAATAATGTTTACTTATTAAAATTTTCACACACAATAATAATTCGCAAGGATTGAATATTGAATGGTCGACTTAATATAATTTGGTAGACTACCTAAATGACTTCAATATTATGGAATCTGTATTAGTCATCACATAATATTGACATTACAAAGCAATACTACCCTTTAATGTCATTAATCACGATCCCATAATTTTGACATTTGTGTTTGTTGCCTTAAGTTTTCATACAATGATTAATGAAGTTAATGTCAACTACTCAATATTCACAAAATAGGTCTAACGTTATTTAATCCAGATTTTAGCATATATTTTGCCTCAATCCAATTTTATAACGAACATCAGAATTAACTAAATGACTACAAGTGTATTATTCTTCATATACAGTCTCAGCGTGTGTTTATCTTTTGACTCGTCTTAAATGAATATTTACTTAAGTCTTGATAAAATACATTTAATATTCATTAATGTCAACTATATTCTTTGTTTTATAAATAACATGATCATGCAGGAACATTAAATGACTATAACGAAATAAAATAGCTCATATGATGATAAAAACTACATGAAATATAAGAATTCTTGATTTTTGCCAAAAATGATAAATTTGAGTTATTACTATAGAATCGAAGTAAATCATGCCAGAAAACCAAATTTTTTTACGGAACGTTAAAATCAATTTTATGTCAAAAGTTATAAGCCCTTAGATTATTATCAAAAATAGCAAAAACGGGATTTGGGGGGCCTTAATAGCCCCGACTCGTCCAAAAATACATTACATCATGACCAAAGGTCGTGAAATTTGATCGTTGGCACGTTTCCAGTCAACCCACTAAATTTGAGGTCAATCAAACACCCAAATTTTGAAAAATACAATTCATTGCGGAAAAAAAATTCTATACCAAAAGTGTTTTGCAACTAAATCTCAATTTTCACCCAATTACTTTTAAAATAAATTTATTTTCATAACGTGATCATTATAAGAGTTTTTCATAATACATTAGAGACATGAAATTGTGAATCATTAATGGAACAGATTAAGACTTGTTTGGTTATCAATTACAATTTTGTTTTTTGTGTTTAAATACAATTCTAATAAGAATTTGCATTAGGTACACTTGTTTCTAAATTCTGTTTTTTTATTTTTCAACTCTGAATTATTCTTTCTTTATATTTTTACGCAATTATACCTTGATACAAACATAATACATTACTATGTGCATACTTCTAATATATATATATATATATATATATATATATATATATATTTCATACATACATAAATATATCATGTGTTCTTTATGTATATTTAATAAGGTATATTGGGGATTTTTATTATATATACATAAATATACATGCATAATATAAAACTTTCATACATACATAAATATATCATGTTCTTTATGTATATTTAATAAGGTATATTGATGAGTTTTAATATATATATACATAAACATACATGCATATACAAATATATATATATATATATATATATATATATATATATATATATATATATATATATATATATATATAGGGAGAGAGAGAGAGAGAGAAAGGCAGGCTCTCCAACATACCTCATTAAACATACCTATGAACATACCTATTTTTTTAAAATAGTAAAAAAAAAAAGAATTTTAGTTGATATTTTTATATGGGTTCATGATATTTCAATGTGCTCCTACAAAAATATTCAACTCAAAATAATATTTTTTGTTATTTTTAAAAAATAGGTAAAAAATCTGAAAGATATATAAGGTCAGTTTTTTTACCTATTTTTTAAAAATAACAAAAAATATTATTTTCAGTTGATTTTTTTTACAAGAGCACATTGAAATATCATGAACCGATATAAAAAACATCATCTCAAAATTAGTTTTTTTACTATTTTAAAAAATGGGTATGTTCATAGGTATGTTGCTAGGAGGTATGCTGGAGGGCCTGATTGTGTATATATATATATATATATATATATATATATATATATATACACAATCAGGCCCTCCAGCATACCTCCTAGCAACATACCTAGCAACATACCCATTTTTTAAAATAGGAAAAAAAAATTAGAGATGATATTTTTTTATATGGGCTTATGATATTTCAATGTGCCCTTATAAAAAAAATCAACTGAAAATAATTTTTTTTATTTTTCAAAAATAGGTCAAAAAACTGGCAGTTTTTATCATTTAAAAATGTCAGTGTTTTTATCTGTTTTTTAAAAATAATAAAACACATTATTTTGATCTGAATATTTTTACAGGGGCACATTGAAATATCATGAACCCATATCAAAAATATTAATTCAAAATTATTTTTTTTACTATTTAAAAAAATAGGTATGTTTATAGGTATGTATAATGAGGTGTATTGGAAAGCTTGACTTTATATATATATAAACACGTATGTATGTATAATATAAATATACATGTTTTCCAATTTTATCAAATTTTCAGAAAACTATATTTAAAAATAAGTTTACCAAACGCACACCAATATTTATAAACATAGAAAATTGAATTTTAAAACTGCATTTAAAAATAGTGTTTAAATCAAGTTTTCGAAATACATAACCAAACAGGCTCTTAGTGACTATAATCACATGAATAGGGATTGTTATACACGGAATAGGGAATGCTCTACATACAATTTCAGAGTGATTTTTACATAGATTTAAGAACTAAAAATTAGAAGAACTAATGACATATATCAGTTTCATAACAATCCTAAAAACAGTCGTATACAAGCTTTATTCTGTCAATCATGAATTTCAAATTTTTCCATTCTCATGAGTTCTAGAATTTCAGAATTTTGAACATACTTTAATCCATATATAAGCAAAATTCGTATATGAATAGCATGAGATTATAAACCTTAAGCTCTGATACCACATGTTATACTAGATTGTTTTATATTCATAAATAAGACATAAACCAACATGTTATATCAAGGATTAAAATAGTTTTTAACATGATTTCCTGGATGTTTATTTTACATGCAATTACTGATTTAATATGCTATATAACTATAATTCGAATACCAACCTTTGTCCATTGCTAAAATCATGACTTGAATGCTCTAATATGTTGCTCCTAAAAGCTCCTTAAAACAATCTAGAATTCTGCCTTTGTATGTGCCCAGAATTTTGAGAAATATAAAAAAGGTGAATTTTGAATTTTATCTTTTACCTTAGATATTTGTGTGTTATGAGATGACCCTAGATGGTGCAAGACAACTCAATATATAAAGTTTAGAGGGACGAAATTCCTAATCAATAATTCCCTAGTCTTTAGACTCCACCATCCATCAAGTGATATAAAACTATGAAACAACCAACTCAATCTCTTAATTTTTTGCATATTTGCATTTATCACATGCCTAATTAAAGATCTGACTAATCAAGACCACATAAATAGGAAATACTTAATTTTGAATTCTAATATAATTCAAATTAAAATCTTAATTTCCAACAGGTGATACAATCCTCTATTCAATATGTATCGTTTGAGTTCATTCATGGTCTGGTAAATGCACCCAATGGCCATTGTGGCAACATCGAGTTTTGTACAATCAAAATAGACTAACAATGTCTAATATCACATCTTATCTTTAGTTTATTCATAACTTACAAAACTATACTGCTCAATTCAACTTTGTACAGTCAATTTTACTTTAACTAATATTGTCTTTTCCTAATTAATTTATGTTTAGTTAGTCTGTCCGGGAGGTTTTACATCTTGTCTTATTCCCCCCAAATAACATTTTGCAATACTTAACATAACTACGTGCTACACTTTCTCAAATACAAAGCATCATCAAAAGTTATTTTGAGGAAAAAGCTATGAAAGAAAATTTTAGGAGACAAGGTACATTAACACAAGAGATGCTAAAATCAAAATAACCTCTTTTCTTCTTGTAAGTGTGCAATCAATTGTTTACATAATTCGTTTTAACAGCATAAATTGTTTTGCATTGAGGGTTGATGTAGAGGTGCAAATATGTTTATTAAGTTGGTGAACCGATATTGAGCCACGCATACAACTCATTTAAAGATTAAGTTCGACTCATGCAGGCTCGAAAATATGAGATTTATAAAATTTATAAGGTTTGGCTCGATATGAGTATGACACATGAAATCACACAATAAGTTTTATAAATCGAAGACATTTGTGCGCGCGCTTGCGCAAGCCTGCATAAAAAATTAGACTCTAGCATAAAAAATCTTAATGTGCTTGAGCTTGACATTCAACTCAAGTTTGAGTTGGAAAATTTCTATCAAGCGGAGCTCGAAAATGATTGGTTGACCTCGATTAAGTGCGACACAAGCTCGATTATCTTTGTGGCAATGAGCCCCTTTCGAAATGAGCTTTACTCTTTACTTGACATACCAAAATTTCAATCTTTATATCAACATTACTCCAAAACAATTATCCTTTTTCTTTATTTGATAAGTTAAATTGTCAATGGCACTTACAATTTTAAGGTCAACACATAAGAATCCACAGCCTCTCAGTTTTGGAAAGGGTAAAACATCCCCTGTCATTTGGTCTCATTTCATTTTCTTCCCTCTGTCTCGAGCTGTATTCCAAATGTCACACTTGACACAATCCAGCCAATTTCACTTTTGAAAAGACAAAAATATTATCCACAATGCTTTGCAACTTTACTCTCTTCCTCTTTGTGCTTTGAAAATTTAAATTTATTCTCTTAGTTTGTCAATTATCCTACTTTTACACTACATTTGGTACAAAGAACATGCCAAAGGAAGAAAAGAGAAGGTTGAGTTATCGTCGGGCATAAGAACGAATGGCAAAGGAATGTTATTTCTTTTGAAGCACCACATGAAGTGCCATTAAGAAGATCTCAAAGAGAAAGGAGATCAGCAATTCCAGGTGATTATGTGGTATACCTTCAAGAGACCGAATTTAACATAGGGAATATTAATGATCCAGTTTCTTATGAAAAAACTGTAAATAGTGATGATTCAGATAAATGGGTTAATGCCATGAGTGAAGAAATAAAATCTATGAATGACAAAAAAGTTTGGGAGTTGGTTGAATTGCCAGAAGGATAAAAATGAGTTAGGTGCAAGTGGATCTTTAAGACCAAACTTGACTCAAAAGGCAATATTGAACGACATAAAGCTAGACTTGTTGCCAAAGGTTTTAATCAACAAGAAGGCATTGATTATAATGAGACATTCTCTCCAGTTTCAAAGAAGGACTCATTAAGAATCATATTAGCATTGGTGGCTCATTATGATTTAGAGTTGCACCAAATGGACGTAAAAACATCTTTTCTAAATGGGAGTTTAGAAGAAGAAGTCTACATGGTACAACCACAAGGCTTCATAAAGGAAGGAAAGGAAAACATGGTCTGTATGTTAAAGAAGTCAATATATGGTCTAAAGAAAGCTTCTCGTCAATGGTACATTAAGTCCACGATACCATTACATCATTTGGATTTAAGAAAAACACTGTTGATCGATGTATATACCTGAAGATCAGTGGAGTAATTTTCTGTTTTTAGTATTATATCTTGATGACTTACTTATTGCCAACAGTGATCTTGGTTTATTAAGTGAAACCAAGAAATACCTTACTAAAAACTTTGAAATGAAAGATTTAGGTGAGGCATCCTTCGTGATCGGGATAGAAATATCTCGGGATGGATCATGAGGAACGTTGGGATTGTCTAAAAAAGCTTACATTAACAAAGTTTTAGAAAGATTTAGCATGCAAAGTTGCAATCCCATTAATGTTCCACTTCAGAAAGGGGATAAGTTCAGCTTAAGTCAATACCCTAGAAGTGATTTAGAAAGGGAGCACATGAAAGGCATGCCTTATGCGTCGCTCGTAGGGATCTTGTTGTATGCACAAGTCTGCACTAGGCCAGATATCAGTTTTGTCATTGGGATGCTAGACAGATATTAAAGCAATCCGGGGATTTACCAATGGAAAGATGCAAAGAAAGTGTTGAGGTACCTGCAAGGGACCAAGGATTACATGCTCACATATCGGAAGACTGATCACCTTGAGGTGATTGGTTATTCAGACTCAGATTTTGGGGGATGCCTTGACAGTAGGAAGAGCACTTCGGATTATGTCTTCCTTATGGTTGGAGGAGCCGTTTATTGGAAAAGTGTTAAGCAAAGCGTCATTGCATTATATACTATGGTGGCTGAATACATAGCTTGCTTTGAAGCTACAAATCATGGATTATGGCTACGAAATTTTATTTTAGGACTTAGAATTATGGGGTCAATATCTAAGCCGCTGAAGATTTATTGTGATAATGTCGCAGCAGTCTTCTTCTCGAAGAACGATAGGTATACCAATGCAGCTAAGCATGTTGAGTTACCTATCAGTGAAAGAAGAAGTTCAGAAACAAAGAGTGTCAATTGATCATATTAGTACGCGTGATAACATAGCAGATCCTCTTACGAAAGGACTATCTCCGAAGACCTTTAGGGAACATGTCAAAGAGATGGGTCTCGATTAGTTAGATTATGATTGCTATTTGGCTTAGTTGTTTGACATTATTATTTGAATTCAATAAAAGTGTTTCTGATTTCTATTATTTCTGTCTTTTGTGAATGCATGCATATAATTATGAATTATTGTTGACAGAAATAGTCCTTATTCAAAAGGCCATTATGATACCCAATATTAAAGGCTCGGTTGAATGAAACATTGGTGTTGTGGTACATGGAAGGAACCATGCTCTTGAATAGCATGGAATCGCCATGACTCGCATTCGTGATTCATTTGATTTAGCAAACTATATTTATCAATGATTGTGCACCTTATGATACTTAATCTAATTATACGAATTATTAAGACCAAGTGGGAGACTGTTGGAAATTAATATTAAGTGTCGAAATTAATTATTTAATTTCAATTATATTAAATTTCGAATTTTCCATTTATGGGGTCTTTATAAATGTTAGATAATTAATTAGGAATGTGATCAATAAAGATATTAAAAGATTGGGTAAATCTTATCCGTTAGTCACATGATGATTAGTGGTTTAGTGGGAGACGTGAAAAGAGTCTCACCTTCACTAGGATTTCGACCCTCTTCCCCTTATAAATAGAGACCTCTACACCATCTATAGTCATCTCATAACACACTGTTTCTAAGGAGGGAGAGAAAATCTGAAATTTTATTTATTCGTATTTTCTCACAAAAATTTCGAGCACATAAGAAAGCAATTATGGACTGTTCAAGAAGGGATTCAAAGGAAGCTTTAACAAGAGCATTCAAGTCACCTTATTCCAATCAATTGCAATGGACAAAGGTTAGATTTGATCATAGTTATAAAGAACTTATGATTATATGATTGTATGAAGATTAAATATCCTGGATTCATGACAAAACTGTTTTAAACATGATGTACCATTATGGTTTATATATGATTTTATGATTAACAAAACAGTATTGATTAACAGGCTTTACTTCACCTAAAAATATACTTAGAAAAAAAATTGTGCCCGATGAGATACTAAATAAATTATGGGACGATTCTATTTTCGTCCCTCCCTAATCATTTTTTTCTACTTCACTAACATATTTTGGGCACTAAAATTCCTTAACCCATGCCATATAAGGTTTGTATCACAAAATTATGCGTATACATTATGAAATTGAACATCAAATTACATTTTTTTGCAAAAAAAATAAAAAATTAAATTCATATATACTTAACAAAATTTATTATATACAGTACTGAAAAATTGAGTATACACCAATGGTGTCTTTTAACCCCCCAAAATATTAGATGGGTAGTTAAGGGAAAAAAACTATAAAATTAATACTATTATCAACTTTGTAAATAATGTATTAACCAAACAAGTGTTTTGTCCGAAAAAAATGATTGATAAATTATGTAACATACAATTTTGTTCTTCCATTTCCCATGAAGACATGAATAATAATATAAGAGTAATGATACTCTTATCGAGTTCAAGTACCGATTTAGTATCAAATACGTTTTATTTGATTGTACATTGATAGGACCTACAGCATTTTTTGACGGGACTCACATCATAATACAAGCAAATAAAGCAATACCGGTATTAAATCGGTACTACCACCGAGTGTGTATAACATTTTCCATAATATAATAGATGATGCTAAACACAAATATGAAAATAAATTCATTCCGGCTAGTTTTTCTCTATTCTGCCACATTCATCAAGTTAATAACCACAAAGAAACAAGTCCAATGATGACTCAAAATCAGAAAACCAACAACATGAAATTTGATCTCTTTCCAACCCTACAAACAACAAATCAACATATTCTGAAACCAAACCATGCCAAAAACAAGAAATACACACATTTTCCGTAACGTATACAATATACATGTATATATGAGACTGAAGATCATCAACCATGAAAAAAGAAAAAATGACAATTGTATAGTTAGACAGCGTAAACACAAACATTTTCTTGATAGACAACCAATTCCCTTGAGCAATCTGTCGTTTTCAAGTATAAAAACGGGAAGGGGGGATTTGAAATAAGCAAAAATAAGTAAACAAAAATAAAATTTTAAGTCCTGCAGCGAGTAATTTTACTGCAACCACGGGAGTAGGGGTTAGCCTGCGCACCGGGCTTACAATTGTAGTAGGAGGCGCCACGTCGGGAGCAGGGGACTGTGTTCTTGTTCATTGCACCATAGCTGATGTAACTTTTGGTGGCTAAAATGCGCCGATTGGACTCGGAGTCCATTTCGAACTCCCCGTCAGCAAAGCACTCCGCAATAGTCCCCCGGCAGCCGGATCTTGTGGCACCCAAACCCAAACCCAAACCCATGTGGTCCTCATTTGTGTGTGCTTGTGAACCTAGTATGAATAATATTATGATGATGAAGAACAAAAAAAGCAATCTTGATGAGCCACTCATACCCATTGTTGAATCTGTGTGTTTGAGTTGTACTACTCTACTAGTTGTTTTTTCTTTCTAGAAATAGTGTTAGTGTGGGGGGTTTGGCCGATCCGGAATATGAGTATAGACGTGAGAAGCACCAACAGTGTTAGGGTGGGTGCTAATAGCCGTTGTGGGGGCCACTACTAATCGGGAAAGAGTCGGTGCTTGCGCGTCCCCAGATTCAAACCAGCTGTATCTTCCTACCCCTACGATTTCATATTTCTAACAAAAATGTATTTGAAACGGAAATTTTTACCCCCAGGTGTGACACAGAAATAGGTGTCGGCTTATTATCGGATATTTTGTGGGGTGGGTACCCTTTTGGGTATCAATTTTTGTTACCTAACCATGTTAGTGTTATATTTTATTTTATCTTTTATGTTCACACCAAATTCATATAATATATATAAAGACAAAACAAGATACAATACTTTGAAGCCGGGGTAACAAAAAAGGATAGTTCTAATATTATCCTTGTGGGGTTCACGCTAGTCAAATAAAAAAAACTTCAATAAAACGCTATCATGTCACTTTATTTTCAAAATTTCAGTTTCAATAGGATCATTCTATTTCTAATTTATACTATAAGGTTTTTTTAAAAGGACATTTATACGTATTATACATATTTGGTTAGAAATTCAAAAATACAAATTTATTTTGTTTAAATAACCATAAAATATAGAATCATAGCATTTCTATGTTTAGAGGTAAGTTCCAATTTTGAACTTCTAAGAGGCATGTTCAAGTGTGTTATTGTCACATAGGTAAGTAAAAAAAAAACTTTATATAGATAAATATTTTGTCAAAAACCATTTCTCTTAGTATCTTTTTGAAGGGGTGGCGCACTATAGTTCATTTTCAATAGATTGTGAGCGTTTGCATTCACAACTTGAAAACATAAGCGGTTAGGTCTCTCCTCTGTTCAACTGCACATTTGTTCCAAACTTAAAACACCCTACATTAAAATCGACCATTCACTTTTCTTTGCACAAATGCATTCTGCACTAGAATTTTCACTCAATAAAAATCTAATACCTACCTGTCAAGCACAATTAACTCAGTTCAATCAATAATTAAAAGTACACAAATAAAGAACTAATAAAATTTAACTACGATCAGATATTCAATTTGGAAATGAACTGTGCGCATACGTCGATCATTGAATCAAAACCTAGCTATCATATTCATACTTAGCCTAATAATTAAGGAATCCAATATTTGAACATGACATAAACTATTTTTTATTTTTTTCAACAAAATATACATTTATACTGGAACAAATCAATATACATATCCCGTGTTGAGATTCATATACGATCAAACATACATAGACAATAATAAACAACGCAATCTATGAACGCATACATGTGACACCCCGACTAATTAAATACCGGGTAGCTACTCATTTATTAAATCAATACAAAATGCCAAGTTGGTCCAGTTAATAACATCAATGTCGAAAACATTTTTAATGATTACTAACCACCTAGTATTTAAAAAGTGAGTTGTCAAATTTTAAATTAAATCCGATTAACATGCAATAAATGAAATATAGAAATGTAACACAACCATTCACGATAAAGTCCAACTATAATGAATCAACAAATAAAGATGAGTCTAGAGGAAATACTCCTCACAACAATCCCAATATGAAAAGAAATAAAACAAGTCTGCATCCTGAATTAATTACAAACCAAAGTCTGAATAACTGAAATATAAAATGAAATGTCTCTAAAAGAAATGGGCGACATGCCCTACAACTGACGAAATCTGAATATAGAGTCAAGGCAAATGAAGCGTCTACTAGCAAGGCCCTGTAACTTCCACAACAGCTACAGCTCGTCACCTGACTGGAAATACTATGCATGGTGTCCTTGTGGCTTGGCACCTAAAAGGTTTTTACAAGAAAAATAGTTTTGAAAGCAAACGGGTCAGAGCCCGAAAGTGGAGAGTATTTTAAAAACAGCAAGTGCTTTAATAACATTTAAAACAATGAATGCAAGATACATGTTAGGACGTGCTCTCACATGAAATACTCACCTCTCGTCTAACTGTGCACTCCTAACGTTCATGTACCCATTCATGTGTTATTTATATCTAACTAAACCGTCATCAATTCTAACCCAACTACTCGATTCACAATATGAATTCCCAATGTTATTACTTAAGTAGATAGCTTTACTTAAACTCGGATTCTTAATTGTTAACATTACAATTCTCGGCATGTTATCCCTTTTTAACTTCTCAAAGAGTCACTATAAATTATTCTCGCAATTTAAACATAACAAATTCCTTTTCATTGAACCATATATTATTCAAATCATAAATATACAATATAAGCACCCCGAGGCTAAGCTGCGGTGCACACATACTCTACTATCCATCCCGGTACATCACGTACATAAGGATTACAAGTTTCGAATCTCTTAGGAATTGTTAGAATAAGCACAACACACAAAAATGGAGGCGAACATAATTCAACATATCCATGGGTCACGTACATACCTACGCTCCATAGTCAGCTGACTTAATAACTCACAATTAAGTCATTCCCTTGAAATATGTCCTTTAGGTACCAAACTAAATCCGGGCACACAAGGATTAGATGGCCCTAAGCGAACGTAAACCTCCCGTGATAGCAAGTATGGTAGGTATGTCATACACAAAAATCATATACTAAGCATTCACACATCTTAGATGTCTCATTATTAATAAAGGTACATTCTACATCCTTATACCATTATTCCAATTTTATACATTTTAAGTCTTTCGATAATATAAAATGTAGACTGTCGACACATCTCACGTCATAGTTTATTGTAGTTAAAACCTATCTCAAAGGGATTATTAAGTTTCCTATTTTTCCCACATATAACATCATTATCCTTAAGGTCCTTACTTCTGCCCCAAACCTCATTTCATCAATTTATTCAAATTTATTCTTTTAACCCTAATATTATCTCACTCATCGAGTTTCATTAGCTTTTAGAATAATTCCTCAAATTGAATTCTAATTAAGGTCCAAACTTTATAACCATACCTACTGGTCTTCCTTAAGTCTAAGGATATTCATAAAGTCTCCAATAATATTTTCCAAGGGTTTAACACCATTAAAATTTAACTAGGAAAATTTTACTCTTTTTGGGAAGGTCGATCGATCGACCTTGACCTTCGATCGATCGATGGTGGTCGATCGATCGACTGATGAATGTCGATCGATCGATCACACCATGTAGGTTACGGACTGCTTCGTTTTGCAGTCCTCAAAACGTCCCAAAACTCCATTAATAAGCATGGAACTCTAAGATAACATTATAATATCATCATACAACCATCCTACAACATTGTTAACGTTCTAAAACCAATAATTCATCATCCAAGGGCTTTGTTTGGATAAAAACTTCATCAATAATCCCAGTTTTCTATTTCTTTCAAGAACATTAATAAACTTCTTCTTAAATCCGTTTTTAGATCATCAAGGATTATATTTTGAATTCATAATTCGTCCAGAATGTTTCTACATGCAATACCTAACATAGTTCATAGTTTTAATCTTCAAATTCACGGGTCTATATCAATCTTCCAAGATAAATTCGATAATTTCCTTAAACATGGAAAAGCATAACATTGAATTAATTGTAATTAAATCACTTGCCTCTAATCTTTCTCTGAATTTGATGTTGAATCTTGAAGGTTGAATTGTTCTCTCTCTCTCTACAGAATTCTCCTCTCTCTCTTTGCAGAATCTCTCTCTCTCTCTCTCTCTCTCTCTCTCCAAGCTCTTCTCACAAGATGACAATGGAGGTGGGGGTTGGTTTTTGGCAAGTTAGAACTAGTTCCTTAACTTCTCCTGTAGCCCATTAAGTCATTTAGTGTAGTTAGTGGGTTTAGTGGATAAAGAATAAGTCAGATTTTTATTTCTAATTTTCGTGGGTTTTAATTCCCAAATTTCCGAAATTACCAAAATGCCCTTTTAAGTTACCGGTATGGCCCAATAATGCCCCGGGACCCAAACTTAACCCCTGGCTAGTGTTTTCTGACTATTTCGAACCTTCCGGACTCGTTGGCGCACTCAAAATGATCATACGGTTAATAGAAATAAAATTCACTTTTTAATTAAATAATTACTTTCCTGACGCGACTATCACACGCGTCTCAACAAAATTTCCCAAATTGCTGTATATCAATCTTACGACTAATTCAATATTTCCAATATTCATATATTGCCATATATACACATTATAATCAAATACCAACTCACATCTCATTAGTATTTTATCCGGATTAATTCTCAATTAATTCACATTTAATTTAATTAATCCCATAAATAAATATCGATAAAAATGCGGGGTATTACAATACACAACATCAATTTGACAAGATTGTTAATATATATATGAAAACTTTGTGTCCTAAATTTTCATTACCCCAAGAGTACATGTGATTTATCACGTGTCTTAATCACTCTAAACATTAATTTTATTAAGTATCCCGAGCTACAATCTATAACAAACAAATGTCAACACTTACGAGTAAATTACACTTACTTGCAAAATTACGAGAAATTGCGTGCAGTTTACGCAAAAGTTCATTATAATGAATCTAATATATTAACTATTAACTCTTTGCACAAATTCCTCAAGTTTACCGATGTATTTTCTTGAATTTATATGCAGTTTCATTATATCTCCACTAATCTTTCTCGTGTTCACTCCTTAAACAAATTACACATGATTTCACATCATATACCCCTTTCTTTCTTTGCATAGCAAAAGTAAGGAACATAATACCCAAACATTATTAAGAAAAGTAGACATGATTTCTCTAAAATATTTAGACAATTTACATGTTTATTTTGCTTCATGTTTACTATTTGAAATCTGATAAGTAAATAAGACTTCCTCACATTATTATACATGTTTTTTTCAAAATACATGTGTGGTGACAATTATTATTCAACACAAATAGATGAGAGAAGTGCAATCACCAAGCAAAATACAGAAGATAAAACGTCAATCACACAACATGAGATGTACGTGGTTCAGCAAGAATGCCTACGCCCACGGTGGTGCAGTCAGTATTATTTCTATATACTCCGGAGAGCGTTTATAGAGAATACAGTGCGTGTCTTATGCCCCAGGCCTAGGGTTTATTATATACATGCCTGTCTTCAGGGAGTGGGGGTGTTGGACTCCCCCACATTTACCATCTTCTCTTGGAACACCTCTATACGAGAACATGGGAGAAGACTAAGTCATAACTAAATAAATGTTAAGGTGTGAAGGGTTTGAACTTTGGGCCGTTTTAATTAGGCTACTCATCCAGGCCCGTCATTCCAAATCCGTATACCCACAATTGCCCCTAAGTTTGTTGGGCCACAATTTGGGCTCAATAAATTTAAATGATTTGTCATAATGGATCTTTTGTATATCGTGTAACTCTTCCCAAAGTTTGAGGACTGAATTAGGAGGCAGTTGCTTCGTGTCTTGTGCGCGAAGATTAGCAACATTTAAAAGTCATTTTGGGCAACGTTTCACAGTTTTCGTTTCAAGATTCTTAGTGTTCTTCCATCTTCTGCGAACCTTCTGCGAGTTTTAGCAATTTGTGCCCTCTTCTCCAGGTTTTTATTTTCCTCGCTTTCGATCTCCCTCGTCGTTTGGGCTTGTGATCTTGCATTGTCCAAGTCAAACTCTCATTTCGTAAGTCTACTTTGCATTCTCTATGTGCTTTCTTTGAATTTGTAGTTTAGGGTTTACAAATGGTAAAGATAGGTAATAGATCAGTGTCCGAGTTTAGGAAATTTTACAATATCCCAGAGTGGGTAGAGATTGAGTGCGCCTCTCTTCCTAAAAATGCTAGAGAGATAGAGGGTGCTCATTGGATTCACGTCTTGTTGCTTTCTCAAGGGGGGCTTACTTTTCCTCCAAACGATTTATTCTTGCATTTCTTTAGTTATTTCAACATTGTTCCTGCACAGTGTTCGCCCAATGTATAGAAGATAATCAATGGCATCCATAGAATAAATTAACTTTATGGCACCAAATTAGGGCTCACCAAACTTTATTTTTGCTATTCATTTTCTTGAACTAGCTCTGGTGTTCTTTATCTCAAGGCCAGGAGTCCTGATAGGGTATTGGTAGTAAACTTACCTGATTCCCACAAGGATTATTGGCAAGATGGCTTTCTTGCTAGAAATTGGCAGTTCTCCCCCCAGACCTAGGGGTCAAGGTCTGATAGGTTTACTGTTCCCTTTTATGGGGAAGAGTACATAGGTAGTCTTTGCTCTGTCCTTTCAATTTCTTTGTTAATGTGTGATCTTTTTTACTCTTTCCTATTTTCTCTTCAGCGAGGTCGAAGAATTTGGAGCCTGCCCTCAGTGAGGTTCGACTTTCAGAGTTGGTTAAAGCTTGGAACATTAGGGAGCCCTTAGCTGACGGTGAACATCCTCGGTCTGCTGCTTTCTTGCTTGAGTACAAAAACGTTGGGTTTAGTTTTATAGCGAGGCCCGTGGATAGCATTCCCGAGTTTGATACCTCCGAAGAAGCTGTTGCTGATCTCATTCAGTTGGAGAAGGAGGAGAGCAGTTCTGAGAGTGATATCAGGGGAGGTGTTGAAGGTGGTCCCGACAAGCAGAGCTCTAGCAGTGACAGTTCTTCTAGCTCAAAAGAAGTTTATGAAGCCCAAGATCCTTCAAGTACATCTAGAAGCTCTAGTGAGGAAATGGTTCCTCCAAGGAAAAACCTGATTCATGATGATGATGATGATGATGATGATGTACTCCTTGCTCAAAGGTCGAAGAAGAAAAAGTACAGCAGTGGGGCTGTTGCTACTGGTCCTCGGCCTACTGCTCAGGAACAGGAGAAGAAGAGGAAGGAAGAAGAGCAGGTGAGAAAGAGAGAGAGACAGACAAACAGAGAGAGAGGAAGAGGGAAGAAGAGAAGAAGAAGGTCGAGGAGAGGAGGAGGATAGACAAGGAGAAGGAAAAGGAAGAGGAGAGGAGAAAAATAGAGGCGAGGACAAAGGTTGGGCAGACCTTAGTGCATGTGTCCGCATTGTCGGGAGGGTGCCTTGATCGTCACTTCTCCCCAGTTGGCCCCGGCACTGCTCAAGCGAGCAGTCCTTCCTGCTGACCGCCAAAGGGCGATGGGGACTGACCAGTTGGCTCTACAAGCGAGCTAGAGGCTAGCCTTGGTAAGTCTGTTTCTCTTCTCTAATGCTTGTCAATTTATGTCTGTTTCCTTCTTTTAATATCTCTTTTTTCTTGTAGTTTATGATTGATTTTGCTGTACTCTATCGCTCTCGCGACGAGCTGATCAATAAGAATGGCGAGCTGGATAAGCAGAATGCTACTTTTAGGGTGAAGAGTTCTGAGCTTGATGCCAGCTTAAAGGCTGCTAATGCTGCCCAGACGTCCTCTAATCTGGCTCTTGTCAAAGCTAACCGAGAGAGGGAGGCAGTGGTCAAAGAGCTGAATAAACTGCGGGAAGCCTACGATATGGTCTACTCAAGAAAGTTGGTTGTTGTGGAGGAGAACAAAGTTTTGAGTGAGAAACTGAAGGAGAAGGAGTCTCAGGCAGCCACCGTTAAGGAGGACTCGTATAACTCCAGGTGGGCTGCCGCGTATGAAGATGCTGAGGTTCAGATAGGCTACATCAGTCGTCTGAATTTCAATAAGGGCTGGAATAAGGCCTTTTTAGCTGCTGGTGTGGACATTGCCTCTCCTCTATACGACGAGCATGATCCAGGCCGAAAGATAATTGTGGATGAAGCCCCTGCCCCAACCATTGAAGGTGTTGACCCTTCCTCCCAGTCAGTTCCTGCTGATGCCCTTCCTGTTTAGGCGACAGAGGTTGTCCCTGTTGAGGGAGGTGCTTCTACTGCTGTTGACAAGGGGAAGCAACCAGCTTCTTCTGGGCAGCCTGAGGTCGCCAACTAATTTACCCTTAGGGTTACTTTTGTATTTTTGTTTGTAATTTTCCTTTTTGCTTCTCGATGTACTCTCATCCTTTTGCACATTAATGATATGAGAAGGTTTCTTTCCCCAGTGCACTGATTTATTTTTTTCTTTACTGCTCTTTTATGGCTTGTAGTTGGTTGATGTGGATGACTATATACCAACTACTTCTCAATTGGGAAGAATGCTTGGTCCTGATGTAAGTCCTGAAGTCCCTTATACCTTTGTGAGGATTTGTAAATCGCTGCGATTGAGGAACAAGCATTTCATAGAGCAGACTGAGCTCGTTGTTAAACTCAAAGACAGGCTCTAGGAGATGGAAGAAGTTGGAGCTTCTGTTCAAGAGGAGGTGAATACTCTGAGGGCAAGGTTCCTTGATGCTACCGAGATTAACCAAGTCGAGGAAATTCTTCAGGAGGAGAATGAAGCTTTGAGGAGGGAAGTCTCGCGACTCAGGGAGCATGCACCGAGCATTGCTCTTGCAGTATTACAAGGTTCTTCCTCGTCATGAGCTGGAGATGGACCAAGTGATGTTCTTCCGGTGCTGCGAGGTCCTGCCCCGCCAACTATTCCGCGAGCTAGTACAAACACAAGAAGTCCATCTAGGGAAATGGAAGAGCTTCGTGATGATGTCTGACGAGCATACGTGATTACTATTGGGCTTCAAAAGGACGTCACTCGGCTGAGGCATCTGTTTAAGAGAGGACCTCGACGAGTATGGACGATGGTTGTGACCAAGGTTGGCTAGATGCTCCGACGAGGCTGATAGAGTTTGAAGAGCTCGCCTTTATCAGGGGATGGTTGAGTGCCCTGGGGGAGCTGCAAGTCCCAAGGAACTCAATGCTCTAGTATCGTCATGAGATTTCTCCTTCCACTCTAATGCCTAACCCCTTCCGGAGAGATGATCAGTGGATCCCTATTAATGCCATCCCTCAGAAGCTATTGGAGTCGGATGCGAATGAAGTCGAGGAGGAGCTAGTTCCCCATCCCGACGACGGTCGAAGAGCTCAAGTGGCTGATTATCTCGTTCAGAGGCCTCAACCTCATTGAGATTTTTCCAGTAGTAACTTCGTATACATATGTAATGAAGTAATGTAATGTTGATGTTTTGGGCGAGCTCGCTGACTAAACATGGGTTGTATTTATTGTAAATGTGATGAAGTAATAAAATTTATGTTTTGGGCGAATTCGCCGATTAAACAAGTGTTGTATATTTTCCACATCTTTTAGACTTTGCTCAATAATCTTGGGCCTCTCTTGACTGACTAGATTTGTAAGTTTGCATTGTCAAGTGAGTTTCCCTCCAGTCCAGTATGCTTATGAGATACCATTTTGCATCACTTTACCTTTTAGGTCATGTCGTCACACTCCCTTAGGCCTAAGTGTAGCAATTGGCGAGGACACACCTGGTGTTGGATGCTCTATCCGATCAAGGTTTTATTAACCAAACATTGTTTGGCAAATAATTTTGACTTTTTCATACTGCCTAAGGATATCCTGTAGGGCTTCATATATTGCCAGGGGAAATGCTAAGAGGTTTTTCATGTTTCATAACAAAAAACTTAGGAGGGTGATTTCCCTGCTATAGTGTAATGATTAGTGTGCCTGTCACTTGGAAAGGGTGTGTGAGTTATAAAGTTCATATGCTAGTTAATTGACACTTCGTAGAATGCAACTGCTAAACAAATTTTATTAATGATAAGGAAATGAGCTTCCAGTTTCAAAAGTAAAGAACAAAAGAAGAATCTGGAAATAAAATTTCTTAGGATTGACTGAATTCCATGCTCGAGGTATCTCTCTGCCTTCCAGCATTTCTAAGTGATAGGTTCTTTGCAGATCATCTCTTGTTATCTTGAATGGTCCTTTCCAGTTTGGCCCTAACTTGCCGTCCGATGGTTTTACTGCGCTGCCCAGGACTTTTCTTAGGACATAGTGACGTGACTAAGAATTTGTCTCAAAAGTGCGTTTTCTCTAGGCTCAAGCGCAAGCCTGTCGCGTTAGTAATAATCCGATAAGTCGGGATCGTATCCACAGGGACCAATAATTGGAACTTGTATAGGAGAAGTTAATAAATCTTGAAATGATTCCTCAAAAGAAATATGAAAAGATGATTAATGATTTGGAAATTTCTAGTGAAAAATAAACTAAAATTTGTGAAGAAATTAGATTGACCAATGAGAGAAAATAGGGTAGGGTACAATCCCTCAAACCTTAACGAATTACCATGTAGAATACTAGAATTGAAAATTAAAATTCTTGACTAAATCCAGCCTTTATAAATCCTAAGCATTACATATATGAAGGATCTAGCCCTCATCATATGAAATCAAAGGTAAATATAAAGCGGTGAATGGACAATTACACTCGCAAAGCGTTCTTAAACATCTCAAGTACCTAGAGCAAGAGAGATTAAAAGATTGACTATGTTTGTATAATTTTCATTCACAATTCGGTCAGAATTTAATTTACCCTCTATTTTCTATATAAGTAATTTGCCTCGGAGTGAGTTCATGTACCCCAGCCCTTAAGAATTTAGCTAGACATTATTTGATTAAAGAACAACTTCATACACAAAATTATAGGTCTAACAACTATTGAAAATAATTTTCAAAACAATTGAAATTTAACTAACATAAATACCAACTAAGAGAAAGGAATTGTTATACTTGATTTCAGCAACAGGAAAAGACTTGAATCCAGAAATTGTAATCACTCTTACAAACTAGGGTTTATGAAAACTCCTATGAAAATTTCCTAACTTCTGAATTTCTCTCTCTAAAATTGACCTAAAATCCTCTCCAAAACATCTCTTCTAGAATGAGGTAGGGCATGGGCTTTTATTACTCCAAGTACTACAAATTTGACAGCCAGAGTTGCTTGTGGCGCAAGATTTCACCAGCTACGCACATCAAAATCTTCACAATAAATGCCAGGATTTCGCATGACCGGACCGGTCCGGATATACCTCGGATCGATTCGTTTTTCAACCACCGGATCGGTTCTTTTTTATTCTATCGGATCGGTCCGGTATCCACCGGATTGGTTCTGCTGTCATCGGTTTGTCATCCATCCGGGGTCTACTAGACTTGGATCATTTCGGATCGGTCCGGTTTCCACCGAATCGGTCCGATTTTCTTCCATGTTGACTTTTCTCTTTCATCTTTGACTGGCCATAACTTTTGATGTCGAGCTCTGATTTGTGTGTCGTTTCTTTTGATATTCTTGCGAAATCAATTACTTCAACTTCCCTTTAGGTGTCGAATTCGAATTCTGGATAGAAATTTACGCTTTTGCCCTTTGACTTTTCTTCCTTTCTTCAGTTTCTTTCTTCCGGTTTCTTTCTCTCTTTTCTTGCACTAAATTCCTATAAAATCCATCAGAAATACACGAAACTCGGAGAAATTGTTAGAAACAATCAATGGCAATGATATGGAATAAAAATGATTCAATTACCTTGTTCGAGATATCAAAATCACTAACTTAAGGGGTTAAATTCCGAAACATTTATGCTTGGTCAAATCCCCCTAACTTAGGACTTTGCACGTCCCGGGCAATGTAAAAGAAATTAGTTTAATGCTCCATTCTTGAAAATTCTTTTATTGGGATAGAATACCTTTTTCCCGGGCAAGCGATTGCATTTAGCGTATGCAACAAGCCTTTAAACCTCTAGGTTACCCTAGTAGGACGAGTTTTGTCTCGTAAGGGTTTGCAGTGAATACACCCACAAAATTCTTTATTGACTCAAATAAATATCAAAATACTTAAAAATTGTACAATTTAAACTTTTTGAAAAATAATCATCATAAATTCATATTCAAATGTCTCAAACTATAGTGTGTGTGTGCAAAGCCAAAAATTAAACCTCAAATTTCCACCGATTGAGCATTACGTTACTTTTCGAAAATTCGTTTTGATTCAAATTCTTACGGATGCACTCACAAACGAATCACTCGGATTGTGGTCATTTTCTCTTGGTATGCATGATATAAAGAGTAAATATAATGGACACAAATTCATGCATACAAAATTGAAAAGAAGGAAATATATGGTGAAAAGATCTCATCATCGGAGTACGGTTATTAGGAAATGGGAACATTGCCTCTAGTTCACACCATTTAATCTCTCATATTATCTTTTCATGTCTTAGCTCTCCACGCGGTAACCAATTTTTCAATTTGGACTCGGTTAGGACTTTTCTTGGGGTAAAAAGTGTAAAGGGTAAAATTGGGAATGGACGGAATGTTCGGAATTGGAAAATGTCCTTATGACGTCCATTAGTGCTTTTTCGGACATTTGCTCCTTTTCTCTTTCTTTTTCAATTTTCATTTTTTTTTCACTATTTTTGTTGAGCATATCTATTTTTTTTTCTTGCCCCTTTTTGTTGCACAATTTGGACTTAATGAATATTCCATTTTCGCAATTCCGGGTTACTTCGGTTTTTTCGGGTTATCAAACGAAAGGAAAATATTTTATTAGGCTCAACTTGAGTTGCAAAGGGATAATTTTTTTTTTTCACAATTTTTTTATGGCTAATATTTTTGGGTAACAAATGAGGGCCTACTTCATTGTCCAAATTGCTAATCATGTTACCATATGCATCTCGAGATTAATTAAGTTTAGAGATATATTTAGCACGAATTTCGAGACAACATTTCACACATTTCCCATAACCGATCAAAACAAAGGATTGAGATCATCAATGACTTAATAAAATGCTGAAAAGAACTTTGAGTTAATCATAAACTCATATTGATTTAAAAACTCATAAAAAATTGAACGGCTCGAAATCTCACCGGGTTTGATCAATCGCCACAGTTATTCGTTAAGTCGTCAATTTTCTTTCAATTTCCATCTTCGGTCAATTTTGGCTAAGTGCATTATGATTGTTAACAATTTGAGTCTTTAAATAGAATAAAGGTGATATTTTTGAAAAATTTAAATTCCAATTTTTATTTATTTTGAAGAAAAATATTTTTGGCTTTTTTTTCAACTTTTTTTTTTCATATATGCGAAGGTTTATGAATACGCACCTGTCATCCCTCCTAACTTAGTGATTTGCATTGTCCTCAATCAAATGGACGATAGAGATAAAGAATACAACAGTAGGAGTGCGATAAATAAAACAAGCAAGTATCATAGTAAAACTGTAGAGTACAACACACTGTGTAAACATCACAAACATAAGTAATAAAACATAAAGGGGTAGCGGGGCATCCTAAGGGGCGGGTGGGGGACGTGAAGGACCTGGAGCATCAGGATCATACGGATTGTAATAGTAGGGAGGAAGAGGGGCCTCGGGACCCAACTAAAGACGGTACAAGTCCGCCTGCATATGCAGGACCAAACTCATGTCCCTCTCGTAAGAGGTCACGAACCCATCGAAACGCGTTTCAAGAGAAAGGACAGGCTTAGTCAATCCCGTACCAACCGGAACATAATCCGGATAAGCGGTTTCATCATATTCTTCCTCCTCTCCTTCTACCATCTCAACATACTCATCAGAAACGTTATCTTCCTCATCGGTCTCCTCATCACTCGAATCATCGCCGCGCCTTGCACGGATTAACTGGATTTGCCTTTCACTTCGAGTGCGGGATTCTTGCCCTAATGGCTTGGGCAAGTTGATAAGGTTTTGTGGCGCTTCAATCCCGGCATCCTTAAGCAAGGATGTAATGAGACGATCATAAGGAAGAGGGGCCCTACCCTTTTTATCGTAGGCCACAAAGAGAATATCAGTATAAAATATGCGGGCCAAATTGATAACTGTTGCATGGTTAAACAAGTGATACATCATGGTTGCTTGACGCGGGCGCATTGCTGAATCATTGGAGGTTTGTAAAATATTGGCACAAACAATGTGAAAAGTAAACCGTGCCTTGTCGGATAACCGACAAACGGGAAAGGTCTCGGTAGTCCAAATCGCGTTGGGCTCGATTCTCGAGATGCAAATTGCTTTGGACAGAACAGGGTCCGGACTGGGATAAGCAAATTCAGCGGGAGTAACCACACCATAAGACTCGAGTTTTTGGGCCAGAATCTCAAGTGAGAACGGTATTGGTGTGGAATCCACAAACGCTTGGGATTCGAATTCGGCGGTACGGACTAACGAACCGTAAAATTGACGCACTTTATTTTCCCAAACTTCCTCATATGGTTGATTGAAAAATCTGCACCAGCCTCTTGTCATGAACATGGCGGTGACGGAATTAGGCAGTTGATCCCAAAGGATTTGACGCTCAATGTGTATTTTTCGGGTTGGACTGAAAAACCGCCGGCACCAATTTGCTTCACGGCGAGAACGGTATTCTCCATTACCGTCGGGCAAGACTGGAATGGAGGTATATATCTGGGGAGCAGCCATGGGTATGGAAGGAGTAGACAGAAAGTGAGAGAGAAGAGAGGATATAGATTTGTGAAGGAAAATGGGGTGTGGGATGGATGCATTTATAGGATGGAGAATGAAATAAGAGGGAATGGATGGGGGAAATAGGGGGGACAAATTTTTTGGGGAAAAGAAGGGATTGGGGGGATGAATTGGGTTTGGATTGAAGAGGTGTGAACCTCGGGAAGGGGCATTCTGCAAATTTTCGAACCGATCCGGTTGTAGGACCGGACCGATCAGACTTAACCGGATCGGTTCTTTTAATTCAGGACCGGACCGGTCCGGTCTGCTGAATTCTCAGAAACTCCTTTTCTCTATTCTTCTCACTGTTTATGCTCCTTTTCTCCATTCCAATGATTCCTTTACAACTTCTCTCACTTCAAAATTCTCGTAATGCTCATCAAAACCTTAACACCCCTAAAATCATTGGATTCCCTACCCCGGGCCTAACACGTACTTACGACTTCTAACTCCTACGACTCTTATGTACAACAATCACCCCATACATGTCGGGGGTGCGACGACCTCACCTTTCTTTTTCAGTCAATCCCCATAGATGGGGTCCGACAACCAGATTGTGTCGGCTTCATTGACGATTGCTTCCACATACGTCTTGATACGATGCCCGTTAACCTTAAATGTGTTTCCCCCTTTTTCATCTTTGAGTTCAACAGCTCCATGGGGAAATACCTCTTTCACAATAAATGGACCCGACCATCTTGACCGCAATTTTCCGGGAAACAAGTGCAACCTCGAGTTATAGAGAAGGACTTTTTATCCCGAATGAAACTCTTTCCTACGAATGATTCTGTCGTGAGATCGTTTCATTCGTTCCTTGGATATTTTAATACTTTCATACGCATCATTGCGTATTTCTTCCAACTCGTTCAACTAAAGTTTACGTGTTTCACCGGCTTTATCCATGTTGAATTTCACCCTTTTGATAGCCCAATACGCTTTGTATTCGATCTCAACTAGAAGATGACAAGGCTTGCCATACACAAATCGAAATGGGTACATCCCAAGGGGATTCTTGTATGTAGTTCTATATGCCCAGAGCGCATCATTCAATCTGAGAGACCAGTCTTTCCTATTATGTTCGACTGTCTTTTCCAAGATATTTTTGATTTCCCGATTGGCGAGCTCGGCTTGGCCATTCGATTGAGGGTGATAAGTTGTTCCAACTTTATGGACAACTCCATACTTTTGCATGAGCTTCTCCATAGGCCTATTGCAAAAATGGGTACCATTATCACTAATTATGGCCTTAGGCATTCCAAAACGAGAAAGTATATTTTCTTGAATGAATTTTATCACCACTTTATTGTCATTCGTCCTTGTAGCTATGGCCTCTACCCATTTTGAGACGTAGTCTACAGCGACGAGGATGTATAGAAAACCAAAAGAATGTGGAAAGGGTCCCATAAAGTCAATACCCCAACAATCAAACAACTCCAAGACTAGAATTGGGGTTAATGGCATCATGTCACGGCGAGTAATAGCTCCCATTCTTTGGCATCTATCGCATGATTTGCAAAAAGTATTCACATCCCGGAAGATTATGGGCCAGTAGAGACCGCTTTGAAGGATTTTCGCAGCAGTTTTATTTTTGGAAAAATGACCTCCACATGCTTCCGAATGACATAATCGAATTACCCCTTGGATTTCTTCATCAGGTACACATCTCCGGATGATTTGATCAGCACAATACTTAAATAAATATGGATCATCATAAAAGGACATGCATGACCATGTAATGAACTTCCTTATCTCTTGCGGAGTCCAATTAGAGGGAACAATTCTAGTGACAATGTAATTGACTATATCCGCAAACCAGGGGAGAGAAGAAGTAGCAAATAGATTTTCATCCGGAAAATACTCGTCTATGGGAATGGGATCAATAGGTACGTCGAACGATAGGCATGACAAATGGTCAGCCACGACGTTTTCTACTCCTTTCTTGTCTTGAATCGAGAGATTAAACTCTTGTAAGAGTAGGATCCACCTGATTAGACGGGGTTTGGCATCTTTCTTACTCAAGAGATATTTGAGGGCCGAATGATCAGTGAAATAAATGATGGGAGACCCAACAATGTAAGAGAGGAATTTATCGAGGGCAAAAACGACTGCTAGCAACTCTTTCTCTGTAGTAGAGTAATTAAGCTGAGGGCCAGATAATGTGCTCCTAGCATAGTAAATAACATGAGCTTTCTTGTCTTTTCTTTGTCCAAGAACAGCCCCAATCGCGTAATCACTTGCATCACACATAAGCTCAAATGGGAGTGACCAATCAGGAGCTTGCATGATAGGAGCGGAAATTAGCATGCTTTTAAGTTTATCAAAAGCTTCTTGACATGCTTTATTCCATTCAAATGGAGTGTCCTTCATAAGAAGATTACTCAAAGGTCTAGCGATGGCGCTAAAGTCTTTGATAAATCTTCTATAAAATCCAGCATGGCCTAGAAAGGACCTCACATTTTTAAGTGATTTTGGCGGGGGTAACTCAGCTATTACTTCAATTTTTGCTCGATCAACTTCAATCCCCCTAGATGAGATTATGTGGCCTAAAACTACGCCCTCGGTAACCATAAAATGGCATTTTTCCCAATTGAGGACTAAGTCTTTTTCCACACACCGGAATAGAACTTTTTCAAGATTAGCTAAACATTGGTCGAAAGATGGACCGAAAATGCTGAAATCATCCATGAACACCTCAAGACCTTTTTCAATCATGTCGCTAAAGATACTTAGCATGCACCTTTGAAAAGTTGCTGGTGCATTACATAACCCAAATGGCATACGTTTATAGGCAAACGTACCAAACGGACATGTAAAAGTCGTATTTTCTTTATCAAGTACATCCACTTCAATCTGATTATAGCCAGAATACCCATCTAGGAAACAATAGTGAGGATGGCCCGCCACTCGTTCAATCACTTGATCGATGAATGGTAAGAGGAAATGGTCTTTTTTGGTTCCGGCATTGAGCTTTCGGTAGTCAATGCATACACGCCACCCGGTGGTGGTGCGTTGAGGTATTAGTTCTCCCTTGGCATTTTCGACCACGGTCATACCCGATTTTTTTGGAACGACCTAAATTGGGCTCACCCATTTACTATCAGAAATGGGATATATAATCCCAGCATCTAGCAATTTGATAATTTCCGCTCTTACAACATCTTTCATGGTTGGGTTTAATCACCTTTGCATCTCACGCGATGGCTTCACCTCTTCCTCAAGATGGATTTTATGGGTACAAATCAATGGACTTATACCTTTCAAATCTACTATAGTCCAATCAAAAGCATTTCTATGCTTCCGTAACACATCCAACAACATACCCTCTTGCTCTTTTTCTAAACTGGAAGAAACAACAACAGGAAATGTATCATTATCTCCCATAAAAGCATATTTAACATGTGAGGGTAGTTTCTTCAACTCAAGACTAGGAAATCTATTTTCAGAGGGAATCATGGTTGTCTCCCTTGGAGGCAATTCTTCAAACCTAGAAATCCAGTCAACATCTCTTAAACTCTCAAAACTCTCTTCTTCTAGTAACCAAGTTTCCAACTCTTCCACCTCACGCTCAAACGTAGTATAACGACTCTTTTTCTCACCACTTTGCACTAAACACACCTCCAGTGCATCTCCTCCTATGATCTTTTCGATGTGCTCATCTACCACTTCTTCAATAAGATCCACCTCAAGAATTTCATCCTCATCACCCTTTGGTTAGCAACATTGAAAATATTAGTCTCGAGAGTCATGTTTCCAAAAGTGAGTTGCATTTGGCCATTCCGTGTATTGATCAAAGCATTAGTAGTAGCTAAAAACGGATGGCCTAATATTATTGAAACATGATTTCTCGCATGGGGAGCAGGCTCAGTGTCCCAAATGACGAAATCAATAGGGAAGTAGAACGTGTCCACTTGAACTATCACATCCTCTACAACCCCACGAGGCACTTTCACTGTTCGATCAGCTAACTGTAGAGTGATTCGGGTAGGTTTTAAATCACCTAAATCAAGCTGCTTATAGATGGAGTATGGAAGGATGTTCACACTCACACCTAAGTCAAGCAATGCTTTTTCCACTCTTTTTTCTCCTATGACACACGAAATTATGGGTGCACCAGGATCCTTGAATTTTGGTGGTAGATCATTGAGAAGGACCGAGCTCACATTTTGTGCCAAGAAAACATTCTTCTTCACCTTGAGCCGTCGTTTGATAGTCAAAAGATCTGTGATGACCTTAGCATATGCTAGAATTTATTGAATAGCATCAAGGAATGGCAAGTTCAATTTTACTTGCTTCAACACATCCAACACTTCTGTACGCGACGCCCCTTTTTTGGGTGGAGCCAAGCGTTGAGGAAATGGAGCAGCAGTTGGTGGTTTGACTTCAATTTCAGATTCAACTCCCTCATCCTTGTCTTTCGTATCCGACGGAATCTCAGCAAACTCGAAAGTTTCAGATTCCTTGGGAATTTCATGTTCAACTCCCTTATCTTTCTCCTTTGGAAGTTTTAGTGCTAGATAAATTACGCGGCCACTACGAAGAGTAGTAACAACTTGACATTGTTTTGGAAAATCCGATGATGTGGAGCTAACCGTGGATTGTCCTTGAAGAGGAGGTCTTTGGCCTTGGGCTGGGAATTTACCCTTCTCCTGAGTATTCACTGCAGATTGCAACCTAGAGACACTAATATGAATTTCAGTGAACATTCGATCATATTTAACATTGCTCTCTTTTTGAGATTGGATGAATTGATTCAGGTTATCTTCAAGAGATCGCCTAGGTGGAGCGACATGCGGACCAGGAGGTGGTACCTGCATAGGATTTGGCATTGGAGGAGCCACTTGCTGAAATTGAGGAGGTGGTGGCAGAGTCATATGTGGGTTAGGAGCCACCCCCCCTTGTGGTTGTCCATAGTTGAAACCAAGATTATTCCTCCATGATTGATTGTATACATTCCCTTGCTGTGCGTTATAATTTCCGCAAAACCCCCCTATTGCCTCAACTTGTTCAGTGTACATTGCCTTGTATGCAGGGATGGTAGGACATCCTTTGGTAGAATGACATGCAACACAAATGGCACACACTTTCTCCTTCCCGACTTGCACGGGTCCAGCTACTTCTCTCAATCTCACTTCAAGCATATCTCTGAAATTCTTTTCCAATTGGTCAAACTTTCGATCTAACAAAGTGTCCTTGTCCAAGTGATAGATATCGGACGCAGCAGGCACATTGGACACTTGTCGATTTCTATTTTGACTATTGGAATCAGAAATATCCCATGCTTGGGTAGTCTCTGCTACATATTTCAAATGAGCCTCAGCATCGCTCGAGTCTAACTCCCAAAAAGGTCTTTCGCACATGGTTTGAACAAGTTGTTTAGATGCTAAAGTAAGGCCTTGATGGAAAAATGAAATCAAATGATGTTTTTCAAAGCCATGATGTGGGCAAGCATTAACTAACTCCTGAAATCTCTCCCAACATTTGTCGAAGGCCTCATTTTCATTTTGTCGAAAAGATTGTATTTGGGCTTTAACATAATTGGTTTTGTGTTGAGGAAACATTTTTGAGAGAAACTTGGTTTGCATATCTCTCCAGGATAATACGGAATTCGGGGGTAACGACCATAGCCAGGTCTTAGCTTTATCCTTTAAGGAAAAAGGGAAAAGATTTAACCGGATAACATCTTGTGGGAAAGGTTGGTCGCCAAACGTCTCACATGCTTCCTCGAACTCTCTGATATGGAGATATGGTTTTTCCGAATCCATCCAGTGAAATTTGGGAAGAATTTGAATCATACCATTTCGAAAGTGGAACTGACCGGCATTATACGGGAGTAAAATGCAACCAGGGGTAACAGTTCTCTCAGGAAATAACAAATCTTTCATGGGAAGGTATGGTATCTCATCCTCTCCAGCACCAACACCAACACTACCTTGCACAGACATATTTCTACCGAAAGATTCAGAATTCTCTCTCAGTGTTTGACTCGATGAACGACTTGTGATTGAATTTTTAGGCGAAGGAGGTGGAACCCAAAAATGAGGAGACTCAGTGGTATGAGAATTTTCAGAATTGGCTTCGGCAATAGGATTTTCGTGAAGTTGGATGGAAGATGAATTCTGCATATAAGCGCATAAGAGATGAGTTGTAAAAAGATTTTTTTTTTAATTTTATTTTGAAATCACTTTGAGATAAAAATCACTTTCCTAAATTATACCAATTGATGGTCCCCGACAACTGCGCCAAAAACTTGACGCGACTAAGAATTTGCCTCAAAAGTGCATTTTCTCTAGGCTCAAGTGCAAGCCTGTCGCGTTAGTAATAATCCGATAAGTCGGGATCGTATCCACAGGGACCAATAATTGGAACTTGTATAGGAGAAGTTAATAAATCTTGAAATGATTCCTCAAAAGAAATATGAAAAGATGATTAATGGTTTGGAAATTTCTAGGGAAAAATAAACTAAAATTTGTGAAGAAATTAGATTGACCAATGAGAGAAAATAGGGTAGGGTACAATCCCTCAAACCTTAACGAATTACCATGTAGAATACTAGAATTGAAAATTAAAATTCTTGACTAAATCCAGCCTTTATAAATCCTAAGCATTACATATATGAAGGATATAGCCCTCATCATATGAAATCAAAGGTAAATATAAAGCGGTGAATGGAAAATTACACTCGCAAAGCGTTCTTAAACATCTCAAGTACCTAGGGCAAGAGAGATTAAAAGATTGAGTATGTTTGTATAATTTTCATTCACAATTCGGTCAGAATTTAATTTACCCTCTATTTTCTATATAAGTAATTTGCCTCGGAGTGAGGTCATGTACCCCAGCCCTTAAGAATTTAGCTAGACATGATTTGATTAAAGAACAACTTCATACACAAAATTATAGGTCTAACAACTATTGAAAATAATTTTCAAAACAATTGAAATTTAACTAACATAAATACCAACTAAGAGAAAGGAATTGTTATACTTGATTTCAGCAACAGGAAAAGACTTGAATCCAGAAATTGTAATCACTCTTACAAACTAGGGTTTATGAAAACTCCTATGAAAATTTCCTAACTTCTGAATTTCTCTCTCTAAAATTGACCTAAAATCCTCTCCAAAAAATCTCTTCTAGAATGAGGTAGGGCATGGGCTTTTATAGCTCCAAGTACTACGAATTTGACAGCCAGAGTTGCTTGTGGCGCAAGATTTCACCAGGAACATCAAAATCTTCACAATAAATGCCAGGATTTCGCATGACCGGACCGGTCCGGATATACCTTGGATCGGTTCGTTTTTCAACCACCAGATCGGTTCTTTTTTATTCGATCGGATCGGTCCGGTATCCACCGGATCGGTTCTGCTGTCATCGGTTTGTCATCCATCCGGGGTCTACTGGATTTGGATCATTTCGGATCGGTCCGGTTTCCACCGGATCGGTCCGATTTTCTTCCATGTTGACTTTTCTCTTTCATCTTTGACTGGCCATAACTTTTGATGTCGAGCTCCGATTTGAGTGTCGTTTCTTTCGATATTCTTATGAAATCAATTACTTCAACTTCCCTTTAGGTGTCGAATTCGAATTATGGATAGAAATTTATGCTTTTGCCCTTTGACTTTTCTTCCTTTCTTCAGTTTCTTTCTTCCGATTTCTTTCTCTCTTTTCTTGCACTAAATTCCTGTAAAATCCGTCAGAAATACACGAAACTCGGGGAAATTGTTAGAAACAATCAATGGCAATGATATGGAATAAAAATGATTCAATTACCTTGTTCGAGATATCAAAATCACTAACTTAAGTGGTTAAATTCCGAAGAATTTATGCTTGGTCACATAGTCTCGAACTCGGAATGCCTTTGGTTTGACCTTCTTGTTATAGTGCTTTGCGAGCTATTACTGATAGCTCCCTAGTTTCACTAAGTCAAGCTCTCAGCATTCGTCGATTATGTCAAGCTCAGCGAGCAATGCTGCATCATTTTGGCCCTGTTCGACAAGGGTGGACCTCATAGTGGGAAAGACTTCTTCCAATGGGATGACTGCTTCCATTCCATACGTTAGTGAGAATGGGGTTTCCCCCGTTGCTCGACATAGGGTAGTAAGGTAGGCCCACAAAATATGCGGTAGTTCATTTACCCATACGCCTTTGGCTCGTTCTAATCGTTTCTTTAACCCATCGATCATTGTCTTGTTGGAAGCCTCGGTTTGGCCATTGCTCTGAGGATAAGCCACCGAGCTGAAATGGTGTTTGATTCCATGCTCATTACAGAAATTCTAAAAGGAGCCGCTCTCGAACTGTGTTTCATTGTCAGTAATGATGGTTCTGGGATGCCAAAACGGGTGATTATGTTTTTCCATATGAATCTTATCATATCTATGTCTCGAATATTTGTCAGGGGTTCCGCCTCGATCCATTTGGTGAAGTAGTCAGTTACGACCAACAGATACTTGCAATTGTCAGCAGCAGTAGGAAGAGGCCCTACGGTGTCCATTCCCTATTGGGCAAATGGCCATGGGCTGGAGAGTGATCTTAGGTCGCTGGCAAGTTGATGGACCATTGGAGCATAAAGTTAGCATTGCTCGCATATGTGAACGTACACTGCAGAGTCTCTTTGCATATATGGCCACTAATAGCCTTCCTTCATTGCTCGAAAAGCCAATAACCTTCCTCCACTATGGCCTCCATAGATTCCCTCGTGGAGTTCATGTAGAATTTGTTCGACATCCCTCGAGTGAACACATTGAAGGTAGGGACCAAAAAATGATCTCTTATATAGCTTGACCTCAGGAGATAAGTGAAAGTGAGAAGCTTTGACTCTTATCTTGTGAGCAGTCTTCTTATCATCTGGAAGTGCGCCATCCTTTAAATAGTCCCTTAGGGGATCCATCCAACTGGGTGCTGACTCAATTTGGAGCACATGCTCCACGCTTGGCAGCTCTTTGTTACGGTTAATGCTTGGATGAGCGAAGAAATCGACGGGGATTATTCTTTTTACGTTGGACTTGATTGCCGAACTTAGGGCTGCTAGGGCATCAGCATGGCTGTTTTATCCTCTGGGAAACTGTTGGACACTGACTTCCTCGAAGTTGGCCATTAGCCTTTTTGCTAAGGCAAGGTAGGATGTCATTCTTTCATCTTTTGCATTGTAGTCTCTATTTATCTGATTGGAGACTAATTATGAATCTCCGAATAACTGTAACTGTTTTTCCCCCAAAATCTGTCCTTTTGGAGGCCGACTATTAAAGCCTCATATTCTGCTTCATTGTTGGAGTCTTTAAATCCAAGCCTGATTCCTTATTCGAGGATTATGTCCTCTGGAGTGAAAAGCACAATGCCTACTCCTGCCCCCTTTGAATTGGAAGCTCCATTAATAAACAACTTCCATACTCCCTCTGTTGCGTGATTTTTTATTTGCTTCACAGGTTGAAGTTGGTCGAGAGGCTGCTCGCCTGTGAATTCGACTATGAAATTAGCAAGGATCTGCCCTTTGATTGCGTTCCTTGGTTGAAATTGGATATCAGATCGTCCGATCTCAATTGACCATTTAGACAGTCTGCCCGATAAATCCGCTTCCCTCAGGATTGCTTTAAGGGGGTGCGATGTAAGGACGATGATAGTGTGAGCTTCGAAGTAGTGCTTCAACTTCCTCGAGGCCACTACTAGTGCAAAAACGAGCTTTTCTAGTGGTAGGTACCACTGCTCAGCCTCTAATAAAGTCTTGCTCGTGTAATAAATAGGGTGCTGGATTCCTGCTTTTTTGCACATTAATGCAGAACTGATAGTGTGGTTGGAAACGGCGAGGTATAAGTACAAGGAATCTGTTTCCTAGGGTATGACGAGTAGTGGTGGTGAGCTAAGGTAAGCCTTGATCTTGTCCAATGCCCGCGAGAAATCTTGATTCCAATCTACTGTTTTGTTTCCCTTTAGGAGCTGGAAGAACGGTTTGCACTTCTCGAAGGATTTTAAGATAAAATGGTTCAAGGCAGCGAGCATTCCGGTGAGCTTTTGCACGTCCCGAATTATGCGAGGAGGTTATACCCTGTTTACTGCATTGATCTGGTAGGGGTTAGCCTCAATTCCTCTCTTACTGACCAAGTACCCATGAAATTTTCCTGACTGGACACCGAAAGAACACTTGATTGCGTTAAGTTTCATTCGGTACTTCCTAAGGATTTTGAAGGTTCTTGATAGGTCTGAGAGGTAGTCTCCTTTCTTCCTGCTTTTGACAAGCATATCGTCGATGTAGACTTCCATGGTATCTCTCATTTGGTCTTTGAACATCTTGGTGACCAGCCGTTGGTAGGTTACCCCTGCATTTTTGAGCCCGAAGGGCATGACCTTGTAACAGTATAATCCAACAGTGGTGATGCATGCTGTTTTGTCCTGGTCTGGAGCATACAGAGGGATCTGATGATACCCTGAGTATGCATCCAGAAAACTCATTCTCTCGTGAGCTGCTGTGGCGTCCACTAGTTAATCAATTTTTGGAAGAGGAAAACTGTCTTTAGGGCATGCCCTGTTAAGGTTAGTGAAGTCGATGCAGACTCTCCATTTCCCATTATTTTTTGGAACTACTAGTGGGTTGGATAACCATTTGGGGAATTGGACCTCCAGTATAGATCCTACATCTAGCAATTTTTCAACTTCTTTTTCCACGACCTTTGCCTTCTCGGGCGCAGTTCGCTGTGACTTCTGCGCGATTGGTTTGAAAGTGGGGTCGATGTGCAGCTGATGACAAACCACACTGGGATCAATTCTAGGCATCTCGTATGGTTCCCATGCGAAAACATCTACATTGTTTCTCAATAGAATCGTCAACTCCTTCTTTTCCTGATCTGTGAGAGAAGCTCCAATCAAGAAGATCTTGTCATCGTCGCTACCTCCAGCTGTAACTTCCTCCAGGTCCTCGACGACCCATTCAGAAGGGAGGAGCCTGGTCTCCTCCACTTCGGGTCTTCCGTACTTTAACTGCTATTTTGAAGGTATCAGACCTTCTCGTTCTTTAACTTTCTCGCTGGGTCTGTCAGCCTTCTTCTCCGGTCTTGGGCGGATGGCCTCTATGAAGCACTTTCTTACCATCGCTTGAGTGCCATGGATCTCCATTACTCCTCGCTCGGTCACATATTTGAGCTTCTGATGGTAGGTCGAGGAGACTGCCTTCATCGCACGCATCCATCCTCTGTCGAGGATAGCTTGGTATGGCGAGTCAATATCAACCACTAGAAACTCAATCATCTTGGAGACATTTCCTGCCCTTACTGGTAGCACGATCTTTCCCAAGGGCATAGTTACTTTCCCAGCGAAGCCAACTAAAGGGACAGTGGCTTACTTTAGGTCGACGATGCTTAACTTCAGTTTTCTGAACAGGTGGAGGTACATTACCTCGAATGAGCTTCCTTGGTCAACGAGTAACTTATCGATGTCATAGTTAGCTATCCTGAGAGTAATGATCAAAGCATCATGATGTGGGGTTCTCACTCCCATCATATCCTCATCTGTGAATACGATATGCTTACTATAGTCGACGTCGTCTGCTCGCCGACGCTTTCCTGACTATGTTTTGCTGGATCGATCTGAAAATCTTGCATCACTGCTGTAAGATTTTTTACCTCCATTCGAGCTGAATTTCCTTGAATCTTCTTCATATCAGATGCCCCATGAATTACTGCGAATTCATGGCCAGCATCGTCTTCGAGCACGTTGTGAGGCCTTGCTTCTCCATTGGCAGTAACTTTCTCTGCCTTCTTTTCCACAAATTCGTTTAGATGCCCAGACTGGCCCAGCTATTCGAGGTGGGACTTAAGATCCTTGCAATACTCGGTCTTATGTCCTCCCTCTTTATAAAAAGCGCATCTCAGCGCATTATTCCTCTTTGAGGGATCTCCTCCCATCTTTCTGGGCCACGTAATAAATGGGTCATCTTTGATCTTTGTGAGAATCTTATAAATCAGTTCTTTGAAGACAATATTGACTGCCTGAAATGCTTTTGACACATCATTCTTGCCTCCATTTTTGGAGCTATTCTTGCCCCCATTCTTTCCTCCTTTCTTCTGGTTCTCAATTCTGTCGCTGCCTTTCATAGTGAGCTTGGTTCGACCGTTCTCTCCTGTGCTGAGGTGAGTGACATCCTCCACCTTGGCGTATTTCTCGATGCGAGCCATCAGGTCATCGATGGTCATGGTCTCTTTCTTTGTCAGGGACTGGTACAGAAGGGAAGAGTTGGGTAGCCCAATTTTGAAGGAGGCCACCACTACCTGCTCTGAGCAGTCTTCGACCTCGTTGAATAATTCCCAGTACCTCTTCGTGTAGTCTCAGAGGGTCTCTTGAGTTATCTTTTTCATTATTAGCAAGGCATCCATCCTTTTGGGATGGGAGCTACTAGTAATGAAGCGGTCCGTAAAGAGCTCAGCCAGGGACTCAAAGTTTTTGATAGACCTGTGGGGGAGCCTTTCGAACCATTTTTGCCCTATGTCATACAGGCTTGAGAGAAAAATTTGGCACATCAGTACGTCCCGATGGTTCCAGAGGGTCATGGATTGCCTGTACTACCTAACATGATAAATGGGATCAGTTTTACCATCATAAATCTTGAACCTTGGAATAGAAAATTTCTTGGAGGCTTCCTCTTCTTCTATTTCCCTTGAGAAAGGTGATTTCATTTGAGTTTTGAGGGCTCGCCTAGCGAGCTCTCGGGTCGATCTGGCACCGCGATGCACAGGGTGTTGGTCCATCTCTCTTCGGACCAAATTTCATATGTTTTTGTTGCTGCAAGCTGGGCTCCTGTAATGGCGAGAATGTCGTCCTCTGACTCGTTCCCCTCAGCTTTCTGGGACCCGCGTCTAGGGCTCCTTCCTCGGTCATGAGACTTGCTCGCCTGAGGGCTAGGAGTGTGGTACGGGCATCCCCTGGTGCCACGATGGAGCTCTCTCTCCATTCTCTCTAACCTTCTTTTGAGGCGAGCATTCTCAGCTTCGTGCTTGTGAGAAGACTCCCTCTGCTCTTGGAGCCTCGCCTCATACGCATCAATCAACCTGGATATTTGTGTGGACCTCGCTGGTCCTTGACTTTCTTCTGAGGCTGGCCTCTTTAGGCGAGCCCTCTGATCTGAACGCCGAACTTCAGATCTGATCCTGCGAGGAGCAGGTTGTTCTTGGATATCTCCTCCCTGAGGAGCATTACTACTATGACCAGACATTTCAAACTTCTTTGTTGGTGTGGTCTTTCTCAGGGAAGATAAATGTTCCCACATACGACTCCAATTGTGGTAACAATTATTATTCAACACAAATAGATGAGAGAAGCGCAATCACCAAGCAAAATATAGAAGATAAAATGTCAATCACACAATAGGAGATGTACGTGGTTCAGTAAGAATGCCTACGTCCACGGTGGTGCAGTAAGTATTATTTCTATATACTCCGGGAAGCGTTTACAGAGAATACAATGCGTGTCTTATGCCCCAGGCCTAAGGTTTATTATATACATGTCTATCTTCAGGGAGTGGGGGTGTTGGACTCCCCCACGTTTACCATCTTCTCCCGAACACCTCTATACGAGAACATGGGAGAAGACTAAGTCATAACTGAATAAATGTTAAGGTGTGAAGGGTTTGGAATTTGGGCCGTTTTAATTAGGCTACTCGTCCAGGCCCGTAATTCCAAATCCGTGTACCCACAACATGTGTTTAAATACGTGTAATATCAGCATAAATATATGAGCAATGAATACTTGATATTCTCTCATTATATGCAAAATAAATTATTGAACACATTTTGGTCCTTCATTTTAACCTGCAAACCTCACTAAAAAAAAGAATCAAAAGATATAAGATCAATGACTAAGACCAAGGCTATCTAAAAATACAATCCCTTAAGGAAACCAAAAACAACAAAAGAATAAACAAAAATCTAAAAAGAAAGAGAATCTGGTGCGAAGGCCGATAAAAAAGAATGATCATTACATGCGATATGTGCTCTCATTCTATCCTATTCATGAGAACATAAATGAGAAGAATATTGATGAACAGATATCAATTATATAAGCAAACACTTTTGGAACCTCAACAATGCCTACTATGTGACCAAAATCAAGCATCGTAAGTGGGATAAAAAAAATCCTTGAGATTTCCAACCTTTATAATAAGGAAACCAAGAGTTATAAGTTACACAACTCAGCAAGAATCGCCCCTATGATATCACATTTTTGGGATAATTAACTAGGGTACACTCATAATATAGAAAAAAAAAGATGTGAAAAGGGACCTAATAAAGCATGCGATAAAAATCCCAGTCCCCAAAGGTATTCATATTCTCTAAGTTCATCTTTAATTAAATATTCTTTACTTTAACATTCTCAAGACCGTCTATTAATTAAGTAATTGTTACTATATCAGTATTCTCTTACTAACAGTTCCCAAGTTAAGTTTTAAGATATGCATCTTTAGTGTATCAATCTATAATATTCCCGAGTCATAGTTATATATATACGTCTCTAGTATATTTTTATTTCAACATTATCGAGTCATAATCTCATGTGTATACATCTTTATTACAATCATCTCGAGGTAGGAGCTAATGGAAAACCACACAATCTAAAATACCTGTAAGTATGATCAATTCACATCAAATCATATAGGGCTACGCATAAACCGAAAAAAAAGTGTGAAGGCCTACACTTATGCCCTAGGGGTTCATTCGTGTCACTACTAGTTATACATATTAGACATCCCAACCATATAGCCTAAAAGAAGCAACAACGAGCGAAATCACTATGCCATCACACTAAATTCACGACCCCATAACCAAAGCTATACAAGAGGATTCAACCCCATTGTCCTAACTCGAAAGATGCGTACCTCAACTCATAGTACCAGAATAAATCAAACCTAGGTAGAGCCACTCTATCACCAGGAATACAATGTGCGGTCAACATCATAGACGCTCCATCAAATCTAGTAGGTTACTCACGAGAACACATGCACCCTAAGTATAATTCACATAATAAATTCAAACCACATTGTATGAAGCGTCAATACATAAACTAGGGTTCTTATTTAATTAATTCTAATTATGAATTTTTGTTTGGTTATGAACAAAAAATAGATTACATGGTTATATTCATAGATTCTAACGTATAATTACTATCACAACACAAACCTAATTATATTTTTACAGAGTGTAAAATTGCCTTAATATGATTGTAAGAAATCAATCCCAAAGTCTTCAAAGCTTAGGATCTACCTCAATATCCTTAGTAGTTAGGGTTCCTCCCAACTTGTGTTATGTGAGTTAGGTTAAGCTAATTAGAATAATATAATAATTACAATCAAAACTAGGCTTATGCCCCCAAATAGCCTCAATCAAAAGGCCCAAAAGAAGTCCCAAGTGGCTTAAAACTTGGCCCAACCAATATACCAACTCAATGAACCAAAATTCCACTACTATTAATTAAAACTATACATTTTAAATATCCCTTTAATCAACCCGACCATGAATATATTATGCAAGTCACTTATCTTATTAAATTCTATTAATTAGTCGATGTTTTTCGCTTAAGTTTTAATTCTTAATTATTAATTAATTAAATTGTGACTCAGTATTATTAGATTCTACTTCATGCTCGGTGGAACCCGATGCCGAGGGAATAATAAAAATAAGAAAACCCCTGACACCTAGCCCCTCGCAATTCCATAGTCGCCCATAATACTAAGTCACTTAAATATCTTTCTGAATGAATTATTATGAGTTCTCCAATTATTATAATATTATATGTCCAATCAATACACAAATAAATTATATAACACTGGATATGTAACATCTCAAAGTCACATCTCAAACAAAATGACATACTTAATATCCAATATCTCAAATCACAAAAATATATACCAAATGTCATATGATATAATAATTTATCAATAACCAATAACCAATAACCAATAACCAATAACCAATAACCAATATAACAATTAAATAAATGCCATAAAATATGGGGTATTACATTCCTTCCCCCTTAAATAAGGAATTTCCTCCTCAAAATTCATTTATTTGATATACCTAACTCAAAGATCTAGGAATATCTTTCCTGCATGATGATCTCACGGTCATAAGTAGATTTTTCCTTGCTATAATATCCCCATTGGACACAAACTAAAGGAATGTAATTTAAGCATAATATTTTCTCTTGTCAGTCTAGAATATGATGTGGTATCTCTTCATACCTCGTATCCAGTTGCACTGAACTAATCCTTTAGGGATTTCCCCATCATGGACATGTGAAAGATATTGTGCACATGCTGAGGATGATCTGGTAAGGACAAATGATATCCCACTGAATTTTCCCTATCCAAGATCGTGAAAGAACTTATGTATCAGGGAAATAATTTCCCATTGGACACGAATCTCATAACTCCCTTTAGTGGGGAGACTAAGAACTTGGGCCCCATATGAAACTCTAATCATTGCCTCCTCTTATTTCCTAGTTCATCAGCCTACTTTGGGCAATCCCCATATGCTCTCTTATTAGAGCCACCTTCTCTGAGGTGTCCCAAATGCACTATCGCTCGAATAACTTGTTATCCCCCATATTTTACTAGTAATTTTATTAATCTGTCATTTATGACCCAAATGTCATCATGTCCCCTTTAAGACCTTTATAATTCCCACGATGCAATCCATTAGTATACTCTCCCATTTTCCCATTGGGATCTTTAAAAACTCTAAATCTCCAGATTCATATAGTTCTCTACCTTCTCTAACAGACAAGTGCACACTTAGTATAAAACTCCGCTATAATCCGCTTAATACCTGACCAACAATACTATCTCATTATAACACGGCACATTATCACCCCTAAGATGAACAGTGAACCGTGTACCATGCGCCTTGGTCAAAATGGCCTTCCATAACTCAGGACACTTCGACACAACCAATCTCCCTTGAAAACACAAACCTTCGTATGATCCAAAAATAAAATGAAAGGGAAATTTTTCGAACAAAAGTTCCCATACTTTCTCCTTACAAAAGAAGTCTAACGTGTGGGCTTGAATAACTCACGACATAATATCAGGTGTAACGGTCATTACTATTAAAAATGCCTCTGTTGCATCAACTTTAGGAAAAGTATCCCACTGCTCTAGCCATAAAATCATAAATTATTTCCCTTCTTTTCCCTTAAATTCAATAGGCTAACTGTCAATCAACAACTTTAGGTGTTTGTTACCATATTCGCCTTCCCAAATGATACAAGATGGATAATTGATATTCCTTCACAAACTCCAACCACATCTTTTGATACATGTTCAACTCCCACTAAGTGAATAGATACTAAAGGTTCGTATGGTACGAGGATAACGCCAATCTCTTGTTTCATAAGTACTGCTCTAAACACAAAGAGAACAAAGTGTGGTTGTTAACCCCTACTTCAACTTCTCAAAAGTTCGCTAGCAATGAAGGTCCCAAAACAATGGTTACCCTTTCGGTTGAGGTGGGTTATTAGTCCTACAATCTTTGAACACCCCTAAATAAACCCCATATAATACCTTGTTAAACCCAAGAAAATCCTTCCATCAGTAGGTTTCGTGGGTTATCCTCACTCCATTACTACTGATACCTTACTAGGATCCATAACAATCCCCCAAAACTACACCTCACGTAACTAGAATCCATACTTAGAGAACTTAGCATGAAACTTAAATTCCCAAAGTGTTTTCAAACTATCTTTAGACGTTGTACATGTTCAACCTCGGATCATGAGTAAATCATTGATCGTTAGAAACACGATAACAAAATTGACCGAAATATGGTCGGAATACTCTATTCATCAAATCCATTAATATGGATGTATCATTGGTCAATCCAAATGAAATTACGCAAAACTCGTATGATTTATATCATGTTAGAAAAACTATCTTCGGGATATCCCTCACCCGAATTTGCAACTGGTGATGACCGGAGCACAAGTAAATCTTTAAAATGGAAGGTGTTCCACTCAACAGATCAAACAGGTCATCTATACAAAGTAAAGGATACTTATTATAACCTTGTTCAACTCCCAGTGGTCCACATAGAAATGCATTGAACCATCCACCTTTTAATAATGAGGATTGAAGTTTCCCCAAGGTGACATACTCTTCTGAACTAACCCTTGTCCAAAATTCGTTGTTCCCACTCCCATAACTCTTTCATCTCTAACAGAGCTAACCAATAGGGTGCCCTCACTATGGATTTGATGCTAGTGGAAAATATATGACAAAAAAATAATCTCACATCTAGGCAGTAGCCCTGGTACCTCCTCAAATACATCTGGAAAAATCTTGAACTAACGGTGTCATCTCTAAAGAAAACATAACCTCCTTTTATATGCTCAAATCTATATAATACAAGTGTGTACTAGAACCTCCCTCAAGCTTAGGCATAGATATAAGAAACATCTCCTTCCCGAAAGTGGAAAACGTAATAGCCTTCCTATTGTAATCGATCTGCGTGATACTAATCTAACCAATTTATAACCAAAATAAAATCATAAGACCTCATGTTCAAAATCAATAACTCGGCTGAAAAACAAAGTCATCCAATCCCAACTGCTATGTCTCTATAATCAGTACATAATGTAACACCCCTACTCATTAGGGTTTTAGCATGTAAAGAAAAATTCGGTGGTAAAAACTTTAAGTCCTAAAGTCATAGTGAACGTACTGCTAACAAAAAAAAAAGACTCCATCGGTGTCAAATAACACTCGTGTGTATGAGCCATAAATACAAACATAACAATTTCTTAGTGTCATAACTATAAGTCTTGTTTGCCTCTAAGGCATCACCGAAATGAGTGGTCACGCCCACCACTTATGTAATAATTTCCTCTAAAGGAACCATCGAAATAATGGCCTTACTAACCCTGTCTCTGCGATCGGTCCCATTGATTCTGGCCTTGTCATCCCTATCCTTATTGGGTATGGCCTTGGCCCTAATGGACTTAGAGTATATGATCCTTGAAACCTCTTAGGGGATACTCCCCTATGTCGGACCCTTTTGTTAGTGAGGTACTCCCTAAGCTTGGGACTACTCCACATCGTCTTAACTTTTTGGCCCATATTCATCACTAACATTCTCTTTCCTAGGAATCTAGTCCTTCTGATAGTCATGATGATCCTAGTAGTGAAGAAGGGGAACTTAATTCATCAGAGCGCAAGCAGTTAAGGACGAGTACCCAATAACACATATTGAATATTTCATATAAGGTTTATAATAACGCGATCCGTCTTTTTTCTTCAATATCAATCTCTTTTAGTGTAAAAAGAGAAAGACAGTTGAACTCCCCCTCATAATAGGCTACCGTGTGGTTACCCTAATGAGGTTTTAGAAACTTATTCTTTAAGTTATTATAAATGTCAAGTGTAAATCATTTCCTCTCAAATCATTCATTAGGTAAGTACTAAGAGTCTCATGCCCAATAAATCCTAACTCCTGACCAAACTACTCCATGCGTGGGACATCTCACGAATGAAATCCAAATAAGGAATCATCCCGACATACTTCATTCTAGTCGGGTCGTTCGTCAGAATAAATTGCATGAGACTTCCTAAGCGATATCGTGATTAAGAGTACAAATCCTATATATTTTAACTCTAAAGTAGGTAAATATCGCAACATATAAAAGAGGTGAATGCACTCGAGATCGTAGGACACTGGAACCTAGAATGCTCAGATAAAAACTATGAATCCTCGTAAAATTTATAAATAGATTGATCAATTCTAATATAAAGTCAAACTATTAATAATATTCTAAGAATGAACGAGATAAATGAAAATGATATAAGTAAAGACAATGTTAAATAATAAAGTGTTGAATAATAAAAACATCTCTTATACTATGTGTGGGGTAATTATCCATTAAAGAAGTAACATGTGAAACATGTATGGCATACTAAAAGTGATCACATTTTAGAGATGAGAACAAAGACAAGCTAATCAGCGAAAACGTCGACGGTAAATTCTTTCGAAAAAGTTATAATAGAAATCTAAAGCCATGTACTCCCACACAACTCATTCTCTTTATGTTATCTATAAATGTAACCCACATCCCTGGTAAAAGGGGCATGTAATCTTTGTTATCAAGAATTTATCAATAAAGAGAGAGAAACACACTGTGGACGTAGGCACTATGTCAAACCATGTATATAAAACGTTGTGTGACTGTGATCTTTATTTATTTACTTGACTTAATTCTTTCATGTGGTCATTTGACATAATCTAAACATATGTTAGACATTTATAGAAACCCTAGAAAGATCGAAGGAAGAGGCACCAAAGGTTAAAAGATGAATTGAAAGGGGGGTGGACTTTGATTCATCAATCAATCCATAGGCAAGTTTATATCGATTAAGAATTTAATTAGGATTGTGTTATGGTAGTAGTAGTCATTTAAATCTATATTAAAAGGTGTATAATCCAATTTTTAATTATATAAACTTAATTTTCAAAATTTTATTAATGGATAAATTACGATTAATCCATATGATAATGTTTACAAATGAATTGATGTTAAATCAAAAGAATATGATATTGTAATCTGGTCTTAATTGTTAGAAACTAATTCATGTTAATGAATAAAGTAAAAGCCCTCATTTTAATTCGAAATTTGGTCCAAATCAGAGTTGTTTTGAGTAAAACATGAACCTAGGGTTCCAAGATGTATAATCTAAAATTTATGCATAATTCCTTATTGAAATATTATATAAGAGTTAGATTAGGTTAGTGTTACTGATAATCGACTTATATCGAAAGGAGATTGGGTTTAAGTTTAGTTAAAGGCTTTGGTTTTAGGTTTTGGGATAATAATGGCCATTTTGGCACTCGGAGAAGATTAACTCCGGGTCAAATTTGTTAGAACGAGATTAGGCTTTCGTTTGAACGAGATTGGGTATCTTGTTCGAATGACTCTCAATTTTGGTTAGAACAAGATTGGTATTCTCGATCGAACGACTTTTGGACATGGAGTGCACGGTTAGGAAATGGCCCCTTACGCATGGCCAGGCAGGATGTGTGGTAGTTTTGGGTTAGTGGGGTTCATGTAATGTTTTTTGGAGTGTCTTTGGAGTTAGTTCTTACTTAAAGAGAAATATTAGATTTAGAACTTTAGATGCTTTATGAATTCGTGAGTAAATGGAATTGCCATATAATTGAGGACCTTGAGTGAGAGTTGTAGTATATCATGAGTGTGTTAGATTCTTAGTGGTTATGGATATTAACCGTTAATTTAGAATGCTTTATGATCCCTTGAGTAGTCGTGTTACCACTTTTAAGATAACACTTATGGAAATTAGGCGTTAGACTATACTTAGTTTTGAAAATCCTTGGGAGCTTGGGCAAGGGTTAAAAATAATCAATTATAGTTAACTTCTGTATTATCTATTAATATTGTTGATGTAAAAAATTAGATCACTCTAATAATCCAATCACAGATAAATAAATGAAACAAAAGATTTTTAAAGTGGTTCAGCCTTATATGAATGGCCTACGTCCACTGTTGTTTTATTGCTGAGTGTTTGGGAATTCTCGATTACAAGAAATTGCGTTCTGGATCCCAAAGTTTGGATTCAGAATCAGCCCCCTTTTACAATGGGGATTGTACAACGTATTTATAGCCTTGAGGCTGTCATCTGAAAGGGTGATACATTAAATGATATACATATGAAAGGGTAACACATTTAATGCCCCTTAAGCGTGTGCATCTAAATGATAAGCATTTAATGAACCAGTTGAACTGTTGGTTATTGAGCTATTAATGCTCTGTTCGAGATGCAGCTCGGACCGCCTAAGCTTTCTGGTATTCAAGAGTTCCTCGGAGCGTATAAGTTCCTCGGCGAGGTCTGTTCCTCGGAGTGTATGAATTCCTCGGAGTAACATGGTTCCTCAGAGCGTGTGATTATCTCGGAAGTGCTTGTTGTTGCCATGTAGATAGCCACGTGTCTTTGTTTGATTGATCCACGTCAGCAGATTAAATTTGGTATCAACAGAAGTCCCAAATGTTTCATATTTCAAAATTTGAGGAGTATGGAAGATTCTTTCTCGGAATACGGTAGCTTTAAATAGTTCTTCCTGATTTTTAGGATCATCTCATTTGTATTTATTTCTCCTTCCCAATTCATAGAATCATGCTTTTTTGGACTTTTCTGCTCGCTTCGGTTCCTGCGTCACTTTTTGCCTTTTTAGCCGCTGTTGCTCGCTTCGATTCCCGCGTAAATATTTAATGCTTTTTAGCCGCCGTAATCGTCCTTTTTGTAATCATTATTTCGCCAGTTCCCAAGGCAAAGTATTTAAACTTCACAGAGACTCCCATCGTCTTCTATCTTTTCAAATTTTCATCTTCGAGTTTTTCATTGTCTTCTACTCTCTTGTGCGTTCATCTCTTCCGTCGTTCATTGTCAACATCTTCAGTCTTTCTGTAAGATCCTCTTTCTTCTTCTTGATTTCTTTTAATTCATCATCATGGTTTACCCAGTTGAGTCTCTTGACAAATTTCGATCTGATTTTTCCATTCCCTCTTGGGTTGTCTTGGAAGAGCTTTCTGAGCCTTCTAATTATTTCAATATGGCTGAGGGACATTGGTTCCCCAGTCTCTTTTTTGCTGAGTGTGGATTTTATTTTCCACCAAATCCTTTGTGTCTGGAATTTTGTCAGTACTTTGATGTTGTTCCTGCACGAATAGCCCCCAACACATGGAGAATAGTTAATGGGGTGTATAAATTAAATCAAGTGCATGGAACTCGTATAGGAATTCCAGAAATCATGTACTGCTATAGATGGGCAGTTAATGATAATATTTATTATTTAAAAACTAGGTTTATAAATAGAGCTTTAGTAGTCAATCTCCCTGATGCCAACAGGGATTATTTTGAACATGGGGTTGTTGTAAAAAATTGGCAACACCCTCCTTTAACCAGAGATGAAGTTTACCAGGGTCCCAGATGCCCTCCTTATGGCAATGGGATAGGTTATTTTTATTTATTTTATTTATCTTGAAATCATGTTTGTTTTGTGTTTGATAAAATGTGTTACTGATAACAATGTCTGTTTATTGCAGTTGATAACAAGAGAAAGTGCCCAAAAGAAACAGATGTCAATCTAAGGCATTTGGGATTTATCTGGGGTCTACATCAAAGGGTTGTTGACGAGCACATTCGATCAGCCTCCTATCTACTCCAATACAAGAGCTATACAACTTCTTTCACTGCTCGTCCAGTGATCAGTGAAGCAGAGCCAGTACCACCCTCTGCAAGTTCTTCGCCAGAATCTCACGTTCCGTTGAGCGAAAGGATGAAGAAGATAAGGACTCTTGCTCTGTTTGAGAAAACTTCCTCCAGTTCTGGGGAGGTAAAAAGGATTAAGATTGATGTCCCAAAGGAGGGGACAAAGAAGATTGGTGTAGTTCCTTCAACTACTCCTGCTAAAGTCTCCAAGAAGGTTGCTGACAAGCCCGCAGTGGCTCCGAGTAGCTCTGCTGCTCCTGGAAAGGTGATTGTGATATCACCGACCAAGGATTCTTCCTTGGTTATACCTGTTCCCCCGAGGAGGCTGAAGAAGAGCTCCTCGATCAATTTGGTTGACACCACCATTCAGCCCCCTGCTGCTGGGACTAGGGTTCCCACATCTGTTCCCCCGAGCTCTGACATGAGGTCGGTAAAGTCCTTGACCATTCCTGAGGTGCAAGGTAATGAAGATAACCTTACTCGAGATATGGTTACTTCTTTGGATGCTCTTCATCTTGCTTCAGTAAGTACCTTTACTTTGAACTTTTCATATTTTCCTTTGTTATTTCTCATAGTTGTTTCTGATTTTGCGTTCTTTTTCTGTTTACAGTTGACGAGCTGCTTCAACATAATCCTTAAGAAGGATGAAGCAATCAAAGCTTCTTGCTCCTCGTCCAGTGTGGAGGGAGCTCTGGAAGAAGCTACCAAGTCCTTGGAGGAATCTCACCAGAGGTACGATACTGATAAGGCAGTCTGGGAGAAGAAACTTGCTTCCTCCGAGCAGGAGAAAACTCGGGTTGCTGAGGCCTCCAGGGATTTGGAGAGGAAAGTGAATGCCTTGGAGAAGGCTAACAAAGAGCTCGATGTGAAGCTCAAGACTGTTGAGGAGTTTGAAAATAAACTCAAGGCTGCTGAGGAGAGGTTAGTCCAACTACAGGAAATAACTCGGCAGAAGGAGGAAGCTGAACAAAAACTGAAAGCTGCTGATGTTTTGCTGTCCGAGAAGCTTGCCTTGGAGAAGGCCAAAAGGAAAGCTGTCGTGAAGAAGTCCTTCAGCTCTGGCTGGGACAAAGGTTGGGATAAGGGATGTGCTGCCATGGTCTCTCAAGTGGATTATGGCAGTGTAAAGTATTTCAGGGACGGATGGGTTGCTGCCCTTCAGGAATTGAAGGTCGACGAGTCATCCGAGCTCTTCTAGAGACACATCCCTGGTCCCCCTCCTACTCCAGAAGAATTAGAAGAGGACGAAGCTACCTCTGAGGAGTCTTCAATGGTAGTGGGAGAACATGCCCTAACCAGTCAGCATGCTGTCGAGCAAGGAGTTTCTTCTTCCGAGCAACAACTGGTGCTCTCCGAATAAGTCACAGTTCCCTCCGAGCAACCTGCCTCCTCTTCCCAACCTCCCGAGAAGGTTTGGGGAGATAAGGAAAAGGTTTAGTGTTGTTCGGTTTTCTCTTTCTATTTTTCTTTTTTATTTGTCAAATATAACTCAAAACTTGTAACTTCAAATTTCATGAGCTAATAAAACATGAGTTCTTTCTTCCATACGATTGTCTCTTTTCTATTTGTACTCTGTCTTGATCTTCTTTTTGATGATTGTCTTTTCTTTCTCTGCTAGTTTCTGGCCAGGATGGATCTGCTATCTGCCAATGATACAAAGCTGATGCAGTAATGTAATGAATATTATAAGGCTGGTCACACAGACCCGAGTGCATCAGAAGTTGCCGACATCCTTGGTCATGATGCTTCAGAACAAACAGTCGAAGCTTATCAGTACCTGAAGTGCTTACTTGACCGAGCTGTGGCCAATAATGTGGCTTACTATGAAATGATCAAGGATCTTCAATGTACCCTAGAAGACCTTCAGAATCAGTACAAGGAATCAACTGACCTGTTGCATGAAGGGTATGAGAAGAGGTATCAGCAGCTTTCTACCGAGAAGGGCTACGAGAAGCTCATCGCTGGGTACGATGTCAGGGAGAGAACCCTAAAGGGTGAAGTTGAAGCATGTAGACAGATTGTCGAGCTGTTGGAGCAAGAGAATAACAATTTGCAGAAATAGCTAGCACAGTTGAAGTCTGCAGCCTCTTCTTCAACAGCTATAATCCCAGTGACTGGCGAGGGATTTTCATTTTTAGAGGTTGAGAATGCCAAATTGAGGCAAGAGTTGGACACCTTGAAAAGGTCGGGCCCTTCCACATCTCATCGGGGATGAGCAAGAGCTCCTCGGAGATGAGGAAGAGTAGCTCGAGTTCTTGTGGAGGAACAGAGGACAACATCTGCCTTAGAGAACCAAGCCTTCCAATTAATGGCTAAGAACCAAGCTTTGTCTGACATGTCAAAGAAAATTAGAGACCTGGAAAAACAACTCTCTGCAAAGAAATCAATGTTGGAGACTAATGAGCTTTTTGTCAATAATCTCCAAGAGAAGCTTGAAAGGCTAACATATCAATTCCACAAACAGCCCAGGGAGTTCTGGATGGCTGGATACAACGAAGCACTATTCCATTTGGATGATCGTATCCAGAATGCCAATAATGAGGGCTACAAATAAGGCTGGCTGAATGCTTTAGGCGTGCTGAAGCTCGAACAAGGACACTATCTGTGGGACTACCATGTTCCCGGGTTACTCGACTTGCCTGTGCCACCGTATAATTTGGACATGGAATGGATCCCAACTCGTGCCATTCCTCAGAGCTTAATTACAAAATACCTCGGTGACTATAATTTATATTCTCAATTTGAGATATCTCGTCCCGAGCATCTTCTAGATCGACCTTCTGTGATGAACGTCAAGATGCTGAAGGATTTGAACTTCATCAATTCTCCTCAGTCTTTAAATGATCCGCCTGCTGGCGAGGAACCTGTATCGAAAGCTGAGGGGAAAAGACCAATAGAATAGGGTTTTTTGATGTAATAGTTAGAATACATATCAATGTAACTTGTAATTTATTTTGAATTTAATGAAAGACTTTCATTCTTGCTTGCAAATCTCATTTGCTATTATCTTGTAGTTATCAAATACTTTATATTCATGTATCTCTTGTTAAAAAGATAATAATATTGTGTTATTCATCGAACAACTACAGTTAAAAAGATAATAATATTGTGTTGCTCAATCACTTAATAGTAAAGTAATGAGTATAAAAATGTTTAAAATTTTTCCAACCAACCAAGGTTGTTAAATTATACTCATCGACCAACTAGAGTTAGTGGGTTCTTATCCCCGACCAGCCATACTTGGTAAATTTTTGTCTTTTTCGTAAAATGTGTCTAACCAACCAAGGTCAATAAATTCTCCTCGTCAACCAACTAAGTTGGTACAGTTTGGAATATTTTCTCCTCGTCGACCAACTAAGTTGGTACAGTATGGAATATTTTCTCCTCGTCGACCAACTAAGTTGGTATAGTTTGGAATATTTTATCCTCGTCGACCAACTATGTTGGTACAGTTTGGAATATTTCGTTTCCTAGCCAAACAGGTTGGCATTTTTAGGAATATTTCTCCTCGTCGACCAACTATAGTTAGTGGGTTTTTATCCCCGACCAACCATACTTGGTACAGTTTGGAATATTTTCTCCTCGTCGACCAACTATGTTGGTACAGTTTGGAATATTTGGTTTCCTAGCCAAACAGGTTGGCATTTTTAGGAACATTTCTCCTCGTCGACCAACTATAGTTAGTGGGTTTTTATCCCCGACCAACCATACTTGGTACAGTTTGGAATATTTTCTCCTCGTCGACCAACTAAGTTGGTACAGTTTGGAATATTTTCTTTAGTAGTCTGCCGAGTGCCGAGTAGTGCATAGCACTAGTATTCCCCGAAATTTTTTCAATAAACAGAGAGACTTGCAGAATATTTTCATTTTATTCATACTGATGGAAACTGCGTTACATATACATCACTGATAATACTTGCGCAGATGCTCTGCATTCCATGCATTCTTAAACTCCTCGCCTTCTAAAATGGCTATTCGATAAGTTCCTGGTCGAACAACTTCTGTAACTCGGTATAGTCCATGCCAGTTTGCCTCTAGTTTATTATATTTTTGAATTACTTTCTTCAGCACATAGTCTCCTTCTTTCAGGTTGCACTTCTTCACTCTCTTGTTGTAAAACAAAGTTGTTCGCTGCTGGTAAGCAGCATTTCTAATGGCTGCATCTTCTCTAACTTCTTCGAGCATGTTTAAATCCAGTCTTCTCATTAAGTCGCTGACAGGGGAATTGAAATTCAGTACCCTGTGTGTTGGAAGGCCCAACTCTGCAGGTATGACAGCTTCACTTCCAAACGCCAGCATGTATGGTGATTCTCCAGTTGCTACTCGGGGAGTAGTTCGGTAAGCCCAAAGTACTGATTGTAGCTCGTTGATCCAGTTTGCTTTTGCATCGTCCAATCGTTTCTTCAAACCATTCAGTAGCATTCTGTTTGTCACTTCAGTTTGTCCATTGCTTTGAGGATGGCCTGGTGCTGAATGAACCTTCAAAATGTTTGACTGATGACAATAGGCGGCAAACTCCTCGTTATCAAATTGTGTACCATGGTCTATGATGAAGGCATGAGGGAGACCATATCGACAAATGATGTTCTTCCAAATAAATTAGTACACCTTCTCGTACGTCATATCAATGAGTGGCTCAGCTTCTACCCACTTAGTTAAATAATCCACTGCGACGACGAGGTACTTGAACCTTCCTCGGGTCGTTGGCAGTGGTCCAACCAAATCAATTCCCCATATGGAAAATGGCCAAGGGGAAGTTATAGGTGTCAACAATGCTTGTGGAGTTCTTCGGATGGAGGAGAAACGCTGGCACTTGTCACATTTCTTGGCATAAGTTATACAATCAACCCTCATCGTTGGCCAGTAATATCCTTGTGTCATCACCCTTTGCAAAAGCGTTCGACCTGCTACATGTTCTCCACAAGAGCCTTCGTGGATCTCTTCAATTAATTCTTTCACCTCGGAGGGATGTACACATCTCTGCAAACCTGCCATTATTCCTCGTCTATATAAAACACCATTAGTTAGTACATATCGAGCAGCTTTAAACTTCAATTTCTTGGCTGCGAGCTTATCAATTGGCAATTCTCCCTCCTCGATATACGCCCTGATGGGATCCATCCAAGATGGACCTAAATCAAGGGTGATAAAGTTCATCGGCTGATCTTCATCTATACTCCGACCAGCCAACACTTCAATTGGGATTGTTCGTCGTAGCTCGGTGTGAGTAGCTGATGCTAGTCGAGCTAGGGCGTCAGCTCTCGCATTCTCCATTCTTGGTATTCTGACCAGCTGAATAGAGATAAATTCTGACAGCAACTCCTTTGCCTTTGCATGATATCTAATCATTAATTCTCCTCTAACTGCATATACTCCCATCATTCGGTTTACAATCAATGGAGAGTCACTAAAAATCACCACCTGCTGTGCCTCCATGGTTTTTACCAAATTAAGCCCTGCAATCATGGCCTCATATTCAGCCTCATTGTTGGAAGCTTATTCCATGTCGATCTCGTCCGAAGTGCTCAGAACTATCCCCGCGCCACATCCTGCAGTGCAAGATGAGCCATCTACATATAGCCTCCATATAGGTAACTTGTCTTCAAATTTTTGATCAGTCAGAGTTCCTCGGTGAAATATTTGCTGCTTCTTTTCATCTTCCCCAGACTTTTCTCGCTCCTCGTCGATCATTTCTTCTTGCCCTTTTACCAACCGGAGTTGGTATGAGCTCGAATTTAATGACCTCTTAACATCCACTTGCCCTTTTACCAACCGGAGTTGGTCTGAGCCAGTGTTTGTTGATCCTGTAGCATCCACAGGTTGATCAGCAAGAAATTCTTATTCCTCGTCCGGAGTCCTCCCAACTATCTCTGCATCATATCCTGTAACATCCACACGCCCTTTTACCAATCGGAATTCATTTGGGATTATATTTGTTGATCCTGTAACATCCACAGGTTGACCAGCAAGCAACTTCTGCTCCTCGGGGGTATCAGGATAGGTGAACTCCGCTATGAAATCTGCTACTGCTTGCCCTTTTAGTGATGACCTGGGTTCATAAATTATATCATATTCTCCGATCTCTCTATTGCCCCGTACATCAATCTCCCCGATTTTTCTGGCTTGTGAAGGGCTTGTCTCAATGGCATATCGGTATATACTACTATGGTATGAGCCTGAAAATATGGCCTCATTCTCCTACTCGCCTCAATCAGCGCCAGTGCCAATTTCTCCAGCCTTGGATATCTGATCTATGCTCCTCAAAAGGCCTTACTTGTGTAGTAAATTGGCTTTTGTACTCCATTATCCACTTTGATCAACGCCGAGCTAACTGCATTCTCGGATACTGCAAGGTATAAATACAATTTTTCTCCCATCACCGGCCTGGACAACAGTGGGGGTGCTCCCAAGTATTTCTTCAAGTCTTGAAAAGCTTTCTCACATTCATCATTCCACTCAAAAGTCTTTCTGAGTGTCTTGAAGAATTGGAGACATCTATCAGTTGCTCGTGACACAAATCTATTGAGTGCAGCTACTCGTCCAGTGAGACTCTGTACTTCCTTCTTCGTTGTTGGAGATCGCAGCCCTATTAGAGCTTTGATCTTTTCAGGATTTGCTTTAATGCCTCGTTGATTGACAATGTACCCGAGAAACATGCCTTCTCGTACTCCAAAGATGCACTTCGTCGGGTTCAGCTTCATTTAATATTTATCTAGTTGATCAAAAGTCTGGCTTAAGTCAACTAGATGATCGGCAGCTTTCTTGCTTTTTGTCAGCATGTCGTCAACATAGACTTCCATATTGTCACTGATTTGTTCAGCAAAGACCTTGTTCATCAGCCTCTGATATGTCGCACCTGCATATTTTAAACCAAATGGCTTAACATTATAACAATAAGTTCCCCTAGGGGTAATGAAAGAAGTACTTTCCCTGTCTTCAGGTTTCATTTTAATTTTATTGTAGCCAGAATAAGCATCCATGAAGCTCAGCAACTCGTGTCCCGAGGTAGCGTCCACCAGTTTATCAATTCGGGGCAATGGAAAGTGATCCTTTGGGCATGCTTTGTTGAGGTCGGTGAAGTCCACACACATCCTCCATTTATTGTTTTTCTTCTTTACCATCACCACATTGGCTAACCAATCTGGATATTTAACATCTTCAATAAAGCAAGCTTTCTGGAGCTTCTCGACTTCCTCCTGTATGGCTTGATTCTTCTCGGGACTGAATACTCTTCTTCTCTGTTTCACAGGTTTCATCTCCTTATTCACATTGAGCTCGTGACATAAGAAGTTTGGGTCTATCCCAGGCATATCTTCATGACTCCATGCAAAAGTTTGTCTTCTGCTTCTAAGGAAAGTTATCAATTCTTGTTTTAATGAGGCTTCCAACGATGAACCTATTTGAGTAGTTCGCTCAGTGTGCTCCTCGTCCAGAATGATGTTTTCAGTAGCTTCCACCACTTGACCCTTCACGAGTTGCGACTCATCTCGAGGATCCAATGTTTCAATTTCTTCACCTTCATCCACTTGATAGGTAGTAGTCTTTTTCTTTGATTCTTCCAGTTCTTCTTGCTCGGCGGATGAATAATAGCACTCCCGAGCTACTTTCTGATCACCTTTCATAACTCCTACTCCGAAGTTTGTTGGAAATTTTAGGTACTGATGCACTGTAGATGGTACAGCCTCGAACTTCTTCAATCCTACTCTTCCCATGATGATATTGTACGATGAATGGACATTCTTATCCATCACGAAGAATCGTATTCTTTCTATCCGATAAGCAGGCCATGTACCAATGAATATATCCAACTTGATCGTCCCAAGTGGAAATACTTTTTCGCCAGCAAAACCGATGAGGGGTCTGTGGTAAGGCTCCAATTGAGATAGCTTTAAATTTAAACTATCGAAACACGAGTAGAACATGATGTCTGCCGAGCTACCATTATCGACCAGTACTCTTGAAATCATTACCTCCTTCATTCTCATTTTGATCACTAATGGGTCGTCATGAGGATATAAAACTCCTGCAAGATCATTCTTCGAAAACCCAATGACCAATTTTTCTTTGTTCACCTTTCTTGGGTGATCTTCCTCAGCTAAATTTATTCGCTGAATGTACGAGCAAGCTTGAGCCTCTCCGAGGTAAGCTTTTCTTTCTGCAGTAAGGTCTCCTCCTCCTGCATCTCCTCCTATAATGACATTACAATCAAATGACCCAAAGCGTATTGAAAATACCTCTCGTTCTGGCTGCCTTGGTTTCTTTGGAAGATCAGGGTCATCATCTGGATCATCTTCATGGTTTCTCTTCTTTTTCTCCTCTGCTCAACGAGGAGATCTAGACCTCTCTCTAGTTCGGTCGTTGTTTCTTCTTTCGCCTCCCTGATCAATATACTTTTCTAGCTTTCCTCGTCGGATGAGTGTTTCAATCTCGTTCTGAAGAGCTATGCAATTTTTGGTCATATGGCCATGATCCTTATGGAACTCGCAATATTTCTCCCTATTCCTCGTGTCAGGGTCTGACTTCATTTTCTTTGGCCAGTTTAACTCCTCGCTGTTCTTAATTTCTTCCAGGACGTGGTTGATATTTGCCTTCAAAGGCGTGTAATTATCAAATTTCTTCAAGACCTCCCATGACGACCTACTTTTGGAATGTTTGTCACCACCATTGTTCTTATGCTCTTTCTTCTTAGCTTTATCACCTTCCACCTTGGTTTCTTTGGCATCCATATTCTTCTTCGCAGATATAGCCTCCTCGGCATTCATAATCTTGGATGCTTTTCCCATCAGGTCCGACATGGTTCGAGGTGGATCTTTGGCCAAAGTGTAGTACAACTTGTTCGGCAGCAGTCCACTCATCAAAGCAGTAATAGCTGTCTTCTCCTCATAATCAATGACTTCGAGCTTCTCGTTATTAAAACGAGTTATATAATCTCTGATACTCTCACCAGCTTTTTGTCTAACACTTAACAAATGTTCTACTCGCTTAACTGGCTTTGCGCCAAAGCATAAATTCCCAATGAATAACTCGGCCAGTTGTAGAAAAGTTGAAATCTTACCCCGAGGAAGATTATTATACCATATCTAAGCAGATCTGGTAAGAGTTCCCGATAATGCCCTGCATCTCATCTCGTCTGGGACAGCATAGATGTCGGCAGCAGCTTGATATTGTTCTATATGAAGGACAGGGTCAGTCTTCTCGTCATACTTAGGAGTCACAATAGGTGCTTTGAACTTCGATGGTGTTGGAAAATCAACAATGTCCTGGACAAAAGGTGTTCCCCGAACAAAGGTTCATTGTAGAGGGTTCTTAGACTTAGCCATTTCCCCTAATCTATCCTCCAGCCTTTGAATAGATCCTTTCCATACATCATTCCCTTCCTCGGGCCTATTGGTTCGAGCAACTGATCGCGTTGAAGTGGCTTCCTCGGATTTATCTCGACGAGCAGCTGGTCGATCGTCGGATCCATCTTGACGAGCAGCTGGTCGCGACTGGGCAGATCCTTCCCTTAAATCTGATGGTCGTCAAAAGCTCCTCGACGCTGCATTAGGAGGACTTTTGTTCCTCCTAGGGCCTAATCGATTGAAAGGAGAAGACCTACTTAATCTTTCCAATGCACTGGCCCTTTCTGGGGAGAGGGTGACACGTTGTTCAGTATCTGTGGCTCGCATTGACGAAGTTTGTCTAGGTTGATAAGAAAAATCTTCAGATTCCTCATTACGATATGAAATAGTACGCCTAGTACGCACAGAAGGTTCACGGATATTTCTTTGAATGGTTCGTGATCCGGAATGGGCTGGCGCACCGCCATGGAGGGTTTGGATGAGTTGTTGCATCATTTCTTGCATGGCGGTCTGGCCCTGAGCCAAATTCGCCATCATTCCAGTCAGATCTGGAATAATTAGTGGAGCAGATGGATTTGGAGGGGTTCCAGTGTTTCGATTACTGGATTCAGGTATATCAGCCATTGGTATTGGATTGTTATTGGTGAGAAAACGATAAAACCAGTCGTTTCCCACAGATGGCGCCAATCTGTTGATGTAAAAAATTAGATCACTCTAATAATCCAATCACAGATAAATAAATGAAACAAAAGATTTTTAAAGTGGTTCAGCCTTATATGAATGGCCTACGTCCACTGTTGTTTTATTGCTGAGTGTTTGGGAATTCTTGATTACAAGAAATTGCGTTCTGGATCCCAAAGTTTGGATTCAGAATTAGCCCCCTTTTACAATGGGGATTGTACAACGTATTTATAGCCTTGAGGCTGTCATATGAAAGGGTGATACATTAAATGATATACATATGAAAGGGTAACACATTTAATGCCTTTAAGCGTGTGCGTTTAAATGATAAGCATTTAATGAACCAGTTGAACTGTTGGTTATTCAGCTATTAATGCTCTGTTCGAGATGCAGCTCGGACCGCCTAAGCTTTCAGGTATTCAAGAGTTCCTCGGAGAGGTCTGTTCCTCAGAGCGTATAAGTTCCTCAGCGAGGTCTGTTCCTCGGAGTGTATGAATTCCTCAGAGTAACATGGTTCCTCAGAGCGTGTGATTATCTCGGAAGTGCTTGTTGTTGCCATGTAGATAGCCACGTGTCTTTGTTTGATTGATCCACGTCAGCAGATTAAATTTGGTATCAATAAATATAAAGTGATGTTTTGTCTAATCTAGTTGAGTAAGATTTGTACTTATTTATTTATCCCAATTGTGTAGGTTCATGCTTGCTTACTTTTATTATGTGCAATCCTATCAGAGTGGTGTGTATACTCGTGGGTGATGTACTAGGAGGCATTTGATGCAATGCGTACAACATTTATCATGCGTGGTTATTCTCGGTGATATGTAGGGCTCTATCGAGGTCCTTTTTACCCCAATCCTAAGTGGTGAAATTCTCGTCTCTAGAGTAGGACTAACGGGAGTATCCTCTTATACATCCGGTGGTATGGGTCCCGTGGGTTTGGTGTGAAGGTGTAATGATTTATCGTGTGCAGATGTTGTCATGTTATAAGGTTAGTACGCCTTGTAACTATACCTAGTACGGATGAGTGATCCCTGAAGGCAATAGGGATAGGCCTTCGTACTTTTATTTGTTAGATTGAGCATAGCCAATTTACTTGTACATGCGTGGGACCATACTTATGTGGAGGTTAAACGTAGAGATTATCTTTCCTTTAGTTTATGTGATTCTGTGTTGTGGTAGTTGAGTTGGTTATACTGGTGTATATCTTATAGTAAAGATGTATATGATTTATACTAGAGTTGTATAACTATAAACTTATTCCTTGGGATTTATGTAACAAATATAGTAGAGACGTATATACTACATTAGTGGCATGAGATTGCTCTAGACTTATATACTTGATATGCGTGTCTAGTATCGTACCTAGAGATTGCTAGATATACTTTTATTAGTTAGCGGCATGCGCTTAAGATAATATATTACTGTAAAATAAATGATTTTTAATACAAGAGGTTAATTTAAGAATAAGAACATAAAGACTATTTAATTAAGAGATGAACTCTAATCACATGGGTCACATATGAGTTTGGGAGTTGAACCACATGTTTATTTTAGATTTTTTAGGTTAGGTAACTTAAATGACTTAAAATACACTTAAGATGGGAGAAATGTGTATTTTTATCATTGTGGCCCAACTTCATGAAATTAGTTTTCTTTGTAAACTTATTATTTACATTGTTATTGAATTTGTTTTTACAAGTCCGAGGCCATTATTTTTGCCTTATACTTAGATTGATTCATTTGAGGAATATCTTTAACGACATTCTATTTATCATTCCCCGGATATAAAAGTCGAGCAGTGTAGCTCATATACTTAATCATATTCATTTTATATTTTACTACATGCATTTGTATTTTACTGTTTATCACGATTCATAGATTGTACATATGGTATTATAGTCAGAGATGATTATTATATTTTGAGATATCATAGATGGTTTTATCTTATTCAACATTTATTTGTCTTTCAATATATTACGTGTTCTATTTTATTTATTTCGTTATGGTGAGAATGTTACAACATATTTTTTATTCCCGTGATTTTTTTGTATAAGACCTAATCAATCTTTATATGAATTATACAGGTTGTCACAGTTGTATCAGACCATTTCAAATTCGAGTGTCCTAGGGTCTTGAGTGCGCCAGTCATTTTTTCACATTGTTTTCTTTGACTACATTAAAGATTTACCATTTTGGTTTTGTACTCTCTATAATGACGATCGCTTATAGGTGTTTGTGTCATTGTTTCAGACTTATGATTCGAACAAACCAAAGTATATCGGGAGGTTTACTTAATTGAATTTCCTTTGTGAGACGTCCCATGCATGAGGTTGACTTAGGTAAAAAGTTAGGGACGTTTGGGTGTGAAACCTTTAGTGTGTGATTAACATATGGATCAAGGGGAAATGCTTCCACTCATCATCTATAATGGCATTAGAAGTAAGTTTATGAAGATCTCAGCCATATGGTGGACAGTATTAGAAGGATTTCAACTATCTTTCCCTTTCTTCACCAGGATAAATTGATACGAAAGTGAATAAGGATATTCGCATTATCAATAATTGTACGAGATAACATTTTGCATTGGCAAAAACCTTACGTGAAGAATAGATGTTATTGTATAACCTATTGTTTACCAGGTGGTAGAAGTTACCTTCCTACATTGAGAGGAATATCACAACTATTTGAAGAATAGAGTTCCTAAAATTGTGAGGACAAAGGCCAAAGTAGGCCAAAATGACTAGAGACGGTGTAACATTTACCTGAGTAGGGAAGACCTCACTAGCAAAAAGGAACCGCATAAGTGGAATGGACCCCAAGAGGTTTCCATGAGTAGATTATATAATGTATTATGACCAGTGGATCCATAACCAATGAGAACAGGGCCAACGAGGCTAGCTTTTTATATTATCGACCTTAGAGGCAAGGTAAGTAGGCCACAATTTCGATAGTTCCTTTAGAGGAAGGTGTTACATTTGTGGTGAGTGAGACCAATTAGTTAGTAGTTTCCTTAAGGAAACCTGTATTATTAGAGTTACCATCGGGGGATGGTTACAGCTATGTTTACATCTCATGTACATGAGTCTTACTTAGACACAAAGGATTTTATGTTCTTTATTAGTAGTGTGTTTACTATAATTATGAGATATATTTATTTTATCACCGAGATTTATTTACATGTAGATACCCCAGAGGGTAGGGACTGATTTACATCGTGATTAGAGAGACATGGAGTTTGTTTGGTCGACTTTGTTTTAGCCGCTTTGTTGACTGTTAAATGAGAGATCATCATTTTATTATTGGCCCGATCTGGATAGCTATGTATTACGCTGATATCGAATATCGGGGGTAAGTTGTTACGTTACCATGTTTTGGTAATGGAATGTTTCTTATAGTTATGGTTAGGCTTGAGAAAAGTTCTAATACACACTTCTCTATGTATAGATGTAGGCACACTAGAGAGGATTATGGTTTAGTAGAGATCTTACCGATAGTAAAAGATTCTTATAATTTTTATTTAGATAGGTGTCGAGTTATCACCTATATAAGAGATTAGTTATAGTCTTAGAGTTGGCACAAGTAATGGGCACGTTATGGGGGCATATTATTGGATTGATTATGTTGGAAACATAGAGTGTCCTGGGAATAGGTACCATAACTTTTGAGCCAGTAAGTTATTTAGAGAAGACATTATAGTGGGGAGGCTACAAAATATGGACGGTTCACTAAGATGATGGGTGGGACACTTGGAGCTGGGCAAGGTCATGATATGGGACGAGTGTTCATTGTTGTGTACCAATGACCTATTAAAGCAGTTAAGTTGATTAAGTCCTGCTTAAAATTGGAGTGTGAATAAGTTATCACTAATGGTGGAATCAGGAGGAGAATATTTTGAGGGCATCTTTCTGAGATGATATGGAGTGTGCACGTCATGTAACACATTTTGATCGTACGATGTATTAGTTCACTATGAATGATGATGATGACATCTCTCTGAAGCGAAAGTTGTGTAACAGTGATGGATGTTACACCCAAATTTGTGTAGTGAGTGGTTCAGGCCGAAGCGTTGAATTTTTATTGGGAGATGGTATACAAGTTGTAATTAGGAGGAGTTTGTGACACCCCGCCTAATTAAATACCGAGCGATCACTCCTTTATTAAATTAAAATCAATGTGAACAGTTGGTTCATTCTTAGCATCACTGTCGTAAAATAATCTTTTCTAATTTAAACACCCTATATAATTAAGCTAAGTGTCAAAACCATTTTAGACATTACTTTCCAAATTTTTATTTTATAAACCAACTTTTTAAACTTTACATAATTCACAATTTAAAGAATCACACAACAATTATCCTATAACATATAATCCAAATAATTAAACATTCAATAAATAAATCCCAACATTTAAAACTTAAAGGAAAACATCCTGACAGTAATAAAATCCAAAGTGTAAATACTCGAAATATATGAATTACAATGTCCAATAAAACAACTGAATAATGGGAATTGGCGACACATACCCTCAATCGCGGGTGGTGCCTGTGGAGCTGCTGCCTGGTGGACGTTATAGACACATCTGTACAGTAACTACCCCTACTGCATTGGAATGGCTGGAAGGGCAGGTACCTGAGCTGGTGCTGGGAGGGTGGCTGGAAAAAGTGGCCTCTGTGGCTCATTGCGGGTACTCTGCTGGTATGGGGCCCTATCACCCGCTGGACAATCCTGGAGCTTATGGACATTCTTACCGCACACAAAACATTGGCCTTTGAAATTACCTCCCCTCTGACCCTACTGACCACGGCCCTGTTTGCCGTTACCGCCCCGCCACTGGCCCTGTTGGCCCTGATGAAAATGCTGTTGGCCCTGTTGGCCCTGCTGCTGGCAGTGTTGGCCTTACTGGCCCTGCTAACCCTGCCTAAATCTTCCAAATCCCTGCCTGGAATCACCTGATCGGAACCGCTTGGCAGGGTCCCCCTATTGGGAACTCTGCTCATGCTGACGAGTCTTCCCCTGAGATGTCGGTGCTCCACTAGTGCCACTACCCCCTGTCCTGCCCTGCTGGCCGGGCTCTCCTGCCCGCTTGCTTCCCTACAGATGAAAGCGGTGATCCCGGCAGTGTAGTAAAGCATCATTGAGTACATCGGTGAAGGTACTCAGAGATAGATTCCCTATAAGGTGCTGACGGATACTCCAAGCTAACCCGTCCACAAACAATAGTATATTCTTACCCTCAGTGGGTGCCTCATCTGGCACTATCATGAGAAGTCTTGTGAACTCCTCTTCATACTCAGCAATAATAGAATTATCCCGCTTCAAGTTCAGTAACTTTCGCCTTATCTCAGTTTGCATGGCGGATGGAAAATACTTGCGATCAAACCTCTCCCAGAATGACTGAATCAGAATAGTATCCCTCTCCTCCAAGGTGGTGGTGGACTCCCACCACTGCAAAGTGCCCCCCACTAGCTTAAATGAAGCCAACAACTGTTTATGCACGTCTGTGCACTCATACATACGCAGATGCCTCTGGATATCTTTCTTCCATTGGCTGACGATGATGATATCTGAACTACCCGAGAACTCAGGGGAATGCGCCTTCTGAAAGGCATCCCTAACTCGCTCCCATGCTGATGGAAGCTGTGCAGGTACTGGCGCCACTGCCTGAATCTGGGGTGGAGCCTGTTGTACTACCGCCAACGCGGCATTCACCGCCTGAGCAATAATAGCTGCTACCTCATTAGGATTCATCGTTCCCTGAGCCGGAGATGCTAGCTGCTCGGCTTGGGCATGCCTATCCTTTGGTGCACGTCTCGGAGGCATCTGAAACATGAAGAAAGTTATTAGTCTACAGTTATTATCAAATCTCAAATAGCCGAAGACGTAATTGATACGACGCAAATATTACGTATTTCATCCGTCGAACCTACGCATTTTAGCCCCCTCGGGTGCCTTAATCTCTATATTTATGCCCGTTAACCAGACAACCTCGGTTTATACTGTTAACATGCTATATGAGGTATAATTGGGCTTTTGTAGGTATTTAGGTACCAAGTATGGGATCCGAACGCATTCCGCGCAATTTCCGTACTCAACCGCACTTTCTAGGGCAATCCGGTCATTTCACAGTTTGGGCACCTGGCCCGAAATCTACATGGAAGTTGTAGCTCTCCTCGCTAGTTTCGCGTGGCCGTGAACGGTGCTTGATTCCGAGATTGTATGACAAAGTTACGGCGAATTGATCGAAGATGGAAAGTATGCCAAAATAGGGGAAATTGCAGGCTGCCACTGCTTGATCGATCGATCGAGCCTGAGGGTCGATCGATCGAGCCTTCTTATTTTTACCACGATTTACACTGTCGATCGATCCCCTGTTTTCTCCTGCAGATATTTTCTTTCTTTTCTTTCTTCTTTTCTTTTATTCCAACTTACTATATAAGATAGTTTTTGTTGTAATAAGGAGACTCGCATATTCTGATTTAGATAGTTTTAGTTAGGGTTTGGTTTGGAGAGTTCATTTTCTCTTATTCTTGGATTGACAACCCATGTGGTTTTGTAAGATTGAACTATTCACTTCCTCTCCATTAATATAGTTTGTTCTTCATCTTTCCTTGCCTTGTAATTTAGTTTCCATGCTTTCTAACTAGTTTACTTGCTTTAATTCTTGCTTTCCTAGTTTAATTAACATAATTTAGTTTAGTTCACTATTCACCCTTAGATAAATAGGGTCGGGATTTCATTTCCGCCATTTTCGGGCCCCGAGCTCCGAAAACTAGGTTTCGTGCAAAATCGTGTTTAATTGAAACCGCGTGTATTAAAGTTGGATTGTTATGCGTTTAACTTTCTTTGTCACGCAATGTTAGTGTTTATAGCAACAATCCGAATTCAATCCGCGTGCGACCATTTTCCATTAAATGTTTAATCTTGCAACTTTGGCTTGAATTCCTTATTGTGTGATGTTTATGCTTAATTGGATATGCTCGATTAGATTGCTTTCGAGCCTTAACTCTAGTTAGTAGTTATTTCGATCCGTGTGGTAGGATGCGATCCCGATCCTCGCTTTCGTTTAATTTAGCGTTAACATATTCTTTTCTTTTGTCACCATTTCCAACCTATCATCTTTTACACTTTTATTCCTGAAGTAATGAAACAATTAAGATCTAAAATTCAATCACTCCCTGTGGATTTCTTACGATACCCGACTTACCGCTGTGCTTGCTTGTCAAGTGTAGTAGTAGCTTAGGTTTCTTTTGTATCGCGGCGGCGAAACACACAACGATTGTGTCCTCACACGAACACACTTTTTCCGCCCGGTCACAAAATGGCGCCGTTTCTGTGGAGTGTGTTTTAGATTGTAATTGTTTTATTATTTCGTAGTATTTTTCCTCTTTGTATTTGTATTCTTTGTTTTAACCTTTTTTGCAGGATAGCATATTTGAGCGCTAAGAAACTTTGATTCGCGGTTGCTCACTTTCTTGCTCGGATTCTCCATCTACAAACAAGGAGGTAATCATGTCCTACTATTATAGTTATTACGGTCGTTCTAATGATTCTTACTTTGGGGATAGTTTTCAAGTTTTCCATTTTGAAGATTTTTTTGAGTTTGAAAGACTTGAAAACATTTATCGAAATGAAAATCGTTATTGGGAGCTTGAGTTGGAATCATTATTCGAATCCAATGACGATTCTTATTTCGATACTTTCGAAGACGAGTTTCAACCAAATGAGGAGTCTGAGGCTCTTGAGCCAAGGAAGCCTACTTTGGAAGAAATTTTGCTTCTTTACTCCCAAGGTTTGGAAAGCCTAAATGATGCTGGAATGAGACTTGGTGCACTTTGCGATGAGATGAATTCTTATGCACAAAACAACGAGGAGGTGGAAACTTGGGTTTCACCTCAATTTTTCGAAGAATTTCTCATCGAGTGTGCATCTTTCTCCCCCGAAATTCAATCTCCTTTCGATGATAAGTTGATGGAGATTAGATTTATTTCATTACCATATACGTTTTCCATCATTAAACCATTAGAATTACCGGTTGATTCCTATGAGTCGGTAGAAACTTTTAAAACTTCCACACTTTTTGCCGATGAGGACTCTTTACAGATTTTGTTTTCGATGGATGGTATCCCGACGTGTGCACCATCTCCCATTCCGTTTGAAAAATCTTTGGGAGATGAGTTAACTTTTCTTGGACCTCAGGTGTACCTTTCCCCCTTGTTATCCAAATCCCCCATCGTCTGCCCAAAATTTCAAATTGGTGATGGTTCATTTCTTTCACCGCCCACATGCCTTCCGTTGTTCAAACGGAATTCCTATTTTCCAGGAGGCATTCATGTTCGGTAGGGTCCACCGTTGATCCGCCAAATTCAAATTGTGTTTTCGATGTACCCTCAAAAGTTTAAACTTTTGGTATATAGTTAATTGCACATCCTAAGTGTAGGTTGTATATAATAACTTCTTCATTTTTGTTTTTCTTAATTTTAGCCTAGTATAATTAGTTAATCTCTTTTTATTTCTTTTTGTATGCTTTGTTCTAACTCTTTTGTAGGTTCAACGGACTTGAATTTGCAGAGACTATGCATCCCGGCACACATTTCTTAAGAAAACAATAAAAAAAGTCACAAAAACATTTTTTCCCGTTGTTTTTCACACGCGCATTCTCACGCATTTGCATTTGTTTTTCTTTTTTATTTTATTTTATTTTCATTTTATTGTGACCATGCGTGTGTGTTGCTCATTGTACATATTTTTATTTTTTTTGGTTAGCATAGGCCTTTATGTGTGTATATTTAAGCCTATGTGTAATTAATTTTATTTTTATTTTTATTTTTATTTTTATTTTTATTTTTATATTTTTATTTCATATTTTTATGTATATACATATATATATGCTATATATATATATTTATTTTATATTTAAACCCCCCCATTATCCCTTATTTGCAATTTCCCCCCCATTTAAAAAAGGAATGCAGTGTGCCTGGCCCTGATTGATCGATCGATCGAAGGCCAGGCTCGATCGATCGATCGAGCAGGTTAAAGCCGAGGGCTGCTACTTTTTTCCCTCTTTTCTCTTGTTCTCTCCTCTCCTCTCTCAAACTGGTTCGTGCCCTAGATTTTCCCCACACACATTTCTTCCATTTTCATCCAAATTCTACATATTCAAGGTATAATCTACATTACTTTTACATGAATTTGTAGCTTTTGTTTGATTTATGTTACTAATTACATGTTTAAGCCCTAGATTGACATATGTTTGAATGTGGTTGTTTGCCCCTGATTTTTTGTTGTTCCAACCCTTGTTTGTCATGATTGTTGATATAAATCCACTCATGAACAAGTTTATATTGCTGCATTGTTGTTTTGTTCATGAGTGGGGTGATTTCGTTGGTTCAAATCGGTATTTTCAACCTTGACGCACATTGCGCACGCCAAGTGTTCGTCAAAATGCCTAAAACAGATTTCAATCCAATTTTTGACGCACACTTGGGTGAATTTCATGCCTTGTCGCATTCCGACATTCTTCATCGCAATGTTGCATATTTTCACCTCGGTTTTGCGCACTTGCACCACCATTTCAACTTGTACACTACTAACCATAAATTGTGCTTCCACTTTGCTTTGTATTGTGTAATTCTTGTTTTGTAGGTTGAAATGGCACCAAAGAAATACTCTTCTACTAGGTGTGTGCCCGCCGGGGGCGTTGATGGTTCCCGCTGCGAGAAGGAGCGGGATTGGTTCCATGCGCACTTTCATACATCCGAGCGACCGCTTGGTTATCACTTTGCGCGGGTCCTTGAGGAGATACCGAGGGAGGCGCGTGTTCTGTTGCACCGTCAGGGGTGGGAGCCCTTTCTTGCTACTAACGGGCGTGTCAACGAGGAATTGGTCCGAATATTCTACGCGACGTTAGTGGAGGTAAAGGGCAGTAGTGGGCCAACTACATACGAGGCCATGGTCCGTGGGGTGCGAATTCCCTTCACTATATCAGATTGAGCAGATTTTATGGATGTTACTCTCCCCGCGGATTCAGTCAGTTTTCTTGATGGGACTATTTTCAGCCGAGGGACATTGATAGAGGCCCTTGCACCGGGCGAGGCGTGGAAGAAGGGTGCTTTCTGCTCGGCTGCGATGGAGGACTTGCCTCGATTATTACACTACATCAATGTTCATTCCTTCATGGTGACGAACAACCGGTCTGAGGTTCGTCACAAGCATGCCGCATTGATCTACACGATGATCAATGGCTTGGGCAGTATCAGCTTGCCCAGTATTTTTCTAGACATGATGTGCGCGACTGCGAAGGAGATCGTATGGAGATTTTCCCTTCCTTTTCCTTCCCTCATCACGAGGATTTGTATTTCACACGGTTGCCCGGAGTTGGACGCTGACCGTACGCATGACCCACTCGGGCTTCTCTCTAATGACAACATCTCGAAAATGCTAAAGCACGAGTGGGGGAAACTGGCGGGTAAGAGACAGAGGGCAGAGATGGCTGATGTGCCGGACGAGGAGGAGGGTGAGATACGTGAGATGGAGATGGGTGAGGGTTCTCACGCGCCACACACCGATGATGAGGCCCGCTTTGATGCATTTCAGGCCGTGTAGGACCAGCGCTGGGAGGAGACCCAGCTCAGGTGGGCTGCATGGGAGTCCCGCTGGACCAGTTGCAGGCCGAGCAGCGGTAGCAGTGGGCACAGCAGCAGGCTCAGCAGGAGCAGTTTCACGTCGAGCAGCGGCAGGAGTGGGTCGTGCAGAGGCAGGCGAGGGCACAGAACATACAGGATTATCGGATGATGCAGCGGATGATGAGAGATCTTTATCTGTAGCGCAGTGATTCCGACACACCGTTGCCTCCTCATTTTCAGAACCCCTCTGATCCTAGTGGTTCTGGCCACTAGGCTGCTGTTGTACTGGGTTATTTTTGTATTCTGGGATCGGATAGTATGTTGTACTTTTTATTTTTTTATTTTTATTTGTTTTTCTTTTATTTCACTAGTTGTAATGTATTAAGTGATTTTGTATTGAACTTATGAAATGAGAAATGAAAATGTAGTTTGTGGTTGTTTATTGGATTTTGATGTGTGTGACCTTCCATTTTATAAAATCAAAAAGTTCACCATCAATTTATCTAGTATTTGCACTTCAGCCCCTCTATATTATTTTGACTTGTGACATAGATTCTCTTAACTTAATACATCGGTACATATTCTTCATACGCTTTGTACTAACTTGTTTTGCAGCTTCATTTGGACTTATACTTATAGAGATCGCTCCACATGTGGGTAATATCATTCTTTTCCTAGCTTTGTGTTGTGTTCTTTAATGGACGCATTGGGGCCAATGCAACATTTAAGTTAGGGGGTGTAGGATATTCTATCCATTTTGCTGTTTAGTCCTTGGATTCGATTACAATTTAGTTACAAAGCATGTTTTTGTTAAAAAATTGAAAAATATTTTCTTTCTTTTTTCTCCTTTATTGGGCATTTTGCCCTTGTTTTCGATGATAAATTTTAATAATTGCCTGATCAAATAGACAATTCAACGATGCATGTTCTCGATTTTAGAAGTTATTAGACTTTAGTCCTCAAATCATTGATATTGTGAATAACTTCATGAATTAAACTTTAATCCGTGAGCACATGAACCATTCTTGTTATATTGATTTGGTTTAAGATTTTTATAACTCGGTATGCTTTTGTTTCATTGTATATACTTACACCGAGTGAGATTAGAGACTTATCTTCATTTGTGAGTGTATACACTATTCTTTCCTCTTTGAAAACGTTACAGTCGTTGGTAATCTCTTTATTCTTTCATTGACCGTTCATTAATTGAGTTCATACTTGAAATGTATTACTTGAGCATGATTTTCGTATGTTGTTTTGACTCGAGAATTGCGTATACTTTGTGAAATGATCATAGGCCATCTTTGTTTTATCGCCCATATGACCTTGACCTCACCTTTTATATGTTCCCTAGTCAACCCACTTGAGCCTAAATACTAGCCTTTCTTTTCATTACCCAAAATCCCATAACCAACTCCAAATTGGAGTTTTATACCATATATATTACCTTACATACCCTTGTTTGGATTGTTGCTTGGAATTGAATGTTATTATTGTATTGTGGTTGCAATTTGAGTATGAAAAGAGTAAGAAGTGAAAAGAAAAAGAAAGAAAAAGAGTGAAAAAGAGAAAGTTAAAAACAAAAGAAAACAAAAGAAAAAGTGAGAAAAAGGAAGAAAAGAAAAAGAAAGAGAAAGTTGTTTATAGTGTTTGTAGTTTTTCAATAAGCTTTGATTACTCTCTCGATTGTTATATCTAATGCTCATTTGGAAATCACTTGTTTTCCATTTTTGAAATTGCCCACTTTTTCCATTATTCCGAGTTTCATCCCCAAACACTTTGAATCCGTATATACATCCCTTTCATTTCGTACCTTAACCTAGCCATACATTACAACCCTATACAAGTCCTATGTGATCTTAAGTTAATGTAATTCAAATGTTTAAATAGTGTTGATAATCTGTGAAAATGCATTTCTCCTCTTTTATATGTGCGGTGTCCTTTCACTGAGATTGCAATTTTTATTTCCTATATAGCGTTCTTCTTTTGTGACATGTGTGCGGACTAGTTTCCATTTACATTTACTCCTTATGCCCGCATGTCCCGTGTGTTACCTCCCTGTTTCAAGTGAATTCATTTGATGAGTGTGATGAGGATTGACTTTTATGCATGCTTTGATATTTAGTATCCGAGTTATTTAAGTTTTTCGCCAAATCATACTTTGCATATGCTCACTCCCCTCCCACATGTTAGAGTTTCAATTCATTGAGGTGCATTCGATAATGTTAATAACTACGGACTTCTCATGCGAATTCGTTTTCTATGCTAATAACATGTTGAAATCTTGTTCGCACTGATGAGTTTGTCTTACTTGATTGGGCATATTTTGAGGAAACTTTATGATGTTTGTGGGTTCCATCACTGAAAACCCTCACGAGACGACACTCGTCAACCAGGGTAACCTAGGGGTTTAACGGCTTATTGCATATGCTAAATGCAATCGAATCGCCCGCGAAAGTGGCCTTATCTTTTTATGGCTTTTTTACCATACTTTTGTACTCTCTCCTGTGTTGGTTAACTTGTTCTTCTTGTAGCATCCTATTTCATTGCTAGGGACTAGCAATGTGTAAGTTAGGGGGTGTGATACGACGCAAATATTGCGTATTTCATCCGTCGAACCTACGCATTTTAGCCCCTCGGGTGCCTTAATCTCTATATTTATGCCCGTTAACCAGACAACCTCGGTTTATACTGTTAACATGCTATATGAGGTATAATTGGGATTTTGTAGGTATTTAGGTACCAAGTATGGGATCCGGACGCATTCCGCGCAATTTCCGTACGCAACCGCACGTTCTAGGGCAATCTGGTCATTTCATAGTTTGGGCACCTGGCCCGACATCTACACGGAAGTTGTAGCTCTCCTCGCTAGCTTTGCGTGGCCATGAACGGTGCTTAATTTCGAGTCCGTATGACAAAGTTATGGCGAATTGAGCGGAGATGGAAAGTATGCCAAAATAGGGGAAATTGCAAGCTGCCACTGCTTGATCGATCGATCGAGCCTTCTTATTTTTGCCACGATTTACACTGTCGATCGATCGACCACAGGGGTCGGTCGATCGATCCCCTGTTTTCTCCTGCAGATATTTTCTTTCTTTTCTTTCTTTTTTTCTTTTATTCCAACTTACTATATAAGATAGTTTTTGTTGTAATAAGGAGACTCTCATATTCTGATTTAGATAGTTTTAGTTAGGATTTGGTTTGGAGAGTTCATTTTCTCTTCTTCTTGGATTGACAAGATTGAACTATTCACTTCCTCTCCATTAATATAGTTTGTTCTTCATCTTTCCTTGCCTTGTAATTTAGTTTCCATGCTTTCTAACTAGTTTACTTGCTTTAATTCTTGCTTTCCTAGTTTAATTAACATAATTTAGTTTAGTTCACTATGCACCCTTAGATAAATAGGGTCGGGATTTCATTTTCGCCATTTTCGGGCCCCGAGCTCCGAAAACTAGGTTTCGTGCAAAATCGCGTTTAATTGAAACCGCATGTATTAAAGTTGGATTGTTATGAGTTTAAATTTCTTTGTCACGCAACGTTAATGTTTATAGCAACAATCCTAATTCAATCCGCGTGTGACCATTTTCCATTAAATGTTTAATCTTGCAACTTTGGCTTGAATTCCTTATTGTGTGATGTTTATGCTTAATTGGATATGCTCGATTAGATTGCTTTCGAGCCTTAACTCTAGTTAGTAGTTGTTTTGATCCGTGTGGTAGGATGCGATCCCGATCCTCGCTTTCCTTTAATTTAGCGTTAACTTATTCTTTTCTTTTGTCACCATTTCCAACCTATCATCTTTTACACTTTTATTCCTGAAGTAATGAAACAATTAACATCAAAAATTCAATCACTTCCTGTGGATTTCTTACGATACCCGACTTACCGCTGTGCTTTCTTGTTAAGTGTAGTATTAGCTTAGGTTTCTTTTATATCGCGGCGGCGAAACACACAACGATTGTGTCCTCACACGAACACACTTTTTCCGCCCGGTCAGTAATCGTAAAAGTAAGAATACAACAATCCTAAAATAGGTCTCTATAACAAAAAATGTTATGCTGAAAGCGAAATAAGCCGTACATATCCTAAGGACACTAGAACCTGATGCTCTGATACCACCTGTGACACCCCGCTTAATTAAATACCGAGCGATCACTCCTTTATTAAATTAAAATCAAGGTGAACAGTTGGTTCATTCTTAGCATCACTGTCGTAAAATAATCTCTTCCAATTTAAACACCCTAAATAATTAAGCTAAGTGTCAAAACCATTTTAGACATTACTTTCCAAATTTTTATTTTATAAACCAACTTTTTAAACTTTACATAATTCACAATTTAAAGAATCACACAACAATTATTTTGTAACATATAATCCAAAGAATTAAACATTCAACAAATAAATCCCAACATTTAAAACTTAAAGGAAAACATCCTGATAGTAATAAAATCCAAAGTGTAAATACTGGAAATAAATGAATCACAATGTACAATAAAACAATTGAATAATGGGAAAGGGCGACACATGCCCAACTGGATAAAATAAATGCTCGGAGTGGAATCAAGAAATGAGGTCGTCTAAGCAAGAGGCCTACAACTCCCACCTAAGCTGCAACACGTTCCTTCCAAAGGATCCTATGCAAGATGCCCCTGTGGATGGACTGAGATCTTTGAAACTTTGAGGAGTTTTATCTTTGCTTGGACTGAGATCTTTAATAGTGGTTACTAGATTAGCATCTGTAATGTGATCATCTTCTTTGTGGGACGTAGAAATTTCAGACATTTTACTTTTTACCGACATTAGGAGGATTTTTTGAGGATTTGAACTTCGTTATTTATAGCAGGCTTTTGAATTACGATAAGGACTTGGTTATTCATAGTAAATTCAAGTGCAGGTCTGTTGTATTAGATATATCAGTCTAAAAAAAAAGGTTGATCGCCGGAACAATGACTACTGATATTCGTCGGAGAAACACTTTTCAAATTTTATAACTGTGATAAAATAGTTATTTGAGTTCATTTCTGATGGACTCATTTCTTTTAGAACATTCATTTCAACTTCTAGAATAGTTCAATAGTGTTTCAACTTTTATAACTATGATAAAACAGTTATTTCAACTTTTAGAATAGTTATTTGAGTTCATTTATAAGAACTGATAATTATTTTAGTTGATTTTTGTGTTCAAATTTTTGTTGGGTTTGATGGATTTCAATGATTTGAGTGTAGGAAAGCACACCGATTGATGGAGTTCACGAGGTTATCAATTGGTATATGGGGGGTGTATGATGGTGATCATATTTTTCTAGTTCCAGTTTCCACAATCTTATATTATTTATCTTTTCATTTGTCAATTTCTTGATGACTAAATTACAAAAATAAAAGAATCTAGGTTGTTTGAAAGCAAGACATTTTATGTCTTGAATTAATTTTAACTATGATGTCTCGCAGGTGTCAAACATTCCTAGCTACCTACACCTTTATTTATTCCGGTAGAAGTTAATTAAGTGCGCTACATCATAAAGGTTGGGATTTTGTGACAATTCACCTTTGTATTTATTTGTGATGGGTATGCAATGTTGAAGATGTCCTTGCAACTTTTCTTCGTCTCCCACAAAAAGAGCAACCGTTCCACCACCGTTCTTCCACCTTTATATCTTCAATCTAAAAGAGGTTTTTGTTTTAAATGAAATCTATTTTTGTTTTTCTCGATATATTTTCATCATTTGTTGATCTATTTATTAATATGTTATATTCTATATCCTTACCCTTTCCCTGGCTCTCTTTAATGTGGTTTTAGTTTCAATTACACACTGCAGGAGAAATGTAAAACCATGATGGACTGTTGTTTCAATATTACACACTACATGATGTAAAACAATCAGTGTTATTGTTATATTTGGTTTTAATACAATTTTACATAAAATGAGAGTTGTTGTTATATTTGACATCATGAACTGTTGTTGACATCATGCAGTGTGTAAGGACAATAGTTCTTAATGACACCTTCTCCTTGACTCTTTTTAATATTTTTCTTATGTGAATGCTTCTTTTCACATAATGAGGTTAAAAAGAAATGTTGTCCTTAATGACATCCACATTGACATTATGGACTACATTTCCCCTGCAGTGTGTAATGATGCCGCATTTAGAACTATGTGGGCAGAGTTTGAGTGGGAAAATAATGTTGTTGTCAACACTGTAATTCAAGACGAGCAAGAATTCCTTGAACAATAATTAAATCAATCAACATGAAGTGCTTGACCGCCCCATCAAGACTAGAACGTGAGTGTGGGTTCTTTGCGGCCAATATGTATGCAAAGAGTGTGTTTGGAGATGATGCTTGGTAAATTTGAGGATTGAGAAACAAGCAGCAAATAGTAATTGTATGGTTTATCAATAAGAAATTTTATTTTTCTTACTATAATGGCATGGGTTTTACTGTATGGTTGTTAGCTTTATATGCTTTAACAAAAGCACCTCAGTCTTTTCTCCCATATGCCCTGTATGTATTGGATTCGGTTATTAGTTTCTTAGCATACACAAGCAGATCTTGATTATTTTTTCACACACTATTAAATTGGTACTTTGACGCATAATTTCAACGGGTGCGCTGTACACAGCGGTGTAATACCCCGTATTTTTATGGCTTTTAAATTTAAGGATTTATTAAATTTAATTGAGATAAATTAATTTAATCTTAATCCGGAAAGTTATTTAAATATTTACTAGCGTGATGTGAGTTATTAATTATTGGAAAAATTTGTTGAATGTTACTGGATGAGTATAGTAATATATGCGATTTATTTTATAAAAATTGTCACGTGTGAATACAATGACAATTATGGAAATTAAGTCGGGACGCGCTTGTGTCGTGTCGGGACTAAATTATTATTATATAAAGTGAATAAATTATAAGTTACTCGTATGGTCATTTTGAGTGCGTCAAAGTGTCCGAAAGGGTCGAGATAGTCAGAAAAGTATACCCGGGGGTTTAGTTTGGGTCTCGGGGCATTTTTAGGCCTATTTAGTACCTCGGGAGGGCATTTTGGACATTTCGAAATTATGAGTAATTAAACCCACGAATTTGATAGGGTTATATCAGTTGGTAAGTGTTGTCTTATAGGGTTAAGATAACCAAAAACTAATGACTACCATTGGAGAGGAAGAGGAGAAGTTTTCCAAGGAGTTCTAGGCCAAGAACTCCTCCGGTTGCACCGCCGTCATCGCCAAATCGTAGATCGTGCGAAGGTGATCACAACCATACCTTTTTCTTCCACAAATCAGAGACTAAATTTCCAGGAAAGTATCTATCTTTCGTTAATCAAGTTAATGCATCCTTTTATATTAGTCTAGGGTTGATTAGGATTAGTGTTCTTGAAAGAAACTCTTAATTGGAGACAAAAATCACATGTTGTAGAGGTAAAGATTATATTATGGAAATCCATTGCACATGTAGAGGTTAAACCACGAATTTCCATGGTGTTAGTGATAGAAAATCTGGAAAATAAATGGAAGAAGCTAAGTTAAAGAAAAATATTAGGGTTCTTGAGATTTATGTAGATTGTACCCTTTTTATTCGTTATAGTTGATTAAAACTCGCATGTTTTACGTAGGATCTTATTTATATGGGTATACAAAACTTGTAATATAATTGGTTGGGAGTTTGGGACTGAAACATGATGATTTGGATGAGTTTGGGGTAAGGTTTCCGTAGCTGGGTTTTCTGTAGTTTCTCCATAACTGCTTGACCGATCGATCGAGCCCCGAGCATCGATCGATCGACCCCCTTTCATCGATCGATCGACCCCTCCTGGAAAACTGCTTTTTTGCTCGTGTTAGCTTAATCCGATTTTATACGTAGTAAACCTTGATTAGGGTTACTAGAACATAATGGGACACAAGAAGGACCAGTAGGGTCAAGATAAACCCCGTTAAGTGGAACTTAAATGTGAAGGGAAATAAAGGGTAAACGGGGTGACATTCATACTTAAGAAATCATACGTGCGTTGATTAAATAATCGAAACAACTAGGAAGTTGGATTAGAAGGTGAGTGAGGGCCTACTAAAATTGTACTTACGTAAAGAGAATACTTCGAGAGAAGAGAAGTGGGTTTAGAATAACTTAATTATGAGAATAAAAGGAATGAGTCCATTGTACGAGATAATTGAGTAAAATGTGTAATAACGGATATTTATAATTACGGGTCGTGAGCGCGCCTGATTTAATAATGTGGATGTGAATACATATATTATATATATGACAGTGCGATTGTGCATATATTATTTCTGTGTAAAAATCGTACCCGGGCTACTTGCTATCACGGGGGGGTTTCCGCGCTGGGACAGTCTTATCTCGATGGGACCTTTATGGGGGATATTGCCTTGTACCTTAGAACATAGAATTACCTGGTACAGTCTATCTGAGTGATAGTCAGACGGTCCTAAGAGACGTGTGGGTATGTGCTAACCTCTTAGGACTGGGAACTATGCTTCACCTCCATTTGTATGTGTTTGTGTTAATGCAGTTCGAGAGTGATTCCAAACTAGCATTTTCCTAAATATGTGTGATACAGGGACTTGATAGCAGAGTATGCCATCACCATAGTTTTTATGTGGGGTGCCGTTAGTGTATATATATATATATGTATATATATATATATATATTATATGAGTGATTGGTACATATATACTTATTTATGGAAACTTTGCACCATAGATATTATGTGAGGTGCCGTTTGTATATATATCATATGTGTAACTAATATATATACGTGTATCTATATGATAACTTTCTACTGAGTGAAATAGTAGTTAGGTAAGGTATAAATTCTTCAGCTTCACTATAAGTATTCGAAAACATTATAACGATACAGAATTATCCTAAATTTTATAAGAAAATCTTGAAGAGACAGATTTTTCTAAAGTGAATACCATAACCTTAATTTCATATGTTAAGACTTATGGAGAATAAGTTAGAGAGAGATATGGGATTAATTAGTATGGTAGACGTGCACACTAGATGAGAGGTGAGAATTCTCAAGAAAGTGTCGCATACTAATATGACTGTTGCATTAGCTGGTAAGCATTTTAAATACTTGCTAAACTATTTTTAAAACTGTTTTACATTCGGGCTCTGACCCGTTTGCTATTACCTCTGCTCTCTTGTGTATATATATATATGTATTACAGGTGCCCAGCCACAAGGGCGTCATGCTTGAGATTCTTTGGATGGAACGCGCTGTAGCTTTTGTGTGAGTTGCAGGCCATTGCTTAGACGACCTCATTGTTGACTCTACTTCTAGTTCAGTTTTATCCAGTGGGGCATGTGTCGCCCTTTTCCATTATTTATTTGGTTTTGTCAGAGATTGTAATTCTTTTACTTTCAGTATCTTTATTTCGGGATTTATTACTGTCAGGATATTTTCCTTTAGTGTTTTAAAGTTGGGATTTGTTGTTGATGGTTAAACTCTTGAATGTTCATTTCTATTCTTATACTTAATGTGTGACTCTTAAAATGTTAATGGTTAAAGGTTTTATAATTGGATTTAATAAAATGGAAATAAGGTATTAAATGGTTTTGACACTTAGCTTAATTAATCAGGGTGTTTAAATTTGGAAATTTTAATTTGCGACAGTGATGCTAAGAATGAACCAACTGTTCACCTTGATTTTAGTTTAATAAAAGATTGATCACCCGGTATTTAATTAGGCGGGGTGTCACAAGCGGGTGTTGAGGTTTCTACTGGAATTTCCCAACATAAAAATAAGATTGTGCCAACGGTATATGTGATTATAGGGGGAATGTAGAGGCCCAATTGAGCCCCGTCCTTAGGAATTATTTCTTATGTTCTTAATTTCTGATCAATTTATAGTCGAATAACTAATTATGTTGTATACAGAGCTAATAGTGTGCCAACTCGCACTTTCTTTTTAAAACTTTTGAAGATGATGTGTTACCTCTATGTTGATAATATGTTGGGGGCTCATCTTCGTGGTTTACTTCACCCAGGTATTCTTTCTCTTTCAAATTAGAAGCGTCGATACATTATTTTATTTGGTCTGATGATATCACCATTTTTCATTTATTAATTGCATGTATTAAGTTACGTAGGCCACGAATGCTACATAAAATTATTCAAATTTGTCTCCCCAACTCAAATCAAAGTCATGCTTCTAATTATCTAGGCTTCAGATCCGATTTACGAGGATATAAGACATCTTCTCTACTATTAAAAGTGGTTCGTGTCATCATCACTTTGGACATAATACATGCGAGTTATCCCCAAATAATAATATATAAATGACTATGAGTTTAAAAAGGTCATCATAACGAAAGTAATGCAATTGAAGGTGAATATTCCAGTTAATATTTATAGTGTATTGTAGAGCTAGAAATTGAAGGTGTTTGGGTATATTATTTGTTTATTCAGTTGAGTATTTGATTAGTATGTGTTTATTTTAAGGTGTAGGGGATGGAGACTTTATGTGTTCGATCATTTGGTGAGGTGTTGTAGAGTTTCTGTGTTCGCAATAGTCATGCCCAAGGTGGGATCAATGCTAGAATCAATGTGAGGAATGGGCAGATTCCAAACATCTTAGAGTAGAATGAGATGTAGCTACTGCTGGTGAGCACAAGTTCAATTACATTGGCTACTGAAAATTAATAAGGTTCTACATATGTTCAAAAAAAAAATTCACATTGAAAGCTTTGGCTCAGATTGGATACTCAAAATTCGTTTGCTTGTCCACCCACATGAGGTTGACTTGAGTTGACTTTTGAGTTCACGAGATTCTCCAGTAACTGGGAAGGCAAAAAAAATTGAGCGTTAGTTTGTGCCGTATGGCCATTTGGCGATTGGTACAAAATAGAATTAATGTGGTTTAAGATCTTTATTTGTTCAGATAGTTACTTAGATAGTTATCACTGTTCAGATATTCAACTTTTATCTCACTGTTCAGATAGTTATCTCAGAATAGGATTTGATATTCAATTTTGGTTATTTTTTTAGAACATGATGCAACGATGGACACTTTTCCTCTTCACTTTGTCGATGCTTATACATGTCCAGATAAACACTTTTGTTCAGATAGTTATACATGCCCAGATAGTTTAATAAATGTCCAGATAAACACTTTCTGTTCTTCACTTTATGGTTATAATGGTTAGTGATTATAATTCTTGGTGATTTCTTATAATACTGTGGTTATGTTATTTATTTTTCATTTGTTTTTTAGTACAACATTGAGATTGATATTATGTATTGTAAGAGTAAACTTCTGATCTGATAGCATATATCTGATCTGAACTAATAACATATATCTGAGCCCAAACTATTTTTGTTGCTACTCAGTTATAGCATATAGAACACTACTCAGTTATATGTATGATCAAGGTTCCAAATACGTTGTGTCTAAATTATAGCATATTAACAATAATCAGTTATAACATCTGCCTATATGGAATACTACTCAAACTGAGTATTGTTATATATGAACATAGATAACTGTCTAAATTATAACACATTCTCAGTGTTCCATCTGTCTATATGGAACAATAAATTATAGCACATTCTTAGTGTTCCATCTGCCTAAATTATAGTACATTCTCAAACTGAGTATTATTATAGCATATTGAACACTACTCAGTTATTGCCATAGGCACAATGCATAATTTCATATGTGTTCCAAACTGTTTATTAATTTATGTATGCTTAATGTTCTTAGTTTAATTGTATTGTTATTAAAATCAGATCAATTGTGTTTCCTCTATTATACAGCACGAGGAAGATTTTGCTACACGGAGGATGACATATTTGAGATTCGCACAAATGATGGTCAATATAGATGACTTGCCAATTGAAGTTGTAGAATCCCCCAGTTTTGTAAATATTAGAAGCATTAAGCATCCGTTACACGATTTTATTTTAAATTTTGTAAATATTAATGTAATGTTTATGTTTGTAACTAATTGTTTAACAAAATTTTGTAAATATCAATCGCACTTCTCATCTTGATGGTCTAAGCAGGTCTGATGGATTGAGCAGGTCTGACGAGTGCTAAGAAACTTTTATGTCATATCTAAAAGGATTGTCTGTATTGTTGATGTATTCATTCATGTTATTATTAATGTATTCATGTTATTTTATTTATTTATTGATATATTCATGATATTTTCATAAATTGTGTTAAATTGACGACGAGGTTCAAAAAGGAATGTTTGCATTATTGTTGTTGAATTTTTTTAATTTCCTAACCAGGGTGGATAGTCGTATAAACAAAAGATGCTCTATCCAAATTTTCTTAAATAGACACACGTGTGAAAAACTTTTTTGACTTAAATTCTTGACACGTGTATTTATTTTATGTGTATAAACACGGCGTGTGCATGTATGTATGCAAAAAAAAATCAAAAATTGTTCAATTTTTTAAACCAATAGGTTCGTACCATAGGTTATTTCAAAAATTATTTATCTGTTGCGAACTAAATAGGACGTGTGACCTTATCAATGACGTGGGTAGTTTATAAACAAAGGAAGCTCTCCAAATTTTGTAAATTGTGTAACACTATATGTATTATTATTATTATTATTATTATTATTATTATTATTATTATTATTATTATTATTATTATTATTATTATTATAATATATAAAACTTTAGAACTTACATTATATACGACTTAACACTTCGTATTCTTGAGGGAACAAAATTTTTCTGTTTTCCAATTATGTACTCCGAAAAATTTTCGCCATGCCTTCAGGCACGGGCATTTGGCTAGTATTTATATATGCCTATATAATGATATTGAATGTATAATTCACTATAAAATTATATATATACATGAATTGATAATATTTTTTAATACATATATACTATATTTATATTTTAAATTATTCCATACATGCATAAAAGTATATATAACTATCATGTATCTATTGATAATATTATTTAACTTTATATTATTCCATACATAATTTTGTATACATGTACATACATATTTTTTATTTATAAGAATTACACACATATTAATGTATTATGTATTTATATTATATATTTAGGTATAAATACATTAAAATATTAAGAATGAATAATTATAAGTTGAAAAATAAAAAAACAGAAGTTATAAGACACCCTCAATCTATTTTCTGAAAAACTTGATTATAACACATAAATATTGTAATTCAGTGTTTAAAAATAGGTTGCCAAATGCAAATTTTTATCAGAATTGTATTTAAACACAGAAAACAGAATTATAGTTGCAAACCAAACAAGCCCTAAATTGATAAAAATTATTACAGAACGCATAGAGGAACACGGTGAAAAGATTTATATGTGATGATGATAGGGAGTATTTTTAAGGCTGTCTTTGATAAGTGCCTAATTTAATTTTATGTCAATCTTATATCTAAAGTAGATTCTATATATTAATTAAGGTAAATTACATCAAACCTCCTAAATTATAATAATTTTGTAGATAGCTCCTTAATATAAAAAACTAGATAAAGAGCTCCCTAAACTATTGAATTTTGACAAGAAAATTGGCATAAAAATTTAACAATTTGTATTCATAAAATCAAGTTTTATTAACTCATTTTCAATGAAAATGTGTTACGTGTAGGGGTGGAAATTTTGGAAATGAAACGATAACCCGACACGAAATTGACACAGTCTTTTGTGTTCGAGTCGAGTTTGGGTCTGGGTTTTTGGACCTGCCGTCATGTCGTGTCCATGTCCAATTTCTGTCACGAAGTTGACCCGATAAGGACATGATAGTGACCCAATTAAGAACACAGTATATATCCTATGTAGAACCACTATTGACCCCATTTAGACCTATTATCAACCCACTATTTTTTTAATTCCTCACTAATTGGTCTAATTGTGTCTAATCGTGGCGTGTCGTGTTGGGTCTAATCGTGTCCAATCAAACCGTATTTACTTATCGTGTTGTGTCGTTTTTTAACATGTCGTGTTCGGGTTGAGGAAAAAAACATGCTATCATGTCGTGTTTAAGTCCGCTGGATTCTTACCATGTCGTGTCGGGTCGTGTGAAAACACGACCCGTTGACCCATTTTGCCTCCCCTAGTTACGTGTCAAAATTCAATAGTTTAGGGAAATCTTTGTCGGGTTTTTTAGATTGGCGAAAAATTTGTAAAATCGCTATAGTTCAGGGGGTGTTCACCCTATTAATAATGCACAATAATATTTTTTTCTCTAACATTCCCTTTTGAAAAAATGATGTAAAACATAGAATAAATATCTAAGCAACTAATATATATGTTCAAAATGATTGATGAGAAATTTTTTTAGCACTCGACCAAACGTACATTTCATACATCAATCGAGGGGCCCCATCCCCAAGACTGATAGTTCGACATGACCGTCCAGATTCTATGATTGATAGTCTTCATCCTTCATATCCGAGTAAGTAGACTAAGTGACTTTCAGTGCGCGACACTGTGGCACCCCGCCTATTTTAACCAAGGTGATCAGTCCTTTATCAAAATAAACAAGAATCTTATTTGGTTCATTCTTAGCATCACCGTCATAACTTTTTAAACTACTAACCACCTATGTTAAATTAAGTTGGTGCCGAATTTTATCTTTCAAAAACATATAACAATATGGGGAAATTTAAATATTATAACTCAATCATTCGCACAATTAATAGCAGTCTAAATCATCACGAGATAAATAGATTAAAATAAATATCGAATAAACCATCTGTTCCAAAGTAATATCCAAATCATAAGTCTACAGAAATAAAATTAAACCCTAATACCTAGTCTGATAAATAAAACTAAAAGAATGTATTAAGTAAAGGGGCAACATGCCCAAATTAAGGACTGTATCATAAATCCTAACCTAGGAATGAATAACTGAAGCATCTAAGCAACTCCTGCAAACCTCCACAAATGATGTAGCTACGCATCCCTAGAATGAGTCATTAAGTTTGGCGTCCCTGTGGCTGGTCACCTAAAATGTTTTGAAAAAATAGATTTGACGCGGGTTAGATCCCCAATGTAATACCCCGTATTTTTATGCTATATTAATTTGGGGATTTATTAAATTTAATGTGAGATAATTATCTAATAAAAATCCGAAAATTTATTATGTTATGATTATTAACGTGACGAGAGTTAGTAACTATGGAAAATTTGTTGAATATTACTATTGAGCAAAGTAATATATGATATTGATTATATTGAATGTCACGAGTGAATAAAATGATAATTTTGGAAATTTGAATCGGGACGCGCCCGTGTCGCGTCGGGACTAAATTTTGTTAAATAAAAGTAAATATTTTATAAGTTGTCCGTATGGTCATTTTGAGTGCGCCAACGCGTTCGGAAGGGTCGAGATAGTCAGAATAGTGTACCCGGGGGTGTAGTTTGGGTCTCGGGGCGGTTCTAGGCCAAATTAGTGACCCGAGAGGGCATTTTGGTCATTTTACATTCTTGGATAATTAAACCCACGAAATTTAGCAACCTATATCAGCCTTTTAGGTTAGTTATTTAGGATTAGAATATTCAGAAACCCTAGTACGGCCATTGGAGAAGAGAGGGAAAGCTCTCAAGGCAATTCAAGGCCAAAAAGTCACCGGTTTGCACCGCCGCCACCACCAACGCGTAGATCGCGAGAAGGGGAACGCAACCACACCAAAATCAGCCACAATCCAGACTTCTGAAAATCCTAGGCAAGTATTTATCTTGTGTATTTTTGTTGGTGCAATCTTCATATTAGTTAGGAATGATTAGAGATGAAAAAATATGGAAGAAAACTCAATTTGTGATAGGAAAATCCATGTAGTTTTGATTTATATGAAAATTCTGGAACCCTTGCCACGTAGAGGAAAATAACCCATGAAATTTTGGTATAAATAAGAAGGAAATTCTGGGATTAAACAGATTAGAATCATGAGTTAGAGATTTTTAGGGTTCTTGAGTTTTAAATGAATTATGGCATAATAAATCCATGTTTAGTGATGAAAATTGATATGTTTTAAGTTGAATATACCTGTTATGATGATGTAAGGTTAGTAGTATTAATTCTGGACGATTGAAACTTGAAAATATGGATTTGGTGAAAATTTGGAGATGAAACCCGTAACTGCAATTCTGTAAATTTTCGCAGACCTGTTTGATCGATCGATCGAGCCTAGAGCTTCGATCGATCGAGCCCCAAACCTCGATCGATCGACCCCTCCTGGCAGACTCCTATTTCCCTTGGTAAATGATTTAAAAATCGAATTGTCGTGATATAATTCTTGGGCATTCTTAGTATAATGATTTGGGAGACATAGAGGACCAGTAGGGCGTATGAAAAATGTTGGGATCCTTAATATTCGACGAGAATGGTATTTATGGGATGTTTACTTTAGGGTTAGTAAATTGATCTTTTTAAAGGGTGAGGCGCAAAAGAGAATCACGTTGAAACGTAAATATGACACCTACCTAATTTTCTACTTGGAAGGATAAAGTCCACGAGTGTCACGAAATAAGTGAGAAAACCCTTCGAGGTAAGGTTAGAGATGAAACCTTATACGTAATACTAATAATGTGAAATTAAGGATAAATGTTGTAATTATGGGTGACGAGAGAACCTGCATTAATATGATAAAAGTGGTATATTTATATGATTGTGTGTGCATATATTATATACATGTGAAAATCATGCCCACGCTACTTGCTATCCCTGAGGTTACCGCGCTGGGATAGTCTTATCTCGATGGGACCTTTATGGGGGATATTGACTTGTACCCTAGAAGATAGATGTCCTTGGTACAGGCTATCGACGTGATAGTTCAGACGGTCCTAAGAGACGCAGGCATGTGCCGTCCTCTTAGAGACTTGGAATCTATTCTTCGCCTCAATTTTGTTTGTGTATTTTGTTAATACAATTCGAGAGTGATTCCGATTGTATTCCCATTAATATGAGTGATATGGGGTTTTGGATAGTAGAGTATGCACGCACCATGGTTTTATTTGGGGTGCTGTTATTATATATATATATATATATATATATATATATATATATATATATATATATATATATATATATATATATATATATATATTATACGAGTAGATAATATATGTATATGAGATTTGGAAACTTGAAACTGCCTACTGTGATTTGATAAGTGGGACATGGTTGATGACTCAAACAATAAATACTTGTTTTGTGAAAGTATAATATGACACTGGGAAACTTTATAAATTAATAAAGCTAAAACGAGAGTTGTGCTACTAATTGGAAGTATTCTTTTTAAACAATGATATTGTTCGGTTTTGAAATCTTATGAGTAAGTTAAGATAAGCTAAATTATGGGGAAGGTTAGTATGATAAAATGATAAGATAACCCGTTGGGAAGGTTAGTACGATAGGCGTGCACATTAGAAGAGAGGTGAGAATTTCTCAAGAGAGTGTCACTCTAATATGTTGTTGCATTGGCCTGTATCAAATTAAATACTTGCTAAACGTATTTTAAATAAAACACACTTTCGGGCTGTGACCCGTTTCTCTCTCTCTCTCTCTCTCTCTCTCTTGTATATATATGTATGTATTACAGGTGCCCATCCACAGGGGCGTCTTACTTAGGATCTCTTGGAAGGAACGCGCTGCAGCTTAGGTGGGAGTTACAGGTCTCTTGATTAGACGACTTCGTTCATTCGGATCCACTCTTAGTACTTTCATTTAGTTGAGCATGTGTAGCTCTTTCCATTATTCCGTTGTTATTGGACATTGTATTTCAGTTATTTCCAGTATTGTTACTATGGGTTTTATTCAGTTTGATTGTGTCACTTTATATTTCGCATGTTGACATTCGATTGACGAATGTTTTAAATTAGTTGGACTATGTTGCAGATATTTAATGTGGTGTGATTCTTACTTATTGAATGTTGTTAATAAAATAAATGTTTTCCTTTAAATAAAATTTGGAAAGTATGAATGAAAATGGTTTTGACACTTAGCTTAATTATTTAGGGTGTTAAATTGGAAAAATTATTTTTATCGACAGTGATGCTGAGAACGAACCAATTGTTTACCTTGATTTAATTTAATAAAGGAGTGATCGCCCGGTATTTAATTAGGCGGGGTGTCACAGGTGGTATCAGAGCATCAGGTTCTAGTGTCCTTAGGATCTGTACGGCTTATTATGCTTTCAGCGTTACTTTGTTTGTTATAGAGCCCTATGTTTAGGATTGTTGATTCCCTTGACGATATTTTGTTCTCCTGCTATAATGTGTATACATTAGTATATTCTAATTTCGTTCGGATGTGTGCGTGTGCCGAGCGATGACGGATGTCAGAAGAGGACCGTTAAGCGTACATCAGGAGGCAGGGCTCAGTTGATATTATGAAATATGTCCGAGGATGATGACCGTAGTCGAGGTCGCCTCCATTATGGCACGAGAAGCCATGACTAGAAAGGCAACTAAGGTGCAGCAATGATTTTTCAAATGCTGTTATAGTCAAATGAGGTGCGAGGATAAACTTACCCAATGTATTACAAAAAAAAAATGTGTAGAGACTGTCAGTGGGAAATTTTAGAAACGCGAAAATTGTATGTGTTTACCAAAGGAGGTAAAGTATCCAAAGGCGTAAATATAGGACGGAGTGTGGCAAACTGAAAGTGAAAATTTAGAGAAAATTTTCTTGGCTTTCGGGACGAAGTTATAGTGGTTGGAGTCAACCATCAATTTTGTATATGGGATGCTATGCCTATAAGAGAACCTTAGGTACAGTGATGACCGTATGTTCCTTCCTTAACTGTTCAGGATTAGAAGCAAGTGTGGTTCTGAACTCATTGAGAGAGGGCGTGTCAGGGGTCCATTCGTGAATATGAATCTTAACCGTTAGCGAATTTTGTATCGGAACATGTAGATACAAGTGGGAGGAAACGAATCCAAGTGGAAGACCAACTCGTAATAATAGTTAATAAAACTCGAGGAGGAAATTCTGGTGGACGAACGATTTAGAGGTTGACATTGTCATATTTTGTCAGAATAGATGATAACGCTTCTTCGTGGGGGAAGTTAAAGGAATCGAAGAATTTAGTCGAGAATGAGACTGAATGCAACGATGGTGGTATAGCACCACAAAAGGATGTGGATACACATCAGGAAAACCATTTAAATGCTTCAGATAGTTAAATTCTTACCAAGTGATGGTAAATTCAGTAAGTACTATTATAGATAGTAACATGATCTTTATGGCCTAAAAAGTTAAGAGAACAATCGGGATGGTTAATAGGAATCGAGTTTACTAAAGTCCGAGAGGAGGATAAATCCTAACCTGGTTAGTAGGATAGGTGGTAAGTGGATTATGTACTGAGGTATTTTGTGCGGAGTGAGATCGCTCACGATAATATGTTCCAATGTGAGTATAAGGACAAGAATATGGTGCCTAGTAAAAGGCAACGATTAAAATGATTTTGTTATGGTTTGGGCAAACATGTTAAGTCCGAAAACCATTTGTGCAGTCAAGACGATTGACAAGGTAGAAGTGTAAATTGTATCCTCAGAGGATGGGGCATGTTTATGTGACACGAGAGAATCACTATATTTGGTTCATTGCTAGATTAGCATGTGAGATGAGCTTAATGCATATAATTATAAATGTTACCATTATGTGAATATTTTTTTTCCTAGTGTAGGGGGATTTTTCTTTAGCGCTATCCGCGGAGGATGAATGAGTATATCAACAGTGTTTTATACTTCATTGAGGTTACTCGTTGTAGTGATACGATACACGAGTATGATATTATCTTTGCTAAAACGTTATAGAAATGGTTAGTACGATAGTGGGCATTTATTGCTAGGGTATCGGAATGGTTGCATTAGAGCAACATGTTTTATGTTTTATTTTGGCGAGCTTTACCTGTAAGAAGGTTGGACTTGCACTTATATTATCTATCCAAGAGACTTCGGAGGAGATAGTGGGCTCGAGATATTCGATGCCAATGTATGTATAGACTTTGTCAGTATAATTCCGTATGTATCGGAATTTACCATTGAGCGAAAAGATTTGACCCAGTATTATGTTTAGCACTCCGGACTTAGTGATAGGAAGAGTGCAGTATTATATTTACCCTTTAGAGAGGTGGGAGATAAGAGTTATACCCCTATTATTAGGGAAAGGAATTTCGAGAATTCCGAGTGTGTGTATTCGAGGTTTATGAAATGCTATTACCACCAACCTATACTGAACAATTGTGCAATTAGTGAAACGTTCTTTGTTAAGCATAATTACGGGAGAAATTGTAACTTTTCTATCAAGGGACAGAATAAAGGGGTATATACTATGGACGGAGGACCTAACGGATTTCGATAACCGACAATGCTAGGTAGTAGTGTATCGGGGGGGTTTCTTGTTTGGATTTCGCTTTGAGAGACATCCCACGCATGAAACTTAGCATAAGGTTGGAAATAGGGAGACGTTTGGTCAGTATTCCACGAGTTCGGTAGCCTGGTCGAAACGGGATCAAGTAAATATGTATGTAAGTTGGAAGTTGTATTTTGTTTTAAGATTATTGGAGCCGGATTTTGTGGTAAGAGAGCATTGAAAGTTATCCCCACGAGTTAAGGGGTGGAACGATGATAAGGAAGATTTAAAATTTTGATTTTTTTTAGTGATTAGAGTGTTGTAATCACGCTGCAAGCACCAGGGAAAACAAAGAATTTGTTTATTAGTATGGAGCGTATGTGATGCTTACGCTAGAATGCCCGGTTTATAGGGTGTGTAGACATCCTGGTTAACTGATGTTAAACTCGTCGTCCGAGATGAAGGGACGTGGTAAAGGACATGTGAAATATATGTTTGTGGGACTAGTATAACGAAGTGGAAGTGATAGAGTGGATTAAACATCACATGAGGGACGATAATCCATACATAAGTGTGCAATTAGAATAGCATGCCCTAACTTGATTGGAAGGCTGTGGGAAACCATTCAAGAATTAATATTCCTCGAATAGAGTAGAATTTAATCTTTATGAAGGACACTCGAAGTGGAGTTGTTAGTAGTCAAGTGTGAGAACGACTTGCACATACAAAGGGTGATGATGTTAGTATAGTATAAGAGATCCAGAAGTGCGCTTCGTGGAGAGAAGAGCACGGGTCCAAACTCTCGGCATACTCCAAGGAAGGAAGGGGGGTATTACGTGTCACTTAATGTGAGACATTTCAAAGGAAAATTGATGTTTAGCGAAACGTAGTCATAGTCTCTACATGCACCGCCCATAGGTAAGGTTTGGTTGAAAGAGGAGAATCAACCAAAGAATTTTGTGTTTATCGAAAATTCCTGAACTTGGAAGAGGTCGGTAAAAACAGTAAAGTTCTTGGATGAGTTGCCATCCTCAAAAAAAGATCAAGGGTTTATCCCGAGCATGTGAATTAAGTCGCCGAGAAGGAAATGATTGATATTCCTTTGGGCTGGCTTACAATATTAACTAGTATGCCCCAGACTTCCTTTGAAAGGAAGGATCGCGCCAGTGCATGGTCCGACGCAGTATATATTTCTAAATCAGGATGAGATTGGTGAATCCCACCTTTGAAATGGGATTTCAGGAACCATCGGGGATGAGATTTTGTTTCGAGTAGGATGTATCACCCTTAGCCAAAGAATGGGCGCACGGTGATTAAAGATTGGTGGAGCCACGTGAAGAAATTTTGGAATCTTGATACGATGATTTCAAGAATACTTTGTAAAGCACTCGTACTAGTTTGTCGCGTACAAGGTACTTATTAAGGTTTTGTTATGGAAGAACCCCGACTATTCTCCTTCCGTATGTTTATAGGAGAGTAGGTAATCAGAATTTTGGATCGATCGAGAAAACATCCGATAAATGTGGTAGAATTCCACGACTGTTTTAGGCGAGCAAGAGTGATCAAATGTTCATAATATTTTCTCAGAATGGGAGTTTTGTATATGAATAAATCCGGGTAATTGTCATGTAGTGAGGTGCGGCCTCCTAATGTTAGTGAGATTATGAAATTATAACGCATAGGCATGACCTATGCGAATGTTGTCTAGTGGGAGCACAATGTGAAGTGTCTCCAATAAAAATGAAAAAAAACAATGTTGCTGTGAGGAAAAAGCTATAGTGATGGAGCGCCGTACTATGTGGATAGTTTGCGTACTGACGAGGGATATCCAGATTTGTTCTTACCAGGCATGCCTTATTTTCCGAATTTCGGGACGAAATTCCGTTATTAGGGGGGAATTATGTAATACCCCGTATTTTTATGCTATATTAATTTGGGGATTTATTAAATTTAATGTGAGATAATTATCTAATAAAAATCCGAAAATTTATTATGTTATGAATATTAACGTGACGAGAGTTAGTAATTATGGAAAATTTGTTGAATATTACTATTGAGCAAAGTAATATATGATATTGATTATATTGAATGTCACGAGTGAATAAAATGACAATTTTGGAAATTTGAATCGGGACATGCCCGTGTCGCGTCAGGACTAAATTTTGTTAAATAAAAAGTGAATATTTTATAAGAGAATCACGTTGAAACGTAAATATGACACCTACTGAATTTTCTACTTGGAAGGATAAAGTCCACGAGTGTCACGAAATAAGTGAGAAAACCCTTCGAGGTAAGGTTAGAGATGAAACCTTATATGTAATACTAATAATGTGAAATTAAGGATAAATGTTGTAATTATGGGTGACGAGAGAACCTGCATTAATATGATAAAAGTGGTATATTTATATGATTGTGTGTGCATATATTATATACATGTGAAAATCATGCCCACGCTACTTGCTATCCCTGAGGTTACCGCGCTGGGATAGTCTTATCTCGATGGGACCTTTATGGGGGATATTGACTTGTACCCTAGAAGATAGATGTCCTTGGTACAGGCTATCGACGTGATAGTTCAGACGGTCCTAAGAGACGCAGGCATGTGCCGTCCTCTTAGAGACTTGGAATCTATTCTTCGCCTCAATTTTGTTTGTGTATTTTGTTAATACAATTCGAGAGTGATTCCGATTGTATTCCCATTAATATGAGTGATATGGGGTTTTGGATAGTAGAGTATGCACGCACCATGGTTTTATTTGGGGTGCTGTTATTATATATATATATATATATATATATATATATATATATATATATATATATATTATACGAGTAGATAATATATGTATATGAGATTTGGAAACTTGAAACTGCCTACTGTGATTTGATAAGTGGGACATGGTTGATGACTCAAACAATAAATACTTGTTTTGTGAAAGTATAATATGACACTGGGAAACTTTATAAATTAATAAAGCTAAAACGAGAGTTGTGCTACCAATTGGAAGTATTCTTTTTAAACAATGATATTGTTCGGTTTTGAAATCTTATGAGTAAGTTAAGATAAGCTAAATTATGGGGAAGGTTAGTATGATAAAATGATAAGATAACCCGTTGGGAAGGTTAGTACGATAGGCGTGCACATTAGAAGAGAGGTGAGAATTTCTCAAGAGAGTGTCGCTCTAATATGTTGTTGCATTGGCATGTATCAATTTAAGTACTTGCTAAACGTATTTTAAATCAAACACACTTTCGGGCTCTGACCCGTTTTTCTCTCTCTCTCTCTCTCTCTCTTGTATATATATGTATGTATTACAGGTGCCCATCCACAGGGGCGTCTTGCTTAGGATCTCTTGGAAGGAACGCGCTGCAGCTTAGGTGGGAGTTGCAGGTCTCTTGATTAGACGACTTCGTTCATTCGGATCCACTCTTAGTACTTTCATTTAGTTGAGCATGTGTAGCTCTTTCCATTATTCCGTTGTTATTAGACATTTGTATTTCAGTTATTTCCAGTATTGTTACTATGGGTTTTATTCAGTTTGATTGTGTCACTTTATATTTCGCATGTTGACATTCGATTGACGAATGTTTTAAATTAGTTGGACTATGTTGCAGATATTTAATGTGGTGTGATTCTTACTTATTGAATGTTGTTAATAAAATAAATGTTTTCCTTTAAATAAAATTTGGAAAGTATGTATGAAAATGGTTTTGACACTTAGCTTAATTATTTAGGGTGTTAAATTGGAAAAATTATATTTATCGACAGTGATGCTGAGAATGAACCAACTGTTTAGCTTGATTTAATTTAATAAAGGAGTGATCGCCCGGTATTTAATTAGGCGGGGTGTCACACCCAAACCTGTGAAAAATATTTAGCAAGTATTTAAATTGCAGTTATAAAAGCAGTTGTTAGATACACACGTTAGTCTAGCGTACACTCCCTTAAGTTCCTCACCTCTCATCTATAGTGCACACCTAACGCCTCCTATTTCAGCCACCTAGTCATGCTACCCAACCTAACTAGGCTTAAGTATCTAATTAACTACACCAGGTTGAGCTCCCCCATGCCGCCTATACGATATGCTACCGTCAAGCCGATAATTCACTATAACCGAATATAATCATTGCACCATCTATTTAAGTTTCTCATACTTAAATTACTTTTAGATGTATACTACCTATCTTTTCTACCATTACACACAAGTAGGATGATCACACTTGTATACATGTCACACTATAATATACACAACTACAACATCTCTAGAAATGACCACCGTGATGCAGGCATACTCTGCTATCAAGTCCATGTACCTCTCATACCAAATCAGGGATTACCGATTCAGAATGTCCGCTTGAAGCATAAATCAAGCAATACACAATGTAGGGGAACATAGTTCTAAGCCTTTGGGCTATGCACATACCTAATGTACCCAAATGGCCTGCCAGTCCCACTAATACACAACACATAGTGAGCCATCGTAAGCTTTATGTTCTGGGGAACATATCCAAACCTCGCTGGAATCGCCAAGGGTGGGATCACCCTCTTGCGAAACCTACCGTGATAGCATGCAGCGTAGGTATGTTCACACACATAACAAGTCACATAATAGGTATTCACACAACCTATATATATCAACAATATAGGTATACACGGAATCTATAATATATCCCGTGCATAGTATTATATCTCTCGAATACTCGACGTACTAATAATTCACACATATTATTGTTTTCGTATTTTTCGAGTATCACTCCCTACCTGAAGGGTCCCAATTCTCCCTTAAGTTATTTCAGTAGTTAACACACCATTCTACTACTGGTATTTGCCTTAGGTCATGGTTTACTCTTCCCATCATCGAATTCGTAAATTTACGATACACATCTCAATCGGTTGACTATCGTTAGTCCTAATCCTAAGATTACCCTCATTAAGATTAATCGAGGCTTAACTATACGTCTACTGACCTTCTATAAGCCTTTATACAATTACTAAACTATCACTAAAGTTTTCGTGTTTAATTTTATGAGGAAGTATAAAAAAAGGAAAATCTCAACAAAATTAGGCAGCCGAATCGATTCTGTCAGGATATCGAATCGATTCGCCCACCGAATCGATTCGGTCTTCAAACCGAATCATTTCGCACTGACTAGATCATCTTATTCATTGTTGTTACGAGTTTTCACCATTAAAACTTTATTAAAACTCTATGAAACTTCTCCAAACTCCGATCCAACATACCTAAACATTAAATATATGTTTAGGGACAATTCTGAACAAAATAACACATCAAGACTACAAGAAATCTACCCAAGAATGGATCAAAACCCATAATTCATCAAAACCCTAGTTTATGTATTCTTCATGCATATGCATCAATTTACCCAGATTTCTTTCCTGTTAATTATCTTATATTCTCTAATTTCATGTTATTTATATAAATGGATTTTTTTTACATGAATTGCTACCCTAAATTATGAATCCCACCCCTCCAAATCCAAAGAACACCATTTAAATCGTGAGATTAAAACTCTATACTACATGGGTTTTATAAAATGCTTAAAGTAAAGAAAGATAAACACTTGCCTTAATAAAGTAAGTCTGATTTTCTTTCTGAGATTTTGAGAATGTTCTTTCCTTGCTCCGATCTTAAATTTGGCAATGTTCGAGGTGTGAAACGGTGTGGAATAGGCTAGGTCATTTCTCCTTTTCCTCTCCTATGGCCTCCTCTCTATCTCACGTGTTGTAGCCCTAGCCTCTAACTCAAAGGGGGATGATATACCACTTTAATTTTTGGAGTTCCTTCTACCCTAGGCCCCTAAATGATCGAAACACCCTTAGGTAATGTCAGATTGATATAAAATTGTCCTGGAACCCAAACAGCACACCCGGGTACACTATTCGAACTATTTTGACCCATTCGGAATCAACTGTGACCTCGAAATCTCCATTAGGTTCACTCTACATAAATTTTCAATCTCGACCTTAATATAATCTACACGCGATTCTCAGTTGAGATATAACATAGTCACGTCGATATCACTCGCTACAACGTATAATAATTCTCACAAGTTATTTACTATTCACTTAGTTACTTTATTTCATAAATATTAATCATTATCTCTGCCGATTAATATTTTAATAAACTCATAATATTTTAATTCAATTAAATTATGTCACATGTGTAATTTAAAATAACCAGTTTAATTAAATTCTAAATACTTAGAAATACGGGGTGTTTCATACTCCCCCTCCCCTACAAAGGAAATTCTCCCTCGAAATTGGGACATACCTGCAGTGAATAACTCTGGATACTTATCGTGCATGTCATCCTACCCCTCCCACGTTGACTCGTCAACATTATGGTGCCCCACTGAACTCGAACTAAGAATATAACCTTAGACCGCAGCTTACATCTAAATGCAAGTTTATCTGCTCATAAAAGACATCTAGATGCAAGTTTATCTCCTCCAATGGAATGTGCCAAAAATCCCTCTCGCTCCTTTGGTACCTCTTGAACGATGACACGTGGAACACATCGTGAATCCACTATAAATGCTTTGGTAATACCAACTTATACGTAACTGGTCCACCCTCTCGATAATAAGAAATGTCCCATAAATCTCGGTGCTAACTTCCCTTTCTTACCGAACCTCATGACCCCTTTCATAGGAGACACCCGTACCAACACCTGGTCATCAACCTCCAGCTCTATGTGCCTCTTATCTACATCGACATAACTCTTTTGCCTGTCCTGAGCTATACGGATGCGCCCTCGAATCATCTCAATCTTAACAGTAGTGTCCTGAATCATCTCTGGACCCAATAGCTTATTGAGCCTCACCTTTATATAGAAGGAGTGACAATGACAAGGCTGTCCATACATTTCCTCAAATGGTTCCATATCGATGGTGAACTGGTAGGTGTTTTTATAAGCAAACTACACCAATGAAAGGTACTTCTCCCATCCTCCCTCGAATTCAAATATGCATATCCACAATATATCCTCTAACATCTGATTAACCCTCTCCATCTGCCCATCTGTCCATGGGTGATACATCGTGCTCAAACGTAAATTCGTGCCCATAACCTATTAAAAACTCAACCAGAAATGGAATAAAAAAATCTTGTCCCGATCCAACGTAATGTTAACCGGGACCCTGTGCGGCCTCACTATCTCAGCAATAAACAACGGTGCATACCGTCTCATCTCAAAATCCATATGAACCGGTAGAAAATGGGCCACCTTAGTCAACTAATCCACCATTACCCAGATGGAGTTGTGGCCTCGCTGCGATATCGATAACCCTGTGATGAAATCCATGGAGATACTCTCCAACTTCCACACTGGAATATTGAGTGGCTGCAACACCCTCGTTGGTCTTTGGTGATCTACCTTATCTAGCTAGCAGGTAGCACACATCGAGACACACTTTTCTATGTCCCTCATCATCCCCGACCACCGATACTGACTACGCTTATCTTGGTATATCTTATCCCCATTCGGATGTACCGTAAATCTCGGCCCGTGAGACTCTAACATCACTACATGTCTTAAATCCTCATCTTTGAGAACCACGAGTCTCTCATTAAAGCATAAGCCTCCTTTAGAACTAATTGAATAAGACTCCTCCCCATAAGCTAACAATTGGTGAACTCTGCTTAGCAAAATTGATCCCCTACCTGTGCCTTCACCACAATCATAACAATATCGAGTGTGATAGCCAACACAGACATACATGCTCTGGAAACCTTATCGTCGTGTCAAATCTCTTTCCACTTCTCCTTCTAAACCTCTGTTATATCCCCAACAGGTCGTCGGTTCAATGCGTCAGCCACCACGTTATCCTTCCCAGGATGATACTGAATATCAAACTAGTAATCTTTCACGAACTCTAACAATATCCTCTGCCTCATATTCAGATCCTTCTACATGAACAGGTACTGAAGTAATTTATGGTTCGTGAATAAGGTAAACTGCTCCCCTAAAAGATAATGCCTCTAAATCCTCAAGGCAAACACAATCGCTACTAATTCGAGGTCATGCGTGCGGTAATTCCTCTCGCGGGTCTTAGTCTTGCGAGATGCATAAGCTATAGCCTTCTCCTTCTACTATAGTACACCCCCAAGTCCTTAAAAGTATGCATCTGTATAAACTCAGTGCTCCACTCCTCCCTTAGGCAATGCGAGTACAGGTGCTGAGGTCAATTTTTCCTTTAGCTCATTGAAAAGCTAACTGATAGTGGTCATCGTAAATGAACGACACCCCTTACGAGTTAGGCTCTTTAACGGACCCGCAATCATCGAGAAACCCCTAATGAATCGATGATAGTATTTGACCAGCCCCAGAAAAATGTGAACCTCGATCGGTGTCATGGGCTATCCCCACTCCCTCGCCGTCGATACCTTACTCAGATCAATAACAATACCCCTATCAGACACAATGTGGCCTAGTAAACTGCACTTCCCGTAGCCAAAATCCACACTTCTTGAATTTGGCATACAATTAGTGATCCAGTAATGTCTGTAGAATCATTTGCATATTCTTTGCATACTCATCCTCAAAACTAGAGTAAACTAGAATATCATCGATGAACATGATCATGAACTGGTCAAGTAACTCTCTGAAAACCCGGTTCATAATATCCTTGAACACTGCTAGCCCATTGGCGAGCCTAAACGATATCACGCTAAACTTATATGAGCCATACCGTGTCAGAAAAGCAGCCTTAGGAACATCCACCTCTCTAATGAGTAACTGATGATATCTCGATCTCAGATCTATCTTGGATAAGTAAGATGCTCCCTTCAACTGGTCGAACAGGCTTTGTTCACCCCTATAATCAATACATAGGTGAAGTGATCCATCCCTCTTCTTGACGAACAATATTAGCACACCCCACGGTAATGTATTCGTCTAATGAAACCCTGTCCCACAAGCTGCTGAATCTGCTCCATCAACACCCGCATCTATGAAGGGGCCATGCACTCTGGCGATCGGCCTCATACCCGATACTAAGTCAATAATGAACTCAATTTCTCGACTGGGCGGCAACTCAGGTATCTCCTGGAACGTATCCTCAAACTCCCTCACCACTGGGATTGAATCCAAAGAGTCAACCACCTCTTATGAGGTATCCTCATTAATATAATACATATATGTCCTTGACCCTACCTTAGGAAAAGGTAACGCCACTAGGAACATCTCCTTCCCTGAAATAGAGAACACAATAGTGCTCCCAAAATACCATCGCCCGATATCCAGCTAACGAGTCCACACCCAAAATAACATCATAACCCTCTATATCTAACATTAAAATGTCAGCGGCTAAACATAGTCTGCCCACGTCAATATCCACACCCCTACAGATCGAGAATATAAGTGATCCACTACCCAAAGGTGACTCTACACACATAATGAGACTATTGGTTATTTCTAGTAAACTGACCGCACGTGTGAATCTGGTAGCTATAAATGAGTGTGACGCCTCCATATCAAATAAAATTCTACCGTCAAGTTCGTGAATAAGAAATGTACCTTCTTATGCTAGTTGCACCGATGATGCCTGCTGTATGACCACATCTCGAACGTTAAAGACACGTCCGTACTGTAATTTCCCCTGTTGCAGTGGGGCTGGTGGGGCCAAGGGTGCGTATACTGTCGCTGTTGGGCACCCTGCTGCTATGGCGCTCATTCCTGCTATGGGAAGCCTTTCCTCTTGTGGCCCGTCTATCCACAAGAAAAATAATGCCCCAGGAAATTTCTATCTCTGGCCCTGATGGCCTTATCGAGGCTTCCCCTGCTGCTCGCCTTGATGGCCTTGACCCTGCTAGCCTCCTCGATTGTTCTTTTAACCCTGATTGCCCCAAAGAACATGTTGCTAATACGGCTGAGGACCCTACTGGACCTGATATGCATAATGTATACCTGCCAATTTAAAGACCTCAACCTCGGCCTGTATGATAGTCGAGGTAACAAGAGTTCAAGAATACCCATCAACAACATCGTCCTACATCAGGTCGGCTACAACTGACGTTCCATCAACCACAAATATTATCTCGGCTTGGAATGAGTCGAGGTTAGCAAGGACCAAGGAGTTCATCTTTGATCAGGTCAGCTACAACCGATGCTACCAATACCACCCTAATTCGGTTAAGGACGATGTTGCAGGTTTCATCTAGTATCAGCAACCTTGCAGGCTCAGCATCAAGTGTCAGGTCGTGGGGGAATATTTCATCATCATTCTCTACATGTGACAATGACAAATGTCTTCATTAGATTGGCTAGATCATCACACACATTCTCATTGCATGCATGGGGGGGGGGGGGGGGGGTACATTACACCCCCAAACACTATATATACTTGTCTTTTCCTACCTTGAGAGGGATCCCGAAAATACAACCCTAGCTAAAACTCTGTCAAATTATACAGTAGAGAGAGAAGGCTTGAGAGATTGTATCCATGGCTATTAGTGCCCTATTTTAGTGACCTTATTCACTCACCTGCATAGTGGACGTAGGCCTAATTGGCTGAACCACTTATATATTGGTGTTCATCCTCTTCTCCTCATCTTAATCTCTAATATTTAGTATATACTTGAGCTGCCATTGTTATCACTGATTTGAGCTTACAAACACCTTGAAGGGTGGTGCTATTTCCAGCATCATCATTTTGGTGCCGTCTGTGGGAACGAGAAGACATAACTCTTCCTTTCCTAGCTTAACTTCACCGGAGACTCTGGTGGTGAACCAGGCCTCACCCTTTGCGTGAAGCTGTTTCACCATTGAAAGAGGTCCCTTAAGGTATTAAGTTCACCTTCTTTACAAGCTCTTTAGTTTTAACATATGGCACCGGAGTTACCACCACCTCCCCCCACCTGGTTCTGGAGGGCCTAGTTTCAGCCAGGCACCACCCCAGTTCAAAATGGCTGAGGTGGCTGCAACTTTGAGATCTTTGGGTGCTACGCAACAAACAATGAGGAGCAGTTTGCATAGCTCAGTCAAAATATGATGAGGCCACCTGGGGTGTCACCCGAGATGATTACTCCGGCAGCTTCTCAACCCCATCCTGAAGCCAGGGTACCACCCCAGGCATTTCATAAAGACCAACCTACTCCTCAACGGAGGAGGGACGTTGCTGACCCTAGGCGTTTACGTCCGGGAAGGCAAGGACGCCCTTGCCCTGAGGATATGTATGACGATATGGAGACAGAAGATGCTCCAGAGGGCTACTGGGAGCCGTATGAGGTTTCGAACAACACTGTACATCCTATCCACCAAAGCCGAGGTTGTGGGGACAGAAGAGATAGTGTTTCCCAACAAAGAGGATCAGCTTTTGATCGCTTGAGCAGAGGGTCGACCTTTGAAAGGCTCAACCTAGTTAATGACCTGAGGTAGAGGTTATCCAAGTCAAGAAGTGTAGCAGGCTCACCAAAGGAAGATGGGGAACATCGGCCTCATGTCGTCCAACCCCACCAAGGCCGAGACAAGGATCAAGAGGAGGTCAATAGCCGACATTGTGAAGCGACTAGGGAACCCTCAGTCCACCCCTTGGAAGTGCCTGGGGACAACCTCGGATTGGCCAACGTTGCAAATCCATGGAATGACTCCATTCAACGTCTTGAAGAGAATATAGGGGACCTCATCAAAAGCCGAGACCCACTACAAAGAGGTTTTTCAGAGGGTTCCCCATTCATGGCCAGGATAGTGAGCTTCCTAACCCCTTCCAAGTTCAAGCCACCTACGGTGTCTCCTAAGTATGATGGTGGTACCAAACTTGTGCATCATATTGAGATGTACCAGTCTAAAGCGAATATTTATTCAATCCCAGATGAGATGAAGTGCCAAGACTTCTCTGTGACTTTGACGGGAGCTGCACACATTTGGTTTACCTCTCTTCTGAAGAGATCAATTGAGAACTTTAAGGGTTTGGCTGAATGGTTCATTCACAATTTCTATTTTGGGGTAAGACCTCAAAAGAAGATCACCCATCTGTTATATGTTAAGCAAGGCAAGAACGAGAGCCTAAGAGACTACATTTCTAGATTCAACAAAGAAAAATTGGAGGTTGAAGATTACGAAGAGAATATAGCCATGACAGCCCTCATTGGAGGACTCCAGAAGGGGAAATTGCTATGGAATCTTGCGAAAGACCCTCCCAAGTCCATAGCAGAATTATTGGAAACTGCAGGAAAGGTCATGAATACTGAAGAGGCTATGGCCACAAAGTATGAGTATGAGAACGAAAGTGGCAACGAGTAGTTCCAAATAAAGAAAGATGGAAAAAAGAGGTCTGCAGATGACAAGTTTGCACATTATACTCCACTTACTGTTAGATGCGAACACATCCTCAACTAGATCAAGAATGACCGATCTGTGAGATGGTCGAAGAAGTTGAAGGCCCCTTCGTATAAGAGAAATAAGAACCTATGGTGCGAGTTCCACCAAGACCAAGGCCATGTGACAGAAAAGTGCTTCGCTTTGAGGCATGAAATCAAGAAGATGTTGTAGTCTGAAAATCTGAGGAAGTATGTCGATAGTAAGGCTCCCAAGAGGGGAAGGGGTGACCCTAAAAAGAAGAAAAGCAACAGATGCCGAGATGACACCCCAACGAGAAGAGATGATCACTCCGATATTGATGATAATGACGATCTAGACCTCCCACAAAAAGATGACAATGCCCTTATAAAGAGGGTTGGAATGATCTCCTTCAGTGTTAACACCATATATAGAGGACTAGCAGAGGGTGTCTCTGAAGCAGCCGATCGTAAAGTTCATGTGGCAGAGGCTAAGTCAGTAACCAAAGCGGAGGTTATGAATCTAGCGTCTTCAGAGGATAAGAATAAAAGGAAGATGGTAGATATGGGTACTATTATATTTGGATTCTCCCGACTCGACTTCAAAGGTATCTTAGCTCCACATGATGACCCTTTGGTAATTACAACATGAGTGCATGGATGTAAGGCACAGAGAATCCTCATAGATGGAGGAAGCTCAATAGATGTAATGTTCTGGCCCTGCTTTAAGATCCTAGGACTCAGCAGAGCTAGGATGGTACCCTATTATCATCCATTGATGGGATTCAGTGGTGAAAAAGTCCATCCATTGGGCATGTATGAGATGGATGTACGAATGGGGGACGAGTGGCCTAAGAGGTTGACCTGGAAGATCAATTTTTTCATTATGGATGAAAACGTCTTCTCGGCCTATAACCTCATCATAGGAAGAGTATCCCTTAAGGATTTTGAGGCCATGCCATCGACGGTCCACCAAATGCTAAAATTCCTAACCCCCTATGGGGTAGGGGAAGTTCAGGGTGACTAGGCTATAACACGAGAATGCTACTTCAACTCGGCTAAAGAGAGAGAAGCCCATAAGAGGTCAACTACCGCATATAACTTTGACACACTTAATCCCAAGGACGAAACAAAATTGAATAAAGGAGAGGCCACATAAGAGGTAGAATCCATCGTCCTTAATGAGGACGAACCGAAAAAAACCATCCAAATCGGCAAGGCCTTAAAACCAGAGATCAAGAAAGCGCTGATAAGATTTTTGAAAAAGAGGCAGAGTGTCTTCGCTTGGAGACACGCAGACATGCCTGGCATCGACCCAGAGGTTATGTGCCACAAACTCAATGTGGCATAAGATGCTAAGCCAATCAAGAAAAGATGAAGAGTTTACTCTAGGGAAAAGTATGATGTCATCAGGGAAGAGTTCAAAAAGTTAGAAGAGGAAGAATTCATCAGGGTGGTCATATACCCAGAGTGGTTATCAAACTCCGTCATTATTCCTAAAGCCAACGGAAAATAGAGGATGTGCGTAGACTTCACTAACCTAAATAAGTCTTGCCCGAAAGACAGCTATCCCTTACCTCAGATTGATCAGATGGTAGATGCCACGGCAGGGTATGGACTTATGAGCTTCATGGATGCGTATTCTGGCTACAATCAGATCTCCATCGACGATGAAGACTAAAAAAATACAGCATTCATCATCGATAAGGGGACCTATTGTTATAAGGTCATGCCCTTCGGCTTGAAAAATGCAGGGGCCACGTATCAATGTCTTATAAATAAGATGTTTGAAGATCAAATTATCAAGACCATGTAGGTATATGTAGATGATATGCTGACAAAGAGCTTGAAATCTTGCACTCATGTAGCCGACCTAGAGAGAACTTTTGACACCATGGACTTATACAGGATGAAGCTCAATCTTGCCAAGTGTGTCTTCAGAGTAGGAGCCAAAAAGTTTCTTGGATTCATCGTCAATTAGAGGGGAATATAGGCTAACCCCAAGAAAATCAAGGCTTTACTTGATATGAAGACACCAAGAAGTATAAGTGACGTTCAGAGGCTCACTGGAAGAGTCGCTGCACTCAATAGGTTTGTTTCAAGAGCTACGAACAAGTGTCTTTCATTTTTTAAGGTACTTAGAAATGCCTTCGAATGGGATGAAGAGTGTGACAAGGCCTTTAAATAGCTCAAGTCCTACCTCGGATCTCCTCTGCTCTTATCCCGACCCATTTTGGGGGAGAATTTATATGTTTATCTAGCAGTCTCAGAGTCAGCTATAAGCGCAACCATAGTACGGGAAGACGTTGGGTTACAAAGGCCTGTATACTTCAATAGTAAGGCCCTTCAAGGGTCTGAATGAAACCATCCTAGGATGGAGAAGTTGGCCTATGCTTTGATACACACTTCCAAGAAGATGAAACCCTATTTCCAAGCCCACTTTATGGTCATCCTCACTGACTCCCCATTAAGGCAAGTCCTCCACAAGCCTAAGAAGTCAGACAGATTGATGACTAGGGCCATCGAGTTGGGAGATTATGACCTTATTTATCAACCCAGGGTGTCCATTAAAGGATATGCGCTTGTAGACTTTGTTGTTGAGTTCACATGGGAAGAGGCTGAGGTTGAGACTAATCCAGAAATTTCAGAGGGATCAAACACTAACGTCTTTCGAGACCCAAAAGAGGTTGTGTCTAGCAGAGACATAAAAGGAGTAGCCGAGAATGAGGAAGACAAATACCTTTTCAAGCAAGGAACCCTGTCGAGGGAAACTTCTCTTCAAATAATTATATTTAGAACCTCTTCGTTGATGGGTCTTCTTACAAAAGTGGAAGCGGTGCGGGGCTGATACTATCAGCATAGAATGGTACCGACGTTGAATATGCACTAAGGTTCAACTTCAAAGCATCGAACAATGAGTCAGAATATGAGGCCTTGGTAGTAGGCCTCTCTTTGGTAAAAGCCCTTAGAGTTGGCCGACTCCTACTTCATAGTGACTCGAGATTTGTTATCAACCAAGTGCTTGGAGTATATGAGGCAAAGGATGAAAGGATGGCCAAATACCTGAAGAGGGTTAGAATGATGTTAGAAGACTTTGAAGAGGTGAAGATGAAGAGGGTACCTCGACAAAATAACAGTCGTTTAGATGCACTAGCAAGGTTGGCTTCAATAATAAGGACAGACATCAGAAGGACAGTACCAGTCGAGATCCTGCTCAAACCGACTATTGAGGAAGAGGAGGTTGCCAACCCTTGCCTCAACTTGAATATAAGGAACTCATGGATGGACCCCCTATCAAATATATCAGAGAGGGAGAGCTGCCAAAATCCAAGTTCGAAATGAGGAAGTTAAGATACAGAGTCACAAAGTTCTCAATAATAGGAGATGTCCTATATAAGAAAGGATTTTTATTGCCTCTTCTCAGATGTGTCCATCCCACAGAGGTCCCCCACATCTTGCAGGATGTACATGAGGGTTCTTGCTCCAGTCACATAAGAGGAAGACCTTTAGCCAAGAAAATAATTACGCAAGGATACTGGTGGTCGACCTTGGCCAAAGATGCTGCTACCTACGTGAAGAGGTGTGACAAGTGTCAGAGATTATCCACTATCCCTCATCAACCTATGACATCGATCAATTCCCCTTGTCCATTTATAGTGTGGGGGATTAACTTGGTGGGACCATTGCCGAGAGTTGTGAATAATTATCAATTTCTGATCATTGTAATTGACTACTTCTCCAAGTGGGTAGAGGCTAAGCCGATGATCAGGATTACAGAGCAGAAGACCTTTCAGTTCATCTGGAAGAGCATCGTATGCAGACATGGTCTTCCAAACACCCTCATCTCAGACAACAAAACCTAGTTCAAAAAATTCTTCCTTTGGAAAATATTGTGAAAGAGTGGTGATAAAGCAGTTCTTCTCCTCTCCTGGCCGATCTCAGGCAAATGGGCCGACTGAGGTCACGAACCGAATGATCCTCGATGGGATTAAGAAGAGGTTGGAAGAAGCTAATGGGAGATGGACGGAGGAGGTTTATGCAGTGTAATGGGCATACAGAACAACGACAAGGACACCAACGGGGGAGACCCCATTTATGTTAGCACATGGCTCAGAAGCCGTCATACCTATAGAAGTAGGACTCTCCACTCACAGAGTTCAGACCTATAACCCTGAAAATAATGGGGAAGAGAGAAGACTTGACCTAAATTTGATTGAGGAGAGAAAGTAAGACGTTGAGATCAGACAGGCAACCTACCAGCAGAGAACAACAAAGTTCTACAATCAGAGGGTGAAATTAAGACCTATAGCTGTAGGAGATCTGGTGCTGAAGAAGACATTGCAGAAGGTAAACAAGCTCCATCTGAACTGGCATGGTCCTTACAGAGTAGTCGATGAGGTTATTCTAGGTACTTACTGGCTAGAAAATCTTGAGGGAGAACCTTTCTCCAATCCATGGAACGCTGATCACCTGAAGAAGTATTACATATGATGTTGCAATTATTTCCACGTAAATGTATCATTTTATGAAGAGAATATTAATGAGAAGAGCAGTTCCTGTGTCAATACTTCGTTTCATCATGCTTTAGTGGTAAAATTATGAGGTGAAACATCTTAGCTTGATGACCTCAGACCATAAACATCATAATTTGGTGACAAGGTCTGAGGTGAAATATCTTAGTTTGATGACCTCAGACCTTAAACATCATAATTTGGTGACAAGGTCTGAGGTGAAACATCTTAGTTTGATGACCTTAAACATCATAATTTGGTGACAAGGTCTGAGGTGAAACATCTTACATTGATGACCTCAGACCTTAAACATCATAGTTTGGTGACAAGGTCTTAGGTGAAACATTTTAGTTTGATGACCTCAGACCTTAAACATCATTAATTTGGTGAAAATTATGGGGGTAACATCTTAATTTGATGACCTCAGACCTTAAACATCATAATTTGATGACAAGGTCTAAGGTGAAACATCTTAGTTTGGTGACCTCAGACCTTAAAAATCATTAATTTGGTGAAAATTATGGGGGTAACATCTTAGTTTGATGACCTCAAGCCTTAAACGTCACAATTTAGTGACAAGGTCTGAGGTGAAACATCTTAGTTTGATGACCTCGGACCTTAAACATCATAATTTGGCGATAAGGTCTGAGGTGAAACATCTTAGTTTGATGAGGTCGACCTTAAACATCATTAATTTGGTGAAAATTATCGGGGTAACATCTTACTTTGATGACTTCAGACCTTAAACATCATAATTTGGTGACAAGGTCTGAGGTGAAACATCTTAGTTTGATGACCTGAGACCTTAAACATCATTAATTTGATGAAGATTATGGGGTAACATCTTAGTTTGATGACTTCAGACTTTAAACATCATAATTTGGTGACAAGGTCTGAGGTGAATCATCTTAGTTTGATGACCTCAGACCTTAAACATCATTAATTTGGTGGAAATTATGGGGGCAACATCTTAGCTTGATGACGTCAGACCTTAAACATCATAATTTGGTGACAAGGTCTGAGGTAAAAGATCTTAGTTTGATGACATCAGACCTTAAACATCATTAATTTGGTGAAAATTATGGGGGTAACATCTTAGTTTGATGACTTCAGACCTCAACATCATAGTTTGGTGATAAGGTCTGAGGTGAAACATCATAGTTTGATGACCTCAGACCTTAAACATTATTAAATTGGTGAAATTTATGAGGGTAACGTCTTAGTTTTATGACCTCGGACCTTAAACATCATTAATTTGGTAAACATTTATAAGGGAAACATCTTAGTTAGCTACCTCAGACCTTAAACATCACTTGATGGGAAGTATAATTTGCAAGACAACATTCAAGAAAGCATTCATCAAAAGAAGCAAAAGCCTCTAAAGAGGATGATATAACATGAAAAAGTCAGAACTACAAGTCAACATGCCTTAGAGTATGTTACCAAAGGTTACAAATAATTACAGATGAAAAACAAAAATTACAAGTGTAAAGCTTCACAAATCATGGTCTAGGTGTCTCCAGCCACAGGGTTAGTAACCTCGGCCCCATCAGCTTGGCCGACGTTGGTAACCTCGGCCTCATTATCTCGAGGGTTGGCATCCTCTGTCTCTGTAGCTTCCAGTGGTGCGGTCTCTACAGGAGCTTCACCTTCTCCTTCCTTCTCAACCTCTTGCAAGGCCTGAGCAAACTGAGGGTTACCATAGCCGAGACCAATGAAGTCTGAGGTTGTTAAACTCCCTGACTTTTTTTCTTTGATGGTCGCCCATTTACTAGTAGCTTTAACACCTCTTTCAAGGTATTCAAAGCCGAAGCTTATAAATTGGTCAGAGACCTTGTAGTCGGCCAATATCTTCTCAGAGGCGTCCTCAAGGGCAACTTTCAAAATAACATCAACCTTTTGTTGAAGAATGTCATCCTTGGCCTTCAGGGTAGATGTGTGGTCCTTCTAGAGCTTAGAAATGTCCCTGTCCCTCTGCTTCACTTTATTCTTAGATTCATCCAAGGCTATCTTCAGACGTTTAACCTCAGCATTTAGAGAGGCCTTCACCTTCTGGGCCTCTTTTCCCTTCTCAATTAAGGGCAGCTTCCTCAGGGTCCAGTCAATAAACTGGTGCATGTACAGGATACCCTACAATACAAAGTCAAACGTGTGAATACAGACCTTAATCAAATAAAAGGCGAGTTTAGACTTGGAATAAAAAGTAAAAGCTTTTACCTGGATAGACCTATGAAGGCAAAACTCGGCCAGTAGAGGGGTATCAATGGAGCGTAGAAAATTCTTATCTACATCGATCATCACAGAGCCGATGACATCCATTGCCTTCAGACGATGACCTATTAGGGTGTCACTGATCTTCAAATTCTTTAGAAGAGCAATCAATGCATCATCAGAAGATATTGGGATGGCTTTTTGGTGCTTACTCGGCCTCTGATCCTATGAGCCAACAGTGGTAAATTTCCTCTTTTCCACAGTGTCGGCCTTAGAGGTGCCGACGTTCTTCTTTGGCGGTGGAGGAGGAGGTGTATTGAGCCCAGCTTTCTTCACCAACTTGATAAGACTTGGTGCAAACATCTCCCATAGGTCGTCTGAGATTACTTCTGGGCGCTCTGTAAAAAATATATCTAAGTCAGTATAGCAGAGAATTAAAAAATCAAAGGTTAAACTTTGCAAAATAAACACTCACAAAGCTCGGATAAAGGACTTCCCCCTAGGCCAGTCTCAAAGAGGTAGTAGGGGGTCATCAGATGCTCGTACTTAACCAGCCAACCAAGATCTCCCTGATCTTGAAGATCTTTAACCTTTTGTAGGTTATCCTTGCTTAACCCAGGGTCGACTTTGGCAGCTAATGACAATTTTCCCCACCTCAGAGGGGTCCTCGGCTCTAGTGATTAAGAGGGGGCACAAGTACCAAATTCTCATGCCCCTGAGACGAAGAAGTACCGTGGTTTCCAGTTATGATTTGAGGTCTGGGTGAACAACAACATCTTTCTATCAGACTTCCTAGCTAGGAAGTGGTAGTAGCTCGGGTGGTTTTTGTCAGAGGATGGCACGTAGCACCCTGTGAAGACCCTGATAGGAAGGTCTGAGTGATGAACTGCCCTCCAAAGGATGATATCTCCAATCATCACCCTCTAAGAATTGGGGGATGATTGGGAGGGATACAGGTTAATATGGGACAATATGGCTCTAATTATTGGATGGATGGGGAGACGAAATCCTAACTTAAACATCTGCTCATATACACAGATTTTCCCATATGGGCCACTAAAGGCCCTCTCATCCCTCAGAGGTCTTCTAAGCTTGATAGAAGGACCTATGGAATAAAGGTGCCTAAAGGCTAAGAGGTCGTACTCATTTACAGTACTCTCTATCCCGGCTGCCTCCGAGGTGTCAATGTCACTATCGTGACCATCATCCTCATCCCTGGAAATGTCGGTCTGGGCAACGTAGGAACACTATCAGGGAACCTCTGAGAGAATTCAGCCCCTGTGGCAGCCGAAAAGGGAATATCATCAATGATTGGGGGCATAGCCACGCTCAGCCCCTCAACTTCAACGTCGAAAGAAGTTCATGAAGTGCTGGCACCGTTGTGGGATGAGGCACAACTTCGGACCTCGGCTTGATCAGGGACCTGATCTTGCCTAATAGAGAAGTCCATGGCCTTTTGGAAAGAATATGTGGACATAGGGTCTGCAGTAGATGACTCAGACTCAGACTCAGACATTCAAGAAGGGTCTAGTGGTTCCTCTATTGGCTCAGTAGGCTCGATTGGCTCAGGGTATATCACCTTTAGAGATGGAGGGAAGATAGGTTCGAGGGGGAACGCCTCAGCCCTATGAGCTTCCTTGTGTGCTAGTTCTATCTACCTAATTTTAGCAAAGGTCTTATCTTTAAGAGAGGGGACATCCTCAATAATCTTATATAGAGGTCTGAGTATAGGAGGACGAGACTACACTTGGACTCTAAACCAAAAATAAATAACTTGGCACAACTCAACTAAAGGATCAAACTAAGCTTTTGAAAAATGTCAAGCCAAGAACATTCAAGAACAAGACCACCGAAAAACTCAAAGGTGATCGAAAAACTCAAACAGTCACCGAAAAGTGCAAGAAATGGAAAAATAAGGCTAAAAATGGCAAGAGAAGGTTAATTGGCAATACCTGATCAAAGACGAGGTGAAGAATGAGAAAATTGACAAGAGAAATCCATAAGACATCCTTGATCAAACTCGCGATGAGAGAGAGAATGCAGAAAACTCAGGCGGGAGAAAGTAAGGGAAATAAAGAAAAAAGAGGGGGAAAAGGGATTTGAACCCATAAACCTGCCTGCATGCATCCCAAGGCCCATCATTGTCTTGGGAGCCCAAAAGGCCATCATCATTGCACTTGCGAAGCACGCAACCTTCTTAAGAAGTTGACACTTATTAAGGGAATACTGGCACATAAAGAAATATAACCTCGGACATGCATACACCTTAGTCACCTATTACACGGGTAACTAAGGGCTAGGGGTGATTGATATTCCCAATGTGTACCTTCCAATTCAGAGACCTCAACCTATATGACGGTCGAGGTAATAAGAGTTCAAGAATACCCATCAGCAACATCGTCCTATATCAGGTCGGCTACAACCGACGTTCTATCAACCATGAACATCATCTCTGCCTGGAATAAGTCGAAGTCATCAAGGACTAAGGAGTTTAGCTTTGATCAGGCCGGCTAGAGCCGAAGCTACTAATACCACCCCAATTCGATTAAGAATGACGTTGCAGGTTTCATCTAGTATCAGCAACCTTGCAGGCTCAGCATCAAGTGTCAGGTTACATATCTAACCTCTGCTGGCATCCCAGCCAAGGCAGGGGTCATACCTCGCCAACCTCGTACTCACCCAGGCCGAGGTTGGTACCAAGAAAAGACAGACGAGCTTCTATGCGTACATGTATGGCTGGGAGCACGTGGACAAAATTTGTTATAACTGAATCAATCCCCTCACGTGGGGGAATATTTCATCATCATTATCTACATGTGACAATGACATATGTCTTCATTAGAGTGGCTAGATCATCACACACATGCTCATTGCATGCATTGGGGGTACATTACACGCCCCAAACACTTTATATACTTGTCTTCTTCTACCTTGGGAGGGATCTCGAAATTATAACCCTAGCTAAAACTCTGTCAAATTATACAGTAGAGAGAGAGAGCTTAAGAGATTGTATCCATGGCCATTAGTGCCCTATTTTAGTGATCTTATTCATTCACCTACAGAGTGGACATAGGCCTAATTGGAAGAACTACTTATATATTGGTGTTCATACTCTTCTCCTCATCTCAATCTCTTATATGTAGTATATACTTGAGATGCCATTTTTATCACTGATTTGGGCTTACAAACACCTTGAAGGGTGGTTCTATTTCCAGCATCATCAGGCCCTGCCTGAAACATACTTCTGGTCGGTATCCCCTAGATCTAAATGTATTGACTGAATCCCCCGGTTGGGAATCCTACCCCTGGTGTCTGCCTGACTGCTGTTGCGGTGATCCACTAGCATCGTTCCCACCTGCCTTACCCGGCTGGCTAGGCTCACCCTCTCTCTTTCTTCCCTTAAGATGGAAATGGTTATCCTGAGAATAAAGACGTGCGACATTAATGACTTTCGTATAAGTCCTCAATGCGGGGTTGCCTATCAAGTGTTGCCTGATCTTCCAGGCTAGTCCATCTATAAACCTCAATTTTTTCGTCTCTTCACTGTTTACCTCATCCAGTATAAAATTAGCGAAACATGTGAACTCCTTCTCATACTCAGCTATAGAACGGTCACCCTGAACCACCTCATTAAACCTCTTTTGCATCTTTATCTCAACGACTGGAGAAAAGTACTTGCGGTCAAATTTCACTCAGAACTCAATAATGGGCATAATATATCTCTCCTCGATAGTGGTAATAGGCTCCCACCACTATAAAGTGGCTCCGACAAGTCTAAAAGTGGCCAACATCTATTTTTTCACATCGCTACACTCAACTATGCGAAGGTTACGTTTATTATCCTTCCTCTACTAGCAAGCCAAGATCACGTCAGAACTGCCCTAAACTCAAGTGGGTGGCCCTTCTGAAATGCCTCCCTCACTCTCTGTCAATCTGACGGCCCCGGTTGGGATTGGAAAATCGGTGCCACTGACTACTGTAGTGGCTGGGCCTGAGGAAAGCAGTGTGCTATGGCAGTCATAATAGCGTTAACCGCTTGTGCCACAATAAAGACCACCTCTATGACCATCACTGTCCCCTGCGGTGCATGTGGCTCTTGTTGAGCCTCCCTCTCATCAGTTCTCTCCGCTGCCCTCATCAGTCGTCCTCTCCTGAATGGCAACTGAAATCAGATCGAATTGTATGAGTACACATTTAATGCAAATAAGTAGCAAAATAACGTAATATCAAATGCATAAAAGTGAATGCAATAATCCTTATAATAGGTCTCTCTATCAAAGGACGCTACGCTGAAGTCACATTAAGCCATACAACTCCTATGGACTCTAGAACCTAATGCTCTGATACCATCTTTTAAACCCCTCCTATTTTAACCACAGGTAATCAATCTGTTATCAAAGTAAACAGGAATCTCAATGGTTCATTATTAACATCATTGTAAAAACCTTTTAAATTACAACCCACCTATGTTAAATTAAGTCCGTGCCAAATTTTATCTTCCACTAGCATATAATAAAATGCGGAAATTTAAATATTATAACTCAACTATTAGCACAATTAATAACAGTCTGAATCATCACGAGATAAATAGATAGAGATAAATACTGCATACACCATCTGTTCCAAAGTTATATCCAAACCATAAGTCTACGAAAATAAAACTGAATCCCAATACATAGTTTAATAAATAAAACTAAAAGAATGTATCAAGTAAAGGAGCAATATGACCAAATGAAGGATAAATCCTAATCTAGGAATGAATAACTGAAGCGTCTAAGCAACACAAACAATCCTATACAAATGTTGCAGCTATGCATCCCTGGAATGAGTCATCACGCTTGGCTTCCCTGTGGCTGGACACCTAAAATGTTTTGGAAAAATAGATTTGATACGGGTCAGATCCCAAAACCTTTGAAAAATATTTAGCAAGTATTTAAATTGCAGTTATAAAATCTGTCATTAGATATACACGTTAGTCCAACGTACACTCCCTTGAGTTCCTCACCTCTCATCTATAGTGCTCACCTAACATCTCCTATTTTACCCATCTAGTCATGCTACCCAACCTAACTAAGTACACCAGGTTGAGCTCGCCATACCGCCCATACGATATGCTACCATCAAGCCGATAATTCACTATAATCGAATATTATTATTACATCATTTATTTAAGTTTTTCATACTTAAATTACTTTTAGATGTACACTACCTATCTATTCTATCATTAGACACAAGTAGGATGATCACACTTGTATATATGTCACACTATAATATATACAACTACGGTATCTCCCGGAATGACCACCGCGATGTAGGCATACTCTGCTATCAAGTCCATGTACCTCTCGTACCAAATCAGGGATTATTGGTTCGGAATGTCTGCTCGAACCATAAATCAAGCAACACATAATGGAGGCGAACATAGTTCTAAGCCTTTGGGCAACGCACATACCTAACGTACCCAAATGACCTTCCAGTCCCACTAATACACAATACATAGTGAGCCTCCCTAAGCTTTATGTTATGGGGAACACATCCGAACCTCGCTGGAATCGCCAAGGTGGGATCGCCTTTTGCACAGAACCTCCCGTGATAGCAGGCATCGTAGGTATGTTCATACACATTACAAGTCACATAATAAGTGTTCACATAACCTATTTATATATCATAAATATAGGTATACACACAACTTATAATATATCTCGTACATAGTATTTATATCTCTCGGCTAATCGACGTACTAATAATTCACACATATTGTTATTTTCATATTTTCCTAGTATCAATCATAACACTAAGGGTCCCAATTATCCCCTGTTATTTCAGTAGTTAACACACCACTCTACAACTGATATTTATCTTAGGTCATAGTTTACTCTTCCCGTCACCTAATTCATAAATTCCCGATACGCATCTCAATTGATTGACTATCGTCAGTCATAATCCCAAGATTACCCTCATTAAGATTAATCGAGCCTTAAACATACATCTACTGACCTTATATAAGGCTTTATACAATTACTAAACTATCACCAACGTTTCCCATAATTAATTTTATGAGGAAGTATAATAAAAAAGGAAAATCTCAACAAAACTGGGAAGCCAAATCGATTTGGTAAGGATATCGAATCGATTCACCAACTGAATAGATTCGGTCTTCAAACCTATTCAATTCGCCCCCTTATCGATTCGGTCTTTAAACCGAATCGATTCGCACCTGACCATATCATCTTCTTCATTGTTGTTGCAAGTTTTCACCATTAATGCTTTATCAAAAACTCCATGAAACTTCCCCTAACTCCCATCCAACATACCCAAACATTAAATATATGTGTAGGGATAGTTCTGAACGTAAATAACACATCAAAACTAAAATAAATCTACCCAAGAACGAATTAAAATCCATAATTCACAAAAACCCTAGTTTATGTGTTCTTCATGCATATGCATCAATTTACCTAGATTTCTTTCCTGTTAGTCATCCCATATTCTATAATTTCATGTTATTTACATAAATGGATCTTTTTGCATAAATTCCTACCCCAAATCATGAATCTCACCCCTCCAAATCCTAAGAACATCATTTAAATCATGATATTAAAACCCTACACTACATGGGTATTATAATATGCTTAAAGTAATGCAAGATAAACACTTGCCTTGATAAAGTAGGTTTGAATTTTTTTTGATATGGTGAGAATTTTCTTTCCTTGCTCTGATCTCGGATCCGGCAACTTTCGTGGTATGAAACAGTGTGGAATGGCCTAGGTCTCTTCTCCTTTTCCTATCTTATAACCTCCTCTCCATCTCAAGTGTTGTAACCCTATCCTTTAACTATAAGAGGCTGATATAACACTCTAATTTATGGAGTTCCTTATTCCCTAGGCTTCTAAATGACCAAAACGCCCTTATGTGGTGCCGGGTTGGTCTAAAATTTCCCCAGGAGCCAAACAGCACACCTGGGTACACTATTCTGACTATTTCGATCCATTAGGAATCAACCATGACTCCAAAATCGCCATTCGAGTCACTCTACATAAATTTTCTATCTTGACCTCAATATAGTCTCCACGCGACTCCCGGTTGAGATATAACATAGGTACGTCGATATCACTCGCTACGACATATAATAATTCTCACAAGTTATTTACTTTTCACTTACTAACTTTATTCCATAGATATTAATCATTATCTCTCCTGATTAATATTTTAATAAACACATAATATTTTAATTCTTTAACATTGCGTTACACGTGTAATTTAAAATAACCAATTTAATTCAATTCTAAATATTCAGAAATACGGGATGTTACAGACACTCTTTGACCTAGTCTACCATATGTCCTAAAAGTGTGAAATGAATGTTATAATCTAGTGACCCACTACACACACGACCCGTGATCACCCGTCTCCCAACAACCACTCCCTTACTTATCGGAGAGGTCTGGGACAACTGACTAACCCCAACGGCTACCCCATGGAAAACCACATCCACTTAATAGTTAGTGGAATTGAGAATAGTGGTCATGTACACGTGACACATAAATCCACTAGATGAACTAGATCGTACAGATAAGACCATCGCCTAACAACATTGAAATCTCTTCCTTGTCCATTTATAACATAAAATCTCCAAATTCCTTAGCCCTATGAACTGAGGCTCAAAAAGGTTGACCCGCGTACATTTGATGTGCTTATTTTCATGCTCTTCCCATTTATTATTCATAAATTTAAGGTGTTGAAATTCCCCCCAATATCTTTGGAATTTTATGTGGTAAGTGACGTTTTAGCACGCCATATACCGACACCAAGTGACTTAATCCATCAATAGCCTCATTGAAAACTAAGGAGTTATACAAGAAAAATTAGTTTAAATCATCACCCAACTATAACCCCCCCCCCCCCCACATGCCATGACAAGCTAAGGAAGGAAACCAACTGGTTAACAGTTGACCCTCATTACTGATCCAAATGATGAGGGGATTCATTCTCCTACTCACCCACACATGGTTCTGTCAATGAAAATTAGCTTGTCTATATTTAGAAGAATGAATCCTCATGTCGATCCAACTAATGAGTTGATTTGGCATCAATATTTCATATATATCCCCTTAATTTCGGTGCTTTTATGGTTCCGTGCATTGTATTTACCCCATACTTATCTCATTATTGTGCTACTAACCCTTTTATGTGAGTATTTCATGTTTTATGTATTTCTCTCATGCTTTACATGTAGTTTATGCGAGTGGGCGCGAAAGAGAAATCGAAACAGTGAAAGAAACCCGAGAAAAGAAAGTTAAGGGAAAATTCATAATTTCTTAGCTAGAATTTGAAAGAGGATCTAACTGAAGCTTCGAAGAATTAAAAGTTACGCGCACTCTAGAAGAAATGTCACCTCAATACGAACTACAGTGAAGGAGTTATGTGCATTAAAAGTTGGGATCTGGGGGTGAAAAGTGCAAATAGGAGAAAAAGATTAAAAAAATGAGCACTTATGCAGCGAATGTACGCGAATAGATTTGGAATTAAAGGTGAAACACTTCGTCCTATGAACCTACTAGGGTTCCCTAGGGCAAATGGGTTCGGGGTACCTGTTTGATTAATAGGGGAGCTCTAATTTTCTCCTTATTTTTAGATAAGAGAGTTGTGTTAGTTTAGGACTTTGAAAAATGACTTCCATGACTTGTAAATAGCTATTAGGAGTATTATTATCAAGTATGCATTCATAGAAAGTATATAAGAACCTCAGAAAAATATAATCAAAGTTTTTGATTTCTTTTCATGCAAAATTCAATAAGAAGTTGATTCCATTTTAGAAATTATTGAAGCTTATTTCTTTCATGTTCTTCATTATCTACATATTGGTAACTTTATTTTAACGCTTTATGTAACACCTCGCGTACTCTGACAAGAGAAGTGGCCAACCACCATTGCCAAAATATGATGGGCGTCACTAAATAAGTTATCATTCTCATCATGTGACAAAAATATGAGACATTAAAAAATTTCCACAAGATAATATTCAGATTTATTAAACCAATATAAACATTCCTGCAATTTAATATCAAATATCATGTTATCTCCAAAATAAATCCACTCCAAACAATTAAAAACTCAAATGAAATCATTCAACTATAAATATCTGATTGAAACGATATAAAACGGTGGAACCGATTGACCCACCAAATACATAATGATAGTCTCATAATAAGAATGACGAAATGGAAAGTAAATCTAAACTACTAAAACAGATAAAATAAATCTCCAGTTTTACTCCTAAAAATATTCATTCCATCCTATGCAGTTACTCCAACAACTATACCTGAAATGCTAGTCAATGCAATGGATCAGAGCCCACCATATGAATACTAGCTATCCTCCCAATTAGGGTCCGAAAACCCAGACAGAAGCATTATGCATGATAAATATCCCAATAGAGTATTTTAAAATAAACGAGATATATTAATATGCGAGTAAAACTAAATACCACTATCTATCGACATTACTAAGTCACCCCACTATCTAAGTCCCATTTATGTTATTATAACATCTAATTTTATAGCTATTAATTCAATTTTTGCAATTGTATTAAATTAATTCAACTCATTTTATTTATGCGACACAAGTGTAGACAGTTTACCCTTCTATGAGTCCTGCACATATTGATGGCATGCCCAAAGTTTTTGCACAACACGCCTTCCCCTCATTATAGCTAGTTCGCTTAATTTCTTTGGCCCTGCACATATTGGTGAGGTTTCACACATGTCATGTGTGACTCCACGTATTATTTAGGATAAAGATTTTATTTAAATTGGTGAATAAGAATTTAAACTAAATTTATGATTTCGAGAGTTTATTGATTTGGAAGATTCAATTTGTTTGGAGAATTAAGATTTAAATTAAATCGGGTTATTTCTTTTAAGAAGACATGGGTCGTAATTTGATGTTGAAATTTGAGATTTTAGTTAAGCAACTCGAATGATGATTCTGAGCGCACGGTTGGTTCTGAATAGGTTGAGATAGTCAAAAAGAGTACCCGGGGGTAGTAATTGGGTCACGGGACATTTTTAGACATAACCGGGCTCACACGGGGGTATTTGGGTCATTTTAATTTTGCCCATAGGCTTAATTATGGGATTCACCTAATAAAACCTAAGTTAGAGAGTTGGTGTAAGTCTCAATTGGGAGAGCTTTAGGGAGCCAAACCAAGAAGAGATTGATGCGTTCTTCGTCAAATCTTGTCTAGAACAAAGTAATCAAACACTATGAAATTATCTAGGCAAGTAGTTAAACTTTCTTTCAATTTAATTGAAGTATTTTGATTCATATCATAGTGGGTGTGATAGAGAAATTCGTTTTTGGGAGTGGGCTAGGTTTTGGTATTTTAATATATACTGTAAATTAAAAACTGCAATTGATGATGATCTATGATTTAGTGAGATTGAAATTTGAATTAAATTACATATTCAGTAGCGAACATGGAGTAATTGTAGAATTGAAATGGTGAAAATGATTGTTTAAAATCGTAAGAAAACCAAAATCAGGGATTTCAACTGTTAGTATGTTAAATCAATTAAGTTTAGAGATGCAAATGATGTTTTGGACTTATGTTACGATTTAATATATGATGAGGAGTATGGGTTATATTTTGGATTAAGAGAAAAGTTTGAGATTCTTGAAAATGGAGGACGTAGAACCTGAGAAAATGAAGAGGGGCTGGGCTCAATAGGTCGTTCGAACGACCTAGGGAGTCGTTCTAACGGCAGTAAAAGTCTTCGAACAGCTGATGGTCTCGTTCGAAAGAAGGTAAGGTTTTGAAGATTTTTAGAGATTTTCAGGTTCCCATTTATGATGTTGAATAGTTTTTCATTATCTTGGTAATTTTTTGGGACCAAGTGTTATTTAGTGGGTGTACACTAGAACCAAAGGGAATAAGGAAAGGAAAATCTTGATTTAAGTTAAAGTTGTTCAAGAAATTGGAAAATGGGGTTTTCAAATATTTTTATTTAGATAGGGGGCCGATCTAAATAATTAGGATTTGGGGGCATAAATTCAAACATGAATATACGGATCAAGTGAGGGTGGCATATATTTTTTTGGGTGACATCCCGTGATAAAATTAATGGAGGCGAAATTAATTTAATTAAGAATTAAGATTGTGACTTGAAAATTATTTTTAGGCTGAGTGCTACTGGGGATTAGGCAGGGGATAGCCGGTTTAATTTATTATTGAGACAACTAATAAATTATTGAATATTAAATTAGACAAGAGGTGTTAACTTAAATATTATATTTTAGAGGGATATTCTAAGAGACAAAGTTCCGAACTGAATGAGTGAGTCGGAGGAATGTAGTTGGGTGTCATTACTTAAATGACAAATTAATTAAGGTGTGAGTCGGAGGAATGTAGTTGGGTGTGTTCGGTATGTGTGTAGCCCAAAGTCTTAGGACTACATTTGCCTCCAATATGTGTTATTTGATTTTTGGTTTAAGGGTGATATCAGAACCGATGTCCTTATTTAGTACGTGATGTACCAGGACTTGATATCAGAGTATGCCCACATTGCAGGTCTCTACCTAGGGATGTCGTATACGTATATATTATGATAGTGATGTGAATATATATACGTGTGATTTATTCTACTTCGAGTGCTTTAGGAGACATTGTAGATAGTGATATGTAAATTCATTTCGATATATGAAAAATTTATGATCACTTGGTGATACTGATTAAATAATAAAGGATTGGAGATTGGTACCATATTGTATGGCCAATACGGGTGGACACAACCAAATATTAGGCGGGGAAAAAGCTTAAGTCTGTGAACATTATGGAGGAGTAATTAAATATGATTAAGTAAGGTAATAAGATAAATGATGTATGAATCAACAATAAGAGTACTCGGGTTAGACAAGTGTAATAGGAAGAGGCGTGATACATCTAGTTAGGTGGAGTAGCTTAACTGGGAAGGTTAGCAGGCAAGCGTTAGGTGTGCTCATTAGAAGAGAGGTACCTCTGGTGAGCGCGACACTAACTTAAATATAAAGAGTGTACATGCATATTTAATTACTGCAAAATAACTGCTTGCTAAATAATTTCAAAATGTTTTACTTGGGCTCTGACCCATGTCAAAATCTTTTAGGTGTCCAGCCACAAGGACGCCCAATTTGAGGATTCTATCTAGGGATGCGCAACTGAAACTCATTTGGAAGTTGCAGGACTTTGCTATAGACGCTTTGTTCATTCATTCCTAGTGTAGGATCTTTACTTCAATACGTGGTTGGTCATGGCGTCCTTAGATTTTGCATTCAGTTATTTATTTTACCTTGTGTACCCAGGTTACTGTTTCAGTTTACTGTTGAACCGATAGTTGATTTGGTTGCTTTTATTTATATTATTCATCTGTGTTGGATTTATTTATCAGTTTGGGATTGATGGTTTATTTATTATTTACCTCCGCATATTGTCAATTAATGAAAGATATAATTTAGCATCGGTTTAATTATATTACTAGGTGGTTAGTAACTTTAAAAAGTTTTCGACAGTGATGCTAAGAATGAACCATATGAGACCAACATTTTATTTTAATCACGAGATGGCCACCCAGTATTTTAGTAGGCGGGGTGTCAAATCACGTCACCATAGTTAGTTCACCTAATTTCGTTAGTCCTGCACATATTGGTGACTCTAACACACACCCACGTCGCTATAGTTAGTTCGCCCCTTATTATTAGCCCTGCACATATTGGCGACGCAAATTCATTTTAATACTCGTTTATTATTCTAGAGGGGGCTTGAAGGTAATCCCAAGATTAGGGATAATAACCCCATTAGCAATAGTGTTTGGGATTAAGAAATTGAGGCAGCTCAGGTGTGGCAATTCAGCGAGGCAGCTCAGCGTGGCAACTTGTAGTTTAACTTATTGTGTTAGTTATATTGTATTTTTGTTTATATTGACTATAGTCTATAACGGCTGTAATGATATAACGAGAATAATAATGAGTTTTAGTGTGAGGTCAAACGGTACTCGCGAGAGACCAGGCTTGGCAGGGTCTGGGAGAGCTTTCATGCTCTATCGAATGACCTCGTCATGGGAACTTTAGAGGGACTTGATTTGGAGGATTGAGAAGTGAGGCACCATTGGGGCTTGTCCTGAGCATCCTAGATATACCTGGTAAAACACCGAAGGGCCCTGGCCATGGAACCTCAGGAGGAGTAGCTTGGAGTTCCATCGGGCGTTGAGTTGTGAACTAAACAACCCTTTACTTGATGTCACATCTACTTTAGGTGATGTCACTAGCCAGCTAAACAATGTCAGACCTGCACTTGAGTAAACCATCGTAGTATTTGGGGCTGTCAGGCAGTTGGTGAGCCACCTCTGCGACAACAGCTCCCTGACACACAGTGGTTAGGCAAAATGCATGTCTTGGAATATAATGTTTATGACATGGAGACAACTAGTGCATCAGGTATTTAATGTTTGTGACATAAAGTGTGAGGGAGGTCTTTCACAGGCATTGATGACTGAGTTACCTCGAGGGTGGTGTGGGGGGCTATTTAAGGACCCCAACCACCTTTGAGGAGAGGATGATCTTTTGAGAGTTCAGAAGTTATTACTAGAGATAATACACACCAAAGATAGTTATTACAAACCATAGGGTTTATTCACTCACCATTGCCATTTATTACGAAGCTCTTAATACTTGACAGAGATTCTTGAGGGTGGTTGGCGTGTTTAGCTGCCTGCCAAGGTGTATCTAGGGTGCTTACTTCTTTCCCCTCTGGCTAAGTTACTTCTAAGTTTCATTACTACTTTCTAAGTTATACATGAGAGATTTATGAGTTTAAACTGAGTTCATCTTCATTAAGTTTGTGTTTGCATGTCCTATAATTAATCCAAGGTTTCGGCTAAATTAACTTATCATTACCGTACTCCAAAAGGGGTTACGCCTCCATCTTATCTAAACTACCCTCTTGCAATTATCTCAGGCATTAATTCCCCATTTTATCAAGTTCATTATTCTCTATTAGCCCCACCCTTTATGCAAGACTTACATCCTCAAACCATCTCTAGTCCCATACCTGGAGATCTCCAAACCACAAGTATATTCTAGCCTATCACTTAGGAAGAATACCTACTAACAATTACTACCTGGTCTTGATCCTTAACAACCGAAACAATGGAAAAGCATACTACTTAGATCCACCTCGAAAATATCCATGCTTAAATTCTGACACTAACTAGTCCCATACCTAGAAAGTATTACAAACCACAAAGGCGTACCTCCTAGACCCTTGCCTAACAAGTAGCCTAAGAGTAAGGTGAAAGCATAACTACCCTAAAAATTCCCATTGTCCCCGCGGTGTCGAATATGAACGCAATAACGATCACATAACGCATATTTCAACCTATAACAACAATTATTTCAATTAATCACAAGGTTTATATATCCAAATTATGTCCGTTTAATTATAATATTAATTAAATAATTTATTTTTCAATAACTTGTATAATTTTCATGCACATGCATATTTTCAGGGCATACAACCATAAGTTTCTATTATACGAGCTACACATAAATAACATGATTTTACGAGTTGAATTCAATTTATAAAGTTCATATGATTTATTATAACAAGCGAATGTCCATATATTTTAACGGAATCCCAACCTCTAATCTAAGCAAGCGAGAGTTTTGAGTCTTAATTCGTATTAATGATTTGAATAAAAATAGTCCCAACTTTAATTTCACTTTCCCTAATTAGCATCTCTAATTTAGTTTAGGAAAACGATGATTATTAGTATGTAGGCAACATTTAAAATGCATAATACTAAAGTGAAACAATAGAAGTAATTATGCCTGTAAAAATTCATTTGAAAAATCTAATTGGATGGTTGCATTTCTCTCAAGAAAATAATAAAGACAAGTTCTTGAGCGATCTTGAGAAAACACGGTTTAGCTCTTCAAAACTTGGATTGAAAGTTGATTTTAATGGGGTTTAGGTTTTGTACATGAGAGGAGGTATAAATATGGGAGGCTACTAATTTTAAAAGGCTAAAATTTGTTTTAATAACCCTAACCCGTGCCTTTTTATTTTAATAAAAGAAAAGAGTTTGAGTCCTATACAAACACTACAAAAAGAAACCTAGTTTCGACCCACTGTTCGAGCAAACCGGTGAAGTCCCCCAATTTTATATAAAAAGTTATAATTTCCCAAATTAAAATCCAATTTGATTTCTGATTAAAATTTCATTTTACTTAAATCAAAACCAATTTTTTAAGTATAAAAAGTAATTAATTCCAAAAATTTATTTTTTTCCTGAAATTTTAAATTTTTAAGAGATTTTACAGTTTTAAAATCACGTGGTGTAACATACTCCCCCACTAGTACAAGAATTTTGTCCTCAAAATTTAGCGAAGAATAAATGTAAAACTCGAGCAATAAAATAAGATTTACATATGTCGACCCGTAGAATGTCCCAATTGGGCGCCCATACACCCAATCCTACACGCACCTACACCACGAACAAAATACAATATACTTATAACTATATTTTGAACATATTTAAGAAAATAATACGTAACATGCTATTCCACTAGCCCCGCCTTGGCTCCTGCTTCACCTTCCATGCCCGAGGCTCCCGAGTCAGAAGTAAATAACACTTACCCACTGTAGGTGTTGCGGGCATTCCTTGTGCACCTGGTGCTCCTAGTGCTGGAGGCCCTTAGCCCTGCTTCTTCATGCACTTGAGATATCGGTGTCCTTCTTCTCTGTAATTAAAACATGAACCTCTAAAAGGTTCAGAATGCCTAGTTGGCGCTCGCTCCCCTTGTTATCCCTGACCTTGCTAAAAGGCCTGCTGCTCCTAACCCTGCTCGCTATTTCTTCCACAGCTAGCATTGTGACCCTTGTTCTCTCCATTTGCCTTGGACCCATTCACATATCTTACCCAACTTCTTGTGATAATTTACCCATTTATAACACCCCGCGTACTCTGACAAGCGAGGTGTTCAACCGCCACTGCTAAGCAACGCCGGAGTCACTAAATAAGTTATCATTCTCAACATGTGATAGAAATATGAGACATTAAATAAATTTCAATAGGATAATATTCAAATTTATCCAACCAATATAAACATTCATGCAATTTAAAATCCAACATCATGCTATCTCCAAAATAAATCCAACTCCAACTAATTAAAAACTCAAATGAAATAATCCAACTATAAATATCTGACTGAAATTCTAAAAAACTGTGGAACCGATTGACCCACAAATTCATAATTATAGTCTCATAATAAAAACGTTGGAATGAAAAGTAAATCTAAATTAGTAAAGTAGATAAAATAAATCTCCAGATGCACTCCCAAAAATCTTCAATCCATCATATGAAGCTACTCCAGCCACTATACTGGAAATGTTAGTCAACACAATAGGCTAGAGAATACTAGCTAGTTCTCCCAATTAGGGTTCGGGAACCCAGACAGAAACATTATGCATGATAAATATCACAATAGAGTATTTTAAATTAAAAGAGATATATTAACATGCGAATAAAACTAAATATCACTATCTACCCACATAACTAAGTCACCCCACTATCTAAGTCCCATTTATGTTATTATATCATCTAATTATGTTATAGCTATTAATTCAATTTTCGCAATTGTATTAAATTAATTCAACTCATTTTATTTATGTGACACCAGTATAGTCAGTTCACCCTTTTACGAGTCCTGCACATATTACTGGCACACCCAAGGTTTTTACACCACACACCTTCCCCTCACTATAGCGAGTTCGCTAAATTTCGTTATCCCTGCACATATTGGTGAGGTTCCATGCACGGCACATCACTATAGCCAGCTCACCCAATTTCATTAGCCCTGAACATATTGGTGATGTCATAACTAGTTCTCCCCTTATTGTTAGTCCTGCACATATTGGCGATGCAAATCCATTTTAATACATGTTTATTATCTTAGGCATTGATTCTCCATTTTATCAAGTTCATTATTCTCTATTAGCCCCACCCTTTGTGAAAGTGTTCATGAGCGATCTTGATAAAATACGGTTTAGCTCTTGAAAAACTTGGGTTGAAAGTCGATTTTAATGGGGTTTAAATTTTGTAGATGAGAGGAGGTATGAACATGGGAGGCTACTGCTTTTAGAGAAGGCTAAAATGTGTTGTAATAATCCTAAACTCGTTCTTTTTTTTTTAATTTTAATGAAAGAAAATTGTTTGAGACGTACACAAACACTACAAAAAGAAACCTACTTTTCGCCCATTATTTGAGCAAACTGATTCGCCCCCAGGGCCGAACCGGTTCGGATGCCCTGACAGACCCAAGTTCCCCAATTTTATATAAAAAGTTATAATTTCTCGGTTCTGATTAAAATCATATTACGTAAATCAAAACCAATATTTTTAAGTATAAAAATTAATTAATTCTGAAAATTTATTTTTTTCCCTAAATTATAAATTTGTAAGAGAATTTACAATTTTAAAATCATGAGTTGTTACACTTTATTCTTGTTATTCATTCACCATTTCTTCCTACAATCTTGATAGTTCATGCATAGTGATTAACAACATCACGTTCGACTAAGTTTTTAGAGGGTTGGGTTACATGAACCCAACCTAGGTGTTAGAGTTTGATACAAGCTTGAATGTGATCACAAGTCTAATTAGGATTTGATAAGTTGTCAAAACTAATGTTATTAGAATCTTAACTTCGTTTGTCGTAGGAAACTATAGCGTTTGTGAATATAATATGTGTATTGATAAGTTCGTGATTTACATTTATTGACTAAATATTGTGCATAGAAAAATCCTAACATATGTAGTGCTTTGATGAAATTGATGTTTCTTCTAATTAAATCTATAATTTTTGAAAATTTTGTATCTAGAGACAATATCTAAGGTTCGGGGGATTTGATCCCGATCCCACTTTTCTCAAATAGTTTCAAAAAGTCAAAATTTTTTAGTTTTCTCTTTCTTTTTGTTAAATTGCATTTATTAGTGTGTTTGCTTTAGCTATGTAGAAGATTGCATAAAAAATCATCACCTTTTTCTTTTTCTTTTGTGAGTTGATAATTAGATTTTATATGCCTTCTCTTAGTAGTCATTACAATTTTGTCCTGATCCCTGAGGATCGACCTCGACTTACCGGGATTATTACTTGAGCGATTGGCTTACACTTAAGTCATAGGTACACGCACTGTACAAATATTTTTCATCACGTCAAGTTTTTGGCATCTTTGTCGGGGACTAGGTTAGGTCGAATTAGCCAAAGGATATAACTCTAATTTTAAAAAAACCAAAAATATCATAAAACCCAAAAATTAAAAAAAAAATAAAAAAACAAAATATTATCTCGTGGTTTAAATGCAAAATACTCACCCCCAATCCTTATTCAAATCCCTATCCTCCTACATTACACGAAAATCCAACAATTGAACTCACTCCTACTGGCCCTTACACTCTAAACTCTCCAAACTTCTGGGTACCAAAATTTACACCCCTAGTCATACCACGAGTCATACGTCTAGGAAATTCGGTGAGGAAAGTGATTCTATAAGTGTTAGGGCAATGTCTGATCACGCTAGTTTTGGAACGGGTGAGGGAGTGATGTCGTATCTCCCCATAAGAGATATCTTATACTCCGAGCAAACCGTCACTCCGGGATGCATTATATTCTCGTATAATGCAGGGCAGTTTCACTTTAGCAATGGGATGATTCAGATTCTACCAACAATTCATAATATGGAGTTGAAAAAGCCCTACCTCCACATTAGAGAGTTCGAGGAGGCATGCGAAACATTTAATGATCAAACGTGCACCCAAAACATATTGCACCTGAATCTTTATCCCTTTTATCTTAAGGACAAGGCCAAGACTTTGCTTTGATGACTAGAACCGAACTCAATTGGCATGTGGAGGGATATGCAGGCTAAGTTTCTCAAAAAGTTTTTTTTCGCACATAGGACCAATTCTATTAGGGCTCAAATTCAGATCTGTAGGGAAAACGAGAATGATCCCTTCGATACATGTTGGGAGAGGTTCATCGAGTTAATTAACATTTTCCCTCGCCGTGATTTTGATAAGTGGAGACTCATCTCCTACTCTATCATGGGTTAAGCCTATGTTCCGAGCAACTCATTGAAACTATGTGCCCGGGGGAGTTCTTAGGGTTACGCGCGGACGATGCATAGGCCCACTTTGTGTATATCGTTGAGACTACTCAAGCGTGGGACACATCGGATCCGAACACCCAACCCAAATCCAGACACATAACTACACCAAAAACTATAATTTGGCACACCTTGATATTAAAAATCTGGTATAGTTTAAAACTGTGCCAAAATTTGGCACGGTTTAATGGCTATTTGGCACACTTTAAAATAGTGCCAAAATTTGGCACTATTTTAAAGTGTGCCAAAATGGAGTACACTTACTAAAATATATAATACCCCCCAAAAAATTAGAGAAACATTACATGTTCCCGCTCTTGTCCCGCTCTGTCTCCTCATTCTCGCTCTCACCCCGCTCTCGGTTCGTTCTCTCTCCGACCAGCGCTCTCTCTCCGACCTAACCAAACAACCATCCATCCACTAAACAACAAACCCTCACGACCTAACCAAACCCATATCTGTTCCCCACCTACACCATCTCCATTCACCATCGAACCCGTATATGTTCATCCTAGATTTATTCGATTTGGTTTGCCATTCATGATCTACAATGTTCATAGATCTATGATTCAAGTCCAAAAAATTTCTTGATATCTGCGATTCACAGATTTACGGTTTGGTTTAATTTCAGATTTTTCATTTAAGAGGTAGTGTTTTTTGTTTCTTAATCGGGTTAGTAGAGTTCTGATTCGTGGGTTTTGTTGTAATTAACTTTCATTTTACTACTTTGCTCTTATTCTAGTGTTGCTAAGTAGTGGACTTTTTTTAAACTAAACACGATTTGATCTTAATTTAATAACTCTATCTGTGCAGTGTAGGTTTGATTATTTATGTTATGCCACACACTGTTTTTTCAACATAAACGGGTTAGAATACAAAAGCCAAGCATGTTAGAGAGGGAAGTTTAGAACACATAAAGTATGTCTGGATATGAAGATAAAATAGAGTGATTTAGGGTGGAATATTGTTTCTTTTAGTATAATTTGTTTATATTTTTATTTTATTTTATTCAAATTAGTTGACATATATCTAATTATCCTTTTTTTCTAACATTCTGTTTATATGTTTTTTGAAATTCCATAGATTTTTGTGGTCCTTTGTGGCTAAACAAAAAAGGACTTCTTCCAACCTGCTCCCATTCACGGGTATTCTATAATGACCATCTAGGTGTGAACTTAATGTTGTTTTGAGTTTTGAGAGTAACTAAGATTGAATTTAATATTAGAGTCTCCACTTTTAGTCAAAGTCAGTTTGCATTTTGATACAATTATGAAGGATTTTAACCCTCGATCATACACCCCCACCATACACTGCCATCATACACCACCTATACCATTTAACCCGGCACCACCATCCATACACCACCTACACCTAAGAACCTACCAAACTAACGAGAGAAACCAATTTTAATTTCTATTTGCAGATGCTCGGTTTCTCTTTCTATTTACAAATTCAAGGTATGAATTTAACTAGGGATTTTCACTTGCTCCGATTTCTCTCTATATTTACGATTTAATATATTTTTAAAGTTGCGTTTATGTTTAGTAGAAAATATATTGGTATTGTAATTTGTTGACTTTTTATGTTTCATATACTTTGGCTCCCATTGCACATGCATTTTTTTAATTTGCAATGCATACTTTTTATTTTAGTTTCAAAGAGATTTTAAAGTTGAAGTGTCTTGATGTTTTTTTTTTTTATTTAGGGTCTAATTATAGATTATGCTTCTATGTAGGTTCTCTTCATAGAAAGAAGTCTTCAGATTTGTAATGGCTAATATTTTATTTAAACCTAAGGTGATTCCTTTATTCCTCTATCATAATTGTACCAACTGATTTCAATGCAATGCCAGATCATTTTGTTGCGATTATATTAGATTTCCCGAATATCATCGTGTTAAAATCTCCTGACTTCGTTTGGAAGTACTTACCCTCACTGATTGTTAAAATCTTCTGACTTCGTTTGGAAGTGCTTACCCTCATAGCTACTTGCGTATCCATGTAATGATTGTAGGACCATATTAACTTTCACCCTGAGTTTTTATTTATTATAACCCCTCTTTTGTATGTTTGAGATATATTCCCCAAAGCATTGGTAAATCTATCTAAGTGTCATTTTGAGGGCCTTATATTACATTATGTGAGCTTTAGCGATGCTTTTGTGAGTGATTCTCAAATTATTATATAAGTGAGGGTGTAATACGAAAGTTCAAGTAACAGTGAGGGCGAAAGTAAAAAATTATTCATATGTTGATCATTGTTTTCCTTATGTAGATTGTATCGTAGATATGCAAGACAATGGAATCTATAGGCTTTCTTAAAATCGACACACCGGTTCCACAGGTTTGTAAATTTCTTTATGTTCATGTTCGATTGATTCATCTTGTGGCTATAGTTGATTGCTTAAAGGCACCAGAAAGATTAGAAAACATAAACGTTTAATAAAAAAATATTTCCTTTTAGACAAGTGAAAACTCAAATGTCCCGTAAAAGGTACTTACACCTCGCAGAGGGCCAATATAACTCGTAGGAACTGACCGCGTAGTCACGGGACATATGGTTTGAGAATACAATGATAATTTTAAAATATCTAGACTTTGGCTTAAAAACATGCCGTTAGGGGCTGAAAACCTAAACTAGACCCCAAATGACCCCATAAGAGGCAGGAAAACCTAGCACGGGGCCAGTGTAACTCATAGAAATTGACCTTGTAGTCACGATTCTCCCGATTTCAGAATATGATGATAATGTGAAAATATCCAGATTAGGTTTAAAAATAAGTCGTTAAAGGGTGAAAACCCAAACCAGCCCCCAAACGGCCCTGTAAGAGGCACAAACACCTCGCACGGGACCAATGTAACTTCTAGGAAATGGCCGTGCAGTCACGGGTCTCTCGATTTGAGAATATGACCATAATTTAAAAATATTTAGTTTATTCTTAAAAACATGTCGTTTGAGGGTGAAAACTCAAACTAGCCCCCAAACGGTCCCGTAAAAGGAACTAACACCTCGCACGGGGCCAATGTAACTTATAGGAACCAACCACGTAGTCACCAGACATATGGTTCGAGAATACGATGCTAATTTGGAAATGTCTAGACTTTGGCTTAGAAACAAACCGTTAGTGGATGAAAACCCAAACTAGACACCAAATGGCCCCTTAAGAGGCACGAACACCTCGCACGGGGCTAATGTAAGTCGTAGAAATTGACCGCGTAGTCGTGGGTCTCTCGATTTGAGAATATGATGATAATTTGAAAATATATAGATTAGGCTTAAAAACTAGCCGTTAAAGGGTGAAAATCCAAACCAACCCCTAAACGGCCCCGTAAGAGCCACGAACACCTTGCATGGGACTAATGTTACTTATAGGAATTAATCGAGTAGTAATGCCTCTCCCAGATTGAGAAAATGACGATAATTTAAAAAATTTTAGATTATTTTTAAAAACATGTCGTTTGAGGGTGAAAACTCAAACCAGCCACCAAATGGCCCCGTAAAAGGTACTAACACCTCGCACGGGGCCAATCTAACTCGTAGGAACTGATCGCGTAGTCACGGCACCTATGGTTTGAGAATACGATGATAATTTGAAAATATCTAGACTTTGGCTTAAAAACATGTCGTTAGTGGGTGAAAACCTAACTAGACCCCAAATGGCCCGTAAATGACACAGACATCTCGTATGGGACCAATGTAACTCGTAAGAATTGACCGCATAGTCGCGGGTCTCTCGATTTGAGAATATGACAATAATTTGAAAATATCTAGATTGGGCTTAAAAACAAGACGTTAAAGGGTGAAACCCAAACCAGCGCCCAAATGGCCCCTTAAGATGCACGAACACCTCGCACGGGACCAATGTAACTCATAAAAATTAACCGCGTAGTCATGGTTCTCTCAATTTCAGAATATGACGATAATTTGAAAATATCTACATTAGGCTTAAAAATAAGCCGTTAAAGGGTGAAAACCCAAACCAAGCCCTAAACGGCCCCATAAGAGGCACGAACACCTCGTACGAGACCAATGTAACTTGTAAGAATTGACCGTGTAGTTGTGTGTCTCCCAGTTGAGAATATGATGATAATTTAAAAATATTTAGATTATTCTTAAAAACATGTCGTTTGAGGGTGAAAACTCAAACCAACCCCTAAATGGCGCCGTAAAAGGCACTAACACCTCGCACGGGGCCAATGTAACTCGTAGGAACTGATCGCGTAGTCACGAGATATATGGTTTGATAATACGATGATAATTTGAAAATATATAGACTTTGGCTTGAAAACATGTTGTTAGTGGGTGAAAACCTAAACTGAACCCCAAATGGCCCCGTAAGAGGCACGAACACCTCGTACAGGACCAATGTAACTCGTAGGAATTGAGTGCATAGTTGCGGGTCTCTCGGTTTGAAAATATGATGATAATTTTAAAATATCTAGATTAGGCTTAAAAATAAGCCGTTAAAGGGTGAAAATGCAAACCATCTCCCAAACGGCCCCGTAAGAGGCATGAACACCTCGCACGGGACCAATGTAACTTGTAGGAATTGACCGTGTAGTCACGGTTCTCCTGGTTTCAGAATATGACGATAATTTAAAAATATCTATATTAGGCTTAAAAACAAGTCATTTAAGGGTGAAAACCCAAACCAGTCCCCAAACGCCCTCATAAGATGCACGAACAGCTCGCACAAGACCAATGTAACTTGTAGGAACTGACCGTGTAGTCACGGGTCCCCCGATTTGAGAACATGATGATAAATTAAAAACATTTAGATTATTATTAAAAATAAGCCATTTGAGGGTGAAAACTCAAACCATCCCCCCGTAAAAGGCACTAACACCTCGCACGTGATAGTGTAACTCATAGGAACTGACCGCGTAGTCACGGGACATATGATTTGAGAATACGATGATAATTTGAACATATCTAGACTTTGGCTTTAAAACATGTCATTAGTGGATGAAAACCTAACTAGACCCCAAAAGGCCCCATGAGAGGCACGAACACCTCAAACGGGACCAATGAAACTCGTTGGATTTAACCGCGTAGTCGCGGGTCTCTCGATTTGAGAATATGACGATAATTTGAAAATATCTAGATTAGGCTTAAAAACAAGCCGTTAAAGGGTGAAAACCCAAACCAACTCTAAAACGGCCCCATAAGAGGAACAAACACCTCGCACAAGACTAGGCCTGTCAACGGATCAGATTTTATCCGAATCTGATTCGTTTACACGCATTTGGATGACACCTTGAAATCCGATTACCCGATTACCCGTTTATTAAATGGAGCGGATTTTGATTTATATGATCCGATCCGTTAATAATCCGATCCGATTAATATATATCTATATATATAATATTTTTAATTTATATATATATATATATATATATATATATATATATATATATATTGTATTTAGAAATTTATTAATATTTTACATATATATTTTAATAGTTATTTATAATAGTTTATATTAATATATATTATATTTATTTATAATAGTAATTTATATTATAATAGTTATTTTAATATATTTTTTGAAATATATATTATAATAGTTATTAATAATATATACTCTATTTTGAAATTTATAATAGTTATTTATAATATTATAATGGGATCGAATTGGATTAACGGATCGAATTAACGGATTCGGATTCAAAACCCTAATTAATAATCCGTCGGATAATAGGATCAGATTCGAATTCATTTAACATAAATGGATTCCGATTTGGATTGGCCTGATCCGGTCCGAATCCGACCCATTTTAGGGTTACACGGGACCAATGTAACGTATAGGAACTAACTGTGTAGTCACGGTTCTCCTGGTTTCAGAATATGATGATAATTTGAAAATATCTAGATTAGGCTTAAAAATAAGTCGTTAAAGAGTGAAAACCCAAACCAACCCCTAAACGGCCCTGTAAGAGGCACGAACACCTCGCACGGGACCAATATAACTTGTGGGAACTGACCATGTAGTCATGGGTCCCCCAATTTGAGAACATGACGATAATTTAAAAATATTTAGATTATTCTTAAAAATAAGCCGTTTGAGGGTGAAAACTTAAACCATCCCCATAAAAGGCAATACCACCTCGCACGGGTCAATATAACTCATAGGTACTGACCGTGTAGTAACGGGACATATGGTTCGAGAATACGATGATAATTTGAAAATATCTAGACTTTGGCTTAAAAACATGTCGTTAGTGCGTGAAAACCTAAACTACACCCCAAATGGCCCCGTAAGAGGCATAAACACCTCGTACGGGACCAATGTAACTCACAAGAATTGACCGTGTAGTCGCAAGTCTCCCGGTTTGAGAATATGATGATAATTTAAAAATATCTAGATTAGGCTTAAAAATAAGCCGTTAAAGTGTGAAAACCCAAACCAGCTCCCAACGACCCGTAAGAGGCACGAACACCTTGCACGGGACCAATGTAACTCGAAGGAACTGACCACGTAGTCACGGTTCTCTCGGTTTCAGAATATGATGGTAATTTAAAAATATCTAGATTAGGCTTAAAAACAATTCGTTAAAGGGTGAAAACCTAAACCAGCCCCCAAATGGCCCCGTTAGAGGCACGAGCACCTCGCACGGGACCAATGTAACTTGTAGGAACTGGTCGTATAGTCACGGGTCTCTCAGTTTGAGAATATTATGATAATTTAAAAATATTTAGATTAATCTTAATAACATGCCGTTTGAGGGTGAAAACTCAAACCAACCCCCAAACGGCCCCGTAAAAGTCACTAACACCTCGCATGGGACCAATTTAACTCGTAGGAACTGATCGTGTAGTCACGGGACATATCGTTTGAGAATACGATGATAATTTGAAAATATCTAGACTTTCTCTTAAAAACATGTCAGTAGTGGGAGAAAACATAAACTAGACACCAAATGGCCCCGTAAGAGGCAGGAATACCTCGCACGGGGCTAATGTAACTAGTAGGAATTGACAACGTAGTCGTGGGTCTCTCGATTCGAGAATATGACGGTAATTTGAAAATATCTAGATTAGGCTTAAAAGCAAGCCATTAAAGGATGAAAACCCAAACCAGCGCCCAAACGCCTCCTAAGAGGCACGAACACCTGGCACGGGACCAAGGTAACTTGTAGGAACTGATCGTGTAGTCACGGTTCTCCCGCTTTTAGAATATGATGATAATATGAAAATATCTAGATTAGGCTTAAAAATAAGTCATTAGAGGGTAAAAATCCAAACCAACCCCCAAACGGCCCCGTAAGAGGCACGTACACCTCGCACTGGACCAATGTAACTTCAACGAACTGACCATGTAGTCACGAATCTCTCGGTTTGAGAATATGATGATAATTTGAAAATATTTAGGTTATACCTAAAAACATGTCGTTTGAGGATGAAAACTCAAACTAGCCCCCAAACGGTCCCGTAAAAGGCACTAACACCTCGCACGAGGCCAATATAACTCGTAGGAACTGATCATGTAGTCACGGGACATATGGTTTGCGCATACGATGATAATTTGAAAATATCTAGACTTTGGCCTAAAAATATACCGTTAGTGGGTGAAAACCCAAACTAGACACCAAATAGCCCAGTAAGAGGCACGAACACCTCGCACGGGGCCAATGTAACTCGTAGAAATTGATCGCGTAGTTGCGGGGTCTCTCGGTTTGAGAATATGATGATAATTTGAAAATATCTATATTAGGCTTAAAAATAAGCCGTTAAAGGGTGAAAATCCAAACCAACCCTCAAACGGCCCCGTTAAAGGCACAAACACCTCGCACGGGACCAATGAAACTTGTAGGAATTGACCGTGTAGTTACGAGTCTCTCGATTTAAAAATATGACGATAATTTAAAAATATTTAGATTATTTTTAAAAACATGCCATTTGAGGATAAAAACTCAAACCTAGCCCCTAAATGGCCCCATAAAAGGCACTAACACCTTGCATGGGACCAATATAACTCGTAGGAATTGACCGTTTAGTCACGGGACTTATGGTTTGAGAATATGATATTATTTGAAAATATCTAGACTTTGGCTTAAAAACATGTCGTTAGTGGGTAAAAACCTAAACTAGACCCCAAAGGCCCCGTAAGAGGCACAAGCACCTCATACTGGACCAATGTAACTCGTAAGTAGGGCTGTAAATCGGGTTGGGTGAGCCGGGCTTGGGCTTGCTCAGGCTCGGCCCGAATTCACTTTCCCATGATCAAGCCCGAACAATTTTTTCCTACTTAAGCCCGAACGCGGCTCATAAATGTTACGGAATTCGGTCCCGATTTCGGGCAGACCCGATTTCAATTTTTTTGTTAAAAAATTTTGAATTACTATTTATTTTCTTATATTTTCATCATAGACAAAATGTACACACTAAAATATAATTGATATTTCATCAAATAAAATATATATTTATGAAATATATTAAATTAAAACATGGTAAATAGGAGTGGAAACATACAAATGCCTATTAAATTTCATACATTTAGCGTTATTTGATCACTAACAAGGCCCTATTATGACTTGAACAATTAATAAATAAAATACCCATAATGAGATTAACAATAAAATCACAAAAAAGAAAATCTCATGGAATTTAATGGATTATGACAAATGAAACTTAAAAAAAAGTAGTAAATAAAATAAAAGAATGAAACCTAATTAAACAATGTCAACATAAATATGTTATATTATATAAATTATTTATTTATTTATTTATAGGTTCGAAGTTCGGGCTTCAGGCCCAATTCAGGCTGGCAAAGTTCGGCTCAAGCTCGGCCCAAAATTCATTCGGGCTTGAAATTTTGGCTCAAGCTCGGCTCGGCTCAAACTCAAATAAAGCTCGGCCCGAAAGGGAGGGCTTTGAGCCTCGGTGGCTCAATTTATGGGCCTACTCATAAGAATTGATCGCGTAGTCGCGGGTCTCTCGGTTTGAGAATATGACGATAATTTGAAAATGTCAAGATTGCTTAAAAATAAGCCGTTATAGGGTGAAAACCAAAACCGTCCCCCAAACGACCCCGTAAGAGGCACGGACACCTTATACATGACTAATGTAAGTCGTAGGAACTGACCGCGTAGTCACGGGTCTCTCGATTTTAGAATATGAAGATGATTTGAAAATATCTAGACTAGGCTTAAAAACAAGATGTTAAAGGGTGAAAACTCAAACTAGTCCTCAAACGGCCCCGTAAGAGGCACTAACACCTCGCATGGGACTAATGTAATTCGTAGGAGATGACCACGTAGTTAAAAGATATCCGATTTGAGAATGCAATAATAATTTTAATTCGTATAAGCTTGAATAAGATTTTTTTTAAAATTACTCGGTTACTAATATCATCTCCTTTTTGTATCTTATTTTTTTGCAGGATAACATTTTGTTGTTAGCTTTTATCTATGTGGAACACATGAAGTCAATGGTTTACAACAAGGGGATTCTTTACTTAATGTCGTTAATATTCAGGATTCTATTTTTTTGTGTTATGGTCGTGCAGGCTTTTGTAGTTTTATTGTTAGCTTTTATGGCCGTGCCGTCTTTTGTAACTTTATTGTTATATTTTATGGTCGTACGGGATTTACCTTACACACGTATTATATTAGCAGGTTTTAGAATGTCCAAAAAATAGTGGAAACTCTGCCAATGTTTTTGGTCCGTGAACTATTAATACTTGTAATATTTTTAAAGTTTGTATGTACATTACTTTATCAACAACTATCGAGATTCGCAATTTGTGAATTTTCTTGCTTTCAAATAATTAATTTTTTTCTTTGATCCAAAAAATTTGGCACAGTTCAAAAATGTGCCAAAAGTGTATCAAATTTTGGCACGGTTTTGAACTGTGCCAAAAGAGTACCAAAATGTACTCAATCTGGCACAGTTACAAAATGTGCCAGAATTCTAGCACAGTTTTAAAGTGTGCCAGAAGTGTTCCTGTTTGGTCAAATCTGGCACACATTTAAACTGTGTCAGAAAAAAATGGCCATTTTCGAACACCTAATTATGGCACAATTTAAAACCATACCCGATTTGATCTGACATAGTTTTAAATCGTGCCAGATTGCTATTTTTGGTGTAGTGTATATCCACGGCTCCTTCATCTTCCAGATTATATCAATTGGACAAGGAGTATAAGTTGTGGCTTCAAATTAATCAACTAGCCAAGATATTAGAAGATGTGGTCGAATCTAGGGAGAGAGATATATCCGGCTCCACTTGAGCAATTATGGAGGAGATGTGTGCAGTTTATGAGGTGAAGCATTTAACAAAGGAATGTGCGATGATACCCGCCTACAAATTTATGCTACAAGAGGAAGTTGAGGTAGTGGGAGACAATAAGGGTAATTTTAATGCCACTCAGGGGAATTATTATAATCCCTCATGGCTAAACCATCCCAGTTTTAGTTACGGGAAATAGAATGCAACAATAAACTTGAATCCACATGTTGCCCGACAACCGCCACCACTCCTATTGTATCAACAAGCACCACATATGCAAGCTCCCCCTCCCGCGCCTTATATAATCCCATAGCAGAAGAGTCTTAAGGACATTTTATCTCAATTTACGCAAACTCAATCAACGATAAACACCAAAATCACTAAAAAAAAATTTGGCTTAAAGGTGCCATAGTCTAGGTTGCAATCTTCCCTAATTTTCCAAGAGAAGGGTAAGTCTCCTGCCCAAGGCCAAAGACCTCCCCAATGTCAAAATTGTGTTATCTCCAATATCGATGAAGCCAAAGAGTAATGTCAAGCGGTAACCGCTCTACGTAGTGGGAGAGTTTTTGACTTGTCACCTCCCCAACACGACGAGAAAAAAGACAAGGAGGTTTCGCCCAACAGAATTGAGGTCGTAGATGCCCCCTAGGATGAGAGTGATAAATATGATACAGTTAGGCCCAAGGTGGTAGTGAAACCCCTTAATGCCTCTCCTTACCCTCAACAGTTGGTCCCTCCTCCTAAGGGGACTCCCGTGACGACATCTTTGAAGTTCTTAAGAAATTAAACCTTAATTTACCTTTTATCCAAGCTGTCAAATGAATTATTTCATATGCAAATTTTCTCAAGGACTTACTCACGGTGAAATGTATATTAAATGTAAAGAAGAAGGTGTTCTTGGCACAAAACGTAAGTTCAGTACTTTTGAGTGACCTATGGTCGAAGTATAAAGATTCGAGTGCTCCTACCATTTCATGCATCATAAGAGAGATTAAAATTGATAGAGCATTATTAGATTTGGGTGAGTGTTAACATTCTCCCTCACTTTATTTATAGACAACTAAACTTGGGAGACCATAAACCCACAAAAATTACTCTCCAACTCGTGAATCATTTTGTGAAGATACCTTAGGGGATGTTTGAATACATGATTGTCCAAGTAGACAATTTAAACTTCCTGGTAGATTTTATTATTTAGGACATGGAGTCCTCTTCATCATTGAGTCATCATGTTCCCGTGATCTTTGGCTGCCCATTCTTAGCTACGGCTAATGAGTTGATTTAAAAGTGAAATAGGCAAATGTAGCTCACGTTTGGGAATGTGACACTCAAGACTAATATCTTCAACATCACAAAGAAAATGGGCGATGAGGATGAGTTACACGAGTCGAATCTTATAGATGAGGTTGTACAGAAAGACTTTGAGGGTAACCACACTAGGGGTCTGCTAGTGTCTAGTTACGGTGAGTGAGAGTGATAGCGCATACACCGATTTCAAGTGAGAGGTGAAGGAGATGCAAGATTTATTGAATGTGGGTGAGAGAGATGAGGACGTGAGAGATATTAGTTGGGACTATAGATTAGAGGAACTACCACTTAGGGAATCACGCGCGGTTCCCTTTGATGTGAAATCCCCCCCGCCCCCCCGAGTTGAATAAGCTTTCTTCTAATGTCATGTATGCTTATTTGGGATAGGGTGAAGCATATCCTGTTATTGTCTCCTCGAGCCTAAATAAAGAGAAATAAGGAAAGCTCATGGACATTTTGAGGAAGCACTAAAATTCTTTTGGTTGGACCATCGCGAATTTTAAGGGTATTAGTTCTTTAATTTGTATCCATAAAATCCACCTAGAGGAGGACGTGAAGCCTTGTAGGAAAATGCAAAGGCGTTTGAACCCGACAATGAAAGATGTCATACGAGAGGAAATTATAAAGTTATTTGATGTGAGCATCATCAATCCCATCTCGGATAGAAAATGGATGAGTCAAATTCAATTCGTCCTGAAGAAGTCGAGAACGAATGTGGTTGAAATAAAATGGGGGAACTTATCCCAAAACGTACCACCATCGGGTGGCACATTTGTAATGACTTCTGAAAGCTCAATGTCATCACTCGAAAAGACCATTTTCCTTTGTCGTTGATGAACCAAATGCTAGAGAGATCCGCGGGCCACCTATTTTACTGTTTCTTAAATGGTTATTCCAGGTACAATTAAATTGAGGTGGATGTTTTAGATAAAGAAAAAACTAAGTTCATATGTCCATTTGGCATGTTTTCCTATAAAATTATGCCACTTGGATTGTGTAATGCACATGTGATATTTCAATAGTGCATTCTTATTCTATTTAGCAATATGGTCGAAAGGGGCCTTCAAGTGTTCATGGACGATTTTGGTGGCTTCAGCCCCTCATTTGACCATTGCCTCACTAATCTTAAGAAGGTACTAGCCCGATGTGTGGAAAAGAACTTTTTACTAAATTAGGAGAAATTACATTTTATGGTTATCTAAGGCATAGTTCTTGGCCACATAATGTCATCTAAGGGGATAGAGGTCGATAGGGAAAAAATTGACGTCATTGCTTAACTTCCCCCACCTGTCACTAAAGGACATTGTGCTCTTTCTTGGGGCACGTGGGTTTTATCTTAGTTTATTAAGGACTTCAGTGCCACTTCTAGGCCCTTAAGTAACCTACTTCTGAAAGATTCGCCCTTTGAGTGGAGTGGAGAGTGCCAAGAAGATTTTGAAAAATTAAAAAGCATGCTAATCTCTACTCCCATCATGCAAGCTTCGGATTGGACCCTTCCATTTGAGCTTATTGGTGAGGCGAGTTATTATGTAGTGGGGGATATTTTAGGTCAACGAAGGGATACGAAGGTTTATGTCATATAATATGATAGTCAGACTTTAATCGGGCCTCAATTGAATTACTCCACCATGGAGAAAGTGTTTATAGAAGTAGTATTCGCCCTCAAAAAATTCCGTTCATACCATATCGGGTCACCCATAATGTGCTTTACCGATCACAGGGATTTAAAAATATCCTTTCCAAGGAGGATGCGAAGCTGAGCCTCATTAGGTGGATCTTACTACTCCAAGAATTTGATATTTCCATTAAAGAAAAGAAAGGAGTAAAGAACATCGTAGCTGATAATCTATCAAAACTCTCGTCCGACGTACCTAAAGATCCTATACCCATAGATGCGTATTTTTTGGATGAGCAATTATTTTCCACATTCTCCCTTCCTTGGTTTGCAAATATAATAAACTATCTTGTCACGGGGGCCATGCCCTCCGATTGGACACCGCGAGAGAAGAGGAAGTTCTTCACTTGGTCGCACATGTTTTTCTATGATGATCCTTATTTGTTTAAATATTGCGTCGACCAAATAATCCGAAGATATGTGTCGGATGATGAGATCCCTAGTGTCGTCCAATTTTGTCATTCAGAAGCGTGTGGAAGCCACTTTTCCACAAAAGATATGGCCGCCAAGATTATTCAAAGCCGTATCTATTGGGCCATAATCGTCCAGATATGAATACACATTGCAAATCTTACGATAGGTGCCAAAGAATGGGAGCTATTACTCGACGAGACATGATGCCATTGACCCCTATTCTCGGCATTGAGATATTTAACTATTGGGGCATCGACTTCAAGGGACCTTTCCCTACTTCCTTTGGTTTCCTATACATCCTTGTCACGGTAGATTATGTGTTTAAATGGGTAGAGGACATATCTACTAGTAAGAATGACAATAAAGTAGTGGTAATGTTCAGCCACGAACACGTACTCTCTCGCTTCGGTGTTCCAAATGCCATTATTAGCGACAACAACACGTATTTTTACAAAAGGCCATTTGAAAAGTTAATGAAAAAGTATAGTATCATCCACAAGGTCAAGACAACTTACCACCCGTAAATTAATGAGCAAGATGAGTTAGCAACTCAAGAGATCAAACACATTCTCGAAAAGTGCATTGATCCTAACCGTAAGGATTGGTCTAGTTGATTGATCGATAAACTATGGGATTATATTAATGCATACAAGAACCCCTTCAGAATGTCCCCATTCCTATTTGTCTATGGCAAGCCATTCATTCTCCTCGTTGGGCTCTAGCACAAAGCATATTGGGCCATTAAAAGGTTGAATTATGATCTTGACAAAGCTGGTGAAGTGCAAAAAATTGCAATTCCACGAGTTGGAAGAAATACGCAATGATGCGTATTAAAGCACCCGTATTACCAAAGAGAGGATGAAACTCGCACATGAGCAAAACATCAGTCGAAAAGAGTTTCGTTCGGGTCAAAAAGTTCTTTTGTACAACTCATGACTCCATTTATTTCCCGATAAGTTATGTTCGCGGTGGATCGGCCCATTCATCAGTTTTCCTTGGTGAGATAAACTCATAAAATTCGAAAGATGGGGACACATTCCAATTGAATGGACAACGCTCAAAGCCATATCTAGAGGCGTGTGTTGAGAAAGCCGATGCAATCTAGTTATTGGACCCCATATACGGGGACGAGTAGGATTGAATGAGAGGTCGTCGTACTCTGACGCACATGGGGTGAATTATTTGCAGTGTTTTTGAGTCTATGTGTGTTTAAAGTGTTTATATGTATGTCGAGTCCACATTGGTGAGAGATACGAGCGTCGATTTTACCCTAAAGCCCCACGAGAGACAAAAAGTCAGTAGTGCAGAGAGTTTTGAGTGTCTTCGGTCACCTTAGTCAATTTAAAATCATTGTGGAGAGTTTGTACCCTTACCCCACCCCCACCTCTAGGAAATAGTGGAAAAAGAGGACAAAAAGCCATTTGGACAACAAAAGAACTCAAACCGGTTCGCCCCCGAACGGATTCGTTCCTCAGTCCGAATCGGTTTGTGTACTTGTGCTACCAACCCGAGATTCATCCACTTTCTTCATCTTCCTTCCAACCTTTTCACATTCTTTCCTCCTAAAACACCCCTTCCCTCCACACACACACAGCTTTTTAACCTTTTCACTCCCTCCCACACAAAAACACTCCATTTCCCGTTACCCATCCATTTCCCACCAACATCCCTTCATTTTACCACCCTTTCCCATCCCCTACCCACCTACAAATACAACCCTCCCCCACCCTTTTCCCCTACACCAAACCTTATCTTCTTCCCCATTACATACTCTTCCATTCTCCCTAAATTTCCTTCTCCCACCATGCCTCGCAAACGTACCATCTTCCCCGTGTGTTAAGTGACCAAATACACCTCTACGGACATCGAAGACGATGACGCACGGGAGGGGTTCTACTCCACTGAAGAGCGTGATTGGGCCAATATCGAATTTAGCCTCACCCACACTATTTTGATTGAGCGACGAGTGGTGTGGGAAGAAATTCCCGCCAAAATTACGCAACTTTTTGCTCGTCTTAGTTGGTGCCAATGGTTAAACATCGTGAACGCGGCCTATGAAAATATTATTCGACTAAGGCACCATTGTACGCACTTCCCGATGTCAATATGAGGCATTGGTCAACAGTACAAAAGTCCCTCTCTCCCTAAACATAATCAAGCGAAAGATGCGGGCCTTGGGCATCAACATGTACGAACCTCACAAATATACCAATGCCGCTCCTCCGCTCACTGAGAAAGTGGGTGTCGCAGGTTAGGTGCCAGGCACCGAGTGGAAATGAAACACATTCCCCGCCAGGAAACTTCTCCCGTATGCCCGCTATTCTAATCTCATCATTTGCGGCACACTCCTCCCGATGACCAATAACTCCACAATTCAGATCTGTCATGGTACTTTCCATTACCATTTTATTGACGAGGACCCTCGAATTAGCCTTGCCCAAATCTATCTCAAGGAGATCATTGTCGTGACCTTTGACACGATCAGGAAGATGTCGCTCCCCTATGGTAATTTCTTTTTTAAACTTTTCCACGATGCTTCAGTCTCCGGATGGGGCTCTGTTGCATGTTCCCCAAAGCCCATCAATGCTACCTCCATCGAGCGTAGTTCAATTCATTTGCGGAATGTACAAGTCCCACCCGAGATGATGTTTGAAGACGTGAAAATGAGCGAGGGTGACGAAGGTGATGAAAGTGCAGAGGAAAAAGAAATTGGGGGAAAATCCCAATAGGTAGACAAGGAGGCTGACCCAGATAACAAGGCCAATTTTGATGAGCACACTTACGATACGGGGTCATTCATAGCCTTATGGGCCATATTAAGATGCGCCTCAATTGGTTTATTGTCAAATTCTAAGAGGACCGACGACTGAATGTTCATGACTATCGTCGTGACATGAGCATGATAATGCAGCTTTAAGTGAACATGTACTGTTTGAATATGGGTCTGGCCTCACAATTCTCGAATTTTTTCTATGACCCATTCACCCGCGATCCGAATGCCCCCGACCTGTCCCATTAGCTTATTGGCCATGTTTTTTTATCTTTTATATAGTTCCTTTTTTTATTACTTATATTTCAAGGACTTTGTAATTGATTTATCTTTCATTAATGCAAGTTGTTTATGTTTATATACTGTCTTATTACATTTAAAAAACTGCTTGTTTCCATTTCACACTCTTTCTTTCTTATTTAGATTTAGTCATTTTGCTTGAGGATAATGAAAAAGTCTAAGTTAGTGGGGGGTATACGCGTGTTTTTAAACTTTCCAAATTTTAAAATGCTCCCCCCCCCAAAAAAAAAAATTAAAATTTTCAAAAATTCCCAAAAAATTTTTGAAAAATTCTGAAAAAAGTCAAAAATATTTTTCCTTCAAAATAAATAAAAAATGTAATTTAAAATCTTCAAAAATATGACTAAATGTTTGTTTTAAGTCTCAATTTGTAAAAATCCAATAAACTAAGCCGAAATTGATAAAAAAACGGAAATTGAGCAAAAATTGATGATTTAGTGAATAAGTGTGTAGAGAGTTTTCAAACCGGTGAGATTTTTTAGCCTATCACTTTTTCTGAGTAATAAAATCAATCCGAGTTAAAATTTAACTCAAATTTCTTTTGAGTGGTTAAAAAGTCGTTGATGATAGCTAAATTATTGCTTGATTGGTTACGAATGAATAAAGAGTGAAATATTATTTTAAAAACACGCCAAAAATATCTCATAACTAAAATTAATCTCAAGACGCCTACGGTAATGCAATTAGTAATTTAGATAAATGAAGTTAGGTCATCATTGGTTTATCCAAAAATATTAGTCATAAAAAGTTGTAAGAAAATTTATCCTTTTGCAAGCCCGATGGAGCCTAATAAATTATATCATTTTGGTTTGATAACTCGAAAAACCCAATTGGCCTGGTGTTTTGAAAATAAAAAATTCATCAATTAAGTCCAAAATGTTGCATAAAAAAGGGTCAAGAAAAAAAGAAGAAAAAAATGCTCACAAAAAATAGAAAAAACTGAAAAAAAAATAGAAAAATATGAAAACTATAAGAAAAAAAATAAGAAAAAGAAGAGAAAATGAGCGAAAGCCCAAAAAAGTGCCAATGGAGATCGCAAGAAAATTTTCCAATTCCAAAATTCCCAAACATTCCCATTATTACCCAAAACACCTTAACTCGAAAAATTCATAACTGAGTCTGAATAATAAAATTAATTATCACGTGGAGAGCTAAAACACAAAAAGATAATAAAGAGACAAAACGGTATGAATAGATAATGGTGTTTTCTATTAACTAATGACCGTAATGTTAGGAAAATTGACTAAAACCATGCTTTATGTAGTAGTTTTAGTTATGGATTTATTGTTGACATAAAATCAATTTTTTATATTTTAATGAGAATCATGTATGGACATAATGTATGCATTATTTTATATTGTCGATGTCTTTTATTCTGCTCAGTAGGTGTTTTAGTGTGTAAAGTAAGTCTTACACATAGAAGATCAGATCACCACTTGTTGTGGAATATAAATTTTATTATTCACAATCTTAGATGGATTGAACACACCATCAGTAAGGCTGTAGGTTGTAGCACAATATTTTAGTAGGTCTATCTTGATTACGAAAAACAGTAGAATTTCAACTTATTGTGGTAGTACACTTTATGTGTATTGAATAGGACCCACTTTGAGGTCATTGTCTTTATACTGATTTTATAAGACATAGTTCACCTCGTGATTGTTAGGCTTACTTAAGGCTCTTAATCTATATATGATTGACGAAGATATGCACTAGTTATTTATTCCTTTGAGCTATTGTGTGAAATTCATTATTGGATCAATAATCTTGATAGATTGGGTAATGGTGATTAATGTACGGTGGAATTCGTTTATGTATGGAATTCACGTCTCGGTATAGAGACCGGTGATACCCCTTGAGATACTCATAAGTTTTGTATGTGTCAAACACTGCAGGTGGATTATGATAGTCCGATACTACAAATAAGTTAAGTTGGAACGCTCAAGGGCTTAAAGAAGTTAATCAAATAAATTATTGGCAATTTATTTTATTAACGGGCATATGTAACCTTAACATGGGAAGAATTAAATAACTAATAATGAAGAGATCGAAATATAATTTTGAGTTAAGGAGTGGAGTTGTAATTATAATTATTTATTGGTATTAATTATAATTAAAGGACTGGGATCAGAATATGGGAAGGATTATATTTTCTCAGGACCATTAGGAGCCACATCCTTATCTTTCCTTAGGATCCCTACTATAGCCTATTTATATGCACCTAAGGCTCATTTTTCTAAAATCTAGCCATCATTCTTTAATACTTACAAACCCTAATTTGAATTTGTAAGAAAGAGAGGCAATAGAAAGGAAAAGGGGGAAGAGAAGGTGGTCACGAAGAAAGAGCTCACACTCAACTCGTGACTATCATATCAGGAATAAAATAGAAGATTGTTAGTTGCATAGGGCCTGCATTGTAGATCAACAATCGTCACATACTATTCGTGGTAAGACAAGATCAAATCAAAGAGACCTCGATGGTAAATCCTAATTTTGCCTTGTAGGGTTTCACATATGTGTAACTTTTTTTGTAATTCGATCTATACGCGTATTCAATAAACCCTTGGACTACCGCTCTAACACATAATTCGTTCATGAGATCTTTTCACTATCAATATTTATGTCATTTAATTTGTGTGCATGAACTCGTGTCTATTACATTTACTCTAAATATCATGCACACCGAGAGAAAATAACCACAATCCGAGTGATTCTTTTGTGAGTGGGTGCCGTGAAATATTGAATCAAAGGGATTTTTTTAAAAGAAACATAATGATCAATCGATGAAAGTTAATGGTTTATTTCGGCTTCGCACACACACACACACACATACACACACACACACACACTATGAATTGAGAGTGTCGGATAAAAATTTGAAGTGATTATTTTTGGGGAATTTATATTGTACGTTTTTAATTATTTTGATATTTTCTTTGAGTCGTGTAAACAACGAATTTTGTGGGATGATTAACGTTCTAAGTTAAGGGGGGATTCGATTCGGCGTAAATATTTCATATTTATGTTTTTAATTTTGTTACTTTTACAGTCCCATGCATTTCATTTAACCCATATTTATCTCATTATTATGATACTAACCCTTTTCGATGAGTATTTCGTGTATTATGTATTTATCTCATCTTTTACAGGTAATTTATGCTAGTGGACGAGAAAGATAAACCGAAACGGTGAAAGAAACCTGATAAAGGAAAGTCAAGGGAAAATTCATATTTTTACAACCAAAACTTAGAAGAGGAGCTAACTAAAAAGTCAAGGGTCCCTTAGATCAAAGGGGTTTGAGGTACCTGTTTGATTAATATGGGAATTCTAATTTTCTCCTTGTTTTTAGCTAAGAGAGTTGTGTTAGTTTAGGACTTTGAAAAATGACTTACATGACTTATAAATAGTTATTAGGAGTATTATTATCAGATATGCATTCATAGAAAATATAAAGGAACCCTAAAAACAACTGTATTAAAGTTTGTGATTTATTTTCATGAAAAATTCATTAAGAAGTTGATTCCATTCCAGAAATTGTTAAGACATATTTCTTGCATGTTCCTTATTCTCTACATATTGGTAAATTTATTTTAATGCTTTAATCTTGTTATTCATTCACCATATCTTCCTGAAATCTTGATAGTTCATGCGTAGTGATTAATAACATCATGTCCAGTTAAGTTTTTAGAGGGTTGAGTTACATGAACCCAACCTAGGTGTAGAGTTGGATACTATGATCGTGTCTAATTAGAGTTTTATAAGTTGATAGAACTAATATAACAAGTCTCTTAACTTCATCTGTCGTGGCAACTGGTGTGTTTGTGAATATAATATACATATTGATGACTTTTTCATTTACATTAATATATTTATTGATTTAATATTGTGTGGAACAAAATCCTTATAATTTAGTGCTTTGACGAAATTGGCATTTCTTATAATTAAATTTATAATTGTTGAAAATTTTGTATCTAGTGATGATATCTACGGTTCAGGGGAATGGATCTCGATCCCAATTTTCTCAAATATTTTCAAAACTCAATTTTTTTTAGTTTTCTCTTTCTTTTGGTTAAATTGCATTTGTTAGTTCGTTTGCTTATTTTACGTAGAAGATTTCATAACAAATCATCACTTTTTCCTTTTTTCTTTCGTTAGCCAATAATTATGTTTTATACGCCTTCTCTTAGTAGTCATTACCATTTCATCCTAATCCCTAAGGATCGACCCCAACTTACCGATATTATTACTTGAGTGACCGTCTTGCTCTTGAGTTATAGGTTTGTGCACTACACAGATATTTTGCATTGCATCATGGGTATTACGTCAAACGAGCATAACCTATCAACCAAGACACTTTGGATTGCCATGTGCTATCAAATTTCAGGATCCTAATAATGTATAGCTTCGATAGGACTTTGAATCCCCTAGACCATGCTAATAACTATGAGGCATATATAAACTTAATAGGGAGTGAAAATCAAATCAAGTGTAGGGTGTTCGCTACCACTCCTAAGGGTTCAGTGCAAACATGTTCTACAGGATTTTCGACAAATCTATGACCTCCTTCAGTGAGATCATGGATATGTTCATCTACCATTTCATTGGTAATCAAATGCATAAGAAAACCATTGACCTATTCAATGTAATAAATTAGAAAGATGATTCCTTGAGGTATTTTTAACTCTTCAATGATAAACTCCTCAAAATAGATCACTCAGATGAGCGGGTGGCAGTCCTAACACCTCTAAAGGGGGTGTATAGTAAAATTACTATATACTCGCTCTCTAAGACCCAACAACCAATATGACAGACCACATGAAGAAGGTAAACAAGCATATGCACATGAAGGATACAATCAATAATCGATTACTCCCCCATAAGGAGGAAAACCCCCTTGACAAAGGATGAAACGATGATCGAGGTGAGAGAAAATAGATTAGAACGCTACAAGAGTAGAGACCGAAACAAATATGATAATTTCACCTAGTTTAATTCCTGAGTCGGTAGAGTCCTAACAACCATGATAGACACTCGCATGCTAAATAGTCCCAACAAGTTAAAGAGTCACCCGGGCAGTTGAAGGTTTTATGACACACCATAAAATTAATAAATAAATTGATTAGTTCTAAACATATATAATATGAAAGTCAAAATAATTAGTAACATTCTGAGCATAACCGAGATAAATAAAATAACGATATGAACGATAATAATGCTAAACAACATAAAGATAAATAAATGCACATCTCTGACACCATCCAATCATAATGAAATAAAAGGTCCCAACATTGGAATATAAATAACTCGTAATATCCAAATACCAAAATCTTTTAACAATAAACCAACTTATCATAAATTAAATCATACAATCTTTGACACGAGTAAAAACAGACTACATAATAAGCTAAATCAATCAAAAAATTTGAAATAAATGTTATAATGGAAATGAGATACACAATTGATAGTTACATCCTAGGAAAGAGAAATTGGGCCTAGGACCTATAAAAATAGTTCCATAGAGAGGATTAAACTTGGAAAGTCTACATTGTGTAAAACTATATCTACATTGGGGCCATAATAATAAGAATGCATCTTCCTCCAATGTTAAGTTACTTTATGTTAACCCAACCCAAATAACCTAAATATGCATGAGATTTTAATTTCAATCCTGAATGATATTCAATCTTCATTATTCCATCTTTTACTTAATTACTCTTTACTTTAACATTCCAACTTATAATTATATGTATGCATCACTAGTATAATCACAATGTATAAGAAAATAGGATATCACACACTCCAGTATCCAAATAAGTATGCCCCACTCACATACAAATCATATGGGCTATATGCACAACCCAAATCTAAAGTACGAGAGCCTATACCTATTGCCTTTAAGGATCACTCGCGACACTACCAGTTATAAATATAGGACGCCCCACCCATATAGCCTCGAAACAGCATCTAAGGGGTTTCACTATGCCATCACACCAAACGTACGACCCCAGAATCAAGGTTATATGAAAGTATCTAACATCATTGTCCCAACTGGGGAGATGGGTAGTTCATCACCTATAATCAGGGTAGTAAGACTAAGTTGAACCCATAATCTCATAGGGATACTACGCGCGATCACGCCGTGCGCGTCGAATCAAATGCCTACTAGTTAGTTGCCCACAACCACACACACTCCTAGTATGATTCACATAATCCAGTGATCATAAATCAACGCTACATAACGGGTCATAAATATATTCTATGTGAGGTAAATTTTAAATTTAATCCGCGTGTTTAACATTTATTAATTATGTAAATTTTATTCGAACCCTAAGGTTCCTAAAAACAGATATCGTCTTGCAACCCAAGTAGTTTTATAACTATTTTAATTTATTTTAAGGGCCCCAGCGTAAATAATTTACAAAATCTTAGGTAAATGCCCCTAAACAACCAATACTGGGCAATGCCACAGGGACGAATTAATCCAGGCCTGGTCCAGACCAATCTGACGGCCCCAGTGTTGGGCATCTCCTCCTTATTTCAAATATGGCGGTTATAACCAAAAGCGTCAAAACCTATAGCCTTTAAACATTAAAAATATCCCATCTCCTTAGTATATAATCAACATATAAATGTGAGCAACCAATTTTAGTAAGTTTTGTAAGGTTTATCATACAATTAAAGGTTTAATTCTACAATTTATTGAACTAACCCTAACTTCATCTTCTTCACTAGAATACGTTCAATTAGTATATAATTTCTAATCAATTAACATAGTAACTTAGGGCTATTAAAAATCACAACCTTTATGATTTATATCCAACAATTTTGAAGTCGAATTTTAAGGATCCACAAGTTAATTTGTTCATTCATTAACAAATTTCACGTGTTAATGAATAAAATAAATCAGGGTTCTAAATTTAATTTATTTTCATTAGATTATAAGATCATATTAAAAAATTCCAACATATTATTACTATCACAACAAATATTTAATTATATTTAATGTAAACTTGCTTTAGTATGATTATGAGGAACCAATCCCCAAATTTCTAAAGATATGGTTCTTCCTCTACCTCCTAAGAAGCCATGGTTCCACCCAACTTATGTTATGTGTTTTAGGTTAGCTTAATTAGTCTAGTACATTACTCAAACTTGATATTAGGATTAGGTCCCAAATAAGCCTCAACCAAAAAGTCCCCAAACAAGTCTCAAATGGTCTAAAACTTTGCCAAACTCGTATACTTATATCCAATGGACCAATACTCCCCCATTTTTAACCCGATCTGAAATTTTTAAATGTCTCACGAGCCAAACCTAGAGTGAACATATTCTATAGTTCAATTATCTCATTAAATTTTATTAATTAGTCAGTACGCATAGCTTAAGTTTAAATCTTAATAATAAAATAATTAAATGTGAATCAATATTATAAGAACCTACTTCATGATCGATGGGACCCAATGCTGAGAGAATAATACAAGAAAAAAACCCTCTGACACTTAGCCTCTGACCATTCCATAGACGCCCATAAAACAAAGTCTCTTAAATGTTTAAGTTAATGAATTAATGCAAGTTTGCCAAATTCTACAATGATGTACACCCAAGCAGCACAGAATGAACTTATGTAACACTCCAAAAGCAACATAGAAATCTATTAAATGAAAAATCAAATGGCATAAGGAATATATAATTAACATGAAATTAATAATGACATAATTAAATTAATACAATAAAAATACGCGTACTACATCCTCCCATCTAAACAAGGAATTTTTTCCTTAAAATTTGACTTGTATATATCCGACTCGAAGAGCTCTGCATATTTATCCATCATATCATACCTTTTCTCTTGAGTAGATTCACCATCGTTATGATGTTCCTAGTGGACACAAACTAAATGATGACCTTCGAGCTTAATATTTTCTCTCTCTAGTGTAGGATATGTTGTGGTCTCTCCTCGTAACTCGCATCTGACTATAACTCAGTCACATCAAGATTAACGTGTAGATACATTAACTTGACCTTCAGAAACTTCCTCAGCATGGACACGTTGAAACAATCATGCACACGCTGAAGGTGATTAGGAAAGTTATACAACATGCAACCGACCCAACCATATAATAGATTGTGAAAGGACCGACGTATTAGGGACCCAGCTTCCCCTTAGACCCCAGTATCATAACTCCCTTCTTTAGAGAGAACTCTAGAAGAACTTATTCCCCCATCTGGAACTCCAATATGTATTTCTTCCTATTTGCATAGCTCTTTTGCCTATTTTGGGCAATCCTCATACACTCTTTGATGAACGCTACCTTCTCTGAGGTGTTTCGAACATAATCTAGCCCGAATAGCTTATCGTCCCCCATATCTAGATAATAACTCAGAGAACAGAAAGGTCAATCATGCAAAGCCTCATAAGGTGTCATACCAATAGTCTATTGATGACTATTGTAATAAGGGAACTCTATGAGTGGAAAATGATGATCCCAACTTCTGTTAAAGTCTAATATGTAAGTGCGCATCATGTCTCCATGATTTGATTCACCTATTTAGTCTAACCATTCATCTGAGGGTGAAATGTGTTATTCATATAAAATTGTGCCCACATATGCACAATTTAAAATAAAGAGTTGAGCGTACTACTTTGATGTAAAATCTCTCTGCACTGGAAGAAAGTGAACCACTCTGGTCAATATATCGGTAATTCCCTAAATGGCATCATGTCACCTTTAAGAGCTCGGTAAACATATAAAATCCATTTATATGCTCTCCCACTTCCACGTAGGGGTCTCTAACGACTGTAACTCTCCAGACATTCTCTAACGCTCCACGTTCACTAATTGAAAGGTGGAAGGCTTGAACACAAACATTGTTACATCCTTCATGCCTACCCACTAATGTTATTTCCTCATATCATGGTACATATTTTCATCCCTGGATACAACATCAATCGTGAACCATTCGGCTCAATTAAAACTGCCTTTCGCAACTGGGGACCCTTTGGCGCAACCAATTGCTGATGAAAGAGAAAACCTCCATTTGAGAGGATATAATGAAAAGGAAATCCTCCATACATCATCTCCCGTACCTTCACTTGACAAAATGAGTCAAAGTCTTAGGCTTGAATTACTCGTAACACAATATCTGGCGTAACAACCACTACATCCACAAATGCCTCTATTGCATTAATTATACGCAAAGTATACGATTACGCTCCCTATAAAATCAGTAAATTATCCTCCCATAAAGTTTCTAGACTCACTATTGGTCGATGACTGAAGGCATTTTATAACACGTTCACCTTCCCCGTATGGTCTTGAATGGAAAAAAGGTATGCAAACTCTAATCACCTCCTTTACTGCATGTTAGACTCCCGTTTAATGAACAAATACTAAAGGCTCTTATGGTTCGAGTAATGCCTCCAAATACGAAGTGCTAAAACTATCGCTGACAAATCTGAGTCGTGGATGGGGTGGTTTCAATCGTGAGGCTTAAGCTTTGGATAAGCGTAAGTTATGGTCTCTCCTCTTTTATAGAGACCCATAAGAGTCACTGTCAAGATGCATATGTATAAACCATGTACTTCACCCTACCCCGTGGAAAGGAAAGTACGGGTGAGTTTGTTTGTCTCACCTTTAATTCCTCAAAATCCCTCTGGTAGTGCTCATCCCAAATACACGGTACCCTTTTTGGGTAAGGTGGGTCAGTGGCCTTGTACTTTAGAGAGCCCCTAAATTAACCTCTTAAAATCTTTCAACCTCAGTAGGTGTCATAGGTTATCCCCACTTCATCATTGTCGACCCCTTTCTTGGATCGATATATATCCCAGCCTCCGATACAATATGCCCTAAAATTATACCTCCTATAACCAGATTTGATGCTCGGAGAACATAGCATTAAGCTTATGTTCCTAAAGTATTTATAGAACCATCCTCAAATTTTGTGCATGATATTCCTTGGAGCGTGATTAGACCAAGATGTCATTAATAAACATAATAATAAACTGGTTCAAAGATAGTCGAAACACTCGGTTAGTTACATGCATAAACACATTGGGAGAATTAGTTAACCCTAATGGTATTCCCCAAAACTCATATGATCCATTCTGTGTTAGAAAAATTGTCTTCATTATATCCTCCTCCATAATCTGTAACTATTGATAACCCAATCACAAGTCAATATTCGATAATAAAGACATTCCTCTCAACTGATCAAACATGTCATTAATACACGACAATGGATACTTATTCGGAATTGTGACCTTGTTCAACTCTCAATAATCCACATATAGTCACAGTAAACTGTCCTTCTTTTTAAGAAATAGGAGAGGAGCTCACCACGGTGACGTAATCCTATATATAATACCGTGGCTTAAATGTTTTTATATATTCTCCATCAACTTTCACATCTCCATGAGATCTCTCTCTATATAGACCAGGTTCCCGGTGACAAATCTATAGTAGTCTATCTCGTGGGTGGGTGGTAACCCCACAACCTTTTCAAATACATATAAAAACACATGGACTATCGGTATAGCCTCCAAGGATATTATAACCTCCTCCGATGTGCTCGAATCTTTACAATTCAATTATGTATTAGACCCTCCCTCGAACAAAGGCATAGATATAAGAAACATCTATTGCCATGGAGTGGAAAACCTGATAGCCTTCCTGATACAGTCGATGTGAGTGTGATTCTGAGCTAACTAATCCATTCCCAGTATGATATACAACCTCATCTAAAAAATCATAAATTATTTGAAAGACAAATTCAAGAAATATCGGATGCATCATGTACACATGCGACTTAAAGTGGCACCCCTAACCACTAGGGTATCAATATGTAATCAGACCTAAGTTGAAATATCTATGTCCTAGAGTCATAGAAAATCTACTACTAATTAAAGAATGTGATTCCTAGGTGTCAAACAAAACCTATGAATATGAATAGTAGACATAAAACATACTTTCTACGGCCTATGGTTGGGCCAGTTGATCCTACTGGTAGACATTGTCCACACATCTATAATGTAGCCAAGGGTGACATTGAGTTAGGTCTCTAGGCAGTGGTGGAAGAACTATATAATGTAACGGAGTTAGAAAAGATTGGTACTGAGGTGGGGCTGGCAACAACTAACCATTCCCCTATTGTGGGTGCCCTGATCGGCCTAGTTTCCCCTAGGGAAACTCCTGAACAAGTGGTCCTACTCTCCACATGTATAAAAATTCCCTTTAAATGGACCACCAAAATAACAACCTTGTTGTCCATGCCCTTGTGGCCGTTCATGTTGGCCCTGACCCTGTCGACCTTGTCATCGATGGTTATGGCTCTGATAGCCCTAGTACTCCAGGCCCTAGTGAACTGGCGCATCTTATCGTCTGACACTTGGAACCTCATAGGGAATGCTCCCCCTGTACCAGTCCCCTTTGCTGATGAGAGACTTCCTAACCTCATGACAACTCCCCACTCTCTCTTGTCATTATCCCCTATTCAAGCCAGTTTTCTCGTTCGTAGGATTTATGTCCCTATATTAGTCATAGTGATCCCAATAGTGCAAGAGAGTAGCTTCCACCACCTAAGCACAAGTTGTGCAGGCCGAATTACCTAGTAAAACTTGTCAGATCATCCAAGTAAGCATCGTCATGAACCTCTCCATATTCTTCACCTTCGTACCAATCTTATTAGGGGAAATAGGTATAATTGGGTAAACTCCCTCTCATACTTTTCTACTGTGAGATCACCCTGCATGAGCCTTAGAAACTCATTCTTTAGGCTAGTATGACCAGCAAGTTGGAAATGATTCCCCTCGAACTTCTTTCAGAATTGTGACATGATCATAGTTAGTCTATTTGTCTCTATAGTAGCTGACTACCACTACTGTGAAGAATATCCAACTGTCTTAAATCTAGCTAACATTTTATTCTTCACATCTGAGCACTTTACCAAACATAAATGCCTCTCTATATCCCTCTTTCATTACTGAGAAATAGTGGGATCGACTGAGCCAATGAACTCGGGTGGGTTTTATTTACTGAAGGCACTTCCAGCCTTCTCCTAAGTCGAAGTAGTGTGTGGAGTAAGTGCATCCATGGGTGGTGGTGGTAGAAGATGATCATGTCGCATAGCAACCATGGTAGAAACTATGGTATGTGCAATGATGGCAGCCAAATTTGTCGATGCAAGTACTGGCGCTTACCCATATGGTTGGGGTTGGGGTTATTGTACCTCTGACTCGATCGCAACTACCTGCTTAAGTCGTGATCCTCTTATCCTCATGTTTACCATTTGAAAGCTAAAAACAAAAGCGCATCCCTAAATATACGAGAATAAAAATACCAAGCCTAAAACATTTAGATCTAAAGTAGTCAAATAACACAATGCAAAAAAACGATGGATGCACTCAAGACCCGAAGACACTAGAACCTAGAATGCTCTGATACTAACTATGACACCCCATAAAATTCATAAATAATACAAGAGTTAAAATAGTTAGTAACATTTTAATAATGATTGATAAAAATAAAACAACGATATGAATGATAATAATGTGAAATAACATAAAGATAAATAAATGAAGCATCTCTTATACCATACAATCATAATGAAATAGAAGTCCCAATACTGGAATGTAACTAGCTCGTAATAACCCAATATCCAAATATCTACACTAAACAACCTCATCCTAAATAAACTCATACAATCTATGACTCAAATAAAGACTAAATACATAATAAATTATCCTAATAACAAAACTGAAATAAATGTTGTAATAGAAATGAGATACATGCTTGACACCTACATCCTAGGAAATGAAAACTTGAACCGAATGAAAGAAAAAATAATCCAAAAAACAATGCTCACGTCTAAGGCGATGACTGCGGCATAGGACCTCTAAAAATAGTTTCGCGTAGAGTATTAAACCTAGCAACTCTATAGTGTATAAAAATATAACTACATTTGGGCAGTAATAATAAAAATACATCTTCCTACAATGTTAATTTAATTTATTTTATCCCAATCCAAATAACACCTATATAAGCATGCGATACTAATCCAAATCCCGAATCATATCTTCAATTCATTAGTCCATCTTTCACTTAAGTACTCTTTACTTTAAAAATTTCCAAGTTATAATTCCATTGATACGTCACTAGTATAATAATAATGTATAAGTAAATTTGAAATCACACGGTCCAATATCTAACTGAGTATGCTCACTCACATCCAAAGAATAAGGGTTATGCATAGCTCGAATCCAAAATCCAAAGGCCTATCCCTGCCTTTTGGGATCACTGATGACATACTAGTTATAGATATAGGACATTCCAACCCTATAGCCTCAAAACCGTATCCAGGGGAAATTATTACACCATTACACTAAATATACGACCCCATACCCAAGGATATACGAGAGGATCTATCCCTATTGTCCCAACTCTTAAGACGGGATCCTTAGCAGGTCGGATCGGGGTAATAAGACCTAGGTAGAACCAATGTGCTCACTGGGATACCATGCATAGTCACATCATACACGCCCATCAAATCCCTACTAGTAAGTTACCCACGAACAACCCCCCCCCCCCCCCCCCCCCCCGGTATGATCCACATAATTCAATAATTAATATCAACCCTTATTTTTCATCTTTCAGAGAAAGATTTCTAAATAATGTTAATGAAGTTCAATTTGTGCACGACTATATTGACGATTTTTCCCAAATATATAGAGGCATAATAATGAAATGAAATCTAATGAAAAGCCTTGGAGAATGCCAAGCATAATTATGAAACATAATAAGTTGGCTTTTATATATCATTTTCAAAAAAATGTGTTGGTTAATGTATCTTACACACTTTTTGAAGGCTTCTTCGAAATGCATGACCCGTGTTTTCTACTATGATATAATATGAGTGATCGATTATATGTATTGTGCTTGGGCAATGACCCTTTTTTGTAATAAAATATTTGTATTAGTGACAAGAATATTAGATTGTTTTGAATGCCAACTTGTGTGCATAATAAATTGCAATAACCATTTATTTTATAAATATTTAATGCCATACAAATTCTTTTACAAATATACCATGAAATATGACAAAAATAAGAAACAATGGAAACAAGACATTAAACTTAACCAAATTTCATAGTCTATATAAGCATGATAATGTTTTATCGATTTTTGTTAACTTTAAAAGGTTAATCTAATTTAATATTAATAGTGAGGCAATATCCTCAATCATGGGCATCTTTCATCACAAATGAGCCTTCCTAATTAGCTACAAACCTGGGAAAAGACAATCCCATAATTTTGTGGATTTTATATTTTTAACAACAAGTCGCCTTCCATTAATTTTATAAACTTGAAAAAATTTATTCTAGCCGTTGACAATTTCTTAGTGTATATCTAAAAATGTTTGCATTATTTATCATGATGTTAATTTTAGGCTTCTAATTATACATGACTTTATTCAGGTAGCATACTACTTTGCAAGGCATACCTTGTCGATGTATCTTCAATTTCCATTATCAAGATGGCTTCAGCACTACATATTATGGGAAAAGGCATGTATCCTGTGGGTTCTTATTTAGTGGTTTATTAAGCCCAATTTCAGATTATTGTACCAATATCTAGGATTGTCTTCCCTTATTCTATCTATTCAAGATATTGAACAGTGTTTTATTTGTTGAATTAACTTGCCCATTTCCTTTAAGATATGTTAATATCAATGTATAACGGATGATGGAATGCTTATCAGTTAGCACAAACACCTTCTTGTTGATGAATGGATTTCCATTATATAATGACATATTTTATAATGAATTCGTCAACTAGAAATGGCATTGCTCTTTTTAAAGGCATGACTTAGTCCACTTGGTGAAGTACTTGGGGGAAATTAAAATCCAAATAGTTCCTCTACATCAAGGATTTATATTTCTCATCAAATCAAATTGATAATTTTTTAGAGGATATGGGGTTCACATTGGTGTAGTTCAATTAAAGGAGCATGAATTAGGTTGTCATGATACTAACATGGCTTACACTTTTGAACAAACTCGGCGAGTCATTTTTCATAGTTAGCTAATGGTATCCTAATTTCACATGTTGGTCGTACAACTTAATTCTTTTTATGTGTGATAGATCGTGGGTCACTTCAAAACTTTTGTGTCTTCTTTAGTGATGCATCTCAGTGGCCTATTGCAATACCTTTTTAATACATCTCTTCATTGAGTAAGTAAAATCAAGGTGTTGTTCAAGTTTTTTTTTCCTTTCAATGGCTATTCCTTGATTTATCAAAAAGTTTAAATGGGTTTATCACCAATTTTCTTATGCTTCCACAAAATTGATTTCTTCTAGTTGGATGAATACGATAATTAAAAACATTTCCTTACACCTCATTTGTGCCATGCCTCATTATGACACATTAATACCTTTACCTTTGAAATCTATTCTACAAAGAGACATTTTTTGTTTCACATTGCTCATCGTGAGTTTTCATTAGTCTTTCATTATCTTATTTAGCTCCTCCACTTCTAAAAAATATTCCTCTTAGATTATTCATCATCTCTTCAAGGGTAGAAAACCCAATATTAAAGCTTCATATTTTTTTGCGTTGTTAGAACATGATACATCTAGTTTTAAAGATATAATGATTTATTCTTTTCCTCTTAGCAATATAACTCCACCACAACCCGCCCTTTGGTCGATGAACCATCAAACTCCATATTCCACTCTTCTAAGTTTTCTTCATAAATGTTGGCCTACAGGTCTTATCCTAGAATTATATCATGAGGTGCTTCAAATTATTACGAGTGGAAAATTGTCTAGGAGCTCCGCGTAAGCTGGACTCTTGATTACTTGAGGAACCATGCACTGTAGATCCTTTATTTTATTGGGTGGTAATGTTGGTTCACCAGTAATCAACCCCAGCCGACTAATTGCACTTTTTTTATTTCTCTAAATCTAATTGAAGAACTATTTTAAGCTTCATTTTATCTCATAACTATTGGTACAAAGTGTTGGGATTCTAGATAATAGCATTAACTTGCTCAACTGCATCGTTATCTTCACGAGGAATCATCTTAGTTCCTAACTAATTCTCTAATATCATCTCCGAGCTTAGTGTAGAAAGATGCATCAAACATCTGAGCTTTTTCCTTTGAAAATGATTTCTTTATTTCATGTATAACTATTTTTTCTTTTAACATTGGCATTTGTGCATTGTATGTATATTATAGGAACTAATCCATGATTACTCATAAAAAATATTCCAATCAATAAATGATAAGAGCTAATGTTGTGAATAATATAATTTTCGCAAGTGCACGGGCTATTATAGTATAGCTAATACATGGGTCGAACCTGCGAGAAAATGATCAATTTTATAAAGTATATTTTCCAACTACACAAATTTGATTTTGTTTAGAATAACAACTAAGATGAAATAATTCTAGAAACTAACAGAAGTATTGAATAAAATTATGTAATTAATAATGGGAGAGAACTACTAGGATTTCAGAGCAATTTATCAATTTTAATTAGCTATAATCTCAATACAAATTTTGATTCTCGATTTTATAACTCAAAATTCCACATTTCTCTCCTCATAAATTTTGGAAGATAAATCAATAAAGTTTAATTTTTAATTCACTTTTATCTTATTTATAAAGATAAAATCCCTATTCACTTGAAAAGTATCAATTCTACTCATTTTAAGACGTAAACTAAGCATTGGCTATCAAACAATATAACATAAGTATAACCCATCAAAATTAAACCTTTGTAAAATTGTAGGATTGAATAGAGATATGTTTTTAAGGATACACTATTACTCTTTTAATACTTTATATGAACAACTAATATTTAAAATGTTTAAAATAATTTTTAGGAATATGGAATTTAATTGAACATTAAATAATAACTAAGCATGGCAAACGTTCATAAGTCTAGAAATTAAATTTAAGCTAACATAATTAATAACAAGAGATTGGATGATGAAGCTCAAATTCTCATTATAATTATCAACTTACAAAACTTTGATTCAAAACAGTATTATAATCACAAACAATCCTCTCTATAAAGTTGAACACAATAAACTCATAAACATTCGTATTATACTTGGACATAAATTTGATGCTAATAATTTTGAAGTGTGATTTAAACCTTCTTCATTTACCTCTATTTATAATTGTGGAATGATAGAAATTATGGTGAAGTGAGTCTCTCTTTGATTGGCAGAAAAGTCTTTTACAGTAACCCATATAACAATATTGAAAATGGAAACTCCACCTCTATTTATTTCAAATTGGGATGAGATACACGGTTTATTCCACTCAATAACTCCTATCTTTACAGGTGGAACACGCTTGCCAAATCTTGTTCCATTCGAAAAATCTACATTTTTCGAACGAGTGTAAAAATCAGTTTTTTGCATGATTTTCTCCAATTGGTCTTCAATTAGTTCAAAATTCCATAAATACCTATAAAATGGACACTAGGCAAATGTTTTCACAAATTAGCCCAGTAAAGTCAACAAAATTTCTATTTGTCCCTTAAAAATATTATTTTGACCCCGAAATGAACTTTTCTTGCATTTTTTTCTTCATTTACCAAAATGGCCTTAAGAACTTATTAAATAAAATAAAATAGGTCCACAAAGTATAAATATGGGTACAAAATATACATCATAATGTATTTATCAAATACCCTCAAACCTAAACTTTTCTAGTCCTCGAGCAAAACTTAAATTTTAAAAATATAAGTCACTCTCATAGGAATCATGGTTGCACTTAACACGTGAAACAAGTTATAAAATCCCTAGGTGCCCTAGTGGACGAGTGTTGTCTCAGGAGGGTTTGTCGTGAATATACCAATAACATTAAATAAAATATGACTCAATATACAAAAGACACAAAAGAAATAGAACTAAGTTTAAATGAAAACTTCATAAATATAACTAAACCTCACATTTTAATCTCAACTTAGCTTTATGTGTGCATAGCCAATATAATCGTCCATTTAAAAAGGTTAAATTGTTACGTTTCTTACTCGAAAATTCGTTTTGATTCAAATCTCATAGGGTGCACTCAATATCATGCACTCAGAGATGGCTCTTTTCTCTACATATATGTGAATAAAAATGTAAATATAATGAGCAAATTCCACATATACTTAATAAAAAATTAACTTTTCTTTAATAATTGGTTAATATCTCATGAACAGAAAATCGATTACTTTTTCAAAATATTGAATCATATCATACATCCTAGTCATCAGTTCGCCACATTATAGTTAATTTTCATGAGACCAATTAGGACTTTCTTTTAGTTGTATTATAGGCTCAGGTTATGTCTATAAACAAAGGCTTTTTGAATTCAAAAGTTTTCTGAGAATATTGAGATATTCGGTATTTTAACCTTTTAGGCTGAAACTGCTTTGCTGCAAGTGTGTGAGTATGGGTCACCAAATTCCAATCAAACTAATGAGTAAGCACCTCAATTTTAATTTTCTATATGAGTTAAATGATTTTTATGTAAACAATGCTCCAATATTATATTGCATAAACATACATCTAGGTGATCATGCAAGAATAAAATAAATGGAGTAAAAGAAAATCACACAATGCCACAATATACGAGGAAAACCCATATTGGAAAAAACCTTGGACGTCCTAGCCTACGCATATCCCCTATGATATAGGGTTTATACAAGGACTAATTTGACTTACTCGCTGACTCGACACCTTCAAGCCTGATGTCCTCTTCGCTTCCTTGAACCTTATTCACAACCCCCTCAGGACACCACCCACGAAAACACAAGGCGACCCTCCCACGCCTTGGTATCCACCGATCTCTATCTAGCTTCCGTGAGGTAGTAACATGCAATTCACAATGCAAAGCAATACTCGATTAATAAAGAATAAACCCTTTGAGTCTCAAAATATGAGATATCTAAACATGGATTTTATATTTAAACTTGGATATCACAAACTAAGGAGCAAATGAGGCAAAGGTTTTTCTATGTAAAAATTATTTTTGAAACTCTATTGAAAAATTCTTGTATAAAAATGAACTGTCTTGCCCTATTTATTCTCTAAAATCATGAAAAAATAATGGGATGCAAAATGAGTCTAGTCATTCGAACGAGATTGGAATTTTGTTCAAATGAATTTAGCCATCTCGTTCGAATTAAATCTAGTAATTCAAACAACACTGCAAACTCGTTAGAACGAGCTTCGAGTAAGTTTCAAATTGTAATTTATTAAGTTAAGAAAAATGCTTTCATTTGATTCTCATTGAAATATCGATCGAACGAAACCTATAACCTTGTTCGAACAAAACTTGTAACCTTATTCGAATGAAAACCAAACTTGTTCGAACGAGGTTACTAAACTAGTTAAATAAAAGTCGAGGTCATTCAAATGACTTTGAAAATAAAAATTATCTTCCTTAAAAAATCCTTTTTTGAACAATGCCTCAATAAAACTTAAAAACACACAACACAAAAACCTGGTATCAACACAATAAATCTTTGTACCTTTTTTATATCCCAAGGTTAATGAAAAAATCATGGCATAAAATTGATGTTGCTTTACTCGGGTCGCTTCGTGTCTTCAATGCATCATAGGCTTGAAGATACAAACACAAACATACCTAACCTATGAGTCAATGACAAATGCATCCTCATAAATATCCCTTTGTCTATTTTGGGATAAAATCAAAAATAAAAACTAGTTCGTCAAGATATATTATCCAATATTCAAACCCCAAAAGGAAAATGAAACAAACAAACAATTGACAGACTCTAACTCTTGTGAAGGTTTACTCTTGTAAAACTTTGTATCATTGTCACATAAACCTGCACACTTACCAAACCTTTCAAATGCAAAGAAAATATGAAATATATAACAAGTATAATAAAAAATTACCCGCATATGAAATCCCTTTCCCTTAATTTAAACTTCTCCTCTTTTTGTTCGGGAATAGATAAAGTATAAAGTGCATGACATGAAACAAATAATCATATATATACATATATAAACTCACATATAACATGACACACACACACATATATCGCGACAAAAGACACATTAAAACAAGTTTTTCACACTCGTGTGGCACAAATGTGTATCTGAATAATGTGGTGTGAACTAGAAACTAACAAAATATGTCCCAAGCACTAGTCCAATGCAAGATGAGATTTAGCCTCTTGTGACAAATAATGTGAACGCAAACGGACATAACGGTCTTAATGCACACAAGCCTAGGAAATAATTATGATTCTCTAATCATAGGCGTCAAACATTAAGGATGAACTAGGACTCATTGTACAAATCCATTGATATTAAACTTATAACACCATCAAAAGTATACATATTAAAAAATCCATTTTTTTAAGATATCTTTTTGTATGATTAATATTTAAACTTTGACCTTGGAAAATATTTTCTTTTTCTTTTTCAAAGTCTATTTCCAATGGTGGAATAGCCTAAAAAGGAGATTTAATCCCTTCATAGCTATTTATGTTGCACATTCTTATTTTTAAACCTAAGAGCATCCTCACACAATGGTTCTTACATGCACAAATCGCCTGGATATAAAGATATGTATTTGATAAGATTGATAAGAGAACACTTTACCTATCTTATAATGAAATAGTTATTTAAAATCAAAAAGAGATCTCGTAAGTGTGTGAGGAGGCCTAAACTTAGATGAATTCATTAAACACAACCAAGTAAGAACTACTTCGTGATAAGGCATGATTAAGAAACAATCCAAATCATTACAAACTATACTCAAATGTTCTAGCCACATGAAAAACATGGAATACAAGTGATTCAAACACATGTATATGTCACACAAAATGTGTAAAACCAAATTTCATAAACGAAACAAAAAATATTTTTGATTTTTATAAAAAAATAAAAAATAAATGACTCTAAGGAAAACAAAATCTTTTTTCATTTTTCATATCAACGCATAAAAAATGAAAAATCAAGATACAAAAGACATAAACATCATAGAACTAGTTATAACATATAACATGAAGATAAAAAGTAGTGTACAAAAACATACAACAACAATCACTCATAAGGTATAGCATGTGATAAATCATGTGAAAGCATGCGAAATAAAAAAAGTCTAACATTAATTGCCTCCAAATCGGATTTCCTAACTCATATATATATAGCATGACGAACTTGGGTTTTAGGAATCATGTTAACATGAGAATTAGACTTCCTAATACCTTTTTGAAGATCACAACAAAACCTCCTAAGGTGACCTTTCCCACCACAGTGTGTGAATGCGTAAACTCTAGCAAAGCTACCATTGGGTTGACCTTTGCGAATGTCCTTGGCAATGGTTGACTCTCTCAAAATCATGATCTTGGATTTAGGAGCGAAAGCATTCGAATCATTGTAGAGTAAACCTATATTGTCATTCTTGATTTGGATAATTCCAACATTTCATCCAACTTTTCCGACCTATATTCCAAATCAATATTGATGCTCCTTGACTATTTTAATTCATCTTCTAACTAGAAAATTCTAAATCTAATCAAAAGTTTAGACTCGTCAAATTTTATGGACTCCTTCATATTTTTAAACATTCTTAAAAGGTTATCTCCCCCCCCCCCCAACATATGCGAGCTTCTCCCTAAGAGTCTTCTCACATGACCATAAATACTCAACCAATTTTTAGACATTTCCTAAGTCACTATGTTTCAACTTGACCTCTAACTTCAAGTTAGCCTTTTAAAATTTCAAAGATTTCATATACAACTCACGGAAGGCAACTTGAATCTCAATCTCCTCTTTAGCCTCTTCATCACTAACTTGGGAATCAAATGTCTGGGCCTCGAAACTATCATGCATATGATCATCTTCATCAGGAGAAGATATTTCTTTAAGACTCACATGACTATCCATAAAGGTTGTATAGTTTTGCTTTACGGGAGAATTTTTTTTCCTCTTCCAATTCACGATCACTAAGGGTCGCATTTTATGCTTAAGAGTTTTCAAAGATAAATGTTTTTTCTTTAATATTGGAAGGGGGACACATGTTCATATCATAGGTTTGAAGATCACCTATAAATTCTTGCACTTAAAAAGTATTAACACTACCAAGATAATCTAGGACTGTTACCATAGAAGTAAATATTTCAAGCAATGTCCTTAAGATTTTTCTAACAACTTTCAATTTATGGATAGGTTCAACTATATTAAATGAGGAATTAACATTATCTAACGTTTACCATAAAAATAATCAAATGAATCATGCTCTTCCTTCTAATCATATCAAATGGCCCAATAAATTTTTGGGCTCTCATATGTCATAATACGCCTAAATTCTTCTGTCGTGATAGTATAAAAAATGAGATTTACTGCCTTAGAGTTAAATGCCGATGCATCATTTTTAGCGTTATTCCAAAAAGGAATACGCTTTCGGCAAAACTCATTTACTAGGAAGAGACCCCCTTGCTCAGTGGAGTTTCAAATGTTCTCAATGATAGATTTTAAGAAAATTCTCATTCGCGCCATCCAATAAAGAAGTTTGAACCGTCAAACATGGGATTCCGGGTAATGGAACTTCCCTCATGATTAATATCCATCACTACACTTAAGAGTACTCAAAACTAAGGATCGACACAATAACTTAATGCTACCATCTTTGTACCAATTTGAAACTTCTCCATTCCAAGGAGGCGTGTGAGTATAGGTCACTAAATTCCCCATTTTAATTTGATTAATCAAACTAATGAGCAGCTACCCTGATTTTAATTTTTAGTACGAGTTGAACAATTATTGTGTAAACAATACTCAAATTTTATCTTCCATAAGCATACATATAGGTGATCATGCAAGAATAATGCCACGATGTACGAGAAAAACCCATAATGGAAAAAGCCTCAGACAACCTAGCCTAAGCAAATCTATTATGATATGAGGTTTATACAGGGGTGAATTTGATTTACTCAATGACTTAAAGCCTTCAATCATGATAAACGCTTCGCTTTTTTGAACATTCTTCACAGCCACTGCAGGACACCACCCACGAATACATAATGTGGTCCTCCCACATCTCGGTATCCACCGATCTCTAGCTAACTTCTGTCACACAATAACACGAAATCCATCATGCCAAACAATTATTGAACAATGAAGAGTAAAAACTTTAAGTCTCAAAACATGAGATCTATAAACATGGATATTTTGTTGAAACATGGATCTCACAAGTTAAAGTGTAAACAAGGCAAAGGTTTGTCTATGTAAAAACTATTCTCGAAACTCTGTTGAAAAATTCTTATATAAAACTAAACTACTCTAACTTGTTTATTCTTAAAAATCATGGAAAAATGATGGCAAGAAAAATGAGGCAAGTCATTCGAAGGATATTGGCATTTCATTCGAATGAGCTTCGAGCAAGATTCTAGTCACAATTTTTTTAGTTATGTAGAATGCTATTGTTTGATCGTCGTTAGAATCTTATTCAAATGAAACATGTAACCTTATTCAAATGAAAACCAAACTTGTTCGAATAAGATTACTAAACTCGTTCTAACAAGAATACTAAACTCATTAAAAAGAAAACTGAGGTTGTTAGAACGACTTTGAAAACAAAACATATTTTTCTAAAAAAATTCCTTTTCGAAAAATGCCTCAATAAAACTTAAAAACACCCATCATATAAACTCGTGGATCAAAACAATAAATTTGTATACCTTTTCGAGATCCAAAGGTTGATGATGAAACCATGAATGAAATTCATGTCGCTTTACTTGGGCAGCTTCGTGTCTTCAATGCATCATAGGCTTGAGGTATAGACGCAAACATACCTAACCTATGACTCAAACGCTTTTTTCAAAACTGAATAAATCCAATATTACAAATTTTCAATATTCGTTTCAAACAAGACTCAATGACAAAATTTGTCCTTACATAGGAACTTTTTCTAACCTTAATTTTTCTTTTCTTCTTTCAAATTCTAAAATTCTTTTCTTTTCTTTTCTTTGCAGTTTCTCATTCTTTCTTTCTTCCCTTTTTTCCCTTCTTTTTTTAAGCATTATTCTTGAAAACTGAAAGCGCATAGTAATTTCCTTTTTATATAAAACTCAATGGAGGGTGCGGAAGCGTTGAAAGATGATGGTTCAACAAAACAAATACTAAAATTCCAAATTTTAGATAACTCATAAACAAAAGTGAGAATTAATTAAACAAACAAAATGATTATTTTCACTTAAACCGATTAAGTCCAATTAAATAGATCCAAGTCCTAGAATTTGCCTAAATCATAATTATCAATTTTCCAAAGTTAGGCGAAACCAATTTTAGCAAATGACTTGAATAAACCAAATTTACCCAATATTTAATTTAGTCCCAAATTAAATGAGTGCGATAATTAAACCAAATTTTATCTTGAAATTATACTAAGCATGGATTCTAAATTATTGAGCAAGATAAAATAAACAATATCACACTACGCCGAGATGTACGAGGAAAAACCCAAGACGGGAAACAACCTCGGACGACCCTAGCCACAAGTCCACTAGATATGGAATTACAAATACAAGACAGATAGACTTACAACGACTGACTCGATCCCTCTCAAGCCTCGACGCTTCTTCTCGTAGAAACCTCTTCCTAGCGAACAACCTCGGAACACCACCGCGGTCTCGAAATCCACCGATGGGACTTTATATGGTCACAGTCACCCAAGCATGGAGCCTTTCTCCAAGTGGGTAGAATCTTCAACAAAAAGTCTTTTTCTTTGATGGATGTAGAAGAAAACCAAAACTTCTCTTCTTTGAATTCGTTAGAGATAAACCGATGCCAAAACTCCAGGTAAAGATATGTATATAGAACTTGGATAAACAACTATTGGGTGTAAACACTAGAGTGTGTAGGATTTTTCATTAAAGAATAACACTCAAAACTTGATCTTTTTCCTTAAACAAATTTTCTCTCAAAACACTCTCTAGGAGTTTGTATGGTATGAAAAAGATAATTAGAAAAATGTGTTTCCCGCACATATTAAGTGTGGAAAAAGTTGGTTAAAAAACAAGTGGGGAAAGTGGGTAAAAACTGCCAAAAAACTGCTCAAAACTGTTCCCGCCTGGCATCTCGTTCGAACGAACTTGACTCTCGTTCGAACGAGACTTCTAACGAGCGACCAGCCTGGGCTCGTTAGAACCTCGTTAGATACCTCATTAGAACGAGAAAATTCGTTCGAACGACATATCTAACGACTGACCAGTTTAGGGTCGTTGGCAAAACTCGTTCGAACGAAACCTGGTTCGAACGAAAAACTCGTTCGAACGAAACCTAGTTCGAACAAAAAAACTCCTTCGAACGACATTTCTAACGAACGACCAGAATGTTTGTAAAATTCGATTTTGGCTCAGAAACTTTTATAAACTTATTTTATTAAACCTAACACCCAATAAATATTGTTCCAAGCTCCTATATAAATATAATTACATTCATACCTTGGGGGCATGGAACCTTAGTTGATGACGTAGAAACGAGTCACGCAAACCGGCATTTTGATGAAGCTTTAAATTCTTTGCCACTACGTCTTCAATACATACTTCATAGGCTTGAGAGTATTACAATAAATCACTAACCTATGAATAAATGTTTTTGTCCGGAATTGAGCCAAAACTACATATGGACTCAATTGGAAATTTGTGTCCTTACAAAAACTTCCTTTATTTTGACCTTTCCGAAAGTGATTTTAACTTGGCATTCTCAGAAAATGGGTATATATTATTTTCAATGGCTTGGAACTTCACCTCGGACTTGGTAGAATGTTTGGTTTTCAATAAAAGACTTAAACTTGTTGGCTCAATTGTGCTTGCAATGGAATAATGTAAAAAGGGTCGGATTAGGCTTAATTTTGGTGTTCCAAAATGATTACCTAATCTTATTTCTCAAGTTTAGTTAAGTTTTTTTATGTCTCAAGTCGACTAATAGCACTTTTGAGTGCTTAATATTCATATTTTGGCTTTTATTTTCAATAATCAAACAAAACAAATAATTTTGAGATCATCGACGAATTTAAGGCTAAAAGAAAGTTGAGTATTTTTAACTCAAATAGATTTTAATTCTCTTGGAAAATTATTAACGACATAAAAATCTTGTTGGGATAAAGTCTCCATATTTATTCGATAAGTTCCTTAACTTTTGCGTCAATTTCCATTTTTGAACATATTATATGGCTCACATGTAAAATTTTCATATGTTGAAAGATTTTTTAATTGATGTTATATTAAGAAATAGTTTCGAAAGTTAATTACATTAAGAATATTTTTGGATTTTTTTCTATATTTTTTATAATTTTTTAAAAATACCCTCCTTAACCCCCGAACCTAAATTTTACATTGTCGTTAATGTACGTTCAAATAAAAATGTTAAAAATAGAGTAATAAGGTAAATAAGTAAAAAGATGATATTACTCATACAGTAATAAGATAAATAAGTAAATGGATGACAACCCAATAGAAAATATATACATTTGTAGTCACACAATGAATGAAATGCGTGTAATTATGGTATTGTGTAGTCAAGATATGGCATGATGGTCACACGCGACAATAGTGTCACAAGGAAATCACAAATGATAGTTAAAGCCCGTGTCCCCCTCAAAATTGAGAATGAATATATTAGGATTTAAGTCGGACAAAACTACAGTCACATCCTCAATCTTATCAAAACACTCGAAGTAGCATAGTGGAAATGATAGAATAGGTCAATGAAAAATGATAAAACACGAGTCATCATGTGAAGATGCTTGAATGATTTCCTCGACTACCACTTCACTGATTTAGATGATAATCCTTTAAGTGTCAACATACTTTCTAAAGGCTTGGATTTTGATTCACATATAAGGAACTGGTTTAGCTTATCGTCTGAGTCGCAATCCTCGATGTCACGAAATGAGTATAATAAAGATTGGTCTTCAACAGTGATATCTTTATCAACTAAACCAACTTATTTAAGACTCGGATATTGAAACAAATCAGGTAGTCAAGAAATTACATCTATGGTGTCATTATCCAATGAGGTAGTGGCATCGAACACATTCTAAACATACTTGACTTTATTTTCTCCGTAATCAAATAATTTCCTCCATAAATTGAACACCTGTAAGTCCATGGTCATAATCCCAAATTATATGTTCATTTTCCCACTATGACATCTAATGACTACGTCAGGGGTATCCATAAAGGGTCGACCAATAATGATATAGATTTGTGCGGATGGGTCTAGTACGTGTTGAGTATCTAAGATCACAAAGTCTACAAGAAAGATAAACCTAGCCACTTTAATCAATACATCATCCATAACACATTTATGCACCTTAATGGATTCATTATCAAGGGACAAGTTCATCCTAATGGGATTTAACTCCCTTAAACCTATTTTCTTGTACCTAGTGTAAGGAAAAATATTCACACTGGCTCCTAAGTCTAAGAGAGTTTTCTCGATATTGTACTCCCCTATTTTGATAGAGATCGTAGGAGTCTTAAGATCCTTATACTTGACTGGAGTTTTATATGAGATAATCAAGCTATCTTTCTCAATGCAAAAGTTTCTCTTTAGAATGTTTGTGGTCCCCTTGAATTACAAAGGTCCTTCAAAAATTTGGCGTATGATGGGACTTATTGTATAGCGTCAAGTAGTGGGATATTAATTTGCACTTCCTTAAAGACTTTCGATATTTTGTCCACTTGAACCTTTTTCTTTTGAGGAATTAAACATTAGGGTAATGGATCTTTAGGATTTTAGGTCTCAACATGTGGATCAGAAGGCGAGGGCAGGGAATAAGTTTGATCTAAGGGTAGATTTTTCTTCCCTTCATCTTTTTCTGATCGCTATCAGTTGGTAGTGAAATATTATTCTTGACTTCCTTATTGGGCCTAAATGTGATTATGGCCTTGACAGGCTCTCGAGTATGGGATGTGCCAGTGTTGTCTTAAATGACAAATTGACCTTTTGGCACATTACCCTTAGGATTGGGTCCGGGGTGGCTTGGTATTGTTCCCTTATTTATATCATTAAAAATTTGGTCTAAATGGCTCACTTGGACCTTGATCTTGGTTATGGATTGATTATCAACATGTAACCTTTGTTGGGTGGATTGGAGGATGTTTTGGGTGGATTGTTAGAACGGGAGGGTGCTTGGGTAAGAAAATTCAATGCTTGTTCTAAAGCTTGGATCTTTGAGGGTGAAATTTATAATTATGGGGGTGGAGTTCTTTTGGAAACCTAACTGGTTATCAAAAGATTGACCTCTTTGGTATTGGCCCTTAGACCATGAAAAGTTAGGGTGGCCTTTCCACCCCAAATTATATGTGCTGTAAAATGAGTCGTATTCTTGCCTACTTCGATATATGGCATTGGCTTGATTGTTAAGGACTTTGTGATCTTAAAGGGAGGGGAATTTTTTTATCAAATGATCAAACATGTAATAACTTACACACCTATGGGTACCTAAGTTTTGGACGATCATTGGGCTGACTTGGTACCCACTTTACTCATTTCAAGTGATTTTAAACCCCTAGCCAATGTGTCTATTGAGGCATTTATATAAAAAAATTCTCGACTTGGGGAGTGGTTCCTTAAATGGACATGGTGGGACTAGGCACTCTATGGGGTGCCTAACGTCGAAACTTCTTAGTTATAGCTTATATATCAATCTCACTTTTCTCGATAAAATCAACATTACCGAAAATGTAAACATGTGTTATTATATAAAATTTGGGTAAATTTAGTGTAAAGCACTGATTTGTTGAGCCATTAGAGCTACATAGGATTGAATCATTTGTGAGACGTTTGAGTAGAGTGGGGATCATTCTTTTAGACTCCATGGACTTTTGGGACCTTAAAATCTACCAAATATTTTCAACAACTCAATACTTTTGTTTGCTAATTTGAAGATATATCTTTTTGTTAATTTTTTGATTAAACGTTATTTTCCATACACACACTTTTAAAATTTTCAAAATATGTTTTAAAAGGTAAAACAAGTAGATTTATCTCAGAGATTTGTTGTATAAACTAATGGGAAAAGACCAGTTTTTATATGTGCTTATATTTCACTTTGACTTCAAACTGTTCGCATGCACGGTCAATAATTGACCCATGCACATAGCTATGCACCCTTTCAACCATGGTTTTATACTAGATGAAATCATGCGCATGGAAAAAGTCATCCGTGCACACGACGAAGATTTTTTTTTTTTTTTAAATCCTATGAATAGGTCATTTTTCCCTCTCTTTTTAAAATATGCGAATTTGTCATTACTCTAAAACATCTTAAAGTGTATTTTTGAGGTTGAGAGATTTTGCCTCTCCATTTTCAAATTCACTTGTTCCTTTCAAATTGAGAGAAAGCTTATTGTAATACCCCGCATTTTATCGATATTTATTTATGGGATTAATTAAATTAAATGTGAATTAATTGAGAATTAATCCGGATAAAATACTAACGAGATGTGAGTTGGTATTTGATTATAATGTGTATATATGGCAATATATGAATATTGGAAATATTGGATTAGTCGTGAGATAGAAATACGATAATTTGGGAAATTTTTTTGGGACGCACGTGACAGTCGCGTCAAGAAAATATTTAATTTAAGTAAAAAGTGAATTTTTTTATTAACCGTATGGTAATTTTGAGTGCGCCAACGTGTTCGGAAGGGTCGAAATAGTCAGAAAACACTAGTCGGGGGTTAAGTTTGGGTCTCGGGGCATTATTGGGCCATACCGGTAACTTAAAAGGGTATTTTGGTAATTTCGGAAATTTGGGAATTAAAACCCACGAAAATTAGAAATAAAATCTGACTTATTCTTTCTCCACTAAACCCACTAACTACACTAAATGACTTAATGGGCTACGGGAGTTATTGGAAGAAATAGAAAAGAAGTTCCTAAGGCAACCTCTAAAAACCTCCATTGTCATCATCTTTAGAGAAGAACTTGTAGAGAGAGAGAGAAAAGAGAATTCTGCAGAGAGAGAGAGAGAACAATTCAACCTTCAAGATTCAACATCAAATTCAGAGAAATATTAGAGGCAAGTGATTTAATTACAATTGATTCAATGTTATGCTTTTCCATGTTTAGGGAAATTATCGAATTTATCTTGGAAGATTGATATAGACCCATGAATTTGAAGATTAAAACTATGAACTATGTTAGGAATTGCATGTAGAAACATTCTGGACGAATTATGAATTCAAAATATAACCCTTGATGATCTAAAAACGGATTTAAGAAGAGGTTTATTAATGTTCTTGAAAGAAATAGAAAACTAGAGTTCTTGATGAAGTTTTGATCCAAATAAAGCCCTTGGTTGATGAATTATTAGTTTTAGAACGTTAACAATGTTGTAGGATGGTTGTATGATGATATTATAACGTTATATTAGAGTTTCATGCTTTATAATGGAGTTTTGGGACGTTTTGAGGACTGCAAAACGAAGCAGTCCGTAGCCTACCTGGTGCGATCGATCGATCGACATTCATCAGTCGATCGATCGACCACCATCGATCGATCGAGGTTCAAGGTCGATCGATCGACCTTCCCAGAAAGAGTAAAATTTTCCTAGTTAAATTTTAATGATGTTAAACCTTAGAAATTATTATTGGAGACTTTATGGATATCCTTAGACTTAAGGAAGACCAGTAGGTATGGTTATAAAATTTGGACCTTAATTAGAATTCAAATTGAGGAATTATTCTAAAATCTAATGAAATTCGATGAGTGAGATAACGTTAGAGTTAAAAGAGTAAATTTGAATATTTGGTGAAATGAGGTTTGGGGCAGAAGTAAGGACCTTAAGAATAATGATGTTATATGTGAGAATAATAGGAAAATTAATAGACCCGTTGAGATAGGTTTTAAGTACAAGAAACTACGACGTGAGATGTGTCGACAGTCTACATTTTATATTATCGGAAGACTTATAATGTATAAAAATGGAATAATGGTATAAGGATGTAGAATGTACCTTTATTAACATTGAGACATCTAAGATGTGTGAATTCTTAGTATATGATTTTATGTGTATCACATCCCTATCATACTTGCTATCACAGGAGGTTTACGTTCGCTTAGGGTCATCTAATCCTTGTGTGCCCGGATTCAGAGTGGTACCTAGAGGACATAGTTCAAGGGAATGACTTAATTGTGAGTTATTAAGCCAGCTGACTATGGAGCGTAGGTATGTACGTGACCCATGGATATGTTGAATTATGTTCGCCTCCATTTTTGTGTGTTGTACTTATTCTAACAATTCCTGAGAGATTCGGAATTTGTAATCCTTATGTACGTGATGTATCGGGATGGATAGAAGAGTATGTGTGCACCGCAGCTTAGCCTCGGGGTGCTTATATTGTATATTTATGATGGGAATAATATACGGTTAAATGAAAAGGGATTTGTTATGTTTATTTATGAGAATTATTTATAGTAACTCCTTGAGAAGATAAATAAGGGGATAACCTCCAGTAAACGGTAATGCTAATAATTGAGAATCCGAGTTCAAGTAAAGCTATCTATTTAAGTGTTAACATTGGGAATTCATATTGTGAATCGAGTAGTTGGGTTAGAACTTATGATGGTTTAGTTAGATATAAATAACACATGAATGGGTAAATGAACGTTAGGAGTGCACAGTTAGACGAGAGGTGAGTATTTCATGTGAGAGAACATCCTAACATGTATCTTGCATTCATTGTTTTAGATGTTATTAAAGCACTTGTTGTTTTTAAAATACTCTCCACATTCGGGCTCTGACCCGTTTGCTTTCAAATCTATCTTTTTTGTAAAAACCATTTTAGGTACCCAGCCACAAGGACACCATGCATAGGAATTCTATACAGGTGAAGAGCTGTAGATATTGTGGAAGTTACAGGGCCTTGACAGTAGACGCCTCCTTTTCTAGTCTTGACTCCATATTCAGTTTCGTCATTGTAGGGCATGTCGCCCATTTCTTTAGAGACATTTTATATTTCAGTTATTCAGACTTTGGTTTGTAATTAATTCAGGATGCAGACTTGTTTTATTTCTTTTCATATTGGGATTGTTGTGAGGAGTATTTCCTATAGACTCATCTTTATTTGTTGATTCACTATAGTTGGACTTTATCGTGAATGGTTGTGTTACATTTCTATATTTCATTTATTGCATGTTAATCAGATTTAATTTAAAATTTGACAACTCACTTTTTAAGTACTAGGTGGTTAGTAATCATTAAAAATGTTTTCGACAGTGATGCTATTAACTGGACCAACTTGGAATTTTGTATTGATTTAATAAAGGAGTAGCTACCCGGTATTTAATTAGTCGGGGTGTCACAGGTGGTATCAGAGCATCAGGTTCTAGTGTCCTTTAGGATCTGTATGGCTTATTATGTTTCCGCTGAGCTTTCTTTGATGTAGAGCCCTATATATTAGGACTGTTGTATTCTTTTATGTATGCTTCACTCTTCAGCTATTTTAAGTTTATAACTGCGAACTTATAGACTTTATTCTCATTTTAGATGCCTCCACGACGAGCGCAGCGAGTTCCTAGGGATGCACAGCCCGAGCCACAGCCAGCTCCAGTACAGGGCACCATGAATGCCGCCGAGGTTGCAGCCATTGTAGCCCAAGCGGTAAATGCCACTCTTGCCGTTGTACAGCAGGCACCACCCCAGGCGCCAGTAGCCACGCCAGTTCAGGCACATGCATTCCCGTCTGCTTGGGAACGTGTTCGAGATGCTTTTCATAAAGCACACCCTCCGGAGTTTGCAAGTAGCTCCGATGTTGTGGTATCTAGTCAGTGGAGGAAGAATATTCAGAGGCACCTGAGGATGTATGAGTTCACCGATGTTCAGAAGAAGATACTAGCTACTTTCAAGCTAGTAGGTTCTGCATTGCAGTGGTGGGAGTCTATTACCACCGCAGAGGATAGAGATACTCTCTCTATACAGGAGTTTTGGGTGCGGTTCGACCACAAATATTTTCCGTCAGCTGTTCATACGGAAATGAGGAGGAAGTTGATGAACCTTAGACAGGAGGGTAATACTGTGGCCGAATATGAGGCCGAATTCACTAATTTACTGAACATTGTACCGGATGAGATACCGATAGAAGAGAAAAAGATTCAGAAGTTTACAGACGGGTTGACTTGGAGGATCTGTCAGCACTTGTTGGGAAATCTATCGTTGGCCACTTATTCTGATATGGTTAACACTGCACTGCTCCATTTCCAGGACCACCACTTTCACTTGACAGAGGGGAAGCGATCAGGAGAGTCCAGCCATCAGGGCAGGATAGGGGGAAATGGTGCCAGCGGGGCACAATCAGCTCAGGGTCAGTATGGGCAGGGTGATCAGGGTTCCCATCAGGGGGATTCCAAGAGATTACGATCAGGGGTTTCAGACACGGACAAGGAGGTTTTAGGCAGGGCCATCAGAGTCCAAACGGCCATCAGGGCCAGCAGGGTCAAAATGGTCAACAGTAGCAGTTTCACCAGGGCCAGTAAGGCTAGGGAAGAAATGGTAACGGTCACCAGGGCCGTGGTCAGCAGGGACAGCGAGGGGGAAACTTCCAGGGGAAGTGTTTCATTTGTGGTAAGATTGGCCACAAACGTCAGGATTGTCCTGATAAGGGCAGGGCCCCACAGCAGCAGCAGCAGGGTGCTCGACACGAGCCACAGAGGCCTATGTTTCCCTCCGCCCTCCCAGCACCACAGATGGCAGCATTACCACCCATTCCAGCAGTCCCAGTTCAGCAGGGACAGCTTCAGTATGGGAGAGTGTATCAGCTCCAGCAGGTTGCATCCCCACAGGATCCACCAGCCATTGAGGGTATGTTCTCTATTCAGGGGACTCTGGGGCGCATTTTATTTGACACGAGGGCTACACACTGTTTTATTTCTATGATATTTTCACGCACCATTGGGTTATTGGACACCGCAGAGAGCACCGCTACTTATGTAGACTCACCGTTGAGTAGGGGTTCCATGATTTCGCTTATATGTAGAGGTGTGGGTATAGGGATCGGGAGGTTTACTTTACCCGCTGACATGTTAGTGTTAGAGATGACCGAGTATGATGCCATTATTGGTATGGATTGGCTAGTAGCGTACCGAGCCATGATTGACTGTTTTAGTAGGAGTATTATCTTTGCCATTCCCGGGCAAGAGATGTTTTTAGTGGCGATGCCTCTCCCTGAGGGAGGATCGTCCACTCATTTGTACTACATAGAGGAGGAGACCTCTAAGGAAGTGGTGATACCACTTGATTCGATTCCGATTGTTCGAGAGTTTTCCGATGTATTTCAGGATATACCTGGATTACCTCCGAGTAGAGAGATAAAATTTGTGATTGATTTGATGCCGGGCACTCGGGCCTATTGCCCGCGCACCTTACCGTATGGCTCCAGCTGAGATGAGAGAGTTACGGGATCAGATTGAGGAGTTGTTGGGTCAGGGGTTTATCCGAAGGAGTACTTCGCCGTGGGGTGCCCCTGTGTTATTTGTAAAGAAGAAGGATGGATCGTTGAGATTGTGTGTAGATTACCGGTAGTTGAATAAGGTCAAGATACGGAATAAGTATCCGTTACCCCGAATCGATGACTTATTCGACCAGTTGAGAGGAGCTTCTTTCTTCTCGAAGATTGATTTGCGATCTGGTTACCATCAGTTGCGTATTAGGGAAGAGGACGTCTCGAAGACTGCTTTCTTAACGAGATATGGTTCCTACGAGTTTCGGGTTATGCCCTTCGGTTTGACCAACGCTCCAGCAGTGTTTATCGACTTGATGAATAGGGTGTTCAGAGAGTTCCTAGACCAGTTCGTCATTGTTTTCATTGATGACATTCTAGTTTACTCCCAGACAGAGGAGGAGCACGCCGAGCATTTGAGACAGGTTTTGCAGATGCTATGTCAGAACGAGCTGTATGCAAAGTATGAGAAGTGCGGGTTTTGGTTGAAGGAGGTTCAGTTTTTGGGGCATATTATTTCCGATCGGGGGATATCTGTTGATCCGGGAAAGGTATCCGCGGTGAGGGAGTGGGGACAGCCCACGACACCGACTGAGATCCGTAGTTTCTTAGGCTTAGCAGGATACTACAAGAGGTTTATTCGGGGTTTCTCCAAGATAGCGGATCCCATGACACATCTGACTCGTAAAGGTGTGCCGTTCATTTGGAGTGATGCCTGTCAGTTGGCATTCGATGAGTTGAAGGACAAGTTAACCTCAACACCTGTGTTAGCATTGTCGAGACCGGGAGTTGAGTATCTTGTTTACACCGATGCGTCCTTACAAGGACTTGGAGGTGTACTGTAGCAGGAAAGTCAGGCCATAGCTTATGCTTCCCGTAAGCTTAAGCCTCACGAGAAGAATTACCCTACCCATGACTTAGAGTTAGAGGCAGTGGTATTTGCCCTTCGAATTTAGAGACATTATCTTTTGGGGGAGAAGTTTCGATTGTTCACGGACCACAAGTCCCTACAGTACATGTTCAAGCAGAAGGAGCTGAATATGCGGCAACGGAGGTGGCTTGAGTTTGTGAAGGACTATCAATTTGATATCCAATATCACCCGGGGAAGGCTAACGTGGTAGCAGACGCGTTGAGCCGTAGGCTAGTAGATGATGTGGCAGGGGTGTGGAAGGCAAAGTGGAAAGAGTTGGGACACCAGGATGCAGTGGCCCGATCGTTCATGTCTGTGATGACTGTTACACCGCAGATTGTCACGAGAGTGGTGAAAGCACAGGCAAATGACTCGTTCTGTCAGGAGCGGGTAGTTCGATTACTAGCAGAGGGAGCCGAGTCCTATACCATTAGCTCAGATGGGGGATTACGCTTCAATGGTAGACTGGTAGTTCCGGAAGGGGAGGAATTGCGACACGAGGTGATGGAAGAGTCGCACGGCTCACGGTTCACGGTACATCCCGGTGGGGAAAAAATGTACCAAGATATGATACGTCAGTATTGGTGGAGCGGGATGAAGAGAGATATTGCCGTGTTTGTTTCTAAATGCGCCACTTGTCAGCTAGTAAAAGTGGACCATCAGAGACCGGCAGGACTTCTACATCCATTAGAGGTTCCGATGTGGATGTGGGAGAGCATCTCCATGGACTTTATCACGGGGTTGCCTACGTCACAGAGAGGTCATGACTCCATTTGGGTAATTGTGGACAGGTTGACCAAAGTCGCTCATTTTCTACCCGTAAGGATAGACTACACTACGGGACAGTATGCCCAGCTCTTTATGGCAGAAATAGTGAGACTTCATGGTGTGCCCCTAAATATCGTGTCTGACCGAGACAATATATTTGTTTCACGGTTTTGGGAGAGTTTTCAGGAGGCCATGGGCACGGAATTGCTGTTGAGTACGGCTTATCATCCGCAGACCGGTGGGCAAACCGAGCGTACAAATCAGATGTTAGAGGACATGTTACGGATGTGCATCATTGACTTCGGGGGTGGATGGGAGCAGTATCTTCCACTGGTGGAGTTTGCTTACAACAACTCCTACCAGTTCACCATTGGCATGGATCCATTTGAGGCGTTGTACGGTAGACCTTGTCGTTCCCCAGCATGTTGGTTGGAGGTGGGGGACAGCAAACTACTTGGACCGAAAGTGATTCAGGATACTTCGGCAAGGATAGAATTGATACGGAGTCGCATTCGGGTAGCTCAGGATCGGCAGAAGAGCTACGCTGATGCGAAGAGGTTCTTCAGGGAGTTCCAAGTGGGGGACCAGGTTTTACTCAGAGTATCTCCTATGAAGGGGATTATGCTATTTGGGAAGAAGTGTAAGCTGGCACCGAGATATGTGGGACCATTTCCTATCATCGAGCGGATTGGGTCTGTTGCGTATAGACTTGGGTTACCGGAGCATTTGCACAGGATTCATGATGTGTTTCATATTTCCTCGCTAAGGAAATATCGTAGAGATGATTTGGCTCATTCTCACATTGCTTTGGAGGACATCGATCTCCAGCCCGATAGCTCCTACGAGGAGGGGCCGATTGCTATTTTGGACCGAAGTGAGCAGAAATTGCAGTCAAAGATAGTTCCGTTAGTGCGTGTTCAGTGGCGACATCATAATGTCGAGGAGTCCACATGGGAGCGAGAGGATGAGATGCGCGAACGTTATCTAGAGTTATTTTTACCAGGTACTTTTTAGTTCCGAATTTCGGGACGAAATTCTGTTATTAGGGGGGAAGTATGTAATACCCCGCATTTTATCGATATTTATTTATTGGATTAATTAAATTAAATGTGAATTAATTGAGAATTAATCCGGATAAAATACTAACGAGATGTGAGTTGGTATTTGATTATAATGTGTATATATGGCAATATATGAATATTGGAAATATTGGATTAGTCGTGAGATAGAAATACGGCAATTTGGGAAATTTTGTTGGGACGCGCGTGACAGTCGCGTCAAGAAAATATTTAATTTAAGTAAAAAGTGAATTTTATTTCTATTAACCGTATGGTCATTTTGAGTTCGCCAACGTGTCCGTAAGGGTCGAAATAGTCAGAAAACACTAGCCGGGGTTAAGTTTGGGTCCCGGGGCATTATTGGGCCATACCAGTAACTTAAAAGGGCATTTTGGTAATTTAGGAAATTTGGGAATTAAAACCCACGAAAATTAGAAATAAAATCTGACTTATTCTTTATCCACTAAACCCACTAACTACACTAAATGACTTAATGGGCTACGGGAGTTATTGGAAGAAATAGAAAAGAAGTTCCTAAGGCAACCTCTAAAAACCTCCATTGTCATCATCTTTAGAGAAGAACTTGTAGAGAGAGAGAAAAGAGAATTCTACAGAGAGAGAGAGAACAATTCAACCTTCAAGATTCAACATCAAATTCAGAGAAATATTAGAGGCAAGTGATTTAATTACAATTGATTCAATGTTATGTTTTTCCATGTTTAGGGAAATTATCGAATTTATCTTGGAAGATTGATATAAACCCATGAATTTGAAGATTAAAACTATGAACTATGTTAGGAATTGCATGTAGAAACATTCTGGACGAATTATGAATTCAAAATATAACCCTTGATGATCTAAAAACGGATTTAAGAAGAGGTTTATTAATGTTCTTGAAAGAAATAGAAAACTAGAGTTCTTGATGAAGTTTTGATCCAAATAAAGCTCTTGGTTGATGAATTATTGGTTTTAGAACGTTAACAATGTTGTAGGATGGTTGTATGATGATATTATAATGTTATATTAGAGTTTCATGCTTTATAATGGAGTTTTGGGACGTTTTGAGGACTGCAAAACGAAGCAGTCCGTAGCCTACCTGGTGCGATCGATCGATCGACATTCACCAGTCGATCGATCGACCACCATCGATCGATCGAGGTTCAAGGTCGATCGATCGATCTTCCCAGAAAGAGTAAAATTTTCCTAGTTAAATTTTAATGATGTTAAACCTTAGAAATTATTATTGGAGACTTTATGGATATCCTTAGACTTAAGGAAGACCAGTAGGTATGGCTATAAAAATTTGGACCTTAATTAGAATTCAAATTGAGGAATTATTCTAAAATCTAATGAAATCCGATGAGTGAGATAACGTTAGAGCTAAAAGACTAAATTTGAATAATTTGGTGAAATGAGGTTTGGGGCAGAAGTAAGGACCTTAAGAATAATGATGTTATATGTGAGAATAATAGGAAAATTAATAGACCCGTTGAGATAGGTTTTAAGTACAAGAAACTACGACGTGAGATGTGTTGACAGTCTACATTTTATATTATCGGAAGACTTATAATGTATAAAAATGGAATAATGGTATAAGGATGTATAATGTCCCTTTATTAACATTGAGACATCTAAGATGTGTGAATGTTTAGTATATGATTTTATGTGTATTACATACCTACCATACTTGCTATCACGGGAGGTTTACGTTCGCTTAGGGCCATCTAATCCTTGTGTGCCCGGATTCAGAGTGGTACCTAGAGGACATAGTTCAAGGATATGACTTAATTGTGAGTGATTAAGCCAGCTGACTATGGAGCGTAGGTATGTAAGTTAACCATGGATATGTTGAATTATGTTCGTCTCCATTTTTGTGTGTTGTGCTTATTCTAACAATTCCTGAGCGATTCGGAATTTGTAATCCTTATGTACGTGATGTACAGGGATGGATAGCAGAGTATGTGTGCACCGCAGATTAGCCTCGGGGTGCTTATATTGTATATTTATGATGGGAATAATATACGGTTAAATGAAAAGGGATTTTTTATGTTTATTTATGAGAATTTTTTATAGTAACTCCTTGAGAAGATAAATAAGGGGATAACCTCCAGTAAACGGTAATGCTAATAATTGAGAATCCGAGTTCAAGTAAAGCTATCTATTTAAGTGTTAACATTGGGAATTCATATTGTGAATCGAGTAGTTGGGTTAGAACTTATGATGGTTTAGTTAGATATAAATAACACATGAATGGGTATAGGAACGTTAGGAGTGTACAGTTAGACGAGAGGTGAGTATTTCATGTGAGAGCACGTCCTAGCATGTATCTTTCATTCATTGTTTTAAATGTTATTAAAGCACTTGTTGTTTTTAAAATACTCTCCACATTCGGGCTCTGACCCGTTTGCTTTCAAATCTATCTTTTTTGTGAAAACCATTTTAGGTGCCCAGCCACAAGGACACCATGCATAGGAATTCTATACAGGTGACGAGCTGTAGCTGTTGTTGAAGTTACAGGTCCTTGACAGTAGACGCCTCCTTTTTTAGTCTTGACTCCATATTCAGTTTCATCATTGTAGGGCATGTCGCCCATTTCTTTAGAGACATTTTATATTTCAGTTATTCAGACTTTGGTTTGTAATTAATTCAGGATGCAGACTTGTTTTATTTCTTTTCATATTGGTATTGTTGTGAGGAGTATTTCCTCTAGACTCATCTTTATTTGTTGATTCACTATAGTTGGACTTTATCGTGAATGGTTGTGTTACATTTCTATATTTCATTTATTGCATGTTAATCAGATTTAATTTAAAATTTGACAACTCACTTTTTAAGTACTAGGTGGTTAGTAATCATTAAAAATTTTTGCGAGAGTGATGCTATTAACTGGACCAACTTGGCTTTTTGTATTGATTTAATAAAGGAGTAGCTACCCGGTATTTAATTAGTCGAGGTGTCACACTTATATCTATACTCGATCTATGTATTTAAGAAATAATTAAGAGTGATTTGATTTAGACCCATAATAGCCAAGCTCAATTCAAACTAATATAGACTTGAATTGGAGATCTAACACTCCTAGATCTAAAATTAGAGGTGATTCATTCTATCGGGGAGATTGGAGCATATCCAAGGAGAAGAATATAATTCCTTATTCACTTTATGGAGGTTAAGGTGAATTTCTTATGTCAATGGGGGTAAAATTTGAAGTTGATAGGTAATTACTCGTGAGTGCATGAATGAGAGGTACCTTCTTGCTTTGTATAAGACTCTTTTCAAATTGAATAAGAAATTGGAGTGCGTCGAGGTTTTTACCTCTACATGGGACTTTTTCCTCATAAACTCGTCTTATGATGTTATTTTCCACACTTACATCGCATGTTACATGTAGATATCACATAGATCTAAAGTAATTCATTAAAATTGGTTTTAAGTTTTTTTATTCTAGTAAGTTGTCCTAGTGTTTCCCAAATTTGATCATTGATTTGTTGATCCATTATTTACATCTCATCACCTAGTTATAACATGTGCAAGGTAAATTAAAATCAAAATTAAAATTGTCAAAATATTGGTCATATCTTGCAAATATTCCTATTCGCCCTCCCCCCTCTAGGTTTATTTAGAGTTAAAAACTTGTTTGAATATACACATCATCAATTGGTATTAGAGCGGTTTGTCTTGTTTGCATTTACATGCTAAGATTTTGAATCTTTCTTTTGTTGTGTGCTTATTGCGTTTGTTAATCAAAGATGTAGTTTTTTTGTGAGTAGTTGTTAATTTGCAATTGATGGATTATTAATGTGATAGTATCTCTACTAATCGGGCACCTTATTTTGACGGATCAAATTATGGTCATTGGAAGGTAAAAATTAGAATGCAATTGAGATCAAAACAGGAAGGAGTGTTGATGAGTGTAAAAGAAGGTTAGATATTTCCTATGATTGAAGTGGATTAAGTTAAAATGAAAAAGCTGAGAGTATTATGGACTGATAAGGAGTTTTTGTATTATAACAACAACTTCATTTATTTGAATGCCTTATTCACATTCGATAGCACTCAAGAATGCAATTGTATTCTAAATTATGAATTGGCTAAGGAGGCTTGGGATATTTTGAGAGTGACACGTCTTTTGGACAAGAAAGAAAGTCTCATCGCTCAGGTATAAGGCCAATTAGGCTAGGCTTGAGGGCATTTCACCCACACCAACTCCGTAATGTAATGGTAAGATCAATAAAGTATGTTTCGAAGCCTTTTGAAGACGTAAATTTTCAAGATGACACCCCTCCTATTAAGAGAGCTGAGTTGCAAAACATTGCGAAAAAGTTCAAAACCATAAGAATGAGCGAAGAAGAGAGTTTTAATAACTACTATACTTGATTAATCAAAGTTATCAATGCTTCTTTTAATATCGATGAGAAAATTCTGGAACACGTTAAAAAGTTGCTTAGGACTCTAGCTTCGAGATTTAGTACAAAGGTAGTTATTTTAAATGGGTCAAGGACACCGACACCTATAACTTGGAGGAGTTAGTTAGTTCTCTTCAAGTTTTTGACCAACAAGATAGTGTAGGTGTGATTAATACTAAGAAGAATATAGATTTTGTGCTAGAATTGAAGGAACGTGTGTCATGGAAATTGAGAATAATCCTAAAGAAAATGTTGAGGTGGACATGGATCTTTTTGTGAAAAGATTTAGCAAATTCTATAAGAACAATAAGAAAATTTTCAATAATGGTAGAAAATTTGAGCCAAAGTCTTATAAGTCCATTAAATATGTTTCTTATGGAGAAAAGAGATTCCAAAAGGCATAAGGTGAAGGATGAAGATCATTTCCATGGATCTGGAGGTGTAGGACACCACATCAATGTGTGTCCAACACATTTGAGAAAGTCAAAAAATAGAAAGGAAGTATACAATAAGAAGAAAGTCTAAAAGGCTTTCATTGACTCCGATGGTGAGAGTGAGGACATACCTACTAGTGAGGAAAGTGGGAGGGAGATTACTTTTATGGTGAGACTAGATGTCAGTGATAAGGCTATTAGATATAGGATGCTTTAGAGAGTGTAGTGAGAAAGAACAAATTCAAAACTTCTAGTTATAGGTCACTGAGTGATTCTTTGTCATGTAATATCAAGGATTCATGCACCTCTATTCCTAGATAACTTGAGGATAATGATGATAAAGTGAATTTCATCCATGAATCCTTTGAAGAACTCTATCAAAAGTCTTTAAAACTCAAAAAGTCAAACATCAAAATTTTAAACAAAATGAAAATTTTCCAAAGTTAACATGATAATACAAATTAAATTATTAAATGTGTTCAATTGGAATGCTTAGAACACAAAAGGAAGATGATGTTTTGAAAAAGGAATGTGATTCTTTAAAAACCCAAAATGAGGCAATTTTGATAGAAAAAGAAGAAATAGAACATCAAAATGCGAATTTATAAAATAATTTTGAAAATATGAAACATGAATTTAACATGCCAAAGATTTGAAAATTTAGATGCTTGAAAGAAATTGTATCCAGATAACATTTTAATGAATCGTGCTCAAATAAAGAATGACAAATATGACATTGATTATGTGGAGCCAACGAATGAAAAGGTTGAAAATTCAAAATTAAAAGTTGAAGTTTCTAACATTGAAAAGAATAATAAATAACAAATTCCTTTGAAGAAAAAGAAGGAAATTAAGCCTAAATCCAAGTTTGTGGAAAATGGTAGTTGTTGCTTATTTTGTGGAAAATTGAATCATATTGCTCATTTTTATTTCACAAGTAAAAAACCTTAAAAGAGGTGAGATGAGAGATCAAGTAACTAGAAAGAATGTGAGAAGGAAAGTTATATTTTGTACCTTTTACAAGATTGAAGCTCAAACCAATTAAGTTTGTAGGTGCTTGAGAGAGAGAAACCATTGGTTTATGGGAAATGGGAGGCAAATATTCCGTAGGGATCCTATTAGTGAACTTAGGGACCAAATTGGTGAGTTGATGAAGAGAGTTTTTTTCCTAGTGAAAGGTAGAGATAAGGCTAGAAGGGAGATACTTAGGCCTAAACTTAGACCGTTTAATCAAATTACAAGGAGTATGCATAAGAATACTATGAGGAATGTTAGGTGGATGCTGAAGTTTGTGAGTGGATTGGATAGGAATGCACCAAGAAAGATAATTGAGGCTGAAATTCCTTAAAATAATTTGGTGAAGAGAGAGGTTCTCTTTGTTCCTCCCATTAATCCTGGAGATGTCATACCCATCATTATCTAGGAGATAGTTTGCTTAGAATGCCTAGGGTTCTTGTTTGTGTGTAGGTCCCCTGCTAGGTTTTCCTTATTTATTTTGGATAAAATCATTGTTGGTGAGCACTTGAAAGTCATACTTGGATTATTTTTCATGTTTTGGTGAGGGTTTCATGCATTTGTTTATTTACATACATTTTTCTATCTGTGTTGTAGCCTAAAATTATTAGGTCAAGTGGACCAATACTTTACTGACACTTGTCAACATTGCCATTAGACCCTCAACAGCGGGTAAACCTGGTCGGCTCAGGTATCCTTTGTTCGACCACTAAGTCGACAATAACCAGGAAGGTGAACCATCAGTAAGGTGCACAGATGCACGTAGAATATTCATCGGTCACCATGAACATGCATGTGAACAATGTGCAGTTTTATATTATCGTATAAACATGTATATGCCTAATGTATAAAGGCATTCCATCTCTTTAACTTCCATCTACTATAAATACACTACCACCTCTCTTAGTTGGGGGAAAATTTTTCATTCTAATACATATAAATTATTATTGAGAGACTTGTACTAAACCCTAAATAGATAGTGATGCTACCCCGTGGATGTAGGTACCATTTGTGGGTTTAACTACATAAAAATATTGTGTCTCTTTTCATTTTCTTTATTTTTTTATTTGTGGTTAACCCAAATTTAAACACCAACAGATTAGCGCCATATGTGGGGACCCGACAAGACATTGTTGTTCCCATATATTCTTTTTCAAAACTTCTTTTTAACCACACTCTTGAGATATGACTAACATACTAGGAAGTAGTCTTGCTGGAGGTAATGATTTCAATCCTTCTACCCCTCCTGGTATAGGAGATCTTGAAGGTATCGTTCTTAACATTTCTAAAGGGTAGGAAGCAATGAAAAAAACTATGAGGCAACTTACCCAAATGCTCCAGGCTAGGCCCGCTGCTGCCCTAGCTTCTAGGAAGGAAATGTCGCTTCCACCTCCCAGAAGAGAAAGAAGCAATTCTAGGTATTCCAGGTCCACGCAAGACTGGTCTTACTTCCCTAGTGTGACTTCCTCCCTCTGAACCACTGATTACTATGATGGTATTTATTTCTCCCAAGAACAGCCGAGCACTCTATATAGATTAAGTAAGGGCTCCGCTTTCGATCGACAAGGTCCCCGAGCGAATAGGGGCCACAATAATTGGGAGCCGTCCAGATCTCGATATCACCGAGAAGATTATGTCAAGTCTAGAACCAACGGATGAGGATTCACGCATGTCGAGCAGATTCCAAGAAGAGAGCTCAACATAAATTCACGATCGAGCCGTTAAAACTGCCTCTTATAAAACTAGTCTAAACGATCATACCATATAGGAGGGTACTTTAGATTATAAATGGAGGCGTAAACCCTTTTGAGTATGGTAATGAAAAGTTAATTAGCCCAAGACCTTGGATTAATGATAGGGCATGCAAACACAGATCCAATGAAGATGAATTCAGTTTAAACTTGCAAATGTCTCGTGTATAACTCAGAAAGTAGTAATGAAACTTAGAAGTAACTTAGCTAGAGGGAGAGAGAAGTAAGCACCCTAGATACACCTTGGTAGGCAGGTAGAAAACACACCATACACCCTCATCAATCTCTGTCAAGTATTAAAAGCTTTGTAATAAATAATAATGGTGAGTGGATAAAAGACTCTCTGGTTTACAATAACTCTCTTTCTCTGATGTGTATCTCTAGCAATAACTCCAGAGTTCTCACAAAAGATCATATATCTACTTAGGGGTGGTAGGGGTCCTTAAATAGCCCCCCCCCCCCCCCCCCCCCCCCCGCCCCCCCCACACACACACACCATCCCCGAGGCAACTCAGTCATTAAAACTATGAAAGACATCCCTCATGCTTTATGTCACAACATTAAATACCTGATGCACTAGCTGTCTCCTACATCATAAACATTAAATGTCAAGACATGACTTTTGCCTAATCACTGTGTGTCAGGGCGCTGTTATCACAAGGGTGGCTCACCAACTGTCTGACAACCCCAAGTGCATGTCTGACATTGTTTAGTTGGCTAGTGACATCACCTACAGTAGATGTGACATTAAGTAGAGGGTTGTTTGTCTCTCAACTCATTGCTCGATGGAACTCCAAGCTACTCTGCCCGAGGTTCTATAGTCAGGGTCTTTCGGTGTTTTTACCAGATGTATCTAAGATGGTTGGGACAATCCCCAACGGTTCCTTACTTCTCAATCCTCCACACCAAGTCCCTCTAAAGTTCCCACGATGAGGTCATTCGATAGAGCATGAAAGCTCTCCCAGGCCCTGCCAAGCCTGGTCTCTCGTAAGTACCGTTTGACCTCACACAGACTGTTTTATTATTATCGTTATGCCATTACAATTGTTATAGCTTACAGTCATCAATAATGAAAATACAATATGACTTAATGCAACAAACTAAAATATGAGCTACCGCGCCAGGCTGCCTCGCTGAGTTATCCCGCTTGAGCTGCCTCGGTTGCTTAATCTCAAACACTGTTGCTAATTAGGGGTTTGTCCCTAATCTTAAGATTACCTTCAATCCCCCTCTACATTTTCCCCCTCATGGAGGGATTTGTTATGGGAACAAGAAATGCCTGTACGAAAACTTCTCAATCCGATCAGCCTTATCAAAGCCGAAGCGCCATTCTCATTGGGGCTGGGGCGAGGGGACATCGTCGCTTTTTCCTCATGGTGGTCTTCAACAGTTCTAGTTTTAATATGTGAAATTCTTTCGAAAGACCTAGTAACCTTTTCAAATACTCGTTTGGTCTCCTAGTAAATGAAATTATCCCCCGTGGTGCTTCGTTGTGTGCGAGAAGCGTTTGGACACGTATGATGGTCTTCATTTAGAAATTCAATGGATTTGGCGCCAAAACTGAAACTTGTTGGAGAAGGCAACGCTTCCTGTTCTCTATGCTTCACTTCATTAATGACGTGGAGCTGTCTTTTCAACTGCCAAAGTACTTCCCAAAGTGCCACATGTTCATGTGAAATGATTATAGGCGGCCGTGCACGTGCGAGGGTGGGGAAATCTAAACACCAAACTCAAAATTTTCAAACGGCCATATCCAAAGCATCTCAACCCTCTCTTTCTTTTTTTCCTTACTCTGTTACTATCTTCTTTAGACTTCCATTTTTAGAGAGAGAGAAAACCCTGCAAGAACTCCATTATTGCTAAGCTCCTATTCACCTTCTTCCCTTCTCATCCCTTAAACCTCTTCCTGTGGTCGTGGTCTTCTACTCTCGTTCTTCAAACCGCTCTTGCTTAAAGCTTTTCTGCTGTCTTCATCATCGTTTTCCATGGCAACCTCAAGCAACCCTGCTATCTCTGCTACTGGTGCTCCGTCTGCCACCACCACTGCTGCCTCCACCTTGGATGCTGCCCGCCAGGAGCAGCTGAGGTTTTATCGTCACTCTCTTATTTTTGGCGAGGGTGATGACTTTGTTATTGCCTACAAGGTTGTGCATTTTTCTTCCAAGTTTGATTCCTTACTGTTGGGTGATGAAGATGAGGATTCTTCTGAGTGGGGCTTTCTTCCTTCAGAGGGGACTCTACGATTTCGCTTGGAGCGAGGGGACTTCCCATGGTTCCATGTTGACTTCGAAACTCCAGGGGGCTCTCCTGCCCACTTTGCTACCTGGAACTCTCATATGCAAAGTTATTATGCTGATATTCTCACCAAGCTTGGGTTACAACGGGCTAAATGGTTTGGTGAGTTCACTCTTTCGAAGAACAATACTGCTCTTCCTATCCTAGTCTCTCGATGGAACGTTACTACTCACACGTTCATCGTTGCGTGGGGCGAGTTCACCATAACTCTGAAAGACGTGTGCGAGCTGATGGGCCTCTATGCAACAGGTCATGAGCCCCATACCGATGAGGCTCTTGATTCTCAAGAGACTGCCGATCATTTGGAGTTGGATCGCATATGCCGAAGATGCATTAGTTCGTCCAACAAAGCTACTTTCTCTCCCTTGATTAATTATTTCTTCAAGGGTTTTGGTGAAGGCAGTTCTTCAACAGATACTCCTGGTCAAGGTACACCATTGGAACTTCCCGCCTATATTCTTGTGATTCTCTCCCGTTTCCTTTTGACGGGAAAACTCAACGACCAGCCTCGAAGGGACCTTATCAACCTGTCCCTTCGTTTGGCCCGAGGCATAAAACTTCCACTAGATACAATTGCCTTGGTATCCCTCTACACCTGGTTGGATAGAACTTTGTTCGATATGGAATGATATCTCGGCCGTTATAACTTGGCCAATTTTGCCAACAGCGTTCTTCTAACCAGCTTTCTTTACTTTCACTTTCCTGCCATAGCGGCTAAAGCCAACAGTCCTCCTTTGGGGGAAATAATTTTGCCTCCACGGTACTTTATTTATCACAGGAGACAAAGCCGAAATGAGTTAATATCTATGATTGACCATTTTGAGAACTTTGTCATGAGGCCTTATCAGGAGGAAGACTTATTTCACACTTGTGAATTTTTTCATCATGAAGCCAGAGTGGTATAGGCCCCTACCCCCGATATTGAGGATCCCTTACTCGTCGTGGTCTTTCTGTTCTCCCCAGGATATCTACCTTCTTACACTGAGTGGGGATATACTAGTGAGCACTATAATCCCAACCGATGCAGCCTCCAGTTTGGGTTTGACTAGGGGGCGCCACGTCCAGTGTTTTAATCGTCAAACCCCAAGGTCTCCTTTAGCGAGGCATGTTCTCTGTTTTCTTCAACCGTTACATGGGGGATATGTTCAACCATGGCTGGGCGAGTCACCATTCCCAGTATTACTAGGCATGGGTATGTGACCCCTCTGTTTGCTACAAAGTACTGGCTGAAATAACTGGCTGCAATTGCTGAGTTTGTTGAGGGAGATCCCGTGTATCCTCCCGTTTCTTCATTTTCTGCCTTAGAGTTGGGGCTAAAAGGCAAATCTATACTTGGGATGGAATTCCCTCTAAGTTCAACCCCCAAAGAACCTCCCACCGAGCTTCCCCCACTTTGTCCCATGGTCCCAGTTGCAACGCCTAAACCCAAAACTCCTACAGCTCCGAAGAAGGCTGCCCCTTCAACTGAAGCTACTATCAGCGAGGGGCCTTCTCAACCACCTTCCAAGAAGGCAAAAACGGCCAAGAGTGGAACATAAAAGTCAAAATCTAAGTCCCAGAAGCCCCAGACTCCTGTTGCAGCCTTTCCCATAGCCTCCGTTCCACCTCCCATGTCTGCTGAAATGGCTGAGCGCTTAAGGAGGGAAGCCCAAGCAGAAATAGATCGAATAAATACTGAGTATAAACGACACACTGTCGTTGTTCCTCCTTCCATTTCTTTTCCCATAGTGGTGGTTGATCCTACAGAGCCAACGGCTAGAAGGAGAAAGAGCTCAAAGGTTCCTCGAGAGGTCGGTACTGGTGCAGCGGGGTTAAGGAGGAAGACTCTGGGTACTAAGCCCCAGAAGAAGCAAATTTCTGAGGTTCATCGAAATCCTGAGGTGCATCTCACTCCTGCCCCCTCTGTTGTTGCTACTCCTCCTTCTTCGCCTTTGGTCACATCTTCTCGTTCCCCCTCTGAATCCGCGGTATGTATGCTTGATTTACTCATTCCCTTCTTTTCTTAAGGAAGACTGTATTTGTTTTTTTTTCTTGACAACTGTGGTGCAGGGGATTAAAATGGAAAGACCAGACCCCCAGTCCTCCCGTGAGCCCTTTAGTGGGGGGACATTTCGCTATTTCTCGTGCCGATGTGACTCCTCCCCGTTCCCCCATGATGGGGTTTACATATTCTCGTCGTTCAGCCTCACAATATGGGAGGGAAGTTGTTGAGGGAGGTGATGCTATTGAGAATGCGGCTGCCCCTTCGCCACCAGAGGTAACGCAACCCGAGATAACACTCTCAGCCCCCTCTAATTTACCTACCCTACCTGAGGTTTCTATGCCCATTATTCTTGTTGAGGAAAGTGAGCCTGAGGTATGATTTCCTCTTCATTTTATTTGTTATAGCGTCTTTTTGGTCCCGCCCCTTTTCTTATTTGACTTGCTGAACCCTAAGATGTTTTGGGTGTCTCAGGTTGAAATATCCTCGTTGTTATTCTTCCAATGATGCTGATGAGACCTCTGACTGCCATTACCCTCTTTAGCACCATAACTGAGGTAAGTAGTTGTAGAGATATTTCTTCATATTTTCTGTGCTTATTCCTCTTTTCTAACACTTGCTCTCATGTCACAGTTTTCTCCTGATCTTATACCACCTATTTATCTTGGTGGTCCTCCTGCAGTCAAGGCCCAGGTTGGTGCCTCTATCCGGCATAGTGGTGCTTCTGCACCCTTTTGTGTTAGGTATTTGTTTGGGAGCTCGTCATCTTCTCTCGACGAACTCGCTATGCTGGCCCTAGTGCCTCATGTGGGTGAGGGAGTTTTTCCAAGCGTTGAGGCTTCTGCGACCAGGGACCCCGTTATGTCTTCTGAGGCAATGATCTCGCCCCCAACGGTTCCTGTCCCTACGGCTGCCACACTGGCTCCTGTTCTTGCCCCTGCAGTGACTGAGGTATTTTTCGTGAAGTCTTGTTAAGATTTTTCATAAACTCCACCTTATAACGGTGACTTAACAACAAAAACGCTTGTTAAGATTTTTCATAAACTTCACCTTATAACGGTGACTTAACAACGAAAATGCTTGTTAAGATTTTTAATAAACTCCACCTTATAACGGTGACTTAACAACGAAAATGCTTGTTGAGATTTTTAATAAACTCCACCTTATAACGGTGACTTAACAACGAAAACGCTTGTTAAGATTTTCATAAACTCCACCTTATAACGGTGACTTAACAACGAAAACGCTTGTTAAGATTTTTGATAAACTCCACCTTATAACGGTGACTTAACAACGAAAACGCTTGTTAAGATTTTTGATAAACTCCACCTTATAATGGTGACTTAACAACGAAGACGCTTGTTAAGATTTTTTTCATAAACTTATTATGACTTTTATCTCTTCTCAGGTTGCTCGGGAAGATTCTCCTCCAGTTCTTTCGCCTTTGGGCCCACCTCACCGGGAACCTGTTGCGTCGAAAAACTCCGGTCATGATAATCAAGGTTCCACGACTGGTGCCATAGTAGAGAGAGAATCTAGGTGCGAACTCCCCCTTCCTGACCTGGCTCCTCATGCTTTCTTCCTAATGGTGCTTCGACAGTCCCCTCAAAATGCATGTCAACCACCGTTTGGTGATCGAACAACTGGTGAATCATCAACCTGAGACCTTCACACCGGATTGTCTACGTTCCAATATTCACGTGATGAGTCACAGACTTTAAGGCATAGCGATCGTTGTTGCAGAAATTACCAGTACTCCTACTGCCAGCGTTACCAGATCCCTCCTTAACCAATTTCTAGGTTTTTTGAGGAAGCTAGGGAGTGATGGTTTCCGTTTTGACTGTCTTATAACACATTTGAAAACTTTGAAGAACCAGCAACTCATCAGCCAGAGGGAAGTGTTACGAAAGCATCAGGAGGATCAGTGAGCTGAGGAAGCTAGATTGGTCACGTTAGCACCCGTTTTGGAAGCAGTGGATCAAGAGGTGAAGGATGTCGAAGAATCTTTGTGTCTAGTCAAACTGAAATGCGAGAGACTCCTCATCGAATGTACACAAGTGTAAACGAGGCTAGAGGTTTCTATTAACGACCAATAGTCTTTCACGGCAGCTTCTTCGTGCCTTCCTGGAGATTTTTTCTCTTCCTCAGATTTATCATTTCTTTTAGGCTAAATGCTTCTTGTATCCATATCCTCCCTCTGCTTCTATCTGTGTAGTTCTTGGGCGATAGCTCCCAAATTTTTTTGTAATACTCTATTGTTAATGAATGAAAAATATATATTTTCCAATTCTTCAATGTGTTGTCACTGCTTTTGTATGTTGTGAATTCCTACATTTCTGTATTTCTTTTGTTGAGTTCAAATCGTAACTAAAATTTGTATATTCATAACAACATCCAGTTATAACAGTGGGTCAGACTTGATTGTTTACACATGATAAGCCTTTTGCCATTTATTGTTAATCTTAAATGGCCTATCTTCTCCTAACTTCGAAATTAAACAATAACCTGAATCATGAGTTGTTCTCACAACGAAGGGTCCCTCCTAGTTAGCTGCAAACTTAGGTAGAGGAAGTCTCCTGATGTGCTTCACTGCCGCTTTCAATACGAGGTCTCCCTCCACGAAATTCCTTGGTCTCACCAAGTTATCGTATGCCCTTGAAAGTTGCTTCGTATACATCTGAAAGTGTTGCATCGAATTATCTCTGTGTTCATCCAGCGCTTCCAGCTGCACATGTCTACTTTAAGGGAGCATGCTACTTCGCAAGGCATATCGAGCAGAGGGAACTTCCAACTCCATTGGAAGAATTGCCTCAGCCCCATAAACAAAAGAGAACGGCGTGTATCCCGTGGGTTTCCGCTTGGTTGTTCGATAGGCCCATAAAACAACTGGTATCTTGTCATCCCATGCCCCTGGAAAGTCCTCCATCATCTTGGCCAAAATATTAACCAAGGTTTTGTTAGTTGCTTCGGCTTGACCATTTCCCTTTGGGTATGCCACCGTTGAAGTATGATGAACAATGGAGTACTTGTCCGTGAGCATTATTACTTCGAAATTGATGAAGGGGTTCCCATTATCTGAAAGAATAACCTTTGGGATCCCAAAATGGCAAATGATGTATTCTTTGATGAATTTTCTCACCACCCCAGCCGTTGCTCTTCTGAGTGGTATCACCTCGGCCCATTTTGTAAAACACTCCGTTGCAACCAGTATCCATATCTTGCCTTTCGAAGAGGGGTGTATTTCCCCCACTAGTTCGAACTCCCAAGTATGAAATGGATAGGGTGTTGATAGAGAGTGTAAGTCTACCGATGGGGCATGGATCATATTTCCATGAAGTTGGCCAGCTTTGCATTTTCAGACGAACTCAGTAGAGTCTTTCTCTATTGTTGGCCAATAATACCCCAACGCCATCGTTGATCATATAACTTGGCCCTTCCTATGTGGGATGGATCATGAGCCTACTTGAGGACCTCGGCTACTTCTTCCTTCGTGATGCAATGCAATGGCCTGTTGAAGTACCCCCTTCGATAAAGTTGTCCCTCCTGAACATAGAACCTTAGGGCCCTTCGTCTCAGGCCCATCGCATCCATTTTCTCCGTTGGGACAACTCCATCCTGAATGAAGTCGATATAGGGTTGCTTCCAGTCCATTTAAATATTGATGAAATGGCACTCAGCTACCTCAAAAAATAGCTGACACTTATCGCACTTCCGTTGCAGCTCTACCGCATCTTGCTTCATTCTAGGCCAGAAATACCCCTCTCTTTGGATTCTCCTATACAGAGGTATCTCAGTCATTTCGCAGTGCTCCTCATGCTTTTTCTTTAACCTTCGCTCTGCTTCCTCTGGGCTGATACATCTTGACAACCATCCCCTAATATTTCTGTAGTAAAGATTTTCATGGTTCGTAAAGTATTGGGCTAACTCTCTTAATCCCAAAGCTCCTTCGCCTGACTCCAGCTGTTTCCTAATCTCTCCCCTCCAATCCGCGTCTTCCTCCATCAGTAATATTAACTGTACTATCGATGGAGTTGTCCTTCGTTGGATCACAATGATAGTCTTATCGTTTCTCATGATCATTTTCTGGGCGATAGTGGCATAGGCGTCTGGATGGCAGTTCATCATTCTGGAATGTCTTCTGATCTTGGTCCGATGGAACTGGTTGAGAAGCCTTTGAATGATTATTCTGTATGGTGCCAGGCTCATGTGCTTCAACGCATATTCTCCGTTTACTTGCTGAATTACTAAGTTCGAGTCACCCTTAATGCAGAGTGAACGAATTCCCCTTCGAAGAGCCTCCAGCAGCCCTAGTACCAACGCCTAATACTCTACTTAATTATTGGAACAAGGGAAATCCAGTTTGTATGGAAGGCAAATCTCCTCCATTCCTCTTGAAAGAATAACCCCCACTCCTCCCTTCTTTTTCGTCGAAGATCCATCTAACTTCATCGTCCATTCCTCCTCAGTTGTGTCCAAATAGTTAGCCTGCAAATCATCTCCTGGAATGTCTTCCTTGGGTGGCTCGAAGGTTCCTGAAGGGAAGATGGCCAACAGGTCAGCATACGCCTGGCTTTCAATTGTGCGAGGAACCACGCACTTTAAGTCATATTCAGAGAGGATAAGGAACCATCTAGCTTCCCTACCAATCAGTATGGTTCTTGCAAGCAAATACTTAATGGGGTCATATCTAGTTACAATATGAATTGTAAAAGACAACATATAATGCCTAAGTTTTTGCGCTATAAATACTAAGGCCAAACAATGCCTTTCTAAGCTATTGTATCTGACTTTTGGCCCCTGGATGATCCTGCTGAGGTAGTAAATCGGTTGTTCTTACCCGTCCACTTTATGTGCCAGCAGAGCTCCAACGGACCTCGTTGTGGATGTAAGGTATAACTGCAACGGTACTCCTGTCTGGGGAGGAACCGTAATTTGTGGTGAAACGAGCAGCTTCTTCAGCCCGATAAGAGACTCCTGGTGAACCTCCTCCTACCTGAATTTCGTGTTCTTTCATAACAGTTGCATCAGTGGGTGTGTTATTTTGGCCAATCCAGGCACAAATCTCCTAAGGTAGGAGACTTTACCGAGAAAACTCTTCAGCTCCTTCGCCGTTTTTGGACATGGCATCTCCAAGATTGCCCGCTGTTTATCCTGGTCCATCTGCACCCCTTGTCGATCAACCACGAAGCCTAGAAACTTCCCACTCGTTACTCCGAAGACACACTTCAACGAGTTCATCCTCAATTTATACCTCCTGCACCGATTAAATACCTTCCTTAAGTCATTCAGATGGGACTCCTCCTTCTTTGATTTGATGACCAGGTCATCCACATAGAACTCTAAAAATTTGTGGAAGAAGTCGTGAAAAATGGCCATCATTTTCCTCTGGTAAGTATCTCCAGCATTCTTGAGTCCAAACGGCATCACCTTGTACATGAAGTTTCCCAACGGAGTTCTAAACGCTATTTTCTCTGCGTCGGTGGGGTCCATCTTGATCTGGTTATACCCCACGTATCCATTTATGAAGCTATACATCTCATGACCAGCCGTGGCATCTACCAAACTATCAATGGAGGGCAGGGGAAACTCATCCTTGGGGCAAGCCCTATTCAAGTCTCTGAAGTCTACACATATCCTTATTTGGTTCTTGTCTTTCTTCCCTACTGGAACAATGCTGGATAGCCAAAGAGGATGTTGTATTGGCTTGATATATCCTGCTGCCAACAAACGTTGGACCTCTTCCTTAACCTTCAAGTCTAGTTCAGGTTTGTAAATCCTCATTACCGCTTCACCGGAATAGCTGAAGGCATCACGTTCAGTTTGTGGCAACTCACCTCCTCATCCAGCCCTTCCATTTCAGTGTACTTCCATGCGAAAACATCTATGACTTCCAAAATTAGCCCAACCAAGGCTTCTCGTTTCTCCTCACCGAGGTCTTTCGAGATAAAGATAGGCCTTGTATCTTCCCCTTCTCTTGCCAAGTTCAGCTGATCCAACTCCTGTGTCTGGGGCCTTAGTTGATTTGCCATATAGTCTGGTTCTTCGACAACATCTTCTACGAACTCCTGTATGCCGGAGTTGTCTATCACCATGCACTGCTCCCGTCGATCCACCAAGAAACACTCATACACCGGGTCAACCTCATCCTTGATGTCTTCGGCCGCCCGTTCACACCGTTATAAGCGGTACACCACTTTTCCTTCTTTAGTGACAATTTTCTTGCATTGCCTGCCGGTAGCTATTGCCACGGCCTTCCTCTTCTTTTCTATGGAAGCCTCAGCAATTCTTTCCCCTGAGAAGCGACTCAACACGCTCTGCCGTTGGACCTTATTCTCCTCTAGGTCGGATCTAGGCCTCATCCTATCTTTGATCTGCTTCGAGATATTTTGGGGTCGACGGATCACCTGATGTGCTTCTTCGGTCCTCTCCCCTTCGCAACTTGCACCCCCTTTACTCTGCTCATTCAAATGCCCCATTCTTTCTGTAATCGAGGGAACCCACATTCCTCCATTCTCCTCGTCAGAACCCGCACATCCTCCTTGATCTCTGTATAAAAGGCTGCATCCACTAAGTGCGCTTCTTCGATAGCGAAAGGCCTCTTCGTAGCCCTAATGGTCACTTCTGTTCCCTTGATATTCGCCTTGGCGCATTGATGGTAAGTTGAAGGAACTAACCCTTGGTTGTGCATCCACACTCTCCCTATTAGTAAATGATAGGAAGTTGCACTTTCTATTATATGGAACTTGATATGGGAACTCTGATTTCCCATCACTATCCCAACATTTACATACCCGATGGATTGGAAGATTGATTGTCATAGCCCGAGATTACCAAGGGCATGGGAACCAACCTTTCTTCCGGAATGTTAGCCGCGTGGAAGGAGTTGATCGGTATAATATTGATGGAAGCACCCCCATCCATAAGGGTCCTTGAAAATCTAACCCCGTTGACACTAGTGGTTAAATACAGAGGCCTATTATGGGGGAACCTTACAGCTCTATCTGCATCGCTGAAAGTTACTTCTGACAGAAACTTCTTCACCAGCCTAGCCATGGGTCCCCTCAAACTTAGCGAGGGGACTGCGTTTCCTCTTTCAATGTCCAATATTGCCTGAGTTATCTCCATTCTTCTCTCCTTCGGGATCCCCACTTGATCGAAGAACCAAGTGAACTTTGGGGATTTTGAAACTGCACTATATTCTGTGACCGGGTCTACTTCCTCGCCTTCAACACTATATACGCCTTCCACATCTTTAGCACTTTCTTCATCGTAGGCTAAAACTACGCTAGCCATTCCCCTGGTGCAATGTTCCAGAGCTTTATCGAACTCCTCATGCTTCATCATTAACCTTCCTCCTTCTCCTTCTGCCTCCTCATCATAGGCCATCACCAAATTGGCTCCGTGTGCTGGAAGTGGGTTGTTGTTAATGTTCTGTGGGGGAATTTGCAAAGTCCCCACCTTCATGTACTTATCGATGATTCTTCGTAGTGTGAATCAGCTCTCCGTTGGATGTTGGATCTTTCGATGAACCTGGAAGTATTTGGGATCAGCCCTAGTCGCAGCATTGGGTTCTTCTGCCGGAATGCCTTTTGGTTTATAAACCGTTCCACCTTGGACCATTGCGTTATAACATCGCACTGCCTCCTCTATCATACAAGGCAGCGGTGGCGGGTCTTCTCTGTCCCTTCTAAACTTTCTCTTGTTGTCCTTCTTTGTTGCCTTGCCCCCATCTTCCCTCTCGACGTATCCTACTCGTGGGGGCTGAGACCTTCCCCCCGTGGGTTGTATCGACTGCCTGAACATCATGGGAGTCACCACCGGGATGGGTCGTACCACCAGAGAGATGTTTCTTACGGATTTTAGGAATGCTGAAAAAGTTCCCTCGCGCGTCTCGTTGATTAGGTGTCAAATATACTCAGGAAGTAGTCCCTCAGCACAAATCTGCAACAGCTTGGATTCCTTAGCTTCTTCCCTTACATCGAGGGACCTTTCCCTGAACCTTCGAATATAGACCACCACCTCTTCTCCTGGTCTCTGCTTCTCCCTACCGAGTTGGGTCAGGGTGAACTCTTCTTCTGCTAAGAAGAACTTTTGGACAAACAATACATGCATCTCCTCCCACGTAGAAACGCTGTTAGGAGTCAAATGGGAGTACCAGGTGTATGCCTTGTCGGTTAGGGAATTAGAAAACTCCCTCAACATAATCTTCTTATCATTTCAATGTGCTCCTAAGTGTTCAACTAAATGCTTAATATGCTCCTTCGGGTTCCCGCCTTTTCCTGTGTATTTTTCAAAGATAGGGGGAATATTGTCTTTTGGTTAAGGCTCGTCGTTATATCCCTGAGGGTAAGGTGTTCGAAAGTCATCGTAGACCAAAGTCACCTCGCCCATAGCCTACGAGGAAGCCTGCATGAACTTCAGCATCTCTTTTTGCATCTCCCCTCTCATTTCTTCCATGGGCGATAGGGCAACAACCAATGGGGTCACAGGCGGAACGCTCATTACAGTTGGAGCCATCGTAACTCCCGAGGTCCCCACTGTCGGATTCACGACGGAGGGCATGGTTTCTAGGATCGTTCCAGCAACACCTGCACCTGGTGGGGCTGTTGGAGCTACTCCTGGCATTACGAAGGCATTAGCCTCCAAACCTCCCAGCATAGTTGAAGCTACAGGGGTTCGCATGAACTCATAAAACTTACTCATGAGGAGCAAAATTTGGGCGGGTCCCAACCCCGCGCTCGTGGAAGGTTGTGCCATACCTGGGATACCGGACGCCATTGGACCCGGAGGTATTTCTACCCGAGGAGCCCCATCTCTTAGGGCCTCCAGCTCTCTCGTGGCCTATTCTTTATCATGCTGGATATCATCAAAGTTGAGTCTTCGAGTAGCATTGTCTTGCGCCATATTCCTTATCTAGGAGAATGCCTCACTAGCAGAGTCGCCAAATGCAGGAGGGTACTTTAGATTATAAATGGAGGTGTAACCCTTTTTAAGTATGGGAATGACAAGTTAATTAGCCCAAGACCTTGGATTAATGATAGGGCATGCAAACACATATCCAATGAAGATGAATTCAGTTTAAACTCGCAAATCTCTCGTGTATAACTCAGAAAGTAGTAATGAAACTTTGAAGTAACTTATCTAGAGGGATAGAGAAGTAAGCACCCTAGATACACCTTGGTAGGCAGGTAGAAAACACACCATACACCCTCATCAATCTCTGTCAAGTATTAAAAGCTTTGTAATAAATAACAATGGTGAGTGGATAAAAGACTTGCTGGTTTACAATAACTCTCTTTCTCTGATGTGTATCTCTAGTAATAACTCCAGAGTTCTCACAAAAGATCATATATCTACTTAGGGGTGGTTGGGGTCCTTAAATAGCCCCCCCCCCCCCCCCCACACACCATCCCCGAGGCAACTCAGTCATTAAAACTATGAAAGACATCCCTCATGATTTATGTCACAATATTAAATACCTGATGCACTAGCTGTCTCCTACGTCATAAACACTAAATGCCAAGACATGACTTTTGCCTAATCACTGTGTGTCAGGGCACTGTTGTCGCAGGGGTGGCTCACCAACTTCCTGACAGCCACAAATACCACGGTGGTTTACTCAAGTACATGTCTTACATTGTTTAGTTGGCTAGTGACATCACCTACAGTAGATGTGACATTAAGTAGAGGGTTGTTTGGTTCTCAACTCATCGCTCGATGGAACTCCAATCTACTCTGGCCGAGGTTCCACGGTCAGGGTCCTTCGGTGTTTTTACCAGATGTATCTAAGATGGTCGGGACAAGCCCCAATGGTGCCTTACTTCTCAATCCTCCACACCAAGTCCCTCTAAAGTTCCCACGGTGAGGTCATTCAATAGAGCATGAAAGCTCTCCCAGGCCCTGCCAAGCATGGTCTCTCGTAAGTACCGTTTGACCTCACACAGACTGATTTATTATTATCGTTATGCCATTACAATTGTTATATCTTACAGTCATCAATAATGAAAATACAATATGACTTAATACAACAAACTAAAATATGAGCTACCGCGCTAGGCTGCCTCGTTGAGTTGTCCCGCTTGAGCTGCCTCGGTTGCTTAATCTCAAACACTGTTGCTAATTAGGGGTTTGTCCCTAATCTTAAGATTACCTTCAAGACCCCTCTATAATAATTGGTAGCCTTACAGATATCTACATCACCGAGAAGATTATGTCAAGTCTAGAACCAACGGGTGAGGATCCATGCATGTTGAGCAGATTCCAAGAAGAGAGCTCAACATAAATGCATGATCGAGCCGTTAAAACTGCCTCTTATAAAACTTGTCTAGACGATCATACCTGAAAGTGTTCAATCCAGCAGTTGGAGGACCTCTTGAAATAAATGGATGAATCTAAAAATCCCTTGCAGATAAGTTTTGTGAAGGGATCGCCCTTTGTTCTAGCCAATGTGGACTTCCCCACACCGACTAAATTTAAACCACATGTGATTACTCCTATGTATGATGGAAAAACTTATCATTTCCTTTATGTAAATCACTACCAGTCTATGAACGACATCTATTCAGTACTAGATGAAATGTTTCACCGAGCATTTTTTAGCACAATTACTTGGTCGGCACAAATATGGTATAACAATCTACCTTTTGGGAAAATTTCTAGTTTCCCGTAACTTGTTGAATTGTTCATCAGTAATTTCAGCATTGGAGCCAAACCCATCAAAAGGGTGGTTCATTTAGTAAGTGTCCGCTAATGACCAGGAGAAACCACTTGCGAGTATATCGTTCATTTCAACAACGAAAAGCTAGAAGTAGTAGATTATGAAGAAAAGACAACTATCACTGCCTTAATGAGCGATTTACTTCCTGAGAAGCTATATTATGATTTAATTGATGGCTAATGAGGGAAAAATTACAAATGACGAGGAATCCCTGTCAGCAAAACAATATCATAATTCCAAGGTCGATAATAATAAAGGCTCTGAGAAGAAAGAGCGAAAAAATAAGATGGCGGAGAAACTCAATAAGTATGATGAGTATACTCCCATCACTGTTAGCGTACATTACATTTTGGAGTAAATTCGAGGAAGTATGGGCTTAAAATGGCCCAGGAAGATTAAATCTCCCCCAAATCGGAGAGATAAATCCAAGTATTATGAATTCCACAAAGATCATAGGCATAGCATAAATCATTGTATAGACCTGAAGAATGAAATAGAAAGTCTAATTTAAATGGGAAAACTCTCAAAATTCATTGACAAAAACGTCAGGTCAGAAGAGTGAGAAGCTCGAAGATGATCGAAATCTCCCTGTAATAAAGGAGATGATAAGAAAAGAATCAGAGATGATGATGCGGAGGACAATCCAGATCTATCTAAGAGACCTAGGGAGCCTATGCACGAGGTGAAAATGATTTCTTTTGGTTGTCATTTCATTGAGTGGAGATGCTGGCAAAGGCGGAGTAATAGCAGAGAGAAACCATACCTAAATGAATCCTACATTCAGTAAATCAATTTATTTGTTGATGTTGATAGTCACCCAAGGAAAGTGAACAAAGATAGATTGGTGATAGCATTCTCTAAGGAAGATCTATCTGGGGTACTATATCCTTACGATGATCCTTAGGACGTTGCAGTGACAGTACACGAAGCATGGGTGGCCAGAATCCTGGTAGACAATGGAAGTTCATCCGACGTCATGTTATATAATTATTTTTAATGGTTAGGATTAGGCAATAGAAAATTAGAACCCTATTATAGGCCCCTAAGAGGCTTCTTAAGAGAAAAGGTATACCTTTGGGAACTGTCAAACTGGAAGTTCTTATCAGCACTTGGCCAGCCAGTAGTGCTAAAAGGATTCATTTCTTCATCCTAGATAAGAACGTCTTATCATCTTACAATATGATCCTTAATAGGGTTGGTTTGAAAAAGTTCGAAGCAGTTTTATCTACTGTCCATCAATGTTTAAAGTTCCCCACTCATTATGGGGTCGACGTTGTCATGGGAAACCAATTGAAGCCATAGAATGCTATTATACTTCAGCTGGCAAGGAGGAAGTAAAAAAACTCACCACTACCTACCAGATTGAGATGATAAAACTGCGTGAAGAGGCTGATTTAGTTAAAGAACAGGTTTTGGAATGTACATAAATGATTATCCTTGATGACAATCTCCCAAAAAGAATGAATTGGTTCATCTCTGGAATCGGCCCTTAACGGGAGTTAATAAAATTCCATAAAGAGCGAAAGAGTATAATTTTTGGGAGTCATGAAGTCATGTCAGGCATTGACCTGAAATTTATATCCCATGAGCTGAATATCACTAAGGAGTCCATGCCAATCATACAAAAGAGGCGTGTGTTTAGTCCCGAGAAGAACATGGCTATCCAAGAAGAGGTAGAAAAGTTACAGAAAGAGAAGTTCATTGATGATGTCAAATATCCTAAATGGTTGGCTAATGTGGTTATAGTCAGGAAGAAGAAGAATAAATGGTGCTTGTATATTGACTTCACATATCTAAACTAGGCCTGTCCCAAAAACTATTTCCCCTTACTAAAGATTGATTAGTTAGTCGATGCCACAAGAATAGGCCTGTCACTGCTCGATCGATCTATCGACCCTTGAATGTCGATCAATCGAGCAGTCGATCGATCGACCATATTCCATCGATCGATCGATCCAGGCTGAATTTTAGAAATTTTTTGGAAATATCTCTTCGATTACCATCACTTAATGGGAACCTTAGTGATGATATGTTACCTATGTAGGGACTTAGTAATTACCAGTAGGTGTACTGTAAGACTTCATTATAAATTATTAGGTGTAAAATTGGGAGAAATGAAACGAAGGGAAGTAGCCGATTGAGTCGTGCATCGAGAATTTGGGAATTGAGTTACGGAATGAGTAAGGGCTGATTCCAGAAATATAACACCGGGTTAGAGATAGATTAACTATTGAATTATGGTAGGGGTAACTAGGACCCATAGAGTTGTTTGAATACTCGAATAAATGCGATAGTGAAATAAATCGTGATTTAATAGGTACGATGAATATAAGGAAAACATATTTCGTACGGGCATGATTTGATAGGTCGGGTCCACCTACTAAATTGCATGAATTTTTGGGTTAAGATAATTATACCTAAGTTAATTATGTTAGGGTCAATGAGATATTCCGAACTAACATAGAGTTATTATCTATTTAGGGTCGATGAAAAATGCTGAACCAAACCTTAAAACTGGTGTCACGATGAAAGAGTCCTGAACCAGAATATGTGTATATATAAATAGTTGGGGTCAATGGACCATTCCGAACCAACTCTCACTTGGGGTCGGTGAATCATTCCGAACCAAGGGTCCTTTATGTGTGTTATAAGGACGTATTAGTGATAACTAATATTTAGTACATGCTGTGTGATAAATGTATACCAGATGCACAATCTACTGACATGAGATAGTATATAATAAAATGGATTGATAATATCTTAGTAATAATTAAGTAGTGTGACGTAATTATTATAAGTATAAGAATAACAAGAGATGAGTAAGTTATCTAAGTTTATGATATATGAGATATGGACTATTAAAATACTGCGTGTATGTTATGGGGACTTAACGAGTAGATACGGGAAATGGAGTATTCCGGCCTAATTAACTTGGGTAGCACAACGAGGTGGACTAAGTACCAACGTTAGGCATGCACTATAGGAGAGAGGTGAGATAACTCAAAGGAGTGTGTGAAGTCTTAACATGTGTAATCAATAACTCATAATTGTGATAATTGCTTACAAAATATTTTTAAAATGTTTTGAGTACTAACTCTTGCTATGTAAAATCTTTTCAAAAACCTTTTAGGTGCCCATCCACAGGGACACCCAGCATGACTTCATTCCACGGATTTGGGAGCTGTAGCACGGGTGGATGTTGTAGGGATTGTTTAGACGTTTCTCTTTTTCAGATCTAGTGTAGGATCTCAGTTTTAGTACTCTCAGTTTGGGACATGTTGTCCAATCTTTACATATGCAGTTATTCTAATTTTAGATTTTGAGTTAGTTATATTTAACCGTGGTTTTCGGTGAGACTTTATTTCATTCAGTTATTTATGATGATTGGTTTAGTACTGCTTAAATTGTATTATTCTGTATGAGTTTTTTATATGTTTAAGGAAGATAAAATTTGGCACTAGCTTAATTTCACTTAGGAGGTTAGTAACTAAAAATCTTTCGACGGTGATGCTAAGAATGAACCATTTAAGAAACTTGTTTTAAATTAAATTAAGACTTGATCACCCAAGGTTTAATTAGGTGGGGTATCACAAATGGTATCAGAGCATCAGGTTCTAGTATCCATAGGATCTGTACGGCTTACTATGTTTCAGCGTAACGTTCGGTTGTATTAGAGCCCTACTATTGGGACTGTTGATTCATTTTTTGCTTTTGGGATATCGTGCATCTGCTCTTAAAATTTTGTATAAACTGTGTACTTATACATTTTGATCTAATAAGATGCCACCGAGGAGACAGCGAATAGAGAGGGCTGAAGCCAGGGATAAGGTGAGGGAGGCTCATCAGGAGCCACAAGTGCCGCTGCCACCACCCCCACCCGAGTTGATTTCCACTACTCAGGTTGCAGTGATAGTGGCTCAGGCAGTCGAGACAGCGATGAGGGCCATGGAAGCCCATTTTCCTCAGCCCCAAGTACCACCTCCCGTGGCACCAGTAGTTCAGGCTCCAACAGGGCCATTTACTTGGCAGCGAGTCAGAGAGACATTTTAGAAAGGGCATCCACCCGAGTTTCAGGGTAGTACCGATGTAGTGGAGGCGTGCAACTGGAAGAAACATATCCAGCGCCACTTGCGCATGCTAGAGTGCACTGAGGTACAGAAACAAATGCTAGCTACTTTACGTCTATCGGGAGCGGCCTTACAGTGGTGGGAGTCATTTACCACCGTGGAGGAAAGGGACGCAATGTAAATTTCTGAGTTTTGGGTGGTGTTTGATCGCAAGTACTTTCCTCCAGCGGTAGAGTCAGAGATGAGGAATAAATTCAGTGATGTGGTTCAGGGTGATCTCTCAGTTGCTGGTTATGAGGAGGAGTTCACCCATTTGGCTAACTTAATGCCAAACGAGGTGAGCGATAAGGAGCGGAAGAAGTCAAAATTTATGGATGGCTTGGCCTGGAGAATCAGGCAGCATTTGATCAATAATCCGGCATTGGTAACTTACACAGATGTCGTCAATGCCGCTTTACTACACTGTCAAGATCATCGCTTTCATGCGAAGGGAAGCAAGAGAGGTGATCCTAGCCAACCGGTCAAAGTTTATGGAAGTAGTGGCAGCAGCACACCGCAATAACAAACAGTGGGTCAGCTAGGGAAGGATTCCCAGCAGGGGAATTCTGCCAAGAGGTTTAGGCATGGGAGACATCGCTTTGATAGACCGAGCCAGCAGGGTCCCCAGCAGCCAGTTCCTCAGGGCCGACAGGGACAAGGGAACCAAGGAGGAGGACAACAAGGCCAAGGTCATCAGGGTTAACGTCAGGGCCAACAGGGCCAAGGACAAAGGAAGTTTCAGGGCCAGTGTTTCTCATGTGGCCAACAGGGTCACAAGAGTAGGAATTGTCCACAGAAAGATAGGGCACAACAACAGGGGCAGCAGGCTCCATTAGCCCCAGTAGCAGCACAGGCCCTGCAGCCAGGCCAGTACACTCCGGGCGTGTGTTCAACGTCCGTGACGTTCCCTTCCATCCAGCACCTCCAGTACAGCTGACAGTCGTGGGTATGTTTCCTATCCATGGACTAGAGGGTAGTATTTTGTTTGATACGGGGGTGACACATTCTTTAATTGCCACTAGATTTTCACGGGCAACCGGCCTCTTAGAGACAGCCAACACTCATCTTATGTGCGTGGAGTCACCGATGGGTAGTGGGTCCCTTATACACTCGATTTGTAAGGGTGTGGACATTATGGTTGGGAGATTAAGTATAGCGGCAAACCTTCTAGTGCTAGATATGGAGGGTTATGACATCATCCTAGGCATAGATTGGTTGGTGTGTTATAGGGCGATGGTAGATTGCTATGAGAGGACTATCGTGTTTTCCATTCTGGGACAGGAGATGTTCCTAGTGGCGATGCCTCTCCCCGAGGGAGGATCGCGAACTCATTTATATTATATTGAGGAGGAGACCTCACAGGGGGTGGTCGTTTCTCTGGACTCAATCCCAATCGTGAGGGATTTTGAGGACGTCTTTCAGGAGATACCAGGGTTACCACCCAGCCGAGAGATATAGTTCGTTATCGACCTAGCACCGGGGATGAGACCAATTGCCAAAGCACCGTATCACATGGCTCCTTCAGATATGCGAGAGCTGAGAGAGCAGATTCAGCAGCTCTTAGGACAGGGTTTCATTCGACGGAGTACATCGTTGTGGGGTGCGCCGATTTTATTTGTAAAGAAAAGGGACAGTTCACTTAGTCTTTGTGTAGATTACAGGGAGCTTAACAAGGTGACGATACATAATAAGTATCCGTTACCTAGGATTGACGACTTATTTGATTAGTTGAGAGGGGATGCGTACTTCTCAAAGATCGATTTGAGGTCAGGTTACCACCAGTTGCGCATTCGAGAAGAGGACGTACCTAAGACAACTTTCATGTCGTGGTACGGGTCATACGAGTTCAGGATAATGCCGTTTGGGCTCACTAATGTGCCTGCAGTATTCATGGATCTCATAAACAGAGTATTCAGGGAGTTTTTGGATCAGTTTGTTATTGTATTCATAGACGACATTCTGATTTACTCTCGTACGGAGGAGGAACTCACCGAACATTTACGAATGGTTCTGCAGACATTATAGAACCATCAGTTGTACGCCAAATTTGGGAAGCATGGATTTTGGCTTTGGGAGTTTCTGTTTCTAGGCCATGTTGTATCCGACAGAGGCATCGCTGTTGATTCGAGTAAAGTATCGGCGGTGAGGGAGTGGGGGCAGCCCACGACACTGATCGAAATTCGCAGTATTTTGGGGTTGTCCGATTATTATCGTCGCTTCATCAAGGGGTTCTCAAAAAATTTTGGTTCTTTGATGAACTTGACTCGAAAGGGAGTGCCCTTTGTTTGGAGTGACTACTGTCAATTAGCGTTTGATGAGCTAAGGGACAAATTTACATAAGCCCCATTCTTGCCTTGCCTAGGAGCGAAATGGAGTACCGAGTCTATACTGACGCATCCTTACAGGGGCTTGGGGGTGTGTTACAACAGGAAGAGAGGGCTATAGCTTATTGTGACACCCCGACTAATTAAATACCGGGTAGCTACTCCTTTATTAAATTAATTCAAAATTCCAAGTTGGCTCAGTTAATAGCATCACTGTCGAAAACATTTTATTATTACTAACCACCTAGTGTTTAAAAAATAAGTTGCCAAATTTTAATATAAGTCTGATTAACATGCAACAAGTGTAAAGAAGAAATAAGTAACACCATTCACCATACTGAAGTAAAACGAATAACCATCACCTAGTGTAAACAAAGTCTGGAGGAAAACTCCTCACTACAATCCCATACTGAAATAAATAACCGAATGCTAAAACAATAAAAATCAAAGTCTGAAAACTGTAATGTAAAAGATGTCTCAAATAGAAATGGGCAACATGCCCAACAACTGATAGATAGTGACTCTGGAATCCAAAAGATAGAAGCGTCTACAAGCAAATCCCTATAACTTCCACAAACAGCTACAGCTCGTCACCTGAATGAGAATCCTATGCTTGGTGTCCTTGTGGCTGGGCACCTAAAATGGTTTTACAAGAAAAAGATTTGAAAAGAAAACGGGTCAGAGCCCGAATGTGGAGTTATATTTTAAAAACCTGCAAGTGCTTTAAAAAACATTTAAAACATTAAATGCAAAGTACATGTTAGGACGTGCACTCACATGATATTCTCACCTCTCGTCTAACCGTGCACTCCTAACGTAAGTACCCATCTAGAGTGATACAAACGACTAGCTAAGTAACAACGTATCTAGCTAGACTATCATAGGTCTTACCCTTATTACTCGGTTCTATTTACATAATAACGCTCGCAATTAAGTAGGGTTTTAACGTAACTCAGATGTTCAATATGCAGTATATATATAACTATCAGTTAACTCGTTATATTTCTCGAAGTAATACCGTAATTATATTCACATTATTAACATGAAGGTTCTCATTAATTAAGTGTATATTATTCACATCGCAAATATACAATACAAGCATCCCGAGAACTAAGCTACGGTGCACACATACTCTGCTATCCATCCCGGTACATCACGTACATAAGGATTACATATTCCGAATCTCTCAGGAATAGTTCACAGATAACAACATCACAAATAATGGAGGCGAACACAGTCACATCACATGGGTCACGCACATACCTACGCTCCCACGATCAGCGGACTTATTAATATCCCAATAAGTCGTTCTATGACCTATGTTCATCAAGGTACCAGTCTAAATCCGGGAAACACAAGGATTAGAGGGCCCTAAGCGAACGCAAACCTCCCGTGATAGCAAGTATGGTAGGTATGTCATACACACAATTCATATACCAATACTAAGTAAACACACGTCTTAGTAATACCGTAGTTTAATCGTAGTACATATCGCATTCTCGTACTAACTTATAATTATCACAATTCATACTATTCCGGTTTGTAATTATACGCGCCATAATCGATTCTCACGTCGTAGTAGACACTCACGTCTCAACCCAAACGGTTCATAGAATTAAGTCTCTCGTATATAAATTTACTACTCGCAATAACCCAAAAGTCCCAAATCTATCCTTACATCATCAAGGAATGTTAACTCTACCCTCGAACCAGTTTACGGGACTCCAAAAATCAAAAAAATCCAAAAAGGACCAAACTGTCAACTCGTTAGAAGTCTCGTTCGAACGAGACTGTTCGAACGAGACTGTTCGAACGAGATCCCTCTGCCAACTCGTTAGAAGTCTCGTTCGAACGAGGCTGTTCGAACGAGATTCCAGTTCGTTCGAACGAACTGTACCTTCTAACGATATCTCATTCAAACGAGATATCGAACGAGATCCCTTCTCGTTAGCAGCGACTGGTCAACTCGTTAGAAGCTCGTTCGAACGACCTGGGTAGGGGCTTCTAACGAGCTACCAGATTCGTCCCAGATTTCCTAAGTTACATTTCTCACCATTTTTAATACCTCAATCCTTCTCCAAAGTTCGTTCTAACAGAGTTTTAAGTCCTCTAATCATACTACAACATGCTAAGGTCATATACTAACATCGTTTAATACATTAATGCATCCTAAACATCATTAAATCACAAGATTTTATACTTTTCCCCAATTTTATCAAGATCATGAACCCTAGATTTATACCATCATCAAATCCCAGAATTTAATCCGTTTTAATTTCTTCTAATCACAATTATCATGAGGGAAATCGTCTACCTATCATTCTACATGCAATTCTCTTCAAAAATTTCAAGTTCTAAACTCCAAACTACATGGGTTTTCATACATCTTTCAAGAACAATTAAAATTCCTCAATTTCTAACATGGAAGAGACATTCTCTGAGATTAAATGGAATAAAGTCACTTGCCTTGATTGTCTCTGAGTTTGGTGTAGGTTTGGTAGAACTTTTCTGCAGAATCTCTTCTCTCCAAGCTTCCTCTCCAATGGTGGCTTAAGGTGGCTAGGGTTTTGATTTGGGAATTTAGAAAACTCTTCTAATAACCTACGTAGCCTTCTAGGTTAATATGGTTTGGTTAATGGGCTTAGTGGGTTTAATTCACATCAGATTTACATCTCTAATTTTCGTCACTTTTAATTCCTCAAAATGTAAAATTACCAAAATACCCTTTATGATGCTGGTATGGCCTAAAAATACCCCGGGACCCAAACTACACCTCCGGCTAGTGTTTTCTGACTATCTCGACCCTTCCGGACGCGTTGGCACACTCAAAACGACCATACAGTTTATAGATTTTAAATTCACTTTTATTATCAAAATATTACACCGTGACGCGGCGGTCCCACGCGTCTCAACAAAATTTCTAAAATGCCGTCTATCAATCTCACGACAAATTTTATAATACCAAATACATATATCAAAACATGTATGCACATAATCAAATACCAACTCGCATCTCGTTAGTATTTATAACCCGGATTAATTTCCAATTAATACGCATTTAATTAATTAATCCCAAAAATAAATATAGTCAAAAGTACGGGGTATTACACTTATGCATCCCGAAAGCTAAAGCCACATGAGAAGAATTACCCCACCCACGACCTCAAGTTGGTAGCGGTCATTTTTTCATTAAGGATAAGGAGATACTATCTTTTGGGTGAGCAGTTTACTCTATTCACGGATCATAAGTCACTTCAGTATCTCTTCACACAGAAGAATCTAAACATAAGGCAGAGGAGGTGGCTTGAATTCGTGAAGGACTACCAGTTTGATATACGGTATCATCCTGGTAAGGCTAACGTGGTGGCAGATGCGTTAAGCCGAAGACCTACCAGAGAGTTGGCAGGAATTTGGAAGGCGAAGTAGAGTGAACTTCGACACGAGGATGAGATCGCTAAAGCATACATGGCAGTTTTAGCTATCACTCCCGAGAGTGTTATGCGGGTAATTAGGGAAAAAGCTGAGGACTAATTTTTTCAGGATAGAGTACGGCAGTTACTGGCCGAGGGGGAAGAGTCCTACTCCATTAGCTTAGAGGGTGGACTACGGTTTAATGGGAGGCTGATAGTACCCGAGGATGATGATTTGAGGCATGCCGTAATGATGGAATGGCACGGGTCAAAGTTTTCGGTACATCCAGGTGGGGATAAAATGTACCAGGATATGCGACGACTATATTGGTGGCCAGGTATGAAACGAGACATTGCAGAGTTTATCTCAAGGTGTGTTACATGTCAACTCATGAAAGTTGGCCATCAGAGACCTTTAGGGATGCTACAACCACTAGAGATTCCCGTGTGGAAGTGGGAAAGTATCTCGATGGATTTTATTACTGGGTTACCAACATCGCAGAAGGGTCACGATTCCATATGGGTGATAGTGGATCGATTGACTAAGGTAGCTCATTTCTTGCCGGTTCATCCGGATTATGATACGATGCGGTATGCGCAGCTATTCATTTCGTAGATTGTTAAGCTGCACAGAGTTCCTATTAATATTGTGTCTGACAGAGACAAAATATTTTTGTCACATTTTTGGCAGAGCTTTCAGGAGGCCATGGGCACCAACTTGCGATTGAGTACGGCGTATCACCCGCAGATAGAAAATCAGACTGAAAGGGTAAACAAGATGCTGGAGGATATGTTGAGGATGTGTATCCTAAATTTTGGGGGAGGATGGGAGCAATACCTTCCTTTGGTAGAGTTGCGTATAACAACTCTTACCAATTCACTATCGGTATGGCTCTATTTGAGGCACTTTATGGGACGCCTTGTCGTTCGCCCGCCTGTTGGTTAGAGGTGGGGGATAACAAGCTATTGGGACCAGAAATGATGCATGAGACTTCTTCCAAAATAGAGGTGATTCAAGGATGTATTCGAATGGCTCAGGATAGGCAGAAGAGTTATGCTGACACCAGTAGGAGACACATGGAGCTAGATGTGGGCAACCAGTTATTGATTCGGGTATCTCCTATGAAGGGGATTATGAGGTTCGGCAAGAAGGGGAGGTTAGCACCGATATATGTGGGATCATTTCCTATTATTGAGAGGGTGGGACCAGTAGCTTACAGATTAGGACTCCCCGAGCATCTTCAGCGAATACACTATGTGTTCCATGTGGCGTCGCTAAAGAAATACAAGAGGAGCGAAAGGGCCTTATGGCACATTACACTTGAGGACATTGACTTGAAGCCAGATGTCTCGTATGAGGAGAGACCTGTGGCTATTCTAGATTATAGTGAGCGTAAACTACGATCCAATGTGGTACCCTTAGTGCGAGTACAGTGGGGATATCACAATATTGAGGAGTCTACTTGGGAGCGGGAGGAGGATATGCGAGAGCAGTATCCAGAGTTATTCACCGCAGGTATTTTTTCTAATTTCGAGGATGAAATTCCTTTGTAAGGGGGGAAGTATGTAATATCCCGTATTTTTGCGTATTTAGAATTTAATTAATTGAGTAATTAAAAAGGAAAATACGTTTTAATTTAAATTGCGTGAGTAGAGTAATTTAAAGTGATACGTTTTAATTTAAATAACGTGATTAGAGTAATTTGATGTGATGTAATAATAACTATGATTATTAAGTGATTAAATAATCATTATGGCTATTAGATATTAATAGAGAGTTGGATACTGATTAATATGACGATTAAAGTTTACTAAGTGTGAATAGTAAATATTGAAAGTTTATGTGTACGGCATAATGATTGATATGGGCGTACTTGAGTTTACCGCAACCGAGTGTCACGCGTAGACAAAATTGAGGGTGAGACGAGAAACATCTTTTAAAGAGACTCAAATGATAATTTAGAGGCCACATGTGATTCCGAAAGGGTCGAATTAGTCAAAAGATTGTACCCGGGGGTACTAGTCGAGTGCCAGGTCATTTTTGGGCCAAACCGGGACCATACGAGGGCATTTTGGTCTCTTGACATTTAAGGGTGAGAAGACCTACGAATTTTATAACCCTAAGTCAGATTATAAGAGTTGGAGGCTAGGGTTAGAGAGAAGAAAAACACACCATAGCCATTAGAGAGAGGAGAGAAACAATTCATAAGGCAAAAGAAAGAAGTGGGAAGGATTCAAAGGATACTTTCACCACCAACTTGTTGGGAAGAAGGATTGAAGGAGAAAGATCATCAATCACCAAAAACAATCACGAAATCAGACTCTACTGAACAATAAGGCAAGTGGTTATTTGCAACATAAATTGAGTTATAATACCCATGTATAAGTTTTATGAAAAACCTGACTTTTATGATTTTCTTGGAAACAAAGACTTGAATATGACACATGATTGATAGCGATTGCATGTAGAACGTTTTAGACCTCCAAATGATTTGATATCATAGGAGACTTGATGATTAAATCGAATAAAAAAACTGTGTTTGTGGATGAAAATAAGGAAAGAATATATTTTTAGGGTTCCTGAATAATAGGAAGGTTTGAATTAATCTGGATTGAATTTATAGCATTTATGTTATTTTAGATCGTTGGTAAAAATCCCAGGGTATGTAGGAATGATTAGAAATCGTTAGTTACAAGTTTGGTGAATTATCATGGGAGTTGGATAATTAAAAATGGTGTAACCCGCATGAAGAAGATGATCTGGGCCTGTCACTACTCGATCGATCGATCAACCCTTGGATGTCAATCGATCGAGCAGTCGATCGATCGACCATATTCCATCGATCGATCGATCCAGGCTGAATTTTAGAATTTTTTTTGGAAATATCTCTTCGATTACAATCACTTAATGAGAACCTTAGTGATGATATGTTGCCTATGTAGGGACTTAAAACTGGTGTCACGATGAAAGAGTCCCGAACCAGAATATGTGTATATATAAATAGTTGGGGTCGATGAACCATTCCGAACCAACTCTCACTTGGGGTCGATGAATCATTCTGAACCAAGGGTCCTTTATGTGTGTTATAAGGACATATTAGTGATAACTAATATTTAGTACATGTTGTGTGATAAATGTATACCAGATGCATAATCTACTGACATGAGATAGTAGATAATAAAATGGATTGATAATATCTTAATAATAATTAAGTAGTGTGACGTAATTATTATAAGTATAATAATAATAAGAGATGAATAAGTTATCTAAGTTTATGATATATGAGATATGGACTATAGTAGATACGGGCAATGGAGCATTCTAGCCTAGTTAACTTGGGTAGCACAACTAGGTGGACTAAGTACCAACGTTAGGCGTGCACTATAGGAGAGAGGTGAGGTAACTCAAAAGAGTGTGCGGAGTCTTAACATGTGTAATCAATAACTCATAAATGTGATAACTGCTTACAAAATATTTTTAAAATGTTTTTAATACTAACTATTGCTGTGTAAAATCTTTTCAAAAACCTTTTAGGTTCCCATCCACAGGGACACTCAGCATGACTTCATTCCATGGATTTAGGAGCTGCAGCACGTGTGGATGTTGCAGGGATTGTTTAGACGTTTCTCTTTTTCAGATCTAGTGTAGGATATCAGTTTTAGTACTCTCAATTTGGGACATGTTGTCCAATCTTTACATTTGCAGTTATTCTGATTTTAGATTTTGAGTTAGTTATATTTAGCCGTGGTTTTCGACGAGACTTTATTTCATTCAGTTATTTATGATGATTGGTTTAGTACTGCTTAAATTGTATTGTTCCGCACGAGTTGTTTATCTGTTTAAGGAAGATAAAATTTGGCACTAGCTTAATTTCACTTAGGTGTCTAGCAACTAAAAATCTTTCGACAATGATGCTAAGAATGAACCATTTAAGAAACCTTTTTTAAATTAAATTAAGGCTTGAGCACCCAAGGTTTAATTAGGCGGGGTGTCACAACCACATGCCTTTATTACGTATCATGGAACTCAATTCGATAGCGATGAATTTGAAGCGTATTATGTCCAGTCCAAGATCCTAAAGCTTCATTCTACACCAAGCCATCGTCAATGTAATGGTTAAACAAAAGTAACAAATAGGACTTTACTCAATGGGTTGAAGAAAAGACTTGACGTTGCAAAGGGCAATTAGATTAACGAGTTATATTTTATTCTTTAGGTTTACAGAACAACGCCGAGAATAGCAACTGGAGAAACAGCTTATATGCTTGCATTTGGGAGTGAAGCTATGGTACCAGTCGGGATAGGCCTACCAACTCACAGGGTACGAAACTTTGATTCTCCAACTAATGATTTAATGGGATGATTAGATCTAAACATGTTGGAGGAAGCTCGAGAAGATGCTTCCCTGAGTAATGCTGCATACGAACACAAAATTGCTCGCTTCTATAATAAAAGGACTAAGTCGACCAACCTTAAATAGGGTGATTATGTTCTTAAGAAGGTTATACATAAGAAAAATAAGCTTGAGGCTAATTGTCATGGACCATATCGCATTTTCGCTATTATCCGACCTGGAACCTATCGCATTGAGACTTTGTAAGGGGAAGAATTCAAAAATCCCTGGAATGCCGAACATTCCAAAATTATTATCAATGATTCAGAGATTGTTACTATTGTATATATTTTGATTTTATGAGTCAAGCTTCAATAAAATATTGATTTCAGTCCCTTCAATTTTTTTATTTTTATTTTTTTGCAGTATGGCGATATAACATCACACAAAAATAAACAAAAAGAACAAGTCAAGATGTCTCTTGATGATCAACAATACATATATGCTTAATCAAAAGAACAATTATTGCTCGCTAAAATGAAAGCTGAAATGCAAAATTCCTATATGACTTCATATAAACAAGTCACGAACAAGAAGTAAATATTACTTCATATATGGCTTTGTATAAACAAGTCACGAACAAGAAGTCTTATCCGACTAAGTTAAAGGAACATAATCCTAAAATACTTAGTCGAAAAGAAAAATTTACATCATGTATGACTTCATAAAAACGAATCACGAACAAGAAGTTATTCACTTCATGTATGATTTCGTATAAAAAAGTCATGAACAAGAAGTGTAAAACTTCGTATACTACTAAAAAAGTTACAAACAAGTTTTAACTGACTAATTTCATGTAAATAATCCTACAAACTTCATGTAAATATTCCTAAAATAATGGGATATAAACATATATTCCTTATACATTTGGACACCATTGATTACTAATGCTAAATTTTGATTAATATATCTAAGTACATTAGTAGAATCAATAGCATTACAATCACAAGTTGACTGGCTGATTAAAATAATCATAAGTTAACAAACATATGGATTTTCATTCATAAAAACTGTATTACATTCAAATGAATAACTGAATATAGGACAATTATTCAACATGACATTTTCCTTCAGCTTTGGAGGTCGACTAAGATGGATGTACTTTTTCCATTTCAGCAGGAGGATCATCCAATGTATAGGGAGAATTAATGAAGTTAAAATTCCTTAACATTTTTCTGTTGCTGCTGCTTGGCACATTGATCAGGTGAGGAGGACGAACAATCTCATGAACATCATGTAAACCATAGTCCCTAAGTATTTAGTGATCAAGCATCAGGGAATAACATTAACAAGGATCCACTAAGTGTCCAATTTGAAACGGGATTATCATAATCTAAAAGACCAGGTTCGTTCCAATACCTTAGATGGCTATTTTGATCACTCTTCAACAATGTCAAATAATTAGTCCAACCCCATTTATATCCTTCATGATGGGATTAAGAAAGGTGATCATCTACATGGCCTAAGTCTTCATAGTAACCTTCCGTACACACCTCTCTGGGTTATTTGTCTAATTGAAAGGTCAACCTTTCAACTTGTTGTTAAAGTTTATTCAAAACACTATCCTTCACCTTCAATTGTGTGGACTGGTCAGCAAGAGCTTTGTCCTTAGCTTCCAGCTTTGTGGATAAGTCAATAATAGCTTAACTCTTTGCTTTCAGCTGGGCAGCCTGGTCAGCTAAGGTTTTCTTAGTCCTAGCTTCCTCAACATATAGTCGGCTTGTTCTTTGTTGTCTGGAAGATTGTCCAGGTTTGGATTTCTTCACAGTTTTAAGTTCTTCCATCAGCCTAGCATTCTCAATATCCAAAAAGGAGGCACCTTCATCGGCACCACTAACAGAAGATTGTTTTAAAGTTTCCAACTCATTTCGAAGTTTGTTATTCTCCTCCTCTAAGAGTTTGTTATTCTCCTCCTCTAAGAGTTCATCTTAAGGAGAGGCCAAAGTAGCCACAGTCATATCAGTTTTTTGTCGTGCTTTTTATACAACCAAAATCTTCTCCTCATAAGACTTTATTGGGTCTCCAAAGCATGTTTGTACTCTTCTAGGGATTTCCTAAGACCCTTAAAGGCCTCTTATGCTTCTCCCGAAGAATAACGTAATTGATCGTCCCTCTCCAACATTTGGTTATAATCAACCAAGAACTGCAAGAACAGAACCAAGTCAGTACAAAATCAAAGAAGACATGAATAATATTTGACCACTTCCAATATGAAAACTTACCAAGGCTAAATTTTAAGTAGCCTTCTCTGATAGTTTTGATCAGGACATAGGGGCAGCGGTAGTTCTATGGTCTGGGAGGGTACCAACCTTGATCAACTTCCTAGCTAAGCTAGGACTAAAGGCTATAGATGATCTAGCAGCAGATGGGACCTTACCAACCAATCCCAGTTGGTCGGCATCAACAAACTTCTCAACCTACTTATCAGTAGGACCTCTTCTTAGTCTCTTGAGAAGAGACTCATCACCTTTGGTGGCTGGGGGCATCTTGCCATCCTCAAGCTTCTTCTTCTGGGCATTGGTATCAACTGGTTTCTTGGCACCAACAGTAGATTCCTCCTCTAAGAGATTGAGAATTTTTATTTTTCCCATGCTAATAGATAAGGGAAGATTATAGTCAAAAGAAGAAGAAGTGCCACCATTAGCAACTTCAGCACTAACACCAAAAGATTCAGTAGCAGAGGAAGTAGATACTGGATCCCTCTCTAGATCTATTACAACTGAAGGCACATCAGTTGTTGACTGAGCTACAAAAGAAGTGATGGATCTTTTATACTCTAGAAATACAGAAGCTAATCGTGGATGATCTTCTCCTATCCTTTGGTTAAGACCCCACAAGAATTTAAGTTCTTCCAAATGTACTTCACCTGGCTTGGGACACTTCCTCTTACGTTCTTCTGTAGCAAAGCAATAAGCAGTAACATTCAACATACATCAGAAATGAAATCAATAAAAACAAAAAGGGCAAGAACTGAAATAACAACATATCACATTCCCTGACTGAGGGCATTTGGGACCATTATAAGCCACAAGTGGAACAAGTTGCCAATTCCTAACTATTAAAGAATGATCCTAATAATCCTAATTGGAATTAGGCAAATTCAAACTAAATCCCTATTGACTTGTCTGGTTTATAAGTAATATGTGTTCTCCCCTATAATATACCATTTATAGCAGAACATGATCTCTGGAATCCCAATATGTGTTCCATAGATTTTGTTCAATCTATTCACACCATTGATAACCCTCCAAGTGTTGGGGGCTACTCTAGCTGGAACGATGTCAAAATATTCAAAGAAATGAAGAAGAAGAAAAGAACTTGGTGGAAATGTGAAACCACACTCAGCTATAAACAAGGTTGGGATCCAATGATCTTCAACTAAAGAATGTACATCTAAAGAGCTACGGGATATTTTTACATCAACCCAAGATGGGATTTTCTTTTCTACCCTAAATTATTCTAGGGAATCATCATCAACTATGTGAACCATGGCTAAAAAAAAGGAATTGAAGAAAAAAAGAGAAAGAACGAATTCTTATAGAAGATTAAGGATTTAGTAAGAACTATGGAAGGAAAAGACGAACGATGGAAAATGATCGCACAAACGCTAAGAAATGGTTGCTACAGTTCGAAGATTTGAGGTAAGGTGAAATCTAGAAAAGCCTCCCGCCTCTTATAGCTTGTCTAGAAAATAGCAAAAATCATGATTAAACATACCAACGATTTACATTTCAGAGGCTTCGCGATACAGAACGTGTAAAATACCCATTTACCCTTTGGTAGTTTGCTAAAATTCAAATTATTCATAAAAATACCATGTTTAAAGAGGCCCGATAAAAGTTTACAAGTGTCAGAGGTCGTCTACTGACCAGGCACCATGAAAAATACTCCAAGCTACTTCCAGAATTGAATGTTCTATACTTTCAAGCAAGCATCAAGCATAGATTATTGGGGGCTTCTGTTGATACAAAAAATTATCCATCTACATGCACCAATCAGAAGTGAACACTTGTCCTCCTACGTGGACAAAATTCAAATCAGCATATAGTATCTCGGTAGGAATGCCAACCAACATAAAGAATGCCGACCATCAATATCGATGAAGCATTACCATACCAAGGGTTTTACCACACACGGTTCATACAACCAATCATCACATTCATTATGTATGGGTGTAAATGCTAAATGTATAAAGGCATTCCATCCCTTGATATTCCAACCCTTAATCTTTGGATAATTATAATTATATTATATCCCCTTCATCAAGGGCAAGGGAGAACAGATTCTAGGCTATCCTTATTGACAAGAGTACCTAGCTTTCTGTAACCTCTGAAATCAATACTATAACAGTGGACGTAGGCTTTCTTACATAGATGAACCACTTTAAAAACCTTGTGTCTCTCTTTTATTTAGTATTACAATTATATATTTTATCTATGATTATAAAATTAGATCAAGTCTAGTTTTTTATATCAACATAGGTAAACGTGAGTGACATGCTCACCAAGAGCTAAAAAGTAGCCAACCATATCAAAGACCTGGGTCAGACGTTTGACCAGTTGGATAAGAATCAAATGAAGCTAAACTTGTAAATTTGTGTTCAGCGTGAAAGAAGGAATATTCCTGGAATTCATAGTAAACCAGAGAGGCATTGAGGGTAATCAAGACAAATTTCAAGCGCAAATAAATATGCAATCTCCTAAAAATAAAAAGGACATGAAAAATTTGACTGGAAGAGTAGTAGCCCTAAACAGGTTTTTCACATGTGCTACTGATAGATGCTTACCCTTTTTCAAGGTGTTAAGGAAAAGTTTCGAGTGGAAAGAATAATATGAGAATTCCTTCTTAGAGTTGAAGAAATATCTTGTATCTCCACTATTATTCTCAAGACCACTTTAGGGAGAAAAACTATACTTATATCTGGAAGTACCTGAGTGGACAGTTAGCACGGCACTAACTCAATTAGAAAATAGGGTACCGAAACCAGTTTACTATAGCATCTAGGCCTTCCGGGAAGCAAAAGTTAGTTATCCATGTCTAGAAAAGCTATCCTTATCCATTATTGAAGACTCACAAAGAATGAAGCCATACTTCCAAGCTCACATTATTATCGTCTATACATACTTGCGCTTGCGTTAAGCCATTCACAAACTAGAGAAGGCAGGGACATTGATGGCTCGGACTGTGGAGCTTGGAGATTATGATATACATTATGAGCCTAGATTAGCAGTAAAAGGCCAAGCAGTAACTGATTTCGTAGCGGAGTTTACCTATGAATAAAAATCTACTGAGCAGACTCCTACGGGAGAGTGTTTAATTGTAAATCCAATCGAGCAGACTTATCAGTAAGAAAGCTCAAAAATTCAAACAACTGAGCGGACTTCTCCGAAAGATAGCTCCATAACTGATATAACCAACTAAGAGGAAGACAAATCGAAAACACTTCCAAAGTGATAAATTACTGCACGTTACCTAGAGCAGAGTTAAAATATATTCCATTATGTAACCCTGGTTAAAAGGGATTTCAGAAAAGAGCCACTCATTTGGAAGATGTATGTGGATGGATCGCCATACGGTGTTGGGTTGATAATCAATACCCCAGATGATATAGACGTGGAATATGAGCTCAGGTTTCAGTTCAAAATTTCCAATAATGAAGAAGAGCAAGTGGCATTGATCGCAAGGTTTAAATTAACCCTCTCTCTGGGCACCGAGAAGGTACTGGCTCACAACGGTTCCCAATTGATTGTCAATCAAGTGTTGGGAGTCTATGGGGTCAAAGGAGAGTACGTGACGAGGTACTTGGACAAAGAACAAGACCAAATATCCAAGTTCCATGCGGTTAAATGATCAGGATTCCAAGGATTAATAACGCCCTCGGCTTACTTTTGTTATAAGACCTAAATTAAGGAGGGCCATTTCAGTAGAAGTCCTCATGCACAAAAGCATTGACTGAGAAAATATCAACTTGACCGCGCTAGATTTGGTTCACTCGTGGATGACTCCAATGAAGGAATATATTGAAAAGTCTACCCTTTCAAACAATCAAAATGAAGCAAGGAAATTTAGGTACAAAGCATCTAGTTATGTTATGGAAGGAGGAATTCTATACAAAAGAGGATTCATTGTTTCACTGCTCAGATGTGTCCGCCCCTTCGAAGTGCAGAATTTGATTAAAGAAATACATGAAGGATCTGTTGGGGACCCTTCGGCAAGAATATCATTGTCTAGGCGAGTAGCCACACAAGGGTACTATTGGTCAACCATGAAAGCAGATTGTGCTGCTTATGAAAGATGCTGTCACAAATGCCAAAGGTTTTCTACAATTCACATAACACCTGGAGTTACACTCAAACCAATCGCATTCCCATGGCCTCTTTCTTTGTGGGTAATTAACTTGGTGGGCCCACTATCGAAGACGAGAGTAAGATTCAGATACTTAGTCATTGCCATATACTATTTCACCGAGTGGGTAGAAGTTGAGCATCTTATAGGCATGTCCTATGAAAAAGTCTTCTAATTTATACGAAAGATCTTCACATGCCGATATGGTTGCCATATGCCTCTATCAATAACCAAGACACATAATTTGACAACCAAGAATTTGAGGATTATTGTATCCAGTCTAAAATCCAAAAGTTGTATCCCTCTCATGAACATCTTCAATACAATGGCCAAATAGAAGTAACTAATAAAACATTGCTTAATGGCTTGAAGAATGACTAGATGATGCCAAAGGGAAATGGATTAATGAATTACACAATGTACTTTGGGTCTATAGGAGCACGTCGAGGACAGTAAGTAGAGAAACTCCTTACATATTGGCAATTGGGATAGAATTTATAGTCCCTATGAAGATCGGCTTGCCCAATCATAAAGTCATCAACTTTGACTCTTCTAAAAGTGATGTCATGAAAGGACTAGACCTAGACTTGGTGGAATAAGTGAGGTAAAATGCAACACTCCATATAGCTTCCTACCAACAATGTACTGTTATATTCTACAACTGAAGAGTGAAGTCGAACAACTCAAAAGAGGGAGATTATATTCTGAATAAAGTAATCTAGAAAGGAAAAAATTGAAGGTAAATTAGAGTGGTCCACACCATATTTATGCAGTTGTCCAACCCGGTACTTATTGTCTAGAAACCCTGGAAGGAGAACAATTCAAGAATCCTTGAAATGTCGAGCATCTTAGAAAGTATTATTAATGATTATGAATTGAAGTTTTTATGTAGCAAACTTTTTTAGTAATAATGAGAAATTATCATTTTATCATTAATTGACATCCTTTTTATGTTTTTTTTTTTGGACTGGGAGATGTAAAAAATCTTAAAACAAACAAATAATTAACCACCTTCTAACCGAAAAAGCGATCAATCTCCATCAAACTTCATGTATGACTTCATCTTTGACAAGCCATGAACAATAAGTCCCTAATTCTAAAACTTCATGTATGACTGAAAGTCAAGAACAAGAAGTTTTACCAGACCAAATTAAGGAAAAATCCTATAACATTTGGTTGCTCAGGGTAACTAATACAAACACTTAGTAAAAAATGACAAGATCCATTTAGACAGTTACAAATGTATTAGTAGAACTTAAAGGCTGGACATCTTAGGTTCTTCCAAATTGGTAACCAGACAAGCAGATTACCCAGTTAGCTACAGACCACATAATCATAATACTAAGCTACTGGTGAGACATAACCATACAAAGAAAACATAAACAATAACTTATATTTTATTCAAAACGAAGAAAATCTAGGCCATTGTAAGTTATGGTTTATCAATTAAAGGATCAAATAGAAAATACTTTTCATTGAGGTGGAAGTTTTCCAATGGCTTTATCCATCCTCGCCGGAGGAACATCTAGAGAAATTGGAAGAGTACCAGATCCTAATTACCTAAGCCTCTCGTGTCTACTGGAGCTAGGCTTATTCACCAATTGTAGAGGTCAGACAAGAGTATCTTCAACCTTGAGGCCATAATCACCAAGGTATTTTCTAATAAGGCTTATGGGGATTGTATTGATCAGAATCTAATTAATGTACAACATAAATGGATGTGTAGGATGAACTAGAGAGCTTGGGTCATTCCAATACCATAAAGTATCCTACTTCAACACCTTCAGAACTGTCAAAACATTTAGACAATCCCATTTATATCCTTCTCTCTTGGCTTGCTCTATCTCATCACCCATGTATACTAGAGCTTCATTATAAACGTTCATCCAAATAATATATGTTTTCTTATGAAAATGGAAGGTTAGACGGTCAACCTTCTCTTAATACTAAAAGACTGGTTCTTTACCAAATTGTCTTGGTCGACCAAAGTCTTCTTTATCCTTTCCTCCTCAATTGTAAGTCAAACAACCACCACTTGTTTGGATGACTGACCACCTATGGACGGCTTTAAGTTTTTGATCTCCTCCATCAACCTGTCATTCTCTTGCTCCAGAAAGGAGACACCCTCATTTTAATCATCACCTACTGATTTCTTCAACCCTTCTAATTAATTCCCCAACAAATTGTTCTCTTTGTCCAATAAACCAACAACCTCCCGAGCACTGGTCAGCTCACACTTTATTACAAATTCCTTCTTATTGTAAGCTGAAGAAGCATCCTATAACTTTTCATCAAAAACATTTTTCACTATTTAATCGAGTGAATTTTTCCTCATAATCAGCATATAGGTTGGCAAGTGATGCCTTGTAATCCTCCTGCATCTTGAGAATCATTTTCTAGTATGGGACATTAGTCGCCATAGCTTGGAGAAAAAATCTATGCATATGAAGATAAGTTTCTTTGATTTAGTTAGAGGCATCCAAGCCGAGTAGCTCTTCCAGCTCTTTTTTATCTAAATCTTCATGACCTGCCCAAAAAGGTTAGACATTTCTTTTATACAGATCACTCTCGGTAGCTACTATAACGGACCTCCTAGATTTAAAGTGAAAAGAATAATATGACTATAAAAATTCAAAGGAAAGATACAGTGAACATTAATATCCTGAAGGGCAGAGAAGGGGTAATTTTATTAAAATTTGTAGAAAGGAGTACATCAAAGGAAACTAGTCCAAAATATAAGAAAATTGAGTATTATAAAAAAGGAAAATAAGAAATACGAAGTAGCCCCAAGTTGGTTACACATTCTCCTTATCTTGAGACACCTCTTCTCAGGAAGGGCCTCCACCACTGTCGTTTCAAGAACCATAGAAGACTTAGTTGTTCCCTTCTCATTGTCCATTTATTTATCAATGATGGGAGGAGTACAATGGTTGAATTATTGAAAAAACTTAGAGTTTGTAGCAGTGTTGACCTTTTTTAAAGCATCATGCCATCCTTCTTTAAAGGATGACTTATTCAGAAACTTTACCTGCACAACCACTATTGAGAAGGCCTTATCCCGACCTCAGGTATAGGCATCCTCTTTTTCCTTTTTCGATTTAGCCTTCAGGCCCTGATACTTTCCCTCCACATCAGCGGTTGTCTTCTCGACCTGGTCGACTTTGTTGGAACCATCTTCAGCAACCTTCAAGGCTTTCTTCTTATATTGCTCGGCCTTGTCCTTTTCATGATTTTTTACATGTTCTTTCATGGAGGCATCCAAATAATCCTCCAAGCCTTTGAAAGTGGCTTTAATATTAGATGAAGACTCCCTTAATTGATCGTCTCTCCTCAGGATCTAGTCATAATCCACCAAAAATTGTAAAAAATATAGAGGAATACAAAACTAGTCAATCAAAGAGTTAAGAGTACTAATAAAAGACACATGATCAAAAGTTGAGATAATTAATAAGGCCAGATTATAATTTGACCTCTCCAGTAACCTTGCCCGTGGAAGAGAAGTAGGAGTAGACTTGTCAACAGACATTACTCTAGAGCCTATTAAACCTCTGGCCAGACCAGGGTTTGCTACCAGAGAATCAACACCCACAGTAGCTTAGTCGATCTGATACTTTTCACCAACTCATATCGTTCAACAAGTCCCTTCTTTAGCCTTTAGTATTAAGGATCTATAGTTTTTAGCTCTTTAGGCACCACTATCACCGGATGTTTTGAACCACCCTCACCTACATCCTTCTTCTCAACTGGGGGAGGAGACTTGTCCCCTGATATGCCCAAATATAACCTTATCTCAGGATAAGACCGCATCACTCCAAACAGTCGAGCTTGTGAACCAGCACACGGGTCACCTCTAGGACTCGTACAAGACAAGGTCAGCCTCGTATATGCTACACCGGACATTCAATAGGCCGAGACCCTAAGAACGAGTCAGAGAAATAAAGGACATCTCTCGTCTTATTGCCCAGCCGACACCAGGGGTTGGCCAGCTTAGATAACCTCGGCCTGAGCTCCTCAGGCCGAGACCTCACTTGCTAGTGTCATGAGTAAGGTCAACCGCTCCATCAACAACCTCATACTCAGCTGTGGATGAGACATCTGTAGATGATACTATGAGTGGATGAGCAAAACCTACCCAGGTGACATGTTCCACTTGAGCAATTCAGTTATAACCAAAATTATTCTCCTCATATGAGGGGGGATTTCATCATCATTACATACTTGTGCATGGACAGCTATCACTACCTGAGTGCATCCCTCACCTGTGCACACCTTCAACATGCTTGGGGGTGGTGTATTACACCCCCCCAGGCACTATATAAACCCATCATCTTCTTTATTATAAAGGGTCGATGAATTAAAACCCTAGATAAACTCTACTCATTTGTATACATGGGAGAGAGAGAGAGAAATATTGTGTCGTAACCAGTCCATTGGAGCCCTAATTACTAGTGTATCTCACTCACACATACACAGTGGACGTAGGCTCCAGTCGAACCACTTAAATCCAGGTGTTCATCCTCTTCACCTCATCTCCTTCTCTGGTGGTTTATTGTGTGATTATTTCCATTGTTGTATACCTGTTTGAGCTTTATACATTTGTGACTTGGTGACACCATTTCTGGTATCATCAGTCTGGCATCGTCTGTGGGAATGAGTAGCATCATATCTTCCCTTTTTTATCTTGTTCTCATCGGAGTCTCTAGTGGTGAACCAATCATCCCCTCCTGTGGAGCTGTTTCACCATTAAAAGAGCTCCTGTTGAGATACAAGTCTTTTACTCTTCAATTATAACTCCTCCTACAAGGTTTTACACATGGCATTAAAATTCCCACCACTACCAGTTAGTGGTCCTAGTTCTAGTAACACACCACCTCAGTCAGAAACTGCTTAAGCAGCGGCGAAATTGAAGTCCTTGGCGGCTAGCCAAAAGGCAATGCAAGAGTTGCTGGTTGCTTTCATCCAGAATGTGATATTTACGCTAGTTGTGGTACAACCAAAGATGATTACTCCGATAGCCATGGAGCACCATCATAATGTTAGGGGACCACCCCAGGCACCGCGCAAAGACCTGCCACCTTTTCTGCTACGGAGGGATGTTACTGACCCTAGGCGTTTACGCCTTGAGAGGCAAGATTAACTTTGCCCGAAGTACCACTATGATGATTATGAGGCTAAAGATGCTCAGGCAGATTGTTGGGAGCCATATGAAGTATCCGAGAATACGGTATGCCCTATCAAAGGGAGCTGAGGTAAGAGGACGAGTCATGATGCACAGCCAGGGGGCTCTGCCTTTGATCGATTGAGTAGAGGGTCGGCCTACGAGAGGCTCAAACACATTGGAAATTTGAGATAATTGTCTAGGACAAGGATAAATGCTAGATCAAAAAGATAGGGGGAAAACGATCGACCCCTGTATGGCCGAGATGCGAGCTAAAGAGAAGTAAATAGCCGATGCAGGCCAGCAGCAGGGAACCCTCAATTCGACCCGTTGAGGTAGCAGGGGATAACATTAGCTAGGTCGACATTATTGAGGAGGTCAAGAAGCCTTGTAATGACTCAATTCAAAGGCTAGAAAATAAGATTGGAGATATCCTTAAGAGCCGTGACCCCTTATAGAGAGCATACTCAGAATGGTCTCCTTTTATAGCTAAGATAGTCAATTTTTTTACCCTTACCAAGTTCAATCCACCAGTGGTTACTCCAAAGTATGATGGGAGTACTAACCCCATACACCATATAGATATGTACCAGTCAGCTGCAAACATCTACTTTGTCTCAGATAAGATGAAATGTTATGCATTCTCAAGCACTTTGACTGGGGCTGCCCATATATGGCTCACTTCGCTCCTGAGGAACTCCATTGAAAATTTGAAGCAACTCACAAAACAATTCATCCATAACTTCTGCTTAGGGGTATGACCCCATAAGATGACTACTCACCTACTATACGTTAAGGAGTGGAAGAACGAGAGTCTTAGGGAATTCATTATGATGTTTAATAAGGAGAAGTTATAAGTGGAGGATTATGAGGAAAATATTCCGATGACAGCGTTAATAGGAGGCCTACAGAAAGGAAAATTACTTTGGAAGCTTACTGAAGACCCGTCAAAATCTATGGTATTAAGTATGAGGATGCGAAGGGGAATAGCAGTGGGATAAAGTTTCAAAAGAAGAATAAAGATGGCAAGAAGAGATCAGATGATGATAAGTTTATCGGGTATACTCCTCTCACGGTTAGCTACAAGCACATTTTGAATGAGATCAAGAATGATCGGTCCTTAAAATGTCCCAAAAAGCTGAAGGCTCCCCATCATAAAAGGAATAAGAGCTTATGGTGTGAATTTCACCAAGATCATGAGCACTTAATAGACAAATGTTTTTCTCTAAAAGATGAGATTAAGAAGATAATTAAGGCTAGGAAGCTAAGAAAGTATGTAAGCAGCGATAGCCCCAAAAGGGGACGAGATAACCCCAGAAAATGGAGGGCCGATAAGTGTAAAGAGGAGGCCCTTGGGAAAAAAGATGACGCCTCATAGGGACGATGAGGAAGACTCAGATCTACCATTAAAGGATGAAGGTCCTAAAGGTCACCTTCACATGATTTCATTCGATGTGAAGATGATTTGTGGAGGCCTAGCAGGAGGAGGTTCACAGGTGGCTGATAGAAAGGCATATGTTGCACAAGTTAAAGCTCTTCCTATAGTTGAGGTGGTTAACTCGGATTAAATAGGCATTAAGTATGAGAAAAGGAAGAAAGTGGATATGGGACTCGACTTCAAAGGTATCTATCCCCTCAAGATGACCCCCCGGTGATTACGACCAAGGTCCATGGGTATGACGTATCAAGAATACTGGTCGACGGTGGAAGTTCAGCCGATGTTATGTTCTGGCCATGCTTCAAAGGCCTAGGACTCAGCAAGAAGAGTCTCGTGCCTTATCATCACCCTTTAATAGGGTTCAGCGGCGAAAAGGTGCATCCATTGGGAATATATGAAATGGACGTCAGAATGGGGGATGTTTGGCCTAGGAGGCTGATAAAGAAGGTCAATTTCTTTATAATGGATGAAAGTGTGTACTCGACTTATAATATCATCATAGGAAGCATGGACCTCAAAGAATTTGAGGTTGTACCCTCCACTATACAGCAAATGGTGAAATTCCTGACTCCTTATGGGGTAGGGGAAGTCCAAGATGATCAAGTGTTGGCACGGGAATGTTACTTTAACTCAGCTAAAGAGAGGAAAGCTCACAAAAAAGCAACTATGACCTACAACATCGATACCCTGGACCCAAGAGATGAAAAGAAACTCAAGAAGGGAGAATTCGCTGAAGAGGTAGAATCCATCATCCTCAATCAGGACGAGATGAAAAAACTGATCCAAATTGGTAAAACCCTAAAAAATGAGGTTAAGGAAGAACTGGTGAAGTTGTTGAAGAAGAGGCAAAGCATCTTCGCATGGAACCATGAAGATATGCCAGGTATTGACCTTGAAGTTATGTGCCATAAGCTCAATGTAGTTAATAATGCTAGGCTAATACGGCAGAGAAGACGGGTATACTCAAGAGAGAAGTATGATGTTATCAGAGAGGAGGTTAAGAAGCTGGAGAAGGCCGACTTCAATCGGGAAGTCATCTATCATGACTGGTTGGCAAACACTATCATCATCCCAAAGGCCAATGGCAAGTGGAGGATGTGTGTCGACTTTATAGATCTAAACAAAGTGTGCCCAAAAGACATCTTCCCTTTGCCCACGATTGATCAAATGGTAGATGAGATAGTCAGTCATGAATTGATGACCTTCATGGATGCCTACTCAGGCTACAACCAGATATTCATGAACCCGGCCGACGAAGAAAAGACTACCTTTATCACTGACAAGGGGACCTATTGTTATAAGTTCATGCCGTTTGGGTTAAAGAATTTTGGGGAAACATATCAGAGGCTGGTCATAAAATGTTTGAAGACCAGTTTGGAAATACGATGGAAGTATACGCTGATGATATGCTGACTAAGAGACTAAAGGCCTACACACATGTGGCCGAACTTGAGCGCACCTTTAACACGATGGACAAGTACCGAATGAAGCTCAACCCAGCCAAGTGTGTCTTCGGTGTTGGAGAAGGAAAGTTTTGGGGGTTTAATGTGAATCAAAGAGGAATCGAAGCCAACCCTAAGAAGATTAAGGCCTTGTTGGAGATGAAGACTCCTACAATAATAAAGGATGTGCAGAGACTCACCAGAAGCGTAGCGGTACTAAACAGGTTTGTCTCTAGAGCCATTGATAAATGTCCTCTTTTCTTTAAAATATTGAGAAAAGATTTTGAGTGGAATGAAGAGTGTGATAGAGCCTTTAGGGATTTAAAGTCCTACCTCGGCTCCCCACTCTTACTATCAGGACCAGTTCAAAGGGAGAAACCATATATTTATTTAGAAGTATCTGAGTCGGCCATTAGTGTTGCAATTGTAAGAGAAGAGGATGGAATCCAAAAACCAGTGTATTTCAATAGAAAGGCACTCCAAGGAGCTGACAAGAAGTACCCCAAGATGGAGAAGTTAGCCTACACACTGATCCATGCCTCGAGGAAAATGAAGTCGTACTTTTAGGTGCATACCATGGTGGTCCTCACAGACTCACCCCTCAGACAGGTAATTCACAAGCCTGAGAAGTCAGGAAGATTGATGGCTTGGGCAATCGAATTGGGAGAGTTTTACATCAACTATTAGCCAAGAACGGTCACCAAAGGGTAAGGCCTGGTGGACTTTATTGCCGAATTCACCTGGGACTAGGTTGACAATGAAGATATTGAGGCTACTTGTGAGCAAGAAAGCAGTACATGTCCTCCCCCGGCCCAGCCGAGACTAGTTCAGCAAGAATTAAAATATCTGAGAATGATGAGGAAGAGTATATTTTTAAGAATGGAACTCCAAAAATGGGTAGTTTATCACCAAATGGTACTGTATGGAGCCTCTTTGTTGATGGGTCTTCATGTGATAGTGAAAGCAGTGCAGGATTAATAGTGTCGGCCCAGATGGAACTGATATTGAGTACGCATTGAGGTTTAACTTCAAAGCTTAAAATAATGAATCTGAGTATGAGGCTCTCCTAGCAGGCCTCTCCCTTGCCCACACACTAAATGTTGGCCAACTCCTTATACGTAGTGATTCTAGGTTCGTCGTTAACCAAATTTTCGGGGTGTATGAGGCCAAAGATGGCAGAATGGCAAGGTAAATAGGAAAGGTTAAGGCAGCATTGGAACAGTTTTTTGAAGTAAAGCTGAAGGGGATACCCCAGTTAGACAATGGTAGGGTCGATGCCCTTATAAGGTTGGGCTTAGCTACAAGAATAGAGATAAGAAGTACAGTCCCAATGGAAATCTTACACCGACCGACCATTGAAAAGCAGGGAAGCGCTCCATAGTTTTGTTTAAATTTGAACATGGGAACCTCTTGGATGGATCCACTCATTAGGTACATAAAGGATGGGGAGTTACCAGAATCCAAGATCAAAAAAAGGAAGTTGAGATATAAAGTTGCCAAGTTCTCCATCATAGGAGACACTTTATATAAGAAAGGGTTTCTGCTTCCTCTGCTCAGATCTGTCCATCCATTTGAGGCAGTGTATATCCTGAAGGACGTGCATGAAGGCTCTTGCTCCAGTCATGTTGGGGGAAGATCTCTGGATAAGAGGATTATTACCCAGGGGTATTAGTGGCCGATCTTGGCCAAGGATGTTGCAGCATATGTCAAGAAGTGCGACAAATGCTAGAGGTTTGCTACCATTCCTCACCAGCCTCATCAACCTCTGACCTCCATTACCTCTCCTTGGCCATTTGCAGTGTGGGGAATTGATTTGGTAGGACCTTTTCTCAAAGTTGTAACCAATTATCGTGATCTGATTATGGTGATAGATTACTTCTTAAATTAGGTGGAGGCCGAGCGAATGATTACAATTATGGAATATAAGACCTTCCAGTTCATCTGGAAAAACATCATCTGTAGGTACGGCCTACCCAACACCCTGATTTCTGATAATGGAACACAATTTAAGAACATCTCCTAAAAAATACTGCAAAAGGGTCGGCATCAAGAAATTTTTCTCCTCTCATAGCCAACCCCAAGCTAATGGGAAAATAGAAAAAACAAACAGAACGATTCTTGATAAAATCAAGAAGAAGTTAGAGGATTTAAAGGTAAGATGGATCGAAAAAGTGTATGATGTCCTGTGGGCATACGGGACAACGGAAAGTAATCCTACTGGGGAGACCCCGTTTATTCTTGCTTACGGCTCAGAGGTAGTTATGCTGACGGAGTTAGGTCCGCCTACTCATAGGGTTCAGACCTGCGACCCTGAAAAGAACAGTGAGGAGAGGAGGATTTATTTGGATATCATATAAGAAAGAAGATAAGACGTTAAGGTTAGGCAAGCTGCCTACCAGTATAGAATAACGAGGTTCTATAACAAAAGAGTTATGACTCCACCACTAAAAGTAGGAGACCTAGTGTTGAAAAAGACATGGCAGAAGCCTAATAATCTCCATCCAAATTGGAGTGGCCCATATAAAGTGGTTGAAGAAGTGGTACCAGGGACATATCGATTAGAGAATCAAAAAGGAGAACCCTTCTCCAACCCATGGAATGTCTACCACCTCAAAAAGTGTTACCAGTAAGATTTTAATTATGCTAATTTTCTTTCATTTTTATTGTACTACACATGTGTGAAACCCAGATGAATGAAATTTAATGAAAATATCAGTGTTCTCTCATATGTTATCTATTTATTTGACTGATTGATTGTATGTGTCAACTTGCCTCAAGCTACAAAACATCATTCGTGGTGAAGTCGGCTTAAGTAGCTTCCGATGATACGACAACCTAAACGGGATCAACCTCGTCCATGGGTTGTCAATAACATCGAAAGACACTCAATATTAAACATCATTATTTTGGTGGAATAACTCCCTCAGCTATAGACTATAGTGCATGGACAAGACGACACTCATCCATACACTCTCAAAAATGATGAGAGAGGAATTATGTTATAGCACCATGATTTGGTGAATGCAAATTGAAAATCACTTAAATGTGGTTCATTATTAAACGTCATTAGTTTGGTGGAATAACTCCCTCGACTGTAGACGAGAGTGCATGGACAAAACGACACTCATCCGTACACTCTCAAAAACGACTAGAGAGGACTTATGTTATAACATCATGTTTTGATGAATGCAAATTAAAAATCACTTAATTGTGGTTCATTATTAAACATCAATAGTTTGGTGGAATAATTCCCTTCGCTGTAGATGAGAGTCCATGGACAAGACCACACTCATCCATACACCCTCAAAAATAACAAGAGAGGACTTATGCTATAACACCATGATTTGGTGAATGCAAATTAAAAATCACTTAATTGTGGTTCATTATTAAACATCATTAGTTTGGTGGATTAAATCTCTCGGCCGAAGATAATAGTGCATTGACGAGATGACACTCATCCATATACTCAAAAATAATGACAAAATTACAAATTGTGGTTCACACCAAGCAAGCATCAACAAAGTTGATGAAAGCAAAAACAAGACTTGAGAACATTAAGAAAGAAAGCACAGTGTAGGTGAAAGTTCAAATTCCATTAGCACTATAGCATTAACAAGATTACAACAAAAGTTGAAGGCCGTGAAAGTTCGAGCGTCACTTACATCAAAAAGTTACATAAAAAAAGAAGATAAAATGGGCTACACAAAGGATTCATAAAGTCAGAGCCGTAGAACGCCGTCACTACTAGCTGGGGATGATCCATCACTAGCTGCTTGAGTCTCCCCCTCAGTCCCAGTGTTTATTATCTCGGCACCATCATCATTAAGGCCGAGGTCGGCCGTGATCTCATTTGTCTCTGTGACCTTAGGGAGATTAGTCTCTGTGACAGCAGTAGGGTTCTCAACCTTCACCAAGGCTGTCTATAGATGCACATCACTAAAGTTGAGAGTTAAGAAGCCATCAGGATAAAGATCCCCAATCTTAGCGTGCTTAAGGACAGCCCATCAGCCGACAGTTTTGATGCCCCTCTCAAGATCAAAAAACTCTTCGGAGTCCTTAAAATCAGCTACATCTTATTCCCTAGTAGCCTTAACAGCAGCATCAGTATCAGATTGCCTTTCCTCGGCCAGGGTCTTCAAGGTGTTGGCATGGATCGCAGTTAAATTTTTAATTTTGGTGTTGTCATCTTGCGAAGCTGACTTAGCAGTTTGTAGATCAACTCGGAGATTACTCTCCATTATGACAGCATCTCTTCCCTTTTAAATCAAGGGCATCCTTTTGCTGATCCAGTCTACCATCCTATACAAGGAGACTATACCCTATAAAATACGCGAAGACAAGTCAGTATGAGGTTTCATCAAAGAAGAGACACCACTTTGAAAATTCCAAAAAAAAGATACATGAACATCTCTGTGGATGGAAAACTCGATTAGTAATGCAATATCCATCGACTGAAGGAAGCTCTTATTAGCTTTAGACATAATACAGTCAATATCATCAATGGCCAGTTAGTTATGGCCGATGATTCTATCATCGGCTATCTTTAGCTGTGATAGCCTGGAAGCAAGCACATCTTCAGAGGAGATTGGAATGGCTTGGTCCTGACGACCATGCTTCGAAGGACAAGTTGTGGTAGTATCATCAACTCGAGTCCTCTCCTTCTTCCACATCATCAACTCGATTGGGGCTGGGGGTTCACTCCTCTGCCCACGCTTGCCTGCGAACTAGCTTAAGCTTGGAGCCACCATTTCCCAAAGAGTGTTAGAAGTTCCTTTCGAAGGGCCTACAAATGATAGACCTAAGAACTTAGTCACAAATATCTAAGAAATACGAAGCTACACTTACAAAGTTTACTACTTACATAACTCCTCCAAGGGGCCAATATCTAAACCTGTCTGAGCTAGGTAGTATGGAGTCATCAGATGCTCAAACTTGGCCAGATGACCTTTCTCACCCTATTCTCGGATCTTATTGAGCTTATTATAAGCCTCAAGGTTCAAACCAGGGTCTAATTTATCGACGTTTGGACTTTAACTCACTTCAGTGGGGTCCTAAGTTCAGAGGTCCCACAAGCTTAGGTGGGGCCAAAATCCCATGCACCAAAAATAAAAAAAGAAGCAAGGCTTATAGTTATGGTTGGATGTTTGGGTAACTAGCAGAAGTTTCTTCTCGAATTTCCTGGCTACGAGGTGGTAGTAGCCAGGTTGGATCTTTGGGGACGATGGTGTATAACTGGCAAGGAAAATGTTTATTGGAATGTCAGTATGGTGAACTGTCATCTAAAGTATGATAGAGCCTTGGATGGCCCTTCAGGCATTCGGAGAAAGTTGAGAGGGTGCAAGCCTGAGATGGGACAAAATGGCACGGATTGTAGGATGGATGGGAAGCCTAAAGCCTTGCTTAAACATTTATTTGTAAACACAAATTTTGCCTTCTCGGTCGTGAAACGCTCTCTCATCCTTAACAGTTTTTCTCATGGAAATAGAGAAATCTATCCTATATAAGTGCCTTCAGACAAAGAGGTCAGCCTCAAACACTGTGCTCTCATACTCCTCAGCCACTGATGTATCAACCTCACTCTCCTTACCACTATATTCTTGAGACTTGACTTGAGGATCATTATGAGTTTGTGGATTACCTGGGGAACCACTAGGGAACCTTTCTGCAAACTCGACCCCAGTTGTAGCTGTTAAGGGAATTGCATCCATAGGGGGTGGAATTGCCACATTAGACTCAAGAATCTGAACAGAGTCCGATTGATTTTAGGCCTCGTATCTCTGAGAAGAAGAGACACGAGAAGTTTCCTCATCTATATCAGACCCCTCAGAATGGGATGCAAAAATAATTCATGACCTCCTTAAACGAATCCACATTCTCGACCGCCTCAGATGTTGACATAAGGTCGTCTGGAGATGAGGAAAACATAGATAAGGTATCACTTGGTTCGACAACTGGGGATCGCAGGGCTCAGAGACTTGAGGGTAGACGATAGGAAAAGGGGAGGATAAATAGGACGAAGGGGGAACTCCTTGGCCTTACGCCTCTCGGCCTATTCAGACTCTATCCTCTTAATATTTTCGAAGCACTTATCTCTGACACTTAGAAATTACTCAGATAACTTATAAAGATGTATTAACATCAAAGGCCAAGGTTTGACTTGAGTAAAAAACTTGGAAAAATGGATAAACAGTTTACAATATTGACCAAGGTTGACTGAAGATCAAACAATGAGTTGAAAGGCTTTTTCTGTCAAGAACTTCAAGAATAGTTTGAAGCTCACCGGAGAAAATGATCAGAGCTTGCCTGAAAATATTTGGAAAAACTTAAAAAACCCTAAAAATCTATCAAGACACTATCTACCACCTAGGACATCCTAAAAAGGGGTTGAACTCCTCCCTAAAATTACTCTCAAGCTCGCCGAAAAATGCAAATTTCACCAGATATGAAAAAGGCAGCAAGATGGAACCAGTTTTAAATGAAAAGGAAGGACTGAAATGGGAAACATAGGAGGGATACTTGGAAGAGTTAAATGCTGGAAAGAAGAGAATGAAGGAGCAAGTCTTAGGAAGTGCAGAAGGTTAAAGAGAGAAAATAGGTAGGAGCTCATAGAGAAGATAAAGAGTGAATAGAAAATTTTGGGGTTTAAATATTAGGGAAATGATTAGGAACAATTCCCAAAATAAGTCATCATTTGAAGGCACAAAGCCCAATGCGTTCAGTCATCACATCAGACTTGGGAAAAATGCTACTCAACCGGATCTGTGACATGTGTTATCCTCTTACATATCAAGATGTATCCAGCTAATGCATTAGAAGACAATGCCGACTCATATCCCCCAGTAACCTCTTCACATGGGTAACTGAGGGCTAGGGGTGATTAATATACCCAAATATAACCCCATCTCAGGACAAGATCGCGTCATTCCAAGCAGCCGAGCTCCTGAACCAGCTCACGAGTCATCTACAGGACTCATCCAAGACAAGGTCGGTCTTGTATATGCAACATCGGTCATTTAATAGGCCAAGACCCCAAGAAGGAGTTAGAGAAACAAAGGGCATCTCTCGTCATATCGCCCAGTCGACACTAAGGGTTGTCCAGCTTAGACAACCTCGGCATATACTTCTCAGGCCGAGACTTCACTTACTAGTTTCACGAGTAAGGTCAATCGTTCCATCAACAACTTCATACTCGATTGAGGTCGAGACATCTGGAGAAGATACTATTTGTGGACGAGCAATAGAATGTACCTAGGTGACGTGTTCCACGTGAGCAATTCAATTATAACCAAAATTATTCTCCTCATGTGAGGGAGGATTTCATCATCATTACATACTTATGCATGGATATATATCACTACCTGAGTGGGTGCCTTCACCTGTGCACACCTTCAATATGCTTAGGGGGTGTATTACACCCCCCAGGCACTATATAAACTCATCACCTTCTTCATTGTAAAGGATCAAAAATTAAAACCCTAGCTAAAACTCTGCTCATTTGTATACAGGGGAGAGAGAGAGAGAAAGCTTGTGTCGTAACCAGGCCATTAGAACCCTAATTACTAGTGTATCTCAATCACACACACAATGGACATAGGCTCCGTCTGAACCACTTAAATCCAGGTCTTCATCCTCTTCACCTCATCTCCTTCTCTGATGGTTTACTGTGTTATTATTCCATTGTTGTATACCTGTTTGAGCTTTATACATCTGTGACTTGGTGACACTATTTTTGGTATCATCATCCCCATCAAGAAAATTGTGGATCTTCCTCTTAACCATTTTCTCAAAGGACAAAATAGTGACTGGTACAGTTGTTATATCCAAAAATTCAAAGTCGGAGGATGTTCCTCCAGAAGAAATGATCCCTTCTTATTGGGAGGGGGATTTCGATGCAGCACTAGATGAAGATGAAGTCGACTCATCCAAATCAAAGGGGGCTATAGGAATATCCTTTGTAGGGCTATCTATAAAAGATGTAATCATGCTCTGATAATCCAGCAACAGAGGCTGAGTGCGGATGAGATTTTCTTATCATCTGTTGGATAGACCAAACATTCTTTAAATCAGCAAAATTTACTTATAAATCAGGGGGCAATCTTTCTTCCTTCTTTCTGCAATATACAAGCATAAAAATACTGATTAATAAACCAATGAAGAAAAAATAGGCCAAATAGAAACTATGCAAATGTTAGGGATGCCGACCTATGCCACGCCCTTCTAGAGAGCATCTTGGCCCATTGTATTTTGCACCCTAAAAAAGAAGAGCATACTGCAAGTTCTTAACTACTACTCCAAAAACCCAATAATTTTTATTGGAGTCAGGTAAGTTCACCACCAAAACCCTATTAGAGTATCTCGTCTTCAGATAGTAAATACTATCAGCAATGTTCCCCCAACTATAGCAATACATCAATTCAGTTATTCTTATTTGATTTTCATATAACTCATTAATGCGGTTGACTCCATTTACAACCCTCCAACTGTTTGGATCCCTTGAGCAGGAACACATTGAAATATTAAAAAAAATCATGAAATAAATGATTGGGCGGGAAAGTAACGCCACACTCAGCTATAAATATTGTGGAAAACCAATGACCCTCACTCAATGCACATAAGTCACAAGGACCCGTAACTAATGTTGTTGTTACCCAATCAAGAATTTTTTGTTTTACCTTAAAATTTTCCAAAGAACTCCCATCCATATTGTATAACATCTTAAAGACTCAGAAAGGAAAAGATGAGAAGGAAAAAATTCTTACAATGACAACAATCAGTCGAAGTCTTTCCTTAAACAGCAAAGTAAGAGCTCTACAATGGAAGAGTTTGAGATGCAAGGTGAAATGAGAATGAGGGGAGAAGACCTTTATAGGTAAGTGATAACTCTTGATCTCCGAAATTTGAAATGATTAAAGGTACCAAACGTTTTAGATATCGATAGCATCCCACATCCCCAGGTGTTCAAAAGATCGACGTACCCTTAAGCAGTTTGTTATTTTTCCATATATTTACAAAATTGCAACCGCCTTATTGTGGTTGATTAAAAGTGACAATTCCTTAAGGTCAGCTGCCGAACAACACTTTCCTAGGCTCCGAGTAGCTGTGAATATGAATACTCCATCTTTTTGCTATCCCCTCAAGTATGAAGTATTAGGGGCTTTTGATGTAGCGATAACTCGACTTTTGTGTGGATGTCGTTGTTTGAAGCCAAGTTAATCAAAATCCTCAAATACCTACAAAATATAACAAACTAAAGTGTAAAGGTAAGTAAGGGTATCAATCCACATCAAGGGGGTAAAGCTAAAGACAAACTCAATTGTAATTCACTTTTTATTTTCTGTTTGGGCTTTTTCTTTTTCTATTTTTTTAGATTTTTCAAATATTAAAATAATTTTTTTGAGGTTGTGAATTTAAACTAAATCAAAGATGTAAATAAAAGTAAGTGAAGATACTAATTAAATCTAACTAAATAAAAATCTAAAATATGAGATGGGTGAGGTAATAAAAGTGAGGACCATCGAGGGATAGGATGACACCATATATTCAAGTTAATTAAAATTAATTAATTCATTAAATTAATTATCCCAAGTTAGTATAAAAATCACAAATCAAGTCTCGTTGAAAATATAATTTTGATAATAATATTTTAGAAAATTAATTTTAACACTCCTACAACTCTTGAAATGTAGATCCAAACATCATCTAATAAATCACCCGCTAGGATCGATCGATTAAACTAGTTTAAATCATAAAAGTAAGCCTGGAGTTGAAATTAAAGTAATAATACCACACTTGAAAAACCCATATCTCTAGTTCGAATCTAAAATGAGTATTATAACTAGAATTTCAATTTTCTCTCGAAAATCATTTACCCTATCTCGAGGCATAAATTAAAACAAAATAATCATCAAATGGACATTTAATTTAAATTAATTAACTAAATTATGATTAACATCAAATAATGGGTCACCCCACCCCTTGAAAGGGAATTTAGCCTAACATGATATTAAACATGATGACCAAATAATCAAAGGCTAATTAAATGAAATAGAAGAGAAAAGAATAATCAAACTCAATCTCTTGAAGTGAAATTGAACTCTAATTTCTTTGAAATCATGCACCATCCATCCACTATGAGCATCCAACAATAATCAATTCAATGTAATACTCAATTTAATTACTCACAATTTATCCTCAAAAATCTCTAAAAATAAAAATAAAAATATTTACAAAATATTTCCCTAATTTATTTTCCACTCTAACCTATCTCTCTAAAATTCTCTCTCTAGCCTAACTCTCTACAATCATCTCTCCTCAAAATGGTCTTCATCTTCTTTAAATAGTAGGCATGGAGTTAAGGGCAAATTAGGTAGGGATTAAATGGACATGAGGGGTGTGAGGATAAGTTAGGGTTAAAATGGGGAAATGTAAAAATGTGCATGGATTGTGTGAGGTCGTGTAAATGAGGTGTGAGGGAATAAAAATCAAATTTTGTTAATGGGCATCTTGGGCATTGGGGTAAAATATGTTAGTTAGGTTAAGAGGTTTAAAAGACATGTGGGTTATTTGGTCTTTCATTTTGTTTTAAGATTTGGCAGGTGATAAAATCGTGCATTCCTTTGGAGATGGGAAATGGGTCTTGTTGTTGGTTGAAGGTTTATGGGTATAGCAAGTAAGATCTTCGATCAGATTGTGGATCAGAATCGGGTTGGTTTGGAAGGGTTGAAGGTCGGGTTTCAGCCAGACTTGAGAAGGTTGGGCGCGGGTAAGTCGGGTCTTGGGGTTGAAATTGGTATGTGGGTTCACGGTTTGGGTCAGCACCGGTTCGCGGGTTCGTGTGTTGGTATGGCTATGGATTTTGGGCAGCCCCTTGTATGGAGGTTTTCGGTATGGAGTCTTGGGTTCGAGATGATTCGGTTGTGTGGCAGTGAGCGTTCAATTTGATGGGATTCTGGGTTCGGGCACCCGGGTTATGTGTTGTAGACATCGGGTTCAGAGTGGGGACAATGGCATCCCCGATCAGAGCTTATGACAGGGTCGGGTTCGCCGGCAGATTGGCTTGCCTGGAGGTGAGATGGGTTGGATAGAGGTTTGGTTTTGGTTTGGAATTGGTGGAATTTGGTTATGGTGGTAAGAGAGATGATAGAGAGGAGAGAGTGTTTGTTGGGTTGAGAAGATAGTGAGGGGGATAGTGTGGGTGAGGGTGTAGGGGAATAGGTGTGTGGTTGGGGGGTTTAGTTTAGTTGTAGGATAGTGTGTAGGTAAGTTTGTGTGTGTGTGTGTGTGTTTAACTTTGCACCCAACTAAAAAAATAAAACTAAAAAATAAAATTTACTAAAATAAAAATCCCAATCTTTAAAATAAAACTCAAATAATAAAATAAAAGAACTAAAAATCTAATAAAAAAATTTTAAACTAAAGACCTAAAAAAGTAAAATAAAATAAAAATAAAAATAAACTCCTAAAAACTAATCTTAATAAAATAAGATAATATAAAAATTAATCAAAATAAAAATAAAAATAAAATCACACTAATTAAATATATATATATATATATATATATATATATATATATATATATATATATATATATATATATATATATATATATATATATATATATATATATATATGAAATAAATCCTAGAAAATTCTAAATAAATCTAAAATAACAATTAAAAATAAAACGACTCAAACTAAAAATCTAAAAAGCATAAACTAAGCACACACGGGCTTGGGTGAAGGTTTGGAATAGGTTTAGGCGTGGTTAAGGTTACGGGATTGGACAATTAGCTCCATAAATCACGCATTTGCCTTGAAATAAGCGTCGAACTTCTGTAAACGGCGATCAAGTCTGCATAATAAACAATTTCGCACATAAGACCCAAATTGTCGATAATTAGCAACTAAAATACGTCTATTCGGGGTATAAAATGTACATTTTTGGGTGCTTATCACACCACCCCCAAACAGAGCGTTACTAGTCTTCGAGCAATAAGAGAAAGAGAAAGAGAAAGATAAGAAACCAAAAGTGTACCACTTTCATCGACACTTGCGATTGCACTTAGCACGTGCAACAAGCCATTAAACCTGTAGGTTGCCCTATAGGACGAGTTGTGTCTCATGAGGGTTTGCAGGGAATATACCCACAAAATTCTTTATTTGCAATGGCATTCAATCTCTTATTAGACATGGAATGATCGCACAATCTCATGTGGGTAAGACAAGGAACCAAGATCTATCATAGAGGAATCACTAGAAATATCGGGCTCAAAGGGAGCCATGCATGGTGGGACATCATCCATATCCTAATAGTTAGAAATTATCTCGGATTCTATCCCGAGAAAATGATGAGCACTCGTAGCCGGAGCTAACCTAGAATGAAGTGGTTCCTTAGGAACACAAGCGATAGGGTTGATAGGTGTGGACTCGGGCATATTTTTGGATATCACGGGAGTGGGAACCTCAAGTGTGGGTTCCTTTGGATTTTGCGGGAGCAATTCATTCTTACTAATGAAAGGTAAGTCAACACAATTGTCGACTTGGGACCCGGACCATGGAATGGTCTCAACTTTGATATTCTCGGGGTGGTAGGGTTGGTCACACTCAAAATCCGTGGCATAAGATGATGCCTCATCACTCCACGTGGGTGTGATAATGGGTTGACTTGGGGTGAAATTCGACTCGGTCGTACACTCAAATTCATTAAGGCATTCAATCCGTTGAAGGGCTTCATTTTGATATTGAGTGGCTTGCACTTGCTCGATGATAAATTGTTGCAAGAGTGCCTCGAGAGCGGAGGTGGAGGATTATGGTGGATTGATGGGTGGTGGCGGAGGTTGAGGTGGACACAACTCACTATAACATGTGAAAACGGAGAATTGTCGTATGAAATGTGTGGAGCGGGGTCAAGTGCATCATATACGAAAGGATCTCTTTCGTGATGGAAAAATGGTTGATATTCAGTGGGTGCATAGTGAGGGAACTGGTAGAGATGGGGTGCACTAGGTTGCCATGATGGCTGTTGGAATGTGTGAGGATCCACAACATCGAGTTGGGATTCATATTGCATGGGAGGGTGATCAAGCCTCCATGAATAACTAGGGTACTCACATAACTCGGGATTATATACATTGGGATAATAAGTCAGAGTGGGTTCCGAAACAGTGTCATATGGATACACTTGGTCCATGGTGGGTTCGAATGGACAAGGAAGATATGGACACTCATGGGATAAGTGATCGGCATGAAAACAATGTGTTCACAACAAAGCATGTGCCTTGATCGTCTCGTGAAAGGTGTGCACGTGTAAGGACACACTCCTTGTTTTCGTTTCACCGTGATAATACAAACAAACCTAAATTACGACAACACTTGCGAGGCAAGCACAGCAGTAAGTCGTGTATCGAAAATCCACAGGGACAAGGCTCTAGAATTTATATGATTTAGTACTCTGAAATAAAATTGTAAAAGATAAATTACAAACTAAAAAGGAAAAGATGCATAAAAGGGAAATATTAATCTAGGCAAGGGAAGATAAAGCTAGATTAAGAAAGCGGTAAAGACTATAGGTTACATCGAATATCCCTCACCCGAGTTAATTAGTATAAAATGGATACATGGGCCGACGAGTTATTACAAATGCATCTCGTTTCGACAGTTAATTAAATCAAGGGTTGTCATGCCCCTAAATTCTCATAAAAGCCTAATATGATTTTGGTGTCAACAAATATCCCAAAAATTATGCACGCAAGGTCGTAAGCACGGGACATACATGATATGCCCCGTCAAATCTCCTAGGTGCAATAACTAGGACAACGCACCCGAAATAGACCCGTAAACACCATCACCAAAGCAAAGAAACGCATCAACTCGAGTGAGTTCAATTCAAACACAACCTAATTAAATTAGCTAGAAAGCATATTAAAAACGCGATAAAGAAACGAGGTAAATAGACACGATAAATCTACACTACAAAGCAACTAAATCAAAGCATGTAAATCTAATTAAGAAAGCATGTAAATTACACTAAAAAGTAGGAATTAATGAAATACAACTATATTAATGGAGATGGAAGATGATAGCACAAATTACAAGCCCAAATGGGTGTCAATCCAAGAAGAAATGAAGAAATGAGCTCTCAAACCTCCAAAACCCTAACCTAAACTATCTACAACGAATTTTATCTCTCAATATCTGATATTTACAACAAAAATCCCTTATATAGTAAGTGGGAAATGAAATAGAATAGAAAAGAAAAGCCAAAATATCAGCTGGAAATAGGGGATCGATCGATCGATGGTAAAAATATAAGTCCACTGTCTCCCCACGATAGCCAAATTCTGAAGGATTGATCGATCGATCAAGCAGGGTTGCTTCTCTATTCCTCTTGTTTTGGCATGTTTGCTTTTCTGCTCCGCTAAAATCGTCGTAACTTCTTCATTCTGAATAAAAATCGCGCATTGCTCATGGCCATGCGAAGCTTGTGAGGAGGTCTACAACTTCTGTGAAGATGATGGGCCAGGTGCCCAAGCTGTGAAAAGACTAAAATGCCCTTGAGCGTACGATCGCATACAAAAATTGAGCGAAAAGCGTCCGAACTTCACACTTAGCATCCAAATACCTTTAAAAGCTCAATTAACTCCTACAAAGCATGTTAACATAGAAATCCGAGGTTGTCTGCTTAACGAGCATAAATATAGGGAATAAGATACCCGAGGGGGCTAAAATGTGTAGGTTTGACGGATGAAATACACAATATTTACGTATTATCACGCCCCCTAACTTACACATTGTTAGTCTCTAGCAATGATATAGGATGCAACAAGAACTACAAGCAAACCAAAAGCAGGAGATGGTGAAAAAGTATCGTATAAAATTAAAAGGCTACTTTCTCGAGCGATTCGATTGCATTTAGCGTATGCAATAAGCCGTTAAACCCCTAGGTTACCCTAGTGGACGAGTGTCGTCGCGTGAGGATTTTCAGGGATGGTACCCACAAACATCACATGGTTTCCTCAATAAGCTCAAACCAACATGCGACAAGCCCAAAAATGGAGAAAAAGAATTCATACGCATTATTAGCACATTGAATGGATTCAAACAAAAGTCCAAATCATTAACATTATAGAATGCACCTCATAGAATCGCAACCTTAAAATGTGGGAGGGGATCGAGCACATGCAAAGTGTGATTTGATAAAAACTTATATAAACCGGATAAACATTAAGCAAGCATACATTCAATCCTCACGGGCATTACACTCATCAAGTGAATTCACTCAAAATAGGGAGGTAACACACGAAACATGCGGGCATAAAAAGTAAATATAAATGGAAACTAGGCCGCCCACATGTCACAAATGAAGAACGCAATATATAAACTGAAAACTGCAATCTCAATGAAAGATATCGCTCATTAAACGAGGCAAAATGCATTTTCACGGATTATCAAAACTATTTACACCTTTGAATTACATCTACTCAAGATCACATATGAATTTAATAGGATTGTAATGTTGGCTAGGCTAGGGTACTAAACGAAGGGAATATATGTACGGAATCAAAGTGTTCGGGATGAAAACTCGAGATAATGGGAAAATGCGGGAAATATCAAAAATGGACAAAAAGTTCCAAAAAGGCATTGGATATATCATCGGGGAGAGTAATCAAAGCTTATTGAACTATATACACAACATAAAACTCTTTATCTTTCTTTTCTTTTCTTCTTTTTCTCATGTTTTCTTTTGTTTTCTTTTGCTTTTTGATTTCTCTTTTTTCATCACTTTTTCACTACTTTCTTTTTCTTTACTTATCAAACTCTCATATGCCTAAATTACAACCGCAACACAACAACAACATTCAATCCCAAGTAACATTACAAACAAAGGTATGTAAGGTGTATGTATGGCTTATAACTCCAAATTAGAGTTGGTTGGGATTTTTGGGTTATGAAACAAAGGGCTATATTTAGGCTCAAAGGGGTGAATGAGGGAAACGTGTAAGGGTGAGGTCAAGGCTAATATGGGTGATATAACAAAGATGGCCTATGATCATTTCCTAAAGTTTACGCAATTCTCGAGTCAAAATAATATATGAAAATCTTGCTCAAGTAACACATTTCAAGTATGAACTCAGTTAATGAACGGTCAAATGAAAGAATAGAGAGATTACCAATGAATTCAACGTTTTCAATGAGAAAAGAAAAGTGTATACACTCACAAATGATGAAAGTTACAAAGCTTACTCGGTGTAAGTATATACAATGCAACAAAAGATTACCGAGTTATAAAAATCTTAAACCAAATCAATAAAACAATAAAAGTGCATGTGCTCATGGGATTAAAGTTTAATTCATGAAGTTATTAATAATATCAATAAGTGAGACTAAAGTCTAATAACATCTAAAATCGAGAACATACATCATTGGTTTGTCTATTGGATCGGGCAATTATGGAAATTATCATCGAAAACAAAGGCAAAATGCCCAATAAAGGAGAAAAAAGAAAGAAAATATTTTTGAAATTTTTGAATTTTTCTAAGAAAAGCATGATAAGTAACTAACATGTGAGCAAAAACATGGACTAAATAAAGAAATGGATAGAATATCCCACACCCCCTAACTTAAAACATGACATTGTCCTCAATGTGAATTAAGAACCAATTAGAGAGTGAAAAAGAGAGATATTACCCAAAATTGGAGCGATCCCCATAAGAACAAGTCCAAAGAATCTACAAAACAAGTTAGTACCGAGCATAGCAAAAACAAATAACAAAAAGTTAACTAATTACACTAGACTAAATTAAAGGGGAAAGAAAAGATAAAAAGTAAGAAAGAATAAAAATCTAACTATGTACAACCTACTATTTAGGCTTTACACTAACTATACACTAGAAGTCTAAATAGTTGAGGGTCCACCGCAAAAAAGATTTGACTTTGGAGGATAATCGGTGTACCCTCACTTTCAAGCATGCCTTTTGAAAAATATGAATTCCATTTGATAAACGGAAGGCATGTGTAAGGCGGAAGAAATGAACCATCGTCAATTAAAAGTTTTGGAGGGACAATTGGGGATTTGGATTGAACGGGTGACAAAAACAAGTGGGGACCGAGAAAAGCTGAATATCCTCCCAAGGATTTTGAAATTGGAATGGGAGGTGGCGCATATGAAGGCACGAATGCGATCGTGGAAGGCGACTCGAGTAAGTACTCCTCATCGGCGAAAAGGTTTAAAACATTAAAGTTTGAAACCGAATCATCGGGTACTTGTGATGGTGTGATAACAGAGAATGAAAATGGGGATGTAAGAAATTCAACTCATGAGATGAATCATCATCGCATGAAGATTGAGTTTCGAAGGAAATAACATCATTTTCAATGAAATGTTCTTCTTTGGGGGATAAAAAAGAAATCATTTCATTTCAAATAGATATTACGTCATTTTCATCCTCACTTTCAATATCTATTATGCAATGGGTAAAGTAAAGATTGGTTTGTTCCAAAGTAGGCCCAAAGTCCTCATTTGGTTCAAAACATTCCTCGACTTCAAAAGTCTCGGAAGAAAAATCATCATCGGACTCAAATAATAAAACCAATTCATGTTCCCACAGACGATTTTCTTCCAGATAACGATTTTCAATTTTCTCATTTTCAAGCATACGCAAGCCCTCACCGAAGGTCTTAGGTCGAGGTACGGATACTTGAGAATGGGAACTTTGAAAATTACCATCGGACTTAAACGAAAACTCATTATTATAGGAATTTCTAAAAATATTGCAATTCGTTTCAAAATTCCTATTATAAGGAGGTAAAGGCCCAAAATCATTATCATCATCATAATCAAAATTCCAATAACCTAAGTTTTGACTTTCGTTATACTCGCCCAAAGTCATATTTGAATTTATAATTCTTTAGGATTCTAAGTATTCACCAAAAGTCATAGGTTTGCGAGAATTTTGAGAATTATAACAATGATTACCGAAAGAGTTGGAATAAGACATGCTTACCCCCAAAATGGATCAAGTGGAGAATTCCACGAAGTAGGTGCGCGTGGGGAAAATTCGAGCATTTTTAAGTGCTCAAATGTGGAAGTTCTGCAAAAAGGTTAGCCAAAAAATACAAATAGAAAGAAAATACTATGAAATACTAAATCAAATAAAGTCTAAAACAAACTCATCCCTAGCAACGGCGCCATTTTGATTGTCGCGTGAAAGGTGTGCACGTGTAAGGACACAGTCGTTGTTTTCGTTTCACCTCGATAATACAAACAAACCTAAATTACGATTACACTTGCGAGGCAAGCCCAACAGTAAGTCGTGTATCGAAAATCCACAGGGACGAGATGCTAGAATTTATATGATGTAGTACTCCAAAATAAAGGTGTAAAAGAAAAATTACAAACTAAAAAGGACCCGAGTTAAGTAGTATAAAATGGATACATGGGTCGATGAGTTATTACAAATGTGTCTCGTTTCGATAGTTAATTAAATCAAGGGTTGTCACGCCCCTAAATTCTCATAAAAGCCTAATATAATTTTGGCGTCAACAAATATTTCAAAAATTACGCATGCAAGGTCGTAAGCACAACACATACATGATATGCCCTGTTAAATCTCCTAGGTGCAATAACTAGGACAATGCACCCAAAATAGACACGTAAACACCATCACCAAAGCAAAGCAACGCCTCAACTCGAGTGAGTTCAATTCAAACTATTAGCTAGAAAGCATATTAAAAACGCGATAAATATACAATACAAAGCAACTAAATCAAAGCATGTAAATATAATTAAGAAAGCATGTTAATTACACTACAAAGTAGGAATTATTGAAATACAATTATATTAATGGAGATGGGAGATGATATCACAAATTACAAGCCCAAATGGGTGTCAATCCAAGAAGAAATGAAGAAATGAGCTCTCAAACCTCCAAAACCCAACCTAAACTATCTCAAATGAATTTTATCACCTAATATCTGATATTTACAACAAAAATACCTTATATAGTAAGTGGGAAATGAAATAGAAAATAAAAGAGAAAAGAAAAGCAAAGACAAAATATCAGCTGGAAACAGGGGATCGATAGATCGATCCCTTTGATCGATCGATCGATGGAAAAAATATCAGCCCATTGTCTCCCCACGATAACCAAATTCTGAAGGATCGATCGATCGATCAAGCAGGGTTGCTTCTTTATTCCTCCTGTTTTGGCATGTTTGCTTTTCTCCTCCGCTAAAATTGCTGTAACTTCTTCGTTCTGAATCAAAATTGCGCACCATTCGCGGCCACGCGAAGCTTGTGAGGAGGGATACAACTTTCGTGAAGATGCGGGGCCAGGTGCCCAAGCTGTGAAAAGACTAAAATGCCCTTGAATGTTCGATCGCGTACAAAAATCGAGCGAAAAGTGTCCGAACTTCACACTTAGCATCCAAATACCTATAAAAGCTCAATTAACCCATGCAAAGTATGTTAACATAGAAATCCGAGGTTTTCTGGTTAACGAGCAGAAATATAGGGACTAAGATACGCTAGGGGCTAAAATGCGTAGGTTTGACGGATGAAATACGCAATATTTGCGTATTATCATGCCTCATCAACACTTGTCACCGAGGGTGATGGAATAGGAGGTGCGTGCATAGATGGTGCAAGAATATCAACGGTACTCGTGAGAGAGGTGAGACCACTAAGGATATCATAAAGAGACGGCTCAGGATCACTCTCACATGTGTCACGTGACAAAGGAAAATGGCCAAAGTAGTCCCGTAAAGGACGTTCTTTGGCCATGCAGAGAGAAATATTTTTTTAATTTTTTAAAAAAAATTCAAAAGGAAAGAAAATATTTTTGGATTTTTTGAAAAATGAAAGAAAGAAAATATTTTTTGGATTTTCAAAATAATAAAGGAAGAAAATGTTTTGGGATTTTTTTGAAAAATAAAGGAAGAAAATATCTGTGGATTTTTTTAGAAAAATAAAGTAAGAAAATATTTTTGGATTTTTTTTTGGAAGAAAATATGGGGAAAAATATTTGGACTCTTTGAATTTGGACAAACTCACTAAAAGCCGACTACCGAAAAGTTAAATTAGACACATACAAGTCAAGAAGAATTCCTAACTAGCACATAGCCAATTTTTATCTTTAGATTTAGTGAAAGGGTAGTCAAATTTTAATTAAGTCCACGGGCAATAAAAATCACGGAAATCTTTGTGATCGCCTTATCAAAAATATTCTCCTATTGGGCTACCTAGTTGATTGATATTAAATTTAATGATGGCTAGGGTAGCACACAATTGGTAAGAGAGTGAGTCGGGTGATGAAAAATCCCTTCTCGTGAATGATCGGGTGTAGATCTTAGCAATTTAATTCATCACACCATTCAAAAATAAATGCGAGAATAAAATCATACAAGAGCACATAATGACACACAAGAATTGACCCGCTGACAAGAGAGGCGCGAAGGTTCGAGATACTACACCAAATCTGCCGACTTGTCATGATCATTGACCATGACAAGTCTAACTTGTCAAGGTCAATGACCGTGATAAGTCTGGAGGTGACAACGTTTATTATCATGGACTTATCATGGTCATTGACCGTGATAAGTTCATTAGACTTGTCACGGTCATGTCACGGTCTTTGACCTTGACAAGATTAGTCACGGTTATGGACTGTGACAAACTCGTGGCAATCTTTAAAAAATTGTCATAGTCATTAATCATGATAAGTCTGTGACAAGTTTTCTTTGTCACGGACTTGTCACGGTCAATGACCGTGACAATTCTGGGCAGAATTGAAAAAACATCTACTGGGTAGTATGGCCACTGCCAGTGCCCAGCAGTATATTTGTACCTGTTATAGTAACGTTGTACCTGTTCAAACATCATATATCTAAATAAAATAGAGATAATGGGAATATACATTCAAAACAATATACATCACGATATAATTTAAATGTAACAACTTAAATCAATTTAATTCAAATCAATTTAATTCAACACAAATAATGTCACTACATGTCTGGGGTAGGTTTGAGGAGGTGGATAGGCCACATGATATACTAATTAATACACCCTTGTACATTCATCGTGTCGTATTGTTCGCGCAACCACAATGGGGAGTTCTCCTTCTCGGGTATCATATGCGTTACGAGCACCTTGGCCTCGATGTCTTGAAGTGCACGTATATGTACTGGCATACCCTGGACGGTATTTGGGTCCCTCAACCCCCTCCCTATCCACTGGCCATCAAATATGTCCTGTATAAACACGCTCGGACAACCAAATGTCTACATCAGTCGATCGAAGGGAGCCAAATAGGGTACTAGATCATCAGAGTTTGCACGTGTCAGCGATGAAGCAACGAGGTCCACATCCTCGTCCTCCTCCACCACCCTCTCCTTCCCTTTCCCCTTACAGTTTTCGCCCAACGAACGCTTCATGAATGAGAATATATTGTGACACCCCGCCTAATTAAATACCGGGCGATCACTCCTTTATTAAATTAAATCAAGGTAAACAGTTGGTTCATTCTCAGCATCACTGTCGATAAAAATAATTTTTTTAATTTAACACCCTAAATAATTAAGCTAAGTGTCAAAACATTTTCATACATAACTTTCCAAATTTTTTTATTTAAAGAAAAAGATTTATTTATTTTATTAACAACATTCCAACAATTAAGAATCACATCACAAAAACCTAGAACACAAAATCCAATGAATATAATACATTCGTCAATCGAATGTCCACATACGAAAACTAAAGTCACAAATCCAAACTGAATAAAACCCATAGTAACAACACTGGAAATAACTGAAATACAAATATCCCAACAATAATGAAATAATGGAAAGGGCGACACATGCCCAATAAATGAGAATACTAGAAGTGGAGTCAATAAAAGAAGTCGTCTACGCAAGTGACCTGCAACTCCCACCTAAGCTGCAGCATGTTCCTCTCAAGGGATCCTAAGCAAGACTCCCCTGTGGCTGGGCACCTGAAATATATACATATATATACAAGAGAGAGAGAGAAAAAGAAACAGGTCAGAGCCCGAAAGTGTGTTTGATTTTAAAATACGTTTAGCAAGTATTTAAATTGATACAGGCCGATGCAACAACATATTAGTGCGTCACTCTCTTGAGAAATACTCACCTCTCTTCTAATGTGCACACCTATCGCACTAACCTTCCCAACGGTTTATCTCATCCTAGAATATGGTATCCTTTCCCCAAATGATTTAACTTATCTTAGGTATATCGCAGGATTCAAAATTTAACGATACAATTGTTTGAAAAGAATATTTCAATTAATAACCAAAGTTCTCATTTTTAACTTTATTAGTCAATAAAGTTTCCCAGCGTCATATTATAATTTCTCAAAACAAGTATTTACAATTTGAGTCATCAACCATATCCTACATATCAATTCACAGTAGGTAGTTCCAAATTTCAGAATTCCATATATATATTAACTACTCGTATAATATATATATATAATAACAGCACCCCAAATAAACTATGGTGCGGGCATACGCTACTATCCAAAACCCCATATCACTCATTTAAGGGGAATACAATCGGAATCACTCTCGAATTGTATTAACATAAATACACAAACAATATTGAGGCGAAGAATAGATTCCAAATCTCTAAGAGGATGGCACATGCCTACGTCTCTTAGGACCGTCTGAACTATCACATCGATAGCCTGTACCAAGGATATCTATCTTCTAGGGTACAAGTCAATATCCCCCATAAAGGTCCCATCGAGATAAGGCTTGTCCCAGCGCGGTAACCTCAGGGATAGCAAGTAGCGTGGGCATGATTTTTCACAAGTATATAATATATGTACACACAATCATATAAATATACCACTTCATCATATTAATATAGGTTCCTCTCGTCACCCATAATTATACCATTTATCCTTAATTTCACATTATTTAGAATTACGTATAAGGTTTCATCTCTAACCTGAACTCGAAGGGTTTTCTCACTTAATACGTGAAATTCGTTGACTCTATCCTTCCAAGTAGGAAAATTCAGTAGGTATACCTCTATTTACTATTGTAGCTGTTCGCCGCATTCTCTCACTTGAAATACGTAGTTTCATAGTTCATTATATAATTATCCCAAAAACAATATTCTCGTCTTATAATAAAGCTCCCAACACTTATTCAAATGTCCTACTGGTCTTTCCTATCTCCCAAAATATTTCATTAAGGATACCCAAGAATTATTTCGCGATAAACTCAATTTAACTAAGTAAACAAGGGAAATAAGAGTCTGCCAGGAAGGGTCGATAGATCGAGGTCTGGGGCTCGATCGATCGAACCTTCGATCGATCGAAGCTCTGGGCTCGATCGATCGATCAAGCAGGTCTGCGAAAATTTTTGCAGAATGCAGTTACGGGTTTCATCACCAAAATTACACCAAATCCATATTTTCAAGTTCCAATCGTCCCAAAATTCTACTACTAACATTATAACAATATACCAGATGATTCTAACGTAAGGCATGTACATATTCATCATTTAAACATGGATTTTCAACCTAAAATTATATCCAATTATCAAGAACCCTAGAATTTTCTTAAACAGTTTTCTAACAATTTTTTCTCCAGAATTTCTTTCTTATGATCATCAAAAATTCGTGGTTTATTACCTCTACATGGCAAGGTTTCCAGAATTAAGATATAAATCAATACTACATGGGTTCTCCTATTATAAATTGGGTTTTCTTCCATAGTTTTCATCACAAATCATTCCTAAACTAATATGAAGATTGCACCAATGAAAATAGCAAGTTAAACACTTGACTGGGATTTTTGGTATTCTGATTCACGGCTGATTTTGGTATGGCTGCGTTCCTCGTCTCGCGATCTACGCGGTGGTGGTGGCGGCGGTGTAAACCGGTGACTTTTTGGCCTTGAATTGCCTTGGAGCTCTCTCCTCTCTTTTCCAATGGCCGTCACTTGATTTCTGGATATTCTAACCCTAAAAGGCTAACCTAAATGGCTGATATAGGTTGCTGAATTTCGTGGGTTTAATTACCCAATTATGTAAAATGACTGAAATTCCCTCCCGGGGTACTAATTAGGCCTAAAAATGCCCCAAGACCCAAACTACACCCCCGGGTACACTTTTCTGACTATCTCGACCCTTCCGGATGCGTTGGCGCACTCAAAATGACCATACGAACAACTTATAAAATATTCACTTTTTATTTAACAAAATTAATCCTGACGTGACACGGGCACGTCCCGACTTATATTTCCGAAATAGTCATTTAATTCACTCATGACATTCAATAGAACCAATATAATATATTACTTTGCTCATTAGTAATATTCAACAAGTTTCCCATAATTACTAACTCTCATCACGTTAATAATTATAACATAATTAATTTCCGGATTTTTATTAAATAAATCATTCACATTAAATTTAATAAGTCCCCAAATTAATATAGCATAAAAATATGGGGTATTACATATATCTTGGACCATCGCCTCCAAACAGGAAAGCTTCGTGTCATGTGAGTTCACCGTTCAAGCCAACCCGATGTCGCTCGTCTCCAATCTGATGATCCTAGATTTGGACACCCGCGATCTCACCCCCTTGTCCTCCCCTTGCGATCAGCGCCAAGCACTTGGCTAAGTACATCTGTGGACAAAGATGCCTTGTCGTCATTAGACTGTGACTCATACACTTCCTTAAGCTTTACCTGAAACGAAAAAAAAGTACATGATTAGTTAAATAAGTAAATAAAAAAATTATAGCGTAATTAACAAAAAAGTAAACTATCGGATTACTTACAATCGTGGTCGCGATGCTCGGGGACACCTCCTTACCCTTCCCCTTCTTCGTCCGAATATCCACATAAGTATTGAGCCTATGTGGACTACCCCCAGGGCCACTCCCCGCCTCCTGAAATAAAATAATGCAAAATTAGTATCGGCCCCACAAAGTAAAATAATGCAGAATAATATATTTCTGTAATTATAGAAAAATTAAATCTTACCATCATCCTATGCTCCACCTCAACGTAAGACGTCCGATCGGAGTAGTGCACGTCCTTTTTTTTCCTCGATTTTCCCTCCTCGATTGGCGAGATGTCAAGTGTCGCTCCCCGATCTCATTGTTAATGAACTTTAGTCATTGTGCCAATGAGATCGGCTCCTTCGACAGGACGGAGTCACGCATTTGGATAACGGAGTCTCGGGTCTTTCCAAAGTATCGGGTCCGCATATTTTTCTTCCACATCATGTGTTGCTCCCTCAACTGCTCCAAGACGGAATCGCATAGTTTTGGATCCAGGCTGAATTGTTCTTGTCCAACAAATACAATGTTAGTTGCGAATAAATATAAATATAAATATAAAATGAAATCGAAATCAAAATTGAAATTGAAATTGAAATTGAAATATTCATAAAAATATAAATATAAATACATACCTGTAGTGTCACCCAAATAGATAACTTGAGCTCATTTGACACCTCTCTCTAACTAGTGTACCCCGGGCCGATGATCGTCTTTACCAGCTCGAGGGATCTATCTAATAGCCCCGTCTTGTTCTCGATGGTCATCCCCAATTTTCCATATTTGGGGAGCCTAGGGGACGAGGAGCCCTCGTCGCCTCCATTACCATCGAGCCCAGACGACATCATCATCATCATCATCCTCGCCTTAATACCTGAAGGAGACATTTTCTGTAAAAAAATGTTGTTATTAGTACAAATCAAAATGAAATAAAATAAGACATGCAAATATGTACAATTACTACAAATCCAAATGAATCATTACTGTTTAACACCTCAATTCTGAATTCCAAAACAATAGCATCTAACTCATAATATGTACAATTACTAAAAATCTGAAACATCCCCACCCCCACCCACACACACTCACACTACACAAGAGTGAAAATGATAAAGTGCAAATCAATTAAAAGCATTAAAAATTGATTGATAAAGTAAAAATTTCAATTTTTATTACAAATTGAAAAATTATTTCAAATTCGGGTTATCATAAAAAATGGATTAATATTCGGTAGGAGCATCCAAGTCATCTACACTACTATTTAGACGCTTTGGCGCATGTAGGACAATTGACCACAGCTCGTTGTTGATATACCCCGAGTAAAACATTTGGTTGACCTTTTGAAATGCACAAACAAACGGCTCATCACTCATGTGGTCATTGCTCTACAACTTGAACAAGTCAACCATGATCCAATTGGTGCCAAGATCAACTTTACAAGAATTTTTATCCTCGACTCTTTCCCAGTCACAGTAAAATACAACCTCTTTGAAGCTTATATAATCCAGTTAAAATATATTTCGAATTACACCATAGTAAGTCATTTCAGCTTCAACAAGGTTTTTATCTTTTGCGCTCGCTCGAAAGAAAGTAAGAGCCTTGTATGAAATGCTCGAGTTATGTGCATTTGTACTTTCCTCATACAATTTTGCGTTGAATACGTAACCGTTCAATCGATACTTTTTGTACTCTTGTGCCATGAACAAGGGTCCAGTGGCTAGACGAGCAAGCCTTGATGTTGCATCACCCGTCTTTAAGATCTGAGAATATAGATAAATTAATTAGATTAGTTGTAAAGTTTGAGTGTAATGTAATGTTATATAACGTCCATTTTCATTATAATTACCTCTTGTGACAATCACAGCCTAAATTCGTTGTCTGATTGTACCATTGTTTTTCATCTTTTATTGTTCTCACAGGCTTCATATTTTCTGCATATTACAAAATTAATCATGTATAAAATAATCTAAAATATTCTAAAATAACGTAAAACTTAAAATAATTTACACTTACTTTTTCCATTCTTCGACATCTTCATGTGTGTCAAATAGATAACGAGCTACTTGTTCATGTTTCAAACTCGTTAATTTCACTCGTTTTCCCATCACATGACTACCATCATCGACGAACTCGTTAGTGTCATCAACGTTGATTGAGTCAGGCATATATTCCTGAGTATAGATTGATGACTCCATGGTGATGTATTCCTCTGCAATTGATCATGCAATGTATCGCGTATTCTTGACGTAATGTTTAAATACTTTCATCAATCTTTCAAATGGATACATCCACCGATATCTAACTGGACCACTAAGAAGTGCCTCGTCGCATAGGTGTACCAACAAGTGAACACTTATGTCAAAGAATGCTGAGGGAAAGTACACACAAATTGCTTCATTCATCGCCAATTTTGCGGGCACTATGTGTTCTCGATTGACTACCTTCTCACACAAAAGCGAGAAGGCAATACTAATTTTCATAATATCCCTCCGCAAATCATTGTGCTTGGAGAAATAGTGCTTAAATAATAAAGTAACCAATTGCATGATCATATGCCAATCGTGGGACTTACACTTATGTAAATCATGAGTAGCATAATTCACAATCCTTTGCAAGTTGGACGAAAAATTAGATGGGCCCTTCAAATTATATATTGTGTCTAAAAGAACCTTTCTTTCCCCACTTGTCAAAGTAAACACACCAGGGGAAATTATTGTCCTTCCCCTACTATCTTCTTTCAACTATAGTTGTGGCTTAAGTTTCAACGATTTAAGGTCTTTTCGTGCATTTTCTCCATCCTTCGAATCACACCCCCCAAGGCAAGTGCCCACAATATGTTCAGCGAGGTTCTTCTCTACATGCATCACATCCAATACATGGTGCACCGCGTTATTCCTCTAATAAGGCAAGTTAAATAAAATTGACCTCCTAGACCATGCCTTTCTTGTCTCAGTTTCATTCCCATTTGGGCTCTTCTTAAGCTTGACATTCTTAAATTTGGGATTCTTACCTGGCGTATTAGGACCATATTCAGAATATTTAATTTCAATTTCTTAACATGAAAGTTGTCTTGATGGTAGCCTATGTTCAACCCCGCCCGATAAAAAATTGGAACCTTTATCAAATCTGAAACTATGAGCCAGGGGTAAAAACCTCTTATGGCAATGGTATACATTTTCTGAGCTAGCGAATAGATGAAGAGATTCAGTCTCCTCTCCACAAATAGGACACCCCAAATAACCATGTGCTACACAAGCGGATAATGTTCCATAAGATGGAAAATCATGAATTGCCCACATCAACATAGCTTTCAGCGTAAACTCTTATTTTCTAAAAGAGTCAAATGATTGCACACCCTCTTCCCACAACTCATTTAATTCTTCTACCAAAGGAGAAAGGTAGACGTCGATGTCATTACTTGGTGCCTTTGTCCCAGGTATCAACAAAGACAGCATCAAAAATTTAGGTCTCATGCACTGTGAAGGAGGGAAGTTGAGTGGGGCTAGGATCACTGGCCATACACTCTGATTGGTGCTTAGATTTCCAAATGAATTAAAACCATCTGTTGATATAGCCAAACGAATGTTGCGTTGTTCTCTAGCAAAATCGGGATACTCATAATTCATCCTCCTCCAAGCTGTAGAATCAATAGGATGACGCGTGAGATTACACCCTACTTCTGCCCTAGCATGCCAAGTCATTGCCTCCGCTATCCATGGTACCGTGAAAAATCTCTTTAATCTAGGCCCAACGGGAAAATATTTGAACACTTTTGAGGCACTTTTGATCTTGTGCCTTCCTTACCAGTAGATTGGACATATCTAGGTTCATCGCATACCGGACAACGATCGAGATTTTCATACTCCTTTTGGTATAGTATGTAGTCATACACACAAGAATGAATCGATTTATACTTCATTCCCAAACCTTTCAAACTTTTTTTCATAACAGAATAGCTATTTGGAAGCGTATTCTCCTTGGGTAGTAAGCCCTTCACCCAATTCAGAATTCCTGTCACGATATTACCAGACAAATCGTACTGCATCTTCAAACTGTTCAAACCAACCATGGCATGTAAAGTTGTTTGATCTTTCTCAAAGCCAGATTATAACGGTTGGGTCGCCTTAAATTTTAAACTTTGGTAGTCATCGTCAAGGTTTATCGCGATATCATCAAGAGAACTTGAACCTTGTACATCATCAGTAACCTCATTCTCCTCCGCTTCATAAACTCCGTATGCATCATCAACTAAATCCTCTAACATATTATGATCTGCGTGTCCCCTTTTACATCTATCCTACTTGTTGAAGGTTGTTGTGAAGGTTGTTTGGGGATAAAAGGAACTTTCAATTCACCATGAAAACTCCAAAATCGATAAATATCTTCCATACCCCATCTTAACAATTGTAGTTCAACTGCTTTCCACTCAAACACCTTACCATTCTTACACCAAGCACACGGACATGGAAACTCTTCATCATTATGACATATCTTTGCGTATTTCACCAATTCATTAGCACCTCTGCGAAACACATCCCCCATTCTATTTGTCTCACCCATCCACTCTTTGTATTTCGGATATCGCATCACAGCTACCACAACTAATCACCTATTAATGGTAAGAAGCGTATATTCATGGATTAGTATAAACAAAATTTAGATTTATAGCATGTTTCATTTAATTATGTCTTATTTATATTCAATTTTTAAATTTCAAATTCAAATTCAATTTATAATAGACATTCTTATTTCCTCCATCTCCTCTAAAGGGTGAGTGGTCCTATCCCATTCAAGACCGCATATTTCTGTAATATACTTAACAGCTCATGCACATTGTTACGATTTGATAAAAATTCAGCAGTATATCCCCGTAGTTCTCCAAGTACACGATGTAGATTGGCAAGTGTGAGTGTTATTTCAATTGATCAATTGAAATAACAGTCACACTTGTCAATTTAGTATGTACCCAGAGAACATTAGGATACGACTGTAGAACTTCATCCAAAAGTAACAACTTTAAGCCAATAAGAATATTAGTATGCAGAAATTATGCAGTCCCAAACTGTCCAAACGGGACAATTCGAGAGATCTCATTACAAGGGTAATGACTCTCGAACGGGTCTGAGAGTTATTGAATGCGTACGCATAAGAACTAGAAGGCTAGTATCTATGCTCACTATATGTAATTTCAAGTATGTTTCATTTAATTATCATACTATATATATATTATTCATGATACAAAGTAATTTTAAAAAAATTTGAAAATCCCACCCCCATATGGACAATAATCCAGTGGTCATGCCACTTTTAAAATTAACCAACCGAACATCGATCCACTACAATCCAACCGCAATGGAAACAACAAATATGTATCCCGTACTCCTTCTAATTTATCTAATCAATTAATTCTTTTCATCAATTAAAGTATACAATTATTAATTTACTAATTTACAATGAGGGGCAATCTTACTTGCATATGAAAGGGGCACTAATTATTAATTTACTAAAAAAATTAACAACTAATCAATATTTAATCAATCAATTCTTTTACAAGGGGCACTACAACATGAGGGGAAATATCTAATAAACCAATAAAAAAATTAATTAAAACAAACACACACATGCACATACACACACACACACACAGCCCCACACACCCTGCCCACCCCCAGCCCTGCCCTCTCCCCCCCACTGCCACTGCCCACCACACATGCGCGCGCACACACACATATACACACACAAGCATACACACACACACACACACACACATATATATATATATATATATATATATACACACACACACATAGACACGCACATATACACCCCCCTCCCCTAGCCTGCCCCCCCAAACACACATGCATATATACACCACAGACACACACACACACACACATTTACACACACATATATACACACACGCACATATACACACACAAATACACGAATGGAAAAGAAATAGAGAGAGAAAACGTACCAAAATCGTAGAGAGAGAGAGAGTGCAGTCGCTTAGAGAGAGAGAAATGGAGTGAATAGAAATCGGTGGGAAAAAAGAAGTGGGAAGGATTTTTTACTAACAAAATTGTCACGGACATATCACGGTCTATGACCGTGACAACTTTATAGGCTTGTCACGGTCAATGACCACGACAAGTCCTTGATAACTTTATTTGTCACGGCCTTATCATGGTCATTGACCGTGACAAGCCTTTATCACGGGCTTGTCACGGTCAATGACCATGACAAAAAATGTGTATTTTTTTGTCACGGTCAATGATCGTGATAAGGCTGGCTGGTTGAAGGGTGTCAATTTGACCATTTTGGTGTAGTGAGAGATGTACCTCCCACGGTTTTTACTCCGTGGGGGGCTGAAAAATTTGAGTCGACCGGAGGGAGATCACGCCTATCTTAGTCGGCCCCAGGAGTCCTACCGACCCAAAGTAGAGAGGCTTCATTTCCTCGCCTTGGACTCCCTCTCTCTACCTTGTCCGGTTTGCCTATCACGCTTGTCTTCAATTATTACAAATTTAAAAATAAAAAATAAATGGTGCCTCTATGCACCGCAATACAAGAAAATAATAAAGTCCTAATACAAGGCTTCTAAAAAAGGAAAATTTGTACGAAAAAGTAGAAATAAACGGAATACAAATGAATCACAAATGGATCCTCTCAAGTGCTTCGAGCTCCAAAGAATGGCAACGATGCCATTTGATAACTTGAATTTTGTGTGTTGTCGTTGTTTGAAGCCAAGTTAATCAAAATCCTCAAATACCTACAAAATATAACAAACTAAAGTGCAATGGTAAGTAAGGGTATCAATCCACATCAAGGGGGTAAATCGAGGGGAACAATTGTAATTCACTTTTATTTTCTTTTTGGGATTTTTATTTTTTCTGTTTTTTTTTAGCTTTTTCAATATTAAAACAATTTGAGTGAGGATGTGTAATAACACTAACTAAATCATAGATCTAAATAACAAACTAAAAAGTGACTAAAAATATGAACAAAGTCTAACACTAAAATAAGAGACAAAGTGAGGTAAATAAATGTGAGAACAATCAAGGAGTGGGACTACACCACAAATTTTAGCAATTCTAACTAATTAATTTAATTATTTGAATTTTCCCAAATTAATATCAAAATTACAAATCAACTCTCGTTGCAAATGTAATTTTAATAGTAATCTTTTAGAAAATTAATTTTAACCTTCCACAACTCTGGAAAATATATCTACACTCCTTTTAATTAATCACCCACTAGGATCGATTCATCAAAATTTATGTAAATCTTAGAAAATAAATTTTAGAGTTGAAATTCACGGACTAATACCACACTTGAGAAACCCCTATCTCTAGTTCGAATCTAAAATATGTATTATAACTAGAATTTTGATTTTCTCTCGAAAATCATTTACCCTCTTTCGAGGCGTAAATTTAAGGGCGAGTGATCAAAATTAACATTCAAAGGGAATTTTCAAATACTCAAACTAATTAAATCAAAATAACATCAAATAAGGGTTCACCCCACCCCTTGAAAGGGGGATTTAGCCTAATAAGATATTAAAATGATGAATAAATAATCAAAGGCTAATAAAATAAAATAGAAGAGAAGAGAACAATCAAACCCAATATCTTGAAGTGAAATTGAACTCTAATTTCTTTGAAATCAAGCACCATCCATCCAATATGAGCATCCAACAATAATCAATTCAATATAATACTCAATTCAATTACTCACAATATATCCTCACAAATCTCTAAAAATGAAAACTTTTTACAAAATATTTCCCTAATATACTTTAACCTAAAAAAACTAAAATGGTGTTTCTCTCTCTAAAATAATCTCTCTAACCTAACTCCCTTTCTTGAATGGTCTTCATCTTCTTTAAATAGTAGGCATGGAGCTAAGAATAAATTGGGTAGGGATTAGACATGAGGGGTGAGAGGATAAGTTAGGGTTAAAAAGGGAAAATGCACAAATGTGCATGGATTGTGTGAGGTCATGTGAATGAGGGGTGAGGGAATAAAAATCAGATTTAGTTAATGGGCATTTTGGGCATTGGGGTAAAAGATGTTAGTTGGGGGGCCAAAACGGGTATTGGGGTTAAGTGACATTTAAGACATGTGGGGGTAAAAGGGTTTTGTTATTTGGTTGGCTTGGCTGATAGAAATAGTTTTTGGCTTTGTTTGGGAAATGGGTCATATGGGATTGAGGTTTGGACAGCCGCGTCGCGACTTGGGATCGCGGGTTTGGAGAATCTGGGGCAGTGGGTCTCGGGTTATGGCGGGTCGATGCGACTCCGGGTTGGCGGAAGGGGGTTGAGAGTTGGAGATGGTGGTCTGGCAGGGGTTATATGTTGGTCGGCGGGCTAAGGGTTAAGAAGGTCGCAGGTTGGGGCAGTTTCAGCATGCGAGGTTGATGCAAGTGTGGAAATGGGTTTTGACCGGGGGTATGGGGTTGTGGAGTGGAGGTCCGGTGGTTTAAGTAGTGGGTTCGAGATGGGCTAGTGAAGTAGATCCCAGTTGAATCTTGGGTTGGATAGTGGCAAGTAGGATGAGGTGTCCATCCGGGTTCACGAGTTTGAGGGCTTTGACCGGGTTAAAAAGGGGGGCCGATTTTGGGTGGTGGATATGGGTAAGAGGGAGGAGAGAGAGTAGATGTGGGTTAATGGTGTAGGTGAGAGAAATGGGAGTTTGAAGATGGAGGGGTTAGTGTTTGGGTGTAGGTGAAGCACATGGAATAAGGGTGAGGGTGAGTTGGGTGGATATTTGTGTGGACAGGTGTATGGTCGGTGTAGGATGTTTTTATGTGTGTGTTTAATTGTACCTAAAAAAATAACACTAAAAAAATAAAATTAATAAAACTAAAAATCTAAAAATAATATCCTACTCTAAAAATAAAATAAAGACTCAATTAACAATGAAACTAAAAAGAAATGAAAATAAAAATCTATTAAAACTAAAACTAAAATCCTAAAAAAAATAAGGATAACTAAAAACTAAAAACTAATCAAAATAAGAGTAAAAATACACTAATTAAAAAGAAATTAGAAAAATAGAAAATAAAACCTAGAAAATTCTAAATAAATCTAAAATAAATCCTAAAAATAAAATGACACAAAATAAAAATAATATAAGTGTTGATACCAAAATTAGTATGCTGATGTAGACGAATAATAAGAAGACACGTGTCAATCTACGTGGCACAATAGCAACGAGAAAGATTGTTTCCCCGACCAACATGCTTTGCTCCGAGCAAAGAGTATACTCCGAGGAACGCCAGTCTTCCGAGGAACTCTTGGACGACGAGCAACTAAGGCGGTTCGAGCTGCACCTCGACCACAGCATTAATTGCCAGATAATCAACAGTTCAACTATTCATTGAATGCTTATCATCTTGATGCACACGTTTGAAGAACATTAAGTGAATTACCCTTTCATATGTGTATCATTTAATGTAGCACCCTTTCATGTACAGCCTAAAGGGGTATAAATACCTTGTATCACCCTCATTCAAGGGGACCGGAATTTCTTGATAGCACTTGTAATCGAGAATTCTCAAACACTCAGCAATAACATAACAGTGGACGTAGGCCATTCATATAAGGCTGAACCACTTTAAAATCTTTTGTCTTATTTATTTATCTGTGATTAAATAATTAGAGTAATCTAATTTTTTACATCAACAGATTGGCGCCGTCTGTGGGAATCGATTGTTATTATCGTTTTTCACCAAAAATCATTCATCATCAATGGAGGATAATCCAGAATCTAGCAATCGAAACGCTGGAAATCCTCCAAATCCCTCTGCACCTCCAAATCTGGCCGGGATTATGATGAATCTGGATCAAGGACAAACCGCTATGCAAGACACAATGAGGCAACTCATACAAACCCTTCATAGCGGTGCACCTGCACGTTCAGGACAGCGAAGTGGTTAGAGGCAAACTTATTTACTTTCTTCACGATCCAGACGTACTGAGTCATATCGTAATGAGGAGTCTGATGATTTCTCTTATCAACCTGGGCGAACTTCGTCAATAAGGGCTACAGATACTGATCAACGTATCACTCTCTCTCCAGAAAGACCCAATGCCTTAGAAAGACTGAGTAAGGTGTCTCCTTTCAGTCGATTAGGCCCTAGGAGGAATAAGAATCCACCTAAGACCATGTCGAGGAGTTTTCGACAACCATCAGATTTAAGAGAAGGATCAGCACAATCACGACCAGTTGCTCGTCAATAGGCCCGAGGAAGGAAATAAAGCATGGAAAGGGTCCCTTCAGCGATTGGAGGATAGATTGGGAGAAATGGCTAGGGCGAAGAATCCCCTACAACGAACTTTTGTTCAAGGGACACCTTTTGTCCAGGCCATTGTGAATTTTCCTACACCGTCAAAGTTTAAAGCACCAGTAGTGACCCCTAAATATGATGGAAAGACATATCCTGTTCTTCATATAGAGCAATATCAAGCTGCCATCGATATCTATGCTATCCCCGACGAGATGAGATGCAGAGCGTTCTCAGGAACTCTTACTGGAGCTGCCCAGATATGGTACAACAATCTTCCTCGGGGTAAGATTTCAACTTTCTTTCAGTTGGCTGAGTTGTTCATCGGCAATTTCTGTTTTGAAGCAAAGCCAGTAAAACGAGTAGCACACTTGTTAAGTGTTAGACAAAAATCTGGTGAGAGTACTAGAGATTACATAACTCGTTTCAATAACGAGAAGCTGGAAGTCATAGATTACGAGGAGAAGACAGCAATCACCGCCTTGATGAGTGGGTTGATAAGTTGTATTACACCTTGGCAAAAGATCAACCTAAAACTATGTCAGAGTTGATGGCAAAAGCGGCCAAAATCATGAATGCCGAGGAAGCTATGGCTGCAAAGAAGAATATAGATAAAGATACCAAGGTGGACGTCGACAAGTCTAAAAATAAAGAGCATAAGGGCAATGGCGGTGACAAGCGTTCCAAAAATAATAAGTCATCATGGGAAGTCCTGAAGAAATTCGATAATTATACTCCCTTGAAAATGGGTATTAATCATGTCTTGTAAGAAATCAAGAATAGCGAGGAAGTAAAGTGGCCGAAGAAACTGAGGTCAGATCCTGATGCGAGGAACAGGGACAAATATTGCGAGTTCCACAAAGATCATGGCCATATGACTAAAAATTGCATAGCTCTTCAGAACGAGATTGAAACACTCATCCGAAGAGGAAAGCTAGCAAAGTATGTTGATCGGGGAGGTGAAAGAAGAAATAATGATCGAACTAGAGGAAGATCTAGATCTCCTCGTCGAGCAGAGGAGAAAAAGAAGAGAGGCCATGAAGATGATGCCGAGGATGACCCCGATCTTCCCAAGAAACCAAGGCAGCCAGAACGAGAGGTATTTTCCATACGTTTTGGATCATTTGATTGTAATGTTATCACAGGAGGAGATGCAGGAGGAGGAGACCTTACTGCAGAAAAAAAGGCTTACCTTGGAGAGGCTCAAGCTTGCTCATATATTCAGCAAATAAATTTAGCTGAGGAGGATCGCCCGAGGAAGGTAAACAAAGAGAAGCTGGTCATTGGCTTTTCAAAAAACGACCTGGCAGGTGTTCTTTACCCTCACGACGACCCTTTGGTGATCAAAATGAGGATGAAAGAAGTAGTGATTTCAAGGGTGCTGGTAGACAATGGCAGTTCGGCAGACATCATGTACTATTCATGCTTTGATAGTTTAAATTTGAAGTTATCTCAATTGGAGCCTTATCACAGACCTCTTCTGGGTTTCGCTGGCGAGAAAGTTTTTCCACTTGGGACGATCAAGTTGGATATATTCATTGGAACTTGTCCTGCTTGTCGAACAGAGAGAATACGCTTCTTTGTGATGGATAAGAATGTGCAGTCAGCCTACAACATCATCATGGGAAGAGTTGGTTTGAAGAAGTTCGAAGCAGTCCCATCTACAGTACATCAATGTTTAAAATTCCCAACAAATTTCGGAGTGGGAGTGGTGAAAGGTGATCAAAAAGTAGCTCGAGAATGCTATTATTCATCTGCCGAGCAAGAGGAGCTTGAAGAATCAAGGAAAAAGACTACTACTTACCAGGTGGAGGAAAGTACGGAAATTGAAACACTTGATCCAAGAGATGAATCCCAACTTGTAAAAGAACAAGTGGTAGAATCTACAGAAAATGTTATTATGGACGACGAACACCCTGAACGAGTAACCCAGATAGGTTCATCGTTGGATGCTTCAATAAAATAGGAATTGATAACTTTCTTAAGAAACAGAAAGAAAACTTTTGCGTGGAGTCATGAAGACATGCCAGGAATAAATCCAAACTTCTTGTGTCATGAGCTCAATGTGAATAAGGAGATCAAGCCTGTAAAGCAGAGAAGAAGGGTATTTAGCCCCGAGAAGAATCAAGCTATTCAAGAGGAGGTCGACAAGCTCCAGAAAGCCCAATTCATTGAAGATGTGAAGTATCCGGACTGGTTGGCAAATGTGGTGATGGTAAAGAAGAAAAACAATAAATGGATAATGTGTGTTGATTTCACTGATCTTAACAAGGCCTGCCCAAAGGATCACTTCCCATTGCCCAGAATTGACCAACTAGTGGATGCTACCTCGGGGCACGAGCTGCTCAGCTTCATGGATGCTTACTCTGGTTACAACCAGATCAAAATGAAACCTGAAGACAGGGAAAGCACTTCTTTTATTACCCCTAAGGGAACTTATTGTTATAATGTTATGCCTTTTGGTTTGAAAAATGCAGGAGCGACCTATCAACGGCTGATGAATAAGGTTTTTGCCGAACAAATCAGTTGCAACATGGAAGTCTATGTCGACGATATGCTGACAAAGAGCAAGAAAGCTGCTGAGCATCTAGTTGACTTAGGTCAGACCTTTGATCAACTGGATAAATACCAGATGAAGCTCAATCCGACGAAGTGCACCTTTGGAGTACGAGAAGGAATGTTCCTCGGGTACATCGTCAACCAGCGAGGCATTGAGGCAAATCCAGCAAAGATCAAAGCTCTTTTAGGGTTGCGATCTCCAACGACGAAGAAAGAAGTGCAGAGTCTTACAGGACGAGTTGCAACGCTCAATAGATTTGTGTCTCGAGCAACTGATAGGTGCCTTCCATTCTTCAAAACACTCCGAAAAACTTTCGAGTGGAATGATGAATGTGAAAAAGCCTTTCAAGACTTGAAGAAATATCTGGGAACACCTCCATTGCTGTCCAGACCAGTGATGGGAGAAAAGTTGTACTTATACCTGGAAGTATCAGAAAATGCGGTCAGCTCGGCATTGATCAAATTGGAGAATGGAGTCCAGAAGCCAATTTATTATATAAGTAAGGCTTTCCGAGGTGCAGTGATTAGGTACCCAAAGTTGGAAAAATTGGCATTGGCATTAATTGAAGCAAGTAGAAGAATGAGGCCATATTTCCAGGCCCATACCATCATCGTGTATACCGACATGCCATTAAGACAAGCCCTTCATAAGCCAGAAAAGTCAGGGAGACTGATGTACTGGGCAATAGAGCTCGGTGAATATGATATTGTGTATGAACCCAGATCATCCTTAAAAGGGCAAGCTGTAGCAGACTTTATAGCAGAGTTTACATATCCTGATACCCCCGAGGAACAAAAGTTGCTCGCTGACCAACCTGTGGATGTTACAGGATCAACAGACATAAGTCCAGACCAACTCCGGTTGGTAAAAGGGCTTGTGGATGTAGAAAGATCATCAAATTCAAACCCATACCAACTACGGTTGGTAAAAGGGCGAGAAGATATGGTCGACGAGGAGCGAAAGATACCAGGGGAGGATGAAACAAAACAGCAAATATTTCATCAAGGAACGCTGTCAGATAAGAATTTTGAAGATGAGTTACCTACGTGGAGATTATATATCGATGGGTCATCTTGTACAACAGGTTGTGGAGCAGGGATTGTTTTGAACACTCCAGACGAGATTGACGTGGAATATGCCTTATGATTCTAATTCAAAGCTTCCAATAATGAGGCTGAGTATGAAGCCTTGATAGCAGGTCTTAATTTAGCAAAGATTATGGAAGCGCAATAAGTGATGATATTCAGTGATTCTCAATTAATTTTGAATCAGATGATGGGAACATATGCAGTTAAAGGAGAATTAATGGTCAAGTATCATGCAATGGCAATGGAGTTGTTGGCAGAATTTGATGCCATTCAGCTGATCAGAATACCAAGAATGGAGAATGCACAAGCAGACGCACTGGCCCGACTAGCATCAACTACTCGTACCGAGTTGCGAAGAATGATACCAATTGAGGTGTTAGAAAGTCGAAGCATAGATGAAAGCTTGACGATGAATGTTATTTACCTTGATTTAGGACCATCTTGGATGGATCCCATCAGGGCATATGTCGAGGAAGGAGAATTACCGGAGGACAAGATCGCTGCCAAGAAATTGAAGTTTAAAGTTGCTCGGTATGTACTAACTAATGGTGTTTTGTATAGACGATGAATTTTGGCAGGCTTGCAAAGATGTGTACATCCCTCCAAGGTGAAAGAATTGATTGAAGAAATCCATGAAGGGTCATGTGGAGCCCATGTAGCAGGTCGAACACTTTTGCAAAGGGTGATGACGCAAGGATACTACTGGCCAACGATGAGAGTTGATTGTATAGCCTATGCTAAAAAATGTGATAAATGCCAACGTTTTTCTTCCATCCGACGTACTCCACAAGCATTATTGACACCCATAACTTCCCCTTGGCCATTTGCCATGTGGGGAATTGATCTGGTTGGACCACTGCCAACGACCCGAGGAAGATTCAAGACCTCGTCGTCGCAGTGGATTATTTTACTAAATGGGTAGAAGCTGAGCCTCTGATTGATATGACGTATGAGAAGGTGTACCAATTCGTTTGGAAGAACATCATCTGCCGATATGGTCTCCCTCATGCCTTCATCACAGACCATGGAACACAATTCGATAACGAGGAGTTTGTCGCCTATTGTCATAAGTCAAACATTTTGAAGGTTCATTCAGCACCAGTCCATCCTCAAAGCAATGGACAGACTGAAGTGATGAACAAAACATTATTAAATGGTTTGAAGAAGAGGTTAAATGAGGCTAAAGCAAATTGGATTAATGAGCTACAGTCAGTATTGTGGGCTTACCGAACAACTCCCCGAGCAGTAACTAGAGAGTCCTCAAATATGCTGGCATTTGGAAGTGAGGCTGTAATACCTGCCGAGTTGGGTCTACCAACACACAGAGTGCTGAATTTCAATTCCCCAGTCAGTGATTTGATGAGAAGATTAGATTTGAACATGCTCGAGGAGGTTAGAGAAGAAGCAGCCATTAGGAATGCTGCATATCAACAACGAACAGCTCTGTTTTACAACAAGAGGGTAAAAAAATTCAATTTAAAGGAAGGAGATTACGTGCTAAAGAAGGTCATTCAGAAGCACAATAAATTGGAAGCAAATTGGCATGGACCTTATCGAGTTACAGAAGTTGTTCGACCAGGAACTTACAAAATAGCAACTCTAGAAGGAGAGGAATTCAAGAATGCATGGAATGCTGAACACCTACGCAAGTATTATCAGTAATGTAAAATGTAAAGCAGTTCTATCAATATGAATAAAACGATGATGTTTCACCATCTTCTCTCCTTTTATTGAAAGTTTTTCGGGGAATACTAGTGTACAACACTACACTGCTCGACAGCAAAAAGAAGACGATAGTTCAGACCCACGACCAACTCCGGTTGGTAAAAGGGTGAGAACATACTATACTCCTTTGGTTAGGAGGCATACACTAGCGTGACCAACTCCGGTTGGTAAAATAACTAGTGGACACTGATAGTTCGAGCGTGATCAACTTCGGTTGGTAAAATAGCGAGAACAAACTATACTCCTTTGGTTAGGAGGCATACACTAGCGTGACCAACTCCGGTTGGTAAAATAACTAGTGGACACTGATAGTTCGAGCGTGATCAACTTCGGTTGGTAAAATAGCGAGAACAAACTATACTCCTTTCGTTAGGAGGCATACACTAGCGTGATCAACTCCGGTTGGTAAAATAACTAGTGGACATGATAGTTCAAACCCATGACCAACTCCGGTTGGTAAAAGGGCAAGAACAACATTCTTAAAAATGCCAATTTCGGCTGGTTAAGAAACAAAATATGACAACTTATGTTGGTCGGAAGGTAAAACTATTCTAGAAAATACAAAATATTCCAAATTGAACCAAGTATGGTTGATCGGGGATAAAAATCCACTAACTGTATTAGGTCGACGAGGATAAAATGATCGACCTTGGTTGGTCGGACACATTTTATGAAAAAAATTGCCAAGTATGGTTAGTCGGGGATAAAAACTCTCACTAATTATAATTGGTCGACGAGCACAATTTAACAACCTTGGTTGGTTGGAAAAATTTTAAACATTTTTTATACTCATTACTTTGTTATTAAGTGATCGAGCAACATTTTTTATACTTGTAATCTTTTATTACTAGATTGGTCGATGAACCACAAAGAATTGTTATGCAATCACAAATATAAAAGTGTTAGACAAGTACAAAACAATAGCAATACAGATTTGCAAACAGAAAATGAAAGTCTTTCATTAAAATTCAAAGCGAATTACAAATTACATGTGTGCTAACTATTACATTGAGATTCCTACTCTATTGGTTTCTTTCCCTTAGCTTTTGAAACAGGCTCCTCGCCACCAGGAGGATCTTCCAGGCAAAGAGGAGAATTAATGAATTTAATATCTCTGAGCATTCTGACGTTCATCACAGAAGGTGTATCCAGTAGATGCTCGGGATGAGATACCTCGATTTGTGAATGAAGATTATAGTCGCCGAGGTATTTTGCAATTAAGCTCCGAGGAATGGCACGAGATGGGATCTATTCCATGTCCAATTTATAAGGTGGCACAGGCAAGTCTAATAGCCCAGGAGGGTAATAATCCCATAAATAATGCCCTTGCTCCAATTTTAATACACCCAGGGCGTTCAACCATCCCTGCTTATAACCTTCATTATTGGCATTTTCAATGCGAGCATACAAGTGATAAAGGGCTTCATTGTAGCCTGCCATCCAGAACTCACGAGGTTGTTTGTGGAATTGGAAAGTTAATTTCTCTAAATGCTCATGAAAGTTCTCGGCAAGAGCATCCTTATTATCCAGAGAGATTTGGTCGATGCAAGTTGATCCTCCAGAGTTAGGATTTTCTTGGACATTTCAGACAAAGCCCAATCTTTGGCATTCAGTTGATACGCTTGGGTTTCCAATGTTGATAGAGTATGAGCTTCTTCAATACTACGAGGAGTTCTTGATCGACCCCGAGCAGCTGGAGTAATTCGTTCCTCGTTAACATCCTGGGCAGCTCTTCCTCGCCCACGGGAACCTCTTCCTCATCCCCGAGCAGAAGTAGAAGTACCAGATCTTCGCAGGACATCCAACTCTTGCCTTAATTTGTCATTTTCAACCTCTAAGAAGGAAAATCCCTCATCGGTCACTGGGATTACTGTTGTTGAAGAAGAGGCTGCAGACTTGTATTGTGCTAGTTCTTTCTGCAAATTATTATTCTCTTGCTCCAGCAGTTCAGAAATTTGTCTACAAGCTTCAACTTCTCCCTTTAGGGTTCTTTCCCTGACATCATACCCAGCAATGATCTTTTTGTTGCCTGTCTCGGAAGAAAGCTGTTGATACCTATTCACATATCCCTCATGCAACAAGGCAATTGATTCATTGTGTTGATTCTGAAGATCTTCTAGGGTACAATGAAGCTCCTCGATCAATTCGTAGTATGCCACATTATTGGCCACAGCTCGATCAAGTAAATCCTTCAGGTACCGATAAGCTTCAACTGCCTGTTCTGAAGCATCATGGCCAAGGATGTCAGCAATTTCTAATACACTCAGGTCTGTGTGACCAGCCTTATAATATTCATGGCATTGCTGCATCAGCTTTGTATCATTGGTAGATATCAGTTCCATTCTATCCATAAACTAATAAAGAAGAGAAGGCAAGAGTTAATAAAAAAATAAAAAGAAGCAGACAGAGCATCAACCATGTAAAGGAACAAAAAGAAGTGATTTTATTACATCATCAGAAAGAGTACATCGTTCAGAATACAAAGTACAAGTAAAAGAAAAACAGAAAGAGAGTACCGAACAACTTCACACCTTTTCCTTATCTCCCAAGACTTTCTCGGGAGGCTGGGACAAGGAGCTTGGTTGCTCGGTGGGAACAACGATTTGGTTGGCAGAAGTTGGGACTTGTTCAGAAGGAGTAGGCATGGAAGAAATCTCCTCGGTGGCTGTCTGATTGGGTTGTAGAGCAAGGACCTGATCACCCACTATCACTGAAGACTCCTCGGATGCATCTTCATCCTCTTCTTCATCTTCAATAGCTGGAGGAGGACCACGGAGATGTTGTTGAAATAGTTCAGAATCCTCGCTCACTTTCAGTTCCTGCAGGGCAGCAACCCAACCATCTCGGAAGTATTTCAAACTTCCGTACTTGACCTGGGTCATCATTGTCGCTACCCCCTATCCCATCCTTTGTCCCAACCAGTTCGGAAGGATTTCTTCACAGCTATTTTTCTCTTCATTTTCTTCGAGGAGAGCTTCTCGGATAGAAGATCCTCAGAGGCTTTCAACTTGGCTTCCAACTCCTCCTTCTGACGATTTGCTTCGCGTAGAAGGGTCAGCTCTTCTTCAGCTGATTTTAGCTTATTTTCAAGCTCCCAGAAGGTGGTGAGCTTCTCGGAGTATTTCTTATTCTCCCTCTCCAAATCCTTCACTCTATTTCCCAACTGCACCTTCTCTGCTTCAGATGCAGCCAGTTTCTTCTCCCATTCACCTTTATCCTCGTCGTACTTCTGACGAGATTCCTTCAGAGATTGGGCCAAACCCTGGAATGCTTCCTCTACTCCAGACGAGGAGATTGAAGCCTTGAGTGCTTCATCTTTCTTCACAATGGTGTTAAAGCAACTCACCAGCTGAAAAAGAAGGTAGTGATGAGTTAGTGCCGAGATACATATATTGATAGAAGGAAATAAGAATTCAAAATAAGAAGAAACTTACTGAAGCAATGTGACGAGTAGCTAGGGATGTCAGCATATCCCTAGGAATGTTTTCCTCGATGCCTTGGACTTCAGGAATGATCCAAGTCTTTACCGAGCTCATTGCAGAGCTCGGGGGAATAATGGTTGGAACACCAGCTCCACTAGTTTGGAGCTGGGGAATGACTTCAGAAAAGCTAACCGAGGAAGACTTCTTCAATCTCCTCGGTGTCTTCTCAACAACCTCAACCAAAGAAGAATCTTTGGTTGGAGAGATAGTGATTACTTCCACTGGCGCATTCTTCTGTACAGGAGCCACAGGGGGCTTCTCGATGACCTTCTGAGGAGCAGCAGAAGGAGCAGCATCAACTTTCTTTGTCCCCTTTGGGACATCGGCTTTGCTTTTCTTTCCATCTCCAGCAGAGGAGGTCTCTTCAAAGAGAGCAGGAACTCTTCTCTTGCCCATCTTCTGACTGAGAGGAATGTGAGAGTCTGGTGAAGAATCTTCAGAAGCTGGCAATGGTTCACTAATGCTAGCCACAGGATGAGCAGTGTAAGAGGATGTGTAGCTCCTGTATTGCAGCAAGTATGAAGCAGACCTAATGTTCTCGTCTGCAACCTTCTGATGCAAACTCCAGATATGTTTTAAATGTTTGATATTAACTTCTGTTTCTTTTGGAGTTTTTCTCTTGCTGTCAACTGTAAATAAAGACATAGTGAAATATCAGTCATACATTTTGTCAAACACAATGAAATCATAATTTCAAAAAAAAAAATAAGATGAAAATAACCTATCCCATTGCCATATGGAGGGCATTTGGGACCCTCATATACTTCGTCTCCAACCAGAGGGGCATGTTGCCAATTTTTTACAACTACTCCATGTTCAAAATAATCCCTGTTGGCATCAGGGAGGTTGACTACTAGAGCCCTATTCAAAAATCTAGTTTTTAAATAATAGACATTGTCTAAAACAGCCCATCTATAACAGTACATAATCTCAGGAATTCCTATACGAGTTCCATGAGTTTGATTTAACCTATACACCCCATTAACTATTCTCCAGGTGTTGGGGGCTATTTTTGCAGGTACAGCGTCGAAATACTGACAGAACTCTAAGCATAAAGGGTTTGGTGGAAAAAAAATCCACATTCAGCAATAAAGAGGCTAGGGAACCAATTTCCCTCAGCCAAATCAAAGTAACTTGAAGGCTCAGAAAGAACCTCCAAAATTACCCAAGATGGAATAGAGAAATCAGAACGGAATTTCTCAAGAGACTCAATAATGTAAACCATGATGAATAAAAGAAGAAGGAAGAAGAGCTTACAGGGAAAAAGGAGATCTGTTGACAAACAAACGAAGAAAAGGATGGACGCACAGGAGAGAGTAAAGCTATAGAAAACTCGAAAGCAGAAATTGAAAAGGTAGAAGATGATGGGATTGCCTCTGAAGTTTAAATACTTTGCCTTGGGAAATGGCGAAAGAAATGATTACAAAAAAGAAAACTATTACGCTACCGGCGGATAAATGGACAAAAAGGGCACGAAGATCGAAGCGCCTATAAAAATGCAAAAAGGCGGATTCTGCGAATTTGGAAGGAAATTCAAATATGAAGAAAAGGCTCCTAAAACCCAGGAAGGTCATTTAATATAGCCATATACCGAGAAAGAATGTTCCATACTCCTCAAAGTTCGAAATATGAAACATTGGGGGCTTCTGTTGATACCAAAATTAGTATGCTGATGTGGACGAATAATAAGAAGACACGTGTCAATCTACGTGGCACAATAGCAACGAGAAAGATTGTTTCCCTATTTAACATACTTTTCTCCGAGCAAAGAGTATACTCCGAGGAACGCCAGTCTTCCGAGGAACTCCAATGCTCCGAGGAACTCTTGGATGACGAGCAACTAAGGCGGTTCGAGCTGCATTTCGACCACAACATTAATTGTCAGATAATCAACAGTTCAACTATTCATTGAATGCTTATCATCTTGACGCGCACGTTTGAAGAACATTAAGTGAATTACCCTTTCATATGTGTATCATTTAATGTAGCACCCTTTCATGCACAGCCTAAAGGGCTATAAATACCTTGTATCACCCTCATTCAAGGGGACCGAAATTTCTTGATAGCACTTGTAATCGAGAATTCTCAAACACTCAGCAATAACATAACAGTGGACGTAGGCCATTCATATAAGGTTGAACCACTTTAAAATCTTTTGTCTTATTTATTTATCTGTGATTAAATAATTGGAGTAATCTAATTTTTTACATCAACAATAAGTACAAGCTCAACACACACACATGGTTCGGGGTAAGTTTAGACTAGGTTTAGTGATGAGTGCATTATTTGGTATTAATTATACCTAAATCTAGGCCTTGTTAGTTCCATTGCACCATCAATAAAGAGCTTTTAGAGTTATTTTTGTTATTTAAAAGAAAAATACAAATTTAAGAATAAATGGGGTTAATAATGCAATTTTGAGAAATTTACGCTCACATCTTTAATTCATGACCTTAAATATTTATTTATAATCTCTTGTGCAAGGTGTTTGTTGAGTGTTGACAAGTTAATTGTGAATACGGAGAAGTTCGGATGCAAATTGAGCATTAAAAGGTCAGTTACGCACATTCAAGGAAAATATTGTAATTTTAGATGACTTAATTCAGACAACTTAATTCAGACTCAGACCAAACACTGAAAAATGAAGGCCTTGAATCAAGAGACGCCTGGGTTCAAACGACGTGTCAATCGAAGTTCAAATGAAGAAGTTATGGCCATAAAAATTTGAATTTTAAAAGAAAGTCAAAGTCAAAACCCCAGGTCAATGCCCGAAGTCAATCTCGAGACCCGAACACTATTGCAATATTGTTGGGACCGAAATGAGGGTCACGTCGATTCAAATGGCAAGTCAATCAGACAATGAATGAATAAGTTATGGTGATTTGGGCTATTGTGCAAATTATGAAATTTGGGTTTTAATATGTTGTTAAATATAATTGGGCGTATATTTATATCAGAAAGAGCTATTGGCTGAGCTAGTTGGGAGAAGAAGAAACGTGCGCGATGTCAGGGTTTGACCCCGGCCTCTCCCTTATATAACTTTTGGCGAAAATCTCTAAATCCATTACCCCACTTGCCCACTAAACCCATTGCTCCACCTGCCCATTACCAAAATTCATTTTTTCTTTTTTTTTGCCGAGATCAGATCCCCACTACCCCATATTTTTCACATAATTTCTATCCAGTGTTCCCATGATTTATACCCCCACTTTGTCCTATTTTGTTGGTTTCTTTTTTGGTATAAATTATGGGCAATGTAGAGACTTCGGGAGACAATTTTTTATAGAGATATAGACACACTTTGAGAGATAAAAAAATATGTGTAAAAAGTATTTTTGAGGCACACTTTAGAGGAGCATATTGTGTATTGTAACTCAAGTCTCGGACTCGAAATTTTGTAAGTTGATTATTATTAATGAAAATTATTATTTCATCTTGCAATATTTGTGTGTCAAATATGATGTGTGAGTAGTGTAATTACTAGGATTTAGGTGATGTGTGTCATGACTATTTAAATTACGCATGTTAATTTAATTTCGTACATATTCCGATGTGTTTAAATTTGAAATAAAAAATTCGGTATTTGCTTAAAATATATGAGAGTGTATTTTTAAACCTCAAGAATTAATTATAAATTCATGCTTTAAAAAATTTTAAGTTGTCAATTTTGATGGGTTATGCTTGCACTTAGATGTTTTGATACCTCATGCTTAAATACACATTAAAAATTTTAAACGTGATAATTTCGAGAGAATAGGGATTTATGGTGTCTAATTCAAGAGACGTTAAAATATTTTGAATGCATGTAATGTTATATTCTCCGAAATGTACGCGAAGAGAGTCGGTATATTTTGTGTTATAAATTCGAAATTACAGAATTAAATTGATATGTTAATTTAGTTAGGATTGACAAACGGAGCTGACGTCCTAGTTTCTTTCACATTTAATATTATCTCTTGTACTTGTTCGTTTATTCTGTTTTTATTTTTATTTCAGAAACTTAATCACTTTTATACACTCATACGTCTAGTTGGGCAGTCAAAATTTTATAAAAATCGACGAAATCTTTATGGGTTCGACCCATACTTACACCCGCTATATTTCAATAGCCCGTGCACTTGCGGTAGTTTTATAACAAATAAAATTTGACAACAAGTTTTTGGCGCCGTTGCCGAGGATTTCGATCGATTTTAAGAATATTGATTATCGGACTAGTTTTTTTTTTTAAAATCGAAAAATCCGGAAAAAAAAAATATTCTAGCAGCTATTTTTTTTATTTTCAGAATTAAAAAAAAAAACAGATTTTAAGTCTTTTTGTGATTAAATAGTTGTTTTTGACACTAGTTTGTCACAAAAGAACTTAAAATTTTGAACAACTCCAAGACAAAAAAAAAAATTGAAACTCTGAGATTTCTTAGATTGTAAAAAAAAACTCAAATTTTTTTTTTTGAAAAAAAAATATAAAAAATCGAAAAAAAAAATCCTAAACATTCAAATTTCTAGCAGCCTATTTTTTATTATTATTATTTTCATAAAAAAAATAAATTAAAAAAAATCAGATTTAAGTCTTTTGTGATTAAATAGTTATTTTTTACACTAGTTTTATCATAAACTACCTAAAAATTTGAAAATTTTGATATTAAATTGTTTTTTCTGGAAATCTTCAAAATTCAACACTGCTGTAATTTATAAATAGAAAAAAAAATAGGATTTAAAGTCTTTTGTGAATAACTAGTTGTTTTTAACACTAGTTTTGTCATAAAAGTACTCAAAAATACAAAAAAAAAATCGAGAAAAAAAATATTTTTTATTTATTTCCAATAGCAATTTTTTTCTAGTATATATATATTCCCAATCTTATAGTGTGCCTTTATTATTTTTTTCTCATTAAAACGAAAAAATACATTGTAGGTGCATATGTAATTATTTTTGTATTTAATAATTTTTGTTGCACTTTATGCTTGGTGTGGTTTTTGTGTTCTTTTTCAGATAAAAAAAAGAAGAGACTAAAAAAACAGTAAGAAAAGAGAAAAAAAAAAGGAAAAGAAAGCAACCGTGGGAAAAGCACTAAAGTTACTTGTGCAATCTTGCCACGCGCACAAGGTACTCTCGGAGACGACTGAAAAGGAGGCGACGTTTCCCTTCGATCGGCGTCAAATAAAACTTCAGCCCGGCGTAAACAAGTGACCTTAAAAAGTCCATGCCGGAGGTAAGTCTTGTGTGCTCCTACGTGAAACTATTTTTACAAATTTTAATAAGCATGTTGCATAATTTTACTTAAGGGCAAAACCCAATTTTAACATAAGGTGGGGATTTAATCACCCTTCCTTGACCCACAAATCATTAAGCTATCCGAGCATCTGCATAACCCAAGCCATAATTTTAATTTAAAATTTATTAGACATTGGCCCTAGGGTGTCACATAGCTCATAGGCATATTCTTTTCAAGGCTAGGATTAAAAGCTAATCCAAACACGGAGTTTTCAAATCGATGCCATTTTGACCTTGACTAGGATTAGTGGTTTTTAATGAGTCTTCGTAGCGACCACCTACCTGAAGAAAAAAATTGGTAATTGAGGCGATAGTCCGGAGTTGGTCGTCTTTTACATTATCCCTCATCAAGAATTAGGAGCTCTTTAATTAGGGAGATTATTTCGGAGACCCATTGTCGTCGAATAATCTCGGGAAACTAGATTTAAAAAATTGAACTTCCCTTCACCTAATTCACATAAACTCAAAATTGCTTTGTGTTAGCTTAGGAATTTTGTGGTCCTGTGTCGAATTATTTTCTTTCCATATTAAAAAAAAATCGAGTGAGTACGGTGTATGGTAAGTTGGGTTCGAGATCCTACGGGTCGTTTAGCTAGAGTGGAGTCTAGTGTTCCTGATACTGTTATAGGTATCACCATCGAAATAGGAGATGAGCTAGCAACTCATGCCCTAAAGGATTACTTGTATCCCATTAGGGAAAGTCAGCCATCATGCATACTTCTTCCCCCGCGTAATGCAAATAATTTTGAGTTCAAGTCGGGGATAATTCATTTACTTCCCATCTTTTGAGGCACAGAAAAGGAGGACCCATACCTCCACGTGCGTGAGTTTGAAGAAATTTGTGCAACGGTTAGGATACAATAACTCACCAATCAGATTGTTAAACTAAAGTTATTTCCATTTTCTTTGAAGGGCAAAGCTAAGAGTTGGTTACTCTCACTTAAACCAAATTCCATCACTACATGGAATCAATTGAGTGTTGAATTTTTGCAAAAGTTTTTCCCTAACCAAAAGATGGCGGCAATACATCATGCCATCAATACTTTCAATTAAAAATAGGGAGAGACTTTATGGATGTACTTGGAAAGATTCAAGGACTTGCTCCTGCAATGTCCTCACTACGGAATCGAATTAGGTCATCAAATCCAGATTTTGTATGAGGGTTTCGATTAAACTACTCGATCTATGCTTGAACTTATGTGTAGTGGAGATTTCACATAAAAGAGTGAGGCTAATGCATGGTCATTTTTAGAATTCGTTGCTCAAAAGTCCCAGCGATGGGCACCCCATTGGGATTCGAAGACCACAACAATTAATGAGGGTAATGCTCACCCATAAGAACAAGGTTTTGGCCTAGATGCAAAAGTGGTCACCTTGGCCCGGCGTTTAGAAGCCTTAGAAACGAGTAAAGAGGGTAACCAAGCCACACATGCCGTCATGCAACATGGAGGGTCACATATGTGTTTGTTTTGCGATAGTTTCGACCACCTCGTCGAAAGTTGCCCCACCCTTTCGGCCCATAAAGCTCTCACCGATCAAGCAAATGCCCTCTATCAAAACAAGCCCAAGTACGACCCATTTTCCAACTCATATAATCCATATTGGAAGGATCATCCCAACGTTTCATGGTCTAAACTTCAATACCAGGGTAGTGGAAGTCAATTTTTAAGTAACCCACCCCAGGTTTCCAAAAGAGCACCCCCGCACTGTCGTTCCCTTCACCCTATAAGATTCAATCTTTAGAAGAAACGATGAATTTACTTGCCCAAAGTACTCTGCAATTTCAACACACCACGCAAAGTTCCTCCAATCTACACAACAAAACTTGCATGCCAACACCCAATCGATTGCCAAATTAGAGGTAAAGTGAGTCAACTAGCCAATGCTTTGAGCGAGAGAAATAAAGGAATATTCCCAAGCCAACCTGAGCCTAATCCTAAGGGTAACATGCATAGGGGTCAGTATGTTGTCCAAGATAACACTAGCACATCCACTACCCAAGAGCATGCTAAGGGTATAATCACGCTTAGGTCAGGTAAAGAAGTTGAGAATAATGTCTCATGACCCACCATGAGTGAATTCGAGAAAGGTAAGGAAAATAAGGACCCACTTGTGGATCCGATTTCTTCCTCGCCCTCATCTTCCAAACCATATGTTGAGACCTACGTCCTGAAAGCTCCATTTCCACAACGTTTAGTGCCACAAAATAAAAAGGCACAAGTGGACAAAATGTTATAAGTATTTAAGCACGTACAAATTAATATCATGTTGCTTGATGCCATACAACAAGTTCCATCCTATGATAAATTTTTGAAGGACCTTTGTACCTTCAAGAGAAGCACAAACGTTTTGAAGAAAGCTTTTCACGCTGAGCAAGCAAACTCGATCATCTCATATAGGACCCCCGTCAAGTATAAATATCCCAGGACTCCGACGATCTCCATCAAGATCGGGGAACACACCATTGAGAAATCCCTTTTGGATCTAGGAGCCAGCATGAATCTTTCACCGTATACTATGTATGAAAAATTAGGCTTGGGATATTTAAGGCCGACTAAGATTACTTTATCCTTAGCCGATCAATCCGTTAAAATTCCAAGATGTGTTGTTGAGGATGTCTTGATTAAGGTGGGAGAGTTTTTCTTTCTAGTTGATTTTGTGGTCTTGGATACCCAGCATGTGCATAATCCTAATGCACAAATTCCTATCATTTTGGGTCGGCCATTCCTCGCCACTTCTGATGCAGTTATTAGGTGTCTTAGTGGACAACTGAATTTATCATTTGGAAACATAACCATGGATCTAAATGTATTTAATTTATTCAAACACCACCTGATGATGATGAACCTCTAGAAACATTCGAACAGACTTATAATGATGACCCTTTAGCGGCATGCCTTGCCCATTTTGGGTCTAAATTTTCCATCGAAAGCTCCATTATTGAAGTCAACGCTCTCCTCGACTCCACCCATGTCTTGGAAATAGGATCTTGGAGATCTAAGCCTGAACCCCTATCTCTCTCTGCGTCATCACTTCCTCCCTCCATTAAAAAAGCCCCCGAGCTTGAGTTGAAGCTATTACCAGAATCACTCGAGTATTGATTCTTAGTACCCTTTGATACCTTGCATGTTATCATAGCATCTGACCTAGACAAATAACGGGAAGGTAAGTTATTGCGTGGTCTCAGTGAACACAAAGAAGCCCTCGGTTGGACCATAGCTAACATTAAAGGGATTAGTCCATCAGTGTGCATACGCAGAATACACTTAGAAGAAAATGCTAAAAATTCTCGTGAAGCACAACGTCGACTTAACCCCATACTGAAAGAAGTCGTTCGAGCCGAGGTGTTCAAGTTGTTAGATGCGAGTATTATTTATCCCATCTTTGATAGCCAATGGGTTAGCCCCATTCAGGTTGTTCCAAAGAAACCGGTGTTACAGTGGTGAGAAATGATAATGATGAGTTAGTCCCCACTAGGATTTAAATCGGTTAGCGTGTTTGTATAGACTATAAGAAGTCAAACGCTGTCTCACGAAAGGATCACTTTCCCCTTCCTTTCAAAAACTAAATGCTTGAGAGATTAGTCAGTCACCCCTATTACTATCTTCTCGACGGTTACTCCGGTTATTATCAAATTACAATCACTCCCGAGGATCAATAGAAAACCACATTCACTTGTCCATTTGGTACTTTAGCTTATCGACGTATGCCTTTCGGGCTATGTCACTCACCCGCTACCGTACAACGATGCATGATGAGTATCTTTTCGGAAATGTTCGAAAGGTTTCTTGAGGTTTTTATGGATGATTTCTCTGTGTTTGGGTCTAATTTTGATGAGTGCCTTCACCACCTTACCCTCATTCTGAAAAGGTGTAAGGAAAAGAATCTTGTACTCAATTGGGAGAAGGGTAACTTCATGGTTTAATAAGGGATAGTATTAGGTCATATCATCTCTAAAAAGGGTATCGAGGTTGACAAGGCTAAAATTAATCTCATTTCTAATCTCCCACCCCCAAAAACTGTGCGTGAAATTCGATCATTCTTAGGACACGCAGGCTTTTACCGGAGATTCATTAAGGATTTTATCAAAATCTCTCTACCTTTATGCAATCTTCTAGCCAAAGACACCCCCTTTGAGCTCACTGATGATTGCATTCAAGCCTTTGAGAGTCTAAAGAAGGAATTGACCTCAGCACCTTTTATGCAAACCCCCGACTGGGGTCAACCTTTCGAAATCATGTGTGACGCTTTTGATTATTCACTAGGTGCGGTTCTGGGCCAGCGAGATAAGAAACTTCCTCATGTTATATACTACGCCAGCAAAACTCTTAATGACGCTCAATTGAATTATTCCACCACTGAGAAAGAGTTCTTGGCTATCGTATTTGTGCTAGAAAAGTTTAGGTCTTACTTGATAGGATCCAAACTCATCATTTTCACCGATCATACGGCCTTGCAACACCTTTTATCTAAACCGGACGCTATGGCCTGACTCGTTCGGCGGATCCTATTATTGCAAGAGTTTGACCTCGAGATTTGAGATAAGAAAGGATGTGAGAATGTAGTGTCGGATCACCTATCTAGGTTAATCATTGAATCATTTGATGATTTGTTACCACTAAAGGAGTCTTTCCCCAATGGGAAACTGTTTCTTATCAACCAACTTCCGTGGTTTGCCGATATTGTGAATTATTTTACGATGGGTGAGATGCCCACACATTGTCCTAAGCAATATCATTCTAAATTTCCTACGGAAGCCAAGCATTTCTTTTGGGATAATCCATACCTCTTCAAATACTGTCCCGATCAAATCATTCGAAAGTGTGTCCCCGATCATGAGATTCAGAGCGTAATCTCTTTTTCCATGACCAAGCTTGTGGAGGTCATTTTAATACTAAGAAAATCACTGCGAAAATTTTGTAGTGTGGATTCTATTAGCCCATCATTTTTCGTGACTCAAATGACTATAGTAGAAGTTGTGACCGATGCCAAAGGTTAGGAAATATCACTCGTAGGAATATGATTCCCTTAAGTCCCATTTTGATTATTGAGGCTTTTTACTATTGGGGCATTGATTTCATGGGTCCATTCTCGAAATCCTACGATAATCTTTACATCCTTTTGCCAGTCGATTATGTGTCTAAATGGGTTGAAGCTATACCAAGACGGACGAATGACCATCATGTGGTGGTCAAATTTATTCGAGAAAATATTTTTTTCCCGCTTTGGTACACCTCGAGCCATTATTAGCGATCAAGGAAGCCATTTCTGCAATCGGTCATTTGAGAGTCTTATGAAAAAGTATTCAGTCACGCATAAAGTAGGATGCTCTTATCATCCTCAAACTAGTCAACAAGTCGAAGTGTCCAATAGGCAAATCAAGATAATCATCGAGAAAATAGTGAATCTAAATTGAAAGGACTGGTCCTTACGGTTATTAGATGCACTGTGGGCTTATCATACTGCCTACAAAACCCCACTTGGTATGTCCCCGTATAGGCTTGTCTATGGAAAAGCATGTCATCTTCCGGTAGAGTTAGAGCATAAAGCCTACTGGGCCATTAAAACCTTCAATTTTGATTTACCCGTTGTGGTAGAGGTTTGAAAGCTCCAACCCAATGAGTTAGATGAGATTCGAAATAATGCGTACGAAATGCAAAGTTGTACAAGGAGAAAACAAAAATGTTCCATGACAATTCCATCCTACAAAAGTCATTCGAATCTGGACAAAAAGTTCTCTTGTATAACTCTAGACTGAATATCTTTCCCGATAAGTTGAGGTCTAGATGGTCCGGTCCCTTTGTTGTTAGGACAGTTTACTCACATGGGGCGGTTGAGATAGCGAATCTGAAAAATGGTGAAATCTTCAAGGTTAATGGTCAAAGGCTAAAACCGTATCTGGAATTGCGAGATCGAGAAGGGGAGGACATTCTCCTCCAAGACCCAGTGTACCACGAGTAAACATAACTTGGGTCTGTTTTTGTATCATAGTTTTGTTTTTCTCTTTTGTAATTATTTTTCTTCCAGGAAACATGTGTTGGAGAAAGTCCCTCATTACGGTAATATCTTTCATATCTTTCCAGCCTTTTCAATTTTTGTCTCGTACATTAAGGACAATGTATAAATTAGGTTTGAGGGTATTGCGGTCATTTTTCTCCATTTTAAAAAAAAATCCAAAAATATTTTCAATATAAGTGAGTTTTGAAACAATTTCTTAATATAGAACTAATTCACAAATCTCTCAACTTATAATTTTTTTTTTACACTAAGCCATATAATATGATTGAAAATGGACATTGAGGCGAAAGTTAATATGTTTAACGAATAAATGTGGAGATTTTAACCCGATGAGATTTTGTGTCAGTCATTATTTTTTAGAGATTTAAATCAATCCGAGTTGAAATAACTCAAACTTTCCTTCAGCACCTAATTCGTCGATGATCTCAAAATCTTTGGTTTGTTCGATTACTGAAAACTAAAAGTCAAAATGTGAATCGTATACACTTAATGCCTTAGTAAGTTGACTTGAGACACAAAATTGACTAAACAAAAATTGAGAAATGAGATTAGGCCATCGTTTTGAAAGCCGCAAAATAAAGCTTAAATCGACTTTTTTACATTATTCTGTTGCAAGCCACTTGTGCCAAAATGAAAACGAGCCTTTTATTGAAAGCCCAAAAATTCATACCCATTTTTCTCAGAATATTAGGGTAAAAACATGGTAAAAGGCCAAAAGAAGAATGTTTGCTACAATAATATGTGAAGGGAAAAGAAAGAAGAAAAGGGGAGATAGAAAGAATGAAATGGAAAAAGGAAAAAAAAAAGAGAAAATGGATTATGCGAGTCAAAAAAGAAAAGAAATGAAAATGGAGGTTGGAAAGTGCCTAAAAAGTCAAAATCCCGTTAATCTCTATATTCTCAGAAAATTTTTGAAACTCCAAAATATGCTCTTTCTAGCCAAAACCGAACCTACAATACAACCGAATGAAAGTCCTAATTGATCTCAAGTGAATTTAGTTATAGTGAGGAGAGAATGAATGGGATATATGGTGTGATTCAATGTTTTCAAAAAGCAATCGATTTTCCATTCATGAGATCATAAACATCCATTATAAAGTGTTTATCTTTCATTATGTACATGTGAATTTTGCTCATTAAGTATACTCTTTTATTCACATATACCGAGAGAAATTATCCAACTACGAGTGTTCATTTGTGAGCGCATCCCATGAGCATTTAAAATCAAAACGAACTTTAAAATAAGAAATGTAACGTCAAATCTTTTGGACGGTTATATTGGCTATGCACACACACAAAATAAGTTAAGATTGAAAAGTGAAGTTCTACTATATTTATGAAGTTTTCATTCGAACTTGGTTATATTACATTTGTGTCTTTTATAATTAGAGTCAAATTTTGAATTTTGGGGGTATATTCACTGCAAACCTGCACGAGACAAAACTCGTCCACTAGGGTAACCTAGGGTTTAACAGCTTGTTGCACATGCTAAGTGCGCAACCGTGATTCCTACGAAAATGAGTTAGATTTTAATTTTTGCTTGAGGACTAGAAAAGTTTAGGCTTGGGGGTACTTGATGAGTGCATTATTTTGTATTAATTATACCCAAATCTAGGTCTTGTTAGTTCCGTTGCACCATCAATAAAGAGATTTTAGAGTTATTTTTGTTATTTAAAATACAAATTAAAGAAAAAATGGGGTTAATAATGAAATTTTGAGAACTTTACGCTCACATCTTTAATTCATGACCTTAAATCTTTATTTCTTGAGAGTGCACGTGCATTCAAATGAATTAATTATATAATTAAAATCCAATTCCAGTCCCAATAAGCTGTAACTCTTGCAAACAAACGTGATTGATTAATAAATTAATCTAGGCATGCAAGACAACCACAAATGAGGAAAAAATCCCCAAAGGGCAAAACCATTTATTTCACTATAATTTTGTAAATCACAACTTACAATGATTACAATGAAATAATTTGACACATGAATACTCGCAGGTGTTGGTCAGCATTATCAGTAATGGAACAACCTCAGTAGCTCCACAAGAACACTCGGTTCTATTTCAGCAAAGATCCATACTCAGAAGACCTTAATATCCTCAGGCTTCGATTAGTACCATGAACGGTACCAAAATTAGCAGCATAAGATTTCATAAAAATATGTCTTGGGTTCCATAAAATAATTCATAAAAAGCAGTTGGGATTATGAATTAAATAGACAAAAGGTTTTGGACCCTTAACTGTGAGAAGAAGACATACTGGAAAAATTATCGAACACAAAGATTTTTCCTTTTCAGAAAGTGTTCTGCCAAAAAAACACTTTTTAAAACTGTACCTGTTGCGCATTATATAGAAGAGATTAAGTTAATGTTGATAAACATTGGCACGCTAGCATTTAACACTCATTGTCATGATGCCTTTTATGGAGGCAGAGGCGTGTTCCTCTTTGAAACCGAGGCAGAGGCGTAAGTCTTTAAAAAGGAGCAGAGCCATTTTTAAAAAAAAAAAATTGTATCATTAGCCAATCATTGGCGTGATACCTTATCAAAAAGAATATCATTAGCGCATCATATACCAAATCATTGGCCTCCCATTTTTTAACCATCATAGGCGCGTGGTAGCAGATTTTCATTGGCACAATTGCCAATCATTGGCGTGAAGGCTTCAACAAACAAAAAGAGGCATGTTACCCCTTTTTAAAGCCTCACTAGCTACCGAAAACACCATTCTTTTAAATCCAAAAACTCCTTTTATTCCTTTAAAAAAAACTCAATCCAACTCATTTTGATTCTCCAAAATAAAAAACTTTTAATAAAACTTCTTTTATTCAAAAGAAATTTTATAGAAATTCTGACATTTGAAAAATTATCCCAAGACTTTAATTATAAAATGAAAATGGAACTTAAACATATTTTTACCAAAATTATCTCGTTGAAGCTTGAATGCTAAAGTGCACTTGTAATTCAGATCCGGAGTTTGTAAATGATAGCTTCATCAATTCTTTGATGACTTGTAGCGGTATACGACATAATAAATAGTGACGGACAATGTCCTTACAAATCTCTCCCTATGTCTATGTCGGTAAAAAATAAAAAATTTGAATTATTAATCACAAGTATGACCTATACAAATCTACCCTCCCAAGGTAAACATGGAAAGATAAAATGACAAGTCTTCAAACTTTCAAACTTTTCTTCAACAATCATATTTTCAAAAACTCCAAGATTTTCCCATTAGGGTGTGCAACAGAATAATCTTCAATTTTACCTTCACACATGAGATAAAGCAAATACCTTGTGACGTATCAAGTTTGAAATGATGTAAACATTAACAATGTTAGCATAATCAAATCTCACCCATCCTAAAACTCCCCTATAATTCATAATTCGTTCTCCCCCTTTTTTGTTGTCCCAAAATAGATAAATGAGAAGAATAAATCAAACCCAAAATCGGGGTGGAACAAGAGCGTGCAATACGATCCATACTAAACGGTGTTCCACAAAATATTTTTGATTTTCAAATTTTTCATACAAAAATTCAAAAAAGATGTTATAAAAATCACACACCATGAATTTATACTAAGACGACCCAATCATGGAAACAGAATGAATGGGTGTGAACAAATTCGATAGGAAAATCAACTCAATCATATCATATGTGCAAGATGCATAAGTTTACTCCTAAAGAATGAACATAAAAATAGTCCTTTGGAGTAAAATTATTGAATTTAGATGACATCATCTTAAATCAAAATCAACAAATCAAAGTCAACATGATTTTCACACCAATAACGTCCAAAACGATTTCATGCTTTTTCAAGACTTTTTAAGGACGTGCAAAGCCATTTTAAATTTCCAACCAAACTCTCTCATATATATTTTATTTTTGAGGTGATCTAAATTCTCAAACATTAGAGAATTGGCAAATAAACCTAATGTCCCATTATTGGCATGTATTTCTTTTTATTGCCTTTCAATATTTTCGGGCTCTTTTAAACCTCTTTGGACCCCGGTTAAATTAAAATTCCTCAATTTTTTAGGTCCAATTTAAACGGTGGCTTAATCGCAAAGGATAGATGAGTACTTTAAAAAAATTTAGGTCCAATTTAAAATTCCATTTTTATTTTTATTTTAGAAACTTAATCACTTTTATACACTCATATGTCTAGTTGGACAGTCAATATTTTATAGAAAAATGACGAAATCTCTGTGGGTTCGACCCGTACTTACACCCTCTATATTTCAATAGCCCGTGCACTTACGGTAGTTTTATAACAAATAAAATTTGACAACATTTAGGCTCAGGTAAGGTACGGAATTGGGGAATTGGCTCCATTTGAATGAAAATTGCCTCGAAATATAGCTTTTTGACACCGCAACTGCAATCAAGCCTGCACATTAACATTTATGCATATAAGACTCATTCTGTCGAGAATTAGCAATTAAAATACGTCTTTTCGGGGTATAAAATGTACACTTTTGGGTGCTTATCATAAATCAATACTTTAATGACACCAATCAACATTGGCATTGGACCCTCAATAGCGGGTAAACCCAATCGGCTCAGGTATCTTTGGTCGGTCGCCAAGCCAACCACAACTAGGAAGTTGAACCATCAATAAGGTGAACAGATGCATGTGGGATATTCATTGGTCACCATGCACATGCACGTGAACAATGTCCAGCTATATATTAACGTGTAAATACGTAAATGCCTAGTGTATAAAGGCATTACATATCTTTAACTTCAAGCTACTATAAATACGCTACAATTTCTCCTAGATGGGGGGAACATTCTCATTCTAAACCCTACAAATTGTTACTGATAGACCTGTACTAAATCCTAAACAAATAGTGACAATACTTCGTGGATGTAGGCACCATTTCTGGGCTGAACCACGTAGAAATCTCGTGTCTCTTTCCATTTTCTTTATTTTCTTCATCTCTGGTTATAAATTTGGGGCCAACTGAAGCTAATATCATTACTAATATATATATATAACCCAAATTCAAACACCAATAATATGCTTTGTTACTTGCTTAACAAGTTGAACATACATGCATCATTCTTTTATCAAAATTTCCAAAAAGATTTTTCACTTTGTTTCTTTTTTGTGATTAAGTCCTTTGTATCATGTAATTTGATGTATAGACTTAACTTGAATGGCGATTGAAATATGGGTTATTAACCATTTTTATTACAAATGTTGATAATGTCAATATTTAGGTTAGAATTCATTTGAAAAATCATGATTGTCAAATTTGTTGAAATCTTTGGTGTTGATTTCACATTACTTGAGTACTTGTATATCACTTGATGCGTATTACTATAGCCATGTGATTTTTCTTTTATTGATTGACTTAATCGGAATCAAATCCCGGGATCTCTTATTGGTTTTTAAATCATCTATGGTCCATGTATGAGATTTGTGTGTTTCATACTTGTTGGAGTTAAAAAAAATACCATTTTATATGAGTTGATAAGGGCTACCATTAAAGTGATTACACCCCATTTCGAATTTAAGTATCATTGGATAGGTGTAATCTAGTTGTGTGAAAATCCAACCAATGGCAAAATATAATATGTTAGAAAGAGCCACAACCCAATAGCTTAAATCGACATTCAAAACATTATAGACCCATAGTTTTTTAATGAAAAATGCTATCTTAGTTTGGTATGAAAATATTTGTGAACAACATATGCTTGAGGGAGAAAAATGGTTAGAAACTACCATTTGATGAGATCTTGAAAGGATATTGATATAATGATAAAATTAAGCATCATTTGTAATTTCTTATGACTTGTTTATGTGTACTTGTTTAATTTTATAAATCATATTTGTTAAGAATCATCCATTGATTGAAATACAAGTTGTTTGAAAAGATTAGATAGGAATTTTGATCCTTATATGTTAAATTAATTGATGTTTGTGTTGGATGTGTTCTTAATATATGCATTAATAAAGATTCAAGGGAAATTTCTTTGTCAAATAAAACTTATCATCTATGCTTAATCATTATCATAAATTTCCATTCTAGATTTTTCATATGTATATATGCGTGTATTAGTTTTGATTTTTGTAATTTGTCTCAAAATTATCTTTTCAAGGAAAAAATAATTAATTTTCTTGTACATGCATTCATTAATATCATATTATTTTGAGAATTTGGTTTTATGTTTCATAGTTAGTCTTTTCTGGACTAGTTGTCCCTGACTAGGTACACTTGTTAAAATCATTCACACGGGTAAAATGCAACCATACTCATGGAAAACTGCCCCCATGCGCACGATTATCGACATTATAAAATAGCGGTTCTTGTTTTAGATGTTTATTTCAAATCACTAACCTCCCAAAGCATAAACCCTAAGCGATCTTGTCCCATGATATTATTTTTATCAGTCTTTGATTGATTTTAATGGGATTTAGCATTGGAATTTGTGGTTCATATTCAAGCCCTAAATTTTAAATTTGTTTGATTTCCACTAGATTTTCTTGTGTAAGTCTTGAATATTTATTATTGTTTGTTAATTTACCTTTATTAGAGTTTATCTAGGTTGGATTCATAGTTTAGGAGCTTGATTTGAGTTCATGATTGACACTTTTGAGATTTTAAGTTCATACACCTTTGTTCTCTAACACACTCTTAGGATGTGTTCTTATCCTGGTAATGAATTATTGTCTAACTTATTTATGTTATCATGGTGATAGAAAAGTCACATGCAATGAAGAGAGTATTTCCATGACCCCCAAGTGGTCTCGGTGAGAGTTCACGTGGTAGAGAGTCACCATCACGATGTACATTTCATAGGCAGGCCTTGAGATCCTCTACACCTATTTTGGACCCTATGATCGATGCGTCTAGGATAAGGTTTACTCGAGATGGTTCCCCATTCCATGCTAGCTTTATGTCCCATTCCATTTGAACCAAGAGAGAGATGTTAATTTTCACCACTTAGACTGATGTGAGGAGGGACAATCTCTTCTTCCATTGATAAAGGGTCTTTGAGCTTCACATTTTCTACGAAAATATCAATAGACTAATGCCACTTTAATTCATGAGTTTTACATGAACATGCATGTTACCTTTTCTCCTCCTATTATTTTGACTTTGTTTGTTAGAAGTGTTGAGGCTATTTTGACTGAGGATGTATTAGCTTGACATTTGGGTGTTAAGGTTAATGTTCACAATCCTAGTAATGTCGCATTCAGAGAGAGTGGGATTTCTTATTATATGTTTGCTTATTTTCTTATTGGGTATATACAACATGGTTATGGAATCTATTTCTACAGGCCTCTGAGTCAGAGGTATTCTACACTTCATATTTTGGTTATCTATAACATGATGCCTCATCGCTGAACTCAGTATTTCCCATATTCTATAGGTGGATTGACGTATGATCTAGATTATAGAAAATCTATCGATTACCCTGATCTTATCTTGGACGTTATGAGGAGAGCTTTCACCGATATAACACATGATTCATTTCCATATGATCGTATGATTATAAGTTAACTATATGATATGTCTTCCTCGTCTTTTTACGGATGATATTGCGGGTATTCTTGAACCTATCTATACCATGATCTCATCTTGTTCCACGACTTAAACTTCACAACGACCGCCTTGTCAATCCATTCATCCTGAGGGATCCCCTATACCTGCACCTGCGCTAGCGTCAACACTAATACACCATTCATATCAGGGTATTTGAGATTTTATTAGGCCTAATTTGCCTATATTCTTGGCCAGTTTGATGATATGTGAGCACATACGACTCGTATATATGATCATTATTTTGATTTGGTGGATATAGATCAGGCCAATCTCCAGACCAATGTTACTTTTATTGTGGATTATTTAAGGAGGACTGGTCTTATTCCTAATTTTCCAACATCTACCTCTGCACCACCACTAGTTGCTAGTCCACCTCGATGATGATGTCTATGATGATGAGGATGATGAAACTAATGATGTCTAAATATTTTTTGCGCTATCTCTATTGTGTATCTTTTCATGAGACTTTGTAGTACCATTTTGTGGTACTTGGATATTTTTGGTGCTTGAATTTGGATAATTATACCTATTAATCCATTTCTTGTTGTGGAGTACTTCTGATTACGTGTTGGTACATTTTGATGGTCTTTATGGATTTCTATATTCTTATCCATATCTTGATGCTTTCCAATGATATATCCCTGCTTCATATGATTTCATTTTAGTTAGATTGCTTTATATCACATTTCCTGCTTTATATGCTTATTGCTTGATATATTTTATCTACTAGATCCCGATTTGAGATGCATAGGGTGTTACACATGTATGTTGCTCATACTCATGATGATTCTCCTTGAGTATATTCCTCTTTAAAGCTTTTGTATTTCACATGATTATCTAGATTTAGCATCTCTAATTTTGCTTCTTCATGTGATTGTTGCGTTACTATCATGTTATACCTGTTATTTATGTCTTTCTACTTCTCTTCGACTTTCCATCTCAGAAGGGAGAGAAATGTCTCATACACGGCGAGGTTCCCACGTATCTTACTTTAGGGGAAGAAACATTCATTTATGGGTTTATATTGGAGAAAATTATTTGTTATGAGATGTTTCATATAGGGGAGAAGTTACTTGTAATGTCCATTGATATTATATGATCTTATTATTTCTCACATGCTTTCATGCCTTATATCATCATATATCTCATTTATTTTCTAGAGGATTCCTAAAGAAGGGGGAGTTACTCTTTTTGTATGATATTACCTACGTGATTATATTTTGTTGTTCCCTGTGTTTTATAGTATTGATATGTTGATTCGGCTCATACCCGTCATTTTAGACTCAATGTTAATGTGTCGTTGGTCTTTTAGACTCTATGTATATTACTTCCTAACACCATCATTACAAGGCTAATGTGGAGTATCAGTAGATTTTTGGGTTTAGAGAGTTTTGCCACGGAATAGCCAAAGAGGGAGATTGAAAATGTTAACATTTGTTATTATATAAAATTTGGCTAAATTCCGTGTCAAAGCATTGAGTCATTGAGCCATTTGAGCTATATAGGTTTGAATTTTTTGTGAGACATTTCAGTAGAGTGAATCTTGTTCTTTTAGACTGCATAGACTTTTGGCACTTTGAAGATCTACCAAATCCACTTTACAACATAAGACTTATATTGTCGATTCGAAAATATATCCTTTTTGTTAGTTTTTATATTGAACGTTATTGGCTATACACACATTTGCACATTTTTCAAAATGTGTTTTTAATAGGCTGAACAATTGAATTTATCTCTGACACGTGTTGTGTAAATCAATTAGGAAAAGACCTAGTTTTATATGTGCTTGTGTTTGAAGTCTATTTTAATTTGTCCTCAAATCGTTCGCACGGTTCACCTTGGACCCGTACACACGGCACCGTATGTATTATTAGGAATTAACCCATGCATGCGATTACACACCATTTAAGCCATGGTTTTATACTAGATAATATCATGTGCACGGTAAAGGTTCCAAAAATCTTATTAACAGGTTATTTTCCTTCTCTTTTCAAAATATCTGAATTTATCATCATTCTACAACATATTAAAAAGTATTTTCGAGGTTGAGAGATTTTACTTTGCCTTTTTATTTGCAAATTCACTTATTCCATCCAAATTGAGAGAAAACTTAGATCTAAACTTGATTTATGTCTCTGAAAGAGAATTGAAAGTGATCTGATTGAGATCTACATTATCCAAGTTCAATTCAAACTAATCTACACTTGAATTAGATGTCTAACACTCTTAGATCTAAAATTGGAGGTGCTTTGTTCTATTGGGGATATTGGATTCTAGCGTGATTCTAAGGAAAAGAATATACTTTCTCATTCACTTTACGGAGATTAAGGTGGATTTATTATGTCAATAGGAGAAGTTCAAAGTTCATAGGTAACAACGTTTGAGTTCATGAATGAGAGGTAGTTGAATAAGAAATTGGAGTGCACCGAGGTTTTTTACCCCTAAATGGGGTTTTTTTCACATAAATCCATCTTATGAATTGCTTTTTAAGTGTTGAATGTTATTTTTCACACTTACATCACAAACTATACTTAGATATCACATAGATCTAGAGTAATTCATTAAAAATGGTTTTAGATTTTTTATTCTAGTAAACTATACTTAGATATCACATAGATTTTTTCTTTGAACAATTAAGAAAACGGGAATAATTCTAGATAGACAATGTCAGAAATAAGTTTTTGTAACTTAATTATTCCACAAATTTCTTTTAATTCTCACACGTGAATGTGGGGGTCCTCTTTTTTCGTACCACTAAAAATAGGCAACAATTGAATTGTTCATAACATGAATTCGAGGTTGTTCGCATTGTGTGCAGAAAGACGGATAAATAATGGCTAGGTCGACCTATTGGGGTATACCTATTAGGGTATACCTATTGGGGTATATGTAGTACTTAAAGGGCTCGAGGTGTTAATTTGTCTCCCATTTCAGAAAATAACGAGAATCTGCCTACGAAAGTATCAGGAATACTTGAAGATTTCACACTAGACAAATGACCAGTAGTATCTCAAAACCAACTTCTCATACACCACGCTAACTAGAATTTCTTTCCTTTCTTATTTTTTTATATATATTTCTTTTTATTTTTTTAATTTAAATATATTTTTTTAGAACAAAAAAATTGACAAGCGCGATTAAGGGCCGACTCAAACAATGAAATTCTTTGTCTCACAAAGTTGATTTAACTTATATTAATTTAGGTTAGGGAAAGTTAAACTTTAATTTCTAGTTCTCCTGAGATTAATCGAAAATAACACGGGTCTTCGAATTAATATCCCTAATTAGAAATCTCCTAATCTATTAAGGGAGAATAAAAATCAAATCTCAATTCTACCTTCAGGTAGGTGGTCGGTATGAAGACTCGTTAAAAATCACCAATCCTATACAAGGTTACTTTTGGATCAATTTAAAAAATACGCTTTGGAGTAGCTTTAAATTCTAACCTTGTTAAGAGGATCCTACTAGCTATATGATACTCTTAAGTTCAATGTCCACTTAATTTTAGTTAAGAAGTGATGAATTAGGGTTATGTAAATGCTTAGGTTACTTAAGTGATTTTTGGGCTAGCAAAAGATGATGAAAGTCCAACCTTATCTTGCAATTGGATTTTGCCCTTAAAAAATATTTTACTCAACATGTTAATTAAAATGTCAATATAAACCACGTAAATTACAAATAAAACACGAAGGGAATTCATAAGTAAACTACCACAAAGCCTAGAATGCCAAAATTATCAAATTCCTACAATTAAATAGAGAAAAAAATTATACTTTATAAAAAAAATACTAAAAAATATAAGCAAAAATAATATTTTTGAATTAGTGGATTATTTTTTTAATTAGCTACTAGATTTTTTTAAATGGAAAAAAGAATATTTGGATTTTTTTAATTTTTATAATTGTTTTTTTTTTGGTATTTCCCATAAGAAAGTTATTATTATTTGCTAACTAAAAAGCTTAAATCTGATTTTATTTGTAAAAATCAATTTTTATATATATGAACAAAGAATTTTTTTAATTTTTTTTTAAACTAACTAAAAAAATTTGGAAATTTTAATATATATATAATTTTGAATTTTTTTGATTTCTATGTATTTTGTATGATTTTATAAAAACAAGAACAAGAAAGAGGTAAAACTATTCGAAAATTTAGACTTTTAAATTATAAATCAATTCCCCTGCAACGGTGCAAATACTTGTTGTGAAATTTATAATTATCACACGTGCATGGGATATTATAATATAGATAATGCATGGACTATCAAATAATTTAAAGTTTTATTTATAAATCTAAAATACATATTCTCTTTATAAGTATTAATTCCACGCATTTTAAGATGTAAACTAAGCATGGAATATCAAATGATTTAAGGTAAGTACAACTCATCAAAATTAAACATACATAAAATTGTAGGATTGAATGGAGTTATGTTTAGAAGGATAAAATATTAATCTTGTAATATGAAGTTTAATTGAACATTAATACTAACTAAGCAAGGAAAACGTTCATAATCCTAGTCATTAAATTTATGCTAACATAATGAATAATGATATATTTCAATATGAAGATAGAATTCATTATATTAATCAACTTACAAAACTTTGATTCAAAATAGAGCTACAACCACGAACAATCCTCTCCACAAAAATGCACACAAAAACTCACAAACACTAGTATTAAATTAGACAGAATTTCATTGCTAAAAATTATTCCATCAAATTGTGCTTCAAACCTTATTCCTTGCCCCCTATTTATAATGGTGGTGTGGTAGAAGTTTTACTAAATTGGGTCTCTCTTTAATTAGTCGAAAGGTATTTTCTAATTATCTAAATAACAGTGTTGAAAACGAACACTACACCTCTCTTATTTTCGGATTCGGATAAGATACACAGTTTTCATCACTTAAGGACTCTTATCTTTACATGTGGAACACGCTTTCCAAAATTTCTTCCATTTAGAAAATAAAAAAATTCGATTTTACATCATTTTGGGAACGAGTGTAAAAATCAACTTTTTCATGATTTTCTCCAAATGGTGTTTAGTTTGCTCCAAATTCCATAGGAAAACTTTTTTCTCAAATTTTCACAATAAAATAATAAAATTGTGAAAATTCCCTTTTTGTCTTAAAATTATCATTTTGACACTGAATTTAATTATTCTTGTATTTTTTTCTTTATTTACAAAACGACCTTAAAACCTATTAAATAAAATAAAATGGATCTAACAAAGTATAAATTTGGGTATTATACGAAATAATGCATTTATTAGATAACATACTCAATTATATGAAACTTGATGTACCACATTAGGTTGCCCATTTCTGTGTCAACATTCACATATCTCATTGATTAAGAAGTTTGGTTGTAATAACCAAATATGACCAAGTGCATGGAGAACAACCTTGATTCTAGGATATTTTCCTTATGAAATGAACTCGTGGGAATGATGTTTAGTGATGCACGTCTATCCACAAGTCCTTTTGGGGAATTCGGTCCCATTGATACTTGATATAACATAGAGAAGTTAGTTTCGCTCATAGTTAGTCTAATGGGTCCACTACAAGAAATTGGGTATTGGGGACGGTAAAAATCCGTCCCTAAAAGCACCAAAACCGTCCCTAAAGTAAAGAGTATTTGGGACAAATTTTGCAGCGGAAAAAATCCATCTCTTATACTAGGCGTCGTAAATATTTTAAGGAAAGATTTTACCATCCTAATTGTTAATTCATGTATGCTCTACATTTGGCATTAGGGACAGATTTTTCCGTCCCAAAAGGTAGTCCAGCGAAAAATTCCGGCTCCTGCGAGTAGTATTAGGGACGAATAAATCCTCCTTAATACTACTCAGATTCTAGCAGACCCAATTAAGACAGTTTAGAACCATCCCAATTGATAACCGAATTAGGACAGCACAACCGTCCCAAAAGATATTCTCAATTAATACAAAATGGGTATTAGGGACAGATTATAATTGTCCCTAAAGGTATTCCAATTAATAAAAAAATGTCAAAAATAATTATATTATTATACGTTTTATGCTGCAATAATAAATTACGTCTAATTTGCATTATAAGTCAAATCATTCAATCATAAACGCAATATATTAACTGCATTCATTGAAACACGTATCTAATAACAATTTCTTCCATTAAACTACATTCAAGTCGAAATATTTAAATGACTACAAAATGATACTAATTAATAAGAAATACAATTGTCAAAAGAAAAGTCGTCCCTAAATTAAGATGATAAATATAGTTGTCATGCTACAAAAACTTCTTCCAGTGTCACATATAGTAGACACGCTAAAAAATATGTCTCCTCAACTTTTTGTTCACAACCTGCAATCAATAAATAATCATTTTATCAAATAATATCATAGTAAAATAAAATATCCAAATATATTAGTTAATCGTATCAACTACTTTTTACATTTTTTAAAAAATTCGGCAAAATCTCATTTGTTTATAGATGAAAACCAGCATGTTTAGTCAACACAAATGCCCGCACGGCCATAAAACAATTGAAAATAGCAATCTCGCATATAAACAACTTTTTACAGTTTTTAAAAAAAATCGACAGAGTCTCCTTTATTTATACATGAAAACCAACCTGTTTAATATACACAAAAGCCCGCACGGCTATAAAAAATTGAAAACAATCTCGCATATCAACAATTTTTTACAATTTTTTAAAAAAATTGGCAGAGTCTCCTTTATTTATACATAAAAATCAACCTATTTAATCAACACAAAAGCCCGCACAGCCGAAAAAAATTTGAAAACAATCTCACATATCAACAACAATAAATAAATAGTCTACCTGGTTCAATCCACTGATTTGTTCATGTGTTCCACGTGCATAAAAATATAACGCTGAAATATTAACCTGTAAAAAAGTATAAGACACAAAACAAAAAAAGATATCAATAATCAAATAATCTTTAAACCTAAGCCAAATTTTTTGCAAATTCTCGTTGTATACTCAAACTGGGAGTCTAGATACTACGTGGTCTGTTCGTACGAGTTACATTGGTCCCGTGGGAGGTGCTTGTGCCTATCACGGAACCATTTTGTGGTTGTTTTATGTATTCACACTTTCACGGCATGTTTTTAAGTCTTAAGTCTAAATTTTTGCAAATTATTGTCATATACTCAAATCGGGAGCCCAGTACAGGTTTGTACAAGTTACATTGGTCCCACGCGAGGTGCTCGTGCCTCTTATGGAAAAATTTTGTGGTTGTTTTGATTTTTCACCCTTTGACGACATGTTTTTAAGCCTAAGTCTAATCGTTTGTAAATTCTCGTCATATACTTAAACGGGGAGTCCGATGGCTACAAAATCGGTTCCCACGAGTTACATTGGTTCCGTACGAGGTGCTAGCGCCTCTTATGGGACAATTTTGTGGTTGTTTTACTTTTTCACCATTTGACGGCATGTTTTTCATCCTAAGTCTAAACGTTTGCAAATTCTCATCGAATACTCAAACGGGGAGTCTGGTGGCTACGCGATCAGTTCCCATGAGTTACATTGGTCCCGTGCAAGGTGCTCGTGCGTCTTACATGACCGTTTTGTGGCTGTTTTATGTTTTCACCCTTTGACGACATGTTTTTAAGCCTAAGTCTAACCGTTTGCAAATTCTCGTCATACACTCAAACCAGTAGTCCGCTGACTATGCGGTTGGTTCATATGAGTTACATTAGTGTCGTGCGAGGTGCTTGTGCCTCGTATGGGACCGTTTTGTGGTTATTTTATGTAATCACCCTCTGACGGCATATTTTTGAGCCTAAGTCTAATTGTGTATAAATTCTCGTTGTGTACTCAAATCAGGAGTCCCGTGACTACGCGTTCAGTTCCTAAAAGTTACATTAGTCACGTACGAGTGCCCGTGCATCTTACGAGATTGTTTTGTGGCTATTTTACATTTTCACTATTGACGGCACATTTTTATGCCTAAGTCTAGTCGTTTGTAAATTCTTAACGTATACTCAAATGGGGAGTTGAGTGACTATGCGGTCAGTTTGTATGAGTTACATTGCTCCCGTGCGAGGTGCTCGTGCCTCTCACGAGACCGTTTTGTGATTGTTTTAAGTATTCACCCTTTGATGGCATGTTTTTAAGCCTAAGTCTAATTGTTTATAAACTCTCGTCGTATACTGAAATCGAGAGTCCTGTGGCTATGCGTTCAGTTTGTACGAGTTACATTGGTCCCGTACGAGGTGCTCGTACATCTTACAGGACCGTTTTGTGGTTGTTTTACATTTTCACCCTTTGACGGCATGTTTTTAAGTCTAAGTCTAAGCGTTTACAAATTCTCATCGTAGACTCAAACGGGGAGTCCGATGGCCACGCGATCAGTTCCCACGAGTTACATTGGTCCCGTGCGTAGTGCTCATGCATCTTACGGAACCGTTTTGTGGTTGTTTTATGTTTTCACCCTTTGATGGCATATTTTTAAGCCTAAGTTTAACCGTTTGCAAATTCTCATCGTATACTCAAACCGAGATTTCGGTGACTATGAGGTCGGTTCGTACGAGGTACATTGGTCCTGTACGAGGTGATCATGCCTCTCACGGGACCATTTTGGGATTGTTTTACATATTCAACCTTTGACGACACATTTTTAACCCTAAGTCTAATTCTTTATAAATTCTCGTCGTATACTCAAATCGGTAGTCCTGTGGCTACGCGGTCGATTCCCACGACTAACATTGGTCCCGTGTGAGGTGCTCGTGCCTCTTATAGGACAATTTTATGGATGTTTTACTTTTTCACCCTCTGACGACATATTTTTAAGCCTAAGTCTAACCATTTGCAAATTCTCATCATATACTCAGACGGGGAGTCTGGTGGCTACGCTATCGATTCCCACGAGTTACATTGGTCTCGTGCGAGGTTCTCGTGCCTCTTACGGGACCATTTCGTGGTTTTTTACATTTTCACCCTTCGAAGGCATGTTTAAAAGCCTAAGTCTAAATGTTTACAAATTCTCCTCATATACTCAAACCGAGAGTCCCGTGACTATGAGGTCGGTTCTTACATGTAACATTGGTCCCATACGAGGTGTTCGTGCCTCTTACAAGACCATTTTGTGGCTGTTTTACTTTTTCACCCTTTGACGGCATGTTTTTAAGCCTAAGTCTAACCGTTTACAAATTCTTATCGTTTACTCAAACGGGGATTCCGGTGGCTACGTAATGAGTTCATACGATTTACATTATTCCCGTACGAGGTGTTCGTCTGTCTTACGGGACCGTTTTTTGGCTGTTTTACTTTTTCACCCATTGACGGCATGTTTTTTAGCCTAAGTCTAACCGTTTGTAATTTCTCAACGTATATTCAAACGGGGAATCCTGTGACTATGCAGTCGGTTTGTATGAGTCACATTGGTCCCGTACGAGGTGCCCGTGCCTCTCACGGGACCATTTTGTAGTTGTTTTAAGTATTCACCCTTTGACGCCGTATTTTTAAGCTTAAGTCTAATTGTTTATAAATTCTCATCGTATACTGAAACTGGGAGTCTCGTGGCTACACGCTTAGTTCGTACGAGTTACATTGGTCCCGTACGAGGTGCTCATGCATCTTACGAGACTATTTTTTGGCTGATTTACTTTTTCACCCTTTGACGGTATGTTTTTAAGCCTAAGACTGACTATTTACAAATTCTCGTCGTATACTCAAATCGGGAGTTTCGTAACTACGCGTTCAGTTCGTACGAGTTACATTGGCCCCTTACAAAGTGCTCATGCATCTTATGGGACCTTTTTGTGGCTATTTACATTTTCACCGTTTGACGGCATGTTTTTAAGCCTAAGTCTAACCATTTGTAAATTATTGTCGTATACTCAAATGGGGAGTCAGGTGACTATGCGTTCAGTTCCTTCGAGTTATATTGGTCCCCTACGAGGTGCTCGTACGTCTTAAGGGATCATTTTGTGGTTGTTTTACTTTTTCACCCATCTAACCGTTTGAAAATTCTCTTCGTATACTCAAATGGGGAGTTCGGTGGTTACGTGATCAGTTCCCATGAGTTACATTAGTCCCGTGTGAGGTGTTTGTGCATCTTACAGGACAGTTTTGTGGCTATTTTACATTTTCACCCTTTGACGATATATTTTTAAGCCTAAGTCTAACCGTTTGTTAATTCTCAATGTATACTCAAACGGGGCTTCTGGTGACTATGCAGTCAATTCGTACGAGTTACATTATTCCAGTGCGAGATGCTCGTGCCTCTTACGGGACTATTTTATGGTTGTTTTAAGTATTCACCCTTTGACGGCAGGTTTTTAAGCCTAAGCCTAATTATTTATAAATTCTCATCGTATACTCAAATCGGGAGTCCCGTGGCTACGTGTTTAGTTCGTATGAGTTACATTGGTCCCGTATGAGGTGCCCATGCTCTTACGGGACCTTTTTTGGTTGTTTTACTTTTTCATAAGGAGTTCGGTGACTATGTGGTCGGTTAATACGAGTTATATTGGTCACGTATGAGTGCTCGTGCATCTTACGTGACCATTTTGTGGCTATTTTAAGTTTTCACCATTTGACGGCACATTTTTAAGCCTAAGTCTAACCATTTGCAAACTCTCATCATATACTCAATTCGGGAGTCCGATGACTATGCGGTCGGTCCATGTAAGTTACATTGGTCCCGTGCAAGGTGTTCGTACCTCTTATGAGATTGTTTCGTGGTTGTTTTACTTTTTCACCATTTGACGGCATGTTTTTAAGCCTAAGTCTAATTGTTTATAAATTCTCATCGTATACTGAAATCGGGAGTCCCATGGCTATACGTTCAGTTCGTACGAATTACAATGGTCCCATACGAGGTGCTCATACATCTTGCGGGACCGTTTTATGGTTGTTTTACATTTTCAACCTTTGACGGCATGTTTTTAAGCCTAAATCTAACCGTTTGCAAATTCTTATCATATACTCAAATCGGGAGTTCAGTGACTATGAGGTCGATTCGTATGATTTACATTAGTCCCGTATAGGGGTGGCAATTTTTAACACGACACGATAACCCGACACAAACTCGACACGAAGTTAACGGGTTAGGGTTGATGATTTCTTGACACGAACCCGAATATGACACGACCCGCCAACACGAATAATAAACGGGTTGGGTTAGTGTCAAACACGTATAGCTTGAAAATGACACGAATAGACCCGTTTAATTCATATTTTTATAGAGAATATATTAGATGATTTATATATCTTGATAGACATTGTATGAAATTTATGGAGAATTGGATGATAAATTATTAATATGTCACAAGAAGTTGAAATTAATAAAATTTTAAGTTAACGTAGGCCTATGAGTGGTATGATTTGTTAAGAGAGAAGAAAAGGTTGATTTTATATTTTACTTAATGGGTTATGCGGGTCAACCCGAACACGACACGATAATAAATAGGTCGAGTTAGTGTTTGATCATCTAACACGATTAGTTAAATGGGTCGGGTTAGGGTTGACTAATAGTTAACACGAACCCGACATGACACGACCCGAACATGACACGACGCACACAAATTGCCACCCTTAGTCCCGTACGAGGTGCTCATGCCTCTCACTGAACCGTTTTATGGTTATTTTATGTATTCACCCTTTGACGGCATGTTTTTAAGCCTAAGTCTAACTGTTTACAAATTCTCATCGTATACTCAAATCGGGAGTCCGGTGACTACGTGGTCGATTTGTACGACTTACATTGGTCCCGTGCGAGGTGCTCGTGCATTTTGCGAGATTTTTTTGTTTCTTTTTAACTTTTTTCATGATTTGACGCCATATTTTTAAACTTAAGTTTAACCATTTTCAAATTCTCATTGTATACTCAAACAAGGAGTCTGGTGATAGTGAGGTCGGTTCATACGAGTTACATTGGTCTCGTGCAAGGTGCTCGTGCCTCTTAAGGGACCATTTTATGGTTGTTTTACTTTTTCACCCTTTGACTGCATGTTTTTAATCCCAAGTCTAACTATTTCTAAATTCTCATCATATACTCAAATTGGGAGTCCCGTGACTACGCGTTCAGTTCTTACAAGTTACATTGGTCCCTTACGAGGTGCTCGTCCATCTTACAGGACCGTTTTGTGGCAATTTTACTTTTTCACCCTTTCACGGCATGTTTTTAAGCCTAAGTCTAATCGTTTGCAAATTCTCATCGTATACTCAAACGGGGAGTCCGATGGCTACGCGATCGGTTCTCACGAGTTCCATTGGTCTCGTGTGAGGTGCTCGTGTGTCTTACGGTCATGTCTTGTGGATTTTTACGGTTTTACCTGTTGACGACATGTTTTTAAGCCTAAGTCTAACCGTTTGCAAATTCTCTTCGTATACTCAAATTGGGAGTCCGATAACTATGTAGTCGGTTCATACGAGTTACATTAGTCCCGTGCGAGCTGATCATGCCTCTCATGGGACCGTTTTGTGGTTATTTTACGTATTAACCCTTTGATGTCATGTTTTTAAGCCTAAGTCTAATTATTTACAAATTCTTATTGTATACTCAAACCGAGAGTCCTGTGACTACGCGTTCAGTTTCTATAAGTTACAATGGTCCCGTACGAGGTGGTCGTGCATGTTACGGGACCATTTTGTGACTATTTTACGTTTTCACCATTTGACGGCATGTTTTTAAGCCTAAGCCTACGCCTAACCGTTTGCGAATTCTTATCGTATACTTAAATTGGAAGTCTGGTGACTACGCGGTCGGTTCATATGAGTTACATTGGTCCCGTGCAAGGTGCTCATGCCTCTTACTGGACCGTTTTGTGCTTGTTTTTCTTTTTCACCCTTTGACGGCATGTTTGTAAGCCTAAGTCGAACATGTTTATAAATTCTCATCGAATACTCAAATCAAGAGTCCCGTGACTACGAGTTCAGTTCCTACGAATTACATTGGTTCCGTACGAGGTGCTCGTGCATTTTACGGGACCATTTTGTGGTTGTTTTACGTTTTCACCTTTTGACGGCATGTTTTTAAGCCTAAGTTTAACCGTTTGCAAATTCTCATCATATACTCAAATCGGGAGTTCGGTGACTATGCGATCAGTTCATATGAGTTACATCGGTCCCGTGCGAGGTGCTCGTGCTTCTTACGGGACCGTTTTGTGGTTGTTTTACATCTTCACCCTTTAACGGCACGTTTTTAAGGCTAAGTCTAATTGTTTGTAAATTCTCCTCGTATACTCAAATCAGGAGTCCCATGACTTCGCATTCAGTTCCTATAAGTTACATTGGTCCCGTACGAGGTGCTCACGCGTCTTACGGGACCATTTTGTGGCTATTTTACATTTTCACCATTTGATGACATGTTTTTACGCCTAAGTCTAACTGTTAATGAATTATCGTTGTATACTCAAATCGGGAGTCCCATGACTACGCGTTCAGTTCGTATGAGTTACATTGGTCCCGTATAAGGTGTTCATGTGTCTTACTGGACCATTTTGTGGCTATCTTACGTTTTCACCCTTTGACGGCATGTTTTTAAGCCTAAGTCTAACCGTTTGCAAATTCTCATCGTATACTCAAGCGGAAAGTCTGGTGGCTATGCGATCGGTTCCCACGAGTTATATTGGTCCTATGCGAGGTGCTCATGCGTATTACGGGACTATTTAGTTGTTGTTTTATGTTTTCACCCTGTGACGGTATGTTTTTAAGCTTAAGTCTAACCGTTTGTAAATTATCATCGTATACTCAAATCGGGAGTCTGGTGACTATACGATCGATTCGTACGAGTTACATTGGTCCTGTGCGAGGTGCTCGTGCCTCTCACGAGACTGTTTTGTGGTTGTTTTACGCATTCACCCTTTGACGGTTTGTTTTTAAGCCTAAGTCTAACTGTTTATAAATTCTCGTCATATACTCAAATCGGGAGTTCGGTGACTATGCGGTCAGTTTGTCATGTTGCATTGGTGCCGTGCGAGGTGCTGGTACATCTTACGGGACTACTTTATGGATATTTTACATTTTCACCCTTTGACGGCATGTTTTTAAGCCTAAGCCTAAACTTAATCGTTTGCAAATTCTCATCGTATTCTCAAATTGGGAGTCCGGTGACTACACGGTCGGCTCATACGAGTTACATTGGTCCCGTGCAAGGTGCTCATGCCTCTTATGGGATCGTTTTGGGACTATTTTACTTTTTCACCCTTTGACAGCATGTTTTTAAGTCTAGGTCTAACTGTTTACAAATTCTCGTCGTATACTCAAACCGGGAGTCCCATGACTACATGTTCAGTTCCTACAAATTACATTGGTCCCGTCCGAGGTGCTCGTGCATCTTATGGGACCATTTTATGGATCTTTTACATTTTCACCCTTTGTCGGTATGTTTTTAAGCCTAAGTATAACCGTTTGCGAATTCTCATTGTATACTCAAACGAGGAGTCCAGTGGCTATGCGATCGGTTCCCACGAGTTACATTAGTCCCATGCAAGGTGCTCGTGCATCTGACGAGACCTTTTTGTTGTTGTTTTACATTTTCCCCCTTTGACGACAATTTTTTAAGACTAAGTCTAACCATTTGAAAATTCTCGTTGTATACTCAAACAAGGAGTTCTGTGACTACGCGATCGGTTCGTACGAGTTACATTGGTCCCGTGCGAGGTGCTCGTGCCTCTCACAAGATCATTTTGTTGTTTTTTATGTATTCACCCTTTGACGGAATGTTTTTAAGATTAAGTCTAAATTTTTGTAAATTCTCGTCGTATACTCAAACCGGGTGACTAACCGTTTACAAACTCTCGTTTGTAAATTCTCGTCGTATTTTCTCCCCTTATTCAAAAAATTAGAAATAAATTAAATGGTTCGAAGAATAAGCTTTTCTCTAGTGGTGGAGAGTTTACTCTAATTAAGCTTGGGCTTTTTTTATACCTATCCATACTTTAGCAGCAATGGTTCAGACCTCATTTGTATAGATGGAAGATGAATATGGATAGGGCTTGTGGTTGTGCTAAGAGATCATAAAGGTAGTTTTATATTGGTGTTTTCTAAGAACATTGGTTTGGGAACTAATATTAAAGTTGAGGGATAGGCTATTAATCAAGGTTTGAGTATTCCTATCCAAAATAATTTTTTACTTATAATTGGATAACGATGAGAAATGAGGATACTTGTTCCCTATAGATGCACATTGGATACTTGTTCCCACTCTTTCCATGGTTTGGAAAACCCTCTACGTTTCACTCTAGTAGCGGGACCATTTTAAGTTGGTAATGGTGTACCCTCAACACTACTTGATCAAAATTCAAAAGAAAATAAGACATGAATAATTACCAAAGTAAAACATTTTTAGCAGATTTTTACAATTCTCTTCTAGATATGTAGACACATACCTGCAATCATATTTATCTGAGGGTTAGGATGTCATTGACTGAGATGACTCTGGTTTGGACTGATGTGATCCTATTAACATCCGAGCACATGGGCTTCTGCTTGAGAATCCGGTGACCCTCCTACTCCCATGGGATGATATGGGCATTTTGTTGGCATGATAGATCTGTATAAAAATATATATGTCAAAATAAATATGAATAAACGCTATACATAAAACACAAAATGAAAAGTTACAATACATCGTATTAGCATAGATTGTATGCATTTTAAATACCTTTCTATTTCTTCCAGAAAATCTACCAAATCCCTCATATTGAGACAACCACATCTTATCCTTTTATGAATGGATAAATTGGCCACGTGAGTGGAATCACACTCACAATTGCATACACGACAACAATTAGGTTAGGACAAAAACCTCTCATCTTTAAAATGTTGTATACTCATTCTTTCTTATGCATATGATCTCGCATATTTAAATTTTGGCTCATTTTATGTTGCTCAAGTTTTATCCATAAAGGATACAACTCTCGCTCTTCCTCCCCTTGTAGCTCTACTAATTTCTCTCCACATGTTCGATTATGTTTTTGAAATATCTTTTTTTTGCCTGATCCTAACATGGTGGTAGCGTCTGGACTATTTTTTCAAACAAATATGTGTGTGTGTATATAGAGAGAGAGATAGAGAGACCCAACTATATTAAAATAACAACTATATGCCGATGTCACATTTATATGTTACTTCCCGTGTATATTCATATGTGCCCTCCCCAACGTTTACCTAGGGTTGGCAATATGGGAGAATGTAATAATTCTACCCACAATTGACCCGATGGTTTCCTTCGGTCCAAACTTTTTTAGAAGTTGCGAGTTGAAAATGGGTTAAGGGTTTGGTGTTGTACGGGTTAATGCAAACCCATTTTTGACCTATAAACCCATTTTGTAAACTAAGATGATCTAGTTTACCCGATTTAACCCATTTTACCACATTTAACCATGCCCACGCTCAGCCCTAAATCATTTTTAAAACCTTTGGGGGCCTAACCTTGCTAAAAAAATCTTGGAAAATTTTTTATATGCAATGCCTATATAAGATACGATAAGATTCTATATGGAAAATCTTGGGAAAAAATAATGTTAATATGCATAGACTCAAAACAAAAAATATATTAATACAATATTAATATTTTCAAGGTTATAATATTATATTAATACAGCATTAATTTATTTAAGAAAATATTCACAATGTTAACATCACCAAATCTAAAATACAAGCAGACATAATTCCACCATGTCAAACCTCCTAAAATTTATCAAATAAGATGTTTGATAAATACAATAAATACAAGCAAAATCAAAATCAAAAGGGCACGTATCAGTACACCACAATAATGAGGTCAAAAATTAAAATATCTACAGATGAGTAGGGGTGCAGATGAGTACACGTACCTCTAGATAATCAATCAACAACTGAATAAGAGAGGAGGTGGCGCAGGAGAGAGGAGGTGGCACTATGGGTGCAGGGGGATGGGGCTACGCAGGGGAGAGGAGGCGGCGGAGAGAGTGAGAGAGCGAGGGTGGAGCGGTGGAGGGGGTGGTGCGGCAGAGGGGGATGGAGTGGTGGAGGGAGCAGAGAGAGTGAGATCCGATAAAGAGAGATCGCGAGAGGGAGAGAGCAAAGAGAGCAGCGCGAGAGGGAGAGAGCAAGAATTATGTTGTTAAGTCGTGGGATTAGAATTTGGATAAGTTAGAAAGTGTGATGGAAAAGTTTGGAAAATTACCAAAAGGGTCAGAAACATCCGTCCCTTTTGTTATACCAAAAGGCATGGTTTTAAAATTCGTCCCTTTTGGTATAACAAAAAGGGACGATTTTAAAAACCCGTCCCTTTTGATATACCAAAAGGGAAGGATTTAAAAATCCGTCCCTTATGTTTGTGTGGAAAAAATCTAAAAATTCAAGGTATCAAAAGGAACGGATTTTTAAAATTGTCCTTTTTGATATACCAAAAGGACGTCTTAAAAATCCATCCCTTATATTTGTTTGGAAAAAAACTAAAAATTCAAGGTATACCAAAAGGGACGGGTTTTAAAAACTGTCCCTTTTGGTATAGAAAAAGGGATGGATATTAATTACCGTCCCTTTTGGTATAGCAAAAGGGACGGTTTTTAAAATCCGTCCTTTAAATTAGCCCCCATCCCTTTTGGTATAGCAAATGGGACAGATTTTAAAAACCATCCCTATTGTGATTTATCAAAATGGACGGTAATTAAAAACCGTCCCATTTGGTATATCAAAAGGGACAAAATGACACGGGCATCCCTAATACTCATTTTTCTTATAGTGGTTACATCAGACAAAAGTGACTTTAGACATGTGATGTCTAATTATCCTACCCATATATCACTTTCAATTTAATATCAAACAACATTATTTAGCGATACTTAGGATTGATTAAGTAATATTTAATCTATTGTCTCTCGACAAACCAATTTGACTGAAGAAGCATTTGAACTTGGAACTTCACTAGGATTAAGATCGTACTCATCCATCATATAAGCTTGCTCAGCATCTTTTTCAATTGTTTCATCATAAGAAATCGCTACAATGTCCATTATAACCAGACAATCCCTAGAAGCCTTCATAAATTCCTCATCAGCTTTTGAAGTTTCATCTCCTTCATCATATACCATGAGTGAATTTGAAAGAGCACGCATAAGATTCTCATTAACATTTTTTGCATGGATTTAGAAATTTCCTTTCTCCATTCTCTTGTGAAGGATATTTCTTAAAGTGTAGAACCTGACTCTGAGATTACACGTGTTTTAGTAAAACTAATAAAATTTTAGGTCAACTTGTAGCTCTACGGATAGGGTTTATTTTGGTAAGTTCTTTAGAGGAAAGGAAACATCTTCATCCAGACTTGCTTTGTAGTATTCTATCATATTTTCTACTAATCGTGTCATAGGAGTGGTACTTCACTAATACAATCGTGTTTGGTTTATCGTACGAACGACATAGATTGAGAATTTTTAATCTAATTTCCCTTGTGCGCGGTCATATTTTTTATCAGTAGATCATTGAGCTGTCTAGCCCAGATTAACCCAGCTTGGATAAAATGGGAATTTAGGCTTTAGGAGGGTTTTATAAGGGTATGTTTGGGGTTACTTGTGTAGGAAAAATGGAAGAAGAGAGAGAGAGAGAGAGAGAGAGAGAGAGAGAGAGAGAGAAGTGGGTGGTCTTTCACCTCTTCCCTACCACAAACCACCACTCCTCCACCATTCTTCAACCACCAAAACATCATTTAATTCGTGTATTCCACTATATTTGAACCATATACACCCATTTTCACCATTGTATAAGAAGAGTTAGGAATTTTGGAGAAGTGTTGGGATATTTTTAGAGAAGAAGATAAGAGCTTCTATGGAGTTTGAAGTGGGTGTTGCTTGGAAACTTGAAAGGAGCACATTTTTGAGCATTTTTAAAGGATGCATTAGGTAACCCGTTGAGGCACCTTTGTAGGTGGGGGTTGACCCTCCTACACCAACATTTCTACCACCATTGGATCTATAAGAGGTGGAATCTATCTTTAGTATTAATACTCTATTTTTGCACTATCTGTAGTCTTGTAGTTAGATTACATGAGTAGTATGCATAAAAATTAGATGATTGTGTAGTAAATAATAAACATTTATAAAATAAAAATGTTGGTAAAATATTATTTTGTTGAAAATAAAGGGTGAATGAATATTTCAAGGTTTTGAAATCATAAAAGTTGGAATTTTATGAAAATGGTGTATTTTTTAGAAAGATTTATGATAAAAATTTTATGAAATAAAATGTTTGAAAATGATGATTTGCCATGTTAAATATTGGTGAAGTGAGGTTTTAAAGTTTCTTGCAAAAAAATGAAGATTTTATGAAAAAAAATGGACATTTTGTGAGTTTAAAGAAATTAAATATCTTTTACACTTTAAAAATGTATTTTTGTAAGTATGATAAATTTCTAGAATGAAAAATATGTTTAAACCATTTAGTAGAATTTTAACGTTTAAAATACATGTTCTCATACATATAAACTTGTAGTATTTTGGCACTAATGTAAAAACAAGTTTAAAAAAGATTTAGTTCGGTTTAAACATGAAATAAAAAAAGTGAAAATTCTAGTCTTCAAGTGTATGAAATGAGTTTAAAAATTATAATGAGCATAAGGTTGTAAGACTAGATGTATTGAATAAAAGAAATGGTATTTTCTCCTAAAAGTAGTCTTTAAGTGTAATTCGATTCCTTGAATAAAGAAAGTAAAGAAATATGTGGTTTGAAAAATGGTTAATAAAGGTATCGAATATGTGTTAATGGGTAAACATTGGAAGCTAAGTGTTTATAACTTAGTAATGTTGTAAAGGATTTAACACGTGTGAAATTGAAAAGGAAATAATGAAATAAAGAAGTTTTCAAGAATATTACTCCAAGGTTAAAAAGGTGTTAAAGTATTAAAACACATAAGGAGTTAGTACGGTTAACTTAATAGTGATTTTTGGGAAAATTAACACTTGTGGAAATGGAGAAACGGTGAATTTGAAAATAGTTGGGTAAAATGGTAAATTTACTTAAAGTGAAACATTTTTATGAAGTAAAAATTTTGGATAAGGTACATAAATGGGTTCAAAATAAATATGATTTTTGGAATAAAATCAAGGTTAAAATGTAAGGGATATGAAATGGTAAAATTTCGAAGTGTAACACAAGTTGGGGCATAATCTCGGGTTTGACTTCGGCTGGGTAAAAAGAAAAAGCGGAATAAAGTGGAAATTTGAAAATTAGTAAAAGACATTAAAAGGAACTCCGATGACACCGGGATAATTAAGGAGGTTTCGGAGCCCTGAGATGAAAGGAAAAATAATTGGCCAGAGCATATGGTGCGCATAACCGGTCGTGTAGAGCCCATTGAAGTATGCGGTAATTGGAAGATTTCGAGATAAGATAAAGAAATAAGGAACATGTCAAGAAATGGGTTGTGTGGTGAAATGTGCTAATACAACCTAACTTGAATGAATTAATAAATGTTCCAATAAAGGTTCAAATGGATAGTAAATGTGTATTGATTAATGTCCATAAGGTAAGAAAAAAGGTAAAGTAAATGGGTAAATGCTTGATTAAGAAACCTAAGCGGTTAATCACATAATTAATACAAGAATATGTTGTAAAAGGTTCTCAAAGATTAAATGATTATTTCTAACACGGTGCTTGCATGTGTTGAAAAGGTGGGTTTCAACGAAAAATATTAATACGTATTAGACAAAATAAAAAGGGTGATTTCGGTAAAGAAAAGATTTTGGTTAAATCAAATGTAGTGGTTTCAAGTATTGAATCGTGTGCGTTAAATAAAGCGAGAAATGAGAAAATGAGAAAAAGGAAGTCTTTTATAAGATTAAGGTAAATTAATCTGGATAAATAAGGTTTTCGAAAGTAAAACTATTTCAGGCATTAAGTATAGGTATATGTGTGTTTGTGTGTGTGTGTGTGTGTGTGTGTACAAGGTAGTTGCATGTGTATGTAAGCATAACGTGTTAGAGTTTCCTTTATGATGTTCAATTATATACTATATTTGTATATTTTTCACTGAGCATTGACTCACACCCTCGCTTTGTTACTGTAGGTTGGGAGTGGTTTCGTACTTTAAGAGCATTATACAGGTAAGTACTTTATTTACTTTACATTAGTAGCTCTGTATGATTGGACTTAGGGGTGCTCCCCATGGCTCCCTCACGTAGTTTATTTCGAAACAGGAATCGCATGTTAAACAAGGGCGATGTTAAATTAAAATAAAACTAAACTAGTAATATTATGTAGGTTGTTTCATTGCACTTCACACCTAATGCTCAGATCGGAACGGATTGACTACGGGTAACCCATACATCCTGAATGGGGCATTATAAATGGTATTAGAGCTCTAGGTTCAAGGTTCCTTTTGGGAGTGATGTGATGAGGTCAATATTGGATCTTTCGATGTCGGTGTTAGTTTGGGTCGGTCATACTAGTTTGGTGATGGTTTAGTTTGTGTCCTCGACGGTAAAGTTAAAGAGGTTATCACAACAAGTAAGTTAGTGCCAAGTGGCATGCAATCAAGTTGATAGTTATTAATCCCTTCCGTACTTCTGATTAGAATTGTAGTAATTTGTAGGTTTCCATGCAAGCCAATAGTGGTGACACCGTGGTTGTTAGTGTGAGGTGCTTTTGTTAAATTTTGATGACGTAGAATCATTTGAGATGTCGATAGAGTGGAATGACGCCCATTGGGAAAGTGGCATGAGTTGCATATAGTCCACGATAGAGGCTGATGGTTAGAGTGTCATAACTAGACACTAATGATTATTTATTAAAAGGTATATAACCCTTAGGTGCGGCGCTTACAGTTTGTCAACGCCGGTAATGTAATTAGGAAAACTTTATCCTTGGGGTGGTATCACAAGTGATGGTAGTCCAGTGAATATATGAAATTATGAATGCGGATAGTGGAAATGTCGTTATCCTCTGTGTGATGACTTTGGTGATGAGAGTAACCTTATTAGTAGCAACGGTGAGCAGTGTTCATTGCAACCTAGCTGTAAAGGTTGAATGTTTCACATATGGAGGTTAGATGGCTGATATCATTCATAAGTATTAATTTTATAGTGAAAACGTGTTATGTCCTTTAATTGAGGACTTAGGTTGGGTTTACCTTGATTACAATGTGGTATAAAGGAATAGGATCCCGTGTGGTGTCTGTGGTGTAGGCCTTGGTATTTATAGGCAATACTCGACGTCTAATATCCTACCAAGATCTGTATGTTGTGTTAACTCGTAGGATAAGCCATGGTGTGATGTTTACGTAGTGAGATGATTAAGTTGTCATGGTTAAGAATTCATTAAGGTTTAGATGGGGTAGACCTTAAGGTTTATAGGTTGCAGGTGACGTCATATACCCTGCCATAACTCGTTGTGTCGTTGGTTGTGGTTTGTACGTGTCTTATGGTCACGATCGCTTGGAAGAAAGATGAGATGACTATCTAGGTGTAGTGACTCATTTTAGTCGCCAAGGTAATGGCTAGGTGCAAGGTAATCCTAGTGTGAGAATAGTTCATAGGCACTTTGAGGTGCCCATAAGACAAATTACATGTGGTATCATTGAGGATAAATATCAAACGTTGTAACACCTTAAGGTGTTTTGTAGTTAAGGTGCACCATGGGTAAAAAGCCGTAGACTAGTGTCTTTGTGAGCACCGACTAATCATCATGTGGGTATTGAAGGGTTGTAGAGAGCATCTATGATGATAAAGGTATTGATGATAAAATCTTATCGGTTCTTGAAGACGATTACATGAAATTTGTTTACTGTCCTTAGGAGACCAATTAGTCCGGTATGAATGAGTTTTTGCATTCTAGTAACGATTGTGTTAACGGTCAGGTGATGTCCCAGATTGTTGATCGTATAGTCTACGTGTCGGGTGTAGTATCCTAAATCGGTACAAATGGGTGGTATGATCCCTAAGGTTGGGTGATAGTTGTTTCGTTATAGGAGTGATGCTCAGATTTCATGGAATGACTGGTATGGGTGTGGTGATACTCAGTTTCGGGAGGTGCTAGGAAATATATTCAAAACTTAAAGTGATGACGTCATGTGGAGATTTGAAAATGGCAACCGGGGTGGGGTAACATTGAAACATAATTATTATGTCGATGGTATATTCTAGGATAGCCTTAGCAACGTGAGGACTAGTCTTTGACACGTATTGTTCGAATTAGAAGATATAACCATGTATGATATTTACTACCCTTAGAATGCCATTGGCGGCGGGTATGGTTGCCTCGTAAACTATATGTGAGTAGAAGTCGAGAATAAGTTTGGTATCAACCTCGTGTGTTGAAAGAACACGGTGAGGTGAGTGACTCGCTTGAACTAAGTAATGCCTATGGGAGTTTAGGATTTCGATCATGATATGATAAGACAGATAATAACCTAGGTGTAGTAGGTTGGTGATATCGTCATTGGTAATTAGACAAGGTAAATGTAGACAAGAGCGTGAGGTATCCACCAATCAGGGTGGTTCATGTATGCCAAGGATGTGATAGGTAGGGCCTTGCTCCTAAGAAGGGAAGTCGAGTGTTGGCTTCCTAAAAGACTACCAATTCGTAAATTGCTTTTGTTTTGCAAGAAGTAATGGTTGTGATTCTATTCTCCACGGCTAGTAACCCAAGTCAGGGTATGTGACTAGGATTTGTGAGGTGAGAACTCTAGGAATGAGTGGCATAACTTCAAGTATATGGCGTAGGTTCACTTCCGTAAGTCAGAGTCAGATGCTTTTGGGAAGAATTTCTCGGGACGGTTGTTTGTTCTTTATCACTATCATGTGTCCCTTTAGGTTTTGGTCATATAGGGACTGGTATTCTCACCTATGTGGTGACTCAGATTGGTACCATGTCATGGTACGACACAATTGAGCATAGGAGAGCGCAGTGGACCGAGTAGGGTTAGTGCAGCTCAATAACTGGTTGTGCCCGCCTGAGGTATTCTTGTTATTGCATAAAGTTCTGTGTACAGGGGACTGCGCTTTCGGCCATAGGGTTTTCATGTAGTATTGATCTTTATTAGGACTATGGGACTTCGACTTGTCGGCACGACAGTCAGTGGCTTGGGTTGCAAAGAGCGGGATAGTGACTTGAGGATGTTGTATAGTGTTAGAAATCGATGAAAACTTAGCATACGATGATGCTTTGCAACGGCGAGTCTATTAGAATGGGACTCTAGCGAGTACTCAAGCATGAGACACCTAGGGTAGTATTAGGTTCATTAGAGTGACGCAGCAGAAGGTGTAAGCTTAGCACACAGTGATGACTTGTTAAGAATATTACTCCTTGGACTGAGAAAATAGTGTGGTTATCAACAAGCTCATGTGAGTTGTGTAGTTAGGATAGCCTAAAAATTTATGGAAAACAGGATGCACGGTTCTAAGCTAGAATTGACTTTGATGATGAATGCGACGGTTGGTTGTATTACGAATCAAATTGAGTGAGCGTCGGCCGCTAGAAAGGGTTTATCCGCAGAGGCACCGGTATGCCTTAGGTACTAAATGGTTTGGACTTGATTAAAAGGTGAGTGGAGACTCGAAATCGATTATGTAATGTCATGGTTAAAGGGATGAGTGTCGAGCATGTTGATTATTTGGTGACCTTAGTGTTGTGGACTTTGATGATTTTTCATTGGAGGATTTTATGGCTTAGAATAGAAGTTGGTGAACCCTATGAGCTTAAGGATTAATGGATTGAGAATTTTGGGGATAAATTCCCCGCGGAGGGAAGTTTGTAATACCCTATCCAAATAACCCAATTAAATTATGTATAAACTATTTTGAAGAGGGGTTAATGATGATTATAAGAGGAATTGTGGGTCAAAAATTGAATAAGTAAAAGGAATAGAAAAATTTACAAGTCGTTCGAAAGACAATGTGTGGTCACGAAAAGTAGGGCTTCAAATAACATGCCACTACTTTACAGTGGCATATCGCGCGAAGGGTTGTGCGAAGCACGCATCGAACGAGGTGGAGAAGTCATTCGAATGACATAGGCTTATCATTCGAACGATGTAGATCGATAATTTTTAATTTGATTGCCCTTGTGCACTGTCATGTTATTTACCACTAGATTGTTGAGTTGTCAAATCCAAGTTAACCCAGATTGAATAAAACGGGAATTTAGGCATTGGGATGGTTTTATAAGGGTGTTTGGGGGGTTATTTGTATAGAAAAAATGGAAGAAGAGATAGGGAGAGAGAGAAGTATGTGGTCTTCCACCTCTTCCCCACCACAAACCACCACTCCTCCACCATGCTTTAACCACAAAACACCATTTTATTAGTGTATTACACCATATTTGAACTATATACACTCATTTCCACCATTGCAGAAGAAGAGCTACAAATTTTGGAGAAGTTTTGGGGGATTTTTGGAGAAGATGATGAGAGCTTCTATGGAGTTTGAAGTGGGTCTTGCTTGGAAGCTTGAAAGGAGTACATTTTAGAGCATTTTTTCAGGATGCATTTGGTAGCCCTTGAGGCCACGTTTGGATGTGGGGGTTAATCCTCCTACACCAAGATTTATACCATCATTGGAGTTATTAAAGGTGGAAAAATCTATCTTTAGTATTAAGACTCTATTTTTGTAATATTTGTAGTCTTGTAGTTAGATTACATGAGTAGTATGCATAAACATTAGATTATGAAATTATGTGTTGTAAATAATAAATAATTTTATAAAATAAAAATATTGGTAAAATTTTATTTTGTTAAAAATAAAGGGTGAATGAATATTTCAATCTTTTGAAATCTTAAAGTTCGGTATTTTATGAAAATGGTGTATTTTCTAGAAAGATATATGTTAAACATTTTATGAAATAAAATATTTTAAAATGATGATTTGCCCTGTTAAATATTAGTGAAATAATGTTTTAAAGTTTCTTGCAAAAAAATGAAGATTTTATGAAAAATAGACAGTTTGTGAGTTTAAAGAATGTCTTTTATGCTTTAAAAATATATTTTTGCAAGTATGAAAAATTTATAGAATGAAAAATATGTTTAAACCATTTAGTAGGATTATAAGGATTAAAATCATATTTTCATGCATATAAACTTCTAGTATTTTGGCTAAGTGTATAAACAAGTTTAAAGAAGATTTAGTTGGATTTAAACATAAAATGAAAAAAAGTGAAAATTCTACTCTATAAGTGTGTGAAATGAGATTAAAAGTATAATGAGCATAAGGTTGTAAGACTACATGTGTTAAATAAAATGAATAGTATTTTCCCCTAGAAGTAGTCTTTAATTGTAATTAGATCCCTTGAATAAATAAATTAAAGCAATATGTGGTTTGAAAAATATTTAATAAAAGTATCGAATAAGTGTTAATGGTTAAACATTGGAAGGTTAATATTTATAACTTAGTAATGTTCTAAAATAATTAACACTTATGAAATTAGAAAGGAAATAATTAAATAAAGATATTTCCAAGAATATTACTCCAAGGTTAAAAAGGTGTTAAAGCATTAAAACACTTAAGGAGTTAGTATGGTTAACTTAATAGTGTTTTTTGGGAAAATTAACACTTGTGGAAATGGAGAAACGGTGAATTTGGAAATCATTAGGTAAAATGGTAATTTTACTTAAACATTTTTATGAAGTAAAAATGTTGGATAAGGTATTACCCAAATGGGTCCTAAATAAATATGATTTTTAGAATAAAATCAAGGTTAAAGTGTAAGGGACATAAAAATGGTCAAATTTCAAAGTGTAACACAAGTTGGAGCGTAATTCCAGGTTTTGACTTCGGCCGGGTAAAAAGGAAAACTGTAATGATGTGGACATTTGAAGAATATTAAAACACATTAAAAGGAACTCAGATGACACCGAAATAATCAAGGGGGGGCAAAGCCCCAGGATGAAAGACCCAAAATAACCAGCCAGAGCATATGGTGCGCATAGTCGGCGGTGTGGAGCACGTTGAAGTATGTAGTAATTGCAAGATTTTGAGAAAAAATGAAGGAATAAGGAACATGTCAAGAAATGGGTTGTGTGGTGAATTGTATTAATACAGCCCAACTTTAATGAGTTAATAAATTTTCCGGTAAAAGTTAAAATGGATAAATAAATGTGTAATTGATTAATGTCCATAAGGTATGAAAAAAAATAAAGTAAGTGGATAAATGGGTGGTTATGCAACCTAAGCGGTTAAACAAATAATTAACACAAGAATGTGTTGTAAAAGGTTCTCAAAGATTATATGAGTATTTCTAATATGGTGCTCGCGTGTGTTGAAAGGGTGGGTTTAAACAAAAATACTAATATGTATTGGATAAAATAAAAAGGGTGATATCGATAAAAGAAATGGTTTCGGTTAAATCAAATGTAGTGGTTTCAAGTATTGAGCCGTGTGTATTAAATAGAATGAGAAATGCTAAAATGAGAAAAGGGAAGTCATGTATAAGATTAAGGTAAATTAATCTAAAAAAATAAGGTTTTCGAAAGTAAAACTGTTTCATGCATTAAGTATTGGTATATGTATGTAGATCACTACACCCAAAAGGCCAAATCATCACCTTTCAGTCGGCCAGCCTTGTCATGGTCATTGACCGTGAGAAAAAAATGCACATTTTTATCATGGTCAAAGACCGTAACAGATCCGTGACAACTTTGTCAATAAAAAAAACCTTCCCCTTACTTTTTTCCCAGTATTTTCACTTCCCTCCAATTCTCTCTCTAAGCGCGCAACTGCTCTCTCTCTCTACATTTTCAGGTGAGTTTTTTTTATCTCTTTCTCTTTCCTTTGTGTGTGTGTGTGTGTGTGTGTGTGTGTGTGTGTGTGTTTGCAGGTGGGTGGGGGGAGGGGGAGAGGGGGGCGTGGGGTCTGGGTGTGTGTGTGTGTGTGTGTGTGGTGGGGGGACGGGGGAGGGGGTGGGTTGTGTGTGTGTGTACGGTTGAGTGTGTGTGTGTGCAGGGAGGCGTGTGTGTGTGGTGGGGGTAGGGGGGGGGGGCAGGGGGACTAGGGGGTGGGGGAAGGGGTGAGTGGGGGAGGGGGTGTGGTTTTCAATTTGGTTTTAGGAATTATAAATATTGATTGGGTATTTTTAGTTTTAGTTTTGGACTTGAAATTAATTGTTAATGTTGATTGGGTGATGTTAGTTGGGATTGAAATTAATAGGTATTGTTAATATTGACTAAATCTTATTGTATATTGAAATTGGTTAGAAATCGTTAATGTTGAATTAATTGAGTAGATGAATTAGAAGGAGTACGGAATACACATTTGTTGGTTTGTTGTTGTTGTTGGATTATATTGGACGGATGTGGTTGGATATGGAAGTTGGTTGTTTAATTTTTTTTAAATCCTTAATTTACTTCGCACTAATAAATCCTTAAATAATTATATTGTCTTAATTTTTTGGGTTGGTTAATTTTGAAAGTGGCACGACCGCTGGATTATTGTCAAAATGGGGGGAGGGGGAGTTTTCAACTTTTTTCTAAAATTAATTTTGTCACGACATGTTCGATAGTGTCACGACCATGGACTTATGATAATTAAATGAAACATACTTGAAATTACACATAGTGCTCATAGATATTAGCCTTATAGTTCTTATGCGTACGTATCCAATAGCCCTTAGACCCGTTCGCGAGTCATTACCCCTGTAATTAGATCTCTTAAATTGTACCATTTGGACAGTTTGGGACTGCATAGTTTATGTATAATAATATTCTTAGTGGCTTAAACTTGTTACTTTTGGAAGAAGTTCTGTAGTCGTATCTTAATGTTCTCTGGGTACATACTAGATGATGCGATGTTAAGTGTTATTTCAATTATCAATTGAAATAACACTCACACTTGCGAATCTACATCGTGTACTTGGAGAACTATGGGGACATGCTGCCGACTTTTCCTCAAATCATTAGATTATTTTAAATTATTTTATACATGATTCGAGAGTCATTAATTTAGATTATTTTATACATGATTAATTTTTTAATACGTTCGTCACATTAATTTTATGTAGAAAATATGAAGCCTGTGAGAACAATAAAAGACGAAAAACAATGGCACAATCAGACAGCGAATTTAGGTTGTGGTTGTCACACGAGGTAATTATAATGAAAATGGTTGTTATATAATGTTACATTACAATAAAACTTTACAACTAACCTAATTAATTAATCTATATTCTCAGATCTTAAAGACGGGTGATGCGACATCAAGGCTTGCTCGTCTAGCCACTAGACCCTTGTTCATGGCACAAGAGTACAAAAAGTATCGATTGAACGGTTACGTATTCGGTGCAAGGGTGTACAAGAAAAGTACAAATGTATAGAACTCGGGCATTTCATACAAGGTTCTTACTTTCTTTCGAGTGAGCGCTAAAGATAAAAACCTCGTTGAAGTTGAAATGACTTACTATGGGGTAATTTGAAAAATATTTGAATTGGACTATGTAAGATTCAAAGAGGTTATATTTCACTGTGATTGGGTAAGAGTTGAGTATAAAAATGCTTGTAAAGTTGATCCTGGCACCAATTTGATCATGGTTGACTTGTCTAAGTTGAAGAGAAAAAAACACATGAGCAATGAGCCATTTGTTTGTGCATTTCAAAAGGTCAAGCAAGTGTTTTACTCAAATATATCAACAATGAGCCATGGTCAATCGTCCTACATGCGCCAAAGCGTCTAAACAGAAGTGTGGATGACTTGGTTGCTCCTACCGAATATCAATCCTTTTTTTATGATAACCCAAATTTAAAACAATTTTTAGATTTGTAATAAGTATTCTAATTATCGAACATTAGTTTAATACTTTTAATTCATTTGTACCTCATCAGTTTATTGCATGTAATATTTAAATTTAATTCTTAAGCATTAATTCAAAGTCCATGTCCAGTGGGTGTATTATTCTAGTGTTTTATTATTATCGGACATCAGTTTAATGCTTTTAATTCATTTGTACTTGATCAGTTTAGTGCCTTATTTCAAAGTTGCCAGTTTTTATCATAATATGGTTAGTGCTTTGTATTCTTCTAATTCCTTTGGATTTGTACTAATAAAAATACAGAAAATATCTTCTTCTCGGCTTGGCAGCAGCGGAGGCAACGAGGGCTCCTCAGCCCTTAGGCTCCTAAAATGGGGCAAATTGGAATCGGCCGTTGAGAACAAGACGGGAATATTGGCTAGATCCCTCGAGTTAGTGAAGACGATTATCGGCTCGGGGTACACTAGTTGGAGGGAGGTTCCAAATGAGCTCAAGTTGTCTATTTGGACGGCACTACAGGTAATGTATTTATATTTACATTTATATTTATATTTATATTTATATTTATATTTATATTTATATTTCAATTTTAATTTTAATTTCAATTTATATTTATATTTATATTTATATTTATATTTATATTTATATTTATATTTATATTTATATTTATATTTATATTTATATTTATATTTATATTTATATTTATATTTATATTTATATTTATATTTATATTTATATTTATATTTATATTTATTAGCAACTAACACTTACTTTCGTTTTGTTTTGTATTTGTTTGACTAGAACAATTCGGCCTGCCCCAACAACTCTGCAATTTCATGTAGGAGTAGTTGAGGGAATAACATAAGACGTGGAAGAAAAATTTACGGGCTTGGTACTTTGGGAAGACCCGAGACTCCATTAACAAACTGTCCCGCCAATCGCATTGACACATTGGCAAAATTTCATCGACAATGAGGTCGAGGAGCGACAATTGGCATCTCGCCAATCGGGGAGGGAAAACCGGGCGAAAAAGACGGACTTGCACTACTTTGGGCGGACGTCTTATGTCGAGGTGGAGCACAGGATGGTAAGTTTTTAATTTTCTATAATTATAGCTTTATGTTATTTTGCGTTACTTACTAATTTTGCATTATTTTATATCAAGAAACGGGGAGTGGCCAGGTAGGCCACATAGACTCGATGCCTGTGTGGCAATTCGAATGAAGAAGGGCAAGGACAAGGAGGTGTCCCCGAGCGTCGCGACCACGATTGTAAGTTGTAAATGTTTAATTTTTGTTAATTACGTTATAAGTTTTTAATTTACTTACTTAACTAATAGTGTGCTTTTTGTCGTTTCAGGCAAAGCTTAAGTAAGTGCATGAGTCGCAGTCTGATGTCGACAAGGCATCTTTGGCTACAGACGCACTCAACCAAGTGCTCGGCGCTGATCGCAAGGGGAGGACTAGTGGGTGAGCTCGCGGGTGGGCAAGTCTAGGATCATCGAAATGGAGACGAGCAACACCGGGTTGGCTCGTCAGATGGACACACGTGACGAGAAGCTATCAAGGTTGGAGGTGACGGTCCTAGATATGTATCCCTTTATGAAGCGTGAGTTGGGGATGAGAACGTGGACGTCACTTCTTCATCATCGATACGCGCGAGATCACTGCTTAATGATCCAATTCCCATCTTGGCTCCCATCCAGCGGCATATGTTAATGATACGTTACGCATATTTCATTTTTTGCCTGCTCACTTATGCATTTTTAGCCCCCTCAGGTACCGTAATTACTATATTTATGCTCCTTAAACATCCAACCTCTGTTTAATGCACTAACATGTTATTTGAGGTATTGTTGATCATTTATAGGTGTTACGGTACTTAGTATGAAGTTTCGTCCCGTTATGGTTAAGTTCCGTAAGAGTTCGCACATTCAGGGGCTTTTTTGTAATTTCATACTTCGGGATTTTTGCCTGAAGTATCAAAGAAGTTGTAGCTCTCGGGCCAAGCTTCGCGTGGTCGTGAATCGGTGCTCGAATCAGTGTCCGAATGAAAGAAACACGGACCTTTAATCGAAGAAGAATTATAACGATTTAATTTAATATTATTATATTAATATATTAATAATTCAATTAATGACAACCATGTCCTTTTCTCTTTTAATTTGCAGGAGACCCAATTCATCCATGGACGATTTTTGGCCAAGCTCGTGTTTGTGCTCGGGTTTTGGGTTTGCCCAAAACTGGAGCTTTTTGTTGGAAATTAAAGCTGGGGTTGTGTGGGGACATTATTGCGGGTTAATTGGCTCAGGTTTGGGAGTACCCATTTCGTGTTTTGGCCATTAATGGAGGTGGCGGTTTTTGGTCATTTTTGGACATGGATATTTCATTTTGGTTCTCGGCCTGCGCATGTGGGTCATTGGATTGTAGCCGGTTTACATGTAGCAGTGCTTGGGTCTCGGTTTGCAGCAGCTAAAGTATCAGGTTTTGGATTGCCATTAATGGGTGTTGGAAATGTCGCATAGCAGCAAAAAGAATTAATTTTGCATCCTACAGGTGTGAATCAATTCGCACATATTGCGAATCGATTCGCGTGTTGACAGTGCTGAATTTCGACATTTCTGAATCGATTCGGATTCGGCCCCGAATCGATTCGGCCCCTATTTCCATATTTTCTTTTATTTATAATTATGCCATTTGGGGGTTTTGTATAAATCGTACACTTTGTAATTTTTGGAAGATATATCTTATTTTTAGGTTAGGTTAGTTTAGGGTTTGAGAGTTTTTATCTCTTAAGGTTGTTTTTCCCATTTTTGGGTTTGTAAAGCTACTATTCCTTCTCCTCCATTAATGTAAGTTGTATTTTTCTTCTTCCCTCTTATTCTTGCTTTGTAGTGTAATTTTTCATGCTTTCCTTATTTAATTTCCATGCCTAGATAAATTAGTATAGTTTATTTATTTCTTGTTTTATTTATTAATTAGTTGTTTAATTACTTTAATTATGTGTAGTGAGCCATTGATAGGCGTCGAGCTCCGAAAATTAGGTTTTGTGTAAAATTATATTTAATTGAAACCTCGCATATTAAAATTGATTTATTATGCGTTTAACTTTCTTTGTCATGCAACGTTAGTGTTTATAGCGATAATCTGAATTTAAGATGCGTGTGACCATTTTTGATTAAATATTTTATCTCACAACTTTGAGTTAAATTTCTTCTTGCATGATGTTTATTTTTAATTAAAAATGCTCGGTTAAATATTTTTGAACCGAAATTCTAATTATTAGTTGTTTAGCCCATGGCGGGGATGCGATCCCAACTCTCGTTTTAATTAGTTGTAATTTAGTTTTAACTTCTTTTCTTTTTCCTTTTTTTTTACCATTTCAACCCATCACCTTTTACATTTTTATTCTTGAAAAAATAAATTAATTAAAATCTAAAATTCAATCACTCCCTGTTGATTTCTTACGATACCCGACTTACCACTGTGCTTGCTTGTCAAGTGTAGTTGTAGTTTAGGTTTTTGCATCGCGGTGGCGAAACACAAAATGATTGTGTCCTCACATGAACACATTTTTATCGCTTGATCAAAATGGCGCCGTTGTGGGGGAGTGTGTTTTAGTTTGTAATTGTTTTCTTATTTCGTAGTATTTTTTTCCTTTCCTATTTGTATTCTTTGTTTTATCCTTTTTTGCAGGATAGCGTATTTGAGCGCTAAGAAACTTTGATTCACGGTTGCTCACTTTCTTGCTCGGATTCTCCATATACAAACAATTCGGTAATCATGTCTTTCTTTTATGTTATTACGGTCATTCTAATGATTCTTACTTTGGGGATAGTTTTCAATTTTTCCATTTTGAAGATTTTCTTGAGATTGAAAGACTTGAAAATAATTATCGAAATGAAAATCGTTATTAGGAGCTTGATTTGGATTCATTATTTGAATCCAATGATGATTCTTATTCCGATACTTTCGAAGACAAGTTTCAACCAAATGAGGAATTCGAGGCTCTTGAGCCGAGGAAGCCTACTTTGGAAGAAACTTTTATTCTTTACTCCCAAGGTTTGGAAAGCCTAAATGGTGTTAGAATGAGACTTGGAGAACTTTGAGATGAGATGAATTCTTATGAACAAAACAACGAGGAGGTGGGAACTTGTGTTTCGCCTCAATTTTTCAAAGAATTTCTCATCGAATGTGAATCTTGCTCCCCTGAAATTCAATCTCCTTCCGACGATATGTTGACTGAGATTGAATTTATTTCATTACCGTATATGTTTTCCATCATTGAACCATTAGAATTACCGGTTGATTCCTATGAGTTGGTAGAAACTTTTAAAACTTCTACACTTTTTACCGATAAGGACTCTTTACCAGACCTGTTTTCGATGGAGGTTATCCCCGCGTGTGCACCATCTCCCATTCCAATTGAAAAACCTTTAGGAGATGAGTCGATTTTTCTTGGACCTCAAGTGTATCTTTCCCCCTTATTATCCAAATCCCCCATCATTCCCCAAAAATTGATAATTGGCGATGGTTCATTTCTTCCACCTTACACATGCCTTCTGTTGTTCAAACTGAATTCCTATTTTTTGGGAGGCATGCATTCTAGGGAGGGTCCACCGTCGATCCTCCAAAGTTAAATCGTAGTTTGGGTGGACCCTCAACTATTTAAACTTCTAGTGTATAGTTAGTGTGAGGCCTAAATAGTAGGTTGAAAATAGTTAGCTTTTTAAATTTCTTTCTTTCTTTTTTTTCTTTCCTTTTAATTTAGTCTAATGTAATTAGTTAACTTTTTGTTATTTGTTTTTGCTATGCTCGGTACTAACTTGTTTTGTAGATTTCATTGGACTCATGCTTATGGAGATCGCTCCAATTTTGGGTAATATCGTTCTTTTCCTATCTTTGTGTTGTGTTCTTAATGTGCAATAAGGACAATGCAACATTTAAGTTAGGGGGTGTAGGATATTCTATCCATTTTATGTGTAGTCCACTGATTTGGTTACTTGTTAGTTACTAAGTATACTTGTTTGTAAAAAATTGAAAATTTTCAAAATATTTTCTTTCTTTTTTCTCTTTTGCTTGGGCATTTTGCCTTGTTTCCGATGATAAATTTCAATAATTGCCTGATCCGATAGACAACTCAATGATCCATGTTCTCGATTTTAGAAGTTATTATACTTTAGTCCTCAAATCATTGATATTGTGAATAACTTCATGAATTAAACTCTATCCCTTGAGCACATGCACTTTTCTTGTTATATTAATTTGGTTTAAGATTTTTTAACTCGGTAATCTTTTGTTGCATTGTATATACTTGCACCGAGTAATCTTTGTACCTTCGGTCGTTTGTGAGTGTATAAACTGTTCTTTCCTCAATGAAAATGTTGAATTCATCGGTAATATCTCTATTCTTTCATTGATCGTTCATTAATTGAGTTTATATCTTGAAATGTGTTACTTGAGCATGATTTTCAATATTGTTTTGACTGAAGAATTGCGTAAACTTTATGAAATGATCATAGGCCATCTTTGTAATATCACCTATATTAGCCTTGACCTCACCTTATTTGTTTTTCCTCGTCAATCTCTTTGAGCCTTAATATAACTTTTCATTTCATTAGCCAAAATCCCATAACCAACTCCACATTGGAGTTATAAATCATACATATTACCTTACTTACCTTTGTTTGGAATGTTTCTTCGGATTGAATGATGTTATTGTTTTGTGGTTGTAATTCAAGCATGAAAAGAGTGAGAAAAGAAGAAAGTGTAGTGAAAAAGAAAAAAAAAAGAAAAAAGCAAAAGAAAAGAAAAGAAAACATGAGCAAAAGAAGAAAAGAGAAAGTTGTTTATGTTGTATAGTGCAATAATCCTTGTTACTCTCCTATTGTCAAATCTAATGCTCAATTATGGAACTTGCTTTCCATTTTTTATATTGCCCGCATTCTTTACCATTATCCCGAACACTTTGAATCCGTACATGTTTCCTCCATTTCATAACCTTAGTCTAGCCTACATTAAAGCCCTATAAATTCCTATGTGATCTTAGGGCACATTTAATTTAAAAGTTGAAATAGTTTTAATAATCTGTAAAAATACATTTCGCTTCCTTTAATGAGCGATATCTTTCATTGAGATTACAGTTTTTCATTTTTTATATAGCGTTCTTCATCTGTGACATGTGCGCGTCTTAGTTTCCATTTACATTTACTCTTTATGTCCGCAAGTTCCGTGTGTTACCTCCCTGTTTCGAGTGAATTCATTCGATGAGCGTAATGCCCGTAAGGATTGAATATATGCATGCTTTAATGTCATTTATACGATTTTTTTAAGTTTTTGCCAATTCATACTATGCATGCCCCTCCCCCCCCCCCCCCCCCTCCCACTTTTAAAGCTTCAATTCTATGATGTGCATTCAACCTGTTAATAACAACAGACTTTAGCTTATATTCGTTCAATATGCTAATAACATGTTTGAAATATTTTTGTTGTTGTTGAGTTTGTCTCATGTTGGGTTGGGCATATTTTGAGAAAGCCATATGATGTTTGTGGGTTTCATCCCTGAAAACCCTCACGAGACGACACTCGTCCACTAGGGTAACCTAGGGGTTTAACGGCTTATTGCATACGCTAAATGAAATCGTTCGCTCACGAAAGTGGCATTTATCGCTTTTTTATATATCTCCTATTTTGTGATTTTCTTATAGTTGTTATTTCTTTGAATTTCATTGCTAGGGACCAACGATGTCTAAGTTAGGGGGTGTTATACGTTACGAATATTTCATTTTCCGCTCGTTAACTTATGCATTTTTAGCCCCCTCAGGTACCGTAATTGCTATATTTATGCTTATTAATCATGCAACCTCTGTTTAATGCACTAACATGTTATTTGAGGTATTATTTAACATTTATGGGTGTTACAATACTTAGTATGAAGTTTTGTCACGTTCCGATTAAGTTCCGTAAGAGCTCGCACATTCAGGGACATGTTTGTAATTTCACACTTCGGGATTTTTGCCCGAAGCATTCACGGAAGTTGTATCTCTCGGGACAAGCTTTACGTGGCCATGAACGGTGAGCGAATCAGTATCCGAACAAAACAAAATGGACCTTTAATCGAAGAAGAATTATAAGGATTTAATTTAACATTATTATATTCATATATTAACAATTCAATTAATGACAACCATGTCCTTTTCTCTTTCATTTTACAGGAGACCCAATTAAGCCATGGGTAATTTTTGGCCAAGCTCGGGTTTGTGCTTGGGTTTTGATTTTGCCCAAAACTGGAGCTTTTGTTCGAAATTAAAGCTGGGGTTGCGTGCGAACCGTCAAATAGCTCGGGTTTTTTAAGTACCCATTTCGTGTTTTGGCCATTAATGGAGGTGGCGATTTTTGGTCATTTTTGGACGTGGATATTTCATTTTGGTTCTCGGCCTACGTGTAACACCCCGCCTAATTAAATACTGGGTGATCGGTCCTTTATTAAATTAAAAAGCAGGTAAACGGTTGGCTCATTCTCATCATCACTGTTGCAAAATAATATTTCCAATTTGAACACCCTAAATAATTAAGATAATTGTCAAAACCATTTAAAACCTCATTTTGCCTTTATTAAATACCAATATGAAAACCTTTTTAATAATAACAGTTTAAGAGTCACATAAATAAAACGATAGCAATTACTTCACTACCATTTAAACCATCTGGATAAACCAAACCAAGTTATGAACTATAAATGAAAGCATCCTGATAAGAGTTAACTCCCGAGGAGTACTGAATGCTGGAAAGATCATAAATCTCTGGCAAATCCAACTGGAATAGGAAATCGGGAGACACATGCCCTAACTATGAAGATGTAAAGTAGGAACTGATTTAATGACGAAGTCGTCTAAAGGCAAGGGGCTGCAACTCCCACATAAGCTGCAGCACGTTGTAACAACCCGCGTAATTTTTGGGGTATTTTCAAAATAAAGAGGAAAATTAAATTTTGAGATAAAATTATTTTTATTACTCAAATATGTTGGATTTTATTTTTAAAGATGAGAATTTCAAACGGTTTCGAAATTGGAATTAAAATGGAGTTTTAATTGGATTTTTATTAGATAGAAGAGTCCTCAAAACATAAAACTCTCTAGAAAAAATAATATTTAAAAATATTAAACCTTCCGATTGAGCTAAAAAAAAAATTATAGCTTCCTCTCATCTTCACCTAATTCTCTTTAAAATTTCATTCAATTCCAACGGTCCGATCGTCCGGAATAAAATTTATAGTGTTTGTATCTTATTAGAGTTCTATTAGGAATAGGTTTCTTAATGACTATATAATGACTCTAATTCGTGGATGGACTTTTCAAATAACTTTTTCTCAAACTTTTCAACCAGAAGACCTCTTCAAAATTACTCCCTTTCATATACAAACCATAGCCCAAACTTATTCAAGATTTCAACCTTAGATTAGAAGGCTTATTTGGTGTTTTCTCGAGTTTGATTATTTTCGCGAGAGGAACGTGATAGTGTGATTAGATTTTGAGGCCGAAATTATGTGATGATTCATGTGATGATTTTAAGGTATGGGGTTTTACACAATATGCTCCTTAATCTCGCGAGTGTTTCTCCCTTTGGTTTCATGTGATTATTGACTCATATTTGAATTGTTAAATTCTTTTGGAAATTTGAAAATAATTGTTGGAATCTAATTTCGATTCATGTGGTATTATATTTGGTGTTGATCATGTTGTCATGAGATTTTAATATGGCACTGAAGTTGGGCACCCGCCAATATTCCTTTTTCCGGATATGCTAGAAAAATGCATAGGCGCGGTACGGTGGTGAGGCTTGGTGACCCGGTTAATGTGTTGTTGAGAAATTTAATGATAAAATGCTATTGAGATTTGCATTACTTGATTTGAATATTCGTACTCGTGTTGTTACGCTTTATTCATCGCTAACCTATATTTGTTGAGCATCTTTCCTGTCGTATTGTGTACTTCCCCATATTTTCTTTTAGTGGCAGGTTAGAGCGGATTTTGGGCGCTTGAGATTTATTGGAGATGGATTTTAGCGTGGATTATTTTGGGGAAGGATTTTTAATACAAGATGAGAAGACTTGTATTTATTTATTTTGATGTATAGAGCATTGGGATTTATTTTAGTTGTTGTATTTTATTCGAGAGACTTGTTGTATCTATTTGAAGAGATTGAGATTAGTGGTTTCTCTTTTGTTGTTGTGGGAATTAGATGATCTATACCTTGTTATTTGTGGATTTGGTTAGTTTCATCAATAGTGGCACTCCTTTCTCTCTCCCCGGGCGGACGGGGTGTTACGGAATGGTATCAGAGCTTAGGTATACGACAACCCCCGGGTCTTGGATTTTGGGTCTGTTGCATTTTTGTGGCGTGTATTTTGGAGATAGAATCTTTAGATGATCATTTCGTGTTAGACATCTAGATTAGTTGTGAGGAATTTATTTTTGGTGACGAGTTTATTTTGGAGATTGTTGGCCTGGTGTTTTAGAGTTAGGCATTCGACGAATTTCGAGGGCGAAATTCCATTGTTAGTGGGGAAGTGTAACAACCCGCGTAATTTTTGGGGTATTTTCAAAATAAATGGGAAAATTAAATTTTGAGATAAAATTAGTTTTATTGCTCAAATATGTTGGATTTTATTTTTAAAGATTATAATTTCAAACGGTTTCGGAACTGGAATTAAAATGGAGTTTTAATTGATTTTTTATTAGATTGAAGAGTCATCAAAACATAAAACTCTCTAGAAAAAATAATATTTAAAAATATTAAACCGTCCGATCGAGCTAAGTTTTTTTTTATAGCTTCCTCTCTCTTCACCTAATTCTATTTAAAATTTCATGCAATTCCAACGGTCCGATCGTCCGGAATAAAAAATTTAGTGTTTATATCTAATTAGAGTTCTATTAGGATTAGGTTTCTTAATGACTATATAATGACTCTAATTCGTGGATGGACTTTTCAAATCACTTTTTTTCAAACTTTTCAACCAGAAAACCTCTCCAAAATTACTCCCTTTCATATACAAACCATAGCCCCAAACTTATTCAAGATTTCAACCTTAGATTAGGAGGCTTATTTGGTGTTTTCTCGAGTTTGGGCTAGAACGAGATTTGATTATTTTCGCGAGAGGAACGTGATGGTGTGATTAGATTTTGAGGCTGAAATTATGTGATGATTCATGTGATGATTTTAAGGTATGGGATTTTACACAATATGGTCCTTAATCTCGCGAGTGTTTCTCCCTTTGGTTTCATGTGATTATTGACTCATATTTGAATTGTTAAATTCTTTTGGAAATCTGAAAATATTTGTTGGAATCTAATTTCGATTCATGTGGTATTATATTTGGTGTTGATCATGTTGTCATGAGATTTTAATATGGCACTGAAGTTGGGCACCCACCAATATTCCTTTTTCCGGATATGCTAGAAAAATGCATAGGCGCGGTACGGTGGTGAGGCTTGGTGACCCGGTTAATGTGTTGTTGAGAAATTTATTGATAAAATGCTATTGAGATTTGCATTACTTGATTTGAATATTCGTACTCGTGTTGTTACGCTTTATTCATCGCTAACCTATATTTGTTGAGCATCTTTCCTGTCGTATTGTGTACTTCCCCATATTTTCTTTTAGTGGCAGGTTAGAGCGGATTTTGGGCGCTTGAGATTTATTGGAGATGGATTTTAGCGTGGATTATTTTGGGGAAGGATTTTTAATACAAGATGAGAAGACTTGTATTTATTTATTTTGATGTATAGAGCATTGGGATTTATTTTAGTTGTTGTATTTTATTCGAGAGACTTGTTGTATCTATTTGAAGAGATTGAGATTAGTGGTTTCTCTTTTGTTGTTGTGGGAATTAGATGATCTATACCTTGTTATTTGTGGATTTGGTTAGTTTCATCAATAGTGGCACTCCTTTCTCTCTCCCCGGGCGGACGGGGTGTTACGGAATGGTATCAGAGCTTAGGTATACGACAACCCCCGGGTCTTGGATTTTGGGTCTGTTGCGTTTTTGTGGCGTGTATTTTTGGAGATAGAATCTTTAGATGATCATTTCGTGTTAGACATCTAGATTAGTTGTGAGGAATTTATTTTTGGTGACGAGTTTATTTTGGAGATTGTTGGCCTGGTGTTTTAGAGTTAGGCATTCGACGAATTTCGAGGGCGAAATTCCATTGTTAGTGGGGAAGTGTAACAACCCGCGTAATTTTTGGGGTATTTTCAAAATAAAGGGGAAAATTAAATTTTGAGATAAAATTAGTTTCATTGCTCAAATATGTTGGATTTTATTTTTAAAGATTATAATTTCAAACGGTTTCGGAACTGGAATTAAAATGGAGTTTTAATTGATTTTTTATTAGATTGAAGAGTCATCAAAACATAAAACTCTCTAGAAAAAATAATATTTAAAAATATTAAACCGTCCGATCGAGCTAAGTTTTTTTTTATAGCTTCCTCTCTCTTCACCTAATTCTATTTAAAATTTCATGCAATTCCAACGGTCCGATCGTCCGGAATAAAAATTTTAGTGTTTATATCTAATTAGAGTTCTATTAGGATTAGGTTTCTTAATGACTATATAATGACTCTAATTCGTGGATGGACTTTTCAAATCACTTTTTCTCAAACTTTTCAACCAGAAAACCTCTCCAAAATTACTCCCTTTCATATACAAACCATAGCCCCAAACTTATTCAAGATTTCAACCTTAGATTAGGAGGCTTATTTGGTGTTTTCTCGAGTTTGGGCTAGAACGAGAATTGATTAATTTCGCGAGAGGAACGTGATGGTGTGATTAGATTTTGAGGCTGAAATTATGTGATGATTTTAAGGTATGGGATTTTACACAATATGCTCCTTAATCTCGCGAGTGTTTCTCCCTTTGGTTTCATGTGATTATTGACTCATATTTGAATGGTTAAATTCTATTGGAAATCTGGAAATATTTGTTGGAATCTAATTTCGATTCATGTGATATTTTATTTGGTGTTGAGCATGTTGTCATGAGATTTTAATATGGCACTGAAGTTGGGCACCCGCCAATATTCCTTTTTCCGGATATGCTAGAAAAATGCATAGGCGCGGTACGGTGGTGAGGCCTGATGACCCGGTTAATGTGTTGTTGAGAAATTTATTGATAAAATGCTATTGAGATTTGCATTACTTGATTTGAATATTTGTACTCGTGTTGTTACGCTTTATTCATCGCTAACATATATTTGTTGAGCATCTTTCCTGTCGTATTGTGTACTTCCCCATATTTTCTTTTAGTGGCAGGTTAGAGCGGATTTTGGGCGCTTGAGATTTATTGGAGATGGATTTTAGCGTGGATTATTTTGGGGAAGAATTTTTAATACAAAATGATAAGACTTGTATTTATTTATTTTGATTTAGAGAGCATTGGGATTTATTTTAGTTGTTGTATTTTATTCGAGAGACTTGTTGTATCTATTTGAAGAGATTGAGATTAGTGGTTTCTTTTTTGTTGTTGTGGGAATTAGATGCTCTATACCTTGTTATTTGTGGATTTGGTTAGTTTCATTAATAGTGGCGCTCCTTTCTCTCTCCCCGGGCGGACGGGGTGTTACAGATTGGTATCAGAGCTTAGGTATACGACAACTCTCGGGTCTTGGGTTTTGGGTCTGTTGCGTTTTTGTGGCGCGTATTTTTGGATATAGAATCTTTAGATGATCATTTCGTGTTAGACATCTAGATTAGTTGTGAGGAATTTATTTTTGGTGACGAGTTTATTTTGGAGATTGATGGCCTGGTTTTTTAGAGTTAGGCATTCAACAAATTTCGAGGGCAAAATTCCATTGTTAGTGGGGAAGTGTAACAACCCGCGTAATTTTTGGGGTATTTTCAAAATAAAGTGGAAAATTAAATTTTGAGATAAAATTAGTTTTATTGCTCAAATATGTTGGATTTTATTTTTTAAAGATTATAATTTCAAACGGTTTCGAAATTGGAATTAAAATGGAGTTTTAATTGAATTTTTATTAGATAGAAGAGTCATCAAAACATAAAACTCTCTAGAAAACATAATATTTAAAAATATTAAACAGTCCGATCGAGCTAAGTTTTTTTTTACAGCTTCCTCTCGTCTTCACCTAATTCTATTTAAAATTTCATGCTATTCCTAATGTCCGATCGTCCGGAATAAAAATTTTAGTGTTTATATCTAATTAGAGTTCTATTAGAATTAGGTTTCTTAATGACTATATAATGACTCTAATTCGTGGATGGACTTTTCAAATCACTTTTTCTCAAACTTTTCAACCAGAAGACCTCTCCAAAATTACTCCCTTTCATATACAAACCATAGCCCCAAACTTATTCAAGATTTCAACCTTAGATTAGAAGGCTTATTTGGTGTTTTCTCGAGTTTGGGCTAGAACGAGATTCGATTATTTTCGCGAGAGAAACGTGATGGTGTGATTAGATTTTGAGGCTAATATTATGTGATGATTCATGTGATGATTTTAAGGTATGGGATTTTACACAATATGCTCCTTAATCTCGCGAGTGTTTCTCCCTTTGGTTTCATGTGATTATTGACTCATATTTGAATGGTTAAATTCTATTGGAAATCTGGAAATATTTGTTGGAATCTAATTTCGATTCATGTGATATTTTATTTGGTGTTGAGCATGTTGTCATGAGATTTTAATATGGCACTGAAGTTGGGCACCCGCCAATATTCCTTTTTCCGGATATGCTAGAAAAATGCATAGGCGCGGTACGGTGGTGAGGCCTGATGACCCGGTTAATGTGTTGTTGAGAAATTTATTGATAAAATGCTATTGAGATTTGCATTACTTGATTTGAATATTCGTACTCGTGTTGTTACGCTTTATTCATCGCTAACATATATTTGTTGAGCATCTTTCCTGTCGTATTGTGTACTTCCCCATATTTTCTTTTAGTGGCAGGTTAGAGCGGATTTTGGGCGCTTGAGATTTATTGGAGATGGATTTTAGCGTGGATTATTTTGGGAAAGAATTTTTAATACAAAATGATAAGACTTGTATTTATTTATTTTGATTTAGAGAGCATTGGGATTTATTTTAGTTGTTGTATTTTATTCGAGAGACTTGTTGTATCTATTTGAAGAGATTGAGATTAGTGGTTTCTCTTTTGTTGTTGTGGGAATTAGATGCTCTATACCTTGTTATTTGTGGATTTGGTTAGTTTAATTAATAGTGGCGCTCCTTTCTCTCTCCCCGGGCGGACGGGGTGTTACAGATTGGTATCAGAGCTTAGGTATACGACAACCCTCGGGTCTTGGGTTTTGGGTCTGTTGCGTTTTTGTGGCGCGTATTTTTGGATATAGAATCTTTAGATGATCATTTCGTGTTAGACATCTAGATTAGTTGTGAGGAATTTATTTTTGGTGACGAGTTTATTTTGGAGATTGTTGGCCTGGTTTTTTAGAGTTAGGCATTCGACAAATTTCGAGGGCAAAATTCCATTGTTAGTGGGGAAGTGTAACAACCCGCGTAATTTTTGGGGTATTTTCAAAATAAAGTGGAAAATCAAATTTTGAGAAAAAATTAGTTTTAATCCTCAAATATGTTGGATTTTATTTTTTAAAGATTATAATTTCAAACGGTTTCGAAATTGGAATTAAAATGGAGTTTTAATTGAATTTTTATTAGATAGAAGAGTCATCAAAACATAAAACTCTCTAGAAAAAATAATATTTAAAAATATTAAACCGTCCGATCGAGCTAAGTTTTTTTTTACAGCTTCCTCTCGTCTTCACCTAATTCTATTTAAAATTTCATGCTATTCCTACTGTCCGATCGTCCGGAATAAAAATTTTAGTGTTTATATCTAATTAGAGTTCTATTAGAATTAGGTTTCTTAATGACTATATAATGACTCTAATTCGTGGATGGACTTTACAAATCACTTTTTCTCAAACTTTTCAACCAGAAGACCTCTCCAAAATTACTCCCTTTCATATACAAACCATAGCCCCAAACTTATTCAAGATTTCAACCTTTGATTAGAAGGCTTATTTGGTGTTTTCTCGAGTTTGGGCTAGAACGAGATTCGATTATTTTCGCGAGAGAAACGTGATGGTGTGATTAGATTTTGAGGCTAATATTATGTGATGATTCATGTGATGATTTTAAGGTATGGGATTTTACACAATATGCTCCTTAATCTCGCGAGTGTTTCTCCCTTTGGTTTCATGTGATTATTGACACATATTTGAATGGTTAAATTCTATTGGAAATCTGGAAATATTTGTTGGAATCTAATTTCGATTCATGTGATATTTTATTTGGTGTTGAGCATGTTGTCATGAGATTTTAATATGGCACTGAAGTTGGGCACCCGCCAATATTCCTTTTTCCGGATATGCTAGAAAAATGCATAGGCGCGGTACGGTGGTGAGGCCTGATGACCCGGTTAATGTGTTGTTGAGAAATTTATTGATAAAATGCTATTGAGATTTGCATTACTTGATTTGAATATTCGTACTCGTGTTGTTACGCTTTATTCATCGCTAACTTATATTTGTTGAGCATCTTTCCTGTCGTATTGTGTAATTCCCCATATTTTCTTTTAGTGGCAGGTTAGAGCGGATTTTGTGCGCTTGAGATTTATTGGAGAAGGATTTTAGCGTGGATTATTTTGGGGATGGATTTTTAATACAAGATGAGAAGACTTGTATTTATTTATTTTGATGTATAGAGCATTGGGATTTATTTTAGTTGTTGTATTTTATTCGAGAGACTTGTTGTATCTATTTGAAGAGATTGAGATTAGTGGTTTCTCTTTTGTTGTTGTGGCAATTAGATGCTCTATACCTTGTTATTAGTGGATTTCGTTAGTTTCATCAATAGTGGCGCTCCTTTCTCTCTCCCCGGGCGGACGGGGTGTTACAGATTGGTATCAGAGCTTAGGTATACGACAACCCTCGGGTCTTGGGTTTTGGGTCTGTTGCGTTTTTGTGGCGCGTATTTTTGGAGATAGAATCTTTAGATGATCATTTCGTGTTAGACATCTAGATTAGTTGTGAGGAATTTATTTTTGGTGACGAGTTTAATTTGGAGATTGTTGGCCTGATTTTTTATATTTAGGCATTCGACGAATTTCGAGGGCGAAATTCCATTGTTAGTGGGGAAGTGTAATAACCCGCGTAATTTTTGGGGTATTTTCAAAATAAAGAGGAAAACTAAATTTTGAGATAAAATTAGTTTTATTGCTCAAATATGTTGGATTTTATTTTTAGAGATTACAATTTCAAACGGTTTCGGAATTGGAATTAAAATCGAGTTTTAATTGAATTTTTATTAGATAGAAGAGTCCTCAAAACATAAAACTCTCTAGAAAAAATAATATTTAAAAATATTAAACCTTCCGATCGAGCTAAGTTTTTTTTTATAGCTTCCTCTCGTCCTCACCTAATTCTATTTAAAATATCATGCAATTCCAACGGTCCGATCGTCCGAAATAAAAATTTTAGTGTCTATATCTAATGAGAGTTCTATTAGGATTAGGTTTCTTAATGACTATATAATGACTCTAATTCGTGGATTGACTTTTCAAATCACTTTTTCTCAAACTTTTCAACCAGAAGACCTCTCCAAAATTACTCCCTTTCATATACAAAAAATAGCCCCAAACTTATTCAAGATTTCAACCTTAGATTAGAAGGCTTATTTGGTGTTTTCTCGAGTTTGGGCTAGAACGAGTTTTGATTATTTTCGCGAGAGGAACGTGATGGTGTGATTAGATTTTGAGGCTGATATTATGTGATGATTCTGTGATGATTTTAAGGTATGGGATTTTACACAATATGCTCCTTAATCTCGCGAGTGTTTCTCCCTTTGGTTTCATGTGATTATTGACTCATATTTGAATTATTAAATTCTTTTGGAAATCTGAAAATATTTGTTGGAATCTAATTTCGATTCATGTGGTATTATATTTGGTGTTGAGCATGTTGTCATGAGATTTTAATATGGCACTGAAGTTGGGCACCCGCCAATATTCCTTTTTCCGGTTATGCTAGAAAAATGCATAGGCGCGGTACGGTGGTGAGGCCTGGTGACCCGGTTAATGTGTTGTTGAGAAATTTATTGATAAAATGCTATTGAGATTTGCATTACTTGATTTGAATATTCGTACTCGTGTTTTTACGCTTTATTCATCGCTAACCTATATTTGTTGAACATCTTTCCTGTCGTATTGTGTACTTCCCCATATTTTCTTTTAGTGGCAGGTTAGAGCGGATTTTGGGCGCTTGAGATTTATTGGAGATGGATTTTAGCGTGGATTATTTTGGGGAAGGATTTTTAATACAAGATGAGAAGACTTGTATTTATTTATTTTGATGTATAGAGCATTGGAATTTATTTTAGTTGTTGTATTTTATTCGAGAGACTTGTTGTATCTATTTGAAGAGATTGAGATTAGTCGTTTCTCTTTTGTTGTTGTGGGAATTAGATGCTCTATACCTTGTTATTTGTGGATTTGGTTAGTTTCATCAATAGTGGCGCTCCTTTCTCTCTCCCCGGGCGGACGGGGTGTTACAGATTGGTATCAGAGCTCAGGTATACGACAACCCTCGGGTCTTGGATTTTGGGTCTGTTGCGTTTTTGTGGCGCGTATTTTTGGAGATAGAATCTATAGATGATCATTTCGTGTTAGACATCTAGATTAGTTGTGAGGAATTTATTTTTGGTGACGAGTTTATTTTGGAGATTGTTGGCCTGGTTTTTGAGAGTTAGGCATTCGACGAATTTCGAGGGCGAAATTCCATTGTTAGTGGGGAAGTGTAACAACCCGCGTAATTTTTGGGGTATTTTCAAAATAAAGGGGAAAATTAAATTTTGAGATAAAATTAGTTTTATTGCTCAAATATGTTGGATTTTATTTTTAAAGATTATAATTTCAAACGGTTTCGGAATTGGAATTAAAATGGAGTTTCAATTGATTTTTTATTAGATAGAAGAGTCATCAAAACATAAAACTCTCTAGAAAAAATAATATTTAAAAATATTAAACCGTCCGATCGAGATAAGTTTTTTTTATAGCTTCCTCTCGTCTTCATCTAATTCTATTTAAAATTTCATGCAATTCCAACGTTCCGATCGTCCGCAATAAAAATTTTAGTGTCTATATCTAATGAGAGTTCTATTAGGATTAGGTTTCTTAATGACTATATAATGACTCTAATTCGTGGATGGACTTTTCAAATCACTTTTTCTCAAACTTTTCAACCAGAAGACCTCTCCAAAATTACTCCCTTTCATATACAAACCATAGCCCCAAACTTATTCAAGATTTCAACCTTAGATTAGAAGGCTTATTTGGTGTTTTCTCGAGTTTGGGCTCGAACGAGTTTTGATTATTTTCGCGAGAGGAACGTGATGGTGTGATTAGATTTTGAGGCTAAAATTATGTGATGATTCATGTGCTGATTTTAAGGTATGGGATTTTACACAATATGCTCCTTAATCTCGCGAGTGTTTCTCACTTTGGTTTCATGTGATTATTGACTCATATTTGAATTGTTAAATTCTTTTGGAAATCTGAAAATATTTGTTGGAATCTAATTTCGATTCATGTGGTATAATATTTGGTGTTGAGCATGTTGTCATGAGATTTTAAGATGGCACTGAAGTTGGGCACCCGCCAATATTCCATTTTCCGGATATGCTAGAAAAATGCATAGGCGCGGTACGGTGGTGAGGCCTGGTGACCCGATTAATGTGTTTTTGAGAAATTTATTGATAAAATGATATTGAGATTTGCATTACATGATTTGAATATTCGTACTCGTGTTTTTACGCTTTATTCATCGCTAACCTATATTTGTTGAGCATCTTTCCTGTCGTATTGTGTACTTCCCCATATTTTCTTTTAGTGGCAGGTTAGAGCGGATTTTGGGCGCTTGAGATTTATTGGAGATGGATTTTCGCGTGGATTATTTTGGGGAAGGATTTTTAATACAAGATGAGAAGACTTGTATTTATTTATTTTGATGTATAGAGCATTGGGATTTATTTTAGTTGTTGTATTTTATTCGAGAAACTTGTTGTATCTATTTGAAGAGATTGAGATTAGTGGTTTCTCTTTTGTTGTTGTGGGAATTAGACGCTCTATACCTTCTTATTAGTGGATTTCGTTAGTTTCATCAATAGTGGCGCTCCTTTCTCTCTCCCAGGGCGGACGGGGTGTTACAGATTGGTATCAGAGCTTAGGTATACGACAACCCTCGGGTCTTAGGTTTTGGGTCTGTTGCGTTTTTATGGCGCGTATTTTTGGAGATTGAATCTTTAGATGATCATTTCGTGTTAGACATCTAGATTAGTTGTGAGGAATTTATTTTTGGTGACGAGTTTATTTTGGAGATTGTTGGCTTGGTTTTTGAGAGTTAGGCATTCGACGAATTTCGAGGGCGAAATTTCATTGTTAGTGGGGAAGTGTAACAACCCGCGTAATTTTTGGGGTATTTTCAAAATAAAGGTGAAAATTAAATTTTGAGATAAAATTAGTTTTATTGCTCAAATATGTTGGATTTTATTTTTAAAGATTATAATTTCAAACGGTTTTGGAATTGGAATTAAAATGGAGTTTTAATTGATTTTTTATTAGATAGAAGAGTCCTCAAAACATAAAACTCTCTAGAAAAAATAATATTTAAAAAAAAACTAAACTGTCCGATCGAGATAAGTTTTTTTTTATAGCTTCCTCTCATCTTCACATAATTCTATTTAAAATTTCATGCAATTCCAACGGTCCGATCGTCCGAAATAAAAAATTTAGTGTTTATATCTAATAAGAGTTCTATTAGGATTAGGTTTCTTAATGACTATATAATGACTCTAATTCGTGGATGGACTTTTCAAATCACTTTTTCTCAAACTTTTCAACCAGAAGAGCTCTCCAAAATTACTCCCTTTCATATACAAACCATAGCCCCAAACTTATTCAAGATTTCAACCTTAGATTAGAAGGCTTATTTGGTGTTTTCTCGAGTTTGGGCTAGAACGAGATTTGATTATTTTCGCGAGAGGAACGTGATGGTGTGATTAGATTTTGAGGCTGAAATTATGTGATGATTCATGTGATGATTTTAAGGTATGGGATTTTACACAATATGCTCCTTAATCTCGCGAGTGTTTCTCCCTTTGGTTTCATGTGATTATTGACTCATATTTGAATTGTAAAATTCTTTTGGAAATCTGAAAATATTTGTTGGAATCTAATTTCAATTCATGTGGTATTATATTTGGTGTTGAGAATGTTGTCATGAGATTTTAATATGGCACTGAAGTTGGGCACCCTCCAATATTCCTTTTTCCGGATATGCTAGAAAAATGCATAGGCGCGGTACGGTGGTGAGGCCTGGTGACCCGGTTAATGTGTTGTTGAGAAATTTATTGATAAAATGCTATTGAGATTTGCGTTACTTGATTTGAATATTCGTACTCGTGTTGTTACGCTTTATTCATCGCTAACCTATATTTGTTGAGCATCTTTCCTGTCGTATTGTGTACTTCCCCATATTTTCTTTTAGTGGCAGGTTAGAGCGGATTTTGGGCGCTTGAGATTTATTGGAGATGGATTTTAGCGTGGATTATTTTGGGGAAGGATTTTTAATACAAGATGAGAAGACTTGTATTTATTTATTTTGATGTATAGAGCATTGGGATTTATTTTAGTTGTTGTATTTTATTCGAGAGACTTGTTGTATCTATTTGAAGAGATTGAGATTAGTGGTTTCTCTTTTGTTGTTGTGACAATTAGATGCTCTATACCTTGTTATTAGTGGATTTCGTTAGTTTCATCAATAGTGGCGCTCCTTTCTCTCTCCCCGGGCGGACGGGGTGTTACAGATTGGTATCAGAGCTTAGGTATACGACAACCCTCGGGTCTTGGGTTTTGGGTCTGTTGCGTTTTTGTGGCGCGTATTTTTGGAGATAGAATCTTTAGATGATCATTTCGTGTTAGACATCTTGATTAGTTGTGAGGAATTTATTTTTGGTGACGAGTTTAATTTGGAGATTGTTGGCCAGGTTTTTTAGAGTTAGGTATTCGACGAATTTCGAGGGCGAAATTCCATTGTTAGTGGGGAAGTGTAACAACCCGCGTAATTTTTGGGGTATTTTCAAAATAAAGGGGAAAATTAAATTTTGAGATAAAATTAGTTTTATTGCTCAAATATGTTGGATTTTATTTTTAAAGATTATAATTTGAAACGGTTTCAGAATTGGAATTAAAATGGAGTTTTAATTGAATTTTTATTAGATAGTAGAGTCCTCAAAACATAAAACTCTCTAGAAAAAATAATATTTAAAAATATTAAACTTCCGACCGTGCTAAGTTTTTTTTCTTAGCTTCCTCTCGTCTTCACCGAATTTTATTTAAAATTTAATGCAATTCCAACGGTCCGATCGTCCGGAATAAAAATTTTAGTGTTTATATCTAATTAGAGTTCTATTAGGATTAGGTTTCTTAATGACTATATAATGACTATATAATGACTTTAATTCGTGGATGGACTTTTCAAATCACTTTTTCTCAAACTTTTCAACCAGAAGACCTCTCCAAAATTACTCCGTTTCATATACAAACCATAGCCTCAAACTTATTCAAGATTTCAACCTTAGATTAGAAGGCTTATTTGGTGTTTTCTCGAGTTTGGGTTAGAACGAGATTTGATTATTTTCGCGGGAGGAACATGATGGTGTGATTAGATTTTGAGGCTAATATTATGTGATGATTCATGTGATGATTTTAAGGTATGGGATTTTACACAATATGGTCCTTAATCTCGCGAGTGTTTCTCCCTTTGGTTTCATGTGATTATTGACTCATATTTGAATTGTCAAATTCTTTTGGAAATCTGAAAATATTTATTGGAATCTAATTTCGATTCATGTGGTATTATATTTGGTGTTGAGAATGTTGTCATGAGATTTTAATATGGCACTGAAGTTGGGCACCCGCCAATATTCCTTTTCCGGATATGCTAGAAAAATGCATAGGCGCGGTACGGTGGTGAGGCCTGGTGACCCGGTTAATGTGTTGTTGAGAAATTTATTGATAAAATGCTATTGAGATTTGCATTACTTGATTTGAATATTCGTACTCGTGTTGTTACGCTTTATTCGTCGCTAACCTATATTTGTTGAGCATCTTTCCTGTCGTATTGTGTACTTCCCCATATTTTCTTTTAGTGGCAGGTTAGAGAGGATTTTGGGCGTTTGAGATTTATTGGAGATGGATTTTAGCGTGGATTATTTTGGGGAAGGATTTTTAATACAAGATGAGAAGACTTGTATTTATTTATTTTGATGTATAGAGCATTGGGATTTATTTTAGTTGTTGTATTTTATTCGAGAGACTTGTTGTATCTATTTGAAGAGATTGAGATTAGTGGTTTCTCTTTTGTTGTTGTGGGAATTAGATGATCTATACCTTGTTATTTGTGGATTTGGTTAGTTTCATCAATAGTGGCACTCCTTTCTCTCTCCCCGGGCGGACGGGGTGTTACGGAATGGTATCAGAGCTTAGGTATACGACAACCCTCGGGTCTTGGGTTTTGGGTCTGTTGCGTTTTTGTGGCGCGTATTTTTGGATATTGAATCTTTAGATGATCATTTCATGTTAGACATCTAGATTAGTTGTGAGGAATTTATTTTTGGTGGCGAGTTTATTTTGGATATTGTTGGCCTGGTTTTTGAGAGTTAGGCGTTCGACGAATTTCGAGGGCGAAATTCCATTGTTAGTGGGGAAGTGTAACAACCCGCGTAATTTTTGGGGTATTTTCAAAATAAAGGGGACAATTAAATTTTGAGATAAAATTAATTTTATTGCTCAAATATGTTGGATTTTATTTTTAAAGATTATAATTTCAAACGGTTTCGGAATTGGAATTAAAATGGAGTTTTAATTGATTTTTTATTAGACAGAAGAGTCCTCAAAACATAAAACTCTCTAGAAAAAATAATATTTAAAAAATATTAAACCGTCCGATCGAGATAAGTTTTTTTTTATAGCTTCCTCTCATCTTCACATAATTCTATTTAAAATTTCATGCAATTCCAACGGTCCGATCGTCCGAAATAAAAAATTTAGTGTTTATATCTAATTAGAGTTCTATTAGGATTAGGTTTCTTAATGACTATATAATGACTCTAATTCGTGGAAGGACTTTTCAAATCACTTTTTCTCAAACTTTTCAACCAGAAGAGCTCTCCAAAATTACTCCCTTTCATACACAAACCATAGCCCAAAATTTATTCAAGATTTCAACCTTAGATTAGAAGGCTTATTTGGTGTTTTCTCGTGTTTGGGCTAGAACGAGATTTGATTATTTTCGCGAGAGGAACGTGATGGTGTGATTAGATTTTGAGGCTGAAATTATGTGATGATTCATGTGATGATTTTAAGGTATGGGATTTTACACAATATGCTCCTTAATCTCGCGAGTGTTTCTCCCTTTGGTTTCATGTGATTATTGACTCATATTTGAATTGTAAAATTCTTTTGGAAATCTGAAAATATTTGTTGGAATCTAATTTCAATTCATGTGGTATTATATTTGGTGTTGAGCATGTTGTCATGAGATTTTAATATGGCACTGAAGTTGGGCACCCGCCAATATTCCTTTTTCCGGATATGCTAGAAAAATGCATAGGCGCGGTACGGTGGTGAGGCCTGGTGACCCGGTTAATGTGTTGTTGAGAAATTTATTGATTAAATGCTATTGAGATTTGCGTTACTTGATTTGAATATTCGTACTCGTGTTGTTACGCTTTATTCATCGCTAACCTATATTTGTTGAGCATCTTTCCTGTCGTATTGTGTACTTCCCCATATTTTCTTTTAGTGGCAGGTTAGAGCGGATTTTGGGCGCTTGAGATTTATTGGAGATGGATTTTAGCGTGGATTATTTTGGGGAAGGATTTTTAATACAAGATGAGAAGACTTGTATTTATTTATTTTGATGTATAGAGCATTGGGATTTATTTTAGTTGTTGTATTTTATTCGAGAGACTTGTTGTATCTATTTGAAGAGATTGAGATTAGTGGTTTCTCTTTTGTTGTTGTGGCAATTAGATGCTCTATACCTTGTTATTAGTGGATTTCGTTAGTTTCATCCATAGTGGCGCTCCTTTCTCTCTCCCCGGGCGGACGGGGTGTTACAGATTGGTATCAGAGCTTAGGTATACGACAACCCTCGGGTCTTGGGTTTTGGGTCTGTTGCGTTTTTGTGGCGCGTATTTTTGGAGATAGAATCTTTAGATGATCATTTCGTGTTAGACATCTAGATTAGTTGTGAGTAATTTATTTTTGGTGACGAGTTTATTTTGGAGATTGTTGGCCAGGTTTTTGAGAGTTAGGCATTCGACGAATTTCGAGGGCGAAATTCCATTGTTAGTGGGGAAGTGTAACAACCCGCGTAATTTTTGGGGTATTTTCAAAATAAAGGGGAAAATTAAATTTTGAGATAAAATTAGTTTTATTGCTCAAACATGTTGGATTTTATTTTTAAAGATTATAATTTCAAACGATTTCAGAATTGGAATTAAAATGGAGTTTTAATTGAATTTTTATTAGATAGTAGAGTCCTCAAAACATAAAACTCTCTATAAAAAATAATATTTAAAAATATTAAACCGTCCGATCGTGCTAAGTTTTTTTTCTTAGCTTCCTCTCGTCTTCACCTAATTTATTTAAAATTTCATGCAATTCCAACGGTCCGATCGTCCGGAATAAAAATTTTAGTGTTTATATCTAATTAGAGTTCTATTAGGATTAGGTTTCTTAATGACTATATAATGACTATATAATGACTCTAATTCGTGGAAGGACTTTTCAAATCACTTTTTCTCAAACTTTTCAACCAGAAGAGCTCTCCAAAATTACTCCCTTTCATACACAAACCATAGCCCAAAATTTATTCAAGATTTCAACCTTAGATTAGAAGGCTTATTTGGTGTTTTCTCGTGTTTGGGCTAGAACGAGATTTGATTATTTTCGCGAGAGGAACGTGATGGTGTGATTAGATTTTGAGGCTGAAATTATGTGATGATTCATGTGATGATTTTAAGGTATGGGATTTTACACAATATGCTCCTTAATCTCGCGAGTGTTTCTCCCTTTGGTTTCATGTGATTATTGACTCATATTTGAATTGTAAAATTCTTTTGGAAATCTGAAAATATTTGTTGGAATCTAATTTCAATTCATGTGGTATTATATTTGGTGTTGAGCATGTTGTCATGAGATTTTAATATGGCACTGAAGTTGGGCACCCGCCAATATTCCTTTTTCCGGATATGCTAGAAAAATGCATAGGCGCGGTACGGTGGTGAGGCCTGGTGACCCGGTTAATGTGTTGTTGAGAAATTTATTGATTAAATGCTATTGAGATTTGCGTTACTTGATTTGAATATTCGTACTCGTGTTGTTACGCTTTATTCATCGCTAACCTATATTTGTTGAACATCTTTCCTGTCGTATTGTGTACTTCCCCATATTTTCTTTTAGTGGCAGGTTAGAGCGGATTTTGGGCGCTTGAGATTTATTGGAGATGGATTTTAGCGTGGATTATTTTGGGGAAGGATTTTTAATACAAGATGAGAAGACTTGTATTTATTTATTTTGATGTATAGAGCATTGGGATTTATTTTAGTTGTTGTATTTTATTCGAGAGACTTGTTGTATCTATTTGAAGAGATTGAGATTAGTGGTTTCTCTTTTGTTGTTGTGGCAATTAGATGCTCTATACCTTGTTATTAGTGGATTTCGTTAGTTTCATCCATAGTGGCGCTCCTTTCTCTCTCCCCGGGCGGACGGGGTGTTACAGATTGGTATCAGAGCTTAGGTATACGACAACCCTCGGGTCTTGGGTTTTGGGTCTGTTGCGTTTTTGTGGCGCGTATTTTTGGAGATAGAATCTTTAGATGATCATTTCGTGTTAGACATCTAGATTAGTTGTGAGTAATTTATTTTTGGTGACGAGTTTATTTTGGAGATTGTTGGCCAGGTTTTTGAGAGTTAGGCATTCGACGAATTTCGAGGGCGAAATTCCATTGTTAGTGGGGAAGTGTAACAACCCGCGTAATTTTTGGGGTATTTTCAAAATAAAGGGGAAAATTAAATTTTGAGATAAAATTAGTTTTATTGCTCAAACATGTTGGATTTTATTTTTAAAGATTATAATTTCAAACGATTTCAGAATTGGAATTAAAATGGAGTTTTAATTGAATTTTTATTAGATAGTAGAGTCCTCAAAACATAAAACTCTCTAGAAAAAATAATATTTAAAAATATTAAACCGTCCGATCGTGCTAAGTTTTTTTTCTTAGCTTCCTCTCGTCTTCACCTAATTTATTTAAAATTTAATGCAATTCCAACGGTCCGATCGTCCGGAATAAAAATTTTAGTGTTTATATCTAATTAGAGTTCTATTAGGATTAGGTTTCTTAATGACTATATAATGACTATATAATGACTTTAATTCGTGGATGGACTTTTCAAATCACTTTTTCTCAAACTTTTCAACCAGAAGACCTCTCCAAAATTACTCCCTTTCATATACAAACCATAGCCTCAAACTTATTCAAGATTTCAACCTTAGATTAGAAGGCTTATTTGGTGTTTTCTCGAGTTTGGGTTAGAACGAGATTTGATTATTTTCGCGGGAGGAACATGATGGTGTGATTAGATTTTGAGGCTAATATTATGTGATGATTCATGTGATGATTTTAAGGTATGGGATTTTACACAATATGCTCCTTAATCTCGCGAGTGTTTCTCCCTTTGGTTTCATGTGATTATTGACTCATATTTGAATTGTAAAATTCTTTTGGAAATCTGAAAATATTTGTTGGAATCTAATTTCGATTCATATGGTATTATATTTGGTGTTGAGAATGTTGTCATGAGATTTTAATATGGCACTGAAGTTGGGCACCCGCTAATATTCCTTTTCCGGATATGCTAGAAAAATGCATAGGCGCGGTATGGTGGTGAGGCCTGGTGACCCGGTTAATGTGTTGTTGAGAAATTTATTGATAAAATGCTATTGAGATTTGCATTACTTGATTTGAATATTCGTACTCGTGTTGTTACGCTTTATTCGTCGCTAACCTATATTTGTTGAGCATCTTTCCTGTCATATTGTGTACTTCCCCATATTTTCTTTTAGTGGCAGGTTAGAGAGGATTTTGGGCGGTTGAGATTTATTGGAGATGGATTTTAGCGTGGATTATTTTGGGGAAGGATTTTTAATACAAGATGAGAAGACTTGTATTTATTTATTTTGATGTACAGAGCATTGGTATTTATTTTAGTTGTTGTATTTTATTCGAGAGACTAGTTGTATCTATTTGAAGAGATTGAGATTAGTGGTTTCTCTTTTGTTGTTGTGGGAATTAGATGCTCTATACCTTGTTATTTGTGGATTTGGTTAGTTTCATCAATAGTGGCTCTCCTTTCTCTCTCCCGGGGCGGACGGGGTGTTACAGATTGGTATCAGAGCTTAGGTATACGACAACCCTCGGGTCTTGGGTTTTGGGTCTGTTGCGTTTTTGTGGCGCGTATTTTTGGATATTGAATCTTTAGATGATCATTTCGTGTTAGACATCTAGATTAGTTGTGAGGAATTTATTTTTGGTGACGAGTTTATTTTGGAGATTGTTGGCCTGGTTTTTAAGAGTTAGGCGTTCGACGAATTTCGAGGGCGAAATTCCATTGTTAGTGGGGAAGTGTAACAACCCGCGTAATTTTTGGGGTATTTTCAAAATAGAGGGGAAAATTAAATTTTGAGATAAAATTAGTTTTATTGCTCAAATATGTTGGATTTTATTTTTAAAGATTATAATTTCAAACGGTTTTGGAATTGGAATTAAAATGGAGTTTTAATTGATTTTTTATTAGATAGAAGAGTCCTCAAAACATAAAACTCTCTAGAAAAAATAATATATATAAAATATTAAACCGTCCGATCGAGATAAGTTTTTTTTTATAGCTTCCTCTCATCTTCACATAATTCTATTTAAAATTTCATGCAATTCCAACGGTCCGATTGTCCGAAATAAAAAATTTAGTGTTTATATCTAATTAGAGTTCTATTAGGATTAGGTTTCTTAATGACTATATAATGACTCTAATTCGTGGATGAACTTTTCAAATCACTTTTTCTCAAACTTTTCAACCAGAAGAGCTCTCCAAAATTACCCCCTTTCATATACAAACCATAGCCCAAAACTTATTCAAGATTTCAACCTTAGATTAGAAGGCTTATTTGGGTTTTCTCGAGTTTGGGCTAGAACGAGATTTGATTATTTTCGCGAGAGGAACGTGATGGTGTGATTAGATTTTGAGGCTGAAATTATGTGATGATTCATGTGATGATTTTAAGGTATGGGATTTTACACAATATGCTCCTTAATCTCGCGAGTGTTTCTCCCTTTGGTTTCATGTGATTATTGACTCATATTTGAATTGTAAAATTCTTTTGGAAATCTGAAAATATTTGTTGGAATCTAATTTCAATTCATGTGGTATTATATTTGGTGTTGAGCATGTTGTCATGAGATTTTAATATGGCACTAAAGTTGGGCACCCGCCAATATTCCTTTTTCCGGATATGCTAGAAAAATGCATAGGCGCGGTATGGTGGTCAGGCCTGGTGACCCGGTTAATGTGTTGTTGAGAAATTTATTGATAAAATGCTATTGAGATTTGAGTTACTTGATTTGAATATTCGTACTCGTGTTGTTACGCTTTATTCATCGCTAACCTATATTTGTTGAGCATCTTTCCTGTCGTATTGTGTACTTCCCCATATTTTCTTTTAGTGGCAGGTTAGAGCGGATTTTGGGCGCTTGAGATTTATTGGAGGTGGATTTTAGCGTGGATTATTTTGGGGAAGGATTTTTAATACAAGATGAGAAGACTTGTATTTATTTATTTTGATGTATAGAGCATTGGGATTTATTTTAGTTGTTGTATTTTATTCGAGAGACTTGTTGTATCTATTTGAAGAGATTGAGATTAGTGGTTTCTCTTTTATTGTTGTGGCAATTAGATGCTCTATACCTTGTTATTAGTGGATTTCGTTAGTTTCATCAATAGTGGCGCTCCTTTCTCTCTCCCAGGGCGGACGGGGTGTTACAGATTGGTATCAGAGCTTAGGTATACGACAACCCTCGGGTCTTGCGTTTTGGGTCTGTTGCGTTTTTGTGGCGCGTATTTTTGGAGATAGAATCTTTAGATGATCATTTCGTGTTAGACATCTAGATTAGTTGTGAGGAATTTATTTTTGGTGACGAGTTTATTTTGGAGATTGTTGGCCAGGTTTTTGAGAGTTAGGCATTCGACGAATTTCGAGGGCGAAATTTCATTGTTAGTGGGGAAGTGTAACAACCCGCGTAATTTTTGGGGTATTTTCAAAATAAAGGGGAAAATTAAATTTTGAGATAAAATTAGTTTTATTGCTCAAACATGTTGGATTTTATTTTTAAAGATTATAATTTCAAACGGTTTCAGAATTGGAATTAAAATGGAGTTTTAATTGAATTTTTATTAGATAGTAGAGTCCTCAAAACATAAAACTCTCTAGAAAAAATAATATTTAAAAATATTAAACCTTCCGATCGTGCTAAGTTTTTTTTCTTAGCTTCCTCTCGTCTTCACCTAATTTTATTTAAAATTTCATGCAATTCCAACGGTCCGATCGTCCGGAATAAAAATTTTAGTGTTTATATCTAATTAGAGTTCTATTAGGATTAGGTTTCTTAATGACTATATAATGACTATATAATGACTTTAGTTCGTGGATGGACTTTTCAAATCACTTTTTCTCAAACTTTTCAACCAGAAGACCTCTCCAAAATTACTCCCTTTCATATACAAACCATAGCCTCAAACTTATTCAAGATTTCAACCTTAGATTAGAAGGCTTATTTGGTGTTTTCTCGAGTTTGGGTTAAAACGAGATTTGATTATTTTCGCGGGAGGAACATGATGGTGTGATTAGATTTTGAGGCTAATATTATGTGATGATTCATGTGATGATTTTAAGGTATGGGATTTTACACAATATGCTCCTTAATCTCGCGAGTGTTTCTCCCTTTGGTTTCATGTGATTATTGACTCATATTTGAATTGTCAAATTCTTTTGGAAATCTGAAAATATTTGTTGGAATCTAATTTCGATTCATGTGGTATTATATTTGGTGTTGAGAATGTTGTCATGAGATTTTAATATGGCACTGAAGTTGGGCACCCGCCAATATTCCTTTTCCGGATATGCTAGAAAAATGCATAGGCGCGGTACGGTGGTGAGGCCTGGTGACCCGGTTAATGTGTTGTTGAGAAATTTATTGATAAAATGCTATTGAGATTTGCATTACTTGATTTGAATATTCGTACTCGTGTTGTTACGCTTTATTCGTCGCTAACCTATATTTGTTGAGCATCTTTCCTGTCGTATTGTGTACTTCCCCATATTTTCTTTTAGTGGCAGGTTAGAGAGGATTTTGGGCGGTTGAGATTTATTGGAGATGGATTTTAGCGTGGATTATTTTGGGGAAGGATTTTTAATACAAGATGAGAAGACTTGTATTAATTTATTTTGATGTACAGAGCATTGGTATTTATTTTAGTTGTTGTATTTTATTCGAGAGACTAGTTGTATCTATTTGAAGAGATTGAGATTAGTGGTTTCTCTTTTGTTGTTGTGGGAATTAGATGCTCTATACCTTGTTATTTGTGGATTTGGTTAGTTTCATCAGTAGTGGTTCTCCTTTCTCTCTCCCGGGGCGGACAGGGTGTTACAGATTTGTATCAGAGCTTAGGTATACGACAACCCTCGGGTCTTGGGTTTTGGGTCTGTTGCGTTTTTGTGGCGCGTATTTTTGGATATTGAATCTTTAGATGATCATTTCGTGTTAGACATCTAGATTAGTTGTGAGGAATTTATTTTTGGTGACGAGTTTATTTTGGAGATTGTTGGCCTGGTTTTTGAGAGTTAGGCGTTCGACGAATTTCGAGGGCGAAATTCCATTGTTAGTGGGGAAGTGTAACAACCCGCGTAATTTTTGGGGTATTTTCAAAATAAAGGGGAAAATTAAATTTTGAGATAAAATTAATTTTATTGCTCAAATATGTTGGATTTTATTTTTAAAGATTATAATTTCAAACGGTTTCGGAATTGGAATTAAAATGGAGTTTTAATTGATTTTTTATTAGATAGAAGAGTCATCAAAACATAAAACTCTCTAGAAAAAATAATATTTAAAAAATATTAAACCGTCCGATCGAGATAAGTTTTTTTTTATAGCTTCCTCTCATCTACACATAATTCTATTTAAAATTACATGCTATTCCAACGGTCCGATCGTCCGAAATAAAAAATTTAGTGTTTATATCTAATTAGAGTTCTATTAGGATTAAGTTTCTTAATGACTATATAATGACTCTAATTCGTGGATGGACTTTTCAAATCACTTTTTCTCAAACTTTTCAACCAGAAGAGCTCTCCAAAATTACTCCCTTTCATATACAAACCATAGCCCAAAACTTATTCAAGATTTCAACCTTAGATTAGAAGGCTTATTTGGTGTTTTCTCGAGTTTGGGCTAGAACGAGATTTGATTATTTTCGCGAGAGGAACGTGATGGTGTGATTAGATTTTGAGGCTGAAATTATGTGATGATTCATGTGATGATTTTAAGGTATGGGATTTTACACAATATGCTCCTTAATCTCGCGAGTGTTTCTCCCTTTGGTTTCATGTGATTATTGACTCATATTTGAATTGTAAAATTCTTTTGGAAATCTGAAAATATTTGTTGGAATCTAATTTCAATTCATGTGGTATTATATTTGGTGTTGAGCATGTTGTCATGAGATTTTAATATGGCACTGAAGTTGGGCACCCGCCAATATTCCTTTTTCCGGATATGCTAGAAAAATGCATAGGCGCGGTACGGTGGTGAGGCCTGGTGACCCGGTTAATGTGTTGTTGAGAAATTTATTGATTAAATGCTATTGAGATTTGCATTACTTGATTTGAATATTCGTACTCGTGTTGTTACGCTTTATTCATCGCTAACCTATATTTGTTGAGCATCTTTCCTGTCGTATTGTGTACTTCCCCATATTTTCTTTTAGTGGCAGGTTAGAGCGGATTTTGGGCGCTTGAGATTTATTGGAGATGGATTTTAGCGTGGATTATTTTGGGGAAGGATTTTTAATACAAGATGAGAAGACTTGTATTTATTTATTTTGATGTATAGAGCATTGGGATTTATTTTAGTTGTTGTATTTTATTCGAGAGACTTGTTGTATCTATTTGAAGAGATTGAGATTAGTGGTTTCTCTTTTGTTGTTGTGGCAATTAGATGCTCTATACCTTGTTATTAGTGGATTTCGTTAGTTTCATCAATAGTGGCGCTCCTTTCTCTCTCCCCGGGCGGACGGGGTGTTACAGATTGGTATCAGAGCTTAGGTATACGACAACCCTCGGGTCTTGGGTTTTGGGTCTGTTGCGTTTTTGTGGCGCGTATTTTTGGAGATAGAATCTTTAGATGATCATTTCGTGTTAGACATCTAGATTAGTTGTGAGGAATTTATTTTTGGTGACGAGTTTATTTTGGAGATTGTTGGCCAGGTTTTTGAGAGTTAGGCATTCGACGAATTTCGAGGGCGAAATTCCATTGTTAGTGGGGAAGTGTAACAACCCGCGTAATTTTTGGGGTATTTTCAAAAATAAAGGGGAAAATTTAATTTTGAGATAAAATTAGTTTTATTGCTCAAATATGTGGGATTTTATTTTTAAAGAGTATAATTTCAAACGGTTTCAGAATTGGAATTAAAATGGAGTTTTAATTGAATTTTTATTAGATAGTAGAGTCCTCAAAACATAAAACTCTCTAGAAAAAATAATATTTAAAAATATTAAACGGTCCGATCGTGCTAAGTTTTTTTTCTTAGCTTCCTCTCGTCTTCACCTAATTTTATTTAAAATTTCATGCAATTCCAACGGTCCGATCGTCCGGAATAAAAATTTTAGTGTTTATATCTAATTAGAGTTCTATTAGGATTAGGTTTCTTAATGACTATATAATGACTTTAATTCGTTGATGGACTTTTCAAATCACTTTTTCTCAAACTTTTCAACCAGAAGACCTCTCCAAAATTACTCCCTTTCATATACAAACCATAGCCCCAAACTTATTCAAGATTTCAACCTTAGATTAGAAGGCTTATTTGGTGTTTTCTCGAGTTTGGGTTAGAACGAGATTTGATTATTTTCGCGGGAGGAACATGATGGTGTGATTAGATTTTGAGGCTAATATTATGTGATGATTCATGTGATGATTTTAAGGTATGGGATTTTACACAATATGCTCCTTAATCTCGCGAGTGTTTCTCCCTTTGGTTTCATGTGATTATTGACTCATATTTGAATTGTCAAATTCTTTTGGAAATCTGAAAATATTTGTTGGAATCTAATTTCGATTCATGTGGTATTATATTTGGTGTTGAGAATGTTGTCATGAGATTTTAATATGGCACTGAAGTTGGGCACCCGCCAATATTCCTTTTCCGGATATGCTAGAAAAATGCATAGGCGCGGTACGGTGGTGAGGCCTGGTGACCCGGTTAATGTGTTGTTGAGAAATTTATTGATAAAATGCTATTGAGATTTGCATTACTTGATTTGAATATTCGTACTCGTGTTGTTACGCTTTATTCGTCGCTAACCTATATTTGTTGAGCATCTTTCCTGTCATATTGTGTACTTCCCCATATTTTCTTTTAGTGGCAGGTTAGAGAGGATTTTGGGCGGTTGAGATTTATTGGAGATGGATTTTAGCGTGGATTATTTTGGGGAAGGATTTTTAATACAAGATGAGAAGACTTGTATTTATTTATTTTGATGTACAGAGCATTGGTATTTATTTTAGTTGTTGTATTTTATTCGAGAGACTAGTTGTATCTATTTGAAGAGATTGAGACTAGTGGTTTCTCTTTTGTTGTTGTGGGAATTAGATGCTCTATACCTTGTTATTTGTGGATTTGGTTAGTTTCATCAATAGTGACTCTCCTTTCTCTCTCCCGGGGCGGACGGGGTGTTACAGATTGGTATCAGAGCTTAGGTATACGACAACCCTCGGGTCTTGGGTTTTTGGTATGTTGCGTTTTTGTGGCGCGTATTTTTGGATATTGAATCTTTAGATGATCATTTCGTGTTAGAAATCTAGATTAGTTGTGAGGAATTTATTTTTGGTGACGAGTTTATTTTGGAGATTGTTGGCCTGGTTTTTGAGAGTTAGGCGTTCGACGAATTTCGAGGGCGAAATTCTATTGTTAGTGGGGAAGTGTAACAACCCGCGTAATTTTTGGGATATTTTCAAAATAAAGGGGAAAATTAAATTTTGAGATAAAATTAGTTTTATTCCTCAAATATGTTGGATTTTATTTTTAAAGATTATAATTTCAAACGGTTTTGGAATTGGAATTAAAATGGAGTTTTAATTGATTTTTTATTAGATAGAAGAGTCCTCAAAACAAAAAACTCTCTAGAAAAAATAATATTTAAAAAATATTAAACCGTCCGATCGAGATAAGTTTTTTTTATAGCTTCCTCTCATCTTCACATAATTCTATTTAAAATTTCATGCAATTCCAACGGTCCGATCGTCCGAAATAAAAAATTTAGTGTTTATATCTAATTAGAGTTCTATTAGGATTAGGTTTCTTAATGACTATATAATGACTCTAATTCGTGGATGGACTTTTCAAATCACTTTTTCTCAAACTTTTCAACCAGAAGAGCTCTCAAAAATTACTCCCTTTCATATACAAACCATAGCCCAAAACTTATTAAAGATTTCAACCTTAGATTAGAAGGCTTATTTGGGTTTTCTCGAGTTTGGGCTAGAACGAGATTTGATTATTTTCGCGAGAGGAACGTGATGGTTTGATTAGATTTTGAGGCTGAAATTATGTGATGATTCATGTGATGATTTTAAGGTATGGGATTTTACACAATATGCTCCTTAATCTCGCGAGTGTTTCTCCCTTTGGTTTCATGTGATTATTGACTCATATTTGAATTGTAAAATTCTTTTGGAAATCTGAAAATATTTGTTGGAATCTAATTTCAATTCATGTGGTATTATATTTGGTGTTGAGCATGTTTTCATGAGATTTTAATATGGCACTGAAGTTGGGCACCCGCCAATATTCCTTTTTCAGGATATGCTAGAAAAATGCATAGGCGCGGTACGGTAGTGAGGCCTGGGGACCTGGTTAATGTGTTGTTGAGAAATTTATTGATAAAATGCTATTGAGATTTGCGTTACTTGATTTGAATATTCATACTCGTGTTGTTACGCTTTATTCATCGCTAACCTATATTTGTTGAGCATCTTTCCTGTCGTATTGTGTACTTCCCCATATTTTCTTTTAGTGGCAGGTTAGAGCGGATTTTAGGCGCTTGAGATTTATTGGAGATGGATTTTAGCGTGGATTATTTTGGGGAAGGATTTTTAATACAAGATGAGAAGACTTGTATTTATTTATTTTGATGTATAGAGCATTGGGATTTATTTTAGTTGTTGTATTTTATTCGAGAGACTTGTTGTATCTATTTGAAGAGATTGAGATTAGTGGTTTCTCTTTTGTTGTTGTGGCAATTAGATGCTCTATACCTTGTTATTAGTGGATTTCGTTAGTTTCATCAATAGTGGCGCTCCTTTCTCTCTCCCCGGGCGGACGGGGTGTTACAGATTGGTATCAGAGCTTAGGTATACGACAACCCTCGGATCTTGGGTTTTGGGTCTGTTGCGTTTTTGTGGCGCGTATTTTTGGAGATAGAATCTTTAGATGATCATTTCGTGTTAGACATCTAGATTAGTTGTGAGGAATTTATTTTTGGTGACGAGTTTATTTTGGAGATTGTTGGCCAGGTTTTTGAGAGTTAGGCATTCGACGAATTTCGAGGGTGAAATTCCATTGTTAGTGGGGAAGTGTAACAACCCGCGTAATTTTTGGGGTATTTTCAAAATAAAGGGGAAAATTAAATTTTGAGATAAAATTAGTTTTATTGCTCAAATATGTGGGATTTTATTTTTAAAGATTATAATTTCAAACGGTTTCAGAATTGGAATTAAAATGGAGTTTTAATTGAATTTTTATTAGATAGTAGAGTCCTCAAAACATAAAACTCTCTAGAAAAAATAATATTTAAAAATATTAAACAGTCCGATCGTGCTAAGTTTTTTTCTTAGCTTCCTCTCGTCTTCACCTAATTTTATTTAAAATTTCATGCAATTCCAACGGTCCGATCGTCCGGAATAAAAATTTTAGTGTTTATATCTAATTAGAGTTCTATTAGGATTAGGTTTCTTAATGACTATATAATGACTTTAATTCGTGGATGGACTTTTCAAATCACTTTTTCTCAAACTTTTCAACCAGAAGACCTCTCCAAAATTACTCCCTTTCATATACAAACCATAGCCCCAAACTTATTCAAGATTTCAACCTTAGATTAGAAGGCTTATTTGGTGTTTTCTCGAGTTTGGGTTAGAACAAGATTTGATTATTTTCGCGGGAGGAACATGATGGTGTGATTAGATTTTGAGGCTAATATTATGTGATGATTCATGTGATGATTTTAAGGTATGGGATTTTACACAATATGCTCCTTAATCTCGCGAGTGTTTCTCCTTTTGGTTTCATGTGATTATTGACTCATATTTGAATTGTCAAATTCTTTTCGAAATCTGAAAATATTTGTTGGAATCTAATTTCGATTCATGTGGTATTATATTTGGTGTTGAGAATGTTGTCATGAGATTTTAATATGGCACTAAAGTTGGGCACCCGCCAATATTCCTTTTCCGGATATGCTAGAAAAATGCATAGGCACGGTACGGTGGTGAGGCTTGGTGACCCGGTTAATGTGTTGTTGAGAAATTTATTGATAAAATGCTATTGAAATTTGCATTTCTTGATTTGAATATTCGTACTCGTGTTGTTACGCTTTATTCGTCGCTAACCTATATTTGTTGAGCATCTTTCCTGTCATATTGTGTACTTCCCCATATTTTCTTTTAGTGGCAGGTTAGAGAGGATTTTGGGCGGTTGAGATTTATTGGAGATGGATTTTAGCGTGGATTATTTTGGGGAAGGATTTTTAATACAAGATGAGAAGACTTGTATTTATTTATTTTGATGTACAGAGCATTGGTATTTATTTTAGTTGTTGTATTTTATTCGAGAGACTAGTTGTATCTATTTGAAGAGATTGAGATTAGTGGTTTCTCTTTTGTTGTTGTGGGAATTAGATGCTCTATACCTTGTTATTTGTGGATTTGGTTACTTTCATCAATAGTGGCTCTCCTTTCTCTCTCCCGGGGCGGACGGGGTGTTACAGATTGGTATCAGAGCTTAGGTATACGACAACCCTCGGGTCTTGGGTTTTGGGTATGTTGCGTCTTTGTGGCGCGTATTTTTGGAGATAGAATCTTTAGATGATCATTTCGTGTTAGACATCTAGATTAGTTGTGAGGAATTTATTGTTGGTGACGAGTTTATTTTGGAGATTGTTGGCCTGGTTTTTGAGAGTTAGGCGTTCGACGAATTTCGAGGGCGAAATTTCATTGTTAGTGGAGAAGTGTAACAACCCGTGTAATTTTTGGGGTATTTTCAAAATAAAGGGGAAAATTAAATTTTGAGATAAAATTAGTTTTATTGCTCAAATATGTTGGATTTTATTTTTAAAGATTATAATTTCAAACGGTTTTGGAATTGGAATTAAAATGGAGTTTTATTTGATTTTTTATTAGATAGCAGAGTCCTCAAAACATTAAACTCTCTAGAAAAAATAATATTTAAAAAATATTAAACTGTCCGATCGAGATAAGTTTTTTTTTATAGCTTCCTCTCATCTTCACATAATTCTATTTACAATTTCATGCAATTCCAACGGTCCGATCGTCCGAAATAAAAAATTTAGTGTTTATATCTAATTAGAGTTCTATTAGGATTAGGTTTCTTAATGACTATATAATGACTCTAATTCGTGGATGGACTTTTCAAATCACTTTTTCTCAAACTTTTCAACCAGAAGAGCTCTCCAAAATTACTCCCTTTCATATACAAACCATAGCCCAAAACTTATTCAAGATTTCAACCTTAGATTAGAAGGCTTATTTGGTGTTTTCTCGAGTTTGGGCTAGAACGAGATTTGATTATTTTCGCGAGAGGAACGTGATGGTGTGATTAGATATTGAGGCTGAAATTATGTGATGATTCATGTGATGATTTTAAGGTATGGGATTTTACACAATATGCTCCTTAATCTCGCGAGTGTTTCTCCCTTTGGTTTCATGTGATTATTGACTCATATTTGAATTGTAAAATTCTTTTGGAAATCTGAAAATATTTGTTGGAATCTAATTTCAATTCATGTGGTATATTTGGTGTTGAGCATGTTGTCATGAGATTTTAATATGGCACTGAAGTTGGGCACCCGCCAATATTCCTTTTCCGGATATGCTAGAAAAATGCATAGGCGCGGTACGGTGGTGAGGCCTGGTGACCCGGTTAATGTGTTGTTGAGAAATTTATTGATAAAATGCTATTGAGATTTGCATTACTTGATTTGAATATTCGTACTCGTGTTGTTACGCTTTATTCATCGCTAACCTATATTTGTTGAGCATCTTTCCTGTCGTATTGTGTACTTCCCCATATTTTCTTTTAGTGGCAGGTTAGAGAGGATTTTGGGCGGTTGAGATTTATTGGAGATGGATTTTAGCGTGGATTATTTTGGGGAAGGATTTTTAATACAAGATGAGAAGACTTGTATTTATTTATTTTGATGTACAGGGCATTGGTATTTATTTTAGTTGTTGTATTTTATTCGAGAGACTAGTTGTATCTATTTGAAGAGATTGAGATTAGTGGTTTCTCTTTTGTTGTTGTGGGAATTAGATGCTCTATACCTTGTTATTTGTGGATTTGGTTAGTTTCATCAATAGTGGCTCTCCTTTCTCTCTCCCGGGGCGGACGGGGTGTTACAGATTGGTATCAGAGCTTAGGTATACGACAACCCTCGGGTCTTGGGTTTTGGGTCTGTTGCGTTTTTGTGGCGCGTATTTTTGGATATTGAATCTTTAGATGATCATTTCGTGTTAGACATCTAGATTAGTTGTGAGGAATTTATTTTTGGTGACGAGTTTATTTTGGAGATTGTTGGCCTGGTTTTTAAGAGTTAGGCGTTCGACGAATTTCGAGGGCGAAATTCCATTGTTAGTGGGGAAGTGTAACAACCCGCGTAATTTTTGGGGTATTTTCAAAATAGAGGGGAAAATTAAATTTTGAGATAAAATTAGTTTTATTGCTCAAATATGTTGGATTTTATTTTTAAAGATTATAATTTCAAACGGTTTTGGAATTGGAATTAAAATGGAGTTTTAATTGATTTTTTATTAGATAGAAGAGTCCTCAAAACATAAAACTCTCTAGAAAAAATAATATTTAAAAAATATTAAACGGTCCGATCGAGATAAGTTTTTTTTATAGCTTCCTCTCATCTTCACATAATTCTATTTAAAATTTCATGCAATTCCAACGGTCCGATCGTCCGAAATAAAAAATTTAGTGTTTATATCTAATTAGAGTTCTATTAGGATTAGGTTTCTTAATGACTATATAATGACTCTAATTCGTGGATGGACTTTTCAAATCACTTTTTCTCAAACTTTTCAACTAGAAGAGCTCTCCAACATTACTCCCTTTCATATACAAACCATAGCCCAAAACTTATTCAAGATTTCAACCTTAGATTAGAAGGCTTATTTGGTGTTTTCTCGAGTTTGGGCTAGAACGAGATTTGATTATTTTCGCGAGAGGAACGTGTTGGTGTGATTAGATTTTGAGGCTGAAATTATGTGATGATTCATGTGATGATTTTAAGGTATGGGATTTTACACAATATGCTCCTTAATCTCGCGAGTGTTTCTCCCTTTGGTTTCATGTGATTATTGACTCATATTTGAATTGTAAAATTCTTTTGGAAATCTGAAAATATTTGTTGGAATCTAATTTCAATTCATGTGGTATTATATTTGGTGTTGAGCATGTTGTCATGAGATTTTAATATGGCACTGAAGTTGGGCACCCGCCAATATTCCTTTTCCGGATATGCTAGAAAAATGCTTAGGCGCGGTACGGTGGTGAGGCCTGGTGACCCGGTTAATGTGTTGTTGAGAAATTTATTGATAAAATGCTATTGAGATTTGCATTACTTGATTTGAATATTCGTACTCGTGTTGTTACGCTTTATTCATCGCTAACCTATATTTGTTGAGCATCTTTCCTGTCGTATTGTGTACTTCCCCATATTTTCTTTTAGTGGCAGGTTAAAGAGGATTTTGGGCGGTTGAGATTTATTGGAGATGGATTTTAGCGTGGATTATTTTGGGGAAGGATTTTTAATACAAGATGAGAAGACTTGTATTTATTTATTTTGATGTACAGAGCATTGGTATTTATTTTAGTTGTTGTATTTTATTCGAGAGACTAGTTGTATCTATTTGAAGAGATTGAGATTAGTGGTTTCTCTTTTGTTGTTGTGGGAATTAGATGCTCTATACCTTGTTATTTGTGGATTTGGTTAGTTTCATCAATAGTGGCTCTCCTTTCTCTCTCCCGGGGCGGACGGGGTGTTACAGATTGGTATCAGAGCTTAGGTATACGACAACCCTCGGGTCTTGGGTTTTGGGTCTGTTGCGTTTTTGTGGCGCGTATTTTTGGATATTGAATCTTTAGATGATCATTTCGTGTTAGACATATAGATTAGTTGTGAGTAATTTATTTTTGGTGACGAGTTTATTTATGAGATTGTTGGCCTGGTTTTTGAGAGTTAGGCGTTCGACGAATTTCGAGGGCGAAATTCCATTGTTAGTGGGGAAGTGTAACAACCCGCGTAATTTTTGGGGTATTTTCAAAATAGAGGGGAAAATTAAATTTTGAGATAAAATTAGTTTTATTGCTCAAATATGTTGGATTTTATTTTTAAAGATTATAATTTCAAACGGTTTCGAAATTGGAATTAAAATGGAGTTTTAATTGAATTTTTATTAGATAGAAGAGTCCTCAAAACATAAAACTCTCTAGAAAAAATAATATTTAAAAATATTAAACCGTCCGATCGAGCTAAGTTTTTTTTATATCTTCCTCCCGTCTTCACCTAATTCTATTTAAAATTTCATACAATTCCAACGCCCCGATCGTCCGGATTAAAAAATTTAGTGTTTATATCTAATTAGAGTTCTATTAGCATTAGCTTTCTTAATGACTATATAATGACTCTAATTCGTGGATGGACTTTCCAAATAACTTTTTCTCAAACTTTTCAACCAGTAGACCTCTCCAAAATTACTCCCTTTCATATACAAACCATAGCCCCAAACTTATTCCAGATTTCAACCTTAGATTAGAAGGCTTATTTGGTGTTTTCTCGAGTTTGGGCTAGAACGAGATTTGATTATTTTCGCGAGAGGAACGTGATGGTGTGATTAGATTTTGAGGCTGAAATTATGTGATGATTTTAAGGTATGGGATTTTACACAATATGCTCCTTAATCTCGCGAGTGTTTCTCCCTTTGGTTTCATGTGATTATTGACTCATGTTTGAATTGTAAAATTCTTTTGGAAATCTGAAAATATTTGTTGGAATCTAATTTCGATTCTTGTGGTATTATATTTGGTGTTGAGCATGTTGTCATGAGATTTTAATATGGCACTGAAGTTGGGCACCCGCCAATATTCCTTTTTTCGGATATGCTAGAAAAATGCATAGGCGCGGTACGGTGGTGAGGCCTGGTGACCCGGTTAATGTGTTGTTGAGAAATTTATTGATAAAATGCTATTGAGATTTGCGTTACTTGATTTGAATATTCATACTCGTGTTGTTACGCTTTATTCATCGCTAACCTATATTTGTTGAGCATCTTTCCTGTCGTATTGTGTACTTCCCCATATTTTCTTTTAGTGGCAGGTTAGAGCGGATTTTGGGCGCTTGAGATTTATTGGAGATGGATTTTAGCGTGGATTATTTTGGGGAAGGATTTTTAATACAAGATGAGAAGACTTTTATTTATTTAGTTTGATGTATAGAGCATTGGGATTTATTTTAGTTGTTGTATTTTATTCGAGAGACTTGCTGTATCTATTTGGAGAGATTGAGATTAGTGGTTTCTCTTTTGTTGTTGTGGCAATTAGATGCTCTATACCTTGTTATTTGTGGATTTGGTTGGTTTCATCAATAGTGGCGCTCCTTTCTCTCTCCCCGGGCGGACGGGGTGTTACGGAATGGTATCAGAGAGCTTAGGTATACGACAACCCTCGGGTCTTGGGTTTTGGGTCTGTTGCGTCTTTGTGGCGCGTATTTTTGGAGATAGAATCTTTAGATGATCATTTCGTGTTAGACATCTAGATTAGTTGTGAGGAATTTATTTTTGGTGACGAGTTTATTTTGGAGATTGTTGGCCTGGTTTTTGAGAGTTAGGCATTCGACGAATTTCGAGGGCGAAATTTCATTGTTAGTGGGTAAGTGTAACAACCCGTGTAATTTTTGGAGTATTTTCAAAATAAAGTGAAAAAATAAATTTTGAGATAAAATTAGTTTTATTGCTCAAATATGTTGCATTTTATTTTAAAAGATTATAATTTCAAACGGTTTCGGAATTGGAATTAAAATGGAGTTTTAATTGAATTTTTATTAGATAGAAGAGTCCTCAAAACATAAAACTCTCTAGAAAAAATAATATTTAAAAATATTAAACGGTCCGATCGAGCTATGTTTTTTTTATAGCTTCCTCTCGTCTTCGCCTAATTCTATTTAACATTTCATGCAATTCCAACGGTCCGATCGTCCGGAATAAAAAATTTAGTGTTTATATCTAATTAGAGTTCTATTAGGATTAGGTTTCTTAATGACTATATAATGACTCTAATTCGTGGATGGACTTTTCAAATCATTTTTTCTCAAACTTTTCAACCAGAAGACCTCTCCAAAATTACTCCCTTTCATATACAAACCATAGCCCCAAACTTATTCAAGATTTCAACCTTAGATTAGAAGGCTTATTTGGTGTTTTCTCGAGTTTGGGCTAGAACGAGATTTGATTATTTTCGCGAGAGGAACGTGATGGTGTGATTAGATTTTGAGGCTGAAATTATGTGATGATTCATGTGATGATTTTAAGGTATGGAGTTTTACACAATATGCACCTTTATTTCGCGAGTGTTTCTCCCTTTAGTTTCATGTGATTATTGACTCATATTTGAATTGTCAAATTCTTTTGGAAATCTGAAAATATTTGTTGGAATCTAATTTCGATTCATGTGGTATTATATTTCGTGTTGAGCATGTTGTCATGATATTTTAATATGGCACTGAAGTTGGGCACCCGCCAATATTCCTTTTTCCGGATAAGCTAGAAAATGCATAGGCGCGGTACGGTGGTGAGGCATGGTGACCCGGTTAATGTGTTGTTGAGAAATTTATTGATAAAATGCTATTGATATTTGCATTACTTGATTTGAATATTCGTACTTGTGTTGTTACGCTTTATTCATCGCTAACCTATATTTGTTGAGCATCTTTCCTGTCATATTGTGTACTTCCCCATATTTTCTTTTAGTGGCAGGTTAGAGCGGATTTTGGGCACTTGAGATTTATTGGAGATGGATTTTAGCGTGGATTATTTTGGGGAAGGATTTTTAATACAAGATGAGAAGACTTGTATTTATTTTTTTTGATGTATAGAGCATTGGGATTTATTTTAGTTGTTGTATTTTATTCGAGAGAATTGTTGTATCTATTTAAAGAGATTGAGATTTGTGGTTTCTCTTTTGTTGTTGTGGGAATTAGATGCTCTATACCTTGTTATTTGTGGATTTGGTTAGTTTCATCAATAGTGGCGCTCCTTTCTCTCTCCCCGGGCGGACGGGGTGTTAGAGATTGGTATCAGAGCTTAGGTATACGACAAGCCTCACGTCTTGGGTTTTGGGTCTGTTGCATTTTTGTGGCGCGTATTTTTGGAGATAGAATCTTTAGATGATCGTTTCGTGTTAGACATCTAGATCAGTTGTGAGGAATTTATTTTTGGTGACGAGTTTATTTTGGAGATAGTTGCCCTGATTTTTGAGAGTTAGCCATTCGATGAATTTTGAAGGAGAAATTCCATTATTAGTGGGGAAGTGTAACAACCCGCGTAATTTTTGAGGTATTTTCAAAATAAGGAGGAAAATTAAATTTTGAGATAAAATTAGTTTTATTTCTCAAATATGTTGGATTTTATTTTTAAAGATGAGAATTTCAAACGGTTTCTGAATTGGAATTAAAATGGAGTTTTAATTGAATTTTTATTAGATAGAAGAGTCCTCAAAACATAAAACTCTCAAGATAAAATAATATTTAAAAATATTAAACCGTCCGATCGAGCTAAGTTTTTTTTCTAGCTTCCTCTCGTCTTCGCCTAATTCTATTTAAAATTTCATGCAATTCCAACGGTTCGATCGTCCAAAATAAAAAATTTAGTGTTTATATCTAATTAGAGTTCTATTAGGATTAGGTTTCTTAATGACTATATAATGACTCTAATTCGTTGATGGACTTTTCAAATCACTTTTTCTCAAACTTTTCAACCAGAAGACCTCTCCAAAATTACTCTCTTTCATATACAAACCATAGCCCCAAACTTATTCAAGATTTCAACCTTAGATTAGAAGGCTTATTTGGTGTTTTCTCGAGTTTGGGCTAGAACGAGATTTGATTATTTTCGCGAGAGGAACGTGATGGTGTGATTAGATTTTGTGGCTGAAATTATGTGATGATTCTTGTGATGATTTTAAGGTATGGGATTTTACAAAATATGCTCCTTAATCTCGCGAGTGTTTCTCCCTTTGGTTTCATGTGATTATTGACTCATATTTGAATTGTTAAATGCTTTTGGAAATCTGAAAATATTTGTTGGAATCAAATTTCGATTCATGTGGTATTATATTTGGTGTTGAGCATGTTGTCATGAGATTTTAATATGGCACTGAAGTTGGGCACCCGCCAATATTCCTTTTTTCGGATATGCTAGAAAAATGCATAGGCGCGGTACGGTGGTGAGGCCTGGTGACCCGGTTAATGTGTTGTTGAGAAATTTATTGATAAAATGCTATTGAGATTTGCATTACTTGATTTGAATATTCGTACTCGTTTTGTTACGCTTTATTCATCACTAACCTAAATTTGTTGAGCATCTTTCCTGTCGTATTGTGTACTTCCCTATATTTTCTTTTAGTGGCAGGTGAGCGCGGATTTTGGGCGCTTGAGATTTATTGGAGATGGATTTTAGCGTGGATTATTTTTGGGAATGATTTTTAATATAAGATGAGAAGACTTGTATTTATTTATTTTGAGGTATAGAGCATTGGGATTTATTTTAGTTGTTGTATTTTATCCGAGAGACTTGTTGTATCTATTTGAAAAGATTGAGATTAGTGGTTTCTCTTTTGTTGTTATGGGAATTAGATGCTATATACCTTGTTATTTGTGGATTTGGTTAGTTTCATCAATAGGGGCGCTCCTTTCTCTCTCCCCGGGCGGACGGGGTGTTACAGAATGGTATCAGAGCTTAGGTATACGACAACCCTCGGGTCTTGGGTTTTGGGTCTGTTGCGTTTTTGTGGCGCGTATTTTTGGATATAGAATCTTTAGATGATCATTTCGTGTTAGACATCTAGATTAGTTGTGAGGAATTTATTTTTGGTGACGAGTTTATTTTGGAGATTGTTGGCCTGGTTTTTGAGAGTTAGGCATTCGACGAATTTCGAGGGCGAAATTCCATTGTTAATGGGGAAGTGTAACAACCCGCGTAATTTTTGGGGTATTTTCAAAATAAAGGGGAAAATTAATTTTTGAGATAAAATTAGTTTTATTGCTCAAATATGATGGATTTTATTTTTAAAGATTATACTTTCAAACGGTTTCGGAATTGGAATTAAAATGGAGTTTTAATTGAATTTTTATTAGATAGAAGAGTCCTCAAAACATAAAACTCTCTAGAAAAAATAATATTTAAAAATATTAAACCGTCCGATCGAGCTAAGTTTTTTTTTATAGCTTCCTCTCGTCTTCACCTAATTCTATTTAAAATTTCATACAATTCCAACGCTCTGATCGTCCGGATTAAAAAATTTAGTGTTTATATCTAATTAGAGTTCTATTAGCATTAGGTTTCTTAATGACTATATAATGACTCTAATTCGTGGATGGACTTTCCAAATCACTTTTTCTCAAACTTTTCAACCAGTAGACCTCTCCAAAATTACTCTTTTTTATATACAAACCATAGACCCAAACTTATTCAAGATTTCAACCTTAGATTAGAAGGCTTATTTGGTGTTTTCTCGAGTTTGGGCTAGAACGAGATTTGATTATTTTAGCGTGAGGAACGTGATAGTGTGATTAGATTTTGAGGCTGAAATTATGTGATGATTTTAAGTTATGGGGTTTTACACAATATGCTCCTTAATCTCGCTAGTGTTTCTCCATTTGGTTTCATGTGATTATTAACTCATATTTGAATTGTTAAATTCTTTTGGAAATCTGAAAATATTTGTTGGAATATAATTTCGATTCATGTGGTATTATATTTAGTGTTGATAATGTTGTCATGAGATTTTAATATGGCACTGAAGTTGGTCACCCGCCAATATTCCTTTTTCCGGATATGCTAGAAAAATGCATAGGCGCGGTACAGTGGTGAGGCCTGGTGACCCGGTTAATGTGTTGTAGAAAAATTTATTGATGAAATGCTACTGAGATTTTCATTACTTGATTTGAATATTCGTACTCGTGTTGTTACGCTTTATTCATCGCTAACCTATATTTGTTGAACATCTTTCCTGTCGTATTGTGTACTTCCTCATATTTTCTTTTAGTGGCAGGTTAGCGCGGATTTTGGGCGCTTGAGATTTATTGGAGATGGATTTTAGCGTGGATTATTTTTGGGAAGGATTATTAATACAAGATGAGAAGACTTGTATTTATTTATTTTGATGTATAGAGAATTGGGATTTATTTTAGTTGTTGTATTTTATTCGAGAGACTTGTTGTATCTATTTGAAGAGATTGAGATTAGTGGTTTCTCTTTTGTTGTTGTGGGAATTAGATGCTCTATACCTTGTTATTTGCGGATTTGGTTAGTTTCATCAATAGTGGCGCTCCTTTCTCTCTCCTCGGGTGGACGGGTTGTTACAGAATGGTATCAGAGCTTAGGTATACGACAACCCTCGGGTCTTGGGTTTTGGGTCTGTTGCGTTTTTGTGGCGCGTATTTTTGGAGATAGAATCTTTAGATTATCGTTTCGTGTTAGACATCTAGATTAGTTGTGAGGAATTTATTTTTGGTGATGAGTTTATTTTGGAGATTTATTGCCCTGATTTTTTAGAGTTAGGCATTCAACGAATTTTGAGGGCAAAATTCCATTGTTAGTGGGGAAGTGTAACAACCCGCGTAATTTTTAGGGTATTTTCAAAATAAATAGGAAAATTAAATTTTCAGGTAAAATTAGTTTTATTGCTCAAATATGTTGGATTTTATTTTTTGAGATTATAATTTCAAACGGTTTCTAAATTGGAATTGAAATGGAGTTTTAATTGAATTTTTATTAGATAGAAGAGTCCTCAAAACATAAAAATCTCTAGAAAAAATAATATTTAAAAATATTAAACCATCCGATCGAGCTAATTTTTTTTTTTAGCTTCCTCTCGTCTTCACCTAATTCTATTTAAAATTTCATGCAATTCCAACGGTCCGATCGTCCGGAATAAAAAATTTAGTGTTTATATCTAATTAGAGTTCTTTTAGGATTAGGTTTCTCAATGACTATATAATGACTCTAATTCGTTGATGGACTTTTCAAATCACTTTTTCTCAAACTTTTCAACCAAAAGACCTCTCCAAAATTTCTCCCTTTCATATACAAACCATAGCCCCAAACTTATTCAGGATTTCAACCTTAGATTAGAAGGCTTATTTGGTGTTTTCTCGAGTTTGGGCTAGAACGAGATATGATTATTTTCGCGAGAGGAACGTGATAGTGTGATTAGATTTTGGGGCTGAAAATATGTGATGATTCATGTGATGATTTTAAGGTATGGGGTTTTACACAATATGCTCCTTAATCTCGCGAGTGTTTCTCCCTTTGGTTTCATGTGATTATTGACTCATTTTTGAATTGTTAAATTCTTTTGGAAATCGAAAAATATTTTTTGGAATCTAATTTCGACTCATGTGGTATTATATTTCTTGTCGAGCATGTTGTCATGAGATTTTAATATGGCACTGAAGTTGGGCACCCGCCAATATTCCTTTTTCCGGATATGCTAGAAAAATGCATAGGCGCGGTACGGTGGTGAGGCCTGGTGACCCGGTGTGACAACCCGCTCACCAAAATAAGGGGTGGCCAGCCCAATACTCCAATATAACGGAATCATGGATGGAATCATTCTCAGCATCATAATAAAAATATAGAGTATCCAGGATAACCACCCAATATTTCAGAAAACAGGTTGCCATAAATTTTGATTTGAAAGTAAATAAATGAAAACAAACAACCCAATTCCTGAAAGATAAGGGAAACCCCAAGACATATATAAATGATACAACAAGAATACGATAAAAAGACCGGATATGTAACCGATCACTAAACTGATACACCAAATATACACAAGTACAATAAGTTACTTATTACATTTCATTAGACATTTACAAAAGCTTGGGCCTCTCGCCCGAATAAAAGACTTAATCTTAACTAGAATAAAAATGAAAACGTCTATACCAAGTGTATCCCGTAATACCCGCAATGCATCACGGCTCGTCGAAAACATCGGAATAGGAATTCAAATCAGGCATCCTTGCGGCGGAGTACCTGAGCAGAGACAAGATGAATATGCAACAAGAAATGTAACCAGGTCAGGGCCCGGTTCTATATGATTACCAGATGAATAAAGAGTATGATAAATCATGAAGAAAGAGAAATAAGAAGCAACCTATACAATTTAAAACATAAGCTAAGCAGGAACAAAAATAAGAAGCATTAGACTAAAAACTTCATCAAATGTGCCAATTATTTCATATATCCATTCCTTAGCAGGAAGTATATATTTATAATCACAATCTTTTGCTCTTTAAGGAAATTTTATCTCAATTTTACCTTTTGTAAAAATCCTTTCCTTATCAGGAAAATAATCATTTTCAAATGCTCTTTGTGGCATTCCATCATGCTCTTTATGGCATAACAAATACATCAAGTCCCACTTGATTATGAACTGTTATATTTATATACATATAACGAATTCTAAGACCGCCCGTCCGGGTTTCCCCACTGTGCGCGCCCCTAAATGACCATCATCTTCCAGGGCCTATCATTAGACAACCTAGGCACCTATATCGTAAGACGTCGGGAAGCGGCCATGAGCCTGCGGGGTAGTCAAGACCACACCCGGAATCTCCTACCCATCGCAGAAAAATATACAACAATAAGCGCTCCCATGGCCTAGGACTGTATCCACCCTGCATTCATTAGCCAGGGGGCTTCACCTCACGTGCGGACTTCCCTTATGATGTCATTTAGAGAGGTGTGTTTAAGCCATTTTATTTATCATAAAAAAATCAAGTAAATCATTATTTACCGGTTTCATGATTAAGTAAATTATCATATACTAATATCAATGCCATTTCCATTTATACGTTTCATTTTATCCGAAACCCTTACCATTTACTTTTGTAAATAATCTAACTTACTATCCAGAGTCATACGATAGTTTATATCAACACTACAACCTCAAAGGAGTAAATAAACTCTTCATCATCTCCCAAGCATTTTTGGATGTTATTTTAAAACCCCAAGGTTATCATCTTTCGAAGGAATGAAATAACTTTCAATTTATTCTCCAAACTCACCTTTATGGCGTTATGATGAACACCGAGGTTAACATAGCTCAATCGAACTTTTAAAATCTCCCAACATTCTTTTGGGGTGGTAATATAAACCATCAAAACTAGTATAGCTTAATTAAGCTTCTATGGTCTCCCGAACATAACACTACATCTCCTAGTTTTATAATAATTAACTAGAAGAAAAGAATGCCCTATCATTAATAGGCCTAACCCCGGAAAAGTCCCCACATAAACCATTCCTAATGTAGGGTAGACAACTAACTCATCTCACACTCTAGGACTCTAAGTTTACTTCATTCAAGAAGGTTCCTAATCCCTATATTTAAAGAAAAGAATTGAAATTGAGTTATAAAATTAACTCAAAAATAGCAGGAAAACGAATCGATTCGCCCTAGCGAATCGATTCACCCAAAAAGCGAATCGGTTCGGACTACTAAACCAACATTATGCAATTGGTCGAATCGATTCGGCCTTAACCCGAATCGATTCGGGTTATGCAGACCTGGAAGCTACCCCTTACCGAATCGATTCGTCCAAGGGCCGAATCGATTCGGTCCTGGGATTTTGCCAAAAATGGCTACGAAGGGTTATGAACCCTAAATTGTCTAAACCCCAAATCTCTTCCATCTTACACACAACCAACAACAATAGTCTACCCCAAAACACCCCACATGGTTTATAACAACTATAACCCAAAATTTCATCATCAAAACTAAGATTAGGGCTTAATTCCCATAATTTCCACATTTAAACCATAAATGTAAATACACAACTATCATACAATTTATGCATCTTAAATCACATATTAGCAAGTAGAAAACTTGCCTTAGGGTTGATATCTCAGATTTATTTGGAGAAGAAGCAATCCCAAATCCTCCATCTTCAATCTCTCTCTCATTTCTCCATTTCTCTTGTTCTTCTTCTCTCTTTGTCTCTCTCTATGTTCAAGACATAAAATGGGGAAAAATAAGGGATTTAGAAGACTAAAATCGTGGCTTAGGTTAAAAATCCAACTTAAATGGTTAATACCACATTAAAATGACACGCAAATACGCATATAAGCTAAAACCAGGTAAAAGTGCCCGAAACACAAAAATACAATATGGCACTTATTTTGACTGTCTTGCACCTTCCGAGACTAACTACACCCTCTAAACTGGCATCCGGAAATTTTATAAATTATTTCGAGTTCCAAAATCATTTAAACTAAAAGTCCATTTAAAATACATGACACTACAGACATGCAACCTGATGTTATTTACTTTCACATAGAGTAAATATGCATCAGTCTAGTAAATATTAACTTTCAATTCATTAAATTAATATTTACTCCAGTCCCCACATTTTATATAATTACCTTATGCGGTAAAATTAGTATAAAATGAGCCTCCCAGAATCGAGGGTTGTTACACCCGGTTAATGTGTTGTTGAGAAATTTATTGATAAAATTCTATTGAGATTTGCATTACTTGATTTGAATATTCGTACTCGTGTTGTTACGCTTTATTAATCGCTAACCTATATTTGTTGAGCATCTTTCCTGTCGTATTGTGTACTTCCCCATATTTTCTTTTAGTGGCAGGTTAGAGCGGATTTTGGGCGCTTGAGATTTCTTGGAGATGGATTTTAGCGTGGATTATTTTGGGGAAGGATTTTTAATACAAGATGAGAAGACTTGTATTTATTTATTTTGATGTATAGAGCATTGGGATTTATTTTAGTTGTTGTATTTTATTCGAGAGACTTGTTGTATCTATTTGAAGAGATTGAGATTAGTGGTTTCTCTTTTGTTGTTGTGGGAATTAGATGCTCTATACCTTGTTATTTGTGGATTTGGTTGCTTCATCAATAGTGGCGCTCCTTTCTCTCTCCCCGGGCGGATGGGGTGTTACAGAATGGTATCAGAGCTTAGGTATACGACAACCCCCGGGTCTTGGGTTTTGGGTCTGTTGCGTTTTTGTGGCGCGCAATTTTGGAGATAGAATCTTTAGATGATCGTTTCGTGTTAGACATCTAGATTAGTTGTGAGGAATTTATTTTTGGTGACGAGTTTATTTTGGAGATTGTTGACCTGATTTTTGAGAGTTAGGCATTCGACGAATTTCGAGGGCGAAATTCCATTGTTAGTGGGGAAGAGTAACAACCCGCGTAATTTTTGGGGTATTTTCAAAATAAAGAGGAAAATTAAATTTTGAGATAAAATTAGTTTTATTTCTCAAATATGTTGGATTTTATTTTTAGAGATTATAATTTCAAACGGTTTCGGAATTGGAATTAAAATGGAGTTTTAATTGAATTTTTATTAGATCGAAGAGTCCTCGAAACATAAAACTCTCTAGAAAAAATAATATTTAAAAATATTAATTCTTCCGATCGAGCTAAGTTTTTTTTCATAGCTTCCTCTCGTCTTCACCTAATTCTATTTAAAATTTCATGCAATTCCAACGGTCTGATCGTCCGGAAAAAAAAAATTTAGTGTTTATATCTAATTAGAGTTCTATTAGGATTAGGTTTCTTAATGACTATATAATGACTCTAATTCGTTGATGGACTTTTCAAATCACTTTTTCTCAAACTTTTCAACCAGAAGACCTCTCCAAAATTACTCCCTTTCATATACAAACCATAGCCCCAAACTTATTCAACCTTAGATTAGAAGGCTTATTTGATGTTTTCTCGAGTTTGGGCTATAACGAGATTTGATTATTTTCGCAAGAGGAACGTGATGGTGTGATTAGATTTTGAGGCTGAAATTATGTGATGATTCATGTGGTGATTTTAAGGTATGGGGTTTTACACAATATGCTCCTTAATCTCGCGAGTGTTTCTTCGTTTGGTTTCATGTGATTATTGACTCATATTTGAATTGTTAAATTCTTTTGGAAATCTGAAAATATTTGTTGGAATATAATTTCGATTCATGTGGTATTATATTTGGTGTTGAGCATTTTGTCATGAGATTTTAATATGGCACTGAAGTTGGGCACCCTCCAATATTACTTTTTTCGGATATGCTAGAAAAATGCATAGGCGCGGTACGGTGGTGAGGCTTGGTGACCCGGTTAATGTGTTGTTGAGAAATTTATTGATAAAATGCTATTGAGATTTGCATTACTTGATTTGAATATTCGTACTCGTGTTGTTACGCTTTATTCATCGCTAACCTATATTTGGTGAACATCTTTCCTGTCGTATTGTGTACTTCCCCATATTTTCTTTTAGTGGCAGGTTAGCGCGGATTTTGGGCGCTTTAGATTTAGTGCAGATGGATTTTACTGTGGATTATTTTTGGGAAGGATTTTTAATACAAGATGAGAAGACTTGTATTTATTTATTTTGATGTATATAGCATTTGGATTTATTTTAGTTGTTGTATTTTATTTGAGAGACTTGTTGTATCTATTTGAAGAGATTGAGATTAGTGGTTTCTCTTTTGTTATTGTGGGAATCAGATGCTCTATACCTTGTTATTTGTGGATTTGGTTAGTTTCATCAATAGTGGCGCTCCTTTCTCTCTCCCCGGGCGGACGGGGTGTTACATAATGCTATCAGTGCTTAGGTATACGAAAACCCTCGGGTCTTGGGTTTTGGGTCTGTTGCGTTTTTGTGGCGCGTATTTTTGGAGATAGAATCTTTAGATGATCGTTTCGTTTTAGACATCTAGATTAGTTGTGAGGAATTTATTTTTGGTGACTAGTTTATTTTGGAGATTGTTGGCCTGATTTTTAAGAGTTAGGCATTCGACGAATTTCGAGGGCGAAATTCCATTGTTAGTGAGGAAGTGTAACAACCCGCGTAATTTTTGGGGTATTTTCAAAATAAAGAGGAAAATTAAATTTTGAGATAAAATTAGTTTTATTGCTCAAATATGTTGGATTTTATTTTTAAAGATTATAATTTCAAACGGTTTCGGAATTGGAATTAAAATGGAGTTTTAATTGAATTTTTATTAGATAGAAGAGTCCTCAAAACATAAAACTCTCTAGAAAAAATAATATTTAAAAATATTAAACCGTCTGATCGAGCTAAGTTTTTTTTTTTTAGCTTCCTCTCGTCTTCACCTAACTCTATTTAAAATTTCATGCAATTCCAACGGTCCGATCGTCCGGAATAAAAATTTTAGTGTTTATATCTAATTAGAGTTCTATTAGGATTAGGTTTCTTAATGACTATATAATGACTCTAATTCGTTGATGGACTTTTCAAATCACTTTTTCTCAAACTTTTCAACCAGAAGACCTCTCCAAAATTACTCCCTTTCATATACAAACCATAGCCCCAAACTTATTCAACCTTAGATTAGAAGGCTTATTTGGTGTTTTCTCCAGTTTGGGCTAGAACGAGATTTGATTATTTTCGCGAGAGGAACGTGATGGTGTGATTAGATTTTGAGGCTGAAATTATGTGATGATTCATGTGATGATTTTAAGGTATGGGGTTTTACACAATACGCTCCTTAATCTCGCGAGTGTTCTCCCTTTGGTTTCATGTGATTATTGACTCATATTTGAATTGTTAAATTCTTTTGGAAATCTGAAAATATTTGTTGTAATCTAATTTCGATTCATGTGGTATTATATTTGGTGTTGAGCATGTTGTCATGAGATTTTAATATAGCACTGAAGTTGGGCACCCATCAATATTCCTTTTTCCGGATATGCTAGAAAAATGCATAGGCGCGGTACGGTGGTGAGGCCTGGTGACCCAGTTAATGTGTTGTTGAGAAATTTATTGATAAAATGCTATTGAGATTTGCATTACTTGATTTGAATATTCGTACTCGGGTTTTTACGCTTTATTCATCGCTAACCTATATTTGTTGAGCATCTTTCCTCTCGTATTGTGTACTTCCACATATTTTCTTTTAGTGGCAGGTTAGTGCGGATTTCGGGCGCTTGAGATTTATTGGAGATGGATTTTAGCGTGGATTATTTTTTGGAAGGATTTTTAATACAAGATGTGAAGACTTGTATTTATTTATTTTGATGTATAGAGAATTGGGATTTATTTTAGTTGTTGTATTTTATTCGAGAAACTTGTTGTATCTATTTGAAGAGATTGAGATTAGTGGTTTCTCTTTGGTTGTTGTGGGAATTAGATGCTCTATACCTTGTTATTTGTGAATTTGGCTAGTTTCATCAATAGTGGCGCTCCTTTCTCTCTCCCCGGGCGGACGGGGTGTTACAGAATGGTATCAGAGCTTAAGTATACGACAACCCTCGGGTCTTGGGTTTTGGGTCTGTTGCGTTTTTGTGGCGCGTATTTTTGGAGATAGAATCTTTAGATTATCGTTTCGTGTTAGACATCTAGATTAGTTGTGAGGAATTTATTTTTGGTGACGAGTTTATTTTGGAGATTGTTGGCCTGATTTTTGAGAGTTAGGCATTCGGCGAATTTCGATGGCGAAATTCCATTGTTAGTGGGTAAGTGTAACAACCCGCGTAATTTTTGTGGTATTTTCAAAATAAAGAGAAAAATTAAATTTTGAAATAAAATTAGTTTTGTTGTGTAACAACCCGCGTAATTTTTGGGGTATTTTCAAAATAAAGAGGAAAAATAAATTTTGAGATAAAATTATTTGTATTGCTCAAATATGTTGGTTATTATTTTTAAAGGCGAGAATTTCAAACGGTTTCGAAATCGGAATTAAAATGGAGTTTTAATTGAATTTTTATTATTTAGAAGAGTCCTCAAAACATAAAACTCTTTAAGAGTCCTCGGAATATAAAACTCTCTAGTAAAAATAATATTTTTAGAAATCCGACCGTCCGATCAAGCTGAATTTTCGTCAGAAGTCCTGTCTCGCCGTTCGCTACAACATACTAAAATTTGAAGTGATTCCAATGGTTCGATCTTCCGGAATAAATTTTTTGTGTCTGTATCTAATTAGAACTCTTTTCTTAATCAAACTCTTAATCCTTTATATATTAATAAATTCGTGGCTTGGCTTTTCAAATCACTTTTTTTCAAACTTTTCAACCAGAGGACCTCTCCAAAACTACTCCCTTTCATATACAAACCATAGCCCCAAACCTATTCAAGATTTAAACCTTAGAATAGAAAGCTTATTTGGTGTTTTCTCGAGTTTGGGCTAGAACGAGATTTGATTATTTTCGCGAGAAGAACGTGATGGTGTGATTAGATTTTGAGGCTGAATTATATTATGATTTTAAGGTATGGGGTTTTACACAATATGCTACTGAAATCTCGCGAGTGTTTATTCCGTTGAATTCTTGTTAATTGAACTCATATTTTGAATTGTTAAATTCTTGGAAATCTGGAAAAATAATTGTTGGAATTATTTTCATTCATGAGGTATTATTCATGTTGTTTTGAGCACGTTGTAATAAGATTTTAATATGGCACTGATGTTGGGCACCCGCCAAGACTCCTTTTCCGGCTACTTAATAAAGTATGGCGCGGTATGGTGAGGCCTGGTGACTCCGGTTAATGTGTTGTTGAGAAATTTATTGATAAAATGCTATTAAGGTTTACATTATTTGATTTGAGTATTCGCAGTCGTATTGTTGCGCTTTGTTCATCGCTAACATCTTTGTTGAGCATATTCCTGTCGTATTGTGTACTTCCCCATCTTTTTCTTAGTTGGCAGGTGAGCACGAATTTGAGTGCTATGGACCAATTGGGATGATTTTAGCGAGGATTATTTGGAAAGAATTTTTAATACAAGAGATGAGAAGACTTGAATTTATTTATTTTGATGTATAGAGCATTGGAGATTCATTTTAGTATCGAGATAGTTAGATTGTTGTAATTATTTCGAGAGATTTGTTGTATTAATTTGAAGATGATAATAGTGGTTTCTTGTTTTATTGTGGGATTTAGATGCTCTATACCTTGTCATTTGTGGATTAGTTTAGTTTTATCGATGAGTAGCGCTCCGTTCGCTCTCCCCGGGCGGGCGGGGTGTTACATATTGCTCAAATATGTTGGATTTTATTTTTAAAGATTATAATTTCAAACGGTTTCGGAATTGGAATTAAAATGGAGTTTTAATTGAATTTTTATTAGATAGAAGAGTCCTCAAAACATAAAACTCTCTAGAAAAATAATATTTAAAAATATTAAACCGTCCGATCGAGCTAAGTTTTTTTATAGCTTCCTCTCGTCTTCCCTAAAATTCTATTTAAAATTTCATGCAATTCCAACGGTCGGATCGTCCGGAATAAAAATTTTAGTGTTTATATCTAATTAGAGTTCTATTAGGATTAGGTTTCTTAATGACTATATAACGACTCTAATTCGTTGATGGACTTTTCAAATCACTTTTTCTCAAACTTTTCAACTAGAAGACCTCTCCAAAATTACTCCCTTTAATATACAAACCATAACCCCAAACTTATTCAACCGTAGATTAGAAGGCTTATTTGGTGTTTTCTCGAGTTTGGGCTAGAACGAGATTTGATTATTTTCGCGAGAGGAACATGATGGTGTGATTAGATTTTGAGGCTGAAATTATGTGATGATTCATGTGATTATTTTAAGGTATGGAGTTTTACACAATATGCTCCTTAATCTCGCGAGTGTTTCTCCCTTTGGTTTCATGTGATTATTGACTCATATTTGAATTGTTAAATTCTTTTGGAAATCTGAAAATATTTGTTGGAATCTAATTTCGATTCATGTGGTATTATATTTGGTGTTGAGCATGTTGTCATGAGATTTTAATATGGCACTGAAGTTGGGCACCCGCCAATATTCCTTTTTCCGGATATGCTAGAAAAATGCATAGGCGCGGTAAGGTGGTGAGGCCTGGTGACCCGGTTAATGTGTTGTTGAGAAATTTATTGATAAAATGTTATTGAGATTTGCATTACTTGATTTGAATATTCGTACTCGTGTTGTTACGCTTTATTCATCGCTAACCTATATTTGTTGAGCATCTTTCCTGTCGTATTGTGTACTTCCCCATATTTTCTTTTACTGGAAGGTTAGCGCGAATTTTGGGCGCTTGAGATTTATTGGAGATGGATTTTAGCATGGATTATTTTTGGGAAGGATTTTTAATACAAGATGAGAAGACTTGTATTTATTTATTTTGATGTATAGAGCATTGGGATTTATTTTAGTTGTTGTATTTTATTCGAGAGACTTGTTGTATCTATTTGAAGAGATTGAGATTAGTGGTTTCTCTTTTGTTGTTGTGGGAATTAGATGCTCTATACCTTGTTATTTGTGGATTTGGTTAGTTTCATCAATAGTGGCGCTCCTTTCTCTCTCCCCGGGCGGACGGGGTGTTACACACGTCCAATACAAAGAACCTAAGCATAGCGCCCCTGTGGTTGGGCACCTATAATATTTACATATATATAAAAGAAAGAAAGAAATGAGAGAAAACGGGTCAGAGCCCGAGTGTAAAACAGTTTTAAAAATATTTTATCAAGTATTTAAAATTCTTCCCGGCTAATATCACAACCATGTTAGTGTGTGACACTCTCTTGAGAATCCTCACCTCTCATCTAGTGTGCACACCTAGCGTACCTCTAAGCCATCCTAGTTATAGTTACCACGCTAACTTGATTAACCACATGTATCCATTCTTTATATCCCCAATTATTCCCTCGTATTAACCTTATAATACATATAATGATGTTATAAACACATATATCCATTTAGATTCATCATGGATAAGTCCCTTATTAATTCAATTCAACTAAGTGTTTTCATACATAACTATCTTACATTTTTACGTTAGCCACATAGTAGTTATCATCACATGTATATATATACATTCACTATATATATATATATATATATACTGCACCCCGAGACACAGCTGCGGTGTTGCATTACTCTGCTATCTTGTCCCAATACATCACGTCACTGTATAGGGGACTATAGTTTCGATAAAGATTCCTCGAACCACAAATATCAAATCACAAATAATGGAGGCGAACATAGTCCTAAGCCTTTGGGCGACACACGTACCTACGCACCCAAATGACCATTCTGTAACACCCCGTATTTTGTGCATTTAATATTTAATTAATTCGAGAATTTTAAATTACTTGTGGGTTGTAATTTTAATTGAATTAATTATGGCAATATATGTTTAAATATTAATCGGGGAGTGAATGGTCAATATTTAGGTAAATTTATTTACTAAGTGAATAGTAATAATCTAATTGCGTCATTTTGGGTAGTAATGACGGGGTATTCGATTATCTTAGCCGGGAGTCGGTATAGACTAAATTGGGGGTGAGGTAAGGATTTTTATAAATTAATTTGGATGGCGATTCTGAGTACGCGGTTGAGTCCGGATGGGTCGAGATAGTCAGAAAAGAGTACCCGGGGGTAGCGATTGGGTCTCGGGATATTTTTGGGCATAGCCGGGCCCGCACGGGGTGATTTGGGCTATTTTAATTTAGCCCATTAAGCTAAAAACGGGATTTGTGTTCTTAAACCTAAACCTAAGAAAAGAAAAAGGAGCAGCCAACATTATTCTAACCTAGGGTTTGAGAGGAAGATTGGGGGAAAACAATTAAAAGCTAATTTGGGGATTTTGGAGCCAAATTAAGGGATGTCGACAACAGATCAGACCCTACGAGAAATTCCAGGCAAGTGGTTAACTATTTTTACTCCTAAACTGTGATATCCAATTCATATTTTAGTGATGTGTATACTAAAATTCGTTTTGGGGATAAATGGGTACAAAAATGGGATTTTGGGTAATAGAATAATTGAATGAGATTCAAAGTGAGAATTAGTTGTGTTTTATAATTCTGAAAATGAATGTCTGATTGGAATGTGAAATCCAGTAGGAGTTATGAACAAAATTGAGATGAATTGATAGAAATTAACCGGAGAAAACCCATTTTAGAAATAGTGAGTTATGGTATGAATAGAGCATGCTAAAACAGTTGTAGATGATTGGGACTTGTTTTGGGAGTAATTGATTGGTTAAAAATAATGAGTTAAGGTTGAAAATCAGAGAGATGAGACCTTGGAAATTCGACTATGGCAGAAACAGATCGGTGGAAAAGACGACCACCTGTTCGATCGATCGATCGACGGTTGGGGATCGATCGATCGACCCTTCAGTTATTTCGGCAGTTTGCCTTATGGATTTTTATGTGTTAAGATTTTAGTTGTAAATTTCCCCTAGCATAATTAAGAGAGAAAAATTTATTATGGGAGTTAATTCTTAACAATTATAAGGGAGTATAATTGAGGGTAGTGGGGGAATTATATGTGACACTTTGCAAATGAATTTTGGCGAATAAATTCTGAGAATATAAGATAATGAAATCGGTGAATAAGTTCGGGTATAGTAGTAGGGTAACGCTACTCATTTAAATTAATTAATTTGGAGTCGGGGACTAGACTTGGGTGATATTTAATTTCGAGCCACGTGAGCGAGTCCGGGCATGTTGGTTAAGTGACACCAAGGTATTTAATTAATTATTGAGAAAATAAGTAAATTTTGGAGTTGGAATTTAAACTCGGGAAGGGTCAAGTTATGGGCCAAGTGAGTGAGTCCGGGTAATGGTTGGGCGATACCAAGGGTTAAATTCATTCATGTATAATTAATTAGCTAGAGTCGGGCTGTAGACTCGGGAAGGTATTTAAATTAATAGGTGGGTTAATTAATTTAAATGGGAGTTGAATTGTAGACTCGGAAAAGTGTTAAAATAATTAACATGAGATTAATTAAAAGAGAGTCGGACTACAAACTCGGATCGGTATAAATTAATTAATGTGTGAATTAATTAAATTAGAGTCGGACTATAGGCTTGGGATAATGATAATCTAATAAGTGAGAAAACTTATTTAGTTGAGTCGGGCGAGAGACTCAGGACATTATAAGCTAGTGTTACAGGTTATGAGTGCACGGAGGAGCCGGGGTTTATGTTATATATATATATATATATATACGGTGTAGTGATAGTATATATATATATATATATATATATATATATATTGTCTGTGCTATTAAGTATCAATGATTAGATATTTATTTTAGTTATACTCTAGTGCTATCATGGGAGGTTGCGCGATGTGGGTGAATCCCCTAGCTCGAGGAGTAGGGCGAGTATATCCCCAGGTCATAGCGTCCGTTATATGGAATGAGGGGCATCTCACTTCCAGGGAAGGAATATGACCGCCTCCACTTCGTTTGGTTTTGAACCCAGTTGGTGAGCGAATCCAACTTGGGTAACTAGGTTATGTGAGCACACCTAGTGAGATGGCACTTTAGAGAAAATCATCCGGTGAGGACATACTCGGAAGGATGAGTACACGTGTGATATGTGTGGTTATTGGTAAAGGTACGTATAATGTAGTAGTGAATATTATACGTAGATGATAATACAGTGTGTGATGTATTTACTTTATATAACTTGGGTTACAGTTATATGCTGTTAATTAATGAGAAATTAATTAAGTTAATCATATATGGGTAATACAGTGCGTGATGTATTTAATTTATATAACTTATGTTACGGTTATATGCTTTTAAGTAAGAAGGAATTAAATAAGTTAATTAGTGAGATAACTTATATTTCAGGAATAATTTTACTCGGGTTAGAGTAGTATGGCAAAGGGGAGGTTATACCAGGACTAGTTGGATGGGATAGTACAACTAGGTGGGGTTAAGATAACCGTTAGGTGTGCACAATAGTGGAGGGGTGAGAATGTCCACAAGGGAGCGCGACACTAACTTTAATATGAAGCGCATTCATGCATTTTAAATTACTGCAGTTAATTCACTTGCTAAATATTTTCAAAATGTTTTGGGTTCTAACCCCTTGCTATAAAATTATTTTCAAAACCTTTTAGGTGTCCAGCCACAGGGATGCCAGGATTGATATTCTATTCCAGGGACACGGAGCTGCTGCATATGTGGATGCTAGCAGGAGTTTGGATTAGACGCATCATTTATTCATTCCTAGAGTAGGAATCATTTCTCAGCTCAGTTTCATTTAGGGCTTGTTGCCCAGACTTCTCAGTACGGTTTCCAGATGTAATTATTTCAGGTCTTGGATGTTTGTATTTGATTATTTTACCTTGGTGGCCGACGGTTTATTCGGCAAGTTGTGTAATTAATATTTCAGTTGACTTTTTATTTAGTTGTGTGGATGATTCATATATGTTTACGCATGTACTGTTTTGTTAAATAAAAAAAGTTAAAATTTGGCACCAGCTTTTGGAATACTAGGTGGCTAGTAAGTTTTCAAAAAGTTTTCGACAGTGATGCTAAGGATGAACCAACTGGGATTCCTGTTTTAATTTGGTATAGGACTGATCACCCGGTATTTTATTAGGCGGGGTGTCACAGATGGTATCAGAGCATCAGGTTCTAGTGTCCTTAGGATCTATGCGGCTTTTCGCGTTTCATCTTAGCAATCTTTGATATAGAGCCCTATCATAGGATTGTTGTATTCTCATACGTATGCGCATATACGTTCTTCTGCGAAATTTATATTTGAGAGTGAACTCATATAAATTCGATTCTCATTCCAAATGACGCCCAGGAGAGCGAGAGCAGCTAGGGCAGCAGGGGGAGTTGAGACTAGGGAGGCTCATTAGGAGCAAGAGTTACGTAGCAACTGCTAGAGATGATTTCGTCAGCGTAGGTAACTGACGTGGTGGCACGGGCAGTGAAGCGATGATGATCGCAATGGCGAGGTATTTTTCCGTGGGATCAGTCACAAGTGTTAGTGGCACCAGATGTTCAGGCCCACCCGTGGGACATCGGGGTGACGACAAGTATGAGAGGTTTTCATCAGAGTTTCGAGGGGGGTTTAGATATAGTGTTAGCGTGTCAGCGGATGAGAGATATCCAGCGCCACCTGTGCATAGTAGGTTACAATGAGGTGTAGTAGCAAATTGCTAGTCACTTCTAGTTTAGTGGGGGTAGCACTACAGTGGTGGGAGTCGATCACCACAGTGGAGGAAAGGGTTATACGAGCCATTGCAGAGTTTTGGGTGCGGTTCGACCGCAAGTATTTTTCCTCCAGCGGTGGAGACCGAAATGGGGAGAAAAATTTAGAGTAGTGACTCAGGGGGACCGTTCAGCGGCCGATTACGAGGAAGAATTTACTCGGTTGGCAAATTTTGTGCCGGATGAGGTAAGCGATGCAGAGAGAAAGAAAGCAAGGCCTATGGATGGGTTAGTCTGGAGAATCAGACAACAGACAGAGGGAGATCAAGGGCAGGATTTCCGGCAGGGAAATCATGCTAAAAAATTTAGAACTGGGGGCTATCGACAGGATGGCCAACAAGGAAGGGATCAGTGGTAGGGTGGAATTTTTAGGAGGTGTTTCGTTGGTAGGGAAGCGGGACACATGAAGAGGGAGTGCCCTCAGCGATACAAGGTTCAACTACAGGATGAGGTCCTGAATGTACAGCCACTATAACAAGTCATGGGTGCGTTCGGGCAGGGGGAAGCTGCTCCGGAACCCGAGGATCAGCCATTGCAACTGGAGTATGGAGGTAATTATATTTTATCCTATGGGCATGGGGTATGTTTTGAGTGACAAGGAGGGTGTCACAAGATAAGACTTATTCTCCACTAGAGTTCGCAGATGAGTTGAATTTAGTGGGTGCGTTGGCGGTAGCAGCCGTAGTATGTGGATAAACTTTCCGTGGGGTGGCGGAGTTTTAGTGTTCTTCACGAGAGAGTGAAGTGTAAACTGAGTGAAAGTTTGAATTGTGAGAGGGATTTATACTGTTGATAAATATGGGATTAGGGTGGATTATTATTCCCAAATATCGACGGGATAGCGATGGATCTGAACTATTGTGGATAGTGGGGTAAAGTTTTGGTGTTCGCAACACCAGGGTATGATTGGTACTAGGTATCAACTGAGAGGGCGTCTAGCCTATATATGGGTATATATATGTTGTTTTGCGTGGGGAGAGGGACACATAGGGAGGTTTTCTGTTCTCGCATTTTATCCCAGGGAGTGGGGGTATTTATTGAAGTGAATCAGGGTGGTTAGATTTACGTTCGGATAGGGAGAGATAGCTCGGGATTGATTTTGCGCAAGGACTTGTGATTGTAGGGCGCGGTATCTTACATTGTCTTGGTAGCCTAAGGGTAGGCATATATACTTTGCGTTTGAGAGACAAGTATTTGGGGGTGTAAGGAACTTATAGTTAAACGCACTAATGAGTGATAACTAGAGGATGCAAAAAACTCTATTGTTAAGTGTACTAATGGGTGATAACCCGGGGGTACAAGAATATTCTTAATAGGCACATTAAGGGGTGCTAACCTAGGGATGCAAGATTCTCCTAGTAGGTGCACAATTGGGCCTTAGCCCGGGGGCGCAGGATTGGTATATATGTATAGGGATGATGTGACTATATAAATATATATACATAAATGAACTTGTGAATATTTCTACTGTGTGAGATTTGTAGACTTGGTAATAATAATATTAATTATTACATTGTGCCCTATGGTATAATCCTCAGGGTGGGAAATGGTTGGTCGTTAGTACATGGGGTGGGTACCTCGTCCACTATATATATATATATATATATATATATATATATATATATATATATATATATATATATATATATATATATATATATATATATATATATATACGTATGGGATATGACTACGGGTTGGAAGTTATCTTACGGGTTACGACTAGTATAGTCGAGAAAATTTTAGTGCGGTAGAGTACGGGTATAGGGTGTATGGGCGCCCTGGATAATAAAATGCATATTTGGGTAACTTATAAAGAAAAGCGGGAGAGATAGATATCGCTAGCTTATAAGGGTATGACTAGTGAGTAAAATGAGAATATTGGAACACTAGGCTTATCTTAATTTCGAGGACGAAATTCCTTTGTAAGGGGGGAAGTATGTAACACCCCGTATTTTGTGCATTTAATATTTAATTAATTCGAGAATCTTAAATTACTTGTGGGTTGTAATTTTAATTGAATTAATTATGGCAATATATGTTTAAATATTAATCAGGGAGTGAATGGACAATATTTAGGTAAATTTATTTACTAAGTGAATAGTAATAATCTAATTGCGTCATTTCGGGTAGTAATGACGGGGTATGCGATTATCTTAGCCGGGAGTCGGTATAGACTAAATTGGGGGTGAGGTAAGGATTTTTATAAACTAATTCGGATGGCGATTCTGAGTGCGCGGTTGAGTCCGGATGGGTCGAGATAGTCAGAAAAGAGTACCCGGGGGTAGCGATTGGGTCTCGGGATATTTTTGGGCATAGCCGGGCCCGCACGGGGTGATTTGGGCTATTTTAATTTAGCCCATTAGGCTAAAAATGGGATTTGTGTTCTTAAACCTAAACCTAAGAAAAGGAAAAGGAGCAGCCAACATTATTCTAACCTAGGGTTTGAGAGGAAGATTGGGGGAAAACAATCAAAAGCTAATTTGGGGATTTTGGAGCCAAATTAAGGGATGTCGACAACAGATCAGACCCTACGAGAAATTCCAGGCAAGTGGTTAACTATTTTTACTCCTAAACTGTGATATCCAATTCATATTTTAGTGATGTGTATACTAAAATTCGTTTTGGGGATAAATGGGTACAAAAATGGGATTTTGGGTAATTGAATAATTGAATGAGATTCAAAGTGAGAATTAGTTGTGTTTTATAATTCTGAAAATGAATGTCTGATTGGAATGTGAAATCCAGTAGGAGTTATGAACAAAATTGAGATGAATTGATGGAAATTAACCGGAGAAAACCCATTTTAGAAATAGTGAGTTATGGTATGAATAGAGCATGCTAAAACAGTTGTAGATGATTGGGACTTGTTTTGGGAGTAATTGATTGGTTAAAAATAATGAGTTAAGGTTGAAAATCAGAGAGATAAGACCTTGGAAATTCGACTATGGCAGAAACAGATCGGTGGAGAAGACGACCACCTGTTCGATCTATCGATCGACGGTTGGGGATCGATCGATCGACCCTTCAGTTATTTCGGCAGTTTGCCTTATGGATTTTTATGGGTTAAGATTTTAGTTGTAAATTTCCCCTAGCATAATTAAGAGAGAAAATTTTATTATGGGAGTTAATTCTTAACAATTATAAGGGAGTATAATTGAGGGTAGTGGGGGAATTATATGTGACACTTTGCAAATGAATTTTGGCGAATAAATTCTGAGAATATAAGATAACGAAATCGGTGAATAAGTTCGGGTATAGTAGTAAGGTAACGCTACTCATTTAAATTAATTAATTTGGAGTCGGGGACTAGACTCGGGTGATATTTAATTTCGGGCCACGTGAGCGAGTCCAGGCATGTTGGTTAAGTGACACTAAGGTATTTAATTAATTATAGAGAAAATAAGTAAATTTTGGAGTTGGAATTTAAACTCGGGAAGGGTCAAGTTATGGGCCAAGTGAGTGAGTCCGGGTAATGGTTGGGCGATACCAAGGGTTAAATTAATTAATGTATAATTAATTAGCTAGAGTCGGGCTGTAGACTCGGGAAGGTATTTAAATTAATAGGTGGGTTAATTAATTTAAATGGGAGTTGAATTGTAGACTCGGAAAAGTGTTAAAATAATTAACATGAGATTAATTAAAAGAGAGTCGGACTACAAACTCGGATCGGTATAAATTAATTAATGTGTGAATTAATTAAATTAGAGTCGGACCATAGGCTTGGGATAATGATAATCTAATAAGTGAGAAAACTTATTTAGTTGAGTCGGGTGAGAGACTCAGGACATTATAGGCTAGTGTTACAGGTTATGAGTGCACGGAGGAGCCGGGGTTTATGTTATATATATATATTGTCTGTGCTATTAAGTATCAATGATTAGATATTTATTTTAGTTATACTCTAGTGCTATCATGGGAGGTTGCGCGATGTGGGTGAATCCCCTAGCTCGAGGAGTAGGGCGAGTATATCCCCAGGTCATAGCGTCCGTTATATGGAATGAGGGGCATCTCACTTCCAGGGAAGGAATATGACCGCCTCCACTTCGTTTGGTTTTGAACCCAGTTGGTGAGCGAATCCAACTTGGGTAACTAGGTTATGTGAGCACACCTAGTGAGATGGCACTTTAGAGAAAATCATCCGGTGAGGACATACTCGGAAGGATGAGTACACGTGTGATATGTGTGGTTATTGGTAAAGGTACGTATAATGTAGTAGTGAATATTATACGTAGATGATAATACAGTGTGTGATGTATTTACTTTATATAACTTGGGTTACGGTTATATGCTGTTAATTAATGAGAAATTAATTAAGTTAATCATATATGGGTAATACAGTGCGTGATGTATTTAATTTATATAACTTATGTTACGGTTATATGCTTTTAAGTAAGAAGGAATTAAATAAGTTAATTAGTGAGATAACTTATATTTCAGGAATAATTTTACTCGAGTTAGAGTAGTATGGCAAAGGGGAGGTTATACCAAGACTAGTTGGATGGGATAGTACAACTAGGTGGGGTTAAGATAACCGTTAGGTGTGCACAATAGTGGAGGGGTGAGAATGTCCACAAGGGAGCGCGACACTAACTTTAATATGAAGCGCATTCATGCATTTTAAATTACTGCAGTTAATTCATTTGCTAAATATTTTCAAAATGTTTTGGGTTCTGACCCCTTGCTATAAAACTATTTTCAAAACCTTTTAGGTGTCCAGCCACAGGGACGCCAGGATTGATATTCTATTCTAGGGACACGGAGCTGCTGCATGTGTGGATGCTAGCAGGAGTTTGGATTAGACGCATCATTTATTCATTCCTAGAGTAGGAATCATTTCTCAGCTCAGTTTCATTTAGGGCTTGATGCCCAGACTTCTCAGTACGGTTTCCAGATGTAATTATTTCAGGTCTTGGATGTTTGTATTTGATTATTTTACCTTGGTGGCCGACGGTTTATTCGGCAAGTTGTGTAATTAATATTTCAGTTGACTTTTTATTTAGTTGTTTTGATGATTCATATATGTTTACGCATGTACTGTTTTGTTAAATAAAAAAAGTTAAAATTTGGCACCAGCTTTTGGAATACTAGGTGGCTAGTAAGTTTTCAAAAAGTTTTCGACAGTGATGTTAAGGATGAACCAACTGGGATTCCTGTTTTAATTTGGTATAGGGCTGATCACCCGGTATTTTATTAGGCGGGGTGTCACACATTCTATACCATTGTTCTCACTAATGGTAATCGACCTAAGTCCTGTGTTCTCCAGCGACAAGTCAAAAATTCCATGGATTCATTAGGATATGACTGCCCTCAAGCGCAAGCCTCCCGTCGATATCAAGTAAGCTAGGTATGTCATACACAAATACATAATATATGCACAATCACACAGTCTTACATATAAATATTCATATTTTCCAAATTTGGTTCGCCCACGACCCATAATTGTTATTATATGCTCTCAACACAAATTTTACTCAATTATCTCTCATAACGGATTCGTCTCTTTTATTATCATTTATTATTTAATTCATACTTACTTCTTATCTCTCGAAGTATTCTCTCTCACTAAGTATAAAAATCAGTAGGTATACCCTCACTTACCTTCTAGTCTAAATCTTTAACGAGCCTCAATCTTTTAGTAAATGTACCCAAAATTTCCAATGTATGAATAACTCCCCGTTAACCCACAATTTCATCTCAATTTAATTTTGCTCAACGGAGTCTATCTAGACCCTACGGGTCCTCTTCATAACTCATTTTACTCCAAATATAATAATCAAGGGTTCCTATGTATCTTAACCAGATTAAACAAAAAGGAGAAAAATATGCATTTTTCCAAGAGGGATCGATCGATCGAGGAATGGGGTCGATCGATCGATGCTCTTGGTCGATCGATCGATCAAGCAGTTCTTGCCCAATTTACTGCAATTTTAAACCTACGGGTTCAAACATTCTAACCCTTCCAAACCTCTATAATTTCATCCCAAACTCCCATCAAAGTAATCCAAATGTATAAGTAACATATATAAACAAGTTCTAATGTAACAACATCAATAAATCCTCAACGAATCAATCAAAAAGGGGTTTAATCTCAAATTTATTTATAAGACCAAGTTTTGCATGAATAATCCCAACCCTCTATTTTAATCCAGATTTTCTTCCCAAATATCATAATAAATTCGTGGGTAACCTCTACATATGATCATGATTTCAGACTATATGGATTCTCCCTACAACACATATAAATTCTCTTCAAAATATATAATTCTTCGATTAAAACATATGATTTTCATTCCTAGACTAACATGGAAGGTAACATGAAAATTAGCAAGATAGATACTTGCCTGGGATTCAAGGATCTGATTTGTTGATGAAAAATATGTGGTTGTGCTCCTCATCGTGCGATCTACGTTTTGGTGGTGGCGGCGTTGCAATCGGGTGAGTTCTAGGCCTTGGATTGCTTGGAAACTCTTCACCTTCTTCTCTAATCTCTTCACCTTCTTCTCTAATGGCTACGCTTAGGTTTCATATTTTTAAACGTAAGAGACAACTCCAAATGGCTAATATATACTAAGAAAATTCGTGGGTTTAATTATTCAAAAATACAAAATGTCTAAAATACCCTCTCGGGATGACAATTAGGCCTAAAAACGCCCCGAGACCCAAACTAAACCCCCGGGTACAATTTTCTGACTATCTTGACCCTTCTGGACAATTTGGCGAGCTCAAAATGACCATACACATGACTTATAATTTATTCACTTTAACAATAATAATTTAGTCCTAACACGACACAGGCGAGTCCCGAATTAAATTTCCATAATTGCCATTTTATTCTCTCGTGACAATTTTAATAAAATTAATCTCATATATTAATTTACTCATACAGTAATATTCAACAAATTTCCAATAATTACTAACTCGCATCATGCTAGTAAGTATTAAAAATAATTTTCGAATTAATATTAAATTAATATCTCAAATTAAATTCAATAAATCCTTAATTTTAAAAGAGATAAAATACGGGGTATTAAATACTTCCCCCCTAATAACGAAATTTCGTCCCAAAATTCGAAAAAAAAATGAAGCGTAACTGGTAAGGACAACTCCGGGTATTAATCTCACATCTCATGTAATTTTCTCCCTACCACCCATACAGTACATTACTGAATACCCCCACTAATGTTTTACTCCAAGCCTTAGCATATAGTTTAAATTATCTTGAGTTAAACTTTACCCAATCCTTCCTATACCATCCTCATGGAAAAATTATGGGAGTAACGATCCTAAGTCATTAAACAACTAAATCTGGAAGTCAAAACTTCTACTTTCATTAACCTCAAGAATACTTATTGTGTCACAAATATGGAATATACTACAATCAACCATTTAGGGTGCCCATACACCCAATGTGTGTACATTCCATCATAATGTCTAAATGAATGTGATTCCTCTGTAAGGTTACATTTAATTAACTGACTACCTAGTTTATAATCCATATTTCTATGATTTCCACATTCTCATTTGGCGATTTCATCTGCCTCAAATCATGCTACAACTCATAACTCTTTGATATATATATATATATATATATATATATATATATAATGGCAAAGGTTATAAACTCATATTCTAAAGACCTAATTTACTTCGACTCGCAACATTCTTTAGTTTCATGCGTGAGGTGTCTCGCATAGAGAAATCCAAACAAGGAACCCCCCCGATACACTACTACCTAAATAGTCGATCATCGAAACTCCTCAGGTCCTTAGTCTATAATATATAACATCCCAACAGGTTTTATCTATTCATATAAAAGTCTACTTATTCACTCTCTTGCCAAAGACAATACGCTGGCTATAACGATCAATCTTGGTCTCATATACAACAAGTCAATCCATTCCAATAATCACATCACTAAAACGAATAATCTCAATAAGGTATATAACACAGACGATGTTCCCATTTATCCTCCGTGGATAACACTGAAGATAACCCCGCTATACCAGGAAAAACATACACATACTAATAACATTATAGATATACGCACTAAATTCTTCTCATATGTGAATCTAGCAATAAACAAAAATGTAATGACTCACTCGTGTAACATAAAACACGCTTCATCCTCCGAGAATAAAACTCGCACTTCTACTTTGCCATTTGTCCTGGCTGCTCAAATGGTTTTTGGACAAAATACGCCTATCAGAGCCAAAACAAAACTACTTTAATCATTGCCCTTCATTAGGCACCCTACTCTTGTCCCTTTACTCACTTCGGGAAACAATAACGCATGTGATTTCACCCTCCACAAAATACCTCTACACATAATCCACTTATTATCGATCACACTGACCCTATTAGGGTTGTCCTTCTCTAGGACTTAAATAGTCTCGATCCTGATGGCTACCCCCATCATTACCTTAACTTTGTTGGCCCTAAGGAACACACTACTAGCTTCGACAGCTCTTACGGAACTCACCATCATGTGGTAAGGATTCATCTACCCGAATCATTTAAATGGGTCCCCTGATGGGTCTACCCCCTTGCGACGTTTCACTAACTTCATTTCATCTAGTCTTACTCTCGCGATAAATCTTTCGATTCCTTTAGCTCCTTTCACAAAGAAGAATTAAGACCTTTATTGACAATGCACGACATTGTCACCCTCTGAATTGACCGTCCAGTAGACATTTCCTTTTTAACAGAATTCCCTTACGAGTCGATCTCCTATTTGAAATCCTCTCCTCCATTTGTATCTACATCCTCCGATACAAGATTCGCTAACAGTTTAGATTCATATTCACAAATGGACCTCTGTTTGGCCTTCCTGTGATGAGTTCAGAACAACGTTCACATCTTATCCTGAACATCTGATGAAGGAACCTGTGGTCAAACTGTACCTGATATCCTTCTATAAACATAGTATTCCACTTCTAAAAGGGGTGGCTGACTCCCACCACTATAACTTCATTCCGACGAGCACAGAAAAAATCTTACCCGAAATTTCCACTTATAGTTAGACACACTCCTCCATATGACCAAGTCTTAAAATATATTACCTTCATTGGGTAACACACAATTCCCGCATTTTTAGAATTTCCGCCGACGGCTCTCCTCATTTTTCCATTTGACCCTCTCCCAAGCGCACCACGTTGGGGGAGTCTAATTTGGCACACTTTCGACTATAGTAGCACTTGGAATTTGTAGGCTGGTTCCTAACTGTCTTTACAGTCCTGGCCTCTCGTGCCATAATAGGGGTGACCTCGACTACGGTCATCATCCTCGAATATACTTCACGACCTCACTAAGCCCTGACTCCCGCTACTCGCCCAATGGCCCTCATCTGCCATACTTCATTGTTTGAACACGCCTGAACGTAAATAAGATTCATAGATATATACATGATAGAAGGAGAATGGAATCTCACCAAAGAAATAAACAATCCAAAACATAGGGATTTATATCAAAGAAAGCTACGCTGGAAGCATAATAAGCCACACAGATCCTAAAGGACACTAGAACCTGATGCTCTGATACCACCTGTAACACCCCGCTAAATTAAATACCGGGTGATCAGTCCTTTATTAAATTAAAAGCCATGTGAACAGTCGGTTCATTCTCAGCATCACTATCGCAAAATAATATTTCCAATTTGAACACCCTAAATAACTAAGCTAAGTGTCAAAACCATTTAAAACCTCATTTTTCCTTTATTAAATACCAATATGAAAACCTTTTTAATGATAACAGTTTAAGAGTCACATAAATAAAAGGATAACAATTACTACACTACCATTTAAACCATATAGATAAACCAAACCAAGTTATGAACTATAAATGAAATCATCTAGACAAGAGTTAACTCCCGAGGAGTACTAAATGCTGGAAATATCATAAATATCTAACAAATCCAACTGGAATAGGAAATCGAGTGACACATGCCCTAACTATGAAGATCTAAAGTAGGAACTGATTCAATGACGAAGTCGTCTAAAGCAAGGGCCTGCAACTCCCACATAAGTTGCAGCACGTCCAATCCAAAGAACCTAAGCATGACGCCCCTATGGCTGGGCACCTGTAATACATACGTATATATACAAGAAAGAAAGAAATGACAGAAAATGGGTCAGAGCCCGAGTGTAAGACAGATTTAAAAATATTTTAGCAAGTATTTAAAATGCTTACCGGCTAATATAACAACCATGTTAATATGCGACACTCTCTTGAGAATCCTCACCTCTCATCTAGTGTGCACACCTAACGTACCTCTAAGCAATCCTAGTTATAGTTCCCACGCTAACTAGATTAACCACATGTGTCCATTCTTTATAGCCCAAATTATTCTCACATATTAACCTTATAATACATATAATGATGTTATAAACATATATATCCATTTAGATTCAACATGGATAAGTCCCTTATTAATTCAATTCAACTAAGTATTTTCATACATAACTATCTTACATTTCTACTTTAGCCACATAGTAGATATCATCACATGTATATATATACATTCACTATATTATATATATATATATATATATATATATATATATATATATATATATATATATATATATACTTCACCCCGAGACACAGCTGCGGTGCTTCATTACTCTGTTATCTTGTCCCAATACATCACGTCACTGTATAGGGGACTATAGGTTCGATAAAGATTCTTCGAACCACAAATATTAAATCACAAATAATGGAGGCGAACATAGCCTTAGCCTCTGAGCTACACACGTACCTACGCACCCAAATTACCGTTCTATACCATTATTCTCACTAATGGTAATCAACCTAAGTCCTATGTTCTCCAGCGACAAGTCAAAAATCCCATGGATTCATCAGGATATGACTGCCCTCACGCGCAAACCTCCCGTCGATATCAGGTAAGCTAGGTATGTCATACACAGATACATAATATATGCATAATCACACGGTCTTACATATAAATATTCATATTTTCCAAATTAGCTTCACCCACGACCCCTAATTATTATTATCTGTTCTCAACACAAATTATACTCAATTATCTCTCATAACGGATTCGTCTCTTTTATTCTCATTTATTATTTACTTCATAATTACCTCTTATCTCTCGAAGTATTCTCTCTCACTAAGTATAAATATCAGTAGGTATGCCCTCACTTACCTTCTAGTCTAAATCTTTAACGAGTCTCAATCTTTTAGTAAACGTACCAATAATTTCCAATGTATGAATAACTCCCCGTTAACCCACAATTTCATCTCAATTTAATTTCCCTCAACGGAGTCTATCTAGGCCCTACTGGTCCTCTTCATAACTCATTATACTCCAAAAATAATAATCAAGGGTTCCTACGTATCTTAACCGGATTAAACAAAAAGGAGAAAAATATGCATTTTTCGAAGAGGGATCGATCGAGGAATGGGGTCTATCGATCGATCGACGATCGATCGATCAAACAGTTCCTGCACAGTTTTTTGCAATTTTCAACCTACGGGTTCAACCTTCTAACCCCTCCAAACCTATATAATTTCATCCCAAACTCCCATCAAAGTAATCCAAATGTATAAGTAACATATATAAACAAGTTCTAATGTAACAACATCAATAAATCCTCAACGAATCAATCAAAAAGGGGTTTAATCTCAAATTTATTTATAAAACCAAGTTTTGCATGAATAATCACAACCCTCTATTTTAATCCATATTTTCTTCCCAAATATCATAATAAACTCATGGGTAATCCTTTGCATATTATCAGGATTTTAGACTATATGGATTCTCCCTACAACACATATAATTTCTCTTCTAAAATATATTATTCTTCGATTAAAACCTATGATTTTCATTCCTAGACTAACATGGAAGGTATATTAACTTGAAACTCAGCAAGATAGATACTTGCCTGGGATTAAAGGATCTTATTTTTTGATGAAAAATATGTGGTTGCGTTCCTCGTCGTGCGATCTACGTTTTGGTGATGGTGGCGATGTCATCGGGTGAGTTCTAGGCCTTGGATTGCTTGGAAACTCTTCACCTTCTTCTCTAATCTCTTCACCTTCTTCTCTAATGGCTGGGCTTAGGTTTTCTGTTTGTTAAACCTAAGAATAAACTCTAAATGGCTAATATATACTAAGAAAATTCGTGGGTTTAATAACCTAAAAATACAAAATGTCTAAAATACCCTCCCGGGATGACAATTAGGCCTAAAAATGCCCCGAGACCCAAACTAAACCCCCGGGTACACTTTTTTTACTATCTCTACCCTTCCGGACACTTTAACGCACTCAAAATTATCATTCAAATGACTTAGAATTTATTCACTTTAATAATAATAATTTAGTCCTGACACGACACAGGCGCGTCCCGAATTAAATTTCCATAATTGCCATTTTATTCACTCGTGAAAATTTTAATAAAACCAATCTCATATATTACTTTACTCATCCAGTAATATTCAAAAAATTTCCAATAATTACTAACTCACGTCATGGTAGTAAATGTTAAAAATAATTTTTGGATTAATATTAAATTAATATCTCAAATTAAATTCACCCCAATTTTAAATGCCATAAAAATACGGGGTATTACACTGCGCAGGTGGGTCATTTGATTTTATCCAGTTTACAAGTCACAGCGCACTCGGGTGCTTGGGTCTCGGTTTGCCGCAGCTAAAGTATCGGGTTTTGGATTGCCATTAATGAGTGTTGGAAATGTCGTATAGCAGCAAAAAGAATTGATTTTGCATCCTACAGGTGCGAATTGATTCGCATATATTGCGAATCGATTCGCGTGTTGACAGTACTGAATTTCAACATTTTCGAATCGATTCGGATTTGGCCCCGAATTGATTCGCCCCTTGTTTCCAGATTTTCTTTTATTTACAATTATGCCATTTTGGGGGTTTTGTATAATTAGCACACTTTGTTATTTTTGGAAAATATATCTTATTTTTAGTTTAGTTTAGCTTAGTTTAGTTTAGGGTTTGTATACTACTATTCCTTCTCCTCCATTAATGTAAGTTGTATTTTTCTTCTTCCCTCTTATTCTTGCTTTTTAGTGTAATTTTTCATGCTTTCCTTATTTAATTTCCATGCCTAGATAAATTAGTGTAGTTTATTTATTTCTTGTTTTATTTATTAATTAGTTGTTTAATTAATTTAATTATGTGTAGTGAGTAGTTAAATAGGGTTTGGGTCGTGTGTCCGCCATTGATGGGCATCGAGCTCCGAAAATTAGGTTTTGTGTAAAATTAGATTTAATTGAAACCTCACGTATTAAAATTGATTTATTATGCGTTTAACTTTCTTTGTCATGCAACGTTAGTGTTTATAGCGATAATTCAAATTTAAGACGGGTGTGACCATTTTTGATTAAATATTTTATCTCGCAACTTTGAGTTAAATTTCTTCTTGCGTGATGTTTATTTTTAATTAAAAATGCTCAGTTAAATATTTTTGAACCGAAATTCTAATTATTAGTTGTTTAGCCCATGGCGGGGATGCGATCCCGACTCTCGTTTTAATTAGTTGTAATTTAGTTTTAACTTATTTTCTTTTTTCCTTTTTTTTACCATTTCAACCCATTACCTTTTACATTTTTATTCTTGAAATAATAAATTAATTAAAATCTAAAATTCAATCACTCCCTGTGGATTTCTTACGATACCCGACTTACCGTTGTGCTTGCTTATCAAGTGCAGTTGTAGTTTATGTTTTTACATCGTGGCGGCAAAACACACAACGATTGTGTCCTCACACGAACACACTTTTATCGACCGATCAGTCAATAATCGGTTGGTCGAGCGTGTTTTTACTCAACATATATGTTGGCCAGCAGATAGCGAGGTGGTTAAGGGACCCGAGAACCCTCCCAGGTATGCCGGTTCATGGACATCTCCTTCAAGACATCGAGGCCAAGGTGCTCGTCACACATGTGATACCCAAAAAGGAGAACTCCGCATTGTGGTTGCGCGAATAATGCGACGTGACGCATATTGAGGGGTGTCTCAATGCATATATCGTGTGGCCTTCCTTCTTCCTCCAACCTACTGATGACTCTATGCATTGATTATTTATATCTATGTTATTTGAACATTTGGATTATATTTGTTTTGATTTATTACATTTTGGTTTGGATATGGATTGTATTTCTATTTTATTTGAATATGGAATTATATACGCAATGATTTGGTGCATTATTTCTATTTTATTTGGATATATGTTGTTTGAACAAGTACAAATTTGCTATAACAGGTACAAATATACTACTGGGCAGTGGCAGTGGTCATACTACCTAGCAGATTTTTTTTTAAATTCTGCCCAGAATTGTTACAGTCTTTGACCATGACAATTGGTTTAGGGCTTGTCATGGTCTTTAACCGTGACAAGTCCGTGACAAAAACAGCTGTCACCCCCAGACTTGTCACAGTCAATGACCGTGACAATTCAACAATTTTAGTGTAGTGTATATATGTATACAAGGTAGTTGCATATGCACGTAGGCATAACATGTTAGAGTCTCATTTATGTCATTCAATTCTATACTGCATTTATTTATTCCCACTGAGCTTCGGCTAACACCCTCGCTTTGTTATGACAGGTTAGGAGCGATTTTGTGCTTTAAAAGCGTTATACAGGTAAGTACTTTCTTTTTCTTTTACGTTAGTAACTCTGTATGATTGGACTTCGGAGTGCTCCCCATGGGTCTATCACGCAATTTATTATGAAACTATAATCGCATGCTTAACAAGTAAAATGTTAAATTAAAATAAAACTAGACTAGCAACATTATGTAGGTTATTTCATTGCACTTCACACCTAATGCTCGGGTGGGATCGGGTTGACTACAGGTATCCCATAAATTTGGGCCGGGGCATTACATAATTATATTAAGAAAATATGATTAATGCCTAAGATAATAAATGGGTATTAAAATAGATTTGCGGCACGAGTATGCACCGGACTAACGAAATTGGGTCGAGTGCTATAGTGGCGTGGATCTATGTTGGCGTCACGAGTATGTGCAGGGACAACAAAATTGGGCAAATTATCTATAGTGAGGGGTCGTGCGTGGAACCTCACGAATATGTGCAATGCTAACAAAATTGGGCAAACTGGCTATAGTGAGAGATGTAGATGTAGTGTGTTGTAATTGTTAGCGCGCCAGGAGTATGTGAAGGACCAATAGAAAGTTAAACTAGCTATACTAGTATTGCATTAATAAGATTGATTATATTTAATTAAGTTAAATATTTAAGATCTAATTGACTATTGAAATAAACATAATTGAACTTGGGTATTGAGGTGGCTTAGTGTATGCGGGTAGTTAGTATTATTTTACTTTACTCGCTTCTTATCATATTGATTCTTAATGTAAGATAATCTATTGTGATATTTATCTCTTAAGATGCTTATGTCTGGATTCGTGGATCCTATTTAAGACGAGTACCTGGTATTCGTGTGGTGGTCATTGACCCGTTGCGTTGACTAATATTTCAGGCTCAGTTGTTGGTGTAGCTACGTAGGATTTATGGATGATTCGTGGATTTTGCAGCTGGAGTTACCTTTTACCGCTTTCTTAGTTTAGTTTTTACTTTTCTTGTCGTATTTATTATGAGACAATCATTTATGGATTTTTTAGGGGTCATTCGACTCCGCGGTTGTTTACGATTTTCATTTTGGAGATTTTAGTAGTTGGATTATTCATTTGAGTAGTATTATCATTTGGAGTTGAGATTTATATATTGGAGTTTAGCATGGTGATGGCTTTTACTATGGTGGATGTTTTTCTTTGTTGGGTTATTTCAAATTATTTCTTGTGAAAATTGTTTTTAATGCCTCGTATTTTTATCATATGCTAAAAATGGTATATAATTTTTTATGTTGGGTGTAGAGTGGCACAGGAGACTTGACACCTCCAATGCTAAAATATGCGAGGTGTTACAGTCGTCAGATGAAAAACAATTTTTTCTATGAAACTTATAAAGAATAATAGTTTGTGTGAGACAAGTTCAAGATTGAGATTGGTGGTGGGAAACATTAAATTTGGGAGTATGTATAGAGATTTTAAAAATATGACGCTTGAAATTTGGTTGTTGATCCAACGAAAGTTTAGAATGTCGAGGGGATATGAGATGGGTGTTATTTCAAATGCCATAGGACTGCTACAGTTCCACGATGCTTTGGAGTTGAAATTTTTTTTCTTGTAGGGCACAAAGCATTGTGGTATTTTGCCCCACCAAAATGCCACAATTCTCTAAAGAAGGTCTAATTACTAGTATAAAATGGACTAGAAATGTCATTTTGTAAGTTAAAATGCATTATTTTCCAATCAAAGGGATCAAAGCATATTTTTTAAGGAAGAATTACAAATTGAACCTTGAGCTTTGTGTGTGGGGGGGGGGGGGGGGGGGGGGGGAGGGGGTGCAATGTCAGACCAATTATTTTAATTTTTGCAATGTTAACCTTAAAGTTTGAAATCTATAGTAATGTTAATACTAAGTTTTGAATTTATAGCAATGTTAACCTTCTGTGTGCCTCTGTCAAGAGAAATAATTGGATAATTTTATACCACTAGCATCCAATAATTATGTGTCATGTGTTATATTTTGATTTCATTAAAAACATAATTTAATTTCCCCATTAATTTCTCTCTCTCCTCTCCACTCCTCTCCTATATTCCCGCCCCCCATCACTACTCGTGAATGCAGCATCTCTCTCTCTCTCTCTCTCTCTCTCTCTCTCTCTCTCTCTCCTCTCCACTCCTCTCCTATATTCCCGCCCCCCATCACTATATATATATATATAGGTCCGTGCATAAAAATCCTCTAAATCTCAAATCTAATTTTCTCAGATTTTTACTTTGGGTTATATATGTTTATCAATTTCCCCCCTATTTTTTAATAAATTCGTAACATGTGTGTTTTGCAGTCATGGATATATGAACACTTTCCAGGGGTTGGCGTATGTGTCGATAAGGAGTTCAATGAAACCATACCAAGGATTGTACCTTGGTCATTGTCATCCGGTTCTCAGAAAACTGCATTTCAAAACCTATTAAATTATCGCTAGCAGTTGGATGATATGAATGTTGGTGATGTGAGTAAACTCTTTGGATTGTTTGTAATGTTTTCTTTTGATTTGTTATTTTCTAATATTCAATTATGTATTGTTTATGTGAAGGGCATTTGGTATATATTGGAGTTAGTATATATTGGAGTTCGTATATATTGTGTTAAATATTGGCAAATGTTGGTATATATTGAGCCATGTGTATGATTATGTTGGTATATATTGTGTTATATGTTTGAAATGTTGGTATAAATGTTGGCTTCATAAGGTCACTGGATTCGGGCTAAACATATAGATTTTCTTTTGTTTGTTATAAACACCCCAAACATAGCGAATAAGGTCACTTGATTCGGGCTAAACATAGGGATTTGATTTGGTTCGTTATAAACATCCCAAACAGTGCACTTTAAAACAAAATAGGCTTGGCTTCATTCGCTATGTTCATAGCGAATAAGGTCACTGGATTCGAGCTAAACATAGCGATTGTAATTGGTTCGTTATAAAGATCCCAAACAGTTCACTTTAAAACAAAATAGGCTTGGCTTCATTCGCTATGTTCATAGAGAATAATGTCACTGGATTCGGGCTAAACATAGCGATTGGAATTGGTTCGTTATAAACATCCCAAATAGTGCACTTCAAAATAAAAAAATATATATAGGCTTAATTTTTGTTGTTCATAGCGAATAAGGTCGCTGGATTCGGGCTAAACATAGAGAATATTGGACTTTTGCGACAACATTTCAATTTGATTTCATACAACTTCAATTTAATAATCCCCATTTTCAATTTGATTTCATACAACTTCATTTCAAAATCAACCAGCTATATTTGAATATCATACAACTTCATTTCATTTAATACAACTTCATTTCAATTTGATATCATACAAGTTCGTATCGCATCATACAAATTCAATCCATTTTATACTGTTATACTTCATTTCATACACCTTAATCCAAATTGTACTTCATCTTCAGATACAACACCGAACTTTACATGATTTTGTAAAATAAGGGACATCCCCAACAAGTTGATCTCGATAAGTTATTCATTGGTTGCTACATCCTTTGGGTAAATGTTTCAAAATTTTGTTACTTGTTGCGCGTATTTATCAATCTTGCTTTGAGCAATGAAGAACTATGCCAGTGACTTGCTACTGGGGGATTCGAATAAACGTACTTCAACTTCAAAGCTACAAAGTGATTCCCACAAACATGAGCATAGGGGTTTAAAACGGATGGATATGGATCGGATACCATAGTATCCATATTCGTATCCTCTAACTCCATGCAATATCCGTATTCGTATTCATATCTTCTCCGATAGTAAATACAACTATTTGTATCCGTATCCTCTCATATTTCTCGAATTCGGATAATATTCTTATCCAATTTATTTTCTAAGATACGTTAATGCATATATAGCTTATTAAACACTAATTCAATCACTAAATCAAATATATAATTCTCCAAGCAAAATGTAGAGAAATGTGTGAAACATCAAATTAAATTATAAAAGAATGTGCGAACATAAGTACTAACCTTTGATGCCATCAAATGAATATAATCCACATTACTTTCCATTCACTTATTCAACTAATAATTAATATTACAAACATCATTAAAATAGTAGTTTGTTGTTGAATATTTTATCCCCGAAAGATGATTTGTCATCTCATAAAAAAAAATTAACAATCACAAATTTTCTCCCCGTTCCCAATCATGCTCGCTTGGAAGGAACTCGTAATCACATTCCAACTCCGCTAAACACTCAAAAGGTCCTCTTAATTCTATGGCACTCTCTAGCGTAAAATAAGTAGAATTCTATGTAGTTTGACGTCTAATTCCACATTCCTTTTATAATTCAAACGAGTCTGTTGTAACGCACGATCCCATACTTGATTTCTTTGAAGTGATGAACCAACATGCTTAACACTATTTCGAATTCTCTCAATGAAAGTATCAATCACTTTTAACCCATTCCTAACGATCAGAGTATTAATATGAGTTGTGCAACGAGTGTGGAATGTATCACCATTTTGGAAAAGGACTTTCTTACCATTCAACCACAACTTAATACGCTCAACCATTGGCTTATTGTATCCGAAATTATCCACCACAATGGCCATAAGTTCTTTTTTATCAATATTTCACTCTAAGATTCTAGTCTTCACCCATTCAACTACATAGAAATAACCTACATTTTAATTTTTTTTGTTAAACAGCAAATTAAAACTCACTTGGCTATTATTGTAACAATAAATGTATTATATAATATTAAATTAATATTAATATATTTTAATGAAATAATATGTTAAATTGTAACGCTAAATGCTATACTTATATTAGATTAATATTAATATTATTTTATACTATAAAAAATATTTATATTATTTACTTAAAACATATTTAAAATTAATAATAAATATAATCATTTTACGGATACGGATATCTGTCAATATGGATAGTCCGCCCCAGATACGGATTATCCATCACGGATACTAGCATTATCTGTATCTGTATCCGTTTTTTCGGATATTTAAAACATCTATCCAAATCCGCTCTTTTGAATACTTATTCGGATAAATATTCGCTAAATTTGGATATGAATACCGGACGGATTTGGATTTTTGAATATTCGTTTCCACCCCTATATTTGTTCTTCTCCAACCCCCTTTTTAGCTTATGTGTAAAAAGTGCAACACTTTCTTCTTTGTTGGTCTCTTATCAATTGTAGGTAAATCTTTAAAAACAAGTGTTCTAAACACTCTTTCACGAGTTTAAAAGGTATACCCAATTACTTAAACTTGAAAAAATACCATTTAACCTTCAAATTTAACACTTATTGATTTTATGTCAAAAATTAATTGAAAATGTAAAAAAAACAATTATATATTTTTCGAATTAATTCTTCAATTATCGTTTCTACCCTAAATTAACATACACATATTAATTGATTTTGTGTACTTTGAAACGTGGTGGAAATAGGCAAATATGATTTCTCACAATACAGTTTCTAAAACAGTGTTTTTGGGTCATGTTTAGGCCGTATACGACATGACACAAACATGATCAATATAAAAACAAGATAATGTACACAACATGGTCAAAATTTATTGTGTCAAATTCAGATCAATTTTCTATAGTTTTATGTCGTGTTATTACGTACTTTTCAAAATTGACACCCTAACCGTAGGCATGGATCATATTTTGTTTACCACTTATTTTATTGTTTATTTTTCCTATTTTTTATTGTTAATGTACTTTTCAGTGAAAAGTACATTTTTGTTGCAAAAACACGTTTATTATTTTTCCTTTTAATTTTCTTTTTTTACTCATATATGGAAGTGATTCCTTTAAAACTCGGTATTATTTAAATTATATGTAAACTTTTGTTTATTATGATTATAGTGAGTTAATAACAAATATTTTTTGCGTTATTGTAGTTGTAATTGGAAGAGAAACTATAATACTATTAAGAAGATAAAGTCGTAAGAAAGGTGCAACATACTCTCACAAAGATGAAGATAAAGTTTCAAATAAAGCACTCAAAAAGATGGAGATTGTTAACTTGTTAATCTTTAGTCCTTCTTTTAAAATGAACACAAAAGTGAGAATGTACAAAAATGTATTTGGATGTTTATAATTTTTTTACACTAAACGAAAGTTATATAATATAATACTTCATGGAATGCAATTAAAATCATGTCGCTCACATGCAAGATTTAATCAACTTTAATTTTTTTTACTTTTCTATTTTTTTTATGAATAGTAGTGAGCATATATTTTTGTATTGTGCTTATGGTTAATATTTTTTAATATATTTATTTTTTATATTTCTCGTACCACTAGTATATGTGCGTGTGTGTGTATGTGAGGACACAGTCTGTGTACACGTACACAAATTGATGTGTATACACGGATATGTGTATATATACATCGATTTTATATATATATATACATAAATTTGTATATACATAAGCAAATAAATTTTGCTTGTGTGTAAATGTTAGTGTTTAATTGGGTGTAATGAGTGAGTGTGTGTGTGTGCGCGCGCCCGCGCACGCGTGATTAAGTGTAATGTTTTTGTGTATGTGTATGTGTATGTGTGTAACTAGGTATAATATGACGTGTTTGATGGTGTTGGTGGAGGGTGAGTGTTGTGGTGTTTAGTGGTGGTTGTGGTGTAAATGCGTGTGTATATACATGGTTCTCCTTCAGTGTCTCACTTATTTATATTTGTTTATAATTTCTCTAATTTTTGTTTTATCCAATGAAGTGTTGGTGTTTCATGGTGGTTGTGGTGGGGTGTTTTGTGGTTGTGGTGTGTTATTGGCACATTGTTTGTTGGTGGTAGTGTTTTGATGAGGGTGATGTGTTTTTTGATGGTGGTGGTGGTGCGGTATTTCGTGGTGGTTGTGGTGATGGAGGTTTAGTGTTAGATGGTTTAGTATTGAGAATTAGTGGTGAGATGTTTTTGGTGTGGTGTTTGGGTGGTGGTAGTTTTTTGTTTTGTGGTGAGTGTTGGTGGTGGTAGATTTTAAGCTTAATGGAGTGGTGGTGGTTTAGCGTGGTGTTATTTTCGATTTAATGGTGAGTGGTGGTGGTGGTGGTGGTGAGCTAGTGCCCGAGAATAAGAAAAAGAAGGAAAAAGATAGGGGTTAATTAATTAATTTTTTAATTGATTGATAAATAATAATAATGATAATAATATAATTATAATAATAAAAATAAAAATAATAATGATAATAGGGTTTTGATAACATGTTCCCTAAGGACAGACACTTAGAACCCAAAAATAGTAAAGACAGAGTTCTGACATATAACTAAGGGTGTTTCTAAAGGCACCGCAAAAATTATTTTAAAATACCACAAGAAAAATAAATCATCAGATTTTTGTTAAGGTCCACTACCCCATATATATATATTTTTTAACCAAATTACAACACAAAATACCACTACACTCCAAGCTCTCCCTTTCTCTCTCTATCCACTACCTTCAAAACTCTCCCTTTCTCATCTTTACTTCACCCAACAAATTTGTCTCCATTAATCCAACCAACCATCTTCAACAACGTTATTAAAGTTTTGTTACTTTGGTCCCCACACATCATTATTAAAGTTTTGACCCCCACCAACCATTTACATCAACATTATTAAATATCTAGGGTTTGTTCTTTAAATATTAAAATACTAATGGATATTCCACCAGGGCAACACCTCAAAAGCAAATGACAACTCTACAAATTCCATTTTTGAGGTAAACTTTGGATCCCATTACATATATATTTGTTCTTTCATAAAGTTTGAAAATTTAAAAAAATGCAGAAAACGTACAGTTGGTTCGGGATTGGGACCCCGATTTCAAGGCAAAAATACGAGGCAAACCTCCCCAACCAACTCTATATTTTTTTGTTCGAACTAGAGTCATTCGTTATAATCATGTCAAGCCGGGTATACATATTCGGCATATATACCCCGAACCATATATAACTATTCGTTAGGTTCACCCAAAACCATATGAGTTTCTTCATTAGGTTCACCTTAAAGCATCTATAACTATTCATCATCTTCCCCCCGAAATAATAAAACCATTCCGTTGTATTCATGCTGAATGGAATTCAAACATAGAAAATGTTGCGAGCTTGTTATCAAATGTAATTATGTTGTGATTAAAATTTCATTTATTCCCACCTAACAATAATTTTACCTATGCAGGATGCCTTCTTGGATTTTAATTCCTTGTATTTGATCAGGCTTTAGCGAACATCGAAATACCCCATAACGGGAAAGGTGATTCGGTGTTAGTAGATGTTAGTGCGACGTTATTTACGAAACAGGTATTATAATGTCTATTATTGATGTACTATAGTTATATATTTTAGTTACATTGTACTGATTCATTATATTCTTAATTCCCAGGTATTTCTCACTCGATAAGAGTTGGTTGCTTGGACTCAAGAACAAGTGCAATTCGTTAAAATAGTAATAGTCATCACCAAGTCCAATGCACATTCTTCAACGCATAAGGTACGTCTACACATGGGTTACGAGAGAGGTGGTGAGTATCGTTATCATCACGAGAAGAATGATGGGAACGTAGGGAGTAGTCAAGGGGAAAAATTGAAAGATAGACAGGGCCACTCGGAAGTGAAATTATCCATTTTTATTTAAGGGCCTCCACTTGACAACGGACAGTGGATGTTATCAGTCATTTGCAGCATTCACAATCACCAATTACCGAAAATATTAGTTGACATGCATACTCTAGCCAACTTACTTGGATTGAGAAAAACATTGTTGAAGAGATGTCCTTGAGTAGGGTAAAGTCGGTCGCCATTCTAACGACGATAAAAAATCATAATGCTAATAATGTTTCGACCATGAAAATAATCTACAACGCCAACGGGTAAAACGGCGATGCAATAGTTAATGAAGTTTCTTGTTAATAAACATTACGTCTATTGGTATAGGACGAATAAGTCTACCATGGAGGTGGAAGACATTTTTTGGGCTCATCCAAACTCAATCCAACTAGCCAAGTGTTTTTTGTCCGTTATCATTCTTGACTACATGTACAAGACCAACCAATACAAGATGCCTTTATTCGAGATGGTTGGTATAATGTCATGCGAAAGGACTTTTTAATATTGCCTTCACTTTTTAGCAACGGTGAAGGTGGAGAACTATCGTTGGGCATTGGGACATTTGAAATCCATATTCGATCCGTTTGCATGTCCCACGATTTACATCACAGATCAAGAATACGCGTGCATGAACGCATTATAGGTTGTATTCCTCGAGGCGAGGTCTATGGTTTGCACTTTTCACATTCATCACAATGTGGAGCTCCATGCTAGGAAAGAGATCCAAAATGAGGATACATTGAAGAAGTTTATAAGGGATTGGATGCATTTGGTTGAATCCCCTATCGAGAACGACTTTAGCGAAGAGTGGGCACTATTTCACTGTGATTGGGTTGTACGTGGTATAATCAAAGGGAGAGCTTCATTCATACGTGGACAAATATGGTTAGGCACCAGGGCAATTGAACTATCAACCGTTGTGAAGGAGCACACGTTAAGTTGAAGAGGCACTTGGAGAGTTCTCAACTTCCTTTTGACAAGGTTTTTGTCAGCATGCACAACTACATTGAGTTACAAGTGACCGAGATTAAGAGGGAGTTTGAGGATTCTTTGCAAAAATTAAAGCACTCCCACAATATTCTTATCTTGCGTGAGCTCATAGATCGGGTTTCTCATTATGCCATTGACCTAATTGTTAAGGAGCTAAAGACTTATGATACCATTGGCATGGATGTTAAACCATGCCTACATTTGGCACGCAATATCTATGATGTACCGTGCGCTCTTGAATTCGTCATCTATCAGATGGAGGGTAGGTCAATACTATGGGGGTGCAATGCACATTGGCATAAATTAATAATGGTGCCCGAATAAGTGAAGTACCATATAGTTGACTACGAGTCGAGAATGATACTTTTTAAACAAAGGTGGGAACGGTCAACTATCATTGAGCAAAGGACCATGTTGTGAAAACTCAAGGACATCGGTTATCCCACCACCGCTCGACTATTTGAGCCATCCGTGCTTAAGCATTGCAAGGGTCACCCGAGATGTCAAAAACCGACTGCTAGAGAGTAAAAGCATGAGAAGTCAACTAAAAGGGATCCCTCGGGCTTCAAACTTGCTAGGAAATCAACATAAAAGGAACACCCCATGGTCCAAAGGCCTAAGAAGAAAATTAATTTCATAGAGTTCACCCTCCCCGCCCCATGGTGCCCAAACTACTCCCCCGCGTATAAATGATATATCAATGAGATATCGATCTTTTATAAAGATTTCGTAGAAGATATCGTCGAGGTTGATGCTGACGGAAATTATGGGTTTAGATGCGTTGCTAAATGCCTCTGATTTGGACCCGATGAATGGGACAAGTGAGATCAGACTTGATTAAAGAAGTTACGACAAATAATGACTTCTACTCACACTATTTTAGTGATTGGTTTTTGAATACTATTCTACATATGTTGAACGATTATTCAAGCCTATGTATGCCAAAGTCTTGGATGATCATGCCCGAGTGTGGCTATCTTTTGGTGAAAACTTACAAGTGCGTGTGCGTCCTCATCTCGAAAAGACACTGTCAAATATTTCTACCGATGAGACATGAACGAACCGTGCATACAATGTTCATAGAGATTGCTCATGTAAGGGTGAAAACGGATATTCGAAAATCTGAATCCGTCCAGTATTCGTATCCGAATTTATCGGATATTTATCCGAATAAGAAAGAGCGGATTTAGATAGATGTTTTAAATATCTGGAAAAATGGATACGGATAATGTTGGTATCCTTGATGGATAATTCGTATCCGAGACGGACTATCCATATTGACGGATGTCTATTTTCGCGAATATCCGAATCCGTAAAATAATTATATTTATTGTTAATTTTAAATATGTTTTAATTATAAATAATATAAATACTTTTTATAGTGTAAAATAATATTAATATTAATCTAATATAAGTATAGCATTTAGCATAAGTTTATTTATATAACATATTTAGTGTTACAATAATAGCCAAATGGGTTTTAATTTGCTGTTTAACAAAAAGAAATTAAAAGGTAGGTTATTTCTATATAGCTGAATGGGTGAAGAATAGAATCTTAGAGTGAAATATTGATAAACAAGAACTTATGACCATTGTGGTGGATAATATCGGATACAATAAGCCAATGGTTGAGCGTATTAAGTCGTGATTGAATGGTAAGAAATTTCTTTTCCAAAATGGTAAAACGTTCCACACCCGTTGCACAACTCATATTATTACTATGATCGTTAGGAATGGGTTAAAAATGATTGATACTTTCATTGAGAGAATTCAAAAATAGTGTTAAGCATGTTGGTTCATCACTTCAAAGAAATCAAATATGGGATGGTGCGTTACAACAGACTCATTTGAATTATAAAAGGAATGTGGAATTAGACGTCAAACTACATAGAGTTCTACATATTTTATGCTAGAGAGTGCCATAGAATTGAGAGGATCTTTTTAATGTTTAGCGGAGTTGGATCGTGATTACGAGTGCCTTCCAAGTGAGAAGGATTGGGAACGGGGGGAAATATGTGAATGTTTAAATTTTTTTATGAGATAATAAATCGTCTTTCGGGGACAAAATATTCAACAGTAAACTACTATTTTAATGATATTTGTAATATCAATTATCAGTTGAATAAGTGGATGGAATGTAATGTGGATTATAATCATTTGATGGCATTGAAGGTTACTACTTATGTTCGCACATTCTTTTATAATTTAATTTGATGTTTCACACATTTCTCTACATCTTGCTTGGAGAATTATATATTTAATTCAGTGATTGAATTAGTGTTTAAGAAGCTATGTATGCATTAGCGTATCTTAGAAAATAAAATGGACAAGAATATTATCCGAATTCGAGAAATTCGAGAGGATACGGATACGAATAGTTGTATTTATTGTCCGGGTGGATATGAATACGGATATGGATAGTGCATGGAGCTAGCGGATATGAATATGGATACTATGGTATTCGATCCGTATCCGTCCGTATTACACCCCTATGCTCATGTTTGTGGGAATCACTTTGTAGCTTTGAAGTTGAAGTACGTCTAACCGATTCCCCCAGTAGCAAGTCACTAGCATAGTTCTTCATTGCTCAAAGAAAAACCTTGGATTGATAAATACGCACAACAAGTAACAGAATTTCGAAAAATCTTCCTGAAGGATGTAGCAACTAACGATCAACCTATCGAGATCAACTAGTTGGGGATATCTCTTATTTTACAAAATCATGTAAAGTTTGGTGTTATATCTGAAGATGAAGTACAATTTGGATTAAATTGTATGAAATGAAATATAGTAGTATAAAATGGATTGAATTTGTATGATGTGAAACGAACTTGTATGATATGAAACTGAAATGAAGTTGCATTAAATGAAATGAAGTTATATGATATTCAAATGTAGTTGGCTAATATTAAAATGAAGTTTTATGAAATCAAATTGAAATGGGGATTATTAAATTGAATTTGTATGAAATCAAATTAAAATGTTGTAGTAAAAGTCCACTATTCGCTATGTTTAGCCCGAATCTAGCGACCTTATTCGCTATGAACATAGTAAATGAAGCCAAACCTTTTTATTTTAAAGTGCACTATTTGGGATGTTTATAACGAACCAATTCCAATCGCTATGTTTAGCCCGAATCCAGTGACATTATTCTCTATGAACATAGCGAATGAAGCCAAGCCTATTTTATTTTAAAGTGCACTGTTTGGGATGTTTATAACGAACCAATTCCAATCGCTATGTTTAGCCTGAATCCAGTGACCTTATTCGCTATAAACATAGCGAATGAAGCCAAGCCTATTTTGTTTTAAAGTGCACTATTTGGGATGTTTATAACGAACCAAATCAAATCCCTATGTTTAGCCTGAATCCAGTGACCTTATTCGCTATGAACATAGCGAATGAAGCTAAGCCTTTTTTGTATTAAAGTGCACTGTTTAGGATGTTTATAACGAACCAAATCAAATCGATATGTTTAGCCCGAATCTAGTGACCTTATTCTCTATAAACATAGCGAATGAAGATAACATTTATACCAACATTTCAAACATATAACACAATATATACCAACATTTATACCAACATAATCATACACATGGCTTAATATACACCAACATTTAACACAATATATACCGACTTCAATATATATCAAATGACCTTCACAGAAACAATACATAATTGAATATTAGAAAATATCAAAGTCAAAAGAAAATATTACAAACAATCCATATACTTTACTCACATCACCAACATTCATATCATCCAACTGCTAGCGATAATTTATTAGGTTTTGAAATGCATTTTTCTGAGAGACGGGTTGCAATGACCAACGTACAATCTATGGTATCGTTTCATCGAACTCCATGTCGACGCATCCGCCAACCCCTGGAAAGTGTCCATATATACATGACTACAAAACACACATATTACGAATTTATTAAAAAATAGGGGGGGAAATTGATAAAAATACATAACTCAAATATGAATTTAGATTATTAGTTACTTGTATAAGAAAGAGGCGACCACTTATTTGCCTCACACCCGAGCGAGAGGCAAGGCCCTACTACCGATACACATGTGCCAAGATATCCATCCCATGTGTTAATTTCCCAACCTTCTTCACGTCTCTAAGAACATAAAGGTAGAGCACATAAATCTTGTTATTGTACTTATCGGGGAAAATTGTGCACCCGATAATATAGAGTAAATAGTCCCTGGCGTAATAGTCTTTGTTTGCACTCGAGGCATTGGCATCCTGAGATCGTTCCTTGAAATTCACAATGTGCCAGTTCAATCGGACAGAAGCATGCTCTCCACATTCTTCCAAGGAAACGTCTCTGCTCACTCCTAATATCTCCACTACAAGTTCCATAACCGACGGGACCACTACATCCTCATCCTCCTCCTCAACTACGAGTTGCGGGTTATATAAAGGTAATCTGACCACAGGAATGCCCAAGATCATAGATACGTCGTCGAGGGTGATTGTCATCTCCCTCCCTAAATGACATATGGAATGTGTTAGTCTCTGGATGCCACCTCTCGACAAGTACGGATATAAGGGCGTAGTCTATATAATGGTGGCTAATGCTATAAGCCCGCCCAACTTAGCCCTTTGGGTCCTCCTTTGTACACTTGGAGAAGATCACTGAATTCCCACTCCCTATTAGATTATGTGATATGGATAATATGTTATTAGTATATATATAATTTTAAGTCATTATGTTTAGTTTAATCCTACCTTCATAAAGCTTGAAATATCGAATTAGTTACAAATGTGAAATTTTAAAGTTTTCGATAGGAATGTTCCTGTTGGAGGCTAGTTTTGACGTTACATAACAATGAACTTGAGGTGTAAAATAGATATTTGTAGATATATGAGTTATGTTTATAACATAATAAACGGTTCATCAAATGGACATTCGAGTGGGAAGATATTGTCTTTTTACGAACAGGGGGTAAAGTAGTCATTTAGCCTTAAATGATATTTTGTTTTATATAATGCCACATGTTATATTTTGATTGGACCAAGGGAGGTGACCTTATGCCGACTTATAACCCTTGAATTAACCTCTTCCTTCAGCATACTTCAGCCATGTAAGAGTTTTAACCTAAGGAAAGAGAGTTTTGAAGTTTAGGAAGAAAGTGTGAGGAGAAATTGAAGAAAAATTCATAGAAAAATTACGTAAAAGCCCCTAAGGTATTTCCATCCATAAATCTTGTTTATTTTTTTTGTATTACTTATTTAAATGATTGAAATAAACATCTGTTTACTGAAATTACATGTCTTGATGTGTACTTATGGATAGATGAAAGTTTAAGCAAACTTGAATGTGTAAACCTTTGAAATTGTTTTGTTTAGGAACCTTGTTTATCCAAACTTCCATATATTTTTGTATACTTACTGGAATTGATTGATTCCAATTGTAGATTAACCTATACTCATATATGTATGACATATACTAAAATCATGTGAAAATACCAATAAATTAGTCTTTGGTGAGAGTTTGAAGTTCGGGTAGGAAATATGCCCTAAGGGTGAAAGTATTCCCGCCATGTGTTTGATGTTTTGCTTGACATAGCAAATGAACCTTAAAAATTATGAAACTTTAATTTTATATTTTTAAGTATGTTTACTGATGTTGGGTGAAATATCATATAAATTTATGATGTATAAAAATTATGAAAATTCCTGGAAGTTGAATGAACGATAAAAGAGCCTATAGGGCAGATTTGCTATGTGGTAAAGAAATGGGAATATCTTGCTCTAGGAGACTTGAAACGATGTACCGTCTTTTGTATTGGAATACTAATATGATAAGGATTGAATTACCAAGAATAAATGAATATATGTTTGGTCTATGATTTGGATATGACAATTATATTAACATGAATTTGGATGAAACTTCATTTGTGACAAATGATTTGAATAGAATCGTATGATGCTTATGAATTGAGTTATGTTCAAGTTATTCTTTGAATTGTTAATATTGTTATGATGAAACTAATATTGTAAGAATGATAGTAAAGGAAGAAGAGCTGATTGAGCAAGTACCGGATAAAGGCAAGGGAAAATCCAGTTAAACTGTCAAGGTGAGTGTACTTATGATTATTTCATATATAGATATGAAAATGATATGTTGGTTTTGAATATAGCTCTAAGAGAGGTTTTGTTTGAATACTTCGGTATTCAGGATTTTTTTGGATATTCAAATATCCAGTATTTGTTATTGCCAATGGGCAGAATTATTTGGATCTTATGATCTAGGATTTGTTATTGCCAATGGGCAGAATTATTTAGATCTTATGATCCAGGATTTGTTATTGCCAATGGGCAGGATTGTTCAGATTTTATATCCACAGATTCGATATATAATTGTTATTCCATTACAGGGGAAAAGTACCTCACTAAGCTTAATGATTACGGTTTATATTTTAACATTTTCAGGTTTGTACGCTGCCAGCTAGGATACTATATGACCGGTAACTTTGAGAGTTGCACCGTTGGAAGAGCTGGGGTTTAAATATGGGGATTTTAACCTTGTCACACTGAAGATTTTAATACACTCACATATTGTATGTATTGATTTAGCATGGATTGAGTTGATCATAGTTAATCACGTTATTGTATGTCTGCTTAATTACGACTCTGATATTGATTTCGGTATGGAATACGAATAATATTATGTTCATTGTGCACATTATGTAGAAAAATATTGATAAATGAATTATATTTCCAATGGGATAAACATTATGATCTAATTATTATTATAAGAAATTATTAGTATGGAATTTGGGCTTTGGGTATGACAATTAGTGGTATCAGAGCGTGGTTATTAATTTTGGACGTGTGTGACGATTAAATGGTAGTTATTGAGTTGATTTTATGTTTATGAATTATTCATGTACTAACCAATAGTTTAGTATTATAAATTGTTTATTTTGGTTGTTAGAACTTTTTTGTATTATAGATAATTCCAGATGGAACCTGGGAATGGACAACATAAAGAAGAGGGAGTGGCTTCTCGTATAGAGAATACTGAAGTAGAGCAGAGTGTTGCTGGAAGGTCTAGAGAGCAAGAGCAGCCTACAGAGATGCAAATAATGACACAGACAATGATGAGGATGGCAGAGCAACAAGAAAGAAATATGGCGCAAATGGCAGAACAACAGGCTAGATATCTAGAATTAAAGACTGTGGCCAGGATTGAGAAAAAGGTAAGGAAGGAAATGGAAGATTCCATGCCTGAGAAGTTTTTGAAGTTGAATCCTCCAGAATATTCAGGGTCAGTTGAACCTACAGAAGCTGAGATGTGGGTCAGAGATCTAGAAACTATATTTGCAGTTATAAAGGTTCCAGATAACCAAAAAGTGAATCCAGTTGTGTTTAAGTTGAAAGGAGAGGTAAAATATTGGTAGGAAGCCAGCAACCATTTGGTGCCCAGGATAGAAGGTACTGATGTTATTATGTGGGCTGAATTTATTAAAGCTTTGTATGTTAAGTATTTCCCTAAAGTGTATAGGAGGGATAAGCTGAGGGAATTTATAAATTTGACCCAAGGGAAAATGTCTGTGAGGGAGTATGAGGTTAAATTTACTGCTTTGTCTAGATTTGCTACTAAATATGTGGAGAATGAAGAAGATAAATGTAGTAAGTTTCAAGATGGATTGATTTGGCGTATTCAAAATAGAGTGGACACTTATGAGTTAGAAGATTATGCTTCTTTGGTAAATAAAGCCACGATAGCATAAAGGCAAATAAACCAAGGAGTGGCGAGTAGAGAGAGTTTTAAGAACAGTAGATTCGACGCATCTCACTCTAATGGAGGTGAGGGTGGACGCGTTAAGATGGAACCTCATAAATTTTAGAGAGGTGGTGGAGATACTGGTAGAGGTCAGGGGAGATTTGGTAGAGATACCAGCGGTGGAGGATCTTTTGGTTCAGTCAGGAAGTCAGGGAGAGGTGAGGCCCCAATAGGAGGTATTACATGTTTCTTTTGTAAAGAGGAAGGGCATTATAAATCTGAGTGTCCTAAGCTTAAGGGATTGGAATGCTACCATTGTCATCAAGTGGGGCATATTAAGAAGAATTGTTCGCAGTTGGCAGAGGCTCCAGCAGCGCATAGTGAAGTAGCAAGCAGAGTGTTATCTCCAGGCAGTGCAGTGAAAAGTATGGGCAGAGGACAAGCTAGTAGTTCCAGGCTAGGTGGACGAGTTTTTACAATGAAAGAAGCTCAGATTACTCCAGATGTGGTGATAGGTACACTTTTTGTTACTGATAGAAGTGCTTATGTTTTGATTGATCCTGGTTGCACACATTCTTTTTGTGTCCTATGCTTATGTTGTATATCTGAATAGACCATGTACTCGTTTAGATGTGGGGTTGGGTATTTATATGCCTATGGGGGATATGGTTGTAGCTGAATATGCTTTTCGTGATTGTGTTTTGACTGTAGGGTCTAGAGATACAGTTATAGATCTACTTCCATTGAATATTTTTTATTTTGATATAATTCTGGGAATGGATTGGTTATCTAAATATCATGCATCTATGGATTGTTTCTGTAAGGAAGTTGTTTTTAATATGCCTGGTGAGCCTGAATTTAAATTTGTGGGGGAAAGGGAAGTTGTTCCCAGTTGCATCATTTCTGCTATTCAGACGAGGAAATTATTGAGTAAGGGTTGTGAGGGTTTTATTGCATATGTTCTTGACACTAGGAAGGGGGCTTTATAATTAGTCGATGTTCCTATTGTACGGGATTTTCCTGAAGTGTTTCCTAGTGAGTGGCATGGGTTACCTCCAGAAAGAGAAGTTGAATTTAGTATTGAATTAGCACCGGGGACATATCTTAAATCTATGGCACCATATAGAATGTCACCTACTGAGTTGAAAGAACTCAAGATTCAGTTGCAGGATTTACTTGATACGGGGTTTATACAACCTAGTGTATCTCCATGGGGTGCACCAGTTTTATTTGTGAAAAAGAAAGATGGTACTATGCATTTATGTATTGATTATAGGCAACTGAATAAAGCTACAGTTAAGAACAAATATCCTTTACCTCGTATAGATGATTTATTTGATCAGTTACAGGGTTCTAAAGTGTTTTCAAAGATAAACTTGCGATCAGGGTATCATCAGTTGAGGGTGAAGGATAGTGATATTTCTAAAACTGCTTTTCGCACTCGATATGGTCATTTTGAGTTTTTGGTGATGCCTTTTGGGGTGACTAATGCTCCAGCTGTATTTATGGATCTTAGGAACCGAGTAGTGCATCCTTTCATTGATTCATTTGTGATAGTTTTTATTGATGATATTCTGATTTATTCACGTGATATGGTTGAACATGAAAAGCATCTCAGAACTATTTTGAATGTGTTGAAAGATAATAAATTGTATGCTAAGTTTAGCAAATGTGAATTTTGGCTATCAAAAGTTGTATTTTTAGGCCATGTTATTTCTGGAGATGGTATATGTGTTGATCCTAAAAAGGTAGAAGTTATTGTAAAATGGGAGAGGCCCAATAACGTGCCTAAGGTGAGGAGTTTTTTGGGTTTAGCTGAGTATTATAGAAGGTTTATTAAGGGATTTTCTTCACTTGCCTTGCCAATGACTAAATTGACCCGAAAAGATATTAAGTTTGAATGGAATTCTGATTGTGAAAATAGTTTTGAAGAACTGAAGAAGAGGTTGGTAACTGCACATGTTCTTACTATTCCACATGGTGGAGATGGTTTTGTTATTTATACCAACGCTTCACATCAGGGGTCGGGTTGTGTTTTTATGCAGCATGGTAAAGTTATTGCTTATGCTTCTAGGCATTTGTGTATACATGAACGTAATTATCCTACACATGATTTGGAACTTGCTGCTATTGTGTTTGCTTTGAAATTATGGCGGCATTATCTATATGGTGAAGTATGTGAAATTTTTACTGACCATCAGAGTCTTAAGTATTTATTTACTCAGAAGGAGTTGAATTTGAGGCAGAGGCGGTGGATGGAGTTAATTAAAGATTATGATTGTACAATTTACTACCATCCGGGGAAGGCGAATGTAGTTGCAGATGCTTTGAGTAGAAAAGCTTCGGGCAGGTTATCTTGCATTCAGTGTGCTAGAGCTTCTCATATTATGGAGTTGAGATTAATGGGAGTGGAATTGTAATTAGCAGATGGGGACAGATTCTTTGCTCATTTAAGCGTGAGGCCTTTATTAGCTACTCGTATTCATGATTTGCAAAGTCAGGATCCTTTTCTTGAGAAAAAATGGCAAGATGTCCGAGATGGTAAGTTTGAAGATTTTTGTATTGTGAATGATGGCACTTTATTGTATAAGCAACAGTTATGTGTGCCTAATGTGGGTGAATTGAAAGAGGAAATTTTAGATGAGGCTCATAATTCCATTTATACTATGCATCCTGGTAATACTAAAATGTATAGGGATTTAAAGGAGCATTATTGGTGGAATAATATGAAGAAGGAAATAGTTGATTTCATTGCTAGGTGCCTTATATGTCAGCAAGTGAAAGTGGAGCATCAGAAACCTGCTGGTTTGCTTCAACCGTTGCCAATACCGGAGTGGAAATGGGATCATGTAACGATGGATTTTATGGTTGGGCTTCCTCGATCTCAGAAAGGGTTAGATTCGATTTGGGTAGTGGTAGATAGGTTAACTAAGTCATCTCACTTTCTAGCAGTCAAGACTACGTATACAGCTGATAGGTATGCTAGATTGTATGTTAATGAAATTATTCGATTGCATGGATCACCTGTTTCTATTGTCTCAGATAGGGACCCTACTTTTAAATCCAAATTTTGGGATAGCTTGCAGTATGCTATGGGTACTAACTTAAAGTTTAGTACAGCTTTTCATCCCCAGACAGATGGGCAGTCTGAAAGGACAATACAAATCTTGGAAGATATGCTTAGAGCTTGTGTGCTTGATTTCAAAGGTAATTAGGATGAATATTTTCCTTTTATAGAATTTGCATATAACAATAGTTTTCAGTCAATTATTGGTATGGCTCCATATGAAGCATTGTACGGTAGACAATGTCGTACACCGATATGTTGGGGTGAAGTTGGTGAAAGGAAGATACCAGAATTGATTGAAGTCACCACTGAAAAGTGAAGACTATTCAAGATAGAATGAGAACAGCTCAAAGCAGATAGAAAAGTTATGCGGATAAACGACGGAAAGATTAGGAATTCCAGAAAGGGGATTATGTGTTTCTTCGGATATCTCCATGGAAAGGAGTTATGAGGTTTGGAAAGAAAGGGAAATTAAGTCCACGCTACATTGGACCTTATGAAATCCTTGAGAAAGTTGGGATGGTTGCCTACAAGTTAGCGTTACCACCAGAGTTAGCTCGGTTACATGATGTCTTCCATGTTTCTATGTTAAGAAAGTACGTAGAGGATCCTTCACATGTGTTGGTGGAACAGCCTATTGAGTTAAAGGAAGACTTGAGTTATGTGGAAGAACCACTTACTATCGTCGATAGGAAGGAACAAATATTGAGATCAAAATTGATCCCACTTGTGAAAGTTGTGTGGAGAAGGCATTCCATGGAAGAGGCTACATGGGAGAGCGAGGATACTATGAAGATTCGTTATCCGTATTTGTTTGATTCGGACAACCAAGGTATGTCAATTTCGTGGACGAAATTTCCTAACAGGGGGAGAATTGTGACAACCCGAATATAATTATGATAAATCATGATTAGATTATGTGATGTGGATAATATGTTATTAGTATATATATAATATTAAGTCATTTTGTTTAGTTTAATCCTACCTATATAAAGCTTGAAATATCGAATTAGTTACAAATGTGAAATTTTAAAGTTTTCGGTAGGAATGTTCCTGTTGGAGGCTAGTTTAGACCTTTATGACATAACAATGAACTTGAGGTGTAAACTAGATATTTGTAGATATATGAGTTATGTTTATAACAAAACAAACGGTTCATCGAATGGACATTCGAGTGGGAAGATATTATCTTTTTACGAACAGGGGGTAAAGTAGTCATTTAGCCTTAAATGATATTTTGTTTTATATAATGCCACATGTTATATTTTGATTGGAACAAGGGGGGGTGACCTTATGCCGACTTATAACCCTTGAATTAACCTCTTCCTTCAGCATACTTCAGCCATGTAAGAGTTTTAACCTAAGGAAAGAGAGTTTTGAAGTTTAAGAAGAAAGTGTGAGGAGAAATTGAAGAAAAATTCATAGAAAAATTACGTAAAAGCCCCTAAGGTATTTCCATCCATAAATCTTGTTTATTTTTTTTGTATTACTTATTTAAATGATTGAAATAATCATTTGTTTACTGAAATTACATGTCTTGATGTGTACTTATGGATAGATGCAAGTTTAATCAAACCTGAATGTGTAAACCCTTGAAATTGTTTTGTTTAGGAACCTTGTTTATTCAAACTTCCATATTTTTTGTATACTTACTGGAATTGATTGATTCCAATTGTAGATTAACCTAGACTCATATATGTATGACATATACTAAAATCATGTGAAAATACCAAGAAATGAGTCTTTGGTGAGAGTTTGAAGTTCGGGTATGAAATATGCCCTAAGGGTGAAAGTATGCCCGCCATGTGTTTGATGTTTTGCTTGACATAGCAAATGAACCTTAAAAATTATGAAACTTTAATTTTATATTTTTAAGTATGTTTACTGATGTTGGGTGAAATATCATATAAATTTATGATGTATAAAAATTATGAAAATTCCTGGAAGTTGAATGAACGATAAAAGAGCCTATAGGGCAGATTTGCTATGTGGTAAAGAAATGGGAATATCTTGCTCTAGGAGACTTGAAACGATGTACCGTCTTTTGTATTGGAATACTAATATGAAAAGGATTGAATTACCAAGAATAAATGAATATATTTTTGGTCTATGATTTGGATATGACAATTATATTAACATGAATTTGGATGAAACTTCATTTGTGACAAATGATTTGAATAGAATCGTATGATGCTTATGAATTGAGTTATGTTCAAGTTATTCTTTGAATTGTTAATATTGTTATGATGACACTAATATTGTAAGAATGATAGGAAGGGAAGAAGAGCTGATTGAGCAAGTACCGGATAAAGGCAAGGGAAAATCCAGTTAAACTGTTAAGGTGAGTGTACTTATGATTATTTCATATATAGATATGAAAATGATATGTTGGTTTTGAATATAGCTCTAAGAGCGGATTTGTTTGAATACTTCGGTATTCAGGATTTGTTTGGATATTCAAATATCCAGTATTTGTTATTGCCAATGGGCAGAATTATTTGGATCTTATGATCCAGGATTTGTTATTGCCAATGGGCAGAATTATTTGGATCTTATGATCCATGATTTGTTGTTGCCAATGGGCAGGATTGTTCAGATTTTATATCCACATATTCGATATATAATTGTTATTCCATTGCATGGGAAAAGTACCTCACTAAGCTTAATGATTACGGTTTATATTTTAACATTTTCAGGTTTGTACGCTGCCAGCTAGGATACTATATGACCGGTAACTTTGAGAGTTGCACCGTTGGAAGAGCTGGGGTTTAAATATGGGAATTTTAACCTTAAAACACTGAAGATTTTAATACACTCACATATTGTATATATTGATTTAGCATGGATTGAGTTGATCATAGTTAATCACGTTATTTTATGTCTGCCTAATTACGTCTCTAATATTGACTTCGGTATGGAAGAAGAATAATATTATGTTCATTGTGCACATTATGTAGAAAAATATTGATAAATGAATTATATTTCCAATGGGCTCAAGATTATGATCTAATTATTATAATAAGAAATGATTAGTATGGAATTTGGGTTTTGGGGTGTGACAATAGGATACTAGGTTATCCGTGATATACCTTCATTAAAATAATTAAGGCACTTATGAGTATAATGAAATATAGAATTTCACATAGAATTTATAAACATAAGTCACCAAATAGTGATCACCAAAAGTTTGTGTTTATCAACCTCACTTAATTCATTTTATGGAATTTTTAGAAAGCTATAAACAATTATTTTTTATATAACCTAGGAACATTATCAACATATTTAGAATGATAATATTCCAATTGTTTCTATATAATATTCCAATGTAGGGTGAAAATAATTCATGTATTTATGAAAATAAGTCATTCGGCATAAATATGTCGAAATATGTTAGGTTATTCGGCATAAATACCCCGAGAGGAAGGTTTTATGTCGGGGTAAATGTAGCGAATGAAAAAGTAGGTAAAACCTAGATTCATTCGTCATAAATATGTCGACATGTGCTAGTGCATTCGGGGTAACAATAGCGAATGAAACCTGGGTAACATTATTCATCGAGTCGGCATAAATATACAGATGCATTTAATTCCGGGTCATCATAACGAATGAAACCCTAGTTCAAAAAAGACTTATTCGTCATAAACATGTCGAATAACTAGCATTAATTCGTGTTAATCATAACGAATGAAACCCTTGTTCGTAACTTTATATTTTTTTCAACTATCCAAACACGCTTGATTTTTTTCAACATACAAAAAAACAGTGCACCCGATTCAGACAAGGGTTTCAATTAACCATGGTTTAGTGGATGGTTCAGGCGAGGGTTTATATTAACCTTGAAACGGCAATGGATCGTTTGATGCTAATTTGGTATTCAAATACTTCAGCAAACGATTATTTAAACAACATTGATCGTTCTGTATGTAAACGATTGTTGGTTTGGTATATATATATATAAGTTCAAATGGTTCGCTCCTTATTCATAAGTATACTTAATACATTAAAAACTTTTGGTATTCAAAAGGGTAGTGTGTTCAATGTACCAACCTAGTGTGTAATCTTTACTTGAAGGAGAATGGATTTGAATATGAAAGGTTTGGAGGTTGAAGATGAAAGGTTTGGAGGTTTGAATGTGTAGAGAGATGGAGGAAAAGTGTGTAAATGATTTTTAGAACTTTAAATATGTGGTAGCCCTGAAGTGGTATTAAGAATTAACTATTATAATTAAGTGGTATTTTGTAGAAAAAATAATGTTGTGATAATTTAGAGCAAAAATGTGGTGCCCTTAGAAATACCCATAATTAATATGGCACAGATACTCATGTGGAGCTTTTATACTTATTATTTTGAGACACAAAACATATGCCCTAAGGGCACATGTTAACATTTTTCATAACAACAACAACAACGAGTTGATTGTGACATTAGGTTAATTGTTCAATTCCATAAACTTTCTTAAGAGAGTTTGACAGATGTCTTTCATTTCAAAACATAAAAAACTTCAGGGTTAGCATTGAAAAAATTGAAAGAGTTTGTGCAAAACCCTGAAACCTCGAGGTTAAATTTGCAATTTGCCTTATTTTTAAACTAATGTAACAATGTTAGTGTTTTATTTAGGTAATATGTACTCTGGGTTTCCCCAACATGTCCGTGTCCTACATTTTTTTCAAATATTTTATTAACATGTCGAGTCACATGACACGTGTTCGCGACAATGCGTTATAAGCACTGTTCTAAAAAACTCGCCTAGGCTTGAGGCTTGAGAGAAATGCCCCGCCTTAAAATTTTTGACCCCTTATGCTTGGTAAAGTAAAACTCTTAAGACGTACTTTTTCTTTAAAAACAACAATGCTTTAGTGAAACGATATCGCCTTTAAAAGATTTTTTTACAAACCGGACCGTTATCTCATCCAAAATAATCAAATAGTATTTTTATTTGCAAATATTCAGACATATATTTATGATATGTACAATTTTAGTATTTTAATAGCCTTGTTATGGTTAAAAAATATTAAAATATATTAAAAAGGCCTAAACGCCTTTTTACGCCTAGGCCCGCCTAGACTTCTAAGGCTTGAGGCTTAAGGCTTGACCTTCACCCTCGATCACGCCCCACGTTTTTTAGAACCTTGGTTATAAGTTTTGATTTTCCATCATGTTTTCAAATGACAATAGACAGAATGAATACTTTAAAAGAATTGTATAGTTAATGGGTCGATTCAATAAAATAATAGGTTATGGCCTATACTGAGATATTGTAATTATTTAGGAAGCAGATATTTAATTTACTCAAAACTTTTACTAGCTCCGTAAACTTTCCAAAATTTTAGGGTAAAGTTATGGATCAAATACCAAAAAATCCCTCAAATATTTTTTAATACACATTTAGTCCCAGTCTTTTATTCTGTATCAAAAAATCTCTTATTCTCTTATCTTTAAAAGTCCACGCCAACAGCATGATAAAACCTTTTTGGTGCAAAATAAAAAGACTTAGACTAAACATGTATTAAAAATAGTTCGTGAGACTATTTGGTATATGCCCCTAAAGTTATTTGTCGTCCACTAGTTTGTTATGAATTTTTTCGTCTTCAATTCTTCATTATTTGTGCAGAATTATATAAATTCATTAAATAATCTATGCAATAGGTTTATAAATTTATTAAAAAAATTATGTTTAACCCAAAACATTGACTTTGGTGGTTAAAAATTTAGACAAGTTTTTTCATTCAAGGTGTAATATCCTCACTCCCCCAACGGTCGAATAGTTTAAACCCCACAGCAAGTTTAAAACTTAACAAAACTCCAACACAATCAACCTCATATTTGCCATCATTAAAAAAAGAGGATCCTGATATTAATTCAACAACACGAGTAGAGCCATGTTGTTTTATATCCTGAATGTCAGCCCCTCTTAATCATTCTCAAATACATTAAAATAATCATGGTAAGCCAAACCTACTGATAATTCAAGGAAGCGAAAAAATATAGAAACACCATACAATATTTCATTTGGAGCAGAGACGCTAACAGTAGAGACAAGCAGTCCATCAAGCTCCTTTGCCGAAAACAAAAAAGGTAATTGTATAAAATAGAACCAGAAGTGCAAATAGTGAAAACTTGGGACTCCAAGCACAAAATAACCCAAACAAAAAATTGTAACCATCTTTATTCATAATATGGAGGTGTTGACTGAACACACAGGTCAGACTCATCCGCTTCATCATCGTCCTCCTCTGCATCCACCCAGTTACTAGGATGGCGTTGTGAGAAACCATGATCATTGTTTTCGGCCTTATCTGAATGCAGAAACAAAAATAAAAAATGAAATTAGTTAGTGCAGGATGAATGAATGAATGACATTCAAAGGAGAAACCAACCAAACCATTAGTCTGACTAACCTCGAGGTTCTCCTGCAGGATGGCAGCTAATATATTCAGTTAAGAAATAACTCACTATTCTTTCCACGTAGAATTATAATATCATTATATCTATCAAATAAGAATGAGAAGAGTGGGATTATACAACTAACTATTATAGTGTGTAACGATAAATCATATAGTTACCACTTAGAGTACAATAGAAGAGCTTAGCTAGCTCCCATGGAGGCATTTAAGCAGTGATGGTTTCCTCGGCCCAGTTAATAAAGTTCACTCAAGTTTTTTCTCTACATTTGAAAAACCTTGGATTTAAGGCCTAGCAAGTTGCAAAGACTATAATATACTAACTCCATTATTTGATGGCTATGAGAGGTCATACAATACTATCACGCTAAATAAAATAAACACATGTTAAATAAAAGGGACATATACTAAATAGTCGCTCGAACATTTTTTAATACATGTTTGGTTGGTCCAAGCCTTTTTATTTGTTCCAAAAAGTCCATCAACATGCCGCTACCGCGGACTTTAAAAATAAGAGAATATTGGTTAAATGGGTGTTTGAGGGACTTTTTGGAACGAAATAAAAAGGCTTGGACCAAATGTGTATTAAAAAATGTTGGGATTTTTTGTTATTTGATCCTAAATAAAATCATACTAAAATTTTGCTGACAACCGGATCTAACGATTTTGTTAAGGACATACACCCTCTACCCTTGTGCTAAACAAACAAGGATATCCCCTGTCTCGCGGTTGGAGAACTAGGGTTCCCAGGTCAAGCACAATGAATGCTAAGTATGTCTCTGCACTTTGGGGACCCACGCATTCTAACAAAGCCACAAAGGCAGCAGGGATATTTGGAGTGTAGGTTGTAATGTGTTCGCTAATACGAACAATGGAAATATGCACAAGCTGAAGCAATATTTTACCATTTTCAAACACAGAAAAATCAGACAAAATTAATCGCAATAATAGAATCTCCCATGAGAATGGAGGTGAAACTCAGTAGTAGTAATAGTACTAGTAGTAACCTAAACCAATAATTAAATATTGATGTAGTCGACAGTATGATGTGAAACGCAGTGGAATTGACACACATGAACACACATGAACAAAATTAATAATCAATCCATATTTTCTCTCAAATTTAATTAATAAATAAAGTGATTACAAGAGATGGCCAAATGCCTTATTTATCGATAACCCTAAACTTGGGAAGCAAAGTCTCCTAATTAAACTAGATAACTAAATAACCTAATTATAAGAAAAATCCTAACAATAATCTAAACAATATATAAATAACTAATCTAATATCTAAATAACTAAAATAATAAGTTTATTATATTTTTACTAAATATCCGGATGCAACACTGTATACGCCCAAATCCCGTATATTACTTTGGCAGGTCTGGTACAATCAATATGGAATGCAACTTCGTCCACAGCTAAAGCTGCATATTAATAAACTTGGGCCTAATTTTGAGCTCAGACACAACTTTGACTGTTTAATATTCAGCTAAACGTGGTTTATCATACAGGCAGAGTAGGCCTTGGGCACCATGCCAAGTTCGCAATCCTACCCCCTACCCGAAGCCATAAAATCTTCCCTTTCCTGAGTCAAAGGAGGCATAAAGATCTAAAGCTGGAAGTGTGCAACAAACAGTAAAATCTAAATAAATCATAGAAGCTGACTTGAGCCTCAATTTGGTGATAATGTTCCCAAACATTTGAGTCTCGCATAATTGAGCACAAATATTGATGAAGAAGAGCACAAAGTTGAGAAAGATTTCAAAAACGAGCACAACGAAAAACAATGATGTGACGACAATTATTGAACAACCTAAAGCTTGTGGTTTTTTCGAAATTCAACAGGCGACTTCATTATCCCTGATTGCTTACACCCAACGCTTCTGACGCCCTTTTTGCTTCCGAAGTTCACCATCATGGTGATACACCTTGGGACTCTCAAGTTTCGATGGTTGTTTCCCCCTTGGATTCTGGTTTTTTGTTCTTCTCCACTGCAAAACTCGTGGTTGATGTAATTTAGGTAATTAGATCGAGATTAATTAGGGATATTATAGTCAATTAGAAGTAGTAGAGTATTTTAGGTAGTCTAATCCTAGTAGAATTACAGTTCTATTTCTCCTATAAATAAGCTATAGTCACCCTTTGAATGAATTGAATATTGATATTGAGAATTGTTTCTTTTATTTTCTTTTGCCAGTGATTTCTTTCCCTTTGTTCTTAGCCCTCCACAACCTAGATTTGATTGAGCCACAAAATTCAGCCTAGCCTGGCTTATGGGATTAGTTAGCAAGCCACGGCACAGTCCCATAGCTGATCGGGTTAAGCAGGCCAGTGGGACGACAGCCACTATTTCTTTTTGGAAGTTTGATTCATGTTCATCAAACAAAACATCACAGGGCATAGTCCAAATTTTTACATTTGGAGAGAGACATTTGCACAAAGTCAGGCACCAAAGAGAAAAGACAAAATTAGGATACTGATTAGGACCAACATGCACGCTTTCTCCAGCAGGCCCAGCTTCCGAAATATGCATTGCATTAATCTTTTGAATCTGATCCCTGTGTTCATTGGTATTTGGATTTCTTTCCCCTTGAACCTGCCTTTCTTCAGTACCACTTTTTGCACCACTTGCTGTTTGGAGTTGAAACAAAATGAAAGCATCAACAAATACTGTTCTTTCACCAGTTAAGGGATAAACAAACAATTTCCTACCTGAAATTTCAGACCAAATTCTCGTGTGATCAGATGGATGCTCAGAGGCATTTCCTCTTGCCCTTCCTTGTTCTTGGGGCACAAGATCAGACACAGGTGGAGGAGGTTCTGCAGAATTCCCGTCATGGAGCTGTGATACGAGCATGGTTGCAAGTACTAGGGTAGCATCAAAGTTTGAAGCAGAGCCATCATCTAGACCGAATTTTGGTGCCATTAGAATAGGTCTGTCAATTCCAGTTTTCCTTCCAGGATTAGAATCATATTTTAAAACTATATAACTCGAGTCTGGAACAGAAAAGACGGGTGATGGCAAAACACCAAACGAGTAGTGGCAAACTTTGCTTTTAATAGTTTAACATGTGCATGCTGTAAAATGTAAAAAAAATAATTCAAGTGGAATGTCCAGACCTTTGTTCATTTTTTGTGCAGGTTGAGCATGCAACATTGAGGATGTAAATCTTATCCTTTTTACTTGTGTGCGCGGAATGGGGTGGGGGAGTGGGAGTTGAAACCTCAACCTCCTACATGAGGGTGAGGTTGATGAACTTCTGAGTGACACTCCACTTGAATGCTGATTGACAATCTTACTTAAGATGATAAACGACAGGCCAAATTAAGTTTCAGATGCTGATAAAACTAGCCTAATATTGATAGTGGTCGTCAACTAATCACACTGATTACTTAAAACTAAGATATTTGATTTTAAAAAAAAAGAAAAAGTATATCTTACGTAAACCAGGGAAGCAGTAGTACGTGTGCATATAAAAAAAAGTATAGAACCATACTATTTGTACAATCAAACTTATTTTCAGCCTAGCGTTGCACTTGGAAATTCGTAAATGAGTAGGACCCTTCATAAAGAAAGAAAAGGAAAAGAACAAGATAAAAAATAAATAAATAAATAAAAGAGGAAGATGCATCTATTACTTAATAAAGCACATAAAGGAGAATAATCTTACTCGCCAGCTTTCTCAAAAAATAAGTGGATGTCAACTTCACAGCCCTCACATAAAGAAACAAATGCCTGTGATTCAGAATTAACAAAAGAAATTACAGAAAGTAATATAAATATACAAAACATTTCCAGAACTAGCAAATGGATTTAACTACAATAGCTAGACAATTGTATGCATTCAAAATAGTGGTATTAATAATGACGCTGCTGCTGATGTCATCTCATAAAAGACATGAGCTTTATCTGTCGTGGTAGCTGTATGTTACGTTGAGATTAAATGTGACACCGCGACAGACATGCTAATAAATTTTACAATAATATGGCTATAGTAGAGTATCTGAGAATATATATTGAGATTGAAAATAACGGTATCTGAGAATCAATTTGGATTTATATCTTGGAGATCAACAATGGAAGCAATCTATTTATTGAGGAAATTAATGGAGAGGTATAGGGAAAAAAAACGGACCTTCATATTGTTTTTATAGATTTAGAGAAGGTGTATGCATAGTTGTCAAAATCGTACAATTCGCAAGTCGAATCGTCCGATTCGATTAGATTCAAGGGTGGAACGATTCGAATCAAGAGGTGAATCGCAATTGGTTAATGAATTGGACGATTCGGTTTGAAATTGTATGATTCGAGTTGGAATCGAGAATCGCCTCTTAAAGAGATTCACTAAAGTGGGTTTTTTAAACCCCCTGTTTAGCGCACGTGACTTCTTTAAGTCGTATTGTAAAAAATAAAAATAAAAAAACTTACGAGCCCTAATCAAAACCACAAACAGCAAACAACAAACCGAAGCCCTATTCCACAAGCTTCTCTCAAAACCGAAGCCTAATCCAACCGCAAACAGCAAACCGAACCCTAATCCAACCGCAGACAGCAAACCGAAGTTTATTGTTGCTGGGTTTTTTTTAAAACGGTACATTTTAGTGTGTTTTTGCAAATTAATATTGTTTTATTGTTAATCTTAGTATTTGTTTAACTGTTTTAAATTAATATTGTAAGCTGTTTTAAATTAATACTGTTAATCTTAGTAGGCTGTTTTAAATTAATACTGTTAATCTTAGTAGGCTGTTTTAAATCTTTGAAAATATCTGTTAGCTATTTTAAATTAATCTTAGTATTTGTTTTATTGTTTTAAATAAATATGTAGGTTGTTTTAAATTAATATTGCTTTAATTTTGTGTTAAACTATGGTTTATGTATGTATAAATTATAATACAAATAAATTAATTGATCATCACCTAGGCCTTGATGATGATGATGATGATGATGATGAATGAAGAAGAATGATCATTGTAATGACTTTTTATAATATATTTTTGTTTTTTACATTTTTAAGCTTAAAATGAATGAGAACATGTGCTACGGTTAATTTTTGTGATATATTTTGGTATATTATCACGTGCTATGATTAGTTTTTTTGTCATATTATGCTTAATTACCAATTCTGTAGTGTTAAATCCCATTTACGTATATTTTACTACATTTTTATCATTTGGTTCTGATTCAACCGATTCGATTCACTATTCGCGATTTGGGGGCTAAACGATTCACGATTTGACAACTATGGGCGTATAATAGGATACTAAGAGATATAATATGGTGAGTTTTATCTAAGAGATATAATATGGTGAGTTTTATCTAAGAGATATAATATGGTGAGTTTTATCGTATTGTGAATCGTTTACCCCCCGAATCGCGAATCATGAATCAAATCGGTCGAATCGGAACCAAATGATAAAAGTGTAGTAAAACATACGTAAAGGGGATTTAACACTATCGAATTGATAATTAAGCATAATACGACAAAAAACTAATCGTAGCACATGATAATATACCAAAATATATCAAAAAAATTAACGGTAGCACATGTTCTCATTCATTTTAAGCTTAAATATGCAAAAAAAAAAAAAAACATATCATAAAACAACCTACATATTAATTTAAAACAATATTAATTTAAAACATCCTACATATTAATTTAAAACAATAAAATAAATACTAAGATTAATTTAAAACAGTAAAATTGTAAAACAAATACTTCAAAAATTTTAAACAGACTACCTACTAAGATTAACAATATTAATTTTAAACAGTAAACCATATTAATTTAAAACAATAAAACAAATACTAAGATTAACTATAAAACAATATTAATTTAAAACAACAAAACAAATATATCTTCAAAGGTTTTATAACCAAAAAAAAGCAAAAGATAGAAGACACTCGGCCAAGAGAATAGACAAGAAAAGTCTGTTGATAATAACCGAATCAAGAGAACTTGTTTTTCTCTAAAACTCAGTTTCTTAACGGTATCCTTTGTTGTTTGCTTCATTTTTATTTGTTTTATTAAAACACACGTATGGTTACAAGGTAAAAAAATCGCGGAAAAAAAATAATAAAAAATAAAAAAAGTGAATCGGGCTTGAATCACGAATCGGACCCAAATTGGATCCAAATCGTAAGATTTGAATCGTGAATAGCCGATTCAGTCCGATTTTTTAACCCTATACGATTCTCAACTCGATTCGAATCGTTTTATGTGAGAATCGAATCGAATCGTACGATTCGAATCGCGAATCGTACGATTTTGACGACTGAGTTTTACATAAAAAATGAGTGACTCCTAGATATATTAATGTGATCAAGAATATGTATGATGGAGTCATGACTATACTAAGAACATCAACGGGAGAAAGTAATGAATTCCCAATTACTGTAGGTATGCACCAGCATCTAGCACTAAGTACTTATCTCGTTGCTCTTGTTATGGATGAGTTGACTGAACAAATACAAGATGAGGTGTCGTGGTGTATGGTATTTGCAGATGATATTGTTTTCGTGGATGAGACTAAGACGAGGAGTAATGATAGATTGGAATTGTGGAGAGAAACTCTAGAAACAAGAGGATTTAAAATAAACAAGACTAAAACAGAAAATGTGGAGTGTTATTTTAGTAGTAATAGTGGGATAAATATGGATGTGGTGAAATTGGAGAGTCAAGAGCTACTCAGAAATGATCATTTTCGTTATTTAGGCTCGATTATCCAAAAAGATGGAGATATTAGTGATGATTTTACTCATAGGATTAAAGCAGGTTAGGTTAAGTGAAGTAGAGCTACCGGCGTATTGTGTGATAACCATATATCTTTGAAGTTAAAAAGGAAAACTTTATAGGATAGCCACTAGACCCGCCATATTATATGGGACAGAGTGTTGGGGAACAAAAAAGAAATTGTGCAGAAAATAAGTGTGACGGAGATGCGAATGCTAAGATGGATTTGTGGTCAAACTCGAAAGGATAAAATTAGAAATGAACAAATTCGTGAAACGGTAAAAGTAGCTTCTACAAAAAATAAATTGAGAGAAAATCGACTTGGATGGTTTGGAGACATCAAGCGTAGACCAATGTAAGGAAGAGTGATTTAGTTAATGCTGGTAATGCTAAGGGTAAAGGTAGACTTAAATTGACTTGGTGGGATATTTTAAAAAAGGACATGATAATATACGGTTTAACAGAAGATATTGTGCTGAACAAAATGGAATGGAAAAATAGGATTCATGTAGCCGAACCCAAATAATTGGGAAAAGGCTTTGTTAAGTTAAATTGAGTAGAGTTGTCTATGGTACCTTTAATTCCTTCACACCAAATGTAACATCTACAGGGTCTCCAATGTGATGATACTGCACAAACTCTTCTGTAGGATCTATCCATAGCTGAGTGTGTAGCGTAGAATCATTGTCTACAATAGAGACCTCAAGGTCAGAATCGTTGCCTAGCATAAGCTAAGTAGAGAGAGAGAGAGAGAGAGAGAGAGAGAGAAACTTAACTACCTTTGCTGGGGTCTATGTAACTTCTAAGTTCAACAGCCTTTCCCCCGATTTCGCTTGCAGCATCAGAGGGTAACGAAGTGGGCTCAGTTGCTATGACCGTAATCTCCTGAAGAGTTGACTGAAAATTAGCCAATAATCTGTTGAGGTCACGAGGTCTCACCACAATGCTGCTTGGAAGTTTTCTCCTATCAAGAGATAGATGTTGTATGTCAGGTTCGACATTGCAAGTAATCCAATAGGCTTTTCTCATACCTGTCAATATTAATACAGAAGAGATCAAAACCTTATTTTAAAAGAGTTTTGTATTAGAGATTTATATAAAACGTATGACTACATTATTTCAACTCTAGCTTAAAAATATATTACACTGCATTGACAGTTTCATAATAGTTTATTAAAGCATAATCTAGAGTTAAGGGGAAAAGAAAAGGCTAAATCCGTTAATGTAAAATTTGGAAGAATAGCACTGGGGATAAAAAGAATTTGGAAGAAGGGAGAGATAGGAACAGAAAGGCACAAGAGAGGCATTGAATTGAGAGAGAAAAGAAGAAAGATTGCTAATATTCATTCATTCAAATGATTACAAGAATGTGCACCTCCTTCTTATGCAATGGAGAGCTAGATTTTAACTCAAATATAACAGAAGTGTAACAACTTTGTGTTCCAACTATAACTCCTTGAGTGGCTACTAATTTTTATTTATCCACTGCTAACCCAATCTTAAATAACTTTTACTCAGTAATACTGATTTGTTTCTCCATATTGTGATGTAAAGTGGGCTGTGGAAATGTAAAACGAACACATAAACCACTAGGCTTCTTTCTCTCAAATTAAAAAGAACAAGAATATCAACTTCAATTCATCCTAAGAACTATTATAAAGACCGTATGCTTTTATTAATACTTGCCAGAAAATCAAATAATTATTGTAGACCAAAAACAAACTAAATAAACTACAGATACTCTTCATCAATCAATGATCTGATTGATATCAAATTAAATATGGGTATTGACTATAAAGGGCAAAAAGATAATAATAATAATAATAATAATAATAATAATAATAATAATAATAATAATAAAAATAATAAAATTATCCTTTGCTCTCTGTGTTGTTATTTACACCATCAATAAATCAACCAATCGAGAATTGACACGGGGAATATAATCATATTTCGTGTGAAATATGAATTACATTAAAGACAATATATGGCCTTGTGACAAGTGCACCTACAGAGCAGTGCAGGGCAGTTTAAGCATGAAGAGATCGCGCATGAAAGTTGAAGGGCTGTAAGGAGTATGAATATGGGATGACAAGTAACAAACCTAGAAGAGCTTAGAGTGGTTGAATTCTAATTCAAATTCAAATAAAGCAGATCCAACAGTTATTTCCCAACCCTCATTAGTGAGAAACTTGACAACTGGAGAAGAGGTCTCAAACCAGAAAATCGAACTCATTACATTACATTGCATTTCTTTTACTTATATTTGTATCTTAAGAGTAGTTTTACAGGGTAGCAGTAGTTACTCACCTCCAATAGCCTTCTAAACTTCAAGGATAAGTTTTATTGCAACCTTTGTGCTTCAATACTTTAAATTCAAGCACTTTATTTCCCAATTATGTCTTTACTTTCCTTTAATTTTCAGTTCGGTTTTTTTGTCTATTACTCACATAGTTTTGTTTAATTCTAAATTTACATTAGTTTCGATAGTTTAATTTAGATTTCACCATTTTTCATCCATCTTCCAAATTCGTCATCATTCGCTGACATTAAAAGTCTTTATTCAGGCATTTGAACTTATGGCTTGCTTATTACGGTGAATAACTTTAAAAATACACTCAATAAATAATTTAATTATTTGGCGCTTGCACATTAACAAGACAAAATCTCGGTCGAAACAGCTGCGCACATCGCTCTCCATTCCCTTCGTTCTCGGTATCACTGGCTTGAAAGGAACCCACCATGATTATTTAGGTGTCACCTGGAGTTTTAGTAGTATTACGGTTTTTTAGTATTAGTTTCACTAGAAATACAAAAAGAAGTTTGATCATATTAGAAAGGTGTAACTCTTATGTTACAAGTGAGGGACTTAGTCATTAAGTAATTTAATGACTTGAATCTTAATGACTTGAATGACTAAAGTAGCCTTATATGGGTTAAGTTATTACTAGGGGTGGCAATTTTTGACACGACACGATAACCCAACACGAACTCGACACGAAATTAGCGGGTTAGGGTTGATGATTTCTTGACACGAACCCGAATATGACACGACCCGCCAACACGAATAATAAATGGGTTGGATTAGTGTCAAACACGTATAACCCGAAAATGACACGAATAGACCCGCTTAACTCGTATTTTATGGAGAATATATTAGATAATTTATATATCTTGATAGGCATTCTATAAAATTCATGGAGAATCGGATGATAAATTATTTATGTGTTGAAAGAAGTTGAAATTAATTAAATTTAAGTTATTGTAGGCCTATGATTGGTATGATTGGTCAAGAGAGAAGAAAAAAATTATTTTATATTTTACTTAATGGGTTATGCGGGTCAACCCGAACACGACACGATAATAAATAAGTCAGGTTAGTGTTTGCTCATTTGACACGATTAGTTAAATGGGTCGGGTTAGGGTTGACTAATACTTGACACGAACCCGACATGACACGACCCGAACACGACACGACGCACACGAATTGCCACCCCTAGTTATTACAACACTCCCCCTCAATCTGGTATGTAGCTATCAATCAAGTCAAGCTTGCCAATAGAAGTGCGAATAAGAGATGGACTAACAGGCTTGGTAAGAACATCGGCAACTTGTTCTTCTAAAGAAACAAACGACGGGGTGATGATCCCATAACAAACCTTCTTTCTGAGGAAATTAACATCTATCTTAATATGCTTTGTCCTCTCATGAAAAATTGAATCGAAAGCAAGTTCAATAGCCGATTTATTGTCACGATGTAGAACAGAAGAAGCCTTTTCAAGAAATCATAACTCCCCAAATAGAACGAAGCAATATAATCTCACAAGTGCCCAATACCATGGCTCTATATTCTGCCTCTGCAGAAGAACGTGAAACGACAGCATGTTTTTTTTACTTTTCCAGAACATGAGATGACTCCCACAAAAAGTACAAAAGCCTATAGTGGAGCAACCATCCCAAGCTCCTCCATAATCTGAATCAGTGTAGCTCCGTAATCCTCCAGGTTGTGGTCTTGATGTATAAAATAACTCAAGTCCAGGGGAAGACTTGAGATATCGCAAAATATGATACTCAGCATCCAAATGAGGTTGATAGGGTTTGTGCATAAACTGACAAAATCTCCCAACAGTAAACAATATATTCGGTATGGTATTTGCTAAGTAAATGAGGCGATCCACCAAACGTTGATACATAGATGGAACTTTCAGATACTCCCCGGTGTCAGCAAGAAGTTTTAGATTACTAATCATAGGAGATGAAGTTGTTTTACACCTAATCATTTCAGTATCCTCGAGAAGATCCATAACATACTTTCCTTGTGAGAGAGAAATCCCATGATGAGACCTAGCTACTTCTATTCCCAAAAACTACCGCAGTTGACCAAGATATTTCACACCAGATACCTTTCCCAAATCAGTCTTAACTTGCGTAATTCCAATAAAATCATCTCCGCTAATAATAATATCATCAATACATAGAAGGAAAATCACACAATTGCCAGATGAATCTTGCCTGATGAAGCAAGTATGGTCAGAATGGCACCTAGTAAATCCCAATCCAATGACAACCTCTCTAAATCTAGAGAAACGGGCTCGTGGTGACTACTTCAAGCCATACAGAGATTTACGAAGATGACAGACCTTCCCTGCCTACTCCCCCTCACCACGAAAGTCGGGTGGAGGATCCATGTGGATGACCTCATCAAGGTCGCCGTGAAGAAAAGCATTTGTTATATCAAGCCAATGAAGCATCTAAGAGAACAAAGCAGCTAAAGAAATCAATAAACGGACAATGTTAAGTTTAGCAACAGGGGCAAAGGTAGCACTAAAAGCCTTAAACCTATCCATTGTCCCATCAACTAGGAACTTGAGAGTATATACCCACCTACATCCAACTGTCTTAACCCCTTTAGGCAAGGAAACCATATACCAGGTATGATTACATTGTAAAGCATCCATCTCATATTGCATAGCATCAACCCAGTGTGAGGACTATAAAGCTTCAAAAAGAGTCCTTAGGATAGGAATAAATGAAGGGGTCAAACAAAAGCTCAATAAGAATCTGATAAACCCTTATAACACACAAAGTTTGAGAGAGGATGTTGTTAGGGATGGCAAATTGTCACACGACCCACAAGACTTTTTAGCGGGTTTGGGTGAAGCCTTAACGAATACAGGTGCTTAATGGGTGGACCCGCTAAACATGATAACTTAAAGAATTGGGATTGGGTTTGGGTTTAGGTTTAGCCATTTAGTGTAAATACACGACACGACTCGTTATGGCAGGACTTAAACACGATCCAAACACGACATGAACCCGATGAAACACGACACGGTTCACACGAAAGGCTTAACGGGTCGGGTTTGGGTAGAGGTGATTTTAACACAAGCCCGATTAGATATGGCACAAAACCGACTCGACACGACCCATTGCCACCCCTAGATGTTGTGTAGAACAAACATGACTATACTGGATAAGCCTTCAACGCTCCCGAGAGGGGTACCGAGGCTCACGGTCTATAGCAACAAGGTCATCATCTGCAGACTCATTATATTCTCAACAACATGTTCAATTGAATAAGTGTTATCAATGTTACTTGGGGAGGTCAGAATAATGACGGGAGAGATATGTGAGCGTGAGCGTGAGCGTGAGCGTGAGCGACGGGAATACAGCTGCATAGGTTGATTAGTTGGAGAGGCAGTAGAATCAAGGACGGGGACAGGGTAAACAATATGTGAGTCCTCGGGGCGTGAAGTGGAAGGATGGACAAAATTGGGGTTGCCAAAAACGATACATTTTCATGAAAAGTGACATCAAAAGTGTGATGCATGCTACATGTAATAAAATCATAACAACAGTAACATTTGGACATATTAGAGTATCCTACAAAAATACCACGAATAGCTTTATCATCAAGCTTAGTGCGAGTAGGAGAATTATTATGAACAAATCATGTACGACCAAACACACGCAGAATTACAGGAAAAAGAATCTTAATACGATAAACAACATGTAACGGATCTTTGTTTTGAATGACCCGACTAGGAGTACGATTCAAAAGATAAGCAGACGTTAAAATAGCTAAGTGGAATGAGGAACCTGCATCTCCCTCAACAAACAACTGACTACCCCCATAAAACTTCTATTTTTCGTTGAGCAACCCCATTTTGCTCATGAGTATGGGCAAGTGGGTGGTGAAGAATACCCTGTTGAGCAAGACGAGAGACAAATTCATTTGAGATGTATTCTTCAGCATTATCTGACTGAATCCCTTTAACAACGTTAAATTGAGTTTTGATAAGTTATAAGAATTAAGTAAAAAAGGGTAGCACATCAGATTTTTTGCGGAGCAGATAAACCCAGATACACCTTGAATAGTTATCAATAAAAGTGACATAATATCGATGCCCAGAAAAAGCTGCAACGGGTGAAGGACATTAAACATCAAAGTGTATTACGTCAAAAGCACAATGCGTACGATGCATGCGAGGGATGTAAGTGTTTCGAGTATGCTTAGATAACGAGCAAACAACACATTAAAATTTTAAAGAATTGCAAGCCTGGATTAAGTCAAGGAACAACATACATAGATATTAAAAATTGACATATCTAAAACGATCATGCCACAATTGGTAATGTCTTAGAAGAAAACACACAACATTCTGAATCAGGCAACACGCTAACATGAAAAGTAGAAGCGGAAGTTAGAACTGGTGGAACTGGTGGAGGATCCCCAAAGTATTAAAGCCCGTCGCGCTCATATCCCCTGCCAAAAATCCTCCTCTTACGCAGGTCCTGAAGATAAACCCAATAAGACAAGAAAGCAACAACACAGTTAATACTTTTCACTGAACGGTTAGCTGATAACAAGTTCATAGCAAGATTAGGTACAAGTAATACTGGGTGTAAAGTTATGTCTGTGGAGAGGCATATATCGCCTTTGCTGAGAATGGGAGTAGAAATCCTATCAGCAAGGTAGACATGTTTATGAAAGGGTTGAGCAGATTAAGTAAAAAGATTCTTCCCACCCGTCATATGATCAGTACCTCCGGAATGCATAACCTAAGTAGATGGAGTGTCAGTTGTGTGAACATGGTATGCTCGAGGAGTACTTGAGATAGATGCAGTCATAGCAATAGGCTTAGAAGCACAAGCCAGGAAATTGAGAATCTGATCCATTTTTTAACTAACAGCTTGCTCAATCGTAACGTTGACATCATTAGGTTTGGAGGAATGAGAATCAAGACCCTCAACAACAGATGTTATACGAGGTTTTTCTTTCTTGTTCCTCAACTCTAGATATAATTTTCAACGGTAACTTTTGCATGCCCTTTTCCGCCACAATGTTCACATATCGGTTTCTTCCTTTCAGAACGTTTGCCCCAAGACGGAGCAGAATAAGACCCCCGAGAATAATTTTTCGTATTGGCTAAGAAAACCATTTGGTCAGCTACAGAAGTAGACTCGAAAATCACAACAGATGAGGAAGTAAGCTTGAGGCGCCACTCACACTATTGAACCAGTGCATACACTTCACCAAGTGGAGGAATGGGAGAAGTGTTCAAAATCTGTGTCCGAGAAAGCCCAAAATCATCTCCAAGACCCATCAAGAATTGGTAAACCTTTTGTTGTTCTTCTCGAGCCATAAAGGAATCTGGAGCTTGTGGGGTAAGACTTTCTATAGCATCTAAAGGATGATATGAAGCATACACTTCCTATCTCTGAGTCAGTTAACTATAATAAGTTAAAACTGAATCACTGCCTTAAATTGCACGCGATATCTCCTTATATGGTTCAAATACTCGAACCTCATTATGTGAATGAGAGTACATAGTAGTCATAGTCTTGCATAGATGAGGAACAGACTCGTAATACTAAAAAATCTCATAACCTTTTGGCTCTGTAAAGTTGAAAATCCATCTCATAATAGTATAGTCGGTGACAAACCATTGACTAAAGGTTGGATCAGATTCTTTTGGTGTTAAGATCTTCCCAAGAAACCAATCAATTTTTTCTTTGGCGCCGCAAAATAAGCGGAATGACTGACCCACGACGAAAATTTCGACCATTAAATAATTGTGTCGTAACTATTTGTGAGGGGGAATGTGAATTCATCATGTCAAATGAAGTGCTCTTCTTTTCGGGATGACAGGTTGATCTTCCCTAAGAGCTCACATCGACGGGAAGGTTTGGCACCTTGATGTCGGCTCTTCGCCACCTGGGTTGTAGTATGTTCCAAGGGTTGGGTTGTTCGGCCAAAGTAGAAATAACACCAACAATTATGGACTAACGAATAACTCAAATTAGGCCACAAACAGAGTAACAAATAGGATATCCAAAAAATAGCGTACAAAAAGCTATTAATTGACCACCAAAAATTAACAGAGCAACGACAAACAAATCTTTAGATCACGAGATGAAAAGGGGTGAAGAATACCTTCAATTGCATATAATCAATGAAGAAAGAACTTCACATACCCATGAAAAAGAACATTGCTCCAAATGGATAAAAGATGTACCAAAAAAAACTACCACATCACCGGTAGATAATTAGAATCCCTTTATTCAAAGGAAACCAGCCTTGCTAAAATCAGACCCTAGGAAGAAAAGGGTGGGCCGTACCTTAAGAGGTCCCACAATGGGGTTGCGTGGTGGTGGAATTATATAGAAAGAGGTCCCGCAATGGGGTTGCGTGTATTTCTAATACCAACTAGAAATACACAGAAAGAAGATTGATTGTATTGGAAAGGTGTAATTCTTATGTTACAAGTGAGGCCCTTTATATATATAGGCTTTACAATATTTGGCCACTGAGTAATCTAATAACTTAATGACAACGATAACCCTACAAGACTAAGTTATTACAAGACTTAATCATTAAGTAACTTAATGACTTAAATAACTAAAGTAGCCTTATATGGGTTAAGTTATTACAACAGTTTCTTCTTCTATGTCCTATTCTTTTGTTAGACCTATTAGTTGAATATCAACTTAATTTTTGTTTCTTTTAATTTTGCTCTTGGTTCCCACCACCGAGATGTCAAAATGAATAAGTAAATATCACATAACTAACGGCGATAATCAACACTGGACTCACATTTTGAATTGAATTAACACAGGCAGATTTGATGGGCAGAGTGACGGCGGCTAGATTGTGCTAACAGAACAGCATATGTACGCTGGCCTGGTTACACCGTTGGTCAAGTACTCCAAATATGGAACCAAATACCTCGCTCGTGCACGTATCCATTATTCACGTGCCATCTCCATCTCATAATACTCGGCTCGACATCTATGTAGGTGTTGATGGTACATCTTATACTCTCCGATAGAATAAGCACTATATGCCAATGTGTGAAGCTTTTGGGAGAGATATAAATCCGTCTCGGCCCAAGAATTTTGAAGACTTTGGAGTTCCTTGATGATGGTACAACTAACCTTGTCAAAATCGGCACATGCATTCATATCGAGGCCGTATTTGGTACCATCTCACGAGAATTTGTAAGAAAGGTATTCTTCGGGTGAGGGAGGGATTAAATCGTAGGACCTTGATAGATTTGGGGCAGATTTGTAATTATTAGAAAATACAGGGGCTGAATTGTAATTTTTAGAAATTGGTAGGGGATTAGTGTGTTGAAGAGATCCGGGTGAGGGTAAAGTTTGATTAGGGTTTGCGCCGTGGTGGGAGGTTGCCGGGGTTGAATATGAATGTCTATTAGGGTTGGGGTTTGTTCTTGAAAAATTAAGGTTCACAATTTGGTTGGAATTATTTTTTTTTTGTGGAAACTAGTTAGGGTTTGTGGAGGAATGCTTCTTGGAGAGATCCGGATGAATCTTGGATTGATCGGGGGTGAAAAACATTGGTTCTTGGTCATGGGCAATACAATCTTGAAAATCCGGGTAGGAAAAAGAGGTTTGGGTATTTGGGTGGTGGGATTTTGAGATGGGTAGGGTTTGGACAGATTCAGAAGGAGTAACAACGAATTGAGGTTGTTGGATATTAGGGTATCTTGAATCTTGGGTTTCTAGGGTTTCGATGGTGGGACTTGTTGTACGTAGAATGTAGGATTGTGTGACACCCCGCCTAATTAAATACCGGGTGATCAGTCCTTTATTAAATTAAAATCAAGGTGAACGGTTGGTTCATTCTTAGCATCACTGTCGCAAAATAAAATTTCCAATTTAAACACCCGAAATAATTAAGCTAAGTGTCAAAACAATTTTAAAACCTTATTTCCATTTTATTAAATCCAATTATGAAAACCTTTTTAAATAACCAACAATTTAAGAACTCCGATATACTGAAGATGGATAATAACACACAAGAATTAGATTCATCCAGATAAACCAAACCAGTTTAGACTATAAATAAAACCATCCTGACAGTAATTAAATTCCAAAGAGTACCAACTAATGGAAATATAAAGGAACGTAAATCTCTGACAAAAATCCAAACTGAATAAAGAAACGGGCGACACATGCCCTAGCTAATAAGAACTAAATAGTAGAATCAATAATGAGGTCGTCTTAGCAATGGTCTGCAACTCCCACATAAGCTGCAGCGCGTTCGGTCCAAAGAATCTAAGCATGACGTCCCTGTGGCTGGGCACCTGTAATATATACATATATATACAAGAGAGAAGAAATAACAGGAAACGACCCGAGTGTAAAACCGTTTATAATTAGTTTAGCAAGTATTTAAAATGCTTACCGGCTAATGTAACAACCATGTTAGTATGCGACACTCTCTTGAGAAATTCTCACCCCTCATCTAGTGTGCACGCCTACCGCACTATTAATCCCATGAGTTTATTTTAACTTAATTTCCCCCATAAGGTTTCATTCCGTCCTATACTATGGCGAATATAATTAATTTTTGAAAATTAAGCTCTCTCATATATCTAACGTTATTTGAAATAACTCAGTGATGTCACAAAATTTTCAAACACTTATAATAAAATTGGAGTAATTATTCATTACTTAACTACTTTTATACACAGTAGAAAGTTCTCATACTTAAGTGTATATATATACTATCGGCACCCCGCATAAAATCTATGGTGCTGGCATACTCTGCTATCAAGTCCCCGTATTACACATATTAAGGGAAATACTAGTTCGGAATCACTCTCGAACTGTATTAACATAAAACACATACAAATGGAGGCGAAGCATAGTTCCAAGTCACTAAGAGGTCAACACATACCCTCACGTCTCTTAGGAGCGTCTGACTATCAGATAGCCTGTACCAAGGAATCCTATGTTCTAGGGTACAAGTCAATATCCCCCATAAAGGCCCTATCGAGATAAGACCATCCCGACGCGAAAACCCCCGTGATAGTAAGTAGCCCGAGTATGATTTTTATACAGATATATAATATATGCACAATCACACAGTCATATATATATAAATATCCACATTTATAAATTAGGGGCGCTCACGACCCATAATTATAATTATCCGTTCTTAGCACATTCTACTTGATTATCCCGCTTAACGGACCTGTTACTTTTTATTCTCATATATATAAGTTACTCCACACCTACTTCTCGTCTCTCGAAGTATTCTATCTCCCTAAGTATAATTTCAGTAGGCACTCTCACTTACCTTCTAGTCTAACTTCCAATACAAGTCTCGATCTTTTGTTAAACGTATGCATGATTTCATATGTGTGAATAACTCCCAGTTAACCCTTAATTTCATCTTACGTTAAATCCTCACCCAACGGAGTTTACCTAGACCCTACTGGTCCTATTTATATCCCATTACGCTCTAACAATAAAAATCGAGGGTTACTACGCATTTTAATCGGATTGAACCAACATAAAGGGAATATGCAGTTTTCCAGGAGGGGTCGATCGATCGATCGATGTTCTTGAGTCGATCGATCGATCAAGCAGTTATGACGAAAACTGCGTTAACCCAGTTACGGGTTTGCCTCTCCAACCTCAACCAAATCTCCATGTATCATTCCCAAACTCCCAACCAACGTTACTACAAGTACTATATACCTAAACACATGATTTTCTACGTAAAATATGTCCCAATTCATCAATTACAACAATTTAATGGGTAAAATTTTACCTGAATTTCAAGAACCCTAATTTTTCTTTTCTTTCAATTCTTCCAATTTTTTTCCAGATTTCCTACTTCTAAATCCATACAAATTCGTGGTTTATCCTCTACATGCGATTTAGATGTCCAGAATATGATTACTTCTTCTACAACATGTGATATTAAGTCTCAAAACTATACTTTCTTTCATGAAATAAGTTCTGCTTGGAAATTGAGTTTATGATTTGTGGAAGAAAGTGGTATGGTTGCGTTCCCCGTCGCACGATCTATGATTTGGTGGTGGTGGCGGTGGTGCAAACAGTTGAGTTTTTGGCCTTGAATTGCTTGGGAAGCTTTCCCACTTCTTCTCTAATGGCCGTTCTTTGATTTTGCTCTTGTTAACCCTAGAGGACAACTCCTAAAGGCTGATATAACCTTGAGAAATTCGTGGGTAATTGCCCAAAAATGCGAAATGTCCATAATACCCTCCTGGGATGCCAATTGGGCTTAAAAACGCCCCGAAACCCAAAATAAACCCCCGAGTACATTATTTTGACTATCTCGACCCTTCCGAACACATTGGCGCACTCGAAATGACCATACGGGCGACTTATAATTTATTCACTTTTAATAATAATAATTTAATCCCAACACGACATAAGCTCGTCCCTATTTAATTTCCACAATTATCAAATTATACACTCGCGATAATTTATATAAATTCGATCATGCATATTACTGTATCCATCAAGTAATATTCAACAAAATCCCAATAGTTACTAACTCTCATCATGCTAGTAAATATTTAAAGTAATTTCCGGATTAATATTAAATTAATAACTCAATTTAAATTTAATAAATCCCCAAATTTAAAAGTCATAAAAATACGGGGTATTACATACTTCCCCCCTAATAACGGAATTTCGTCCCGAAATTCGGAAAATAAGGCATACCTGGTAAGAATAAATCTAGGTATCTCTCGCGCATATCTACCTCACGCTCCCAAGTGGATTCCTCCACATTATGATGCTCCCATTGGACCCGTACAAGTGGGACTACCTTTGACCTCAATTTCGTCTCGCTATGGTCTAGGATAGCCACTGTTCTCTCCTCGTAAGAGCTGTTGGGCTGTAAATCAATCTCCTTTATCGCGATGTGAGTATGGGCCATGTCATCCCAAAGGTATCGTCTCAGCGACGAGATGTGGAACACATCGTGAATGCGGTGCAAATGCTCTGGCAACCCCAACCTGTATGCCACCGGCCCAATCCTCTCGATAATGGGAAATGGTCGCACGTACCTCGGAGCCAACTTCCCTTTCTTTCCAAACCTCATTACTCCTCTCATAGGAGATACCCGCAGTAATACTTGGTCTCCGACGCTGAACTCTCGGAAGAACCACTTCGCATCAACGTAGCTCTTCTGTCTGTCCTGTGCTACCCGAATGCGACTCCTGATAAGCTCAATCCTAGCTGAAGTTTCCTGAACCACCTCAGGTCCGAGCAATTTGTTGTCCCCCACCTCTAGCCAACAAGCGGGAGAACGACGAGGCTTGCCATACAACGCCTCAAATGGAGCCATGCCGATCGTGAATTGATAGGAGTTATTGTAAGCAAACTCCACCAGTGGAAGATACGGCTCCCATCCTCCTCCAAAATCAAGGACACACATGCGTAGCATATCCTCCAACATCTGATTGGTACGCTCTGTTTGTCCATCCGTCTGTGGGTGATAAGCTGAACTCAATCTCAACTCTGTACCCATGGCCTCCTGAAAGCTCTCCCAGAAGCGCGACACAAAGATCTTGTCTCTATCAGACACGATATCCAGGGGCACCCCATGTAGCCTAACAATCTCGGCAATGAACAACTGTGCTGGCATAAAATCTATGGTGCTGGCATACTCTGCTATCAAGTCCCCGTATTACACATATTAAGGGAAATACTAGTTCGGAATCACTCTCGAACTGTATTAACATAAAACACATACAAATGGAGGCGAAGCATAGTTCCAAGTCACTAAGAGGTCAGCACATACCCTCACGTCTCTTAGGACCGTCTGACTATCAATCAGATAGCCTGTACCAAGGAATCCTATGTTTTAGGGTACGTGTCAATATCCCCCATAAAGGCCCAATCGAGATAAGATCGTCCCGGCGCGAAAACCCCCGTGATAGTAAGTTGCCCGAGTATGATTTTTATATAGATATATAATATATGCACAATCACACAGTCATATATATATAAATATCCACATTTATAAATTAGGTGCGCTCACGACCCATAATTATAATTATCCGTTCTTAGCACATTCTACTTGATTATCCCGCTTAACGGACCTGTTACTTTTTATTCTCATATATATAAGTTACTCCACACCTACTTCTCGTCTCTCGAAGTATTCTATCTCCCTAAGTATAATTTCAGTAGGCACTCTCAGTTACCTTCTAGTCTAACTTCCAATACAAGTCTCGATCTTTTGTTAAACGTACGCATGGTTTCATATGTGTGAATAACTCCCAGTTAACCCTTAATTTCATCTTACATTAAATCCTCACCCAATGGAGTTTATACCTAGACCCTACTGGTCCTATTTATATCCCATTATGCTCTAACAATAAAAATCGAGGGTTACTACGCATTTTAATCGGATTGAACCAACATAAGGGGAATATGCAGTTTTCAGGAAATGGGGTCGATCGATTGATCATCGATCGATCGATGTTCTTGGGTCGATCGATCGATCAAGCAGTTATGACGAAAACTGCATTAACCCAGTTACGGGTTTGCCTCTCCAACCTCAACCAAAACTCCATGTATCATTCCCAAACTCCCAACCAACGTTACTACAAGTACTATATACCTAAACACATGATTTTCTACGTAAAATATGTCACAATTCATCAATTACAACAATTTAGTGGGTAAAATTTTACCTGAACTTCAAGAACCCTAATTTTTCTTTTTCTTTCAATTCTTCCAATTCTTTTCCAGATTTCCTACTTCTAAATCCATAAAAATTCGTGGCTTATCCTCTACATGCGATTTAGATGTCCAAAATATGATTACTTCTTCTACAACATGTGATTTTAAGTCTCAAAACTATACTTTCTTTCATGAAATAAGTTCTAAACAACCCTAGACTAATATGATTGAGACATTAATTAAAAATAAAGCAAGATAGATACTTGCCTGGAAATTGAGTTTATGATTTGTGGAAGAAAGTGGTATGGTTGCATTCCCCGTCGCGCGATCTATGATTTGGTGGTGGTGACAGTGCAAACGGTTGAGTTTTTTGCCTTGAATTGCTTAGGAAGCTTTCCCACTTCTTCTCTAATGGCCGTTCTTTGATTTTGCTCTTGTTAACCCTAGAGGACAACTCCTAAAGGCTGATATAACCTTGGGAAATTCGTGGGTTTAATTGCCCAAAAATACGAAATGTCCATAATACCCTCCCGGGATGCCAATTAGGTTTAAAAAAAACCCGAGACCCAAACTAAACCCCCGGGTACATTATTTTGACTATCTCGACCCTTCCGGACACATTGGCGCACTCGAAATGACCATAAGGGTGACTTATAATTTATTCACTTTTAATAATAATAATTTAATCCCGACACAACACAAGTGCGTCTTGATTTAATTTCCACAATTATCAAATTATACACTCGTGATAATTTTAATAAATTCGATGATACATATTACTGTATCCATTAAGTAATATTCAACAAAATCCCAATAGTTACTAACTCTCATCACGCTAGTAAATATTTAAAGTAATTTCCGGATTAATATTAAATTAATAACTCAATTTAAGTTTAATAAATCCCCAAATTTAAAAGTCATAAAAATACGGGGTATTACAGAGTGGTCTCATCCTAAATCTGACTCGTTTTTTATAATCATCCTTGCGCCAAGAACAAACGCGGCTCTGATACCAATTTGATATGAATTTGGGTGCGGAAGCGTAAAAAGACGAAGTTATCTACACAACAACTAACTACACAACATCTACACTACACAACAACAACTAAAGAAATGAAATGAGTTTCTTTCTCACTCTCTTCTCTATTCTCAATATTCAAGGTTAAGTACAAATGAGGGCTAAGGGGCCTATTTATTGGAAGAGTTAGCTTGCTAATCAAGCTATTACCCAAAATGACTAAAAGGGGAAACTACTAACTAAAAAATGACATATTAATCCAAACATACTTGGAAACTAATAAAGCTCTTAAATAAAGGACAATTACAATAAAAGCAAAAAATTACTAAAATAAACTCTCATTCCCATCATGAATTCTCTTAAAGTGGCTATAAAGATAATTTTCTTTTTCCATGAATATGAGTTTTTGTTATGAGCATGATCTGGATCTCCTCAATATATATGCCTGTTCATTAATTGAAAGTTGGATCAATGGAAAAGGACTAATAAGGATATTGAATACTTTAATACTTGAGGACAGGTTTTATTTGAAGGAGGTGGAATGACAGGATATGCAACCCAGTCAATATGATGTGTGCAACACATAGGGAGAGGCTGGGTTTTACTATTAGTTTTTTAGTTATTTATGTTTATCTTTAATTTTCTAATATAATGAGATTCCAATCTATCATGTTGATGAGGAGTATCTATAGTTTTATTTATTTCCTTTTTAATTTGAGATAATCATTGAGTCAATCGTAATCAATCTAGGATTTTAGTTGCTATGTTTTTTGGCCATGGCCAGCCTTTGTAATCAGTTTTTAATATGAATTATGTTGATTTTCTTGTTCCCTTCGTCGTGAAAAGGAACCTCAATGTTAGTGGTTCTCGTTTGTGTGTGCAAGCTTACGATTTTGCACCCCACTTTACATCAAATTGGTTTTAGAGCATTGTTTGCTCTTGGGATTGTTCAAGAAAAAAGTCAAGAAGATGAATTATACCTCCTCCTACATCCGATGTCATTCCGGTGCACACCGATGACACTATCTCTTCGGATATGCTTCATGAGGATGTCTACAAGGTTGTTGAGTCCCCAACGATGCTTGTTAGTGACTCTGAGTTCCTTCCTTGTGACTTTTTTTTCCATATTTGAGGAGGACGCTCACTCGTACTCGATATAGGGATTTGGGGACATTTGAGATTGTGGACTTCATTCCTATCTTTGGGGTAGAAGATGAGGAGTACTTTCTATGTGATTTTTTCGATTTATTTGTTGAAGACGGTTGGGAGACTCGCACTCATTATCGCGAGGTACAAATATTTGATTTGATGGATTTTTTTCCCATTTTTGGTCATGGTGATGAGCTTTGTGATGATGGTTTGGTGGTTGTTTCCTATAAGGAGTATATGTTGCGTAGAGTGATCACGATTGGTGCGGGATTTGTGGACCCCTTTTGGGTTACATATGAGGAGCGCTCCATGACGCATTTACATGATTTGATGTTACGGAGGCTCACCACGGGCAATTTGGATGAAATTTGGCATCAATGGTCCTCTTCGCGTCGATCTTGTGTTTGCTCTTTCGTTGGACGAATTAGAGGTCGGCTTCCTATTCATCGGCCGTGGCATAAATTTGTGGTCTCTCTTCAAGGCTATTTTGCGAGTCGTTATGCGGGACGACTTTCCTTTCAAGTAGGGGAGCCCTCGTATGTTGCCCTCACACACATTTTTGTCGCTCGGGACGAGCTCCCTCAAGTAGGGGAGAATGATGGGAATGAGAGTTTATTTTAGTAATTTTTTGCTTTTATTGTAATTTTCCTTTATTTTAGAGCTTTATTAGTTTCCAAGTATGTTTGGACTAATATGTCATTTTTTAGTTAGTAGTTGCCCCTTTTAGTCATTTTGGGTAATAGTTTTATTAGCAAGCTAACTCTTCCTATAAATAGGCCCCTTGGCCCTCATTTGTACTTAACCTTGAATATTGAGAAGAGAGAAGAGAGAGAGAAAGAAACCCATTTCATTTCTTTAGTTGTTGTGTAGCGTAGATGTTGTGTAGTTAGTTGTTGTGTATTCCGCACCCAAATTCACATCAATTCATGGCATGAGGTCTTGGGCAAAACCCATGAAAGAATCTTGAAATTAAGAGACGCCTTACTACCCAAACTAGTTGTAAAAGTGACATCTTTCCTTTCCAATGTGACACCCCGCTTATTAAAATAAAGGATGGTCAACCCTCTACTAAAATAAAACAGGAATCTTATTGGCCCATTCTTAGCATCACTGTCGAACCAATTAAATTACTAATCACCTATTATTAAATTAACCGTGCACCGACTTTTTAATCTTATTTAATGTGACACAAAAATACAGCAATCAAACTATAACTCATTTAAACAATTAAATGAGTCCATAACCATAAACAAATCCTAACTGTAAATTTATTAAATGGCAAACTGTTCCGAATAATCCATCGAAAAATCTCCATACAATAATACCAAGAATGCAATAAAGTATAACTGTCTCATATAGGCAACATGTCTAAATATGGAAAGAATCTTGACTATAACATAATAATGGAAACGACCCTAAACAAAACCCTGCAACAGCCAACACCTGTCGTAGCTCCTAAGGGTGCACATGGGTCGATTCGGGTCGGTTCCACTACGGAACCAGAACCGAAGTTGGTCGGTTATGTGGTTTTGGAACCAGAACCAAAACCGATACCCACCAGAACCGAACCAAACCATCGGTTCTCGGTTTGGTTCAGGTCGGTTCACGGTTCTGGTTCATGGTTCTGGTTCGTGGTTTTGGTTTCCGATTCTGGTTTGTGGTTCTGGTTCGTGGTTCTCGTTCATGGTTCAGGTTCGCCGGTTGGTTCTCGAGTTAGTTAATGGTTCCGGTTAGTGGTTATGGTTAATGGTTCAGGTTTGCGGGTCAGTTCTCGGGTTGGTTCTTAGGGTCTGTTCTTAGGTTTTGTTCTTCGGTTTGGTTCTATGGGTTCGGTTATCAGTTCGGTTCAGTTTGGTTCAGCTATGAAACCGAGAATAGAAGTGAACACTTCGGTTTTCAACTTTTTAGAACCAGAACCAACCCATGGAGAGAAAAAAACGAACCAACCCAACCCACGAAGGTCGGTTTGGTTCAATTCTTCGGGTTGCCGATTTTTTTGCACACCCCTAGCAGATGATCACACTTGGCGTCCATGTAATTGGACACCTAAAAGGTTTTGAAAAATATATTTGACACGAGTCAGAGCCCAAATCCTTTTAAAAATATTTTGCAACTAATTAAAATACATAAATAAATATGTATTCATTCACTCATATTTAAATTGGTACCGCACTCTCTCATGAGACAATACTCACCTCTCAACTAAAGTGCACACCTAACGTATGCATTTTAATCGCCTACTTATACCACCTGCCTAACTAATCCCATGCCATCCTTAATTCTATACGCTACCACATCACTGCGTGTTTACCGAATTAATTACCATTAATAATTATAATTCTCAATTATAATCTTTTAAATCAAAGTCATTAACTATCACCAGTTATTTCACCATTATCCATTTTCAATTAATAATTATAATCCTCAATTATAATTTGATATTAATAACTTTCACTAGGTAAATTCTCTTTTTTTAACTTATCATGCCCATATATATATATATATATATATACACATATTTATTATCACATCATGCACACATATATCACTCACTATATATGTATAACCGACATCCCAAATAGTAATAATAATAATTTACTGGATGCGGGTCTTTACAATGCTACTATATCCCCAGGGAATAGCATCATCCTGGCTACCGGGTCGGAATCTCACACCGAACTGCGATAGAAAACAACAATGTTGAAGGCAGTCATAGGTTCCTCGATAATGAGTCATAACCATACCCAAAATTACCTCACTTCGAACTTCAACCCAACAAGGGTACATTCATGGCGCTGTGACTTGGAGACTATACTTATCCTGCTTTCACTCGCAAGGGAAGATCACCCACATCGCGAAACCTCCTATGATAGCACTCAGAGGGGTATGTCCTTATATTCATATAATTATATCTTACTCATCAATATAAATATATATACATATATACACAATCTCTTCACTTGCATATATTTTCCAATAATTTAATTAACCATGCCTATCACAAATTACACAACCAAATTCTTTTTCAAAACTCCATTATATACTCAATTAATTAATTATTCACTCAATTAATTAATTTATATCCAAAATACAATTTCTGGACATGCAACTACATCACTCGGGCCCGTATACCAATTCCCAAATTTTCACAATTATTCATATGCAATATAATTCCCAAATATACAAATTAGCACTCCCGAGCAAAGACTTATTCAACCCAAGGCCCTAACAATAGTATATAAAATTTCAGTAATTCATAACATCCAATTTCGGGTTTCCTTATATCACAAAATATCCGAATTTATCTCCAATTAGAAATCTAACCCCATCTCAATCTTCCAGCAAGTCTGAATCAATTCGGCTTCCTAACCCGAATCGATTTGCTACCCGAATTGATTCGCTAAGAGGGCCGAATCGATTCAATTTTGGGCAGAAGCCCAGTTTTGAATAGCAATACGAATTTTCACCAAATTCCATAATTTTATCGACACATAAAATAATTTTAATTCCTTTATAACAATTGATAATAATCTCATTCATACTCTTAATCGCTTTTAAACAGAAATTCACATTTTTAACATCAAATTCATGGGATTCATAGCTATAATCAAGCATTTCACTATTCTAAAATCCATTCATCCAATCGTTCTAATACCCCATCATTTTCAGTCATTATTAATTCTCAAAATCCAGAATTTGTATGGCAAGATTACATGTGAATCATTTCCCAAGAATCCCATAGTTTACATGTGAATCCATCCCAAAATAGTTTTTCACAACTATAATATGACTTAAATTAAACACAAATTAAATAGCAAGATAATTACTTGCCTTAAGGTTCAGAGAGTCTGAAATTTGGTGAAGATGTTGATAATTCCCCTAGAATCCCTTCCGAAATCTTCACTCCTAGAATGTTCTTGAATTGTTCTTCACTTCCTCACTTGGACTCTTGAATATTTTCTTCTCAATTCTTTTTACTTTTTCTCAAACTCTTTGTATAACTCAACTAAACCTTTGGATTTGTGAGATGACTTTTCTTATCACCCAAACCCTTCATTTTATAAGTGCAAATCCTCTTTTTGGCTATTCACATACCATTAAAAAGTCGAAAAAGCTCTTACTCTAGTCCCGATTAATCTAAAAAGCCCCCGAAATCCAAACACAACCCCTGAGTACTTAAATTTGACTATTTTGACCCATTCCGGATCAACCGTGCACTCGAAATCATCACCCGAGTCACTTATAAATATTTTCCCATCTCAACCTATTATAAATTAATCACCCATGCCCCGGTTGAGATTATATTAAATTATGTCGTGTTTACTCACCTATGATGTAATTCAATTTTATTTACTGTAACACACTAGTAAATACATAGTCACATAAATATTAATTCATTTCACTCTAAATTAATATTTATTTAATTTTCCCATTGTGTCATAAATTAAATTATGTGTCCCCCGCATAATTTAAATATCCAATTAAATATATATATATATATAACTACGGGGTATTACATTCAGCTGTACAACAAAGGTCAAAATAGAGCATCGTTTTTAAAGAAAAATGAAATAGAGTTGACGTCCTCAGACAAGTTGAGTGAGGCTTGTATTACATTTAAATTGGACATCATTACTCTCACAATTATGAGCATTATGACCAGTCTTTAAACAGAAGAAAAAACAAGTGAGCAGTGAGAACAGGAAAAAAACAGAAAGGACCCTTGAGTAATCCGTGCAACATAATTGCTCTGAATGTTTTTCCAAAATCTGATCCATTTTTTCCCAGATTTTAGCATCACGCATACATTTCTGATTCCCTGATTATACAGTTGCGAAATTTCAAAAATCAGATCTGAATCAGATATTATCTTGGAAATCATAATTACCCGATCCGATTTTTCTGAAATTAAGCATTGAGGTTTGTTTTGAAACTTTTCCAAAATTATTATAATCTGAATATAGTAATATATGCAACCAAAACATTGCCATTATTTTCTCGGATTTATTCTGAATGTTTTCACCAAACTATTCTACAATTTCTGCTTCTTTTCAAATACATTCCAGCTTTTTCCAAATTGTGATTTGCCAAAATTTTCAATTTTTTTTAGAAAAATCCAATTTCCGTTGAACTGGAATTAAAAACGAAAAAATATTTATTCCCATAAAATCAAAAGACCATTTTTCGATTTGGGCCCTCCGAAATTCAGGACTGTAACTGTCCATGAACTGCAAGCCCACCATTGAACTATAATTAGCCAGATCACCTTTGAATAACAAGGCAGCCTAACCTAGCCCAAACCCATGAACCAGACCAAGAATCAACAAGACCTTTGAACCAAAGGTCTGAACCGGCACACCCAAATTTATACTTGGAACAGCCATCTGAACTGCCAGAACACCCACACAAAAAACCTGTATACACCCTTCCCCTCCCTTAAAGCTTTCACCTCAACATGACGACAACTTCAATTAAATTTGAAGTATGAAGCTTTAGCTCATGCCTAAGAAGAAATTGTTAAGAAGGTGGATATGTTGTTTAAGACTGTAATAACATCGACAACTATGTTTCCTGATTAACGGCCGTATAGAGATATGTCCATAGTTATTTGAGGCGCAAGGCGCCAATGTCTCCCTAGAATCTAGGCGCAAGGTGAGGCGCCTGGTCGAAGTGAGGCACACGTTATACAAAATATGTAAAAACTGTATATCTACATAATAAGGAGATTATTTTATGATCTAAATTATGAAATATAGAGCATAAATTACTATTATACAAGGTTATGAAGAAACTGATAAGATGTATCTAATATACCGTAGAAAAAAATATATATAATCAAATATCAAAATTTATTTAACATTTTAATGATAGGGGTGAACATGGAGCAACGGTAAGGTTGCCCCATTGTGACCTAGAGGCCACAGGTTCGAGTCGCGAAAACAGCATCTCTGCATATGTAGAGGTAAGGTTGCGTACACCTAACCCCCGCCCCCCAAAGTACCCCGCAGTGGCGGGAGCCTCGTGCACTGGGTTTGCCCGTTTTATTTAACATTTTAATGATCAAATAATCAGCAAAGGCAAATATATTAATTTATTTAAAACAAATGTACTCCATTGTGTGAAAAGAATAACCAAAATCAATCGGAATTGGACTTTGAGTTTTTTTCACTTTCTTTTGCCCAAGTAGTGACTAGTGAAAAAGATCAAATGTCACCACAGTTTAGGCTTTGACTTTGGTTAGTTATAGGTGGGAAATGGTTCAATTCTCCATATTTTATTGGGAAATACGTAATACCAACATACTAATTGGCCCATTCTTGTATTGACGGAATTTTCTAGAAAAAAATATAACAAGGCATGCCTTAAGTGCACCTTGAGCCTCGAGCCTAGGTGCACAAAACGCGCGCCTTACTGCATGGCCTTGCCGGACGTGAAGCACGGCGCCAATGCTGCGCCTTGGTGAGCCTGGACAGCCTTTAACAACCCATAAAATGGTTTCACTTCACGCATTAATTGTTGATCAATTGTTGAACAGCTTAGGGAGTGTTTTACTGTGATACCACTCAGATGATGGAGATGTCAGATTAAATTAAAGGGAACTGTCATTATATGGAGGACAAAGGACCAACAGACCCAATGCCACCATCGAAACATAGGAAGAACGAAACTTGTCATAATTTGCCACTTTGTACTACTGCCAAATTACAAATACCCACACGTTTGCACTTCAGCTAATTAATATGAGGAACTAAGTTTGTGGAAGAGTACAGGACAAAGCTTTACACCTTGATTTCTCTTTAAAATGAAGAGGAATACGGCACAAAGTTCTACATCTTTCTTGTGGATTAAATGCTAGCAGACTGTACAGTGTGATGTAGTACAAGTAGCCTATTAGATAGAAGAATATAGGAAGACCTGAGAGCATCAACGAGACTATGACCTGAAGTGAGAACATTTATAGTTGCAGACACAGGTAAACCTTCATGACAAGTAACTTTTCAGATTCTTCAACATAGTAAATCAGTTCATCCAGCTGTTATTTTTTTCTCTTCTCAAGTAGTAGTAATAATGAAAAAAAATCACTGTGTAATTTGAAAAAATAAATGAGTTTACTCCTTAACTCCCTTTCGGGCAAAATTCTCTAGATTTGGCACTCGGGTAAACATGATGCCTGGGTGATCCAAGGAGAAAACAAGTGTTCATAATTGTGACATGGAGATGATGTCAAGCATTGAACTTACATTCAACATTGCAAGTTTAAGGAGATTATTATATGTGATGTATTGCCAATCAAGCATTGAACCTCTCGTAACAAATAGATATAGGATCTTGATGTACAGTACGCAGGCCAGTACAGTACTCATTTGCTGACGGCAAGACAAAGTATACCCATACTCGTCCTATAGGCATGACTCACTGAAAGTTGCAGAAGCATTCATCATTCATTCAGATAGTTTCTCACCCAGCTACCATTCTAGGACCCACACGGAACTCGTAGGAGTTAAGCATGTATAATCTTTGCTAATGTATTGGCACAGACAGGTTTAAATGAAACAGTATTATTAAATGTTGATTTTCTTCTTGTTCCTTTTCCACTCCCTAATTTTTTCTGCCTCTCTTCTCTCTCTCAATTTGCATTGGAGGGAGAGAAGAGAAGAGAAACATGACGGATGATGAGAAGTGAGAGAGAGAAGAAAAAGGATAGTTAACAAACAGCAATTCATTAGAATTGACTTTTGATTATATTGATTGTGCTGCTTATGATGACATCAGCATTGACGTGTAACATGAAATTTCCTATTCTTTGTGGTTGCCATACTGAAAAGCAGTGCGTACTTAAAAAGGAGAAATTGTGTTTCTTGGATGCGAGTGATTAAGAACCTTCATGGAAATGATGTCTGACTTTTGCTCCATAAATCCATTTAAAGATACCAAATGTTTTGTTAACTATAACATTAAATAAAGCCAAAAACGCAAATTATGACTGCATTACCATATTTGTGTTGTATTATAAAAGTTCTAGTAAGAGCAATGATGAGAACAAGTGAACAAAATGCATGAGACACAATGAAATATTAATCTTACCACAACTTCCTAATACTCTTCGTTAGTAACTACTGACTACTGTATTCTTTCATGAGCATAACCAAACGTATGCACCCACCCATCAAATAGTTTTACCCCAAAATGCAGGGTTTGCATGTAATAGATCTTTTTTTATTCAGAAATTCAGCAAGAGCATAAAACACATGCTTCAACCCTCTCAAATTAAGAGACGGATTTTGAAAACAATGTATCAAGTTCTCAAATAGTTGAATAAGTTTTAATTGTGGCAATTGATTACATTAAGATAAGTATTTTGTTGAAAGAAATTGACTTTTAATAGTGACTCTTAATTTGAGAAGAAGTAATAACTGTGAAAAGGGCTTACCATTGTTGCAGTCCAAAGTCCACTGAACTTTAGATGCATCAATATCGGGCAACAGCACACTCAAATGGTCAATATTTGTTATTGGCGTCCTAAGAACTGAACAAATGGCCTGCATGCATCAATAATAGAATCAGATATTTTGAATGCACAATCACGTTGATACTCAATAAACCTGCATATTGATAAAGACGTACCTTTAAAAGTACACTGCATTGCACTTGGTTGCCAGAAATTGTAAATACGTCATAGAAATCGGGCTTAAATGTAATAGATTGATAAGCAGACCTTGATGAGTTAAGAGTGTGAAAAGCAAGCTGCCAATGAAGAGGAAATCATCATAAATACATACAACCTTAGATTTATGAAATTAAAACTAATATTATAAAGCAATCTTCACATTCCATCTTGCTTTGTCCGCTGTCATATTATGTGTGTTGGAAGTGTGAGTTTGACAGTATTGTTGCATATCCGTTGTCAGTAGTGACTGGTGCTCAGTTAGCTATTGAGTCAACCAATCATACTGTTAGGGGGTGAGAAAAGAGAGATGACTGGATGAGCTGAAATATAATGTCTATGTATCATTTTCTTCCTTATGCCATGAATAATATGAATATAGGACATGTTTTTACTAAAAAGGGACAGGGAGAGAATTGTAGATCACTCTCGAGTAGTGATGATCAGTTCACCACATCTGGAATAAGAACTAATCAGATCTCGTATCCTTTGACTTTCCTCCTCTCATGACCGATGGCACCAGGAAGATACTCGGTGAGAATAATCGAAATCACGAGGCAAAGTTGCACAGGCTCACTGAGCAGCTGCAACAAACAAGGGCTGGGCTCACAGTCCAAATTTCAGAAGTTACAAGGATTGATAAACCAATTTCAGACCAGGTGGGGGGTCATATCAAGGACATTTTTCAATTCATCGACGAATCGAAATGAGAAAGTTAAAGATCTCGAGGCTAATAGTTCGATCCACCTACGTCAGAGCAGAGTTACTCTTACAGAATCCCAACTACATCAGGGGTTATCCTTGGTACTGCACTCAACACCAACTCAGGTAATCCAGCTCCTAAGCCCGAATTCCCCCACTTTGATGGAACAAACCCTGAGCCATGGACTAAAAAATGAAGAAAATATTTTCAGTTTAGTCTTATAGCAGATGATCAAAAGGTCATGTATGCATCTCTGTACCTCGATGGCAAGGCTGCTTTCCTGATTTCAAGACTACCAGGAGGGGTCTACTCACTTAACCTGGGATAAATTTGAAGAGGGCCTCTGTATAAGATTTGATGAGTTAGAGCATGATAATTTGATGGGTGATTTCAATAAGTTAAAGCAACTGGGAACAATCACTGATAAGCAAGAGAAATTTCAGGAGCTGAAGGCTTTGATACAAGTGAATATTAGACAGTCGGTGAAGAATGTACGTCCAGAGTTTTCTCAGTGAGGGGTGAAGGAAGAGGTCCGGGCTGTAGCCAACGCGTTTTACACAGTCAAGAGCAGCAGATAACTCCTCGTCCATTACTTGAAACTCTTCGTACTGAATTTGAGATATTTATAGAGAACCCCAATGCCTTATGAAACCTTTTAAAAGAAGGAAAGCATGGGTTAGTACATCACCTGTTCTCCATTTCCACCGGTCAAGAGCAGCAGGTAACTTCTCATCTCTCCAAACAAGAGACATTATAAGGTTCCCTATGTTCAAAAGACTGTCATAAGAAGTTGAATTAAAAGATGATGAAAACTGGAAAAATCAAGCCGAGTCTGTCCCTAGTCCTCTGTAACAACCCGCCCTATTGGAGACCATCAAATTCCCTAATTAGAAATAAATTAGCAATTTGGAGACAATTAAATTCCATAATTAAGTATAAATTGGAATTTGGAGAATTTCTCGAAATAGTGATTTTTGGGATTTTCAAGGATTTAATGATTTTCGATGGGTATTGTAATTACTTTTGGGACTAAATAGGTCGAGGTATTTTAATTATGTGTCGCCGTGGAGTAAAGCGACAAAAGAGGTAAGATTTTGATTAGAAAACCCGCATTTACTCTTATGGGTTAGAATAGTGATTTGCGGTCAAGTACCTCGGATGGAAATTTCGACTGCGCCATGAGTCTCGGAATGTCCGAGATAGTCGGAAAAGAGTGTCCGATTGTCGAAATTGAGTTCCGGGGAATTTTAAAGCTAAACGGGCTCGTAATTGAGTAAATAAGTCGTTGTGGGGGTATTAAGGGATTAAACCCTTTTCTCTCTATATAAAGAGGGAGAGAGGAAGAAGAAGAAGAGAAAGAAAAGAAGAGAGAAAGAGAGAAGAGAGAGAGGAGGAGAGAAAAAGAAGAAAAAGGGGGAGATTCCGACCAACCTCCGCGGGATTCGGCTCGAGGACGTCGGATTTTATCCACGAGGCAAGTGTTTACTTGCTTTATTTCATTTCGTGCAATCCTCTCATATCACATTTGGTATAAACATGATTTTAGGGTTAGAACCCTAAAAATAAATTGGGTAAAAGTTGTATGTGAGTTTACAAATTGATGTAATGTAAACTCTTAATGATTTCTAGTATTAAAACCATGTTAATGGGATGTAAGATTGAATTTAATTGGGAGAAATGCCCAAATCTAGGTTTCATGGATTTTAGGGTTCAAATCCAAGAGAAATGGTTTAATACCCCAAAATAATTGATGTGTTAGTTGTAAAACATAGATTAGATGTTTATTGAGTTGTTGGGTGAGGTTAGAAACAACAAAAGTGGAGAAAAATGGAGTTTGGGATTTTGGGAAGACAATAAATAGTAAACCCGTAGCTTGTGGGGCTGTTTTGGCCAGGAAGATAAATGATTTAGCTATTGGCCAAAACACGAAAGTTGTAGATCTTTTCGATACGGTCGCGTGGGCGCCGACCACGTATTTTTCTGATTTTTCTACGATTTGATATGATTTTTACAAGATGGAAGCTCCGGGTTGAAATCATCAACTCGGAAATCAAATCGGGAATTGGAAAAATTACGGCTAGAATTAATTGCGTAGATGTTTGGGATAGTTTTTGGGGTAGTTTAGAAACCCCGATAATGAAGTCGGGTTGTTGGATGGAGGATTTGAAGAGATTAGTGTTGAGGACCTGGTGTGATCGGTCGATCGCGCCCCTAAGGCCGGTCGACCGCGTCAAGGAGAAAGGGCCTACTGCTTTGTTTCGTAGGCTTATTTGCAACCCGCGGTCGACCGGGGGTCTAGGACCGGTCGACCGGTGCCCTGTTTTCAGCCAAAGATTTTGGAGATTATTATTACTTCTCCTCTTTGAGATTAAAGTTTAAGGGCCTTCTAAATTAAAGTACTATAGAGGGTTATGTCCTAAGGGACTTGTGGATTTGGGAATATATATATATATATATATATATATATATATATATATATATATATATATATATATATATATATATATATATATGTATATTCACTTAGAGTGAATTAGTATAGTTGGAGATATCCAATAAATCCTTAAGAGATGATTAAGGTAATTATCATTTGTCGAAGTAAGAAAATAGATTGGATTTAGAATCATGTTAATATGAAAGCATGATTATGATTCCTCGAGGGAATCTTTGGGATTATTGGTCATCGCTAGATGCTATACGCCATTATGGCCGTTTATATATTCTAAGAGGAATATATAGTATATGTATATACTATGTGATTAAGGTATATATATATATGATATGATGGAAATGATTTTGAAAATATAAAAATGAATATTTTCAAAATGGAAAGAGAAATGTTTTTCATACTTGATAAAATATGGATTACACACCTCCCTAAATCGCTATCATAAGGGAAGTTGCGCGCGTTATGGTGAAGCCCCCTGGCTGTTGAGCAGGGTGGATATAGTCCTTTAGGCCATATGAGCGATTATATATTTGTTTCTGCGCTGGTTAGGGGATTCTGGGTGTGGTCCTGACTTTCCCGCAGGCATATGGCCGCTTCCCGACGTTGTTAGGTTCCCAGGTTGTCTTGTTTGATAGGCCCTGGAAGATGATAGCCATTTAGGGGCGCGTCCAGTGGGGAAACCCGGAGGGGCGGTCTTAGATTTATTAAAGCAATTCATGATAATGGATTGGCTTTAAATTACATTTCCTGAGTATAAAAAGGGAAATGGAATAAAGGTTTTGGCTTCGGTAACACTCCCGGATGGAAGAAGGGATGTGGAAGCATATGGTATGATCAAAGCATTTTCATGATAATGAAAATGGCTTTGGGTACATTTCCTGAGTATAAAAAGGGAAATGGGAAAATTTAAAAAGGAAAAGCATTTTTATGTTAATAAAATTGGCTTTTAAAAAGATATATGTTTTGGTAAAGCAATTCATGCTAATGAATTGGCTTTAAATACATTTCCTGGATATGAGAAGGGAAATGGAAGCTTTTGATATGAGTATAGAATACACCTCAGTCCGAGAGGTAGATCCGAATGTGTATTATAAAGATGATATTATGTAAACCTCAGTCCGGGAGATATTATCCGGACGTATATTGTAGATGTATATATATATATAAGTATTTATACATTTGTGCGTGCTACGGGCCTAATGGATCTCTACCATTAACCCTGCCAAGTAGTAGTGTATCGGGGGGGTTTCCTTGTTTGGATTTCGCTTTACGAGACACCCCACGCACGAACTTAGTGCAGTGTTGAGAATGGAGGGAAGTTTAGCCCTTAGCACTTGGACTATCTAGGGTAGATAGTAGATGGGTGATTAGACTAGTTAGGCGGGGTAGCTTGACTATGGTATCTTGTTAGGGTGCGTTAGGTGTGCACTATTAGAGGGGAGGTGAGGGGTATCTCATGGGAGTGCGATACCAATTTAAATATGAGATAAAAACTATTTTTCTAAAAGTAAAGCATTTATGCACTTGCAAAAATATTTACAAAATTCGGGCTCTGGCCCATTTATCTACCTTTCCTCTCTTGCTGTATACTATATATATATATATATAGGTGTCCAGACACAGGGACGCCTGGATGACATTTCCTTCGAGTCAGACCTCTGCTGCAGCAGCTGTGGATGCTTGCGGGTTCTCGGTAGACGTTTCTTTCCTTGTACTCTAGATAGGAGGTATTGTACAAACATTCGGGCCAATGGTCCAACTGATTTTATTTATTCTTCGCACGTTATTCGATATGGTTGTATAATTTGAACCGAGTGTTCGGTTATTTTATTTCATTTCATTTTCATTTCAGTTCATTTACGCATTAATTTGTGGATGTTTTATTTTAATTGTTTAAAAAGAGTAGTTAAGTAAAAGATTTAACGCTCGCTTAATAGGATATTAGTAATTAAATGGACTTTCGACAGTGATGCTAAGAATGATCCATAAGTAACTCCTGTTTTAATTCGATATAGGAGTGATCGCCCGGTATCCCATTAGGCGGGTTGTTACAGATGGTATCAGAGCATCAGGTTCTAGTGTCCTTAGGAATCTGTGCGGACGTACTACGCTTTCAGCGTTGCTCTCGATTTGTTATAGAGCCTCAGGATTAGTATTGTTGATTTCTCTTGTGAGATTTCGTTCTCCTGCCATGTTAGAAGATTATAGAAATCGTTTGCGCGCTCGTTTGAGATTCGTGTGCGAGGCTTGGACGGCAGCAAGAGGTGAGGCTTAATTGGAGCAACTGGTAGAAGTTGGGAATGAGGACCGCCGTAGAGGTCACTCCCCTTATGGCAATTATTAGGGATCGTTGCAACGACTACTAAAGCATAGTAGTTATGAGCATCCAAGTACTGCTATGGTAGAAAGTGGTACTCAAGTTGAATTCCCTAATGACGATAAGGGTTCGAAGGGGATCTTACGAATAGTTTTAACCGTGAGTCCCCATGATTCAGCAAGATTGAAAAGGATGCTTTTTTGGAAATTATTCACATAAGGATCGGCCGGAGGCCGACAGTGAATAAAGAGTACTATGGAGAAGTGAACCCTGTACCGAGGTGAGGTAGGTACAATGAATAACGAGTCCTTTCCAGAAAGGATAAGCTCACTAAAGAAGTGTTGCTAACACTTACGGAGAATGTGGGTGTGTTCATGTGCCCCATTGGGGACATCCACATGGGGAGATTTATTGAGAGAGGATTGTTGGAACCGGTAGTGGAGTTTCCTTTTAACTAGGAAGTTACGAGGACTAGTAAGGTGATTGTAAGGAGCGAGGTTATAGAGTCAGATGATGCTGACAACTTTATCATGGTCAGGAAGACCAGTGATGAAGATAGTAAGGTGGAATGCGGAGCCACACGGTTAGTCCTTTCCCGGTAGGAATAAAGGACAAGGTTAGGGTGCCTAGATGGGGCCTAGAGTAAGAAATTTTGGTAAGAAGTGTGGCTAGATGAAGTTGTGGTGCTCGATAGCCCTAGACTCGTATGTGTAATTTGAGCTTTGTTTCGGTCTCGATAACATAGTAATGTAGGCCTATGTATTTTTCCGCGATAGCAGAATTTTGTTTTCTTTCACTCGTCATAGAGGCGAGTGTTTATATTTTGTATATATACGTATAATGTATTTGGTTGATCGGAGGGATAGCAGGCTAATGATGGCAAGACTATCGTGTCCGCAGTTCCTGGAGGGAACAGATTGTGGTTGCGGTGTCTCACCTGGATACAGGTTGAGTACCCCTTTGTTATTATGGATTGATGAAACCTCGATGAGCAGAGGCTTCATTATTTTGATGTGTGTATGTGGCGACCTTACAGATATAATTTAAGGCCCACAGGATTCTTGTTGAGCTGTAAGATTAAGCTCAGTACTGGTTTGCGCGAGGACTTAGAATTAGTGCGAGCGCTGGGTGGTGTGACTCTTAGTTAGAGATAGGAGTTCAGACCACCTTTTGTTGATAAGGGATATGATTATCCCGCTTGCATGTCTGAAATAATGGGACTCCGTGACCGACGAAGTCAAGTGTTAATGTGTGGAGGGATTTCTTGTTTGGATTTCGCTTTGTGAGACGCTCCACACATGACTCTTAACGGCGTCGGGCGTGGAGAGCTGTTATAGGATGCAAGGATGTGGGTTAGTCTTATAGTGTGGATGAACCACTATAGACTATGAGCCCTGTGATGATGGTATGTTTATGGAAATATTGTGCTATGGAAAAAGCACTGAAGTGGTCCTCTCACCACGAGTAGTTGGGTGGAGTAGGACCTAGAGAAATTGATTTGAGGATAACAGTCACGCCTTAATGAAAAGGCAAATTTTAAGGAAATATGATTTGGGTATGATGTACGTGGTGCTTTTCAGAAAGTAGGCACTGTGATCGGTTAGGTTTCCTTCCGTATGGGCGGAAGGATAAGATAGTAGGAATGCGTTTGTAGGATTAGCATGGTAGGATTTAGGACGTCCCGCTGGTGTGCCTTAGGCCACTATATCTCGATGACCGACAACGCAAGGGAGTAGTGTAACGGGAGGGTTCCTTGTCTGGATTTCGCTTTGGCGAGACGTCCCACGCACGAAACCGAGCAAATGTCGGAAGTCGAGAGAGGCCTTGGACACTAGGGATATATTTCGGATACTCGTTTCGCGTAAGTAGGGTAACGCTTAGACCGTAGCATTTGTAGGATGTAGGTTCGATAGAGTTAGTGGCGCCGAGGATTAGGAGAATTGAAATTTCGCGGGTCGAGAGGACCCATAGGTGAATATTCCGAGGAAAGGAGATCCTTATTGGGAGAGAGTGTTACGTGTCAGACGTTCACAATGGATGTGCAGATATGCACATGTTAGAAGGGTGTATGGGCACCTTGGTAAGATGGTTTTATATACCGCCTGAAATAGAATGGGCGTAGTATATAAAGTAGAAATTCATGCCGATAGGTAATATAGACGATGGGTACAATGTGACGTATTAGAGTCACTTTATGATTGCGGTAGCCGCATAGTGTATGGTTGGGAACCATGAGGTTAATATCTTTCCCTTGAGATTTTAGGATTCGTAGTGATCCTAGTTAGATGGTGTAGGTTGTATCCGAATTTCGAGGACGAAATTCCGTTGTAAGGGGGGGGGGGTATGTAACAACCCGCCCTTTTGGAGACAATCAAATTCCCTAATTAGAAATAAATTAGCAATTTGGAGACAATTAAATTCCATAAATAAGTATAAATTGGAATTTGGAGAATTTCTCGAAATAGTGATTTTTGGGATTTTCAAGGATTTAATGATTTTCGATGGGTATTGTAATTACTTTTGGGACTAAATAGGTCGAGGTATTTTAATTATGTGTCGCCGTGGAGTAAAGCGACAAAAGAGGTAAGATTTTGATTAGAAAACCCGCATTTACTCTTATGGGTTAGAATATTGATTTGCGGTCAAGTACCTCGGATGGAAATTTCGACTGCACCATGAGTCTCGGAATGTCCGAGATAATCGGAAAAGAGTGTCCGATTGTCGAAATTGAGTTCCGGGGAATTTTAAAGCTAAACGGGCTCGTAATTGAGTAAACGAGTCGTTTTTGGGGTATTAAGGGATTAAACCCTTTTCTCTCTATATAAAGAGGGAGAGAGGGAGAAGAAGAGAAAGAAAAGAAGAGAGAAAGAGAGAAGAGAGAGAGGAGGAGAGAAAAAGAAGAAAAAGGGGGAGATTCCGGCCAGCCTCCGCGAGATTCGGCTCGAGGACGTCGGATTTTATCCACGGGGCAAGTGTTTACTTGCTTTATTTCATTTTGTGCAATCCTCTCATATCACATTTGGTATAAACATGATTTTAGGGTTAGAACCCTTAAAATAAATTGGGTAAAAGTAGTATGTGAGTTTACAAATTGATGTAATGTAAACTCTTAATGATTTCTAGTATTAAAACCATGTTAATGGGATGTAAGATTGAATTTAATGGGGAGAAATGCCCAAATCTAGGTTTCATGGATTTTAGGGTTCAAATCCAAGAGAAATGGTTTAATACCCCAAAATAATTGATGTGTTAGTTGTAAAACATAGATTAGATGTTTATTGAGTTGTTGGGTGAGGTTAGAAACAACAAAAGTGGAGAAAAATGGAGTTTGGGATTTTGGGAAGACAATAAATAGTAAACCCGTAGCTTGTGGGGCTGTTTTGGCCAGGAAGATAAATGATTTAGCTATTGGCCAAAACACGAAAGTTGTAGATCTTTTCGATACGGTCGCATGGGCGCCGACCACGTATTTTTCTGATTTTTCTACGATTTGATATGATTTTTACAAGATGGAAGCTCCGGGTTGAAATCATCAACTCGGAAATCAAATCGGGAATTGGAAAAATTACGGCTAGAATTAATTGCGTAGATGTTTGGGATAGTTTTTGGGGTAGTTTAGAAACCCCGATAATGAAGTCGGGTTGTTGGATGGAGGATTTGAAGAGATTAGTGTTGAGGACCTGGTGTGATCGGTCGATCGCGCCCCTAAGGCCGGTCGACCGCGTCAAGGAGAAAGGGCCTACTGCTTTGTTTCGTAGGCTTATTTGCAACCCGCGGTCGACCGGGGGTCTAGGACCGGTCGACCGGTGCCCTGTTTTCAGCCAAAGATTTTGGAGATTATTATTACTTCTCCTCTTTGAGATTAAAGTTTAAGGGCCTTCTAAATTAAAGTACTATAGAGGGTTATGTCCTAAGGGACTTGTGGATTTGGGAATATATATATATATATATATATATATATATATATATATGTATATTCACTTAGAGTGAATTAGTATAGTTGGAGATATCCAATAAATCCTTAAGAGATGATTAAGGTAATTATCATTTGTCGAAGTAAGAAAATAGATTGGATTTAGAATCATGTTAATATGAAAGCATGATTATGATTCCTCGAGGGAATCTTTGGGATTATTGGTCATCGCTAGATGCTATACGCCATTATGGCCGTTTATATATTCTAAGAGGAATATATAGTATATGTATATACTATGTGATTAAGGTATATATATATATGATATGATGGAAATGATTTTGAAAATATAAAAATGAATATTTTCAAAATGGAAAGAGAAATGTTTTTCATACTTGATAAAATATGGATTACACACCTCCCTAAATCGCTATCATAAGGGAAGTTGCGCGCGTTATGGTGAAGCCCCCTGGCTGTTGAGCAGGGTGGATATAGTCCTTTAGGCCATATGAGCGATTATATATTTGTTTCTGCGCTGGTTAGGGGATTCTGGGTGTGGTCCTGACTTTCCCGCAGGCATATAGCCGCTTCCCGACGTTGTTAGGTTCCCAGGTTGTCTTGTTTGATAGGCCCTGGAAGATGATAGCCATTTAGGGGCGCGTCCAGTGGGGAAACCCGGAGGGGCGGTCTTGGATTTATTAAAGCAATTCATGATAATGGATTGGCTTTAAATTACATTTCCTGAGTATAAAAAGGGAAATGGGATAAAGGTTTTGGCTTCGGTAACACTCCCGGATGGAAGAAGGGATGTGGAAGCATATGGTATGATCAAAGCATTTTCATGATAATGAAAATGGCTTTGGGTACATTTCCTGAGTATAAAAAGGGAAATGGGATAATTTAAAAAGGAAAAGCTTTTTTATGTTAATAAAATTGGCTTTTAAAAAGATATATGTTTTTGTAAAGCAATTCATGCTAATGAATTGGCTTTAAATACATTTCCTGGATATGAGAAGGGAAATGGAAGCTTTTGATATGAGTATAGAATACACCTCAGTCCGGGAGGTAGATCCGCATGTGTATTATAAAGATGATATTATGTAAACCTCAGTCCGGGAGATATTATCCGGACGTATATTGTAGATGTATATATATATATATAAGTATTTATACATTTGTGCGTGCTACGGGCCTAATGGAACTCTACCATTAACCCTGCCAAGTAGTAGTGTATCGGGGGGGTTCCTTGTTTGGATTTCGCTTTGCGAGACACCCCACGCACGAACTTAGTGCAGTGTTGAGAATGGAGGGAAGTTTAGCCCTTAGCACTTGGACTATCTAGGGTAGATAGTAGATGGGTGATTAGACTAGTTAGGCGGGGTAGCTTGACTAGGGTATGTTGTTAGGGTGCGTTAGGTGTGCACTATTAGAGGAGAGGTGAGGGGTATCTCATGGGAGTGCGATACCAATTTAAATATGAGATAAAAACTATTTTTCTAAAAATAAAGCATTTATGCACTTGCAAAAATATTTACAAAATTCGGGCTCTGACCCGTTTATCTACCTTTCCTCTCTTGTTGTATACTATATATATATAGGTGTCCAGACACAGGGACGCCTGGATGACATTTCCTTCGAGTCAGACCTCTGCTGCAGCAGCTGTGGATGCTTGCGGGTTCTCGGTAGACGTTTCTTTCCTTGTACTCTAGATAGGAGGTATTGTACAAACATTCGGGCCAATGGTCCAATTGATTCTATTTATTCTTCGCACGTTATTCGATATGGTTGTATAATTTGAACCGAGTGTTCGGTTATTTTATTTCATTTCATTTTCATTTCAGTTCATTTACGCATTAATTTGTGGGTGTTTTATTTTAATTGTTTAAAAAGAGTAGTTAAGTAAAAGATTTAACGCTCGCTTAATAGGATATTAGTAATTAAATGGACTTTCGACAGTGATGCTAAGAATGATCCATAAGTAACTCCTGTTTTAATTCGATATAGGAGTATCGCCCGGTATCCCATTAGGCGGGTTGTTACATCCTCCTCTATTCTATTGGCTAAGAAGGTGTTGGAGGCTTTGTGCGCATTACAGGAGTTTGAATGATCTTACCATCAAAGACAGGGACCCGACTCCCATGATGGAAGAATTATTGGATGAATTACATGGGTTTCATGTGTTTTCCAAGATAAACTTGAGATCAGGCTACCACCAAACTAAGATGCTTGAACAGAATGTGTCTAAGCTTTTAGAACATATCTAGGTTACTAATTTAGAGGCACGCCCTTTGGGCTGACTAATGGACCAGCCACCTTTCAATCCTTGATGAACGATGTAATACGACCTTATTTGAGGAATTGTATCCCATATTTGTTTATGACATCATAATTTACAGTCAACATGAAATGATCACCTTACATGTTGGAGGACTGCCCTTTCTCTCTCAAGGCAACATTGTCCATATTGCCAAGCTATCAAGGAGTTCCTTTGGCCAACCACAAGTAGAGCATATTGTGGGAATTGGCTCAGAATTTCAACACCAGCAGCAGACTCGCTGCGGCGAAGGAAAGCTTCGCTGTAGCAAAGAGGTTTTGCCAGAAGGATTTTTTGCCTCAAGTTGTTCTGGGAGGCGCGACCAGCGAAGGTGGTTCACCACAGCGAACGGCTGGGTATTTTGGAAGTTTCACCACAAATGTATTTCACATATAAATAAAAAGTTTTAGGGCTTTTAACCCTAGTTTTTTAGAACAGCCATTAATGAGTGTTGATTGCTCTTTGATCTTGACTAAGAGGATTAGTGAGCTTGTGAGAGTTGTAACCAGTGAGATTTCCGAAAAAAATTATCGAGAAAAAAAGTCCAGCGGTAGGGGTGTTTTGTGTGAAAATAGTAAGTAAAAAGTGTATTTTTTAAGAGTTTTGAAGGTTAAAGAGCAAAAACGTAATTAAGTTTCAATTCTCTCTTAGGTTAAGACGTGCGGGCCTTTTTTTGTTAATTCCTTATTCATTTTCATTTTCGCACGCCTTTCTTCTCCTCTCTTTCCAGCGGCTCTCTCCTCTCTTTCCAGCTCCTCTCTCCTGCGCCTCTCTCCTCCCTTCGGCCTCTCCTCTCCTCCGATCTTGCTGTAACCTCCCTCCGGCCTCTCCTCTTCTCAGCCTCTGGCGGCCTATCTCCCTCCAGTTGGGCTTCTCCTTTTCTCAGCGACAGTGGGCAGAGACTCCGATCCCATTCGGCCAAGGTCAGTTTTCATTCCTTTTTTTTAAATGTTGCATATGGACATAAATTTCGATTAGTATTGCTAAATGTTTTGTTAATAGTGTTAAATGTATGTTATTGTTAATATTGTTATTAATATTGTTAAATGTATGTTATTATGTTAATATTTAGGTTAAATATATTAATTTTTTATACAGAATATGTTAAATGTGTTTTTAATTTTTAGGCGGAATATATTAATTTTTTTTATTTTTAAGCAGAATATGTTAAATTAGTTAAACTAACTGTTTAAATAGTAATTTTAGGCAGCCATGGAAAAATATTGCAAACAAAAAATAATTGATGAAACATATTCTGAACTTGAAGTTCAATCTTCTCAGAATGTGGGGTCTAATAATGTGGATATGCAAGATCAATTTAATGAACAAGCACAACATTCACCTAATCTTGCTCCGTCTCCGTATATTGCGTTCAATTTAGACGAGCTCCCATCCGATCCTGCTTCAAGGAAAAGTATTTATGATTACGGTCATTCTAAACAAATTGAGAAAGTTCGGCCAGCATATCTACAAAAGGGGCCCTTGTCAACTTAAAAATCACATTTTTCCATGGAAAGAATTCGGAATTAATAAACGTAGGTTTATTCCGGCGTGGTTTAATGAGTTTGGGAGGTGGTTGGAGTAGGGTGTAACAACGGAACTCACGTATTGTTTGTTTTGCTATTTGTTCAAACCAAAGAAAAGGGGGTATAGAGGGGACTTGAAGGTAATCCTGAGATTAGGGATAATCCCTTAATTGGCTTGTGTTTGAGATTAGGCAACCGAAGCAGCTCAAGCGTGGCAACTCAGTGTGGCAGCTTGGCGTGGCAACTCATATTTTAGCTTGTTGTATTAGTCATATTGTATTTCTGTTTATGTTGACTGTAAGCTATAATAGTTGTAATATTGTAACGAGCTTTAGTGTGAGGTCAAACGATACTCGCGAGAGACCAGGCTTGGCAGGGCCTGGGAGAGCTTTCATGCTCTATCGAATGACCTCGCCGTGGGAACTTTAGAGGGACTTGGTATGGAGGATTGAGAAGTGAGGCACCGTTGGGGCTTGTCCTGACCATCTTAGATACACCTGGTAAAACACCGAGGGACCCTGGCCGTGGAACCTCGGGCGGAGTAGCTTGGAGTTCCATCGGGCATTGAGTTGAGAACCAAACAGCCCTCTACTTAATGTCACATTTACTGTAGGTGATGTCACTAGCCAGCTAAACAATGTCAGACTTGCACTTGAGTAAACCACCGTGGTATTTGGGGTTGTCAGGCAGTTGGTGAGCCACCTCTGCGACAACAGCCCCCTGACACACAGTGGTTGGGCAAAAGGCATGTCTTGGCATTTAATGTTTATGACGTGGAGACAACTAGTGCATCAGGCATTTAATGTTGTGACATAAAGTATGAGGGATGTCTTTCATAGTCTTTAATGATTGAGTTGCCTCGGGGGTGGTGTGGGGGGCTATTTAAGGACCCCTACCACCTTTGAGGAAGGATGATCTTTGGGGGGAGTAGAGAGTTTTATTGCAAACCAGAGGGTTTACTCACTCACCATTGTTATTTATTACGAAGCTTTTAATACTTGACAGAGATTCTTGAGGGTGCTTGGTGTGTTTATACATGCCTACCGAGGTGTATCTAGGGTTCTTACTTCTCTCTCCCTCTAGCTAAGTTAATTCTAAGGTTCTTTACTATTTCCCGAGTTATACACGAGAGATTTGTGAGTTTAAACTGAGTCTTATCTTCATTGGGTTTGTGTTTGCATGCCATATCATTAATCCAAAGCTTTGGCCAATTAGTTTATCATTACCATACTCAAATAGGGGTTACGCCTCCATCTTATCTAAACTACCCTCTTACAGGGGGCAAGGGGGTGGTGAAACACGTGTTAGTGAGGCTTTTCAAATTGAAAAAGAAAGAAAGGTAAAGTTGAAAGATCATGTTAGGGATCATACAAGTATTCACAATCAATGCTTATATGCTTGTGATGACCTAATGAACCAAGATCAACAAATATAAGTGTGTTTGTCTAATCAGTTCGATCAAGCTCGAATTGATTATAGCATTCGTTTGAGTGCATCATTTGATTGCCTTAAGTATCCTTTTAAGGCAAGGATTGGCGATACACAGGCATGATGAATTCGAAGGGTCATCAAATCGGGAAAAGTTTCTTAAACTTCTTTAATTCCTTGTCGATCATAATGAAGCTATCAACAAAGTTGTCTTACAAAATTCTCCCACCAATCACAAAATGATAGCACCCCGCAATTCAGAAAGACGTCATTAATATTGCTGCAGCTTTGACCACCAAAGTCATCATTCGAGATATTGAGAGATGAGTTATTCTCCATATTAGTTGATGAGTCCCGTGCTATACTGCCAAAGAGCAAATGGATGTGGCCTTACGCTACGTGGACAAAAGAGGGTTTGTGGTTGAACGTTTCCTTAGCATTGTACGTGTCCGCGACACTGCGTCCTTATCAGTTAAGGCATGTATTAAGTCACTTCTTTCCAAACATGGGTTTTGTATGTCAATAATATGTAGGCAAGGTTATGATAAGGCTAGCAATATGTAGGGAGAGTTTGATGGTCTCAAAAGTTTGATTTTGATGGAAACAAAACTGTTTTCTATGTTCATTGTTTTGCTCATCAACTACAATTGACACTAGTAACAGTTTTAAAAAAACATATGACCATTTGGTTCTTTCTTTAACAAAGTTGCAATTTTGTCTAATGTTGTTGGAGCCTCCTATAAACGTAGATATATACTTCGAGATAAACAATTTGAAAAGATTATTGAAGAAATTTATAGCGGTGAACGTGAGACAGGTCGGGGTTTAAACCAAGAAACAATATTCAAACGGGCGGAGGACACAAGTTGGGGTTCACATTATGGTACACTAATGAGTTTAATTTATTTGCTCCCCACGGTGATTGATGTACTTGAGGTTATTGAAGAGGATGGGGCACTTGCAGACCAAAGAATTAAAGCATGTGATTTGTTGGGTGAATTGCGATGCTTTGACTTCTCATTCAAATTACACTTGATGAAATTAATTTTAGAGATTACCAATGACTTGCCACAAGCATCACAAAGGAAAGATCAAGATATTGTGAATGTTATGGCTCTTTTAAAATATCTAAGCGACGTGAGGGAGGATGAATGGGATACTTTATTGAATCAAGTCTCTTCATTTTGTAATAAGCATGATATACCCATCCCAAATATGGAGGACTTGTTTGTAATTCGAGGAAGATCGCGTCACAAAACTGAAGAAAGGACAAATCTTCACTATTATTGTGTTGAATTGTTCTATTGTAATACCCCGTATTTTTATGGCCTTTAATTATGGGATTAATTAAATTAAATTGGGATAAATTAATTTAATATTAATCTGGATTTTAAAATCAATATTTACTAGCGTGACAGGAGTTAGTAATTGTTGGTGAGAATTATGTTGAATATTACTTAATGAGTAAAGTAATATATGAGATTGAATTTATTAAAATTGTCGCGAGTGAATAATACGACATTTATAGAAATTAAGTTGGGACGCGCGCGTCAGTCGTGTCGGAACTAATTTAATGAAATAAAAAGTAAATAAATTCTAAGTCGCCCGTATGGTCATTTCGAGTGCGCCAATGTGCCCGGAAGGGTCGAGATAGTCAGAAAAGTGTACCTGGGGATTTAGTTTGGGTCTCGGGACGATTTTAGGCCTAACCAGCAACCCGGGAGGGCATTTTAGTAATTTCTAGTTTTGGGCTTTAATTAATTACGAAAATTAAGAGGTTATATCTGATGAAAATTAGAGCCTTCCGAGGGTTAGAAACATTTGAGTTGCAGAGAGGCTGAGGAAGGGAGAAGAGAGGAGGTTTCCAAGGGGGAGAGCCATCAATCCTATACCGTTCTCACCAATTCCACCACCAACGCGTAGATCGGAGAACAAGGAGCGTAAATATACCTGTCATCTTCTACAACTCAGACCTTCGATTTCCAGACAAGTATCTATCTTGCTAATCTTGTGTTGATAAGACATCCATGTTAGAATAGGATGGATAATTACATGTTTTCATGAAGATCTAATGTTGTTTGGAAGATTAAATTCACATATTGGATAAGAATCATGTTAAGTTAACTTCCTTGATGAATGTAGAACATTAACCACGAAATTGTGATGCACAGTAGAAATAGAAATCTGGAAAAATGGAGTTCTTGGGAAAGTAGAATAAACTAGGGTTCAAAGGATAAATTCTTGAATTAAACCATTTGATGATGATTCTTGGAGAATAAATGAATGTTTTACGTTAGAAATCATCCATATCTGTTTATATAATGTTGTAATTTTTGGTTGGGAGTTAGGGACATTTTAATAGAGGTTTTGATGATTAAAATGGAAGAAACCCGTAGGCATTATATGTAGAATTCTGGGCTAATAACTGTTTGATCGATCGATTGACTCAAGAATGTCGATCGATCAACTGGATCGATCGATCGACTATTCCCATCGATCGATCGACTCCTCCTGGAAACTGAATCTTGTTTTCTTTTAATGTTTAATCCAACCCTAATTTATAAGAACCCTTAGGCATAACTTAAATACCTTAATGGGACTTGGGAAGAACCAGTAGGGTTGTGGGTAAGGTCCGGGTAGTGTGATCTTATATGAGAATTAACCGTAGGGTCACGAGGGTATAAAATGGGTTATGATCGTATGTGTGATAAATTGGACGTTGTGCAAGTCAATGACGACGTAGGACAGTGGGATATAGAGAGTATATCGACTGGTATTATACATATCATAAAAGATACACTTCGAGGGACGAGAAGTACTTGGGAACTTGCGGTAAATGAGAATATAAAAGGATATGTAGAATTCGGGTGTAACGTGCCATGTATGGTTAGAATATGTTATGGGTCGTGAGTGTACCTATCTGAATAATGTAAATATATATATGAGTGTATGTATATGTATTATATGAATATCTGTGCTTAACCATACCCGCGCTACTTGCTATCACGGAGGTTTCCGCGCCGGGACAGTCTTATTCTGTGTGCCCATTGGGGGAATATTGACTTGTACCCTAGAACATAAAACCTTGGTACAACCTATCTGCTAATGGTAGAGCAGACGGTCCTAAGAGACGTGAGGGTATGTGCTGACCTCTTAGTGACTTGGAACTATGATTCGCCTCCAACTTATATATTTTGTGTTAATACAGTTCCGGGGCGATCCGAAGTAGTATTTCCCTTTTTTGTACGAGAGGTACAGGGACATGATAGCAGAGTATGCCTGCACCATAGATTTTATGTGGGGTGCCCTATTAGTGTATATGTACCGTGATTTATTCACTGTGCTTGTGAGTAGATAAAATTGAATAATGATATTAAATAATTTAAGTGTTTGAGAACTTAAGACTGTATTGAGATGTATATAGCTGACTTGGTAAAATTAAGAAAGTTATCATGCATAAATTTTATTTATGCGATCACGTGAATAAGGATTAACGAGAGGAGACTGGGTTTAGACTAGTTAAGTGAGTTAGCATTATCTAGGATAATCTAGTAGTACGTTAGGCGTGCACACTAGTTGAGAGGTGAGAATTCCCAAGTGAGTGTCGAAATACTAACATGTATGTAATATCAACTGGTAAGCATTTTATATACTTGCTAAACTGTTTTAAAACTATGTTACACTTCTGACCCGTTTCTTGTCATCTCTTCTTTCTATTGTATATATATGTACTAACAGGTGCCCAGCCACAGGGGCGTCAGACTTAGATCGCTAGACTGTTTGACGTGCTGCAACTAGTGTGGGAGTTGCAGGTCTTTGCATTTAAACGACTTCTTCCTTGCCATCTCAACTCTTCACTTAGTCATGTTAGATAGGACATGAGTTGCCCATGCTCAGCTCTTCACTTGGTCATGTTAGATAGGACATGAGTTGCCCATTCTCAGTTTTTATTTAGTTCAGAGAGACATTGTACTTCTTTCTTTCCAGTACTCAGTTCTTAGTTGGGATTGTTTTAATTATTACATTGTCCTTGGATTTAAGATATTTTATTTGGGAACGATTAATCTAGCATTTTTATTTCATTTGGATGGTTTGGTATTCATTATTATATTTATGTTCATTACGATGGTGTATGTTAAACAATTCATATTGGTGGGACTTAATTCATACAATTAAATATTTTGACACTTAGCTTAATTATTTATTAAGTGATGAATAAAGAAATTATTTTTCGACAGTGATGCTAAGAATAAACCAACCGGATACTTTATTTTAATTCAATAAATGGCTGATCACCCGATATTTAATTAGGCGGGGTATCACATCTATTAAGTGATAGATATGCAACTTCAAGAGTTAAATAGTCGCTTTAATGAGGTGAATACGGAGTTACTTTTATATATGCCATGTCTTGATCCGAGCAATTCATTCTCCGCATTTGATAAAGAAAGATTACTTCAGTTTGCAAAATTCTACCCGCGAGCTAATGGCAATTGGTGATCAACTCCAAAACGTTATAGATATTGTACGTGATGATGAAGCGTTCCACGATTTGAAAGGGATTGGTGGGCGTGCTCAAAAAATGGTTGAAATGAAGAAGCATCAATTGTTCCCATTACTATACTTGCTCGTAAAACTTGCCTTAATCTTGCCAGTTGCAACTGCAAGCATCGAAAGAACATTTTCTGCAATGAAGATCATTAAGAGTTCACTACGTAACTGAATGGGAGATGATTTTATGAATGACTGTTTAGCAACGTACATTGAACAAGATATTTTCAAGAATATTGACACGGAAGATGTCCTTCAATATTTTCAGAAAATGAAGCTGCATAGAGGGATATTGTAAACAATCGCTTGTGTTTGCACTTTTGGTTATGCATGAAACATTGCATATGAAAAATTCGCACTTTATTTTATGACTTTTTTTTATTATCAATTTTTATGAATAAATTTTATTTGGTTATATCTTCGATTTTTTTTTGTTGTTGTTGGGCTCCCCCTTAACTAAAATCCTGGATTAGCCACTAGTTGTAACCCTTGTTGATTCAATCAAAGAAAGGAAGCCATCATCCGCGGACGAAGCCATATTGGTGAACCACATACATCTCGTCTTGTGCTTGTTGGTATTTGTTTTTCTCTTACTTTCTCATTACTCTGTATTTAGATTATATTTTCTTGTTATCTCTTTGGGTGGTTCCCATCTTGGATCTTAATCGTGCATGAACCACTCTTTCGAGTGAGTATCCGCATAACAAATTGGTATCAGAGCTTGGCTTGTAGGCTCTTTACTTTGTGTGCATCCAAAGTGTTTGATAAAATTCCTTAATAGGATTTTGGTCTTAGTCCAGTTGATCCTTGTTGAAGACTCGTTTTAGAGATTAATCTAATTTTGCATAAAGCATTAAGAGGCATTTCAACTGAACCCGAGGATACGACTTACAAGCATGTAGCACAGTTCGGTTAAATCTCGCACAAAATGTGGTATACTATGTTATGGAGGAAGAATCGACAGAGTCAGTATGGAAGAAATTAGAATATAAATATATGACGAAGAGTATAGAGAATCGTCTCTATCTCAAGAAGAGGTTATTCGGTTTTTATTATATTGAATGTATGTCGATGTCCGAACATCTTAATGATTTTAATAAAATTCTCTCCGATTTATTAAGCTCAGATGTTAATATTGACAATGAAGATAAAGCTTTGTTACTTCTAATTCACTACCAGATTCATATGAGCATTTGAGCACCACATTGCTATATGGGAGGGAGGAAATGAAGTATGATGTTATCTCTTCGACATTGTTAGCAAGTGAGAAGCGGAAGAAAAAGAAAAGTGATTCTCAGTCCGATACGTTGGTTGTGCAGGCAAGACCGAGGAGAGAAGGCAAGGTGGAAAAGAAAACTCTAGGTCCAAGTCCAGGGCTTGGCAAATGTCATGTGTTACAAGTGCAAGAGGATTGCCCTAAGCTATAGGCAAGACAGGATGAGAAATCGGTGGCGGAATCCGCCAATTCTGTCACTTCGGACAATGATGAATTTGGGAGTATGTTAATAGTTTCTTCACAAGAAAGCTCTTCAAACGAGTGGATTCTTGATTCGGGGTGCTCTTACCACATGTGCCCAGATAGAGATTTGTTACATACCTTTAAAGAGGTGGATGGAGGTAAAGTCTTTATGGGTAATGACCATGTTTGTTGGTGGAAGGGTATTGGCACAATAAAATTGAAGATGCATGATGGCGTTACTAGGACTCTCACAAATGTTCGATATATTCGAGAGTTGAAGAAGAATTTGATTTCTTTGGGTGCTTTAGATACCAACGGGTGCAAGATTGTACCCGAGGGCGGAATGCTAAATGTTGTCTTAGGTGCCTTGGTGGTGATGAGAGGAAAGGAGGAAAACTTTTATTTTCTTCAAGGAAGCACGGTAGCATGTCATGCCTTGATCGTTGATGATAAAAAAGAGGCAAAGTCGTTCCACTGGGCTTTGGCATATGCGTTTGGGACATATGCCGAGGAGAAGGCCATGACAGTGCTGTGTAAGTAAGGGTGCGAAGGGTTGCAAGTTGGGTTGTTACGAGTATTACGTGCTTGGGAAGCAAACACGGGAGGGCATACTTGATTACATTCATACGGATGTTTAAGGTCCTTCGAAAACACCATCTTTGGGAGGTAGTCACTATTTTGTGACGTTCATTGATGACTACTCTCGGCAGACTTGGGACTATACTATGAAATACAAAGACGAGGTCTTTGGGATGTTTCTTAAATGAAAGATGGTGGATAATCAAACCGGCAAGAAGATCAAGATGCTTAGGTCGGATAACGATGGGGAGTACCGATATGATCCTTACTTGAAGTATTGTGAGGATGAGGGTATTGTTCGGCTCCTTACGGTCCGAAAAATGTCAAAATAAAATGGAGTAGGGCTATAGAATGAACCAATATACTCGAGTTCAACTCGTATTCGTTCAGAAAAAAACTCGTCCCAGACAGGCTCGTAAAATAAATGGGCCAAGCTTGAACAAAATGTTAAGCTCGTTCACTTGTTGAGCTCAGCTCGAATTCGGCTCGATCATCAATATCCATACTAAAATAGTGTAAAATAACCAACCTATTCGAGCTCAACACGTATTCATTTGCTTAAAAGCTCGTTCGAGCTCGGATCGTAAGATAAATGAACCAAGCTTGAACATACTTTTAGGCTCGTTTACATTTACAAACCAAACTTGAGCAACCTTAAGCTCGGCTCGGCTCGGCTCATTTTCACACCTAAAATGAAGTAGCGGAGGGGATGAACCAAACCTTACTTGAAAGGTGAGATGTATGTTGTTCGATGCGAGCTTGCCGAAGCGTTTTTAGGCGAAGACTTTATCGTATGCTTGCTTCATTGTCAACCGTCCGCCAACTGCCGCAATTGTCTGTAAGACTCTTATGGAGGCTTGGTCGGTTTCACATCCTACTTATGAGCCCGACTTATATTCATGTTAGTGAGAGTAAAATTGAACTGAGAGCTCAAAAGTAATATTCATGGGTTCAAGTAATGGGGTCAAAGGATACAAGTTATGCTGCCTGGAAGACAAGAAAATGGTGGTGAGTAGGGATGTGACTTTTGATGAGGCGTATATGCTCGAGATGCCAAAGGTAGAAAAAGATGATTCACCTGTGGAGAATGAGAGCGAAAGGGTGCAAGTGGAGGTGACTACTCCGATTGACTCTCTAAGTGAAGAGGTGGAGGTTCCGGAAGAGGAACCTAGTCAACAATGGGAAGAACAACCATCTATGGCTAGCGGAAGAGAACCTAAGGTTCGAAAACCTACTCGGAGATATGAGTTTGATGATGACACAGTTGCTTATGCATTATTGGTTTATGGTGATGAGTCGAACACGTATCGGGAGGCGATGTGTGACCCTCATTGTAAGGAGTGGAAGGTAGCCATGGGTGAGGAGATTAATTCTCTTCACAAGAACCAAACTTGGGAGATTGTGAAGTTGCCTAAGGGGAAGAAGTCTTTTGGTTGCAAGTGGGTGTATGCTAAGAAAGATGGGGCTTTAAATTCCAACGTTCGTTATAAGGCAAGGTTGTTAGCCAGAAGGTTTGTACAAAGGGAAGGTGTTGATTACAATGAAGTGTTCTCTCCTGTGGTGAAACACACTTCCATTCGAGTGTTATTGGCTATGGTAGCGCATTTTGACTTGGAGCTTGAACAACTCGATATCAAAACGGCATTTTTGCATGGGAATTTAGAGGAAGAGATTTATATGTCTCAATCGAAGGGTTTCAAGGTTGTTGGAAAAGAAGATCATGTGTACAAATTAAATAAGTCTTTGTATAGATTGAAGAAATCGCCTCGACAGTGGTACAAAGCGATTTGACACATTTATGTTGGGTCAGAAATTCACACGAAAGTACTTTCATCTATTTACTCTTGTATGTTGATGACATGCTCATTGCTTTTTCAAGCATGGTGAAAATTGACAAGATGAAGGCTCGATCAAGCCAAGAGTTTGAGATGAAAGATTTCAGTAAAGCCAAGAAGATTCTCGGCATGGAGATTAGTAGAGAGAGGAAGAAAGGAAAGTTGGGCCTTACACAAAGGCAATACCTAGGGAAGGTTGTAGCACGGTTCGAAATTCAGGATGCAAAGCCTGTGAGTACTCCCTTGGCTGCACACTTTAGACTCTCGACTATGATGGCTCCGAGGACCGAGGATGAGGTGGCGTATATGGCTCAAGTTCCATATGAGAGTGCGGTGGGTAACTTGAAGTATGCCATGGTTTATCCTAGGCCGGATATAGCTCAAGCAGTGAGCGTTGTGAGTAGGTATATGGCCAACCCGAGCAAGGAGCATTGGAATGCGGTGAAGTGGATTTTGCGGTATCTAAAGGGATCACTTGATGTGGGACATGTTTACCAACGGGTGGATAATCACATGTTTGTGCGTATGTGGATTTGGACTAGGCGGGTAACTTAGAGTCGATCGACTGGGGGGTATGTTTTTACATTAGCAAGTGGTTCGGTGAGCTGGAGGTCCATGTTACAGGCCAGGTGCATAGTTGTCAGAGGCGAAAGGCGCACCAAGGCGCCAAGGTCACCGTGGAGCCTAGGCGCAAGGCGCAATGCGAGGCGCGCGCCTGATTGAAGTGAGGCGCAAAGTTTATAGAACATGAAAAAATTGTATATTTATAAATAATAAGATCATTCGTGATCTAAAATTAGAAGTATATAGCATAAATTATTATTATACACATTTATGAAGAGACAAGTCAAAAGGAGATATAGCTTATACCGCCATATGAAAAAAAAAAAAAAAATATATATATATATATATATATATATATATATCAAATTTATGTAACAATTTGACTATCCAATAATCAACAAAAGAAAAGATATTGAAATATTTGAATAATAAATACTCCCACATGTGAAAAGAAAAAAACAAAATTAACATATAAATTGTTCTAAGATGCAACATTATTGGAGTTAAATTTTGTTTGTTTCTTTTGAGAAAGATAAAGTTTCCCTAGGAATCTCAAGGACTTACTTTGGTTCATTTTGGGGTGGGAATCATCTAATTTTCTTTATTCTACTAGAAAATATGTAAAATAAACATATCAATTGGTCCATTCTTATATTGGAGGCGTTATCCAAAAAAATTCAACAAGGCGCGCCTGAGCCGGGTCTTGAGCCTGGAGCCTAGGCGCACAAGGCGCGCGCCTTATTGAAGGAGTCGAGCCTGAGTGAGGCAAGGCGCTATCCACTTGGCCAAGAACCAAGTTCATCATAAAAGGACCAAGCACATTGACGTTCGATTTCATTTCATACGGGTGGTTATCGATGGGGATGTTGTTGTTTTAAAGAAAATTGGCACCAAAGATAATCTGGACGACATGTTAACGAAGGTGGTACAGGTGAATTTGAGCATTGTTCAAACTTGATCGATGTTCTACATTGTTGAGGCCCTTCGGAGTTTCTTGATGGTGGTGTTCCTTAATGATTGAATTGATGTATGGGGTTGCGGTATTCGTTCGCCATGGTAGAGATTTGTAGGAATTGATTCAAAATTTCAACAGGCTGCAGCGAAGGGGTTTCAGCAGACTCGCGTTCTTCCAGTGTTTTTTGCCTCTAGTTGTTTTGGGAGGCGCGACCAGCGAAGGTGGTTCGCCACGCGAACGGCCCCAGATTGCAAAAATGGGCTTGTTTGTTGGGGGTATTTGGGGGTTTCATCACAAATGTATTTCACATTAAAGAGAATGTTTTAGGGCTTTTAACCCTAATTTTTTAGAGCAAACATTAATGAGTATTGATTGCTCTTTGCTCTTGTATACACATTTAGGTGATTAGTGAGCTTGTGAGAGTTGTAATCCTTATTGATTCGATCAAAGAAATAAGCCATCATCCATGGACGTAGCCACATTGGTGAACCACGTGCATCTTGTGTTGTACTTGTTGATGTTTGTTTTCTATTACTTTCTCATTACTTTGCATTTAGATTATATTCTATTGTTCTCTTTTGGTTGTTCCCATCTTGGATCTTGGGTGTGCATGAATCACTCCTTCAAGTGAGTATCCACCAACATATATAGGGCAGATTATCAGTGGTGTAGGAGATATTGTTGATCCTACTAGAATTTTGAGTATGTTGCAATGGCCCAGATTAATGAATTTGAAGGGGTTGCAGGGTATTTCTAGTCCTCAAAGGGTATTATAGAAGATTTGTATCCAATTAAAGTCAAGTTTGCAAGACCCTGACAGACCTTTTCCAATTAAAAATAGTTTCCAAAAGAACATCAAAGGGTAAAATGAGGCCTGACTTCCACCACCGTCTAAGCTCTGCCTAATTTGACTAACTCATTTGAAGAGAAAGATGACTCATGTGGCTTTGGAGCTATGAAGCACGGACACGTAATACGTGTTTCGACACGCGATACGCGACACGTGATTGATCCAAAAACTAGGATACGACACGCTATGATACGTATAATATATAATATATATTTTAATATATTTTAATGAAATAAGACATATTTTCTCCATAAAATACATTAATAGAACATTCTTAACATAAAATTGAGAAAATGGACCATATAAAACAAAATTCAAACACACTTTGACCTTAAGAATCATAAATAAAGCACAATTACTATCACTTAAGTCAAAGCTGAGTCATGGCTTCCGGGAGAGTGTTCGTGCTTCATAGGTGTCCGACACGTTGTCGGACACGGCACGTTGGCTTCCGGGAGAGTGTCCGTGCTTCATAGCTCTGGAGTGAGGACAGTTCTTTCACAAGCAGGTCATCCCATAGCTTATTTCGGCAAATCCTTGGGGTCAAGATTCATAAGATGCACTGCTTAAGGAAAAGGAATTTTTCGCTTTTGAGTTAGCAGGCACCAAGTGGAAGCCTTAATTGAGAGTACTCATTTCATTATACACATATTGAACATCAAAGTATTAATTGTCCAATGGAACAAAGGCTTCACACCCTCCTGCAACAAAGGTGTTTAACAAAAAATTTAGGTATTAATTATGAGATCAGGTACAAAAAGGGACGAGACAATTAAGCAGCTAATGTCTTTTCCAGAATAGCAGAGGCACAAGCTGAGTACAATGCCATACTGTGGTCACCCAGCTTGTCATTCAGAGCCATGATCAAGATACAGCTGCTAAAGACCTCAATTCAAAACTACTCATCTGACAGTCTTCCAGGACAGACCTAACAATCAGGGCATCTTGAGGTGCAAAGGTGATTTGACGTAAACTACACGTTAAAAGCCCATAACAAAATAAATAACAAATTTTAGAGAGAGAATCTAAAAATATCTTGTATCCAAAAATGAAGGTCCTTTACAAATGATGACATACATGGGTATTTATAGTTGTGTAGGGAAGCTTCTAGAGCCATTCTACAAATATCTACAAGTGGACCCACTTGCACAAGTGGGTGTAACTAACTAACCAACTAAATATGCTCCCACGTGTTAGATGCTTCCAAAATGTTCTAGAACTAACAGGTACCTATACATCACTAAAGTGAAAAAAGTACTAAAAATACAAGAAAATATTAAAATAGCCCTAATTCCATCATTCTCCCCGGCTTCAAAAAGCTCATCTCGAGCGTAAAGGGTAAATGACAACGCGGCTAGGCCTCCTTTCATGAATTCTTCTACTTGAAACAGGAGGCGACCTCGCACACAACTCATACCTACTTGCAAGAAACCCCAAAAAATAGGCAAAAAATTCAAGGGGTTAAGTTGAATTGGGTGTGGTTTGATCTGGAACCTAGGGTTTTAATTTGGGATAGGATAGCGCTTTAGGTTAGAGATGGTGGGAGATGGTGTTTGGAGTTGAGGAAATTCGCCGAAGGTCTTGGATGGTATTTTCTTGGAGAGATTCAGGTTGTCGAAGGGCTCGGGATAGGCGGTGCCGCAGAGTGGCTCAAAAGTTCTTGTTTTTCCGGTGATATCCGGATTGCCGAGGGGTTCTTTTTCGGGTCTTCGGGAGTATGTCTCTGGTGGTTCAAGTGTGGCGGAAGGTAGTGGCGTTTTGGTTAAGAGGCGGAAGAAATCTTCAAAGTTTTGGTTGATTTCTTGGAAAAATAGGGTTTGTTGTTGTGCTAATTCGTCAAATCTTTGCCTCAATTCTTGAATCTCTTCTTGACGTTGCTTTGATTTGTTCGGGAACATCGAAAGGGTATCGTACGAACCAATACACCAATCGGGGAACGACATCTCGCTCGCTCTAATACCAATTTGACGTAAACTACACGTCAAAGGCCCAAAACAAATAACCAATTTTAGAGAGAGAATTTAAAAATGTCTTTTATTCAAAAATGAAGGTCCTCTACAAATGATGACATACATGGGTATTTACAGTTGTGTAGGGAAGGTTCTAGAGTCATTCTACAAATATCTACAAGTGGGCCCACTTGCACAAGTGGGTGTAACCTAACTAACCAACTAAATGTACTCCCACTAGTTAGATGCTTCTAGAATGTTCTAGAACTAACAAGTACCTACACAATACACATCACTAAAGTACAAAATATCTAACAAGTACAAATTAACAAAAAGTACTAAAAATATAAGAAAATATTAAAATAACCCCAATTTCCATCAAAAATACATATATGTAGGCAGTAGGGATATATTAAGGCTCTTATGCATTCCTCTTCCATTGGTGGTCACTGGTCACTTAGGCACCCACGACAGCTATAAAGGGGTCAAGCAATACTTGTTTTCCTGGAATGAAGCAAGATATCATTAAACTAGTAAAGTCTTATGATGTTTGCCAAAGGTATAAGACTGGGTACTTGCATCCTGCTGGTCTTCATCAAACCCTATCCATCTCAGGCCAAGCCTGGAGCCATATTATAGTTATATTCATTAAGGGGCTCCCAGAATCCAAAGGAAAGGAAGTCATGAGGGTGGAGGAGATAGACTTACTATATATAATCACTTTGTGTCTCCCACTAACCCTTCACCACCATTACTGTGGCCCAAACATTCTTAGATCACATTCATACGTTAAATGGTTTGCATCTTTCCATTACAGCATAACTATGAAGCATGGACAAAGTATTAGAGACACAACGCTGACATGCCAGACACGGAAAATCTGAAGAAATTAGGACATGACACAAGGAAGACGTGACAAAATAAATATATTTTTCAAATTTTTTTGTATATATGGATAAGAGTATATTCTATACATGTGAATGGTTTGTTCCGCATAAGAAAGTACGCATTTAGAATGCACATTGGGTCTGTCCCAAGGAACATCCCACTATTGCAGAAAAGGGAGGATTTGTGTGCATGTGGGTCTAGACATGCATGTGCGACGCGCTCCCACCCGTCCCGACACTGACCAGCTCGGTTGAACCCGGGCTTTGGCTTCATGTATATTAATCTTTTTAGACAAAATTCCTTTGTCAACCACAGCCTTCTGGCATGGGCAGTTACCTCACAACCTAAAGGTCAGGTTCCTTTAAGGGTCGCCTCCTTCACTGTGTCCCAAGGTGTGTGCGGATTGGAGGGTCTAAACATACCCTTGGGATTAGTCATGTGCTCGAAGAGGTCTAGATACCCTTGTGTTTGTTCATCCGAGCATAGCTCTTCGCCTGAAAAGTCACCATTTCAATGACTATGTCCATTCAAACCCTTAAAAATCTGTATATACCAATCCTCTCTTCATTTCGATTCATTCATTTTCCCAGATTTCTAAAGCTCGTTTCACACACACACACGCAGAGTTGGATTTGCTGGTTCTTACGAGTGTAGTGCTACAACAGTAAGAATGTAGTCGTCTATCCTGGGAAGTTGCCATTCACTTTCAAGAAGCACCGTAGAGGGGGGCTAGAGACCGTCTTTAGAAAATTGTGTAGATTCACAAGGCTCAGCTGCAATTTCTTAAACTTCTCTTTCAGATTTGTTTACGGTATTTAATAAAGGATGTGTACTTCTAATATTCTTCATTTCTGTGCATTATTAAAATTATGTTTTTGTAATTTAAGTTTATTGTTCTAGTCGGACATACTATGACAGTAGATATTATATATATCCAACAACTTAGGACTGCCTCACATTTATTGTTCATAGTTATGTACTATTTTCAAAACTCAAAAGTTAGATAATTATTTCTGGAGAGAAACTTTTCTGAAATCATCATATTGTTCACACAATACAGTTCTAATTCCAAAGTACTCCATTACTGCAAGTATTTGTTATTGCAATTTTTCGTTGTTAATCTTCGTCTATATTTTCTATTCTGATTTTGTATTTCTTTCAGTTTCGTACAAGAAATGGCACGTCTATCACCTTTGTCTCTACCATTGATGTGAACCATAAGGAGAAGCCGCAAAAGTCCAAGCTCAATAACTACTTAAAGCACATAAACAAAGAGATGAAACTTGAAGAATTAATGAGAAGATAGCCACTAACTTGAGGTATTCAAAGGCCAATGTGGTGGAAGATGGGCTTAAAACCAACAAAGGCAAAAAAGAGGAAACATGTCAATGAAGGCCTAAATGATCAAATAGTGGAAAGAAGTTGAATGGAAAATCCTACAATTGTGTCAGAGACACCTCACTTTTGTGGAAGGAAGAGGAACTAGGTCTGTATTGGTTTAACTCACATCTGCATGTGCCAACACAGCCGTCACCACTCGTCCGTCCCAACCTGACCCTGATTAGCTTAGTTGTTTAAAGCCTCTAGTGCCGGTTTCGATCGTTTGAAACAGTTTTTAAAAACTCGTTGCTGCACAATCAATTTTAAAAACCCGTTGCTGCACCACCTATAGGACACCTTCATGTGTCCATTCTCTATCTCAGGCCCACGGACCATGTCGGTGTGTCGTTCTCTCGAACCTGGCAGTCTTAACCCCGATTGCTACTCCTGTTGTCCCTTTGGCTCCACTGTCCCTATGGAACTTGTTGCTAGTCTTGTCAGCCCTGACTGAATCTACCGTCACTTGGTAAGAATTTAAATGATCTAAAACATTTGCATGGGTACTTACTAGGTATACCCTCTTGTGGTGCCTCACTGGTACCGTTAACTTCAGTGTTGCTCTTTGATTAGATCCTCCGATCCTCTTGGCTCCTTTCTCCTGGAAGCGTTGACGTACTCTTGTAAACGTATGGCTTTGACGACACCGACACTAGTCGCCTTAGCCGTATCTCCCATTCATGCTTGGATATTTCACCCACGAGTCCATTCTCAACTTACGGACCCTTGTTATTCTCCGTATCCCCTTTCTTTGGCTACAAAGTTTGTTAACCAAGTTAACTTATCTTTCACGGTCGGTCTCTATCTAACCTACTTGTGATAAGTTCGTAATCCCATTCGCATCTCTGTCTGAACAGTAGATGGAAGATCTTATGGTCAAACTGCACCCAATCTCTCGTTTAACTCCATATATACTACTTTATATGAGGCGACTGGCTATCATCGCTCTATGCTGCTTCTATGAGCTAAAAATTTCGTCCAAAATTAAATTTCGAGTATCACCGCACTATTGCCTTTGGATTATCTTCTTCCATTGGCCCATCACACTTCATCTTTTCTTCAAATCCTGTGGGTGATTCTTCGAAAGAGTTCCTCCGACTCTCTCCTTTGTCGACTACGCTGGGTGTGTCTAAATTTGCACTATTGTTATCTAAGACAGTGTTTGGGAAGTTATTGTCCCCGAGTGCTTATTCTTTTATCATTTACCTAGACAACAATTTCGGTGACTTCTATTGTAATCACCGTTCCCCGAATACTACATGGCTTACTGAGCCTCTCCTCCTGCAGTCCTTCTAACGGCCCTTTGTTGGTTGTCCCATATTGTTCAGTGTACCAAGCCCACCCGAACTCGTATATGCAGTCCACATCAATTATTCTTAATAGCAGGAGAAAGTAAGTCGTATGCGTAGAGGAATACAACAATTCTATAATAGGGCTCTATATCAAAGAACGCTAAGATGAAACGTAATAAGCCGCACAAATCCTAAAAGACTCTAGAACCTGATGCTCTGATACCACCTGTGACACCCCGCCTAATTAAATACCGGGTGATCAGTCCTTTATTTTACTCCAAAAATATAAATTACCAAAACGCCCTCTCGGGATGCCGGTTAGGCCTAAAACTGTCCGGGACCCAAACTAAACCCCCGGGTGGACTTTTCTGACTATCTCGACCCTTCCGGACACAATGGCGCACTCGAAACGACCATATGGGCGACTTATAAATATTTTTCTTTTTATTCCATTAATTTAGTCCCGACACAACTGCCACGCGCGTCCCGACTTAATTACCGTAATTATCATATTTCTCACTCATGACAATTTTCATAAATTCTCAATCATATTCACAATCATATATTACTTTATTCGCTCAGTAATATTCAATATAATTCTCGTCAATAAATACCAACCCTTATCTCGGTAGTTAATATTTATTTTAATCCAGATTTATTATCAATTAATTTCTCACTTTTAATTTAATTAATCCAACATTTAAAAATCATTACAAATACGGGGTGTTACACTTTGTTTCTCTCTCTAGAAATCATATATGTTTTGATTTTTGGTCATTGGCGTGTAGTTTGCCTCAAATTAGTATCAGAGCGAGGAGTCATTCCCCAATTGATGTATTGGTGGGTAGATAATCAAAATCGTACACTACTTCTCGATAGTCCCGAAGAAAATGAATCGATTTCATTACGAGGTTAATCAAGAATTGAGAGAGCAAATAGCAAGAATAAAAGAGATGAACAATCGAAGAATGGAAGAGATGGCATGAAAACAACAGGAGCAATTTGAAACCCTTTTCCAACTCCTTTCCTCCAAAATTCAACCTCCAACTCATAAAAGCCCTAAGCGGTGGCCACGCCTTCTTTTTAGCCTGCCTGGAATTTGCGCTTGCGCTGCCCTGACTCCAGGGGTCAATCTCGTTGTCCTGCACTCGGGAACAACCCAAACGGGTCTGCCTCCGAGCAAGATGGAACCCAACAGGCCTCCACCTTCAATCCCTGCCTGGCCACCCCCAAAAAACCCTAACGCGGTCCGCCACTGACCTAAACCCAAACCCCTGTCAAACCGACCCTAAAAAACCCAAACCCGATTCATCTCTGACCAAAACCCAACCCCCGTTGTACTCGACCCAAGCCCTAGTCCAAAAATTCCCTATCCCCGACCCATTCAAACCCGACGAGTTGTTAATGGAAGCCGGCCCTACTAAGGAACCCCCTCCTCTCGAGTTTCTAGGGTTTTCCAATCACAACCAATCCCTTTACCCATCAAACCCTAGACCAACTTTTGACCCCGGGGTGACCTTTTTGGTCGCTTGTTGCCCAACAGTGATTAATGAAAACCCAAAATGCATTCTCGTATATTTTTTTCCAGATGCATATTTTGTGGACTTTACACGCATATCCAATTTTCAAGTTCGAGAACGAACTTTTTTTAAGCTGGGGAGAATGATGGAAATGGGTTTATTTTTGGGTTTACTTTCCATTTCAGTATTTATCATTAGTTTTCCTTTTATTTTAGTCCTTTTATTTTCTTCCATGTCTTTTAATTGGTCTCCAAGTATGTTTGAGACTAATTAAGTATATTTTTGTTTATGATTGTCCTTTTTAGTCTTTTTAGTAATTACTTGGCTAGCAAGTAATTCCCACCTGATAAATACTCTCTGTACTCCTCATTTGAGGATAGCTTCCATTTTGAAATACAATAAATTCTTTATCTCTCTCTATAAATCACATTTGTTTTAATTTTTTGCCATTGACATGTAGTTTACATCAATATGTATATATATACACATACACACACATACACTACAAATAGAAAAAGTGACTATTAGTGAAGATAGCAAATCTGTACACTAATTACCATTAATCCATTGCTTTTTGGAGGGAAGTTTCGAACAGTGATAAATGAATTTCAAGTTTTGTTACTCTAGTGGTTGTTTGTTTTCACCTCTAAAGTTTGAATCTGAAGCATTCAGACTTAAGAGGTATCAAATAGTATTTGTTTTTTTAATGATTAAAAGGTTAACAGTCTTTGAATGATTAAGAAATAAAATTAACTATGAAATTTGAATTTAAAGTCCTAATCAGTCTAAGACTACGTTTGTTTTTCATATGAATTTGAAGTTTGAATCTAAAATCCGAAGTCTAAAATCTGAATCCGAAAAGTATATTTATATTTAAATGAACTTCTGAATGAATGTATCTAGTGAGGTTCAGAGTTCATTAAGTATTCAAAGATAACTTTGCCTCATAACCATTGAGAGACAAATATGCATTCATTTTTGGTACCTCTGAAAAAAAACTCTATTTGCTACCTTTTAAATCTCAACGGGTCGAAGTCGAATCGGGTTTAGGGAGATCCAGATCCGTGTAATCGGGTCTTCATCGGGTTCGGGTTCGGGTTCGGGTTCGGGTCCGAGTCCGAGTCTTCATCGGGTCTACAATATTGGATCCAGATCCGGATCCGTTCGGGTCTTCGACGCTCGGGGCTCGGGTCCGGGTCTGGGTCTGGCCAAATATATACATTTATTTTATATTATCCCCCTTCTTTATTTTTTAATCTTAAATTAAAATATTTTGTAATGTATTATAGAATATTATTAGTATAAATTAAACATATATTATTTATATTTATTATATACATAAATATATATTTTTATATATATTACTTACATGTTATATTGATAAGATATATTTATAAATATATATAAATTTATAGTATATGTATATATATTTAAAAAATAATAATGTACAATCCGGGTCGGGTCTTTGGGTCCAGGCTTGTATAAGATCCAGACCCTACCCATTTAATAAACGGGTATTCGTATCTGGGGTCCAAAAAAATATGCTCAGACCGTATTATACAGATCGGGTTTGGGTCGTGTCCGAGTCCAAACCCGACCCAATAAGGGGCGGACCCATGTAGGGTCGAAGCGGGGAGGCCGCCCCAGTTCACTTTTGAAAAATAAAAAATAAAAAAAAGATAGGGTATATACCAAATAGTCCCTCAAACATTTTTTATTACACGTTTACTCCAACCCTTTTTATTTTGCTCCAAAAAGTCCTTCACCATGCCGCTGGGGCGGACCTTTAAGAATAAGAGAATATTAGTTAAATGGGTGTTTGAGAGACTTTTCGGTACAAAATAAAACGCTTGGACTAAACGTGTATTAAAAAATATAAAATTTTGATCTCCTCCATCACTTACCCTGCTGCTCTCTCCTCCACCGGGTATATTTTGATCTCCGATGATCCGATCCCCAAATTTTATTTATATTTCTATTTATATTTCATCATTTGTTTATTTTGGGGAATTATATGTGAAATTAAATTTATAATGAAATTATTGATTTATGTTGTATTAATTATCATATGATATTTTGAAAATGATTTTCAGTGTTGAAAATGAATATTATGCCCAAAAAAATTAAAAACAACCCAAAAAATGCCCGATAAAACTCGAAATAACCCTCAAAAAAATCGCCTCGGGGGCTCCCGCCTCGGAACCCCGGGCAACACTCGAAAGTTTCGCCCCACTTGACACAATTTCCGCCACTGGACCCATTGACAGGCATTCAAACTTAAGAGTTAAAAACAAACAACACCTAAATTTAAATTAAATACATTCATTTTTTAATTCAGAACTTGAGATGAAAGATGAAAAAACAAAGGCAGACGTAGAATCAAATAAAAGAAGTGCGTTGAAAGCTGAGTATCCGCCGTGTGGTATTGATTATTCATATAATCCAATCTAAGATTGTAGTATGAGGATATATATATATATATATATATAGGATAGGTCTATCACGCGAAGAAGATATATTTGAGAAGGGAGGAGAGAGAGTACCTGAGACGGAGAAGCTTGAATGGCAAGCTCGTTCCCTATGCGTGCGAGGGACGTGATGCACCGAGCGAACGTTTTCAGAGCGTTCCCACTCACCCTCAACTCCATTCTTTCTCTCTCTAAACTCAAATGGCGGGAAACAAATACCCTCCAAATAGGGGTGGCAATTCGAGTTAGTCGTGTCATTTTCGGATCGTGTTGATTTTTATTTGAGTATACGTTTTGGTTACTCTTAGATCTATACAAGCTAATCGTATCATTTTCGGATCATTTCGGATTATTACCATAAACGAATTATCGTGTCAAAAATTGTCAGCGCTACCTGCAAAGAAACTATCACCGTCTTATTGTTTTAATTTGAAGCTATATTTGCTTTTTTTTTGTCACTCCAAAGTACAAAAATTGTTATAAATATTCCTACTTATCTTATTTACATGGACTCTTATTAAGACTTTATCAATTTATTTTATAAACTAGTATGCAGGACACGTGATGCGTGGTCAAATATATATATATATATATATATATATATATATATATATATATATATATATAAAATATGATGTAATGGCTTTTATAAAAATATTTTAACTTTAGTATGTATGACATTTTTACTTTTTATGTAGGATATTTTTTACATTTCATAATTATGCAGGAGATGTCATGCTAAAAGTTCTTTTTTTCTTTAATAAATAGATATATATATATATATATATATGATTATTATATTATTTTTTATTAAATATTTTTTTAGAAATATATATTTTTTTTAAAAACTTTAACTATTTTTTTTTTAAAATCTTTTTTTAAAGGTGTTTTTTCTTGTAAAGGGGGGTTATTATGGGCGGAGTTTTATCACGGGGGCAAATTTATCGTCGTGCCCTCTGCACGGGCCTCCGCTCGTGTGTATGGCGCACACTAATTTTTTTAAAGCATTCAAAAAAATATTTTTGACTTTATTTTTTTATGTGATATTTAAACATTTCAACAGACCCATGTGAAAAAAATCAACTCAAAAAAACTTTTTTTATTATTTTTTAAAAATCGGTCAAACTTTCGCAGCTTTAAAAGTAGCAAAAGTTTGACCGGTTTTTAAAAATAGTAAAAAAAGGTTTTTCGAGCTGATTTTTTTTACATGGGCCTGTTGAAGTGTTTAAATATCACACAAAAAAAATCAAATCAAAAATATTTTTTTTACTATTTTAAAAAAATGATGTGCAAACTTAGTGTGCACATGAACCTCACTCTATATATATATATGTAATATATATTAGAAGACCCAAGCTATGAAAAATGCTCAAATTGAAATAATATAACTATTTAGCACATCTAATTTTAATATTTTAGATAAATTTAAAGAACCAATAAGTAAAAAGAAGTGACAAATGTGTAGTAGGATAAACATGGCGTGTACAAAATGTAACCTATGAAAATTATACGAAATTATCTTGAAATTGATACCTTAAATTTTGATTGAACCCAAAATTTGCAATATATATTTCTAAAAAAAATTATTAAACAGTGGCGTAAACTTACAGGTATGGATAGGGAAAATCCTTACGAAACGAAGAAATAGTGGCGTAAACAATACAACTCCCACCTAGTGAGTCGCTCATTAAGGAGGGACTGGATCATGTTTCGAATATTATCTACACCCTGCAATCATAAACCAAAGTTACTTCAAGTACCTAAATTAAATAATAAAAGCCTTAACCATATGAAATGAAACTCAAATGATTAGGTGAAAATAATTAGAGTTTTACTTGACTTAGATCTTTTGCCCTAGCAGTGCCCTCGATATTCAATAGAGTCGATGCGTGTCTATAAGATCACCAACAAAAGAGCATAAATAAAATAAATTAACCTCGCTCACTCCAGATAATTAAACAATTAATTTGTCTATGCGTGTGTGTGTATGTGTGTGTGTATCTAATAAAGGAGGAGAGACTTTTTGTCCTCCCCAACTGATGGCTCAGATCGAAAGTTGATGAATTTGGTGTTTATCAATTGATGGCTCAGATTGATTGTTGATAATGGTTAAGTGTAATGACACGTGGCACGCTTCAATTAAATACTATGCGTGTCTCGAGAACAAATAAGCATGGCACACTCCCCTACCTGTCTGATTTATGAATCGACCACCACTTCACTTAGGTGTCAAGATTTTTCACGTTAATTTGAATTTTTTCGTACTATAACTGTCTCCCTCCCCCACATACTTTTTCATCCACTCACATTTCCACCCCAAATTTCTCTATCTAAAATAACCATTTCCTTTCTAAAAAAATTTAACAACCAGCAGCACCATACGTCTCTCTCACGGTAGAGAACTCTCTCACTTATGTCGCGATGGAGCCGGCAGCACAACCGGTGTAGCTGGTCGGTAGATTGACAAAAGGTTAAGAGACGAATGGTGGTTTTTCTTTCAATTTTCAATTTTTGATTTGAATGGTTTTTAGTTTTGGCTTTACAACTGTGGAAGATCTTTCCTACTGCAGTGGTTTCATTTTTTAGCTCGGTAGGAGCGGTGTGTACTCTCTGATTTTCTAAACTTCCCTATATAATTATACTTCCCTATACTCTCAAGATTCCATATTCTCTCTCAACGCTCAGTCATGGATTCCAAAATGGTTATGGGTAGAAAAAATTAACATTCGGAACATATGTTTTTAGTTTTCTTTTGTTGGTTTTTTTGACTCTATGCATTTGTGTTGCAGATCCTATTGCTTCATTGGACTAATCATGCAATGGCTTTTTAGGTTTCATCTTCATCTTATTGCTTCCTAGGTTTAGTTTTTCATTTTTTGAAAATAAAGTGGGTGCGTTTTTTTCCACACTTCAGTTTATGTTCCACATTTTTATTGATTTATTTTACATGGTGGTGGTTCCATATTTTAGACTACGGTTAGATCATTTGGTGCTTTTTTTAAAATCTTTGGTTTCATTATTTGCAGCGGTTGAGAAGGGTAAGACTTCATTTACCCACTTGCAGTGGTATTTCTCCAAAGGTCAATGCTCTCTACTCTTTTTAACTCTTAAGGCTTCTTTAACATTCTTAAACTGAGTTTGAATGATTCTGAAAATTTGTTAAATTTTTAGAACTGAGCTCGATGATATTACTTGATAGATATTTATTGGAGTTTGAAAAAAAAAATTGGGATTGGAAGGAGTGGTGGAGGAGGGAAGTAGGGAGTATATGCATGTGTGAAATCAAATTGTAATAGGAAGATGTTGATCTTTATTCATGAGATTTCAGGCTGGATGCAGTAAAATTTGTAAAACTTCTTGGTGTTTAAGTAAATCTCCCGATGGTTCTCTTAGTTCGTTTCTGTCTTATTTTCTTAGTTCGTTTGTCTTATTTTCTTGGAGGGGATGCTTTCTTATTTGCGTACTCAAGACGCAAGAGGCAACGATTATAAAATGATATGGTAGCTCATATCAAAATGATGTAATGGTCTGAAATCATTAACTCAAACATGTGTAATTGGATTACAGCTGGCCAATAATGATATTGGTATAGTGTGTTTGTGTGCGTGTGTGAGAGGGGGTATCCCTTCAATCTGTATTTCTTGTTGTTTATCTGTTTATTTTTAATTATTAATACCTCAAAAGTTGATATGTCGGAGCACAAGGCTCTAAGAAAGCTACTTTATTCCTCTATCTCCGTTTGTTTTCTCCAACAACTCTTTCAGTGTAAGGGAATTGTCTTATCCTATTACAGCAAGGTACCTTTAATTATCAACAACTGGCAGAGACCTCATTTAAACCGGAAGGACCGAACCCTTCTCTCTCTTAAACGACTATTTTAAACAATTATTTTTCTTACTTTGTTGGCTATACGGCGGTGTAGTACACAGCTCCCCCATTTCTTACTTTGTTGGTTAAACAACTATTTTTCTTTCTATTCAAGGCACTTAAAATTAATATTTGTATAGTAGTGTAGGGGCCAGAGGGTGGATGGATCTATCAAAGGAGATGCATCTGTCCTGTCATTGTTTAAAATTGTATAAAAAAATTGTATTAATATTTGTATAAAAAAAATTGAATTTTTATAAAAAAAATGTGTTTTTATATAAAAAAAACTGTGTTTTTATAGATTAAAAAAAAGAAACACGAACATGACTAAATTAAATCAGTTTTATGTCTCATCTAATGTCAATTAAATTCTTTTAGGTAAGACACTATAAGATTTTTTTTTTAGAGAAATTATGTTTTAATAAAAAAAAATTAACCTGCTCGTTTGACGTCTTAGATTCGCGATTGATTAGTGCCGCTGGCGCAGACCCACATTTAATAAATGATGTTGGTCCGGGAATTTAGGTTCGCGCGAGCGATACTAATCAATCGTGAATCGAAAACATTAAAATTAAAACAAATATTTAAAAAAAAAAAAAAAAAACTATGTTTACTATTAGAAAGTCCCTCGTGACAAAAAAAAAAACTATGTTTCAAAAAGTCACTCATCGCATAAAAACACTCAAAGTGTGTTACTGGTGCGGATCTTTAAAAATAAGAGAATATTAGTTGAAATAGTGTTTGGGGATTTTTTTGAATAAAATTAAAATGATTGAACTAAATGTGAATTAAAAACTATTTGAAGGACTTTTTGATAATTAATCCATTAAATATTAATTTAATGCAAAGTTTATTTAATTCTAAAATAAAAAATAAGTCTAATTATTTATTAATCTTTTGTTAAATTTTAAAAAATTAAGAGAATATCTTTTAATTTTTGTTTAAAATAAATAACAAGTATAGAGATATAATGTATTGTTTTTTAAAAACAAGGGTCAAGATTGGTTTGAATGAAATTAAGGGTTCAGATGAAATTGGGTATGGGATCGGTAGACTCCCATTCGGGGAGTCTATCATTATTCTAATTTTAATGCGTGTTTGTATAGACATAGGTTGATGATGTGTATAGTTCGTTTAATAACATACTATTATTAAAATGTATTCATAATTTATTACATGCCTTTTTTGGGGTAGTGTATTTTTTATTAATGGTTGTAGCATTTTTTTCGGATATTCTTTGGCCTGTTTTTTTGTTTTTTTTCGACTGAATATCAAGTATTATTTTATGAAAAATTTTAATATGTGTCTTAAGGGCACGTATTTTGATTTTTAAAATAGAGAGTTTCAAAGCTTCACATGAGAGTCTTATTAATTGTATGTTGGAATTATGTCCTACTATGTATTCTTTTTTATTATGTGAGTGAAATTAAGTTTAGATCTCACTTTTGTTAATCATTTTCTCATGTAATTATTCATGATTTATTTACATTTTCAAAATATTTACTATGGAAAATTCTTTTTATGATAATATCATGCCTTGATTTTTTATGTGTTTTGGGTTGATCATAAACACTTCAAAAGTTAAATTTATACACGACACTATAAATTTTGACTTTAGAACAAATTCCCGTGCACCATGTCACACTTTATTACTTTGTAATAAATTTTAAATATAAAACGTTCAAAGAAAATTGACATACTGGAGTCAGTGTTTTATAATCACAAATACTCTTAAACAAATTTATCTCCATTTCCATTGGCACATGTATGATTGTGCTATAATAAAAACTGATCAGAGCAAATTTATCACCGTGCAAATCATCATTTTTGGGGTGAGACTGTCCTATTACTTTGTAATCAATTTTAGTATAACATGTTGAATGAAAATTGACTTATGGGAGTGTGAGTATTCTATAATCACAAATACTCCGGAGCAAATTTATCACCGTGGTATCAACAAGGGTATGAATGTGCTATATCCAAAAATATTCGGGGGCAAATTTATCACCGTGCCGTCGACACGGGTACACCCTAGTATATATATATACACACACACACACACACACAGAGAGAGAGAGAGAGAGAGAGAGAGAGAGAGAGAGAGAGAGAGTTACTAATTGATGGAAAGAGGTTGCTTTATTTTCACCTCAAAACTGAAAAAGAACTTAAAGGACCAAATGAGAATTGGTAAGAGATATAATGGTGAGTGAGTGAGATGGAGACAGATAGATGAACATGGGTCCAAAATATCTATTGCGAGAGAGAGACTTCACGTACGGATTTATTTTTAAAAAATATATAAAAAAATGTTTTTTTATTCTGTTGTGTGTATTTTAAACATTTTGGGGTCCTCACAAAAAAATAAACTCAGAATGATTTTTTTTACTATTTTAAAAAAATGGGTCAAAGTTTGATAGCTTTTGTAACTGCTTCAAAAATTGTTAAACATTGACCTATTATTTTAAAACAGCAAAAAAAAAATTTGTTTTTAATTGAATTTTTTATAGGTACCTGAAATGTTTAAAATACACACCAAAAAATCAGCCCCAAAAATATTTTTTTAATACTTTTTTAAATAAATCCGTATTGTGCCAAAATTCACAATAACCACATATCCACATATTATGTCATGTTAATTTTCACCCTGACAAATAACCTAAAAGGTAACAATCATTTGCAAGTATTATGCTTTTTTTTTTCTTCAGAATTTTAACTCTCCGAATAAATCCTTTCAAATAACCATATCCTCATGTCTTTAAATAATCTCTTAAATGTTTTCCCAAAGAACTGATAATCAAATCTTGGTTTCAACTTCCTATAGTATATATTCCATCAAATAAAATGTTTCAATATTAATCATAAATACAGAGAGACTCCTTATAAATGATATAAACTATAGAGAGAGAAAGAGAAAAACCGGTTATCATTCAGGTCGACAATTTGTATATACCCATTGATAGGGCTGTAAACGGATATTCGAAAATCCGCATCCGTCCGATATCCGAATCCGAATTTACGGATATTTATCCGAAAAAATGGAAATGGATACGAATATGGATACTCTATAAAAATATCCGAAAAAATGGATACGGATACGGATAGTACTAATATTTGACACGGATAATCCGTATCTGATGCATCAATGGGCCATTGATGTATTTATGAAGTTCCTTTTTGTTATCTTCTTTTTGTGTCTCTTTGGCTATTTGATGCAAACACTGATATAGGTAGGTAAAGAGACATAAACGATCCAGAAAACACGGAACAGGGGCATCTCAAAATTTGAGAGAGAAGTGGAAGGTTAGGAGACACCTTGGCAATAAGCTAATTGATGTTTAATTTTGTTTCCACATGGCAGACTCACACTGTTTTGGACTACAAATTTATGTACACACACACACATTAATAAGAGTTATCTCCATTATTACTACATCAATTAATGAAAAACTTTTCTTCTCTCTCTTTAATTCTTTTCATGCCCCTATTTCTCTACGTCTTTTTTTTTTGTGCTAAGGCCAACCACCGTGAGAAATATGAATATTAATATTTACATTTTCTCCTCTCACAATGGGTACTAAAGTGAGAATGCGTGATATCAATTATTTTGGGATTCGCAAATTTTCAATTTTAAACTTATTTAATTAGAGTCAATCTTCAATCCAAATTAATTAAACCCCAATCATGCATCTATGTGGGTAAATCAAACATGCAGTCACAAATAAGGGACAAAAAAATTTAAAAAAAAAACTTTCGGGTAAAACCTTTTATTTCACCATATAACGTAAATCGCAACTTACAAATTTCATAGAGAAATCTGCGATGAATCTCCCACGAAAAATCTACATAGATCGCAGTCTAGCACCAGCAAAGATTCCTTCAAGAACCGTAGCTCCTCCTTCGGCACTGAATACTCACGAGTATCCCCAAATGACCGCAACCATCGGCCAATAGCCCCCGCAAGAACTATCAATCCAGCAGTAGATAAATCATCTCTACAATAAGTGTTTTGGTTCCAAAACAAATCACTAAAGTATATGGGATGATTTTGTGAATCAAAAATAAAGTTTTGTGCCCTAAAAATGAAGATGAAATTCTGTAGATTTGCAGTTTTCGTGTAGCAAAAGTCTTAATGAAAAAGTCTTCAAAAATAGGTATTTATAGCAAAGAAAAATACTTGAGGTGGCACAGGTAGTTCGAATGACTTCTTGATGTTGTTAGAAACGGTCTAAGAAATGACATGATAAAATGCAAAATAGATAGTGGTCATTTGAAGCACAAAAGAAACGACCTATCTCGCAACCTATCAAACGACATGTGATATCGTTCGAAGGGGTTGTTCGAACAACATTGCTTTATCGTTTGAGCGACAGAAGCAAAAAATTAATATTTTAAAAAGTTCGCCTACAGGTCTTAAAAAAAAAATTTACTTAAAAAATGTATCATTGTGATAAAAAGCAGTTTCAAAAAATATCCCAATACTAATGTAAATCAAATTCGAAACTCAAACACAATCATTACCAAAAATAATCTCCCAGATGTCCGTTGTTGAAGAAACTTGATATTCGGATCTGCCGCCTTGAACAAATGATCGTGAACTTCCTTCGACGTTTTTAGTGGTATATGACATACTTAATGTAAAATCAGGACTATGAAAATTATATCCTTACAAATTTTCCTTTATTTCTATGCTGGTACGAAATAAAAATAATTCAAATTATCAATAAAATGCCTATACAAATCTAATACCCTCCCATGAACCCAAAAGTGGAAAGATACTAAAAATTGCAAGTCTTCAAAAATCTTTTAACTTTAAATCTCTTCGCTTTCCATGCGCCTCTTTTGTGTTCTTTCCAAATGATCATCAAAGTCCTACAGACAATCAACTAAACAAATAGATTCGTGACGTATCGAGTTTGTATTGAGATAAGCATAAATCAAATAAGTAAATCAATTCTAAAGCTCAAATCTCCCCCATAATGCAAACTATCACTCTCCCGTAATTCATAATTCGTTCTCCCCCTTTTTATTTGGAGTGTTACGACAAGCATTGCAAATATATGTCAATTACGCTCATGCAAGGATATACTCAAAAGGCTTTCACAATCTCTTTTTGATTTTGCAATTTGTTCAAGCACAGATAATTTACAAAAACAAGACACAACATGAATTTACACTAAGATAACCAAATCGTGAAATGGGTGTGAACAAATTCGATAGAAAAATCAACTCAAATATACATAACATATGTGCACGATGACTATGGATACTCGTAACAAATGAACTCAAAATCATCCTTAGGTGTGAAAAAAATATTGAATTCAAATGAAATCGATTAAACCTAATCAACAAATCAAAGTCTAAAATGATTTCCACACCACTAACATCTAAAACTATGTAATGCTTTTTCAAGACGTTGTTAGGACGTGCAAAACCGTTGATTTTCAACCAAACTCCCTCAAATATAATAATAATAAGTTTTTTCTTTTATATTCTTTTCTTTTGAATGATCATATCAAACTAAACTAGTTTGGCCTTGACTACTTTTTACAATGCCATGCTTTTTAGGCTATTTTCAAACGGTGGCTTTCACGCAAAGGTTATTTACTCATTTCGTAGCCCTTTCCCGTGTATACTCATTATTTTTTCATATTAAATAAATTCCTCACGGGCAACGATTCTTACATGCACTACTTTCATTATCAAGTTTTATCATATATGGTTCATTTTAAAGACGGGATTGAGATTAAAACCCTTTGACCAACATGTGGTAGACAAGCACAATAATTAAATAAATCCATGCAAGCATGCATTAAAGGAAATCACATGAGTCAAATATGTAGTCTTAATGACTCCAAACATTATAAAGCACATGAATGAAATGATGTATCGTCTCAAAACAATATCAGATGGTCACATGGATATGGAATGGTGTTGTGACTTGGTCATCCTAAATCTCCATCAATAAATGGTGTAAAAATAAATACAAAAATCTTTTTGCCTTTTTCAATTATTTTATCAAAATATAATCTTTTTGGCTTTTTCAAATTTTTCTCAAAAAATAGAACACCTTTTTGTATTTTTCCAAAAAATTTCAAAGACAAAAATCTTTTTGGGTTTTTCGAAAATATATCAAAATGGAATAAATAAATACAAAAGTGGTAAACACTAGCAATATGCATAAAATATCATAATGAAAATCATCTTATGCTAGCAAACAATTCTAAACCTCAACCATTAGGTGCGGAGGTGTTTTCCAAAAGTGGTGAAATCCAATGGAAAACATCCATTAAGTCATGTGAAGTTTTGACTAAATACTCAACTTGCTCTACAAAGTATTCAAAATATCTTATGTGATGTGAAGGAGCATGTGTGGGTGTGCTTGTGTGAACACATGTAGTAGCGTAACAAGGTAAAAATCTACGAGACACACTACCCAACTTAAAGCAAAATTCCCCAAGGTGTCCCATTTTCTTGCAATGGGAACAAACGAAAATGGGTCTACGAACACCTCTCTCAAAAAATTAGGACGCACTCTCCTACGAGGAAACAAATGCCTACGGGGGTTAGGTCGAGAGCCATAAGGATCTATCACAAACTCAAGAACCGACTTGGGTGCAACATAAGAAGTAGACGCGTCAAGATAACCTATTCCTAATCTCTCAACATTACCCAAAGCGGGACCGAGGAGCATCTTTCTAACCTTCTTAGATGTGTCCTCTACAGTAACTTTGACCTCCAGAGCATGTTCGAGATCTCTCTCGAGTTGGGACATACAGGATTCAAGTTCACTCTTTTCCCGACCTAAAACGATCAACTGCTCATTTAAAGAAATCTTCACCTTCTAGAGTTGACTCGCCTATGCCTCATATTTCCTCAAAACTTCTATCTCTCTCTCTCCAAATATAACACCTTAAGACCTAACTCCTTATTCAACTTCCTCGTCTTCAAAGTCTTGGCGTATAAATCTCTAAATGCCTTTTGGAGATCGATTTCAATCTCACTCTCACACTCAGTAAAAACACTCAAAATATCACCGGGGCTCTGACATGTACAAGTGTTCTCATCGTCGTGGGACAAAATAGATGTGCTCACGTGACTAGCCAAAAAGGCAACACACATACCATGTGATGATTCATCCCTCTAACCATTCATTTCGACATCACTATCGCTAAGAGTGGCTAGTATAGCAATTTTCTTGCCCTTTCTCTTTAGCACAGTGGGACATTTAAACGCTTTGTGCCCTTTGCCATCGCACTCAAAACATCTATCTTATTCCTCTTTTTCACCGCTCTCGTTTCCCTCTTATTTCTTTTTGTTTTTCTCAAAAATCCTTTTTATTAGAAGAATTTTCTTTGGAAAATTTGAGATTTTTTTTTAAAATTTAGCAAACATGGCCACGTCATCAAAATCAAACTCTCCCTCAGACTCAGACTCAGACTCACAAACTTTCTCTTTCTTCTTCTTCTTCCATACTTCCTCACCTTTTTCTAGATTGTGCCTTAAGTGCAATCCCTCTATCCTTAGGCTTAACGTTTTTGGGAAACATGTCGATCTCGTAAGTTTGAAGGTCTCCTACGAGTTCTTATAACCTGAGTGTATATAATATTCCCAAAGAATTTAAAACAGTTACCTTAGGAATAAAACGGGATGGGAGTAACCTTAAAATATTTTTAACAACTCTCGTCTCCTCAATTTTCTCACCCAAATTAACTCTCGTATTGACTATGTCCAACAACCTAGCATAAAACTCGTCAAAAAACTCAGACTCTTACATGGTGATTATCTCAAACTGGGTGGCCAAATTTTGTAATTTAGATGCCTTAACCGCGCTGGTACCCTCATGTGTCAATTGGAGGATATCCCATGCCTCTTTTGACGTGGTTCACATCCTAATACGACGGAACTTGTCAGGGGTGACAAATCTAGAAATAGCGCTAAGGCCATAGGAGTTATAGGTACTCCATTTATAATCATCCTTAGTCCGGTCAGACACAGGTTTGACATTTTCAACGGTGATAGTGGGAGGAGTCCACCCTCTTTCACAAACAAGCCAAACACGTCCATCAATAGCTTTTAAACATGATATTATGCGGACTTTTCAATAGGCATAATCTGTGCCATCAAAGACCGGATCTGATTATATAAGTTATCCATAAAAAAAATTGCAAAAATTTTCAAAATCAAATTTTAAAAAAAGTCGATATAACAAAAAAATTCGCGAAAAAATAATCACTCGATAATTTAGAGCAACTGGCTCTGATACCAATTTGAGAATGCGTGATATCAATTATTTTTGGGTTTCATAAATTTCCAATTTTAAACCTATTTAATTAGAATCAATCTTCAATATAAATTAATTAAACCCTAATCATGCATCCATGAGGGTAAATCAAACATGTAGCACAAATAAGGAACAAATAAATTTCAGGAAAAAAACACTTTAGGGTAAAACCTTTTATTTCACTATATAACTTAAATCACAACTTGCAAATTACATAGAGAAATCTGCAATGAATCTCCCACATAAAATCTACATAGACCGCAGCCTAGCACCAGCAAAGATTCCCTCAAGAACGCAGCTCCTCATTCAGCAGTGAATACCCACGAGTATCCACAAATGTCGTAGTTGTCAGCAAATAGCCTCCGTAAGAACTATCAATCTAGTAATAGAGAAATTCTCTTTACAAGAGAAACTTCAACAAGAAGTTTTTTGGTTCTAAAACGATTCACCAAAGTATATGGGATGATTTTGTGAATAAAAAACAAAGTTTTGTGCCCTAAAAGTGAAGACTAAAATTATGCAGATTTGCGATTTCCGTGTAGCAAAAGTCTTAATGAAGAAGTCTTCCAAAACAGGTATTTATAGCAAAGAAAAATACTTGAGTCGGCGCAGGTCGTCCGAACGACTTCTTGGTGTCATTTGAACAGCATTAGATGTCGTTAAAAGCGACCTAAGAAATGACCTGATAAAATGCATAACAATACGTGGTTGTTTGAAGCACAAAATAAACGACCCTTCTCGCGACCTATCAAACGACATGTGATGTCGTTCGAAGGGGTCGTTTGAACGACATATCGAACGACATTGCTTTATCGTTTGAACGACATAAGCGAAAAATTAATATTTTAAAAAGCTCTTCTACAGGTCTTCCAAAAATTATTTTTACTTAGAAAAATGCCTCGTTTTGATAAAAATCAGTTTCGAAAAATATCCCAATACTATCGTAAACCAAATTCTAAAGTTAAACACAATCCTTAACAAAATCAATCTCGTATATGTCCGTTGTTGAAGAAACTTGATATTCGAATCTGCCGTCTTGAACAAATCATCGTGAACTTACTTCGATGGTTGTAGTGGTATATGACATACTTAATGTAAAATCAAGACTATGGAAATTATATCCTTACAAAAAGAATGCATATTCTAGTGTGTAAATGTGTATTGCGGATGCAAATTTGCAATGTGTTTACACATTTTTGTAATTGCCACCCACATAGGTGGGCAGGTAAATGTTAACCTCCTAATATTTGAAGTGTTACGAATAGTATTTTATATATTGTAAGGACACAAATTTCCAATTGAGTCCATATATAGTTTTGGCTCAATTCCGAACAAAAACATTTATTCATAGGATAGTATTTAATTGTAATATTCTCAAGCCTATGATATGTTTGTTGAAGACGTAGCGGCAAAGAGTATAAAGCCTCATCAAATGTGCCGGTTTGCGTGCCTCGTTTCTACGTCATCATCTATAGTTCCATGCTCCCAAGGTATGAATGCAATTATGTTTATATAGGAGCTTGGAACAAAGTTTGTTGGGTGTTAGGTTTAATTAAAACTATGTTTACTTTCAAAAAAAATTAATTAGAACTTTAAAAATAAAGTATATAAAGTTTCTGGGCCAAAAATCGAATTTTGTAAAAATTCTGGAAGTCGTTCGAAATGTCGTTCGAACGAGTTTTTCGTTCGAACCAGGTTTCGTTCGAACGAGTTTGCCAACGAGGCTAAACTGGTCTGTCGTTCGAAATGTCGTTCGAATGAACTTGTTCGTTCTAACGAGGTTTCCAACGAGATTCTAACGAAGTCCATACTGGTGTGTCGTTAGAAGTCCCGTTCGAACGAGAGTTCGTTCGAACGAAATGTCGTTCGAACGAACTGCTAGGCGGGAACAGTTTTTAGGCAGTTTTTATCCCACTTTCCCACTTGTTTCTTAACTGATTTTTTCAGACTTTATGAAGGACGGGAATCACATTTTCCAAACTAACATTTCCAAAATATTTCCATCTCTTAGAGAGTTTTTGAGAGCAATAATGGTTTAGGAAAATGTTCATGTTTTGAGTGTTATTTTTCAAAGAGAAAATCCTTTACACTCTAGTTTAAACCCAATTGTGTTTAGTCCAAGTTCTTATTTACATATCAAATTTCTTGGAGTTTTGGCACCGGTTTATCTCTACCGAATTCAAGAAGAGAAGTTTTGGTTTGCTTATACATCCATCAAAGAAGAAGAATTTTTGTTGCGATTCTACCCACTTGGAGAAAGGCTCCTTTCTCGGGTGACGGTGACCATAGAAAGCCCCATCGGTGGATTCCGAGACCGCGGTGGTGTTCCGAGGTTGTCCGCAAGGAAGAGGTGTCTACAAGAAGAAGCGTCGAGGCTTGAGAGGGATCGAGTCAGTCGTTGTAAGTCTATCTGTCTTGTAATTGTAATTCCGTATCTAGTGGACTTGTGGCTAGGGCCGTCCGAGGTTGTTTCCCGTCTTGGGTTTTTCCTCGTACATCGCGGCGTAGTGTGATTGGTTTATTTTATCTTGCTTAAATAATTTAGAACGCATGCTTAGAATAATTCAAGATAAAATTCGGTTTAAATCACCTCACTCACTTTAATTTGGACTTAAATTAAATATTCGGTAATGTTGTTTAATTCAAGTCATTTCCTAAAATTTGGTTTCGCCTAATTTGCTAATATTGATAGATATGACTTAGGCAAATTCTAGGACTTCGAACAATTAATTGGTTTAAGTGAATATATTAATTGTTTAATTTTGTTGAACCATCTTCCTAACGCTTCTGCATCATTTATTGAATTTATATAAAAGGAAATTACTTTACGTTTTCATATATGAATTTATTCATGGGATAGAAACTCTTTCGAGACCAGGGTTATTAATTCCATTAAATTGAACTTGCTCGACGCTAAAATGTTGCTCGCCCAGTACAATTTTACATTGTCCCGCTGTGATTTCACCTATAAAAATAAAGGGGTAAATGTATACATTTTCAACCTTTTACATTGTCATGTTTTGTAGGCTTAAGAAATAGAGCAAGCTTCACACACAAAACAAAAGGCTATGTGACTATTTATCATATCAACCACTTGCGATATAAGGTACACATCAAATTTATAAAACATTATGTAATAAAGACTAAATCATCACATTTTCTTTTCTTCCCATAAATAATGTGTTTAATGAATTGGAGGTATCTTTGCATTTAATACACCTTGGGTGAGGACAGTGGTGGATTCAGGATTTATTATCAGGGGCAGATGCCGGGGGTCGGGGCGTGCGGCAGCCCCTGAGGCGATTTTTTTTGGTTAATTCGAGTTTTATATAAACTTATTACATTTTTTATCCCAGAGGTTGCAAAAAAAACTCATTTTTTATGCTTCTAACTTTAGATATTTACTTATAGCACCCCCAAAAAAATAAGGGGAAATTAGAAGGAGCCTTCACTCCCCCTCGGCCTCAAATGGATATGTTCATGGTTGATATTTGTGTCTAAAATTGGTTTGATGATTAGGGTGAGTCTTAACTTAGTTAAACCAATTATTATCAACCACGGATAAAGTAAAAAAAATACTAGCTAAAGAGAGATGAGAGACAAAGGAAGAGGACGAGGCAAAGGATTTTTACGTGGTTAAATCCAGTGAGGTGTCTACATCCACGGGTACAATGTCACTAGGTATTATGGATTAGTACAAGCCTCTCAGGAACTCTTTAGGGTTTTGGATAGATTTTTTTCAATTCACTCATATGGGAGAGGTAGTGAGCTATTTATATTAATAGCAAGATGAAGAGGTGGAAAACCTGTATACATTAGGTATTTAAACCTTTACATTACAATTAGCAGTTGTATATTATCCATGTGCATATGCATGGTAATTACTGAGATCCTTATGCGTGTCTGTTCACATTACCGACTATTCATATTCTCGAGGGTGCTTGGGCAGTGTGCTAACCAAGGAGATAATAATGTCGACCATTTATATCTGTTGTATTTGGGCCCATTGAGTATGATGGCAGGTGTCACCTTTTTATTGGTCCACCTGGCAGTGTTATTTTGGTCACAACAAAAGCCCCAATACTTCATTCTTGATTGGAATGATCTGGTGACTGAAAGGATGGAGTATTATCTGTCAGGATTTGCTCAGCTATTTGGAAGCATCTGGTCCGCCATCGACCTATAGGACTTGTAAATTTCTGACTATCACTTTTGGCTAGTGGCAATTTTATAAGCAGTAGCAAAAATAGTGAACCGTCTGGAGGTACGTTGGTCATTTTGATTTTTGGGGAACTAAGACATCGTCAAAATGTGAAACGATAGTACACTTAATCATTTCATCTTATGTAGTTCAGGGGGCGTTATAGAGTCCTATATAACGACATTTGCCTCCTTCTTCTTCTCCTTCTCAAACTTGTACTCGGCCATTTGAGAGAACGCTGTAAGAACCCCTATTTTCCTTGCTTTTCTTTTCACTTTGTTGAAATGGTGTATATTGTGGATGAGGGTTCTTTGGAGACAATTAGGGCAACTTATAGGATTCTGGAATGGATAAAAACCGAGTTGCTAGACCTTTGCATATTGGAGTAAGGTCAATGAATCCCCATAATATTTATTGTTAAGTGTGGTGTGACATTCCGTCCAAATCGTTTGTTTCTAAAATTTTGTCAATACTTTGATGTGGTCCCAGGCCAATTGGCTCCCCACACTTGGAGGGTAGTTAATGGGGTCAATCGCATTAATGAGCGTTTTGGTACCCACGTAGGAATAAAGTAATTAATTGCTATAGTTAGGGGACCAACAATGACAATATTTCTTATTTTAAGACCAGATTTTCAAACAGAGCTTTAGTAGTAAATTTACATGATTCCAATAATAATTATTGGTATAATGGGTTGATTGTAAAAGACTGGCAGTTTTCCCCTCTTCCTGAGGGTGAAGACTATAATAGGCCCCGCTACCCTCAGGAGGGTTATGGCATAGGTCGGCATTTAATTATTCCCGTGTACTTTTGTTTTTTCAACTAATTCTGTTACTAATGGTATTTTTTGTCTTTTTATTTTGCATAGAAGAAGAAGAAGGATATTCCTCGTTCATCAAAGGTCAACTTTGTCGACCTAAAAGTTATTTGGTCAATCTAAGGGGAAACTTGTTGTCATTCTGCATCCCTTTTGCTTGGTTACCAGAGTTCCATCGCCTCTTTTGTCACTCTCCCCACATAAGACATTCCATCAGCCCCCTTAAGTTATAAGACCCAACTTCATCCTCCTTGGGCGCTGAATTGGAATCTCCACCTCATGCAAAAGGAAATTTTCTATTGGGGGAACATCTTCCTCCTTTGAATCCTTAAATCTCACATTTGTGCCGACCAACATTTCTTCTCTATAAATGGTTAAGAGAAAGTTCCCCAATCTTTTTACCAACTCAAAGTCTCCACTCCATGCTAAGAAGAAGATGTTTGATGGTGGGGGCTCTAAACACCCCATAGTAATTAAGCCATATATGATGAAGAGCCGCTAACCTCCATTCAGAATGCTGAGTAGGGGTTTAAACACCCCTTAAGAGCCGCCTGAGAAAGATCGGGCCAATAAGGTCCAGGGCAATGCCCCTTCCATTACTGTTAATCCAGGCCTTGACTGCGGGCTAATAGAAATAAGGGTCCTTCCAACCGACAAGGCTGCTGCTGCTACCCTTTTCTCGAGCCAAGTTGGTCAAGCATGCTAACCACAACTTGGCTCTAGTAAGTGTTATTTACTATTTCCCTGTTGCCCATATGTCCATGTTTTTCACTTTTTTATTTATTTTTTATTTTTTTACCGAAGAGGGACGGAACCCCCACACATATTATTGATATTCAGAGATGGAAAAGCCCCATCAGAGTAGCTTATAATAAATAAAGAAAGCTTTAAAAAATAAAAGAGGCTTTTTATAACAAAGCCCTTACAATTTCTTAAGTCAAAACAAAAAGAATAAATAAAATCAGATACAAAGGATCCTCAATAGCTCTTGAAAACTCGAACTGAAGGCAACCTCCATTTTTCTGTCTTAATCAAGCCTTTTAACCTCTTGGGGAAGAAATCAATGTCATGGGAAAAGATTGAAGAATCAATATCAGTTCCATAATTAGCAAGAAGATCAGCAGGCCAATTTCCTTCTCTATAAACATGAATGAAGGATCCAGAAAAGTTTTCACTAATCTTAAAAAATATCCTATACCACGTCTCTAATATTCCAGGGACATTAAGAATTCTTATTGAGAATATCTACAAGGACTTTAGAGTCAATTTCAATAATTAAATGATAGTCTTTAAGATCATCATAATGACATATACCTTTCAATATGGCAAGAGCCTCTGCCTCAACATTAGTTTCCCCCCCAAAACTATAGCTATAAGCCCATATAAGATCACCCTTAGGATTCCTCAATATGCCACCTCCACCACTTTGGCCTGGGTTACCTATAGAGCAGCCATCTGTATTTAACTTTAGATCCTCAGATGGGGGACGAGTCCAGCACACAAGACTGCATTTAAATGAAGGATGGGGTATCAAACGGTAAGTTTGGATGGTTAAACCTCTTGGAATATTTGGAAGAAGCTTGACTAAGGAGTTGTAGTGGGAATTTGCACCCAAATAAACCAACATATCAGAGTAGGTATAATAATTTGGAATATACTTGCTACAAAATTTGGAGCATTTATCCACCACTGAAGAATTCTCCCTTTAATTATAGATCTATTCAAGGCCATGCCCAAGACACCACTATAGTGACCCCAGATAAATTTTTGCCACATCTCCTTCTATAAACAAATGATCATAGGATTCTACTTGATGATTGATGCAACAAACACATTTTGAAGGCCCTTTCCAACCAATTGTATATAGTGTATCATCAAGAGGTAAGTAATTTCCTAAAAGCTTCTATAAAAAGACAGAAAATTTAGGAGTTAAGGCCTTATGCCACACAAAAGAAGTTGTCCAAAAAGAGCAGTTATGTTTCCTAATTGCCTCTCATCCTAAAGAAATAGAAAATTACCTGTAGATGCCCTTGTCCATACTATCTCATCCATATAACTGTCATGTCTGATTATTTCTTTCATCAAAATACTACATATTTCTGGAGAGAACAAATTCATGAGTTTCCCTTTATCCCACTGTTTATTCTCATTCCATAACTAATTAACTTGGATCAAATCTTGTTTGTCAGTGTACTGGTGTAGAGCTTCTAGGCTTGACCAGTTGTCCCATAAAGCACTAGAACTCCCATCTGCTATTCTCCATTTTATAAGTTTCTCAGCTTCATTTCTAATGGCCATCATTATTTTCCAAGTGTGAGAACCCCCTCTATTAGAGACCTTGCAAGAATGAGAATTCCTACGGTACTTGGCCTCCATAAAAGTAGCCCATAAAGATCCTCCCCTCCTTAGCTTCCACCAAAGCTTCATAGCAAAAGCCTTACAAATATCCCCCATACTTCTGATACCAATACCACCTTCATTTATAGGCTTACATATCTTGTCCCAATTACACCAATGATACCTTTTTTCTCCCACATTGGAGCTCCAAAATAAATTAGCCATCTCCATTAATTGCATAGCTCTTTCTGTAGGCATAACAATAACCACATGTAGACAAAGATTTAGATTTCCAACTAGCAATTCTTCCTCTAAATTTATAAATAATGGATTTTTACAGTTCTTGGTTGATTATGACCAATTGTAGAGGAAGGATGACCAATGAGAGAGTCATCTGTGGATATGGAGGTAGTTTTTCAGAGCATGCGAGAGTCTTTGGAGGTTGTCAAAAAAGCATATGAATATTATAAGAAGACGTAGAAGGATGCCACTAATAAGTTGGAGGATGAGAAGGCCAGTGCCGAGAAGGCTGTAGGAGATGTCGAGAAGAAAGTCGACCAGGTCGTGAAGGCTTCCTAAGAGGCTAAGAAGGTGGTCGAGGACATTAAGAGGCAAGTTGCTGAGTTAAATCCTACGACCAAGAAAGATAAGGAGGATACCTATACCTGTGGGTGGGATAAGGCATTATCCATTGTTTTTGTCCAAGTATAGTACTTGAAGAAATCTTCCTTCAATGAAGGATGGGATGCTTCCCTTACCCAGGTCAGCACTGCAGTGGGTTCTGACCTTTTTCTCCAACATAACCCAGACACTCCTCCTGAAATTGAGGAGGAGGTTAACGACTAAGAGGGAATGGCAAAGTCATATGTGCCTCCCAAGTTGACTGTGGTGGTGGAATGTTCTGAGGATGAGGTGACACAAGATAAGGAGAAGGTACAAAGACTAGGGTCCTTGTAGTTTTATTTTATAATTTTGTTGATGTAGTTGATCAATCTTCATGATTGTATTATCTTTCACAATTTTAATAAAATTGCCCTTTTTTCAATAATGATTTTGTTTAGTTTTGAGCACTCTTTTACTTTCTATACTTATACAGTGTCCTATTCATTTCAGTTTAACTTCAAGAATATTAGCTTGGCTACCACCAAAAGTGAACTTTTTAGGAGAAGTAATCAACTGATTGGGGTATGCCGTGAGGAGGTTGATGAAGAAGAGCTGGATCAGGTGCTTATATTAGACATTTCCAACCATGCTAAGGAAGCTTACATCCATATGCGTCGGTTATTCCACCAAGTTGTGACGACCAATGCCTCTTATTATAAAATGATACTCTAGCTCCAACGAGATCACAAAGAAGCAGTTTTAAGCTTATCGACAGATTATGAGAGGAAATTTGCCTTTCTTTAGAGAAATAGTAGATTTGACAAGAAGTTGTAAGAATTATCCTCGGTGTATTCCAATAAGGTGTTTGTGATGAAGTATGAGGTAAAGAGTGCTTAGGAGGTGGCCATCCTCCTAGCTAAATCAGATGTAATCCACTAGATGCAATCCCCATTAGTTTGGTCATAAAATATCTCGAGTTTTATGTTCTGCACAGAGATGATGTCCTTAGTCGACCCTTGTACTTGATAATAAGCCTAATTCTAGTAGTAAGTCCAGGCTTAGGTAATTAAAATCAATAGTTTTTCCCTCTGCATTAGATGTTCCTCCTGCTAGGACGGAGAAATTCCTGGGAAAATGCAAAGTAGATTAAGTAGTTTATGTTATTTATTCTTAAGTTCTCCCTTGTAATGATGCATGATGAACATTCTCTTATAAGGATGCAAAGACTTGACATACTTGAATAAAAACTTGGATTTGAATAAAACTTGGATTGCTTTATTGTGTGATTGTTGCCTTCCGACAGTTTAGTCTTATGATTATGTGATCAACGGTAAGCCGACTAATCTGCTTTACTGTTTAGCATCTTGGACGAACTCATGTTATCCTGCCTTGGGTTCAACTAACGTGCTCTTATTTTTGGTCTCTTAAACGAATTTTGTCGTTTTGAACAAATGTTTGCATTATATTGGCGACCAAATGTTTTAGGAATTTTCCTTAATTTGGTTCGATAAAACTTCTTGTTTTTTACAATGAAGAGTCATACATGAAGTTTTATGTTTGGAACTTTTCGTTCGTGACTTGTCAAAAAGAAGTCATATCCGAAGTTTTGATTTGGATTTTCAGAACTAGTGACTAGTTTGTTATTTGAGATAGTACATCTTCTACTCCCGAAAAAAATCGAAATAAAACATGAAAAGGAAACCAGCTTTTATGAAATTGGGTGTTCTTTATTTACAGTTCAAAGTGAGTTTCAGAAATAGTAAGAGATTACATTTCAGTTAATCACTGATAATATTTCCTTAAGTGCTTGGCATTCTATGGGTTCTTTAACTACTCTCCTTCCGTGGTTTTCAAATGGTAAGTACCTGGTCGGAGAACTGCAGAAATGTGGTATGGACCATGCCAATTTACCTTTGATTTGTTTTTTTTTTCTAGAGCGCCTTCTTCAACATATAGTCTCCTTTTTTAAGGTTACTCGGCTTGACCCTTCTATTTTAGAATCGGGCGGTTTGCTTATAGTATGTTGCCATGTGCAGTGATGCATATTTTCTGACTTCCTCAACTAAATCTAATTCCAACCTTCTCATGATATCACTCTTTGGAGAATTAAAGTTGAGTACTGTGACTAGGCAGACCAATTTTTATTGGGATCACTTCTTTTATTTCAAATGCCAACAAGTAGGGGGTCTCGCTGGTGGCTGTCCTCGGCGTGGTCTTATAGGCCCAAAGTACATTTTACAACTCATTGATCCAGTTTCCCTTGGCATCATCCGACCTTTGTTTCATTCCGTCGAGCAGAGTTTTGTTTGTCACCTCTGTTTGGCCATTGCACTGAGGGTATATGGGAGAGGAATACAACTTTTGGATTTTAGAATGAATGTAATAATCTTCAAACTCCTGATTATCGAATTATGTGCCATGGTCAGTGATAAAGGCATACGGCATACCATATAGGCATATGATGTTCTTCTATATAAATTGAAAGACTTTGTCACAGGACATGTCAACCAGAGGTTGAGCTTCTACCCACTTGGTGAAGTAATCTATATAAACAACCAAGTACTTAAGCCGTCCTCTCATCTTCGACAATGGGTCAACTAAGTCAATACCCACATTGTAAAGGGGACCATGGGGATGTGATCGGCTTGAGCACAACTCTAGGTATTCTGTAAATGGCAGCAAACCTTTGGTATTTATCATAATGCCTTACATAAACAATACAGCCTGCTTTCATGGTTAGACAATAACTTGTGTGGATACTCGCCTAACCAATGATCTACCTGTCGAATGGGCCCCACAAGATCCTTCATGTATTTCTTTAATTAGATTTGGTACCTCAACGTAAGGCCATGTTTCGGCCAGATCGGATCGAAATATTCCTCTTAGGAAAAATTTCCGATTTTTTCAAAAAAAAAATAATTATTTCGATTTTTTTCGAAAAATTTAAAAAAATTCCGAATTCGGAAAAATCGGGAAAAATAGGAAATTCGCAAAATATATTAAAAATCTAGAAATTCCAGAAATTCCAAATTTTCAACAAAATAAATTATGGATTTTCAATTACTCGAAATTCTCATTTTAAAGAAATAAAGAAAAGGGCTTAACCCAATATGTAAATACATGAGGATTTAGACTATTCTTTCATTTGTGTAGAGGTTAGGAGGATACTCTCCTTTTATAGAGAACATTTTGAATCCCTCTCCCTCTCCTAATCGATGTGGGATATGGGAAAATTTCAAAAAATTGGAAAAATTGAAAAATAATTCCGAAAAAATCGAGAAAATTTTGGAAAAATCGGATCGGTATAGTTTCGGAAAAATTGAAAAATCAGAAATTCAAAATTATTTCCGATTTTCGATCCGATTTTTTTCCAAAAAATAAGAAATCAAAAAATCGAAAATCGACAAACTAAAATTTCATTCCAAATTCGAAAAAAATCAGATCGGAAATCGAAAAAATTGGAAAGTTCGAAAAAAAAACACAGCCCTACCTCGGCGAGATGGACACATCCGAGCAGTGAAATAATGAATCCTATTTTGTATAGAACTCTTCCTTCCACGACAACCCCGACTGATTTATACCTTAGTTTCCCTGATTTCATTGGGTCGATTAGTATTATTCCCTTCTCAATATACTCCTTAATTGGATCCATCCGTGAGGGACCCAAATCCAACGTAATTAAGTTGATGCTTTCTTCGTCAATGCTCTGGTGCATGAGGATTTCGATCGAAATGGTTCTTTTCAGTTTAGTTTAGGTTGTAGAAGCAAGTCAAGCGAGTGCGTCTGCTCGAGCATTATCAACCCTTGGAGTCTTGATCATTTTGAATGTCGAGAACTTAGATATCATGTCTCGTGCTTTGGCTATGTATGTCGTCATGAACTCTTATCTGCCTCGATACACTCCCAGTACTTGGTTCACAATCAATTGGGAGTCACTTTGAACCAGTGCCTGCTCGGCGCCCTAATAGAGTGCTAATTCAAACTATGTGATCAATGCCTCATACTCTGGTTCATTGTTGGGAGCTTTGAATTAGAACTTGAGTGCATATTCCACATCTATGTCATACGGGGTGTTGATTATCAGCCCGATGCCATTGCCAGTGGCACATGACGACCCATTCACATACATCTTCCAAACTAGTGGTTCTTTTTTGAAATCACATTTAACCAGGATCCCATAATTAAATATCATATGACTTTGCTCCAAGTAATGTGCAACAACTATTCGCTTAGCTGATGTTTTCGATATATCTTCCTTATGGTTGGTTATGCCTATCATGGAGCTATCTTTTGGAGAAGTCTGCTCGGGTGTTTAAACTTTTAAGCTCTCTTCCGAAGAAATCTACTCGGTTGGATTTACTACTGATCTCTCTTCCATAGAAGTCTGCTCGGTAGGTTTTTCTTCAAAGATAAACTCCGCTATGAAATTTGTTACTACTTACCCTTTCAATGTTGTTCAAGGCTCATAATTTATATCGTACTCTCTAAGCTCCACAACTCAAGCCACCGATCTTCCTGACTTCTCTGGTTTATGAATGGCTTTGGCGCAAGGGTGAGTCTGTCTAAACCACAATGGTGTGGGCTTGGAAGTAAGACTTCATTCTTCGAGAGGCCTTAATGAAGGTCAAGGCTAGTTTTTCCAGATGTGGGTAACGAATCTCAGCTTCTCTAAAGGCCTTACTTATATAATAAATCAATTTTTGCACCGTATTCTCCAATCGAATAAGTGTCGAGCTAACTACCGACTCAGATACTGCCAGGTATAAGTAGTGTTTCTCTCCCTATGAGTGGTCTTAAGAGTAATGGTGGAGACCCTAGGTATTTTTTTAATTTTATAAAGGCATTGTCACATTTTTCATTTCACTCAAAAGTCTTCCTTAGCACCTTAAAGAAGGGTAGGCACTTGTCAGTAGACCGGGAGATAAATTTATTGAGGGTTGCTACCCTTCCAATCAGCTTTTACTTGTCATTATTACTTATAGGAGATTGTATATTTATCGGCGCTTAGATTTTATCTGGATTAGTCTCAATACTGCTTTGATTTTCTATGAACATCAAGAGCATTCCTTCCTGCACACTGAACACACACTTGGTCGGGTTGAGCTTCCTCTGGTGCTTCTCCAATGGGTCGAATGTCTCCCTCAAATTTTTGATGTGATTGGCTGTTTTTTTCTCTCGGCGAGCATGTCATTCGCATATGCCTCCATATTTTTGTCGGTTTATTTTTCAAAAATCTTGTTCACAAGTCTTTGATATGTTACTCCAACATATTTTAGCCTAAAAGGCATAACATTGTAGCAGTATGTACATCAGTTAGTGATGAATGAGATTTTGTCCTTATCTTCTGGTTTCATTTTGATAGTTATACTTTAAATATGCATCTATGAAGCCGAGCAACTCGTACTCAGTAGTAACATCGACCTGTTAATGAATCCTTAGCATGAGGAAATGGTCTTTTGGACAAGCTTTGTTCAGATCCCACCGTTGACCCCATAATGTGTAGGGAATTTCAGGCATTGGTGTAAGGTGCATGGTATAACTTCAAACTTTTTTAAGCTGACCCTGCCAGGGATAATGTTGTAGGCTAACTGAACGTTCTTGTCTAAGAAGAAGAAATGAATCTTCTCAGTTCAGCAGGTTGTCCAAGTGCCAATTGTGACTTCCATTTTGACAGTTCCTAAGGGATATACTTTTTATCCAGAAAAATCAATGAGAGGATTGTAATAGGGCTGCCATTTACTATCTCGCAGCCCCAGTCCCTTGAAGCAGTAGTAAAATAAGACATCAATCGAGCTGCCATTATCCACCAGTATTCTGGCAACCTTTCCTCCATGCACCATCATTGTGGCGACGAGAGGATCATCGTGAGATATAGAACTCCAGATAGGTTATCCTTGGAGAACCCTATCACCAGCCTGTCTGTGTTTACTTTCCTTGGGCTATCAACATCGCTAGGCAAGTTGATTTGTCGAATGTATGAGCATGTTTTGGCTTCATTCAGGTACATTTTTCTCTCGACTATTTTGCCACCTCCTCTGACATTACCACCTGCAATAAAATGACAACCAAAAAAAATATTTTTCACCTCGCGCACAGTCTCTCTGAGTCTCTTCGGTAGATCACGGATCTTCCTCAACATCATAATCTCTGCTTATTTTCTCATAATCTTCTCCTCTACAGGGAGAGTTTGATCATCTCCAGACCTCTTGTTCTTTAGACCTTCCTTCTTTGTCAATGAATTTGGAGAGTTTTCCTCTTTGAATCAGGCTTTCTTTTTCATTATTCAAGGCTATACAGTTGTCCATGTTATTCTCGTGGTCTTTGTGGAGTTTATAATACTTGTATTATTCCTCTGATTAGGTGAAGATTTTAGCTTTTTGGCCCATTTCAGATCCCTACTTCCCCTAATTTCCTCCAAGATGTGATGTATGCCAACAGTGAGGGGGTGTATTCATTATACCTTTTAGTCTTCTCCAAATTCTTGTCATTCTGCTATTTCTTCTCGGAGCCTCTACTGTTGTCAGCCTTGGCGTTGTGAGATTATTTAACAGTCATGGCTTCCTTGACGTTCATAATCTTACATGCTTTAGCCAGTGATTCAGTCATGGTCTTTGGATCGTCTTTAGCTAGGGCATAGTATAATTTCTTAGGGATAAATCCACTCATTAGTGCAGTAATCTTTGTATTTTCTTCATAATCAATGACTTCTAATTTTTTATTGTTAAAGCGAGTGATATACTCACGCATGGTTTCTCCAACCCTCTATCGAACACTCAACATATGAGATACCCTATTTATCGCTTTGGATCTAAATTAGAAGTTACTAATGAATAACTTAGCCAACTATTGAAAGATGGAGATATGTCCTCGCGGTAAGTTATTGTACCAGATCTGCACTGATCCAGTAATAGTGCTGGAGAATGCCTGCAACGCATCTCATCGGGGACTGAATAGATGTTGGCAGCAACTTGATATTATTTCACATGAAGCACAAGGTCTATCTTGACATCGTACTTTATAGTTACCGCAAGAGGTTTGAATGTAGCAGGTGTAGGGTAATCCACAATTGTAGGAATAAAGGGTGATCCCATCACAATACTCTTATGCAAGGGATTTTTAGACTTGGTTATTTGTCCCAAATGATCTTCCAACTATTGAATTGAACCTTTATAGGGATGCTTATCTGGATCGGCTTTGATTGAGACAGTCTTAGCGTCTCGACCATGGGTTTGTGCTGAGCTCTCTTCCTGAGAAATCTACTCAGCATGCAGGGATCTTCACACATTGGTTCTTAACCTGACAGATCCTTCTCGAGAATCTCGTGATGTGGAGGTCTCTTTGTGATTATGACACCCAGTAACTCAGGGACCTAAATGATCAAAGGCTGAGCCCCTACTTAGCCCATCTAGAGCGCTCGACCTTTCTTGAGAGAGTTAATGCCCATCATAGTATGAGAGCGGTATGAATGGTTTACGCCAGCGGTATATATACTTGGTATGTATGTGCCTCTCTCTCTCTCTCTATATATATATATATATATATATATATATATATATACATATACATATATATACTTGAGTCATATATGTAAGTCATGCAGTTATTCATATAGTGTCAATTTGTTTGTAACCATTGAAGTTTAATATAACTATGTTGCAAAACAATTTTATGTACTTGAATTTTTAGTAATTATTCACAATTTATCCTTAGACTTTTACATAATTATAAATTTTGATTAGTTTAATTTTAAATCATTATTATTAGTACATCGAGTTCCCAACTGCTATTTTAAATTTGGGGCTCGAAGTTCTCAGTTGTAATATAAAAAAATTGGGGCCTGGAGTTCCCAACTACTATTTAAATTTTTGGGCACGAAGTTCATAATATTTGGGCCCTCATGTTCCTAATAAAATATATACTAAATCAAAGCCTGAAGTTTTTTTTATTATTTGTATATTAGGGTAAGGGACATTAAATATCCTCGAATAATTTGTAATGTGTATCTGAAGTTCCAAATATTTTTCTTGGAGCCCTGATCAAACCTCAATTTTCGACATAATAGGGTAGGGATTTTAAAGTCCTTGTACTTAATAATATGGACCTGAAGTTCAATAATTTTATGTGTTGAATATGAAGTTCTAATAAATAAATACAAGAACTTGAACTCTCCTCGTTTAAATTTTGGATCCTGAAGTTGCTAAATCATTTGGACCTAATCATTATTGTGAATAGAAGTTCGCAAATTATTATATATTATTGGGGTTTAATTCTCCTCATTATTATTAGAGATAAAATAAAATTTGAGACCCAAAGTTCTTAGGATTTGGGACTTGAAGCTCCCATATACAAATTCCCAAAATGAAAAGTGAAAATTTTGATTATTTAAGGAGGGACAATGTCCCATGAACGTTAATGTTGAATTTTGTAAATCAAATTGAACTAAAAAATCAATGATATTATGCGTGGAACTTGAGGTTTTCACAAATGAACGAGAGGACGTGAAGTTCTTAAATAAATTTCATATGGAGATTTATACTTTATCTATATAGAGAACCTGAAGTTCTAAAATACAAGATTAACTTTTAGTATTGAGACACGAACAATTTATATTTATCTTTATGTTTTTATTGAAGTAGTTATTAGTTAATGGAATGGCTTATATTTTTTTACAATGCTTATATGATTGGTTTCAATTTTTATTTACTCATCTTAAAGGTATGGTATACTTATCTGGTAGACAGCTAGACAACGCACACCATTTTAAAAACCAGAAGATTTTCTTAGACTTGGTACACATCACACTCCTAAAATTATTAAAGGCTCCGAAAGAGCCCGTGTGCAATATACTTAAGAAATTCTCGAAAAAAATTATTGAGGTTTAAGGACATAAGAATGAACATGTATCATATGGAAATATGTAATGAAGGTGACGGAGAGTTCCTTTGCATTACTTATAGTGTTGGAAGCCAGAAGCTCACACTAGAGAAACTATTTGCATTATCCATGGGGTTATACCATGTAATAATTAATGTTGTAGAATCACAAACCGTCACGAGTCGGAAGAGTAATGGTCGTAATACTTTGATATTGTGGCATGACCGTTTGAGTCACGTCAGACCAAACATGTTAAGTCGAATCATAAATAACTCACATGGGCACTCGGTGAGAAGAAAACAACTTACCTTACCCAATGATCATTTTTGTACCCCTTGTTCTCAAGGTAAATTAATCACTAAGCCATATTTTCTCAAAGCAATCTGTGAGTCAAGAGGATGTTTGTGGGCCCATCCACCCTTTTAGTGGATCTTTTAGATATTTTATGATTTTAATTAATGAATCAACTCGTTGGTCACATATTTGTTTGTTATCTATTCAGAATTTGGCCTTTGCAAAATTACTTGCTCAAATCGTAAATCTTAGAGCACATTTTCCTGACCAACACATTAAATCCACTCATTTAGATGATTCGGTAGAATTTACTTCTCAAGTTTTTTATGATTATTGTTTATCAAAAGGAATTGATGTTGAGCACCCAGTCCCTCATATCCACATCCAAAATGGTTTAGTTGAGTCCTTAATTAAAAGTTTGCAACTCACTGCATGACATTTACTTATGCAATCCAAACTCCCAGTCTCTGCTTTGGGACATAATATCCTACACACTAGTAATTTAATTAAGCATAGGCTAACTGCTTATCACCCATTTTCACCCTCACAATTTGTGTCTGAATGCCAACCCGATATATCACACTTGCATAAATTTTGTTGTGTAGTGCATGTATCCACCCCCCCCCCCACACACACCACAACCTACCAAAATGGGTCTCTAACGTCATTTGGGCATATATGTTGGTTATGATTCGACATAAATCATTAGTTACATTAGGCCACTGATAGGCGATGTGTTTACCGCTATATTTGTAAATTGTCATTTTTACGAGACATTATTCTCGTTGTTAGGGGGAGGAAATAATTTATGAAAAGTTAGTCCCGTTCCTAAAGAATGACAAGAATTAACATAGAACACTTCCACTTTGTGTCATTTAGACCCCTGTACTGCTCAATGCGTGACACCGTATAAAATCTAGTCTAGATTGATCATATCTAAAGTAAATAACATAATAGTATAAACATTTAGGTATAGCTTTAAGCATGACTGTAAATAAAACCGAATGCACAATATAAATAATTGAACATACGAGTGATGAACCATAATAACTTCGATACCAAATCAATTAACAATAATATAATCATCGCATACTAGAATTGTCTCACAATAACATCCCATGCCAAAAGTGCTAATAAAACCAACTCCATACTAATATATATCAATGTTCTAAAAAACCCGCCTAGGCTCCGCCTAGGCACGCCTAGGCTTGAGGCTTGGGAGAAACCCCCGCCTTAAGATTTTGACGCCTTATGCTTGGTAAAACCCTTAAGGCGTACTTTTTCTCTAAAAACAACAATGCTTTAGTGAAATGATATCGCCTTTTAAAGATTTTTTTGCAAACCGGACCATTATCTCATCCAAAATAATCAAATATTATTTTTATTTGCAAATATTCAGACATATTTTTATGATATGTACAATTTTAGTATTTTAATAGCCTTGTTATGATTAAAAAATATTAAAATGTATTAAAAAGACCTAAACGCCTTTTCACGCCTTTTTACGCCAAGGCCCGCCTAGACTTCTAAGGCTTAAGGCTTAAGGCTTGGCCTCCACGCCTCGATCACGCCCCGCGTTTTTTAGAACCTTGATATATATATGACACGCTAGATAAATACATATGAGTAAAGGAATGAGCACGTAGGCTCGACATATACATCCTATCTGAGCAACAACTGGAAGTAAAATAAGACTGGATCTGGGGTGAGAATGCACTGACAACTTTTATCCTGAAAAGATAATAATTCAACGACATTAACAGGAAGTCTATAAAGTATAAGAATATAACGGAGTCTGGGGATACAATATAATTACACACCTTCATCTCATATTTTAGTTGTTTTTAATATATCCTAACCCAACAACCTAAATATGTCATGTGTATACCCCATAATTCCAATTGAACCCCATGATTACATATTATTCATCTTAACTTGAAAATAAATAAAGGTTCTATTATTATAGATTCTATATGTCTGAGGTATATATGAATATATCAAGGGAAAATAGACAATCTTTCAGTTTATATCCACAAAAGTACGGTCCATAACACGTACCTCATAAATGGATTACTCGCTAGCCCTCACATAATGAAGGCCTATTCTTACCACCTTTGGAGATCGCTTGTACATACTGGGCATAGTCATAGGTTGTCCAACACTTATGACCATCAAATCATCTACTAGGGATAGTCATTATGCCTTCACACCAGTTATGTATCCTCATATCCAAAAGCTATATGAAAGAATCCCCCCATGTAAATCTCTACAAGATACAATAGGTATGGTAAGCACGTAGTTTCCATAGTAAAATAAATAAGGTAAACCTGTCTTTCACAACAGGATACCCATGTAATCATCGTCGTTTTCTCCCCGTAATGATATCCCACTAGTACATCCCCCACGAGTACTCACATCCTGTATATTGCATATAATACACAAGACAAGTTATCCACATTTCAGTAAGGATATAAGTTTCACCTTCATATAATAACATACTTATCCTTTGTTTAAGTATTCACATGTATTATTAAAGGTTTTAAATCAGTAGCATAACATGTCTAAGTATCCTATTCCCATCCAATATTTTCATTTCACCAATTATGAAAAATACTAAATTCTGCCTTAGCCGTGCGCAAGACACTAAAACCTACGTCCGCACAACCCGTGCGCACTTACCACAAATGTGACCGTTCGCACGAACAAAACATAAAACTCTCCATAATTCTAAATTTCTTTAACCTATAACCCATGTGTCCCGAACTGCCGTTAACAACCAACCTTAAGGTTTTAGCACCTCCCATATACCCTAATTTGTCATACAGACTCCTGAAAACTAAACTCTATGCTATCCTTACAAGTTTAGTAGGTTTATATAAAGGTTATAGAGGTATATTCCAAAATTTAAGAATTAGACCCCTAGATTTGAAATTCATCCCTAAATCCTAATTTCCAATCTTCTCATGAAATAACCAAGGGTAGTTTTCCAAGTTGTTTAAGTATACCACAATTCTAACATCAATTTGTTAAATACAAACCAAGTTTGTGACAAATTCTAACAATTTCAATTTATGAATAGAAACCTGTGGGTACCCTCTTATCGAACATGCCCATATAAGTAGCCGGTCAAAGCCTAAATAAATAATAAAAGGCACTCGACCCAACTTATGTGTCTTGAATGACGATTAAGATGGAGGGATACGACCAAGTCCATCCTCAAAAATCTCGGATAAGATATTCAAGGGATACTCGGTTAATGTGTTGGCTACCAACACTCTCTCTTAACTGAATATATATTGTACCCCTGGCCCGGGGCATATGGGCATATGAAAAACATTCTCGAGAGTTACTTAATATAACAGTAGACCTCTTCGTGGACGTAGGCAATTTGTCGAACCACATATATCTTGCGTTGTGTGATTGTGATTATTGCTGTTATTAATATCTTGGTGTTTGTTTTCCTTTATTACTTATTTGTGTTGAGATTTTTGTCACTATAATTGGCGCCGTCTGTGGGAAACGATTATTTTTCCTACAAAAACTTCCATCAATAAGAACCGATGATGTCCCGTTAAAGCAGTAAGGTCCCTCAAGCAGGAGACATTTAGCAGTAGCCGAACCCTCCAAGGGTAAGGTCTGAAATTCTCCATCCAAACAAAGACTTCGCCAGGAGAGGCAGGTCTTCGAAGAAACTCAGGGGCCAAGTCCACACAGATCTCTAGGCTGATAGATGCTTATGAGGCCAGACTCCATGAGTAGGAGGAGGATACTTGCAAACAACAAGACGAAAATGCTCACCTCAAGAGGCACCTGGAAAGGATGGAGAGAGAACTCCATCGAAGCACAAAGCGACGCCACAACTGGACTCCTATCCCTTAGGCGAGCAAGTCTCGTAGTCAAGGAAGGAGACCGAGGCATGGGTCAAAAAGAAAAAAAAGGCACTGATTAGACGATGGCTATTCCGAACGAGTGCAACTAGCTCGTCGTTACAGAAGTCCCGATTGGGAAAATGATGACATACGAAGTTTGATTCGGAAGGAGATGGACCAAAACCCACCTCATCGCGGTGCCAGATTGACGAGAGAGCTATCCAAGCAAGCTCTCAAAACCCAGATGAAGTCCCCTTTTTTAAGGGTAATAAAAGAAGAAGAGTCTCCGAAGAAGTTCGTAATTCCCAGGTTCAAGATTTACGATGGGAAGACTGATCCCATTGACCATGTCAGGCAATACCGGCAAGCTATGACTCTATGGAGTCACAATGATACGCTCACGTGTCGAATATTCCCTTTGAGTTTGCACGGTGTGGCCCAGAAGTGGTTTGAAAAGCTACCTCATAGGTCCATAAAATTTTTTAAATCCTTTGCTGAGCAGTTTATAACTCGCTTCATACAAGCAACTCCCACCCGAAGAGGATGGATGCACTGCTTACTCTGAAGAAAAAGCTACAGGAGAACCTCGTAGAGTACACGAAGAGGTATTGGAAAGTATTCGATGAAATAGAGGATTGCTCGGAGCAGGTCATTGTAGCATCCTCCAAAATCGATTTATCGAAGTCGTGACTCCTGCACCAGTCCTTAACTAAGAAGGAGGCTGCATCCATCGACGACTTGATGGCTCATATTAAAAAATATGACAAATTCGAGGATGTGACCCATCTTAATACATGAGAGAATGGTTGCACGAAGGCTGGCAAAGGGGCCGAGAAAAATGAACCACAGAAGAAAGGGAATAATAATGGGGGCAAAAATGGTCCAATAATGGAAACAAAAATGATGCCTCGAAGGCATTTCAGGCTGTAAACGCAGTCTTCATTGTGACTCCATAGAGTAAATCCTTCATTCTTTTCGAGACCATTTTCCTTGATGATCTTTTCAAATATTGATTTTTCGGTAGGGATCTTGCAAGTGACCTTCTATCCCTGGGGGATGGCCATTCAGCACATGGGGGTGATCGGGGGAACGTGCAGTTGTGTCGTCTGTTAGCACACGAGTTCGGATACTACTGGTATCTAGGGGAGAGGGTAATTGGACAAGTGTTGGAGTATGAGGTGAGGGTGCCACCTGCGAGGCCCTCGATGTATATTAGTCGAGAGCGGGAGATGCTAGAGGAAGCGGGGGTGGCGACATTGGTCGACGAGGCTTATTCCTCGTATACCGACACGGTGGCGACCTATGATTACTTTGATTTCATGTCAAGCTGGATGATGTTGCCCAGCATATATGACGTTATGCCTCTTCCCCCTGCGGGCTCTGGTAGGGGCACGAGTCGGCCAGTGGGGTCCGCCTACAGTGCGGGTCGTGCGTCGACATCGACTGCGGCAATGACATCAGAGGTTCCATTTGTGCAGTTGGCTCCTCCTTCCTATAACATCCGACGGTCTGACGGAGGGTTGGTGCATATGCTGCATCATCCTAATGCGATGGATCTGGAGGAGCTGGGTCTGACAAAGGACGTCCTTCAGCCGACGGTATACCTTTCATTTCTTTGACTTTTGATTTTTTAATTTCTTTCTTTGCTTTAAACTGACTGATTTGCTATTTTTTGTTTTTATTTTAACACATTTGAGTGTTGACCACCTGGCTAAAAGACATTCGGGGTTGGGGGGCTTTTTTAACTACTCATATTTGGGAGTCGATCCCGGTTCCATCTTGCTTGGTGTCGTCTGCCTCATCTGGGGAAGGGACTGGTTCAGGGAGCGGAGGCTCGCATCTCGTCGTTGGGAAAAGCACTTATGCCAGGGGCGAATGGTCTTAAAGAGATATAGAAAGAGAAGAGAGAGAAAGATAAAGTTAGAGAGAGAGAGAGAGTGTAGGTGAATGGAGGGGGGGGGGAGAGAATATTTTGGGATGAGTCCCGTTGTTTTTGTGTTTTCCTGCAAGACAAATGTAAAAAAACAATATATATGCAATGAAATGGGATTTTGTTAATTTTTTTGCTTTAGCGACTTAATGCATATGCACTTTTTACTTTGCTGCTGAGATTGTAAAAATGATTTAAAATAATTTTTGAGAGAAAATTTATTTTAAAACATTATAAGTAAAAATACAGGGAGAAGGAAATTTTGAATTCCTTAAAACAAAAATTATTTTGATTGAGTTTTTTGATTTTGACAAAAAAGGAAAAAGCGAACTTTTCAAAATATGGGGTTGCCGATCGGCATACCCCTTGTCCTACCAATCGGCAGGTTAGTCCAGTCTAATCACTCTAAGGCTTTGATTGCACTTCCGTCAGTAACTTTGTCCTTGGTGGGGCAGGGTTTTCTCTAGGATTTGCAGGATTTTCAAATATAAAAGGGGGGTAATGGTGGAGTATTTTATTCACCCTTCCACATTTTCTTTCTTTTGCATACTTCATGCTTCCTGTTCCATCATTTTGTAATATGGCTCTCCCCGAAAGTGTTGAATTTGCTTCTTACAGTGAAAACTTTGAGGCTATGTGCTCATATAATGCAGACTACGACACTTTGAACATGCGTCGGGTTTTCTTATGGTGCATTTGGCCTATTGAATGGAACATGATGATGGCAGTGGTAGAATTCTGGTACCCTGAGGACCATGTCTTTCTCTTTAGCTTGGACAAAGTCTGTTTGACTTATGAAGAGTTCTCTTCCATGTTGGGGATAAATTCCAGTGTTAGGGCGGCCATGCCTGAATTCTCTCGGTCTCCTTGAGAACTGTTAGCAGGACTTCTCCATATCTCTCCCTCGACGTCTTGATCATTGTTCACGGGAGGAATGATCTCTCTCCCAGCTGTGCTACATTTCGTACATCTGCAGGATGTTGATGATGCGAGCTATGCTAGAGCTGTCATTCTTAGATTGACTTCAAAATTAATATTGGTGACTAAGGAACTGTTGGTGGACCCACAACTTGTAGCCATCACTTCGTGGATGTCATATCATCACAATCCTGCAACGATAATACTTGTAGAGACTCTGAATGGTCTGGATGCTTTGTAGTAAGGCCGTTCTAACTTCCTGAGGGGTACCCTATTATGCTGTTCATATGACTATTGGAGAGATTCCATATGGCGGTCCCTCCTAAATACCCCTTGATAACTATGCCAAATTTCTTTACTCGCTACTTTATCAGTGTGGGCTTAGATATCGAGAGCTGGGAGAACTGGTTTGTGGACCACGAGGCTCAAGGTTTGCATTGGTCAGTGCCTTGGTAAGAGGAGCTGCAACCCATTTTAGAACTGGGGGAATACCAGTATGTTCGGTTGGTTGGTCTCTGACAGACTTCTTTCTACTTTCCATGGCGGATCTTGCGCTAATTTGGCTGGGAGCATATTGTTCGACCTCGAACACTAAACTTCTTTCTTGTGGAGGATTTGACAGAGCGTCTACGCATGCGGCTGGGCTCTCTATGGGAGAATCGTCGATCGTCAACCCATCCTTCCCAATCTGTTGGCCGAGTCTGGTATGCTTTTGGGGATTATATGAAGTGATTATGGAGGAGGGTAGTTTCCAAGATGCTGGCTATAGAGACCGGACAAAGGTGGTTTGCCATATCTGACACCATGGAGGGAGTTGTTGTTATTTTCTCTAGGCTGGTCCGGGATTACCATTCAATGGAGCGCTTTCGGTATTCCATCCAAGCAGGGGAAGTTTGGGAACCTCAAGATGTAGATGATGATAGGGATGGTTCTTCTAGCAGCTGTGGGTAGGATCCCTAGGGATTTTTTTATTTGTGAAGCTTTTGTAATGGTGTTTGGTTATGTATCTAGTAGGAATAACTTTGGGAAAGTTATTTTAGGAATAAATTGGCTTGTTTAGGAAAAATAATGTTAAGTTGGCAAGGGAAGTTGTTTGACTCCCTCTGTCGATGTAATTGTAACGGAAAATTTCATTAATGAAATAAAGAAAATTTTAATTATATTGTTCTGCCTCTTTGTGAGTTTTTGCATTTGAATTGTCTATACCATTCGTTAAGGCATACACAATCCTTTTGTTTATGTAAATGATAAAAATGACCGTCGTTCTCGGAGATAAAAAAAATATGATTTTGTGAAAAAGAAGGGGGTCGTGCTCATGTAAAGCGTATGAGCTGCCTAAATACCTCTTGGGGTTTTGAAAATTTTATGAGTTTTAATTTTTGAAAGCGAAAAGATTTTTAGAGGATTAGCCCCATGTAGTTATGAGTAGAGGGAAAGGAATATTTTTTTAAAGAATAGAAAGGAGATGAGAATAGTCGTAGCGTACTGAGATTTCAAACTAAGGGTTGGATCTCTTGAGATGGTCCAGGTTGACTGGTCGGGCCATCTCTTCCCCATCGAGGTCGGTGAGTATAGCGGTGTTGTCGAATAGGATCTTCTTCACAATGTAAGTACCACTCCAATTGGGATTGAATTTCCCTCTGGGGTCCCAGATGGTATCTACTATTTCTTTATGGGCCAAGTCCCCTTCTCGAACACCATGGTCCTTGACTATCTTATTGAATGAACGTGTTATTCGACGATGGTATCCTTGTATATGATATATAGCATTTTGTCTCCTTTCATCCAAGAGTGACAACTCGTCAAGATGGCTCTGATGCCAGTCTTCCTCGTTGACTTTGCTTTCAAGCATGATGCATAATGAAGAATTTCTAGCTCTACGGGTAGAGCTGATTCCATGTCGTATAAGGGTTAGCCCTAGTAGATATTCGAATTGAAGTGTGGTAGCCCCGGAGGGCGTATGGGATCCGTTCGGCCGAATCTCGACACCGTTGGTTTGAGGTCGTTAGGGAGAAGATTTGTGACTCTAAATCCCATACTCGTCGACCATCGCTGTGACTTCTGCTTCTAAATGTAACACGTTGTCTGACACTAGCTCATGCGGGACCTCGTATCGGCGAATGATATTTTTTCGGATGAACGTGGCCACCTTTTTGGCATCCAGAGCTGCGTATGACTCGACATCGACCTATTTGGTGATGTAGCTATTGGAAACCAAGATGGATTTATGCCCGTTGGAGGCCTTGGGTGTAACTTTCCCTATGATGTCGCTGCCCCATGTGGAAAACGGCCAGGGAGAAGTCATGTTATACGATTCCCGCGGAGGCAAGTGTTGGAGGTTGGAAAATTGCTAGCATTTAAGAAATCTTTGGACATAGGAGGTGCAATCTTAAACCATGGTAGTCTAGTAGTAACTCTGTCGGATGATTTTCTTGGTGAGCATATGACCATTCATGTAGGATCTGCACTCCTCGCTGTGGATTTTCTGCATCATCTCTTCAATGTCAGCCCCTGCGATGCAGTGTAAATTAGGGATGGCAACGGGTCGGGTATGGGACGGGTTTGTCAAAACCCAAGCCCGCCCCGTGAAAAAAAATTACCCTACCCCACCCCGTGACTCGCAACGGGTTATGATTTTAAACCCCGAACCCGTTTAAGTATAACCTCCTCAAACCTATCATCTCCCCGCATGAATTAAATGGGTTAGAACCCACCATGCCCCACGAGTTAAAACCCAATTTTTTAAAAACAAATTTAATTATATAAAAATAAACGTGACTTTATAAGCAAATAACAATGCCTCAACATCAATTTTTAAGTCTAAAACTTTAGCATCAACTTTAAAAGTCTCAAAATAATTAAAATGTCTCAAATAACACAATTCAAAATGCCAAACTACTAAGTCTCAAACAACATCAAATTCAACTATTACAAAATAAGTCCTAACTACCACAAAATAAGTTTCAAATAATACAAGTCTCAAAATTCCCGAATAAAGCAAATGTTACACAAAATTCTCAAATAGCTCGACTATCATCTTCATCATCATCAACTCAAACCTGAAAAAAATAAAATAAAATATATTAAGAAAGTAATAAATTAAAGAGAGTTTAAAGTATGAAATTAAAACAAAAAAATCATAATAGATATTTTACTTGCATTACCTCTTCATTAAGCTTCCATGGGATCAGACTCCTCACCACAAAATGTAGGCCTCGAATTTACGGTAGAGGCATCATTTACAAAAAATACAAAAAAACAAACATTTAATTAAGGAAAAATTCTTACATATTATTAAAGAAATTTATTTTAAACAATTATACCTTGTGTGACTATGCATCTGAAATTCATCATGAATATCAACATTTTGATGTTTCTTACACCCAGTCAAGTGCATTCGCAAATGGTGTGTCACATTTCTACTTTCGGCCTTAAGTTTTGAATGACAATGATGGCATATTGCATATGTCCCCAAATTATCTTTAATCCTTTCAAAATCATTCCAAATAGAAGATGTGAATTTTCTTTTTTTAGGAGAAGATTGAACAACTAGATTAACACCATGTGTTTGTATGGATGGGGTGGAACTAGGTGCCAGTGTTGATTCAGTTTGTGCCCTGAAAACAGTATTTTCCCCTTAAATTGATTCGCTCATTTTTTGAAATAAATATAAATTGATAACTATTTTTTTATTAAAGTATTGGAGAAAACAAGAAAAAAAAGACAAAAAAACAAAAACAAATTTCAGAACAACAATATGTAAAATAAATTCAATTAGTCCTTAAACAACCAATTAGTCCTTAAAAAATAACCAATTAATAGTGAATCATATTAAAAGTGGAGTTCAAAACAACCAACCAATTAAGAGTGATGTATGATCGTATTAATAGTGGCCGACTTCTTTAGAGTGAGAGAACATATGGGGTGATGTATATAGAACAAACAAACAACAACCAATGTGTTAAAAAAACAAAAAATAAACAACAAACGAACTCGGGTACCTATTAGTTAAAAAAAACTAAAAAAAGAAACCCGAATACCTATAAGTTAAAAAAAAACTTGCGATTTATACAAAGCAAACAAACAACAACCAATTAGTTAAAGAAAACCACAGTGTGTGAAATGGTGTGAGATACGATTAAAAAAATGAACAAATAAATAACCTTTTTAAATTGTGTGAGACGCTGCTATGTGGCTAACCCAGCACTGGATGAGAGTGAGACGCGCGCGCACACGCGCGCGCGCGCGAGAGAGAGAGAGAGAGAGAGTAGATGGCGGTTTGAGATTGAAAGTGTGAGGTGAGCTAGGGTTCTTCTTAAGTTTATTTATATATATTGTGGGAGTGTTATTAACTTAGTATAATAAGGATATAATAGTAAATTTACTAAACGGGGCGGGGCGGGTTTGGCATATTCTGATAAAATTCGAACCCTCCCAATTTAATAACCCAAACCCGCCATTATTATTTTAAACATGTTTTTAACCCACCCCATTACGGTCGGGTCGAGTCGGGAACCCTACCGGTCGTGTTAAATTGCCTTCCCTAGTGTAAATGGGTCCCATAAAAGTTTCTCTGGAACAGTGCTTTATCACAGATAATGTACTGGACTACTAGTTTGCAAAGGGTTGCTCTGTCTTTCTTATTAGAATTTTGAAGATATCTACCATGCTTGAGGAGGCACCAAATATCATAGTACCAACAATCGAATATATTAGGATCTTCTTATGTGATGAGCTCACTGTGGTAGAAGTGGGTAGGTTTAGCCTACTTTTGGATTAGGAAGGGGGTCATTGTTATTCTTTTAGGCATGTCAAATATAGAGGCTAAGGTTGAAAGGGCATCGACTAAGTTATTTTTTGCTCGTGGAAGGTAGTGGAAGGTGATATCTTGGATCTGGGAGGCCAACTCTTCTAGGTGGGCATGGAAGAGTAAGAGTTTCCCATTCTTGACTTTCCATCTTCTGAGTATTTGACCGATGATGAGGGTTGAATCTCCATAGAAATCTAGGTATCAAATTCCTTTCTTGAGAGAAACCTTGAGGCCTATCGTGCATGCCTCGTATTCAGTGATGTTCTTGGTGTAAGGAAAATCCATTTTGATGGAAATGGGAGTGTGAGAGTCATCAGGGGCAATTAAGAGTATCCTAATTTCATACCTCTATTTTTGGCGGTGCCGTCAAAGAACATTTTCCACCGGAGGTATTTTTGGGAGGTACAAAGGATATTCTCATTTGAGAACTCGAAAATCCAAACATCGGTTTCTTCCATAAGGTATTCAACGAAGTAGTCATAGATGGCTATTACTTTCATGGATTTCTGTGTGACATACACAATATCAAATTCGAATAAGATCATCAACCATCGAGCCATTCAGCTAGACAGTAAAGGTTTCTTGAGTAGGTATTTGATAGGATCCATTGTGGACACATGTTTGATTGAAAAGGCGAGCATGTAGTCCCATCATTTTTGGGCGACCCAGACAAGGGCGACACATGCTTTTTCCAAGGAAGTGTAGTTAACTTCGTACCCAACCAACTTGTGACTGGCATAGTAAATGGCTATCTCTTTGCGAGACTCTTCAAGGTATTGGGCCAATAAAGCCCTAACTGCGATATCTGTTACGGTCAGGTATAGGAGTAGGGGTAAACAAGGTTGTGATGGCATGAGTGCTGGAGGTCGGGTTAGGTATTGCTTGATTAGGTCAAAGGCTTCTTGGCAAGATTCGTTCCAAACCTTGGTTGAATCCTTTCAGAGGAGATTGAAGATGGGTTCACAGATAGAAGTTAACTGGCTGATGAACCGATTGATATATTGTAATTTTTCAAGGACTCCACGAACTTCCTTCTCCGTTCGGGGTGGTATCATTTTGAGTATGGTTTTTATTTTGGCAGGATCACCTTTTATCCCTTTCTCACTAACCATAAATCCCAAGATCTTTCCTTTGGTAACTCTAAAAATACATTTCTGTGGGTTAAATCGCATCTTGTATTGCCATAGCCGCTAGATGAACTTTTGGAGAGCAGGAACATGACCTTCCTTAGTTTTAGACTTGATGATCATATCGTCTACTTAGACCTAGACTTATTTGTGTATAATATCATGAAAATGGTTATGGTATCCCTCTGGTAGGTAGCCCCTGCATTTTTTAGACCACATAGCATAACGGTGAAACCGAATATTCCCCAAGGGGTGATGAATGCGGTTTTCTCTTGATGATCCGGGTGCATCTTGATCTGATTATATCTGACAAAACCATCAACAAATGACTTAAGAGTGTGGTTATTCGTGTTATCCATAATCATGTCGATATTGGGTGACAGTTAATCATTTTTCGGGGAGGACTTGTTCAAATCACGGTAATAACTGCACATGCGAACCTTTCCTCCTGATTTTAGCACGGGTACGATATTAGATAGCCATGTGGGATATTCGATCACACGAATGAAATCCACGTCCAACTGTTTGATTACTTCTTCCTTAACTTTGAGCGACCATTCGGTGTGAAGTTTCATAGCTTCTGTTTGATTGCTTTGCATTTTGAGAGAGCTAGAATCTTGTGCTGAGCTATCTCGAGATCAATGCCAAGTATGTCATCATAGGAATGCGAAGACATCCCTAAATTCCTTTTGTAATTTTTTGAATTGCGTGCACTCATACTGATTAAGGGTAGACTCCATCCTAATCTCGCACTTGGCTACTATAACTGAGATTAATAACAATAATTTTATCTTCATTAACTTGAACACGATTATGTATTTTGTTATGAACCTTATTTAGATCAGTTAAGAATTGTTCATTTACAAAATCATCATTATCATCATCATCAAGAGTTTGATTAGAATCGAGATAATTAATGTAAGGCACAACAAGATACTCAAAATCTTCATTTATTTCATTGTTGGGAAAAACAACGTTGATAACCTCATCAAAAGAGGTCTCAATTACAACAGAATAGGGAGGAACAACAAAAGAAGAGGAAATGGGATAAACATTAGAGTTGGGTTATATCTCAGCGGGTGGAACAGGTACAACATGCTAGTTGAGGAGAGGTGTATCAGCAGCTTTGATCAAGCGGGATGGATCCGATGATGTAGCGCTTGAGTGGATCACGCAGAGTGTCAGCCCCAGTGTCTGCAAATTGAATGAATCCTCAAAGTCACTTCCCTCAAAATCTTCGGTAACAGCTATATTCTTCTTAATGAGTGGTTGCACATGATGCTAGGAACTCTTGGACCATGAGTAGCTATCTTGGAAAAATATCTCCATTCATGGTTTCATCTTCTTGTCCACATGATCATACCATAATTCGGGAAAGACGTAAAAGGGGAAATCTTCACTCTTTCTAATGAATCTTTCATTCAAGGAATCTCTTGAGACAATCTTGGTACTTTCTAGCCTTATCTTCAACCGAGGTTGGCAGAGCATTCTGATTTCCTTTATTAATGGTTGATAACCCAATCTATAAGGACGAAAAGCTTTCTTCAGTATTATGGGTTCCAGTATCCCTTGTTGTCGTCTTCCTAGCCCCAGACTAGGCATGAAGTGCATGTTCTTAAATGTCTATATCACATTGACATTGCTATGAGGGCTATGCTCTGGACAAACCCTTTCTTTGAAATCGTCCCCTGCTGGGAGCGAAAGTGGTTTGACTCGAAAACTTGACAAAAGCATATCATTTACTCCATGTTGATTGTTGGTGCTTGCATTTTTAGCATTGTTGTCATCGCCCAAAAGAACTTAAATTTTCGGTGGAGGGAAGAAGACACACCCTTGATACAATAGAGCCTTGGTCGTTCGAGCAACATATTGAAATAAGCCTGGATATCAATGACTCGGAATTCAACAATGGGATTTATAGGGCCAATCCTTATCACAAGTTTTATAAATTTCATCACTTCTCGACGGGTATTATCATAAGCGCGCACCGTGGTAGAGGTTAGAGAAAGGTTACTCACTTTCAATCCCAAGCAATTGAGGGTTCTTAATGGCAGATGTGTCCATCCCCGATCCTCGTGACGGGAGAGGATCCCTTTTGGTCTCGCGCGTCCCTCTCGGGAGCGCTTCGACCGACGTCGTTGATGAGGTGAAAAATGTAGAGAGATGGAGTTGCCAGTCTATTTTACTCAAAATAGACAAAAGAAAAGGGAGCCATCCTGAAGGACAACATCCAAAGAGATACTGATACATCCGAAACCAAAATGATTCGAAAAAGGATGTGGAGGCTAAGTTACAAAATGGGAAGGTGTTAGGCACCCATTCCACCCTTACGGTCTCTAATGGGTTGTTGCTATATTCATTTATTTCCCCATGATATGTGTGCATCTGTATACGTAGTGGAGATAGGAATCATCGACTTGTATCATGGAAGAGATAAAGCGAGTCATCCGTAGGAATGCTCCTAAAAATAATACTAGAAAATAGGATTTACGCGATTATCCTCGCGTTAATCGTTCTAACAAGACGATAACGCACATGGAATAATACGCCACTAAGTACAAATATATGTATATGTAAATATATAGAATTTAAGAGAATAGAGTTTAAAGAATATAGAGAAAATAAAAAATGAGAGAAAAGTAGGAACAGGACTCGAGTCACGGGTTTTATCCCGAGATGCCTACGTAGCCTATAGAGGCATCAAAGTCCACATAGTTCGCATGAAAAATGAGGGGTGGGGTTTATCCCATAAATCCAATCGGGGACTTCTCTTATATGTGTGTGTAAAAAAGTGTTTTATTTGTGAGAAAAGTGTGAGAATTCCCGTTTGGAATTTATGAGCAAACCCTATTTTTCTTATTTTTTGGGTTTTATTTATATGAAAATAAGATATGTGCAATAATACATGATAAAAAGTATATTAAGATATGTGAGATGAGAGAATAAAAGTGCTAAGTAATAAAATGAATTGATGCGAATATAGGGGAATTTAAAGAGAGAGTTGAAAATGTTGGACCTTATTGAAGATCTTGAGCTTGATCTTGGATGTTGGAGAGCAGCCCTTGTACTTGGATGATGATGGAGGATACTTAATTCACCAAATTTGAGGAAAAATGTGATGAAAGGTGAAGGTTGGAAAGGGATTTGGATATAGAAATCACGCTGACTTCGAAAGGGGTTTTCTGAGCTTGCTGAGAGTGATGGATCTCTGATTTTCTTCTTTTTTGAAATGAGGTTAGGCCCTCCTTTTTATAGGCCCAGGGAATTGTCGATCGGAATGGCCCTGGTCCTGCCAATCGGCAGGTGTGTTTAGGCACACTGCCGATAGGCAAGGTCTGGAACCTGCTGTTTAGCAATCTCTTTCAGTTTTCTTCGAAAAATCGATCGTAGAGTGCTAACCGTTGATCCAAATTGTGCACGGGGCAAACCTTTAGAATGGTAATTCAGATTCCTTCAAAAGTCCTTAGGACTGATCCTAGGTTGGGGAGTTGACTTTGGGTTAAATGTGGCTCAGAAGCGCTCGTCGATCTTTTGGACGGGGAAACGTCGGACGCAAACGGATTATTCGTCTGCATGGTAAGTTAGAATCGTGCAGGGGGAGGACCGTTGGAAAGGTTAGGAGATGTACTTTGACATTCTAAAGAGCTTGACTCGGTTTGGGGAGTTGACTTTGGTCAACCGGGGCCTAGAATCTTTCGATGATCTTTTGGAGTAAAATGGATCGTTCGTCCGTATCGTAAGTCAGAATCATGCACGGGACAAACCGTTGGAAAGGGTTTCAGTGCCCTTCGAAGATTCATTCAGTCTCGGTCGAGCTAAAGAGTTGACTTTGGTCAAACGGAGCCTGTGAGTGTCCGGTGACCTTCTGATCGAGTTTCGAGGGAAAACAGGTCGTTCGTCGGCACCATAAGTCAGAATTGTGCACGGTATGGACCATTAGAAAGGGGTTTTAGTTCCCTTCGAAGATTAATTTAGTCTCATTCGAGCTGAAGAGTTTGACTTTTGGTTAAACGGAGCCTGCGAGTGCCTAATGGCCTTTAGGTTAGTACCCGGGGTATGACTTGGGTTTGCAATGATGAAGGGAGGTTCTAGGGACCTAAGGAGAGGTTAGGGGGTATTAGAATGGGGTGTATACAGAGACCCTCGATGGGTGAGTTTGGAACAAACGATAGCCGTTGAATAGACACCACATGATTCCTTTGAAAGAGGATGACCGGAGGGTCGAGGTCGATTCTGAGAACCTAAGGATGAGGATGACCGATTCTACGGGTCGAAGACAATTCCGAGGGCTTGAAGATGAGGGTGACTGACTCTGGGGGTTGAAGCCAATTCTGAGGGCTTGAAGATGAGGGTGATCGATTCTGCGGGTCAAAGCCAATTCTGAGGGCTTAAAGGGGCGTGTTGGGGATGGTCTTAAAGGAAATATTTAGGTCAATTTAGAGGACCTACAACAATGATGGGGGTGACCAATTATGCGGGTCGAAGTCAATTCTGAGGGCTTAGGTTGTGATGACCGATTCTGTGGGTTGAAGTTAATTCTAAGGGCTTAGGTTGTGATGATCGATTCTGCGGGTCGAAGCCAATTTTGCGGGCTTAAGGTGAGATGACCAATTCTGTGGGTCGAAGCCAATTCTGCAAGCTTAAGGTGAGATGACCAATTCTGCGGGTCGAAGACAGTTCTGCGTGCTTAAGGTGAGATGACCAATTCTGCGGGTCGAAGCCAATTCTACGGGCTTAAGGTGAGATGACCAATTCTGTCGATCGAATTCAATTCTGTACGCTTAAGGCGAGATGACCAATTATGCGGGTCGAAGCCAATTTTGCGGACTTGAGATGAGATGACCAATTCTACGGGCTTAAGGTGATATGACCAATTCTGTGGGTCAAAGCCAATTCTGCGGGCTTAAGGTGAGATGACCAATTATGCGGGTCGAAGCCAATTTTGAGGGCTTAAGTTTGAAACGACCAATTCTGCGGGTCGAAGCCAATTCTGCGGGCTTAAGGTGAGATGACTAATTCTGCGGGTCGAAGCCAATTCTGCGGGCTTAAGGTGAGATGACCAATTCTGTGGGTCGAAGCCAATTCTGCGAGCTTAAGGTGAGATGACCGATTCTACGGGTCGAAGCCAATTCTGCGGTCTTGAGATGAGATGACAAATTCTGCGGGTCGAAGCCAATTCTGAGGGCTTAAGGTGAGATGACCAATTCTGCGGGTCAAAGCCAATTCTGCGGGCTTAAGGTGAGATGACCAATTCTGTGAGTCGAAGCCAATTCTGAGGGCTTAAGTTTGAAATGACCAATTCTGTTGGCTTAAGTTTAAGATGTTCTCAAGGAATTCCGCCGGGGAAATTACCTCATGATTTTGATTTGAGCTGGGGAGCCGAGTGCTGGGGAAATCCTTGTGTGTCTTCTGGATACTTTATCGGGGGAACAACCAATTTGATGCTGGGGAAGTGATTAGGTGGTCCAGGGTTTGGACGCATTTCTCGAGGAAAATTGAGACCTTAGGGGAATAGGAGATGATCCTGAAATTTTGGATATTTTGGAGGTCCTCTGGGGACGTTGCCGGGGAGAGATTCGCTTGTCTTTTGAGAGTTCTACTAGGGAAATAGGGGTTCTGCTTGAGGAAGTACGGAATTTTCTTGGTGAAAATGTTCTAAATACTTTTCGAGATTTTTAGGAATTTTTTGAGGATTTTTTAGGGTTTTCTATTTTTTTTTGGAATTTCTGTACGAAAATTTAAGGGGGGTGCCGATCGGCATGGTATGGAGGGTACCATTAGGTAGTGGCATGGACTTTTGGGCTGCCTCAAGAAGGCAAAGGGTCAGTGCCGATCGATAGGTTTGGGGTCAGTACCGATCGACATGACCCTTGGCATCCTATATAAAGGGGGAGAATTCCGCTCATTTTTCACAGCTTCTTGCCTTCTATCTTTCTGCATCTTTCTTCTGCGATTCGTCCTAGCATTCCGTAATCTAAAAAAATGGTCGCTTTTGTGAGTACTGCAGTACACCGAGAATAGTTGGCTATTGATGACTGGGCAAACGTGGAGTGGAGGGACAGGGAGCCTCTTGATTTGAGGAGCGAGAACTCTTTTGATGCATTCTAGCCGATTGCGGATGAGCGGACCTTGCTGCGGGAGCCGTCGCGTCATCGCTCTTCGAGGGTGGTGAACCCTGGTTGTTATGTAAGTAAAATGACTTTTGGCATTCTTTTTTTGTGGTTTTCCTTTTTTCTTGGATTTTGACAAGGTTTTTGTATTTTGGCAGTCTGATGATTCTTTGTCGAATATGCGTGCCCGCGGGACGATGGGGCTTAGGGATGTCTGGGAGCATCTTCCACCCGTGGTGCGTTGGGTGGTATCCTCAGCAGGCGTTGGGAGGTTGGCGTCTGTACTAGATGAGATGCCTCGTTCGACAGCAGTCTTATGCGCTCTAGGGGAGAGGTGGTGGGACACTGCCCACACCTTTCATTTTGGTTTTGGGGAGATGACTGTGACTCTCATAGATGTGTAGCAGCCGCTGGGGCTGGATTATGATGGAGAGCAGATAGAGGTGAATCGCTCTTTGAGGTTGAGGCCAGAGGAAGTGTGTGCGATGCTTGGTGATGTGGGGAGGATAGTGAAAGAGTTGGCGCTTGCGTTCAAATAAGGAAACAATATAATAAATACCAATTTTATCCCAAATTAACCCTAAGCATGCAACTAGGTGTGATTGAAACAATATGAAATCATGCACAAGATATTCAACACACAAAGTTTAAGGAAAAATCCCCCACAGGGGCAAAACCATTTGTATATCACTATAATTTGTAAAATACGGTTTACAATCGGATTACAATGAAATACAGGTTGACTAAGAATTACCCTCGGGTATCGGATTCTGTAGTCGCGGCTGGAACTATCCCTGTCCAGTAGGGCTGCAATAAAGAGGAAGAAACGGTCCACTTCACAAAGGGTTGAACAACATCAATGGTGTTCTTTGGGTTACCAAATTTGATTCACAAAGATACGGAAGATGTGTGAATCTAAAAACCTAGAATCATAGGACTCAATAGGTGAAGACTTTAGGGTTGATATGCTCTGAAAATCGTGTATAAGTCTTAAGAAAACCAACTGCTGATCGTGGTTTAAATAAGGGATCGAAACCCTTCAAAATCGGCTGCACGATCTGGCAGTGATTATCCTCGCCGGATCGGTCCGGTCGATTAGGCGGATCGGTCCGGGTAAGTCGGATCGGTTCTTTTTCTGAAACCGGATCGGTCTGGTTGGCATCAGATCGGTCCGGAACTTTTGTCTTCATCGGTTCTCTATGGATCCGGGGTGTACTGGACTTAGCTTCAGCAATCGGATCGGTCCGGTCCTCAGGAACCAGATTCCTTCAAGGAAATCTCTCCATCTTCAAAGGGCCATATCTTCTTCACCGTAGCTCGGAATGAGATGCCGTTTCTTCCAGTATCTTTGTTGCGGCAAGCTCTTCAACTTTCCAGTTGACCTATCCTCCGGATGGTGGATGTACAATTACCGAATTGCCCTTGAACTTTCATATCGAGCCTTTTTCACTGTTTTGACTTCTCTTGCGTACCACTAGGCATATAGTCCCTAAAAGCATGGAACGTGAAGTCATTGAGGCTGATGAAAAACACATGATGGAGATGCAGGATGCTTGATTCCTAGAATTCGGATTGAGGCCGTCATATGTGATCATGTAGAAACGTGCCAAATGTAACGGCGTACGACATACAAAACTGTAAGATAACGGACATGACAAAAATGTCCTTACAAATCTCCCCCTATGTCTATGCCGGTACATACATAAAAAATCCGAATTATCAATTCACAACTGCCTATACAAATCTACCCTTCCATGAACCCAAAACTGGAAAGATACATATGAATAAGACTACATCGTTTGTTCTTCAAATCTTCAGGAATCTCAAAGCTTTTCTCATCAGGGTGTGCAATTCAGAGATCATCAAGATAGTGCCTACACACATGAGATAAAGCAAAATACCAAGTGACGTATCGAGTTTTGAAATGAGATAAACATAAGCATATATATCAATGTAAGATGATATTCTCAGAATTTCAAAAACTCCCCCATAATCAGATAATTCATTCTCCTCCTTTTTATGATGTCCCCAAATAGACAAATGAGAGAAATAAATCAAGCAATCAAGTACCGGGATGTCACAAGGCATAAAATCACACCATGAATGAACATAAAACAACCAAGTCGGTGAAAGCGTAAAAGAATGGGTGTGATCAAAATTCAATAGGAAAATCAAAGCATACAAACATGACATGTGTGCACGATGAATATTGGATATTCCTAACGAATGAACTCAAATGCTTCCTTTGGTGTAAAAGATTGGAAATATATGACATTGACTATCAAATCTACAAATCAAAGCTCAAAGTGATTTCTACACCAATAACGTCCAAAATGATTTTCATGCGTTTTCAGGACTTTCAAGGAAGTGCAAACCCGTTTTTCAATCTCCAAACTCCCTCAGATTTATATTTTGAATAGAGGTATACTAAATTCTCAAACTTTGGAGAATTGATGGTGAAATCTAAATGGCCCATATTTGGCATGTATTGCTTTTTATTGCCTTTCAATTTTTTCGGGCTCTTTTAACCTCTTAGGACCTCGGATATTACAATTCCTCCATTTTTTAGGTCCTTTTTAACGGTGGCTTTTGCGCAAAGGATAAGAATCAACTTTCGCAGCCCCTCCCCGTTATGAAAATATGCGCACAGTCTCACCAAACGGTTTTTACATGCAATCCAATCTTGTCAAGTTTTATCGCATTTTATACATTGTATAGACAGGATTGAGATGGAAACACTCAAGCCAACATGAGATTGACAAGTGCAACAATCAAATATAGCCGTGCATGTGTGCAAAAAAAGGATATAGGAGTCAAGCATGTAGGAAATATCACTAATTACATCTCAAGGACTCCAATCAATGTTAAGCACATGGATGAAATGATGTAGCCTCTCAAATCTCTATCAAACAGTCACATGGATATATGGAATGAAGTTGTGACTTGGCTATCTTAAATGCTCATCCATAAAAGGCAAATCTCTTTTTGAATTTTTTCAAAGAATTTTATCAAAATAAAATCTTTTTGTGCTTTTCTCAAAATTTTTCAAAATTTTTTTTTTTATTTTTTTTTTATTTTTCTAAGAATAAGAAACAAATACATAAAAGCTGTACAACAAAGCTATGGTACATATAAACAGACTAGCAATAGGAAGCATATGATATGACCATGAAGAAGCATCCTATTCTAGACATAGACCAACCCCTCAGTCAACAGTGCAAATCCCCAAAGACTTCCTAAGACTCTCAAATCTAAGGGCATCTAAAGGTTTCGTGAAAATATCGGCTAACTGACGGTCGGTAGGAACAAAACTCAGGGTTACGACTTTCTCTTCAACTAACTGACGTATAAAGTGCTCGCGTAACCTGATGTGCTTTGTGCGCGAATGTTGGACAGGATTGCGGGATATGTGTATCGCGCTCGTGTTATCACAGGAAATGGTCATGGTGTCCTGTGAAATCCCATAATCCTCCAACATTTGCTTCATCCACATGAGTTGCGTGCAACAACTCCCGGCGGCGATGTAATCAGCCTCCGCAGTGGACAAAGAGATGGAGTTTTGCTTCTTGCTCAACCAAGAGACAAGAGCAGAACCAAAGTAGAAACACCCACCAGAAGTGCTCCTACAACCATCTACGTCCCCAGCCCAATCGGCATCCGAATAGGCGGACAAACGGTCATCGGTATCAAAGGAATACCAAATACCGTATGAGAGAGTCCCACTCACGTATTTGATAATACATTTTAGAGCGAGTAAGTGTGACTCTTTGGGAGACGCCTGATAACGCGCACAGACTCCAACACTAAAGGCAATGTCGGGACGACTAGCAGTCAGGTAGAGAAGACTGCCTATCATACTCCGATACAAGGTTTGCTCTACGTCCTTGCCTGAAGTGTCCTTACTAAGCTTGGTAGTGGTACTCATAGGTGTACGAGCATGCTTAGCGGAGTCTAAACCAAATTTCTTTACTAGGTCTCTAGCATACTTGGATTGGGAGATGAACATCCCATCCTCTAGCTGACGAACCTGGAGACCAAGGAAGAATGTAAGCTCACCTACCATGCTCATCTCAAACTCACTTTTCATCTCCTCCTCAAAGTGGTGAGCATGCTGGGAGCATGTGGATCCAAAGACTATGTCGTCCACATAGACTTGGGCAACCAAAATAGCACCGTCATCTCTCCTGACGAACAACGTCATATCAACTCCCCCTCTCTTGAAGCCACGGGCTAAGAGATAGGAAGTAAGCCTCTCGTACCAAGCACGGGGTGCTTGCTTCAAACCATACAAGGCTTTCCTCAGATAGTAGACGTGTTCATGGTGCTTAGGGTCTTCAAACCCTTTTGGTTGTTCCACAAAAACCTCTTCCTGTAGAATGCCATTCAGAAAGGCACTCTTGACATCCATCTGATATACTTTAAAGTGCAGATGACATGCGATGGCGAGTAATAAGCGGACGGACTCAAGCCCCGCAACAGGAGCAAATGTCTCCCCAAAGTCTACACCCTCTATCTGTGTGTAGCCTTGAGCGACCAACCTAGCCTTATTTCTGATTATGGTACCATTTTCATCCATTTTATTCTTGAAAATCCACCGGGTACCAATAACATTAGTATCACTAGGTCGGGGGACAAGTTCCCAGACATTGTTCTTCTTAAACTGAAGCAACTCATCCTGCATAGCAGATATCCAGTGTTCATCTTTGAGTGCTTCCTTGTGATTCTTGGGCTCGACTTTGGACGTGTAGCAAAGATGGCTAACAACGTTCTCTAGCTGAGCACGAGTCTTGACCCCTAGAGTGGGATCACCAACAATGGCAGAAGGGTCATGACTCTTGCGAACCCAAGCAGGTGTGTCCCCTAACACAGGAATAGGGTCCACAGAGTGTGGGAGAGGAACAGGTAAATCACTGTCAGAATTGTTCTCATCCTCACACTGAAGGTTGGGATCAATAACCGTCGGAGGTTCGTCATCTTGCACAGTGACGTTTATTGATTCCATAACCTTAGAGCTCTTCAGGTTAAAAACCCGGTACGCTCTACTGTCCGATGAATATCCTAGCAATATTCCCTCGTCGCTCCGGGAGTCAAACTTTCCTAATTGCTCTCTATCCCGTAGGATGTAGCATTTACTCCCAAAGACACGGAAATAAGCCAGGTTGGGTTTCTTGCCTGTCCACAATTCATAAGGCGTCTTAAGTGTGTGTGGACGCAGATAGACCCTATTCACCGTGTGGCATGCAGTAGACACTGCCTCTGCCCAAAATCTCCTAGAAATTTTACGACCTAGAAGCATAGATCTAGCCATTTCTTGGATCGTTCTATTTTTCCTCTCAACAATCCCATTTTGCTAAGGAGTTCTCACAGCAGAGAACTCATGTTTGATCCCAAGGCTATCACAGTACAAATCCACCTTTGCTTCCTTAAATTCAGTGCCGTTGTCACTACGTATTCTGTTAATAGTGACCCCGTGTTGATTTTGCAGGACACGGCACTTGGTCGTTAGGAATTCAACAGCATCTGATTTCTCTCTTAGAAAACCGATAATAGAGTATCTAGAGAAATCGTCCACCATCACGAGAATGTATCTCTTACCACCTAGACTCTCTGTGCGAGTAGGACCCATAAGATCCATGTGAATTAACTCAAGAGCACGTGAGGTGGTAATGGAATTCAACTTCCTATGTGGGCTACGGATTTGCTTTCCCAACTGACAGGGTCCACAGATCGTGGAAGTTGGCTTTCCAAGTGATGGTAAGCCACGTACTAGGTCCTTTTTGACTAAACGAGATAAGTCTCTAACGTTCATGTGACCTAGACGTTGGTGCCACAGATCCATATGAGTGATCGTGGCGCTGTTGCAGACAAGTGAGGATTTAGGCTCAGTCCCATAACAGTTATCTTCTGTCCTCACCCCTTGTACTAATAGTTTACCGGCTTGATCATAGACCTTACAAGTTTTCCGGTCAAACTTCACTGCAAAGTCATCGTCGCACAGCTGGCTGATGCTAATAAGGTTTGCTTTCAAACCTTTGACGTACAGCACGTTCTCTAGCTTTGGAAATCCTGGTAACTCTACTGTACCTCGTCCTACTATGCTAGATTTGCTACCATCTCCAAAGGTGACTCTCCCATCATTATAATCCTCAAGATGGGTAAAATATGAGGTATCACCTGTCATATGTCTGGAGCAACCACTGTCAAAATACCACTGTGAGGTATTATGGGCTTTGAGAGCGACATGGACAACAAGGGCCTTTTTCTCTTTCTTAGGAACCCAAGAGTAGGTACCTTTTAGTATTCCCTTGTTGTTGTTGGTTTTAGCCGGAATGCGGGGCGCATTCATTGATGGTAAGGTCATCCGTCGGAATTCCTCCATCAAGCTCTGTGATGTGGCGGCTAGAAACTCAACACGCTCTCTCAGACTGGAAAACTCATCAGTCTGAAGTGGTGGAGCAATCGTACGTCGTGTCCGACCCAACTTATAGCAATCATCCCTAAGGTGTCCATTTCTTTTGCAATGGGAGCAAAAGGGCACAATATTAGGAGAACCTTGGTTTGCTTTTCTTGGTCGAACTCTCCTTCTTGGTTTTTTATGACGGCCATAAGGAGTCGTAGTAAACTCAGGAATTGGTCCGGGTGCAATTTGAGACGTGGAGGCACCATCAAAACCTATTCCTTTTCGGTCACCAAAACCTAAAGCGGGACCGAGGAGCATCTTTCCCATCTTCCCAGATCTGTCCTCGATTTGTACCTTGACTTTCCTAGCTCTCTCAACGTCATAAGTAAGCTGAGCAACAAGGGCTTCAAGTTTCTTTCGAGTCTCCAGGGAGGAATGGAGCTCACTCGTAAGACTAGCCACTTGTTTAGTCAAGTCCGCTTTTTCTTTCTCAAAACTGCACTCTCTCTCTTTAAGCAAATTTTCTTTACTAACCCAGGCAGACTCTCTCTCTTTCATGGCGGTGCAGGTGGAGGACTCTCTCTCTCTCATCTTTCCTAACTCTTCTTCTAACGCGGTGATCCTAAGAACTAACGCCTTGTTACGTTTTTTAGTTTTGAAAGACTCATCATATAACTCGGCGTAGGCGCGTTGAAGGCTACTCTCGTCCTCACTACCTTCCTCCTCTCCCTCACTCTCTTCGCTCTCGCTGTCGAGGTGTCCCTGTGAAGTAGCATCCTCATCGTCGTGAGATGCACTAGGAGTACTCACATGACTAGCCATGAACGCGGTGAAGTTACGCTCATGCGGTGACTCATCTCCCGAGTCCACCGACTCGACCTCACTGTCGTCACTAAGGGTAGCGTTTAGGACAGCTTTACCCTTTTCCCTATTCAGACGAGTGGCACACTCAAACGCTCTGTGTCCCTTACCGTCGCACTCAAAACACCTCTCACTGTCTTTAGGGGGTTCTTTGAAGTCTTTCTTTTCAAACTTATTTTTTTGAAAATTCTTTTTATCTTTGAAATTCCCATTTTTCTTAAATTTCAGAATTTTCTTGAAGTTTTTAGCAAAAAGTGCCAAATCATCTAAGTCAAACTCACATTCAGAATCAGAAGTTTCTATCTTTCTAGATGACTCGACTCTCTTTCTTGCCGACCCCTCACTTTTTCTCTCTTGGGCTTTAAGGGCAATCCCCTTATCTTTTGGCTTGGCAGATTTAGGAAACATGTCTATTTCATAAGTTTGTAAATCTCCTACCAGTCCTTCCAATTTTAGAGTATTTAAATTACCCAAGGAATTCAGCACAGTGACTTTAGGTATAAAGCGCTTAGGAAGGGAACGAAGAATCTTTTTAACAACCCTAGCATTTGGAATATGTTCACCAAGATTATAGCTAGTATTAACAATGTCAGAGAGCCTAGCATAAAATTCATCAAAACATTCATTTTCATGCATGGTGATGGTTTCAAATTGAGTTGTTAAATTTTGCAATTTTGACTCTTTAACAGCATTTGTTCCTTCATGGGTAAGTTGCAAAATATCCCATGCTTCTTTTGACGTGGTGCACGTCATTATGCGTTTGAACTCATCAGGAGTGACAGACCCAGAAATAGCACTTAGACCTTTAGAGTTAAAAGACGACCATTTAAATTCATCATCAGTCCAAGTGATGTCAGGTTTCAAGTTGGTCACATTATCAACAGTCACGGTTGGAGGAGTCCATCCTCGTTCAACCAAAATCCAGACACGTTCATCAATGGCTTTTAAAGCCGACCTCATACGGGCTTTCCAATAAGCATAATTCGACCCGTCAAAAATAGGCATTTTATAATATGACTTCTCCATTTGAACACGCTCTTTTCAAAAATCAATTTATTTCAAAAATTGATATCTTTAGAAAAATTTTGCGGAAAAAGGAATACGCGATAGATTAGCGTAACCTTCTCTGATACCAATTTGAAAGAGTTGGCGCTTGCGTTCAAATAAGGAAACAATATAATAAATACCAATTTTATCCCAAATTAACCCTAAGCATGCAACTAGGTGTGATTGAAACAATATGAAATCATGCACAAGATATTCAACACACAAAGTTTAAGGAAAAATCCCCCACAGGGGCAAAACCATTTGTATATCACTATAATTTGTAAAATACGGTTTACAATCGGATTACAATGAAATACAGGTTGACTAAGAATTACCCTCGGGTATCGGATTCTGTAGTCGCGGCTGGAAGAAAATCCCTTTCTAGTAGGGCTTACGGCTGTAACTATCCCTGTCCAGTAGGGCTGCAATGAAGAGGAAGAAACGGTCCACTTCACAAAGGGTTGAACAACATCAATGGTGTTCTTTGGGTTACCAAATTTGATTCACAAAGATACGGAAGATGTGGGAATCTAAAAACCTAGAATCATAGGACTCAATAGGTGAAGACTTTAGGGTTGATATGCTCTGAAAATCGTGTATAAGTCTTAAGAAAACCAACTGCTGATCGTGGTTTAAATAAGGGATCGAAACCCTTCAAAATCGGCTGCACGATCTGGCAGTGATTATCCTCGCCGGATCGGTCCGGTCGATTAGGCGGATCGGTCCGGGTAAGTCGGATCGGTTCTTTTTCTGAAACCGGATCGGTCTGGTTGGCATTGGATCGGTCCGGAACTTTTGTCTTCATCGGTTCGCTATGGATCCGGGGTGTACTGGACTTAGCTTCAGCAATCGGATCGGTCCGGTCCTCAGGAACCAGATTTCTTCAAGGAAATCTCTCCATCTTCAAAGGGCCATATCTTCTTCACCGTAGCTCGGAATGAGATGCCGTTTCTTCCAGTATCTTTGTTGCGGCAAGCTCTTCAACTTTCCAGTTGACCTATCCTCTGGATGGTGGATGTACAATTACCGAATTGCCCTTGAACTTTCATATCGAGCCTTTTTCACTGTTTTGACTTCTCTTGCGTACCACTAGGCATATAGTCCCTAAAAGCATGGAACGTGAAGTCATTGAGGCTGATGAAAAACACATGATGGAGATGCAGGATGCTTGATTCCTAGAATTCGGATTGAGGCCGTCATATGTGATCATGTAGAAACGTGCCAAATGTAACGGCGTACGACATACAAAACTGTAAGATAACGGACATGACAAAAATGTCCTTACAGATAGTGTCTGGGGACTCCATCCGTCTGTCGCTGCTGAAGGATCTTTTATTGGGCAAAGTGATCGATGTGGAGGATGGGCTGCAGGTGAGGCAGATGGCCCAATTCTTTATTTTGTTGGTGTTGGGTGGATTTCTGGTGGCATCGAGCAGCGACATTGTCCACTTATGATTTTTACCATGTCTGAGGATGTTTTCGAACATCCCCCTATATGACTGGGGGAGCGTGACTTTGGCGATCCTTTATTTTTCCTTGGATGAATTCAATCGGTGCTGCCGGCAGTCTTTCACTGGAGCCATGTATCTTTTTGAGGTATTCTTTAATTTGCGCTTTTTTCTTTCATGCATTCGCATTTTCCTTATGCACCTCTTTTAATTGCGAATTCTTGTCTTTGGCAGATGTGGTTCTATGAGGTGATTGGGTGTAATACCCAACTGATTACTTTGAAGGACGAGACCATTGGGGATTTTTATCGGTTACATCGATGGTGCAAGGCCAATCGACAGTCGAGGAGGTCTCTCTCTCTAGAGGAGGTGCGTCAGGTATTGAATGGCCTGACCGGTGATAGGGTAAGACTTTTTTATTTTTCAGTCTAAGACCTTTGTGTGCTCTGATTCTATGTTTCCTTATATTTTACTGGGGATTTTTCAGGTGACCTTTTACCCTTGGGGGACGACCGTTCAGGACACGGGGTTGACTGGAGTAAATGCGCAAATGAGGCATTTACTGGCGCATGAGTTTGGCCACTCTTGGTATCTCGGGGAGAGGGTAGTCCGACAGATTACTGAGGGAAAGGTGGTGGTGCCACCTGTGAGGCCCCCTATGTCTATGAGGCGGGAGCGGCTGCTGCCAGAGGATGTGAGGATCGCGATGATGTTTGGAAAGTCCTACCTGCTATACACCGATACAGTTGTGCCGTATGATTATATGGACTTTGTGATGAGCTGGCTGATGGCGCCCAACATATATGATGCACTGCCTTTCCCTCCTGCGGGTTCGAGTCGGCCAGTGGGGTCCTCCCACAGTTGTGGCGGTCCTTCAACATCTGTGGCGGCGGAGACCTCAGAGGTCCCCTTTGTGCGGCTGCATACTCCTACATACAATATCCGACGGGCTGATGGAGGGATGGTGCATATGCTGCATCGTCCTCATGCGATGGACCCGGAGGAGTTGGGCTTGACCGAGGAGGTTCTTCGCCCTGAGGTATATCTTTTCTTCTTTTTTCTTTTCCTTACTTTTGGTTTCTTTTGATCTTTTCCGCTTGATACTAATTTTGCCTTTTCTTGCAGCATGTCCGGGTGTCCACCACTTGGCTGAGGGATATTAGGGATTGGATATCGTTGGGGACTGCCCATATTCAGGACGCAGTTCCTATTTCTTCTTGCTTGGTGCCGTCTGCCTTATCTGGGGAGGAGTCTGGTTTAGGTAGCGGTGGTGCGTCATCTCACCATCGGGGAAAGAGAACGCACCACAGAGTGGAAGCTCTTAGGAGAGAGAGGAGAAATGGTAAGTGTGTGAGAGAGAATGTGGGTTCGGGCTGAGTCCCATTTTTTTTTGCTTTTCTTTATTTTCCTGCAAGATTGATGTAACACCGAGAAATATCTATGCAATGCAATGAAGTTTTTTTTTTATTATCTTCTGTTAATGCTGAATGAATGCATACACATGCGCTTTTTACTTTGCTGCTGAGACCGTAAAAAGAAATATTTTTGGGATTTTGAAAGAAAGTTTTATTCAAAATGAAAATTCATATAAAGATGAAAAGGGGATTTTTGAAATTATGTTGAGAATGTTAATTTATTTTGAGTTTTTTTGAATTTTGACAAAAGAGGGAAAAGAAAATTTCCAAAAGTAGGGGGTGCTGATCGACAAGAACCTTGTCCCGCCTATCGGCAGGTCAGTCCAGTCCCATCAATTTAAAGCTTTGATTAGTACCCTCTTCAGACTTTAGTACCTTGTGGGGCAGGATTTTTTCTGATTTCTGCAGAGGTTATGTATTTTTTGGGGGTTTTCAAGTATAAAAGAGGGGTAAGAGTGGAGTGTTTTCCTCACACCTTCACATTCGTACATTCTTGTTCTGTGAGATGGCTCTCCCTGGTAGTGTTGAGTTTTCCAACTACCTCGAGACTTTGGAGGCGATGTGCTCCTATAATGTCGACTACGATGCCTACAACATGCGTCGAGTTTCTTTATGGTGTAATCGACCCATATAGTGGAAGATGCTGATAGCGGCGGTACAATTTTGGTACCCCGAAGTCCATGTATTTTTCTTTGGTTTGGAAGAAGTCTGTTCGACTTATGAAGAATTTTTTTCCATGTTGAGGATAAATCCCGGCATTGCCGCAGCTCTGCCTGAGTCTTTTCGTTCTCCCCGGGAGTTGTTGGCCTGGCTTCTTTGTATTTCATGATTGGCGGCCAGACCACTGGTGGATGGAGGTATGATCTCTCTTCCAGTGGTGTTGCGATCTGTGCATTTGCAGGAGGTTGGTGATGCTGAATATGCCAGAGCTATCATTCTAGGCTTGGTTTCAAAATTATTGCTGGTGACCGGAGAGCTGCTGGTGGACCCACAACTTACAACTATTGCTTCATGGATGTCCTACCGTCGCAATCCTGCGATGGTGATACTGGTAGAGACTTTGAATGGCTTAGATGCCTGGCGCGAAGGTCATTATGACTTTCTAAGGGGTAGCCCTATGATGTTGTTCATGTGGTTATTTGAAAGATTTCGCCTGGTGACTCCTCCGAAATACCCTTTGTCAATTGTACCTAACTTCTTTATGTGCTATTTCATCAGTGTTGGCCTGGATATTGAGAACTGGGAGAACTGGTTCGTGGAGAATGGGTCTCTAAATCTGTAATGGTCAGTACCTTGGTGGGGACAGCTGCTGCCTATTCTGGAACTGGGAGAATACCTATATGTCTGAATGCTGGTCTTAGATAAACCTCTTTATATTTCCCTTAGCGGCTTCTGCGCCAATTTGGCTGGGAGCAGGTCGTGGCACCTCGGACACTAGACTTCTTTCCGGTAAAAGATTTGACAGAGCATCTGCGCATGCGACTTGGCTCTTTGTGGGAGAGCTGATGTCCATTGTCCCATCCCTCTCAGTCTGCTGGGAGAGTTTGGAACATCCCTGGGGATTATATGAAGTGGTTGTGGATGAGAGTGGTCAGCAAGATGTTGGAAGTTGAGACTGGATAAAGTTAGCTTGCCTCATCCAATACCATGGAGGGAGGTGTGGTAGTTTTTCCGAGGCTAGTTTGAGCTTATCGGTCCTTAGAGCGTCTGCGGCACAACATTCAGGCAGGGGAAGCTTAGGGACCCCAGGATGTAGATGATGATGATGAAGCGATCTCCTCTGGTAGCTGTGGGTAGGACTTTGGGAGAGTTTATTTTGTACCGGGAAATAAGTTTGGTTTTTTTATTTGGCTTTTGAGGAAGGTAGGGGGAAGGGAGTTATCCGTTCCTTTATGTAATTGCACTGTAATTTCTTATTAATGAAATAAACAAGTTTTTAATCATCCAGTTGTGCCTTTTGATTAAATTTGTATTTTGAATTATATATACCGATTGCTAATGCATGCATAATCCTTTTGTTCAAATATATGTTAGAATGGACCGTCGTTCTCAGAGGTAAGAAAAGAATAGTTTTTTGTGAAAAAGAAAGGGCCATGCTCATGTGAGATGTATGAGCTGCCTACGTTCCTCTGGGGGTTTTTGAAAATTTTCAATTTTTTTGGGAATGATTTTTGGAGAGGATTGGGCCCACGTAGTTTTGGGTAAAAGGAAATGAAGAGAGATTTTTTTTAGACTAGAAGGGAGATGAGAAGAGTCGTAGCGTGCCAAGATTTCAAACTAGGGGTAAAATTTCTTGAGACGGTCCAGGTTGACTAGACGAGCCATCTCTTCTCCATCTAAGTTGGTGAGCATGGCGGCACCGCCGGACAAGATCTTCTTCATAATGTATGGGCCGCTCTAATTGGGCTTGAATTTCTCTCTGGGGTCCCAGATGGGCTCTAATATTTCTTTGAGGGCTAAATCCCCTTCTCGGACACTGCGGTCCTTGACTCTCTTATTGAATGAATGCTCTATCCGATGATGGTACCCTTGTATGTGATATAACACCTTTAGTCTCTTTTCGTCCAGGAGTGATAGCTCGTCGAGGCGGCTTTGATGCCAGTCTTCCTTACTGACCTTTCTTTCAAGCATGACGCGTAATGAGGGTATTTATAGCTCCACATGTAGGACCGCTTCCATGCCGTAGACTAGAGATTAAGGGGTAGCACCAGTAGAGGTTCGAATTGAGGTTCGGTAGCCCCAGAGGGCGTATGGGATTCGGTCGGTCCAATCTCGACAACTTTCGATCATCTTGCTGATGATGGCTTTGAGGTTCTTATTGGCAGCTTCAACTGCACCATTGGTCTGAGAACGGTATAGAGAAGATTTCTGTATCTGGATCCCATACTCATTGACCACTTATGTGACTTCTTCCTCAAAATGCAACCCATTATCTGAAACTAGCTCGTGCGGGACCCCATATCGGCAGATGATGTTTTTCTTGATGAATTTGGCCACTTTCTTGGTGTTCAGAATTGCATATGACTCAGCTTCGACCCATTTGGTGAAGTAGTCAATGGAAAATAGAATGAACTCATATCCGTTAGAGGCCTTGGGTGTAACCTTTCCGGAGAACGGCCAGGGATAAGTCATGTTGCATAATTAATGAGGAGGCGGGTGTTGAAGGTTGGAGAACTGTTAGCATTTAAGGCATATCCGGACATAGGAGGTGTAATCCTAGATCATGGTGGTCCAGTAGTAGCATTGTCATATGATCTTCTTAGCAAGCATGTGACCGTTCGTATGGGGTCCGCACTCCCCACTGTGGATTCTCCGCATCACCTCTTCAATGTCAGCCCCTGCGATGTAGTGTAGATGGGTTCCATCGAAGTTTCTCTTAAATAGTGCTTTGTGACAGATGATGTACTGGACGGCCAGTCTTCGGAGGGTTGCCCGGTCTTTCTTGTTGGAACCCTCAGGATACCTACCATGCTTGGGGAGGTTCCATATATCATAATACCAATAATTGGCTAGCTCGAGATCTTCTTTATTGATGAGCTCAATGTGATAGCAGTGGGTTGGTTTGTCTTGCTTTTGGACCAGGAAGGGGGCCATTGTTATTCCTTCGGGCATGTCGACCATGGAGGCCAAGGTAGCAAGGGCATCGATTAGATTATTTTTTACTCTAGGTGGGTAATTAAAGGTGATGTCTTGGAATTGGGAGGCTAGTTCTTCTAAGTGGGCATGAAAGGGTTGAAGTTTCTCATCCTTGACTTTTCATTTTCTGAGCACTTAACCAATGATGAGGGAAGAATCCCTGTATACATCTAGGCATTGAATACCTTTATTGAGAGCAATTTTGAGGCCTACCGTACACGCCTCATATTCAATCATGCTGTTGGTGCAGGGGAAACCCAATTTGATGGTGATGGGAGTGTGGGAGTCATCTGGGATGATCAAAAGTATCCTAATGCCATATCCCTTTTTGTTGGTTGAATCATCAAATAACATTTGCCATCGGAGGTCATCTTGAGCAACATAGAAGACGTTTTTATCTGTGAATTCAAAGATCTAGACATCAGCTTCTTCCCTGGGGTAGTCAGCGAGGTAGTCAGAGATGGCTCTTCCTTTCATGGCTTTCTGTGTGATATACACGATATCAAACTAGGCTAAGAGCATCAATCATCGGGTCATTTCAATTGGATAAGGCGAGTTTCTCAAGCAGGTACTTGATGGGGTCCATTCGGGATACAAGCTTAATGGGGAATGCGAGGATGTAGTGTCATAACTTTTGGGTGACCCAAATAAGCACGATGCATGACTTTTCCAAAGTGTAGTTAACTTCGTACCCGACTAATTTGCCACTGGCGTAATAGATAACTCTTTCTTTGCTAGAAAGTCCAAGGTATTGGGCTAGCAAATCCCCAGCTGCAGTGTCGGTTATGGTTAGGTATAGGAGCACAGGGAGACCAGGCTATGGTGGCATGAGTACCGGAGGTTGAGTCAGGTATTGTTTGATTCGGTCGAAGGCTTCTTGGTAGGCCTCGTTCCAAACTTTGGTTGAATCCTTTCGGAGGAGTATAAAAAACTGGTTCACAAATGGAGGTGAGATGGCTGATGAACCAGCTGATGTATTGTAATTTGTACAAAACAAGCAAAAGAACATGTCGCTGCCTCAAGAGAGTGGCATCAAAGACAAACTGATGCTTATAAAACCAATAGTTCGAAGGTCCGGGGTCTAAGTTACGAAATGGGAAGGTGCTAGGCACCCATCTTGCCCTTTCGGTCTCTCATGGGCTTGTGTTTCTGTTTTCCTTTATTTCTACATGACGTGTGTGTGCGTGTATATATAATGGAGATCGAAATCGCCCAAGTCATACCATGGAAAAGATAGAGTGAGGTCATCCATATGAATATTCCTATTTTTAATATATTGAAAATATGATTAATGCGTTTATCGAGATATTGATCGTTATAATGAAACGATAATATACGTTGGATAAAACGCTAAGTAGGATCACATATATAAAATATATTAAAATAAAATAAAAAGGATGCAAATACGAAAATGGGAAAGTGGAGAAAAATTGGAAAATTGGAGAATTTGGAAATTTGGACTCGAGTCTCGGGTTTTAACCCCAAGCGCCTATGTAGCCTATAAAGGCATCAAAGTCCACATAGTTCGCATGCAACATAAGGGTGGGGTTTATTCCATAGATTCGAACGGGAATTTATTATATGTGCGTAGAAAATATGTTTTAGATTTGAGAAATTGTGATAGGTAATCCCATTGTAATTTATAGGCGTAACCATCTTTCATTTTTTTTATAGAAAATAAAGTATGTGCAATATAACAAAAAGGTGAGATGTTAATGTGTATGAATTAAAGTAGAATTTAGATTAAGAATTTATGTAATTAATGCAAAAACTAGAAATTTAAAAATGGAGAAGGATTTTGGACCTTCGTTGGATAATTGAAGCTTGATCTTGATCTTTGATGAGATCCCTTGGATATTGAGATGAATGTTGGATGTGGGAGAATGTGATTTTTCTAAATTGGGTATGAAAAGGATGGGGATGTAAGATGGAAATTAATTTCACATAAGGAAACTTCATTGATTGCAAGAAAATGTTGCTGAGATCACTGATAGTGATGGATCCGAGGTGTGCTTTTGGAGTGAGGTCATGCCCTATATTTATAGGGTAAGGGGGTACCGATCAGAATAGCCCTAGACCTACCAATCAACAGGTTACCCAAGGCACACTACTGATAGGCAGGGAAATGGATCTGCCAATTGGCAGCCTAGTGCAGATTTTTTTGGAAAAACAATCGTAGAACGCAATCCATTGATCCAAATCCCACACGGGGCATACCGCTAGAAAGGTAATTTAGAGAACTTAAAGAGTAATCGATCCTCTCCCGGGTCTGGGAGTTGACTTTGGGTCAAATGTGGCTCAGAAGCTCTCGTCAGTCCTTTGGACGGAGGATCATAGGATGGAAATGGATCGTTCGTCTGAATGGTAAATCAGAATCGCGCATGTGGTAGATCTTTGGAAAGTTAATGCGAGGTACTTCAACATTACTAAGAGCTTCGCTTGATTTGTAAAGTTTACCTTGGTCAACTGGGGCCCGAAAGCGCCCGGTGACCTTTCAGAGTAAAATGAGTCGTTCGTCCATACTATAAGACTGATTTGCACACAGGGGTGGACTGTTGGAAAGGGTATTCAGTTTCCTTTGAAGATTCATTCAGTCTCGTTCGATCTAATAGTTGGCGTTGGTTAAACAGAGCCCAAGAGTGCCCAGTGGCCCCTAAATCAATTTTTGGGGGAAAATGAATGGTTTGTCCGAATGGTTATGCCGTTTCATGCACGAGGTAGACCGTTGGAAAGGGGTTTCATTGCGCTTCTAAGATTCAAAGAGATTTTTCTTTGATGATGAAGTTGATTGGGGTGAAATCGGGGCTCGAGAGAGCCCGTGGCCTCGTGATCGATTTTTGGTTGTAAAATGGTACGTTCTTCCGAACCGTTATGACGATTCGCGCGCGGGGCAGATCGTTGGATAGGAGATTTAGAGCCTTCAAAGATTTAAATATCTTTCTCCCTAACGATGAAGTTGATTGGGGTCAAATCGGGGCTTGGGAGCGCTTGATGACCTCGAGATCGATTTTCGATGGTAAAATGGTGTTCGTTCGAATCGTTATTCCAATTCGTGCATGTGGCGGACTGTTGGAAAGGGGATTCAGATCCCTTCAAACATTCATTGAGCTTTTTCTCTGATGATAGATTTGATCGGAGTCAAACGGGGCCCGAGAGCTCCCAATGGCCTCTAGATCGATACTCGGAGTATGACATAGGGTTTGTTGTGAAGTGGGGAGCAGCTAGGGACCTAAGGAGAGACTTAGGGGGTCCTAGAATATGGTGTCTATAGGGATCGAATATGAAAGGGTGGGGTGATGTGAATATGTGAGATGAGTGTCAAAGTGAAGTGGGTGAAAAACTGGATTGGAAATTCAGTGGGGGCATTTTTTTCAAACACTTAGTGGGCATAGTCTTTAAATTAAAATGGTTGTTATTCTCATTTGTTGGTGCCCCCATTTGTAACAGAAAATGTCAATCCAACCTTAAATAATATAACAACCAATTCAGTATTTCAATGGACCACAACAATCACATAAAAAAGAAAAATTCAATGTAAGCAATGTAAAATGGGTGTATGTGAATGTTACGGAAAAAATGCTTTAAAAGTTGGGTGGGGAATTTTGTTAAATACTTGGTGGGAAAAAATGAAAAATGACTTTGTTTGTACAATTTTCTTTGAAATAAAGTTCAAAATTTGTCTACAACACAATTTTGCCAAACATTAAATTGAAAAATTATGTCCAAACACCAACACATTTGGAATTCTACCCAACTTCAATGAAATGGAAAATATGCCCAACACCAATATGATGGAAATTTGCCCTAAACTCCAATATGATGTAAATGATTCCCACAATCTAAGACAATTGAAAATCTACCCAAACATCAACATAATGTTTCGATAGTTAAACAAAATGGGACGACTGGGGCTCGGGTTAGGTTAGCAGCGGGGTAGTGGAACGCGCACATGGCAGAGGGTGCAGAGGTTGCAGGTGGTCGCTGGGATGGTGGTGAGTTTGGTAGTGGGAGTAGGGGATAGGGATTAGATGTCAACAAATGGGGACATTGGTTTTAAACTTCAAAGCAGTGGGTTATGGTTGGGGAAGGTAGTGGTTGTAGCAGGGTTGACGCATGTGCTGTATGGCACCAGGAGCAAGGCAGTGGGAGGTTACGGGTTGGTGGTTAGGGATGGGTTTATGAAAGGTAAGGTGGGTATGGCAGTGGTTCAGTGTGTGTGTGCACAATGGTTGGTGTGTGTAATAGGTTGGGTATGTAATAGGTAAGTGAATGGGGGTTACACTGTTGTTGGGTCTGTGGTTTTGTTATGTACGTATGGCAACGGGTTAGTGGGTATTGTTGGGTGATTATGCATAAATTCTTAGTATTCATCCCCGTAATTTAGCTACATTTGTTATCCCGTGCGATGTTAAGTCGATTATTTTATCTCATATTACTGCTACTGACCCCCACCTGCAAGTACATTATGTTTCGTGCAATTCTCTTATATTTTACAGGTTTCATGCACGTGAAAGCAAGAGGGAAATCGGAATGAAAATCGAAAAGCAAAGAAGGAAAGTCAAGGGCAAATTTGTAATTGTACAACAAAAATATGGATGTGAAACCTAAGAGAATTTGAAGACATCTAGTTCATGAGTTCATAGGAAGAAACGACACCAAATCCGAGCCTCGGTTGAAAATATATTAGCGTATGAAGATAAGAGGAATTAAAGGAGGAAAGTAAGAAAATTTAAGGTTCGAACCGGTTTGGTCCCAAAAGGGAACCGGTTCGGTTTGGCGAGAACAATTGGCCTATACACTGGAATCAAGAATCGGCTCGACCCTTCCTCGAGGCCAGCCCGAACTGGTTCGGCGATCTGACAAAAGTTACATATTTATCCTTGTAAAAATTAGAGTTGTCCATGGTTATATCTCTTGTAAAAACGTGGTATTTAGATATCTTTTTTATTCTAGACCTAGTTTAGTTAGTTTTTGACCTAGTTTAGAGAGATCTTGGAGGCAAGAAACCTTAGAAGCAATAATTATCAATACATACAAGAATAATTCTCCTAGTGCTTATGATTAGGCATAAATTCTTCATATTTATCCCCTTAATTTCGGTATTTTTACGATCCCGTGCGGTGTAAATAGCTTGGATTTATCTCATATCTATGATACTAACCCTTTTTGGCAAGTATTTCGTATTTTTGTATCTCTTATGTGTTTTACAGGTATTTCATGCAAAAAAGATTGAAAAGAGAACTCAAAATAGTGAAAGAAACCAAGAATCGGGGAGTTGAAGGGCATTTTCGTAATTTTGCAGCCTTAGTCCGGAAGTGGGGCCAACTGTAAAGTTGAAGATCTTTCAATTACAAGAACACTGGACAAAACTACACCTCAATCCGAGCTACGGTGAAAGAGTTATGATCCCTTGAAGTTGCGGAAAAATCATAAAAGAAAGGCTAGGAAGGCAAGTTCAAGGGCATTTTCGTAATTCTGCAGCCTGATTCCGGAGGTGGGGCCTTCTGGAAAGTGGAAGATCTTGTAACAATGAGAATACTGGAAAAAACGGCACCCATATCGGAGCTACGGTGAAGGAGTTATGATCATTTGAAGTTGAGAAAAAATCCAAGGAAGAAAAGAAGAAAGTAAAATATTCTAAGTGTTGAAAGAGGCCCAGAAACCAGCCAACTCACCCGAACCGGTACTCCCAGAACCCGAACCGGTTCGCCCATTAGTCACGCTCAGAATCCGTTACAAAATTAGTAACGCTTTCTAAGTGTGACAAATTGGCAGATACGGGATTTTTATTTTGTGCTTATCTTTTAGCCAAAAGAGTATTATGTTTTGGGGACTCTTCTAAACGACCCTTAGCCTATATATTTAGTCACTAGGACTCTTTTTATTAAGATTTCATTGATTTAAAAGCTCCATAACAAGTAGGAACATCTAGGAGAAGAATTTACATATTTTGCACCATTAATTCAAGAGCTTTTCCAGTTTTTCTTCAATCTTTGATTTCTTCTTGCATGTTCTTGTTCTTCAATCGTGGTAACTTTTATTTCCAGCACTTTTATCATTATTCACCATGTTAGGCTAGGTTTTTAAAGGTTGGGATGCATGAACCCAACCTGATGTTGTAGTTACTTGTGTATAAAATTAGTCCTCTGAATTTAGTGATTAATTACGACCGTATTGCGTAGTTACACAATAATTGTAGATCTTTATATCTCGTTTGCCTCTGGGTACTCGTGATGATTTAGAATGCAATTCGAGTGCTACTATCGCGATACAGATTTACTCATCCTCAGATTAAGTATGACGCGGGCTTGAACCTCGTATACGTAATGCTTGGGAGTAATAAATTCCGGGTCAAATTAATCAGTTAAATTTATGATTAGTTTTATACCATCAATACTCTAGGGTTGGGGGATTGTGTCTCTACTGTGACACCCCGACAAATTAAATACCGGGTAGCTACTCCTTTATTAAATTAATTCAAAATGCCAAGTTGGTCCAGTTAATAGCATCACTGTCGAAACATTTTAATGATTACTAACCACCTAGTATTTAAAAAGTAAGTTGCCAAATTTTAATCTAAGTCTGATTAACATGCAACAAGTGTAATGAAGAATAATAACACCATTCACCATACTGAAGTAAAAAGAATAACCATCACATAATGTAAATAAAGTCTGGAGGAAAACTCCTCACTACAATTCCCACAACTGAAACAAATAAAGGAATACTGAATCAATACATGACAAAGTCTGAAAACTGAAATGAAAAGATGTCTCTAATAGAAATGGGCAACATGCCCTACAACTGATAGAATATTGAATACGGAATCCAAATGATAGAAGCGTCTAAAATCAATTCCCTGTAGCTTCCACAAACAGCTACAGCTCGTCACCTGAATGAGTATCCTATGCATGGTGTCCTTGTGGCTGGGCACCTAAAATGGTTTTACAAGAAAAATAGATTTGAAAGCAAACGGGTCAGAGCCCGAATGTGGAGATATTTTAAAAACCTGCAAGTGCTTTAAACACATTTAAAACATTAAATGCAAAGTACATGTTAGGACGTGCACTCACATGATATTCTCACCTCTCGTCTAACTGTGCACTCCTAACGTAAGTACCCATCTACAACGACACAAACCACTAGCTAAGTGACATCATACCTAGCTAGACTATCATAGGTCCTACCCTTATTACTCGGTTCTATTAACATTATAACGCTCGTAATTAAATAGGGGTTTATCGTAAACTCAGATGTTCAATATGCAATATATTTCACTATCAGCTAACCCGTTATGTTTTTCTCGAAACAATACCGTAATTATATTCACAACATTAACATGAAGGTTCCCATTAATTAAGTGTATATTATTCACATCATAAATATACAATACAAGCACCCCGAGAACTAAGCTGCGGTGCACACATACTCTGCTATCCATCCCGGTACATCACGTACATAAGGATTACATATTCCGAATCTCTCAGGAATAGTTCACAGATAACAACATCATAAATAATGGAGGCGAACACAGTCACATCACATGGGTCACGCACATACCTACGCTCCCACGATCAGTGGACTTATTCATATCCCAATAAGTCTTTCTATGACCTATGTTCATCAAGGTAACCAGTCTAAATCCGGGCAACACAGGGATTAGAGGGCCCTAAGCGAACGCAAACCTCCCGTGATAGCAAGTATGGTAGGTATGTCATACACACAATTCATATACCAATACTAAGTAAACACACGTCTTAGTAATCCCGTAGTTTAATCGTAGTAATATTCTCATTCTAGTACCAATATATAATTTACACACCTTATACGATTCCGGTTTATAATCATACGCGCCATAATTTATTCTCACGTCGTAGTAGACACTCACGTCTCAACCCAACTATCCCTTTAATTTAAATCACTCGTATATAATTTACTCCTCAAAATAACACAAACATCCCAAACCTATCAATACATCATCAAAGGAAGGTTATCTATATCCCCGAATAAGCTTACGGGACTCCCAAAATCAAAACAGGCCAAAAAGGCCTAAACTGCCAGCTCGTTAGAAGTCTCGTTCGAACGAGATTCCAGTTCGTTCGAACGAACTGTACCTTCTAACGACATCTCGTTCGAACGAATGTATCGAACGAAATACAGTTCGTTCGAACGAAAGTATCGAACGAAGTCTCCCCTCGTTAGAAGCGACTGGTCAACTCGTTAGAAGCTCGTTCGAACGAGCTCGTTCGAACGAGCTCGTTCGAACGACCTGGGAAGGTCTTCTAACGAGGGACCAGTTTCGGCCCAGAATTTCTTAGTTACGATTTTCATCAATTTTTACTCCTCAAATCTCCTCTAAACTTCGTCCCAACAATGTTTAAAGGTCTCTAATCACTCCTAAACATAACAAGGTTATAAACTAACGTATTTTACTGAGTCAATTCATCCCAATCATCATTAAATCATCAAGTCTCATCACTTTCCCCCAATTATTCAAGAACACAAACCCTAAAATTTTAATTCATGAATTAACCCAATAAAAATCCGTTTTAATTTCACCCAATCACTAATATTCTCAGTATAATCATCTACCTATCATTCTACATGCAATTCTCCTCAAGATTTCAAGTTCTAAGTTCCAAAATACATGGGTTTTCATATTACACCAAGAACAAATCAATTTGTATTAAATTCCTATACATGGAAAGAGCATTCTCTGAAATTAAATGATATTAAACCACTTGCCTCGATTGTCTCTCAATTTGGTGTTGATTTGTAAAGGTTTTCTGCAGAATTCCTTCTCCTTCTCTCCCTCTCTAAGCTTTCTTCTCCAAAGGTGGCTATGGTGGCTAGGGTTTTCTTTGGGAAAGTTGGAAACCTAAATGATAACCTCCGTAGCTTAGTGGGTCATTAAGGGTTGGTTAGTGGGTTTAGTGGGTCTATTCCCAATCAGATTTACTTCTCTAATTTTCGTCATTTTTAATTCCTAAAAATACGAAATTACCAAAATACCATTTATATTGCCGGTATGGCCTAAAAATACCCCGGAACCCAAACTACACCCCCGGCTAGTGTTTTCTGACTATCTCGACCCTTCCGGACGCGTTGGCGCACTCAAAACGACCATACGGTTTATAGAATTTAAATTCACTTTTATAAATAAAATAATTATATCCTGACGCGACTGTCACACGCGTCCCAATAAAATGACCAAATTGCCGTATATCAATCTCACGACAAATTTCATAATTCAATATTCATATGACATCATATATACTCAATATAGTCAAATACCAACTCACAACTCGCTAGTATTTTACCCGAATTAATTTCCAAATAATTCACATTTAATTAATTAATCCCAAAAATAAATATAGCCAAAAGTACGGGGTATTACATACTTCCCCCCTAATAACTGAATTTCGTCCCGAATAGGGGTGGGCGCGGTCCGGTCCGGTCCGATTTTTGGCCTTTTTAAGTGCCGGACCGAATTATTCGGTCCTATATTTGAGAAGACCGAATTTGGACCGATTTAATCGGTTTAGCCTATTTATTCGGTCTAGGCTATTTTCGGTCCGGTTCGGTTAATAATCGGTCCACTTTTATTTACATTTACTTTTTTTTCAAACCACAAAACAATCAACAATTGGGTTTTATACCAGAATAAACATATATCACAGATTCACAAACAGACCCATTGTGGGTTTTATACCAGAGTAGAGCCAACAAGTCACAACAAATTAACATAGTTATTTATTTCGAAGTAAACTAGAAAAGTAACCCAAAAAAAATCGAAATCTACCAGTAAAGTAAACCAAATTAAATGGGTTTTCTGTCAAAAAATGGGTCCAAAGTTACCAGTAAAGTAAACCAGAAACATATATCAGCAAAGTTGGGTTCAAATTTACCAGCAAAGTTACCAGAAATAATGGTTCAAACCACAAAACAATCAACAGTTGATTTTTATACCGGAATAAACATATATCACAGATTCACAAATGGGTTTTCTCTCAGAAAAATGGGTCCAAAATTGAAAGCTACAAGTAAAGTAATCCAAATTAAACATATATCAGAGACCCATTGTGGGTTTTATACCAACAAATCACAACAAAAACTAAGAAATCAGAATAAATAGTTTAAGTAATATACTGTACCATGTTGAACTGTCATCGCCGGCGCCGGCAGAATTGGTGGAGAGTTGAGGATGGGTCGGATCTGATGTCCCAGGCCGGCCATCGGCGGCCATCTCAAAAATGAGAACCCGATGACTACCTCATGCGACCCAGCTACCCGTTAACCCCCTCCAACCCGCGCCAACAAAACCTGGAACCCGCCACATCAATCCGACCTTGAACCCAAGGCCGGAATCTTATAGACCTGCCCAACTCACCGAAACCCGGCACCTGTCATGGTGTTGAGAGAGGAAAGACGAAAGAGACGAGAGAGAGGAAACCTACTTGTGTTGGTCATCCGTGTAAATGTAATGTGAGAGACTTTTAGCTTAGGGTCTAGTTATTTATTAATAAACATATATCATATATTTATATAAAATTAATATATATTATGTAGTATTAAAATAAACGGTCCGGTCCGGTCCTAAGACCGAATTTAAAATGATTATTTCAGACCGGACCGAATATATTCGGGTCTCTTAATTTAGGACCGAATTAGGACCGATTTATAAAAAAGCCTATAAATGTGGGTCCGGTCCGGTTCGGTCCAATCGGGTCAATCGGGTCGGTCTTTTTTTTGTCCACCCCTAGTCCCGAAATTCGAAACTAGAAAGTACCTGCTTAAAAATAACTCTGGATAACGTTCGCGCATCTCATCCTCGCGCTCCCATGTGGACTCCTCGACATTGTGATGTCGCCACTAAACACGCACTAACGGGACTATCTTTGACCGCAGTTTCCTCTCGCTTCGGTCCAAAATAGCAATCGGCCCCTCCTCGTAGGAGCTATCCGGCTGGATTTCGATGTCCTCCACACCAATGTGAGAATGAGCCAAATTATCTCTAAGGTATTTCCTCAGCGAGGAAATATGGAACACATCGTGAATCCGATGCAAATGCTCCGGTAACCCAAGTCTATACGCAACCGGTCCGATCCGCTTAATAATAGAAAACGGCCCCAGATACCTTGGTGCCAACTTCCCCTTTTTCCCGAAACGCATAATTCCCTTCATAGGAGATACTCTGAGCAAAACCTGGTCCCCTACTTGGAAATCCCTGAAAAACCTCTTCGCATCAGCATAACTCTTCTGCCTGTCTTGAGCTACCCGAATACGACTCCGAATCAACTCAATTCTTGCCGAAGTATCCTGAATCACTTCTGGCCCAAGTAGTTTGTTGTTCCCCACCTCCAACCAACATGCTGGGGAACGACAAGGCCTACCGTACAATGCTTCAAACGGAGCCATGCCAATAGTGAACTGATAGGAGTTATTGTAAGCAAACTCCACCAGTGGAAGGTACTGCTCCCATCCACCCCCAAAGTCAATAATGCACATGCGTAGCATGTCTTATAACATCTGATTTGTGCGCTCTGTCTGCCCATCGGTCTGCGGATGATAAGCCGTACTCAACCGCAATTCCGTGCCCATGGCCTCCTAGAAACTCTCCCAAAACCTCGAAACAAATATCCTGTCTCTGTCAGACACGATATTTAGGGGTACACCGTGAAGTCTCACAACCTCTGAAATGAAGAGCTGAGCATACTGTCCCGTAGTGTAGTCAGTCCTTACGGGTAAAAAGTGAGAGACTTTTGACAACCTGTCCACAATTACCCAAACAGAGTCGTGTCCCCTCTGCGACGTAGGAAACCCCGTGATAAAGTCCATGGATATGCTCTCCCACATCCATACCGGGACCTCCAACGGCTGTAGCAGTTCTGCTGGTCTCTGATGATCCACTTTTACAAGCTGATAAGTGGCGCATTTTGAAACAAACTCAGCAATATCTTTCTTCATACCGGTCCACCAATACTGGCGTCTCATGTCTTGGTACATTTTGTCCCCTCTGGGATGTACCGCGAACCGTGAGCCGTGCGACTCTGCCATCACCTCGTGTCGCAATTCCTCGCCTTCCGGAACCACCAATCTCCCATTGAAGCGTAATCCCCCGTCTGAGCTAACGGTATAGGACTCGGCTCCCTCTGCTAGTAATCGGACTATCTGCTCCTGACAGAACGAGTCATTAGCCTGTGCCCGTACTACCTTCGTGATAATCTGCGGTGTAACGGTCATCACAGACATGAAAGATCGGGCCACTGCATCTTAGTGTCCCAACTCCTTCCACTTTGCCTTCCACACCTCTACCACTTCATCTGCTGGCCTACGGCTCAACGCGTCTGCCACCACGTTAGCCTTACCCGGGTGATACTGAATATCGAACTGGTAGTCCTTCATAAACTCAAGCCACCTACGCTGCCGCATATTCAACTCCTTCTGCGTGAACAGGTACTGTAGGGACTTGTGGTCCGTGAACAATTGGACTTCTCCCCCAAAAGATAGTGCCTCCAAATCCTTAGGGCAAATACCACTACTGCCAACTCCAAATCATGAGTGGGGTAATTCTTCTCGTGAGTCTTAAGCTTACGGGAAGCATAAGCTATGGCCTGTCTCTCCTGCTGTAATACACCTCCAAGCCCTTGCAAGACGCATCGGTGTAAACCAAATACTCCACTCCCGGTCTCGGCAATGCTAACACAGGTGCTGAGGTCAATTTTTCCTTTAACTCATCAAATGCCAATTGACAGGCATCACTCCAGATGAATGGCACACCCTTACGAGTCAGATGTGTCAAAGGACCTGCTATCTTCGAGAAACCCCGAATAAACCTCCTGTATTATCCTGCTAGGCCCAAGAAACTACGAATCTCAGTCGGTGTCATGGGCTGTCCCCACTCCCTCACCGCGGATACCTTCCCCGGATCAACAGATATTCCCCGGTCGGAAATAATGTGTCCCAAAAACTGGACCTCCTTCAGCCAAAACCCGCATTTCTCATATTTTGCATACAACTCGTTCTGACGAAGTGTCTGCAAAACCTGCCTCAAATGCTCTGCGTGCTCCTCCTCTGTCTGGGAGTAAACCAGAATATCATCAATGAAGATAATGACAAACTGGTCTAGGAAATCCCTGAACACTCTGTTCATCAAGTCCATTAACACTGCTAGAGCATTGGTCAAACCGAAAGGCATGACCCGAAACTCGTAAGAACCATATCTCGACAAGAACGCAGTCTTCGAGACATCCTCCTCCCTGATACGCAACTGATGGTATCCCGATCTCAAATAAATCTTCGAGAAGAAAGAAGCTCCCCTCAACTGGTCAAATAGGTCATCGATTCGAGGCAACGGATACTTATTCCGTATCGTGACCTTATTCAACTCTCGGTAGTCCACACACAATCTCAGTGAACCGTCCCTCTTCTTCACAAATAAAACTGGAGCGCCCCAAGGTGAGGTACTCCTGCGAATAAAGCCCTGACCTAACAGCTGCTCTATCTGATCTCGTAGTTCTCGCATCTCTGCCGGGGCCATATGGTACGGTGCGCGTGCTATAGGCCTCATATCTGGCAATAGGTCTATAACAAAATCTATCTATCGACTGGGGGGTAGGCCTGGTATCTCCTGAAACACATACGAATACTCCCTGACTACTGGGATAGAATCTAAAGGAATCACTACCTCCTTAGAGGTATCCTCCTCATTGTAATACAGATGAGCGGTTGATCCTCCCTCTGGGCGAGGCATCGCCACTACAAACATCTCTTGCCCCAGAATGGCAAAAATAATGCTCCCGCTGAAGCAATCAATCATGGACCTATAAGCTACGAGCCAATCCATACCGATAATCACATCGTGAACATGCATATCTAATACCAACATATCTGCAGGTAATACCAGACTACCAATCCCTACTCCCACTCCCCGGCATATAAAGAATATAAGTGACCCACTCCCCAATGGTGAGTTGACACACGTCACTGTGCTCTCTGCCGTAGCTAACAATCCTAAAGCATTCATGAAGTGTGTAGCTATAAAACAATGTGTAGCCCTCGTATCAAATAATACCTGACCCATAGTGCCATGGATAGGAAACGTACCCTCAATCGCGGGCGGTGCCTGTGGAACTGCAGCCTGGTGAACGTTATAGACACGTCCATACTGTAGCTACCCCTGCTGAACTGGGACTGCTGGAATGGGTGGCAATGCTGCCATCTGTGGCAGTGTGGGGAGAGCGGCGGGAAACATAGGCCTCTGTGGCTCCTGGCGAGCACCCTGCTGCTGCTGTTGTGGGGCCCTGCCCCTATCAGGACAATCCTGTCGCTTATGGCCAGTCTTGCCACAAAGAAAAACTTCCCTGGGAAGTTCCCTCCTCTCTGCCCCTGCGGTCCCCGGCCCTGGTGGCCGTTAACGTTCCTCCCTTGGCCCTGCTGGCCCTGGTGAAACTGCTGCCCATTCTTCCCCTGTTGGCCCTGATGGCCGTTTGGACCCTGATGGCCCTGAAGGAAACCTCCCTGTTCCTGTCTGTAGTTCCCTGATCGGAACCTCTTCTGATCCCCCTGCTGGGTACCCTGTTCACCCTGTCTCTGCCCCTGAACAAATTGTGCCCCACCGACACCATGTCCTCCAGTCCTGCCCTGATGGCTAGACTCTCCCGACCTCAGCCATATGAAAACGGTGGTCCTGGTAGTGTAACAAAGCAGCGTTAACCACATCAGAATACGTGGCCAACGAAAGGTTCCCTAACAGATGCTGACGGATCCTCCATGTCAACCCGTCCGTGAACTTTTCAATCTTCTTCTTCTCTGTTGGTATCTCATCTGGAACGATATTCAACAAATTCGTGAACTCGGCCTCATACTCGGCCACGGTCTTACCCTCTTGCCTCAGATTCATCAGTTTCCTCCTCATTTTCGTGTGAACAGCCGATGAAAAGTACTTGCGGTCAAACCGCACCCAGAAGTTCTGAATAGTGAGAGTATCCCTCTCCTCCACGGTGGTAATAGACTCCCACCACTGCAGTGCAGATCCAACTAGCTTGAAAGTAGCTAGCACCTGCTTCTGAACGTCCGTGCACTCATACATCCTCAAGTGCCTCTGCATATCCTTCCTCCACTGGCTCGAGACTACCACATCTGAAATACCTGCAAACTCTGGCGGATGCGCTTTCTGAAAAGCGTCACGTACACGCTCCCAAGCAGACGGGAATGCATTTGCCTGTACTGGCATGGCAACCGACGCCTGAGGTGGTGCCTGCTGAACAACGGCAATTGCGGCATTTACCGCTTGGGCTACTATAGCTGCAACCTCAACGGCGTTCATCATGCCTTGAACTGGAGCGGGCTGGGGTTCGGGCGTTGCATCCCTGGGAACTCGTCGTGCACGTCGTGGAGGCATCTGAAATAAGAATGAAGTTTATAAGTTCGCAGTTATAAACTTAATATAGCTGAAGAACGTAGCATACACAAAAAAGAGTACAACAGTCCTATAATATAGGGCTCTATATCAAAGAAACTTAGCGAAAACATAATAAGCCGTCAGATCCTAAAGGACACTAGAACCTGATGCTCTGATACCACCTGTGACACCCCGACTAATTAAATACCGGGTAGCTACTCCTTTATTAAATTAATTCAAAATGCCAAGTTGGTCCAGTTAATAGAATCACTGTCAAAACATTTTAATGATTACTAACCACCTAGTATTTAAAAAGTAAGTTGCCAAATTTTAATCTAAGTCTGATTAACATGCAACAAGTGTAATGAAGAATAATAACACCATTCACCATACTGAAGTAAAAAGAATAACCATCACATAATGTAAATAAAGTCTGGAGGAAAACTCCTCACTACAATTCCCACAACTGAAACAAATAAAGGAATACTGAATCAATACATGACAAAGTCTGAAAACTGAAATGAAAAGATGTCTCTAATAGAAATGGGCAACATTCCCTACAACTGATAGAATACTGAATACGGAATCCAAATGATAGAAGCGTCTAAAATCAATTCCCTGTAGCTTCCACAAACAGCTACAACTCGTCACCTGAATGAGTATCCTATGCCTGGTGTCCTTGTGGCTGGGCACCTAAACTGGTTTTACAAGAAAAATAGATTTGAAAGAAAACGGGTCAGAGCCCGAATGTGGAGATATTTTAAAAACCTGCAAGTGCTTTAAAAACATTTAAAACATTAAATGCAAAGTACATGTTAGGATGTGCACTCACATGATATTCTCACCTCTCATCTAGCTGTACACTCCTAACGTAAGTACCCATCTACAACGACACAAACCACTAGCTAAGTGACATCATACCTAGCTAGACTGTCATAGGTCCTACCCTTATTACTCGGTTCTATTAACATTATAACGCTCGTAATTAAATAGGGGTTTATCGTAAACTCAGATGTTCAATATGCAATATATTTCACTATCAGCTAACCCGTTATGTTTTTCTCGAAACAATACCGTAATTATATTCACAACATTAACATGAAGGTTCCCATTAATTAAGTGTATATTATTCACATCATAAATATACAATACAAGCACCCCGAGAACTAAGCTGCGGTGCACACATACTCTGCTATCCATCCCGGTACATCACGTACATAAGGATTACATATTCCGAATCTCTCAGGAATAGTTCACAGATAACAGCATCACAAATAATGGAGGCGAACACAGTCACATCACATGGGTCACGCACATACCTACGCTCCCACGATCAGCGGACTTATTAATATCCCAATAAGTCTTTCTATGTCCTATGTTCATCAAGGTAACCAGTCTAAATCCGGGCAACACAAGGATTAGAGGGCCCTAAGCGAACGCAAACCTCCCGTGATAGCAAGTATGGTAGGTATGTCATACACACAATTCATATACCAATACTAAGTAAACACACGTCTTAGTAATCCCGTAGTTTAATCGTAGTACTATTCTCATTCTAGTACCAATATATAATTTACACACCTTATACGATTCCGGTTTATAATCATACGTGCCATAATTTATTCTCACGTCGTAGTAGACACTCACGTCTCAACCCAACTATCCCTTTAATTTAAATCACTCGTATATAATTTACTCCTCAAAATAACACAAACGTCCCAAACCTATCAATACATCATCAAAGGAAGGTTATCTATATCCTCGAATAAGCTTACGGGACTCCCAAAATCAAAACAGGCCAAAAAGGCCTAAACTGCCAGCTCGTTAGAAGTCTCGTTCGAACGAGATTCCAGTTCGTTCGAACAAACTGTACCTTCTAACGACATCTCGTTCGAACGAATGTATCGAACGAAATACACTTCGTTCGAACGAAGGTATCGAACGAAGTCTCCCCTCGTTAGAAGCGACTGGTCAACTCGTTAGAAGCTCGTTCGAACGACCTGGGAAGGTCGTCTAACGAGGGACCAGTTTCGGCCCAGAATTTCTTAGTTACGATTTTCATCAATTTTTACTCCTCAAATCTCCTCTAAACTTCGTCCCAACAATGTTTAAAGGTCTCTAATCACTCCTAAACATAACAAGGTTATAAACTAACGTATTTTACTGAGTTAATTCATCCCAATCATCATTAAATCATCAAGTCTCATCACTTTCCCCCAATTATTCAAGAACACAAACCCTAAAATTTTAATTCATGAATTAACCCAATAAAAATCCGTTTCAATTTCACCCAATCACTAATATTCTCAGTATAATCATCTACCTATCATTCTACATGCAATTCTCCTCAAGATTTCAAGTTTTAAGTTCCAAAATACATGGGTTTTCATATTACACCAAGAACAAATCAATTTGTATTAAATTCCTATACATGGAAAGAGCATTCTCTGAAATTAAATGATATTAAACCACTTGCCTCGATTGTCTCTCAATTTGGTGTTGATTTGTAAAGGTTTTCTGCAGAATTCCTTCTCCTTCTCTCCCTCTCTAAGCTTTCTTCTCCAAAGGTGGCTATGGTGGCTAGGGTTTTCTTTGGGAAAGTTGGAAACCTAAATGATAACCTCCGTAGCTTAGTGGGTCATTAAGGGTTGGTTAGTGGGTTTAGTGGGTCTATTCCCAATCAGATTTACTTCTCTAATTTTCGTCATTTTTAATTCCTAAAAATACGAAATTACCAAAATACCCTTTATATTGCCGGTATGGCCTAAAAATACCCCGGAACCCAAACTACACCCCCGGCTAGTGTTTTCTGACTATCTCGACCCTTCCGGACGCGTTGGTGCACTCAAAACGACCATACGGTTTATAGAATTTAAATTCACTTTTATAAATAAAATAATTATATCCTGACGCGACTGTCACACACGTCCCAATAAAATGACCAAATTGCCGTATATCAATCTCACGACAAATTTCATAATTCAATATTCATATAACATCATATATACTCAATATAGTCAAATACCAACTCACATATCGCCAGTATTTTACCCGGATTAATTTCCAAATAATTCATATTTAATTAATTAATCCCAAAATAAATATAGCCAAAAGTACGGGGTATTACATCTACCTTAATTTTTCCAATTAGTTTTAGTTAACTTCTTTATTTTTCCCTTTTTCCTTTCTCACTCAATCATCATCTTTTACACTTTATTTTTTGAAGTAATAAATCAATTAAAATCTATCAAACATTACTTGTGGATTCGATACCCAGACTCGCCACTATACTCCACAAGAGTGTAGTTAAAGTTTAGGTTTTTGTATTGTGGTTGGAAGCCGATAACAACGATTAGCGTATTTACACGGACGCTCGGGTTTCCACCTCGATCAAAATGGCGCCGTTGCCGGGGAGTGTTTTGTTATAGATTATAATTGATTTACTATTTCGCAAGATATTTTTTTCTTTTTCTTTTTTTTTGGGGTTGCACAATTGAGCGCCAAGAAACGTTGAATCCTTAGCCGCACACCTCTTTACGTGGATTGTCTGTTTACAAACCATTTGGTAGTCATGTCTTTTTATAGCGAGTTCCGTAATTATATTGGTTCATATGGGAATCGTTTTCAGACTTTTATTCTCAAGAATTCGAAGGGCCTCGACTTATTCCCATTGGTGAGGGTCTTCGAATTATTCAGAAGGAAAGGGTTGAAAACTTACGTTTGTATGTGAGTATTTTTCTAGCTTTTTGTGTGCCAGAACCCGTGCCTTGACCTACTACCGTTAGTGAGGCTATTCGAAATCTTGAGAATGAAAAGCTTGAAAACAAATATCGAGAAGAAAATCGTTTTTGGGAGCACGAGTTGAATGCACTATTTGAATCCAATGATGATTTTTCTTCCGATATTTTTATATACAAGGAATGTTTTCAACCAAATGAGGAATCCGAGGTGCTAGAGCCAAGGAAGCCTACTTTGGAAGAAACCTTCCATCTTTACATGCAAACGGTAAAGAGGATCCTTGGTGATTATTGGGAAATTGAAACACTTTGCAACGAGACTAGTTCTTCTTTGGAAAACAAAGAGGAGGTTGAGACTTATGTGTCACCTCAAAATTTTGAAGAACATCTCATTGAAAGTGAGTCTTGCTCTCTTGAAATTCAATCTCCAAGTGATGATGAATCACTTGAGATTGAGTTTATTTCATCACCATTTTCGTTCACCGTTATTGAACCATTAGAAGTACCGCTAGATTCCCATCAGTCGGTTGAAAATTCTGAAACGTTTACACCTTTTACCGACAATGACACTTTGCTAGAATTATTTTCTAATATGGACACTTCCTTTTTGTGTGCCCCTCTCCCCATAGTGCTTGAAAAATATTTGGGAGGTGATTATATTTTTCTTGGATCTCAATTGTACTTGTCCCACCTAGCATCCAAACCCCCCATCATCCCGTTAAAATTTGTAATTGGTGATGGTTCATTTCTTCCACTTTGCACATGCCTTCCGTTGTTCAAACGGAATTCTTATTTTTCGGGAGGCATGCTTTCTAGTGAGGGTACACCATTAATCCCTCAAAGTCAAATTGTATTTTGGGTGGACCCTCAAATTTTTCGACTTCTAGTGTATAACTTATTAGAATTTGAAAATCGTAGGTTGTACAATAGTTAACTTTTTTTTTAGTTCAGAATTCTTGTTATTCTTTTTGCTATGCTTGGTTCTAACATGTTTTGTAGATTCAATGGACTCACATTCATCGGGGATCGCTCCATTTTGGGTAATATCGTTCTTTTCCTCTCTTTATGTTGTGTTCTTGATTCGCATTGAGGACAATGCAACATTTAAGTTAGGGGGTGTGGGATATTCTTCCCGTTTATTGTTTAGATTCATTGATTCGATCACATGTTCTTTCCAAGAGTGTTTTTTTTAGAAAAAAAAAATTGAAAAATTTTGAAAAAAACCAAAAATATTTTTCGTCAAAATAAATAAAGATTGGAATTTAAAAGCTTCAAAAATGTCACAAATATTTTGTCTCAAGTTGTAAAAATCAAATGCACAAAGCCGAAATTGACCAAAGATGGAAATTGTGCGAAAATTGACGACTTTACAAATAAGTGTGGAGATTAACAAAACCCGGTGAGATTTCGAGCCTATCGATCTTTTTGAGTTTTTAAATCAATCCGCCTATCGATCTTTTTGAGTTTTTAAATCAATCCGAGTTAATGGTTAACTCATAGTTCTAATTTAGCGTTTTACAAAAGTCGTTGATGATCTCTATTTTATTGTTTTGATCGGTTATAGAAAATGGAATGTTGTCTCGAAACGCTCCCTATAAATCTCTAAATTAAATTAATCTCGAGACGCATATGGTAAATTAATAAGTAATTCGAAAAATGAAGTAGGCCATCGTTTGTTACCCAAAAATATTAGCCATAAAAAGATGTGAAAAATTATCCCTTTGATAACCCAATTGAGCCGAATAAAATTTATCCTTTTCGTTTGGTAACCCGAAAAACCCAAATAGCCCGGCATTGTGAAAAATGAAAAAAGTCATAATTTAAGTCCGAAAAGTGCAACAAAAAGGGGCAAGAAAAAAATAGAAGAATGCTCAACAAAAGTTAGCAAGAAAAGAAAAGTGTGAAAAAAATAGAAAAAGAAGAGAAAATGAGCCCCCCCCCCAAAAAAAAAAATAAAAATAAAAAAGCACTAACGGACATCATAAGAAAAATTTCCAATTCCGAATTTTCCAACCATTTTCATGTTACCCAATTAAACCTTAAACCCAAAAAAAGTCCTAACCGAGTCCGAATTGCGAAATTGGTTACCACGTGGAGAGTTAAAACACAAAAAGATAATAAAAGAGATTACATGGTGTGAAAAAGAGGTGATGGTTCCCATTTTCCTATGACCGTATTCCGATGAAGAGATCTTTTCACCCAAAAATTTTCGTCTTTCAATTTGTGTGCGTGACTTTGCATCCATTATATTTACTCTTTATAAAATCACGCATACCGAGAGAATAACCACATTCCGAGAGATTCGTTTGAGAGAGCATCCCTTGAGCATTTGAATCAAAACGAATTTTTGGAAAGTAACGTAATGATTAATCGGTGGAAGTTAGCGGTTTAATTTTTGGCTTCGCACACACACACTATGACTTGAGACTCTTAAATAAGATTTTAAGGTGACCATTTTTGAGGAGTTTAAATTTTACAATTTTTAAGTATTTTGATATTTCTTTGAGTCAATAATGAATTTTGTGGGTATATTCACCGCAAACCCTCACGAGACACCACTCGTCCTACTAGGGTAACCTAGGGGTTTAAAGGCTTGTTGCATACGATAAATGCAATCGCTTGCCCGCGAAAAAGGTATTCTATCCCAATAAAGTTTTTGAAGGGTCCTTAACTCATACTCTCGTTCTTTTACATTGCTCGGGACGCGCAAAGTTCTAAGTTAGGGGGGTTTGATTAGGCATAAATTCTTCACATTTATCCCCTTAATTTCGGTATTTTTACGATCCCGTGCGGTGTAAATAGCTTGAATTTATCTCATATCTATGCTACTAACCCTTTTTGGCAAGTATTTCGTATTTTTGTATCTCTTATGTGTTTTATAGGTATTTCATGCAAAAAAGATGGAAAAGAGAACTCAAAATAGTGAAAGAAACCAAGAATCGGGGAGTTGAAGGGCATTTTCGTAATTTTGCAGCCTTAGTCCGGAAGTGGGGCCAACTGGAAAGTTGAAGAGCTTTCAATTAAAAGAACACTGGAAAAAACGGCACCTCAATCCGAGCTACGGTGAAAGAGTTATGATCCCTTGAAGTTGCGGAAAAATCATAGAAGAAAGGCAAGGAAGGCAAGCTCAAGGGCTTTTTCGTAATTCTTCAGCCTGATTCCGGAGGTGGGGCCTTCTGGAAAGTTGAATATCTTGTAACAATGAGAATACTGGAAAAAACGGCACCCAAATCGGAGCTACGGTGAAGGAGTTATGATCATTTGAAGTTGAGAAAAAATCCAAGGAAGAAAAGAAGAAAGTTGGAAAATATTCTAAGTGTTGAAAGAGGCCCAGAAACCAGCCAACTCACCCGAACCGGTACTCCCAGAACCCGAACCGGTTCGCCCATTAGTCACGCTCAGAATCAGTTACAAAATTAGTCACGCTTTCTAAGTGTGACAAATTGGCAGATACAGGATTTTTATTTTGTGCTTATCTTTTAGCCAAAAGAGTTTTATGTTTTGGGGACTCTTCTAAACGACCCTTAGCCTATATATTTAGTCATTAGGACTCTTTTTATTTAGATTTCATTGATGTAAAAGCTCCATAACAAGTAGGAACATCTAGGAGAAGAATTTACATACTTTGCACCATTAATTCAAGAGCTTTTCCGGTTTTTCTTCAATCTTTGATTTCTTCTTGCATGTTCTTGTTCTTCAATCGTGGTAACTTTTATTTCCAGCACTTTTATCATTATTCACCATGTTAGGCTAGGTTTTTAAAGGTTGGGATGCATGAACCCAACCTGATGTTGTAGTTGCTTGTGTATAAAATTAGTCCTCTGAATTTAGTGATTAATTACGACCGTATTGCGTAGTTACACAATAATTGTAGATCTTTATATCTCGTTTGCCTCTGGGTACTCGTGATGATTTAGAATTCAATTCGAGTGCTACTATCGCGATACAGATTTACTCATCCTCAGATTAAGTATGACGCGGGCTTGAACCTCGTATACGTAATGCTTAGGAGTACACAATAATTCTAGGGTTGGGGGATTGTGTCTCTACCTTAATTTTTCCAATTAGTTTTAGTTAACTTCTTTATTTTTCCCTTTTTCCTTTCTCACTCACTCATCATCTTTTACACTTTATTTTTTAAAGTAATAAATCAATTAAAATCTATTAAACACTCCCTGTGGATTCGATACCCAGACTCGCCACTATACTCCACAAGAGTGTAGTTAAAGTTTAGGTTTTTGTATTGTGGTTGGAAGCCGATAACAACGATTAGCGTATTTACACGGACGCTCGGGTTTCCACCTCGATCAGCTTACAAGATTTGTCTTATTTCTAGAATATTCTCCTTTACTTTCTTTCTGAAAATCATTTATATATGTTTAGTTACAATCTTTACGTAATAATGAATTCATGAAATGTAGATACCATGTGTAATAGTAACTACACCATGTCTGGATAAGTTCTTAGAGGGTTGGGGTACATGAACCCAACCTAAGTATTACTGATGGACTTAAAATTGGATCAAATTTAATTACTAATTTAATGGTTTGAAATTTTGTTGAAGCGACTATTGTAGGTCTTTCCATTTTCCCTAAGTAACCGGAATGTTTAAGAATATCATATGATTTTTGATAATTTATCATTCACATTAAATATGATTTTTGATTTGATATTATGCGGTGTAAAATTCGCATATGTCCAATGCTTTGAAAATATTTAATGTTTTTTTGAATTATGAATTAAATTCTTGAAGGTTTATGTCCAAAGCAATTACTGAAGGTTTGGGAGAGTGTACTCCAACTCAATTTTCTCACATAGATTAAAATCAAACTAGTTGTTCTTGCATGTGTAGTTGATTCTCAGTCTTTACTTAAATTGCATTAGTTGATAGAATTTTCCTGAAACAATCATCTTTTCCTTTCTTTCTCTGAGTCAATTGTGAGGTTATTTGTCTTTCCTATTCGTCGTTACGTTCTTCGTCCTATTTTGTGAGTTTGATACCTAACTTGCTCAGATTATTAATTACGCAATTGGTTTACACTTAAATCAAAATTATCACGCACTAGAGACACATTTTGAGTCGCGTCAAATTTTTTGATCCATTACCAGGGAACTAGGTAGACATTCAGGTTATGTCAAATTGATCCAAAATTTGACTCTAATTCTTAAAAAGCAAAAAAATTCAGAACATAGAAAAAAATAGAGTCTCGCAAATCCTTTCATGCAAAATAGTCCGCCAACTCCTCATTCTACCCTTACTAGAATTCACGGAAATCCCATGCATTCCACAGTTTTGGGTTCCCCCTCCTTCGCCACCAAATTACATCACGAGCCACATATCTAGAGAGTCTGGAGAGGGTAGTGATACTCTTAGTGTGAGTGCGATGTAGGACCAAGGTAGTTTTGGTATGGGTGAGGGTGAGATGTCGTATTGCCTTAATAGAGACCTCTTATATCCCGAGCGAACGATCGGTCCGATATGAATTATATTCCCGTATAATACAGGGCAATTTCACTTTCATGATGGGATAATTCATATTCTTCCCACATTTCACGGTATAGAGTCGAGAAAATCATATCTCCACATTCGCGAGTTCAAAAAGGCATGCGAAACATTTAACGATCAAACGTGTACTTAAGATGTCGTTCGCCTCAAACTCTTTCCTTTCTCTCTGAAGGATAAGGACAAGAATTGGCTATGATCTTTGGCATTAAACTCAATTGGAATGTGGAGGGACATGCAAGCAAAGTTTCTCCATAAATTCTTTCCCCAACATCAAACCAGCTCTATTAAATCTCAAATTCAAACATTTAGACAACTCAAAAATGAGCCTTTTGATAGATGTTGGGAGTGTTTCAATGAGTTACTTAATATGTGCCCGCACCACAGTTTTAGACTCATCTTCTTCATCCATCAAGGGCTAAACCCGAGTTCCAAGCAACTCGTTGAAACCATGTGCCCCGAGGAGTTTCCAAGGTCATATGCGGATGATGCAGAGGCTCACCTTAAGTATGTCATCGATACTACTCAAGCGTGGGACATATTCGATCCAAACACCCAATCTCGGGCCCGATAAGCATCCACAACTCCTTCTGCGTTAGGACGACAAAAAATCCGAGTTAAAGCTTCAAATTAACCAACTTGCCAAGAGGTTGGAAGGCTCAATCGAATTAAGAGGGAGAGAAACATTCGGCTACACTCGAGAATTGAGAGAGGAGGTGTGTGTGATTTGTGAGGCAAGACATTCACGAAGGAATGCCCGATGATAACTGCCTACAAAGTGATGCTTTAAGAGTAAGTGGAAGCGGTAGGATCTTTTAAAGGTAATTTTAATTGCCCTTAGGGAATTTACTCTAACCCTTCATTGCGGAACCATTCCGATTTTAATTATGGGATACCACACGCAATGTTGAATCCTAATTCACATCCTGCCCCTCCTCCGCCACCGCTCCAGCATTTCAATCAAGCTCCATCGATGCAAACACAACCTCCTACGCCTTATATCACCCTACCGCGTAGAAATCTCAAAGATAATTTAAACCAATTTATGCAAACTCAGTCGGCGATGCATGCTCAAAACACCCCAAGTTTCACCGAATTAAAGGCGTAGTTGTCTAAGTTGCAATCCTCCTTAAGTGTCCAAGATAAGGGCAAGTTTTCGGCCCAAGGCTAAAGATCTCCCCAGGTCAAAATAGTGTTATCTCTACTTCCAACCATAATAAAGAGAAATGTCAAGCCATTACCACTCTATGTAGTGGGAGAGTCATTGATTTATCACCTCCTCCACACGATGAGCTAAAAGACAAGGAGGTTTTTGCCCGGACTATAGAGGCCAAAGACGCCCCCTTGAATTAAAGTGAAAATGATGACACTATTAGGCCTGAGGTTGTAGTGAAACCGATCACTTCTTCTCCTTTCGATCAATGGTTGATTCCTCCTCCTAAAGGAGCCTCCCGTGAAGATGTGCTAAATCAAGTCAAGTTAAATTTTCCTTTTCTTGAGGCAATCAAGCAAATTCCCGCCTATGCAAAGTTCCTTAAAGACTCATTGACGGTGAAATGTAGATTAAAGGTGAAAAAGAATGTTTTCCTAGTATGAAACGTGAGCTCAATCCTTTTGAGTGACCTCCCACCGAAATTTAAAGATTCGGGTGCATCGATCATTTCGTGAATCATTGGAGAGAACCGCATCGAGAGAGCCTATTAGATTTAGGGGAGAGTGTTAACATTATCCCTTACTCCATCTATAAATAATTATATTTAGGGAACCTCAAGCCTACTAAGATTACTCTCCAACTCGCGGACTGTATCATAAAGATGCCTCGAGGGATTATTGAGGACATGATAGTCCAAGTGGACACTTTCTACTTCATGGTAGATTTTGTCAATTGGGACACAGAGCCCTCCACTCTCTTGAGTAATCACGTTCTCGTAATTCTTGGCCGCCCAGTATTAGCTAAGACTAACGCACTGATTAGAACTCGAAATGGGAAAATACAACTCACATTCAGGAATATGACGCTTGAAAAAAATATCTTCAACATCGCCAAGCAAATGGGTGATGAGGACGAGTTTCATGAGGTAGATCTTATAGAGGAGGTAGTGGAAGAGCACATCGAGGGAAGTTATAGTGGGGATTCGCTAAGAGCGTTCCTTATTTCGACTAATGAGAGAGATGGGACGTATACTAATTTTGAGCGTAATGTGAGAGAGTTGAGATTGATTTTTGATGAGAGTGGAATTAATGAGAATGTGAGAGATGTTATCTGGGTTTCTAGATTCAAGGAATTACCACCGAAGGAGTCATACATGGTTCCCTTAGATGAAAAATTTCCCACCCTCGAATTAAATAAACTACCCTCAAATATTAAATATGCTTACTTGGGAGAGAATGAGACATTTTTCGTTATTGTCTCCTTGAGCCTAAATAAAGAGAAAGAGGGTAAACTACTAGCTATTTTGAGGAAGAACCGTAGTGATTTTGGTTGGAGCATCACAGATTTGAAGGGTATAAGTCCCCTGATTTGTATCCATAAAATCCACCTCGAAGAGGATGTGAAGCCTTCAAGGGAGATGTAGAGGCGTTTGAATCCTAGGATGAAATATGTCGTGAGGGCAGAGATTATTAAGTTATTGGATGTGGGCATCATTTTCCCCATTTCTAATAGCAAGTGGGTGAGTCCTATTCAAATTGTTCTGAAGAACTCAGGAATTACTGTGGTCGACAACGTAAAGGGTGAACTTATTCCACAACGTACCACCACCGGGTGGTGCGTTTGCATTGACTACTGGAAGCTCAATGCCGGCACTAGGAAAGATCATTTCCTCTTATCTTTTATCAACCAAATGCTAGAGCAAGTAGAGGGACACCCATTTTATTGCTTCCTTGATGGTTATTCTTGGTATAACCAAATTAAGGTAGATGTGCTAGATCAAGAAAATACGACGTTCACATGTCCTTTTGTTATGTTTTCATAAAAATGTATGCCTTTTGGATTATGAAATGCACCCGCGACCTTTCAAAGGTTCATGCTTAGTCTTTTTAGTGATATGGTCGAAATGGGCCTTGAGGTTTTATGGATGACTTTAGTGTCTTTGGTCCCTCTTTTGACCATTGCCTCGCTAATATTGAAAAATTGTTAGACCGTTGTGTGGAAGAAAATTTGGTACTAAATTGGGAGAAGTGCCATTTTATGGTTACCGAAGGCATAGTTCTTGGCCACATCGTTTCGTCTATAGGTATTGAGGTAGATAGGGAGAAAATTGACGTCATTGCCGAACTTCCCCCACCTAAGTCACTAAAGGATGTGCACTATTTCTTGGGCCATGCGGGTTTCTATAGTAGCTTTATTAAGGACTTTAATGCCATTTCTAGGACCTTAAGCAACCTACTTTTGAAAGACGCCCCATTTGAGTTGAATGAAGCATGCCAAAAAACTTTTGGAAAATTAAAAAGCATGCTTGTTTTAGTTCCTATTATGCAAGTTCCGGATTGGTCCCTTCCATTTGAGCTTATGTGTGATGTGAGTGATTATGAAATTGGGGATATTTTGGGACAAAAAAAAGATAAGAAGGCTCACGTCATCTACTATGCTAGCCGGACCTTAACCGAACCATAACTTAACTACTCCACCACGGAGAAAGAATTGCTAGCCGTAATCTTCACCCTAGACAAATTCTGCTCTTACCTTATTGTTTCGCCCTTTATATGATTCACCGACCACACGGATCTTAAGTATTTCCTTTCCAAAAAGGATGCTAAATCGCGCCTCATAAGGTGGATCCTAGTTCTACAAGAATTCAATCTGTCCATAAAAGATAAGAAATGAGTAGAAAACGTTGTAGCCGACCATTTATTGAGTTTTTGTCTGACGTACCTAGTGATCCCATACCCATAGACGAATACTTCCCAGATGAGAAATTATTTGTCACTTTTTCTCTCCCCTAGTTTTCGAATATAATGAATTATCTTGTCAGGGGGCCGTTCCTCCCAATTGGACACCGCAAGAGAAAAAAAAGTTCGTCACTTGGTCGCACAAGTTCTTCATGATGATCCCTATTTATTCAAATATTGCAAGGACCAAATCATCTGAAGATGTTTACCAGATGATGAGATACCTAACATCATCTATTTTTGTCATATAGAAGATTATGGAGGCCATTTTTATACAAATACGATGGCCACTAAGATTATTCAAAACGGTCTCTATTGGCCCACAATCTTCCAGGATAGTGCTTATTGCAAATCTTACAACAGATGCCAAAGGATGGGATCCATCACTCGACAAGACATGATGCTATTGACCTCTATTCTCGTCATCTAGATATTAGACTATTGGGGCATTAACTTTATGGGTCCCTTTACTTCCTCCTTTGGTTTCTTATACATCCTTATAACGGTAGATTATGTGTCCAAATGGGTTGAGTCCATAGTTAGTAGGACAAATGAAAATAAGGTGGTGATAAAGTTCTTACAAGAACACATATTTTCTCGTTTCGAGGGCAATCATTAGTGATAACGGTATGCACTTTTGTAATAAGCCATTTGAGAAACTCATGAGAAAGTACGAGGTCATCCACATGGTTGGGATGACTTATCACCCCAAACAAGCGGGCAATTCGAGCTAGAAAATCATGAGATTAAGCAAATTCTTGAGAAGACCGTTGATCCTAACCGAAAGGATTGGTCTCTTCAGTTAAACGATGTGTTATGGGCTTACCAAATCGCTTATAAGAACCCCCTAGGGATGTTTCCATTTTGCTTTGTCTATGGCAAGACTTTTCATCTCCCCGTGGAGCTTGATCATAAGGTGTATTGGGCAATCAAGAGGTTGAACTATAATTTGGATCAAGCCAGTGAAGCACGCAAGCTTCAATTGCATGAGTTGTAAGAAATACACAACGATGCGTATGAAAGTGCCAAAATATCCAAAGAAAGGATGAAACTCGCGCATGAGTGAAATATCCATTGAAAGGAGTTTAATATGAGTAAAAAATTTCTCCTATACAACTCTCGATTACACTTGTTTCCTAGAAAGCTACGTTCACGGTGGACCGTCCCCTTTGTAGTGATAGAGGTGTTTCTCTCTTAAGATATTGAGTTAGAAAACCCGAAGGGGGCAACACGTTTAAGGTTAACAGACAATGCTTAAATCCACATCTTGAAGCATTCGTTGAGGAAGCCAACACAATTTGGTTGTCGGACCCCATATAGAGTAGAGTGAGTAGGTTGAGAAATCATCGCACTTCCAACGTGTATGGGGTGATTCTCATTGTACCATAACGAGTCGTGTTAGATTATATTTGAAGGGGTCCGTGAGTTTCAAGTTAAAAAGGTTAGGAGCTTCATTGCTCTACACGTGAGAGCGTAAAGTGACCTAAGGAGAGTTTGTAAGGTATTTCGAGCTAAAATTTGGGTAGAAAAATGTTGGTAATTGTTCGAGAGTCAAGTGGGAAGTGTTACAACACTTAGTTTTCGAGAGAGTTTAAAAAAAAATGGGGGAGCCTCACTGGAATTGCAAATTGGTTCGCCCTGGCCTTCTTTATAGGGTCAAACAAGTTCAGGCATATCAGTTCGTAACAATTAAATGGTGCGAACCGGTTAAAAAATCTGGGCAGCTAAGATTCATCTCCCTTCTTTTTTTTCCCTCACTCTTCAATATCGACATTCGTTTCCCCTCCTATCCGAAATTTTACCATCCAAAACATCCCTTCAACCACATTCATTCCCCTTTTCACCTCCCTCCAACCGTCCCCCCATTGATTCCCCTTCCACCAAAATCCACCCCTCCTCCACTATAAAATCCACACCACCTACACCATTCCACCCACTGCTTCCATACTCTCCAAATTTCTTCTCCTCCCAAATCAATTCCAGTTTCCATCCCATGGATAATCGTGACCCCGTAATTGAGAAATACGAATCCCATGACATTTTGGATGAAAGGAATGTCGATGTTTTCCATTCGATCCAAGAACGGAATTGGGTCTACCAACACTACACCGTTGCCCGACCCTGCACATTGAGCGACAAGTCTTTTGGAACCAACTTCCTAACGACTTAATTGCTCTCTTTAACTGCATCGGGTGGTCCCTCTATTTGTCCACCTTGGATAAGGCGGTGTGGCCCGAGGAGTGTCGTTATTTGTATGACACTCTTGTAAAAATTGATAGCTCGACATGCGAGGAACGAGTCGACTACCAACATGTTCCTTTCTCATGACAGTAGGTCTTCGACAGATTATGGGAAAAATGAGTCACCGCCCCCGCCCAATATGACTATCCCACTGCGGGGGCCGACCTCGACAAGCACACATGCCTCGCTCGTATTTCCCTCGATCACAACTGGGTTAAGGGCTCATTTTTGATAGGGTATTTCGCTGAGCGAGAGCATTTTACATTTCTTATCACGTGAAGTTCCATCCTCTAAACCTCTAACAATTCTACGTTACGGGTCCACCATGCCAATTTTTATTACTATCTCCTCGATGATGCCTCCCGTATCCACCTTGGCACTTTTATGTATAATGAAATCATTCATGTCGCCTATGACAAAACTGTCCATGCATCCCTTCCTTACGGTTGTTTTATAACTTCTCTACTTAGAGATGCCGAAATTGATCCACCCATTGCCACTAGATGTCTATTGATAGCCATTGGGAACGAATCCATCACTCGGAGCATGCGACAAATGGATGTTGTTCGCCTACCTCCACCAGTGAAGGAGGAGGATGTCGAGATGGGGGAAGAGGAAGAAGAAGAATACGATGAGGCGACAAATCCAAATTATGAGCCCAACTCGAAGGGGTTTTATCACCGTATTTATGCATTGGAGGGTCGTTTTGATACTTTCACGAGCAATTACCATTGAGATACTATAATGATGATGCGGCTACAGGCGGAGATGTATCGCTTGCAAGTGGGTCCGGATGTCTCACTCCTAACATATTTTTATAATCCTTATTCCCCGGACCCTAATGCACCTAACACGTCCCAAAGGCCACCCCAGTACCCCTCCATTTTCCCGTGTTAATGTTTCTTCATATTATGTAGTTCTTTGTATGCTTCATTCTAATTTTTGTTTGGCAAAGACTATGTAATCCTATCCTTCTTTCTTGCTTTGTAATAGGTAGTTGTTTGTAATACAATCACAGTTTGCATTTTGATATTTGTTACTTTTTATTCCGCACTCTTCTTTTTATTTTAGATTTTAGTCCTTGTCATTGAGGACAATGCACAAGTCTAAGTTGTGTGTGCAGAAAATTTTACAAAAATTCCAAAAAAAAATTTAAAAAAATTCAAAAAAGCCAAAAATATTTTTCTTTAAAATAAATAAAAATTGGAGTTTAAAATATTCAAAGATATCACTAAAAATTTGTTTGAAGTCTCAAATTGTAAAAAAAATCGATGCTTCGAAATTGACCAAAAATGGAAATTGAGCGAAAATTGACGACTTTACGAATAAGTACGGAGATTAATTAACCCTGTGAGATTTCGAGTCTATCATTTTTTCGAGTAATTAAATCATTCCGAGTTAAAAATGAACTCAAAGTTCAATTTAGACATAAAAAAGTCATTGAAGATCTCTATTCCTTTGTTTTGATTGGTTACGAGAAACGAGTGAGATGTTGTCTTGAACACGCGCTGAAATATCTCTAAATTAAATGAATCTCAAGACGCATAGATAAATGACGTTAGGCCATTGTTTGTTACCCAAAAATATAAGCCATAAAAAATTCGAGAAAAATGATCCATTTTGCAAACCCAATTGAGCAAAAAAAATTCCCAATTCGTTTGATAACCCGAAAAGCCCATGTAGCCCGGAGTTGTCAAAATCGAAAAATTCACCGATAAAGTTCCAACGGTGCAATAAAAGGGGTAAGAAAAATAGCAAGAAAAAAATAGAAAATCATGGGGAAAAAATGGGGAAAAAGAGCAAATGCCCGAAAAAGTGCCTAAGGACATCGTAAGTAAAATTTTCCAACTCCAAATCCCCCCAAACCATTCCCATTTTACCCAATGCACCTGACAACCCGAGAAAGTCATAACCGAGTTCGAATATCGACATTAATTACCGCGTGGATAGCTAAGACACAAAAATATAACAATAGATATTAATTGATGTGAATAAGAGGCGATGTTTCCCGTTTTCCTATAACCATAATTCGATGATGAGATCTATTCACCTTAAATATTTCGTCTTTTAAGTTGTGTGCGTGAATTCATGTTCCATTACATTTATTCTTAAAAATCACGCACGCCGAGACAACTAGCCAGATTTCGATAGATTCATTTGTGAGTGTATCTCATGAGAATTGAACAAAACAAATTTTTGGAAAGTAACGTAATGATCACTCTGTGGAAGTTAATGGTTTAAATTATTGGCTTTGCAGACACACACACACACACACACACACACTACAAATTAAGACTCTTGAATATCAATTTACGATGAATTTTTTGGGTCAGTTTAAATTGTACAAATTTTATGTTTTTGATACTTCTTTGAGTCGAAAACCAAATTTTGTGGGTATATTCACTACAAACCCTCACGAGACAGCATTCGTCCTACTAGGGTAACCTAGGGGTTTAACGACTTATTGCAAATGCTAAATGCAATCGCTCGTCGCCAAAAAAGACATTCTATCCCCAATAAAATGTTTTCCAAGTGTTTAAACCATGCTATGATTCTTTTACATTGCCCAGGACGATCAAAGTTCTAAGTTAGGGGGGTTTGATTAGGCATAAATTCTTCATATTTATCCCAGTAATTTAGCCACATTTATTATCCCGTGCGATGTTAATTTGATGATTTTATCTCATATAACTGCTATTGAACCCTTCTTGTAAGTATAGTGTTTCTTGCATTTCTCTTATATTTTACAGGTATTTCATGCACATGAAAGTAAGAGAGAAATCAGAATGATAACCGAAAAGCTATGAAGGAAAGTCAAGGTCAAATTCGTAATTATACAACCAAAATTCGAATACAGAACCTAAGAGAATTTGAATACATCAAGTTCACAAGTACATAGGAAGAAACGACATCTAAATACGAGCCTCGGTTGAAAAGATATGAGCATATGAAGATAAGAGGAATTCAAGGAAGAAAAGAGGAAAATTTAAGGTTTGAACCGGTTTGTTCCCAAAGGGGAACCGGTTCGGTTTAGCGAGAAGAATTGGTCTCTCCACTGGAATCATAAATCGGTTCGCCCATTCCCTAAGGCCAACTCGGACCGGTTCGAAGATTTGACGAAATTTACATTTTTATCCGTGTAAAAATTAGAGTTGTGCATATTTATATTTCTTAAAAAAAGTTGTATTTAGATATATTTTTTATTCTAGACCTAGTTTAGTTAGTTTTTGACCTAGTTTAGATCGATCTTGGAGGCAAGAAACCCTTGAAGCAATAATTATTAATACATCATCATCTTCTTCATATTTTATCTGGTATTCTTCAATACAAGTATAATTCTCCTAGTGCTTTTAAGATTTGTCTTATTTCTAGAATATTCTCCTTTACTTTCTTGCTATAAATCATTTATATATGTTTACTTGCAATCTTCACCTAATAATGAATTCATGCAACGTAGAAACCATGCGTAATCGTAACTACACCATGTCCGGATAAGTTCTTAGAGGGGGTTGGTGTACATGAACCCGACCTAGGTATTACGGATGAACTTAAAATTGGATAAAGTTTAATTACTAATTTAAAGGTTTGAAATCTTGTAGAAGTGACTGTTGTATGTCTTTTAATTCCATTTACCCTAGGTAACCGGAATGCTTAAGAATATCATACGAGTTTTGATAATTGACCATTCACATTAAATATGATTTTTGATTTGATATTGTGAGGAGTAAAGTCCACATATGTGCAATGCTTAGAAAATAATTTAATGTTTCTTTGAATTATGAATTAAATTCTCAAAGGTTTTATGTCCAAAGTAATTACCGAAGGTTCGGGGGAACTCCAACTCTATTTTCTCACATAAATTAAAATCAAACTTCTTGCATGCATTGTTGATTCTCAGTCTTTACTTAAAATTGCAATAGTTGATAGAATTTTCCCAAAAAAATCATCTTTTCATTTCTTTCTCCGAGTCAATTGTGAGGTTATTCATATTTCTTATTCGTCGTTACGTTCTTCATGCTATTACCTAAGTTTGATACCCTACTTGCTCGAATTATTACTTACGTGACCGATTTACACTTGAACCGAAATTGGGACGTACTAGAGACAAATTTTGAGTCGCGTCATTGGGTAGGAGATGTAGGCGGATTTATGGTAAGGGTATGGTCTTTGGGTTGGAGTAAAGGATGAAGGAGGTGGTGGATTGAGTTTAGGGGCTGCTACGAATTAGGTAGTCGACGGGTGAGGGAAGCAGAGGAACGTTAACAGGTAGTGTGCGTGTGTTATTGAGGGAGTAAAGCAATGTAGGGGCAAGTGACCAAGATGTACTTTTTCTAGGCAAAATACATCTTAGTGCTCACTGTTTTAGATGTCTCAAAAAAGTAAAAATGACACAGATTTCACCAAAAACTATGTCTACCAACTCAAGAGATTTTCAGATATTGCCATTCATCCATCCAAAAATTGTGATTTTTTATCAAAAAAATTTCTTCGTCAGTAATATTTTAAGTGATTAAAATGACCCCTTAAGACTAATTGTCCCCAAACACCGAAAATTCAAAAAAATTCAAAAAGTGAATTTAATCACGGCAAAAACTTTTAACAACTCAAAAAATTGAAATTTCATCACGTGACTGAAAACAAGTCCCAAAAGACAAATTTCCCAACTTGATTAGAACACCACAACCCAAAAATGTAAAAATTTACTAACCTGACCCACTGGTTAAAAAATATCATCGCAACCCCCGTAAGATTTATAAATGACCAAAAATAACCATCATTTCCCCAAATGATCACAATTAGCAAAAATTACCACATTGCCCCTAATATGGAAAATTGACTCTTATGCCCTCACACTCATGAATGAAACAAATTTGGAAGGATGCGTTCAATAATTTTGTAAAATAGTTGCAGTAATATACATAAGTGAAGAAAATAGAATCACTCATTCCTACGGGTAGTGACAAGGGTCCACCCCAAATTCGAAACATCCATAACTTCATAGACCAAAATACAAAAAAATTGAGGGTCGTTCCAAAATATGAGCGTCATAAAAAACAAATGACCCAAAAAAGTTCACCGATATGACATGATGGGGAAAATTGTTGATCCGGTGGTGAGTTTGCCAAATTTAAGACAAATGGATAACAAGCTATAATATGTATTTCCGGTTCTAAATCCAACGATGTAATGAGATAGACTTTACGGAACGTACATGAGATAAAATATAACATGGAATCATTGTCTTTGAAGAAATGTTCCCCAAATTGATTTAAACAACCCCCAAAGATGTCATCTCGTTCAATGCAAAATAAGTAACACAAATGTAATCCGTCTCCATAAATATGAGTGACTTATTTTATTTTTTACTTTTTTTTGGGGGTGGGGGAAGTATTAAGTTATAATGTTGTAACTCATCAATGCACCATATTCTCATAACTTCCTCAACTAAGGTATTTGATTCCAAAAATGGACATTCTTGTTTAAACTCCATGTGAGGTGAAAACCAAATGAGATCCTTGGTTGCTGATGGGGGTTCAATGGAACTTGGTGGTGGTCCACATTGGGGAAAACTCCCGTGAAAACACTCTCTGACCCTTCTATCACTGAGAAAAATAGTCAATGATAATTGACGATGCATTTAACTCCAAACCAAGATGAGGTATCTTACGAAAAGTACAACAGTAAAAGGTAGCAATAAAAGGAGACATAATTTTCTCATGAAAAATGGGAGCGACACATGGGTGTAAATCCTCAACTAGGTCCTCAAAATTCTCGACCTAATATATATTAGCAAAACCCCATCACTGATATTATTATCATCCTCATCCTCACAAAGTGGTGGCTTAGCAATGTTAAAAATGTTCAACTCAATCTTCATATTACCAAATGATAATTTCATCAACCCATTTCAACAATTAATAGTAGCATCCGAAGTAACCAAAAATGGGATGCCTAAAATGACTGGAATTTGTGACTCCACATTTTCTACCAGTTGGGTATCCAACACGACAAAGTCAACAAGGAAATATAATTTGTTGACTTGCACCAAGACATCATCAACAATACTATAGGAGATTTGTATCTATCGGTCCGCTAGTTGCAAAGGGATGTGGGTGGGCTTGAGTTCACCTAACCTAAGTTTTCCATAGACAAAAACGGTAGCAAGTTGACGATAGCTCCTAATTCAAGCAAATCTTTATCGATGTGGTAATTCCCAATGTAACAAAAAATTGTAAGACAATTGGGGTCCTTGTATTTAGGTAGAATCTTGTAATGTATGATTGAACTCACTTGCCTGACTAAAAATGCCTCTTTGCGAACATGAAGCTTGTGCTTCACCGTACACAAATCTTATAAAAATTTAGCATATTCCGGACCTTGCTTAATGGCTTAAAGCAAAGGAATGTTGATTTTCACTTGTTTGAAAATTTCCAAAATATCTGCATTTCGACTTTCTTTTTATGGTGGTTCGAGTCTTTATGGGAAAGGTGTGGGAATGGGATATTTCTCAACCTCAACAAGATCATTTTTTTCCACATCCAATCTATCACTATCTTGATTGTTAGATTGCCCCTTGGGCTCTTTTATAATAAAAGGAATATTCTTTTAAATAATTTTTCCACTTCTTAAGGTAGTTATAGATTTATCATGTTTCAGTTGGATATCATTTGGATATGTGGAACCTATCACCATTTGACCTTTAAGGTTGAGTTTAGGTTGAGCTGGAAATTTTCCTTTTTCTAGAACAATCATGGGTGTGGTCAATTGAGATTGAGTGCCTCTAATTTCACTCAACGATTGTTCCTTTCTAACCCAACTCTCTTGGTTATGGGTGTTGATGGAATGTTGGGTTTGCATGAACTATTTTAATGTGTACTCAAGGCACTTAATATGTGGTGGAACATGAGTAGCAGTGGATAAAGAACTTTGATTATGATGATATGGTGGTGGAGGTGGTTGGAAAAATAGTTTTTGTGGTTGGGACGGATAGGATGGATATAGTGGTTGGAATGACGGGGATTGCGCGTGCCCATGATTATTCTTATACCTAAAGTTTGGGTGGTTCCTCCACTCCAAATTATATATCTCATTGTAAGGTGAGGTAAACGATTTCTTCAAGTTGTTCATTACATTTACTTGCTCGTGTAAAACCTGTTTAAAAGCTTGAATGGTGTGGCACTTTTGTGTGGGATGCCCAAGTGCGTCACAAATATCACGCACCTCATCTAAGTCATACCATGGTGTGACCTCATAAATTTTTTAAGCTCCATTGCTTCTCCCTTCTTAGTGAGTTGTGCAATTTTTGCATTAAGCGCATACGCTTCCCTAAGATGGTAAATACCACTCCCCGAGGTGTTAGTGTTGGGCTTAAATGGTAGTGCTCTATCATTGGATTTTTTACCTCCCATGATTGTGATTTATTCACCAACTGATCAAACTATCGCTCGGCTTGCTCGGGGTCCTTGTTCATGAACTCCCCATTACACATTATTTCAACTAATTGCTTAGTTTGGGGAGATAAACCCTCAATAAAGAAATTCAATAATCTATATTGATCATACCCATGGTGTGGGAAAGCATTGCAATGCTCCTTAAATTGTTCCCAACACATATTAAAATTCTCATTCTCTTTTTGGACAAAATTTATTATTTGTAGCCTAAGTGCATTGGTTCTATGTGTGGGAAAGATTTTTTTTCCAAAAATTGAGCTTGCATTTCATTCCAAGTGCCTATTGATAGTGGACACATGGAGTTGAGCCAAGTTTTGGCTCTATCCTTAAGTGAAAATGGGAACAACTTCAACCTTACCACTTTTTCGGTGCACATTTGGTCGAAAAATATTGTGCACACCTCTTCAAACTCCTTAAGGTGATGGTATGGTTGTTAACTCTCAACCCTATGGAATGTGGGCAAGAGTTGTATCATACCATGGTTAAAATTGAAATGACTCGCATTTTGGGGTGGCTCGAGTTAGAGATAATTGCCAAGTGTCCTCATTGGAGGATAATGGGGTGGCTCATTATCTTCCTGTTAACTTAGGCTATCTACCATTGTACTTGTGGTATATGAATAGGTGATAGTGAAGGAAGTGAATTCGGAATCAACATTGGAACTACACTCGAAATCGGGACTAGGAAATATATATCATCCCTACCGGCCCAAGGGTTCATACACAAGAAATATCCACAAGATTCACACTAACTAGTACCTACAACAAAAAATAAGTGAAACAAATTAGATAGTTATATATATATACAAAATTTTTTGAGTTTTTTTCTATTTTTTTCTTTTTATAAAATTAGATTCTAGAATTATAAATTGATAAAATATGTAAATTTTCAATCACCAAAAATGGCACCAAAAATTTGCTTGTGGTTAAAAAGTATTTGTCATTAGCCCAAGTGCAAGCCACAAAATACGTAGTAAATCCTGGTAAGTACGGGATCAAATTCCACGGAGATTGGTAAAACTATTGATCAATTACACTTATAGAGGCATTTTATCAAGCATGTATTGTGAGTATGAAATTAAATGTGAATTTGGTTGAGCTAAATGAAGGTAACTAGAAACTTAACCTAAAAATAACAAGTAATTGAGAATTGAAATGAGAGTGAAGGTTAGGGATCATGGGTTTAATATGCATCTTAACACAAATGATTGATTGACTATAGATATATATTGATTTAGTGAATCCTTATGTGAAATAAAATATCAAGTATGAAGGTTTTAACCAACAATAATAAATTAAGATCTATTATGAACAAATAAAACCAATTGAATCAGAATTGAGGAGATCCACCAACTATCCATGTTGCTTGACAATATGGATGAACATACGTCCCTACAATATTGACTTAACTTTACCAATCAATACACTCTACAATCAATCTATGACAATTTAAACGTGAGTCATATTAAATGCACTACCCTAACCATATAGATATAGTAATCCAAAGTTGAGAATACAAAAGAAATAAAAATGTAGAGAAAGCAAGTCATAGATCTTCAATGAAAATAGTGCTTCAATCTCCAATTATCTTCAAAGTTGGTAAAATTCGTTCCTCTTTCTCTCTCTTGAACTTTCCAACTACAAAGTATTAACTATCCCTAAGCTAAGAATGGTGTAAAAAGTTCTACCAAAGGCTTAAAATATGATATCTTAAAACTAAAATCCTGTAATGGCATTGTTGTACTTTTTTGGTGAAGGAAAATACATCCTGCTATAGCAAAATACATCGTGACAGGGCAAAATACATCTTTACAGGAGCAAAATACATCCTAAGAATGGAAAATACATCTTGATAGGGCAAAATAGATATTGCTCTGTGCTGTCCAAAATGCCTAAAAATCATCTAAAACTCCTCTAATCCTTCTTTGAAGAGTTGGACATCCTCTTTTAAAGCTAGGACATGCCTTTTTGTGGGAAATGAGATTCGCTTCACATGTAGAATGCTTTCACGATCCTACAAAAGCATACACTTATAGTCAAATAATATATAACATTCAAATAAAATGTATGCACATAAAAAAAGCTTAAAGCGTTGGAACTAAGGCCTCAAGGAATATGTATTGTCCATATATATCACAATTTATGTGCAAAATTGGGCTTTAAGCAGTTTACGGCCAAGGGGTGGTCTTATAAATATTTGTATTTATCCTATTTAGGTGGATGTCCAATCCTATTACGACTCTATTATCTTGTACAATAAATAATGGGTGACCCCACATTATTGTTACAACAATTAATGAGAAACTTTTCCTCTCTATAAGTTTCTCCATGTGACCTCTTAACAAAAACATATTTATACTCCTCAAAAATTTTATTTTGTTGTGGTGTAATTGGCCTTTTTGCAACAGGCTAATTGTCACATCATGTAAGTTTGCGTGACAATTGGAATACCGTAGCTCACTTCGTACATATTACCCATTGAATGTTTGAGCGACACTTTATCAGTCATCCAAATATTTCTCTTAACCATTCGTTATCAAGGAGGTTCATTGGCTGTCGACACACCAACTTGCACGGTGCGGGTTCATCGCACACTACCCAACGTGCCATTAACGATTTGGAATTCAGATGGGATGGATATTATGCAGGCTCCCCCCATTCAGTCCTCTCCAGATACACACTCATCACAACGAACTTTTAACAACGAGGTATGTACATTGTTCAATTTTTATTTTCGTATTACATTTAATTATTTAGTCATTTGATAAATATATTCGTTTGGTGATTTAATTAAATTAATTTAAATTATAAAATTGTTTAGGAATTTAAGAAAAAATTATTTAGATGGTTAATAAATTACTTTTTAATATTTAGAAATAATTATAGGTTTCGTTGTGCAATATGATATGTATATTTATTGTGGCATGATATGGAACATCGGGTCTGTAATACCCCATAATTTAAAGTAAATTAAATAAACTATACTTGTGAATATTTGTGTGTATTTATTTGCAGTGACTGGTGACATCACTTTAATTATGTCATTATTCATTATTATTTGAAATTCAATTGAATTTAAAACACGGTAATGAAATAATAATTATCCAATGAATAAAACTAATAATGTTGGTGGGATAATTCGAGTGACTTTAGTGAAACGTAGAATGCCTGATTATACTTTAAAAGGTTAGGTTTTACGGCCCATGGGTTATTACGTGGCTTGTTATAGACTTTGGGATATTTGGAATCAGTTTTGGTCTCAATGGATCATGACCCATATGGAGTCTAACCGTAATTTCATGATGAACATTATGAAATATGGTTTAGGCTTGAACTTAATCACTTTTTACATCTTAGAAGTGAACCCTGTAACTAAGGAGAAGAGGTTAAGGGAATAAAAAGATGAATTGGGGATTTTAGCTTGGGAATTTAACCTACTGTAATTAGAGGCAAGTTTATTTAATATAATTGTATAATTGAGATTGTTAATTAGTCACGAATATTATGTATTAACTCTTGTTATAGGTATACATTCTAGCATTATTATGGCCGTTAGTTATCATATTTAATCTCGTATACATTATAACCTTTGTCCTCAATATATATATATATATATATATATATATATATATATATATATATATATATATATATATATATATATATATATATATATATTCTATGCTTTCAATGTTCATTTGAGTTTTGCAGGTATTAGAATGCTAAGCGGTGCAATTGTGTGATTTTTGAGAAAGTTTTAATGTAATACGCAATTTCAGAGGTATTTTATTCAATTGTGCATTTGAGCTCCGTGCCTGAACTTTGCATAGAAGTTGTAGCTCTCCGAGTTATCTTCACGTATCCACCGACGATGCGTTAATTTGATTCCTAACGGTCAAATTATCTTTTTCCTGAAGTTCTTTTGTACTTGAATTAAAAAGAGGATTTATGCCAAAACAGGGGAACGATCGACCCATCTAACTCCAACAGTCGATCGGTGATGTTGAATTTACCTATAATTTTAACCAGTGGGTTTGTTTCCCAACCAGTGACCGATCGCTCATATGACCGATTGACCGGTCCTATTAGATACTCGATTCTAATAGTGGTTTTAGTTGTTTGGTTTGGTTTTGATTTTGATTCCCCTTACTATAAGTAGCAAGTGTTTTTTTTTGTAATCATCTTGGTTTGTCTTATTTTAGAGATTGTAAGATATATTTTTACCACCTTATGATAAATCATCTAAAAATATAAAAAAAGAGAAATATCCCACATCCAACAGGAAATAATAAAATATGTTTGGAAATCAAAACACTAGAGGGTCGTGGAACATTCGGGTCACGCACATCATATGGGTTCCTGAAATAACTCGGCACTGGCATGTCTAGACCATGCTAGTGTAAATAGAGGCCCCTCATCATGTTCTACATCAACAAAAACTCCTAGCACTGCTCGGAATAGTCCCGGTCAAGGCAAGACTCCAGTGTAGTCCATCTCATACGAGTCTCTTCCCATCGATGATATGAAAGTGCCTTGAACATCGCAAAGCAAACGTCGGGGATATAGAGCATTCTCCTACACGGGAACTTGTTTAGCCTTCCTAACCTCATCTTCCTCGCCCGAGTCTTCTTTCACTGCCCTTACCCTCTTCTGAACAAGTGGCTATCCCCAGTAATGACATAATAATACTCGATATTTAATCTATCTAGAGGCTTTTTAGGTTTCATCTTTCGATCGCTAGGGTACTCAAGATATTTAGCAGCACGACACAGATAAGTAATCAAACCGAGCAAAAGAAGGGAATAATTCCAAACCCATTCCTTTGCAGTAATGTACATTTAATCCAGGAAGTAGTCAGATAGAATCATGTTACCTGAATGATTCAACAACGCATAGAAAAAGGTGACGTACTTGTGACGAACCTCAGATCGATTATTGGTCGCTATAAAATAATGTACATTGATGTAGTGCAGCAGTAGTGGCAGTTCCTTCATTCAAGCAGAGATGAACATCTTCTTTTTTCACATTTGGCCAGGTGCCAAGTACTTAATCGGAGCATCTAAGTTAAATGTTGACTCGTCATTCATAGTCACAAACTTTTTTGGGTCTGCAACATTGTCCATCCAGTGGGAGAAATCATTCCTTATGAAGGTGATCCTCACTCCCCTCACACAGGTTTCATGGTAAACCTTTTTTCCTTTAGCTTGAACCATAAAAGAGTAGGATTGGCCCACCAACCCTTCATTAATATCTGGTTTCTGAATAAAAAGGCCTCCAAATTAAACTGGTGAAGAATGTCTAGTGCCCTAGGAGGTATATCCTCTAGTTCCCAAGTAAAATTACTAGATAACGGGTGCTTGTGGGTTCGACATTATGCTTCGAACCATTATTTTTCTTACGTATATCAGAAGACTTCAAAACCCAGGTGGGTTTCATCGGGTCGAGTGATATTTCTCAATGTCACCCACGTATACCTACAAAATAGAAATTGATACAATAATGCATATTTTAGGCTAATTTTAAAGAACTACAAGGTGAAGATGAAAAAATGTCATCCGATCGACATTGTGAGTTACAGTAAGTGATTAACATCCCAAATGAGGTCCAAATGGTGTAAAACATTTGAGAAAGAGTGAGAAGCATGCGATAATACATCCAATATGAGAAATGAAGTTAGGTTAGGCATTTGAACATACAGACGGTATGCAAGATGTCAAAATGAGAGATGGAATGAAATTTGAACCAACATCACCCTCATTTATGAATAAATTTAGGGTTAAATCATATTATGGGTGTTCATGAATGAGTTTCAACCAAAGTATATCAATTAATAGGAGCGAAGTGTTGGACACATTTACAAGGTTTAAGAATTTTCAAACATTCAACATTATCATGCAAAATTCAAGAATTCCATAAAACAATGATATTCAACCCAATTTATTCACTCATCAAACAACAAAATAAACACATTATATTATTTTTGTATATGAGAAAAATATCATTTGAATGCCCAAATTTGGAATTTGGGACTAAAAACTCCAATACCGTCCACAAACTGTAAAAATGCATCCACTTTCAATCCATGAATAAGTAATCATTAACCAAGTATACATAATGAGAATGTAATTTAGTGCAATATGTGTATATGTGGTGATATTATTGATAAAGTGATAATAAATCACGGGTTGCATGCATGTAGACAAGCTAAACCATACATTAGAAAATATCCCTAGATTATGCCAAATACCTAACTAAAACATCAAATAACCGGTGTAAATAGAAAGAATTCGTACATTTGATCTTTAGAAATGGAGTTAATTTGGTGGGTAGAAGAAATGGAGTTAATTAAGGGTGGAAAACTAGGGCTCGAAATAGGACGTTTCTGGTATAGGAGATGAGAGATGTGTGAAGAAAAGGTGAAGTTATAAGGGTAAGGGAAATGATGTAATACCCCGTATTTTTATGGCTTTTAAATTGAAGATTTATTAAATTTAATTGAGATAAATTAATTTAATATTAATTCGAAAATTTATTTTAAATATTTATTAGCGTGATAAGAGTTAGTAATTGTTGGAAATTTGTTTAATATTACTTAATGAGCAAAGTAATATATAAAATTGAATTTATTAAAATTATCGCGAGTGAATAATACGACAATTATGGAAATTAAGTCGGGACGCGCATGTGTCGTGTCAGGACTAAATTATTATAATAAAAAGTGAATAAATTATAAGTGGCCCATATGGTCATTTTGAGTTCTCCAACGTGTCCAGAAGGGTCGAGATAGTCAGAAAAGTATACCCGAGATTTTAGTTTGGGTCTTGGGATATTTTTAGGCCTAACCGACAACCCGAGAGGGCATTTTAGTAATTAGCCATTTTTAGGATTAATTATGGACGAAAATAGTAGGTTTATATATGATGAATTTAGAGTCCTCGAGGGTTAGGGAGTTATAAATTTACAGAGGGGATAAGTTAGATAGAAGAGGGAGACCTTCCAAGGAGGAGAACCCCCAATTGACAACCTTTTTGCTAGATTCCACCACCGCGGCGTAGATCGGGAAATAAGGATCGCAGTCATACCCATCAACACCTGGAAATCAGACTTCCATCTCCAAGTCAAGTATCTATCTTGCTGATTCCTAGTTAATATTTCACCCATGTTAGATTAGGAATGGTGAATACATGTTTTTATTGAAGAATTATATGATTTAGAAAATTTAAATCGCATGTTTTAGGAGTAATGCATGTAGTTTGGAACCCTTGGCATATGTAGAGGATCACCCAAGAATTTTTAATGATTTAGTAGAAAGAAATCTAGAAAAATATTGAGCATGTTGGAATTTATGATAAAACTAGGGTTCATGATAATTCTACTGAATTTGTCCTTTTAAATCCATGCCTTTGATGAATTCGTACATGTTTTACGTAGGAAATCATGTAGATAGGTTGGCATAACTCTTGGTTTAATTGTTTGGGAGTTTGGGATGAATTAAGCATGATTTAGAGGTTGAAAGGTGATGAAACCCGTAGGTTGGAATAGCAGAATCTAGGCAAGAACTGCTTGATCGATCAATCGACCCCTTTTCATCGAATGATCGACCCCTCCTGGAAATTGAATATTTTTCCCTTTTTAATTAATTTGGTTAAAATATGTAAGATCCATTTGGATATCATTCAAAGATTATAATGGGTCATGAAGAGGACCTGTAAGATCTAAGTAGGTTCTGGTGGATGAAATTTTATACGAGATGAAATCGCGGGATAACGAGGGTATGGCATTTTTTAGAAATTGTTACGTCAAGTAAGGTATTGAGGGATTCGAGAAAGACTTAGACCATCATGGGAGTAAGGGTATATGTACTGAATTTACCTGTAGGAAGATAAAACACTTCTAGGGACGAGATGTAATTATAAAATGGTTATAATTGAGAATGAAAAGAGATGAGTTCATTATGTGTAAGAATTGGGTAATTTGTACTACGCACGATTAAACTATTGTTATAGGTCGCGAGCAAACCTAATTGAAAGATATGAATATTTATACATATAACGGATTGATTGTGTATATATATATTGTATATATCTCGGTGTATAATCATACCCGCACTAATTGCTATCACGGAGGTTACCGTGCTGGGACAGTCTTATCTCGATGGGACCTTTGTGGGGGATATTGAGTCGTACCCGAGAACATAGGATTCCTTGATACAGGCTATCTGAGAATGATAGTCAGACGGTCCTAAGAGACGTGAGGGTATGTGATGACCTCTTAGTGACTTGGAACTATTCTTCGCCTCCATTTTGTGTGTATTGTGTTGATACAGTTCGAGAGTGATTCCGAACTTGTATTTCCCTTGTACGAGGTATACGGGGACTTGATAGCAGAGTATGCTAGTACGATAGATTTTATGTGGGGTTTCGATTAGTATATATATTGTATGAGTGATTAATATATATACCGATACCTGAGGTTTTTCTATTGTGCATATAAGTAGATAAGTAATTGAATAAATGCTCCTAATCATAGTAAGGGTTCGAAACCTCACAGTATTAAGAAATACATAATTGACTTCAATAACCTTTAAGTAGATGTTATCTTAATTTAATGATCTTGTGAATCAGAGTTTATGGGAGGAGTATAGAGTAAGACTTATGAGTTATTTAGTAATACGATAGGCGTGCACCCTAGATGAGAGGTGAGAATTCTCAAGAGAGTGTCCTGTACTAACATGGTTATCATATTAGCTAGTAAGCATTTTAAATACTTGCTAAACCATTTTAAAACTGTTTTACACTCGGGCTCTGATCCGTTTCCTGTTATTTTTCCTTCTCTTGTGTGTGTGTGTGTGTGTGTGTATATATATATATATATATATATATATATATATATATATATATATATATATTACAGGTGCTCAGCCACAGGGCCGTCAAGTGTAGATTCATTTGACTGGACGTGCTGCAGCTTGTGTGGGAGTTGCAGGTCATTGCAATAGATGCTTCCTCCTTTGGCTCCTCAGATTTCTATTTAATTCTTTTAGTTAGGGCATGTGTCGCCCATTTCCAGACTCTTATTTAGACTTTATAGGGATTTCATACACTGCCATCATTTCAGTATTTTGTTTTCATTTGGGATTATATTATCTATCACATTGTCAGTGGTCGTGGTTATTTATTTGAATTTGAGTAATCTAGTTGGCATGTTTCGTTGGATGATTAGTATCTTTATCGTTTGTATTATTCATAAATTAGTTTATGCTTAAAACATTTTTACTACGTAATTTAATAAATAAAATCATTTAAATTATTTTGACACTTAGCTTAATTATTTAGGGTGATTAAATAGGAAAAAATATTTTTGACAGTGATGCTAATAATGAACCACACCGTTCACCTTGATTTTTAATTTAATAAATAACTGATCACCCGATATTTAGTTAGGCGGGGCATTACAAATGAATCGATTGATTTTGAATAACTAAAGCTACTGGTCGACTAGTCCTTGAAAATAAGCCTAGGGATGTAGGCAATGTTGAATAAATGGGAACACTGATCGACCATGGGCTGACTGGTCAATCAGGCGCACAGTAAAAATGGCTTCTATCTTATTTACAAGGAAAAATATAAACCACCGATCGATCGCGGTATTAGGTCCGGTTTCTGGCTAACTTCTGCACTTTGAAAAAAAGGGACCTTTCTAGGATGGAAGGGTGGTGGATGGGAAAGGGTAAGAAAACTTAGTATGGTTTCACGTAAGTAGATATAATATGAGTGCGATAACAAATGATTGCTAAGGATTTAAAAAAATACAATCCAAAAATAGAATGATCGGAATCGTACTTTGTGGTGTCGAATGAGGGGCCCACAGGAGGGTCTTCAAGTGGGATCTTAGCAAGCTCGACATTGAATCCCTCGAGGTAAGGCTTAATACTTTGCTTATTCACCTTTAATAAGGTTTCGATCCTTGAGAGTGCGCTTGCGATCTTGATGGAATATTTATATAATTTAGTGTCCAGCACACACAATTCACAATTTTATTGTATTACCCTAAGATAAGAATCAAGGTGATAAAGCGAATAAAATAAAGCATGCAACGAGAAAAAGCAATATGAGAAAAAAAATTATGGGTAAAATCCTTTTTCAATCAGCACCATAGAGTTTTATAAGACATAACTTGCAAAACCTCTATAGAATACAACTCTATCCCGAGTCGTCTACAGGTGGCGGTCCACCCTTGGTATCCACCGATCAACCTTTGTCTTCCTTCAATAGTGATCCCCTCGAGAACCACAATGGTCAACGTTGAAGAGAATCTATCCACAAGAGTAACTTGGATATATAATTATCTAGGGTTTTAAATGGATTCACATATATAAGTGGGAGTGATGATTTGTGAATCAAAATGTGTTTTTGACTTAAAGAAAGTGGTAACTTTTGCGCCAAGTTTGCAGAAATCGTTTTTGCAAAAGTCTCTAATAAAATCTATATAAAAGAGGTATTTATAATTCGTCACAAAATTTGAGGCGAGTGCAATCGTTCGAACGAAAACTATGCTCGTTCGAACGAAAATATCATCTCGTTAGAACGACTGTTAGGTTGTTAAAATGAAGCAACTAATCTCATTTGAACAAGTTTCAAACGGGCTTTGAACGATGCAAAATAGTACGCCCTCATTTGATGTTTGATCAAAATAAACTTTAAACGAGACTTCAAATGAAAAGATGATTTCGTTAGAATGATAATCCCATCTCGTTTGAACGAGCTGCGCGAAAGTCGATAAATTTTTCAATAAAAAAATGCCTCAATTTTTAAAATAATCATCTCCCAATTACAAACGTAAATAAATTCAAACACCTAACTTATTTTATACCTTCGTATTGTGTAGATCATCTTGAATTTGGTGACGATGGAAATTCGGTTCTTCGTGATGGTTCGAATTAAATGGTAGTGGGATATGCCAAAAACTATGCTAGCCTAAGCTATGTGCTCTTACAAATCTCTCCCTTTTTGGATATTCTGGTACAAACACAAAACCGAAATCCAAATTACAGTTAAATACCTTAAGATAAATACAATATCCTAATACCCTCCCAAACCCTAAAATGGATAGGTACAAGATAAAGATGTCTTCAAAAATAAAGTCTTCAAATCTCCACTTCTTGTTTGTCCTCTCTTGGGCACTTTGTCTTCATCGTGTGCAATTCAAATATAATCTTTCCAAAGTACCTACACACAGGAAATGAAGCAAATACCCTGTAATGAATTGAGTTAGACATATCAAAGAAAATGCATAAAGATATGAAAATAAATTCTCCCCCATAAATCAAACTCCCCCATAATTTGTTCTCCCCGTTTTATTTTGTCAGAAATAAACAAGGAATAGAAACTGATCATGAAAATAGGTAACATCACCAATAATAAGAAGATATAATCATAAAAAAATATGAATGAATCATTCAATGATAATCTCAATGGCGTCACACTCTATTTTTGGAAAATTTTCAATTTTTGAAGTATAAAACATTTATAAATACAAAACACCTTGGAGAAACACAAAAATAATCGATTCGTGGAAACAGAATGTAGGGGTATGAACATAGTCTATGGGTTAATCAATGTATATAAACACAACATATGTGTACGAAGGAATGAGACACCACTAACACAAGAGCTCAAAGTCTACCGTAGACGAAAAAATGGCAAACTCAACTGAAATTGACTTAACCTAATCAACTAATCAAAATCATAAGTGATTTTCACACCAATAACGCCCAAAACTATGTAATGCTTTACAAGATTTTTAAGGACGAGCAAACCTATTGATCTTCAACTTAACTCCCTCGAAACTCACATATTGAATTTTTTCTCTTAATTATTTTTGAATAAATTAATGATCATATGTAGTGAAGCATCAATGTTCTTAGAAGTTGGACTGAAACTTCTGTTTTTATATGTCATTAATCTTTTAGGATCTTTTCCTTTTGTAAATGGTGACTATTCATGCCAAGTGAACATGTCTTTTGCAGCTCGAATCCATTGCTTAAATTATACCTAATTTATCGGATAAATATTTTTCTATTTTTTTTCCAATCCGGGCAATGGTTCTTACATGCACTACCTTTATTATCTCATTTTTCACATTTGGTTAATTTTAAAAGCAAGATTGAGATTAAAATACTACAACGTGAAAGGTAACTGCAATACTCAAATAAGTTTGTACTCGTGTGCATTAAAGGTGACAAAGAGTCAAACATAAGCAAGTAGTTATCATACACATCTTAATGACTCCACACATTATAAAGCACAACAATGAAATGATGTCACGCCTCAAAACGCTACAAAATAGTCACATGGATATGGAAAGAATGTGTGACTTGGAAATCTTTAATGTTCATCCACATATGGTGTAAAAAAAATACAAAACTCTTTTTGAATTTTTCAAAAATTTTATAAAAAATAAAATCCTTTTGACTTTCTCACTTTTTCTTAAAAGGAACCAAAAATATTTTTACATTTTTCCAAAAGTTTTTAAGAAAAACAAAATATTTTTTATTTTTTGAAAAATATATCAAAATGAAAAAAAGATAAATATAATTCCAATACAATCTACTAATAGGAATAACTATGAATAAGCATGAAAATCATCCTATTCTACATAACATATCCAATCTTAGTCGATGGTGCAAATATCATAAGATCCTCAAATCGAATTGCATCTAAAGGATTCATTAAAATATTGGCTAACTGACGATCAATGCTTATAAAGCTCAATGACATAACCTTCTCCTCAACTAGGTTTCGAATAAAGTGCTCGCGTATCCTAATGTGCTTTGTGCGCGAATGCGGGACTGGATTACGTGAAATGTTAAAGGCACTCAAACTATCAAAAAAAATAGTCATCATGCCGTATGAAATGTCTTAATCCTCCGACATTTACTTCATCCACAAGAATAGCATGCAATAACTCTCTGCGAATATATACTCAGCCTTCGTCATGGACAAAGATATGGGGTTTTTCTTCTTTCTCATCCGATAGATAAGAGCACTCCCAAACTAGAAACACCCACCCGAAGTGCTCCTATGCCCATCAACATCCCCGACCCAATCGACATTCGGAAAGGTGAAAAATCGGTCATCGGTATCAAAGGAATACTAAATACCATATAATAGAGTCCCTCTCACATATTTGATAATACGTTTAGGAGCGTGCAAGTGTGACTCCTTCGAGGACGCCTGATATTGTGCATAGACTCCAACACTAAAAGCAATATCAGGTCGACTAGCGATAAAATAAAAAAAATTACCTATCATGGTACGATATAAAGTCTGCTCTACATCGTTGCCTAATGCATCTTTGCTAAGCTTAGTCGATGAAGTTGTAGGGGTGCGAGCGTGCTTAGCGGAGTCTAGACTGAATTTCTTCACAAGGTATATTGCTATTTGGATTGAGATATGAATGTCCCATCCTCAAGCTGAAGAACCTGGATACCTAGGAAGAATGTAAGATAACCTATCATGCTTATCTCAAACTCACTCTTCATCTTCTCCTCGAAAGTGTGAGCATGGTGGGAGCACGTGAATCTAAAGACTATGTCATCCATATAGACCTGGGAAACCAAACTAGAACCACTCCCTATCTCCTCACAAACAACGTCTTATCTCCTCCTCCTCCTTCTCCTCCTCCTCCTCCTCCTCCTCCTCCTCTATTGAAGCTGGGAGCTAAGAGATAGGAATTAAGCCTCCTATACTAAGCACGGGGTCCTTGCTTAAAACTATACAAGGCTTTCCTAAGATAGTAGATGTGTCCTAGGTACTTAGGCTTTTCAAACCCTTTCGATTGTTCAATGTAAATCTCATCCTATAGAATGACATTTAAAAAGGTACTCTTAACATCCATCTGATATAACTTGAAGTGCAGATGACATGCTATGGTGATTAGTAAGCGTACATAATCAAGCCTAACAACATGAGCGAATGTCTCCTCGAAGTCTACACCCTCGATATGTATGTAGCCGTGAGTGACCAACCTAGCCTTATTGCAAATTATGGCACCATTTTCATCCACCTTATTCTTAAAAATCCACTTGGTACATATCACGTTAGTATTGCTAAGTCGGGGGACCATCTCCCAGACATTTTTCTATCTAAACTGAAGCTACCTGTCTTGTATGGCGGATATTCAATGCTCATCCTTGAGTGCTTCTTTCACATTCTTGGGCTCGATGATGGATGTTTAGCATAACAACTAACAACATTTTCGAGTTGAGCACGGGTCTTGACACCTAGTGTAGGATCATCAAGTATAGTGGAAGGGTCATGACTTTTTGAACCCAAGGTGGTGTCTCCCCTAAAATAGGAACAGGGTGTATCGTGGTAGCATGAGGAAGGATGGGATCATCGCCAGGGGTGCATCATCCTCACACTGCGGGATAGGAGAAACAAATGCCAATGGCTCATCATCTTTAATCATGACATTTATTGACTCTATAACCTTAGAATTAGTAAGATTATAAACTCGGTAATCCCTAATCATCGATGAATATCCTAAAAATATTCCCTCATCGCTTCGGGAGTCTAAATTTCCTATGGTCTCTCTATCTTGCATGATGTAGAATGTACTGCCAAAGACACATAAATATGATAGGTTGGGCTTATTCCCTATCCACAACTCATAAGGCGTGTGAAGTGTGTACGGACGAAGATATACCCTATTCACCGTATGTCATGCGGTGCTCACCGCCCATATCTAAAAATGTCTAGGAACATTTATACCAAGAAGCATGGATCTAGCCATCTCTTATATTATCTGGTTCTTCCTTTTAACAATCCTATTTTTCTGAGGAGTACGAACGTCCACAAATTCATCTTTTATGCTCACTTCATCGCAATAGCTATCCATTTTTGCTTATTTAAATTTAGTGACATTATCACAACACATCCAATTAATAGGGACACCGTGTTGGTTTTATAGGACACGAAACTTGGTTGTAAGGAACTCAATCACATTGGACTTTTCTTTAAGGAATCCTACAATCGAGTATCTAAAAAGTCATTGACCACCACAAGAATATATCTCTTACCACCTAAGCTCTCTAAGCGAGTAGAACCCATACTATCCATGTGAATCAACTCCAAAACAAGGGAGGTGGAATGATATTCAACTTTTGATGGGGACTTTGAATTTGTTTACCTTGTTGGCAAGGTCCACATACTGAGGACGTTGGTTTCCCAAGTGATGATAAGCCACGAACTAGGTCCTTTTTCACTAATATCTCAAGATCTTTAAATTTCATGTGACCCAGTCATTGACGCCAAAGATCCATAGTGGAGACCATGTCACTGTTGCACACAAAAGAGGACTTGGGCTCAATCCCATAACAATTATCTTCCATCCACACACCTTGTAGTAAATTTTTACCGGATTGATCATAAACATTGTAATTGGACCGATCAAACTTTATCGCAAAGTTTGCATCGCACAGTTGGCTTACGCTAATCAAGTTTGCTTTCAACCCTTTCATGTACAACACATCATCTAACTTAGGAAATCCGAGTTTCTCAACACAACCACGTCCTAAAATTCTAGATCTATGTAACACCCCGTGTTTTTATTAATTAATTGAAATATTCGAGAAAAATAAATTTTTGTATTAAATAATTTTTATTGATTAAATATGTTGGTTATGATTTTAGAAGAATAAAACTTCAAGCGGAATCGAAATCGTATTTAAAATGAAGTTTTTATGAGAGTTAAAAGTTAAGCCTTAAAAAAAAAGGGAAAAAATTTTGTCACGGATTTAGTCCGTGACTAATAAATTTTTTGACTTTTAGTTAAATGGTATTAAACGAAGGAGAATGGCAGTGGCCACATACCTGTTCGATCGATGGATCAACCTAGGGATTTGATCAATCGGCGATGCCAGATTTGAGGCGGTTCGGTGATTTCATTTGTAATGTTAAAGTGGGATTAGGATTCCTAATCACTATATAACCTTAATAATCCGTAGGGGAACTTCTCACAATCACTTTTTCTCAAATTTTTCACCAGATAATACTTCCAAATATTTTTCCTCTCAACCATAATCATCAACCTCCAACATAATCAAGTTTTTGTCACAAGTTTTAGGAGGCGTAATTGGGGCTTAATCAAGATTGATTCAAGAATAATTCTTTGCTAACTTTTCGAGGGGAATCCATATTTCTAATCAGATTTCCAACACGATCTTCACAGGCATGAATACTCTATTCGTTTCCTTAAGTATTATGCGTTTTAAGTGTCGCTTAACACTTAATTAGATGTTTTCTTAAAAATAATTAGTAACTTAATTAGAAAAAGTGGACACTAACTATGGGGATATTTTTATAAAATCTTTTAATCTGAATAATATTCATAACCCTTTGGGTACGTAGGATTCGTGAGTAATTTTGAATTTTATTGGTGTAGGTTGCATGTAGAAAAATCCTAGTTAAAAAATAAATGGATTTGGGGGCGTATAACACATGTAATTTGTGTTGAAACAATGAAATTTGAAGTTTGATGTTTTAAATGATGAAATAGAGGTATATTTAATCTAAATAATTAAATGATATTAATTGGATGTTTATGTCGAGGTGATAATTAAATTATAATTTAATTGAATTGGACTATCATGCGTAGTTTTATACGTTGATTAATTATTCTTGTTGGTGTGACTTGTTGGTATTATTATATTGCTTTTGTGATGACGGGTTGTTGGGTAATTTTTTTCTCCCTATATTTTAGGATGCCTTCTAGTTATGGGACTAGTGAGGGTAGATTATCGCATTTTTATCATCTTGGGAGTTGGCTAATTTTTGATACTTTTTCATCGTTACGCTAGCCTAGGCATGAGACTAGGTCGAAGTTTAGGATAAAAATTCTTCCTATACATAGGGTAGGACGTAATAATAACTTGGGGACCCTTAGTTATGGGACTAAGGGGTATTTTGAGGATCTCACATTGATTAAAAGGGTTGTGTGATTATAAATTGAGAAATTAAGAATTAATGCATAAGATAAAAACGGGTATTAAAATTTGTGGCGGCATAATGTGTCGAGGCCGACAGTTTAAACGGGTCAGAGGACGATTTATGTCGTGTTGTATGTGGAACCTTGTCATGTGTCGGGACCGACAGTTTAAATAGGTCAGAGGACGATTGACAAGGGGAAATGTGACACTTTAATTAAAAAAAGTGAGAATAATAAAGTTGGTTAATTTAATTAAATTAACATCGTGGTACTTGGGAATTTGAAAATGATATTGGTGTGCCTTTATAAATGGGGATTTCTGCGGGTAGTTAGTGATTTATATTTATCGCGGTTAATTATTCATTTAATTTAAAATATTCTATTGTGATATTTATTGCGTATAATGATACTGTCTGGATTCAAGGATCCTATTTGAGGGGAGTAGTGTGTATGCTTGCTCGGGGCTTTGGCTCTGACCCATGCGTTGACTAATCTTTTTCAGGATTAGAATTGGAGAAGCTAAATAAGTTTATTGGAGTTATCATTTGGAGGTGCAGCTGGAGTTATTTTTTTTATGGCATAGTTTAGTTAGACTTTCGTTTCCAGTCGTATTTAATTATGAGACTTCATTAGAGTTTTATTGGGCCATTCGGTTCCAAAGTTGTTTAGATGATTTATGTTGGATTATTCATGTTGATACCAAATTTAGTCTGCTGACATGGCTCAATCGAGTGAAGACACGTGGAAATCTACGTGGCAGCAACAAGCACTTCCGAGGAACTCAGACGCTCCGAGGAACCATACTACAACAAGAAACACTGCTTCCCCGAGGAACTTAGACGCTCCGACCTACAAGAACTCTCCGAGGAACTTTGAGTACCAAGGAACCTTTGATTACCGAGGACTTTAGGCGGTCCGAGCAGCTTAGGCAGTCCGAGCTGCACTTCGAACAAAGCATTAATAGCAGGAAAATCAACAGTCTGACTATTCATTAAATGCTTATCATTCATATGTGTACACTTAAGGGGCATTTAATATATTACCCTTTCACATGTACAGCATTGAATGTATTACCATTTCACATTACAGCCTCAGGGCTATAAGTACATTGTACAATCCTCATTGTAAGGGGAGCGGAATTTCTTGATATAACTTGTAATGGAGAATTCCAAAATAATCAGTAATAACATAACAGTGGACGTAGGCCATTCTTATAATGCTGAACCACTTTAAAAATTCTTTGTCTCATTTATTTATCTGTGATTGACTAATTAGATATGATCTAATTTTTTACATCAACAGATTGGCGCCGTCTGTGGAAAACGACTGGTAATATCGTTTTTCATCAAAAACAATCCATCACAAATGGCTGATATTCCAGAATCTAGCAATGGAAACGCTGGAAGTCCTCCAAATCCATCTGCTCCGCCAAATATTCCAGATCTGGCTGGAATAATGATAAATATGGCTCAGGGCCAGACCGTCATGTAAGAAACTATGCGACAACTCCTACAAACCCTCCATGGCGGTGTACCAACCCATTCAGGACCATGAAGTATTCAAAGAAATACCCGTTTACCTTCTTCACGTACTAGGTGTACTGATTCATATCGTAATGAGGAATCTGGAGATTTTTCTTATCAACCTGGACGAACTTCGTCAGTGCGGGCCACAGATACTGAACAACGTTTCACTCTCTCCCCAGAAAGGACTAGTGCGCTAGAGAGGTTAAGCAGGGCATCACCTTTCAATCGATTAGGACCTAAAAGGAGTAGAAGTCCTCCTAAAGTCGCATCGAGAAGTTTTCGACGACCATCAGATTTAAGGGAAGGATCTGCCCAGTGGCGACCAGCTGCTCGTCAAGATAGATCCCAGGATGCCACTTCAACGCGATCAGTTGCTCGAACCAACAGGCTCGAGGAAGTAAATGATGCGTGGAAAGGCTCTAATCAGAGGCTGGAGGATAGATTAGGGAAAATGGCTAAAGCCAAGAACCCTCTACAACGAACTTTTGTTTGAGGAACACCTTTTGTCCAGGCCATTGTAGATTTTCCAACACCATCAAAGTTTAAAGCACCTGTTGTGACCTCCAGATATGATGGAAAGACTGACCCTGTCCTTCATGTAGAACAATACCAAGCTGCAGCCGACATCTATGCTGTTCCAGATGAGATGAGATGCAGAGCATTCTTGGGAACTCTTATCGGATCTGCTCAAATTTGGTATAATAATCTTCCTCTAGGTAAGATCTCAACTTTTCTTCAACTGGCCGAGTTATTCATTGGGAATTTCTATTTTGGGGCAAAGCCAATTAAACGAGTAGCGCATTTGTTAAGTGTTAGACAAAAGGCTGGTGAGAGTACCAGAGATTATATAACTCATTTTAATAACGAGAAACTCGAAGTAATTGATTATGAGGAGAAGACAGCGATTGCCGCCTTGATGAGTGGACTACTGCCCAACAAGTTGTACTACACTTTGGCCAAAGATCCACCTAGAACCATGTCAGATCTGATGGGAAAAGCGACCAAGATTATGAATGCCGAGGAAGCTATGGCTGCGAAGAAGAATATAGATGCCAAAGAAACCAAGGTGGAAGGTGATAAAGCTAAAAAGAAAGAGCATAAGAACAATGGTAATGACAAACATTCAAGAACTAGGTTGGTATGGGACGCAATGAAGAAATTTGATAATTATACTCCTTTGAAGAAGGATATCAACCATGTTCTAGAAGAAATCAAGAACAACGAGGAATTAAACTGGCCAGAGAAAATAAAGGCAGACCCTGATCGGAGGAATAAAGCAAAGTATTGCGAGTTTCATAAAGATCATGGCCATATGACCAAAAATTACATAGCTCTTCAGAATGAGATTGAAACACTCATCAGACGAGGAAAACTGGCAAAGTATGTTGATCGTGGAAGCGAAAGAAGGAACAATGACCGAATAAGAGAGAGGTCTAGATCTCCTCGTCGAGCAGAGGAGAATAAGAAAAGAAACCATGAAGTTGATCCAGAAGATGACCCCGATCTTCCCAAAAGACCAAGGCATCCAGAACGAGAGGTATTTTCAATACGCTTTGGGTCATTTGATTGTAATGTTATTACAGGTGGAGATGCAGGAGGAGGAGACCTTACTGCAGAGAGAAAATCTTACCTCTGTGAGGCTCAAGCTTGCTCGTACATTCAGCGAATAAATCTAGCTGAGGAGGATCGCCCGAGAAAGGTGAACAAAGAGAAATTGGTCATCGGTTTCTCAAAGAACGACCTCGCAGGAGTTTTGTATCCTCATGATGACCCATTGGTGATCAAAATGAGGATGAAAGAGGTAATGATCTCAAGAGTACTGGTAGACAATGGTAGCTCGGCAGACATCATGTTCTACTCGTGCTTTGACAGTTTAAATCTAAAGCTATCTCAACTGGAGCCTTATCATAGATCCCTCCTCAGTTTTACTGGCGAGAAAGTATTTCCACTTGGGACGATCAAGTTGGATATATTCATTGGTACATGGCCTGCTTGTCGGACAAAAAGAATACGCTTCTTCGTGATGGATAAAAATGTTCAATTATCATACAATATCATCATGGGAAGAGTAGGATTGAAGAAATTTGAGGCTGTACCATCTACAGTGCATAAGTGCCTAAAGTTTCCAACAAATTTTGGAGTAGGAGTTATGAAGGGTGACCAGAAAGTAGTTCAGGAATGCTATTATTCATCCGCCGAGCAAGAGGAACTAGAGGAATTAAGGAAAAAGACTACTACTTATCAAGTGGATGAAGCGGAAGAAATTGAAACATTGGATCCTAGAGATGAGTTGCAACTCGTGAAGGGTCAAGTGGTGGAAGCTACTAAAAATATCATCCTGGATGACGAACACCCTGAACGAACTACTCAAGTAGGTTCGTGATTGGAAGCCTCACTAAAACAGGAATTGATAACTTTCCTTAGAAGCAGAAAGCAAACTTGCACGTGGAGTCATGAGGATATGCCCGGGATAGACCCAAATTTCTTATGTCACGAACTCAATGTGAATAAGGAGATCAAGCCTGTGAAGCAGAGAAGAAGAGTATTTAGTCCCGAGAAGAATCAAGCTATACAGGAGGAAGTCGAGAAGCTCCAGAAAGCTTGCTTCATTGAAGATGTTAAATATCCAGACTGGTTAGCAAATGTGGTGATGGTGAAAAAGAAGAATAACAAATGGAGGATGTGTGTAGACTTCACCGACCTCAATAAAGCATGTCCAAATGATCACTTTTCGCTGCCCCGAATTGATCAACTAGTGGATGCTACCTCAGTACACGAGCTGCTGAGATTCATGGATGCTTATTCTGGCTACAATCAGATTAAAATGAAACCCGAAGACAGGGAGAGCACTTCTTTCATTACCCCTAGGGGAACTTATTGTTATAATGTTATGCCTTTTGGTTTGAAAAATGCAGGTGCGACATATCAGCGGCTGATGAACAAGGTCTTTGCTGAACAAATCAGTTGCAATATGGAAGTCTATGTTGACAATATGCTAATAAAGAGAAAGAAAGCTGTCGATCATCTAGTTGACTTAAGTCAGACTTTTGATCAACCGGATAAATATCAAATGAAGCTGAACCCGACGAAGTGCATATTCAGAGTACGAGAAGACATGTTTCTCGGATACATTGTCAACCAATGAGGCATCGAGGAAAATCCTAAAAAGATCAAAGCTCTATTAGGGCTGCGATCTCCAACGATGAAGAAAGAGGTGCAAAGTCTTACAAGACGAGTAGCAGCACTCAACAGATTTTTATCGCGAGCAACTGATCGATGTCTCCCATTTTTTAAGACACTCCGAAAGACTTTTTAGTGGAATGATGAATGTGAGAAGGCTTTTTAAGACTTGAAGAAATAGTTGGGAGCACCTCCACTGTTATCCAGACCAGTGATGGGAGAAAAATTATACTTGTATCTGGCAGTGTCCGAGAATGCAGTCAATTCGACATTGATAAGAGTGGAGAATGGAGTAAAAATAACTAATCTACTATACAAGTAAGGCCTTACGAGGAGCAAAGATCAGATATCCAAGGCTGGAAAAATTGGCACTAGCGCTGATCGAGGCAAGTAGGAGAATGAGGCCATACTTCCAGGCTCATACTACAGTCGTATATACGGATATGCCGTTGAGGCAAGCCCTTCATAAACCAGAAAAATCAGGGAGATTGATGTACTAGGCAATAGAACTTGGTGAATATGAAATAGTTTATGAACCCAGATCATCGCTGAAAGGGCAAGCTGTAGCAGATTTTATAGCAGAGTTCACCTATCCTGATACCCCCGAGGAGCAAAAGTTGCTCGCTGATCAACCTGTGGATGTTACAGGATCATCGAACACAAGCTCAGACCAACTTAGGTTGGTAAAAGGGCAAGTGGATGTTACAGGATCATCAAATTCGATCTCAGACCAACTCAGGTTGGTAAAAGGGCAAGAAAAGATGATTGACGAAGAGCAAGAAATATCAGGGGAGGATGAAAGGAAGCAACAAATATTTCACCGAGGAACTCTGTCAGATCAGAAATTTAAAGACGAGTTACGTATATGGAGGCTATATGTAGATGACTCATCTTGCACTACAGGATGTGGCGCGGGGATAGTTTTGAGCACTCCAGATGAGGTCGACATAGAATACGCCCTACGTTTCCAATTCAAAGCTTCCAATAATGAGGCTGAGTATGAGGCCATAATTGCAGGTCTTAATTTGGCAAAAAATATGGAGGCGCAACAGGTTATTGTTTTCAGTGATTCTCAATTGATCGTAAACCAAATGATTGGAGTATATGCAGTCAAATGAGAATTAATGATCAGATATCACGCAAAGGCAAAGAAGCTGGTGTCGAAATTTGTTGTTATTCAGCTGGTCAGAATACCAAGAATGGAGAATGCGAGAGCAGACGCCCTAGCTCGATTAGCATCAGCTACTCGTACCGAGCTTCAGAGAACAATCCCAATTGAAGTTTTAGCTGGTCGGAGTATAGATGAAGATCTGACGATGAGCTTTGTTACCCTTGATTTTGGACCATCTTGGATAAATCCCATCAGGGCATATATTGAGGAGAGAGAATTACCAATTGACAAGCTCGTAGCCAAGAAATTGAAGTTTAAAGCTGTTCGGTATGTATTAACTAATGGTATTCTATATAGACGAGGAATTATGGCAGGTTTGCAAAGATGTGTGCATCCCACCGAGGTGAAAGATTTGATTGAAGAGGTCCATGAAGGGTCCTGCGGAGCCCATGTAGCAGGTCAGACACTTTTGCAAAGAATGATGACTCAGGGATACTACTGGCCAACGATGAGGGCTGATTGTATAGCCTATGCCAAGAAATGTGATAAGTGCCAACGCTTTTCCTCCATCCGAAGAACTCCACAAGTATTGTTGACACCCATCACTTCCCCTTGGCCATTTGCCATGTGGGGAATAGATTTGGTCGGGCCACTGCTAACGACCAGAGGAAGATTCAAATACCTCGTCATCGCAGTGGATTATTTTACTAAGTGGGTTGAAGACGAGCCTCTCATTGATATGACGTACGACAAGGTATACTAATTTGTTTGGAAGAACATCATTTATCGATATGGTCTTCCTCATGCTTTCATCACAGACCATGGAACACAATTTAACAACGAGGAGTTCGCTGCCTATTGTCATCAATCAAACATTTTGAAGATCCACTCAGCACCAGGCCATCCTCAAAGCAATGGACAAATTGAAGTGAGAAACAAAATGCTGCTGAATGTCTTGAAGAAAAGACTGGATGATGCGAAAGCAAACTGGATCAACGAGTTACAGTCAGTACTATGGGCTTACCAAACTACTCCTCGAGTAGCAACTGGAGAATCACCATATATGCTGGCATTTGGAAGTGAAGCTGTTATACCTGCCGATTTCGGCCTCCCAACACACATGGTACTGAATTTCAATTCCCCTATCAACGACTTAATGAGAAGATTGGATTTAGACATACTCGAGGAAGTTAGAGAAGAAGCAGCCATTAGAAATGCTGCTTATCAGCAGCGAACAACTTTGTTCTACAACAAGATAGTGAAGAAGTGAGACCTGAAAGAAGGAGAATATGTGCTGAAGAAAGTAATTCAAAAGCACAACAAACTGGAGGCAAACTAGCATGGACCATACCGAGTTATAGAAGTTGTTCGACCAAGAACTTACCGAATAGTAACTTTATAAGGGGAGGAGTTTAAGAATGCATGGAACGCAGAGCACCTGCGCAAGTATTATCAGTGATGTATATTCTCTCCTTTTATTGAAAGTTTTTTTGGGAATATTAGTGCTACACACTACTCGACGAAACTCGGCACTAAAATTTTTTCTCGAAAACGCCAACTAAGGTTGGTCGAGAAACAAATGTATACCTCCGGGAAGTAAAACTTGTATTCCTTCGGGAAGTAAAACTTGTATTCCTCCGGGAAGTAAAGCTACTTTTATTCCTCTGGGAAGTAAAGCTACTTGTATTACTCCGGGAAGTAAAACTTGTATTCCTCCGGAAAGTAAAGCTACTTGTATTCCTCCGGGAAGTAAAGCTACTTGTATTCCTCCGGGAAGTAAAACTTGTATTCATACGGGAAGTAAAACTATGTGTTCCTCGGGAAGTAAAGCTACTTGTATTCCTCCGGGAAGTAAAACTTGTATTCATACGGGAAGTAAAACTATGTGTTCCTCGGGAAGTAAAAGTATTCCTAAAAATGCCAACTTATGTTGGTTAGGAAGTAAATATATTCTCGAAAATGCCAACTAAGGTTGGTCGGGAGGTAAAATTATTCCAAAAAGTGCCAAAGCTCTTCGAAGAGGAAAAATCCACTAATTATGGCTGGTCGAGGATAAAAACTCACTAACTGTAGTTAGTCGAAAAGGAAAATTTACCGACCTTGGTTGGTCGGAAACATTTTATGAATACAAGAAAATGATCAAGCAAAATTATTGATACTCGTGACTTTTTAAAATTATTACTAAGTTGGTCGAGAAACAACTTAGTAAGTTGGTCGATAAACAACTTAGTAAGTTGGTCGAGAAACAACTTAGTAACTTTTTATAATGACTACCACAAATTCAAGCTAGTCGACAATAAGTTGATCGACAAACAACACAATATTGTTATCTTTTTAACAGGCATACATGCACAAATGTAAAGTATTTTACAAGACAATAGCAATTAAGATTGCGAACAAAAATAAAAATCTTTCATTAAATCCAAAAACAGATTACATTGATAATGAAATGTATACAAATTTATTACATCAATATTCCTATTCTATTGGTTTTTTCCCCTCTGCTTTTGAAACAGGTTCCTCGCCAGCAGGCGGATCATTTAAAGCAAGAGGAGAATTTATAAAGTTAAGATCTTTTAACATCCTGATATTCATCACGGATGGTCGATCAAGGAGGTACTCAGGATGAGATATCTCGACATTAGAATGGAGATTATAGTCGCCAAGATACTTGGAAATTAATCACTGAGGGATGGTCCGAGCAGGGATCCAACTCATGTCAAGATTTAATGGTGGCACTGGAAGGTCGAGCAACCCAGGATTATGGTAATCCCACAGGTAATGACCCTGTTCCAGTTGCAGCACACTTAAGGCATTCAACTAGCCCTGTTTGTAGCCCTCATTATTGGCATTCTAGATACGATCGTCCAAGTGATAGAGAGCCTCGTTGTACCCAGCCATCCAGAACTCCCTGGGCTGTTTGTGAAACTGATATGTCAATCTTTCAAGCTGTTCGTGGAGATTTTTGATGAAGAGTTCTTTATTCTCCAAGATAGACTTTTGCGTAGAATGCTGCTCTTCCAGGTCCTTGATCTTCTTTGACATTTCAGCCAACGCCTGGTTCTTCTCCATTAATTGGAAGGCCTGGTTCTCTAAGGCAGATTGAGTCCTCTGTTCCTCGACAGGAATCCGAGCAACTCTTGCTCGTCCCCGAGGATCTCTTGCTCGTCCACGAGAAGATGTAGAGGGGACAGCTCTTTTTAAGGTTTCCAACTCGTCCCTCAAGTTGGCATTCTCGACCTCTAAGAACGAGAATCCCTCATCAGTCACTGGGATCAAGGCTTTTGAAGTGGAAGCTGCAGACTTGAACTGCGATAACTCTCTTTGCAGGTTGTTATTCTCTTGCTCTAATAATTCAGGTATTTGTCTACACTCTTCGACCTCAGCCCTCAGAGTTCTCTCCCGCACGTCGTAAGCAGTAAAACGCTTCTCGTATCCCTGGTCGACAACGATTTGCTGGTACTTCTTCTCGTACCCCTCGTGCAAGAGGGCAGTGGATTCCTTATATTGATGCTGAAGGTCTTCAAGAGTACCTTGAAGATCCTCGATCATGTCATAATAAGCTACATTGTTGGCCACCGCACGATCAAGAAGACACTTCAAGTATTGGTAGGCTTCAATTGCTTGTTCCGAAGCATCTTGGCCGAGGATATCGATGATTTATGCTGCACTCAGATCTGTGTGACCAACCTTAAATTATTCATTGCATTGCCTCAACAGCTTTATATCGTGAGCAGATAATAATTCCATCCTGTCCAGAAACTAGTAGAGGAAGAAAAAGCAGTAATCAATAATCAAAATAGAGCATGAAGAGGAGACAACAGTATGCAAAAACAAAAGTTCAAGTTTTATTATATCACAAGGTTCAAAGTTACATGGTTCAGAATTACATTTGTCAAAGAAAAATAAAATAGATAGAAGTCTGAACAACTCTACACCTTTTCCTTATCTCCCAAAACTTTCTGGGGAGGCTGGGACGAGGAGGTAGGTTGCTCGGATGGAGCAGATAGTAGCTAGGTAAGTGCTGGAGGTTTCTCGGAGGAAGTAGCGAGCTGCGGAAGTTCCTCGTCAGCGGGCTGGATAGTCGGGGGATGAGAAATTTGATCTCCCATCACCATGGAAGACTCTTCGGAGGCAGCTTAGTCCTCTTCTTCATCTTCAGGAGTTGGAGGGGGACCAGGGATGTGTCGCTGAAAAAGTCCGGAATTTTCATCCACCTTCATCTCCTGTAGAGCAGCGACCCACCCATCTCTAAAGTATTTAAGGATGCCATATTCAACTTACGACATCATGGCAGCCAATCCTTTGTTCCACCCCTTGTCCCAGCCGGCGCTGAAAGACTTTTTCACAGCCATTTTCCTTTTTAACTTCTCCGAGGAAAGCTTCTCGGACAGAAGACTTTCAGCAGTCTTCAATTTATTCTCAACTTCTTCCTTCTGGCGAATTACTTCGCGAAGTTGGATTAGTTCTTCCTTAGCAACCTTGAGCTTATTCTCAAGATCTCCAGCATCTTTTAGCTTCCCTTCAAGCTCTTTATTTTTCTCCTCCAAGTTCTTTATTTTCTTCTCCAACCCCTTGGAGACTTCAACAACTCGAGCCTTATCCTACTCGGTGGAGGCAAGCTTCTTCTCCCAAGTTGCCTTATCATCAACATATTTCTGGCGAGACTCTTTCAGAGACTGCCCCAAACCTATCAAAGCTTCCTCTACACCAGACGAGGAGCTTGAAGCTTTAATAGCTTCATCCTTCTTCAAAATTGTGTTAAAGCAGTTCACCAACTGAGAAAAGAAAATGAAAGCAAGTCAGAGACAGATATAACAAGGGAAAGATGAAAAGTTCAAAATAAAAGGACTTACAGAAGCAATGTGGCGAGCTGCCAAAGAGGTAACCATATCCCGAGAAAGGTTTTCTTCGATAACTTGGATCTCGAGAATGATCCAAGTCTTCACCGAGCTCATGGCAGAGCTCAGGGGAACGAAAGTGGGAACTCCACTAGTCGGGGGCTGAGAGACGGTGTTAGCCAAATTGACCGAGGAACTTTTCTTCATCCTCCTAGGGGGAACAGGAATAGTTTCAACCAAGGAAGAACTCTTGGTCGGTGATATTACAATCACTTCTCCTGGAGCAGCAGACTTGCTCGGGATCACTGAGAGCTTCTCGGCAACCTTCACAGGAGCAGTCGAGGAAGGTGCATCAATTTTCTTCATCCCCTCTTGTGGGACGTCAATCTTACTTCTCTTTGCCTCTCCAGCACCAGAGGCAGGTTTCTCGAACAGGGTGGGAGGTCTTCTTTTCTTCTTCCTTTCACTTAAAGGAACGTGTGACTTAGGTGAAGAACTGGTAGAAGCTGGTACTGGCTCTGCGTCGCTTATCACCGGACGATCAGTGAAAGAGGTGGTGTAGCTCTTGTACTGCAGCAGATATGAAGCTGACCTAATATGCTCGTCAGCAACAGTTTGATGCAAACTCCAGATAAGTTTTAAGTGCCTTATATTAACGTCTGCCTCTTTTGGACACTTTCTTTTACTGTCAACTGCAAATAAATCAAAATTAAAATATCAGTGGCACATTTTATCAAACATAAAAGAAGCATAATTTCAAAATAAATAAACTGAAATAAAAATAACCTATCCCATTGCCATAGGGAGGGGATTTGGAACCCTAATAAACTTCATCTCCAGATAAAGGAGCATGTTGCCAATTTTTTATAATGACATCGTGCTCAAAGTAGTCCCTATTGGCATCTGGGAGATTGACTACTAAAGCTCTATTTAGAAACCTAGTTTTTAAATAAAAAGTATTATCGCCCACTGTCCATCTATAACAAAACATGATTTCAGGAATTCCTATACGGGTTCCATGTATTTGATTTAATCTATAAACACCATTAACTATCCTCCATGTATTGGGGGCTATTCTTGCAGGAACAACGTCAAAGTATTGACAAAATTCCAGACATAGAGGGTTGGGAGGAAAAGAAAATCCACACTTAGCAACAAAGAGACTGGGGAACCAATGTCCCTCAGCCAAACGGAAATAGTCTGAAGGCTCAGAAAGCTCTTCCAAAATAACCCAGGAGGGAATAGAGAAATCAGAGCGAAATTTATCAAGAGATTCTACAGAATAAACCATGATGAAAGACGGAAATAAAGAAGAAGGAAGAAGATCTTACAGAAAAAGAGTGGATCTGTTGACAACGAACAATTGAAAGGATGAACGCACAAGAGAGTAAGACAATGGAAAATTCGAAGATACAAATTTGAAAAAGTAGAAGACAATGGGATTGTCTGTGATGCTTAAATACTCTGCCTTAGGAAAAGGAAAAAGTAATGATTGCAAAAAGAAACGATTACGCTACCGGCGGCTAGAAGGACAAAAAGTACGCGGAGATCGAGGCGGTGATAAAAATTCAAAAAAGCCTGATTCTACGAATTTGGAAGAAAAAATAAATACAAAGGAAACACTCCCAAAAATCAGGAGTACCATTTAAAACTACCATATTCCGAGAAAGAATGTTCCACACTCCTCAAATTTCGAACTATGAAACATTGGGGGCTTCTGTTGATACCAAATTTAGTCTGCTGACATGGCTCAATCGAGTGAAGACACGTGGAAATCTACGTGGCAGCAACAAGCACTTCTGAGGAACTCAGACGCTCCGAGGAACCATACTACAACGAGGAACACTGCTTCCCCGAGGAACATATACGCTCCGACCTACAAGAACTCTCCGAGGAACTTTTGAGTACCGGGGAACTTTTGATTACCGAGGACTTTAGGCTGTCCGAGCAGCTTAGGCGGTCCGAGCTGCACTTCGAACAAAGCATTAATAGCAGGAAAATCAACAGTCTGACTGTTCATTTAATGCTTATCATTCATATGTATACGCTTAAGGGGCATTTAATATATTACCCTTTCACATGTACAACATTGAATGTATTACCCTTTCACATTACAACCTCAGGGCTGTAAATACATTGTACAATCCTCATTGTAAGGGGAGCGGAATTTCTTGATATAACTTGTAATCGATAATTCCCAAACAATCAGCAATAACATAACAGTGGACGTAGGCCATTCTTATAAGGCTGAACCACTTTAAAAATTCTTTGTCTCATTTATTTATCTGTGATTGACTAATTAGATATGATCTAATTTTTTACATCAACAATTCATATCTTTATTATTCAGATTTTATTTAATCATTTTTTTGGAGGTTGGATTTATTCGGAGTTAGCATGTGATGGATCTTTTATCACTTAGCTGTTTATAATCATTTGAGATTGATTCAATTATTTATCTTATGGACTGATTTATTTATGTATCATATGTGTCTCATGCAAAGAATGGTATTTATTTAGTTCACGCCCACCATAGTTCGGCGGCGGTGGCTGGCCACCCCGTTTGCCGAATTGCGCGGGGTGTGACAGATAGTATCAGAGCTTGGTCTTAGGTCTCGTAGGTTATGAGTCTGTTTAGCTTCCTCGTTATCGATATTTGATTCCCTTTGTTGATTCGTACTTCTAGCATACTTGTTAGATGTGTTTCTTAGAGATGTGAAGCTTTGTGCTAAGGACGTCATGGGCATTGAGTTTAGAATTAGTAAGCTTGATGTGAGGATCCTCAGGATGGATTATGCAGATAATATTTATTTTGGATATTTTAGTACAGATGTTAGGTATCGTATGTATCGATTTTTGGTGTTGAGATTTAATTTGAGGACGTTATCATTTTGGTGACTTTCGGATATAGGATCGAGTGGGGGATTTGTGGGAACGTGTGGTATGCCGTTATTTTCACAGTACGCGTATCTATATCGGCAATATATATTATTTTGTTGCTCGTGGGATAGGTGCGCGTAGAATTAGGGTACGGGTAGGCATATGTGAGCCATATTTTCTTTTGCGAGATTTATCCGTTGATGAGTATGCTTCATCTAATTTCGAGGACGAATTTTTTTGCTAGTGGGGAAGTATGTAACACCCCGTATTTTTATTAATTATTTAATTAATTAATTGGAATATTCGAGAAAAACAAATTTTTGTATATAATAATTTTTGTTGGTTAAATATGTTGGTTATGATTTTAGAAGAATAAAACTTCAAGCGGAATCGAAATCGGATTTAAAATGAAGTTTTTATGAGAGTTTTAAGTTTAGGCTTTAAAAAAAAAAGGAAAAAAACATTTATCACGGATTTAGTCCGTGACTAAGAAAAAAATTAATTTTTAGTTAAATGGTATTAAACGAACTAGAATGGTAGTGGCCGCATACCTGTTCGATCGATGTATCGACCTAGGGAGTCGATCGATCGACGATGCCAGATTTGAGGCGGTTCGGTGATTTCATTTGTAGTGTTAGAGTGGGATTATGATCCCTAATCACTATATTACCTTAATAATCCATAGGGGAACTTCTCATAATTACTTTTTCTCAAATTTTTCACCAGAGAACACTTCCAAACAGTTTTCCTCTCAACCATAATCATCAACCTCCAACATAATCAAGTTTTTGTCACAAGTTTTAGGAGGCGTAATTGGGGCTTAATCAAGATTGATTCAAGAACACTTCTTTGCTATTTTTTAGAGAGGAATCCATATTTCTAATCATATTTCCAACACGATCTTCACAGACATGAATACTTTATTCTTTTCCTTAAGTATTATGCGTTTTAAGTGTCGCTTAAACACTTAATTACATGTTTTCTTAAAAATAATTAGTAACTTAATTTAAAAAAGTGGGCACTAACTATGGGGCTGTTGTTATAAAATATTTTAATCTGATAAATATTCATAACCCTTTGGGTACGTAGGATTCATGAGTGATTTTGGGTTTTATTGGTGTAGGTTGCATGTAGAAAAATCCTAGTTTTAAAATAAATGTATTTGGGGGTTATAACTCATGTAATTTGTGTTGAAACAATGGAATTTGAAGTTTGATGTTTTAAATGATGAAATAGCGATATATTTAATCTAAATAATTAAATGAGATTAATTGGATGTTTATGTCGAGGTGATAATTAAATTATGATTTAATTGAATTGGACTATCACGCATAGTTTTATAAGTTGATTAATTATTCTTGTTGGTGTGACTTGTTGGTATTATTATATTACTTTTGTGATGACGGGTTGTTGGATAATTTTTCTCTCCCTATGTTTTAGGATGCCTTCTAGGTATGGGACTAGTGAGGGTAGATTATCGCGTTTTATCATCTTGGGGGTGGGCTGATTTTTGGTACTTTTTCATCGTTACGCTAGCCTAGGCATGAGAGTAGGTCGAAGTTTAGGATAGAAATTCTTCCTATACATAGGGTGGGACGTAATAATAACCTGGGGATCCTTAGTTATGGTACTAAGGGGTATTTTGAGGATCTCTCATCGATTAAAAGGGTGGTGTGATTATAAATTCAGAAAATTAGAATTAATGCCTAAGATAAAAACGGGTATTAAAATTTGTGGCGGCATAATGTGTCGGGGACGACAATTTCAACAGGTCAGAGGATGATTTATGTCGTGTCGTGTGTGGAACCTTGTCATGTGTCGGGGTCAACAATTTAAACGGGCCAGATGACGATTGACAAGGGGAAGTGTGACACTTTAATTAAAAAAAAGTGAGAACAATAAAGTTGGTTAATTTAATTAGATTAGCATCGTGGTACTTGGGAATTTAAAAATCATATTGGTGTGCCTTTATAAATGGGGATTTCTGCGGGTAGTTAGTGATTTATATTTATCGCTGTTAATTATTCGTTTAATTTAAAATATTCTATTGTAATATTTATTGTGTATAATGCTACTTTCTGGATTCATGGATCCTATTTGAGGGGAGTAATGTGTATTCTTGCTCGGGGCTTTGGCTCTGACCCACGCGTTGACTTAACTTTTTCAGGATAAGAATTGGAGAAGCTGCATAAGTTTACCGAAGTTATCATTTGGAGGTGCAGCTGGAGTTATTTGTTTTATGGAATAGTTTAGTTAGACTTTCTTTTCCAGTTGTTTTTAATTATGAGACTTCATTGGAGTTTTATTGTGCCATTCGGTTCCAAAGTTGTTTAGAGGATTTACGTTGGATTATTCATATCTTTATTATTCATATTTTATTTAACCATTTTTTTGGAGATTGGATTTATTCGGAGTTAGCATGTGATGGATCTTTTATCGCTTAGTTGTTTATGATCATTTGAGATTGATTCAATTATTTATCTTATGGACTGATTTATTTGTGTCTCATATATGTCTCATGCTAAGAATGGTATTTATTTAGTTCACGCTCGACATAGTTCAACGGCGGTGGCTAGCCACCCTGTCTGTCAGATTGCGCAGGGTGTTACAATCTACTCCCATCTTCAAAGGTGACTTTACTTTCCTTGCGATTTTCAACGTGGGTAAAAAAATGAGACGTCACCTGTCATGTGCCTAGAACACCCACTATCGAAATACCATTATCAAGTCTTTTGATCCTTGAGAGCAACATGAATAACAAGAGCCTTGTTGTCTCGCTTAGATACCCAAGTGGCGGTAATCTTTGTTGGTTTTCATCGGGATGTTGGAAGCATTATTAAACGACAAAGATATCCGTTAAAATTATTCCATTATACTATGCGAAGTCGTGATTGGAAATTCAACTTTCTCCCTAAGACTAGCAAAGTCACTAAAGTGGCGTACTAGAGTATGTGTACGACTAATTCTATCTAATTTATAGCAACACTCTCTAAAGTGACCTATTTTTTTGCAAAAGGTGCAAACATAGATAGGCTTGGATCTACCTCGGGTCGCTTTTATTGGTAGAACTCTTTTACGTGGGTTAGGCCTCCTAGGTGGATTTGATTGAGGGCCACAGGGATCCATCATAAACTAGGGAACCGGCTCAGGTGTGATATGGGAAGTGGATGCACCGTCATAACCTATTCCTTGCCTCTCGGTGTTTCTTAAATCGGGGTCGAGGAGCATCTTACCAACCTTCTTCGATGTATCCTCGATAGTTTCCTTGACCTCTCGAGCACATTCGATATCTTTCTCGAGTTGGGATACAAGGGCTTCAAGTTTCTCACGTGTCTCAATGGATGCATGGAAATCTCTCGTAAGACTAGAAATCTTATTGGTCAAGTCCCCGTTCTCTCTCTCAACTAAACAAACTCTCTCTCCCAAAGCTTATCTCACCAAGAACTCTCTCTCTCTCTCTCTCTCTCTCTCTCTCTCTCTCTCTCTCTCTCTCCCCCTCACTTTCCTCGTGAAAACTAGACTCGCTGTCGAGGTGTTCATGTTTAGTAGCTTCGTCATCGGCGTGAGGTTCACTAGATGTACTAACATGACTAGCCATAAATGCGGTAAAGTTACATCCATGCGGTGATTCTTATTCGGAACTCACCGACTCGACCTCGCTATCACTAAGCGTGACGTTTAAGGCAACTTTGCCTTTATCTTTACGTTTAAACCTAGTCGAACTTGTGATCTTTGTCCCCTTTCCCTCACACTCATAGCATCTATCCTCGTCTTTCTTTTTCTTTTTGAAATTTTTTCTTACATTATTTAAATTTTTTACCTTTCTCAAAACTTTTCTTATCTTTGGATGTATTTTTTCTTTTTAAGTTTGAGAAATTTCTTGAAATTTTTAGCAAAAAGGGCCAAATAATCTAAATCATAATCAAACTCCAAATCAGATGACGCTTCCTCGCACTTTTTAGACACTTCCTGTCTCTTTCTAGATTGGGCTTTAAGTTCTACCCCCTTATCCTTAGGCTTAACTATTTTAGGGAACATATCTATCTCATATGTTTGAAGATTTGACACAAGTTGTTCTAACCTAAGAGTATCTAAGATCCCAAGCATATTCGGAATGATAACCTTAGGAATAAAGCAGGTGAGAAGGGATCTCAGGATTTTCTTAACTACACGCGTCTGGGTATTTTCTCACCTAAATTGAAACTCGAGTTAACTATGTAAAAAAAGTCATGCATAAAACTCGTCGAAGGATTCAGATTCAAGCATCGTGATTGTTTCAAATTGTGTGGTGAGGTTCTGAAGCTCTGAATTCACAATATTCGTATTCTCGTGACTGAGCTAGAGCGTATCCTAAGCTTCTTTAAATGGGTGGAACCCGTCAGGGGTGACGGCTCCTGAGATGTCACTCAAATCGCGGGCATTGAAATTTCTCCACTTAAATTTATCCTTTGTCCATTGTGAGACAGGCTTAGAGCTGGTGACATTATTACCTGTGATAGTGGGAGGTGTCCACCCTCTTTCACTGACTACCCAAACACATTCATCTATGGCCTCTAAAGCAGACCTCATCCTAACCTACCCGTATGCATAATTTGTACCATCAAAGATGAGTACTCGATTATACAAATTCTCCATAAAAATAAAAAATTTCAAAGATCAACAATTTAAAAAAAATTGATATCAAGAGAAAAATATTTTTGCGAAAAAGATCACACAGTAAATATGTGTAATAGGCTCTGATAGCAATTTGAGAGTGCGCTTTTGATCTTAATGGAATATTTATATAATTTAGTGTCCAGCACACACAAGCCCAAATTTTATCTTAATACCCTAAGACAAGAATCTAGGTGATAAAATGAATACAATAAAGCATGCAACGAGACAAGGCAATACGAGGAAAAAACCCTTTGCGGGTAGAAAATTCTTTCAATTATGACTATAGAGTTTTACAAGACACAACTTACAAAACCTCTATAGAATACGACTCTATCCTGAGTTGTCCACAACTGGAGGTCCACAACTGGAGGTCCACTCGGTATCCATCGATCAATATTTATCTTCCTTCAGCAGTGATCCCCTCGAGAACCACAATGGTTAGCAGTGAAGAGAATCTCTCTACAAGAGTAACATAGATATAAAATTATCTAAGGCTTTAAATATATTCAAATATATAAGTGAGAGTAATGATTTATGAATCAAAAGGTGTTTTTGACCTAAAGAAAGTGGGAACTTTTGCACCAGGTTTACGAAAATCGTTTTGTAAAAGTCTGTTTTAAAATTTATACGAAACATGTATTTATAAGTTGGCAAACAATTTGAGGCGACGATAATCATTCGAACGAAAACTATGCTCGATCGAACGAGAATATCATATCGTTAGAATAACAACAAGGTCGTTAAAACAAAATAACTAATCTCATTTGAACAAGCCTTAAACGAGCTTCGAACGATGAAAAACAGTACTCGCTCGTTCGATGTTCGATCGAAGTAAACTTCAAACGAGACTTCGAATGAAAAGATGATCTCGTTATAATGAGAATCCCATCTCATTTGAATGAGATGAGTGAACTTTGATAGATTTTTAAATAAAGAAAAATGTCCAGATTTTTAAAACAATTTATCTCCCAATTATAAATGTAAATAAATTCAAAAACCTAAGTTATTTAATACCTTCTTATTGTGGAGATCATCTTAAATTTATAGATGATGGAAATTCGGTTCTTCGTGATGGCTCGAATCACATAGTACTGGGATATGCCAAAAACTATGCTAGCCTAAGATATGAGAAAATTATGCTCTTACAGTCCTCGGATTCACAAACTCTACAACACCGCGATCGTAAACTTTTTGTACTACGAACGGTCCCTTCCATGGGTATTCGAATTTATCAGGAAGAAAGTCGAGGCAAAAATCGTAAAGTGGGACTTTGTTTCCCACCTAAGTTCTTTTGCACTATGCTTATGTCTTGAAAGGACTACGTTTTAACCTTAAAGATATGAGTGCTATAATATAGATCATTCCTCAACTCCTCTAGTTCATTGAGTTGGAGCTTATGAAGGTCTCCGCCTTCGGTAATATCAAAATTGAGCTTTTTGACAAACCAATATGCCTAGTGCTCAAGCTCAACCGGTAGATGTCATGCTTTCCCAAATACCACCCAGTTAGAAGACATCCCAAGTTGGGTCTTATAATCCACCTGATATGCCCATAGCACATCAGTTACCCTATATGACCAATCCTTAGTCAAAAGGTCTACGATCTTTTCTATAATCCATTGTATCTCCCTATTAGCCAATTCCGCTAGGCCATTTATTTGTCGGTGATATATGGTGGAGACCTTATGAGTGAAACCATATTACGACATTATGGCGACGAATATGTCATTGCAAAAATGAACGCCTTGTCACTAATGATTGCTTTTGTTGTGCCGAATCAAGCGAGGATGTTTTCTTTTCAGAATTTAAACACCACTTTCGTGGTGTTATTCCTAGTAGGCATGTCTTCCACCCATTTGGATACATAGTCGACATTGACTAAAATGTATTCAAACTAATTGGGCTTGGGGAAAGGACCCATGAAGTCTATTCCTCAACAATTAAAAACTTCGATTACCAGAATAGGGTCAAGAGGCATCATGTTCCTCGTAGTGACCTACCCAAGTAATTGACAACGGGCACACATTTTGTAGAAAGTTTGCGCATTTTTAATACTTATAGGCTACTAAAAACCGCAATGTAATACTTCGAAAGCAGTCCTTTAGGTAGAAAAGTGTCCTCCAACCATTTCGTTGTGGAAAAAAGATAAGATTATAGTTATCTCATCGTTTGGGACACATTTGTAAATGATTTGGTTTGAACAATGTTTAAAGATATAATGGTCATCAAAGAATAATGACCTAGCCAAACTAAAAAACCTTTCATTGTCTTGGGCAGAGAAATGTGGTGGTTAGACCTCGAAAATAAGGAAGTTTGCAATATCGGCAAACAATGTCAAATTTTAAATGACCACGAGTTGATCATATGGGAAATATTCTCGAATAGGGATAGGATCATATGATCATGATCGAAGGTAATTCGGGATAAATTATGCTACTAAATTTTCCACTCCCTTTTTGTCTTTAATCGAGAGGTGTAACTCTTAGAAGAGAAGCACCCAATGTATGAGCCTATTCTCGACATCTTTCTTGGAAATAAGGTACTTAAGAGTGGCATTGTTGGTGATGCAAACTTTGGGAGATCCTACCAAGTATGCTCAAAATTTATTCAACGCGAATACTATGGCTAGTAATTCCTTCTCCGTTGTGGAGTATTTCATTTGCATACTACCAAGCATTCGTCTAACATAAGATATCACGTGAGGTTTTGTGTCCCTCCATTGACTAAGAATTGCCCCTAAGGCATAGTCACTTGAATCAAATATGAGCTCGAATGTAAGGGTCCAGTCGGGAGATTGCATGATGGGGTCTGTGGTCAACGTAACTTTTAATATGTCAAACAATTCTTGGAGCGCTTCACTCCACATATATGGAGCATCTTTAGTAATAAGACAACACACGATAAAGATAACGTCCCGAATGAAACATCAGTAAAACTTGACGTGACTGAAGAGGTAAAAATCCTGAGCTAAAAGCTCTGATACCAATTTGAGAATACATGATATAAATTATTTTTGGGATTCGCACATTTTTAATTTTAAATTTATTTAATTAAAGTCAATCTTCAATACAAATTTTATTAAACCCTAATCATGCATCTATGTGGATAAGTTAAACATGCAATCACAAATCAAGCAACAAACAAGATTCAGGAAAAAAAACCTTTCGGGTAAAACCTTTTATTTCACTATATAACGTAAATTGCAACTTACAAATTACATAGAAAAATCTCTAATGAATTTATCACATAAAATCCACATAGACCGCAGCCTAGCACCAGTAAAGATTCCCAAGAGAACCTCAAGAACCACAGTTCCTCCTCAGTAGTTAATAGCCTCGAGTATCCCCAATGATCGCAGTCATCAGCAATTAGCTCCCGTAAAAACTATCAATCTGGCAGTAGAGATATCCTCTTTATAAGAGAAACTTCAACAAGAAGTGTTTTTGGGTTCCAAATGATTCATCAAAGTATATGGGATGATTTTGTGAATCAAAAACAAAGTCTTGTTCCCTAAAAGTGAAGAATAAAATTCTGCAGATTTGCAGTTTTCGTTTGGCAAAAGTCTTAATGAAAAAGTATTATAAAACAGGTATTTATAGCAAAGTAAAATACTTGAGGCGACACATGTCACTTGAACGACTTCTTGATGTCGTTTGAATGACATTAGATGTCGTTAGAAGAGACCTTAAAAAACCAAAAAAGTGTAAGGTCATTTGAAGCACAGAAGGAATGACCTATCTCGCGACCTATCAAACGACATGTGATGTCGTTATAAGGGGTCGTTTGAATGATATATCAATGTCGTTTGAACGACATTGCTTTGTCATTTGAACAACATAAGCAAAAAATTATTATTTTAAAAAGCTCCCCTAAAGGTCTTCCAAAAAATATTTTTACTTAGAAAAATGCCTAGTTTTGATAAAAATCAGTTTCGAAAAATATCCCAATACTATCGTAAACCAAATTCGAAACTTAAACACAATCCTTACCAAAATCAATCTCGCAGATGTCCGTTGTTAAAGAAACTCTATATTCGAATCCGTCGTCTTGAACTAATGATCGTGAGCTTTTCTCGACGGCTGTAGTGGTATACGATATACTTAATGTAATAGTAGGATGACAAAAAATATGTCCTTATAAATCTCCCCCTATGTCTATTTCGGTACGAAATAAAAACATACGAATTATCGATAAAATGCCTATACAAATCCAATACAACCCCAAAGTGGAATGATACTAAAAAATGTAAGTCTTCAAAAATCATTAACTTTTAATCTCTTCAAATTTTCGTTCTCCCCCTTTTTGTTCAAAATAGACAAGGAAAAGAATAAACAAAATAAATACTGAGTGTCAAGATAAGCATAACAAATATATAATAATTACGCTCATGCAAGGATATACTCAAAAGGCTTTCATAATCTCTATTTGATTTTCCAAAATTTTCAAGCAAAGATAATTTACAAAAAAAAAACACTCCATGAATTTACACTAAGATAACCAAATCATGGAAACGGAATGAATGGGTGGGAAAAAATTTGATAGGAAAATCAACTCCAACATTCATGATATATGTGCATGATGAATATGGATACTTCCTGGCGAAGGAACTCAAAATCGTTGAATTCAAATGACATCGACTCAATCTTATCACCAAATCAAAGTCTAAAATAATTTTCACACCAATAACGTCTAAAACTATGTATAGCTTTTTAAGGACTTTGTCAGGATGTGCAAACCGTTGATAAATTTCCATCCAAACCCCCTCATATATAAAAATGATCATATTTTTCTATTCAATTCTTTTCTTTTGAATGATCATATCAAACTAAACTATTTTGGCCTTGGCTACTTTTTACAATGCCACATTTTGTTGGCTTTTTTTAAACGGTGGATTTAACGCAAAGGTTATTTGCTCCTTTCGCAGCCCTTTCCCGTGTATATTGATTATTTTTCGTATTAAACACATTCCTCATGGGCAACAGTTCTTACATTCACTACTTTCATTGTCAAGTTTTATCACATCTAGATCATTTTAACGACATGATTGAGATGAAAACACTTCGACCAACATGTCATAGACAAGCTCAATAATCAAATAAATCCGTGCAAGTGTGCATTAAAGGAAATCATGAGACAAACACCTAGAAAGTAATCGCAAATCTCATCTTAATGACTCCAAACATTACAAAGCACATGGATGAAATGATGTATCGTCTCAAAACACTAACAAATAGTCACATGTATATGGAATGATGTTGTGACTTGGTCATCCTAAATGTCCATCCATAAACGGTGTAAAACAAAATACAAAAATCTTTTTCAAAAATTTTATTAAAAGAAAATCTTTTTGACTTTTTATTTTTTTTCAAAAAAATATTTTTTTTTTGTATTTTTCCCAAAATTTTTAAAAACAAAAATATTTTTGTTTTTTTCAAAAAAGATATCAAAATGGAAAAAAATAAATACAAAAGTGGTACACTCTAGCAATAGGCATAAAATGTCATCATGAAAGTCATCATATGCTAGCAAACAAGTCTAAATCTCAACCATTAGGTGCAAAGGTGTTTTCCAAAGTTGGTGACATCTTATGTAAAACATCCATAAAATCATCTGAATTTCTGACTAAATACTCAAATTGCTCTCTAAAGTGGTCAAAATATTTCATGTGATGTGCAGGAGCATACAAAGTACCATGTGTGGGTGTGTGTGTGGGAACATATGTAGTAGCAAAATGAGGTATGAGACACACAACCCAACTTAAAGCAAAATTCCTTAAGGTGTTCTCTCTTCTTAGGAACAAATAAAAACGGGTCTGGGGACACCTCTCTCAAAATGATTAGGATGCGCTCTCCTATGAAGAAATGGGAACCTAATTGGGTTAGGTTGAGAGCCATATGGATCTATCACAAACTCGGGAACCGGCTCGGGTGCAACATGAGAAGTAGACGCACCGTCATAACCTATTGCTAATATCTCAACATTACCCAAAGCCGGACCAAGGAACATATTTCCAACCTTCTTAGATGTGTTCTTTATAGTAACCTTGACCTCCATAGCACGTTCGAGATCTCTCGTGAGTTGGGACACATAGAATTCAAGTTCACTCTTTTCTCGGCCTAAGACGATCAATTTCTCACTTAAAAAACCTTCACCTTCTCAAGTTGACTTGCCAACACCTCATATCCCCTCAAAACTTCTAGCTCGCTCTCCAAATATAACACCTTAAGACCTAACTCCTTATTCAACTTCTTCGTCTTCAAGGCCTCGATGTATAAATCTATAAATGCTTTTTGGAGATCGCTTTCACCCTCACTTTCAATATCACCATCACTCTCATTCAAAACAATCAAATCATCATCGGGGCTCTCACATATACAAGTGTCCTCATCATCATGGGACAAACTAGATGTGCTCACGTGACTAGCCAAAAAGGCAAAACACATACCATGTGATGATTCATTCTCGAAAGCATTCACCTCGACGTCACTATCGCTAAGAGTGGCTGGCACAAAATGTTTCTTGCCCTTTCTCTTTAGCATAGTGGGATATTCAAATGCTTTGTGCCCTTTGACTTCGCACTCAAAACATCTCGCCTCTTCTTCTTTCTCACCGCTCTCTTTGGATTCCTTTTTCTTTTTATTTTTCTCAAAAATCCTTTTATTGGAAGAATTTTCTTTGGAAAATTTGAGAAACTTTTAATTTTTTTTAGCAAACATGGCCACATCATCAAAATCAAACTCTCCCTGACACTCGGACTCATAAACTCTCTCTTTTTTCTTCTTGTTAGACACTTACTCACCTTTTCTAGATTATGCCCTAAGTTCAATCCCTCTATCATTAGGCTTAACGATTTTGGGAAACATGGCGATCTTATAAGTTTGAAGGTCTCCTACGAGTTCTTATGGCCTAAGTACTATCCCAAAGAATTTAAAACAGTGACCTTAGGAATAAAACATGATGGGAGTGACCTCAAAATATTTTGAACAACCCTAGTCTCCCCAATTTTCTCACCCAAATAAAAACTCGTATTGACTATGTCCGAAAACCTAGAATAAAACTCGTCAAAACCCTCGCACTCTCACAAGGTGATAGTCTCAACTTGGGTGGTCAATTTATTTAATTTCGTCTCCTTAATCGCGTTTGTACCCTCATGTGTCAATTGGAGGATATACCATGCCTCTTTACACGTGGAGCATGTAATAATACGACGAAACTGATCAGGGATGATAGATCCAGAAATAGCGCTAAGGCCATAGGAGTTATAGGTACTCCATTTATAATCATCCTTAGTCCAGTCAGACATAGGTTTGAGACTGGTGATATTTTCAACGGTGACAGTGGGAGGAGTCCACCCTCTTTCACAAATAATCCAAACACATTCATCAGTATCTTTAAAACACGGCTTCATGCAGTCTTTCCAGTAGGCATAATTTGTGCCATTAAAGATGAGCATCCGATTATATAAGTTATTGATAAAAAAAATAGCAAAAAAAAAAAATTCAAAATCAAAATTTTCAATTAAATCAATATCACAAAAAAATTGTGAAAAAAGAATCACTTGATAATTTAGAGCAACCAACACTGTACCAATTTAAAGAGGTAAAAATCCCGAGTTAAAATCTCTAATACGAATTTGAGAGTGTGTGATATCAATTATTTTTAGGATTCACAAATTTCTAATTTTTAGATTTATTTTATTAGAGTCAATCATCAATACAAATTTTATCAAACCCTAATCATGCATCTATGTGGATAAATTAAACATGCAATAACAAATCAAATGACAAATAAGATTCTGGAAAAACCCTATCGGGTAAAATCTTTTATTTCACTATATAACGTAAATCGCAACTTACAAATAACATAGAGAAATCTGCAATGAATTTTCCACAAAAAATCCACATAGACCGCAACCTAGCACCAACAAAGTTTTCCCTGAGAACCTTAAGAACCGCAATTCCTCCTCAGCAGTGAATACCCTCAAGTATCCCTAATGACTGCAGTCGTCAATAAATAGCTCTCGTAAGAACTATCAATCTAGTAGTAGAGATATCCTCTATACAAGAAAACTTCAGCAAGAAGTGTTTTTGGGTTCCAAATGATTCATCAAAGTATATGGGATGATTTTTTGAATAAAAAATAAAGTTTTGTACCCTAAAAGAGAAGACTAAAATTGTGCTGATTTGTAATTTTCGTTTGGCAAAAGTCTTAATGAAAATGTTATCCAAAACAGGTAGCAAAGTAAAACACTTGATGCGACGCATGTTGTTCTAATGACTTCTTGATGTCGTTTGAACGACATTAGATGTCATTAGAAGCGACCTAAGAAACGACCTTGAAAAAACTAAAACAGTATAGAGTCATTTGAAGCACAAAAAGAGCAACCTATCTCGTGACCTATCAAATGACATGTGATGTCGTTAGAAGGGGTCATTTGAATGACATATCAATGTCGTTTGTACAACATTGCTTTGTTGTTTGAACGATAGAAGCAAAAAATTATTATTTTAAAAAGCTCACTGACGCGACTAAGAATGTGTCTCAGAAGTGCATACTCTCTAGGCTCAAGTGCAAGCCTGTCACGTTAGTAATAAACCCAGTAAGTCAGGATCGTATCCACAGGGAAATAGGACAATGGAATTGTAACGACGTTGGACAGATGAATGAATCCTACTCTGACTCTAAAGAAAGGAAAAGATAATTGGTTTTGAGAATTTATTACAACTAAATGCAATTTTGAAATTATGATTGAAATGCGACTATTCTAAATTACCTAAAATGCTAACAATGAATGATTTAAAAATTCGAACTATATGATGAAGAAAACAGGACAGGATTACAATCCCCCAACCCTAGTGTATTGATGGTATAAAACTAATCATAAATTTGAATGATTAGTTAAATCCAGACTTTAGTACTCCCAAGCATTACGTATATGAGGTTCAATCCTGCACCATACTTAATCAGAGGACGAGTAAATCGGTATTGCAATATTTACACTCGAATTGTATTCTAAAGCATCCCGGTTACCCTAAAGCAAATGAGATCCAAAGATCTATAATTATCGCATTCCTACGCAATACGGTCGTAATAAAATCATTAAATTTATAGGATTACTTTTATACACATACAACTACTACATCGGGTTGGGTTCATGCATCCCGACCCTTAAAAGTCTAGCTTACCATGATGAAAGTAATGAAAATGATTTTGGAATTGCAGGAAGTCATGATTAAACTAAGGACAAATTGAAGAATTATGTAAATGACAAATTAGAAAGAGGAAATTACTCACTAATCTTACCAAAGCACTCAAAGCATTAACTACAACTACTTGTAATCACAAAAATCTCAACAATCTTCAATCTTGGAATTAGAATTATAAGCTATCTTCAAACTAGGGTTTTTCTGAAAACAATGGAAAATTAGATAAATTCCCCATCCTTAAAAATGATAATAAATCGGGTTTAAATACCCTACAAAACTCCAAGAGTTTTAGCTGAACTAGGACTCTCCATTAGAAGAGGAGCAAAAAATAAAAATTCGACAGTCGGACCGGTCCGGTCCTCCTTCGGTTCGGTCTGGCTGGAATCCGGATCAGTTTGTTTATTCCTTGGCCGGATCAATCTGGTATGGATTGGTTCATTTTTTCCTTCAGCTTCGATCCGTCTTCGGTCCAAGGTACTCTGGAAACTGGCATTTCGGATCGGTCTGGATTTCCTTTGACTTTTTCTTCTGCCTTTGACTGCTCATAACTTTCACACCGGGACTCCGATTGAGGTGCCGTTTCTTCCTATGTGCTTATGAACTTGATATCTTTAACTTTTCTTTAGATGCCTCATTCAAATTTCGGGTAAAAATTATGACACCCTTTTGACTTTTCATTCTTTTTTTTCTCGATTCTTCCGATTTCTTTCTTTCTTTCTTTAATTGACATCAAGTCCCTATAAAATTAGTACGAAATACCAAAAACACTCGGAGTACTCATTAGAATAAGTTAGTAGCAAGATTATGAGATAAAATCGAATCAATTACGTTGTTCGAGGTGCTAAAAGGAACTAAATTAAAGGGATAAATTGGGAAGAATTTATGCCTAATCACTCACCTATAGGTCTTCCAAAAAATATTTTTACGTAGAAAATACCTCATTTTGATAAAAAGGAGTTTCAAAAAATATCCCCATACTATCATAAACCAAATTCGAAACTTAAAGACAATCCTTACCAAAATCAATCTCACAGATGTCCGTTGTTGATGAAAATTGATATTCAGATCCATCATCTTGAGCAAATGATCGTGAGCTTCTCTCGACGATTGTAGCGGAATACGACATACTTAATGTAAATTCAGGACTACGAAAAATATGTTCTTATAATGACAAAGAAAAAGGCCTCACATATTTAAGGTTTTTAGGATCAAGAAGTTTGGCAATAACATCAATCTTAGCCTTGTCAACTTGTATACCATAAGTAAGAGAGCACTTTTATTTGGGTAATAAGAGGTAGAGGTAATTTCTCTTGCCATATAAGTGTTTGTAGTAAAATTGAGGCGTAACCCTTATAGGTAGTAATGTTAAAATATGCTTTGCTAGAGTGATAATAAACAAACTCAACAATGAGGGGAAAGTATGCTTTGAAGAAGCAATAAATTGCAAGGAGCACAATAAATAACGTTGTTAACCTAACATTGGCTATGTCCACAGGAGCTAGAGTTTTATTTCACTTAGAATGAAGATCAATGTTTACAAATGCTCAAATCTCAATCAATCCTCATCTCTCTAAGTGTCTATAACTCTCTCTCAGGATCTCTTCATATCTCTTAAAGTTTATTCTAAAATATCTCCTCTCTGTGTATGATTTCTCTCTGAGTACTGTTATGTTTCTCGTCTGACTTCACTCTTGTTTTTTATGTCTTTTCAATGGAAAGAAGTAAAATATATATAGTCTACCTCCATTTCTTGGGACCATGAACCCCTTTTCCTTTTTTGGAAGCTTTTGTTGGCAAACCACCACTAGCCATGTAATAGGGGCCAAAACAGTTAAGGGTAGCATAAAGTTATCTAAAAACATAGAGAAAATTATTATTCCAATAAAGTATGCTGATCACATTGCCCAATACACTGTCTAACTTCTGCTGGCATGGGATCATGTGGAAAAGGAATATTATTTTATGCTTGATAATGGTTTCTACATCAGTGGAATTTTACATGTCATAAGCATCGTTGATCGCGCAAGCTTATGGTTTCCTGCAACATGCTCCCTCCGGTGAGCTATTTCGTAGCGTGCTTGATCGTGTGGAATTATTTTGGTCTTTGTATACTAATGAGAAGTTTCTTCGGTGACCTTGAACTCTAGCTTCTTCGATTTTACAAGACTTGATATTTCAAGTGTTCTGATTAACCTCCTCCGTGTAACATTAAACGAACTCCTTTTTTTGCCTTCTTGAAGTAAGTTATCTCTGAGTTAGGAGTTCTACTAATATACCCCTACATTTCCCCATCGTAGAGAAAGTTATTATGTCAATAAAAAGTTTCTGTACGAAACACTTTATTCAATTAACTTGTAATTTAGAAACATTTTAGTTAGGTAAATAGAATCACCTCCAATCTTAACTATTCATTACTCGTAACCTCTCCATTTGAATCCTAAATCGAGGGACCTTTGTACAATGAAACTCAAATTGAAGAACCTTCTATCGAAGGACCTCAAACCGAAGAGCCATGTTTGTACACGTGTCCATTTGTACTTCACACATGCAAAACTGACTGTTGGTATATCTTAGCATTAAATACCAAGATTATTAATTCTGACACTCTCATCACTAATTGCCACGTGTAACCTTAACATAACCTATGAGACATCAATTTGTGTAACCACTATTTTGCCCCTAAAATTCAAATGGTCGCCTATTTTTATGAAATGTCAAAAGAAAATGAACGACCATTATTTTTAAAAACTATATAATTTTTTTTCTCTTTACTCTATTTAAAATCTTCAAACTCCTTATCACCATTATCACTTCACAAACCTTCTTTTTCGCAACAAAACTTCATCTATTTATTAACTCTTTGGCGATCATAACCTATTTTGATCCCTTTCTCTAACATTTTTTATCCTTTCCTTTGCTTATACTCTTCTTTTCACAATAATGACATAATTAAGCAAAGTTGTAGATGTTTTCGACGAAGTTTCAGGCGTTGTCCCATCGTCTAAGCTATCTAAGAGGGAGACTATTTTTAACTGCCATCGTCGCGCTCCATTGTTTGGAGAGGGAGATGTGTTTTGGGAAAAGGTAGGGATTTCTCTGAGAATTTGAAAGGGTTGCGTGATCTTTTTCTCGTGGATAACGAACTAAAGAGTCATCCCGAGGTTGGTAATCTAACCCTTTATGGCATTTTGAGATTTCATTTAGATAGGGGAAATTTTCCCTACTCTAACATTGAGTTCGTTGCACCAGGTGGTTCATCTGAAAGTTTACCTGCATATACAACTTATATTTACAAGAAGTATGAGGATTCTCTTCTCAAAGTGGGCTTCTCAAAAGTTTCTTATGGTTTGGGGATTTTACCCTTTCCAAAAATAACTTTGTGCCCCACCTGTGGATTTTTTGGTGGATCTATTTGTCTCAGATATTCATGGATGCTTGGGGTGAGTTCACAATCACTTTGGAGGATATGTTAATTAATTTGGATACATAATGCACCCTTACATACAATGACCAATCTATAGATAACAAGGAAGCTAAAGCTTGAACGGAGCTAGACAAATATTTTTGTGAGTGCATAGGTGATTCCTCTAAGGAAACTTTCACTCAGTTGATCAAGTATTTTTACATGGTTCCACTAAAGTTGATGAAAAAGAAGAAGTCAAAGGGAATGGTACCTGATAGACCATTTGGGCCTGGCAAAAATACCCCTCTGAGTTAGCTGCCTATATTTTAATCTTGCTCTCTCGTTTCTTCCTTAGAGGTTATATCTTGGTGCAATTGCAAGTTCTCTATCCCATGATATAGTTGGTATCGAGTTCGAGACATGTTAGTAGCCTCTCCATATATGGGGATAAGGCCAGTTGACATTCACCTCTCCCAGACCCTGTAATTAAGCAAAATCCTTGTGCATTAGATACAATCTTATTTACTCTATTTTCTTCCTTCCTGTTAAACCTAAAGATCAACCACGAAGAGATTTTATAAATTTCTCAGTTAAATAGCTCATGGATTATCATTCCTTTAGTTTTTATAAAGTTGGTCTCTTTATACACTTAGTTGGACATAACCTATGTTGACATGGATCGTTTTGCTGGAAGGGATGATGTTTCCAATTTTGGCAACACAGTTCTTCTGATGGGATCCCTTTACAGTAAGTTTCCTAATAGTGCTCCAGTGGAATTCCCAATGAATAAGTTCCCATGCAGATGCCTATATTATTACGTTGGAATCACAAACAAAGCAAGGAGGATTTTCTTCCTGTGATAGATGTTCATAGTGATCTTATCGACGTACCTTATGTCGAGGAAACTTAAGATAAAATATGGTCATTATTTAAGGATGAAGCCTATACAGTCTATACATTCACCTCTGAGGCATATGTAAGTGATGATACTTCATTAACCGTGGTTCTTTTACTTACACTCAGCCATCTCCCTTCATTCACTGAGTGGGAGAGAGAGTGGAGCTTAAAATCCCCACCACATTGGAAGGAAATTTATCTTTGACCAAGGATTTCTTCTTTCAATTTGACGAAATAATAGAGTTGGTGATTCCTTCTCTATCTCCTGCGTTGACTTCACATGTCGAAATATATTTGCTCCACGCGTAGAGTTTATTGGCAAAATAGTTTTTCTTGCCAGGCAAAGGCAAGGAATGAGTAATAATAACTCTAACTACCTCTCCCAAAGATTCCTCTGAGCATCCCTTAAATAATTAACCGAATGATGCTGTGGAAATTATTTCCAAGTGTGATGCCATGCATGAACCCTCTTTGCCAGCCCAATCGGTAAGTATTCTAAGTGTTGAACTTATTACTTTTAAATAATAAGCCTCTTTTATAAAATTTTGCTTGGTCTTCTTTTACGGGATTCTCCTTTATCTTTAAGGATCATTATTAATTTTGATGATATCACACCCTCTAAAGCACAATTAAGTCCAATTATTAAAGATACTTTCATTTCACCTTCTTCAGTGCCCCGTTCTCCAATGATTAGGCTGTAAGCGTAAGATTTTATAATTACTCATTGTTTAGATATTTTGGTGTATCCTGTTACAAATCGGATAGTACATCCGCATATGCTTCCACAATCTTTGAAGACATATTAGTACCGAGCAACAACATTCTTAAGTTCAAGATCTTGAAATAGTCATGACACAGTATGGAGGTATATGGCTTTAGGATTTTGAATCAAACTTATACATATTTATTTGGGGATGTTTTCTTTTAAAATCAAGGCATTTCTATAAAGTGACTTTTGAAAAGATTTTTTTTTGTTTTTGGGTTCATTGGAAGGAGATTTACATCTCGTTAAAATGAGACTATGCCCTTGTTCAAACGAGGTTTACATATCATTGGAACAACTGTTTAAGTTTGTTAGAACAAACTTCAAACGAGTTTCAAACGGGGTCTCTTTGTTTGACAGAGGTTCTCATGTTAGAAGGTAGTTTGAAGCTTGTTGGAATAAAAATAGTCAGTTTGTTCGAACGAGACTAGAACTTGTTAAAATGAAATAAGTATTCTTGTTCGATCAAGAAACCATTTTCGTTTGAATGAATCTCATCGCCTTGAAATTCATGTTTTCTGTAAATTCGACACTTTTGGACTATTTTATAAAAATCTTTTGGCAAAAATCAATTCTCATACCTGCTCCAAAAATTTTCCTCTTTCTATTTACTTGAAATACTTTTATTTTCCAAATCATCTTCATCCTTAGAACGATTTTTTTACTTTATAAGACCCTAGTTCCTACACAACATCAAACTCTTGTAGAGTGTTCTCTACTATTGATTTATGGAGTTGCGAATCAACAACTAAAGAAGAAAGGATTTTGCAATCCTGAGACTGATCAGTGGATACGGAAGGAAGAGCTGTATCCTGTGGGTGGTGCTGTACTGCATCACTTTTTATTGAAGATTCGAAGATGCCATAGCATTAAACTTAGTCGATCTCTAAGTTCTATAAGTCTATCGTGTTTTATTGAGTCTTAAACAATGCTGAATTAAAGGTTTTTTCCCAAAGGGTCCTCTTCCTGTGTTTGGTTTGATTGCTTGGTTTGGCACAACTTATTTGGACTCTATCCTGCATCCAGATCAAATTCTAATCAAGATAAAATTTGGTTAAAAATTGTATCTTCATATGTGTAACATAAGTGATTCCATATAAACCTGTATTATTAAATTGGTATCAGAGCTGTTTACACTACTTCATTGTGTGATTTTTAAATTAGGTTTATATGGATTATTTGTATAATAGGGTTCCTATTTTCAATGGGTCAAATTTTGCGCACTGGAAAGCTCGAATGAGTAAGGCTTTGAAAGCAATTGACGAGCGTGTCTGGCTTATTTGTAAAAGAGGGTGGACACCACCCACTGTGACTAATGGCGATGTCATAAGTCCTAAACCCGTCACCACTTGCATGGATGATGAACGTGAATGGAGCAGTTATAACTCCCATGGTTTAAGTGTAATTTCTGGAGCCGTCACCCTTGACGAGTTCTGACGCATCATGATATGCACCAGGTCTAAAGAAGCGTGGTATATCCTCCAATTCACTCACAAGGGTACCAACATTGTGAAGGATTCTAAGCTACAAAATCTCACCACATAATTTGAAACTATTACTGTAGACACCACATTCTAGGACCCCCTAAATCTCCCCTTAGGTCCCTAGAACCTCCCCATTCACTACAAATCCTAGGTCGTTACACTTTGAGTACTGATCTAGAGGCCATCGGGCGTTCTCGGTTCCTGTTTGACTCCGATCAACTCCATCGTCAGAGCAAAAGCTCAATAAATCTTCAAAGGACTATGAATTCCCTTTCAAACGGTCTACCCTGTGTGTGAATCGACATAACAGTTCAGAAAAATGAACCATTTTACTATTGAAAACTGTCTAGAGGCCACAGGGTACTCCCGTGCCTCAATTTGACCCTAATCAACTTCATCGTCAAAGCCAAAGCTTAATGGATCTTTGAAGGGCACTAAACCCCTTTCCAACGGTCCGTCCTATGCATAAAACAGCATAACCGTTCGGACAAATGATCCATTTCCCCTGGAAACTAATCCGAAGGCCACCAGGCGCTCCTGAGCTCCATTTGACCAAAGTCATATCTTTATCTCGAACGAGACTGAATTAATCTTTAAAGGGAACTAAATACCCTTTTCAACGGTTCATCCTGTGCGTGAATCAGCCTTATGGCACGAATGAACGATCCATTTTCTTCGAAAGGTCACCGGGCATTTTTGGGCACCGTTTGACCAAAATCAACTCCACAAACCGAGTGAAGCTCTTTAGAACATCGAAGTATCTCGCACAGCCTTTCTAATGATCCACCCTGTGCGAGATTAGGACTTATGATTTGGATGAACGATCCATCTCTGTCCGACGATCTCCTATCCAAGGATCGATGGGCGCTTTCGAGACCCGTTTACCTAAAGTCAACTCACGGACCTGGGAGTGGCCCAAGGATTCTCAAAAGACTCTGAATTAACTTTCTAACGGTATGCCTCGTGGGCGATTTGGACTTACGAATTGCATTTTACGACCATTTTACCAAAAAATCTGCACGAGACTGCCAATTCGCAGGCCCTTGAACCTGCCTATCGGCAGTGTGTCTATGGTTACTTGTTGATAGGCAGTATAAGGATAATGTCGATCGACAATCCCCTACCCTATATAAGGAGAGCATGATCTCCCTTTCAAGGCACCTAAGAGACATCTACTTTAGCAATCTCAACAACATTCTTCTTAAGTCAGCGGGGTTTCCTTGTTTGAAACCTTTCTCCACCTTTCATTCCCATCACCTTCACACCCAATTTAGCAAAAATCCTGCTGCATTCTTCATTCACTTTCAAAGAAGCTCATCATCAATCAAGATCAATCTCTATGTATCCAAAGAAGGTTCAAACATTCTTCCCTCTCTTTAAATTCCTTTTATTCTTGCATTATTTATATATATATTCTTAATTTAACTTTTCACTTTGATTAGAACATACACATTAATATCTCTTCCTTTATTAGCTATATTTCACGTAATATATTTTCTATAAAAAATCCAAACAAGAAAAAGGGGGTTACACACATAAGTTCCAATGGAATTTTTCAGCACATTTTCTCAAAACTAAAAACACATTTTTCTTACACACATATAATAAAATTTTCGTCTGAAATTATGGGATAAACCCCACCCTCATGCCACATGCGAACTACGTGGAATTTGATGCCTTTATAGGCTACGTAGGCATTTTGGGCTGAAACCCGAGACTCGAGTCCTATTTTCATCCTTTTATAATTTTATCCATATATTAATCATATATATCATTCTTCTGATTCATACATAGCGTCTTATCTAACACATATTATCATTTCGTCATAAAAACTAATATCTCGAAAAGCGCACACATCATTTTTTAATTATTATTTTAGGAACATTCCTATGGATGAGCTTACTCCATCTTTTCCATGATGCGAGTCGAGTGATTCTGATCTCCACTTTTATATACATGCACACATACTTCACGGAGAAATTAAGGAAAAGAGTAACATAAGCCCATGAGAGAGCGAAAGGGTGAGATGAGTTCTTAACACCTCCTCATACCGTAGCATAGCCCCCGAATCACTGATCTAATTGGTTTTGCAAGCATCAGTTTATCTTTGATGTCTCTCTCTCGAGGTGGCCACATGTTCTTTTGCCTGTTTTGTACAAAATGTGTTGGTGGCTCAATCTCTTTACATCACCTCAAAATCGACGACGACTGAAGCAAACCCCATAGTAGTGAGGGGCGCGAGACCTTTATCATCCCTCTTTCCCCCGAAGTGCGGGGAGGGAAGATCTCAGGATGGACATAGTGGCGACTCCGTTGGGGAATTGCATAAGAGGGAAAGACTCCGTTTGCATGGGTGTTATCATTTTTTGCTTGTGTGCATATGCACCTACATATATGTTCCCTTTTCTCCTCTAACCCTTCTTGTATATATCTACCTCTTATTTATATCACCACTCACTCATTTTTCCCTTCACACACATATAAAAAATAATCTCCATATACACCTCACCCTACCAACACTTGTATATAGGTTCACTTATATCCACATGTTGTACTCACCACTTTGAATATCCATGCTTAGGTGTCACTAGTACACACCTCCACTTACCACACTTATATATATCCATGCTCACTTATACTTATCACACACCACTTGTAGTTGATCCATACTTAGATTCACTACCATACACTCACTTATAGATATTCACACATCGCTCACTCTCGCATACCCATGCTTAGTGTAATCTTCATGCTCCATGCTAGGTTTACTTTTCATGATATTTGTACATTCTTCCTTATTAGCATAGTGCTCATTATGCCAAAAAAAAATAATCTCTCCATAATATACTAATCAAGAATTATGCATTTTACACAGTACATCACCAAGAGCATTGCTATATTGACAAAAAATTACACTGTACTGGGGGGTCACTTTGTGATGAGCATTGGTCTGACAGGTCACAGTTTTCCTAAGCAATATGACTCTCACCTTCAATTGGCTAAGTACCTTCTACGTATATCGAACGGTTCCCCCTGCATCGTACTGCTTGATTGAACTCACGACAGTAGGTATGTAGCAGGGAACTCATTCACGTACATCGAGTATATCATATTTTCTCTCACATATACTGTCCCCATGAGGTATATAGTGAGGCAATTCACGTACACTCAGGTATATCAAATGGCTTGTCCACACTTACCGATTGCCCTAAAAAGCAAGACGTATATTATGGAAGTCACGCCAAAGGGGGGAACCTTTCCACTAACCCAAGAACTCCATACCCTTATATAGGCATCAAACCTTGGGCACTCATATTTAGTTTGTCGATTTCTACCCGAAAATCTGACGAAATGCCGGGATGTCATGCCGCCTAAATTTTTGTGCGAATCGTCTTTTTCCAAAATGGGACCCTATCCACAAGTCAAACCATGTTTTACATATTTTTCAAACCTAATTTTTCCATGCTCAGATCCCTTCCGCCATTTATTTTTTAATTTAGTTAAACTTAATACAAGTGAAAACATAACTTAATAATTATAGTGAGACTCTTCTCTTTTTTCCTTCTTCCTTACCAAAAGAGCCAAAAACATTTTCCCTCCTCTTTTCTCAAAATAACAAAAACATTTTATCCTCCTCTTTCCAAAAAAAATGTCAAAAACATTTTCCTCTTTTCCAATAAAAATAACTCTTCCTTATTTATTTCAAAAAATAAATTCGAATCTTTTTCCCTCTCAGATCGATCACATACTTGAACTTTGTCCTAACTCCCTATTGGCTTATGTTTTCCATTGAATCTCCCCGAAGCTCCGAAATCCACATTCACTAACTCTCCATGGAGAATGCAAACCAAATACTGAATGTGCATCACGATTTGATGACGACCATAGTCCAACTTTCTACCAAGATTGACAACCTTCGCACCGAGGATCATGAGATGTAGCAAAACTGGGTCCTTATTCTCGAAGAGCCCGATTTCCTCTTCCCTCATGCTACGGATCCACCCATAACTAAGCCTATTTGGATCCCAGAAGAATTGATGCACACTCCACGTGCCCCTACCAATGTGCCACCACCAGCCCATCTCCCAATGTCGAATCTTACCCAGTCAAGGGCTAACCTGCTAGTACCCGTTGATCAGAAGTAAAAAGAGTTAAACAAGGTCAAGGAGGACCTTCAGATGTTAACCAAGAAGTTTGACCAGTCTTGAATCTTCGGGAACTACATGGATTAGACCCAAATGTCTACATACCCAAAATCTAGGTTGTCGAAAAAATTCAAGATGTCTAACATTGACAAGTTCGGGGGCAGTGGGCCCCCAATTATTCACCTTCGAAGCTACCACGGAGCCATGAATCTTCTAGGTGCATCCAAGAAAATAATGGCCTAAATGTTCTAGCAAACTCCGAAAGACAATGCTCTTCTTTGGTTCCTATCCCTCGAGGAATCCAGAATTCGCAGTTAGGAGGATGTTGCTCGCGAATTCACGTCGTAGTACAAATACAACGAGGAGTTAGAAGTTACAAATTATGATTTAAAAATTCTCAAGCCGAACCTCGAAGAAGCTGTCAATAATTTCATAGAAAGGTGGAGGGAGAAAGCGACCACCATGACCAATCGGCCTTCCGTAGAGGAGCAAGTTAGTATTGTGAAGAAAAATTTCTTACTCTGTGTCCGAGCAATGGTGGGAGGACAGTAATTCCCACATTTTTTATCCCTTAGAGAAGCAGGAGTGGAGATATAAGAAAGTATTACCAAGATAGAAGCTTAGGCAAAGAAAGTATCCCGACAATTCACTCTAAGAAAATATATGAAGCCTGCTACAGTCTCGACCATCAACAATATTTGACATCCTGCTACCTCTTCGGCGCCAGAAAGCTGGGCTACCCAGTAAAAAAAGAATACACCGACCTTTATGCTCCCCTATACAAAGTCTGCCAAGCCCTATTGGGCTGAAATCATTAAGTCGTTGGACCCTCGTCCATTACAAAACCCACTTCCTAAAATATTTCAAGCCCGAGGCCCATTATGATTTTCACCAAACTATCGGCCATACCACTAATAAGTTCTTCCACCTATGGAATGTAATATACTAACCCCAACACCACTTACAATCTACTCCCAAATCATGCAAATTACACCTTCCTATAAATGGTCCGAAATTTGACCCATCTACCCAGATTGTACCTAGTAAATCACTCATTATACCCGTATCTTCACCTAAACCCCTAAAAGTTTTCCCATATTTTCTTATACGTCCTACCTGTTTTGCTGCCCAAGACTTATCACTTCTTACAAGAGTATGCATTGCTGGTCATACCCGATCCAGAGTTAAAGACATGGAATTTTCAGTAATATTGAATCAAATTCTAGAGTTTGGGCTAAATTTGCCCTCTGAAATGACCACTGACTGTCAAAATTTTAGCACACTATTCATAAAAGCCTGCAAGTGGGCTCGAGAGTCAGATAGTTGGGTGGTACTAGTTGATGAATTTAGTTTGAATGATGCAGTTCAGATCATGGAAACCATGTTTCGATAGACTGATGAGATTTACAATATGTCTGAGTTACTTGATGCTTTGAAACTACAAAGGCGATTAGTCCCTTCACTTATGCATCTCCCCATTGAGTGGGAAGACCCATATGAAGAAGACGTGGAAGTTGCGGAATGCGTTGAATTCTCATGGTAAGATAAAATCGTTGCCAACGGATGGGGAGACGAGTTTGATAGTTCAGATGAAGAGCCAAGCTAGGAAATGTTTAGCCCAGTGATCAGTATGTGTGGGATGATATCATTTGAATATTTTCTAGGAGAAATAAATAAAGTGCCGTACAACTCGAGATATATGAAGAAATGGGGTTTTTGTTCTTCCCCTCTTCGGTGAACCATATGACAAAATCTGGGAGGCACTACCAGAGTATGAATCCTCAATCAGTAGTAACAGATAAAGGAAAGGGAATTATCGAGAAACTTCCCATGCTATAAATGATCATCGAGGAAAGCAAGATCCTCGACCAACTCAAGAAAACTCAGGCCAACATCACCTTGTGGGGACTCTTCATGTCTTCTCAGTTACACCAAAACGCTATAATAACAGTACTTACCGAGGAATACATCCTATAATTTGGTCCTAATCATAACTATGCTCTCGACATCTCTACTGGGGTAATGGGGAAGACAATCCCTCTCTCACTCGTCGATAATAGATCAACACTCAATGTTTTCTCATTAAAAATCTTTAACTGCCTAGGTTCGAAACTAAGCGACCTTACTCCAACTTTTGCCCCAGTGCATGCTTATGACAATTCTCGTCGAGAGGTGATAGGATCCATAAAGAGTACAATATGGGCTGGCCCGTAAATCCCATTACCGAGTTCCAAGTTATTGACATACCTTCTTATTTCAATATATTTCTCGATCGACCGTGGCTTCACAGCATCAAGGGGGAATCTTCCTCTCTCCATCAGTATCTAAAGTCCTTCACCAAGGGGTAGGTCATCACCATCTTGGGCGATGATGATACTATTGATAATGCAAGCACCAGTAATTCGACACTAGATATACAATATGGGGAAAATGACATGCTTATATCTGGCTTTCGAGGCAAACCACTTCCCCTCCCAACAGGGGATGATTTCAAAGACTGAGTCTGTCCAGAGCATAACCCTCATGACAATGTCAATGTGATACATGTGTTTAAGAATCTGTATTTCATGCCCGGACTGGGGCTGGGACGAAGACAATAGGGTATATTGGAAGCTATAGCTGGGTTATCAACCATCATCATAGGAACTTAGAATGCTTCGCCAATATAGGTTGCAACGAAGGTTAGAAAGTACCAAGATTATTTCAGGGGATTCCTTGAATGAAAGATTCGTCAAAGAGGGTGAAGATTTTCCCTTTTGTGGCTTTACTAAACCATGGTATGATCACGTGGACATGAAGATGAAGCTAAGGATGGGGATATTTTTCCAAGATAACTACTCATGGCCGAAAGTTCCCAGCATCATGTGCAACTGCTCGTTGAGAATACTACAACTGTTATTGATATTTTCAAGGGAAATGACTCTGAGGACTCATTCAATCTATAGAAACTGGGGTTTACGCTCTACATGATCCACTCAAGCGCTACATCATCCGATCCATCCATTCTGATCAAAGACGTTGATGCACCCTTCCTCAATTGGAATGCTATACTAGTTGCACTTACTGAAATGCAACCCAGCCCATATGTTTACCCTATTTCTTCATCTTTTGTTGTTCCTCCCTTTTCTGATAACAATGTAATACAGACCTCCTTCGATGAGGTTGTTAACGTTATTTTTCATAAAAATGAAATAAACGAAGATTCTGAGTATCTTACTGTGCCTTACATTAATTGTTTTAATTTTAATCAAACTCTTGATGATGATGATTTTGCAAATGAATAATTCTTAACTGATCTTAATAAGGTTAATAATAAACAACATAACTACGTTTAAATTATTGAATATGAAATTATTGTTATTAATCTCGATTCAGTAGCCAACTGCGCGAGAATATGATAGGGTCCACCCTTGCCTAACATGAGCGTGTGTAACTTAAAGTACTACTGAAGGAATTTGTGGACATCTTTGCATAGTCCTACGAGGACATGCCCAACATCGATCCTGAGATAGCTCCGCACGAGATTTCAACTTTCCCAAAATGCAAACCAATCAAACAGAAACTGTAAAAGCTTCGCACCGAATGGTCGCTTAAGATTAAAGAGGAGATGGTCAAACAATTGAATGTAGGCTTCATACGATTGGTCAAATATCCCACATGGCTAGCCAACATTGTACTCGTACCAAAAATAAGAGGAAAAGTCTGCATGTGCGTTGACTACTGAGATTTGAATAAAGCCTCTCCAAAAGATGATTACCCATTATCCAACATCGACATAATCATGGACAACACAACCATTCACGCTTTTAAGTCATTTATCAACAAGTTTGTCGAATACAATCAGATCAATATGCACCCTGAGCATTAAAAAATTGCTTTCATCACTCCTTAGGGAATCTTCTATTACACAGTTATGCCATTCGGGATCAAGAACGTAAGGGATACCTACTAACGGTCTGCCATAACTATATGGAATGATCTGATACACAAAGAGATCGAGGTCTATGTGGATGATATGATCATTAAGTCTAAAACTCGGGAAGGTCATATTCCAGCCCTCCAGAAGTTCTTTGAATGGATATGGCGATATCAAATGCGACTTAACCCATGGAAATGTATTTTTGGTGTCATCAAAGGAAAACTTTTGGGATTCACGGCTAGTTTGAAAGGGAATAAAGCAGATCCTACCAAACTGAAAGCCATACTCAAATTCCACCACCCCAAACGGTGAAGGAAGTGCGGGGATTCTTGAGAAAATGGCAGTATATCAGCTAATTCATCATCCAATTGACTTTTATTTGTTAACCCATATTCAAACTCCTTAGAAAGGATTACACCAAAGTCTAGAATGAGGCTTTTCAGTAAGCCTTTGATCGAATCAAGTTGTACCTTACTCGACTTTTGGTACTTATGCTACCACAACCTCGTCTCCCTCTATTCCAATACTTAACCATAATAGAAACCATAGCTTGGGCTTTGCTAGACCAATACCTTAAAGAATCCCGCAAAGAAAGGGCAATCTACTATGCCACTCACAAATTAGCTGGGTACAAAGTCAACTACACTGCCTTGGAGAAATCATATGTCACCCTTACCAGGGTCACTCTGAAATTACGACACTATATGCTTGTTTTTCCCATTAGACTTGTATCCCGAATGGATCCTATTAAATACCTACTTGATAAACCTGCCTTCTCTAGACGAATGTCTCGATGGTTGATGTTGCAAGCTAAATTTGATATTATGTTTGTCACGTAGAAAACCATGAATGGAAGAGCTATCTCTGACTACCTTACTGACTACCCCATGGAAGAAGCCAACATTTGGATCTTTGAGTTCTCGGATGAAGATATCCTTTGTACCTCTCAGGAAGACCTCTGATGGTAAATGTTCTTTGATGGAGCTGACAATAAAAATGGATATGACATTGGGATACTCTTGATCGCTTTTGATGACTCCCACACTCCCATTGCCACCAAGCTAGATTTTCCTTACACTAACAAGATGAACGAATACGAGGCATGCATTGTAGGCCTCAAAGTATCTCTCAACAAGGTATTCAATGACTAGATGTCTACACGAACTCTGTCCTCATCATCTGATAAGTCCTTAAAAGATGGAAAGTCAAAGACGAAAAGTTCTTACCTTTCTACGCCCACTTAGAGGAGCTGGCCTCCCAGTTACGAGATATCACCTTCCATTACTTTCCCCGAGCAAGGAACAACCTAGGGATGCTCTTATTACTCTAGACTCCTTGGTCGACATGCCTGAAGGAATAACAATGAGCTCTTTTTTAGTCCAAAAACAAGCTAAACCGACCAACTGCTACTATATTAAGCTCATCACAAAAGAGGCTTTTGATATGACTGAATGCTGGTACTATGACATTTGGATCCTCCTCAAGCACGATAGGTACCCCCAAGATGCCAACAAGAAAGACTAAGCGACCCTCCACAAACTTGCTGCCCAGTACATTGTCTATAATAAAGCAGTGTTCATGAGAAACTTCGATGGAACCCACTTGCACTGCATCACAGGGGCTGACATTGAAGAGATGATGCAGAAAATCCACAACGGAGAATGCAGATCCCACATGATTGGCCATATGTTCACCAAGAAAATTATCCGATAGGGGTACTATTGGACTACCATGGTTCAAAATTGCACCACCTATGTTCAAAGATGACTTAAATACCAATAGTTTTGCAATCTCCACCACTTACCTCCGTAGGAATTATACAACATGATCTCTCCCTGGCCGTTCTCCATATGGGGCATTGATATCATAGGGAAAGTCACACCCAAAGCCTTTAATGAGCATGAGTTTATCCTAGTTACCGTTGATTACTTCACCAAATGGGTTGAAGCCGAGTTATACGCAATATTGAATGCTAAGAATATATCCAAATTCATCCGAAGGAACATTATCTGTCGACATGGGGTTCCTTATGAGCTAGTGTCAGATAACAGGTTACATTTCGAGGCAGAATTCACAGACTTGGTCGATGAGTGTGGGATTCAAAAACACAAATCTTCTCCCTACTGACCACAAACTAACGATGCAGTTGAAGTTTCCAATAATAACCTTAAAGCAATCATCAATAAGATGACCAAGAATTGCAGAGATTGGGCCGATTAGATCCCTTACGTCCTCTAGGGCTATCGCACTTCAATCCGGGCATCTACTGTGGCTACCTCTTACTCTCTAGTATATGGCATGGAAGCAATCATAATCGTTGAACTAGAAATACCTTCATTATGTGTCATACTTAAAAGTAAAGTTAATGAAGAAGACTGATATCAAAGTTGTCTCGACGAGTTATCGTTCTTAGATGAAAGGAGGCTAAAGGCTCTATATCATATACAGGGGTACCATAGTCGATTAGCGCATTCATTCAAAAAGAGAGTCAAGGATTGTGGTGTTTGAGAATGGGGACTTATCCATCAAAGAAATCATAGAACCCGTCTGGGACCCCAGAGGGAAATTCAAGCCAAAATGGTGTGGCCACTACATCGTGAAGAAGATCCATCCGGGGGCATCACTAATCTAATTGACCTTGACAAAGAAGAGCGGGCACGTCCAATTAGCTTGGACCATCTCAAGAAATTCTACCCCTAGTCTGAAATCTTGACGCACTACGACTCCCCTCATTCCCTTTCTATTCTAAAAAAATATTCTTCATTTCCATCTACTCAGAACTACGTGGGTCCTGATCCTTTAAAAAACCTTTTGCTTTCAAAATAAAACTCAAAAAAATTTCAAAACCCGCAGAGGTACGTAGGCAGCTCATACGCTTTTACATGGGTACAATCACCTTCTTTTTCATAAAATGCTATTTTTTCTTATTGCCGAGAATGACAATTCACTTTATCATTTACATGAAAAAATGATTATGTATGCCTTAGTGATTGGTATTTATAATTCAAATGTAAAACTCATCAAAAGGCACAACATTATAATTAAAATCCTTTTTTATTCCATTATGGGAAAATTCAGTATGATTACATGAAATATCAACGTAGGGAGTCAAACAACTATCCTCGCCAACCAAACTATCCTAAAACAAATCAAACCAAACTACCCTTAAAAAAACTAACCAAACCTTCCAAAAATTTATTCCTAAGAACCAAAAACAACCAAACACATCTCCATCACAAAAGATTCACAAATAAACACCAGTTTCACAAAGGAACCTATTCGCAAATGCTAGAAGACCCATCCCCATCATCATTTGCTCCTTGAGGGCCCGAAACTTCCCCTGGTTGGATGTTATGTGGAAGGCAATCCATGGAACGATAAGCTCGAACCAGCCTAGGAAAACCATTACGCCCCTTCCATAGTGTCAAACTTGATAAACCATCTCTTCCCGATCTCCTCTGCCAAGATCTTATCCACTAACCTTTTTTATATCCATTCATATCGTCTCCAAAACATGCCAAACCCTGCCAACCAATTGATAAGGACGGGTTGACGACTGATGATTCTCCTATAGGGAGCCCAATCGCATGCGCAAGCCTTCAGTCAAATCGTCTATAGGAAAGAAATCTAAGGTACGGGAAGGCACAATTTTCTCCCATATGACTTAATACTGGAGCCACCATGGGAAATAAAATGAGATTTATTGAAGACTAACTAACCAAACATACCGGTATTCCCCCAGTTACAGAATGGTCTGCAACTCCCCCACCAGTGCACCGATCAGTGCAAACATTGAGCTCCGTGCTCCACAAACCAGTTTACCCAGTTCTCTATGGATGAGCCAAAGATAATAAAAAAATTAGTGAAGAAATTTGGCACAAATGCCAAGCGATATTTAGGGGACCGTCAAAAGAAATCTCTTGGCTAGCCATATGAACAGTATAATTGGGTTCCTCTCTAAAAATCAGAACGGCCTTCTCACCAAGCATCTAGATCATTCAGGGTCTCTACCAGTATCACTACCGCATTATTAGGACGATATGACATCCACACCATAGTAACATCCAATTGAGGATCCACCATCAGGTCCCCGTTCACAACAGTAACTTCGAAGTTAAGCCCAGGGCAATGACTCCAGCATGGCCATCATGGAAATCCTGTAAACGCACAAAATATAGGATATCTAGGAGAGAAATCATTCCCCCCAAGATCCCGAGCTGACGAACGAGAAATATAGAGAAATCCTGCTAACAACTCCCAAAGAGACCGAGAGAATTTAGGCATGGAGGCCCTCACACTAGGATTAACCCCCAATATAGCAGAAAACTCCTCAAAGTTTGGACATACCTTGCCCAAGACAAAGTGGAAAACATGATCCTTAGGATACCAAAATAGTACTGTCGTCGCGGTATGTTCCAGTCAATGGGCCGATTGTGCCACAAAGAGACCCAATGCAAATTAAAAGCGTCATAATCCACATTGTATATTCACATAGCCTCTAAACTCTTAAGATATGAAGAAAATTCTTCACTCATGTAAAGGCAAGAAATAAACAAGAAGGAAAATGGAAGGATGAGTGAAAAAAAAATTACCTTACCCCCTTTTTATACTCGACAACTTTGACTAAAAATAAGAAGTCTGCAAATCCGAATGAAAGACCTTCCCCACTTAAGGACTCTAAGCTATAGGAAAGTGAAATCAAAGTCCTAGATTGATTTGACATGACCCATATGCCGATAGACAGGACAAGGGGTATGCCGATCGACAACTACCTATTTTTAGAAAATTCTATCTTTCCTTTTTGTCAAATTCAAAATACCTCAAAAAATAAATCTTTATTTCAAAGACCCCCCGGGTTATTACTTCCTACATTATCCATTTTTTTAGGAAAATAGAAGAAAATAAAAAAAATGGGACTCAGTCTGAAATCCCAAACACTCGGACATGCTGCAAGAAAAATAAAGGGAAAATCAGTCAGTTTAAAGCAAAAAAAGAAATCAGAAAGACAACGGACAAAGAAATGAAAACATATACCTCTGGATGAAGGACGTCCTCCGTCAGCCCTACCATCGTCGGGTCCATTACATTAGGGCATTACTTCATACTCAATGATCCCCTTCCATCTAGTCGGATATTGTAGGAAGGAGGACCAAGCTAGATGAATGGAACCTCCGTAGCCATTGCCGCCACTGACGATGACGCATCACCAGTGCTGTGGTAAGACCCCACCGGACAACTCATACCCTCGCTCTAAGTCATAGGATTACATCATAAATACAGGAGGACATCACCCAGTTTGTCATGAACTCAAGGTAATCATAAGTTGCCACCGTGTTAGTGTAGGATGAGTAAGGCTCTCTAATCATTGCCACCGCCCTGGCCTCCTTCGACATCTCTCGCACCCGCCTCAAGTACCTATGGGGTATTATCGGTGGGACCACCAACTCTTCCTCCATGATTTGTAGGACTACTCTCTCTCCCAAATACCAAGAATAGCCAAATTCGTGCGCCAACAGCCGATGCATCTGTGCATTCATCTTGGTTACCCCTGTGTTTTGGATAGCCATCCCCAAGGGATATAAAGTCACATGCATTTTTCTTGAATAAAGTCAACACTTGCACAAATAAAGAAAATATAAAAATAATGATTCAAAAGAGGAAATAACTTGGTCGCTTGTCAGGACATTCAAAACCTGACGCACTGCCGACAAGGAGAGAGACTACTTCGATAGCCGATTGGAATTTTGCCACCGGTACATCCGGTAGAAGCTCCCCACCGACTCATCCTATAAACTTATAAAAGGGAATTGAGCCGATCACCTCGTAGAACCACATCTGTAGAAAATTCAGGAATAAGTAGAAGAAGAAAAAATAAAAATGCAAGAAAATATATAAAGAGAAACGACAAAATTACCTCCAAAAGATAGGTGGCTCCAGTAAAAGGTTTCCAGTAGCACCGAATGAAAGCCTGCAAAGAATAATAAAAGGGTTACTAGAGTCAGGCTCCCCCAGTCATAGAGAGGGATATTCGAAAATAACCTAAAAATTGTAAAAACCATAAGTGGACGATGTCGTCGCTCGACGCCATCAAGAAACCTCCTAACAGCAGAAGAATAAATAAGCGGACCATCTGCCTCACCTGAAGCCCGTCGGTCTCATCGATCCTCTGACTCAGTGTAACCTCTCATAGAAGAGAAATACAGATCGAGTCCCCCGAGACTATCCACCCCACGTATCCCAGTGCAGTATCAATCGCCATAAATGTCACCCTCAGAGATTGATCCACCTCTATCTGTGTACCCTCACAGTCAATACCCAGTAGTTGCTGGACATCAATGGGGTCACCGTCATCTCCTTGAATCCCAAGTGTATGGTGTGGGTAGTGTCCCACTACCTCTCCCCTAGCACACACAAAATGAACGTAAAGCGCGACATCTCATCCAAAGCAGATGCCAAACGACCAAAACCCGCGGAGGAGACTACCCAGCACACCATCGCAAGAAGGTGCTCCCACACATCCCTAAATCCCATCATCCATCGAGAATGAATGCTCGTAGAGGCTATGTCAGTCTACCAAAACAAAAGATAAACCTTTTGTCAAATTGAAAGAAGCAAGAGAATGCAAAGAAGGAAAAGAATGCCAAAAAGTCATGTGGTGATTACATAACCATTAGGGTTCATCACCCTAGACGATCGGTGGTGAAAAGGTTCACACAACATAAAGCGGTCATCGACAACGGGTCGAAAATGTTCTCATTGCGCAATGTTTGGGGCACCCTAACCCGCCACTCTAGGTTCGCCCAATCGTCAAAGCCCAACCACTCTATGTGGGTCTCGCTACTTGAAAAATTCGCCATTTTCTAGTCTCGAATGAGGAAAGAGCGCATGAACTGATTGCAGAAGAGAGAAAGAGAAGATACTAAAGCTAGAAGTTATGAAAAATGAAGGGAATTTTCCCCTTTTTATAGGAGGCTAAAGGGTATGCCAATCGACAATCCCCTAATACCCACCGATCAGCACCTGCCTATTCCCTTCCCAAGGCAGCCCAGAAGACCATGCCACTTTTGATTGGCAATTCCTTCCACCCTTCGATCGGCAGTACACCTGAAGTTTTGTACAAAAAATCCCAGAAAATCAAATAAATATTCAGACATTTTTCACCAAGAAAACCATTTTTCAAGCTCCCAAATCCCTAGAAGAATTAGTACCACATTTTATCCCAAACTTAAACCCCCAAAATCAGCGCATCCACGTCCCAAAATCCCATTACAACTCCCCAATAAAATCCCAAAACCTCAGTAGAAATCAAATGCTTCCCCAGTAGGACTACGTAATATCTTACCCATTTCCTAATGAGGAATTCCTGAATTAAACTTTCTCCCAGAAAAAAATCAATTTCCCCAAGCAGTGCTAGAAGCCCTAACCAGACATCTCTCCCCAATGGCGTCTCCAAGTAACACACTCCCCAGCAGAATCACAAGTACATCTAAATCCCCAAAGGTAAAAGCTCCCTAGAGTGCAAACCCTTCTCATTTACAATAAAAAGGTCCTCAAAATTGACCTCGACTCGCAGAATTGGTCACCTCCACTTTAGGCTCGCAGAATTAGTTGCCTCTACTTTAGACTTGTAGAATTAGCCTCGACTCGTAGAATTGGTCGTCTTCACTTAAGGTCCTCAAAATTGACCTTGACCCTTAGAATGGGTTGCCCCTGCTTAAGGTCCTCAGAATTGACCTCGACCCTTAAAATTGGTCGCCTTCACTTAAGGTCCTAAGAATTATCCTCGATCCTCAAAATTGGCCGCTCGCACTTAGGGTCCTCATAATTGACCTTGACCCTCAGAATTGGTCGCCTTCACTAAAGGTCCTTAGAATTAACCTCGACTCGCAGAATTGGTCGCCTTCATTTTAGGTCCTTATAATTGAACTCAACCCTGAGAATTAGTCGCTCCTACTTAAGGTCCTGAAAATTGACTTCGACCCTCAGATTTTGTCACCTTCACTTAAGGTCCTCAAAATTGGTCGCCTTCACTAAAGGTCCTCAGAATTGACCTCGACCAATATAATTGGTCACTTCTACTTTAGGCCCTCAGAATTAGCCTCGACCCATATAATTGGTCACCTATACTTAAGCTCTACAAAATTGTCCTCGACCCACATGATTGGTCACCTCTACTTAAGGTCCTCAAAATTGACCTCGATCCTCATAACTGGTTGCTCATACTTATGGTCCTCAAAATTAACCTCGACCCTCAAAACTGATCACCCCTACTTAAGGTCCTCATAATTGACCTCGACCCTCATAATTGGTCGCCCCCATTTAAGGTCCTCATAATTGACCTCAACCCTTAGAATTGGTCGCCCCTACTTAAGGTCCTAAAATATGATCTCGACCCTCAGAATTGGTCACCTTTATTTAAGGTCGTTAGAATTGATCTCAGACCTCAGAATTGGTCACCACAACTTTAGGTCCTCAGAATTGACATTAACCCATAGAATCAATCATCCACAACATTATCTTAGGTTCTCAGAATCGATCTCGGCCCTCTGAAATGATCACCCTCATCCCTTCAGTCCGCATAATTGACCTATTTCCCAAAACATCATATGGTGTGTATTCGATGGCTTTCGCTTGTTCTAAGCTCACCCATCAAGGGGCTCTATAAAAATAATATTTTAGGATCCCCCTAAGTCTCTCCTTAGGTCCCTATCACCTCTCGATTCACTACAAATGCTAGGTCACACTCTGAGTACCGATCTAGAGGCCATCGGGTGCTCCTAAGCTCCGTTTGACTCTGATCAACTCCATACTCAAAGTAAAAGCTCAATAATATTCTAAGGTCTCTAAATTAAATTTCCAACGGTCTATCACGTGTAAAAATCAGCATAATGGTTCGAACAAACGAACCATTTTACTATCGAAAACTGATCTGGAGGCCACCGAACATTCCCGACCTCGATTTAACCCAAATCAACTTCACTATTAGAGTGAAAGCTCAATGGATAATTGAAAGTCACTGAAACCTATTTCCAATGGTCCACCCCATGGGTAAAATGACATAATGGTTCAGACGAACGATCCATTTTCCTTTAAAAACTAATCCGGAGGCCACCAAGCAATCTCGAGCTCCATTTGACCAAAGTCAACTCTTTAGCTTGAACGAGACTGAATGAATCTTTGAAGGGCAGTGAATACCCTTTCTAATGTTCTTCCTCGTGCACAAATCAGCCTTAGACGAATGATCCATTTTACTCCAAAGGGTCATCAAGCGCTTCTGGGCCCCATTTTATTAAAGTCAACTCCTCGAACCGAGCAAAGCTCTTTAGAATATTAAAATACATCACACAAACTTTCCAATGGTTTGCCATGTGCATGATTCGGACTTAGGGTTTGGATGAATGATCCATTTCCCTTCGATGATCTCCTGTCCAAAGGATCGACGGGTGATTTCGAGCCTCGTTTGACCCAAAGTCATCTCACAAACCCGTGAGCAGCCCGAGGATTCTCAAAGGTCTCTAAATTACCTTTCTAATGGTATTCCCCATGCACGATACAGATTGCGTTTTATGATTATTTTTCCTAAAATATGCACGAGACTACTAATTGGAAGACCCTTGGACCTGCCTATTAGCAGTGTGCTAGGGTACCTGTCGATAGGAAGGACAAGGATAATGCCGATCGACAGTCCCCCTTCCCTAGGGGTGTTCACGGGTCGGTCGGTTCGGTTTTGACCAGGTTTTTTGGGCCGAACCGACCATGTCGGTTTTTGGAGGAGGAGAACCGAACCGAAAATGCTGAAAACCCGAACCGAACCGAACCGAATCGGGTCGGTTTTTGACAGGGCCGATTTTATACAGGGCCGGTTCGGTTTTTTTCCTTTATTTTAATAAAAAATATATTTTTTTAATACCTAATATAAATATTAAATTAAAAAATATAATTTAATATGTCAACACTAATATAAATATAATATAAAATATAAAATTAAAAAGTATAAAAATTAATTCGGTTCGGTTCGGTTCAAAATCAGTTTTTTATGCCAAAACCGAAAATCGAACCGACCTTGTCGGTTTTATACCTGATTAAACCGAATCAAACCGACCCTCAAAAAAACCCGGCCCGAAAATTTTCGGTTCGGCTCGGTTTTGTCGATTTGTCGGTTTGGCAGTTTTTTTTGGACACCCCTACCCTTCCCTATATAAGGATATCATGAGCTCACTTATAAGACACCTCAAAAATATCAACTTAAGTGATCTCAACAACATTCTTCTTAAGTCAGTAAGATTTCCTTATTTGAAACCTTTCTCCACCTTTCATTCCCATAACTTTCACACCCAATTTAGCAAAAATCCTCTTACATGCTTCATTCATTTGCAAGTAAACTCATCATCAATCATGATCAATCTCCAAAGAAGGTCCAAACATTCTTTTCTCTCTTTAAATTCCTTTTATGCTCGCATTACTTATATAAATTCTAAATTTAACTTTTCACTTTTATTAGATCATACACATTAATATCTCATCCTTTATTAGTTATATTGCACATAATATATTTTCTATATAAAAACTCAAAACAAGAAAAATAGGGTTACACATATAAATTCCAACGGGATTTTCACCACATTTTCGCAAAATTAAAAACACCTTTTCTTACACACACATAATAAAATTCCCGTTTGAAATTATGGGATAAACCCCACCCACATGCCGCATGAAAACAATGTGGACTTTGATGCCTTTATAGGATATGTAGGCGTTTCGAGCTAAAACCCGAAACTCGAGTCCTATTTTCATCTTTTTCCTATTTTATCCATATATTATTCATATATATCATACTTGTGATTCATACTTGCGTCTTGTCTAACACATATTATTGTTGATACCAAAATTAATCTGCTGACATGGACCAATCATATGAAGACACGTGGCTATCTACATGGCAACAACAAACACTTCCGAGGAACCCACTCGCTCCGAGGAACAAGACTACAACGAGGAAGACTAGTTCCCCGAGGAACTCACAAGCTCCGAGGAACAATGCCTCTCCGAGGAACTCTTAAATACCGAGAAGCTTAGGCGGTCCAAGCAACTCATGGCGGTCCGAGCTGCACCTCGAAGCAGGATACCAACAGTTTAACTACTCATTAAATGCTTATCATTTGGACGCGCACACAAAGAGGGCATTAAATGTATTACCCTTTCATATGTATATAATTTAATGTATTAACCTTTCATATGTATATCATTTAATGTATTACCCTTTCACATTACAGCCTCAGGGCTATAAATACATTGTACAATCCTCATTGTAGGAGGGTCTCAGACCGGAATTTCTTGAGATAACTTGTAATCGAGAATTCCCAAACACTCAGCAATAAAGCAACAGTGGACGTACGCCATTCTTATAAGGCTGAACCACTTTAAAATTCTTTGTCTCATTTATTTATCTGTGATTGAATTATTAGAGTGATCTAATTTTTTACATCAACAGATTGGCGCCGTCTGTGGGAAACGACTGATAATATCATTTTTCATAAAAAATAATCGATTACCAATGGTGGATATTCCTGAATCCAGCAATCGAAACGCTGGAACCCCTCCAAATCCATCTGCTCCACCAATTATTCCAGATCTGACTGGAATAATGGCAAATATGGCTCAGGGCCAGACCGTCATGCAAGAAATAATGCGACAACTCATCCAAACCCTCCATGGCGGTGCATCAGCCCATTCCGGACCACGAAGCATTCAAAGAAATATTCGTGCGCCTTCTTCGCATACTAGGCGTACTAACTCACATCACAATGAGGAATCTCACTACAAAAAAAGTTGCTTTTAAGACCCTATTTTTTGAGACAAACAAAATTTAGTCTTTAAAACATACTTTTTGAGACGGGTATAATTAGCCGTCTTAAAAACTACTATTTTTTGAGACTGTTAATTATATCCGTCTCAAAAGAGGTCACTTTTTGAGACGGTTAATCATCCCCGTCTTATAAAGTAAATCAAATAAGACCGTAAAATGTTTATCGTCTCAAAAGATATACCAAATAAGACCGCTAAAACAATTATGTTCCCACCCTAAGCACTTTTCATCTCCCGCCTTTTACCAAAAAATAAAAAATAAAAAAAAGGGAATACGCACACACACGCCCCCACCATCTCTCTCACAAACTCAATTGACCAAACCCCTCCTCTCACAAACTCAATCGGCAACCCATTCACCATCTCTCTCGTCACTTTGAGACGAGTCGACGGCCACACCATCTGGTATTACCATCTCTCTTTCTCTCTCACCCACACACACGTGCGTGCACCCATACACACGTACACATGCAATGATGCACACACACATATTCCTGAACACAAATCTTCAAAGTTAGGGGTATTAATTTAATTTTGTGTTGGGTATTTACAGGAACAAATACAATCTTCAAATTTAGGGTTTTCATTTTAGTTTTCAATTTCATTTTCTATTGTTTATTCACCCTCACTTGAAAATTTTGATTATTGATAGAATTATTAGGAAAATGTAATTAAAATCAATTTATTGTTTAAAAACAAAATTTTCATTTAATTTATTGTATAAAATGCAAGATTTTTATAATTATCTTCAATATGTTTAAGATAAGACTATCAAAATATCTATAATTTAGTTTTTTCGTTCATTTGTATTCGGCAATTCAAGACAAAGCCAAAAATAAAAAAAGGTGATTCAAAGTGTAAAAAAAATTAGTTGGTGATGATGAAGAGTGTGCCACGTGAAGAAGAAAATGAGCATAATGATTCATGCAAGAGTGAAAATGGGCATGTGTCTTGTGAATTTTTTAATGTGTAAATGTTTAGTGATGTAGATATTAACTAGTTGATTGTGTGACTTCTTATTTGATGTTTTTCATTATCATGTGCGCATTAGTACTTCAATATTTCAAATTTGAATTGTTCGATTTATCCATATTAATACTTAAATTGACGTGTTGAATTATATTCTTATTTTAATATAGCTTGTTCCCCCTTTATGTGCTAATCTCTTTAGGAATTAATGTTTGTCATTATTAACCTTTTTTTATTTTTTCATCATCTTATGAAGACATTATGAAGATTTTATCTTATTTATAGTATGAAATATAAATTTAATAAAAAAAAATTAGATTCATAGATGGGAACCGTTTATAAGAGTTGGATTGATTTATGCAATCGTTGACTATATTTGGGATTGACGGGTTTCTTAACTATGCGTATGCTTGTGTGAGTCATTTAGTAGTAGTTTAATACACTAGATATTAATATTGTTGTCTTGTTTGTTCATGTGTTTTTAGATGTCGTGGAGAGTGTTAATATACTTGTCAACATCAATGGGCAAATTATTGGATCAGATGTTGTTGGGGCATTAAAGATGCAGACATATTTGAGGTGATTATCAATCCACATGTTATATTTCCTTGCTATTGGTGTTTTGTTATCAACTCTTAATTTTGTAATTGTAAGGGCTATGCATACATAGATGTTTGTTAACTGATCTTGATAAGTTCCTTTTTTAGCTAGTTTATATGCCTATTAAGATATGTACATATGAGTAGAGTTTCTCATATTGTCATTGAAGCGTGTCTTGCTATCGGCTTCCCTTTACAGTTATGATACTTCATAAGTGAAATATAGTGTTATTGGTTGGGAAGACAATACCAAATAAATTTATTTTATCGACAAGTTCTTCTTGCAATCAATAATGTACTACCCTTCTGACGTTGCCTTGTAGTTACATTAGATTCCAGAAACTCCATAGATGTATCATGTTTCATGTTGGTAGACGTAATAAATTTTAGGCCACCAGGAACAACAAATGGTCTAATTTCTTTAGACAAGTTAGAAAAAGGTCTAGATATAGTTGTAGAATTATTGATTTGTGTTTATTATATGATTGCAACATCATTTTTTTTACCATATTATGCTCCGTTGACTCTTTACCGGCCTTATACCATTGTCTAGTTATTGAAGTTCTCTATCAAATTCACTAGTAGGTTTGGCCAAGCCCTGGCTCAAATACCTAAAGCACAAGATCGTTAGGGACAAAAGATTTATGTCAAGAATTTCATGATAATACTTATTCTAGCAATAGAGCCTAGATACTTGTGGTATGTAGGAGGGGGGTTTCTTCTTACATAGTGGCTACTTTAGGCAAAATAGTTGGAAATCCTACTTTCCATTCAAGTCTAAGTGGTTGTGTTGACATGAATCCAGTGCCATTGTAGTGGTTGTACCAACTATCTTAGGGAGACGTAGTAGGAACACCATCAGCTTCAGCCCCCGCGTCAGAGACTTCAAAAATGGGGTTTTATTGTTAAAGACTTCAAATTAATTTTTTGTTATCTATTGATTGTAAATTTTCTTGCTTGGTTGTTGTTAAGATGAAAGGAAGGGTAGTGGAAAAGTATTGGTTGGTTATTGAAATAATTTTGGAGTTTTTTTTATAGTAAAAGTTATTTATAGTCAAATAATTGTATTTTTTTCTACCTTGTATCATAATTATGTTCTTTTAATGGCAATCATATATTTTTCATTTATGGTTATTGGGCAGGGTTCATCAGTGTCTAAATATTTGATCTAGTCTCGAGCATTCAAGTTATAGTATCGTCGAATTGATATGGATAAAAGGTAATTTTAATTCTTGGTTATTGCTTAATATCATTAGTTTTTTTATTGGTTTGATTTGTAGTGGAGATAGGAGGTTGAGGGTGAGCCAATTGAAAACCCGGATTGTCAATTGGTTGTTGTATCATAATTTTAAGATCAATTAATGATAATATTTGTATATTGTTTGGGTGAACTTTAGTTAGAATTATTGATATGTTTGTTTCTGTTAATTAATTTATGCCATTTGCAAGTAGTTTATGCCATTAATTTTAAGTACTATTCGATTATGATATTATTTTGTGATATATGTGATGGACCTAATTAATTCAAATATGCATCACCAGTGAAAAACTTGTCAACGTTATCCAACAAAATATCAAATGCTAAATCTTAACATTCAAGTCACTAAGTGTTGGGACACAAATTCCAACATATGAGGTGGTACTCGAAAGCAATAAATAAAAAGATAAGAATTAGTTAAAGTTCTTCTTTAAATTAAAAAATAGTAGACACAAAAAGTAGTGTCTGGATCTTTAACAATCTAAAAAGAGAAGCTATATATTTCACGATCTGAGTGGCACGAAATGAGGCACGGATACCTCAGGACGTACAAAAGTAACCTAGGGATGTGATCGTGTCCTCATTGGACTCCCGGTCCGCAATTGACTACTGTACGATTATTTTAGAATTAAATATAGGATTTAGGAGTCGAAAACTCATAATAGTAACCGAGTGGCCTAAAAAGAGATGCGGACACCTTAAGAGGTACCAAAGTATGGTAACTCATCATTTTTAGATTAGTCGCAGATCTCAAATCATTTTTCATTCGTGGATGGTTACGTCAGTATGGTGTTTTGTTATCGATTAATTTAAGTTGCTTGTTATGACTATTTTTCCCACTGATATCTTTTCAACCCCAAGGGGTTAGCCTAATGGCATGTGCTTCACCACTAAAAGGGAATGTAACATGATCAAACATTTTGAACCCCAAGGGGACTACACACTTAATTTGAAGATTACTTGGTTCACAGATTGTTTAGGTGTTGCATTGTCCTTAAGAGAAGATAGGTGGGGTTATTATCTCTCTCGCCCTATGTTCTAGGCTTTAGTCCCATCCCTCTGGACGTTTCAACCACTTCCTTCTGATTTTTTCTATATTGAAAGTTATGTCATGAGTTATTGTCAGTGTTGAATAAGGCAGAAGAACAATTCGTACTCTGTCTTCAAAAAATTATGGATCTTTGGTCTTTTTCATATTGTTTAAGGGGATTCGGTTTAGTTTTTTTATTTGGTGGTGGTATAGTTTGTTGGCTTGTAATAGGTGGAGAAGCGTGGATAGGTAGTGTTAATGAAGCCATCAGCTGACACTGTTTACAGTGGAGGTAGGGAAAGTGTGCTACTAGTTATTGTTTTGTGTTATACGTAGTGCTTTTGGTTAATGATCTGTTCTAGTTTGGTGGTGGGGTTTTATCAATGAATGTTTCATCTTAAGGGTGTTGAGTAACGGCTACGATTGGTACAATGATGATGGCTGAAATAAAATGCAACTACTTACATTAACTATGCTAAAGCAAGATGCAACTACTCACAATGCAACTATTTACACCAAGTCTATATAACGTTGCGCAAAGTGCTACTACTCGCATTAAATCTAATAATGCTAAAGCAAATGCAACTAATCACACTATATCTATAATATCTAAAGTAAAATGCAACTATTCACATTAAATCTAAGAACATTAATCTAATCGCCTCATAGATGCCTTAGTTTCTACGTTCCTCTAATTTCCACAGAGATGCCTTAGTGTATTTTTGAAGGCCGTGAAGTCTTCCATTTTGTCTCTCTAGCTCTAAATTACATATCTAGCCTTTGCATCTGAGTTTTTCCACAGAGAGAGATCCATATCTAAAGTTAGAGGAAGATTCAAGGTTAAGCAAGTATTAGACCTATTACCAAAGACACCATTGCAGAAATTTGAGGAAAATCTGTTGTGACAGACTCAAGTAATGACTTTGAAGAGGGACGACATGTTGAATATGAAATTGAGGAGAACATTTGATTTATGAATGTCATACTTATTACATTCTTGGTTATATGAAGAGAACATTTGACATTGGTTCGAAACAGGTGTTTAGTACTTGATTTTTGCAATGTTTTTGTTTTTACAATGGCAAGGTCATGAATATTGCTAGGTGCTTTTACAGTGGCAAGGTCACGAATATTGCTAGGTGTTGTTCAATTGTCTTACTTATTGGCTTACTACTAAAGTATAAATATATTTGTTTTTTTAACTGTATAAACTCAAACTAACCCTCTAATATTATCGGATTTTAACTTCAACCAAAGACAAACAGAAAAAATAGATACTTTTATATATGTGAACACATATAACTCACATATATCATTTTGAGTGTGCCAAGACTATTGGATTAAACTAATGGATGTGCGTTTTGAGAGTACTTTCTTTTAACACTTACAAGTTTCCTTCTTTGAATTGATATACTAGATTTTTTTTTATCTCACAAGTAAAGGAGTAAAGACATCAATGCCGATTCCGATATCTTCATGGAGATCTGAGTAAACTGTAACATTATCAAGGAATAACATCAATCAATGTATGAATTTTCTTGATATGTTACCCAGTAATGATGTCAAAACTAAAACCAACACATACTAGTATAATAAAGTGGGGCAGGAAAGATCTAATTGATGTTTCGTTAATTAGATAATCGTTATGGGATTGCTCACCCTTAATCTTTAATGAACCAGTCGATCCGACCTAATCTTCATTCAAATTTCAACTAGAGTAGGCGGAAGCAGGGCTTCCTTGAGAGTACCGATTTTGTACAATCGTGTTACTTCTTATTGCCTTGAGTTGAGCCTTTCTACCCTTTCCCATGCACTTATCCAAATGAGGAGCAAACTTTCCAGCCATAATTTGGCAGCCATAGTTCATACAATCGTATACTTCATTGGATACAGGAGGATGACTTTGTCCAAATATGTCTACCACATATTTGCTAATTCCTTCACCACTATTTCTTGGGTCTGCTACCCTAGACCGGGCTTCAGCAGACAACCTCAACTCCTCTTCCCCTTTGTTTAAATTACAATCAAGTCCCAACCTTGCTATTCGGTGACACTCAGATGCAACATCTAAGATAATATTGTCGAAAAGGTTTACGAAAAAGTGTGAGGCAAGCTGTGACTGAGAATGAGAAGACATATTATTATTATTATTATTATTATTATTATTATTATTATTATTATTATTATTATTCTTATTATTATTATTATTATTCTTATTATTATTATTATTATTATTATTATTATTATTATTATTATTATTATTATTATTATTATTATTATTATTATTATTATTATCCTTATCCGATGCTGACATGATATAAAGGCTTCAGAAGAAGCTATTGAAGACCAATCGGAGAAAAACTACCTTTCTTCAATACCAGAAAGAGAGAAAAAGAGTTGGGTAACCTTTCCATTAGGCTCTTGGTATACTAGATGGTATATGTTAAATTTCAATTGAATTGGTATACTAGATGCTATATAACTCACATATTCACCTTTTTTTAATAAGTTGCAGGCTGAAATTGTAGTAGGAAATCATATGCCCACTTGAACACACGCATAGCGTATGAGTTGACGTACCAAATTTTGAGTAACAATAATCTTAAGAAATCCTATTTTTGGAAGTATATTCATATATATAGTTTGTGATCAATTTTTTGGGCTTCAAGTTATGCTAAAATTGTTAAAATGTCACAGTGACCTGTTCAACCAACCTGATATGAAAAGTTTTTTGGGTCTCAGAGGTTAAATCCTATTTAGAAATCCTATTTTTGGAAGTATATTCATATATATAGTGTTAAATCACATTCCTTTAAGAGTGGAAAGCTCTAAGCCTCAGAAAATTAGGATGTTTCAGATCTTTCACCTGAACAACAAGGATATAATATAATTATAGTTCCCTTTATGGGTATTCCTTCTTAGAAAAAGCCTTTGGGATCTGTTCTCATGGTATACAAATGCCCAAATTCTATTTCTTCATCTTAGGAAACTTGAAAATATTTTTAGAAAATCATTTCTCATTAGATCCCACATTTGCGAGAAACTTTACTAAATCAATATTAAATGCGACTCATGTTGTCCTCGTCGGCACTCATACCCAAAATACCTCACTTCTATCAACGAATGTCCTATACTTATGACAATCCAATACCAAATGACGGAAGTAATCAAATCCCAAGACTTGGTGTAACTATTAATCTTTAAATGGTATATGTGTACTTGTTTCAATGCAAAAATTCCCCAAATCTACATAGTTCACTCTTCTTCAGTAGCGCTTTCTTAGCCACTGAGTTCTGCGTTTCCATTGAATTTTCGTAGGGTAATATGACTATTGTCCATGAGGGAAGTATCTTCTTTATAGACGCATCCATGTCTAAGAGGGGAAGATGCCAAAAGAGGAAAAATACAGGTGCGATTTCTGAGTAATTAGCATTTAGCAATGCAGAATTTCTATCTCACACGGAATCATCTTTCTATTAAATGTGGAACTCGAGTGGCCAAGCAGTTTCTCTTTATGAATCGCACCCAAAGTATGTGAGGACGGGTGGAGAGAGATAGTAAGGGAATAGAATCATAGAGTGTATAATGAAGGAGGACATAGAGGATAGTTAAGGAGTTAACAAAGACTGATAAAAAATACTGAGCTAAATTGTCTAAAATGCCCCAAAAAGAATGGTAATGTTGGTATACTAAAGACTCCATTTGGAAGGACACTAAGTCAATTATAATACTTCGAGGGCTTAAAATGAAAGACGAAGCAATTAGATTTGTTTTTACCACTGATTTTGTATTTTTCTCTGTCATAAACAAGAATCTGAGGCTGTGTAAAGGGAAACGTGTGTTGGTACAACTTCCCATGTACTATGTATTAATCAAACATTAACACTGAAACCTAAGATTCCTCTCTCACTCTATATCTATATATAGACACATCAACCAGGCCACCTTAGATTTACTACCATAAGATAACTTCATTAAGATAAGAAAAAAAGGATGTGGAAAAAATAAAAGAAAACAAAAGGAAAGAAAACCAGAAGAAACAACGATATGTTTAGTTATAGTGGAGGAAACATAAAGTGGCAGTCGACTAAGACCAAAACACTAGTATATCCAGATGTTAGCAATCTACGACGCATATAATTAAGCATCTCTTAATCAATCGGATGATACATTACACGCATCATAACAGAGCTTCTCATGAACCTACCATACTCACATAAATCCTTTTATTTCCTCTCGCCTCCTCCTTAAACTCTTATTGTTGTTACAATATTCACACTTTAAAATCCCTCTAATTCCAATTATTTAAATGGAAGCATCCACTGGTAAACAATCTCACGTTAATCTCATAAAGAAAAAAGATATTTTAATAGGAATGAACTTATGCGAAATAAAAGAAGTAGTCCAAGTAAGAACACGAGGCTGTCGAATTTGACTCCAAGTTGAACTAATAGATAAATACCCATAAGCTTCTGCAGGCCATACAATTTTACTTGAACATGTAGCCCCAATAAGCCAACTTGAAAAAAAATATGGGATAAATTTGAGGCACCATAGAACTGATTTTATGTATATTCCAGTCTATATTAAAATACAACAACTGACTTACCTTTATCTACTATCTTAATCATGAGGATAACCCCTCTTTATCCACTCTTTATCTATCTTAATCATGCCTTTTCTGGCTGTATCAGAACACCCCATCTATTTTGAAATTAAAAATAAACTTAAAAAGACAAATTCCAAGGTTTCTAAATCCGATTCCGAAGAAGTCATCCTCAATGAGGAGAAGCTAAAAAAGAAGAGCAAGAAAAAGGAGAAGAAGCTAAAGGCATTAGATGATGATGAGGAGAGAAGTGAGACGAGCTCCGAATTAATCGAGCCATTCAATAAAAAGAAGAAGGTGATTGAATTATAGGGTGATGATAATAAAGAAGAAGAGGAGATTATTAGTATTGAAGAGGAAGATCCCAACTTAGTTTTGAATTTTCGAATTTCAGAGCCGTTGAGAAAGGCTTTGAAGGACAAGGGGATTGAGGCTTTGTTTACTATTCAAGCTATGACTTTTAATGCCATACTTTATGGCTCTGATTTGGTTATCCGAGCATGAATCGGTTAGGGGAACACATTAGCCTTTGTGTTGCCCATATTGGAGTCCGTAATAAATGGACCTGCTAAAGCATCACAAAAGACTGGATATGGAAAGGCACCAAGTGTCCTTGTGCTTTTACCTACTAGGGAATTAGCTACTTATTGAAGTTTCGTGTCCTTGATGAATCTGATGAAATGTTGAAGATGGGTTTTGTTGATGATGTCGAACTTATTCCAGGAAAGGTAAATGATGCAAGCAAAGTTCAAACGCTTCTCTTCAGTGCCACCTTGCCAACTTGGGTGAAGCATATTACTACTAAGTGTTAAAAAAAGAGAAGAAAACTGTAGATCTTGTTGGTAATGAGAAAATGAAGGCTAGTACCAATGTGAGGCATATCATTCTTCCCTGTTCTAGTTCAGTGCCAGGTTCCAGCTTATTCCTGATATTATTCGCCATTATAGCAGTGGAGGCTGCACCATTATTTTCACTGAAACAAAGGGTTCTGCTTCTAAAATTTCTGGCATATTACCTGGAGCCCGTCCTCTGCATGGTGACATATAGCAGTCTCAGCATGAGATCACACTAAGGGATTTAGATCGGGAAAATTCCTTATATTGGTGGCTACAAATGTAACGGCACGGGGGCTTGACATCAATGATGTCCAGTTGATCATACAGTGTGAACCTCCACGTGATGTAGAGGCATATATTCCTTACATTGGTGGATACATCATGCTCATTTTCATACCATTCCAACGTTATTCGATCATGTTTAATGGCCCCAATGGTTCTTGATGAGAATACAATAAAGTCATCTGCAAATGCTAGTGAGAAACCAAAGGAAAACTTAGAGGAGTTTAAAAGGTTTTAAAATATGGATCTTTTGACATCTTGTTTTAGTTTCCACTTAATGCTCTTGCACTAGCGATGAATAGGACAGGGGCTATAGGGTCACCGTTCCTAAGTCCCCTAGCTGATTTAAAAAATCCACTAGTCTCCCCATTGATCATATTAAAGGAAAAAATATTTGAAATTAATCTCCATAAATAATCTATCCACACTTCATTGAATCCAAATTTTTAAATCACTTTGATGAGAAACAACCATAAAAAAATTTCAACGTCATCAGAATTAACAATATCAGAACCAAACAATTAAAATGACTCAACCCCTTTTTAATACCCATAATCCCATTGAACCTAAATGCATATCTCATATTTTAAGTATCCCAAATGCTTCCCAATAGCTTTCATTCACCCCATATCAAGACCAACCTCTCTCCCGTGTCTTAAAATTCACTTGGGACTATTTCTAATCAGTTGAATATCAAGAAGAAAAATAAGATGCTTAGGATATATAATATTAACACACAACTTACAATTTTCAAGTAAACGAAGAAATACAAATGCACCCTCATAATCAAAATGAATCATAGACTATTAAAATTCAATTCGGAATATTTATAATAACAGCTAAGTGAGCTCTGATGACTTGTACGGAAGAGAAAACATTGGGTCGGTGGAGATATGGAGAGGCCAAGAGAGAAGTCACTATATGGTGTCGGGTCTATGTAAGGTCAGAATGCAGAGGCATTTCGATTTCATCTGTGGAAATCAAAGGGACAGAGGAGAAGATGAAAAGTTTGTGTTGTATCATTAATAATAAGTCTTTAGCACGTATGAACGGGACTTCATATCTTTAAAGAGATACATTAACTACGGACACGTGGCAAAATCTTATTTAGAGACATCAAAATTATATTATGCTATTAGATAACATATAACTGTTATATATGTTGTAACATATATAACATATTATATATGTTATAACATATATAACAGCTGTTATATATGTTATAACATCATATATAACTGTTATATATGTTATAACAGCATATATAACAGCTATATATGTTGTTATAACATATATATAACAGTTGTTATAACATATATAACAGTTATAACAACTATTATATGTAGGAAATCTATTTTTGACAATGAGGTTATTTATGTCTCTCTAATTGATGCACATCCTTCAAGTATCATCTTTTGGTTTTACTAAAAGGGCTGGGGAAGCGAAGGGCAACAAGATGGCCTTATAATTCCTGAGTTCAATATTTCAGCAAGTATTTTTTCTATTTCAGTCTTTTGAATATAGGTACCCCATGATTGATATGGAATATAGGCACCCCATGGTATATATATATACATAGAAATAATAAGCACATTTTTTTGTTAGTTTTTGTTCTTTTTGCACAGCAAACAGAAATTAGACAGAAAATTAAATTCGTTGCATTTTTTTTCATCTTTTATAAACCATTGCCTACCCCAAATAGTTGAAGTCAGATTTTCTTAATTATATGACTGATCAATTGGAGGATTTGATGGAGTCCATTGCTCATTCATTAGTCCACACTGGCTCGGACTCTTAATTACTAATGACCCCCTATACAAACTGAGTCCATCCTAAAATCAAACACAGTTGTTACTGAACCTCCTAACTATCTCCAAAAATAACAACATGGAACAATTTAATGACTTAAGTTTGCGGTCCTAGGGACACCGTTGATGTACTCCCTGGTAGACAGAAAGAGGTGGCAGCTAAACAACCCAAGGTTTAATTTCAGTATAAAAAAGATGCCAAACTTGAATCACAACCCATGACAGTTTATTACCAACTACACTACACAAACACAGTAATCACAGCCCGCGACAGTTTGAGTCATATAACTGATAGATGAGAGATCTATTAATATATACCATCATACCAGCAGCGTTTGTGAGTATGTGTCATGGTACCACCACCAGTCTTTGGCCAAGGCAGGATAGATGAAGGGTATGTGCCTCTGAGAAGACTTGGTTGAATGATTAATATAATCAACTCATTTCAGTAGAATGGGATTTGCTTTGCCAACCCATAAGTTTATCAGGGGATGTTCCAGGATTGGTTTTTGACGACAGAGTGAAGTTTAGAAATGAAGTAACTTTAGTCACATTTCAATATATCTGCTATAGGTTTCCCCAACCAATTGTGGTTCCAAAAATTAATATCCACCCCATTACCAATGTTGATGTAAAAAATTAGATCACTCTAATTATTCAATCAAAGATAAATAAATGAGACAAAGAATTTTGAAGTGGTTCAGCCTTATATGAATGGCCTACGTCCACTGTTATGTTATTGCTGAGTGTTTGGGAATTCTCGATTACAAGTACTATCAAGAAATTCCGGTCCCCCTGAATAAGGGTGATATAAGGTATTTATAGTCCTTAGGCTGTACATGAAAGGGTGATACATTAAATGATATACATATGAAAGGGTAACTCATTTAATGCTCTTCAAGCGTGTGCATCAAGATGATAAGCATTCAATGAATAGTTGAACTATTGATTATCTGGCAATAAATGCTGTGGCCGAGGTGCAACTGCTGTGGTCGAAATGTAGCTTGGACCGCCTTAGTTGCTCGTCGTTCAAGAGTTCCTCGGAGTGTTGGAGTTCCTCGGAGAGTACATGACTTGGTCAGGGAAATGGACTTCCTCGTCGCTATTGTGCCACGTAGACTGACACGTGTCTTCTTATTATTCGTCCATATCAGCATACTAATTTTGGTATCAACAGAAGCCCCCAATGTTTTATACTTCGAACTTTGAGGAGTATGGAACATTCTTTCTCGGTATATGGCAATATTAAATGACCTTCCTTGGTTTTAGGAGCATTTTCTTCGTATTTTAATTTCTTTCCAAATTCGCAGAATTCACCTTTTTGCATTTTTATAAGCGCCTCGATCTTTGTGCACTTTTTGTCCTTTTAGCCGCCGGTGGCGTAATAGTTTCCTTTTTGTAATCATTTCTTTCGCCATTTTACAAGGCAAAGTATTTAAGCTTCTTAGGCAATCATAGCGTCTTCTACCTTTTCCAATTTTCTTCTTTCGAGTTTTCCATAGCCTTTCTTTCTCTTGTGCGTTCATCCTTGTTTTTGTTCGTTGTCAACAGATCTCCCTTTATTCCTGTAAGATCTTCTTCCTTTTTCTTCATTTCTTTTATTCACCATGGTTTATATTATTGAATCTCTTGAAAAATTCCGTTCAGATTATTCCATTCCATCTTGGGTAACTTTGGAGGATCTTTCTGAGCCTTCAAATTACTTTCGTTTGGCTGAGGGACATTGGTTCCCCAGCCTCTTTATTGCTGAATGTGGATTTTCTTTTCCACCAAACCCTTTGTGTTTAGAGTTCTGTCAACATTTCGATGTTGTCCCTGAAAAAATATCCCCCAACACATGGAGAATAGTTAATGGAGTGTATAGGTTAAATCAAACTCATGGAACTCGTATAGGAATTCCTGAGATTATGTACTGTTATAGATGGGTTGTTCTAGACAATGTTTATTATTTAAAAACTAGATTTTTGAATAGGGCTTTAGTAGTCAATCTCCCTGATGCTAATAGGGATTATTTTGAACATGGGGTAGTTATCAAAAATTGGCAACATGCCCCTTTGATTGGAGATGCAGTATATGAGGGTTCTAAATGCCCTCCATATGGCAATGGGATAGGTTATTTTCATTTTATTCTATTTCTGAAATTATGATTTCATTATGTTTGAATAAATGCATGATTGACATTTCAATATGTTTTTGTTTGCAGTTGACAGCAAGAGAAAAACTCCCAAAGAATCAGAAGTTAATATAAAGCATTTGAAACATATCTGGAGTTTGCATCAGAAAGTGACAGACGAGCACGTCAGGTCTACTTCATACTTATTACAATACAGGAGCTATACATCGTCCTTTACTGCTCGTCCTGTGGTTAGCATTAGTGAACCATTGCCAGCTTCTGAGGATTCTTCACCAGACTCTCACATTCCTCTGAGTCAGAAGATGGGCAAAAGAAGAGTTCCTGCTATCTTCGAGGAGGCTTCCTCTGCTGGAGATGGAAAAAGAAGCAAGGCTGATGTCCCAAAAGGGATAAAGAAAGTGGATGCTGCTCCTTCTATTGCTCCTCAGAAGGCTGCCGAGAAGCCCCCAGTGGATCCTGTGCAGAAGGATGCACCTGTGGAAGTAATCACCATCTCTCCAACCAAAAGTTCTTCTTTGGTTGAGATTGTTGAGAAGACACCGAGGAGACTGAAGAAATCCTCCTCGGTCAGTTTTTCTGAAGCCATTCCCTAGCTCCAAGCTAGTGGAGCTGGTGTTCCAACCATTATTTCCCCGAGTTCTGCAATGAGCTCGGTAAAGACTTGGATCATTCCCGAAGTCCAAGGAATCGAGGAAAACATGTCTAGGGATATGCTGACATCCCTAGCTACTCGTCACATTGCTTCAGTAAGTTTCTTTTATCCAGAATTTTTCTTTCTTTTAGTCAATATATGTATCTCGACACTGACTTATCATTATTTTCTTTTTCAGCTGGTGAGTTGCTTTAACACCATAGTGAAGAAAGATGAAGCAATCAAGGCTTCCAGCTCCTCGTCTGGAGTAGAGGATGCTTTACAGGGCTTGGCCCAATCTTTGAAGGAATCCCGTCAAAAATACGACGAGGATAGGGGTGAATGGTAGAAGAAGTTGTCTGCGTCTGAAGCAGAGAAGGTACAGTTGGGAAATAAGGTGAGAGACTTGGAGAGGGAGAATAAAAAATATGCTGAGAAGCTCACAAGCTTTGGGGAGTTTGAAAATAAGTTGAAATCGGCCGAGGAAGAGCTGACCCTTCTGCGAGAAGTAAATCGCCAGAAGGAGGAGGTGGAGGCCAAGTTGAAAACCATTGAGGATCTTCTATCCGAGAAGCTCTCCTCAGAGAAAATGAAAAGAAAGGTGGCTGTGAAAAAATCATTTCGAACTGGTTGGGACAAAGGATGGGATAGGGGGTAGCAGCAATGATGATCCAAGTGCAGTATGGGAGTTTTAAATACTTCTGAGATGGTTGGGTTGCTGCCCTGCAGGAACTGAAGGTTAGCGAAGACTCTGAACTTTTTCAACAACATCATCCTGGCCCCCCTCCTGTAATTGAAGATGAGGAAGAAGACGAAGCTGCGTCTGAGGAGTCTTCAATGATAGTAGGTGATCAAGTCCTTGCTCCACAACCCAATCAGACAGCCACCGAGGAGATCTCATCTTTGCCTGCTCCTCCTCAACAAGTCTCAACTTCTGCCAATCAACTCATTGTTCCCACCGAGCAACCAAGCTCCTCGTCCCAGCCTCCCGAGAAAGTCGTGGGAGACAAGGAAAAGGTGTGAAGTTGTTCGGTATTTTCTTTCTATTTTTCTTTTACTTATACTATGTATTCTGAACGCTGTACTCCTTTTGATGATGTAATAAAATCACCTTTTTTGTTCCTCTGCGTTGTTGATGTTCTGTCTTCTTCTTTTATTAACTCTTGCCTTCTTTCTTTACTAGTTTGTGGCTAGAATGGAATTATTATCTGCCAATGATACAAAGTTGATGCAATAATGCCATGAATATTATAAGGCTGGTCACACAGACCTAAGTGCATCTGAAGTTGCTGATATCCTTGGTCATGATGCTTATGAGCAGGCAGTTGAGGCTTATCAGTACCTGAAGGGTTTACTTGACCGGGCTGTGGCCAATAATGTGGCCTATTACGAAATGATCGAGGATCTTCAATGTACCTTAGAAGACCTTCAAAATCAGTATAAAGAATTAACTGCCCTGTTGCATGAGGGGTATGAGAAAAGGTATCAGCAGTTTTCTGCCGAGAAGGGCTACGACAAACTCCTGGCTGGGTATGATGTCAGAGAGAGAACCCTAAAGGGTGAAGTTGAAGCCTGTAGACAGATTGCCGAGCTGCTAGAGCAAGAAAATAACAATTTACAGAAAGAGCTGGCACATTATAAGTCTGCAGCATCTTCTTCAACAGCTGTAATCCCAGTGACTAACGAGGGATTTTCCTTTCTAGAGGTTGAGAATGCCAAATTAAGGCAAGAGTTGGATACCTTGAGAAGATCTGGTATTTCTACTGCTACTCGGGGGCGAGGAAGAGGTTCTCGGGGACGAGGAAGAGTTGCACAAAATGTTGACGAGGAACAAAGTAGTCAACCTGCTCGGGGATGACCAAGAGGTCTTCGTCGTTCTGTTGAAGAAGCTCGTACTCAATCAACATTGGAAACTCAAGCGTTCCAATTGAATGCAAAAGATCGGGCTTTGTCTGAAATGTCTAAGAAAATCCAAACTCTGGAGGATCAACTTGCTTCGACAAAGTCTGCTCTGGATAATAAGGATGTTCTTGCTAGAAACCTTCACGAGAAGCTTAATAGTTGACATTTCAATTTAATAAACAGCCCAAGGAGTTCTGGATGGCTGGATACAACGAAGAGTTATTCCATTTAGACGATCGTATCCAGAATGTCAATAACGAAGGCTACAAGCAAGGTTGGCTGAATGCCTTGGGCATGCTGAAGCTCGAACAAGGGCACTACCTGTGGGACTATTATGATCCTGGGGTATTAGACTTGCCTGTGCCACCTTATAAATTAGACATGGAATGGATCCCAGCTCCTGCCATTCCTCGGAACTTAATTGTAAAATACCTCGGTGACTACAATCTTCATTCTCAGATCGAGGTATCTCGTCCCCAGCATCTACTGGACACTCCTTCAATAATGAACGTCCGAATGCTCCGAGATATTAACTTCATTAATTCTCCCCTTTGCTTGGAAGATCCTCCTGCTGGTGAGGAACCTGTTTCAAAAGAAGAGGGAAAGAAACTAATAGAGTAGGAATCTCAATGTAATAGTTAGTATACATTTTCATTCTCAATGTATTTTGCTTTTGATTTTAATGAAAGACTTTCATTTTTGTTTGCAAATCTTAATTGCTATTGTCTTGTAAATATCAAACACTTTACATTTATGCATATCTGTTAAAAAGATAATAATATTGTGCTGTTCATCGACCAACTTAGTAATAAAAAAGCTACAAGTATAAAAAATGTTGCTCGATCACTTAATAATAAAGTCAAGAGTGTAAAAATGTTTAAAATGTTTCCAACCAACCAAGGTTGTTAAATTGTGCTCGTCGACCAATTATAATTAGTGAGAGTTTATCCCCGACTAACCATACTTGGTAAATTTTTGGAATATTTTTTCCTCGTCGACCAACTACGTTGATACAGTTTGGAATATTTTTTCCTCGTCGACCAACTACGTTGATACAGTTTGGAATATTTTGTTCTTCGAGGAACTTTTATGTAATAAACTTACCTCCCGACCAACATAAGTTGGCATTTGAGAGCATATCTTGTTTCCTAACCAAACATGTTAGCATTTTTAGGAGTCTCGTGTTCTCGCTCTTTTACCAACCGGAGTTGGTCTAAGTTCGAACTATCATGTCCACTTGATCTTTTACCAACCTGAGTTGGTAACGCTAGTGTACGCCTCCTAACCAAAGGAGTATAGTTTGTTCTCTCCCTTTTACCAACCGGAGTTGGTCGTGGGTTTGAACTATCATGTCCACTAGCTCTTTTACCAACCTGAGTTGGTCACGCTAGTGTACGCCTCCTAACCAAAGGAGTATAGTTTGTTCTCGCCCTTTTACCAACCGGAGTTGGTCGTGGGTTTGAACTATCATGTCCACTAGCTCTTTTACCAACCTGATTTGGTCACGCTAGTGTACGCCTCCTAACCAAAGGAGTATAGTTTGTTCTCGCCCTTTTACCAACCGGAGTTGGTCGTGGGTTTGAACTATCATGTCCACTAGCTCTTTTACCAACCTGAGTTGGTCACACTAGTGTACACCTCCTAACCAAAGGAGTATAGTTTGTTCTCGCCCTTTTACCAACCGGAGTTGGTCTGGGTTCGAACTATCGTCTTCTTTTTACTGCCGAGCAGCGTTGTGTGCCGAGCAGCGTAGTGTTAACACTAGTATTCCCCAAAAAAATTTCAATAAAAGGAGAGAAGATTGTGAAATATCATCGTTTTATTCATATTGATGAAACTGCTTTACATTTTACATCACTGATAATACTTGCGTAGGTGTTCAGCATTCCATGCATTCTGAAATTCCTCTCCTTCTAGAGTTGTTATTCGGTAAGTTCCTGGTCGGACAACTGCAGTAACTCGGTAAGGTCCATGCCAGTTTGCTTCTAACTTATTGTGCTTCTGAATGACCTTATTTAGCACATAATCTCCTTCTTTTAAGTCGCATTTCTTCACCCTCTTGTTGTAGAACAGAGCTGTTCGTTATTGGTAAGCAGCATTCCTAATGGCTGCCTCTTCTCTAACCTCCTCGAGCATATCCAAATCCAATCTTCTCATTAAGTTACTGACTGGGGAATTGAAATTCAGCACTCTATGTGTTGGTAGACCCAACTCAGCAGGTATTACAGCTTCACTTCCAAATGCCAGCATATATGGTGATTCTCCAGTTGCTGCTCGGGGAGTTGTTCGGTAAGCCCACAATACTGACTGTAGCTCATTAATCCAATTAGCTTTAGCTTCACTTAGCCTCTTCTTCAAACCATTGAGTAATGTTCTGTTCGTCACTTCAGTCTGTCCATTGCTTTGAGGATGGCCTGGTGCTGAATGAGTCTTCAAAATGTTTGATTGTCGACAATAGGCAGCAAACTCCTCGTTATCGAATTGTGTTCCATGGTCTGTGATGAAGGCATGAGGTACACCATATCGGCAGATAATGTTCTTCCAAACGAACTGGTACACCTTTTCGTATGTCATATCAATAAGTGGCTCAGCTTCTACCCACTTAGTAAAATAATCCACTGTGACGACGAGGTACTTGAATCTTCCTCGGGTCGTTGGCAGTGGTCCAACCAAATCAATTCCCCACATGGCAAATGGCCAAGGGGAAGTTATTGGTGTCAACAATGCTTGTGGAGTTCGTCTGATGGAGGAGAAACGTTGTCACTTATCACATCTCTTAGCATAGGCTATACAATCAGCCCTCATCGTCGGCCAGTAGTATCCTTGCGTCATCACCCTTTGCAAAAGTGTCCGACCTGCCACATGTGCTCCACAGGATCCTTCATGGATTTCTTCAATCAATTCTTTCACCTCGGAGGGATGTACACATCTTTGCAAACCTTCCATAATTCCTCGTCTATACAAAACACCATTAGTTAGTACATACCGAGCAGCTTTATACTTCAATTTCTTGGCAACGAGCTTATCCTCCGGTAATTCTCCTTCTTCAATGTATGCCCTGATGGGATCCATCCAAGATGGTCCTAAATCAAGGGTAATAATATTCACCGTCAAGTCTTCATCTATGCTCCGACTTTCTAATACTTCAATTTGTATCCTTCTTCGCAGCTCGGTACGAGTAGCTGATGCTAGTCGGTCCAGTGCGTCTGCTCGCGCATTCTCCATTCTTGGTATTCTCATCAATTGAATGGCATCAAATTCTTCCAACAACTCCATCACCTTATCATGATATTTGACCATTAATTCTCCTTTAACTGCATATATTCCCATCATTTGATTCACAATTAATTGAGAATCACTGAATACCATCACTTGCTGTGCTTCCATAATCTTTGCTAAGTTAAGACCTGCTATCATGGCCTCATACTCAGCCTCATTATTGGAGGCTTTGAATTGGAATCGCAGAGCATATTCCATGTCAATCTCATCTGGGGTGTTCAAAACAATCCCTGCTCCACAGCCTGTTATGCAAGATGATCCATCTACATATAATCTCCATGTCGGTAACTTTTCTTCAAATTTCTTATCTGACAGAGTTCCTCGGTGAAATATCTGCTATTTTCTTTCATCTTCCCCTGGTAATTTTCGCTCCTCGTCGACCATCTCTTCTCGCCCTTTTACCAATCGGAGTTGGTTCAGGTTTGAATTTGATGATCTTTCTTCATCCACAAGCCCTTTTACCAATCGGAGTTGGTCTGGACTTATGTCTGATGATCCTGTAACATCCACAGGTTGGTCAGCGAGCAATTTTTATTCCTCGAGGTTATCAGGATATGTAAACTCTGCTATGAAATCGGCTACAGCTTTCCCTTTTAATGATGATCTGGGTTCATACACAATATCATATTCACCGAGCTCTATTGCCCAGTACATCAGTCTTCCTGATTTTCTGGCTTATGAAGGGCTTGTCTTAGTGGCATGTCGGTATACACGACAATGGTATGGCCCTGAAAATATGGCCTCATTCTTCTACTTGCTTCAATTAATGCCAATGCCAATTTTTCCAGCTTTGGGTATCTGATCTCTGCACCTCGGAAAGCCTTACTTGTGTAATAAATTGGTTTTTGGACTCCATTCTCCAATCTGATCAATGCCGAGCTGACTGCATTCTCTGATACTACCAGGTACAAGTACAACTTTTCTCCCATTACTGGCCTGGACAACAGTGGAGGTGCTCCCAGATATTTCTTCAAGTCTTGAAAGGCTTTTTCACATTCATCATTTCACTCGAAAGTTTTTCGAAGTGTTTTGAAGAATGGGAGGCATCTATCAGTTGCTCGGGATACAAATCTGTTGAGCGCTGCAACTCGTCCTGTAAGACTCTGTACCTCTTTCTTCGTCGTTGGAGATCGCAACCCTAAAAGATCTTTGATCTTTGCTGGATTTGCCTCAATGCCTCGCTGGTTGACGATGTACCCGAGGAACATTCCTTCTCGTACTCCAAAGGTGCACTTCGTCGGGTTGAGCTTCATTTGGTATTTATCCAGTTGATCAAAGGTCTGACCTAAGTCAACTAGATGATCAGCAACTTTCTTTCTCTTTGTCAGCATATCGTCGACATAGACCTCCATATTGCAACTGATTTGTTCGGCAAAAACCTTGTTCGTCAGCCATTGGTATGTCGCTCCTGCATTTTTCAAACCAAAAGGCATAACATTGTAACAATAAGTTCCCCTAGGGGTAATAAAAGAAGTACTTTGCCTGTCTTCAGGTTTCATTTTGATCTGGTTGTAACTAGAGTAAGCATCCATGAAGCTGAACAACTCGTGTCCCGAGGTAGAGTCCACTAGTTGATCAATTCAGGGCAGTGGAAAGTGATCCTTTGGGCAGGCCTTGTTGAGATCAGTGAAATCAACACACATTCTCCATTTATTGTTCTTCTTCTTTACCATCACCACGTTGGCTAACCAGTCTGGATATTTCACATCTTCAATGAATTGAGCTTTCTGGAGCTTGTCGACCTCCTCTTGTATAGCTTAATTCTTCTCGGGACTAAATACTCTTCTTCTCTGCTTTACAGGTTTGATCTCCTTATTCACATTGAGCTCATGACATAAGAAGTTTGGATCTATTCCTGGCATGTCTTCATGACTCCATGCAAAAGTTTTCTTCCTGTTTCGCAAAAAAGTTATCAATTCCTGTTTTATCGAGGCATCCAACGACGAACCTATCTGGGTTACTCGTTCAGGGCGCTCGTCGTCCAGAATAACATTTTCTGTAGATTCTACCACCTGTCCTTTTACAAGTTGGGATTCATCTCTGGGATCCAATGTTTTAATTTCTGTACCTTCATCCACCTGGTAGGTAGTAGTCTTTTTCCTTGACTCTTCAAGCTCCTCTTGCTCGGCAGATGAATAATAGCATTCCCGAGCTACTTTTTAATCACCTTTCACAACTCCTACTCCAAAATTTGTTAGGAATTTTAAGCACTGATGTACTGTAGATGGGACTGCTTCGAACTTCTTCAAACCAACTCTTCCCATGATGATGTTGTAAGCTGACTGCACATTATTATCCATCACAAAGAAGTGTATTCTCTCTGTTCGACAAGAAGGCCAAGTTCCAATGAATATATCCAACTTGATCGTCCCAAGTGGAAAAACTTTCTCACCAGCAAAACCCAGAAGAGGTCTGTGATAAGGTTCCAATTGAGATAATTTCAAATTTAAATTGTCAAAGCATGAATAGTACATGATGTCTGTCGAACTACCATTGTCTACCAGCACCATTGAAATCACTACTTCTTTCATCCTCATTTTGATTACCAAAGGGTCGTCATGAGGGTAAAGAACACCTGCCAGGTCGTTTTTTGAAAAGCCAATGACCAGCTCCTCGGCCAAATTTATTCGCTGAATGTACGAGCAAGCTTGGGCCTCTCCGAGGTAAGCCTTTCTTTCTGCAGTAAGGTCTCCTCCTCCTGCATCTCCTCCTGTAATAACATTACAATCAAATGAACCAAAACGTATGGAAAATACCTCTCATTCTGGCTGCCTTGGTTTCTTGGGATGATCGGGGTCATCATCTGGATCATCTTCATGATTTCTCTTCTTTTTCTCCTCTGCTCGACGAGGAGATCTAGACCTCTCTCTAGTTTGGTCATTATTTCTTCTTTCGCTTCCCCGATCAACATACTTTGCTAGCTTCCCTCTTCGGATGAGTGTTTCAATCTCGTTCTGAAGAGTTATGCAATTTTTGGTCATATGACCATGATCCTTATGAAACTCGCAATATTTATCCCTGTTCCTCGTATCAGGGTCTGACCTCAGTTTCTTCGGCCACTTTACCTCCTCGCTATTCTTGATTTCTTCCAAGACATGATTAATACCCATTTTCAAAGGAGTATAATTATCGAATTTCTTCAGGACTTCCCATGATGTTTTATTATTCTTGGAATGCCTGTCACCGCCATTGCCTTTATGCTCTTTCTTTTTAGATTTGTCGACTTCCACCTTGGTTTCTTTATCCATATTCTTCTTCGCAACCATAGCCTCCTAGGCATTCATGATTTTGGCCGCTTTTGCCATCAACTCTGACATAGTTGTAGGTGGATCTTTGGCCAAAGTGTAGTACAACTTGTTAGGCAACAACCCACTCATCAAGGCGGTGATTGCTGTCTTTTCTTCATAATCTATGACTTCTAGCTTCTCGTTATTGAAACGAGTTATGTAATCTCTAGTACTCTCACCAGATTTTTGTCTAACACTTAACAAGTGTGCTACTATTTTTACTGGCTTTACTCCAAAACATAAATTGCCAATGAACAACTCGGCCAACTGAAAGAAAGTTGAAATCTTTCCCCGAGGAAGATTTTTGTACCATATTTGGGTAGATCCAGTAAGAGTTCCAGAGAATGCTATGCATCTCATCTCGTCGGGGACAACATAGATGTCGGCAGCAGCCTAATATTGCTCTATGTGAAGAACAGGATCTGTCTTTCCATCATACTTGGGGGTCACCACGGGCGCTTTAAATTTCGACGGTGTAGGAAAATCCACAATGGCCTGTACAAAAGGTGTCCCTCGAACAAAAGTTGGTTGTAGGGGATTCTTTGCCTTAGCCATTTCTCCCAATCTATCCTCCAACCGCTGAATGGAACCTTTCCACGCATCATTTCCCTCCTCAGGCCTATTAGTTCGAGCAATTGATTGTTCTGAAGTAGCCTCCTGAGATCTATCTTGACGAGCAACTGGTCGTGATTGTGCTGATCCTTCTCTTAGATCTGATGGTTGTTGAAAACTCCTCGACATGGTCTTAGGTGGACTCCTATTCCTTCTAGGGCCTAATCGGCTGAAAGGAGACACTCTGCTCAGTCTTTCCAAGGCGCTGGGTCTTTCTAGAGAGAGAGTGATACGTTGATCAGTATCTGTAGCCCGTATTGACGAAGTTCGCCTAGGTTGATAAGAGAAATCATTAGATTCCTCATTACGATATGACTCAGTACGCCTGGATCGTGAAAAAATTAAATAGGTTTGCCTCTGACCACTTCGCTGTCCTGAATGCGCAGGTGCACCGCCATGAAGGGTTTGTATGAGTTGACGCATTGTTTCTTGCATGGCGATTTTTCCTTGAGCCAGATTCGTCATAATTCCAGCCAGATCTGGAGGTGCAGAGGGACTTGGAGGATTTCCAGCATTTTCAGCGTTTCGATTGCTGGATTCTTGATTGTCTGTCATTGAGGATGAATAATTCTTGGTGAAAAACGATAACAACAGTCGTTTCCCACAGACGGCGCCAATCTGTTGATGTAAAAATTAGATCACTCTAATTATTCAATAACGGATAAATAAATGAGACAAAGAATTTTAAAGTGGTTCAGCCTTATATGAATGGCCTACGTCCACTGTTATGTTATTGCTGAGTGTTTGGGAATTCTCGATTACAAGTACTATCAAGAAATTCCGGTCCCCCTGAATGAGGGTGATACAAGGTATTTATAGCCCTTAGGCTTTACATGAAAGGGTGATACATTAAATGATATACATATGAAAGGGTAACTCATTTAATGCTCTTCAAGCGTGTGCGTCAAGATGATAAGCATTCAATGAATAGTTGAACTGTTGATTATCTGGCAATAAATGCTGTGGCCGAGGTGTAGCTGCTGTGGTCGAGATGTAGCTCGGACTGCCTTAGTTGCTCGTCGTTCAAGAGTTCCTCGGAGTGTTGGAGTTCCTCGGAGAGTACATGACTTGGTCAGGGAAATGGACTTCCTCGTCGCTACTGTGCCACGTAGACTGACACGTGTCTTCTTATTATTCATCCATATCAGCATACTAATTTTGGTATCAACAACCAACAACCCAATAGGAATAAAGATTGATAAAAGATAAGAAATCATTAGCATAAAGTGATGTTTATAGATTAATTTGTTGAAGTGCCACTTCTAAAGAGATTGTGCACAATATTTTTTGTATTTAACAAACACAGTACACCCATATTTAAGAATAAACATAACTCATATTAGTATCTTTGGTACATGTTTGGTTTAAGTTTATTGATTTCGTGGATTTAAATTCCACACTTAAAGTTAAAGTTTTCTGAAACATATTGTTTGTTATACTCTTAACATGAATTGTGTGAACTTTACATTTTAGATTTCTGGAAAGCATAAACGAGCACTTCAGATTTTCCTAGTTCTTTTCTTTTCTGTGTCTGTTTGCCTCACTTTTTCAGATTCGAAATTTGGTGATCCTCATTCTTGAATTGCTAAAATATTAAATAAATAGGCATATTTGTAAATCCCTAAAACTTGCTCAACTTACTAAAATATCATTGTTTCTAAAACATTAGTATGCAACCCCTTATTTTTTTTACTAAAGTGTGCACAATTTAGTTATTACTTTCTTATCTTCGATATAACTGTTCGTTTTACACAGAGATGGATGAAATTAAGATCTCCAGGACTCAAATTAATAAGTGTTCATCAGTAATAGGTTTAAATTTCTTCTCTTATTCTTGGAAATGATTTTGAAATGAACATAATCATTTTAATGTAATGATAGATCCTTTTATATTTTGTTTCATGTTTTATTAGATTTATAACTGATGTTGAAATGTGATATATAACTGAAATGTGACTTCTTGCTATGATAAATGCAAATATACAGATCCATGACATTGAGGCATCGTCGTCATCGGTTGACTATGTCCGACCTCGTAGTCGAGGAAAGACTACTCGAGAAGCAACTACTCAGCTCTAGTGAGAAATGATTTAGAGAGGGCATCTCAAATTACTTCCGTGCAATACAACATAAGGGACCATGGAAATAAAGAGATGCAACCACAACTTTCCCCAAATATTGAATTAACATCCCAGTCACATAATACACACCACAACTCAATAGCTCAAGTTTCTTTATTTCAAACACCTACAAGTGCGGAATAAGATTTTTACTGATGTAGTAGGATATGGAGGGCATGGGTATGCTTTACTAAAGGGAGCAGGTATTAGGTCAACGTTAACAAAATCATATTCATCTCGGTTACTATTGGAAGAAATTAACCAATTAAAGAAAGAAGCTGAAGACCGAGAGACTCGACATCGATAGGAGCTCAAAGAGTTAGAGATTCACAACCAACAAGCTTTATTACAGATGAAGAATGATATGCGAAGTGAAATGCAAAGTTTGTTCCAAAGTATTACCCCTCATCATACTTCCACTACCTCGACGATTCAGTCCAACTAGGTAATACAATATAATTCATACATATAGTTATTTATATATAATGAAAAATTCTCTCGTTTAAAGTTAAATTTTCAATAGTGGTGGTGAAATTTGTTATGGTGGTGATAATTTATAATGGTGGTGGTTAAAAATATCGGTTGGTTGGTGTATATCATTCTTAGAATGAATTTTAATGTTTAAAACAGGTTGAATGCCTGTGGTTTTCATGAATAAACAAAGGAGACTTTGCCGAATTTTTAAAAAATAATAGTAGTTAGATATTTATATTGTTTATGATGAGAATATACTATATTGATTCATTTTTCACATTGTCTTGTTGAAGAGGGGTATTAATTGTGACAAAATTGACACTATTTTTTTTTGTGCAGGTGATAATTTTTGTAGAACATGCAAATGTTAATCAATGATTTTGGAGGTCGTACGCTTTAGTGTTGCGAAATTACTTTGATAAAGACATTTTGTGTTTGGAGTATTAATAAATTAATGTATTTTTAGTGTCAAGTCAAATATTTGAACTTACTGTTATAATTCTTATTTTGATGAATATTTGGAGATGGCTGTAAGAACTCTATTTATGGTTGAATGACAATAATTCGTTGTGTTGGTTGAAAATCATCTTATGTATTACATTTTCTGATTATTCGTTGTTTTTGTTGTTTAAAATGTAATTCAATTTTATATTAAACTTTAGCGGTAAATTTTATTCTCCACAAAATATTGGTGCAAAAATGTTAAGATCCCTTCACCTCTTTTGGGATGGTTAAAACTGCCCCAAAAATATATTAAAGACGGCTATGTTGCCGTCTCAAAAAGATCTTCTAAAATAGTAACCTTTTGAGACAGATTAATTCCCGTATCAAAAACAATCTTTTGTGACAGCTTTTGTTCCGTCTCAAAAGGGTCATATAAAATGAGTACCTTTTGAGACAGATTTGTTACTGTCTCAAAAAACTCTTTTGAGACGGCTATGGGGTCACAAAAAGTATTTATAACCCCCTATAAAAAAGACCCCCCTAGCCGTCCCAAATAGCGTCACAAAAAGTATTTGAGACGGATAAATGATCTTTTGGGACTGTTAGGCCACCATCTCAAAAGCTAATTTTTTTGTAGTGTCTGATGATTTCTCTTATCAACCTGGGCGAACTTCGTCGGTGCGAGCCACGGATACTGAACAACGTGTCACCCTCTCCCCAGAAAGGACCAACGCGTTGGAAAGATTAAGTAGGGTTTCTCCTTTCGACCGATTAGGACCTAGGAGGAACAAAAGTCCTCTTAATGCAGTGTCGAGGAGATTTCGACGACCATCAGATTTAAGGGAAGGATCTGGCCAGTCGCGACCAGCTGCTCGTCAAGATAGATCCTATGACCGACCAGTTGCTCGTCAAGATAAATCCCAGGAAGCCACTTCAACGTGATCAGTTGCTCGAACCAATAGGCCCGAGGAAGGAAATGATGCATGGAAAGGATCTATTCAGAGGCTGGAGGATAGATTAGGGGAAATGGCTAAGGCCAAGAATCCTCTACAACGAACCTTTGTTCGAGGAACACCTTTTGTCCAGGACATTGTTGATTTTCCAACACCATCAAATTTCAAATCACCTGTTGTGACTCCCAAGTATGATGGAAAGACTGATCCTGTCCTTCATATAGAACAATACCAAGCTGCAGCCGACATCTATGCTGTCCCAGATGAGATGAGATGTAAAGCATTCTCGGGAACACTTACCGGATATGCTCAAATATGGTATAATAGTCTTCCTCGGGGTAAGATTTCAACTTTTCTTCAACTGGCCGAGATATTCATTGGGAATTTCTGCTTTGGAGCAAAGCCAGTGAAACGAGTAGCTCATTTGTTAAGTGTTAGACAAAAAGCTGGTGAGAATACCAGAGATTATATAACTCGTTTTAATAACGAGAAACTCGAAGTCATTGATTATGAGGAGAATACAGCGATTACCGCTTTGATGAGTGGACTACTGCCAAACAAGTTGTACTACACTTTGGCCAAAGATCCACCTCGAACCATGTCGGACCTGATGGGAAAAGCGTCAAAGATTATGGATGCCGAGGAGGCTATGCCTGTGAAGAATAATATGGACGCCAAAGAAACCAAGGTGGAAGGTGATAAAGCTAAGAATAAAGAACATAAGAACAAAGGTGGTGACAAACAATCCAAAAATAGGTCATCATGGGAGGTCTTGAGGAAATTTGATAATTACACACCTTTGAAGGTAAATATCTACTACGTCCTGGAAGAAATTAAGAACAGTGAAGAGTTAAACTGGCCAAAGAAAATGAAGGCAGACCCTGACATGAGGAATAGGGAAAAATATTGCGAGTTCCACAAGGATCATGGTCATATGACCAAAAATTGCATAGCTCTTCAGAATGAAATTGAAACACTCATCCGACGAGGAAAGCTAGCAAAGTATGTTGATCGGGGAGGCGAAAGAAGAAACAGTGACTGAACTAGAGAGAGGTATAGATCTCCTCGTCGAGCAGAGGAGAACAAGAAGAGAAACCATGAAGTTGATCCAGAGGATGACCCCGACCTTCCCAAGAAGTCAAGGCAGCCAGAACGAGAGGTATTTTCAATACGCTTTGGGTCATTTGATTGTAATGTTATTATAGGAGGGGATGCAGGAGGAAGAGACCTTACTGCAGAAAGAAAAGCTTACCTCGATGAGGCTCAAGCTTGCTCGTACATTCAGCGAATAAATCTAGCTGAGGAAGATCGCCCGAGAAAGGTGAACAAGGAGAAATTGGTTATCGGTTTTTCAAAAAATGACCTTGCAGGTGTTTTATATCCTCATGATGACCCGCTGGTGATCAAAATGAGAATAAAGGAAGTCATGATTTCAAGAGTACTGGTCGACAATGGTAGCTCGGCAGACATCATATTCTACTCGTGCTTTGATAGTTTAAATCTAAAGCTATCTCAACTGGAGCCTTACCACAGACCCCTCATTGGTTTTGCTGGCGAGAAAGTATTTCCACTTGGGATGATCAAGTTGGATATAGTCATTGGTACGTGGCCTTCTTGTCGGACAGAAAGAATACGTTTCTTCGTGATGGATAAGAATGTCCAGTCATCGTACAATATCATCATGGGAAGAGTAGGATTGAAGAAGTTCGAGGCTGTACCATCTACAGTGCATCAATGCCTAAAATTTCCAACAAACTTTGGAGTAGGAGTTGTGAAAGGTGATCAGAAAGTATCTCGGGAATGCTATTATTCATCCGCCGAGCAAGAAGAACTGAAAGAATCAAAGAAAAAGACTACTACCTATCAAGTGGATGAAGGTGCAGAAATTGAAAATTGGATCCTAGAGATGAGTCGCAACTCGTGAAGGGTCAAGTGGTGGAAGCTACTGAAAATATCATTCTGGACGACGAGCACTCTGAACGAACTACTCAAATAGGTTCTTCATTGGAAGCCTCATTAAAACAAGAATTGATAAATTTCCTTAGAAGCAGAAGACAAACTTTTGCATGGAGTCATGAAGATATGCCAGGAATAGACCCAAACTTCTTATGTCACGAACTCAATGTGAATAAGGAGATCAAGCCTGTGAAGCAGAGAAGAAGAGTATTCAGTCCCGAGAAGAATCAAGCTATACAGGAGGAAGTCGAGAAGCTCCAGAAAGATTGTTTCATTGAAGATGTTAAATATCCAGACTGGTTAGCAAATGTGGTGATGGTAAAAAAGAAGAATAACAAGTGGAGGATGTGTGTAGACTTCACCGACCTCAATAAAGCATGCCCAAAGGATCACTTTCCGCTACCCCGAATTGATCAACTAGTCGATGCTACCTCGAGACACGAGTTGCTGAGCTTTATGGATGCTTATTCTGGCTACAATCAAATTAAAATGAAACCTGAAGACAGGGAAAGTACTTCTTTCATTACCCCTCGGGGAACTTATTGTTATAATGTTATGCCTTTTGGTTTGAAAAATGCAGGTGCGACATATCAGAGGGTGATGAACAAGGTCTTTGCTGAACAAATCAGTGACAACATGGAAGTCTATGTTGACGATATGCTGACGAAAAGCAAGAAAGCTGCCGATCATCTAGTTAACTTAAGTCAGACTTTTGATCAACTAGATAAATATCAAATGAAGCTGAACCCGACGAAGTGCATCTTTGGAGTACGAGAAGGCATGTTTCTCGGGTACATTGTCAATCAACGAGGCATTGAAGCAAATCCTGAAAAGATCAAAGCTCTATTAGGCCTGCGATCTCCAACGACGAAGAAGGAAGTATAGAGTCTCACAGGACGAGTAGCGGCACTCAACAGATTTGTGTCACGAGCAACTGATAGATGTCTCCCATTCTTCAAGACACTCAGAAAGACTTTTGAGTGGAATGACGAATGCGAGAAGGCTTTTCAAGATTTGAAGAGATACTTGGGAACACATCCACTGTTGTCCAGGCCAGTGATGGGAGGAAAATTGTACTTGTACCTTGCAGTGTCCGATAATGCAGTTAGCTCGGCGTTGATTAGAGTGGAGAATGGAGTACAAAATCCAATTTACTACACAAGTAAGGCCTTCCGAGGAGCAAAGATCAGATATCCAAGGCTGGAGAAATTGGCACTGGAGCTGATTGAGGCGAGTAGGAGAATGAGGCCATATTTTCAGGCTCATACCATTGTAGTATATACTGATATGCCATTGAGGCAAGCCCTGCATAAGCCAGAAAAATCAGGAAGATTGATGTACTAGGCAATAGAGCTCGGTGAATATAGTATAGTCTATGAGCCCAGATCATCGCTTAAAGGGCAGGCTGTAGCAGATTTTATAGCGGAGTTCACCTATCCTGATAGCTCCAAGGAACAAAAGTTACTCACTGATCAACCTGTGGATGTTACAGGATCAACAAACACAAGCTCAGACCAATTCCGATTGGTAAAAGGGCGTGTGGATGTTACAAGATGTGACGTAGAGATAGTTGTGAGGACTCCGGACGAGAAATGAAAGTTGCTCGATGATCAACCTGTGGATGTTACAGGATCAATAAACACTAGCTCAGACCAACTACGGTTGGTAAAAGGGCAAGTGGACGTTACAAGATCATTGACTTCGGGCTCAGACCAACTCCGGTTGGTAAAAGGGCAAGAAGAAATGATCGACGAAGAGCAAGAAATATCCGAGGAGTAAAGGAAGGAAAAAATATTTCACCGAGGAACTCTAACTGATCAGAAATTTGAAGACGAGTTACCTATATGGAGACTATATGTAGATAGCTCATCTTGCACTGCAGGATGCGGCGCGGGGATAGTTTTGAGCACTCCGGATGAGGTCGATATGGAATACGCCTTGCGTTTCCAATTCAAAGCTTCCAACAATGAGGCTGAATATGAGGCCATGATTGCAGGACTTGGTTTAGTAAAAATTATGGAGGCACAACAGGTCATTGTTTTCAGTGATTCTCAATTGATCATAAACCAAATGATGGGAGTATATGCAGTTAAAGGAGAATTAATGATCAGATATCATGCAAAGGCAAAGGAGACGGTGTCAGAATTTATCGCTATTCAGCTGGTCAGAATACCAAGAATGGAGAATGCGAGAGCAGACGCCCTAGCTCGACTAGCATCAGCTACTCGCACCGAGCTACGACGAACAATCCCAATTGAAGTGTTAGCTGGTCGGAGCATAGATGAAGATCTGACGATGAACTTTATCACCCTTGATTTAGGACCATCTTGGATGGATTCCATCAGGGCGTATATCGAGGAGGGAGAATTGCCAAATGACAAGCTCGCTGCCAAAAAAATGAAGTTTAAAGATGCTCGGTATGTATTAACTAATGGTGTTCTATATAGACGAGGAATTATGGCAGGTTTGCAAAAATGTGTACACCCCTCCGAGGTGAAAGAATTAATTGAAGAGATCCACGAAGGGTCTTGTGGAGCACATGTAGCAGGTCGGACGCTTTTACAAAGGGTAATGATGCAAGGATACTACTGGCCGACGAAGAGAGCTGATTGTATAGCCTATGCCAAGAAATGTGACAAGTGCCAGCACTTTTCCTCCATCCGAAGAACTCCATAAGCATTGTTGACACCCATAACTTCCCCTTGGCCATTTGCCATGTGGGGAATTGACTTGGTTGGGCCACTGCCAACGACCCAAGGAAGGTTCAAGTACCTCGTCGTCGCAGTGGATTATTTTACTAAATGGGTAGAAGCTGAGCCACTCATTGACATGACGTACGAGAAGGTGTACCAATTTTTTGGAAGAATATCATTTGTCGATATGGTTTACCTCATGCCTTCATCACAGACCATGGAACACAAATTGATAATGAGGAGTTTGCCGCCTATTGTCATCAGTCAAACATTTTGAAGGTCCACTCAGCACCAGGCCATCCTCAAAGCAATGGACAAACTGAAGTGACAAACAGAACGCTACTAAATGGCTTGAAGAAAAGACTGGATGATGCAAAATCAAATTGGATTAACGAGCTATAAACAGTACTCTGGGCTTACCGAACTACTCCCCGAGTAGCAACTGGAGAAACACCATATATGCTGGCGTTTGGAACTGAAGCCGTTATACCTGCCGAGTTGGGCCTTCCAACACACAGGGTACTGAATTTCAATTCCCCTGTTAGAGACTTAATGAGAAGACTGGATTTAAACATGCTCGAGGAAGTCAGAGAAGAAGCAGCCATCAGAAATGTTGCATACCAACAGCGAACAACTCTATTCTACAATAAGAGGGTGAAGAAGTGCGATTTGAAAGAAGGAGACTATGTGCTGAAGAAAGTAATCCAAAAGCACAACAAACTAGAGGCAAACTGGCATGGACCATACCGAGTTACAGAAGTTGTTCGACCAGGAACTTATCGAATAGCAACTCTAGAGGGGGAGGAGTTCAAGAATGCATGGAACGCAGAGCACCTACGGAAGTATTATCAGTGATGTATATGTAACACAGTTCCATCAGTATGAATAAAATGAAGATATTCTGCTAAAGTCTCTCCTTTTATTGAGAATTTTTCGGGGAATACTAGTGCTACACACTACTCGGCAAAACTCAGACTACTCAGCAGCAAAATATTCCTAAAAATGCCAACTTCAGTTGGTTAGGAAATGAAATATTCCTAAAAATGCCAACTTCGGTTGGTTAGGAAACGAAATATTCCTAATAATGCCAACTTCGGTTGGTTAGGAAACGAAATATTCCTAAAAATGCCAACCTCGGTTGGTTAGGAAACAAAATATTCCTAAAAATGCCAACCTCGATTGGTTAGGAAACAAAATATTCCTAAAAATGCCAACCTGTTTGGCTAGGAAACGAAATATTCCTAAAAATGCCAACCTGTTTGGCTAGGAAACAAGATATTCCTAAAAATACCAACCTGTTTGTCTAGGAAACAAAATAATCTCGCAAATGCCAACTTATGTTGGTCGGGAGGTAAGATTATTCCAAAAAGTGCAAAAGTTGCTAACTATGGCTGGTCGGGGATAAAAACCCGCCAACTGCAGTTGGTCGACAAAGAAAATTTACCGACCTTGGTTGGTCGGAAATATTTAAGAGAAAAGTCTACTAACTATAGCTGGTCGGAGATAAAAACCCACCAACTGTAGTTAATCGACAAGCAAAATTTACCGATCTTGGTTGGTCGGAAACATTTTATGGGTGAAATTATTTCAAAAAGACTAACTATAGCTGGTCTGGGATAAAAACCCACTAACTGTAGTTGGTCGACATGGAGAGTCTAACAACCTTGGTTGGTTGGAAACATTTTAAACAACATTTTTATACTCATTACTTTATTATTAAGTGATCGAGCAACAATATTGATATACTCATTACTTTATCGTGCAACAATATTGATACTTATAATTGTTTTTTAATTGTTAATGAGTTGGTCGACAAACAACACAATATTGTTATCTTTTTAACAAATATGCATAAATATAAAGCGTTTGATAATTACAAGACAGTAGCAATCAAGATCTGCAAACAAAAATGAAAGTCTTTCATTGAATTCAAAATAAATTACAGTTACATTGACATGTATACTACCTATTACATCAAAAATTCCTATTCTACTGGTTTCTTCCCCTCTGCTTTTGACACAGGTTCCTCACCAGCAGGCGGATCATTTAAAGACATAGGAGAATTGATGAAGTTGAGATCCTTCAACATCCTGACATTCATCACGGATGGGCGATCTAAAAGATGCTCGGGACGAGATACCTTGATTTGAGAATGTAAATTGTAGTCACCGAGATACTTTGAAATTAAGCTCCAAGGAATGGCCCGAGCAGGGATCCAATCCATGTCCAAATTGTATGGTGGCACAGGAAATTCGAGCAACCCGGGATCATGGTAGTCCCACAGATAATGACCTTGTTCGAGCTTCAGCACACCTAAGGCATTCAGCCAGCCTTGCTTGTAGCCCTCATTGCTGGCATTCTGGATACGATCATCCAAGTGGAATAATGCTTCGTTGTATCCATCCATCCAGAACTCCCTGGGTTGTTTGTGGAATTGATATGTTAGACTTTCTAGCTGCTCGTGGAGATTCTTGATAAAAAGCTCCTTATTCTCCAAGACTGACTTCTGCGCAGAGAGCTATTTTTCCTGGTCCCTAATCTTCTTTGACATCTCGGACAACGCCTGGTTCTTTGCCATTAATTGGAAAGCCTGGTTCTCTAAGGCAGTCTGAGTTCTCTGTTCCTTGACAAAAACCCGAGCTGCTCTTGCTCGTCCCCGAGGAGCCCTTGCTCGACCACGAGAAGATGAAGAGGTGCCAGAGCTCCTCAAAGTCTCCAACTCTTACCTCAACTTGGCGTTCTCAACCTCTAAGAAAGAAAATCCCTCATAGGTCACTGGGATCAAGGCACTAGAAGTGGAAGCTGCAGACTTCAATTATGACAGCTCCTTCTGCAGGTTGTTATTTTCCTTTTCCAACAACTCAGCAATCTGTCTACATTCTTCGACTTCACCTCTCAAGGTTCTCTCCCTTACATCGTACCCAACAAAGAGCTTCTCGTAGCCCTTGTCAGCAATGATCTGCTGGTACTTCTTCTCGTACCCCTCATGCAACAAAGCAGTGGATTCTTTGTATTGGAGATGAAGGTCCTCGAGGGTGCTTTGAAAATCCTCGATCATTTCGTAATAGGCAACGTTGTTGGCTACAACCCTATTAAGAAGACACTTCAGATATTGATATGCTTCCACTGCCTATTCTGAAGCGTCATGACCAAGTATGTCGACAACTTGTGCAGCACTCAGGTCTGTGTAACCAGCCTTAAAGTACTCGTTACATTGTCGCAGCAATTTTGTAACATGGGCAGAGAGCAGTTCCATCCTAGCCAGAAACTAACAGAGAAAGAAGAACAATCATCAATAAGAAGAATAAGCAGAGTATGAATGAAATATAGACAACAATATTCAAATTTTATTAGATCATAATTCAGAGTTACATCTTCTGAGTTACATTTGATAAAGAGAAACAAAATAAAGAGAAACCCGAACAACACTAAACCTTTTCCTTATCTCCCAAAACCTTCTCGGGAGGCTGGGATGAAGAGGTAGGTTGCTCGGAGGGAAGAGATAGCTGCTCGGGTAGAGTAGGCAGTTGCTCGGAGGAAGAAACAATGTGCTGATTTTCCTCGGCAGCAGGCTGGATGGTTAGGGCACGATCTCCCATCACCATCGAAGACTCTTCAGAGGTAGCTTCGTCCTCTTCTAATTCTTCTGGAGTTGGGGGGGACCAGGGATATGTCTCTGGAAGAGCTCGGAAGACTCGTCGACCTTCATTTCCTGAAGGGCAGCAACCCATCCGTCCCTAAAGTATTTGAGGCTGCCATAGTCTACTTGCGACACCATGGCAGCCAACCCCTTGTTCCACCCCATGTCCCAGCTAGAGATGAAGGACTTTTTCACAGCAGCTTTCCTCTTCAGCTTCTCCGAGGAAAGTTTCTCAGACAGCAGGTTCTCAGCAGCCTTCAATTTATTTTCTGCTTCCTCCTTTTGCCGACCTACTTTTTGAAGCTGGCCCAACCTTTCCTCAGCAACCCTGAGCTTATCTTCAAGCTCTCCAGCAGTTTTGAGCTTCTCTGCGAGCTCTTTATTTGCCTTCTCTAAGGCATTCTTTTTATTCTCCAACTCTTTGGAGGCTTTAACAGCTCGAGCTTTATCCTGCTCGGTGGAGGCAAGCTTCTTCTCCCAGACAGCTTTGTCATCAGTATATTTCTAGCGAGAATCTGCCAGAGACTTGGTAGCTTCTTCCAGAGCTCCCTCCACACTGGACGAGGAGCAAGAAGCCTTAATCGCTTCATCCTTCTTCAGGATTATATTGAAGCAGCTCGTTAACTGTGAACAGAAAAAGAAAGCAAGTTAGAAATAGAAATGACAAAGGAAATATGAAAAATTCAAAGTAAAGAGACTTACAGAAGCAAGATGACGAGCAACTAATGAGGTGACCATGTCCCGAGTAAGGTTCTCTTCAGTACCTTGTACCTCGGGAATGATCGAGGACTTTACCGAGCTCATGGCAGAGCTCGGGGGAACAAAAGATGGAACTCCAGTTCCAGTAACTGGGGGCTGAGTAATGGTATAAGCCAAATTCACCGAGGAGCTCTTCTTCAGCCTCCTCAGGGGAACAGGTACCGATTCAACCAAGGACGAACCCTTGGTCGGTGATATCACAATCACCTCTCCAGGAGCAGCAGACCTGCTCGGAGCCACTGCGGGCTTCTTGGCAACTTTAATAGGAGCAGCGGGAGGAGCTGCATCAATCTTCTTCGTCCCCTCCTTTGGGACATCAATCCTACTCCTTTTTACCTCCCCAAAACCGGAGGCAGTCTTCTCAAATAGGGCAGGAGGTCTTCTCTTCTTCATCCTTTCACTTAAAGGAATATGGGATTCAGGTGATGAGCTTGTGGAAGCAGGAACTGGCTCTGATTCACTTATCACTGGACGAGCAGTGAAGGAAGTGGTGTAGCTCTTGTACTGGAGCAGATACGAGACCGACCTAATGTGCTCGTCGGCAACACTCTGATGCAGACTCCAGATAAGTTTCAGATGTCTTACATTAACATCTGCTTCCTTTGGGCACTTTCTTTTGTTATCAACTGCAAATAGATAAACATTGTTATCAGTGGCACATTTTATCAAACACAAAAGAAACATGATTTCAAAATAAAATAAAATAAAAATAACCTATCCCGTTGCCATAAGGAGGGCATCGGGGACCTTGGTAAACCTCATCTCCAGCTAATGGAGGGTGTTGCCAATTTTTTATGACAACCCCATGTTCAAAATAATCCCTATTGGCATCAGGGATATTGACTACAAAGGCTCTATTTAAAAATCTAGTTTTTAAATAAAAAATATTATCATTAACTGCCCATCTATAGCAGTACATGATTTTTGGAATTCCTATGCGAGTTCCATGGACTTGATTTAATTTATTCACCCCATTAACTATTCTCCATGTGTTGGGGGATATTCTCGCAAGAACGACGTCAAAATAATGACAGAATTCCATACACAAGGGATTTGGTGGAAAAGAAAATCCACACTCAGCAATAAAAAGGCTGGGGAACCAATGTCCCTCAGCCAAATTGAAATAATCAGAAGGCTCAGAAAGCTCTTCCAAGATAACCCAAGAGGGAATGGAAAAATCAGAGCGAAACTTTTCAAGAGACTCAATAGAGTAAACCATGATGATGAATAAAAGAAATAAAGAAGAAAGACGAAGATCTTACAGAAAAAGAGTAGAGCTGTTGACAACGAACGACGGAAAAGATGAACGCACAAGAGAGTAGGAAGAGACGACGTAAAACTCGAAGATAAAAATTTGAAAGGTAGAAGACGATGGGAGCGTCTGTGAAGTTTAAATACCTTGCCTTGGGAAATGGTGAAGTAATGATTACAAAAAAGGATGATTGCGTTACCGGCAGCTTAAAAGATGAAAAGTATCGCCGGAATCAAAGCTGACAACAGCGGCTAAGAAGATGAAAAGTAACGCGGGAATCGAAGCACGCAAAAAAGTCCAAAAAATCATGATTCTACGAATTGGGAAGGAGAAATAAATACAAGGGAAACGCTCCTAAAAATCAGGAAGACTATTTAAAGCTACCATAATCCGAGAAAGAATGTTCCATACTCCTCAAATTTTGAACTATGAAACATTGGGGGCTTCTGTTGATACCAAAATTAATCTGCTGACATGGACCAATCATATCAAGACACGTGGCTAGCTACATGGAAACAACAAACACTTTCGAGGAACCCACTCGCTCCGAGGAACAAGACTACAACGAGGAAGACTAGTTCACCGAGGAACTCACAAGCTCCGAGGAACAATGCCTCTCCGAGGAACTCTTAAATACCGAGAAGCTTAGGCGGTCCGAGCTGCACCTCGAAGCAGGATACCAACAGTTTAACTGCTCATTAAATGCTTATCATTTGGACGCGCACGCAAAGAGGGCATTAAATGTATTACCCTTTCATATGTATATCATTTAATGTATTACCCTTTCACATTACAGCCTGAGGGCTATAAATACATTGTACAATCCTCATTGTAGGGGGTCCCAGACCGGAATTTCTTGAGATAACTTGTAATCGAAAATTCCCAAACACTCAGCAATAAAGCAACAGTGGACATAGGCCATTCTTATAAGGCTGAACCACTTTAAAATTCTTTGTCTCATTTATTTATCTGTGATTGAATTATTAGAGTGATCTAATTTTTTACATCAACAATTATAATGATCAATATCTCGATATGCACACACATTATATTTTTTAATTATTATTTTAGGAACATTCCTATGGATGACCTTACTTCATCTTTTCCATGATGAGAGTCGAGTGATTCTGATCTCCACTTATATATAAACGTGCACACACTTAATGGAGAAATTAAGCAAAATAGTAACATAATCCCATGAGAGATCGAAGGGAGGAATGGGTGCCTAACACCTTCCCATTTCGTAACTTAAATTTGGAACCTCTTATCTAATTGGTTTTGCAAGCATCAGTTTGTATTTGATGTCACTTTCTCGATGTGACGATATGTTCTTTTGCCTGTTTTGTGCAAAATAGGCTGGCGACGCTATCTCTTTACATCACCACAAAATTTACGATGATCGAAGAACATCCTGGAGTAGCGAAGGGCACGAGACTTTTATCCTACCTCTTTCCCCCGAAGTGCGTGGAAGGAAGATCTTAGGATGGCCACAAATACTATGCTAGAATCGGAGACAATTGATGAGTTTTATGCACGTTTATCTAACATAGTCAATTCTAGTTTTAATTTGGGTATGCGAATTCCTGAGATGAGAGTTGTGAAAAAGATTTTGAGATCTCTTTTATCTTGCTTTATCCAAAAAGTCACGGTTCTTAATTCATTGGGAATTTTAGATACATTTAGGTTGAAAGAACTCGTAGGAAACCTTCAAACTTATGAAATTGATATGTTTCCAAAATTTGTTTAGCATAAATAAAAGGGAATTGCTTTGAATGTTCAATCTAAAAAGAAAGAGGAGGTTTCTTCTGACTCTGAATATTATTTTGATCAGATGATCTTGTCCTTTTTGCAAGAAATTTCAAAAAATTTCTCAGATAAAAAAAAACTTCCAAAGGAAACAAAGGCTTTGAGAAAGATAAAGTGTTTAAGTCGGGCAAGAAAGGTTTTGAAAAAGCGAGAGGAGAGTACCCAAAGTAAGATGAGGAGAGATACTATGCATGCGAGGGTAAGGGACACAAAGTTCATGAGTGTGCTACGAGGTTCAAGAGAAAGAGCAAGGGCAAGGATGCATTCATTGCCGCTCTTAGTGATAGCAATGTTGAGTCGGTGGATTCTGACGATGAATCACCGTATGGACATAACTTCAGCACGTTCATGGCTAGTCGTATTGATATGTTGAGTACGTCTCACACCGATGAGGATGTTTCCAAACATAATGACCTCGACAGCGAGTCTAGTCATTCCGGAGAGAGTGAGTGAGGGAAAAATTAGAATTCAGCGTGCCTAGGATGAGTCCTTTAAAATAAAAAGAAAAAAATTTGGCTCTCAGGGTGTTAAGTTTAGTGAAGGAGTTGAGAGAGTCTAGAGAGAGAGAGAGTTCTCAATAAGAGTTTCTTTAGGAAAAATAGTTATTTTAGTGGATAGGGAAAATGGTGACTTGACCAACAAAATGTCTAGTCTTACGAGATATCTTCAAGATTCATTGGAAACTCGTAAGAAACTTAAAACCCATGCATCTAATCAATTCGGTGAACTATTACTACAAGGAGTGAGGACCAAATATAATTTCCATGGGATCATTTCCAAGTCCTCCTTCGTGTGAAACAATGCCATGAACTCCTTTACGAACCTCTAGCATTAACGATTAGGTCAGGTGAACTATAGAGATCTTGAGAAATTAATGAAGAAAGACCTAATTCATGGCTTCCCATCGCTTAGGAAACCAACTTCCTCGGTTGTGGTCCTTGCCAATAATGAAAAAAAATTCAAAGTTCCCATCGAAAGTTGAATACCATTACCACCTCTCACGTGTTAGAGTTGATACACATGGATCTTTTGGGTCCCACATGTACAAAGATCATTGGTGGTAAAAGATATATTTTTGTGATGGTATATGACTTTTCAAGATACTCTGTCGTAGGATTTCTTAGAAAATCTGATGCACTTAATTTCCTAAAAACCAAATATTGTGTCTTATAAAACCAACACGGTGTCACTATTAATCGAATGTGTAGTGACAATAACACTAAATTTAAAGAAGTTAGAGTGGGTAGCTATTCTGATGGAGTGGTCATCAAACATGAGTTTTTGACCATTCGTACTCCTCAACAAAATGGGGTCGTCAAGAGGAAGAACCAGATGATATAAGAGATGGTAGATCCATGCTTCTTGGGAGAAACACACCTAGGCATTTTTGTGCATAAGCAGTTAATACTAAATTCCATATGGTGATTTAAGTATATCTTCGTCCACACATGTCACACACACCATATGAGTTGTGGATAGGGAATAAATCTAACCTGTCGTATTTCTACATTTTTGGAAGTCCTTGCTACATTTTGAAAGATAAAGAGCATTTAAGAAAGTTTGATGGATATTTTTAGGTTATTCATTATCAAGTAGGTCTTATATGGTGTTTAACCTTGCAATCTCTAAGGTTTTGGAGTTAATAAATGTCATGATTAGAGACGACGAGCTGTACGCATTTATCAACCATGGCCTCGAGTGGGAGAACAATGCACCCCCGGTGATGATCTCATCATTCTTTATACTACCTCGATGGACTCTACTCTTGATTTAGAGGATCCACCCTCTTGGGTTCGAAAGAGTCATAACCCTTCCGTTATACTTGGTAATCCCACACTGGGTGTCAAGACTCAGCTCAACTTGAAAATGTGGTTAAATAATTTTGTTACACGCCCTTAGTAGTGCCCAAAAATGTGAAAGAAGCACTCAAGGATGAGAATTAAATATCCACTATGCAAGATGAATTACTTCAGTTTTACAAGAACAATGTATGGGAGTTTGTCCCTTGACCTAGCGAGACTAATATGATTGGTACCAAGTTAATTGATAAGAATAAGATGAATGAGAATGGTACCATAGTTTGCAATAAGGCTAGGTTGGTCGCTCTATACAAAGATTGAGGGTGTAGACTTTAACGAGACATTCACTTGTGTTTTTAGGCTTGAGTCTGTCCGCTTACTACTTGCCATAACATGTCATGTACGGTTCAAGATATACCAAATTCATGTCAAGAGTGCCTTCCTTAATGGAATTCTACTGGAGGAAGTGTACATGGAACAACTAAAGGGGTTCAAAGACCCAAAGCACCCAGGACACGTCTTTTATCTTAATAAGGCATTGTTTGGTTTGAAGCAAGCACCCCATTCTTGGTACGAAAGGCTAACTTCTTATCTCATAGATCATGGCTTCAAGAGAGGGTGAGTGGATAAGATGTTGTTTATGAGGATAGATATGAGTGTTATATTGGTTGCCGAAGTCTATGTGGATGATATAGTATTTGGATCCACGTGTTCCCAATACGCTCACACATTTGAGGAGAAAATGAAGAGTGAGTTTGAGATGAGCCTGGTTGGTGAGATTATATTCTTCTTAGGTCTCTAGGTGAATTAACTTGAGGATAGGATATTCATATCTCAATCCAAATATGCTACGAACCTAGTGAATAAGTTTGGTTTAGACTCTGCTAAGTACTCACTGTCACACCTTGTTTTTGGCATGAATGTACATGATAGTAACAAAGCAATGAAATTAAAGTTAACGTGGAAAAAAAACTTCATTCATTATAGCGATACTAATATTGCATTACTGTGACACCCCGACTAATTAAATACCGGGTAGATACTCCTTTATTTAAATTAATACAAAATGTCAGGTTGGTCCAGTTAACAGCATCACTGTCGAAAACATTTTTATCATTACTAACCACCTAGTATTTAAAAAGTAAGATGTCAAATTTTAAATTAAGTCTGATTAACATACAATAAAAGGATTATGAAAGAATATCATAACCATACACCATAAAGTCTCAATAAAGTAACCAACAATTAATAATAAGTCCGGAGGAAAACCTCTCACAACAATCCCACCACTGAAATAAATAAAACAGTATATCTTGAATTAATTACATGCCAACAATCTGAATAACTGAAATATGAAATGTCTCTAATAGAAATGGGCGACATGCCCTACAAATGATGAAAACTGAATAGAGTCAAGACAAAAGAAGCGTCTACTAGCAAGGCCCTATAACTTCAACAAACAACTACAACTCGTCACCTGAATGGAAATCCTATGCATGGTGTCCTTGTGGCTGGGCACCTAAAAGGTTTTTACAAAAAAAATAGATTTGAAAGGAAACGGGTCAGAGACTGAAAGTGGAGAGTATTTTAAAAATAGCAAGTGCTTTAATGACATTTAAAACAATGAATGCAAAATACATGTTAGGGCGTGCACTCACATGAAATACTCACCTCTCGACTAATTGTGCACTCCTAACGTACCGTACCCATATAAATGACATTCATATCTAACTAAACCGTTTTAAGTTCTACCCCTTTCCACTCGATTCCCATTATACATTCTAACGTTATCAATTAAATAGAGGACCTTACTTAAACTCGGATTCTCAATTATTAACAATACAATTCACTACTGGTTATCCCTTTTTATTTTCTCAAGGCGTGACCATAATTATACTCACAATAGCAACCTGAAAATTCTCATTATTTAAGCGTGTATTATTCACGTCATAAATATACGATACAAGAAACCCGAGACTAAGATGCGGTGCACACATACTCTTCTATCCATCCCGGTACATCACGTACATAAGGATCACGCATTTCGAATCTCTCAGGAATCGTTCTCAGATAACAACAATCACAATCAATGGAGGCGAACACAGTCACATCACATGGGTCACGCACATACCTACGCTCCCACGATCACCAGACTTATTAACTTCCCAATAAGTACTTCTCTGACCTATGTCCTCGAGGTATCAATCTATATCCCCCCGTAGGCACACAAAGATTAGATGGTCCTAAACGAACGCAAACCTCCCGTGATAGCAAGTATGGTAGGTATGTCATACACATAGGTTATATACTAAGCATTCACACATCTTAGATGTCTCAATATTAATAAAGGTATATTCTACATCCTTATACCATTATTCTAATTTTATACATTTTAAGTCTTTCGATAATATATAATGTAGACTGTCGACACATCTCACGTCATAGTTTCTTGTACTTAAAACCTATCTCAAGGGGATTATTAAGTTCCCTATTATTCCCACATATAACATCATTATTCTTAAGGTCCTTACTTCTGCCCCAAACCTCATTTCATCAAATTATTCAAATTTACTCTTTTAACCCTAATATTATCTCACTCATCGAATTTCATTAGATTTTAGAATAATTCCTCAAATTAAATTCTAATTAAGGTCCAAATTTTATAACCATACCTACTGGTCTTCCTTAAGTCTAAGGATATTCATAAAGTCTCTAATAATAATTTTCTAAGGGTTAACATCATTAAAATTTAACTAGGAGAAATTTTACTCATTCTGGGAAGGTCGATCGATCGATCTTGAACATCGATCGATCGATGGTGGTCGATCGATCGACTGATGAATGTCGATCGATCGATTGCACCAGATAGGCTATGGACTGCTTCGTTTTGCAGTCCTCAAATCGTCCCAAAAATTCATTACAATGCATGAAACTTCATTCTAACGTTATAATATCATCAAATCATCATCCTACAACATTGTTAACGTTCTAAAACTAATTAATCATCACCCAAAGGCCTTATTTAGATCAAAACATCCTCAAGAACCCTAGTTTTCTATTTCTTTCAAGAACAACAGTAATTCTCTTCTTTAATCCATGTTTAGATCATCAAGTATTATGTTTTGGATTCATAATTTGTCCAGAATATGTCTACATGAAATTCCTAACATGGTTTATAGTTTTAATCCTCAAATTCATGGGTCTATATAAATCTTCCAAGACAAAATTCAATAATTACACTAAACATGGAAGAACACATTCATTGAATCAATTGTAACTAAATCACTTGCCTTATGTTCTTCAAATTTTTGTTGTTGGTTGAAGAAGGTTGAATTGCTTTCTCTCTCTCTACAGAATTATCCTCTCTCTCTCTCTCTCTCTCTCTCTCTACAAGTTCTTCTCCAAGATGACAATGGTGGTTTAGATGTTGCCTTAGGAACCTCTTAAAATTTCTTCCAATAACTCCCGTGGCCCATTAAGTCATTTAGTGTTGTTAGTGGGTTTAGTGGGTAAAGGCTAAATCAGATTTTAACTTCTAATTTTCGTGGGTTTTAATTCCCAAAATTCCGAAATTACCAAACTACCCTTTTGGGTAAAAATTCCCCGGGACCCAAACTAAACCCCCGGCTAGTATTTTCTGACTATTTCGACCCTTCCGGACTCGTTGGCGCACTCAAAATAACCATACGGTTGATAAAAATAAAATTCACTTTTTAATTCAAATAATTACAATCCTGACGCGACTGTCACGTGCGTCCCAACTAAATTTTCCAAATTGCCGTATTTCAGCCTCGCGACAATTTCAATATTTTCAATATTCATATATTGCCATATATACACATTATAATCAAATACCAACTCACATCTCGTTAATATTTTATCCGGATTAATTCTCAATTAATTCACATTTAATTTAATTAATCCCATAAATAAATATCGATAAAAATGCGGGGTATTACATACTTCCCCCCTAATAACAGAATTTCGTCCCGAAATTCGGAACTAGAAAGTACCTAGTAAAAATAACTCTGGATAACGTTCGCGCATATTATCCTCGCGTTCCCATGTGGACTCCTCGACATTATGATGTCGCCACTGAACACGCACTAACGGAACTATCTTTGACCGCAGTTTTTGCTCACTTCGGTCTAAAATAGCAATCGGCCCCTCCTCGTAGGAGCTATCAGGCTGGAGATTGATGTCCTCCAAAGCAATTTGATAATGATCCAAATCGTCTCTAAGATATTTCCTTAGCGAGGAAATATGAAACACATCATGAATCCGATGCAAATGCTTCGGTAATGCAAGTCTATAAGCAACAGACCCAATCCGCTCGATGATAGGGAATGGCCCCACATATCTCGGTGCCAACTTCCCCTTCTTCCCAAATCGCATAATCCCCTTCATAGGAGATACCCTGAGTAAAGCCTGGTCCCCCACTTGGAACTCCCTGAAGAACCTCTTCGCATCAGCATAGCTCTTCTGCCAATCCTGAGCTACCCGAATGCGACTCCGTATCAATTCTATCCTTGCCGAAGTATCCTGAATCACTTTCGGCCCAAGTAGTTTGTTGTCCCCCACCTCCAACCAACAAGATGGGGAATGACAAGGTCTACCGTACAACGCCTCAAATGGAGCCATGCCAATGGTGAACTGGTAGGAGTTGTTGTAAGCAAACTCCACCAGTGGAAGATACTGCTCCCATCCACCCCCAAAATCAATGATGCACATACGCAACATGTCCTCCAACATCTGGTTTGTACGCTCGGTTTGCCCATCGGTCTGTGGGTGATATGCCGTACTCAACCGCAACTCCGTGCCCATGGCCTCCTGAAAACTCTCCCAAAACCGCGAAACAAATATCTTGTCTCGGTCAGACACGATATTTAGGGGCACACCGTGAAGTCTCACAATTTCTGCAATAAAAAGCTGGGCATAATGTCCTGTAGTGTAGTCTATCCTTACGGGTAGAAAATGAGCGACTTTGGTCAACCTTTCCACAATTACCCAAATGGAGTCGTGACCTCTCTGTGACGTAGGCAACCCCGTGATAAATTCCATGGATATGCGCTCCCACATCCACATCGGGACCTCTAATGGCTGTAGAAGTCCCGCCGGTCTCTGATGATCCACTTTTACCAACTAACAAGTGGCGCATTTAGAAACAAACACGGCAATATCTCTCTTCATCCCGCTCCACCAATACTGACGCCTCATATCTTGGTACATTTTATCCCCACCGGGATGTACCGCGAACCGTGAGCCGTGCGACTCTGCCATCACCTCGTGTCGCAATTCCTCCCCTTTCGGAACTACCAGTCTGCCATTGAAGCGTAATCCCTCGTCTGAGCTAACGGTATAGGACTCGGCTCCCTCTGCTAATAATCGAACTATCTGCTCCTGACAGAACGAGTCACCTGCTTGTGCCTTTACCACTCTCGTGACAATCTGCGGTGTAACAGTCATCACCGACATGAATGATCAGGCCACTACATCCTGGTGTCCCAACTCCTTCCACTTTGCCTTCCACACCCCTGCCACTTCATCTACTGGCCTACGACTCAACGCGTCTGCTACCACATTAGCCTTCCCCGGGTGATATTGGATATCAAACTGATAGTCCTTCACAAAATCAAGCCACCTCCGTTGCTTCATATTCAACTCCTTCTGCGTGAATAGGTACTGTAGGGACTTGTGGTCCGTGAACAATCGAAACTTCTCCCCCAAAAGATAATGTCTCCAAATCCGAAGGGCAAATACCACTGCCGCTAACTCCAAGTCATGGGTGGGGTAATTCTTCTCGTGAGGCTTAAGCTTACGGGAAGCATAGGCTATGGCCTGACTCTCCTGCTACAATATACCTCCAAGTCCTTGTAAGGACGCGTCGGTGTAAACTAGATACTCAACTCCCGGTCTCGACAATGCTAACACAGGTGCTGAGGTCAACTTGTCCTTCAACTCATCAAATGCCAACTGACAGGCATCACTCCAAATGAACGACACACCTTTACGAGTCAGATGTGTCAAAGGACCCGCTATCTTGGAGAAACCCCGAATAAACCTCATGTAGTATCCTGCTAGGCCCAAGAAACTACGGGTCTCAGTCGGTGTTATGGGCTGTCCCCACTCCCTCACCACGGATACCTTTCCCGGATCAATAGATATCCCCCGGTCGGAAATAATATGCCCCAAAAACTGAACCTCCTTCGGCCAAAACCCGCACTTCTCATACTTTGCATACAGCTCGTTCTGGCATAGCGTCTGCAAAACATGCCTCAAATGCTCGGTGTGCTCCTCCTCTATCTGGGAGTAAACCAGAATATCATCAATGAAGACAATGACGAACTGATCTAGGAACTCTCTGAACACCCTATTCATCAAGTCCATAAACACGTCTGGAGCATTGGTCAAACCAAAAGGCATAACCCGAAACTCGTAAGAACCATATCTCGTTAAGAAAGCAGTCTTCGAGACGTCCTCCTACCTAATACGCAACTGATGGTATCCCGGTCGCAAATCAATCTTTGAGAAGAAAGAAGCTCCTTTCAGCTGGTCGAATAAGTCATCGATTCGGGGCAACGGATACTTATTCCGTATCGTGACCTTATTCAACTCTCGGTAATCTACACACAACCTCAATGATCCATCCCTCTTCTTCAAGAATAACACAGGGGCACCCCACTGCGAAGTACTCCTCCGTATAAACCCCTGACCCAATAACTGCTCAATCTGATCCCGTAACTCTCTCATCTCAGCTGGAGCCATACGGTAAGGTGCGCGGGCAATAGGTCGAGTGTCCGGCGTCAAATCAATCACAAAATCTATCTCTCTACTCGGAGGTAATCCAGGTATATCCTGAAATACATCGGCAAACTCTCGAACAACCGGAATCGAATCAAGTGGTGTCACCACTTCCTTAGAGGTCTCCTCCTCTATATAGTACAAATGAGTGGACGATCCTCCTTCAGGACGAGGCATCGCCACTAAAAACATCTCCTGCCCGGGAATGGCAAAGATAATACTCCTACTAAAACAATCAATCATGGCTCGGTACGCAACTAGCCAATCCGTACCAATAATGGCATCATACTCGGTCATCTCTAACACTAACATATCCGCGGGTAGAGTAAGCCTCCCGATCTCTACACCCACGCCCCTACATATAAGGGAAATCATGGAACCCCTACTCAGCGGTGAATCTACACAGGTAACCGTGCTCTCGACGGTGTCTAACAACCCAATGGTGCGTGCAAATCTCATAGCAATGAAACAATGTGTAGCCCCCGTGTCAAATAAAATACGCCCCAGAGTCCCCTGAATAGAGAACATACCCTCAATGGCTGGTGGATCCTGTGGGGCTGTGGCCTGCTGGAGCTGATACACTCTCCCATACTGAAGCTGTCCCTACTGAACTGGGACTGCTGGAATGGGTGGTAATGCTGCCATCTGTGGTGGTGCCGGGAGGGTGGCGGGAAACATAGGCCTCTGCGGCTCCTGTCGAGCACCCTGCCGCTGCTGCTGTGGGGCCCTACCCCTATCCGGACAATCCTGGCATTTATGGCCAGTCTTGCCACAAACGTAACACTTCCCCGGGAAGTTCCCCCCTCTCTGTCCCTGCTGCCCTCGGCCCTGGTGGCTGTTACCATTCTTCCCCTGGCCATGCTGGCCCTGCTGAAACTGTTGTTGACCATTCTACCCCTACTGGCCCTAATGGCCGTTCGGACCCTGATGGCCCTGCCTAAAACCTCCCTGTCCGTGCCTGACATTCCCCGATCTGAACCTCTTATGATCCCCCTGCTAGGAACCCCGGTCACCCTGTCTCTGCCCCTGAGTAGATTGTGCCCCACTAGCACCATTTCCTCCAGTCCTGCCCTGATGGCTGGACTCTCCTGATCTCTTGCTCTCAGCCATGTGAAAGCGGTGATCCTGGCAGTGTAACAGTGCAGCGTTAACCACGTCAGAATAAGTGGCCAACGAGAGGTTCCCCAATGAATGCTGACGGATCCTCCATGTCAATCCATCTGTGAACTTCTGGATCTTCTTCTCCTCTGTCGGTATTTCATCCGGAACAATATTCAGTAGATTAGTGAATTCGGCCTCATACTCGGCCACAGTCCTTCCCTCCTGTTTGAGATTCATTAGCTTCCTCCTCATTTCCGTGTGAACAGCTGACGGAAAATACTTGCGGTCGAACCGCACCCAGAACTCCTGTATCGTGAGAGTATCTCTCTCCTCCACGGTGGTAATAGACTCCCACCACTGCAGTGCAGATCCCACTAGCTTGAAAGTAGCTAGTACCTTCTTCTGAACATTGGTGCACTCATACATCCTCAAGTGCCTCTGAATGTCTTTCCTCCACTGACTTGAAACCACAACATCGGAGCTTTTTGCGAACTCCGGTGGGTGTGCTTTCTGAAAAGCATCACGTACGCGTTCCCAAGCAGACGGGAATGCATGTGCCTAAACCAGCGCGGCTACTGGCGCCTGAGGTGGTGCCTGCTGTACAACTGCTAGAGCGGCATTTACCGCTTGGGCTACAATGGCTGCAACCTCAGCGGCATTCATGGTGCCCTGTACCGGTGCTGGCTGGGGCACTGGCTGTGCATTCCTAGGAGCCCGTGGTGCACGTCATGGAGGCATCTGAAATAAGAGTAAGGTCTATAAGTTCGCAGTTATAAACCCAAAATAGATGAAGAGCGAAGAACACATAAAAGAATACAACAGTCCTAAAATATAGGGCTCTACATCAAAGAAAGCTCAGCGGAAACATAATAAGCTGTACAGATCCTAAAGGACACTAGAACCTGATGCTCTGATACCACCTGTGACACCCCGACTAATTAAATACTGGGTAGCTACTCCTTTATTTAAATTAATACAAAATGTCAAGTTGGTCCAGTTAACAGCATCACTGTCGAAAACATTTTTATCATTACTAACCACCTAGTATTTAAAAAGTAAGATGTCAAATTTTAAATTAAGTCTCATTAACATACAATAAAAGGATTATGAAAGAATATCATAACCATACACCATAAAGTCTCAATAAAGTAACCAACAATTAATAATAAGTCCGGAGGAAAACCTCTCACAACAATCCCACCACTGAAATAAATAAAACAGTATATCCTGAATTAATTACATGCCAACAATCTAAATAACTGAAATATGAAATGTCTCTAATAGAAATGGGCGACATGCCCTACAAATGATGAAAACTGAATAGAGTCAAGACAAAAGAAACGTCTACTAGCAAGGCCCTATAACTTCCACAAACAGCTACAACTCGTCACCTGAATGGAAATCCTATGCATGGTGTCCTTGTGGATGGGCACCTAAAAGGTTTTTACAAAAAAATAGATTTGAAAGCAAACAGGTCAGAGACCGAAAGTGGAGAGTATTTTAAAAATAGCAAGTGCTTTAATGTCATTTAAAACAATGAATGCAAAATACATGTTAGGACGTGCACTCACATGAAATACTCACCTCTCGACTAATTGTGCACTCCTAACGTACTGTACCCATCTAAATGACATTCATATCTAACTAAACCGTTTTAAGTTCTACCCCTTTCCACTCGATTCCCATTATACATTCTAACGTTATCAATTAAATAGAGGACCTTACTTAAACTCGGATTCTCAATTATTAACAATACAATTCACTACTGGTTATCCCTTTTTATTTTCTCAAGGCGTGGCCATAATTATACTCACAATAGCAACCTGAAAATTCTCATTATTTAAGCGTGTATTATTCACGTCATAAATATACGATACAAGCACCCTGAGACTAAGCTGCGGTGCACACATACTCTGCTATCCATCCCGGTACATCACGTACATAAGGATCACGCATTTCGAATCTCTCAGGAATCGTTCTCAGATAACAACAATCACAATCAATGGAGGCGAACACAGTCACATCACATGGGTCACGCACATACCTACACTCCCACGATCAGCAGACTTATTAACTTCCCAATAAGTCCTTCTCTGACCTATTTCCTCGAGGTACCAATCTATATCCCCCCGTAGGCACACAAAGATTAGATGGTCCTAAACGAACGCAAACCTCCCGTGATAGCAAGTATGGTAGGTATGTCATACACATAAGTTATATACTAAGCATTCACACATCTTAGATGTCTTAATATTAATAAAGGTATATTCTACATCCTTATACCATTATTCCAATTTTATACATTTTAAGTCTTCCGATAATATATAATGTAGACTGTCGACACATCTCACGTCATAGTTTCTTGTACTTAAAACCTATCTCAAAGGGATTATTAAGTTTCCTATTATTCCCACATATAACATCATTATTCTTAAGGTCCTTACTTCTGCCACAAACCTCATTTCATCAAATTATTCAAATTTACTCTTTTAACCCTAATATTATCTCACTCATCGAATTTCATTAGATTTTAGAATAATTCCTCAAATTGAATTCTAATTAAGGTCCAAATTTTATAACCATACCTACTGGTCTTCCTTAAGTCTAAGGATATTCATAAAGTCTCTAATAATAATTTTCTAAGGGTTAACATCATTAAAATTTAACTAGGGAAAATTTTACTCATTCTGGGAAGGTCGATCGATCGATCTTGAACATCGATCGATCGATGGTGGTCGATCGATCGATCGATTGCACCAAATAGGCTACGGACTGCTTCGTTTTGCAGTCCTCAAATCGTCCCAAAAATTCATTACAATGCATGAAACTTCATTCTAACATTATAATATCATCAAATCATCATCCTACAACATTGTTAACGTTTTAAAACTAATTAATCATCACCCAAAGGCCTTATTTAGATCAAAACATCCTCAAGAACCCTAGTTTTCTATTTCTTTCAAGAACAACAGTAATTCTCTTCTTTGATCCGTTTTTAGATCATCAAGTATTATGTTTTGGATTCATAATTCATCCAGAATATGTCTACATGCAATTCCTAACATGGTTTATAGTTTTAATCCTCAAATTCATGGGTCTATATCAATCTTCCAAGACAAAATTCAATAATTACACTAAACATGGAAAAACACATTCATTGAATCAATTGTAACTAAATCACTTACCTTATGTTCTTCAGATTTTTGTTGTTGGTTGAAGAAGGTTGAAATTTCTTTCTCTCTCTCTGCAGAATTCTCCTCTCTCTCTCTCTACAAGTTCTTCTCCAAGATGAGAATGGTGGTTTAGAGGTTGCCTTAGGAACCTCTTAAAGTTTCTTCCAATAACTCCCGTGGCCCATTAAGTCATTTAGTGTTGTTAGTGGGTTTAGTGGGTAAAGACTAAATCATATTTTAACTTCTAATTTTCGTGGGTTTTAATTCCCAAAATTCCGAAATTACCAAACTACCCTTTTGGGTTGCCGGTATGGCCTAAAAATTCTCCGGGACCCAAACTAAACCCCCGGCTAGTGTTTTCTGACTATTTCGACCCTTCCGGACTCGTTGGCGCACTCAAAATGACCATACGGTTGATAAAAATAAAATTCACTTTTTAATTCAAATAATTACATTCCTGACGCGACTATCACGTGCCTCCCAACTAAAATTTTCAAATTGCCGTATTTCAGCCTCGCGATAATTTCAATATTTTCAATATTCATATATTGCCATATATACACATTATAATCAAATACCAACTCACATCTCGTTAGTATTTTATCCGGATTAATTCTCAATTAATTCACATTTAATTTAATTAATCCCATAAATAAATATCGATAAAAATGTGGGGTATTACAATTACATGTATTGTACTACCACCACGGGGGTGAATTATACATTTTATATTATATTCCGAAAAGTAAAAATGACGTAGTTCAACGAGAAACGCCATTATTTGCTCATATCTTCCGTAGTCTCCTTCCATAAAGTTATATAAGCATACATACGATCCATGCATATCACAAAAATAGAGGGGGCACGACTTCCTTTTCCCGAAACATATGGAGGAAAACGGAATTAACACGAGTATGCTAAGTAGATTTTAACCAGTTATATAACAATTATATGTATATAGAAGTTTGAGTGTGTATAGTGTTAACTATTCGCCAAATGAAGCATAAGCAATATTTCTCATAAAGAAAATCGAGGATTTTTATGCCGATAATCCCATACTTAATAGTTTACTAATGGGTATAGAAATAATTAAGCATAATCGGTATAACCAAATAATAAAGTCAACACAAAATCTTTGAGGAAAAATAAATAACTAGGCATACTAACTAGAGTGGCACTCATAAGTATGTAGCGACAAATCCAGGCTCTCAAACAGTTGATACCTTAGGCCAAGTAGAAAAGTTCCATGGGATAACATGGCGGTTTGGAGGATTAGGAGCAAAGTAATGTCGGGAAAGCAGTACCCAACCCTCATAGCATACTTAGGCAAAACCTTGGTTTATACAAGCACAATTGAATAGATTCTCGAGTTACCATATCCTGGGGAACCTCCTTGAGGTACCCCAGTCTTACTAGTAATCCAAATATAGTCTTTGATTACTCACATATAGTTCATAAGTTGTTCAAGCAATCATTGATCGAGCAACCCTCGTTCAATGAACCACCCTTTTGATTTATATGGCAACACCTCCTTTACAGACTACTATTCACCAACTTTATGACGTCACGACATCCGACATTTAGGACCTCCAGGAAATAGCACTCAACTGAGTTTATTCATAGAATGGTAAGCTTATTTAATGAGCATGTACTTTCCAGCCGTCTTAGGATGGACCTTTGGGCTGCCACATCCCATCCTAATTAATGCCACAATATCTCTGATAGGATAAAGATTTTTCCCACAAAAAATACCATCTCTCGTGAATTTAATGCACTATCTTAGGCATTAATAAAATCGTATCTTTGCATTAATTATGGTCAGTCCATTTAATGCCAGCAAGATCGTTCGAGTGACCTTGCTCCCATATAAATATCCCTGCATCATAGTTTACAAGGATGTCAATTCTAACCTACAATTGTTATTGAGACTTCTCTAGACAATAATGTTTGTTGTGAGATCATTATTGTATGATTAATCCTTTTGCCTCCATTAATACCATTCTTGAGCATTCATTGTGCCTTGAGGTTGCTGCCTTGCCATTATTGTGATAAGGGTTCTAATTCCTTCTCCCTCCAACCAAGTTTCTTACTTGTCTTTTCCATTTATTGCTCTTTTAGAGTATTTATATTATAAAAAGACTTCATTTAACACATTCTTGAGTATTGAATATTGTTTGTCCTTGATTTTCATTTATTATCATTTCTCATTGTTCTTTGGCACTGATCACGATCTTGATAAGGGGTTACGCCTAGATTAATACTAATTGTATTTCAAGAACCCGCACCTTACATTTAACCACTCCGCTGGGGAGGCATTCTTTTTGGAAGGATAACATATGATAATGTTGCCAAGATCATAGAATTTGATGGTTTACAGCATGAGGAAGAAGCAGACCTCACTGTCTTGCAGGAAGGGGCGAGAATGGCATGAGCATGTCCAAGCTCATTTACTACAGATGTGACTGTCATGGCGATCGGGAAAGGACCGACTCAAGTAGAAAGTTTAATGAGTTTATTCACTGAGTTTATCAAAACTCTAGGATCTCAAGCGGTGTTAGGGGTCACAAGAGGACCAAGCTCTCTTATAACACCACCAGCAATACTAGTAGCCCCATCTGTCACAGGTGGAGATTCTCCCGCTGCATCGCTGATCGTTACTCCCAATGTTATCAGAGTAACCGTGCATGCAACAGGCACTGCTGCTGTTGCACCAATGGTAATTGTCAATATGGGGAACTTCACACTCATTGCGCTATCAACGCTTATCGTGGTAGCTCCAGTGAAAATTATCTCTCCTTCACCCGGTGTGGAGGAAATGAAGAAATAATTGCTGAAGTTGATGCCGGTAACTAAAGTTAGAGGAGAGGACTCCTCAATTTATGATGACTTTCGTACTCTGTATCCAGCAGAGTACAATAATGAGCCCTACCCAGTACAGTATATTCCACCAATTTTTGAAAAGTAGATAGGAAAAAGGGGGAACCCCAAAGAACATGTGAATAGGTAAGTTAAGAGCCTTGGGGCCCAATGCAATGAAAAAAATATGAGGTTAAGAGAGTTTTTAAAATCTCTAACTGAGAAAGCTTATACTTGATACTCAGACTTAACGCCTAGGAGTGTGGCTTCCTGGGAGGATTTTCATGTGTTGTTTGTGCAAAAGTTCTTCTTGATAGAAGATGAGTTCACCCTTATGCTACTGACCCATGAAAAGCAGAAGCCCGACGAAGATGTTGTAGCCTATATCAAAAAGTTTCGCGAGTGCTCTCTGAATATGAGAGAGGAAATGCAAGAAAGCAAACTCCTGTAAGTTTGTGCAGAAGGGCTTTTTCTCGAATATATATGCCATCTCATCAATGAAACGTGAGAGGGAACATTTTTTGTGTTCCTAATAGCGGCAAGGAACATTGTCTTGGTGGTATAACCTTTACCACCTCAAACCGCCTTAACAGGTTTATCATTAAGACCATCAGTAAGTTTTTTTTTGGGACCCCCAGGGTAAACTACACAGATGATGGAGATAAGGAGCAGGATGGTAGAATCCAAATAAGAAGAAATAAGGCAAACAAAAGAAGGTTTAACAACAAATATGATCCTCCCGAGCTATCTTGTATGCTTGGATAGGCATTAGACACATGTGACCACATGATCCGCAACAAGATTTGCAATCCAGTCAATGGTAGCACAATGCAGGCATCTCGAGAGGACAAAGGTAAACCAAACTTCTGTATATTTCATAATAAGTTACGCCACCCAACTAAGTCATGCTTCTCATTGAGAAGGTTGTTCAACCACCACATCAAGAAAGGGGACATTCAACTGCACTAGGCTAATGTAAATGATAATCCTTTGCCAATCCACGAGGCACACTTGGATAGTGCCTTCGATGAGGATGAATAGTGGATGATGAGGGAGAAGTGGTATTGTGATGAAGATTTTGATGAATCGCTGGAGGAATGTATGTCCCAGTTGACTTTGGGAGATGAGGTAAAAGATAAAGAAAACCCCATCGAGGACTTGAGCAGGTGGATGGAAGCCTACTTTTTAAAAACAGTGAATGCCATGATAGCATACGATAAATCTACCTACAGATATGTAGACAAAGTGTATGAGCTTTAGGAAGACCATGTTGATCCCTGGATAGAGTGTGCCGCAGTTGCGCAACCACAAAAGTTTGGTTGGTTCTTCGATCAGGTTATCTTACTCGAGCACTCATAATTGGAAGTTACCCGAGCCATCTTGGAGATTGCCAAGAAAAACATGGCTCCTAGGTGGAACGTGCCTATGGACAAGTTAGTAAGTAGGTACCTATCAGAGGTGATGTTCTTAGAAGCTGATAGATCAGTCAGGTATCCTAATAACATACTACTCTATGTTACAACTAATGTGAATGGTTGCATATTTAATCATGCTTTAATAGATGGGGGAGCTTTCATCAACATAATTCTCATTAGGTCCTTTTATGCTCGCGATTTGTCTGAGACAAGGATTGTACATAATCCGTTGTCTATCTTAGGATATGAAAATCAATCCTCCAAGTCAATTGAATATGTTAATATGGGGATCACAATGGGGAATATCACTTCCCACATTAAGTTCCACATAATGGAGTGTGAACCATCATACTAGCTTTTGGTAGGGAGGGTATGGATGCACAACCATGGGATGGTACCTCCCACATATCATTAATTCGTTAAGGAAAATGTCAAAGTCAAGGAGATAGTCATTCGAGCATCCAAAAAGCCCTTCGCACCGAAGGAAAGTCACTTGGTAGACTATTCCTTCTACACAGAGTCGGCCAAAGAATCTACCATACTTATAAGGTACACCGGGGGCACTATAGTTCTCAGCACTCATGAGAGGGTACAAGAACCCGCCCGACCAGTGGTGGCCTATGAGGAGGAAGATATTATTCAGGAGTAAGTAAGGCCCCCTAGTTTGTCTAGATAGTTACGTGATTAGATGACTCCTCGCGTCGATCTAATCAAACATCAAGTCCAACATCAAAGTGTACTCAATAGGTTATATACGAGGGACTTGGAGGAAAATAGTTGCAAAAGATCGCACCGGGAAGAAAATCCTTGCAAGTGCAAAATAATGGTTTTACCCGATGGCAGGATCATTTATAAACTCTAAAGGTGTGAACAGGCAATTAAAATCCTGGATGATGTGGATGACCTGGTATATTAATGTTTTTTGATGATAGATAATTAAGGGTAGTGTTTAGTGATTGACAATTACAATATCAAGGAGTTCATAAAAGAAATGAAAGAAGAGCCCGAACATATGAAAGACAGACTAAGATCATAAGTGCAATAATTGGAAAAGACAGATTTGGTAGAGGAAGGTTATGACCCTAGGCTAATTTTAATCTCAAAGGACCTTGATGATGCCTTGAAGGAAGGGATGGCTAAATCACTTCAAGAGTTCAAAGACTTTTTCCCTTTGAAGTACACTAAGATTCCATGAGTCGATAAGGAGGTGAGCTTCCATAAGTTGAATGCATTACCCTCAGCATCCCTGTAAAATAAGATACTCAAACGTACAAATCCAAGCTGGATTTAAAGATCAAGGAAGAAGTACAAAGGTTTCTCATAGAAAGTTTTATTGTACTTATCCAACATCCTATTTGGCTGTCCAATATAGTGCCCGTGGGGAAGAAAGACAAAAGCCAAATCAAGATTTATGTAGATTTTAGGGAGTTAAATCGTACATGTCCAAAAAATGAGCTCTCGTTGACCTTGATTAATAGATTGATAGATGAAATGACGGGGCATGAAATGTATAGATTTATGGATGGTTATGTGGGGGTATAACTAGATCAAGATGGTTCCAGTAGATACCAAGAAGGCTTCCTTTCGATCCCCCTTAGGTATCTTCATGTATATTGTCATGCCTTTTGGGTTGAAAAATGTAAGGGCTACTTACCAAAGGACTATGATGGCCATATTCCATGATATCTTCCATGAAGTTATGGAATTTTATATAGATGATCTGGTGACAAAGTCTATGAAGGAAGCTACCCACTTGGTAGACTTGATGAAGGTGTTCGCACGATGCTGAAAATACAAGTTGAAGATGAACCCTCTCAAGTGTGCCTTTAGGGTGGCAAGTGGAAAGTTCCTAGGTTTTGTGGTGAATCGACAAGGTGTTTAAATGGACCTTAATAAGAAAAAGTCCATCCTCAATATGCCAAGTCCTAAATCTATAAAGGAGTTAAAAATCTTCTTGGGAAAGGTCTCCTGCCTGAGGAGGTTTGTGCCTGGGCTTGCTGAGGTTACTCACCCGCAGATGGAGCTACTGTGAAAAAAGATCAAATTTATATGGGAGTAGCCACATCAAGAGGCCCTGAACGAGTTAAAGAATCTCTTAACATCTCCCCAAATGATGATCCCTCCAAAGGTAGGTATTCCTTTACAATTTTATCTCACACCTACTAAAAGATCAATTGGAGCATTATTAGCTCAAGATGTAGATGGTGTAGAGATGCCTGCTTATTACTTAAGTCGAATCATATATGGGCCAAAGGCTAGATATACTAGAATTGAGAGGCACTATTTATCCCTTATATTTATTGCACAAAATCTTAGGCATCATATGTTGTCTTTTATGGTTAATATTGTAACTAGATGTGATCCCATAAATTTTTTGCTTTCTAGAGCTATGCTAATAGGTAGGTCAGCCAGATGGTTCCTAATATTTTCAAAGTATGATCTTAAGTGTGTGATCCTTCGAGACATCAAGAGCCAAGATTATGCAGGTCTGTTGGCTATATTCCCATTTGGAACCTTTAGCCACCAATAGAAGAACTTGCATGCGATGATCTTCAAGACAACTACGTGGAAGCTAGTTTGGAAGAACGGAGTATGGAGTTTAACGGGTCCTCATCCGCAGGAAAAGAGAAGCAGGATTGATCCTGAGCAAAGGGGGGGAAGAAGTCTAATTATCCTTTAAGTTGAACTTCGGTTGTTCAAATAATGAGGTTGAATATGAGGCTCTAGTGTTGGGGCTATTAGAAGCTCTGTGAAGGGGCATCCAGATTCTCACAGTAAAGGGAGATTCTAACTTGGTGGTAAAGTAGGTGAATGTTGAGTATTATCTAAAGCATATGAGTTTGTCACCCTACTGAGAAATTATACATAGGTTTCTTGGCCATTTTTACGAAGTAAAAATTAAGAGACACGCCTAAATAATGAATAGACATCTTGATGCCTATGCTACAATTGCCCAGAAAATTACCTTCGAAGGGGATTCAATAGTGATTCAAATTACTAAGAGGATAGCTCCCTCAACTATAATTGAAATGATACCCACTGATGATAGCAATGATGGAAGAGGCAAGATAAGGAAGAAGCTGGAAATAGGGGAAGGACCACTAAGTTTGGTCGATCTTGCACAATACTTTGCCACTGCATGCAATTTATACTATAAAAATAAAAGGAGGTTGGTTATCCAGATGTATGGATACCTAGAAAGCTGAGAAAAGGTTGAAAGAGGTTCATGAAAACAGTTATGAGACCACAAAAGTTCCTTTACATCGAAGAATCCAAAGAGCAAGCTACTTTTGTCCAATGATGAGCTAGGATGCTGCGATGCTACAAAGAGATTGTGGGAAGTGCTAGTTATATTACCAAGCTACTGAATGTAACTTCATCAAGCAACCATCTGATTGGAGGCAGCTATATGTTGACATGTTAGTAGATAGAGTTATGCCAACAGATAAAGATGATGCTACAAGGCAAAAGAGGTGAATATCCATATACTATGTTTAAGCTGGGCAACTCTATCGAAGATATTATCATGACAGACCTCTAAGGTACATGACGTTAGAAGAAGCAAATGAAGTACTGAGGTAGTCCCACGAGCCAAGTCATATTAGGGGAGAAAAACTCTATAATCAACTTATGACTTTGGGGTATTTTTAGCCTATTATAGAGAAAGACTCGGCAGAGTTCGTTCAAAAATAAAAGGCATGATAGCTCTATAAAAATATGATTCATGCTCCTTCGATGGATCAACACACTCTCTTTACTCCTTTCTCATTCCACACATAGGCATTCGATTTAGTAGGGGCAATAAATCCTTCATCGAGAGATAAGATCTGGACTTGTTGCTACAGAATGTGTCACTAAATGGGTAGAGGCTATGCTATTGAAGAAAGCCAGACCTGGGGTGGTTGCTTGATTTATGAAGGAGTACATTATTTATGGGTTTGGCATCCCAAAGGTATTCCTATCATATAATGGAACTCCATTTATGAATAATGACGTAAGGTTGATCATAGAACAATACTCGATTATTCATCATAAGTTGATTGTGGCATACCCAAAGTGTAATTCGCAAGCATAAGCTACCAACAAGAATTTGGTAAATATTTTGGCAAAGGTGATGAAAGATTTTTTAGGTACTTGGGATGACAAAATATTGGAGGTTTTATAGGCTTACAGAACAACTGAAGGAAATCTACAGGCTACACTCCTTTTTCCTTAGTTTTTGGTACTAAAGCAATCCTTCCAGTTGAGTTAGAGGTACCTTCTGCCTGGTATAACTTACTAAGTTCAATGCTTCCCAATAGTAGGCATGTCCAGCTCGATGCACTTGAGGAGAATAGAGATAATGCGAAAAGTCACTTCGAGATATATAGAAAGCAGCTATCCAAATCCTACGACCAACTAGTAAAACCAAGAAAGTTTTAAGAAGGAGGCTTAGTTTTGAAGGCCTGTACGAGGAACAATCAAGGTCTCTCACTACCCAAGTTTAAGGAAAATTGGGAAGGACCGTACATTATTCGAAAAGCACACGACTCAGGTTACTGTGAGATATCGAATGGTGAAGACGATGTTACTATCAAGTTGAATAACAAGTGGATCAAAATTTGTCATGCTTAGCAACACTTGTTAGTTTATCTCCTCTTCATTGTACTCTTTTTTTGCATATCTTACAAAGTTGCATGAGAGGATGTTCTCAAAATTTACAAAAGTGGTTCAATCAGGATATAATGAAAAAAAATATTATTGGATGAAGTAGCCAAAGTTTTTTTTCTTTCGATGAACAAATGTAATAACATAAATGAAAGTCTATAAATTGTTCCCATTCAATTAAATAAGGCAAAAGGTCAAAGTACAAGCAAAGCTGAGTGATGAAAGTTGTAGTCTTACATGAGATCAATAAAAAAAAGAGTTCAATAATCACTTGGGTCATCAATAATAGACCACAAATTTGAAGAGTTAAGTAGACGATGGTGATCCTGGGGTAGGATGGCTTCCAAATAGTTATGTTCACTAGCCAAATCAGCCATGTCTTTATCATGTTGCTCTATCCTTTGTTGAAGACTATCCAGCTCTGCCTCTGCTTTAGCAAAAGATTATTGAGATACTAGCACATGTTCTTCTACCTTGATAATTTCTTGACCTAGACTTGAAATCTCCTCAACAATAATAGCTTGCGTGCAGTTTGAAGTTTGTAGGCGTGTATAGAACACATGCATATTAACTTTCTTAGAAGTCCTTAAGAGTTCAACCAGCCAAGAAAAAAAGAATATGTCATTCACGAGAAGGTTAATTTTACCCATCATCTCTTTAATCTTTGAAACGCTAAGATATTGAAAAGGAGTGTTAAGGACCTCGCTTAGAACGCTAGCTAGCCCAAAAAGTCTATAGACCATCATCACAAGTAGAGGTTACATGCAACGGGTAGTAAAGGTTGAAGGGTAATAATCAAATAGTCTCTCGAGCAAATATCTATGAAGGATAGTGAGAATATGAGGAAAATCATGGAGTCTTTACCTTACAAAAATAGTAAGAATAACCTCAGAAAGATGCACGCTGAAGGCACAATCACTTGCCAATGGATGTATTGTGTTCGATGCACTATCTCCCTCTTGAAGTGGGGACACAGTTGCTCGATATATTTCCCCAATTGTTTGGCTCACAATAGACAAAACACCCAACCCCATCGTGTCCCCAACGATTGCAAATTCAATAATTTTTTCTTCACGAGCAACCTCTTGTTCCACTAACTGAGCATGTTCATCGACGTTGATTGGTTGCTCGACTTCTACCTGAAAGAAAGACAACATACAAAAGAAAAAACTATGGGCCTGATGGCTGTTCAACATGACCTTATTTAAAGGAGATTAAAGCCCTATATTACTAGGCATGTCCATTTTTAAGGGAAATTAAAGCCCTATATTACTAGGCATGACCCTTTTTAAGGGAGATTAAAGTCCTATATTATTATGCATGACCCTTTTTAAGTGATATTAAAGTCCTATATTATTTGGCATGACCTTTTTTAAGGGAGATTAAAGTCCTACATTACTAGGCATGGCTATAATTTATAGGAGATTAAAGTCCTAGCTTACTAGGCATATTTAAAAAAGTTTACTGGACAGTTTTATCCTAACAGGTTCGACGTTGCTCGAATTATTTTAAAAAAATAATGAAAAGTGGGATTAAATAATAAGAGAATTTATACAACTTCTTTGACAACTGCCAAGGAAGGTAATGGTACAACAATAGGAGGAACCACCTCATGTACCAACTCATTGGGTTTCTCCACAGCTTGCTTTATAGACATTTCCATAGTCCTTCTCTCCCAACAACATCAATAGGAGCATTTTGTTCCTCAGTCACTTCCAAAAGTGTCTCCTTTTCCATAACAGCACTCGAAGTAGTTTGCTATGGGGAAATTCCCAAAGAAACTCCACCCTCAATAGTAGTGTCTTCAACTTCCACCTTTCCAAGGGTAAAGGGCCTGAATAGGTGGACTAGGACTTGCAGATTAACTGTAGCAGGAGTTGGTACAAATATAATGGCTCGGCATGGATTCTCAGGGACTGTCTTAGGAGAAAGGGCATGCAATAACAAAAAAGCAAAGAGAGAATAAGTTAACAACATAAATAGGGAATTAAAGCATTAAATTAAAAAGTGTTAAAAACTAAAAAATCTTTACCATTGAAGTTGGCCCATCAGTAGGGGGATCCCTTCTCTCTACACCAAAACTATCTTCCTGGTCTTTCTCCTGGAGAGTAGCCTGATGGCCCAAGAAATAAGAGCCGGGAGAATAACCACTACTTGACCCACTATCATAAATGTTTGCATCTGCCACTATAGGGGAATTTACAGTTACCTCGGGTATGTTAGGGGTAGTTGAACCCATTATTGGGATATCCAGAGATGAGGAAAGCTCTTAGGTTATTTTTTCCTCCAAATTAGGCTCAGCACCACCAATAACTACCCCCCCTCGGGGAGCCAAATTAAGCATCAATATGTCCTTAATAGGCAAAGAGTTGGTAAAATACAAGAAGATCAAGTTTTGAAAATTACAAGGAAGGTAAGTATACACACTTCTTCGTCAGAGGAAAATTCTTCTAACATGGTATAATCATAAGGAAGTGAGGATGGATTTTTAATTGAGTGTATTTTGTACAGCTCACTTACCCAATACAGAGGAGATTGTTTGAGGGTTTCCTCATCCTCTTCCTCATCCTCCTCTTCAATAACCACCTCTTCCTCCTGTTGATCTTATTCCTCATCCTCATTCTCAACTCTTCCTCCTCAAACACTACCCTTATGGGGATAGGCATCCTGGAGGCTAAGCTGCTACGCTTCTTACTACCTTCACCAATTGGGGTAGTAAAAAAGATACCCCTCGCAGATATTTGGGCTAACATTACAGCACTATCTTTGGCAAAATTACTGGACCATTGACTGGCCAATACCGCTAACATCTTATCAACCTGCGCAGCTACGTTAGGAGCAACAAAATTGAAACAAGGAGCTTCCCTCACAATGGGAGGTGCGGTGGTCTTCTTAGTTTCCTTAGTTTTCTTCGGGATAATTTTCTCGAGGAGTATCTTCCTCAGTAACAACCCTTGAAGATTTAGGGGCACCATCAACCCCTCGCCCAACTGCAATGCTTACGATCCTTTCTTTTTCTTAGCTACCACCTCATCTAAGGGAGACAAGGGGATAGTTCATTAGGAGTGGTGTCATTAGTAGTGCTCAAAGGTAATTGGTAGTGGGCAATAGAACATGTCCTTAAGCCCAGCTCCGTTGGAAGAAATATTTTCGCATCAGGGTAGCAAGGCCAAGGAAGAATGTTATTTTGAAATCTGCCCAGTTGATTGGGCAAAAACACAGGCAGATAAAATGCTAACCTTCCTCCCTGAGCAGTCTTACTAGGGAATGCAGGGTTACCGACATAGTTTACAGAAAGACTAACAACAGTGGAAGTAAGAAAGTTTCTACAAGTAAATAAAAAAATTGTCTATTTTTCATGGGTGAAATGACTAACCATAGGACTCCCTTGATCATAGCCAAACTTCATGGCCACACGATTGGTAGAATAAAATGAATAGTATGAAGACCATTCGGTAAAAGACGTCAGGTATGAAGGAACAAGAACAAGTGGGACATGTTCACATGAAAGTTCTTCGCATAAGCTTCTTCGATTGTGATTATCATCATGGATACTTCCTCAAAAAAAGAGTCAGTAAATAATTGATCAATGCTCATGTAAGGGCGATAAGTTAACTTCTTAACATCGTTACTGCATGGCTGGAATGACTTTTTGAATTTTTTTATGATTTTAATAGAAAATGCGAGGTACCTTAATGCTATAAGATTTGGGGTTACTTCCTTGGGGTGCATACTCAGGGAAGTGAATGCCGATGAGGATGTGGTTCATATAATTAGAAACATAAAAATGGCCAAGACTACGCACTGAATCTTCCTGCACCCGATGAAGCCATATGTACTAAGAGAAGTAACTCAAACCACACACACACAAGAGACAAGGATTTTAGAGTGGTTCAGCTATAAAATAGCATATGTCCACTGCTGTTGTTATTCACTAGGGTTTATAATATCTCATTATGGTATGCATATGAGTGATTCGAGTTGTCCCTTGAGCTAAGGGATTAGTTTGTATTTATAAGGGTGCAAAACCCTAAATATGGAGCGCCTTTATATTCCAAGCGTTTACATCTGTGTATAATAAGTAAAACTCATTAAATTCAGTGTTGGTTGGCATTACTATCCGAGTAACTATTGGCATTCTTATTGGTTGGTCTTCTAGAGTTGGTCAACATTCCAGTTGACTAAGTGTATATGAAGCCGATCAGGTAGGCTGGTTGGCCATGTTGGATGACAGGTGTACATTTATCATTGGTCCATGTGGGAGTACAATATTTACATACAACAAAGCCCCCAATGATCCATGCTTGATGCTTGCATGGAAGTATGGAGTATTTAGCCCATAAAGTTGCTCGACGCACTGTTTGAGTGTTTAGTCGGCAACTGACCTCCCATACTTGTAAAAATTTATGCCGGAACTATTTGTTGATGGAACTTTTGTAAATAATTCGAACTTTTTTTAACCGCCAAAGGACATAGTCGTCTTTTGACGCTTTAAAAAATGTGTAGCCAACAGTAGCTTTACAGGTCGTTCAGTTAATCATTTTTTCCCATTTCTCGAGGCAACCTATAAATAGGTATGAAGTTCCCTTTTTCTTTATAACTCAAATCTTTGAACTTTAGCTATCTCATAGATTTTGAGTTTTTCTCTATGCGATCATTTCCTTCTTCAGTTCTTGCCATCGTCTTTGATTCCCTATAAGCCTTCTTTTCCTTTTCCTCTATTTTATAATCTTTTCCTCTTTTTCATCATGGTTCACATCATTGATGAGAACTCTTTAGATGATTTTAGAGAAAAAGGAAAATCCCATATTGGGTAAACTTAGAGATACCCAGGGGTCCCATTGACGTTTATTCCCTTTTTAAAGGTCATTGGGTGTCAACCTTGTTTATAGCTGAGTGTGGTATCACCTTTCCACTAAATCCCCTTTTTCTTCAATTTTGCCAATATTTTGAGATAGTTCACGCTAGAGTATCCCCTAACACTTGGAGGGTTGTGAATGGGGTACATAGGTTAAATGAACTTTATGGGACCTATATTGGGGTTTTAGGGTTAATGTTTTGTTACAAGTGGGTCATTGATTGAGAGAGTACCTACTACTTAAAGACTAGGCAAGCCAATAGGGCTTTAGTAGTCATTTTTCCAAACTCCATAAGGATTATTGAGAGTATGGTGATATTGTTAAGAACTGGCAATATGCTCCCATCCCCACTGGAGTGGATTATAATGGTCCTAGATGTCCCCAGTCATAACGTGGCATAAGTTGTTCTTTATTAATGATTTTCCTCTTTTGATTTTCATTTTGATACCTACCGACTAACTTTGCCATTTCTTTTTGATGCAGAGGAAAGTAAGAAAAGGTGCCTTAAGGAAGGGGAAATCAACCTCAACAACTTTAAGTTTTTGTGGGGTTTGAACCAGAATATTGGAGAAGAACATCCTAAGGATGCATCATTGTTGTTGGAATATAAAAGTTCCATCACATATTTTATTTCCCAACCTATAGTTGCTCTGCCCCCAATTGCTGTCAACCTTGAAGAGGGTCCTGTGCCAACTTCTTTAGCCACTGAGTCTCCATGTGCTGAAGTTATTTCGGGAGGACCTTCTTCCTCATTTGATCCCTTGGACATTCTGAGATTCCACTTTATCCTTCTATAGATATAACTAAGAGGAAAATGCCCAACTTGATAGGTGGTCCCCTGTATCCTACCCCCAAGAAGGTTGTTGATACTAGCAAGAAGCCAGTTGAAAAGAATTTTAAGGCCAGTGATAAGAGGCCTATTGGTGCTGATGATACTTAAGATGAGAAGCACCAATTGAAGAGGATAATGAGATGCTTGCCTAATCCTTCAAAATAGGTTCAGAATACATCAGTTGAGGAGCAAGCCTTAGTTGTTAAGAAGTTTGTCGACCAATAGGAGTTAGTGAGAAACTTTCAGGCTGACCTTGACATTAGGTTAGCCTCTGTTATTGGTAACCCTAGACTGGACAGGAGGTTAATTAAGTCAGGAACACTTCCTGCTGATAGGGTTGCATCAGCTTCCATGCTTAGGTCTAGGCTGACTAAAAAGGCTTGCCATAACTTGGCACCACTGTTCTAAAAAACCAGCCTAGGCTCTGCCTAGGCACGCCTAGGCTTAAGGATGGTGAGAAACGCCTCGCCTTACGCTTTTCACGCCTTATTCTTGGTAAAACCCTTACAACGCACTTTTTTCTAAAAACAACAATGCCTTAGTGAAACGATGTCGCCTTTTAAAGAATTTGTTTACAAACCGGACCATTATCTTATCCAAAATAATCAGATAGTATTTTAATTTGCATATATTCAGACATATTTTTATGATATGTGCTACTTTTGTATTTTAATAGCCTTGTTATGGTTAAAAAATATTAAAATATATTAAGAAGGCCTAAACGCCTTTTCACGCCTTTTTACGCCTAGGCCCGCCTAGGCTTCTAAGGCTTAAGGCTTGGCCTCCACGCCTCAATCACGCCCCGCATTTTTTAGAACCTTGCTTGGCACTCGTATTTTTTCTTACTTTTATACTATTTTATCCGTGATAATGAACTATCTCTAATGTCATATGTTTTTCCTTCCTTGCAGTTCATGGTTGACTTTAACCAGATGATGGAGAAGTATAATCAAATGCGTTCTTCTTCAGGAGAAGTTGAAGAGGCCTTTGAAGGTCTAAAGAATTCTTTGACCGAGTCCAGACGAGCCCTAGAGGCAAAACAAAAGTCTTGGGAAGAAGAATTAAGAAGACCAATAATAGGACCAATATTACCGAAGGCAAAATAAAGGCTGTTGAGGATAGAGTTGAAGGTACTAAAGGTAGGGCCAAAACTGTTGAAGATAAAGTGACTGGTCTGACTTATTACTTCCTTGAAAGGCCAAAAGCAAAGCTTACTTTGATAAAAATTGGGAGAAGGCCATTTTTACTACCTCTGCTCAAATTGAGTATGCTAAGAAGTTGTCCTTCAAGGAAGGGTGGACTGAGGCCTTGAAGTTGGTCAGCAGTGAAAAAAGCTCTGAACTCTTCACAAGGCATGATCCTAGTACTCCTCTTAACCTGGATGAGGAGTTTGATGATGATGAGGGACCAGGGAAACTTTCTTCGATGCCTCCCGAGTCTTCAATGGTGCCCAACACCAATGCCGACCTACCAGCTGCTAGCCAAGACTAGGCTAAGGATAAGGAAAAGGTCTAGCCATTTTGCTTTTTTTATTTTTCTTTGTTTTTTCTTTCTTGATGATGTAGCAACTTTTGTACTTCAACTATCAATTAACGAAAGAATAACTTTTTTTCTTCAACTATTGCTCATACCTTAGAATGTCCTTGATTTCATGTTGATCTATGTTGTTTATTTCTTGCGTTGATCTGATTTTCTGGACTTGTCCCACAAACTTTTATATATATATGAATTTCCAGTTTGATGCTAAAAAGATAGCTATAGTTTTTGCTAAATCCATTATGCACAAATAAAGTAGGAACCTTCTAGAAGCTGGTCATGTTCCCATGTCCAAAGAAGACTTAACTGGATTTCTCAACCCAGATGTTTTTGACCAAGTCAAAGAGTCATATATCCAACTTCATTACTTATTGGACAGGGCTATTGCAAATAATGCTACATATTATGAAATGATTGAGTAGTTGTAAGATGATCACAAACTATCCCTTGCTTCACTCCATTCTGATTATGAGGCCAAGTACAAAGCATTAAGTGAAGGCTGAGGTTTTGACAAGAAGATGAAGGACATTACTTCTACTTTGAATAAGAAGGAGTTTTCCTTAAAATAAGATTTGCTAGGTCCATTACTGCAATGTTGGATAAAGAAAATAATGCCTTAAGGGATGAACTTGACAACTTGAAGAGATCATCTACCACTGGTCCCAATGAAGGTGCTTCTTTTTGGAGAATGAAAATACAAGACTATTAGAAATACTGGAGGCACTGCAGAAGAAAAAGACTAAACCTGGGCAAACTTATAGGTAGAGGATAGTTGTTCGACCAACTACCGATGAAGAAAGAACTAATAAAACCCTTGCCAACCAAGCTGACCAGTTAAAAGATAAAGATAATGCCATTGCCGACCAGACTGCCCAACTGAAAGCCAAAGACATCATTCTTAAGAAACTTCAAAATTAGGTGGAGAGGCTAACCTTCCAATTCCACAAACAGCCTAGGGAAGTTTGGATGGAGGGTTAAAATGAGGCCTTATCCCACACGGGTGATAACCTTGCTCAAACTAATTGTGAGGGCTATAAGTGGGGATGGACTAATTTGTTGATTTTGTTGAAGTATGAACATAACAGTAACTTATGGCATTAGAATGACTCAGGTTTCCTGGACTGTGATAAGCCTCCATTCAAGTTGAACACAACATGAATTCCTCCTAATTATATTCCCCAATGTCCGATAACTAAATATTTAGGGGATTATGGCCTTCATGATGAGCTTGAGATAGTTCTCCTTCCTCATTTAATTGATATGCCGAGAAACAACAATAGGCAGATGTTAAGGGATTTTAACACAATCGACTCTCCATATACTCTTGATGATCCTCCTGCAGGAATGGACAAGGCACAAGGAAAGCATCCAGCAGAATAAATTTATATTTATTGTACTTGAATTTGCTCACTTATTATAATACATTTTGATTAATGAAATGGAGTCAATGTGAATTCTTTTTATTCAAGCTTATAGTTGTTATTAATCTTTTTGCCGACTAGGTAAACTGTATAAAGATTAGTTAATCGACTTATAGACTAAATAACCCGCTCAAATGTTAATATTTGATTCATGTTTGAATCATGTGTACGGCCTTAGATTCGACTAATGCAATTAGATAAAACTGTAAATAGATTTATTGCACTAAGTTGTAGGATTAGTTATCAGTGGAGACCAAGTGCATTAGGAATATATAATTATTCCAGTATTTTAACTTGGTCGAGTAAAACTTCTAATTAAGAAATTTTACTGACTTCTTATTCGTGACTTGCCAAGGACAAATCATACATTAAGTTTAAATTTTTTGAAGTTGGAAAAGTTTGAACCATGCTCTGTTGGCGAGGAACCTTTTGAAAACTTTTCTGAAGTTGGAAAAGTTTGAACTATGCCCTTTCCGGTGAGGAACTTTTTTAAAACTTTCCCGAAGTTGGAAAAGTTTGAACCATGCCTTTCTCGATGAGGAACTTTTTAAAAACTTTGAATTAATATTTCTCATATTTAATTAGTTATGTATGTTATCCGCCATACTCATAAAAATGAAACATAAAAAGGATGTATAATGGAGAAAAGTTAAAATTTCATTAACTTCAATAAGCAATTACATTATGGATATAATTTTCAAACTGAATTACTGATAATACTTGAGCAGATGGTCTGCGTTCCAAGGATTCTCTAATTCTTCCCTTTCTAAAGTCTCCAATCGATAGGTTCCTTGTTGGATAACCGCCGAGATATGGTATGGACCATACCAGTTAGGCTCCATCTTGTTGTTCTTCTGTATTACTTTCTTAAGTACCATATCTACTTACTTTAGGTTAGTCGGCTTGACCCTTCAATTATAAAACCTTGCAGTCCTTTGTTGATAGGCAACCATTCAAGTAACAGCATCTTCTCAGACTTCTTCTATTATGTCCAGATCTAGTCGCCTCATAAGGTCACTCTTAGGTGAATCAAAGTTCAATACCCTGTGAGTGGACATACCTATCTCCACTGGTACTACAGCTTCAGTGCCAATAGTTAGTATGTATGGAGTTTCTCCTATTACTATTCTGAGAGTAGTCCTATATGCCCAAAGGACACTGTGGAGTTCATTAATCTAGTTGCCTTTAGTCTCATCCAACCTTTTTTTCAACCAATCTAGCAAAGTTTTGTTAGTAATTTCTGTCTAGCCATTGCATTGTGGATGCCTAGGTGCTGAATGAAGTTTCTAGATGCCTGACCCAATACAATATTCTTTAAATTCTTCACTATAAAATTGAGTGCCATGATTGATGATGAAGGCATAGGGCATGGCATATCTGCAGATGATCTATTTCCATATGAATTGGAAAACTCTCTGAGATGGCATATCAATTGAGGTCTCAGCCTTCACTCATTTAATAAAATAATCAATAACTACAACTAGGTACTTGAATCTTCCTTTAGTGTTTGGTAGTGGTTCGACCAAGTCAATTCCCCATATAGCGAAAGGCCACAGAGAAGTGTTGGGTGTTAGGCTTGATCCTGGTCTTCTGTGTTTGGTAGAAAAATTCTGGAATTTATCACACTTCTTAGTGAAAGTAACACGATCTTCTTTCATTATCGGCTAGTAATAACCTTTTGGGGCAATCCGTTGTCTCAGGGACCTTCTAGTTGTTTGTGCTCCACATGATCCTTCATGCACCTCTTTGATCAAATTGTTCACCTCATTTGGATGAACACAATGAAGTATTAAAATAGTGTATCCTCTCCTGTATAAGACACCTTTTTCTAGAACATTACTGTCTGCTTTGTACCTTATCTTCCTGGCTTCATTTTGGTCGGATGGCAATGTTCCTCGCTCGATGTATTCTCAAATTAGATCCATCCATGAGGGACCTAACTCCATAAACATAACGTTGATTTCCATTCCATTAATGCTTTTGTGGGAAAGAATCTCCACTAGGATTATTCGTCTGAGTTCTGTTGGAGTTGCTGAAGCAAGCTGACAAAGAGCATGATCAGGTGTTCTTAAGTATGGGAATCCTTATTATTTTGACTGAATTGATATGTGAGATAACCTCCATTTCTTTTTTGTGATATCTCATCATAGTTTCTCCTTTGACACTATAAATTTGCTGTATTTGATTAATAATCAGTTGATAATCACAATATACCAGTACCTGGTCGTCGCCTAATAATGATGCTAATTCCAGTCTTGTGACTAAAGCTTCGTATTCAGTCTCATTTTTGGAGGCCTTGCATTGGAATCTTAGATAATATTCTGCATCCAAATTATCAGGAGTGTTGATGATGAGACATTCTCCACTTCCAGTAGCACATGTGGATCCATCTACAAATAACTTCCAAGTTAGGATGTCCTTAGAGAGATTTTCTTCTACTAGTACTCCATACTTGAATACATTCTTGTTTTATTATAACTTTTATTGAGAAGCCAATGACTCAGGTTGGTCGGCCACAATCTCAGTTTACTTTTGGGCTAAGCTCTCTTCGATATAAGTCTGCTCGACAGAAAAACGTGGATTATGCTGCACCTCTGCATATGTGAATTCAACAATAAAGTCTTCCACTACTTCGCCTTTTATGGAAACTCTGGGCTCGTAAACTATTTCATACCCTCCTAATTCAACTTCACAAGAGATTAATCTTCCCGACTTCTTTGGTTTGTGCAATGCTTATCATAGAGGCAAATCTGTATAGATAATAATGGTATAGGCTTGGAAATAGGTCCTCATTCTCCTAGAGGCTTGAATAAGAGATAGGTATAACTTCTCCAAGCGTGGATACTTGATTCTGCTCCTTGGAATGCCTTACTAGTGTAATACAATGGTCTTTGTATCCAGTCGGATTAAGCTGAACGTATAGCTGACTCTGAAATAGCCAAGTATAAATATAATTTTTCCCTTAGAACTGGCCGGGAAAGGAGTGGGGGTGAACCCAAGTACTTCTTCAGTTACTGGAAGGCCTTCTCACATTTGTCATTCCACTCAAAGGTATTTCGTAACACATTAAAGAATGGAAGACACTTATCAGTTGCTCGGGAGACAAAACGGTTCAATGTATCTACTATTTCTTTCAGCTTTTGAACTTCTTTCTTGTTGGTCATAGAATGAATTTTAAGCAAGGATTTAATCATGTCAGGGTTGGCTTCTATTCCCCCTTATTGGTAATGTACCCTAAAAACATCCCTTTTTGTACTTTGATGATGCATTTAGTTGGGTTGAGCTTCATCTGGTGCTTCTCCAATTGCTCAAAGGTTTGGGTTAAGCCCGTAATGTGGTCGGCAACGTTTTTCTCTTGGTGACCATGTCATCTATGTACACCTCTATGTTTTTATCCATCTGATCATCAAAAACCTAATTCACTAATCTTTTATAGGTAGCTCCAACGTTCTTCAACACAAAGGGCATGGTAATGAATGAAGGAAGTTCTTTCCTTCTCTTCAGGCTTCATCTTAATCTTGTTGTAACCAGAATAAGCACCCATAAAACTGAGTAACTTATGGCATGCTGTAGCAATGACCAATTGATCAATCCTTAGTAAAGGAAAATGATCTTTTGTACATGCTTTATTGAGATCTGTAGAATTTACACACATACGCCACTTATCATTTTTATTCTTAACTAGGGGTGTTCACGGGTCGGTTCGGGTCGGTTTTGGACCCAAATTCAAACCGAACCGATCGGTTCGGTTTTGGAAAAGGTCAGACCGAAACCGAACCGACTATGAAAAAACCCGTCGGTTTCGGTTCGAGGCGGTTTCGGTTCGGTTCGGTTTCGGGTCGGTTTTCAACGGTTTCATGATTGGGCCGGGTTTTTTAAGGGCGGTTTTCGGTTTGGGTCGGTTTTTAAGGGTGGGTAATGGTTTTTGGATATAAAATATAAGTTATTTAGTTTTTTTTAATATATATATTGGTTTCGGGTCGGTTCGGTTTGAGTCGGTTTTTCACACGGATAAACCGACAACCGAACCGACATGGTCGATTTTTTATATCCGTAAACCGTAGGCCGAACCGGGCTAAAAAAAACCGGCGGTTTCGGTTCGGTTCGGGCCGGTTCGGTTCGGTTTTCGGGTCGGACGGTTTTTTTGAACACCCCTATTCTTAACCATCACCAAATTAGCTAACCAATTAGGGTACTTGGCATCTTTAATGAACTATGCTCATTATAGTTTCTGTACTTCCTCCTAGATTTCTGAATTCTTCTCAGGATTGAAGACCCTTCTCCTTCGCTTGATCGACTTAGAACCTAGATAAATATTGAGCTCATGGCACATGAAGTTCGGATCAATTCCTAATATATCTTCAAGGCTCCAAGAAAAAAACATTTATTCTTTCTCTAAGGAATGTGATTAACTCCTGTTTGAGAGAAGTGGATAAATTGGAGCAGATCTGGGTGGTTCTTTCTAGCTTCTCATCATCTCATACAATAACTTATGTTTCTTCCATAACTTGTCCCTTTACCATATGTTCTTCCTCTCGAGGATTCAGAGTATCAATGTGGAAAGTGGTGGTGTTCTTCAGTTGTATCTCTTATTGGTCGACTGACGTATAATAACATTCTCTAGCATCTTTCTGAGTGACATTTACTATGTTGACTTCATAATTCATTGAAAATTTTATGTATTGATGCACTATAGATGGCACAACCTCTAACTGATTTATTACCACTCTTTCTAGGATGATACTGTAAGCTGACGGGAAATTTTTATCAAATACAAAGAAATGAATTCTTTCTCTCCTATTCATCGGCTAAGTGTCAACCAAGACTTCCAGCTTGATATTCCCTAATGGGCATCTTCTCTTCTGCAAATAGGATGAGGGGTATATGGTATGATTCTAACTTGTTGATATTCAACCCTCGGTTGTCAAAATAGTTGTAGAACATTACATCAGCTGAGCTCCCATTATCAATAAAGATCCTTGCAACTCCACCATACCGAACTCTTTATGTGATAAGTAATGGATCATTTTGAGGATAGATAACCCCACTTAGATCATTCTTAGATAACCCAATTACTACCCTATCTCTATTAACTTTCCTTGGCTGACTATCACTGGATTCAACCATATCAATTTATCTGACAGTTGGGCAGGCTTTGACTTCATTGAGATAAGCTTTCCTTTCTGTATGGCATTTCGTCCTCCAACATCACCACCTGCAATAAAATGGCATCCAAAGGATATCATGCCGACCTTAACTTTTGATTCATAACGCTTCTTCGATAAGTCTGGATCTTCTTCAAAATCATCATTTCTTTCTCTCTTGTAATCACCCCTTGCTCATGTTGGAGATTATAACCTCTTTCGCTCATTTTTGTTGCCATTCTGATCAACAAACTTACTTAACTTTCCACATTGAATACGATTTTCAATATCATTCTTTAGCGCTATGCAATTGTTAGTGTTGTGCCCATGATCCCAGTGGAAGTCGTAGTAATAGGACTTATCCCTCTTATTGGGGGTGTTTTTAACTTTCCAGGTCAATTCAGATATCTGTTTCCTTTGATCTCCTCTAAGATATGGTGAACACCCTTATTGAGCGGGGTATATTCATCATACTTTTTTATATGATCTAACTTCTTATCTTTCTGATCCTTCTTGAAAGAGTTGGAATTATTTTTTTCCATCTTTAACCATTTGTTATGTCATATTTTTGGGTGGATTCTTTGCTAAATCATAGTAAAGATCTTTCATGAGAAACCCACTCATAAGTGATGCAATTGTTATTTTCTCCTCGTAATCTCCCACCTTTAGTTTTTCATTGTTAAAGCGAGTAATATATTCTCTAGTGCTTTCTCCTGGATTTTGTCGCATGGTCAAGAGATGAGTGACACTCTTGATCGTCTTAGCCCCAAAATAAAAGTTCTTAATGAATAACTCAGCTAACTGATGAAACCTAGAGATTTTACCTCGGGGAGATTATTATACCAAATTTGAGATGGTCTTGGTATGGAACTGGAAAAATCTCTACATCTCATCTCACCGGGTACCGAGTAGATGCCGATAGGAGCTTGATATTGCTCTATGTGCAATACTGGATCAATTTTCCCATCGTATTTGGGGGTAACCACTGGTGGTTTAAACTTGGAAGGTGTGGGGTATTCCACAATTGCTTTGATGAAAAGTGAACCATTGATGAAACTCCTTTGCAATGGACTCTTTGTTTTATCTATTTCTCCTAGTCGATCTTCCAACTGTTGCATACATCCCTTCCATGAATGCTCCACTGGTTTATACTTGACTGTGGTAGATTTAGCAACTTTACTGTGCCTATGTGCTGAACTCTCCTCCTGAGAGGTCTGCTCAGCACGCATAGAGCCCCTCAAGATGGCCCTAGATCTTGTGGAACCTTATATATATTCACGACGATGATCCTGCTCCTTATAGTGTACTATGGTTACTCTGGGGCCTAGCCGATCAAAAACAGACTCCCTACTTAGCCTTTCCATGACACTTTGTCTTTCTTTAGAAAAAGATCCACCATCATATTAATCCGTTGACCGAAATAAAGAAGTTACACCAGGATGGTATGACCTATTTTGAGAAGAGCGAGAATGATAACTCCTTTCGTGTCTACATGGCGGTGGTGGCATTTCCTTTGTAGAATTGGAGTACTTAGATTGCATGGCGCTAGCCAACTACTTGATAGTCTCCTGCATGGCTTCTTAACCTTTCGCAAGGTTGAGAAGAATTCCCTGTAAATCTACCGCACTAGGAGGAGTAGAGGGAATGATGGCGTTGCCTTCATTACGAGCACTATTTTTAGGATCATTCATTTCTTTAGAGATAAATAAAAAAAATAGATGGTAAAGAACGATGACATACAAATGTTCCTACATACGATGCCAATCTGTTGATGTATAAAAATGGACTAATTCTAATTTCATAATCATAGATAAAAAAAATAAAAGAAGTAACTCAAACCACATACACAAGAGACAAGAATTTTAGAGTGGTTCAGCTGTATAATAGCCTATGTCCACTCTTGATGTTATTCAGTAGGGTTTGCAATAGCTCAGTATGGTGTGCATATGAGTGATTCGAGTTGTCCCTTGAGATAATGGATTAGTTTGTATTTATATGGGTGCAATACCCTAAAAAGATAGAGCGCCTTTATATTGCCAGACGTTTACATTTGTGCACAATAAGTAAAACTCTTGGAATTCAGTGCAGGTTGGCATTCCCATCCAAGTAATTTAATACACCGTATTTTTATGCTATATTAATTTGGGGATTTATTAATATTAATGTGAATTAATTATTTAATAAAAATCCAAAAATTAATTATGTTATAATTATTAACGTGATGAGAGTTAGTAATTATGGGAAATTCTTTTGAATATTACTAATGAGCAAAGTAATATATAATAGTGGCCATATTAAATGTCACGAGTGAATAAAATGACAATTTTAGAAATTTGAGTCGGGACGCGCCCGTGTCGCGTCGGGACTAAATATTGATAAATAAAAGTAAATATTTTATAAGTTGTTCGTATGGTCGTTTTGAGTGCGCCAACGCATCCGGAAGGATCGAGATAGTCAGAAAAGTATACCCGGGAGTTTGATTTGGGTCTCCTGGCGTTTTTAGGCCTAATTAGTACCCCGAGAGGGCATTTTAGTCATTTTATATTTTTAGGTAATTAAACCCACGAAAATTAAAGGGGTTATATAAGATGTTTAGGTTATCTCTTAGGGTTAGATAACTCAAAACACTAGAACGACCATTGGAGAGGAGAGGAGAGAGCTCTCAAGGCATTCCAAGGATCAAAACTCACCCGTTTGCACCGCCGCCACCGCCAACGCGTAGATCGCGAGACGGGGAACGCAACCACACCAAATTCAACACCAAACCAGATTTATGAAAATCCCAGGCAAGTGTTTATCTTGCTTATTTCGTTGATGCATCATCCATATTAGTTTAGGAGTTATTAGGATGAGATTTATGGAAGAAAAACCCAATTTGAGATGGGAAATTTTCATGTAGTGATGATTTATATGATATTCTAGAAACCCTTTGTCATGTAAAGGATTAAGAGTTTGATTAAGAAAAGAGTTCTAATCAGATACAAACACTAAAAAAAAATTTATTCTGAACGATCGGACCGTTGGAATTGGATGAAATTATACAGAGAATTATTTGAAGACGAGAGGAAGCTACAGAAAAAAATTCAGCTCGATCGGACCGTTCAATATTTTTTAATATTTTTTTTTGCTAGACAGTTTTATGTTTTGAGGACTCTTAAAGATAATAAAAATTCAATTAAAACTCCATTTTAATTCCGATTTTGAAACCGTTTGAAATTCTCATCTTTGAAAATAAAATTCAAAATCCTTTAATGTAAGGCGAAATCTATATTTTTGGGATATTTTGCATAAGGGATAATGTAAGTATATATTAAAGGGGAGAGACACGTAAGAGAGAGTTACGTTGGAACATAAATGGATATCTACTCAATTGTACATTTGGAAGAATAGAGTCCATGAGGGTTACGCAGTAAGTTGGAAAATCCCTTCGAATTAAAGTTAGAAACGAACCATTATACTTGATAAATAATAATGGGAAAATAAGAATAAATGTTGTGAATGTGGGTTATTGGATAAACCTAAATTGATATAATAAAAGTGGTATATTTATATTATTGTGTATGCATATATTATATACTTGTGAAAATCATGCCCGCGCTACTTGCTATCCCTGAGGTTTCTGCGCTGGGATGATCTTATCTCGTGTGCCTTATGGGGGATATTGACTCGTATCCTAGAAGATAGAAATCCTAGATACAGGCTATCGAATCCGTAGTCACGGTCCTAAGAGACGTGAGGGTATGTACTGACCTCTTGGACTTGGAAACTATGCTTCGCCTCAATATTGTTTGTATATGTATTTATACAGTTCGAGAGTGATTCCGAACATGTATTCCCTTTAGTACGATTGATACGGGGATTGGATAGCAGAGTATGCCAACACCATAAAATTTTATGTGGGGTGCTGTTAGAATATATATATATATTATACGAGTATTTAATATATATATGAACTTCTGAAATATGGGAAATTGCATACTGTGTTATGGTAAGTAAGACATGTATAATGACTCAAATTGGAAATACTTATTTTAAAAAGTATAATATGATATTGAAAAAACTTTATGAATCAATAAAGTTAAAATGAGCGTTTTGTACTAAATGAAATTATCCTTTTTAAACCATGATGTTGTTAAATCTTAAATTTTGAGAGTCACCTAAGATAAGTTAAATCCTTGGGGAAGGATAGTGTGATATATGATGAGATAAACCACTGGGAAGGTTAGTACGATAGGAGTGCACATTAGAAGAGAGGCAAGAATTTCTCAAGAGAGTGTCGCACTAATATGTTGTTAGAGTGGCCTGTATCAATTTAAATACTTGCTAAATGAATTTTTAAATCATATACACTATCGGGCTCTGACCCGTTTCTATTCCTCTTTCTCTCTTGTATATATATGTATATATTACAGGTGCCCAGCCACAGGGGCGTCTTGTTTAGGATCCCTTGGAAGGAATGTGCTGCAGCTTAGGTGGGAGTTGCAAGCCACTTGCTTAGACGATTTCATTTACTTGATTCCACTTCTATCATTCTCCTTATTGGGCATGTGTCGCCCTTTCCACTATTTATCTGTTTTATTGGGACATTTGTATTTCAGTTATTTCTAGTACTGTTACTTTGGGATTTATTCAGCATGTATGTTTTACTTTAAGTTTTAAATACTAGGATTGGGTTGTTAAATGTTAAATTATTGGATTGATTGTTTAATAAAATAAATCAATAAAATTGGAAAGTAATGTTTAAAAAATGGTTTTGACACTTAGCTAAATTAAATAGGGTGTTAAATTTGGAAAAGTTATTTTTACGACAGTGATGCTAAGAATGAACCAACTGTTCACCTTGATTTTAATTTAATAAAGGAGTGATCTCCCGATATTTAATTAGGCGGGGTGTCACAGGTGGTATCAGAGCATCAGGTTCTAGTGTCCATCGGCTCTGTACGGCTTATTTTCGCTTTCAACATAACATATTTGCTATAGAGCCCTATTTTTAGGATTGTTGTGTTCCTGCTTTTACGTTTACGTCTCCAGCCATTTGGGATTTGATAATGACTGGAGACTAATAAACTTCTTCACGTTTTAGATGCCTTCGAGACGTGCACCGAAGGATAGGCGTGCCCAGGCCGAGCAGCCAGCAGCTCCTGCACAAGGCACTATGAATGCTAATAAAGTAGCCGCCATTGTTGCTCAGGCGGTGAATGCCGCGCTAGCGGTGGTTCAGCGGGCTCCACCCCAGATTCAGGCAGTGGCGCCAGTACCTGCACAACTTCCATCTGTATGGGAGAGGGTTAGGGACGCTTTTCAGAAGGCGCATCCCCCTGAGTTCTCTGGTAGCTCAGATATCGTCACAGTCAGCCAATGGAAGAAAGACATCCAACGGCATCTTCGTATGTATGAGTTCACTGACGTGGAAGGGCAGTTATTGGCTTCCTTTAAGATGGTGGGGGCCGATTTACAATGGTGGGAGTCCAATACCACCTTGGAGGAGAGGGACACGGTCCCTATTCAGTCATTTTGGGAGCGGTTTGACCGCAAGTACTTTCCACCCGCCGTGCAGACTGAGATGAGGAGGAAATTACTGAATTTGAAAAAGGAGAACTCTACTGTTGCTGAGTATGAGGAGGAGTTCACGAGACTTCTCACCATAGTGCCAGATGAGGCACCTACTGATAGTAAGAAGATAATGTTGTTTGTGGACGAATTAGCTTGGAGGATCAGTCAGCATCTTATAGGGAATCTATCTCTGAGTACTTTCACTAATGTACTCAATGCTGCGTTACTACATTGCCAGGATCACCGCTTCCATCTGCAGGGAAGCAGGAGAGCAGGAGAGTCCAGCCAGCAGGGCAGGACTGGGGGTAGTAGTGCTAGTGGGGTACCATCTCATGGACAGACTCGTCAACACGAGCAGAGTTCCCATCAGGGGGACCCTGCTAAGCGATTCCGTTCAGGTGATTCCAGGCAGGGATTTGGGGGTTATAGGCAGGGCCAGCCTAATCAACAGGGCCAACAGCGTGCTAATCAGGGCCAACAGGGCCAGTGGCAGGGACGTAACGGCCAGCAGGTCCGTGGTCAGCAGGGTCAGAGGGGAGGTAACTTCAGAGGCCGGTGTTTTATATGCGGCAAGCATGGTCATAAGAGACAGGATTGCCCAGAGGGTAATAGGGCCCCACAGCAGCAGGGTGCCCATAATGAGCCACAAAGACCACTTTTTCCAGCTTCCCTCCCAGCTCCAGCCTAGGTGCCAGCCTTACCAGCCATTCTAGCAGCTCCAGTGTAGCAGGGGCAGTTACACTACGAACGTGTCTATAACGTCCACCAGGCAGCAGCTCCACAGGCACCATCCGCGATTGAGGGTATGTTTCCTATCCATGGTACTATGGGTCGGGTTTTGTTTGATCCTGGGGCAACATATTATTTTATAGCTACGCATTTTGCGAAGGCCTTAGGATTGTTAGCCACAGCAGAGAGCACAGTGACGTGTGTAGACTCACCACTGGGGTGTGGGTCGCTTATCTTCTTTATATTACGTGGAGTGGGGGGTAGAGATTGGTAGTTTGGTATTACCTGCAAACATGTTAGTCTTAGGTATGCATGAGCATGATGTTATTATCGGTATGGATTGGCTCGCAGCTTATAGAGCCATGATTGATTGCTTCGGTGGGATCATTGTTTTTGCCATTACGAGGCAAGAGATGTTTGTAGTGGCGATGCCTCGCCCAGAGGGAGGTTCGACCGCTCATTTGTATTATATAGAGGAGGATTCCTCTAAAGAGGTTGTGATTCCTTTAGACTCGATCCCAGTCGTTCGTGAGTATTCCGATGTATTCCAGGAGATACCAGGCCTACCCCCCAGTCGAGAGATAGACTTTGTCATAGATTTATTGCCAGATACGAGACCGATAGCACGCGCTCCATACCGTATGGCTCCGACGGAGATGCGAGAGTTACGAGATTAGATAGAGCAGCTGTTAGGTCAGGGCTTCATTCGCAGGAGTACCTCACCTTGGGGTGCTCCAGTCTTGCTTGTGAAGAAGAGAGATGATTCACTGAGGTTATGTGTGGACTATCGGGAGTTGAACAAGGTCACGATACGGAATAAGTATCCGTTGCCTCGAATCGATGATATGTTCGACCAGCTGAGGGGAGCAACTTTCTTTTCAAAGATAGATCTGAGGTCGGGGTACCATCAGCTACGTATTAGAGAGCAGGACGTTTCAAAGACTGCCTTCTTGACGAGATATGGGTCTTACGAGTTCAGAGTGATGCCATTTGGTCTCACAAATGCTCCAGTCAAATTCATGGACTTAATGAACCGAGTATTCAGAGAGTTCTTGGATCAGTTTATCATCGTCTTCATAGATGACATTTTGATATATTCACACTCCGAGGAGGAGCATGCCGAGCACTTGAGGTAGGTTCTTCAGACTTTACGAGAGCATCAGTTGTATGCTAAGTACGAGAAGTGTGGATTCTGGTTGAGAGAGGTACAGTTCTTGGGGCATGTTGTTTCTAAACAGGGGATAGCAGTTGACCAGAGTAAAGTGTCAGCGGTGAGGGAGTGGGGACAACCCACGACACCGACGGAAGTGCGTAGTTTCTTGGGGTTAGCCGGATACTACAGGAGATTCATTCGGGGATTCTCCAAAATAGAGGGTCCATTGACGAAATTGACTCGCAAAGGGGTACCATATGTTTGGGATGATGCTTGTCAATTGGATTTCGACGAGCTGAAAGACAAGCTTACTTCAGCACCAGTCCTTGCTTTACCGAAGTCGGGTGTGGCGTACCTGGTTTACACCGATGCCTCTTTACGGGGACTTGGGGGAGTACTTCAGCAGGAAGAGAGGGCTATAGCTTTTGCCTCCCGCAAGCTTAAGCTGCATGAGAAGAATTACCCCACCCACGACCTGGAGTTAGCAGCGGTCGTTTTTTCACTGCGGATATGGAGACACTATTTATTGGGGGAGAAGTTACATTTGTTCACAGATCACAAATCACTGCAGTATCTGTTCACTCAGCGAGAGCTGAATATGCGTCAGTGCAAATGGTTAGAGTTTGTGAAGGACTATCAGTTCGACATATAGTATCATCCGGGGAAATCCAATGTAGTTGCTGATGCGTTGAGCCGTAGACCGATAAATGAGGTAGCGGACGTCTGGAAAGCGAAGTGGAAGGAGTTGGGTCACCAGGACGCAGTAGCCCGTTCCTTCATATCTGTTATGACAGTCACACTCGAGATTGTTACGAGGGTAATACAGGCCCAAATCACAGACCCGTTTTGCCAGGAACAGATTGTACGACTTTTAGCCCAGGGTGCTGAGTCCTATTCTGTTAGTTCTAATGGGGGTTTGAGGTTTAATGGGAGGTTAGTGGTTCCAGAAGGGGCAGAATTGCGTCATGCAGTGATGACCCAATCTCACGGGTCCCGATTTGCGGTACATCCTGGAGGAGATAAGATGTACCAGGATATGAGGAGGCAATAATGGTGGAGTGGGATGAAGAAGGACATTACTAAGTTCGTGTCCAAGTGTTCTACCTGCCAGCTGGTGAAGTTGGACCATCAGAAACCGTCAGGATTGCTTCAGCCATTGGAAGTACCCGCGTGGAAGTGGGAGAGTATTTCCATGGATTTTATTACAGGGTTGCCTACATCACAGTGGGGCCACGACTCTATCTGGGTGATTGTAAACCGTTTGACCAAGGTGGCTCATTTTCTTTCGGTGCGGACAGATTATACCACAGGTCAGTATGCTCAGTTGTTCATTGCTGAGATTGTCAGATTACATGGGGTGCCCCTGAATATTGTGTCAGATAGAGACAAGATTTTCGTATCACGTTTTTGGGAAAGCTTTCAGGAGGCTATGGGTACTGAGTTGAGGTTGAGTTCATCTTATCACCCACAGACAGATGGACAGACAGAGCGTACTAATCATATGTTAGAGGATATGCTACGCATGTGTGTTCTTGATCTTGGAGGAGGTTGGGATCCACATCTTCCACTGGTAGAGTTTGCTTATAATAACTCTTATCAGTTTACGATTGGTATGGCTCCATTTGAGGCTTTGTATGGCCGGCCTTGTCGTTCTCCAACTTGTTGGATCGAGTTGGAGGATAACAAGTTGCTAGGACCATAGGTGATTCAGGAAACCTCCGCGAGGATTGAGATGATCAGGAGTCGCATTCGAGTAGCCCAGGACAGGCAGAAGAGCTACGCCGATGCGAAACGGTTCTTCCGGGAGTTTAATGTGGGGGACCAAGTGTTACTGCGTGTATCTCCTATGAAGGGAGTGATGAGGTTTGGGAAGAAAGGGTTGGCCCCGAGGTACGTGAGACCATTTCCCATTATCGAGAGGATTGGGCCGGTAGCATACAGATTGGGACTACCAGAGCATTTACATCGCATTCACGATGTATTCCACATCTCGTCGTTCAGACGGTATCTTCGGGATGATATGGCCAATAATCACATCGTGATAGATGAGATAGACTTGCAGTCTGATAGCTCTTACGAGGAGAGACCGGTGGCTATCCTAGACTATAGTGAGAGGAGATTGAGGTCGAAGATAGTTCCACTTGTACGGGTCCAGTGGGAGCATCATAATGTGGAGGAATCCACTTGGGAGCGCGAGGCCGATATGCGCGAGAGATATCCAGATTTGTTCTTACTAGGTATGCCTTATTTTCCGAATTTCGGGACGAAATTCCGTTATTAGGGGGGAAGTATGTAATACCCCGTATTTTTATGCTATATTAATTTGGGGATTTATTAATATTAATGTGAATTAATTATTTAATAAAAATCCGGAAATTAATTATGTTATAATTATTAACGTGATGAGAGTTAGTAATTATGGGAAAATTTGTTGAATATTACTAATGAGCAAAGTAATATATAATAGTGGCCATATTAAATGTCACGAGTGAATAAAATGACAATTTTAGAAATTTGAGTCGGGACGCGCCCGTGTCGCGTCGGGACTAAATATTGATAAATAAAAGTAAATATTTTATAAGTTGTTCGTATGGTCATTTTGAGTGCGCTAACGTGTCCGGAAGGGTCGAGATAGTCAGAAAAGTATACCCGGGAGTTTGATTTGGGTCTCGGGGCGTTTTTAGGCCTAATTAGTACCCCGGGAGGGCATTTTAGTCATTTTGTATTTTTGGGTAATTAAACCCACGAAAATTAAAGGGGTTATATCAGATCTTTAGGTTATCTCCTAGGGTTAGATAACTCAAAACACTAGAACGACCATTGGAGAGGAGAGGAGAAAGCTCTCAAGGTATTCCAAGGCTCAAAACTCCTCCTTTTGCACTGCCGCCACCGCCAACGCGTAGATCGCGAGACGGGGAACGCAACCACACCAAATTCAACACCAAACCAATTTTCTGAAAATCCCAGGCAAGTGTTTATCTTGCTTATTTCATTCATGCATCATCCATATTAGTTTAGGAGTTATTAGGATGAGATTTATGGAAGAAAAAACTAATTTGAGATGGAAATTTTCATGTAGTGATGATTTATATGATATTCTGGAAACCCTTTGTCATGTAAAGGATTAAAAGTTTGATTAAGAAAAGAGTTCTAATCAGATACAAACACTAAAAAAAAATTATTCCGAACGATCATACCGTTGGAATTGGATGAAATTATACAGAGAATTATTTGAAGACGAGATGAAGCTACAAAAAAAAATTCAGCTTGATCGGACCGTTCAATATTTTTTAATATTTTTTTTTGCTAGACAGTTTTATGTTTTGAGGACTCTTAGAGATAATAAAAATTCAATTAAAACTCCATTTTAATTCCGATTTCGAAACCGTTTGAAATTCTCATCTTTGAAAATAAAATTCAAAATCCTTTAATGTAAGGCGAAATCTATATTTTTGGGATATTTTGCATAAGGGATAATGTAAGTATATATTAAAGGGGAGAGACACGTAAGAGAGAGTTACGTTGGAACATAAATGGATATCTATTGAATTGTACATTTGGAAGAATAGAGTCCATGAGGGTTACGTAGTAAGTTGGAAAAACCCTTCGAATTAAAGTAGAAAACGAACCATTATACTTGATAAATAATAATGGGAAAATAAGGATAAATGTAGTGAATGTGGGTTATTGGATAAACCTAAATTGATATAATAAAAGTGGTATATTTATATGATTGTGTATTCATATATTATATACTTGTGAAAATCATGCCCGCGCTACTTGCTATCCCTGAGGTTTTCGCGCTGGGATGATCTTATCTCGTGTGCCTTATGGGGGATATTGACTCATACCCTAGAAGATAGAAATCCTAGATACAGGCTATCGAATCCGTAGTCACGGTCCTAAGAGACGTGAGGGTATGTACTGACCTCTTGCACTTGGAAACTATGTTTCGCCTCAATATTGTTTGTATATGTATTTATACAGTTCGAGAGTGATTCCGAACTTGTATTCCCTTTAGTACGATTGATACGGGGATTGGATAGCAGAGTATGCCCGCACCATAAAATTTTATGTGGGGTGCTGTTAGAATATATATATATTATACGAGTATTTAATATATATATGAACTTCTGAAATACGGGAAACTACCTACTGTGTTATGGTAAGTAAGACATTTATAATGACTCAAATTGGAAATACTTGTTTTGAAAAGTATAATATGATATTAAAAATACTTTACGAATCAATAAAGTTAAAATGAGCGTTTTCTACTAAATAAAATTATCCTTTTTAAACCATGATGTTGTTAAATCTTAAATTTTGAGAGTCACCTAAGATAAGTTAAATCCTTGGGGAAGGATAGTGTGATATATGATGAGATAAACCATTGGGAAGGTTAGTGCGATAGGAGTGCACATTAGAAGAGAGGCGAGAATTTCTCAAGAGAGTGTCGCACTAATATGTTGTTGCATTGGCCTGTATCAATTTAAATACTTGCTAAACGAATTTTTAAATCATATACACTATCGGGCTCTGACCCGTTTCTATTCCTCTTTCTCTCTTGTATATATATATATATATATATATATATATATATTACAGGTGCCCAGCCACAGGGGCGTCTTGTTTAGGATCCCTTGGAAGGAACGTGCTGCAGCTTAGGTGGGAGTTGGATGCCACTTGTTAGACGATTTCATTTACTTGATTACACTTCTATCATTCTCCTTATTGGGCATGTGTCGCCCTTTCCACTATTTATCTGTTTTATTGAGACATTTGTATTTCAGTTATTTCTAGTACTGTTACTTTGGGATTTATTCAGCATGTATGTTTTACTTTAAGTTTTAAATGCTGGGATTGGGTTGTTAAATGTTAAATTATTTGATTTATTGTTTAATAAAATAAATAAATAAAATTGGAAAGTAATGTTTAAAAAATGGTTTTGACACTTAGCTAAATTAAATAGGGTGTTAAATTTGGAAAAGTTATTTTTACGACATTGATGCTAAGGTTCACCTTGATTTTAATTTAATAAAGGAGTGATCGCCCGGTATTTAATTAGGCGGGTTGTCACAAGTAACTATTGGTATTCCTGTTGGTTGGCCTTCTGGAGTTCATCGATTTTCCAACCAACTAAGTGTATATGAGGCCAATCAAGTAGGTTGGTCAGCCACGTTGGATGATAGATGTACATTTATCATTGGTCCACGTGGGAGTATAATTTTTGCATACAACCGAAAGTAAGGGGAGTTTAACCCCATAGTTCATTCGAATGACCATGTTGATGAGGACCTTCCTGAGGCTTTCCAAGAATAAAAATCTGGTAAAAACAACCCAGATATAGCCCGCGAGTTTAATCTTTGAGCAATAGCTACTACTAATGGGAGGCATCTAGACTACCCACTTCGCCTTTGGATTTTTCTTGGCAATTTCACGAGGCTTGGCACTCACCATATCTTCGATATAGAAAAAATACCGAATCACCTCCGAAAAGGTACACTTGTTATGGGTAACCATACATTTCTTCACTACGGATTCCAACACTGCTCGAGAAAACTTCTCAGCGCTAGAAATGGCTTCTTCAAAGAAAGTGTCAAAGCTAGTTGCTTCCAATCCCATGAGCTCACAAACGTCCTCGAGAGCTATAGTAAACTCTCCCCAAGCAACTACAAAGGTGTGAGTCTATTACTTCATCGAGAGACCAAGGTTCATAAAGTGTTATTGTTCTTGACAAGGGCAATCACCCAGTCAGTAAGCAGATGATAGACCTACCAAAGCTAATCTGACGTCATACTTCTCATGGATATAGTCCATCCGGGCTCCCAAGCCTACACAGGCACCTCTAGTTGCTTCCAACTCCACATCAGAGTAGGGATAATCCGCCCTTTTTTATTCTGAAATGCGTCACGATGCTAGTGGGGATGTAAGCGAAGTCCTCGGAGTTATCATTTTCATCCATCAACAAATTTTCTTTCTTTTTAGCGGTGATCGTACCAAAAAAATGACTAGAGACAGTCCAAAACTGATCAGATTCACGAAAATAAGGGGTACGACGGTAGCGTGCCCACTAAGTCTGGCGGGCGCGAGTTCTAGGAAACACACTCCTAGTAGAAGAAGTATAAGGAAATGAATAAAAGGTAAAGCTATTTATAGAGAAATGGAGGAAGAACAGTTGCGATTTCTTTCTCTTTCTCTAAGAAGGTAAGTTGTAAAAAAATGAAGGTGAAAAGGAATTAAAGCTAAGTGTGCCCTTCTATAAGGGGTAAAAGTCATGAAACACATGCACGTGGAATAGTTGTGCCCTTTTATAATAATGATGACAATAAATCAACAACGCATGAGGTGCCTCGCATGGAATACATGTGGTGCCTCACATATGTATGTCAGCCGCATTAAATATGAAGTGACACAAGAAATGATGATTAATGCCGAGAAGTCAAATGGCATTGGGGAAACCCTTTAACTTGGGAAAATCAATCGTTATGGGGGGAGTTTTGAAAAAAAGATATTAATTTTTCGCCAAGAAATTAAAATAAGTTATTTTGCACACAAGTCTAATGCATCATCAATAAGATAGCCCAATCGCTGAGCTCACTGGCTTCTTGAAAATAAGCTAGCTTGAAAGGAAAAGTAATGAGGTCCCTCTCTTGCACTTTTACACAAATAATTGACATCCTTATCATGATAATTTGATTGCTTGCTCGAGATAACCCCAACTTACAGGTGGTTTGAGGATTTATGATAGTATTTTGTATATATATTTCTTCACATGGTAAATAAATATATCTACGAAGTGTCAAATATAGGGGGAGGTCCAAGTCCAAGATTGATTATCATGGATGATCTTGCACTAAATGAAGGATTGACGACAAAGTAAAGATTGAACCTGCTCGAAGAACCTTTCAAAGAGATCAATCCCATTCGAAGGACAATATACTTGTAGCAAGAACTGCAATGTCCTTGTACTTGATTTATAAGTTTACATTGTAATGTTTTTGAGGTTGATCGGTACCCTCGAGGGACCATGTCTAGCAGGGCATAGAAGAGCTCACATGATATAACGAATATCCACATTTTGGGAACCTCACAGGGATTTAGTTTGAAGGATTAAGAGCAAGGAAATGTTGGGAAAGCAATACCTAACCCCTAGCACACTTAGGCAAAACCTTGGTTTGTATAAGCACAGTTTAATAGATGCATTAGTTACCATATCCTAGGGAACCTCCTCGAGGTATCCCAGTCTTAATAGTTAACCAAATATAGACTTTAATTCCTCACATATAGTTCATAAGTTGCTCGAGCAATCAATAGTTGAGCAACCTTCGTTCGATGAACCACCCTTTTTATTAATGTGACAACACATCATTTACAGACTACTATTCACCAACTTTATGACGTCATGTCACTTGACATTTAGGAGCTCCATGAAATAGCACTCAAGTGAGTTTATTCCTAGGATGGTAAGCTTATTTAATGATTCTGTACTTTCCATCCATCTTAGGATGGACCTTTGGGCTACCACATCCATCCTAATTAATGCCACCATATCTCTGATAGGCTAAAGAGTTTTTCCGCCAAAATATAATATCTCGTGCATTTAATGCACTATCTTTAGCATTAATAACATCATATCTTTGCATTAATTATGGTCAGTCCATTTAATTCCAGCAAGGTCTCTAGAGTGACCTTACTCCCATATAAATACCCCAACATCATAGTTTACAAGGACGACAATTCAATCCTAGAATTACTATTGAGATTTCTCTAGACAAGAGTGTTTGCTATGAGATCATTATTGTATGATTATTCCCTTTACCTCCATTAATACCATTATAGATCACTCATTTTTCCATGAGGTTACTTCCTTGCCATTATTGTGCTAAGGGTTCTTGTTCTTTCTCCATCCGACCAAGTTACTTGTGTGTCTCTTTCATTTATTACTCTTTCAGAGTATTTATATTGTAAAAAGACTTCATTTAATACGAGCTTGAGTATTGAATATTGTTTGTCCTTGACTTGCATTTATTGTCATTTCTCATTGTTCTTTGTCGCTAATCACGATCTTAATAAGGGGTTACTCCTAATACTAATTGTATATCAATAAATCACATCTTACAACCACGAATTTAGAATGATGAGCTTGTTGTAATACCTCTTCTCGTAATGACGATTCATTAGGTGCATATAATCTATCTCTAAATCGTAGACCTATCTCCTTATCGTATGATAACTCTTCGGTCTTACTTCTAGTTTGTTGTTCCATCACAACGGGATCTTGGAGTTGTTGTTCTAAAATTTTCTTTCTCAGGTTTGGGTAAGTAATAATATTAGTGAATATTGAAAAAGACGGGGTTGGTTGAAGATTATATTGCTCTATGGTAGTAGAAACATCATAAAAAATCAGGTTTTTAAGTCTTCCAATAGGGTTGCAACTTAAGGCGTCAACTATAACGTTTCCCTTTCTAGGATGGTAGTCTAACTTGTATCTGTAATCTTCCAAAAATTCCATTCAACGTCTTTGTCTTAAATTCAAGTCATTTTGGGTGAAGATGTATTTGAAGCTCATGTGATATAAAAATACTTAGAATTCCTCACCGTATATATAACAAATCCATATTTTTAAAGCAAAAAATGACGTCTGCTAAGTCAGGATCATGCACAGGATAATTACATTCATGAATATTGAGTTGTCGAGATCCATACTCAATTACCCGTTCCTTTTATATTAGGACACAACCTAAACCTTGCAATGAGGCATCGATGTATAAATCATAGCTTATATTACTAGAAGGAATGATGAGTACCGGGGTAGTGGTTAACTTGCCATTTAGCATTTGGAATGCCTGCTCACACTCGGCAGTTCATACAGATGGAATTTCCTTCATAGTTAACTTCATTAATAGAATAACAATTTTGGAAAGTCCTTCTACAAAATGGCCATAATAACCAACTAATCTGAGAAAAATCTTAATTTCGGTGACATTGGTTGGATTTTTTCATTCTAAAATGGCTACGATTTTCATTGGGCTGACTTGGATTCCACTTTAAAAAATCACATGTCCTAAGAACTTTGCTTCCTTCATCGGGAAATCACATTTGCTCTTCTTAGCATATAACTGATGGTTTCTTAAGGTACCTAATACATTCTTTAAATGTTGGGCATGTTCTTCATGATTTTGGGAATAAATAAGGATGTCATCAATGAATATGATAACAAATCGATCAAGGAAAGGTCGAAATATCCGATGCATTAGGTCCATGAAAGCTACAGGTGCATTGGTTAATCTAATAGATATTATGACAAATTCAACACTGTCTATAACGAGTTCGAAATGCGATTTTTGGAATGTCCTATTCTTGTACTCGTAATTGATGGTAACCAGATTGTAGGTCTATTTTTGAAAAGATCCTCGAATCTCTAAGTTGATCGAAAACGTCTTCAATTCTAGGTAAGGGATACCTATTTTTTTATTGTTAATGAATTCAACTTACGATAGTCTATACAAAATCTAAAACTACCATCACTTTTCTTCACGAACAACACAAGTGCTCCCCAAGGAGATAAACTAAGGTGAATAAAAACTTTTTCAAGTATATCATCTCGTGATGTATGAAGTTCACGAATTTTAGAGGAGCCATTCGATATGAAGGTATGGAAATAGGGGAAGTATTCATGTGAAGATTGACCATAAACTCAATTTCTCCGGAGGGTGATATTCCTATAAATTCTTTTGGGAAAACATCATCAAATTGTTCTAAGATTCTAGAAAATAAAAGGGAGATGGTACTTTGTATTTGGGAAGTTGAAGGTTTGGGATGACCCATTCCTTGAAACATAAAAGGGTGACTTTATTGGTCTCAAAAGTATAGTCTCTTTAAATAATAATCGATATAAGCATGATGTTTTAATAATACATACATTCCGATAATACTATCGAATTTATGTATATCTAGGATTATTAAATTTACAAAGAGTATACCTAAACCTAGTTGAATTATATAATTATCATAGCCTTATGTAGGTATGCTAACCTCACCGATAGATAATTCTATTTCCAAGGGAGTGTCCAATGATTTTGGTAAAATTTGCAAAATTTTGGCTAGTTTAAGACTGATGAATGAATGAGTTGAACCATAATCAAATATAACATGAGAGGGATAATTATAAAAGAATATTGTACCTTTTACCACGACGTGCAAATTACTATGGGCAATATGACACAATTTTTCCCATGATTGGGGACTGACTCAGGCTTTCTACCTGCGTTATGGGGCATGCACTGATTGTAGGAAGGAGCTATTCTTATGGGTCTTAGGGAATTACCCAGTCAGTTTCGAGTCACGGAGGGGTACAAATTAGGACATCGCGGATGGATACGTCCTACTTCTTGACACTCATGTCATCGAATTGATGGATAGGTAGTTTTGTGCTGAATTTAAGAATAAACTTATCCACTAGAGCTGGGATAAGGTCAGGTTCGAGGCCTGTGTAAATTTCTAGCAACGTATTTATTCCTATTAATAGGATTAGGTGGGCGTACATATCTAGCTGATGCCGAATTACATTTGACAATCGAAGTGACTTCAATAAGTTGGGAAAAATCTCGAATTTACAAAGGCATAACGCATTTTTTAATTCTTGGGTGCAATCCTCTCACAAAATTCTTATATTTATTGACTTCAATGCTCACATACTAGGTTGCATCACAAGATAATTTGGTAAATTTATCTTCATACTAGTCCACAAATAGATTAACTTGCTGTAATTTCAAAAAATCTACAGTCAACTGGTCTCTTTCAGTCTAAAAAAAGTACTTTTGAAGAAGATTTCTTCAAACTGTTCCCAAGTTAGGGTGGATATATTACGACTTTAGGCTATAGCTTGCCACCAGAAATCGGCATCACCTTTAAACATATAAGATGCTAAAACTACTCGAAGAGTAGCAGCGATTCCCACCCCATTGAATATCTTCATAATTTCATGAATCCATGTCTTAACCTCACTTGCTCCCAAATTCCCAATAAATGGAGGGAGTTATTGTCTCAGAAATTCTTTGAGACCATTCATTTGACATGCTTCATATATAACTTTATCCTAAATCGGGTGTGAAACCGATGCTTGCTGCTTTCTGGTTAGAGAAGTTAATTCTTGAAGGCATTTTATAATTCCTTCATCATGAATCTTCTCAGTTCGAGTTCCGGTAGAAGGAGCGCAAGTGTTAACCATCCTAAATCATAATATAACATTTACATAATGAAAATGTATAAGAATAAAATATAAATAAAGAAAATATAGAATCAACTCTAAGTAAGTTATATTATACAAAAGGGTCGTTACAACTAGAAGTTCTATGTTAGCATACTATTATACAACATAAGCATACCTTAAGAACTCTGTTTTTTATACAAGCTTTGGTATCGTACTCCACCTATATTTGTAGTATTGCCACAACATTTACAAACTAGTTAAATATATTATGCATAAGAGGAGGTACATTATTTTGTTCTTTATTCTGGAACCATGGCGTCGGTCTTGGAAGTATTAGGGTGGGGAATGAAATCAAAGTCATCCATCTTGAATGGGTCATCATCGGTGGAGCTATTAGAAGGTCCTAAGGAAATCTTAATAAAAATTTCTCCGTTAGAGGTTCGGGTTGGAGCGAAGGTGGAAAGATAATATCATTCCATGCGATATTAATTACCTCTTGAAGAATGATTGGGTTGTCTATGTGCTCTCACATTTTCCTCATCACCTAGGATTCTTCTGAGATTCGATTTGTCAACACCAATTGCTTCACATCCCTACTGGAATTTATCCAATAATCATCCACTTCCTAGACCATCGTACTGAGTTTAATAAAAGCTTATTCCCTCACCGTGTTTTCCCTTCTATTGGTGGGAACTATATCAAAATTGAAAAATTACGAGTCCCAAATATTTATGCTGCAAAACAGATTTAATATATAACGAAAGTAATTAAGTTATGAAAAGTGTAAAATAACTAATATTTTATATTATTCCCGTAGAGGAGTCTAACCCGGTGCATTTTACAATCACGCTCTGATCCTAACTTGTCACATCGTGTTTTTGTAATGAACGTACAAGATAGTAAAGAAGCAATGAAATTAAAGTTAAGGAGGAAAACATAACTTTATTCATTATAGTGATATTAATATCATATTACATATATTGTTCTACCACCACAGAGGTGAATTACACATGTTACTTCTTATTCCAATAATTGAAAAATGATGTAGGTTATAGAGAAATGCCACTATTTACTCCATTCTTCCTTAATCTCCTTCCATAAAGTTATATAAGCATGCATATGATACGTATGTGTCACAAAAGGGAGGGGGTACGATTTCCTTACCCTGAAACATCGGAGGAAAAAGGAATTAGCACGAGTATGCTAAGTAAATTTTAATCAGTTATATAACAATTATATGTATGTAGAAGTTTGAATGTGTATGGAATTAACTGTTTGCCAAATGAAGGATAATAAATATTTCTCATAAAGAAGATCAAGGATTTTTAAATTGATAATCCCCTACTTACCAATTTAATAATGGGTATAGAAATAATTAGGCATAATCAGTATAACCAAATAATAAAGTCAACCCAGAATCTTTGGGGAAAAATAAATAGCTAGGCACACTAACTAGAGTGGCACTCATACGTATGTAGTGATAAATCTAGGATCTCAAACATCTGAGACCTTAGGCTAAGTAGAAAAGTTTTGTGGGATAACACGACAGTCTACTACCTAGTTAATATTGATGCTTATAACAAAGAAAATTAGCACATAGGTGCATGGGCGAACTGATTCAATCGTTACAATAACCTCATGAAATTAGGTATTAGATGAGAAAGGTTTAAATTGATCCAAGCGATCCATATTTAGATATCAATGATATCTAACAACATATGTAGTATTTTAATATCATAACATGCACATACTAAGAATAATTGTTAACGCAAAAATTCTCCATCTACGAGGACCAATCAGAAAAGGACACATGTCATCCTACGTGGCAATATTCGACACCCGAGGAGAGTTGGTCGGCATCCGAGGAGAGTTGGTCGGCACCCGAGGAGTGTTAGTCGACACCCGAGGAGAGTTGGTCAGTACCCGAGGAGAATTAGTTGGCACCCGAAGAGAGTTGGTCGGCACCCGAGGAGTGTTAGTTGGCACCCGAGGAGAGTTGGTCGGCATATCAACCAGGAAGATCAAAGGATAACTATGCATTTAATGTGCATTAATGAAGATGGCAACGCATTTAATGAGCCTTAATGTACATTTATACTATATTAATAGATGACAACACATAGCATAACAAGAAATTCAACAATTAGATTCGTTGAATGTAGACATAAATGTCTACATACAATGAATCTCTTTATCTCCCATCACTATAAAATACATGTATTCCCTTAGCCAAACGAGGGGAGAACCTAGAAACACCATACACAAGATACACATCCTTTCTCTCTCTACACCTTATGGTGCTATTATAAACCCCTGGGAATAAAATAACAGTGGACATAGGCTTTATTCATAGCCGAACCACTTTAAAAACCTTTGTCTCTTATATGTTTGATGTGAATGTTTATCTTCATCTTCAATCTCATCCTCATCATTTATCTGTTGTTGACGCCACTAAAATGATAGTGGCCATTTTCTGTCTTCAATAGATTGGCGCCGTCTGTGGGAACGTGTTACAAGCATTGTTCTCCATCAAAAGATAAGTTTTTATTTTCTTTACGTATAATCAATTATACATACATCTTTTGATTCAATCATGATTTTTATGTTTATATACATAAATTAATTGTCCAATTTTTATCTGCAAAATATTGCATATCATGATTTTAAAATCATAACTGTTAGATTAATTCTTATTTAGAAATCTGAAAAATAATGGATTTCATAAATCATAACTTTTTGCTTGATTCTCAAGTTTCAATTTTATATCATGGAATAAATATTTTAAATGATTACATATTCCAATATATATGACGGTGGTAAGATTTGATAATTTTCATTATAAATTTTGTAAGATCTTTGATGTCTATTCAAATTCCCATCATATTTTTAATCAGAGAATGTGAAAAGGTTAAAGACAATAAAAAGTTTTCTCATCGAATATATGACCCATATCTACTTTCTCTCTCTTCAAGTTTGAGTCTCTTTACATTCATTTTTATGAGCTATATACTTAATTTGGTTCGCATGCCATCCAGGTCAATAAAGTCTCATTGATTGATTTTTTTATATAAATTTGGTAATAACTTCGATCATTCAGTATATTTTTATCTCTCCAATTAGGGAATACGAAGGGATCAATATAAAAAATAATGTTCTCTCACCTAGAAAAATCATTACCCACCTCTTGTAAAAAAGGATCAGTAAAACAATCATGATCATATCAAGATTATGGGCACAAATTTGATATGTTTGCCCCTCGTTCATCACATCACAGGGTTTCTTTGTTGAAATCACACGATCTAGTGGATTAGATGAGTATTCATTTAATTAACATTCTTAATGCTTAAATTTTACATCGAATGTTGTTTTTCTAATCTATTGGTTCGAGATGTTTTGGGACATAGCAATCTCATGAAAAATTCTTCACCGTGGCTCATATGGCTGTTCGAAATCGTCCACTTATAGCCCTTATTTCTAGTCAGCCATACATATTGTTGGTCGGAGACTCATATTGTAGCTCGGTAGAACCAATTGCAGGTCGACGATCATCTACTTCTTGATCGGTGACATCTTAGCCTTGTTCGGAGGGTTCAATTTATTGGTCGGTAACTATCCAACCATCCACTTCTTGGTCGGCGACATCTGATGTTGTTCGTGACCATCCAATAGCTGGTCTGCAATATCAATGCACCATTTTTGTTGATCAGCGAAATCACTCTACTGGTCGGGGACCATTTGCTTCTTGGTCGGCACTATATATTCTATAACCTAAGACATCCCCAAATGTTGGTTGATAACACCTATGCCATTGGTCGGCAACAGTAGTATCTTGGCATATTAAAAAATGCGGAGCACCCCAGATATTTCTTTAAACACGAGTTCAGCTTGGGGGTAAACCGGGGGCTTAAGTTTTTTTTTAAAACTGCTAATCATAAAAAAATATATATATATTTTTAAAACCAAGTGATAAATAATTTTCAAACATCAACTTATACCTGATTAGTTGTTGGAGGTTAAATAACTTTACAAAAAACTCTACATCTTATTTATGTCACATATCTAATAAAAATTTGTCCATCTCACACACATTTGGCACAAAACATATTATTTCATATTTTGAAATTTTTATTGCCTTATGCTGATACACATCACATATTGTTTGGTTGAATAATTATTCTCATGACAATAATTATTTTATCTAATCTCGACAGGTGCTCGGGCAGCTTATTAAAATTTCATAGGGACGAGATTCAATCCCGACGAAAGCTCAGCCACAATTTTAAACCTCTAGAAACTATTATTTCTCGACATCAGGCAATTTTGCCTCGACATATCAGCCAACATATATTATTTTATTTTTTGAAATTAATATTTTTATTTCTCACGCATATACATATCATATATTGATTGGATGAGTAAATTATTCTCATGACTAATCAATTCAGCCTACACAAATGGTAGAGCAAGATATTAATTTTTACAGGTACAAGACTCAACGCCGACTAATGCTCGGAAACAATCTGGAAACTATTATCATTTCACCTCAGCGAGGAATTATATATTTTATTATTACTCGGAGATATCGGATCAAGCACAAATTATTCTATATCCCTTGGGATTCATATTGTATATTCATCTCAACATGGAACTCAACGAGATATATATTCAGCTCCAAAGAGATCTGCAACATTTATTATATTTCACCCCCAATGGATAGTTGGTCGGGGTAATTCTTATTTATATTCAGGCTCAGCAAAGTTCTCAGCCATAGTCTTATATTGTGGAAAATATTATCCTTATTCGGCATTATGCAATTTTGCCTTGACAGATCAGCAAGACAGTTTATTATTCTAAATCATTGTTTATGTCTATGCATATTTTATATTTATCTCAGCATGGAGCTCGGAAAATTTCTTCTCTCTATTTATATTTAGCTCCGAGGAAGTCTCCAACATTTATTATATCTTATTCCCAACAATCTGTTCGTCAGCTCCAAGGATGTTTCCAACATTTATATTATCTTATTCCCAACAATCTGTTGGTCAGCTCCAAGGATGTCTCCAGCATTTATTATATCTTATTCCCAATAATCCGTTGGTCAGCTCCGAGGAGGTCTCCAACATTTATATTATCTTATTCCCAACAATCTGTTGGTCAACTCCAAGGATGTCTCCAGCATTTATTATATCTTATTCCCAACAATCCGTTGGTAAGCTCCGAGGAAGTCTCCATCATTTATTATAAAAAATATTTCCCAAAAATGCCAACTAAGGTTGGTTGGGAAGAAAAACTATTCCTAAAAATGCCAACTAAGGTTGGTTAGGAAGAAAAACTATTCCTCAAAATGCCAACTAAGGTTGGTTAGGAAGAAAAACTATTCCTAAAAATGCCAACTAAGGTTGGTTAGGAAGAAAAACTATTCTAAAAAATGCCAACAAAAGTTGGTTGGGAAGTAAAATTATTCCTAAAAATGCCAACTAAGGTTGGTTAGGAAGAAAAACTATTCCTAAAAATGCCAACTAAGGTTGGTTAGGAAGAAAAACTATTCTAAAAAATGCCAACTAAGTTGGTTGGGAAGTAAAACTATTCCTAAAAATGCCATCTAAGGTTGGTTCGGAAGAAAAACTATTCCTAAAAATGCCAACTAAGGTTGGTTCGGAAGAAAAAATATTTCCCAAAAATGCCAACTAAGGTTGGTTGGGAAGAAAATATATTTCCCAAAAGTTCCAACTAAGGTTGGTTGGGAAGAAAAAATCCACCAACTCAGGTTGGTCGAAAATAAGAAGCTGTCAACTACAGTTGGTCGGAAACATTTTATGAGTATGTGAAAGGGATCAAGCAAAAAGCATTCAAAGTTCACATTCCACATTTGGGGGCTTCTATTAAAAATTCAGTTGTTCATTCGGTGGCACATTCTTATAACATCATGCAGTCGAGCATCAAATTCAACTCCATAAACTCACACGGTCGGGGCCCCGACCAATCATCATTCGGGAGTTGTTTTTCTTGCTCAAGAATTATTTTTGATATTGAAGTTCAGGAGGCGTATTCAGAAGTTCAGGAGGTATATTGAAGTTCAAGAGGAATATTGAAGTTCAGGAGGTATATTGAAGTTCAGGAGGCATATTCAGGAGTTATTATGCACATACTATTGAAGTTCAGAAGTCAAATTCAGTATCTACAGCACTGAGATCTTTACTACTACTGTCCCGACCAACATTGAAGAAAAAGTTGTATGAAAATGTTTCGAAGTCCACCACTAACTTGGTACTAATCAGATTGAAGAGTTGGGTTCAAAATCTAGTATGTTACTCGACAAAGTATTCATAGGATCATAAATCAGAAGAATCAAGCACGTGAAGTTAGCACTCAGTTGCTCGGCACAGGAGGCAGTTGGTCTGCTAGCAAACCAATCAACATACTTGAAGATTATGACAAGCTACAAGATGCATACTATGGCATGGATGCATCCAAATTCCTAGGGGTGATACATAGCACACGGAGTTCTTCAAAAGAAAGATTAGCAACCATCGATCAACCTGCATCATATGTCGTCTATGAGATAATGCACTTTATGTTGAACAAATCAAGAAGGTAGATCAAGAATTTCACGAGCACCGAGCAACATTGCAGAATAAATACTCCATCCTTTCAAGTAAACCATAAATCATGGAGCATTACGGGCTTCTGTTAATGCAAAAATTCTCCATCTACGAGGACCAATCAGAAAAGGACACATGTCATCCTACGTGGCAATATTCAACACCCGAGGAGAGTTGGTCGGCACCCGAGGAGTGTTAGTTGGCACCCGAGGAGAGTTGGTCAGTATCCAAGGAGAATTACTCGGCACCCAAAGAGAGTTGGTCGGCACCCGAGGAGTGTTAGTCGGCACCCGAGGAGAGTTGGTTGACATATCAACCAGGAAGATCAAAGGATAACTATGCATTTAATGTGCATTAATGAAGATGGCAGCGCATTTAATGAGCCTTAATGTACATTTATACTGTATTAATAGATGACAACACATAGCATAACAAGCAATTCAACAATTAGATTCATTGAATGTAGACATAAATGTCTACATACAATGAATCTCTTTATCTCCCATAACTATAAAATACATGTATTGCCTTAGCCAAAATAGGGGAGAACCTAGAAACACCATACACAAGATACACATCCTTTCTCTCTCTACACCTTATGGTGCTATTGTAAACCCCTGGGAATAAAATAATAGTGGAAGTAGGCTTTATTCATAGCCGAACCACTTTAAAACCTTTGTCTCTTATATGTTTGATGTGAATGTTTATCTTCATCTTCAATCTCATCCTCATCATTTATCTGCTGGCCACTGTCATTTTAGTGGCGTCAACAATAATTTATGGCTATCACATTGTGATATCAATAGCAGTTATATCAAATACGCTGAAATTACTAACGAAAAGGAAAAATCTACTTGTTAGATAGGAATAACGTGATTAGATTCGATTGAAGTCGGGATCAGGAGGGTAGGTCTTGATTATTTTTCAGTCAACATAATTGTAAGTGTATGTTATAGGTAATAGGGCTAAATTGGAAAAATAAATGAAAAAATTATATCTTTTAAAGTTTAGGGGATAATTTGCAATTATTTATAAGAGTTTAAAATATAAGGCTTAAGTTCATGTTTGGAAAATGGTGTAGAAGACCTTTCGAGTCAAAATTTATTGAAGTGTATGTAGAAAAAAGTTCGGGCCAAAATTAATGACTTAAAAAACCCAGGAGGGGTCAATTTATAATTTTTGGAAAATACTTTAACCTAAAACCTTGGTTTTATGTAATTTGGATTAGGGTTGACCAAACATTGCCTACCTTATACCATTTTGACCAGAAAAATTGAATAAAAATACTGGAAAAAAATCAGAAATTTTTGATCGGTCATGCATACTCACGCCCCTAGTCAATTATTCTTGTTGAAAAGTTCATCTTCAACCTCTCAACAGTTGACCTAGATTTTCATAAAACTTTGATATTTAATAACTTCTAATTTTCTAAATCATTTGAGATGAATCCTGAATCAATCCCACCTAATTTTTCCATAAGGAATCCAAATATATATGTTTCATGGATTGAGGTCCAGTATTCATTGAGTTTCGACTACTGTGCAGTTTTTAAAAAATTTGAACAGACATTCGTGGATTTACAGAATATGACAATGTCTTTAAATCTTATAGTTAGTCTTATGCTATCTTAAGGAAGAGTTTGGATTTGGTTTGAAGGATTGAGGTATTCGAGTTAAAGAGAATTTTGGAATTTCAGTTTTTATAATTAGAAAATAGTTTTGAGAAATTGGGTTTAAAAACTAATGAGTTTTTTAAAATGGCCATTGCACTTGAACTCCTGGACTCACAAGGAACCCATCCCTCACTTTAAAACGGGTTCAAAGTAAAATAACTAACCTTCACCATTAAAGCTCAAGCTTTAATGGAGTTTTTGAAGGTTTCTGCCTATACAAGCTATTCCACACGTAAAAGATTGGATTTTCTGATTGGGTCGGGTATAATGATGGTATATAAATTTTTTTTGATAAATAAAACAAGAATTGGTGCATAAAATCATAGTTTACCAGTTTGGAGTGAAAAAACTCAACTTTGGTTCTACTGAACTAGTGGGTTTTGAAGCTAGATTTTATGGGGGATTTATACAATAAGATAAGGGTAGTTGAAAGGCGGATTCTCCTTGGTTTGAAGAAGATAAAACTTGAGAAAAAGAAGATCACATGGAGAAATGGTGTAGGGAATGTGATTTTTATCATTTTCTGCTGATGGGGATGCTTCGTTGGCAGGGGAGTAAAGTGTAAATAGTTTAGTTTTGGTTTTGGTCCTTAAAGAGAAAGTTTTCTATTTATTTGGAATTTAATATGATAAAATTGCATGTTTTCAGGGCATTTGTACAATTTTATGGAAGATTAAGGATTAGGATTGTAAAATTAAATTAGTTGATGTATAAAGGTTCAATTTGATATAAAGTTTGGGCCGTGAGGTGAAATAGAGGTTAAGTTATACATTTTTCAAAGTTTAAGGGGTAATTTGGTCATTTTTTAACCTTGGGGGTACTTTTGTAATTAAGAAAGGTTGTGGTGTTTTATCTGTAGTGTCAACTTTGTTTTTTTGAATTTGACTAAATTATAAGGGGATATGTGGCAAAATATATAATTATTGAATCGTAGTTGATGATTCTAGGGGTTAGTACTACGCGGGTATTACACTCACGTACCCCTATGAGTACATCGACTAAGCTTAACAAAGACATTTTAGACACGAACGTAGAGTAAACCCTTTATATGAGCACGATAGGTAGTTTTCTTTACTTGACCGCTAGTGGTCCCAACATTGCCTTTAACTTTGGAGTTTGTGCGTGTTACCAAGCGTCCCCGAAAGACTCTCATTTGCTCGCACTTAAATGTATCATCAAATACATGAGTGACACTCTTTACTACGTTATTTGGTATAGAGCCATTGGTGACTCTAAGTACAACTACTGAGCCTTCCATTCCTTTAACTATGGTGGAGTTGCCTTTGACTATGGTCCATCCAACTGATTCAGCTGAGGTAAGGTTACAAAATATCTTAATTATTGCCCTTTTTACATCATCTAATTATATTGCATTACTAATACTTAGCTCAGTGTTTTACTTGTAGGTGAGTGTGGTAAACACCTCTGTGCTTTTTATGGATAAACTTCCTCTTGTCTGTGAGACTATTGTTGAGGTAGTTGCCTTTTTATGACAAAATATTATTCTTTGCATATTTTTTAAGCAAAGATTTTATGATCTCCTTTGATTTTATGGTGTTTCATCCTACCAGTATTGGAGAGATACTAGTCAACTCCCTTAGCTGAGGTTGATCCATCTTTACTCCCCCTTGGTGCATGGTCCAATAGTGGAACCTCAAGCTTCTTCTGGTAATGCACCAATTAAAGCTTTATAGGATATGGCTCTTCTTCCTTCTATTGATGAGGTAACTCTTTATTAACCTTTTTATGACTTATCTCAATTATTGCTAAGGTTCCCCTCAAAATTTACCCCTTATAAGTCAACTTAGTAACTTACTACTAAGGTTTATCTAAAATAATTTGCACTTTATAAGTCAACTTAGTAGCTTACTACTAAGATTTTTCTCAAAATTTACACTTTGTAAGTCAACTCAGTGGCTTACTAATAAGTTTTTCTATAACATTTTACACTGTGTAAGTCAACTTAGTAGCTTACTACTAAGGTTTTTTCTTAAAATTTACACTTTGTAAGTCAACTTAATAGGTTATTGTGAGTACAAAAAATCACAATTAAATATTTCTACAGAGCAAGGGGATTGAAAGACTAAAGAAAATGGTCACATCACACAATATTTACATGGTTCGGCATTTGCCTACGTCAACAAAGGGGTTTCTTAGTTTAATTAATTCTTTAGAGGTTAAGAATTACAAAACCCCTTGCCCCGAGGTGGGGGTTGTATTTATAGTAATAAAAAGTAGTTGAGTTGTATAAGTAACTATCCTAGATCTTATTAGCTCGTTGGTGATTCTTGTTATCTCCTCTAAGAATACATGTAACTATACGGATCTTTAATCATCCATGACATATGTTCTTATATTTATCCATGTGATTTTGAATTTGACTGGGCAGCGTGCTGGGCCTATTTGGGATACCAAAAATTGGTCCCTCGTGTTTTTCCCCCACAATTGCCTCTAAAATTCTTTGCCAAAGATGGGCCAAAGAGCTTTATATCCTCTCTATGCTTAAATTAATTGAAAATCCCAATATGTGTGCCCGGATACATTCATGATTATTTCGAATCGATAGTGGTACGTTAGTCCATGTAAAAATTTGAATAGCCAAAATCAATGTTGAGTGTCGTTCTATATGATTGAATGTTGGAACTCGATCTTCACTCATTCTAAACTCTGTACCATCATTTTGTCTCCCACTCTTGATAAAAAAGACTCACTTAAGATCCTGTTCTTTTAGTTCATTCTGTAAGTTCTCTTCCACTCCTCTTGCTTTTTCATCTTCATTCTTTCTCCTTGTATTCACTACATGTTCTTCTTTTATTCTTTCCTTATGTGGAAATGGTTTATACTGTTCATGAGAAAAACTTAGAGGATTTTAGAGAAACGTATTCAATCCGTTCTTGGGTTACAATCGAGTGTGCCTCCATGCCCAGAAACTGCATTGTGATTGATGGTGGCTACTGAGTTCATACTCTTTCGATGGTTCAGTGGGAATAACGTTTCCCCCAAACTAACTTTTTCTAGAGTTTTATGAATTTTTTGATGTTGTTCCCACCCAATGTCCTCCCAATACATGGCGGATTATCAATGGGGTTAAAAAAAAATTAGCAAACTATATGGGACCAACCTAGGGATCCAAAAAATTAGGTTTTATTATTCCTAGTCACATACGAAAGATAGTGTTTTGTACCTAAAGGTGTGGAAGGATGATAGGGTATTGTTAGTTAACCTTCCTAATTCCAGTAAGGGATACTGAGATCTAGGTTTTATTACTCGCAATTTCCAACATCCTCCTTTCCTAGAGGGTGAATAGTACCGTAAGTTTTTATGACCAGAATGGGGGAGTGATATAGGTTAATACTTTGCTTTTATGCCATTTATGAATTGTATTTTGATTGTGTGGTGACTAATTAAGTTTCTTATTTTCTTTGTATGATCATCTAGATCAAAGAAGAAAGAGTCCTCTCTCACTCATATAAAAGAGAAGAGCTATTAAAAGTTTGGAAATTAAGGGAACCCTTAGCTCCAGGTGCTGACCATCCTCGCTCTGCCTATTTCCTACTTGAATATAAGAACTCTACTGATTGCTTCACAAATCGTCCAGTAGACAACATTCCTATTCTTCGACTTCCTTCATCAAATGAGGAATCTTTTATCTTCTCTTCCTCTGAATCATTAGACGTTGAGTCCATTCTTGTTGAGGAAGAGGATTCAACAACCCCCAGGAAAAGAATCCTAATGATCAATGATGATAATGTTGGTGCCTCCTCCCATAACCAAGTCCTTAAAGAGTACTTGGAAAGAAGGCCCTTCAGCCACTGACTCGGACTTAATAGTTCAAGAGAAAAATAAGAATGTTAAGGTCCCCATGCCCCCACAACCCTCCAAGAAGGGTTATGCTCTCTCATCCGTGAGAACCTCACAAGTGACGTCAGTGGCTAAGAATCATTCCTTGGCCTATGGTTTTCTAAAGGGAGTTGTGCTTGCCACTAGCCGCGAGTAGGTCAAATATCTATATTACGAGAAAATTTCATCCTATGTTGCTCATGCATTATCCCTGGTAAGCCAAAGATTTTTTTGGTTATGCTCTAAAGTTTTCGGATACCCTTTTTGTGTTCTTAATATATTTCTTGTTTGTTGGTTTGTAGTTTGTGGCAGATTTTATCTCTATTCTGAAAAGCCACTTTGATCAGTCCAAAATAAATGATGATCTAACGACGGCTTTAAACAAAATCCCAGGAGGCCCTTGCTTTTGCTAAGAGGGCCTATGATGAAAAGAGGAAATCCACCAGTGATTCCATGCGCACACCAAAGAGCGATTACTATCACTTAAAGGTCGATAACGACTAGCTGAAGGTCGATGGTGATTGCTTGAAGATATAATGTGAAGACTTCTCCTCGACCAAGGAGGCCGATTATGATAAGGGATACATTGAGGCCTTTAAGGATGCTAAGAGCTGGTTGGACTTTATTAAAAAATCTAACTCTAAGAAGGGCTGGGTGCTATTTTGGTGAGGATGAATGTCCCAGCTGACTCAAAATTCTTTGGCGATCATGATCCTAGTTTTATGCCAAAGACTGGTGAGGAGGCTACCATAGATTCCCTAGTCGACCAGACCACTGATGCAGCTACCAAGGGAAAGGACCTAGAGACCTAGGAGCAGGTGAGGAGCAAGGAAACTTAGTTATGAACAATTAGTTTATATGCTCTTGTACTTTTCCCATTGATTCTATCTTTAAGGGCTTTGCCCATTTTGAGTATTATTAATGAAAAGTGTTTGCGAATTTCAATTTTGTCTTGAATTGCGGCTGAACATTCCCTATTTGCTCTTACTTTCTGTAAGGTATAAATGTTGTTGAGGATATTCCATCTTTTGCTGGAGACCACCTTGACTTCCTCATTGGTTGGGATGCAAGTGCCTAAGCTTGTTGAGCGTTTATCTCTATTCATACGGGTGACTACAAAGACCAACCTTTCTTAATGACCAAGTTAAAAGAAGACGTAGAAACTTGGGGGATATAGGCATCTTGATGGAGGAGGAGGTGAATTACATAAAGTCCAAACTTACTGGAGCAAAGGACATTTGAAATGTTAGGTCCCTTCTCCAAACTGAGAATGATGAACTTAAGAAGAAGCTCACTGAAGCAGAGGGCATTAGTCGAAGAGCTCATGTTTTGGTGATGGGCCTTAGCCATGACATTATTAAAATGCGATATCTGTTCAAAATAGGTCCCTGAGAAATATGAGCAGATGGTTATGAGGAAGTTTGGGAAGATGCCCCTATTATGTTAGATGAGGCAAAGTGCGTAGCTTATAAGCATGGTTGGCTAAATGCCTTAGGGGTGTTGAAAGTTCCTAAGGACTCTTAACTTTTGTGTATGTAGCAAGTCGATTGTCTTGGTTATCGAAATCCACCATTGGAAGTAAGGAAATATAGGATCCTTTAGACGTTGTTCCTCTTTAGTTGGCCCAGAGATATTTATCCTTCCATGAGAGTGATGGTGAGTTCCAACCAAACCCTGATGAAAATTGATGAAGAGCTATTACTTCAGTTCTTGCCATCCGACCATACTTTTTTGTACTTTTTCCATCTTAAATGATATTTTTATAATCTGTGAATTTTATTGTAACAAGTTGTCTATTTAATATCAACCTTTAGCATTTTTCCATTCCATTATGTTAAGCATGTGTTTTATTGCCTTATCTTACCTTTTATGTTGTGTTATCACACTACCTTAGGCTTAGAAGAGACTATGGTAAAAGTGCACCTGGTTTAAGGGTCATCCACCCACTCAAGATTTTTTTCGACCAAAGTTGGGTTCATTCAATGCCTAGGGATCCCCCATCAGTCTTTTATTTGTCTGATATCATGAGGTATTTGTGTTTTTTATGATGAGAAATGGAGACCATAGGTTTAATTGTAATTAACAAATTCATAATTGTAATTAAGCTAAAGTAATGCTGATTGGCATTTCGATTGTTAATGTAAAATGTAACCCTGTCATTTTGGAACAATACTAAGTAGTTGACTGAATCACTTGGGCTTTTATTAAAGATTTTAAATCAAACTACGAGCATCATAAGTTCTAAAATAAAAATTTACAAAAATTAAGTACACTAAAATAAATTCAGAACTAAAAACTTCTTAAGATTAGCCATGCTCTAGGTATTTCCCTGCTCTCCATTATTTCCATATAATTGGCTCCCTGCAGATCATCTCTGATAACCTTGAATGGTCCCTCCCAGTTAGGTCCTAACTTACCGTCCAAAGATTTTTTAGTGCTGCCAAGGAATTTTCTGAGGACGTAATTGCCGATATGGAATTTCCCTAGATTGACTCCCTTATTATAATGCTTGGCTAACTATTGTTGGTAGAAGACCAATTTTATCATGGACTGTTCCTTCCTTTCTTTTGTTAGGTCAAGTTAAGTGCTCATATCTTCATCATTCAAACCTTACTCCGCTATGATGGACCTCATGTTTGGCATACTAGCTTCTAGGGGAATTACAACTTCCATTCCATTAGTTAGAGTGAAGGGCTTACCCCAAATAGGTCTCCTCGGGGTAGTGTGATATGCTTAGAGAACGTAAGGAAGCTCATCCACCCAAGATCCTTTTGCTCGTTCTAACCTCTTTTTCAAGCCTTCGAGCATTGATTTATTGGAAGCCTCTACTTGGACATTGCTTGGGGGGTAGGCCACATAACTGAAATAGTGTTTGATTCCATGGTCATCGCAAAAACCATGGAAAGGTCCACTTTCAAACTGTGTTTCGTTATTCGTAATAATTTTCATGGGTACCCCAAAGCATGTTATGATTTTACTCCAGATGAATCAGATCATATCAGTGTCTATGATGTTCACTAGTGGCTCTGCTTCAATCCACTTTGTGAAATAATCTATGTCGACCACTAAGGTGTTTATAACTTCCTAGTGCACTTGTGAGTGGACCTACAATATCCATCTCCCACTATGCGAATGGCTAATGACTAGTTAGTGACTTTAGGTCACTGGATAGTTGGTGAAGAATGGAGGAAAACGTTTGGCACTTTTCACACTTTTGGGCTTAAGTAATTGTATCTTTCTACATGTATGGCCATCACTAGCCTTATTTGATTTCTTAGAAAGCAAGAGACCTTCCTTAAGCATGTCTCCCAAAAACCCTATTGTGTAGCTCGTAAAGAACTTGTTTGACATCTTTTAGATGCACGCATTGAAGGTAAGGGCCTATGAAGGATCTTCTATAGAGTTTTACCCCAGATCTGAGGTAGAACTATGTATCTTTTACCCTGACTTGATGAGCTTGTTTTTTATCACTTGATAAGGTATCATTCTGCTGATAAGCAACTATCAGATCAATCTAGCTCAAACCTTTTCCATTGCTAGAATGTGCTCTGATACCGTTGTCTTCATGATGCTAAGTTTATCGAGGAATTCCACTTTAATCATTCTCCTTAGATTTGAGTTGATTGCTTAGCTTCGGGCTAATAAGGCATTTGTGTGGCTGTTGTGCCCTCGGGGGAACTGCTGGATGTGGACTTCCTCAAATTTTGATATTAAATCACAAACCACTTGTAGGTATGTTGCCATCCCCTCATCCTTTGTGTTAAAGTCTCCACTAACTTAGTTGGACACCAGCACTGAGTCGCAATACACTTGAAGGATTTGTCCCCAATAAGTGAGCTTTACATAGTCCAACTATGAGGTCTTCATACCCAGCTTTTTTGTTGGAGGCTTCAAAGCTAAGACTGATTCTTTGTTCGATTATAGTATTTTTCGATGTGACAAGAATAATCTATACTCTAACCCCTTTAGAGTTGGAGGCTCCATCCATTTACAATATCCATTTCCTGGATTGATTAAACCCACGATCTTTCAACTAGTCGACAACTTATTTGTCATTAGATGCTCCTTTTTCGATAAATTCTGTTATGAAATAAGCCAACACTAGCTCCTTGATTGTTGTTTTTGGTTGATAGTGTATATCAAATCTTTCGAGTTCGATTGACCATTTAGACATGCGTCCAGATAGGTCGGCCATGTGTAGGATAACTTTAAAAAGGAAGGATGTGATGATTATGATGGAATTGTGACACCCCACCTAATTAAATATCGGGTGATCAGTCCTTTATTAAATTATAACCAAGGTGAACGGTTGGTTCATTCTCAGCATCAATGTCGCAAGAATATAACTTTTCCAATTAAACACCCTAATTAATTAAGCTAAGTGACAAAACCATTTTTAGACTTCAATTTCCCAATTTAATTCAAAACCAATAATTAAAACCATTGATAATTAACAGTTTAAGACTCACACGATAATAACAAGGATATAAATGATCATTCAAGAATTTAACTATCAATAGTAAATCCCAACTTCAAACCACCAAAGAAAACATTCTGACAGTAATAAATCCCAAAGTAAAACTACTGAAAGTAAATGAATTACAATCCATCACAAAAAAACCAACTGAATAATGAAAAGGGCGACACATGCCCAATTAGGTAAAGTAGAACTAGAAGTGGAATCAACAATGAGGTCGTCTAATCAAGTTGCCTGCAACTCCCCACCTAAGCTGCAGCGCGTTCCCTACGGAGGATCCTATGCAAGACGCCCCTGTGGCTGAGCACCTGTAATATATACATATATATACAAGAGAGAAGAGAAAATAGGAAACGGGTCAGAGCCCGATTGTAAAAACAGTTTAAAATTAGTTTAGCAAGTATTTAAAGTGCTAGCGGCTAATGCAACCAATATATTAGTGTGACACTCCCTTGAGAAATTCTCACCTCTCTTATAATGTGCACACCTATCGCACTAATTCTTCCCAACAGTTTAACTTAACTTATCTTAAGTTGCTCGTGAGATTTCAAACCGACAAGTTCAAATGTTTAAGAGGTTAAGTTTATTTTAAAAGCAAAGTTCTCAATTAAACCTTATTTAATAATAAAGTTTCTCAGTAATACATCATGCTTTTCAAACACTTATACCCAAGTTGAATTAATTATTCATTTCTTACATACCATAATCACAGCAGCTAGTTCCCAATTTCCAGATTTAAATATATATATTAAATACTCATATAATATATATATTCTAACAGCACCCCACATAAAATCTATGGTGCGGGCATACTCTGCTATCCAGTCCCCGTATCACTCGTACTAAGGGAAATACTAGTTCGGAATCACACTCGAACTGTATTAACACAAAACACATACAAAATGAGGCGAAGCATAGTTTCAAGTCACTAAGAGAATAGAACATACCCTCACGTCTCTTAGGACCGTCTGTCTATCAATCCAATAGCCTGTACCAAGGATTTCTATCTTTTAGGGTAGGAGTCAATATCCCCTATAAAGGGCCCATCGAGATAAGACTGTCCAAGCGCGGTAACCTCAGGGATAGCAAGTAGCGTGGGCATGATTTTTACACGTATATAGTATATGCATAAACACAGTCATATATATATACTACTATTAACATATCAAATTTAGGTACACTCTCACGACCCATGATTATGACATTTTTCCTTATTACTCGTTAATTAGTTATCATGTATAACGGTTTGTCTCTTATTCGAATTTATGGGATTATTCCGACTTATTAAGTGACACTCGCGGATTCCTATCCTCCTAAGTGTAATTTCAGTAGGTACTCATTTATTTTACCACGTAACTTCCTTAAGAGTCTCACCCTTTTAACACATATTCCCATTGTCCCTTATGTGTAAAACATCCCCGTGAAAGATTAATCTCTCCTTACGTTAAAGGTTCCATATTTTTAATAAGTCCTACTGGTCTTCTTTATATCCCAAAATGCTCTAACATTAATATCCAAGAATGTCTAATCATTTAAGTTGGAACAACCTATAAAAAAGGGGAATATGAGTTATGCAGGAGGGGTCGATCGATCTATGGCAGATGTTCGATCGATCGATCGATGCTCTAGGGTCGATCGGTCGATCAAGCAGGTATTACAGACCTGCAGATTTTCCAGATTACGGGTTTCCTCTTCCAAAACCATCCAAAACGATATCTTTGATTACCAAACTCCAAATAGTTTATACTACAAGTATTATAACCTCAAATAAATGATTTTCTACATCAAGCATTCGGATTTTCATCATGAAAAACGAATTAAAAGGGATATAATCCAAAAAAATATTAAGAACCCTAATATTTCTTTTGTCTAGTTCTTTCCCATTCTTTTACCAGATTTAATACTCTTTATTTACTGTAATTTCATGGTTCAATATCTACATATGAATTGAGTTTCCAGAATACATCTAATACTCATACAACATGTGAATTTTATTTCTCCAAATGGGTTCTTCTTTCACATAAACTAGTCCTAATCAATCCTAGGATAATATGATTGGAGCATTGACTGAAATAGAGCAAGATAGATACTTGCATGGGAATTTTTGTTTCTGATTTGTAGATGAAATCAGTGTGGTGGTGATCCTCGTTGCGCGGTCTAACTTTTGGTGGTGACAGCGGTGCAAACGGAGGAGTTCTTGGCCTAGAACTCCTTGGTAAGATCTTCCTTTCCTTCTCCAATGGCCGTCTTTTGTTTTTGGTTATGTTAAACCTAGAAGACAACCCTAAGCATCTGATATAATCTAGAAAATTCGTAGGTTTCCAAGCCCAAAAATACAAAATGCCTAAAACGCCCTCCCGGGGTGTTAATTAAGCCTAAAAATGCCCCGAGACCCAAACTAAACCCTCGGGTACATTATTTTGACTATCTCGACCCTTCCGGACACTTTGGCGCACTCGAAATGACCATACGGGTGAGTTATAATTTATTTACTTTTATTAATCAAAATTTAGTCCCGACACGACACGGGCGCGTCCCGACTTAAATTTCCAAAATTGTCATTTTATTGACTCGTGACATTTAATAGAACCAATTTTATATATTACTTTGCTCATTAGTACTATTCAACAAGTTTCCAATAATTACTAACTCTCATCACGTTAGTAATTAGAAATAATTATTTTTTGTATTTATATTAAATTAATAATTCAAATCAAATTAAATAAATCCCCAAATTTATAAAGCATAAAAATACAGGGTTTTATATACTTCCCCCCCTAATAATGGAATTTCGTCTCGAAATTCGGAAAATAAGGCATACCTGGTAAGAATAAATCTGGGTATTTCTTGCGCATATCTACCTCACGCTCCCAGGTGGATTCCTCCACATTATGATGCTCCCACTGGACCAGTACAAGTGGAACTACCTTCGACCTCAGTCTCATTTCTCTATGTTCTAGGATAGCCATCGGTCTTTCATCGCAAGAGCTGTCGGGTTGTAAGTCAATCTCCTTAATCGCGATATGGGTATGGGGCATGTCATCCCGAAGGTATCGTCTCAACGACGAGATGTGGAATACATCGTGAATGCGATGTAAATGCTCTGGAACCCCCAATCTGTATGCTACTGTCCCAATCCTCTCGATGATGGGAAATGGTCCCATGTACCTGGGGTCCAATTTCCCTTTCTTCCCGAATCTCATCACTCCTTTCATAGGAGATACACGTAGTAATACTTGGTCCCCCACATTAAACTCTCGGAAGAACCGTTTTGCATCGGCGTAGCTTTTCTGCCTGTCCTGGGCTACCCGAATGCGACTCCTGATAATCTCAATCCTCACAGATGTTTCCTGAATCACCTCTGGTCCGAGCAACTTCTTATCCTCGGTCTCTAGCCAACACGTTGGGGAATGACAAGGACTGCCATACAAATCCTCGAATGGAGCCATGCCAATCGTGAACTGATAAGAGTTATTATAAGCGAACTCTACTAGTGGAAGATGTGGCTCCCAACCTCCCCCAAAATCAAGGACACACATGCGTAGCATATCCTCCAACATATGATTAGTACGCTTTGTTTGTCCATATGTCTGAGGGTGATAAGCTGAACTCAACCTCAACTCTGTACCCATGGCCTCCTAAAAGTTTTCCCAAAAATGTGACACAAAGATCTTATCTCTATCTGACACAATATTCAGGGGCACCCCATGTAATCTGACAATTTCAGCAATGAACAACTGAGCATACTGACCCGTGGTATAGTCTGTCCGTACAGGCAGAAAATGATCCACCTTGGTCAAACGGTCCACAATCACCCAGATGGAGTCGTGGCCCCGCTGTGATGTAGGCAACCCAGTAATAAAATCCATAGAAATACTCTCCCACTTCCACGCGAGTATTTCCAATGGCTGAAGCAACCCTGATGGTTTCTGGTGGTCCACCTTTACCAGCTGGCAGGTAGAACACTTGGACACGAACTCAGAAATGTCTTTTTTCATCCCACTCCACCAGTATTGCCGCCTCATATCCTGGTACATCTTATCTCCCCCAGGATGCACCGCAAATCGTGACCCGTGAGACTGGGTCATCACTGCATGACGTAAGTCTGCTCCCCCTGGGACCATCAATCTCCCATTAAACCTCAAACCCCTATCAAAACTAACAGAATAAGACTCAACACCCTCAGCTAAAAGTCGTACAATCTGCTCCTGGCAAAATAAGTCTGTGGTCTACGCCTGTATTACCCTCATAACAATCTTGGGCGTCACTGTCATGACAGATATGAAGGAACGGGCTACTGCGTCGTGGTGACCCAACTCTTTCCACTTTGCTTTCCAGATGTCCACTACATCGTTTACCGGTCTATGGCTCGATGCATCGGCAACCACATTGGCCTTCCCAAGATGGTACTGTATATCGAACTGATAGTCCTTCACAAACTCTAACCACCTGCGCTAACACATATTCAGCTCTCATTGGGTGAACAGGTACTGCAGTGACTTGTGGTATGTGAATAAGTGAAATTTCTCCCCCAATAAGTAGTGTCTCCATATCCTTAATGCAAAAATGACCGCTGCTAACTCTAGGTCGTGTGTGGGGTAATTCTTCTCATGAGTCTTAATCTTGCAGGAGGCAAAAGCTATAGCCTTCTCCTCCTGCTTAAGTACTCCCCCGAGTCCCCGTAAAGAGGCGTCGGTGTAAACCAGATACTCCACGCCCGGCTTAGGTAAGGCAAGGACCGGTGCTAAAATAATCTTGTCTTTCAGCTCGTCAAAAGCCAATTGACAAGCATCGTCCCAAACATATGGTACCCCCTTGTGAGTCAGGTTCGTCAATGGACCCGCTATTTTGGAAAACCCCTGAATGAATATCCTGTAGTATCCGGCTAATCCCAAGAAACTACGTACTTCCATCGGTGTCATGGGCTGTCCCCACTCACTCACCGCTGACACTTTACTCGGGTCAACTGCTATCCCCTGTTCAGAAACAACATGCCCCAAGAACTGCACTTCCCATAACAAGAACCCACACTTCTCGTACTTAGCATACAATTGATGCTCTCGTAGAGTCTGAAGAACCTGCCTCAAGTGCTCGGCATGCTCTTCCTCGGTGTGTGAATATATCAAGATGTCATCTATGAAGACGATGACAAACTGATCCAAGAACTCTCTGAACACTCGATTCATCAAGTCCATGAATACGACTGGAGCATTTGTGAGTCCAAATGGCATCACTCTGAACTCATAGGACCCATATCTCGTCAAGAAAGCAATCTTTGAAACATCCCTCTCCCTAATACGTAGATGATGGTATCTTGACCTCAGATCTATCTTCAAAAGAAAGTTTCTCTCCTCAGCTGGTCGAACAGATCATCGATTCGAGGCAACGGATAGTTGTTCAATATCGTGAGCTTGTTCAGTTCTCGGTAGTCCACACATAGCCTCAGTGAACCATCTCTCTTTTTCACAAACAACACTGGAGCGCCCCAAGGTGAGGTACTCGTACGAATGAAACCCTAGCCTAACAATTGCTCCATCTGATCCCGTAACTCATGCATTTCCATCGGAGCCATACGGTATGGAGCACGTGCTATCAGTCGAGTATCCGATAATAAATTTATGAAAACATCTATCTCTCGACTGGGGGTAGGCCTGGTATCTCCTGAAATACATCAGAATGCTCACGAACAACTCAGATCGAGTCTAAGGGAATCACGACCTCCTTAGAGGTATCCTCCTCTATGTAATATAAATGAGCGATCGAGCCTCCCTCTAGGCGAGGCATCACCACTACAAACGTCTCTTACCCCGGAATGGCAAAAATAATACTACCACCGAAATAATCTATCATGGCTCTATAAGCCGCGAGCCAATCCATACCAATAATAACGTCATGCTCATGCATATCTAAGACTAACATGTCTGCTGGTAATACCAACCTACCAATCTCTACTCCCACACCCCGGCATATAAAGAAAATTAATGATCCATTTCCCAGTGGTGAGTCTACACATGTTACAGTGCTCTCTGCTGTGGCTAATAACCCTAAAGCCTTCACAAAATGGGTAGCTATAAAATAGTGTGTCTCTCTAGTATCAAATAAAACCCGACCCATAGTACCATGGATAGGAAACATACCCTTAATCGCGGGTGGTGCCTGTGGAGCTGCTGCCTGGTGGACGTTATAGACACGCCCGTACTGTAACTGCACCTGCTGCACTGGAGCGACTGGAATGGCTAGTAGGGCTGGTACCTGAGCTGGTGCTGGGAGGGCGGTGGAAAGAGTGGCCTTTGTGGTTCATTACGGGAACCCTACTGCTGTGGGACCCTATCACCCTCTGGACAATCCTGGCGCTTGTGGCCATTTTTACCACACCCGAAGCATCGGCCCTTAAAATTTCCTCCCCTCTGTCCCTACTGATTACGACCCTGCTGGCCGTTGCCACCCCGCCATTAGCCCTGCTGAAATCGCTGTTGGCCCTGATGGCCCTGCTGCTGCCCCTGCGGCTGACGATATTGGCCATGCTGATTAGGTTGGCCCTGCTGCCCCTGCCTAATCCCCCAAATCCCTACCTGGAATCACCGAATCGGAACCGCTTGGTAGGGTCCCCCTAATGGGAACTCTGCTCATGCTGGCGAGTCTGCCCCTGAGATGTCGGTGCTCCACTAGCACCACTTCCCCCTATCCTGCCCTGCTGGATGGACTCTCCTGCTCGCTTGTTTCCCTGCAGATGGAAGCGGTGATCCTGACAGTGTAGTAAGGCAGCATTGAGTACATCTGTGTAGGTACTCAGAGACAGATTTCCTATAAGGTGCTGACGGATCCTCCCAGCTAACCCGTCCACAAACAATAGTATCTTCTTACTCTTAGTGGGTGCCTCATCTGGCACTATAGTGAGAAGTATTGTGAACTCCTCTTCATACTCAGCAACAGTAGCATTTCTTGCTTCAAGTTCAGTAACTTCCACCTCATCTCAGTTTGCACGGCGGATGGAAAATATTTGCAGTCAAACCGCTCCCAGAATGACTGAATCAGGATAACATCCCTCTCCTCCAAGGTGGTGGTGGACTCCCACCACTGCAAAGAGGCCCCCACTATCTTAAAGGAAGCCAAGAACTGTTTCTGCACGTCTGTGCACTCATACATACGCAGCTGCCTCTGTATATCTTTCTTCCACTGACTGACAATGATATCTGAACTACCCGAGAACTCAGGGGGGTGCGCCTTCTGAAAGGCATCCCTAACTCGCTCCCATGCAGATGGAAGCTGTGCCGGTATTGGCGCCACTGCCTGAACTTGGGGTGGAGCCTGCTGTACTACCGCTAGCGCGACATTCACCGCCTGAGCAATGATGGCGGCTACCTCATTTGCGTTCATCATTCCCTGAGCCGGAGCTACTGGCTACTCGGCTTGGGCACGCCTATCCTTTGGAGAACGTCTCAGAGGCATTTGAAACGTGAAGACATTTATTAGTCTACAGTTATTATCAAATCTTAAATAGCTGAAGACGTAATCCTAAAAGCAAGAATACAACAATCCTAAAATAGGGCTCTATAGCAAAAATGCTAAGCTGAAAGTGAAATAAGCCGTACAGATCCTAAAGGACACTAGAACCTGATGCTCTGATACCACCTGTGACACCCCGCCTAATTAAATACCGGGTGATCAGTCCTTTATTAAATTATAACCAAGGTGAACGGTTGGTTCATTCTCATCATCACTGTCGTAAGAAAATAACTTTTCCAATTAAACACCCTAATTAATTAAGCTAAGTGACGAAACCATTTTTAGACTTCAATTTCCCAATTTAATTCAAAACCAATATTTAAAACCTTTGATAATTAACAGTTTAAGAGTCACACAATAATAACAAGGATATAAATGATCATTCAAGAATTTAACTATCAATAGTAAATCCCAACTTCAAACCACCAAAGAAAACATTCTAATAGTAATAAATCCCAAAGTAAAACTACTGAAAGTAAATGAATTACAATCCATCACAAAAAAATCAACTGAATAATGAAAAAGGCGACACATGCCCAACTAGATAAAGTAGAACTAGAAGTGGAATTAACAATGAGGTCATCTAAGCAAGAGGCCAGCAACTTCTCACCTAAGCTGCAGAGCGTTCCCTACGGAGGATCCTATGCAAGACGCCCCTGTGGCTGGGCACCTGTAATATATACATATATATACAAGAGAGAAGAGAAAATAGGAAACGGGTCAGAGCCCGATTGTAAAAACAGTTTAAAATTAGTTTAGCAAGTATTTAAAGTGCTATCGGCTAATGCAACCAACATATTAGTGCAACACTCCCTTGAGAAATTCTCACCTCTCTTATAATGTGCACACCTATCGCACTAATTCTTCCCAACAGTTTAACTTATCTTATCTTAAGTTGCTCATGAGATTTCAAACCAACAAGTTCAAATGTTTAAGAGGTTAAGTTTATTTTAAAAGAAAAGTTCTCAATTAAACCTTATTTAATAATAAAGTTTCTCAGTAATATATCATGCTTTTTAAACACTTATACCCAAGTTGAATTAATTATTCATTTCTTACATACCATAATCACAGCAGGTAGTTCCCAATTTCCAGATTTAAATATATATATTAAATACTCATATAATATATATATTCTAACAGCACCCCACATAAAATCCATGGTGCGGGCATACTCTACTATCCAGTCCCCGTATCACTCGTACTAAGGGAAATAATAGTTCGGAATCACTCTCGAACTGTATTAACACAAAACACATACAAAATGAGGCGAAGCATAGTTCCAAGTCACTAAGAGAATAGCACATACCCTCACATCTCTTAGGACCGTCTGACTATCGATCCGATAGCCTGTACCAAGGATTTCTATCTTCTAGGGTACGAGTCAATATCCCCCATAAAGGTCCAATCGAGATAAGACTATCCCAGCGCGGTAACCTCAGGGATAGCAAGTAGCGTGGGCATGATTTTTACACGTATATAGTATATGCATAAACACAGTCATATATATATACTACTATTACCATTTCAAATTTAGGTACACTCTCACGACCCATAATTATGATATTTATTCTTATTACTCGTTAATTAGTTATCGCGTATAACGGTTTGTCTCTTATTCGAATTTGTGGGATTATTCCAACTTATTAAGTGACACTCGCGGATTCCTATCCTCCTAAGTGTAATTTCAGTAGGTACTCATTTATTTTACCACGTAACTTCCTTACGAGTCTCACCTTTTTAACACATATTCCCAATGTCCCTTATGTGTAAAACATCCCCGTGAAAGATTAATCTCGCCTTACGTTAAAGGTTCCATATTTTTAATAAGTCCTACTGGTCTTCTTTATATCCCAAAATGCTCTAACATTAATATCCAAGAATGTCTAATCATTTAAGTTGGAACAACCTATAAAAAAGGAGAATATGAGTTATGCAGGAGGGGTCGATCGATCTATGGCAGATGTTCGATCGATCGATCGACGCTCTAGGGTCGATCGATCGATCAAGCAGGTATGACAGACCTGCAGATTTTCCAGATTACGGGTTTCCTCTTCCAAAATAATCTAAAACGATATCTTTGATTACCAAACTCCAAATAGTTTATACTACAAGTATTATAACCTCAAATAAATGATTTTCTACGTCAAGCATGCGAATTTTCATCATGAAAAACGAATTAATAGGGATATAATCCATAAAAATATCAGGAACCCTAATATTTCTTTTGTCTAGTTCTTTCCCATTCTTTTACCAGATTTAATACTCTTTATTTACTGAATTTCGTGGTTCAATCTCTACATATGAATTGAGTTTCCAGAATACATCTAATACTCATACAACATGTGAATTTTATTTCTCCAAATGGGTTCTTCTTTCACATAAACTAGTCCTAATCAATCCAAGGATAATATGATTGGAGCATTAACTGAAATAGAGCAAGATAGATACTTTCCTGGGAATTTTTGTTTCTGATTTGTAGATGAAATCAGTGTGGTGGTGATCCTCGTTGCGTGATCTAACGTTTGGCAGTGACGGCGGTGCAAACGGAGGAGTTCTTGGCCTAGAACTCCTTGGTAAGCTCTTCCTTTCCTTCTCCAATGGCCGTGTTTTGTTTTTGGTTGTGTTAAACCTAGAAGACAACCCTAAGCATCTGGTATAATCTAGAAAATTCGTAGGTTTCCAGGCCCAAAAATACAAAATGCCTAAAACGCCCTCCCGGGGTGTTAATTAAGCCTAAAAACGCCCCGAGACCCAAACTAAACCCCTGGGTACATTATTTTGACTATCTCGACCCTTCCGGACACTTTGGCGCACTCGAAATGACCATACGGGTGACTTGTAATTTATTCACTTTTATTAATCAAAATTTAGTCCCGACACGACACGGGCGCGTCCCGACTTAAATTTCCAAAATTGTCATTTTATTGACTCGTGACATTTAATAGAACCAATTTTATATATTACTTTGCTCATTAGTAATATTCAACAAGTTTCCAATAATTACTAACTCTCGTCACGTTATTAATTAGAAATAATTAATTTTCGGATTTATATTAAATTAATAATTCACATCAAATTAAATAAATCCCCAAATTTATAAAGCATAAAAATACGGGGCATTACATAATAGGCCTCAAAGTAATGCTTTTACTTTTGAGAATCGATGACTAATGAGTAGGGAAACTTCTCTAATGGAATATAGCATTGTTTGGCACCTAGAAGCGTCTTGCTGACATAGTAAACGATAAACTATATTCCTTCTTTCTCATAAAATAAGGTTGAACTGATTACGTGGCTTGAGACTGCTAGGTAGAGGTAGAGGTAGAGAGGATCCCCTGGATCTGGAATGGCTAATAGTGGAGGTTTGCTCAGATAAGAATTTATTTATTCAAGGGCCTTTGAGCACTTGTCATTCCAAGTGAGGCATTTCTCCTTCCTCAGCAGTTGAAAAAATGGTCGGCAACACCCAAATGACTTAGAGATGAAGTGATTCAAAGCTTCTAGCATCTCAGTTAGCTTTTGAATTTCGCATGTCTTTGATGGATGAATATTATTGATCATAATTTTCTGGTTAGGGTTTGCTTCAATCCTCTCTTGCTGATAGAGTAGCCGAGGAACTTTATGGACTGGACCCTAAATGATCATTTTCTTATGTTGAGCCTCATCCGATAATGCTCGAGGATTCTAAAAGTTTTCGATAAGTCCTCAAGATAACTATCGTTGCCCCTATTTTGATGAGCATATTGTTGATGAATACTTTCATTGTCTCTCCTATCTGTTCCTTGAACATCTTAGTAACCAATCTCGAATATATGGCCCCAAAATTTTTGAGGCCAAAAGGCATGACCTTATAATAATACAAGCTTAGTGGAGTGATAAATGAGGTCTTATATTGTTCGAGGCCGAACACTGGAATTTGGTGGTACCCTGAGTAAGCTTCTAGGAAGCTCATCTGCTCGTGGGCTAATGTGGACTCAACCAACTGATCTATTTTTGACAGAGGGAAGATGCCCTTAGGACAGGCTTTATTGAGGTCAGTGAAGTCCACACATACCCTCCAGCCGCCGTTGCCCTTTCGGACCACCAACAGTTTTGAGAGCCATTTTAAGAATTTAACTTTTTTAATCGACCTTGCCTCCAGAATTTTCCCTACCTCCTTTTCCACTGCCCTAGACCACTCTGGGGGCAGTGCGACGAGCCATCTATGTTATTGATGAAAATGCTGGGTCAATGTTGAGTTGATGAAAAGTGACTCTATGATCAATCCCTAGTATGTCATATGGTTCCCATGAAAAAACATCAAGGTTCTGTCTCAGAAAAGCAATTAATTCCTTCCTCTATTGGTCGAAAAATCTGGTGTCGATTAGAAACTTCCTCTCTGGTCGATTTTCATCAAAAACTACTTCCTCTAATTTTTCCATGACTCTGTCTGCTAGGTCAACTCTTGTCTCTTCTAACCTTGGTATTCCATACTTTAGCTGCTATTTGGATGGAGTGGCTTCGTCCTGAGATGTCTTGGGTATGACTTCATTTTGTTTCTTCTTTTCTTTCTTAGGCCTAATGGCGATAATGTAGAACTTCCAGGCAGCAACCTGGTGGTCGCCTCTTTTACTAATTATACTATAATATAATTAAAAGGAAAAACAAACAAATTCTTTACAGCCTACAATTTTAACTTTTAATTAACTATACAGTAGAAGTTGAAAATTTTGAGGGTCCACCCATAAACAATTTAACTTTGAGGAATCAAAGGTGGTCCCTCATTTAAGTGAATGCCTCCTAAAAAATGGGTTCTGTTTATGCAACAGGAGACATGTATAAGGCGAAAGAAATGAACTATCACCAATTATAAGTTTTTGGACGATGATGGGGGTTTGGATTGAATGGGATACAAGCATAAGTGGGATAAAAAATAGAATTTTGCCCCAATTTTTTTCAATTAGGATGGGGGGGGGGGGGGCATATATATAAGGTAATATCCCCTCCAGAAAATTAATTTGAGAAAAAATTCTTCGTCAGTAAAAAGATTGAACGTTTTAAAATTTTCAACCGACTCATGGTACTCTTGTAATGGTTAGATAACGACGAGTGTGAATATGTATTAAATAAATTCAACATCGAGAGATGACTCATCACCTCTTGAAGATTGAATTCCAAAGGAGAAAGATTTACATGCAATGAAAGGTTCTTCTAAAAATGTTTGAGGAAAAACACAAGTCTCAACCTCCTCTTTGTTTTCCAAAGAAGAAATCATGTCAATATAAAGTGCATTAATTTTCAAAATATTACCATTAATGTTCTCTATTACGCTTTGAGCGAAAAGAAGCATGGTTTCTTCCAAAGTAGGCTTCATTGGCTCAAGAACCTCATATTCCTCATTTGATTGAAAACATTTTTCAACTTTAAAAGTATCGAAAGAAAAATGATGTTCGGATTCAAATAATGCATCCAACTCTTGTTTCCAACAATGATTTTCTTCCCAGTATTGGTTTTCAAGCTTTTCATTCTCAATAATGTGAAGGCCCTCAGACAATGTAATTAGTGGAAGCACGAATTATTCAAAATTAAAAGTTTGAGAACTATTCCCAGAACTACTCTCAAAATTACTATTATAAGAATTTTGAAAGTTATTGGAATAATAGTTCGAAGAACTATTATCACGATAAGTCAACTTCCTTATTACAAATTTTTAGTGGCCCAATATCAGAAAAATCATTCTCATCATTCCACAAATCCTTTGCATGACTTTGGTAATACTCACCCAAAGTCACATTGGATGTATCGAGTTTTTGACTTTGTAAGTAATCACCAAAAGTCTTTGGTTTGGGGGGATTTTCAGAATTATCGTTGTAATACAAATGTGAGTCATTACAACTACCGAAAGCACGAGAATAAGACATGCTTACCCCGATTGCTCAAGAAGGATATTTTGTGAAGTTGTGTACGGACGAGAATCCAATGTTTCTTTGAGCTCAGATGTCCAAGTCTATAAAACAAATTAAAATAAAAAGAACAAAACAAAAATATATACAAAGAAAAAAATTAATAAAATTCTAAAATACACCGCTCCAGGGCAATGACGCCATTTTTTATGAGGCATAAACTTCATATATAAAACATGTGCCATTGGGTGTTTATGCCCGACACAAAACGAATACCATAACTTGGTACACTATATATGGAAGTGTAGAGGCAAGTAGGGATCGAATCCATAGTGAATCGTATTTAGGATTAAATTTATTTATTACTTAGAAAAATGGAAAATGAAAAAGATGACATGGTGAGAACGTAATTAACATTAGGCAATAAGTAAACTAAATTAAAATACAAAAATGAGATTGGGATCATTTATCCACCATGGGCTAATCAATATGTATGGATCGAAACACACTTAACAAGAATATTCAATTGATAATAAAAATCAAATATGAAAAATTTAATTCAATAATGAAAGATAAAACTTTCAATCGAAAATGGTCACAAATGGATTAATATCGCAATATCTCTATAAACACTACTACTGCCTGACAAATGAAGTTAAATGCCTAATATTCCAATATTAATACACAAGGTTTCAGTTAAAAGTTTTTCAAACCAAACCCTAACTTTTTTATACCAAACCCTAGGAGAGAGAATGGAGGCAAGCTCCCACCTAAAATTTCCTTCCTACAATAACCTAAAAGATATCCTAGACTTAAAATAATTTTTTCATATAAATATCAAACCCAAACCCCCCTAAAAATATGGTTTTATGAAATTTTATAGTACCCAAATCGATTCAGGCCAATTACGAATCGATTCGGTACCTAACAGTGCTCTTTCTCACTTTGATCCAATTCTGACATGTCACATGGAAACAATTACTAAATCTTCATACAGAATCAGAATGATGCACGATCAAAAGCCACATGAAGATAATTAAATTCTATACATGTTGGTGTCTTGAAACCCTCCAATTTGTGCAGTATGAAATTACCAAATTACCCTCGAAGTAAAAGAATATGTCTAAACTTTCCTACTCAGAAAGAAAAAAATGGCCATAACTTCCTCATTCGGTATCGAAATGATGCATGGTCGATGTCCACACGAAGATATTTTGATGATATACATGTTGGTACTTTTATACCATCCAAAATATGGAGTTGAAAATACCAAATTTCCCTTCAAGTTGCAGCTAGCGATAAAAATTTCCCAAAAAGCATCCAACTCTGTATTATGCACCCATAACAACTGAAAAATTTCCATTATACCTCAAAAATCATATAAACATTAATACTAAATGTTTTTTGGTTAACAAGAATAAATATAGGAATAACATACACGAGGGGACTAAAACATCCAAGAATAAAGGGTTCTAAATGCAATATTCATGTCCAATCAGTTGTGTTATATTATGATTACTCATTGGACTCTTAACCTAATATTAGTATAATATGAATTAGATAATTAAATTAAAAATAGTTTAAACACCTCATTCAAAAGGGAGTACCGTTTATGTGGAAGACGGATTATCACTGAGCCTTTGAGGAGTTCAAAAATAAGCTTACCACGGCACCTCTCCTTACATTACCAAATGTCAGTGTCGAGTATATGATGTTCACAGATGCATTAATCTAGGGGTTAAGAGGTGTAGTAATGCAATAGGAAAGGCTGATAGCTTATATGTCATGAAAATTAAAGCCTCCCAAGGTTAACTACCCCACTTATGATTTGGAGTTGGCCATAGTAGTATTTACCCTTCGTATTTGAAGACATTATTTTTTGGGTGAGAGTTTCACATTATATTCAGATCACAAGAGTCTCCAATATTTTTTTACTCATAGTGAGTTGAATATGAGACAAATGAGATGTCTCGAGTTTGTGAAGGACTACCAATTTTTAATTTGGTACCATCTGGGGATGGCGAGTACGGTAGCTGATGTGTTGAATTGGAGTCTTACTATTACATTAAAAGTATTGTAGGCCATACATGAGGATGATTTATCAGACATTTAGGCAGCATAGTGGAGTGCCACTGATGACTTAGATTTGTCTAATGCATTTTGGGTATAATAACCATTACGTTAGCCATACTGATGAGGGTGATACAAACACAATATTCAGATACATTCTGTAAGGAGAAGGTACAATAACTAATTTTAGTAGAAGTTCTTTCTTTCTATATCAGTTTAGATAAAGGACTGAGATTTCAGAGACAATTGGTACTTGCGGAGATTCCCAAGTTGAGGATGACAATTTTAGAAGAGGAATATGGTTCACGATTCACGATACATTCAAGAAAGGATAAAACATATCAGGACAAGCGTAGAGCATATTGGTGGATTGGTATGAAGAAGGATGTTGTAGATTTTGTGTCCAAGTGTACCACATGTCATATAATAAAGGTAGACCGCTAAAGACTAGCAGGGGAGTTACACCATTTGGAGTTTCCCAGTGGAAGTTAGAGAGTATCTCCATGGATTTCATAGTGAGATTGTTGAGGACCCAAATGGGTCTTGAATCATCTTGGGTCATCATTGATATATTAACAAAGTTGGCTCATCTCCTTCCAGTACGAGCATATTTCACAACCGAGCAGTACGCCAAAGTGTTTATAGCATAGATTATACGGCTTTATAACAAGTCGTGTGACACTGTGTCCGGCCAGGAAAACACTTTTATATCTCGGTTCTGTAGGGGTTTTAGAATGCTATGGTATTTTAGTTTAATTTGATCATGACATTTCACTCAAATGGTCAATTTGATCAAGTAAACCAAATTATAGAGGATATACTTCGGGCATGTGTGTTGGAACTCAAAGACGAGTGGGATGTAACGCCCTGACCCGAGTTTGGGTCACCGTCAGGTTAACCCCGAGTCAAGGAGTTAAATGGGGGGGGGAGCGTTGGGAGAGTCCAATTCTTATTATTTAAGAAAAACCTTTAATCGCACCATTTTATAAGGAAAAAATTACCAGTTTTAATTTGAGAAATAAGTGGTCACTAAGTAATTAGGTTGATGAATAAGGTTTATTTATGAAAATCCATTGAATTCATCAATACTTAATAAATAAGAAATAAATCATAATTGTCCCTATATTATTATAACACTTGGCCAAAGGCCCAAATAAAATGATTTAATACATTCCAAATCCAATGTTTTCAAAGAAAGTTTTGAATAAAATGACAGAGATTCTAACGACGATTATTACCTTTAGTGGACTTACTGGCATCCTTGGCAATGTCCTACTCGATGTACCTCGGGTGCAATGGGGGTTTTAACATAAAAATAAGGGGTAAGCGAACGCTCAGTAGGGTGGGAAATACTAAGATATACGTTTTCTACAAAAATACTATACATGTATAATGTATGTTAAATAATTCCGAAAACGTGTAATAATTTTTCTAGTATTAATGCAACTACCATGCCATGCGCTCGAGCGATATTCTAATACTCACACTTAACCTTTTCATACCACCCTTTACCGGGCCTAGAGATTATTTAATCATATTTTATTCCTAAGTCTCCATTTTGTCCCTTTCATTAGGTTATCTTATTTACATTTATTAAGCACGACCAAGTTCATTATCCTTTCCATTATCTTTTCTCAAAATCCTCCAATTATCCACATACTTTAACGGGCTCTGCACCATTAACTATGCTACTCCGGTCAGTGAGTTTGAGTATTTCACCCTAGGGCTCCGGGTCCTTGTTAATTAGTTTTCGGTCTCATCTAAGTCCATATTAATGTCTTTTAACATTTTTATCGATGTCCATATTATTCCATTACTTTCATCATTTTCATGCCATCTCATTCATTTATCCATTTTTCACAAAACCGACCAATAAGTTCAAATAAGGAAGTCCAACCACTAGGCCCTCTAATCTTATCAACATTACCTTTTTACCCTTCATTTATCGAAACCTTGTGAAAAGAACATTTCTTTCATCGTGGCAATAAATCGTCATCTTACATTTAAAATCGCCTTTCATGATATTATGTCCAAAAATCATACATTATCCTTTTTCTCCAAGAAAATCCCATTTCTTCATATTTCCTTTCAAGAAATATATTTAATGTCATACAGACCATTTTACAAAATGTCTATTTTACCCTTATACCTAAATATTTCATTGAATATCATTTCTTCTTCATTTTACAATATAATTAGGTTTAATATTTCCAACTTTCTTATTTCATCAATAAATCCATTTTTAATTCCACATATTTTGTCCATAAATTCTTATTATATATACTACGGTGTTTTAAGCATTATTTAGGGGGATTTCAAGCCTATAAACCCTTAAATATGCAACTAATCATGATATGAACACGGAAATATATATTCATACTTATTAGAAGCACACTATAAAGTTGAATCACTTGAGTCTGCACTATATAGGAGCCTCGACTAGTTTGGAAATGTAGATAAAATTAAGTCCCTTCTTCAAGTACATCATAGCTTCATCATGTGCTACATCATCAGTAACAAAAGATGAAGCCAAACAGGTAGAAAACCAACACACTCAACACATAGGATTGCATTTCATCTCATATTTGATTGGTGTGTGTTAATTGGGTTAAAATGAATTTTTTTACAATTTTTAGGAATTTTAAAACAATTAAAATATATTTTTAAATTAAATAAAATGGGGTTTAAATTGTTTTGGGGTTAAAATATGTATTTTAAAAGTTCCTAAAAGAGGGCTTGGGTAGAATACAAAATCGACACAAACTATTGTGGTTCAAAGTTGAATTGTTAATAATTTAAAAACATGCGCTTATAAGGCAGTTAGAGAGCTACAAATGTTTGCATGAGATTGGTTCAAATTATGTTTGTTTACACTTTCATTTGATGCACCAAATCTTAACTGTTAGATCTTATTAATTAATGACATGCATGTATTATTAGTTAATCCTTATGCATCCCATTTTAACAAATCAGCGTGAGTTATTGTGCGGTCACGTATCACCTCTTAGGGTTTCATATTCCTCACCGTTTTTTTATTAAGAGTTAGGGTTTCAAATAAAATAGTGAGAAAATATTGTGTTTATAAATAAGTTCTAAGGATCTGAGTTTTAAAGATCCAATAGGCGTTCAGATCTTGAAATATTTAAATCAAAAGAACGAGTCTAATTTCACAAGTGTAAAAAGGATTTCATATTTAGATAGTTTATAATTCAAATGATTCGTTTATAATAAAGTGTGTGTGAGTACATGCATGGCATTTTAGGCACATCACTCACTACACTGTCACCCACAAACACTAAAGTGCGTTGTTAGTAGAGAGATTTTGACTACTGAGTCGACATCGTGTCAAAGGAGAAAGGGAGAAGAGCAATGAATAAAGAAAGGACAATCCAGTTTCTTAAAGAAGTCCGAAAGGATACACAAAAGGAGTGGAATCTCGGTTAGGTATATTTCTAGACTTAGAATATGAATTGATGGTATGATTTGTTGTATTCTTGTAACCTTAAAACTGTTTACAGTGGATTTTGATTTTGGGGTGTAGAGGTCACCGTGGATGTTTCCCCAATATGGTGGGGTTTTAACGTAAAAAGTTCTTCTGTCTTGTATGTGCTTTTTAGATCTTCATTGACACATTCTGTAAATCAGACTTAGGTTTATTCTAAAACCTATTTCCAAGAGACTTAAAAAAATTGTTCAATAAACTGTTTTAGACATCTTGTGTACTTAATAAGATTTTTTGTAATAGTTTCTTCAAAATGTATTTTCGGAACTCATTAAACCTTTTAAACTTTTGTTAAAATAACATAGTGAGGTTTTTCAATTAATATTAGAGCTGCGTACTTTTAAGAACTTTTTGATCCTATACTTTGAATTTGTTCTAAAAATCTCTTATGCACAAAAATTTTGAGCATCTTGGAAATTTTTCCAGACCTCCCGCCTTTGATGGAACCAATTTTCCTTATTGGAAAGTGAGGATGATTCCTTTCATCCAAGGGACATTAGGAGATGATGTCTGGGAAGAAATTGAAAATGGATATTCACATCCAACGAAGCCTTCTGCAGAGGGTAGTACTGTAAGGATTAAAAAACTCCTCAGTGAGTTTACTAAGGAAGAAAAACTAGCCTCCTTAAGTAATAACAAATGGAAAAATTCTATATTCATGTCTATTAATGATCACGAATTCAAATGCATATCTACATGTAAGGAAGCCTGGGACACGTTAGTCACTGCTCACGAACGTGTTAAGGCTGCCAAAACTCAGATGTTAATAAAATAGTATAACACCTTACTCATGAATGAGACTGAGACCTTTGACAAATTCTATATTAGGTTGACTGATATAATTACAAAACTGCATGTAAATGGGATCACGTATGATAGGAAATAAATAGTGTAAAAAATTCTAAGGTCCCTTCCCCCTAACTTTTATAACAAAAGATATGCAATTGAGGAGATAGATGATCCATACTTGACCCCTGAACTCCTCACTAGAAAACTTAGGATTGTAGAAATGGAACTTGAGTTTAAGAAGCACCTTTCCAATAATTAGAAAAGATAGTCTAGTTCCACTGTAGTTTTTCAATCAAAATGACCTTAACGCAGCTAGTCTTGCCCAATATAGACTTGGAATCTGATGAAGACTGTGATTTAGAGAGTTTGGATAACTAGATAGCCCTTATGTCAAAAAAATTCAAGAAAATTATAAAGTTTAGAAACATTATTTCTTTTAAACAAGGGAAAGATGCATATCAAAACAACTATAATAATAGGCCTCATGAGAGAAACCATGACAAATAAAACACTGAGCAAAATAGCAGACCTGAAAGAGACTATTGAAACACTCAATGATATAGAGGAAAAATGGTCACATAACTACTAATTCTAGGGTTAAACTGAATAACTCTGCTAAGGCTGACATCAGTAAGACTTGGGATGACTCAAGTGACTAAAGAAGATGAGCCCGAGTCTTCTAACACTTTTGATTCGTCCATGCATTTCTTTGCAAAATTTATCCATTTTGATGATATGTCTCTGAACAATGTTGAACCTGATGCTATCTTGCCTATTACTGTTATGTTTGGTAATGTGATATCTACTTTTAGTTTATCTGCTCCTTGATTAGATAATACAAATGTTGTATATAATGATAGTAAGAGTTCTTCGATGATGTGTGTGAGGTAAAGTGTTCGTACTAATTACGAATTGAATGGGTGTGTTAGTTCGACAAATGAAACATTAGGGGATAACTCACACACTGCGCATAATGAGTCCAATAATGATGATTTACCTGACATTCACACACTTTACACTAAGATCCTTAAGAAGAGCACTAAACTATAAAAGATAGTAAAGGACTTAACTAAAAAGATAGAAGCATTAAGCATATTAGTGAAGCAGAATGCAGAGGACTATACAAATTAGTGTCTGGCCTATGAAATGAAAACTAAATCTTTTTTTGAAAAAATCAAAGAACTTTCTGAATAAAATGAGATTTTGGAAAAGAAATATAAGGCAACTTTGATAGAATTGGAATAATCTAAACGAAAAGTTTCAACTGTCTTCAAGAAATTTTTTAAGTCTGAAAACAATTCTAACTATTTTGAAGACTGTGTTGCATCAACCAAAACCAATTCTGAAGATAAAACTGGTTTAGGTTTTGATTAGAAGACTAAGGCACAAACTAAAACTTTTCAACATGTGCAATTCATGTCTTCTGGAAAAAGACCTGATGATCTATGTCCTGATTTTCAAGCCTTAAAGAAAGATTTTAAAAATAAGCAAAAATGGCTAGATAATTAGATGGAAAAGTGTCCAAAGGAAACTGTTGAACTAAGGCTAAGTACGTTTGCTACCTGTTAGGTAATGCGATCCCACTTTTAAAACTGTTGTAGTTAGACCTAAGGTCAATGTCCAGCAAATAGATGAGCCTCTTTTCAAAGGTTTTTAAAATATGAAAAAACCGTATATCCACCAATAATGTTCTTATTGTGATGTTTATGGACACTGTCTCGCTAAATGTTTTCAAAAATGACTGTATAAGCCTATCTATAATTCACCTATTTATAAAAACTTTAACTATTATAGGAGGAGAAGGAATAATTATGTACCTCCTGAACAACCCAATAAAAACTCTAACTATAGAAGTAGGAAAAAAAGATCTCGTGCTAAGAATAAATCTAAGAGAAAGAGTCCTAGATATGTTTCTAAACCAAAAGTTCATAAACAATTTAAAACTGGAGCTATTTGGGTTAGAAAGGTCAATATGATCGGAGATGATACTAAATTATCCAAAAAGACTAACTTTTTAGGAGGAAATGTTTTGTTTAGTGATGGAGTATTAGCTCAAATCATAGGCAAATGAACATTCCACGAAAAGGGACTCCCCATTATCAAAGATGTCCTATTAGTAAAAGGTCTAAATAATAATTTGTTGAGCATATCTCAATTATGTGACTCCAATGACACTATCACAATCTCAAAAATTGAATGCAAAATTTAAAAAAAGAATGGTGATTGTATTCTAACAGGTCACAGGACCCCAGATAACTGTTATACAGTAAATCCGGGACATGAGACCCGTAGGATTGCCAAACATGATGATAATGAAATACGACATAATCTTTTGGGTCACATTAATTATGACAATATTGGAAAATTAAGCTCTCAAGATATAGTTATAGGTTTACCTAAAATAAAACCAATTTCAAATGTTGTTTGTGGTCCGTGTTAGGAAGGAAAAATAATTAAATCTTCTCACAAGAAAGTCAAAGACATTTTAACATAAAAACTCTAGAGCTCATCCACATGGATCTTATGGGTCCTTCTCGAACTGTAATCCTTTGCGATAATAGTTACATTTTAGTCATTGTGGATGATGAAAACGCAATGTGGAACCCCGGTTTCTAATTATCTCAATTAAAATATAATTTCCTTTTTATGTAAATTCGAGAGATGCGGAAGCGTTATAAAGTGATGGTTCAACTTTAACACGACAAATTTTAATTTCTTAAAACAAATTAAAATTAAACCAAGTGAAGTAAAATTATTGAATTAATATATTCACTTAAACCAATTAATTCAATCCAAGTCCTAGAATTTGCCTAAGTCATATTTATCAATATTAGCAAATTAGGCGAAACCAAATTTTAGCAAGTGACTTGAATTAAATAAACTTTACCCAATATTTAATATAAGTCCAAATTAAATGAGTGTGATAATATAAACCAAATTTTATCTTGAGTTATCCTAAACATGCGTTCTACGTTATTTTTCAAGATAAAATTAACCAATCACACTACGCCGCGATGTACGAGGAAAAACCCAAGACGGGAAACAACCTCGGACGGCCCTAGCCACAAATCCACTAGATACGGAATTATAAGTACAAGACAGATAGACTTACAACGCACGACTCGATCCCTCTCAAGCCTCGACGCTTCTTCTTGTAGACACCTCTTCCTAGCGGATAACCTCGGAACACCACCGCGGTCTCGAAATCCACCGATAGGACTTTAATGGTCACCGTCGCCCGTACATGAAGCCTTTCTCCAAACGGGTAAAGATAAAATGAACTTCTCTTAAATTCGGTGTAGAGAAAACCGGTGCCAAACTCCAAGCAAGTTATATGTATATGAGAACTTGGAATAAACTCATTTGGGTGTAAAACTAGAGTGGTAGGTGAATTTCTCTTTGAAAATTAACACTCAAAACATGAACATTTTCCTAAACAATTTTTGCTCTCAAATTCTCTCTAAGAGATAAACTAGGTTTGAAAAGTTAGATTGGAAAATGTTATTTCTGCACATAATAAAGTCTGAAAAAATTGGTTAAAAACCAAGTGGGGAAGTGGGAGAAAAACTGCCAATAACTGTTCCCGCCTGACACCTCGTTCGAACGACATTTCGTTCGAACGAACTCTCGTTCGAACGAGACTTCTAACGACGCACCAGTATGGACTTCGTTAGAATCTCGTTGGAAACCTTGTTAGAACGAACTTTCTCGTTCGAACGACATTTCGAACGACGGACCTGTTTAGACTCGTTGGCAAACTCGTTCGAACGAAACCTGGTTTGAACGAAAAACTCGTTCGAACGACATTTCGAACGACTTCCAGAAATTTTTATAAAATTCGATTTTTTGGCCCATAAACTTTATATACTTTATGCTAAAGTTCTAATTAAATTTTATCTGAAAGTAAAACACAGTTTTTTATTAAACCTAACACCCAATAAACTTTGTTCCAAACTCCTATATATACATAATTGCATTCATACCTTGGGAGCATGGAACTATAGTTGATGACGTAGAAACGAGGCACGCAAACCGGCATATTTGATGAAGCTTTATACTCTTTGCCGCTACGTCTTCAACAAACACTTCATAGGCTTGAGAGTTTTTACAATTACATACTATCCTATGAATAAATGTTTTTGTCCGGAATTGAGCCAACACTATACATGGACTCAATTGGAAATTTGTGTCCTTACAAATCTCCCCCTTTGGCTATTCCGGGACAAAAACCAAACAAAAATCCTAAAGGGCCGTCAAGATCACTAGACTCAAAACATAACTCAAAACATCACCCACCCAAACTTGACTCAGCTCAAGGATCAAACGCTTTGCCATTAAACAATGCCACTTTAGAAGAAATCCTGCACACTTAAGCAAACTCATCAAATGCATAAGGAATATCAAAATATAAAATGCAATTAATTAATTACTCCCCCTAAATTAATTCTCCCCTTTATCAAACAAATGACATACTTAGAAAGACGTCTCCCCCTAAGATAAATCTCCCCCAAACGAAGATACGATAATAATAGGATTAGATACCATTTCTCACCCTATCATCATTCTCCCCCTTTTTGTTCAGGAATAGACAAAGGCTAAGGAATCAAAACATAAAAGCATGTTGAAGCTTAAAGTGATAAAACATGAAATCATATGGGCAATAAAAGTAAGGCAAAGACAAACATATATCATATATATATATATATAAACACATACATGACACAAAATACAATAAGTTTGCACACTCGTATGGCAAAAATGTGTCATATGGAAACGGAAGTGTAGGGGTGTGAACTAGCAACAATTAAATTTAGACCCAAACACTTAATAAACATTCACAGAGTTCTCATGTGATTGCAAACTTCATCACATTTAAATATAACCTCATGTGACAAGACAGATTGAACTCAATGAACAAACATACACAATGTATACAAGCCTAGCATGATGATGATTCTACAAACCAAATAGAGTCATGACATTAAAGACAACTAGGATAAACGGACATTGTGCAAACCGTTGATATACCATCCAATTCTCCCTCAATAGGCATATATATTCTTTTGTTTTTGAATGAATATATCAAACAAACATAGGCCGTGGCAATTGTTTTCTTTTTAATGCCAAATATACTGCTATTAGGCCTTTGGATCACGTATTTCTTTTAGATCAAATAAACAGTGGCTTACTATCGCAAAGGATCACTTAGTCCTTTCGGAGCCCTTCCCCGTGCATAGATATAGTTATCATGTTTTCATTTTTCACACAAAGCTCACATGCAACAGATTTTGACATGCACTAGTCCTCCTAGGTCATAGATATGTAGATGACTAGATTGGTAGGAGAACACCTCAAAAATCTCAAATATAACATGTGACATTAAGATGTCAAAAGAGCTCGTGCATGTGTGAAAAGAGGCATATAAAAATATAATCCATTTAAACAATTCAAAATCCAACTACTCCATAAAATATGGTAAAGAACATTTTAAGGATTGACAATCTAAACCAAAAGTTCTAGCCACATGGGAGCGTAAAAGATGGGATTCAAACACAAGTATATGCCACTTAAAGTGTGTCAAACCAAAATACACACAAAAAAAAAAAACTTTTTGAGTTTTGAAATTTTTAGCCAAAAACAAAAATATATACTCAAAAGACAAACAAAAATCATTTGAATTTTTCATTAAGCTTATATTACCAAGAGATAAAATCCAAATGATAAACAAAAATCTTTTTGTATTTTTCATTAAATGCAAACAAAATGAAGGAAATATAATACAAAAGATAAACAAGTCATAATTTCTAGCATATGATATGAAATGAGGCAATGACTAGAAAATGACTAAACAAGCATACATTTAGCATGTGAATATAGCATGAAGTACACACGCTAAAGTATGTAAACACTAACACACTCATCCTTTAGATTTAGCAATGGAGGAAGCATGTGAAAGTAAATGAGAATCAAAAAACCTATTTTGCAAGGCAACCAAGTCGGATTTCCTAACCCAAATTAATGAAGAATGACAATCTTGGGGTGTTGGAACGTTAACTACCGTGGTTACTTTACGTTGGGATTTTCTAGGAATTCGTTTAAGATCAAAACAAAATTTCCTAAGATGACCTTTTCGACCACAATGTGTACAAGCAAAAACATGTCGAAAAGATTTACCTAAGGAGTGATCTTTAAATGCATTCCTAGTAGATTCTCCTAAAACATTGGTCTTGGCTTTATGAGTAGATTTATTACAAGTATTGAAGCCTAAACCACAAGTGTCATTTTTAATTTGGACCGTTCCTAACATTTTATCTAGTTTTTCCGAACGACACTCCAAATCAAATTTGACATTACTAGAGTCTTTTAATTTATTTTGCAATTCTAAAATATTAGACTCTAATAAAACATTGCGCTCTTGAAATGCAAGAAGCTCCTTTTTCAAGGATTCCATTAAACCCCTAAGGCTATCTCTTTCGCCTTCTACATATTCTAGCTTCTCTTGAAGAGTCCTCTCACGTGTCCTAAGGTCTTCTATTAAGGCATTTTCATCAATGACCTTGCCACCCTCTCTTAAACTAGCTTCTAACTTCAAATTAGCTCTTTTCAATTTAATAAAATCTTTATAGAGTTCTTGAAAAGCATTTTGAAGTTCACTCATATTCACCTCTTCTTCATTTTCACTCTCTCTTTCTTCTTCACTCTCACTATCATCAAACACAAGAGAATCATGTACAATAACCTTGGAAGTGGCATGTGCTATCGTTTCATCAATCGATGAGGTCTCACTATCACTCACATGACTAGCCATAAAAGCCACAAAATTTTTCTTAGTGGGGGAATCGGGATTCTCTTCCTTATCACTATCACTAAGGTTCGCATTATATGAAATGGGTCGCTTACCCTCTTTCCTTAGTTTAGTGGGGCACTCAAAATCCCTATGGCCATAACCTTCACAACCAAAACACTTATTAGACTCGTCCCTATCTAAATTGTCATTACTAGTTTTAGGGATCTTCTCGGCTTTAGAAATCTTCTCGCTTTTATCATGTTTAGAAGTATCAAATTTCTTAAAATCATTTTTAAATTTATCTTTGTTAATTTTAAGAAATTTTCTAAATTTACGAGCAAACAAAGCCATGTCTTCCGAGTCACTATCACTCTCGCTCTCTACTACTTGTTTGACCTCTTTTCGGGCTTTTAAAGCAACGCCCTTTTCGATTTTCTTTTCAGTTTTAGAGGGAAACATATCTAGTTCATAGGTTTGCAAATCACCTATAAGCTCTTCTAATTTCGTAGAGGATAAAGTGGGTAAAAAATTTAAAATGGTCACTTTTGGAATAAATCTATCGGGTAAGGACCTTAAAATTTTCTTTATAACACGGTCGTCAGGTATTTTCTCTCCCAAGTTAAAAGATGAATTAACAATATCAGAAAGTCTAGTATAAAATTCATCAAAAGTTTCTTTTTCATTCATCTTGATAGTTTCAAATTGAGTGGTGAGGTTTTGGAGTTTTGAAGCTTTAACGACACTAGTTCCTTCATGAGTTAATTGTAAAATATTCCAAGCTTCTTTAGCATTTTCACATGTCATAATACGTCAGAATTCATCCGGTGTGACAGCGCTAAACAAGGCATTTAAACCACGGGAATTAAAATTAGCAAGTTTAAACTCATTGTCAGTCCATCTATCGGCGGGTTTGATAACACGTTCATTTTCAACTAAATAAGTTGGTGGGGACCACCCGTTAACAACAGACATCCAAACTCTCTCGTCGATAGATTTTAGTGCCGATCTCATACGCGCTTTCCAATACGCGTAGTTTGAACCATCAAAAATAGGAAATTTTGAAAATGGGGAAAAATCCATTTTAGCCAAAAATTTAAAGGATCTTAACGAAATAATTTATCGTTTTTGGCTCTGATACCAATTTGAAAACGCAATGTGGAACCCCGATTTCTAATTATCTCAATTAAAATAGAATTTCCTTTTTATGTAAATTCGAGAGATGCGGAAGCGTTATAAAGTGATGGTTCAACTTTAACACGACAAATTTTAATTTCTTAAAACAAATTAAAATTAAACCAAGTGAAGTAAAATTATTGAATTAATATATTCACTTAAACCAATTAATTCAATCCAAGTCCTAGAATTTGCCTAAGTCATATTTATCAATATTAGAAAATTAGGCGAAACCAAATTTTAGCAAGTGACTTGAATTAAATAAACTTTACCCAATATTTAATATAAGTCCAAATTAAATGAGTGTGATAATATAAATCGAATTTTATCTTGAGTTATCCTAAACATGCATTCTACATTATTTTGCAAGATAAAATTAACCAATCACACTACGCCGCGATGTACGAGGAAAAACCCAAGACGGGAAACAACCTCGGACGGCCCTAGCCACAAATCCAGTAGATACGGAATTATAAGTACAAGACAGATAGACTTACAACGCACGACTCGATCCCTCTCAAGCCTCGACGCTTCTTCTTGTAGACACCTCTTCCTAGCGGATAACCTCGGAACACCACCGCGGTCTCGGAATCCACCGATAGGACTTTAATGGTCACCGTCTCCCGTACATGAAGCCTTTCTCCAAACGGGTAAAGATAAAATGAACTTCTCTTAAATTCGGTGTAGAGAAAACCGGTGCCAAACTCCAAGCAAGTTATATGTATATGAGAACTTGGAATAAACTCATTTGGGTGTAAAACTAGAGTGGTAGGTGAATTTCTCTTTGAAAATTAACACTCAAAACATGAACATTTTCCTAAACAAACACTCTTTGCCGCTACGTCTTCAACAAACACTTCATAGGCTTGAGAGTTTTTACAATTACATACTATCCTATGAATAAATGTTTTTGTCCGGAATTGAGCCAACACTATACATGGACTCAAGTGGAAATTTGTGTCCTTACAGATGACTTTACTCAGTTCAATTGGGTAGCATTTTTAAAACAAAAATTTGATGCATTCCGAGAATTTTTAAAAATCCTTTTAAGAATCGAGAATGAGAAAGATACCCAAGTCAATCAAATACCTAGAAATAGAGGAGGTGAATTTAAGGACTCATGTGTAACAGAGTACTATAGTGGTGATGGTTATCAGCATGAGTTCAGTGCTCCTAAAACACCTCAACGGAATGGTGTTGCCGAGCGTAAAAATCGTATAATCTAAGAAATGGCCAGGGTAATGATACATGCTAAGAACTTGCCAAAATACTTTTGGGTTAAGGAATTTCAAATAGTGTATCACATTATCAACCAGGTCTATCTTCGAAAAAAATACCAAATAAACATCATATGAATTGTGGTATGGTAAAAGGCCAAATTTGAAATATTTTTGAATTTTTGGGAGTATCTGCTATGTTTGCAAAGATAGAGAACACCCGTCTAAGTTTGAAACCCATGGTGACAAGGCCATATTTTTGGGTTACTCCCTAAATAGTAGGGCCTATCACATTTATAATTTGCGTACCAAAGTAATTGTGGAATCGATAAAAGTGATAGTGATCAAGGATCAATTCCGTGGAAGAGTCTGAAAATAGTTTTACTTATGAATCTCCAGAGATAGTTGATCCTTTGCTAGCTGAGACCCCTGAAGTACCTAATTGGGTTTCTAAAAATCATCCCATTGATAATATTATTGGCAACTCTGATGAGCCAGTGCCTATAAGATCTCAATTACGTAACGTTGCCCATTCTGCATGCTTTGTTTCTCTAGTAAAACCAAAGAATGTAAATGAGTCACTTAATGACTCATTTTATTTAGGTTCTATGCAGAAAGAGCTCATCCAATTTAAGAGTCATGATGTGTGGAATTTTGTACCCAGTCCAGAAAAATAAAAGGGTTATTAACACTCGTTGGATTTTTAAAAATAAAATAGATGAAATTGGGATGATAGTTAGAAATAAATCTATATTAGTTGCCTAGGGCGACTCTGAAGTTGAAGGAATAGATTTTGAGGAGATCTTTGCCCCGCTCACTCGCCTTGAGTTTGTTCGCTTACTCTTGGCCATAACCTATCACTTACAATTCAACCTTTATCAAATGGATGTTAAATCTGGTTTTTAAATAGTATTTTAACGAATGAGATCTACGTTGAATAAACGAAGGACTTTATCGATCCTCATTACCCAAATCATGTCTATTGGTTGAAAAAGGCATTATATGGCTTAAATCAAGACCCTCGGGCCAGGTATGAACGCCTGTCGAACTTTTTAATCAATGAAGGTTTTCGACGTGGTGGAAATGACCGAACGTTATTTGTCAAACATTTTAACAAACATGTCTTAATTGCTAAGGTATATGTTGACGACATTATATTTGAATCTATTTCTTCATCTGAAGTTAAAGAGTTTTCAAAAATTATGCATGGGTAATTCCAAATGTCGCTTATGGGGGAGCTCCAATATTTTTTAGGTCCTCAAGTTAGGCAAAAAGATGACGAGTTATTCATATTGCAATCTAGATACGCAAATGAATTAGTGAAAAAATTCAGTTTTGATAATGTTAAAGTTGCTAGGACGCCCATGAGAACCTCTACGAAACTATCCAAAGATGCGAGTTGGAAACCGGTATATTCTACGCTGTACAGAAGTATGATAGGAAATTTAATGTATGTAATAGATTCTCGACCCGATATCATGTACGTTGTGCATGTTTGCACTCGCTACCAATGTACACCTAAGGAAAGTCACCTTATCCGTGTTAAACGAATAATCAAATATGTTAAGGAAATAATAAATCTTGGTATATGGTACACAAAGAAAACCACAAGAACAATCATAGGATACACCGATGCTAATTGGGTTAGCTTCTCTGATAACAGCAAAAGCACTTTCGACGCTTATTACTATAGCGGTAACAACTTAGTTGGATGGAGATGTAAAAAAAGAACTGCATAGCACTTTCCACGATCGAATAAGTATATATAGTGGCAGGAAGTTGTTGCTTTAAATTATTATGGATAAACCAAATGCTTAGTGACTATGGCATTAATGAAGAAAAGTTGAATCTATATTGCGATAACAAATGTACGATAAATATCTCTAAAAAACATGTTCAACATTTGCGTACTAAAGATATTAAAATAAGACATCATTTTTTAAGTGAACTTGTTGAGTCTAAAGAGTTAGAGATAAACTATTTACCCACTGAACATCAACTAGATGACTTGTTCACCAAACCCTTAGATAATTTACGTTTTTAATCTTTAAGTAAATCCAACGTTATGATTATGTTCGACTAGATATCTATCACCTATTATATCCTCAGGTTACTTTGATGCTTCTAATTGGTCTTCGAGGATATAGGGCATGGTCATTTAATAAATGACAAAAGATGCCTCCTATCTCAATTTTATGTAGGATACCCTTGAGGTGACTCATTGATTGATTTAGGTTGATAGAATGATGTTTACATTGTTTGTTATATTCTTGGTGTGTTTTGAGACAAAACGGGGGAGAGATATTTGAGGTCATAAGGACAATTATTGTAAACACTTGACTAATTCTTGATCTTTGCCATTACTTGTTGTATTAATTTTTCAGGAATCAACACCATTAGATCTACTTAGGGTATTGGTCTGTTCATAGTTGATTTATGTACTTTATGATATCTAGGAAATGGGTTAGTTATAATTTTTGTATAGGAATAAGTTTTCTTATTTTATATCCCTATGAGTCCTAGATGACTCAAAGGAGATTTTGTATCTCATTTCCAAAGGGGGATATTGAAGCACACTATATAATTGACTCACTTGAGTCTGCACTATATAGGAGCCTCAACTAGTTTGGAAATGTAGACAAAAATAAGTCCCTCCCTCAAGTACATCATAGCTTCATCATGTGCTATGTCATCATCAGCAAAAGATCAAGTGAAACCGGTAGAAAACCAACACACTCAACACATAGGATTAAATTTCATCTCATATTTGATTAGTGTGTGTTAATTAGGATTAAAATGAATTTTCTACAATTTTTAGGAATTTTAAAACAATTAAAATCTATTTTAAAAATAATTAAAATAGGGTTTAAATTGTTTTGGGGTTAAAATTTGTATGTTAAAAGTTCAAAAAAGATGTCTTGGGTAGAATACAAAGCTGAAACAAACTATTGTGGTTCAAAGTTTAATTTTTAATAACAAAAAACACGCATTTATAAGGCAGTTGGAGAGCTAGACGTGTTTGCTTGAGATTGGTTCAAATTGTGTTCGTTTACACTCTCATTTGATGCCCCAAATCTTGACTGTTTGATATTATTAATCAATGGCTTTCATGTGTCATTAGTTATTTCTTGTGCATCCCATTTTAACCAATCAACGTGAGATATTTTGCGATCACTAGTCATCCCTTAGATTTGAATTCTAAACATTGAATTAATCTCAATCGCTCATTCTCTACGATCTTCCAGACCCTTCCATGCTTAATATAAATAAATACCCATGGGTCTATATTTAAAGACTTTGGAATTTTCTTTAGTTGAGAGAAAAAAGAGAGAAGAGAGAAAATAAAAAGTGAGAAAAAGATTTAGTACAAAAACTCTACAAATATATTTTCAGAAATTTATTAAGAGTTAGGGTTTCATTTTCCTCACTGCTTTAATCTCTCTCTCAACAGCCTCACACGATTTTGGATCTCATTTCTTTTTAGAAATTTGTAGATCTAAAATCAAGTGATACAGTTCCTGTTTTAGGTCTTAGGCTATTTTTGATATCTTGTTTGAGAAATCATAATCTCTTCTTGGATATTGTTTGTAAAAAGTTTTTATAACCATTTTAATCCAACATCTCTCATTTTTGAAAAATTGAAATTATGAATTACATGTTTCAGATCTGAGAAATTTATAACTTCAAAAAATTGTGTTTATAAATAAGTTCTAAGGGTCTGACTTTTAAAGATCCAACATTCATTCAGATCTTGAAATATTTTTATGAAAAGAACGAGTCGAATTTCAAAAGTGTAAAAAGGATCTCATATTCGTCTGTAATTAAGTGTGTGTGTGTGAGTACATGAATGGAATTTTAGGCACATGACTCACTAAACTATCACCCATAAACACTAAAGTGTGTTATTGGTTGAGAGATTTTGACTACTGAGTCGACATCGTGTCAAAAAAGAAAGGGAGCAGAGAAAGGAACAAAGAAAGGACAATCCAGTTTCTTAAAGAAGTCAGAAAGGATACCCAGAAGGAGTGGAATCTCGTTAGGTATATTTCTTGACTTAGAATAGGAATTTATTGTATGATTTGTTGTATGCTTGTAACCTTTGAATTATTTATAGTGGATTTTGATTTTGTGGCGTAGCGTTCACCATGGATGTTTCCTTAATTAGGCGGGGTTTTACCACGTAAAAAATTTTGTGTCTCTTGTATGTGCTTTGTAGTTCTTCATTGCTACGTTCTGCAGATCAGACTTACATTTGTTCTAAAACCTATTTCCAAGAAACTTAAAGAAATTGTTCAATAAACTGTTTTACACATTTTGTGTACTTAATAAGATTTTTCATAATTGTTTCTTCAAAAAGTATTTTTGGAACTCATTAAACTTTTTTAACCTTTGTTAAAATAATATAGTGAGGTTTTTCATTATTTCCTCTTTGTTTCAATATTAAAATGCCATTTGTTCATCGAAAGCCATTTTGAACTTAGTTTTCATCCAAAATACCATTTTTGCTATAAAACCTTTAAATAAAGATACTTGAACATATTTTTGCAAAATAAAATGTTCTAGCATGCATGATAATATCTTTTAATCTTCAAAACACTTGGAGGAAAATTCTACCTTTAATTTGAAGAGGAGAAACTAAAAGGGGTGACTTGAAGGCTCCTAAGAAACTCCAAAGTTCCAATAAAGCTCCAACTTCTTTAAAAGAGCTCCAACAAAGGATTCTTTTACCTAATTTCTTCCTCAACTTGGCTTGAAGTGGGTGTTTTAGTCTTAGCTTGGGAAATGCTTCGGATGGAAGGGGAAACCTTGGAAAATGGTGGAAATGAGTGTGTAATGGGAGAGTATAGCTTTAGAGAGAGATAAAGCTCCTAAAATTTTATGGAAATGTCCTTTCCATCCTCTATTTAAAATCACAAACACTTAACCCGTTACCCAAGGGTTAAAATCATATTTTGATTTGAGTCATTGATATCTCGACAACTCAGCAAATCCAATGCTCCACGGCATGACAACACATTAAAATGTGTATGAATTTTCGATATTCATCCGGTCATTCGAACGACTTGGACCTCATTCGAACGAGAGTTTTAACGAGGTACTAATGAGGGTAAAACGTAGGTAAAAAAGGATAAGGTAATCCAAGTTATTCAAATGTTGAACTACTCCTCGTTCGAACAAGAGCACTCCAATGAGATTCCAGAGAACGATGGTAATCGAACAAGTCCTAGAAGTTAGAAGATCGTTTGAACCTCGTTCGAACGACATGCCATTATCATTTGAACGACATGGACTCTTGTTTGAACGACGACCAAATTTCTACATCTTAACTTAAGGCCATTAAATCCCCAATTTAAATTGCACGAAGGCCACAAGGATAGCTCAAACTCAACATCCATTCATAATATACAATTCATGGCCCAAGGGCATATTAAGTACAGGGAAAAAGTATAAATCTTAGGCACGGGTTTTATATTCTTTCCTCACTTCCCTAGGAGATTTCATCCCCAAAATCAGAACAACCAAGCTAAGTAAAGAGTTCGGGGTGATTCTCATGCATCTTTGAATCGCGCTCCCAAATTTCACCCTCAACACCTTAAAACTCTCAGAGAACCTTTACTAAGGGAATGGACTTATTCTATAAGACTCTATACTCGCGGTCCAAAATGGACACAGGTCACATCGAAAACATAACATCTTCCTATAACTTAATGCGATTCCAGTAAATGATGTGTCGGGGGTCATGAAGATACTTCTTCAATATAGAAACATGGAAAACATTATGAACTTGAGACAATTATGGAGGTAGCGCGAAGCGATATAATACATCCCCAATTCGTTTCAGGATCTCAAAGGGAATAATATATTGAGGAGCAAGCTTCCCTTTTTTATCAAACCACTGACTGCTGGACCTAGCTCTAACCTTCAGTATCACATAATCACCCACCTCAAACGAGAGAGGTATCCGCCGATTATCAACATAATTCTTTTATTGAATCTAAGATGTCATGAGCCTCTATCGAATTGCTCAAACTTTTTCGATCATTTCTCTGATCAGATCCGAATTGGTGAGATGCTTCTTACCCACCTTTGCCCAATAAACTGGAGAACTGTACAACCTCCCATAAATAGCTTCACAAGGAGCCACTTCGATTCTTGATTGGTAACTGTTGTTGTAGGAAAACTCTGTCAGATGCAGATTCTTCACCCAACCACCCTGAAAATCAAGCGCGTAGTCTCTTAATATATCTTCTAAGGTCTGGATGGTTTGTTGTAATGGCTATTTTGTCTTAGGGTGATACGTTGTACTCATGCTCAATTAAATACCAATTCTAGCTAAAAATTCTTCCAAATTTGGGACACAAATTGGGGATCCATATTCATGACAATTAAGAGAGGAACACCATGAAGTCGGACTATCTCATGAATATACAACCTTGCCAATTAGCCATGATGTCCATGACCTTCATCGATAAGAAATGTGCGTATTTCATGAGGTAATTCACTATAACCCATATTACATCATGACTACGCTTGGACCGAGGTAAGGCTGTGACAAAGTCCATCATGATATGCTCCCACTTCCATTCTTCTATAGTTAGTTGTTACAACAACCCTACTGGCCTCCTATGTTCTGCCTTCACTTGCTGGAAGGTGTAGCACTTGGATACATAGGTTTCCACATCCCTCTTCGTATCGGATCACTAGAAATCTCTGCATAATCCTTATACATATTTGTATCACCGGGATGTATGCTAAAGAGCGAGTGATGGGCCTCTGCCATCACCTTATCCCGAAGTTCATCAATTATTAGGAAAATCAACATGCCCTTGTGCTGCACACCATAATCCGTGTCCATGATAAGAGTATCGAACACTTCATTTCTCTGAATATGGTTACGATAATGTGCAATCTTACGATCACATGAAGGGTCATCTAGAACATTTTACTAAATGAGTGGCCTAGCCACCACACCCTAAAGGTACGCCTATCATATTCCGTTGGACATGCAGATCAAACTTCTGTAGTTCATTGAAATCTTTGCTCGATAACATTTCATCACTTAGAGAGTAAGGCTAGACTTTCAACAGAGAGCATCGACCACCACATTGGCCTTGCCAGAATGATATACTAAGGAGAAATCGTAGTATGCCATCAATTCCATCCATCTTTTCTGAGGAAGATTGAGATCACGCTGCATGAAAATATACTTGAGGCTCTTATGATCAGAAAACACATCAAACCGTTCCTCGTATAGCTATTACCTCTAGTTTTTAAGTGTAAACACCATAGAAACTAAATCCAAGTCATGTGTGGAGTAGTTCCTTTTATTCACCTTTAGCTTACGGTATGCATATGTGACTACCTAACCATTCTGCATCAATCCTGCGCTGAGTCCTGACCCAGAAGCATCACAACACACGGTCTAACCCCTTTTGCACTCTAGAATAACAAGAACGGGTATAGAAGGTAGCCTAACCTTTAACTCATGAAAGGCCGACTCATAATCCTCGAACCACTCAAAGTACACAACTTTTTGATTCAACACGGTGAGGGGCAATGTGCCCTCGATAAGTCTTGTATAACCTGTGGTAGTAACTAGCTAAACCTAGGAAACTATGCATCTTTGTGATTATTTTTGGACTATCCTAACTTAGAAAGTCCTCAACCTTGGAAGGATCAATGAAAATTCCCTCGCTGGAAACAACATGACCAAGGAACTTGACTTCATCCATCTAAAATTCACACTTGCTGAATATGGCATATAACTTGTTCTCCTTAAGCACTTGTAACATCATGTGAAGGTGCTCCTTGTGGTCTACATATGATGCTAAGTAAACCAATATATCAACCATTAAGACCACTACAAATTGGTATAAGTAAAGGCGATAGATGTTGTTTATCAAGTCCATAAACGTCGTTGGGGCATTAGTTAAGTCGAAAGGCATCACTAGAAACTCATAGTGCCCATACCGAGTCCAAAACGCTGTCTCAGGAATGACCTCCTCTCTGACACACAACTGGTGATAATTAAACTGAAGGTCAATCTTCAAAAACCTACCTTCCCCAAGCAACTGGTCGAACAAATCATCAATACGGGGCATAGGTACTTATTCTTTATTGTTATCCTATTAAACTGTCTGTAATCTATTTAAAGCCACAAGGAGTTGTCCTTTTTCTTAGCAAAGAGGACTAGAGCTCTCCAAGGGGATACACTAGGGCGAAATAAACTATTACTTGTAAACTTATCTAACTAAACCCTTAGCTCCTGTAATTCCGGCGGAGCCATTTTGTAAGGTGGTATAGAGATAGGTGAGACACCTTGATGCACCTTTATGGAAAATTCCACCTATCAATGTGGAGATAAGTCAGGAAGATCACCTAGGAACACATCGGGAAACTCTTGCACTAATGAGTTATCTAACAATATACTACCCAGCTCATCCTGGGCGAACATGATGTTGTACCAACCAATGTACCATTTCTAATCACGCATGGTGGAAAACTTACAAGGATAACTAACGTCCTGCTCGCTACTCAAGTGATGGCGAGACTCGTTTAGAAGATATACTGAGACACTATGCCGATGGCATTTGATGATAGCATCAAAACTACATGATAGCCAATCCATATCGAGGATCACCTCAAACCCATCCATGTCTATGAGAATCAAGTTATACTCTAGAATATAATCTCTAGCCACAACCATGCAACTATGGCAGACCCTATCAATAACTATACCATCGTCGATCAAAAGTCCTACGAAGATAGGAGGGTAAAACTGATCTACCTCTAATCCCAAATTGAATGCTAATGAGCTCGAGATAAATGAATGTGATGCGCTGAATCAAAAAGTGCCTTTACCCATATGCTGACCAAAATAATCATACCTTCCATTACGGAGGGATCACCAAAAGGTGCTACAAATTATGACATGGCATAGGGGCATCAAGGGTTAAACCTGCTGCTCTGGCCGTCGGGCACCTGACCTGGCCCTCTGCTATTCTGCCCCTGAACAGGACGTGAATCTTCCATGCTATGCCTCACCGGCTAGTGATAACCCAAGGAAAACTAATTATGCTATTGGGTGGGACCCATGTAGCTAGAACTCTTGCCCAGTACATAGTTGACAGTCAATTGACTACCCTATTGATTACTCGAAGCTCTCTGCTGGAAATCCCACTTAATGTGTTTGGGAGACCCACATGAAAAATAAGTCCTCTCAGTAGGGGCCATGGGGCTCTGGTCGCTGGTACACTGGAAGATGATGAACTAACCCCCATGGCAGCCTTCAGCTTTACAAAGAAGCCTCGAGGCCCCCCCTTGAACTTCTTACGACCGCTGCCCTGGCCTCCCTCTTCTTTTTCCTAATAGCCTTGCCATCCTCTTCCTCTAACTCAATCTTGATGGCCTTATTCACTACGGTTCTGAAGTTTGGAAAATCCAAACTAGCCATAATCCACCGAATACCGAGGTTAAGGCCCTTGACAAACAACCTTGTCTTTTCTGCCTCATCCTTCTGCACAACATCCATATACTTACACAAACTCTCAAATCTGACATGGGACTCATTCACCGACGTCTTACCCTAAATTGAATTAAGGAATTCTTCCTTCTTAGAATCTTTAAATGACTGGGAAAGTACCAGTCTATGAATGCAACCCTGAAGTCGTCCTAGTCCATAGTCTGTGTGACACTGGCGGAGTAGGCGCTCCATCAGTGTTGTGCTTACTCTGTGAGATGGAAGGTCGCTATCTAAACTTTATGACCAGATGGAATATCAAGAATATTCGTGATGAAAGTGAACTCATCAAGCCACTCTTCTGTAGCGTCGGGTCCAGCTGCCCCGCTAAAGGTGGGTGGGTGCAGCCTCTTTAACTCCTTCATAATGGAGGCCAAAGTAAAGCTCTCAACCATTCCACTATGATTTGACCTTTATTAGTGCAAGAGGGAGTCTACAAGCTGATGCACGGCCTGCTCCATGTGTCTAAGCTTATTGTTCCCTAATCTGCTATCCCTACCACGACGTGTAGTCATCTGCACAAGAAAGGAGAGTTCAATATACAATGATATGAAATGAAAGCGACTGCGGAAGTGATTAATTTAAACAATAATTAAAGACGTAACTATAATGGAAAAGTATAGAGGAAGCGTACTAAGAAAGCATAAACACTCCGTCAAACTCGATAATCCTATTTCTTCAATACCATTTGTGATGCCCTAACCCAGGTTTGGGTCACCATTGGGTCAACCTGCATCGAGGAAATGAGTAAAAGGGGGAGGGGGAAGTTGAATTCTTATTATTTAAGAAAAGTCCTTTAATTGCACCATTTTATAAGGATTAAATTACCGATTTTAATTTGAGAAACAAGTGATCGTTTAAGTAATTAGGTTAATTAACAAGGTTTATTTATGAAAATCCGTTGAATCCATTAATGCTTAATAAATAAGAAATAAATCATAGTTGTCCCTGTATTATTACAACACTTGGTCAAAGTCCCGAATAAAATGATTTAGAACATTCCAAATCCAATGTTTTCAAAGACAGTTTTAAATAAAACAACAGAGCTTCTAATGAAGATTATTACCCTCAGGAGCCTTACCAGCGTCCTTGCTAATGTCCCTACCCAATGTACCTGGGGTGGGGTGGGGTTTTTAACATAAAAATTCGGGGTGAGCGAATGCTCAGCAAGTGTGGGAAATACTAAGCTATATGTTTTCTACAAAAATACTATACATATACATGTATTTTAAACAATTCCAAAAATATTTAACAATTTAGCTAGTATTTATGCTACTACCATGCAATTCACCCAAGCGATGTGCATGCACACTTAACCTTTTCACACCACCCCTTTACCGAGTCTAGAGACTATTTAATCTTATTTTATTCCTTAGTCTCCATTTTATCCCTTTTATTAGGTTGTCTTATTTACATTCATTAAGCACGACCAAGTTCATTTTCCTTTCCATTATCTTTTCTCAGAATCTTCCAATTATTCGTATACTTTAACGGGCTCTACACCCACTAAAGTAGGGTATAGGTGTCGAGCCCGCATACTCATGCCTTATATTCCTTTTATTGGTTATGTCAGATTTTATATTTGGGTCAGTTACTCTTTATTCACTATTGGCATGTCTTATGACAGTGATAGTAGGGTTCTATTACTTTATGATGGATTTGGTGTCAGAGTATTGTGGTTCACTCATTTATGTTCAGTTATTTACATTGTACATTGCGTTTCATAACCAGTCATGCTCATAATGATATCCAAATGTTTAGACTCCTATTTTATATATTTTAGACCTCATTAGTCTAGCTTAAATTTTATTCGGTGTCACAGGGTCAACGTTGGCCATATATTTATAGGTGGATTCAGACTTGCATTTTTTCCCCTTTACCATGCCTTATGCATGGACAGATCTAGGCATTGTTGTGACAATCGTTAATCAATGACGGGATACGACCTACACGTTTCATTTTCCTTTCCCCTGGGGAAATATGTTTCACACCATTGGACTTCACGATGCTCATAGGATTAGAGGCGTAAAGGGAAAGATTGTTCCATTCAATAATGAGAACGAGATATTTCAGTATGCGAGTTAGTATCTCCCTAGGATGAGGAATGAGGATATCAGGTCTAACATTGTTCAGAAGAATTATCTTATGAGGACGAGGAAATATGTCATGTAATAAGTGTTACCCGATGAGCAATGGGGATCCATTAAGGCATTTTTGTTTTGTACACTCGGTCAGTTTTTCTTCAGAACTAGCAAAGTTCCCATCATAGTTGGTTGTTGGCTTCATTGACTCACCAGGAAAATTTTGGTGATTTTAAGTAGGGCGGTGCTATCATGGTGTAATTTTACACTGGGTTAGATATGGTATGTCAACAGTTACTGACACGAAGATTCCCATTTGAGGACGCGGACAAACAACACTTGGATCCTTCAAGTAAATTAAATTCATTTAGTTAGTTGCATTCATGTAATATCATCTAATGCATTTAGTTAATCATTGTTATAAATTTATTTTGTAGTATTGGTCGTTCGAGTACCTTCAATGCATGCGACCTCTGTTGGCTGAGGAACATGCTAACAATGATGATTTCCCATGCACTCAATAATGAAGGCGGGAGAATAGGCAACATGTTTTGTGTGAGATACACCACAACCTCATTATGAATCGTGGTGACCTGCAGGTGATGGGAGCCCAAGTTGTGGTGTGGAACCTTGGGTTGAATAACCAACACAATGTTATGGATGAGGTGGTGCGGTCCCATATCACGACGGGGAAAAATTCGATTTTCTCGGTCGGGGGCGGTATTCATGTATGGTTTTTAGGGTACCATTGTCAGCATCAACACATTGTATTTTTAGTGGTCCCATTTACTCCTTCAATCGACATGGGATGCTAGCACGTCCACCCCAACATCTCACATCCCCATCAACTGCCCTCAACCCTCAATTATGTGGATATGCCTTTGGACTACTTTGTGTTACCATGAGTGCACAATTTATTGTAATAAAGATGTGCAAACACCATTCGATTCCATAAGGAAATACGATCATTTAACTTACAACTCTCCAACTAGGCATATTTTGTGATTTAATTTGAGATATATAAAAAACTAACAACTTAAATGAAATAAAATAATATAAGCAAGAACAAGAGTTATAAAAAATATGAGAGGATACTGCGACATTGGATTCGTTTATCACTTTTAATTAGCATCACACATTAATTTAATTACATTTTCCCAATTTCATAACTTGAAATGCAACGACTCTCGCCACGTACATTCCAAAAAATATAACATTCTACGTCCAAGGAAATATTTTTTACTTCTCTTTTAAGACGACTTAAACCCATATTCTGTGTGATATCATTTAACAAAATAAAAGTATATCTCATTAAAAAGTACCCACACATAAACATATAATCAAAATCAATTATTAATTTCGAAGGTTAAAACATTACTTGCGCAGGATTTCAATGCATACTAGATTTTTATTGCAATTCAAACATGTCAGAAAATTCCTCGAAATTAAATCATCATACAAAGTTAACTAAGCATTATAAATTTTACAAATTCCTAGCGAAATATTTAAACTAACATCATACTATTGAAACTAAACATGCAAGAAGAAATAATAATTTTCATTCATAATTACTTTAGGTCCCGAACTCCATAATATCTTTTAAATAATACAACTTCACAATATTCTCAATAACGTTCTCTATCTAATAATTTAATATTGACAATGATTTCTGACTAAAAAATCTTCCCTTCAAACGGTGGGGTGACCCTTTATATATATGTATTTGTTACGGTATAATGGATAGAATTTTGAATTTTAAATTGGTGAGAATGGATTTTACAATGAGGTATGGGAGTCCGTGAAAGTGTTTGGGCCGAAATTTGGTGATATGGGTTAAATGGTTGGTTTTCCATGTTCCAGGGATCAAAAGAAAAGTATTTTTGACTCATTTTACTGTGATTTTTGGTTCCTATAAACGTGACTTGCCGTGTATTGCATAATATTTCTTCAATTATCTTCTTCTTCTTCTTCTTCTTCTTCTCCTTTTCACCCCAAGATTTTTCCACATTTCCTTTTGCACAATAATTCCTAGAGCCCCTACAAAACAAATAGTTAACACTTTTGACAAATATAAGCTTAAAACATATATAAAATGACCAAAATGTCCTTTTTGCTTATAATTCCATCTCCGGCCCTAATTTTTTTCTTCTTGCAATTGTCCCTTCATTTGATAAAATTACTAACGTTATTTATTAACTAGCATGTAACCCGCACGATGCACGAGCGTTTATTATTGGTATTCATAAACTAATTATTATAAAAATAACTCGCATAAACCAATTTTGGATGGCAAAAAAAACCTTAATATATGAAATGAAAAGGTTTTTTTATTTCATATATTAAAAAGCAATAATACATACCATCGTATGAATTCAATAATTCCACAACCACCAAAGCCATGTTTATGAGAGATATTATTTACCAAATACTTCCATAAAAATCCTTAATTATCTTTATCAGATAATCAATAAACCTATATTTTACTTACATAAACTACGGCTTTAAGTCTACATCAGTTACAAAACATGCCATAGTAAATAAATAAAAACTAAAAATAACAAAATTAACGCAGCTAACACCGCCCTAAAAAATAAAAACACACATGTAACGAAGAAGTCTATTTCTAGGTTGATTGTTTGTTTGACAATCCGACCTTCCCATTAAAAATTTAGGAAAGAAAGCAAAAAAGTAAACAAATTCAGGGCATATGTAGCCCCAAAAGTCTTCTTAAAATAGTGGTGGGATCATTTTTCTTCATTAAAAGGCCGGTAAAGGAACAAAACTCAGAGGCGATGAGTCAAAAAAACCTAATCTAGTATAAAAATCCACCACGGTAGCGTTCTTCAACACCATATTTGGCTCCGTACCTAACCGAATCCCAGATCTTAGCCCAAAATCAAAATCAAAACCATCACTACCATAGTTATCACAAAACAAATCGCAAATCCACTCTCTCTATCAAAAACCCATCACCTCTTTCAAAACCAATCGGAAACCCATAATCTCTTTCAAAACCAATCGAAAATTCACTTTCTTAGTTAAAAACTAGTTGAAAACCCAACTTTCTCAGTATCCCTTGAAAACCCACATCTTTCAAAATTGTTTTTGTGTGTGAGTTAGAAACAGAGAGGAGAGAGGGAGGAAACCCACCAGAAAATTCAGTGCATATTTCAATCAAACTTGCTTGGGAGAGAAGGAGCCAATTACATTTGTAGAGTGAAGAAAGATAAGAGATGCGAATCCAAATCATTTTTGAGGAAGTAAGGGAAGAGAAAGCAGAGACGAGGATCCAATTAGCTTCATTTGGTGGAGAGAAATAAATTTTGGTTAACTGCCTTTTGATTACCCAATATCATAAAAGAACTTTTTAATTAAATTTATATATTAATCAGAATTTATACCTCTAATACTATTGTATTAGAGATATATCATAGATGATTGAATGAGCCTAACCATACCTAGATTTAAGCATATTTTCTACAAAAATATGGATCGTAAAATACTCCAAAACCTAAATGTTGCTAGTCCTCGAGCAAAATTTAGAAAAACTAACTCACTTTCGTAGGAATCACGGTTGCACTTAGCATATGCAACAAGACGTTAAACCCCTACTTTTACCTAGTGGACAAGTGTTGTTTCGTGAGGGTTTGTAGTGAATATACCCTTAGAATTCAAAAAACACGAATTTGTTTACAAAAGGTACAAAAGTAACACAATTAAGATTTAATGCCATCATATAAATACAATAGGAGTTCATGTATCAATATCGACTTATCGTGCGTGTGTAACCAATATAACCGTCCATGTAAAAAGATTTTTTTTTAAATTCTTTAATCGAAAAGTTTATCCGATTCAATTTCCCATAGGATGCTCTCATAATCTAACACTCAAAGATAAGCAATATTCAATCGGTATATGTGATTTAAAAAAGTGATGGAGGATAATTTCAAGTTCACATATACATTATCAAAAAATGCACCTTAAGATTGATTTGTACTTTCGATTTAGCTGTAATGTAGGCTCGGTTTTGGGCTAGAAACAAAGGCTATTAGGAGCTCAAAAATTTATGTGAATACAACGGTTTCCGTAGTTTTAACTTTGGGGCACCTTTTCCAACTATTCATTTTCTTATTTTGTTCTCCAATATTTTTGTTTTGTGCATAATTTGTCTCAAAATTTATTTCCTTTTTTTTCTTTTCACACATCATTTCAGCCATTATACTTCCTTTTTGGCCATTCCTACCATAATTTTACCCTTGCATTCTAGGAGATTTGGAGTTATGTAGGAATATAGGTTTCAAATGAAAGGTTTAATTTTTTTTTGACTAAAATTGGCTTAAAATTGAATAGTGTTAAGGGTCGACTAAGGCTTAATTTTTGGGTTTCAAAATGATGGCCTAATATCATTTCCCAACTTTAGTTAAGTTACTTACATGTCTCAAGTTGATTACTTATACTTGTAGTGCTTAAGATTCACATTTTTATTTTAGTTTTCAGTAATTGAACAAAACAAGAAATAAGAGATCATCAACGATGTACACACTAAAAGAAAATTGAGCTAAATTTATCTCGGGATAGATTTAACTATCATGAAAAAGATAAATAGCAAAATTCTCATTGGGTTAAAATCTCCACATTTATTTGTTAAGTTTATTAACTTTTGCCTTCTTTTCCACTTTCGATCATATTATATAGATAAGGCGTAAAATTTCCATGAGGTGAGATATCCGTGAACTAATTTCATGTAGAGAAATCATTTCAAAGCTTAATTACATTGAAAAAAATTATTTTTTTTAAACAAATTCATTTTTTTGGATTTTTATAAGTAAAACGGAGAAAATGACCCCAATACCCCCAAACATAAATTTTACATTATCCTTAATGTAAAAGAAAGACTTATAAAACGTAGGAAAATATGAAATGATAATAACGTATCTCGAGACTTCTTCATAAAAATATGATATCTCCGGAGTAAATTTGAAAATTCCTTAAAACAACACAAAGACTATGATATGACAATAATGACCTATTATTTATGCTTTATCCTTAGTATATGGGGTCTTGGAGAAGAACGTTTTCCATTTCCCGATCGCTTATTTTAAATTGTGGCTTTAGCTGCTGACTAAATACTTAAAGATAATTTGAGTGTGCTGGGTTCTCTATTTTGACGACCCTATATGGGTAGAATATTTTAATGATTATATGGCCAAACCATTGTGACCTTAACTTCCTAGGGAACCGATGTAATCAAGAACTTTACAAGAGAAATTTTTATCTCAGTTTGAGCGACTTCCGAAGGATGGACTTCTCATGGAACTTTTTTGTTTCTCATTGTATACTTTTCATTTTCGTGTGCATCATGCCTAATATCCTCTAACTCATTGAGTTGTATTTTTCATACCTCACCAAAAATAGGTAAGTAGAAGTTAAATGTTTTGATGGCCCAATATGATTTATGCTCTAGTTCTACCAACAAATGGAAGGAATTACCAGAGGAAAACTTGTGTGGAGACATTCCTAGTATCATTTTGAAAGCAGTGCAGTAAGCCCACACAACATTTAATAACCTTAAGAACGAGTACTTTTCGTTCAATTTTACTGTCTTCTCGAGTACTTACTTCATACGCCTATTTGAAACTTCTACTTTGCCATTAGTTTGTGGATGGTAAGATGAGGCTACTTTGTGGGGGACGGGATACTTTCTCTTAAGCTCTCGAAGTCCTTATCATTGAACTAGGTTCCTTGGTCATTTATTAAGTCCCACGACATGCAAAATGAGAAAATATATTTTCTCGCATGAATTTGAGCACTATATAGCGATCATTGTTTTGCACGGTATGGCCTTAATCCATTTAGACACGTAGTCTACCGATAAAATGATGTCGAGATTATTGTAAGACTTCAAGAAAGGTCCCATGAAGTCGACACCCCGATAGTTGAAGACTTATATACTCAATATGTGATGAGAAGCATCATATTTCTATGGGTAATCTTTCCTAAACGTTGACAGCAGTTGAAACCCTTATAATACTCGTATGCATCTCAAAAGATAGTTGACCAATACTGATCGCATTGAAGAATCTTCATCGCGGTCTTCTTGTCAGGAAACTGAACTCCATAAGCATGGCCATGGAAGAAGGTGATAACGCTTTGAATATCATTATCCGATATATAACTTCAGATGATCTGACTGAGGGTCGCCCCAAAAGAATCTATTCGCCTTCACTACTAATTTGGATTTTCGTTACTTAGGCATTGCGAGGGAATCATGCATTTATCAAGATAGTTCTCTATGTCAGCATATCATGGTAGTTAAGAGACGAGCATTAGATGCTCATGGGGGAACTACTCACAGAGTTAAAAAAGGTCCATGGTGGACTTAGGGTTAACCTAGGGAAATGGTCTGCCACTATATTTTTCCATCCCTTTTATCTCTCATCTTAAGATTTAATTCTCGAAGCAATGTGATCCATCATATAAGTCAGGCTTTAGCATCCTTTTTAGCTAAAAAGGTGTCGTAGGGTTGCGTAATTGGTGAATATTATGACTTTTGATCCTATAAAGTAGGAACAAAACTTTCATAGCGAAAATATTATGATGTATAACTCTTTCTCAGCGGTTCATTAGTTCATCTAGGCATCATTTAGAGTCATACTAGCATATTATATAACGTGCGGGTGGTTGCATAATCGGCACGCAAGTCATTTATTTCTCAAGCCACTTGAAGACTTTTAGGCATTCCTCGATAAAATCAAAGGGCACCTCCTTATAAAAAAGATATCACAAGGGGAATGCAATCTTTTTAAAATCCTTAACAAATCTCCAGTAGAAACTAGTGTGTCTCAAGAATGATCAAACTTCATACATGGTTTTTCATGGCGGGAGATTGGAAATGAGATACATTTTAGCCTTATCTACCTCAATACCCTTTTTTGAAATTATATGCCCTAGCACTATGCCTTGCTTGACCATAAAGTGACATTTTACCAGTTTAGCACATGGTTATTTTTCTTGCACCTCTTCAAGAAGAGGGTGAGGTGGTGTAGGCACTCGTATAAGTTAAGCATGGAGACATAAATATCGCCCATAAAGACATTGAGATATTATTCAACCATGTCAGAAAATATGCCCATCATGCACCTTTAAAAGGTGGTGAGTGAATTATATAGCCCAAAGGGCATGTGTTAGTAGGAAAACGTAACGAATGGACATATGAACGTAGTATTTTCTTGGTCTTCAAGAGAGATCGTTATTTGGTTGTATTCAAAATAATTGTCAAGGAAAGAGTAATAGGGATGTCCCACTAATCTTTCTAACATTTGATTGGTGAAAGAAATGAGAAAATTATTCTTCCATGTGATATCATTTAACTTTAACTAATAGATGCACAAGTGCCAACCAGTATGTATCCTGGTGGGTACTAATCCATCATCATCATTTTTCATCACGGTAACACCATATTTCTTGGGTATAACCTCCATGGGATTGACCCATTAGTTGTTAAAAATGGGGTAAATCATACTTGCATCAAGAATATTCTTGGATGACCTCTTTTATATTAGGATTTACCCTTCTTTGTGCTTCAAAGGAGTTATTATATTGTCTTTTAAATGTTTCTTATGCATGCACACCGAAAGACTAATTCTTTTAATACCAATTATGGTCCATTCAGTAGCTTCTTTGTGTTCCTTCAGAACACGAGCAATTTACCTTTATGTTCTTCTTCCAAATTAAATGTTATAATAAAAGGCAAGGTATTAGCAAAAACCTATAAATGAACGAGTCAGGAGATTGTTCCAATTCAATCTGAGGTGCTTTATTGACAGACGGCGGGGTATGTGACACATGGGGTGGTAGAGACTCAAGTTGGGATCTCCATTTTTTGACGTCTATAATGGGGGGGGGGGGGGGGGGGAACATTGACTTATTCGATAGACTTATCTATGTCAAAATTGGACCCAAAAAAGGCAAGTCATGCCTCTAAAGGGTCCCCGTTATATGTCTTCTCGAAGGTTTCTTAGACGACCGTGTCAATTAATTTGATGGTGGATGAATCATTACCATCCAGTGGTTTCTTGTCTAAGTTTAACACATTCAAATCCATTAACATGTTTCCAAAAGATATGTCCATCCGACCACCATAAAACCTAATGATGACATCCGAGCTAGCAAGGACGGGACAATCCCAAATTCATGGGATTTTTCTAACAGGGTTTTCACTTATTGGGTGTCCATTACGACAATGCCGACAGGGAAATTAAAATATTCCACTTTTATTAGCACGTCTTAAATCATTCCTATTGGGATTTCCACGGAGCGATTGATTACAGACAACATAATCCTATTGGGCTTCAACTTCCCTAAACCTAACTTCTCATAAACATTTTATGGAAGGAGGCTCACACCCGAATCTAAGAGTATCCTCGAAATGATGATCATATATCTTGATCGAGATCATCGAGGTCCCAAAATATTTTAATTTGATATGGGTCCTGCATGATATAACCGATCTTATTTTCTAGGCAAGAAATGCCTTCTTCGGCACGTTGATAGTCTTTTTAAGGTACAGAGGTCCTTTAAAAACTGATCATAAGATGGGACTTACTGAATTACCTCAAGTAGTGGGATATTCATTTAGACTTTCTTAAATATGTCCATCATCTTGCTTATTTGTGCCCTTTTCTTCTGTGGGGAAAATCTTTGAGGAAACAACACTTGGGTGACATAAGTCCCTAAAGATAGCTTGAAAGACACGTATATGAGTGGCTTGACTTCATCTATTTTCATGATTCGGTGGGGGGTCTTTTTTCTCCTCGACTTTTTCAGTTTCTTTTTTGGTCAACTCTTGGATCTTATTGTCTACATCCTTATTGGAACTAAGTGTGATTATAGCTTTGATGTGATCTTGTGGTTAGGATAAACCAGAAATATCTTTCACGACATATGGTTTTGACTGACTCGGGAACTTCCATTTGTCTCTCTCATTAAGGATTTGGATTACATTGCTTATTTGTACCATGAGCTTGGCGATCCATTGACTGTTTATATGAAAACTTTATTGTGTCTTCTACTGGAATTGGAGAGCATTTTGGGCGAGCAAGGATAAGTAATAATCTTGAAATTTCACTTTGAGGGGCAGAGGATACGTAGGAATGGGAAGAGTCTTTTGGAAACTCGGGAGTCGGTTATTGAAATCTTATCCTCTTTTCTACTGACCTTTAGACCACAAAAAATCAGGGTGGACTTTCAACCTAGGGCTGTTGTAGTTTGAAAATGGGTCGTATCTTGGCCTATTTTGATGTAGGGCATTCACTTGCTCCCCTAAAGTCTTGTTATTAGAGAGAGTGGACCAATTTTCAATCATGTGATCGAACGCATCAGAACGTAGATGATGTGTTGGATGACCATCGATGTAGCTTGGGTTTCTACTTTAATCATTTTAAGTGCTTCCATACGACATACCAAAGTGGACATTTTAGCACTTACATTTAACTTGTGATAAACTTAGTGTGATACCAATGTTGGTTGGGCTTGGCCTAATTCTCGATGGGGTTCCCAACGTTGGGACTTTTTGGGTACCTTTAAAAAATTTCAATAATAAGTTTCACTCTTTTTTGCAAATTCGCAACTGCACATTGATTACAATATATCTCCGGTGTTAAGGTCAAACCCTTCTTAACTCTGATTTGGACTTGGGGTCCTAACTCGGTCCCATGATGTGGACGTTATTATAGCAAGTCCTTGAACCATCCTAAGTATATAAATAGTAATTCTCCCTCCCATTGGTTAAATGTGTTTACGGTGTGACATATCAGTGCCGTCTTTTGGTTCAAGAATTATTTTTGGAGAAACTCTATACTCATTCGGTTCCAAATAATTATGGATTAGGGTCCGAGTGATATGAATGAGCTCTTCGCCTTTTCTTTCAAAGAGAATGGGAACAATTTAAGTCTAACAACATAATAAGGAAGTTATTGGAATTTCATTGTCCCACAAATCTCATTGAATTCATGTATGTGAAAATAGGGGTCCTCTTTCTCCGTACCCTTAGATACTGGTAGCATTGGATGGTCCCTGATTTAAATTTGAAATTGTTGGCATTGTGGGCAGAAAGTCGAATGCATGAGGCCTGACTAGACCTATTTGGGTATAGGAAGTCGTTCAACTACCAGGGATGTACATCTTTGTCTATTTAAAAATAAATTGTTCCGATAAAGGTGATTAGTAAATCGGTGGATTCCTTACTCGTCAATCGACCGATATTATCTCAAAACCAATTGCTCATACACGACATGCCTCACTCAAACTTTTTATTTATTTATTATTATTATTTTTACACACACACACACACACACACACACATATATATATATATATATAAACAAAAGAAAAATCAAATAAATTGACTTAAAGTCACCTATTAACTAGTGCACATAACAATTTGACTTATCTAATTACGTTAGGGGAATTCAAATTTTAAATTTAGTTTTCTCGAGAATAATCGAATGACGACATCGGTCTCTGAATAATTTTCCTATGATAACTATAATTTTGAGACTAGAAAATTTATTTAAAATTTGGAAAATAGGAATTTATTAAAGATTTGGACTTAATTACATTTTCATGTTCGATTGGAGTTAAAAAAGAATTGGTTTTTCATTTAAACAACTTTTGGAGAAAAACAACATTTTTTTTTGTGTGTGTGGGTGGTCGGGGGGGGGAGGGACCAACCCTAGATGGATCAGATCGATCCAATCCAGGGACCGAATCGATCCGGATGAATTCAGGTGGGGAAATTTGTTTGGTTTGTGTGAATTTGCATAGGACTCTTTTGTTTTAACCCTTTTTATAATGTACTTTTTCAACACTTTTTTCTCCAACCAAAAAGTAGTATCTTCCCAAGTTTTCCTTTCCTTCTTATAAAAAACCTAAACCTTCATTAAAATAATGCGTTAACCCATTTTTTGAAGGCTTACATCAAGTTCTCAAGATCAACCAAGAACGAGACTTTGTTATTTTTGCGAGACGAGCGCAATTGTAAGTCCAAAAATTTTAAGAAACTTATGTTCAGGCAAGAATATCACTATTGTCCTCCTTAAGTGTTATTTTATTTAAATATTGCCTAAAGCATTAATTACACATGTTTTCTTAAAATAATTAGCAATTTTTATTAGGAAAAGTGAAAACCCAAATATGGACCTATTTTCTTAAATTTAAAAAATTGAATTTTAAGACTTGAAATATCGCATGCTTAGATAGTTATACTTCGTTATGGTGGGATATTGGGATGAATCACATGTTCAAATTTAAATATTTAATTCGAATGATGTTTTGACTCATAAAAATATGATATTGATGTGTATGTTGTAAAATGAATTTATTTGTTGCTAAATATTGTAATTACGCATGTTTGAATCGAATTATGTGTGAAATTGATAAAATATCACTCGTACTAAGAGAATGGGATTGGATAACTTGTGTAGTTATTTAGTAGAACTTGTTTATCACATGATCAAATTGATATAACGAGAATGGAATTGGATTTGTATGATTAAAAATTGAAGTATTGTGACGTTAAATTAAGAATATGATTTATGTAGAGATTGTTCATGTTAATAAATTGACACCTCAAGTACTTTGGGTATATGGGAGTAGTTGTACTTTCACCCTTACTAGTAGGTTGTTTGTTAGGCATGGGACTAGTAGGTAGACTTTATTGTTGTTGGCACTTTCTAGGTATGGAACTAGTGAGTGTGCTCATACATGGTTGGGTAGTTTCTGGGTATGGTACTAGGTAGTATACCGTTATGTTATTCCTTTATATTTGGTGCGAAACTAGGTGATGATTTTAGTTAGGTATTCTTCATAGGTGATAGACAATGTAATACTTATGGTTTGGTGACCTTAGTGCAATGGAAAGTGACCTTGCCCAAGATATGGTTGGTTTCGGGTTTGAGACATGGGAGTAGCCTCTCCATATATGGGGTACGTTCATCCAACATTCGCATCTCCCAGACCCTGCAGTTAAGCGGGGAGACTTGTGCACTGGGCACTACCTTTACGACCATTCTTCCTAGGTGATAGACTAAGTGATACTTATGATTTTATCATCTCTAGATATGGAACTATGGATGGTTTCAGTTGTGGGTCCCAGATTATGGATGGGGCCAGTTGGCAATAATGAAAACATGACAAAGAAGAGATAATTGATGTCGAAGATAATAAATGAATATTAAAATGGATTGACGTCATCAATATGTGCAGGACTAACTAAAATTGGGTCATCTGGCTATAGTGATGTGTCGTGTGTTAGCACCACAAATATGTGTTGGGCTAACAAAAATTAGATCGTCTGGCTATAGTGAAGAGTCGTATGGGGAACATCACAAATATGTTCATGGCTAACTAAAATTGGGTCGTCTGGCTATAGTGATGGATGTGGGCGTGATGTGTTGAGATGTTGAGTGCAACCGAATATGTGCAGGACCAATAGAAAAGTTGTTTGGCTAACGTCCATGGAAAGGTCTACTGTTTCATTAAGTATCTCTCAATATGTTTGGTTAGGTGCCCCTATGCCCCGACCAGGGGTTATAATTTATAGATGTAAAATCCTAATTGTTTAAGTAACTCCACGATGCCCATGATGATCCATGAATCCATTGAATGTCTCTACGAGATTGTAGGGGATTGACCTAGTTTAAGGCAGTGTGGACTGGACACGCGTGTAGCTTCGTCGCTGGATATGAGGTCGGTCTACTCTTTGCATCTGTTGGTCCAGGTCGACCGTTGTTGTTGACATTGAACGAAATTTGGTCCCCACAATTACCCTTAAAATCCTTAGGACATAGCTTGGGTCAATGATTTTTATAAGCGGCCTAGAACGCAACCTGGTTAATGGCACGTTCGTAATTCATTAAAGCAGGATAAATGTGTTTGTCTTTCTGTGAGATATTAAAGCACCAAATCCTCCTCGAAAAGTGTAAAGAATCACTTGAGTGTTCAAAACTAGTTTGTCAAAAAACCCAAGCGTTAGTTCATCGTCCCTGTCCGTCTTTGTGTACACCGTGTCTCCAGGTTTCATTTCTTACTTCCACTTCTTCAAAATCAAGATTTCTCAACTTTTCCAAGTCTCCTCTCTATCTCGTAAGTTTTAGCCTTGTTCTTTTTCTAGCTTCCTTTCTTTTGTGCATCGATCTTCTACTGTAGCTAATTTTTTTTCATTTTTCTCTGATGGTGATGCTTAATAATAAATCTTTGCAATAGTTTAGGACGTGTTAAAATATCCCTGAATGGGTAGAGATAGAATATACGTCAATCTTAAAAAATGTTCGTGACCTAGAAGATGGTCATTGGATTCATGTTCTATTAGTCTCGCAAGGGGGTTTAACATTTCCCCCTACTCCTCTGTTTTTACATTTTTTTAATATTTCAACATAGTCCCTGCTCAGTGTTCACCGAATGTGTAGAAGATTGTTAATAGAGTTTATAAGATAAACCAGCTTTATGGCACCAATTTAGGGTTAGTTGAGATTTGCTATTGCTACTCATTCTCTAGCACTAGTGGTGGCCTTCTGTACTTGAAGGCAAGAATCCCTGATAGGGTATTAGTAGTAAATCAACTTGATTCCCATAAGGACTATTGGTCTGAAGGTTTTATTGCCAGGAATTGGCAATTTCCTCCCCAATCAGGGGGCGTGATGTACTTGGGACCTCGGATCCCTACCTTTGGGGATGAGTACATAGGTTATTATCTCTATCTCTTATTTATTGCTTACTTGCCTTCCTCTAGGTGAATTCCTCCTGATTTTTCCTTCTTTTTCTTTTACAGCAAAAGCCAAGAACCAAGCGCCAACTCTTCACGAGATCTGAGTTGCTGAACTCCCGAAGCTTGGAGGATAAGGGACCTAGTTACTGAAGGGGAAAATCCTCGGTCTGCTGCATTCCTACTGGAATATAAGAATATTACTTCCAGCTTCATCACTCGTCTAGTGGACTTAATCCCCCATTTTGTAGTTCTAGAAGAGGATATTGGTGGTACCTCTAACCCAATTGAGATAGAGGAAGAAGAAGAGAGCAACTCGAAGGAGGGTAGTGAGTAAGGGAGTGGTGAAGGTAAGAGCGACGAGGAAGGATCCAGTGAGGGAGAATCCAATGAATAAGAGATGGCTACTTTAAGGAGAAGAATTTTAATCCAGGATGATGATGATGACAACAATCTACTATCCAACAGGATGAAGTTCCTCAAGCAGAAGGCTAGGTATTCTATCAGTAGCTCCTAGGTGGTAGCTCAAGAGAAAGATGTGGAGAGGAAAAAGAAGAAGGAAGAGGAGGAGAAGTGGTAGATAGAGAAAGAGAGAAGAAGAGAAGAAAAGAGAAGGAGAAAAAAGAAGAGCACATGCCTCAAAAGCTTCAATAGTGCCTTCTGTTGCTGTAGTTGAGGGAGCCTCGATGGCTGCTGCTCCCCAACTCATCCCTACTGCTGGAGAAAGCAGTGCTTGCGACTAACCACGAGCACTCATCGAGCATGGGGGAGGCCAATTAGCCCTCAAGTCCGCCCAAGGGATTTCTTTAGTAAGTACCCCTTTCTCTTATGCTCCTTTGTTTTATATTTTCCTCTAATTTCTCATGCTTATCTTGTGTTTGCTCTATTCTTGTAGTTCACTTCTGAATATACCGTATTACTCCATGATCGGGATGAGCTATCAAGGAAAAACCCAAAATTGATGGAGCTCTGAAGTCTTTCGAGAAGACCCTTGCTGACACCAAGGCTATTTTTGAAAAAGAGAGGGAGAACTTGCCAAAGAGTTTTTCTACCTCCGTGAAGCATATAGTACTGTAGTTTTGGACAAGCTGGTGGTGGCAGAGGTGAATAAGGGGCTGGTCACTGAGGTGGAAAAGCTAAAGGGGTAGCTAACGACTGCTCGAGAAAATATATATAATGAAGGTTGGGATGCAACGTATGATGATGCCAAAATCCAGATTGCTTATCTTTGACGGGAATGTTTCAAGAAATGTTGGGATCAAGCCTTGACTACTGTAGGGGTTGCTGCTGACTCCCCTCTCTTCTTCCAACATCATTTTGGTTGCAATCCTGTTGAAGAGTCTCCTTTTACCTAGTCAGGGGCTGAGGATAGTATAGATCCCATTACTCTTGCCGTTGGGGTTACACCAATTAATCCAGAGGGGCAATTGTCCCAGTTGGGGGAGATGCTGGTGAGGGTGAGGTTCCTGTCGACTAAGTGGATAACAAAGGGAAAGGGCTCTTCACATCTCACCAGGTTGAGGCTTCTTACGATTTTTAGACTCTGCTATTATTTTTTAACCCTATGTTGTATTTTTTCTTCCTCCCTTCATTGTACTAGTTTGTGCCCCTTGATTTAATGAAAGAGAAAACTTTTCTCCTTGTTATTGATTCTTGATATTTTTTTCGCTTTGTTTGGATGGATATAGCTTATCGATTTAGATGAATATATCTCTTCTAACTCCCGTCTAGGCCAGATTCTTGGGCTAAACATAAGTGCTAATGCTCGTCGAGCTTTTATAAGGATTTGTAAATCCCTGAGGGCAAGATTATAGGATTATAAAGACCAATCTGTAATGGTCGCCAAGCTAAAGGATAGGCTTGAGGAGATGGAGGGAATTTGTGCCTTTATGCAAGAGGATATGGACGCATTGAAAGTGAAGCTTCTGGATGCATATGAGATCAACCACGTGGGGGATTTTTTACAAATAAAGAATAACACTCTAAAGAGAGAAATTGCTCGCCTTAAAGAAAACATTCCGTCTGGTCCTCCTTTGATATTGCGAGGATCCTCGTCGTCTGCTATAGTAGATCATTTTGATAATCAAGCTTCCAAGAGAGAGATTGCTGAGCTAAAAGAAGATGTTCGTCAAGCCTATGTGATTTATTTTGGGCTTCAGAGGGATGTTACACAATTGAGACAGTTATTCTAAAAGGGTCCTCGACAAGTCTGGGCTGACGGTTATGACCAAGGTTGGATAGATGCCCTAGTAAGATTAAAAGAGGCCGAAGAACTTGCTTTTTCCAGGGGCTGAATGTTCTAAAGGAATTGAAACTTCCAAAGGAATCCACCCTGTAGTATAAATGTCAAACCGTTCGCTCATCTATTCTAAATAATCCCTTCTTGAAGGATGATTGATGGATCGCAATGGATGTTATTCCAGTGCAGCTTCTAGAGCCACGGATAGAGAGCCTCTAAAAAGACTTAGTTCCTCATCCTGATGATGGTCGGAGAGCTCGAGTAGCCGATTACCTTTCTCATCGTGCTTGGCCATCGTAGGTCTTCAAGCATTTTTTATCTTTTGATTAAATGTAATAGTGTGATTCTTAATGATAAATAAGTTGATTGTTTATGTTTTGAGCATTTCTGACTAAAAATGTGTTAACCTTATTTGTTGGTTGCTTGGTACAAAGTTTTGACCAAAAAAGTACTTTAATAAATCTAATCATAGTATAAATAAATTAGTACAAGAACTTCAATCATTTTGGGCTTCTTTACCGACTAAATGACATTGATTTTTGTGTTTGAACATTCTCCCAGTCCAATATGCCTTTGCCATATCATTCAGTACCACTTTACCTTTTAGTTTGTGTCATCACACTTCCTTAGGCCTAAGTCGGGCGATGGCGAGAATGTACCTAGTTAAGGGGACATCCGTCTAAACAGAGTTTTTCAACCAACCTAAGTTGGTGACCAACCTTGAGTTGACTTTATTGCCTAAGGATCCCCTGTAGGTCTTTTATAATTGTCGGAGAAACTCAAGAGACCAATTGTGTTTTTAACAAGGACCTGAGGAAGGTTAATCATAAACCTTGCTTTTATAGATATTTTAGCCTTGCATACAATAAGTATGGCACATTATCAAGAGGCCACTTGTGTTTTTAATAAAGACTTGATAAAGGTTAATCGTAAACCTTGCTTTTATAGATATTTTAGCCTTGCATACACTAAGTATGGCATGCTGTTGCAATCAGAGGAGTTCTACTCCTCAAGGGGGTGCATATTGCTTAGAAAGGATGTGTATAGAAGTTTGATAAAGAGATATTAAACAACCAAGATATTCATAATGATTGGGCCAGTCGACCTTTATTAACTAAATTGATAAATAAAAGGCAACATCAGTTTGTAAATGAAAATTTGCCTAAACTAATGGTGCTGAAAAATAAAAGATATAAAAGTCTAGAAGTAGAATTTCTTCTTAAGGTTGGATGCATTTTAGGCCCTTGGTATCTCCCTTCCCTCCAGTGTTTCTAAGTGATAATCCCCTTATAAGTCGTCTTTTATTATCTTGAAAGGTCCCTCCTAATTTGGTCCCAGTTTGTCATCTGATGGTTTCATAGCACTGCCGAGGAGTTTTCTTAGGATGTAATATCCTATTAGAAATTTCCTTGGATTGAATTTTTTATTATATTGTTTGGCCGGTTGTTGTTGGTAAGATGCTAACTTAACTAGTGCTAGTTATCGCCGCTCGTCGGCTAAGTCAAGCTCAGTGAGTAATGCTTCATCATTAAGGACTTGTTTGACCAGTGTAGTCCTCATAATAGGGATTCCTCCTTCCAGTGGGATGACTGCCTCCATTCCATAGGCAATCGCAAAGGTGGTTTCTCCTGTTGCTCTTCTTAGAGTTGTACGATAAGCCCATAAAACGTGAGGTAGTTCCTCTACCCAAGAACCTTTGGCTCTTTCCAGCTATCTTTTTAGTCCTTCGTTCATTATTTTATTGGAAGCTTCAGCTTGCCCGTTGCTTTAGGGATATGCTACAGAACTAAAGTGGTGCTTGATTCCATACTCGTCGCAAAAGCCTTGAAAGAAGCCACTTTTGAATTGCGTGTCGTTGTAAGTGATGATCGTCCTTGGTGTCCCAAAGAGGGTGATGATGTTTTTCCATATGAACCTCTTCATGTTAGAGTATCGGATGTTTGCGAGTGGTTCTGCCTCTAACCATTTGGTGAAGTAGTCAGTGCCGACCAGCAGATACTTGCGATTTCCAGATGTGGTTGGCAGAGGCCCAATAATATCCAAGCCCTATTGGGCGAACTGCCATGGGATGGTTAATGACTTGAGGTTGTTAGCTGGTAGGTGGACCATACGGGAGTCCCTTTAGCACTTATCACATTTGGGAACATAGACTCCAGTATCCTTCTGCATGTATGGACACCAGTATCCTTCCTTAATTGCTCGAAAAGCTAAGGATCTTCCTCCTGCATGGCTTCAACAAATGCCTTTGTGAAGTTCACTAAGAACCTACTTGACATCTTCTGGGTGAACGCACGAGAGGTAGGGGCCAGTGAAAGACTTTATGTAGAGTTTTCCTTCAGTAGATAAGTGAAAGCGAGCAACCTTGAGTCTTATCTGGTGTGCCGACCTCTTATCGTTTGGTAGTGCATCACTTCGTAGGTAAGTTGTGAGGTAATCCATCCAACTGGGTGCCTTCTTTATGCGGAGGATTTTCTCTGCGACTATTCGGTTGATTTTTGGTTTGGTGAGGAATTCTATCGAAATGGTCCTCCTTAAATCGGAGTCAATGGCATAACTTAGAGTTGCTAGGGCATTGGCGTGACTGTTATGTCCCCTGGGGAACTGATCGATATCAATTCTATCAAACTTCTCTATAAGTCCTCCTATAACAGTGAGATAAGTTGCCATCCTTTCATCCTTGGTGCTGAAGTCTCCGCTTATCTATTTGGACACTAGATTTGAATCGCCAAATACTCTAAGGAGTTTTTCTCCTAGCAATTGTGCTTTGCATAGGTCGACAATCAGCGCCTTATATTCTGCTTCGTTGTTGGAGGCTTCAAATCCTAGCCCGATCCCTTGTTCGAGAACAGTCTTCTCTAGGGTGATTAATATAATCCCCACTCCTGCCCCTGGAGTTTGAGGATCCATCGATGTAAAGGGCCATTCATAAGTTGTTGCTTCCTTTTATGCTGTTTGCTCAATTTCTAATTAGGCAGTAGGTGGATACCCCATGAATTCAGTGATAAAATCGATAAGAATTTTCCCCTTAATTGTTGTTCTTGGTTGAAAGTGGATATTGAATCTTCCAAGCTCAACTGACCACTTTAATAGGCGGACGGAGAGATCAGCTTTCCTTAGAACAACTTTAAGGGGGTGTGAGGTGATCACGATGATGGAGTGAGCCTCAAAGTAGTGCTTCAACTTCCTCGAGGCTACCACTAAGGAAAAATCGAGATTCTCCAGGGGCAAATAACACTGCTCGGCATTAAAAAGCATTTTTCTTGCCTAGTAAATCGGTTGTTGGGCTCCTTCCTTCTTGCAGACTAAGGCGGAGCTCACATCGTGATATAATACGTCCAGATAAAGGTATAAGTGATCACCTTGACTTAGAATCACCAATAGGGGTGGTTTGCCTATGTAAGACTTGAGTTCATCCAAGTCTTTGGAGCAGCCGTCATTCCATACTGAGCCTTTGTCCTTTTTTAATAGTTGGAAGAATGGTCGATAGAACTCCGAAGATTTGGACATAAGGAGGTTGAGTGCGGCGAGCATGCTGGTAAGATTCTGGACATATATTATCGTCTGAGGTGGCTGGACTTTTTTGATGATGTCAATCTGATCCGGGTTTTCTTTAATCCCTCTCTTGCTGACCAGATACCCTAGAAACTTTCCTAATTGTACACGGAATGAACACATACTAGCATTAAGTTTCATCCGGTACTTCCTAAGGATCTCAAAAGTTTCTGCTAGGTCTGAGAGATGGTCACCTTTGAGTTTAGTTTTGACAAGCATGTCGTCGATGTATACCTCCATTGTTTCTCCCATTTTCTTGTTGAACATCCTCGTGACCAGTCGCTAATAAGTCTCTCCTATATTTTTGAGGCCGAACGACATGACTTTATAACAATATAACCCAATAGGGGTTATGAAGGAGGTCTTATCTTTGTCTGGTATGTTCACCAAATCACAGATACAAAGAGGCATCATCCAGCTCATCGCGAAATCAAGGTAGTCATAGGTCGTCATCGTGTTCGTATATGATGAATAGGGCTCGCCAATCATCGTCACTGCTCTAGCCTCTGCCAACATCTCCCTCACCCACCTCATGAACATCGGGGGCATCGCTGGTGGGACCACCACCTCATCCTCTATAATCTATAGGACCACTCTCTCCCTCAAGTACTAGGAGTAGCCGAACTCGTGCGCCAATAACCGACGCATCTGTGCATGCACCCTAGTCCCCCTGTGTACTAGACATTTATCCCCAGGGATAAAAGGTCACCTACAAATTCCAATAAAGATTAGTAACTGTGCAAAAAGAGAAAATGTCAAAAAAGGTTTTGAGAGAAATAAAGGACTAATCCAATCCCTCGTCGGGTTCAAGACCTAACGCACTGCTTACAAATAAGGAGATTTCTTTGACCGCCGATTGTACTTTTGCCACCGGTGCATCCCGCAGAAGTCCCCCACCTCCTCATCATGTAAACCAATCAAATGGGCATTGAGCCCACTCACATGGTAAAGCCACGTCTGCTAAAGGACAAGATCCAGTAATCAAAATAAATCAAGAAGGAAATTCAATAAAATACATAAAGGAAAAGTGAAAAAATTACCTCTAGAAGATACGTACCCTAGTAAAAGTCTGCCAGTAACACCGGATGAAAGCATCCAAAGAAGAATAAAGGGTCGACAAAGTAAGTCCCCCCAGTCATAGAGAGGGATATTAGAAAATACCCTTAAAAATGGCAAAAACCATAAGTGGATGACGTCGCCGATCAACACCAACCCTCCCAATAGAAGAAGAGTAAATAAACGGGCCATCTCCCGCGCCTGTAGCCAGTCTGTCTCATCGATCCTTTGACTCAAAAGCGTCTCCCGCAAAGTAGAAATCGGATCAAATCACTGGGGAATATCCTTTCCACATCTCCCAATGCATCCCCAACCACCTCAAGTGTCACCCTCAAAGAACGATCCACCTCAATCTGAAAACCCTCACAATCAATCCCCGATAGTTGTTGGACATAAATGGGAGTCACCATCATATCCCCAAATCCAAAATGAATGGTATTGGTAGTGTCTCATCACCTCTCCCCCAGAGCACATAAAATAACTGTAGAGCGTGGAGTCTCATCCAAAGCAGATGTAAGGCGACCAAAACCTACATAGGAAACTACCCAGCGCACCACCACCGAAAGGTGCTCCCACACATGCTTAAACCCCGTCGTCCCCCGGGAATGCAAGCTCATCGAAGTTATGTCAGTTTGCCAAAATAAAGAAACCTTTTGTGAACTTAAGGAAATAAAAGAAGAAAAAGAATGCCAAAGGTCATTATACTTACATAGCCATTAGGGTTCCTCATTCACAAGATCATGCAGAAGAGTGCGATCATCGGTAACCAGCTCGAACAACTCGAAGGCATTTTCATTGCCCAATGCCAAATCCACCCTAGCCCGCCACTCTAGGTTCCCCCAATCGTCGATGCCTAACCATGCCATGTGGATCACGCTACCCAAAAATACACCATTTGTAGGACTTGAATAAGGAAAAAGTCTTGGGAATGGATCTTACAAAGAAAGGGCAGAAGATCTTAATGCTAGAAGCTGTAAAAAATTAGGAGAATTCACCCCATTTTATAGGAGGCCAAGGGGCATGCTGATCGAAAGTTACCTAACACACACCAATCGGCACCTGCCTCTTCCCCTTCCTAAGAAAGTCCAAAAGACCGTGTCATTTCCAAACAACAACCCTTACACCATGCCGATGTGACACCCCGCCTAATTAATCCCGGGTGATCAGTCCTAAATCAAGTTAGAAAAGGTTTCTCAGTTGGTCCATACTTAGCATCACTGTCGTCTTTTTAAATTACTAACCACCTAAGTGAGAAAAATAGACTGGTGCCAATTTTTATCTTTCAATTAATTAAATTAAAACTCATGCGGAACATACAACAATACCCAATCACAGTTAATTAAAATAACCATGCACAAATAAAATACCTAACCGAATAAACCATCGGTCAAAATAACCAATATAAGTAAATATCAGGAAAAACATCTCAACAAGTCTACTACTGATAAATGAACTGTGAGCGACAAGCTCAGATAACTACTAGAGAGTCTCTATAAGAATGGAAGAAGGAGGCGTCTATCAAAACCCCGCAACATCCACATGTGCTGCAGCAAAGGGTACCTGGAATAGATTCAAGCTTGGCGCCCTTGTGGTTGGACACCTAAAAGGTCTTTAAAAAATTTTATAGCAAGGGTTAGTACCCAAAAACATTTGAAAATATTTAACAAATGATTAACTTGCAGTAATAAATAAATATGCATGCTCTTCATATTTTAGTTAGTGCCGCACTCTCTTGAGGACTTCCTCACCCCTCCCCTAATGTGCACTACTAACGCTACCAATTAATTCACTAGGTCCTATTCCCTGACCCATTGTTTATTTTAACCCTTGAACTTTACCAACTCTAAACGAGTATGCCTTAAATCATGATTTTTCTTAAGTTATTATAAACGTCAACTTATTTAAATCATTACTCCTTTTAATTCCATACAACATTCACACCAGTTATATACCTAATACATTTTTCGCTATGTATTAATTATTCCCTATATAATTATTGACCTAATTATATAATTCAATCATATTACAGTATTCACAAACATACTGAAATAACATTTAATGCCAACTTTCGACCGAGTAAGAATACTCTCAAAATATAAGTTTTCCCAAGTTCTATCCCACTAGGTGTATTCACATAACCTAGTTATCCAAGTTAGATTCGCTCACTAACTTAGTTTAACATACGAATTGGAGGCGGTCATATTCCTTGCCTGAAAGTGAGATGCCCCTCACCCATATAACGGACGCTATGACCTGGGATTATACTCGCCCTACTCCTCAAGCTAGGGGATTCATCCACTACGCGCAACCTCCCCCTATAGCACTAGAGTATATAATAGTAATATTCAATCTCTGATATTAATGCACACACACTATATATATATACTATCACACACCGTATATATATATATATATATAAATAAAACGTCCCGGCTACACCATGTACTAAATCCGTAACACCAGCCTATTTTATTTATTAAGAGTTTATGGTCCAACCCTAACTATTAATTAATTTGCACATTAATTAATTTAGTCACCTTTGGTGTCGCTCCCACCATAAATTTGGACTTACTCTCGTAGCCCGAAATAACCTCACCCGAGTCTAAATTCCTGACTCTCGAATTTATAATCATGACGTGTCACCCAAAACTTTCCTCAAATCCTAATTAACTTTACTCATTATTAATTAGGTTTAGACTCATGTATTAATTTTCCCCATAATTAATTACATAAGGATTTATTATATAAATTTTTCTTTTATACACATAACTGGGCAGAATTGCCAAAATCTGCCGACCTTCGATCGATCGACCCCAGACCTTCGATCGATCGATCGAACAGGTCTTCGTCTTCTTCGCGAAGACAGAATCAGCCATGGACGGAAATTCTCAAACCCTAATTCCTTCTACCAGTAACCTCAAGCCCTCTTAGCATTAATACATGTTAGAAACCTTATTAGGGACCTCCAGAATGTCCACCAACATCATTAATTCGTCCATTAACTACAGTTTCTGGATTTGGGGAAAAATTCATCTTTAACCCTTAACCCATTTACATCCCAAATCCCTTCACCAAATTCGTTTCTAATTATCCAGATATCATCCTATCAGATATGTATCAGTTCATAATATCAGATTTCTACCAGAATTTTCATTAAAATTCGTAAATCAGATTATCACTTTTCAAAACCTCATGTTTATGCCAAGAACACCCAAAACGAATTTTTGATCAAAAACATCACATGAATATGAATTTCAAAACAGATTTAATACTATTGCAAGTTATCCACTTGCCTTAGGTTTCGTAGTGTCTGATTCGGAGATGAATTCCAAGGTTGAAGATGATCCTTGTTGGCTCTCTAGTAATCCCAAAATTGCCTTTAACTGCTATTAGGGTTCCTTAATCCAATTAGCCTTTTTCTAAAACTCTATCAGCCGTTATATCATTCCTCCAATTTCCTTAATTTACCTAAATCCCGTTTTTGCCTAATGGGCCAAGCCTAAGTGACCCAAATGCCCCCGTGTGGGCCCGGCTATGTCTAAAAATGCCCCGTGACCCGTTTACTACCCCCGGGTACACTTTTCTGACTATCTCGGCCCATCCGGACTCAACTGTACACTCAGAATTGGCATCCGAATTAATTTATAAAAATGTGTATCTCCTCACCCCTTTAGTTTATACCGACTCCCGGTTGAGATAAGTGCCTACCCTGTCATTAATACTCGAAATGACTTAAATAAATAATTACTATTCACTTAGTTAATAACTTCCCGTAAATATTATCCATTTATTCCTCGATTAATATTTAAATAATATTTCCCTAATTAATTCAATTAAATTACGATTCACAAGTAATTTTAAATTCCCGAATTAATTAAATATTTAATGCATGAAAATGCGGGGTGTTACAGCCGATCGGCAATCCCTTGAAAATTTTGTGTAAAAAATCCCAGAAAATACCAAAAAATTCCAAAAATTCTCTAAAAAATTCCTAAAAGTGCCAAATAAATATTGGAACATTTCTTCATTAAGAAATCCATTTTTCAAGCTCCCTAAATCCCCCTCCATATTAAAATTGTATTTTTATCCCCAATTTAAACCTTAGAACGGCACGACCGCATCCCCGGAGTCTACAACAATTCCGCAACGAAATCTTAGAACCTCTAGTCATCAACTGTTTTCCCAATAGAACTTCCAAATCTAACTTCCCTAGTGAAGATATAAGGCAATCGGATATCTCTCTGACAGTGTCTCAGGGAAATAGAATCCCCAACAGGATTACATAGTACCCTCCCAAATCCCTAGAGGAATTTTCCAGACTAAGGCTACCTGCTCTTAAAAGATATAATCCCCAGGCAAATGTCGTCCCCTAATAGAATCTCAAATAACACAGTCCTCAATAAAAATGTAAGTACATAATTGGCCTTGACTCGAATAATTGGTCACCTAAACTTAAAGCCCGCGAAATTGGCCTCGACTGACAGAATTAGTCTCCACAACCTTAGGTCCTCAGAATTGACCTCGATCCGTATAATTGGTCGCCTCAGCTTTTGGACCTCAGAGTTGGCTTCAACCCGCATAATTGGTCACCTAAACTTCATGTCCTCATAATTGAACTTGACTCGCAAAATTGGTCACAACAAGTTTACGTCCTTAGAATTAACCTCGACCCGTAGAATTGATCGCCTCAACCTCAGGTCTACAGAATTAGCCTTAACCCACAGAATTGGTCGCCGCAACTTTAGGTCCACATAATTGGCCTCGACCCATAGAATTGGTCACCATAACTTCAGGTCCTCAGAATTAAACTCGACCCGCAAATTAGTTGCCATAACTTTAGGTTCTCATAATTGACCTCGACCCGTAGATTTGGTCGCCTCAACCTTAGGTCCGTAGAATTATCCTTGACTCGCAGAATTGGTCACTTCTATTTTAGGTCCGTAGAATTGGCCTCAACCCGTAGAATTAGTCTCCTCTACTTTAGGTCCGCGAAATTGGCCTCGACCCATAAAATTGGTCGCCACAACCTTAGGTCCTCATAATTGACCTTGACCCGTAGAATTGGTCACCACTACTTTAGGTCCTCAGAAATGACCTCGACTTGGTCGCACCAACTTTGGGTTCTTATAATTGACCTAGAAACTCATAAGTATCCATCTCCATCATTATCTTAGGTCCTCGTAATTGACATTGACCCTTTGAAATGGCCTTTCTCGTCCCTTTGATTCGTAGAATTGACTTCTTTCCCAAAACATCATGGGGTGTCTATTCGATGGCTTTCACTTGTTCGAGGCTCACCCATCAAGGGGACCCATAAAAATAACATTATAGGATCCCTTAAGTCTTTCCTTAGGTCCCACGCACCTCCCCAATTTACTACAAACCTTAGGTCATACTTTGAATATCTATCTGGAGGCCATCGGGTGCTCCCGATCCCCATTTGACTCTAATCAACTCTATGATTAGAGCGAAAGACAAATGAATCTTAGAAGGTCTCTGAATTCCCTTTCCAACAGTCCACCCTGCATGAATCAACATAACGGTTCAGATTAATGGACCATTTTATTACTAAAAATCAATTTAGAGGCCATCAGGCGCTTCCGGGCAACGATTTGACCCCAGTAAACTTTATTGTTAGAGAGAAAGCTCAATGAATCTTCGAAGGGCACTGAAACCCCTTTTCAATGGTCCACCCAGTGCATAAAATGGCATAACGGTTCAGACGAACGATCTATTTTCCCTTAAAAACTAATCTAGAGGCCACTGGGTGCTCTCGGGGCTCGTTTGACCAAATTCAACTTTTCAGCTTAGATGAGATTGAATGAATATTCGAAAGGCACTAAATACCCTTTACAATGGTCTACCCTGTGTGCGAATCAGCCTTATGGTATGGACGAACGATCCATTTTACTCTGAAAGGTCACCGGGCGCTTTTGGGCCATGTTTGACAAAAGTCAATTCTCCGAATCGAGAGAAGCTCTTTGGAACATCGAAGTGCCTCACATAAACTTTCCAACGGTCCACTATGTGCACGATTCATACTTATGATTTGGACGAACGATCCATCGTCGTCCGATGATCTCCTATCCAAAGGATCAGTGGGTGCTTCCGAGCCCTGTTTGACCCCAAATAAACTCCCCAACTCAGGAGTGGCCCGAGGATTCTTAAAGGTCTCTAAATAACCTTTCCAATGGTATGCCCCGTGCACAATTTGGACTTAAAAATTGCATTTTACGACAATTTTTTTGGAAAATCTTCACGTGACTGCCAATTGGCAGGTCCATTTATTTGCCCATCGAAAGTGTGTCTAGGGTTACCTACTAATAGTAAGGGTACGGACAATACTTATCGACACTCCCCTAACCCTATAAAATGAGATCATGAGCTCACCTTCCAAGGAACCTCAGAAACATCAACTTCAGTGATCTTAGCAACATTCTTCTTAAGTCAGCGAAGTTTCCTTGTTTAAAACCTTTCTCCACCTTTCATTCCCATCACTTCCGCACCCAATTCAGCAAAAATCCTCTTATATTTTTCATTCACTTGCAAAGAAGCTCATCATCAATCAAGATCAATCTCCAAGTCTCCAAAAAAGGTCCAAACATACTTTTCTCTCTTGAAATTTCTTTATTTTCGCATTAGTTATATAGATTCTTAATTTAGCATTTACTTTAGATCATACACATATTAATCTTCAATCCTTTATTAGTTATATTTCACATAATATATTTTCTATAAAAAAAATAAGAAAAAGAGGGTTACACCCATAAATTTCAGCGGGATTTTTCACCACATTTTCTCAAAAATAAAAACACAATTTTGTTACACACACATATAATAAAATCCCCGTTTGAATTTATGAGATAAACTCCACCCTCATGCCTCATGCAAACTACATGTACTTTGATGCCTTTATAGGCTACGTAAGCATCTCGGGCTAAAACTCGAGACTCGAGTTCTATTTTCATATTTTCATTTTTTCCTATTTTATCCATATATTATTCATATATATCATACTTGTGATTCTTTCTTGAGTCTTATCTAACATATATTATCATTTCATCGTCACGATCCATATTTCGATAAGCGCACACATCATATTTTTTAATTATTATTTTGGAAACATTCCTATGGATGACCTCACTCCATCTTTTCCATGATGCGAGTCAAGCGATTTCAATCTCAACTTATACATACACACACACACACACACACACACACACTTCACAGAGAAATTAAGGAAAATAGTAACATAATCCCACGAGAGACCAAAAGGGAGGGATGGGTGCATAACACCTTCACATTCCATAACTTAGCCCCCGAACCTCTGATCAAATTGATTTCGTAAGCATCAGTTTGTCTTTGATGTCATTCTCTCGGGGTGAAAATATGTTCTTTTGCTTGTTTTATGTAAAACAAGTTGGCGACTCTATCTCTTTATATCACCCCACATCGATGATAGTCGAAGTGTTCCTAGAAAGGTCACGAGACCTCTCTCTCTCTCTCCACCGTTCACGAATGAGCGCTAATCCCCGAGAAGGAGAAGAAGATAAAAAGGGAAACCCCGAAAGCACACCGGGGGAGGGATGGACACAAGCTCGTTACCCTTGCAAGCCTTGATGCTCTTGTTTATTCAACCTCTCATCCATAGTGTAATCTAGGAGTCCACCCATACAAGCTTCCACATCATGCGAGTCCACACATGCCTCGGTATCCACAAATGAGGCTCAAAAATTATCTACGGAGTCAGAACACTGAATCACCATTTTTTCCAACATAGAAAACCTAGTATGGAGTTCACTACACAAAACCTTTTCTTTATTCAGATGATGGGAGAAATAAACTTTGGGGCCCACAAACAAAGATCTCATAGCATAAGAATAATGGAACTTGAATCTTTAAATGATTTGAGTGAATATAAGGTTTTGGAACTTTTTTATAAGGATGGAAACATGTTTTTTGCCAAAAGTTCTTATAAAATCTAAGTCCGGCATACCCTATATATAGAAAACACAAATTTCAAGGCGGTGGGGGTCATTTGAATGAAATCATAGGGTTCGTTTACGAAATGCTTATCTCGTTCAAACAACTTCTAAGTTCATTCGAACGAACAAGAAAACTTGTTCAAATGAGATTCTAACGAGCTTTAAATGGGTAGTCCAATGTTTGATAGAGAGACCCCATTGGATGTTCATTTGAAGTCCGTTCTAACAAGCCTGTTAATTCGTTCCAACAAAAACTCAGCTTCGTTCCAACAAAATTGTCTTCTCGTTCTAACGAAGTCTAAAACTCCTTCAAACGAATTAAATCGAAAAAAAATATTTTTCTCCAACTTTTTTAAAAATAGTTTTAAACATTTTGTTAAAAAACAAATCACCCAGAATAAATTTCTAAGGATCATAGATCAAATGCATCCATACCCGCGAGATCCTCAGAAATATAAAGACAAACTTGGCACGAAACATGGCACAAAGTGTAATAATATTTGAAGCTTTGTTCCCATGTTTTCATCAACACGTAATAGGCTTACGAGATCAATAGTACAAAGCTTAACTTATCACTCAAATTGTTTTGTTCGAAATTAAGACAATATAAACAAATTGACTCAATTGGAAATTTGTCCTTACACTTATATTTTAAGGTATACATCTCCTGTGTATCATAATTTAACATTCTCGGGTCATAGTTTTGTTTATAAATATATAATATAATCCGTCTTTTAATCAAGTACTCCTTATTTTAACATTCCTGAGTTATAGTTCCAAATATACATCTCAAGTATAATGAACACAATGTGTAATCTAATGGATAATCATATAATCTAGAATCTTCGTGAGTATATTCACCCCACATCCAAATCATACAGGCCTTGCGTTGCTCGAATCAAAAGTACAAAAGCCTATCCCAATGTCTTTGGGGATCACTCGTGCTACTATTACTTATAATTATAGGACTTCCCGACCGTATAGCCTCAAAACAACATCCAATAGAAATCACTATGCTATCGTACCAAACGTATGACCCATACCTAAGGAAGGATGTAAGAGGAAATCTAGCCCCATTGTCCCAACTCGAGAGATGGGTGCTCATTACGTATAATCGGGATAATGAGACCTAGGTAAAACCTATACGCTCACCAGGATACCACACATACGTCATATGCGGTCCATTAAATCGATACTAGTAGGTGAAAGGAGTGATGGTCCCGAAAATATCTCAAATTTTAAATTTCTTTCAAGATAAACAATTAAAGTCCTCAAATTTTATTTTCTTCAAAATTAAAGTGAAATTAAACTAAACAAAACAATCATTTGAATTTTTCTTTTGACGACCACACTTAAACACATTTAATTCAATTCATGTTAAAATTATGCCAAACAAACCTAAGCTTGCATTTTTTCAAATAGATTAAACCGTCTTCAATTAAATTAAATTAAAATTACCCAAACTTAATCAAGCACCAAAATCACACCATTGTTGTGATTAAACCAATTTTTATCTTTTTACAACTACACATGCATCTATGTGATTTTTGCAAGATAAAATAAAATAATCACACAACATCGCGATGTACGAGGAAAACTCATAATGGGAAAAACCTCGGACGACCCAGCCAAGAAATCCACTAGGTATGGTTTTATAAAAATAAGACAAAAAACTTACTTCCTCGACTTGACTCCCTCTCAAGCCTTGACACTTCTTTTTTCTTCCACCTCTGCCTAGTTGATAACTCTGGAATTCACCATAGTCTCAAAATCTACCGATGGGGATCAGCTACCATCAATTACACACGAAGCCTTCCTTTGTATGCACATCATGAATCAACAATATACGGACTCCTCCGTAGGAAACTTTCACCTTTTGGGGTAAAGATGAAACTCGGTGCCAACAAGATGATCTCTAAGCAAAGCTATATGTAGGAACTTGGATCAAAGTAAACTACCGGTGTAAAATTGTTTTTGTGGAAATATTTAATTTCACAAAAACAAAGAAGACTTTTTGGTTAAGGATTTTACTCTCAAAAGTACTTGGAAAGTTATTAAAAGTCTTGTGAAAAACTGATTCTCCCGCACTATTAAAGTCTGGAATAAAACTAGTGGGGCAGAGTAAATTTAAAAATAAAAACTGGCAAAACTAGCAAAAACCGTCCAGGTCGTTTGAACGACTTTTGAATGTCGTTCGAAAGAGAAAACATAGTACAAAAAGGGAAAAAATCTCGTTAGCTAAACTCGTTCGAACGATGTCATTCTAATAATATTTCTAATGGAAACTTAGAAAAAAATACAAAGTTCGTTAGATAGCTCGTTCGATGGTTTGTTAGAACGACCTAGGAATCTCCTTCAAATGAGATCCCAGTTTCGTTCAAGCGACTTTTTAGAAAATCCAAAACTGTATTTAAAGTCCAAAAACTTTTATGTAAAGATTTAAAATCATTTCTAGATAAAATATAAAGTTGTTTTGACAAAAGATTAATAAAAGGACACCCATAAGAAATAAGCAAGTCTCTCTATATATTAAATGAATTCATTCCTTTAGAGACCTTAGAATTCAAATGTTGATGACATATGACCTTAGCACGAAAATTGGCACTGATGATATCTTCACTTTAGGCTTAGCCTCTACGTCTTCAAATCAATTGTCAAAGGCTTAAAAGGATATAACAAACTATTATCCTATGACTCAATTAGTTTTTTTCGGAATCAAGCCAACACTACAAATTGACTCAATTGGAAATTTGTTCTTACAGTAGGTTACCCATGAGCACACACACACACACACACCAGGTATGATTCATATAATCCAACCAATTAATATCAAACATTACTCAATGGGTTATAACAGTAATTTTATTAATTCATAATTTACATAATAAATTACATTAATCGGCTTGCTAATTTAACCCGAATCCCAAGGTTAATAAACTAGGTATTATTCCCTAAACCTATTGTCCAAATAATAATATTAACCCATCTTAATATCTATAAATTAAACTAATTTAAACCCTCATTAAATTCCCCCCCAAAAATGCCCATAATGGGCCAACCTATAGGGCCCCAATCGATCCTACAGGTCCACTATCAAGTTCTTCGCCTAGTTTTCATCCATGGCAAACATAACCAAAACCACAAAACCATTCAACATCTATTCAACAATAATATCCCATCCTCGTAATATATAATCAACATATAAGTGTAGGAAATAAGTGTCTATAAACTTTGGAATGATTATAACAAGATTAAGGATTCAATTTCTTGATAAGCCAAATAAACCTAACATCATCTTCCTCAAGTGAATGTATTGAATAAACATATGGTTTCAGTTCAAATGATACTATTAGTTTAGGGCTTTGGAAGATTATAACATTCATATAGCCGATCCAATGATTTCTAATGCATATTACAAGGATTCCTTCGTTAATTTGTTCATTCATTAACCAATTTCAAGTGTTCATCAACTAGTTAAGTAGGGTTCTTAATTTAATCAAAACTAATTACGAAATTAAGTTTAATAATTAAGGAATTTAGATTGTATAATCATGTTTACATAATCCAATACATAATTACCTATTATAACACAAATCCGATCATATTTCTACACAAGTAAACTTGCCTCAAGGATGATTGTATGAATCAGCCCTACAAATCCCCAAATCTCGAGATTTAGGGTTTTCTCCTCTACTCCTTAGCAGCTAGGTTCTCCAGTGTGTGTTACTAATTTTTGTTAGGTAAATTAGCCTATTATCTTTGTGAAATTCGTAATTAGGCTTAGGCCCTAAATTGACCTCAACTTAAAAGACATAAAATAAGCCCAAAAGGATCTAAAGCTTAGCCCAACCCATATACTTACCCAACAGAGCTTTTTCCCAGTATTTTAAACTTAACACGGACTTTCTAAACATCCTATAAACTTACCAAAGTCTAACATATTCTTCTAGTTAATTTATATAATTAAAATTATTAATTAGCATGCGTCACATAAATTTAAAAATTAATTATAGGTAAACCTATTTAGGTTGCCTACTACCCATTTAATCACCTCACTTTACCATTCCCTTACCTTATGGACATTAAGCAATTTTCACATTACTTTTTCGTTGCCCTTTACCGTAACATTTATTTATTTATTTCAAGTTAGGTTGTCTTTACACATTTTCACCACATAACGCATTTATTAACATGTTCCATATTCCTTTATCTTTTTTTAGAATCTTCCAATAATCGCAAACTTTAACGGACTCCACATCACCGGCTATGCGCACCATATGCTCTGGTCTGGCTAGTGATTGTTTGGCCTTTCACCACAGGACCTCGGGTCCTCCTTTATTTTTCTGGTATCATCCGATTCCTTATTAATGCATTTTAAAGTTTTACAAATTTGCACATTATTCCACCTTTCCTTTTAACCGGATGAAGACAAAATCCGAGGTTCCACCCCCAACTTGTGTTACACTTTAAATAATCTTTTATTATCCTTTACACTTTAGCATTGATTTTATTCCAAAATCATATTCATTTAGGACCATCTTGTGTAACACCCCTTTTCAACATTTTTATTTCATAAAAATGTTCCACTTTATGTAAAATTATCATTTTACTCATTTGTTTCCAAACTTATCTTTTCCTCCTTTTAACACATTAACACTTTTTAAATATTTTGGAGTATCATTCTTCCCAAGTTATAAATCCTTTCATCTTATTACCTTCCCTTTCATTAATATCTAAGACTACTTTACAAGAAAATTACCATTTCTTCATTACTACATGTAGTCGCAAACCCTTAAACTTATCACATTTCCAACGCCTTTAAACACACATTAAGGGCTGAAATTTCTTTCTTCTTTATTTCGTGTTTAAACCCAATAAAACCTTCATTAAACTTGTTCATCAAAACAATACAAGTTCATACACATGAGAAGATGGATTTTAACTCCAAAAATCCTATTAAATGGGTTAAACATATCATTTATTCTAGAATTTCATAATACTTGCAAAATATAATTTTCAAGATTGAAGGACATTTTTATTTTCTTCAAAATTCAACAAATGTCCAACTTTTATAAAATCTTTCTTTTTGCAAGATAAATACCATTTTCAAAACATTTTATTTCATAAAATATTTAGCATCAAACTTTTAGAATTACACCATTACCATGAAATTCCAAACTTTATTTTCAAGGAACTTTGAAATATTCATTCATATTTTACCCTCATCTAAATTGAAAATTTCCAACAATTTTATTCCATAAAAATGTAAAACACCAATTTACTTGAAACTCATCATTTTATTCAAATGCATCTTACTCTTATAATCTAACAACACTAATATGTAAATAGAGTCTTAATTCTAAGAGTAGAGTTTTTCCACCTCAAATGGAGTTGTGATAATGCCAAGTTGAAATGTCTAGAATATGGTAATACCCCGCCCCCTAAGGTGTCCTTGGTGAGTTTGCCTAGCTGTACCAAGCTTGATCCATGAATGCTCCATCAAAAACCCTCTTTATCCATGAATCTTTCGTCTTCTTCTTCTAAAAAAAACCCCAACAACACATTTAAAATTTGTAGCTTTGCCCAATAATGATAGAAATGGGTATGTAGGGGTTGGATATGGTGGGATACTAGATGAAAATGGTGAAGTAAGGTGGAGGAATGGTGGTGGCATGGTATTTTATGGTGGAGAGGGAGTGAAAATTTCTAAAAGCGGTGGGGGAAGACCCACCCCCACTATCTTTCTCTTCTTCCAACTCAAAATAACCCAAATAAACCCAAACACCCTTATAAAAACACCCCCACACCATAAAATATCATTTTTGTCCAATTTGGGATCACCAGAGCTCGATAACTCATCCATCCAACGGCCCAAAAGGTGACAGCACACAAGGGCAACCTGATTTTAAAAAATTTGTTACGCTCGATCGAATGAGAATGGCTTCACGTTAGAACTAGATTTCAAGCAACCATCTAACGAGTCCGTGTAGGAATGTAGTTGGGTCTCATTTAATCCCCCCCCCCCTGAACGACATGGGCTTCTCGTTCGAAAGACGTCCAACTTGTTCGAACGACTATTCCAGATTTTCTTCAAACTTTCCAATTTTCATCCACATTCTTCCAATAATTACCAATAAGACTCCAAAATCAGTAAAATAAAAATATAGACACAATCATAATTATCCAAATTCCATGGTTTCATATATTTACAATTTACGCGGGGAAAATAATAAAATATTAGACCTGGGTATTACATTCTTCCATCCTTAGGAAATTTCATCCCCAAAATTATCGATCCAATAATTCCCCAAATCCGTGGGGTTTACCGACTCTTATACTAAGTCATATGAATCATCCACGACTTAACCATCGAAGTCCTCACTAGCTAAGATCACATCGCACACCCTTGCACAGGGATCATCACCAAAAACTCAACATGTGACATGACCTAATGCTAACCATCACGCTAACCATCAATGTCGCTTAACCAATTGATAGCACGAGAAAACCGCGGCGCAAGTGTATAAGGATATAAGCAGATCGTTATGCTCGGTTCCCACCGCTATGAAAAAACCTTAACTATTGACTACACTCTTTTAAGGAGTATAACTGCCAGTCCGGGTATCGAAATCCACAGAGACTAGTTGTTAGAATTATATTGATTTAATACTTCAGGAATAAAAGTGTGAAAGATAATTGTTAACAAAAGAAAAGATAATATTAGGCATGGAATTAAACTAAGATTAAAAAAGGGAATAAAAACTATAAATTGAGACTAATATCCCTCACCTAGAGATGATTAGTCTAAATGGTTGCATGGGACGACAAATTTAACAAGAATGGAGCTCATTTCAACAATTAATTAAATCTAGAGTTGTCACCCCATAAATCTCTATAAAAAACTACTATGAATTTGGCATCAACAAATACCCCAAAATTACATACTCAATGTTGTAAATACGGAGCATACATGATATACCCCGTTAAATCTCCTACGCATAAAATCAAGAATAACCCAATCGAATTAAACTCATAAACCCCATCACCAAAGCAAAGCAACGAAATCAACCCAAGGTGAGTTCAATCAATCTCAACCTAAACTAAATTAGCTACACAACATAATGAAAGACATTAATTTAAATCAAAGAAATTAAGGAAAGCAGGTAAATGAAAGTAATAAAATCTACACTACAAAGCAATAAATCAACAAAAGGAAATTCATTAAGACAAGAGGATTTTTTGCTTTCATTCTCCATTGTATCTTTTCTTTTATTTTTCCTTGTAATCCCTCCTTGTACTCTTATTGTTATTTTCAATCAAATTTTCTTATTTTGCTTAAAAAATAAATCAACGAAAGGACACTATATTAATGGTAGGGATGATGAATAGTTCACTTACAACACCCAAATGGGCAACACCTAATGAAAGATGGAAGAGAACCTCTCAAACCCGAACCCTAACCTAACCTAAACTATATATATATATATATATATATCTGAAAAATAAAATAAAGGTTCCTATTTATAGTAAGTGGAAAAATAACTGGAAAAATAAACAAGAAAATAAATCTTAGCCGAATATTTACTATGACCGGTCGACCGCGGCCAGGGGCGGTCAATCGGGTGTCAGAGAAAAATGGCACTACCTCACTTCAAAGGCTTATTCTGAATCACCGATCGACCAGGGGCTCAGGGCCGATCGATCGGTCCCCTGTTTTATGGTGTCCTTTGGTCCATCTTGAGGAGAAAAGGAGCTTTACGGAATCGTCCATAACTTCTTCGTCTGAACTCAAAATGACGTGCTGTTTGTGGTGACGCGAAGCTGACTTGATGAATTATGATTATATGGAATTATATTGACCTAGAGATGATGTATGAAATTTATAAAATGCCCTTGAAGTTGATTCCGACAAAGGAAGTTCTCTGAAATGCAACCAATCCCCACTTTAAGCATTCAAATACCTACAAAAGCTCAATTATACCCTACAAAGCATATAAACATACATAATAGAGGTTTTCTGGTTAACGGGCATAAATATAGGCATAAAAAACAAAAAAGTGTTATAATGCATAAAGATAATGGGCGCGAGTATCCAATATTCATTATGTATCACCAACCCTGAGTCTCCACTCGCTTGATGATCATGCTCAATCAAATCCTAGGACTATCTTTGCTAATATCCAAATCCTACTGGCGCCTCTATCATTCAACCCTCTCTAGTGATCGATACTCATTCAAAAGTGAGCCATAATACAACCAATCATCGAATTCATCACCAAGTGCCATTTCCAATCTTTGGACTACATTTCTTGCATCCCCATAATTTTTGGGGCATCCTGGAAACACAATTTTCCCAAGTTTGATACTAACCTTACATCGTTAACTGCTCAATCCCAGGAGTAACACACTGAATAAATCATCATTTCGGCCTCGACTGACACCTTTCGTTGCGTCACTTTGACGAGTATTACTCTAGGCATCTAACGTGGGAGCACTCACTTGAGTATCACACCAATCCACTTATTGTGGAAAAGTAACACTGCGTCCTAAGTTTCCTCGAGTTCTAATACTATACAATGTCCTCAAGTCTTCGTCATTCTCTGTACAACTAGAGCCACTGACTTCCATGCCAACCAGTCCTAAGGTTGTTAATCCTTAGGAAAGAAACTACTACGAGAAAACCGTGCGGCCGAAAGCCAGCCACCCATACATTAAACTTTGTGCAATATCAAGAATACCTCAGATAGGGCGCACCCAGTTACCGAGTTTCATTGACCATGTCAGGTTCACCCGCACTCTACTAAACCCAACCACATTGTACCATGTCATGGTACCAATTTGAGCTACATATTCATGGGAATATTAATCTTCGATTACCAAAATTGAAAGGTATACACATACAGGAATCAAATGAACAGATAATGATTTTGAGAAAGTCTGATCCATACACGCTAGACTACTATTTATGAAAAGTGAACCTACGCCACATAAGCTAGCTCGAGTCACCAATTGTGAAGAATCGGATCATAACCATTCATCCTCGCAAGATGAAAGCAACGTACACACTTATTGTTCTCTAGATAGTCAAATATTAGAATTTCCCTTATATCCTTAACACCCATGAATGACTCCGATTGGCGATTGCCTAACGCCCTTATTGTCCATCCTATGGGTGAGGACTTACCAACCTGCTACTCCTAGGTTACTGTCCGCCTTATCATATCATGATAGCAACCCCAAAGTATTTTTAGGCAGTACCTCATTCACGAGAGACATTCACCTTATTATAACCTTTAACTATGCTAGATTGTCACTAAGCTTACTCCCACATTTTCACCAGCTGAACTTATGTTATGGCCATACCGGTCTCCACTGGAATTGTAGGTAAGTAAATACCACCCAGGGATACATCTTCTAACCCGTACCGACTTGGCGCAGTATGTCAAGAACTACCCCCACATTTCTGGGGCTATTCTAACTTATGCTGTCGACACATGCCAACACTCTAATAATACTCCGATACCCCCCCCCTTGGGGGTGACACTTTTGAGTCTCCACATATCGTCATCAATCTATGTTCCAAATAAATCTCCTAGTACTCCTTAAAATCAAGTGTCACACCATCTACACTAGCCATTCGATGACACCCCGGCATCACACCCATTCACGAAATAAACTTCCAATTTCTCTTAGAAGGTTACACCACCCATGTGTCCCAATTCAGATGACATCACCTAATTCATACACTATTTGACTCTTTTAAGCCTTGCCCATAAATCTGAGGTCATTACTAGACCCTCAACATAATCACTACTAGAACGCTAACACTTCTTCGTTCTGGAGTTAACCCTAAGGACACCAAAAATACTCCATTTAAAAGTCCTCAAAACCCAATAAGATTTCATCATCCATGACTCTCTCATCGAAGTTGCGCTCTATAAAAGTTTTCAAAACCCGTGTTTAGGGTCCTTGGGGTGGGAACATCTTTAGACTAAGTTTTGGGAGGGTTTGGGTAACATTTTGGGCTTATTTGGAGGTCTAAAACCATGCCCACGGAAGACCCGTGGGATTAAGGGTTTAGAAGAGACCTATCCATCATTAAACAATAACTTTATACATAACACAAACCTTAGGTTGCAGAGGAGCTTTGAAGATATCAAAGAGAGGATGTGGCAACCCTACTTTTAGTTCGCTAGGCTATGAACAGGGTCATGTGCACACATTTATAAAACAGTCTCATTCACATGAATGTGAGAAAAAGGTTTGGGATAGGCTCCCATGTGCATGGTTGTGAAATATCCCTATTTGCATTGATTCAGGAAGATTATTGGTTAGAACATTTGTTTTTCCCTTAGGACTTCCCCATAAGTTTTTTCTTAGGATATTATGGATTCTAATCATACTTGTTTTTATGGGGATTGTGGTTATAGGGTTGAAGTTTAGTTTGGGGAAAAGTATATTTTGTTATGTACATTTTGGAGGGTATAAGGTATTCGTTTACACGATTTGAGGGATATACTGCATTTGTATATATGTATGGGTGATGTATTTATATATGATGTGTGTGTTATTTGTGAACATACCATGTGTACGTATCTGGATTATGGAGCATATATAGGTGGGGGTTATGGAGATAATTGGATGTGGGGTTGGGTATCACCCTCATGGTTGATAAGACGGTTATGTAGATGTTGATGTTTTTATTATACATTCATTTGGTCTCCGTCTCATGATAAGAGATGTGGATGACTTAATCAATTGGGTGATTTGGTATGTGACTACATGATGGTGTGACTGTGTAGCGATATCCTTATTCTTTTGTGTGTGCATGTTTTAATTCTGATAGGCACGAGATCCTTTTTAGATGTACCAATAGAGGCACGAGAATATCGCCAAAGGTTTAAGCCTTCGTGTGGTTTATATCTTTTAACTATTCTGATGATGGAAAGGTTATACAGGAGGATTGTGTCACGTTATTATGTTAATTTGTGATATTGTGTATATCTTATTATTTGGGTGATATGTGTGGGGCTAAAATGTTTTACCTTTAGTATATGGATATGGATATCATTTTATGGTAGTCGTATGATAGTATGGAGTAGGTCACTTATTAGTCTTAGAGTTGGGACTTATATGTTACAGTTAGGAATTAGTTTGTTCTACTATTCTTAGTGTGATGCTATTACTCATTAGTTTTGAGGTAGTATATGGCTACTACGTACGGTTTATTACCCTTATTACATAGTTAAATCTATGATACAATGTTAGATTCTTAGAAGGATATCATGTGGGTAGCTTGGTGGATACTAATATATTTTTGTATAGTCAATTATTGGATAAAAAAGTCAGTGATGGACTAGGTTGTGTGGGTATCGTACAATATAGAGTTAAACTAGTACTAGGATGCTATATCAGGATATTGGGTAGTGCCTAGTTAGTATAGTGATGAGTAAAGCTTACGGGGATACTATGTGGTATAATAGTCTTAGTGTGTTATTATCATTGACGATATTATATTGTATTACGAGTTATGTGGTATGGAGGTTACATGGTTGGTTTTGGGGACTTAAATACTTACATTGTTAATTATGCCTCGAGTAAGATGGGCATGTATAGTCGGGGCTACCTTATGACAGGTAGGTGAGATATTTTGATGTGAGTGTCGATAGGATGACATGAGATGTAAATGGGTCACATTTAATATTGTTACGTAAGGTAAGCTATTTCTTACTTATTTGTGGGATCTAACCCACGTTATTTCCTAAAATCTATTTTTTAGGTATTCCTTATGTGTCGGAGCATGGATGAGTGAACCAATTTAAAGTCAACCTTATCTAGTTATTAGAGAAATATCAGTGGAGTTTCTCTTTAGCGTATTTATTATATAGTCAGACCTTATGCATTTTGATTTATTATTCAGCAACATTTGTATTGAGGACTCTCATTTGATATCTTCTGCCCTTTCTTGGTAAGATCCGTTCCCAAGACTTTTTCCTTCTTCAAGTCCTACAAATTTTGTATTTTTCGGTACCGTGATGGGCATGGCGTGGTTAGGCATCGATGATTGGGGGAACCTAGAGTGGCGGGCTAGGGTGCCTTTGGCATTGGGCAATGGAAATGCCTTCGAGTTGTTCGAGCTGGTTATCGATGATCACACTCTTCTGCATGAACTTGTGAGTGAGGAACCCTAATGGCTATGTAAGTATAGTGACCTTTGACATTATTTTTCTTCTTTTGTTTCCTTGAGTTGACAAACAAGTATGATTAGAATTCATGTGGTATCCCCATAAAGCTTACGGGGATACTATTATAAGTAAAGCTTACGGGGATACTACGTGGTATAATAGTCTCACTGTGTTATTATCATTGACGATATTAAATTGTATTACGAGTTATGTGGTATGGAGGTTACATGGTTGGTTTTGGGGACTTAGATACTTACATTGTTAATTATGCCTCGAGTAAGATAAGCATATATAGTCGGGGCTACCTTATGACAGCTAGGAGAGGTATTTTGATGCGAGTGTCGATAGGATGACATGAGGTGTAAATGGGTTGCATTTAATATTGTTACATAAGGTAAGCTATTTCTTACTTATTTGTGGGATCTAACCCACGTTATTTCATAAAAACTATTTTTTAGGTATTCAGTATGTCTAGTTATTAGAGAAAAATCAGTGGAGTCGCTCTTTAGCGTATTTATTATATAGTCAGACCTTATGCATTTTGATTTATTATTTAGCAACATTTGTATTGAGGACTCTCATTTAATATATGTATTATGGAGATTTACTTTATATAGTTATTGAGTGACATTTAGTTTTATTGATCTAGTTATTGGAGACTTATATCTATATCTTCTTTAATTTTCATATTTTGTATACTATCGTGGATGGGTTTAGTTTTCCTCATTTATTCATTAATGCTTATAATGTTATAAATTTTTTTACATCCCTTATATTCGGCGTTGAGGTTTGGCTACCCGAGGCATTAAAAATAGGGGGTGTTACAATGTCCCGAGTGGATACTTAGCAATTTGTCTGCTTCATTTTGAACCAAACTCGATACCAATTTGGCATTCATCTATTTGGGATATGACATAAGGAATCATGTTGATAAATTTGGGGTCCCGATTCATTTTTCCTTTATGATATTTGAAAGTAACTTCCAATTTTTGTGATAGTACGAAGACTATTCGGAACAAATCATGATGTGCGTTATTGCTAATGGGGTTAACATACTGAATGTCTTTTATATTCATGCCCCATACTAAATTTTAACATTTAATATTATAACTTTAATTTTTTACACCAAAAATAACTCATTTATTATTTACTCCAAATATTTAAAAGAAAAGGTATCACGTTGAACGGGCAAACATAACTTACAGATTGAAGCAGGCCTATCTCATTCATTAGTTATGCTGATTATGAAATACCAAACACATCTATTATTAAAAACAAACGTCTAATTAATCTCATCACTTCATCAATTTTAGAGTAAATTTTGATATACAACCCAAAATTGGATAAAACAAACTACACATTATCATTCACACATATACAAATAAAATCTCAAGACCAGACTCACATTAAGTGAGATCAACTGGAGCATTATGGGTAACTACATGCGGGGGTAAATCTCTCAAAATCAAGAATTAACTAAAAAATAATATGTAATTGGGTTTCATTCAAGTCTTTTCTAAGATAGTTACTTACAATCGGTCGCATTAGGGACCCGTCCTTCAACTTTCAAAAAACAAAATGATTATTATGGATAAGGGCCATTGGAATAATCCTTGTATTTTTTTCTATCATATGAAAGTTTATTAGACATTGTTTCGAGGATATGAATATACATTCACGATCATACACTAGTGAAAAAGATAACCACATCCGGGCATAAGAAACTAATCCTTTTATCTTACACGGGCTAGAAAATCTATTCAATACTATTATCATAATATCATGAATCCAAACTTTTAATAACACCATCATAGAACTTTAGCACCATGTATTTTTACCACATTTATTATATTTTATTTGCACGTTATTTAGATATTTCATATGACATTCAACATGCCATTTAGTAGATTGCATATGTAGTGGTACATAATTTAATGTGTATTGTTTTGATAGATATGATTCTAGTATTTGACTAGCTCATATTAATTTACTAAGTAAAATATTGAAGTGACTTAGTATTATGGGTGGCTATGGAATGGTCATGGGGCTAAGTGTAATACCCGTGCCCAATATTTTATTATTTTTCCCTGTGTAAATTGTAAACATGTGAAACCTTGGAATTTGGATCATTATGATTGGTCCTATATCTGTATTTTAGTGATTTTGGAATTCTTATGATAATTATTGGAAGAATGTGGATGAAAATTGAAAAGTTTGAAGAAATTCAGGAAGAGTCATTCTAATGAGTTCAAGGTCGTTCGAACGAGAAGCCCAGGTCGTTCGAAGTGGGGATAGAATGATACCCAACTACATACTTGAATGGACTCATTAGAAGGTCATTTCCAAGGCTAGTTCGAACGAGACGCCATTCTCATTTGAACGAGCGTAAGGGAAAATTTTAAATCGAGTTATCCTTGTGTGTTGTCACATTTTAGGCCGTTGGATGGATGAGGTGTCGATCTCTGGTGAGCCCAGATTGGACAAAAATGGGATTTTAAGACGTGGGGGTGTTTTATAATAGTTTTTGGGTTTATTTGGGTTATTTTGTGTTAGAAGAAGAGACAAAGAGCGGGGGTGGGTCTTCCCACGCCATTTTTAGCATTTTAACTCCCTCTCTACCACAAACCACCATGCCACTACCATTCCTCCACCTTGTATCACTATATTCAACTAGTATCCGACCACATCCAAGCCCTACATACCCATTTTCACCATTATTTGACAAAACTACTAATTTTGGAGTTTTTTTTTTGGAGAAGATGAAGATGGAAGATTCATGGATCTTAAAGAGGGTTTTTGATGGAGCATTAATGGAGCAAGCTTGGTGGAGATAGGCAACCTCTCCAAGGCCACCTTAGGAGGTAGGGGTTACAATCTTCTTATAAATTCCAACCTGACATTGTTGGAGCTCCATTTAAGATGGAAAACTCTACTCTTAGAATTGAGACTCTATTTGCATATTAGTAGTATTTTTGTTAGATTATAAGAGTGGGATGCATTTGAATAAAATGATGAGTTTCAAGTAAATTGGCATTTAACTTTTTTACAAAATAAAAATGTTGGAAATTTTCTATTTTGATGAGGGTAAAATATGAATGAAAATCTCAAAGTTTCTTGAAAATAAAGTTTGGAATTTCATGGTAATAGTGCAATTCTAGAAGTTTGATGCTAAAAACTTTATGAAATAAAATGTTTTGAAAATGGTATTTATCTTGCAAAAATGATGATTTTATAAAAATTGTACATTTATTAAATTTTGAAGAAAATAAAAATGTCCTTGTAGTAATAAAGAAAATGACAATTTTCTTGTAAAGTGGTCTTGGATATTAATGAAAAGGGAAGGTAATGAGATGAAAGGATTTCCATCTTGAGAAGCATAATACTCCAAAATGTTTTAAAAAGTGTAAATGTGTTAAACGCACTAAATAAGTTAGCGTGGGTAACTTAATGGTGTTTGAGAAATTAACACTTGTGAAAATGGAGGAAAATATAAGTTTGGAAATAAATGAGTAAAATGGTAATTTTACATAAAGTGGAACATTTTTATAAAATAAAAATATTGAAAAAGGGTGTTACACAAGATGGTCGTAAATGAATAGGAGTTTGGAATAAAATTAATGCTAAAGTGTAAAGGACAAGAAAAGATGATTTTAAAGTGTTACACAAGTTAGGGTGTAACCCCAGGTTTTTTTTCGTCCAGGTAAAAGTAAAGGTAGAATAATGTGGACATTTGTAAAATACTAAAACACATTAATAAGGACTTAGATGATATCAAGAAAATTATGGAGGGCCCGAAGCCCTGAGGTGAAAGAACTAAAATCACTGGCCAGAGCATAAGGTTAACATATTGCATTGTGAAGCCCGTTAAAGTATGCAGTTATTAGAAGATTCCTAAAAAAAGATAAAGGAATACAGAACATGTCAAGAAATGTGTTGTATGGTAAAAATGTGTAAAGACAACCTAACTTAAAAGAAATAAATAAATGTTATGGTAAAGGGTACAATGAACAAGTAATATGAAAATTAATTAACGTCCATAAGGTAAAGGGATGGTAAAGTGAGGTGATTAAATGGGTGGTAGGAAACGTAAAGAGGTTTAACCCATAATTAACATAAAGGTGTGTTTATGAAATTTTTTCCAAGGAAAATAAGTATTTTCTAACACGGTGTTTGCGTGTGTTGAAAGGGTGATTTTCAAAGAAAATACTACGTAAATTGGTGTAAATGAATGAGTAATTTTGGGAAAGAAAATGATTTTTTCCTAAACAAAGTGTATTTGTTTAAGTATTTAACCGTGTGTTGAATCAGGGAATAAATAACAAGTCAAGAAAATGGGGTTTATTATACAAGATTAAGGTGAATTAATCGGGACAAATAACATTTTTAGAATAAAAATGGTTTCATGCATGTAAGTCTCTCTCTCTCTCTCTCTATATATATATATATATATATATATATGGTAGCTACATGTTCACGTAGATATGACGTGTTAGGTTCTTCTTTATGCCGTTCGATTCTATACTACATTGTGTATATTTTCCACTGAGCATTCGACTCACAACCTCATCTTTGTTACTGCAGGTTGGGTGCGGTTTCATATTTTGAAAGAATTATACAATTAAGTACTCTCGTTTTCTTTTAAGTTAGTAGCTTTGTATGCTTGAATTTCAGGTATGCTTCCCATGGGTCCCTCACATAGCTTGATTTTAAATGGGAATCGCAAGCCAAACAAGTGAAATAGTAATTCAATAAAACTGGACTAGCAACATTATTTAGATTATTTCATTACACCACATACCTAATGCTCGAGTCAGACCGATTGACCACGGGTGACCCATAAATTCGGGATGAGGCGTTATAAATGGTATGAGAGCTTTAAGTTCAAGGTTCTTTTGGGGATTTATGTGGTGAGGTCGGTAGTGGATCCTTCGACATCAGTGTTAGTTTTGGGTCGGTCATGCTAGATTGGTGATGATTTCAGTTCGTGTTCTCGACGGTAAACTCAAGGAGATGTGAACGATGGATAATTTATTGTCAAGTGTCATACAACCAAGTTATATTTTATTAATCGCTTTCTCACTTCCAATAAAGATGTGTTAGTAGTATATGAGTGTGGGTGTGTGCCAGTAGTGGCGACATAGCAATTTTTAGTGTGAGGTGCTCGTGTGTTAGCCCTTTATGAAATGAGAGGTCTGTTGAGGTGTTAATAGAGCTTAATGATGTCCGTTGAATTAGAAATATGAATTTTGTAAATCCAACTATGGAGATTAGGAGACTAGAGTGTCATTCCTAGGCAATGTTGGTTGTAATATGAATGCACTGAGTTCTTAGGTGTGGTACATTTCAGTGGAGAATAATGATGATGTAATTAGGCAAAATTGGGGTAATATCATGTTGTATGACAGTCAGTGATTTGGTAGATATGGGGAATCTTGATGATCAATACTTAGGATGTGTACTTAATTTGAGTCGGTGAATTATTATTGTTGTAGGTAAGTGCCTTGGCTTTATTGATTAAAAGTTGTATCTCGTAAGATATGATGATGAGAGTTACGGGAAAATTGTAGTGAATATGTTACATATGCAACAATGATAGTTAGGAAGGCCTAGGAGTGAACCCTAGATAATGTATTAAGTCAGGGTTTTAGGATTTATGATAAGATTTTGTGGGATAGTATATTTAGTGATGTCGATGATGCAAACCTAGGAGTTTATAGGTTGTAGATGACGTCTTGTATCCTTCCAGAATCCTAAATGGTATAGTTTTGATTTAGTACGTGGCCTACGGGTCAAAACTGTTGATAGAAAGATAAGATTGTTATCTAAGTGTCAGGGCCATTTTAGTGGCTTAATTAATGGCTAGATGTGAGGTCATCCAAGTGTGAATGTGGTTTAAGGGCATCTTGGATTGTCCATAGGACTAGTTGTGTATAGTGTCATTGGGAATGAAAATCAAATTATTGTGACATCTTAAGGTATTCAATGGTTAAGGTGCACAATATGTATAGGCTCACAGACTAGTGTCCTTATGATCACCTAGTAATCATTGACTTTTAAATTGGTTCACTCATCCATTCAGGACACATACTGAATACCTAAAAAATAGATTTTAGGAAATAACGTGGGTTAGATCCCAAAATGTTACCCAAACCCTCCCAAAACTTGGTCTAAAGAGGTGCACACCCCTAGGACCCTATACAGGCATACTAAAAATATCTCCCCGGGCCCCTATACACCCTAGAGCCTAGTCCAATGGGACTAGCTCAATATATGTAAAAAAATCAACACGTTATTTTTAATTCACGATTCATCCAAATATCATTTATTTTCACTGATTAAATTCAAATTTAAAAAGAAATTCACAATTTTAATATATAATACAATGAGCATTTTTTAAAATTATAATTATATAACAATTTATTTAATTAATTAAAAATACGGGGTATTATAGACATACAAGATGAAGAACAAAAACTGTTTGATCTAGCATGAGGATCCTGAAATATGTTATATTGTTCATTATTTCGGTTCCTCACCAAAGGTTACCACTTTGTCTACTTCGTTTGTTTTGGTATAAAGATCCCGATTTAGTTCAATTTTTCATTGTTTAGGTCCCTGTCACAAACATTCCAAAATGTCTGTATAGTTTGATAATTTCTTATAAACAAACCAACAAGTTACATATAATTTTAAATTAAATTTGTAAAAACAAATCAACATGATTCAGTTATAGAAGTGAAACAAAATAAGGAAAAAAATTATCCATAAACAAAACTCATACAAGACACCACCAACAAAAGTCATTCAACACAACCACCAAAATTAATGTACGAAAACGTCATAATTCATACCAAACAACCACCAAAACAAATCTCACAAATCAATATATGATATTCCTCAATTATTCTTTCTTTTTCTTAGTCTCCATTAGGCTACACCTCCCTATCGTCGGCACCTTTTATCTTCATCTTATTATTATTTTGTTTCTTAGCATATAGGGACCTCCTATCCTAATTGTTGCTTCAATGATTTCATATGCATCAATATATTGTCGAAGCATTATTCTAGTATTATCCATATACCCCACTCAGATGTTTCTGGCCTACAACTCTATCACCCTTTTAACTTTATTAGATTATAAAAATATGACGTAACTATATTGTGTAAATCATATAAAATTAAATCGAACCAATAGAAATAAAAAAAAGGTTTGCAAGTGATTCTTTTCCCCTATATTCGCAATTGGTATGGTTTTGAACGATTAGATGGATAATGTTAAAATAACGACGTACTAAATGGGGATTCTTTGAAATCAAATGATCTTACCAATTCTCTAGGTACCACTTTTTAATGTCGAACTTTGCATTATATCAAGTAACTTTCTTTCATCTCTCACATTTTATCTGTGTCATGGGAAAGAATTTGGACAGATGACCAATTACCTCACTATTAGCTTTGGGTAGTATGGATCCTCAAAATCAAAGAAAAACATAATATAACCGTAGAACTTGATCAATCATGGATCATAGAAACACAAGAGGAACTTGGGAATTTTGAGTGAAATCATGTTTAAACTATGATACCTCCACTAAAAAATACACAATTATCAAAACAAAAATGGGTTTTCAAAAATAGGTAAGATGAGTCAGGAACTGTTGTTCATAACAAGTAAACATTGGTCTCACATGGGTACAACCAATAAGAAGGCATTGATCATGAAGAAACATTTTCCCATGTCACTAGGTTAGATGTTATTCGAATGTTATTTTCTTTTGCTTACTATACAAATTTAAACATTTTAAAATGGGTATAAAAAGTGTTTTTTTAAAACGGTCAGGTTGACGAAGAATTATATGTAAAACAAGTTACTTGGATGTCACAAGTTACTCGGTTGCTAAAATGTTTCTTCATGGTCGATGCCTTCTTATTGGTTGTACCCGTGTGAGACCAATGTTTACTTGTTATTCGAATGCTACTTTCTTTTGCTTGCTATAAAAATTTAAACATTTTAAAATGGGTATAAAAAGTGTTCTTTTAAACGGTCAGGTTGACGAAGAATTATATGTAAAACAAGTTACTCGGATGTCACAAGTTACTCAGATGTTACAAGTAACTCGGATGCTAATTAGGCTAAATGAAAAGTAAGTTGGAAAATAACTAGTAGATTATGTCATTTTCTCTCGCATTCACTTGTGTCATCGTCTTGTAAGAAACAACACTCGATAACCGAATATATTGTCTCAAGAAGTTTTTGTGTCCAAAAATTATACATAAAAGAGGTATTGTGGGACTTTCGAATGATTCCTAACAAAATAACCATTTATGCGACAACACAAATGACAATTTATTACCCAAAAATCGATACAGCAATCTCAAATAAAGTATATTTAAATTTGACACCCAACTTTATGTGGTCATAATCAGAAAGGAGATCGAAAACCTCAATTTATTCATCCGGGGGAAAAAATTTAGTCATATTTAGAAAACCACTCCACAGAGATAAGTTTTGCTCCATTCAACGTGAGCTCGACGTGGCTCTAATTCATGATATCATGTAATTTACATAGGATCCTCTCGTGGTTGTGCCTTCACCCATAGTCTTGTTCGTTAATAACAACAACACTGTCTTCATTCTTCTTGATACAAATTTATATTATTCAAGAATAATGGGTTTTATCCTATAATTTGCTTATTCCTCCTTATTTTTTCCTTTTTGATAATGACGAATGGGATATATTGGATCAAGAGGAGACTTATTAAAAAAATTCTAAAAAAAGGTCATCATAAAAGGGGGGAATTGTGAACTTAAAAAATATTTAAAAAAGAATTATATATATTTTGTTTTGGTGATACCAATTTAATGAAACAAATATTACATACTTCGTTATATTCACTCTTATATTTATGAGTATATTATATCTTACTCATGGAATGGTGAGAATTACTAAAAGGAAACAAAATCACCATTGTTGCAACTAAAGCTAATCAAGGAAGAAATTACAACTTCAGAAAATCATGAAAATAACAATAAAACAACATGTTCATCACTCAAGCTTCAACTCCAAAAAATAAATTTGTCAAAGAAGAATCAAGTTGTCCACAAGTATATAACAACAAAGATCTTTACATCAGTATTCATGATCACACTTCAAAAAGATTCAGTAATTTACTTGAGTGCTCTGAGAATGATGTAACATGTGCAATACATCATATATACAATTTAACTTTCGGCTCAAACACACACAAACCCTCACAAAAAAATTCAAAGAACTAAAACAAAAGATTCAAAACCATTGTCGACAAATCGCACTATTTTAATTCAACTCAATTTGCTTAAGTCAACTCAAACATGCCAAATGGAACTTAAATAAATTAGGATTAGAAACTAAGACTTTAATATGTCTAAAATACTTGATAAGTCAAATTAAACCTTTTGAGTCGACTTCATCTTACTTTGAGTTGACTTAAATTGGCCAAATGGAAAAATAAAAACTAATTTATTTGAAATTAAGAAAATAACTTTCCCTAACTACTTCATAATGTTTCCCAACCACTCATAACAAATAGTTTTTTTCCATACTATAAAGACACTTGTAAACAATAGTTTTACTCACACAAGGTATTACAAAACAACATTAAAACATCCAATCTCCATTACAACACTTGTGTTTAGATATTCGTTGAGGTTTCAAAAGAAAGTTTCTTTATTTCACTTAAGCCAAATTATTCTTTAATCTAAGAAGTACTACATCCATTAGATTAAGAGAGAGGCACATTTGATTATAGAAAAATCTCATTAATTCTCTTGTATTTTATCTAGTTACTCTTGATTTATAGTTGAGCTTCATTGTACCATTAAGGCCGGTAAAGCCTTTAAATGTGAATCCAGATAAGGAGTGTTGAACTTTGGTCATGACCACTTGATCAAGACAAGGGTGTCTTATTGGTTGCAGTTACAACATGTGATGTATCCTTGTGAGATAATTGCTCCTCATTAGTGAGCAAGAAGATAATGAAGTTTTTGAGTATCGTCTCAGCATAGAGATAGGCAAAGTCGAATCGTGTAAAAAATATTGGTTTTCAAGGTTTCTCTTACTCTCTTAATTCTCTTCTTCTTCTTCTTCTTCTTCTTCTTCTTCTTCTTCTTCTTCTTATTATTATTATTATTATTATTATTATTATTATTATTATTATTATTATTATTATTATTATTATTATTATTATTATTATTATTATTATTATTATTATATTGTAAAGAACATGTTTGTGTCATTTCTTGTCTGAATCCACCTTTATGTTTTTTGTTTTTATAATGCGAAAGCCTTGTTAGATATAAGATCCTTAGCCTCAATAGACACAAATACCATCGAACAATGATTATTGTTTTAATAAGGGCAAACCATTATATCAAATCAAACATTATTATAAACTATTTCGTTAAATTCCATAAAAGTGTGAGTTTACATGCTACTTACTTACTTATTTTTACTTTTCTTGAAAGTTTTCATAGCCATTTTTATATCTAATGATAAATTCATATTATTTAATCAAATTTTACCACTTATTATCACCTTTTTATGATTATATGCACATATAAGTTTATAGTCCTTGTATAAAGAATGAATCAATGTTTTTACCTTTGTTATTGAATTTTAATCATGAAAAGCTTGAAATTTATTTTATTTATTATTTTCTATAGAATTATGTATTACTTAATTATTTAAATCTTATTATTTTTTTTCTTTTGGAGATTAGATGATCATGTTTATTTTCCTAATTATCGTGTTTTGGAAAATTCCATTAAAAAGATAAATTTCATGACAAACAAATATTTTTAATATTTAATAGTTAATCTACTTCTCATTTTTAACATTGCGTTCCATGTTTTGTGTAAATACGAGTTTAGTTTTTTTTACATAGTGCACACAAAAAGATTTCTCCCCTATATTTTTTAATTTGAATCACTAAAATCTATAAATTTCCACAATCTAATATTTAATATTAATTTTAGGTAATGCACTAACATTTACTTCGACATTAGATCATATTTTATACATTAGAATTTTCACTTTAATTGCTATTTTTTTGGCAAAGTTTGTAAGAGCATATTTTATCTCATTTCTCAAATAGCTTGGGCTTACGTTTAGGTTTTGGCATATCCCGCTACCATTTGATTCAAGTCGAGATGAAGTCCAAAGATCATCTCCAACATTCAAGAATTTCCATACTTTGAAGGTATAATGCTTTAGTCTTTGAATTTATTTTGGGATGTTCGTTTTTATTAAAATTGGAAAGAGGATTTTTTTCTTAAAAAATCGTGGTTGTTGTTCTGTATTTAAAAACTAAATTTTTAAACGTGTATCTCGTTCCAACGACGTGGTAATCTCGTTCAAACGAGATTGGTATCTCGTTAGAAGGGTTTGTTAGAAGGTTTCTTCAATCAAACTTCTCAAGAGGGCCTACTGTATTGATTTTGTTGATATCATGAGAAACGAGACCTATCTCGTTCAAACGAGATGATGATCTCGTTAGAATGCTAGGTTAGTTTCGTTCGAACAACTCCACTGCCTCAAAATTTGTGAACGTCCTATAAATACCTGTTTCGTGTTTGATTTCATTAAGACTTTTGCCAGAACTGATTCTGCATATCCTTTGCAAAAGTTTTCAACCTTTGTTTTAAGAAAACCTTTTTGATTCACAAATCATCATCCCCAAGATTTATTTGAGTGAATCAAGTTTAAATCCTATACCTTGTATCTTACATACAACTCTTATGGGGAGAGTTTCTTCACGGCTGATCTTGTAATACCCGAGGGAATTCACCGCTGATGACAAAGTTTAATCGGTGAATACTGAGCATAGAAGGCCACGTGTGGACAACTCTGGATGGAGCCCTATTCCTTAGAGGTTTTACAAGAATCGTGCATTATACTTGTGGCGGATATTAAGTAGCCTGTAAGTCGATAGTCTTGTAAACTCTCTAAAGTGTTGAAATTTACTATGTGATATTTTTCGCAAAGATATTTTTCTCTTGATATCAATTTTTTTTAAAAAAATTGATTTTAATGGAAAATTTGTATAATCAAGTACCCCTCTTAATTCCTACTAATTATGCATATGTAAGGACACAAATTTTCAATTGAGTCCATTATTGTTTTGGCTCAATTCCAGACAAAAACAATTATATCATAGAATATTGTTCAATGTACCGAGTCAAGCCTATGATGTGTTTAGTTGAAGACGTAGCGGCCAAGAGTATAAAACTTCATCAAATGATATGTTTCAAGTGCCTTGTTTCTACGTCACCAACTTAGTTCCAATTGCTCCTAAGGTATGAATGCATTTGAATGTATATTTAGGAGCTTGGAACATTTTATATTGGGTGTACTTTTGTTCAAACTGTTGTTTATTTTCACTACACCAAAAACAGGAAACTGGCACGGTTTAAAACCGTGCCAGACGCAATCTGGCACTGTTCAAAACCGTGCCAGAATCAGGCGTGCCAGATTTTCTGGCGCGGTTTAAAACCGTGCCAGATTTTCCAATCTGGCACGCTTTTGGCACTCTTTTAAACTGTGCCAGTTTTTTAATCTGGCACGCTTTTGGCACGCTTTTAAACAGTGCCAGATGTTAAATCTGGCACGCTTTTGGCACACGCCAAAACCGTGCCAAATTATCTATTTTCTGGAACGCTTTTGCCACGGTTTAAAACCGTGCCAGATTTTTCAGTTGATTAAAAAAATAATAATAGGAACCAAATCTGGAAAATCTGCAAATTCCAAATTCGGTAGGAAAAATATTTATTATTTGCAAAAACAAAATCAAGAAAATTCACAAATTATGAATATCGCAGGTTGTTGATAAACTAATGTGCATACAAACTTCAAAAAATTACAAGAGATAATACCAATATAAACCAACACATGACCATAAAAGTCGACAATAACTTCAAAAAATTACAAGAGTTAATAGTTCTCATATCAAAAAAAAATTCGACAGAGTTTCCTCTATTTTTTGAGCATTCCAAAACCTGCTAACATAAAATCTGCCCATATAAAGCCCGCACGGCCATAAAAGTCAACAATAAAACTACTATAGCCAGCAAGACCATAAAAATAAACCATAAAACTACGGAAGCCTGTTCGGCCATAACACAAAAAATAGAATCCTGAATATTAACGACACTAAATACACAATCCCACTGTTGTAAAGCATTGACTTCTTCGTGCGTTCCAAGTGGATAAAAGCTAACGATTGAATGTCATCCCACAAAAAAAATAAGACACAAAAAAGATACAATATTAGTAACCAAGTCATTTTAAAAAAAATATTCAAGCAAAAAAATTGCATATACAAGAAGAAAAATTGCATATACGACTACGCGGTCAAATTATCGTCATATTCTCAAACCGAGAGTCCCGAGACTACGCAGTCAGTTCCTACAAGTTACATTGATCCCGTGCGAGGTGTTCGTGCCTCCTACGGGGTCGTTTGGGGGCTGGTTCGGGTTTTCACCCCTTAACGCCCTGTTTTCAAGTCTAAGTGTGATTTTTGCAAATTATCGTCATATTCTCAAACCGGGAGTCCCGGGACTACGCAGTCAGTTCCTACAAGTTACATTGGTCCCGTGCGAGCTGTTCGTGCCTCCTACGGGGTCGTTTGGGGGCTGGTTCGGGTTTTCACCCCTTAACGCCCTGTTTTTAAGTCTAAGTGTGATTTTTGCAAATTATCGTCATACTCTCATATCGGAAGTCCCGGGACTACGCGGTCAGTTCCTACAAGTTACATTGGTCCCCTACGAGGTGTTCGTGCCTCCTACGGGGTCGTTTGGAGGTTGGTTCGGGTTTTCACCCCATAACGGTCTGTTTTCAACTCTAAGTGTGATTTTTGCAAATTCGGGTCATACTCTCAAACCGAGAGTCCCGGGACTACGCGGTCAGTTGCTACAAGTTACATTGGTCCCGTGTGAGGTGTTCGTGCCTCCTACGGGGTCGTTTGGGGGTTGGTTTTGGTTTTCACCCCTTAACGGCCTGTTTTCAAGTCTAAGTGTGATTTTTACAAATTATCATCATACTCTCAAACCGGAAGTCCCGGGACTACGCGGTCAGTTCCTACGAGTTACATTGGTCCTGTGCGAGGTGTTCGTACCTCCTACGGGGTCGTTTGGGGGCTGTTTTAGGTTTCACCCCTTAACGGCCTGTTTTCAAGTCTAAGTGTGATTTTTGCAAATTATCGCCATACTCTCAAACCGGGAGTCCCGGGAGTACGCGGTCAGTCCCTACAAGTTACATTGGTCCCGTACGAGGTGTTCGTGCCTCCTACGAGATCGTTTGGGGGCTGGTTGGGGTTTTCATCCCTTAACGACCCGCTTTCAAGTCTAAGTGTGATTTTTGCAAATTATCGCCATACTCTCAAACCGGGAGACCCGGGACTACGAGGTCAGTTCCTACAAGTTACATTGGTCCCGTGTGAGGTGTTCGTGCCTCCTACGGGGTCGTTTGGGGGCTGGTTCGGGTTTTCACCCCTTAACGGCCTGTTTTCAAGTCTAAGTGTGATTTTTGCAAATTATCGTCATACTCTCAAACCGGGAGTCCCGGGACTACGTGGTAAGTTCCTACGAGTTACATTGGTCCCGTGCGGGGTGTTCGTGCCTCTTACGGGGTCGTTTGGGGGCTGGTTCGGGTTTTCACCCCTTAACGGCCTGTTTTCAAGTCTAAGTGTGATTTTTGCAAATTATCATCATACTCTCATACCGGGAGTCCCGAGACTACACGGTCAGTTCCTACAAGTTACATTGGTCACCTACGAGGTGGTCGTGCCTCGTACGGGGTCGTTTGGGGGCTGGTTCGAGTTTTCACCCCTTAACGGCCTGTTTTCAACTCTAAGTGTGATTTTTGCAAATTCGGGTCATACTCTCAAACCGAGAGTCCCGGGACTACGCGGTCAGTTGCTACAAGTTACATTGGTCCCGTGTGAGGTGTTCGTGCCTCCTACGGGGTTGTTTGGGGGCTGGTTCAGGTTTTCACCCCTTAACGGCCTGTTTTCATGTCTAAGTGTGATTTTTGCAAATTATCGTCATACTCTCAAACCGGGAGACCCGAGACTACGCGGTCAGTTCTTGCAAGTTACATTGGTCCCGTGCGACGTGTTCGTGCCTCCTACGGGGTCGTTTGGGGGTTGGTTCGGGTTTTCACCCCTTAACGACCTGTTTTCAAGTCTAAGTGTGATTTTTGCAAATTATCATCATACTCTCAAAACGGGAGTCCCGGGACAATGTGGTCAGTTCCTACGAGTTACATTGGTCCCGTACGAGGTGTTCATGCCTCTTACGGGGTCGTTTGGGGGCTGGTTCAGGTTTTCACCCCTTAACGGCCTGTTTTCAAGTCTAAGTGTGATTTTTGCAAATTATCGTCATACTGTCATATCGGGAGTCCCGGGACTACGCGATCAGTTCCTACAAGTTACATTGGTCCCCTACGAGGTGTTCGTGCCTCCTACGGGGTCTTTTGGGGGCTGGTTCGGGTTTTCACCCCTTAACGGCATGTTTTCAACTCTAAGTGTGATTTTTGCAAATTCGGGTCATACTCTCAAACCGAGAGTCCCTGGACTACGTGGTCAGTTGCTACAAGTTACATTGGTCCCGTGCGAGGTGTTCGTGCCTCCTACGGGGTCGTTTGGGGGCTGGTTCAGGTTTTCACCCCTTAACGGCCTGTTTTCATGTCTAAATGTGATTTTTGCAAATTATCGTCATACTCTCAAACCGGGAGATCCGAGACTACGCGGTCAGTTCCTACAAGTTACATTGGTCCCGTGCGAGCTGTTCGTGCCTCCTACGGGGTCGTTTGGGGGCTGGTTCGGGTTTTCACCCCTTAACGGCCTGTTTTCAACTCTAAGTGTGATTTTTGCAAATTCGGGTCATACTCTCAAACCGAGAGTCTCGGGACTACGCAGTCAGTTGCTACAAGTTACATTGGTCCCGTGTGAGGTGTTCGTGCCTCCTACGGGGTTGTTTGGGGGCTGGTTCAGGTTTTCACCCCTTAACGGCCTGTTTTCAAGTCTAAGTGTGATTTTTGCAAATTATTGTCATACTCTCAAACCGGGAGTCCCGGGACTACGCGGTCAGTTCCTACAAGTTACATTGGTCTCGTGCGAGGTGTTCGTACCTCCTACGGGGTCGTTTGGGGGCTGGTTCGGGTTTTCACCCCTTAACGACCTGTTTTCAACTCTAAGTGTGATTTTTGCAAATTATCGTCATACTCTCAAACCGGGAGTCCTGGGACTACGCGGTCAGTTCCTACGAGTTACATTGGTCCCGTGCGAGGTGTTCGTGCCTCTTACGGGGTCGTTTGGGGGGTGGTTTGGGTTTTCACCCTTTGACGGCTTGTTTTTAAGTTTAAGTGCTGCTTTTTGCAAATTATCGTTATACTCTCAAACCGAAAGACTCGGGACTACGAGGTCAGTTCCTACAAGTTACATTGGTCCCGTGCGAGGTGTTCGTGCCCCCTACGGGGTCGTTTGGGTGGTGGTTTGGATTTTCACCCTTTAACGGCTTGTTTTTAAGTTTAAGTGCTGATTTTTGCAAATTATCATCATACTCTCAAACCGGGAGACCCAGGACTACGCGATCAGTTCCTACAAGTTACATTGGTCCCGTGCGAGGCGTTCGTGCCTCCTACAGGGTCGTCTGGGGGTTGGTTTTTAAGTTTAATCCAAATGTTTTCAAATTAACAATAGGGAACTAAAATATATTTTAAGCATCAAATAAAGAGGAATCTAAAATATGTATTAAGAATGAGAGAGCATGAAAACTCAAATAAATATTACCTTTATCATTCGTTGGTGTCATCAATGGGAGGGAGAAAGTCATCGTGCCAATACAAAAATCCGTTGTTACCCACATCTCCCAACGTCTCACAAGATCTTTGTTTTCCACCCCAAACTGGATATTCAGGCATTTTTATAAGGTCGAGTACGATCTTCACTTCTCTCTTTCCTAACTCATGGAAGTGAACTGAAGATACAGCTCCAAATTATCATTATGAAAGAAACAAAATTTATCATTATGTAATTAAATTTAGTAACAATTACAATTGTAGCCAAAGAGAAAAAATAGTATACCTTGAACATTGTCCAAATTATCCCCCACCGGAAGGCCATGCTCGTTAAATTTTAATCTCTTTGTGGAAAGTGCAACACCCGTTGTCGAAGACCTCGAAACAACCTTCGAGCGGGAGTTTGATCCTGCTGTCACACCACTCCTGCGGTCACAAAAAATGTCTAATTTTAAGAAAATATTTGTTGGATTTTAGAGAGAAAACTACCGAAACAATAGTCTAACTCCACTACACGAATTATTTATAAAGCTTAACGAATTTGGATACCACAATCATGAACTTTTGGTTTGGTTAGTTCAAAATTAGGCCTCCACAAAATCTTTTCCTTCAATATTTCTAAGTTAAAGTTGCTACAATGAAATATAATTAAAATGCATGTGTTTGTAGGCATGTATATGTAATGAAGAGATGCATATAAAAATTCCATACCTATACATGGAATTGGTGTCAAATTTCAAGACAACACCAACATAGTATGGAATAATGAGCAGACCTACTGCTGCTCCTTATTGAAGGAACTTTCACTACTGCAATCCATGCCTTTTTAAGGGCTGCTGCCTCATGGAGCAATGAGTAGACCTGCTGCAATCCATGCCTGATGCAATGATCCCCCACACCACCAGCATAAGCAATCATATTACTCTGATAAGGGCACCATGATAGCGCTTTTACAGCGGCAGTGTGGTCATCGAGGCGGTGGAGCCATTAAACAGTTAAACATTTAATTGTCATTACCTAAAATGATTGCGATGATGCAGCTTGTAGTCATCATGCACAACAATAATGGTTATGTAAGACAATAAAAATAATAGTTTAACTCATATCACGATGTTTAAATGCCGATATGAAGCTAAATCCCAAAGATACCTATCAATAAATACAGGAAACCGATTGTACCACATTTATGATCGTAGTTTCAATCCCTGCCAGTAGCATATGTTATGAAATACTCCTTAACTTCACTTTCTAGATAAATTGGACACCCAATTTACTACTTATAAACTTACTTTAATATCCATAGACTTAGTCGGCTTAACTTAGATGTCATATTAAGAACTGTACACATTAAAAACTGAAACCATTGGAAAACATCAATAACCAATACAACATCCTCACCTTCTCGGTAATTTCATGACCATGTTATGTATTCATAACTGTGAGGAGCGATACTTGTAAAGATTGATATAACATTTTTATAAAAATAGGCGAGAGATGGAGAGCTTCTAATAGTTGTTGTGTGTGAGGGACATAATGAGGGTGGCGGGTGAGATAGAATGTATGAGGGTGAAGAGTGTGTGGGTAAAGTGAAGGAGTCTTCCCAAAATTCCCAAAGTTTGAATTAAAGGGTAAGTTTGAAGTAGGAAAAGGGGGGGGGGGGGGTACTTTATGAGGCCCTTTACGCAAAACACTTGTAAATATTAAATCGTACACTAATCATCGCCTCAAATTCAAAACACCTTTTCAACTGACATGATAGGGCTTTAATAAACTAATTTCTCAAAACCAAAACACAACTAAAACATATCCCTGTCATTGTTTTTGCATGATGATATTGCATCATTGCACTATCAAAGTATGAAACCAATAGTATTTTAAATATAGTACACGGATATAAGTATTGTGGAATTGGGAAACCACCTAATCTCCCCCTCGCTAAAAAATTCGCATAGGTATAAGATGAAGGTTTCCCATGAATAGATCCAGTGAATATGTGCACGAATAAACAGTGAGAAAACCAAGAATAGTTATGTAGGACAATTAAAAGAACTGGAGTTACCTCACTAAAAATGATGTCAAGACCAGTTTTTCTTCTATGTAGGGGTCAAATCTGTGCATCCATATAGTCTGCATGAATATAGTCCAAATAAGACTACTACAAAAATGGGAAAATATAAATCTATTTTAAAAACAATATGCCTACAAAACCCAATGATTTGTGTAAGTGGAAATAGGTTAAAAAGTTTTGACAGATTTATATAAGGAATTCACAATCCATTTTAAGGATTTTTGTCAAACATGTAAGAGGCATACCATATGTTTACTATCTATTGCAACACATTGTGTTCTCTAAAAATCTAACCAATAACACTATAAAGTTGCAAGCTCAGTTGAAACACCCATAAAAAATTGAACCCCCCCCCAAAAAAAATAATCAGATCTGAAGAACTAATACACTTAAAAAAAACCCAAAAAAGTATCAGATCTGAAGAAAAAAAAAGCAAACCTTTATAGACCCGAATATAACCATAGTGTGTGTGTAAGAGACCCAAATATAAACCAATACAACCATTTGACAACAGATCTAACAATCAGTTTATAGTAAGAAAAAACATATGTGAAACAACCATTTTGTGGCTTGTTTAGACAAACGGGGCGACCCGGACGACGCGGTCAGTTCCTACAATAACTGTAATAAATGGCCTTGTTTGTGGCTTGAAGTTCACATCGTTAGGCTAGCTGATGGGCACGTACTCCATGCACCACTTTAGACTGAGGGCAGTCTCAGTGGGAGTTGTCGAGAGGCTTGGGCATTAACCTAGTGGCTAGCTGTAGACATAGAACAAGAAGATCAATTTTCAGAAGGGGAGGAACACGAGATGCAAACAAGGCCAAATAGCTTCAATCAAAACATATTCTTATTTAGATACTTTGATAATGATTTATTGATCTAGGAAAGTACAACAATTCAAACAAATAAAAATTGACAAAGTAAAAACAACCAAAGTACCCTTCTTAAATTGCAAAACTAATACAACTCGAATTCCCAGTAAAGCTCATGCTCAAGTTTTATAATGTACAACCTGAATGATTATAAGTTGGAAAAAAATCTTTATTAAGTCAATCGACTTCATCTTAGTTTCATAAAAAATGCCAACACGCTTGACTAACCCTTCAAAATCCTGAATCAAGAAACATGACACTGAGAAGCTAAATTCGAGTCAAAACAGCACAAGGCATTACAAACAAACAATCACATTCTGCAACATAAACTCTAGAATTTCATGAAACTAAATTAAACAATGAATAAATCAATCCAAGTGGTTTTGAACCTTAATTCCCATACTGTTGGCAGTATCGATGATTGATTTGGCGATGGACTCCAACGACTGCTTAACCTTAGCGATCTCATAAATGTGCTTTGTGGTTAGGGTTGAGGAGACCACGTGGCCGGGGCGGCTACTACCGGACTCAATGCCGGCGGCCTTTTTGAGGTACCAAGTGACTGGGGGGGACTTCACGGTGAACTCAAAGGTGTTGTCTTTGAAGGCGGTAATGGTGACGGCCATTGGGGTTGTTCGTGGACGAAGTAGATGATGGGGTCGCCTGGTAGTGGACGAAGTAGACAAAGCAGAGGATGAGTGGTAGCGTTGATGGAGGCGGAGGGTAGGCGGTGGGTAGTGTGGATGATGGAGGCGGCGGGTAGTCGCCTAGTAGCGTGGAGAGAGAGAGAGAGAGACTTAGAGAGAAAACAGGAGATCAGATTGATGTCCCGCCTTGAAAGTTTTGGTCCCTGATTGAAATTTTAGGATATTATTTTTTTAATGAACTGTACCCATATTTGGCACGGTTTTACACCGTGCCAGAATTTGGCACTCATTTAAACCGTGCCAATTTATGCTAAAACCGTGCCAAATTCTGGCACGGCTTAAAACCGTGCCAGAATCTCCTTGCCACAGCGTGCCAGATTAGCATTTTTGGTGTAGTGTTTCAGAAATATTTTATTAAAACTTTTATATATAGTATGTAAAGTTTCTGGGCTAAAAACATAAATTTTCTACTTTCTGGAAGTTCGTTCGAATTGTCATTCAAACGAGTTTTTCGTTCGAACGAGAATGTCGTTCGAACGAGTTTGCCAACGAGTTCCCACATTGGCCACTGGAATGTCGTTCGAAGTATCGTTTGAACGAGAATAATGGTTTGAACGAGATATCCAACGAGATTTCTAATGGGTTCAAACTGAAACTTCGTTAGAAGGCTCGTTCGAATGAGACTTCGTTCAAACGAAAATCTCGTTCGAACGAGTTTTGGCGAGAACAGTTATTTTCGCAGTTTCAGCAGTTTTTTCCCACTTTCCCACTTCTTTTCCCACTAACCTTTTTTTCTGAATATCTAAGTGCGGGAACCAAGTTTTTTAACTTAACTTTTTCATATCCTACAATCTCCTAGAGAGAGTTAGAGAGAAAAATTCAAAAAGAAAAAGTTCATTGTTTAAGTGTTTTATTTTCAAGAAAAATCTTCAAACACTTATGTTATACCCAATAGTTTGTTTATCCAAGTTAATTTATATATATATATATATATATATATATATATATACTTTTCTTGGAGTTTGGCACCGGTTTTTATCTCTACCGTTTGAAGAGAAGTTTGGGTTTTCTTCTAAATCCCACAAAGAAGAAGATTGTTTGTGTTGTCATACCCACTTGGAGAAAGGCTCCTAGTTTGGGTGATGGTGACCAACAAAGTCTGATCGGTGGATTTTGAGACCGCGGTGGATCTCCGTGGTTATTCGCTAGGCGAAGGTGTATACAAGAAGTAGTGTCGGGACTTGAAAGGGATCGAGTCGAGTGTTGTAAGTCTTAGTGTCTTGTATTTGTAAAACCATACTTGGTGGATTTGAGGCTAGGATCGTCCGAGGTTGTTTCCCAATGTGGGTTTTTCCTCGTACATCGCGGCGTAGTGATTCATTATTTATTTTATCTTTTGCAAAACTCACCTAGAACGCATGCTTAGGTAAAAAGATAAAATTGGTTTAAAATCACTACTTGTTTAATTTGGCTCTAATTTAAGTTTGGGTAATTTGTAGTTAATTATCATGGTTAAGTGAAATTAAAATGTGTGTGTGTTTTCATCATATTTCACTTTTTTTAATTTTAATTTTGAAAAGAAATTAAAATTTATTGTTTAAGTTGAACCATCACCTCGCTTCCGCATCCTATATAAAAGGAAATTGAAATTTAACTTGTTGAAGCAAGATTTTTAAAAATTGGGTGTCCTACCGCTTTTCAAATTGGTATCAGAGCCAAAATGATAATTTACTTCGTTAAAGATCCTTTAAATATTTTTGGCTAAAATGGAATTTTCCCCATTTTCATAATTTCCTATTTTCGATGGTTCTAACTACGCGTATTGGAAAGCGCGAATGAAATCGGCACTAAAATCTATCGACGAGAGAGTTTGGATATTTTTTGTTAACAAGTGGTCCCCACCTACTCACTTAGAAAATAATGAGCGTGTTACCAAACCCGCCGATAGATGGAGTGAGAATGAATTTAAACTTTCAAATTTTAATTTTCGAGGTTTAAATGCCTGGTTTAGCGTTGTCACACCGGATGAATTTCGACGCATTATGACGTGTGGGATCGCTAAAGAAGCCTGGGATATTTTACAACTCACTCATGAAGGTACAAGTGTCGTTAAAGCTTCGAAACTTCAAAACCTCACCACTCAATTTGAAACCATCAAAATGAACGATAAAGAAACTTTTGATGAATTTTATGCTAGACTTTCTGATATTGTTAATTCATCTTTTAACTTGGGAGAAAAAAATACCCGACAACTGAGTAGTAAAGAAAATTTTAAGGTCCCTACCCGATAGATTTATTCCAAAAGTGATCGTTTTAAATTCTTTACCAACTTTAGCCTCTACGAAATTATAAGAGCTCGTAGGTGATTTACAAACATATGAACTGGACATGTTTTCCCTCTAAAACTGAAAAGAAAATAGAAAAGGGCGTTGCTTTAAAAGCCCGAAAAGAGGAAAAACAAGTAGTAGAGTTTGAAAGTGATAGTGACTCGGAGGATATGGATATGTTTGCTAGGAAATTTTGAAAATTTCTTAAATTTAACAAAGATAAATTTAAAAATGATTTTAAGAATTTTGAAAAATATAGGCATGACAAAGTCGAGAAGATCCCTAAAACTTCTAATGAAAATGTAAATAGGGACGAGTTGGAAAAATTGTTTTGGTTGTGAAGGGTATGGCCATAGGGCATTTGAGTGCCCCACTAAACTAAGGAGAGAGGGTAAGAAACCAATTTCTTTTAATGCAACCCTTAGTGATAGTGATTATGTAGAGGGACCCGATTTCCCTACTAAGCCCAACTTTTTGGCTTTTATGGCTAGTCATGTGAGTGATAGTGAGAATTACTTTATTGATGAGATTTCAACACATGACACTTCCAAGTTCATAGTTTATGATTCCCTTATTTTTTTATGGTAGTGAGAGTGAAGAAGAAAGAAAGAGTGAAAATGAAGAAGAGGTTGATGTGAGTGAACTTCAAAATGCTTTTCAAGAATTATATGAAGAATCAATTCAATTAAAAAGAGAAAATTTGAAGTTAGAAGCTAGTTTGAGAGAACGTGACAAGGTCGTTGATGAGATTACGTTGGTGGAAGACCTTAGGACACGAGAGATAACTCTTCGAGAGAAGCTTGAATATGTATAAGGCGAGAGAGATAGCCTTAGAGGTTTAATGGAATCCTTGAAAAAGGAGCTTCTCGAGTTTGAAGAGAGAAATGTTTTGTTAGAGTGTACAATTTTAGAATTAGAAAATAAATTAAAAGACTCTACTAAAGTCAATTTTGATTTGGAGTGCAGGTCCAAAAAACTTGATAAAATCTTAGGCACGGTCCAAATAAAAAATGACACTTGTGGTTTAGGCTTCGATACTTGTAATGAATCTACTCATAAAGCCAAAAACCATGTTTTAGGAGAATCACCTAGGAAAGCCTTTAGAGATCAATCCTTAGGTACCAATTTTCGACATGTTTTTACTTATGCACATTGTGGTCGAAAAGGTCATCTTAGGAAATTTTGTTTTGATCTTAAACGAGGTCCTAGAAAATCCCAACGTAAGGCAACCAAGGTAGCCAAGATTCCTACACCCCTAGATAGTCATTAATCATTAGTTTGGGTCAGGAGATCCGAATTGGTCGCTTTACAAGAGAGGGTTTTTGATTCTCACTTGCTTTCACATGCTTCCTCCCTTGCAAAATCCAAAGGTTGAATGTGTTAGTTTTATTTGCATACTTTAGCTTTTATGCTTCATGCTATACCATCCATGCTAATTGTATTCTTGTTTAATCATTGTCTAGTCCATGTTCCATGCTTAATCATATGCTAGAATAATGATTTTTGTTTATCTTTTGTATTATATTTCCTTCATTTTGTTTGCATTAAATAAAAATATACAGAAAGATTTTTGCTTATCATTTGTGTTTTACCTTTTCGTAATTCATGCTTAATGAAAAATACAAATGGTTTTTGTTTGTCTTTTGAGTATAGATTTTTATTTTTGGTTAAAAATTTCAAAAACTCAAAAAGATTTTATTTTGTATGTATTTTAGCTTAACACACTTTATATGGCATATTCTTGTGTTAGAATCCCATCTTTTACGCTCCCATGTGGCTAGAACTTTTGGTTTACATTGTCAATCCTTATTATGTTCTTTGCCATGTTTACATGGAGTAGTTGGATTTTGTGTTGCTTAAATGGCTTCTATTTTTATATGCCTCAATTCACACATGCACGAGCTCTTTTGAAATTTAATTGTCACGTGTTATATTTGAGCTTTGTGAGGTGTTCTCCTACCAATCTTGTCATCTACATATATGTGACCTAGGAGGACTAGTGCATGTCAAAATCCATTGCACGTGAGATTTGTGTGAAATATAAAAAATGATGTATCTAAATGTGCACGGGGAAGGGCTCCGAAAGGATTTATTATCCTTTGCGAATAGTAAGCCACCGTTTGTTTGGACCTAAAAGAAATACGCGGTCCAAACGCCTAAAAAGAAAAATATGGCATCAAAAAGAAAAATTGCCAAGGCCTATGTTTAATTGATATATTCATTCAAAAATATATATGCTTATCGAGGGAGATTTGATGGTATATCAACGGTTTGCACAATGTCCGTTTATCCTAGTTGAGCTTTCAATGCCATGACTCTATTGGTTTGTAGAATCATCAATATGCTAGGCTTGTATGCATTGTGTATGTTTGTTCATTGAGTTCAATCTATATTGTCACATGAAGTTATAATCAAATGTGATGAAGTTTGCAATCAATTGAGAACTCTGTGAACATGTTTTAAGTGATTGGGTATAAATTTAATTGTTACTAATTCACACCCCAACACTTCTGTTTCCATATGACACATTTTTTCCATATGAGTGTGAAAAGCTTATCTTATTTTGTGTCATTTGTGTGTTTATATCTATATATATGTGCGTGTGCATCTTTGGTATATCGTAAGTATGTATATATATGATATTTTCTTTTGGTCTTTGCCTTGCTTTCTAGTCCATCTATGCTTTAATTAATAATTGGTATCTATCTAGTTTCATTCTTTGTTGATATCACATGCTTAATACTTATGTATCATATTGGTATATGTTTCTTACATCTTAGTTGGTATCCGGTATTATTTGTTGGATTAGTTATGATTTTTTTACATTTTCATGTTTAGCTTGTTATCCCATTCTATTTATCCCTTGATTAGTTTAAGGGGTATATATGCTTTAATTAGGGAGGTAAGTTAATGTTTTGTTTCTCTAGCCTTTGTCTATCCCTGAATAAAAAGGGGGAGCATAATAGGGGGAGAAATGGTATTTATTCCTATTATAATCATATCTAAGTTTGGGGGAGATTTATCTTAGGGGGAGACGTCTTTCTAAGTAGGTCATTTGTTTGATAAAGGGGATAATTAATTTAGGGGGGGTAATTATTTACATGCATTTAATATTCTTGATATTCCCTATGCGTTTGATAGTTTGCTTAAGTGTGCAGGAATATTTCCTGGTGGCAACTTTCATCATCGGCAAAGATATTGATCCTTGGGTTGTTGAATCAAGCATTGTATTTTTATTTTGGGTGAGACATTCTTATTAGTCTAGTAGATCTTGACGGCCCTTTAGGATTTTTGTTGGGTTTTGTCCCGGAATAGCCAAAGGGGGAGATTTGTAAGGACACAAATTTCCAATTGAGTCCATTATTGTTTTGGCTCAATTTCGGACAAAAACAATTATGTCATAGGATAGTGTTCAATGTACTAATTCAAGCCTATGATGTGTTTAGTTGAAGACGTAGCGACCAAGAGTATAAAATTTCATCAAATTTCATGTTTCAAGCGCCTTGTTTCTACGTCACCAACTTAGTTTCAATTGCTCCTAAGGTATGAATGCATTTGAATATATATATATATATATATATATATATATATATAGGAGCTTGAAACATTTTATATTGGGTGTACTTTTGTTCAAACTGTTGTTTATTTTCAGAAAGATTTTATTAAAACTTTTATATATAGTATATAAAGTTTCTGGGCTAAAAACATAAATTTTCAACTTTCTAGAAGTTCGTTCGAACGAGTTTTTCGTTCGAACGAGAATGTCGTTCGAATGAGTTTGCCAACGAGTTCCCACATTGTCCACTTGAATGTCGTTCGAAGTATCGTTCAAACGAGAATGATGTTTCGAATGATATTTCTAACGAGTTCACACTGGAACTTTCGTTAGAAGGCTCGTTCGAACGAGACTTCGTTCGAACGAGTTTTGGCGGGAACAATTATTTTGGCAGTTTGAGCAGTTTTTTCCCACTTTCCCACTTCTTTTCCCACTAACCTTTTTTCCTGAATATCTAAGTGTGGGAACCAAGTTTTTTAACTTAACTTTTTCATACCCTACAATCTCCTAGAGAGAGTTAGAGAGAAAAATTCAAAAAGCAAAAGTTCATTGTTTAAGTGTTTTATTTTCAAGAAAAATCTTCAAACACTTATATTATACCCAATAATTTGTTTATCCAAGTTCATTTATATATATATATATATACTTCGCTTGGAGTTTAGCACCGGTTTTTATCTCTACCGTTTGAAGAGAAGTTTGGATTTGCTTCTAAATCCCATAAAGAAGAAGATTGTTTGCGTTGTCATACCCACTTGGAGAAAGGCTCCTAGTCTGGGTGACGGTTACCAACAAAGTTCGATCAGTGGATTTCGAGACCGCGGTGGAGCTCTGTGGTTATTCTCTAGGCGGAGGTGTATACAAGAAGGAGCATCGGGGCTTCAAAGGGATCGAGTCGAGTGTTGTAAGTCTTACTGTCTTGTATTTGTAAAACCATACATAGTGGATTTGAGGCTAGGGCCATCCGATGTTGTTTTTTGTTTTGGGTTTTTCCTCCTACATCGCGACGTAGTGATTCATTATTTATTTTATCTTTTGCAAAACTCACCTAGAACGCATGCTTAGGTAAAAAGATAAAATTGGTTTAAAATCACTACTTGTTTAATTTGGTGCTAATTTAAGTTTGGGTAATTTGTAGTTAATTATCGTGGTTAAGTGAAATTAAAATGTGTGTGTGTTTTCATCATATTTCACTTTGTTTAATTTTAATTTTGAAAAGAAATTATAATTCGTTGTTTAAGTTGAACCATTATCTCGCTTCCGTATCCAATATAAAAGGAAATTGAAATTTGACTTGTTGAAGCAAGATTTTTAAAAATTTGGGGTCCCACCTCTTTTCAGCATATTAGAAGGCTAGGATGCGGTCCGTTTTGAAAGCTATAGATGATCGAGTCTAATTAGTTTATGAAAGAGGGTGGACTCCTCCCATGATGACGATTGATAATGTCACAAATCCTAAACTCGTCTCTTCCTGGAATGAGGATGATCTTTTGGAACCGTCACTCCTTACGAGCTCCAATGTATCATCACCTGCACTACATCTAAGGAAGCATGGAATATCCGCCAATTGACACATCAGGGTACCAATGCTATCAAGGCGTCTATTTTTCAAATTTTAACCACCTAATTTGAGACCATTACTATTTTAGAGTCCGAGAGTTTTGATGAATTTAATGCTAGGTTATTGGACATCGTTAACACTAGTTTTAATTTGGGTGAGAAGATTCCTGAAACTAGGGCCGTGAAAAATATTTTGAGGTCACTCCTAGCCCGCGTTATTCCTATGGTCACCCTGCTTAACTCTTTAGGAATCTTAAACACTCTTAGGCTAGAAGAACTTGTAGGATACCTTCAGACTTATAAGATAGATATATTACCTAAAACCATTAAACTTAAGGATATAGGGGTAGATTTAAAGATTCGAGCTAAGAAGAATAAAAAGGAGAAAGTGCGTGAGTCTGAATCTAAGGGTGAGGTTGATTTTGACGACTTGGCCTTATTTGTAAAAAAAATAAAAAGTTTCTCAAGTTTTCCAAATATAGTTCTTCCAATAAAAAGACTTTTATAAAAACAAAAATAAAGATGAGGTCAAGGATAGCGGTGAGAAAGAGGAAAAGATAAGGTGTTATAAGTGCGAGGGGAAGGGCACAAGGCACATGAGTGTCCCACTAGGGTAAAAAGAAAGGGGAAAACGATTGCACATAAAGTCACGCTTAACGATAGTGACATCGACTTGGTTGATTTAGGGGGAATCACCATATGAAAAGTGTGGTTCTTTCATGGCTAGTCATGAGGTGAGAGCCTCGATGAAGTTTTGAGTCACTCGGGAGATAGTAAGAGTGAGGATGGTACTTTGAGTGAGGGAGAAGGGGATCTCCAAAAATCTTTTAGTGATTTATACACCAAGATGTTAAAAACTAAAAAGTTAAATAAAGATTTAAGTCTTAAGGTGTTAGATTTGGCAGGAGAGGTGAAAGTTATGAGGGTGTGTGAGGCGTCATAAGTCAACTCGAGAATGTGAAGATTACTTTGTGTGATCATTTGATCATCTTAGGATGGGAAAAATGAATTGACCAACACCGTCGCTAGTCATACGAGAGATATTAAAGGTTCATTGGAGACTCATGGGATACTTGAAGCCTGTGCATCCCAACTCGAGAGAGATCTCGAACGTTCTCGGGAGCTAGGAATAGATTATGATGGTGCTAGGAATAGATTATGATGGTGCGTCCACTTCCCATGTTGCACCCGAGTCGATTCCCAAGTTTGTGATAGATCCTTATGACTCTCGACCTCAACCACATAAGCATTCGATTCCACGTTGGAGAGAACATTCTAGATGTTTTGAGAGAGTTGGTCCTAAGCCCGTGTATGTCTGTTCCTATTGCAAGCAAAGAGGACACCTTAGGTAATTTTGTTTAAAGTTAGGTAGTGTGTCTTATAGGTATCTTCCACGATATGCTATTACACGTGTTCCTGCACGCATTCCCACACATGTTACTCCACATGGTCTTGCACATCACATGAGATATTTTGAGAGTTTTAGAGATCAAGTTGACTATTTGGTAAAAACTTCACATGATTTTATGGATATTTTTCGTAGGATGTCATCTCCTTTGGAGAACTCCTTCGGACCTAATAATTGAGGTTTAAACTTGTTTGCTAGCATAAGATGCTTCTCATGATCATATTTTACATGCATATTGCAAGTATGTACTACTATTGTATTATCATTGTATTTATCTTTTCTCCATTTTGATATACTTTTCAAAAAATCCAAAAAGATTATTATGTTTCTTGAAAATTTTTGAAAAAATATAAAAATATTTTCGGTTTCTTTTTAGAAAAAGTGAAAAACACAAAAAGATTTTTTTGATAAAATTTTTGAAAATCCAAAAAGAGTTTTGTATTTTTTACACCATATGTGGATGAACATTAAAGATGTCTGAGTCACCCATTCATTCCATAGCCACATGATTATTTTATAATGTTTTAAGAAGTGACATCATTTCATTTTGTGCTTTATAATGTGTGGAGTCATTAAGATGCGATATGATGACTACTTGTTACATGTTTGACTCCTTGTCACCTTTAATGCACACGAGCACGAACTTATTTGAGTATTGCACTTCCCTTTCACGTGTCAATGTTGCTTTTAAAATGAATAAAATGCGACAAAACGCGATAATGAAAGTAGTACTTGTAACAACCATTGCTCGGATTGGAAAAATTGAAAATCATATCTCCGATAAATGTGTTATATTTAAATCAATGGAATCGGGCTGCAAGAGATGGGTTGTCTTTTCGTGAATAGCCATTATTTGCAAAAAAGAAAAATGCCTAAAAGATTAAAGGAACATGAAAAGAAAAACTATAAAGTGCCAGGACAATTTCAAAGAACATTGATGCTTAGCTACATATGAGCATGGATTTCTTCAAGACAAAACATTTGAGAGAAATATTCAATATGTGAGTTTTGAGGTAGTTTAGTCGAAGATCAATGGGTTTGCACGTCCTGAAAAATTCTTATAAAAGCATTATATGGTTTTGGGCGTTATTGGTGTGAAAATCACTCACTGTCTTGATTAGTTGAATATGTTGAGTCGATTTCACTTGAGTTCACCATTTTTACATCTAAGGTAGACTTTGAGATCTTGCGTTATTGGTGTCTCATTCTTTCATGCACATATATTATGTTTGTCTACGATGATTTTCCTATATAATGTGTTCACACCCTTACATTCCGTTTCCATGATTCGGTTATTTTGTGTTTCTCCATGGTGTGTTGTTTTTGCAAAATTATTTTTTACTTGAATATTTTGAAAATTCAAAAATAGTTTGTGGAGTCTTTGATATTATAATTGCATGTGATTCTTTGATATATTTTTGTGATGATATCTTATTCTTTTCGGTGATGTCCCTTTATATTCAAGGTTTAGTTTCTACTCCTTGTCTATTTCGAACAAAAAAAAGGGAGAATAAATTACAGGAGAGTTCAATTTATGGGGAAGATTTTCATATCTTTATGTATTTTTTATATATTTCATACTCGATGCATCGCGGGGCATTTGCAACACCCCGTAATTTTATTGATTTTTATATTGGGAATTAATTAGGATTAATTAAATTATATTTGGAAATTAATCCGGTAAAATAAATATTAATTAGTGAGATAAGGGTTAATATTTATTCATATTGAATATTATTAGTGAATGAGAAAATATTATAATTGCCGTGAGTGAGAAATACGACAGTTACGGTAAATTTAGTTGGGATGCGCGTGTTAGTTGTGTCGGGACTTAATTTGGGACATAAAATATAATTGCACTTTTGATATTCCATATGGTCATTTTGAGTGCGCCAGTGTGTCTGGAAGGGTCGAGATAGTTAGAAAAGTCTACTCGGGAGTTTAGTTTGGGTTCCGGGGCATTTTTAGGCCAAGCCGGCACCTCAGAGGGGTACATTGGTCTTTTGAAAATTTGGAGAAAATAAACCCACGAAAATTAGATCATTATATCTGATGAAATGTAAGGGATATGAGGGTTATCAGTTGCCAAACCAAAGGAGATTCACAAGAGAAAGAAATAGAGCCATTCCTAGGGTTCCAAGGCCAAGAACCACCTTTTTGCACCATCACCACCACGAGATTGCAGATCGAGAGGAGGGGAACAGTAATCCTATAACCTATTTTGAAGAAATCAGATTTTCACATTAAGGAAAGTGTTTGTATTGCTAATTATGATTTGATATACCATCTATGTTAGAGTAGGATGATCAATTTAATGATTTCATGAATTTTGACTAAATTTGGAAGATATAAATCATGTTCCTGGGTAGGAAATTGTGATAAACTTAATCCCTTATGTTTGAATTATGAATTGACGATGTAGTTTACGAAATTATGAAGAAATATGGAGTTATATGGAAGTTTTTGGACAAAAATGATAAACTAGGGTTTTTAGAGAATTAATCTTGAATTAATTAAATTTAAAGATGTTCTTTGAGGATTTAATGATTCCAATACATTATAAATCATGTATATATGTTAATGTAATGTTTAGTATTCTTGGTTTGGAGATTGGGAATTAATCATGGAGGTTTTAAGGTTAAAAATGGTGAATCCCGTAACTGAAGATGACGAGGCATGTTATAGGCGAATCGATTCGGCTCCTTAGTCGAATCGATTCGGTTTCCCAAAATTGCATAGTTTCCCCTTTTACGTAAAAGTCATGCAAAATGTTTGGGTTTACCCTTGAATTAATTGTAAGATTCTATGAAGAGATATTTTAATTACTAATAGGCTAATTTGGGTTTGAGGTTGTTCGCACGAGGAGGGTTTAAGACTAATAATTGATTTAGCTTAATGGGTAATTAAAGCTTATTCGGATATTGATTTCTTATTATGAAAAATTAGGGGAATGTAGTACCAAGACCAATAGGAATTGAGTGGGATTCCTTACTCAATTTACTTAAGGGACACTTGGCAACCAATTAAGAATGAGAAATACTCGAGAATTTACTATGAGAAGTATTACGTTACGTAGAATATTCGAGAGTTACTATACTACGTACGCGGCATATGATATAGGTTATGTGTATACCTATGATGACATTACATATATATATATATATGGGTGGTGTGTATACCTCTTGTTCGATTTGTATGTGTAATCATACGTAGGCTACTAGCTATCACGGGAAGTTTCGCGTCGTGGACAGTCTTATTATGATGAGCCTATTTAGGGGGATACTGACTTGTACCTCAAGATATAGACCTTAGGGATTGAGCACCACTTGTGTGAATGAGGGTGTGACCAGTCATTTGGGTGCGTTACGTATGAGTGTATCCCAAAGTCCTAGAGCTATGTTCACCTCCAATATTGTGTGATTTTATTTATGGTTTGAGGGAGAATATTTGAGCCAGTGTCCTCATATAGTACATGATGTACTAGGACTTGATAAAAGAGTATACCCACACCACAGGTCCCCACCCAGGAGTGTTGTACACGTATATATGATAATAGTGATGTATATATGCACGTGTGATTGATTCTTCTATGAGTATGTTAGTAGATGAGATAGATTGTGATATCAAAATTATTCAAGTGTATGAGAACTAAATTAGTAGTTAATAGATAGTGATATCTAAATTAACCAAGGTATACGAGCACTATATCATTTAGTAGAAATTCCTAATGAGTATACAGAATTGGGAAGATGTAGTAACGTATTTTATGGGCAATACAGGTGGACACTATAATTGATTAAATGCAAACATATAGAGTGGTTCAGCTATAAAAGAGCCTATGTCCACTTTGGTGCCTCCCTCTCATTATATTCATACCATTTATTTACAAGTTTACAATGCTACAATGGGTATACAAGATAGATGAGAAAGGATAATACTTGGTTGTTATGATTTCGGGAGTGCCGGAGATATGACAACGATGTAGGTGAGTAGCCCCCAAGCTATATGTTGAGGTTGTGTAGAGAGAGTTTGGCAAGGATTTTGCCACCTGCTGTAGAATTTGAACCAATGATCAGGAATCGAACCCCCAATCCCAAGGTGTAGACCTCTATTTATATGAGGTATGTGAGTTGTGTCACGTGCCTTGAGCACGTGACATACAAGTTTGGAGCAGCTATAATGAGAGGGATGCGGCCTGTGAGGTTGGAGCTGTGGGTGTCGCACCCTTCGTAGTATAAGTCTGCGGCATGTACAGATGGGCAAGTCTAGGAGACGCACCCTGTGCTGAATGGGCCGCACATTGTGCTATAGGGATGCGACCTATAAGCTTATGTGTCGGGATCAAGGTCCGTGGTAGGGGACTATATTTTCCATATCAATAAGCCCCCAAGTCGTAGTGCCAAGAGGTAGCGATTGAGGCTGCGGCTGAGTAGTGCAGTCCTCTCAAGGTGCCGCGGTGCTTTCAAGGCGACGCCTCATCTTCCCGCGCCCTCTTATATAAATTGTTCCATCCGTGGACTTCATTACTTTTCCCAAATCTCTAAGAGCATATCGAAAGCAGATCTTTGTTCATACTTCATCTTGAGTTTTCCGCTGGCCTCTAGCAGCTACGAGTGGTGGTTCTGAGACTCTTAAAGGTGGTTTGAGGATGAGCAACCGATTTTCACCCATTTCCAGGTAATTTCTCAATCATTTCTCTCCTACTCTAAGTATCTGCATCAATTTTCTAAAAACAACTCCACCTGCTCGATTCTCATATATCAAATCATAATAACTGTGACTCTTCTGAGAATTAAATTAGCATGCCTGTTCGAAATTAAACTCTGGTCTCTTTGAATTCAATCTTCATATGATAGAAATAGGGTTCACAACTTGAACATCTAAATGTGCTTTCTTGAATTGTGATAAACAACTGATATTGTAATTGTGTTTGCTGTTTTATGAATGTTTCAATTATAAAGATAGTGAAAGTCTCTACATTTGTTCCTTGTGTTCTTGAGAGAGGCCCTTCATATTCTGAGTCTTTGATCTTTAAATGAATCAACATTAGATACTAAATTGTTTGAGTACGTGGCCGCGGCATGATAAAATACCCCTTAGCAATCTAGGACTGCCCTTAATACATACAACATTCCAACATTGGTTTAAGCCCTAGCCGCGGCCCGTGGCAAGTGATGGTTGCGGCCTATAACCTCTTTGATGGGGTAATCCCTTAGGCTTAGATTTAGACTCCGCGGCTTTTTATCCCATTATTTGATGACTACAACCTGTTCAAACTATGACTTCTTTCCATCAAATCGATATGCCATGGCAACAATTATCTTTTAGGGCCTTAGAACCCAACCTTTATTGTACGTTGCCCATTTGGCCTTAACATTTCTTTTTTGTCAACTTGATATATCACTTTACCTGTCGCGCCCTCTGAGATGCCTCAATACCATACTGGCTGCAACACCTAACTACGAATTGTGCTTTTCAGGCACTGCTGCAGCCATATGAACTTTGACCTAGACGAATTTTTGAAAGGATTTTGGGCAAAACATTTTGGAGCCTCTCCTCCTGAACTTCCTTTTGTGCCTCCTTTGAAGTCAATAGATCCTTTCCAACAGAAGGATTTCCCCGATTGCATAGTACTAGACTCTGACTCTGCGGACTCTGCGTGTAGGAAGGATTTTGAGACCACGTTAGTGGAAGAGTAAGCTAACTCTAGTAACCAACCAATGGGCGTAGAGGATAACGCCGCATCAGGGGGTTCAACCAATGTTAGGGATGAACCAGATGGCCTATTTGGGAGGGCTGAGAGGCCTCCTACTGCACTTGACATCCGTAGCATTATGACCCAAGAATGGGTTGATTAAGTAGTTGAGGCCTTCGAGTTTCCTGAGGGCTTGATGTGCTCAGCTCCTGCCGCGGAACAAAGACCCTTCACACTCCTTATTGATGATGAGGTCTATTTCCCTTTGCATGCTTTCATTTACGGTCTGTGACCGCCCGTCCCTGTTCCCATCAGAAGAATTTTTCAAACAATGAAATTATCCCCAGCCCAATTAGGTCATAATGTCTAGAAGGCCATTCTTGCATCCGTCGTGCTATGGGAGAATCAATTCAAAAAAGATATTACTCCCGCGGAGTTTTTCCACTTTTATAGCCCTAAGTAAAACTCTATAAAGTCTGCTGGGTATTACTACTTCTCCGTCCGCAGTAGGGAAGAGACCCTTTACTTAGGGAGGCCTACTAGTGTAAAGAACTGGAAGGGGCAATATTTCTAAATCTTTGGATAAGGGTGGGAGATTCACCCTCAGGAGAACGAGAGGGAGAGATCGTTTAGGATGCCGCGACAATGGGGGTGTCCCTCTAAGCTAGGTATTTTAATTATATCCACATCCCCTCTTTATAATTTCTTATTATTCTCCACTTTGCTTCTGATTGACCCTTGAAATGTTTTCTGCAGTTCTTGTCAACTTGAAATTGAGTCTGCAGCAATAGAAAAGGGTTGCCAAGGTCGCGGCCATTCCGGATGAGGAGAAGAAATTCAGCATACTTGTGACTTCTGCTACTGTATTTGAGGCAAGCTACTTCCTAAGCAAATCCATACCAAAGGAGATAGTCGCGGGAGGTAATAATTCTATCAAAACTTTTGTTCTGCAGCAGTTAGTTTCTAAACTTCATATATTTACTGTTGCATCTCTTCTTTCAGGTGAGGAGGTTTATAAGGAGATTTTAGCTGCCCAACTGGAAGAGATGGATGAGGATGTAGTTTTTCTTAATAATTCTGCTAGGCACAAAAAGAGAAAGAGATCCAAGACCAAGGCTACAGTCGCAGTTCCATCAAGCGACCCAAACCCACCTGCCACGGAACAAACTTTCCCGATCACTCCCCAACTACAAGTTGAGGAGTTGGATCCTTACGAGAGACCTTATGGGAATTTTGAGGATGATATTGGGAATAACATGGCCATGGTAGGGATGATGTCGACCTTCGATGGTCCAATACATTCAAACTCTCCCCCACCACTAATTATCGTAATAAATGCCAACATGGAGCCTCCTCAGTGCCATGCTAGAGTTGGTCTTGACGGCCATCTACAACCACAACTGAGGTAGCCCAACCCTGAATCCTCTTGGGACATGACTATGAGGGCTTCCCACAAGATGAAGAGGGTCACGGACACCGTAAACCTTGATAGACTCGTGGATGAAGACCACGACGACCTGGAGGACTATGGTCTCCACAGTGTTTTGAGGGTAAGTATAAGTACCTTTTCAGCTCTATTCTTACATTCTGTACCTTACTCCTAACTCATTATCCTTTCAAGCTGCGGACGTCATAATTAGTTTGAAGAGGAAGTATAAGGCCTTCTATAAGATGAAAGAGACCACGAAGAGGGTACATACTGCTGACTTGGAAAGCACGAGGAACACTTCATTTGAAGCCAGTAAAAAGTCTGTTGCTGCGGCACTCCATGCAGCTCATATGGACCTCAACGCTACCGTTAAAGCAAAGGGGTAAGCGAAGGAAAATTTCAAGCAAGACGCAGAATCCCTCAAGGTCTCCTAGTCTCAGGCCGCAAAAGATGCAAAATCTGTGAAAATTTCCAATAAGAAGCTCACACTTCTTCAAAAGAAGTACGAGGAGTTGGAGGCCAAGGCTGCCTAAGATGTCGAATCCCATGTCGTGACAATTAATAAAATGGAGGGGGACCATTCTGAATCCCTTCAATTGGCCATCGACGACACTGTGGAGTCATTTAAGGGCTCTAAGGACATTTATCTTATAAACAATAGGGCCTACCTCTACGGTGTAATACCTCGTATTTTCTGTGATATTTATTTTTGGGATTAATTGAATTAAATGTGTATTAATTTGGAAATTAATCCGGATAAAAATATTAACGAGATGTGAGTTAGTATTTGATTATAATGTGTATATATGGCAATATATGAATATTGGAAATATTGAAATTGTCGTGAGATTTAAATACGGCAATTTGGGAATTTTGTTGAGACGCGTGTGACCGCCGCGTCATGGTATAATATTATTATATTTAAAAAGTGAATTTTAGTTCCATTAACCGTATGGTCATTTTGAGTGCACCAACACGTCCGGAAGGGTCGAGATAGTCAGAAAACACTAGCCGAGAGTTTAGTTTGGGCCCCGGGGTATTTTTAGGCCATACCGGCATCATAAAGGGCATTTTGGAAATTTTGTATTTTTGGGAATTAAAAGTGACGAAAATTAGAAATAGAAATCTGACTTAACCTCCATCCACTAAACCCACTAACTACACTAAGAGACTAAATGGGCTACGGGAGAAGTTGAGTTATAATCCCAACTTACCAAAAACCAACCACACCTCCATTGTCTTCATCCTTGGGAAGAACTTGTAGAGAGGGAGAGAAAAGAAAGAATTATGCAGAAAGAGAGAGAGAGGACATATTCAACCTTCAAATTCAACATCAAATTCAGAGAAAGATTAAGGCAAGTGGTTTAAATTCATTTGATTCAAGCTATGCTTTTCCATGTTTAGGAATTTTCGAAATTTATCTTGGAAGATGATTTAGACCCATAAATTGGAAGTTAAAAGCCATGAATTATGTTAGGAATTGCATGTAGTAATATTCTGGACGAATTATATGTTCTAAACAGAACCATTGATGATTTAAAAATGGAGTTTAGAAGAAGTTTATTGATGTTCTTGAATGAAGAAGAAATCTGGAAATAATGATGTAGTTTTGATCTAAACAAAGCCTTTGAATGATGAATTATGGGTTTTAGAATGTTAATACTGTTGTAGGATGATAGTATGATGATATTGTAACCTTGTCTTAGAGTTTCATGCTTAAAAATGGTGTTTTGGGACGAATTGGTAACTGCAAAACGAAGCAGTCCGTAACCATACCTGGTGCGTTAGATCGATCGATGTTCTTCAGTCGATCGATCGACCACCATCGATCGATCGAAGGTAAAGGTCGATCGATCGACCTTCCCAGAATGAGTAAAGTTTTTCCCTAATTAAATTTTGATGGTGTTAATCCTTGAATGATATTATTGGAGACCTTATGAATACCCTTAAACCTTAAAGAAAACCAGTAGACATGATTATGAGATTGGACCTTAATTGGAATTCAATTTGAGGAATTATTCTAAATTAATGAAATTCGATAAGTGAGATAATATTTGGGTTAATAGTGTAAATTTGAATAATTTGATGAAATAAGGTTTGGGGCAGAAGTAAAGACCTTAGGTGTAAAGATGTTATATGTGGGAATAATAGGAACTTAATAGTCTATTTGAGATAGGTTTTAAGTTTAAGAACCTACGACGTGAGATGTGTCGACAATTTAATTTATATATTATCGTGACACTTGAAATATATGAATTTGGAATAATGGTATAAAGATGTAGAGTATACCTTTATTAATATCGAGATATCTAAGATGTGTGAATGCTTAGTATATAACTTTATGTGTATGACATACCTACCAAACTTGCTATCATGGGAGGTTTACGTTCGCTTAAGGCCTTCTTATCCTTGTGTTGCCCGGATTTAGATTGGTTACCTCGATGAACATAGGTCATTGAAGGACTTATTGGGATGTTAATAAGTTTGCTGATCGTGGGAGCGTAGGTATGTGCGTGACCCATGTGATGGTGACTGTGTTCGCTTCCACTATTTGTGATGTTGTTATCTGAACGATTCCTGAGAGATTCGGAATGCGTGATCCTTATGTACATGATGTACCGAGATGGATAGCAGAGTATGTGTGCACCGCAGCTTAGCCTTTGGGTGCTTGTATTGTATATTTATGATGTGAAAATATACGGTTAATCGAGAAGGAATTTACTATGTTAAATTGTGAGTATAGTCATGGTAATGTTATGAAAAGATAAAAAGGGAACTTTTATCAATAAATGGTTTTGTTAACAATTGGGGATTCGGGAATTAAAGTAGAACTATCTATTTAATTGTTAAGATTGGAACTTAAACGTGAACCGAGTAGAAGTGTTAGAAACTCTTTTGAATTAGATAGTTATGAGATAACACATGAATGGGGACAGGAACGTTAGGAGTGCACAGTTAGACGAGAGGTGAGTATCTCATGTGAGAGCACGTCCTAACATGTATTTTGCATATACTATTTTTAAATGTTTTTAAAGCACTTGCAGGTTTTTAAAATATCTCCACATTCGGGCTCTGACCCGTTTGCTTTCAAATCTATTTTTTTGTAAAACCATTTTAGGTGCCCAGCCACAAGGACACTATGCATAGGATTCTCACTCAGATGACGAGCTGTAGCTGCTTGTGGAAGCTACAGGGATTTGCTTTTAGACGCTTACATCATTTGGATTACATACTCAGTATTCCTCAGTTGTAGGGCATGTTGCCCAAAATTCTATTAGAGACATTTCCATTTCAGTTTTTTAGACTCTGGCATGTATTAATTCAGTATTCAGTATTTCGTTACTTACTTCAGTTGTGGGATTTTGTTGTGAGGATTTTTTCCTCCAGATTTAGTTATATCATGTGTTGGTTATTCTATTATTTCGTTATGGTGATTGGTGATATTACTCTTGCTTTAAATCTTTTACTGCATGTTAATCAGGCTTTAATTAAAATTTGGCAACTTACTTTTTAAATACTAGGTGGTTAGTAATAATAAAAAATGTTTTCGACAGTAATGCTATTAACTGATCCAACTAGGCATTTTGATTTAATTTAATAAAGGAGTAGCTACCCGGTATTTAATTAGTCGGGGTGTCACAGGTGGTATCAGAGCATCAGGTTCTAGTGTCCTTAGGATCTGTACGGCTTATTATGTTTTCGCTGAGCTTACTTTGATATAGAGCCCTATGCTTAGGATTGTTGATATCGTTGGTGAGATTGTGTTCTCCTGCTTTAATACATATGGTAGTGAATCTTATTTGCGATCGGGTGTATTCGAGTACCGAACAATGCAGTACGTCAGGCGAAGACAGATGGGTGAACAGAAGGAGGCAAACTTATATTGAGAATAATTGATTTATTTAAAGAAGGATGACCGTAGTTGAAGTCACCGATACTATGGCACGGAAGTCCTGGATGATATAGAAGGCTAAGACGCAACCTGAGACTTCAGGGTAGGGCTATAGTAGGAATGGGATCAAATTAGGCACATCCAACGAGGTTGGAATGGGAGAGTAAGAATTAAATGTAACATTGAAGAGAACCAGCTGTAGCAATACTAGAAAGGAGAAGACGGCATGTGCTAGCCAAACGAACGCAAAGTATCCAAAGAATTGGACTCGTGTCGGAGTATGGCAAATCAAGAGTGAAAATTTGTGGAAAATTTTCTTATCACGTGAGAGCGGAGTTTCTATGGGGAGAAACAATCACCACACTTATAAGTGGGATGTAACGTCGAGAGAAGGCGTACACGAATGGTTTGACCATAAGTTCCGTGATCAAATGTTTAGGGTGAGAAACGAATGTCTTTCTGAACTCACACGAGAGGTCCGGACAGAGGTCACTTTGTGAGGAGAAATAAAATTATTTAGGGAACCCTACACCGGGTGAAGTAGGTGAAACGGATAAGGGGATATTAAAGGAAGAATTTACAGAGGAGAATCGCAATTCCTTCGGGCAGGACTCTGCTTGGACGGTTAAAGCAAATAGTATTGTCGCATAGTGTTAAGTTGGAGGTAAACATCCACGGGTGGGTAGACACAAGAATCGAGAAACTTACATAAAGTAAGACTGGGGAAAACTGGTGTTGGAGAAGCACCACAATGGGAAGACCCAATGGAGAAACCGTTAAAATAATTCGATAGCGGAATTATTACCAAGCAATGGTAATTTCAGTAAAAGAGGTGGAAAATTAGTAGCGTGATCCTTAGGGCCGTCAACACTAAGGGAACAACAGAGATAGTCATCTGAGTCGAGACTACCAGCGTCCGAGAGATGGACCACCTTAACATGATTTGTGAGACAAAAGATAAGTGGAGTATGTGTAGAGGTATTTCTGTGAGGAGTGAAACCCGGGCGTTATAAAAATTTTCCCGATACAAGAGTAGGGATCAAGGTATTGTGCCTGGCGAGGGCAACAGTTATTGAAATATTCGGTGTGGGACAGATATGTGTGGTATGTCCAGGAACCATTTGAGTAGCCGGGACGATTGATAAAATAGAAGTATGAGTTACATTCTCAGATGATGATGCATGTTATTTGTGGCGTGAATGAGTTGCTACATTTGTCGCTATTGTTACTTTCACTTGAGAGTCGAATTTAGTGAGTATATCAGTAACTTTATTATATATAAGAACATTTTTCCCTGATAGCGTGGGGGATTTACTTTTATTGTCATCCGCGGAGGATGAATGGGTATATTAATAGCGGTTTTGCTTTATTGAAATTAATCGTTTTAGTGCTGTATTATACGAGTATGAGATGATATTATTTATGGCTTTATATATATGATTATACCGATAGTGTGCTGGTATTACAAGTTTATTTGGATTGCCACCTTGGGGTAGCATGTTTTGTTCTGGCAAGGCCCCATCTGTGAGAGGGCCGGACTCACAATTGTACTTTTGTATATAGGTATATACACATATTTATGAATATGTTATGATTTCAAAATGGTGTAATGGTCTCGGATATTAAATCCCATTATGCGTAGGGATTTCATTATTATGAGTCGTATGTAATTGATTTACTAGTCAACAAAGAGTTAGTTTTTTTTTTTATAATTAACGATAGAGAAGTTATAACAAAAGGAGTGCATCGTTTTATTCCCCGTTAGAGATTTGGGAGTTTATACTCATAGTTGTGTGTCTGGGGACGGGATTTTGAGAACCCCGATCTTAGTTACATGGTGTATATGGAATGTGATTACCGTCAGTGTCAAGAGAAAGTGTCATTCGAAGGGAGATCCTTGTTTAAGTGTCATTGCGGCAAAGTGTAACTTTGTTGAGAAACGAGAGTGTAGGGGTACATACTATGGACAGGGCTTAACGGATTCCGATGACCAACAATGTTAGGTAGTAGTGTATCGGGGGGGTTCCTTGTTTGGATTTCGCTTTGCGAGACACCCCACGCATGAAACTTAGCGTAAGATTGGTAGTAAGGAGAAGTGTGGCCCTTCGTTCATGAATTGGATACCTCTATCGATACGGGAGTATGTAGTTATAACGGGAAGTTACAAGGAGTAATTATGTTGTAAGGCCATTAGAGCCAGTTGTTAGTAAATTACTATGTAAGTACTAATAATATTAGTTTTGGCACGGCATGTTGAGGGACGCATTGAGGATAAGGAGGATTTAGGATTTGTAATTCAGAAGTGATTGAGAACGCCCTAGTGGTATAGCACTGTTGTATTTACAGTGACGATAAAGAGTTTGGGATTTGTATGAATCGTATATAATGTTTAAAAACAGTATGGATGGGTTATAAGGGGCAAATACATCTTGATTTACTAAAGCGTAAATCAAAGGAAGAGGGAACATGGGCGAATGAGATTTTTACTTATGAGATTAAACGTCATAAGATAAGGTGTAAGTGGATATCATATGTCAGAGTAGCAAATTCAAATTAGGAGAAAAGGCAGTAGAAAGCCATTTAATAAAAGGATATCTCTTGAGAAGACGAATAAATTATTATGAGAAATTCGGAGTAAAGTTCCGACCAATCGAATGTTGAGGGTAACTCAAGAGTAAATAAAATGAGGATGTCAATCAGTTATGAAGTCGAGATATGTACAAAGTAGTAAAAAGGGTAAAGGTCCAAACTTTTAGTATTCGTCGGGAGGATAAGATCATTAAGTATCATTTAACGGGGAAAATTTTATGTGAATATCGGCATTGAAGGAGGTATAATAAGTAGTACAACAATCGGGGTTAGATGACCAACCAGATAATTTCGTATCAAGACGACGATTCCAAAAAGGGAGGGTCAAGTTGGAGAATTTTCGGAAGAGATAACCAACTTATTGATAAGTAATGAGTTCTTTCGATTATGTGGGACATGTTGTCCAGAAGGAGAGAAATTGTTATATACTTAGGATGATTTACACTATTAGATAGTGAACACGCCGGTACGTGGTTCGACGTAATACTATTTAGAACTGGGATGAAATCCCCGATATCCACATTCAAGTGGGGTGACAATAAGTAGTGAGAAATAACGATTCAACCTGAGGGTTGTATCACCTAAAACCCGGTGTCCAGGCGCAAGGTGACTAACGATTGATGGATTGTATGAAATTTTTTTTGGATTCATTGCGATATTTTCAATTCCAAATCGGGTATAACTAGTGAGGTACATTGTAGACATGAGGAGCAGATATTACCAAATGGTACCGTTGGGAAGCACCCGTATATATTTATGGTGGACAAGGTACTTATAAAGGTTGGTGTAACACCAACAGGCTGAAATGGTTTTCCCTTGTGTAAAGGTCACAACGTCGGGAATAGAGATTCAAAGAGTGGGCAAGAGTAGTCATATATGTTATTGATTCCTTCCAGAATGGGTGTCTCATGTTTTGTTAAAAGCGGGAGTTAATGCGTGGTGAGGTGCGGACTCATAAGGATATTGAGACAATATGGCCAATGATGTATAAGGTATTTTTACTAGAATGTTGTTTAATAAGAGCACATCGCGAAGTGCATTTATCGAGATTATTCTGATAAGGTATCAAGTATGTTAAACAAACTCATTATGAAGCGAGGGTTTTAGTAATTTGGACTTCTATTTATAATTGTTTTGAACACTGAAGGATGCCTATTTTTCCAGGCGTACCTTACTTTTCCGAATTTCGGGACGAAATTCAGTTATTAGGGGGGAAGTATGTATTACCCCGTATTTTCTGTGATATTTATTTTTGGGATTAACTGAATTAAATGTGTATTAATTTGGAAATTAATCCGGATAAAAATATTAACGAGATGTGAGTTAGTATTTGATTATAATGTGTATATATGGCAATATATGAATATTGGAAATATTGAAATTGTCGTGAGATTTAAATACGGCAATTTGGGAATTTTGTTGAGACGCGTGTGACCGCCGCGTCATGATATAATATTATTATATTTAAAAAGTGAATTTTAGTTCCATTAACCGTATGGTCATTTTGAGTGCGCCAACGCGTCTGGAAGGGTCGAGATAGTCAGAAAACACTAGCCGGGAGTTTAGTTTGGGCCCCGGGGTATTTTTAGGTCATACCGGCATCATAAAGGGCATTTTGGAAATTTTGTATTTTTGGGAATTAAAAGTGACGAAAATTAGAAATAGAAATCTGACTTAACCTCCATCCACGAAACCCACTAACTACACTAAGAGACTAAATGGGCTACGGGAGAAGTTGAGTTATAATCCCAACTTACCAAAAACCAACCACACCTCCATTGTCTTCATCCTTGGGAAGAACTTGTAGAGAGAGAGAGAAAAGAAAGAATTTTGCAGAAAGAGAGAGAGAGGACAGATTCAACCTTCAAATTCAACATCAAATTCAGAGAAAGATTAAGGCAAGTGGTTTAAATTCATTTGATTCAAGCTATGCTTTTCCATGTTTAGGAATTTTCGAAATTTATCTTGGAAGATGATTTAGACCCATAAATTGGAAGTTAAAAGCCATGAATTATGTTAGGAATTGCATGTAGTAATATTCTGGACGAATTATATGTTTAAAACAGAACCATTGATGATTTAAAAATGGAGTTTAGAAGAAGTTTATTGATGTTCTTGAATGAAGAAGAAATCTGGAAATAATGATGTAGTTTTGATCTAAACAAAGCCTTCGAATGATGAATTATGGGTTTTAGAATGTTAATACTGTTGTAGGATAATAGTATGATGATATTGTAACCTTGTCTTAGAGTTTCATGCTTAAAAATGGTGTTTTGGGACGAATTGGTAACTGCAAAAGGAAGCAGTCCGTAACCATACCTGGTGCGTTCGATCGATCGATGTTCTTCAGTCGATCGATCGACCACCATCGATCGATCGAAGGTAAAGGTCAATCGATCGACCTTCCCAGAATGAGTAAAGTTTTTCCCTAATTAAATTTTGATGGTGTTAATCCTTGAATGATATTATTGGAGACCTTATGAATACCCTTAAACCTTAAAGAAGACCAGTAGACATGATTATGAGATTGGACCTTAATTGGAATTCAATTTGAGGAATTATTCTAAATTAATGAAATTCGATAAGTGAGATAATATTTGGGTTAATAGTGTAAATTTGAATAATTTGATGAAATAAGTTTTGGGGCAGAAGTAAAGACCTTAGGTGTAAAGATGTTATATGTGGGAATAATAGGAACTTAATAGTCTATTTGAGATAGGTTTTAAGTTTAAGAACCTACGACGTGAGATGTGTCGACAATTTAATTTATATATTATCGGGACACTTGAAATATATGAATTTGGAATAATGGTATAAAGATGTAGAGTATACCTTTATTAATATCGAGATATCTAAGATATGTGAATGCTTAGTATATAACTTTATGTGTATGACATACCTACCATACTTGCTATCACGGGAGGTTTACGTTCGCTTAGGGCCTTCTTATCCTTGTGTTTCCCGGATTTAGATTGGTTACCTCGATGAACATAGGTCATTGAAGGACTTATTGGGATATTAATAAGTTTGCTGATCGTGGTAGCGTAGGTATGTGCGTGACCCGTGTGATGGTGACTGTGTTCGCTTCCACTATTTGTGATGTTGTTATCTGAACGAATCCTGAGAGATTCGGAATGCGTGATCCTTATGTACGTGATGTACCGGGATGGATAGCAGAGTATGTGTGCACCGCAGCTTAGCCTTTGGGTGATTGTATTGTATATTTATGAAGTGAAAATATACGGTTAATCGAGAAGGAATTTACTATGTTAAATTGTGAGTATAGTCATGGTAATGTTATGAAAAGATAAAAAGGGAACTTTTATCAATAAATGGTTTTGTTAACAATTGGGGATCCGGGAATTAAAGTAGAACTCTCTATTTAATTGTTAAGGTTGGAACTTAAACGTGAACCGAGTAGAAGTGTTAGAAACTCTTTAGAATTAGATAGTTATGAGATAACACATGAATGGGGACAGGAACGTTAGGAGTGCACAGTTAGACGAGAGGTGAGTATCTCATGTGAGAGCACGTCCTAACATGTATTTTGCATATACTGTTTTTAAATATTTTAAAGCACTTGCAGGTTTTTAAAATATCTTCACATTCGGGCTCTGACCCGTTTGCTTTCAAATCTATTTTTTTGTAAAACCATTTTAGGTGCCCAGCCACAAGGACACCATGCATAGGATTCTCACTCAGATGACGAACTGCAGCTTCTTGTGGAAGCTACAGGGATTTGCTTTTAGACGCTTACATCATTTGGATTCTATACTCAGTATTCATCAGTTGTAGGGCATGTTGCCCAAAATTCTATTAGAGACATTTCCATTTCAGTTTTTCAGACTCTGGCATGTATTAATTCAGTATTCAGTATTTCGTTACTTACTTCAGTTGTGGGATTTTGTTGTGAGGAGTTTTTCCTCCAGATTTATTTATATCATGTGTTGGTTATTCTATTATTTCGTTATGGTGATTGGTGATATTACTCTTGCTTTAAATCTTTTACTGCATGTTAATCAGGCTTTAATTAAAATTTGGCAACTTACTTTTTAAATACTAGGTGGTTAGTAATAATAAAAAATGTTTTCGACAGTGATGCTATTAACTGAGCCAACTAGGCATTTTGATTTAATTTAATAAAGGAGTAGCTACCCGGTATTTAATTAGTCGGGGTGTCACATACGGCTACCAAGATCTCAGGCTCAGGGTCATAAAAAACTTTCCTGGGACTAAAGAGACGATTCTTTCTTGGGGTATTGGTGATGTTGAGCACCAGGAATGCATGGCCGAGATCAAGGTCGCGGTAGAGGAAAGAGCCAGGCTGAGGCTGAGGCAGCGACAGCTGATGAAGAGACCATGATGGCCGCGGAGGGAGAAGAAGAAGATAAAGCTGACGATGCTGAATCTTAGAGCTACATCCCATTATCTTTTTGTAACTCTTTAAAACGGTTGTGTCCCTTTGTCTATAATCTTAACACTAATATTATCAAGGCTGCAGCCACTTTTAATGTTGACTACTTTTGCCTCCTTTTTCTAGTAGATTTTTATTCTTATGCTTTGCTTCAATACTTGAATGAATGATTTCTCCACATGTTTTTGATTGTTTGCCAACTCTTTTCTTCAAACTTTACTATCATGGCCGCGTCCACCTTTAAAAACCAATGGTTTCTGTATATCATTAGCATGATTTATTCTTCCTAGGCCTTGATGCTTGAACCGATGCTTTAAGGCCACGCCACTGTAGTGTAGGTTTCCATATAGGCTGCAGTCGCAGTTTCTTTTTGAACTGGGCCGCGGCACCTTTTAAGAGTGCCCTTTAACTAACTGAAGCCATCCTTCTGTAACTTTGGCATGCTTTGTAATCACAGTAACACAGCCTCCTTTATTTACTTTGATTGCCATTCATGGCCTTCCTATAGTCGCTTTGATTGCCTTTCATGGCTTTCCTTTAGTCATTTTGATTGGGTTATTATCAGGCCCCCCGAGCTAGGTATTATGAAGCTTCCCCAAGCTCATGTGGATATATATATAAAGCCTTCCCAGGCTATAATAGGATTATTCGCAGATAATTAAGTCTTTTCCCCCTTCAAATATAGGATTATTTGTAGATAATTAAGTCTCTGGCCCCTGTGGGCTATTGTCAGGCCTTCTCGGGCTAGGTATTATGAAGCTTCCCCAATCTAATATGAGATCACTAAGTTAATAATGTTTAGTCTCTATCCACCAAATTAATGATGTTTGCCAAGGGTGTCACCTCCCTGGGCTAATGACGCATCCTGAAAGCTAAGAATGGGCATCGTAAGCCCTTGCAGCTAATGATGCATCCCAATAGACACTTTCAACGATGTAATCATCGTACGCCGAGATATAGTCTCCATGTGTGGTGTTATAAGCCAATCTTTCCTGCCAATCTCAATAGTTGCTTTCTTCATTTTCAAATATCATTACCGAATTATCGCGTATAATCACGCGTCATTGGGGGCATTATGGGACCATTTAACTATTATCATTCCCGATATAGCATATTATCTCAAATTGAGATCTATTTACGACAAAATGATCATTTCTAAGGTAGCATTTCCTGGAAACGAAAATCAAAACATGGCACTATAAGAGTGAACTTGATTCCATATATATATATATATTCATGAGTTTGTAAGGACACTGCAAAGTTTAATTTAAAATAGCATAGGGATAGTTTCACTGTAAAATAGAAACAGATAAAATATAAGGCATAAGCAGGAAAAATGGGCATGTGGTATGTGAGACTAGGTTGCATCCCCTAAACATCTCTGAGGAACCTCTGTAGTATATATTGCCCAATCATCCTCTCAATTTCATCCTTCAGTGGATAGCATTGCTCAGTGTCATGGTCATGGTCCAGACGGAACTTGCACTAGTTGACTTTGTTTCTCTTGTGGGGTGGAGCTTTTAGCCTCTCTAGCCACCTCAGCAGCTTGTCCTCCTTAATGGACTCGAGGATGTCTTCAATCGGGAAGGCCAATGGGGTGTAGGCCTTAGATCTCCTTTCTATCTTCTCTGATTTTCTTTTTTGGATTCTGTTGATTGCTTCCACGGACGAATATTCTGGAACTGCCGCGGTAGCTAACGCTATTGAAGTAATGTTCTTGGGTTCCGTACCCACTTTGGATGCGGTCGGGACCTCTAGCATAAGGACCCTCCGAGTCAAATAGTTGACCTGCGTCTAGAGTGAGGCATGACCGTTGTATAAATGGTTGAGGTGATTGTACAGCTGCAGAATCTCGTCTTTGACTTCAGTGCTCTGGCTGTACTCTCCTTCCATTTTCTGCTTTTTTTAGTCTTTACAAATTATATATAATCCGAGACAAAACTAATGAAAGTGAGTAATCTCAAAAATATTGGAGTAACGAAGTAGGAAATGGGGATGCAGTGTTTGCACTGCTGCATGGTATTACGGCTGAGGCCGCGACCAGTAAGGCACATAGGTGCACTACCGTGGCCTTTGTATGATATTCATCAAGGTTGAGCTGGAGACCACCTGAGTTCATTCCCTGATGTTTTGAAACTTCTGTAATGCATTCGCGCTAGTAGAGGCCGACGCTATAAAGGCATTTGAACTGCATGGCCGCATCCCCCTAGGCAGCAAAGGGAGCAATCCCAAAATTTTAAGCCCAGACTGAGTTTTTCTCTCCCAACACGTGGAGGGCATACCTACCAGGGTCTGTTAATGAGAGGACAACCTGACCTTGCAGAAAATAACAGTGTTTCAATGATAAACCCTAGATAATAGGTTGAGATCAACAAAAATAGGATTAATACAATCCTTCCCTAGCCATTCACCTTTTCGAGTCTAAAACCCATCATGCTATCTAGATGAAATGATGTCATAGGGGTATGTAAAATAGATCTAAGGTCATAAAATGAAGACCCAAGAACAAATCTGACTATAAGAAATACCCATGTAAGGGTGTGAAAATAAAACAGAACTCGATAACATAAATTTTACTCATAAGATGATGATCCAAAGGATCCCCATGAATAGAATAAGGTGTTTAAGAACTCAAAACATTGATAAACAAGATTGAAATATCTCATTTCCCACAAACGGTGCCAAATTGTTGATACGAGAAATCGTTCATAAGTCGTTCTCATATCATCAAATCGAGTGTATAGTGCATAATAAGTAAATAGAGCAAGTAAAAGAGATAAAAGACAAGATATATAGTGGTTCGGCTATAAAAGATCCTACATCCACTTTGGTACCTCCCTCTCATTATATTCATACCGTTGATGTACAAGTTTATAATGATGCAATGGGCGTACAAGATAGATGAGAAAGGATAATACATGACCGTTGCGGTTCTGGGAGTGCCGAAGATATGACAACGATGTAGGTGAGTAGCCTCCAAGCTATATGTTGAGGTTGTGTAGAGAGAGTTTGGCAAGTCTTTGCCAAGTGCTGTAGAATCTGACCCGAGGATCAGGAATTGAACCCCCAATCCCAAGGTGTAGACCTCTATTTATATGAGATATGTGAGTTATGTCACGTGCCTTGAGCACGTGACATACAAGTCTGGAGCAGCTACAATGAAAGGGATGCAGACTTTGTACTATAAGTCTACGGCATGTATGGATGGGCAAGTCTGGGAGCTGTACCTTGTGCCGAATAGGCCGCACCCTATAAGCTTATGTGTCGAGATCAAGGTCCGCAGCAGGGGACTATATTTTCCATATCATGCAGTACTAACATGTATTTAATATCTTATCTTTTCTCATTTTAAACACTTGCTAAACTTTTTCAAACTTTTTTACTTGGGCTTTGACCCATTTTAAATCCTTTTTGTAAAAACCATTTTAGGTGCCAAGCCACAAGGACACCAGGTATAAGAGTTCCGCATTTGACGTGCTGCAACTGATGTGGAGGTTGCAGGACCTTGCTAATAGTTGCCTCCACTTTTATTCAGTTCATATATATCTTTATTTATCTCAGTCGGGCATGTCTCCCAATCATAGTTGGATTACTATTTTTAGAGACTTTGTAATTCCATTTATTTCTAGTATTGATTCAGACTTTAGTCATGGATGACTATATTTAGTTTTCCTCTGGAGTTTATTTTAGACTCGGTTATTTACTTATGTCATTATCTTATTATTCATTATTATCTGCATGGAAATTGTGAATGATTTATTTCTTTCGATTTATTTATTATTTGATAATAAGTAAGATTAAAATTTTGACATTGGGCTATTAGGGTATTAGTTATTAATTTGAAATTAGATAGTGATGCTAAGAATGACTCCATTAATGATTCCTGTTTAATTTAATAATGGACTTATCACCCAGTATTAGAATAGGCAGGGTGTCACATATTGTATCAGAGCATCAAGTTCTAGTGTCCTTAGGATTTGTGCAGCTTATTGCATTTCAGCATAGCGTTCTTTAATATAAAGCCCTATTATAGGATTGTTGTATTCCTCTTTTTATGCACATTTATGTTCTAATATTAAGTATAGTTGATATGAACCATATATGAGTTTGAATGGGTTTCGTACACCGAATAATATAGGGCGACTAGCGAGGGCCATTAGAAGGACTACAGGAGGAGAGGCTCAGCAGAAGCCATAGAGTATTCTGGAAATAGTGATCGCGATAGGAGTCACCTTGATTATTGTTCAGGCAAATGATGATGGGATAATCACTAGGTGCAGTAGTTTCCCTCAGCACCATCGTAAAGAATCGTGGTGCAAATTCAGACTCATTCAGAGTAGTCGTTAAAAAGGGGGAAGTCGGAGAGACCCTTTTCGAAGAGATACATATGAGGAAGAGATGAATTATGATGGGCCAACATAAGGAGATAATCGAAAGGAAATTTCATATGGTGGAGTGCAGTGGCACTCGAGATTTAAATTTTGGTTTAAATTTAGCTCGTAGGAGGAGTGTTGCCATGGTGGGAGATAGTCACCACATATAAGGAAGTAGATAAGGAATTAATCGAGAAATTTTAGGTGTGGTTTAACCACAAATTCTTTCACTTTCTATTTAGATAGAGATGCGAAGGAAGTTTCTGGACTTTTCCTAGCAGGGACAAACATAGGCTGATTATGATTAAGAATTAACTTATTTAAGTGAACTTCGTACCCAGGTAGGTAAGTAGCGGAGATGAAGATTCGTAAATGTGATGATGGACTCATGAGTAGGAGTTGCCAGTATTTATGGGAAATTAGTCTTAGACGACTTATGCACATAGCGTCAATGACGTACTTGTACAATGTTTATACCAACGCTCCCATGGGAAGGGAGCCAAGAGATATGGAGAGCATAGCCAAAAGGGCAAGACTAAAAGTAATTAGTGATAGTGATGCACCACAGAGGGATACCCAGCAGGGAACCCATTTAAATGATGTAGATTAATTAAATTCCTCTCGAGTGATGATGGATTCAATTAGGGTCGCTAGGGACAACAGGGTGTTCCACAAGACTAGCAAAGTCAAAGGAACATCGGGGGTAGTAATCGGGGCCAAGACTACCAGGTTCGAGAGAAGGACAATCCCGATATGACCAATAGGGCCAGAGATAGGGGAATGACACCAAGAGGTGTCCTATGTGCGAAGAGTAAGGCTACATGTATCGACCTTGTCTGCATCGAGTTAGCGAACAGGAGCCAGATGCCCATCAGGGGTAATAGTCATAAAAGTTTTTGGTTTGATGTTGATGAGAGTGTTATGTCCAGGAATCATTTGGACCGCCAGTGCTATTGGCAATTCAAAGTTGTGAGTTTTATCCTAAGGTAAATTGGGTGTGTTTTTGTGATACAAGCGAGTCACAGTATTTCGTTAAGCACTATATTTGCATGAGAGACAACTTTAGTGAGTGTATTTTTAGTATTACTATTGTGTGCCTATATTTTACCATTTAGAAGCGGGACTCTTTGGCCCCATCTGTAGGAATGTGGGTATAGTCATTGATAGGATATGTTTTAATGGAATTACTCATTTTAAAAGATGATATTCGACTATGATGTTGTCCTAGGTATGGGTTGGTTAGTGACAGGTTGAGCGATGGTGGGCTGTTACAGCAAGGTTATCGTGTTCGCTATTCTAGGGAAGGATTGTATTGTTTAGCGATGTGTCACCTGGAAGAAAGTTGAGCTCGCATTTATACTACATTGTGGAGGAGACTCCAGAGGTTATAGTCATTTTATTATATTTAATCCCAGTGTGTAGGGACTGTACTGATATGATTCGAAGTATATTAAACTTATTGTCGAGCAGAGGAATATAGCTCGTTATCGACTTAGCGCAGGAAAACTAGTGATAGTGAGAGCCCCGTGTTGTATAACTCCTTTAGTGATTTAAGAGTGTACAGTTATACTTGCACATCTGGGGATAAGATTTTGGATATTCTGGTCATGTGTTTAGGACCTACGGATCTCGATGATCGACAATGCTAGGCATTAGTGTATCAGGAGGGTACCTTATTTGGATTTCACTTGTGAGACCTCCCATCCATGAATCCCAGTGAATGTAAAGAGTTGATCGATGTGTTGGTCACTAGGGCATGAGTTTATCACTCTAGTTATTACACGTGTATGTGGGTGAAAGCATAAGTTGAGAGCTATTCTATAATATAAGACCTGTAGAGTTGAGTAGTGTTGTGTGGGAAGCATCAGAAAATTTTGGCACCACTAGTTGATGTGTGGGGCTATCTCAAGGAGAACAAAACCATTTTTTTAGGGTAACCGAGGTTAAGCATATGGTATATCCATGCTCAAAATACGATGCCGGACTTAAGATAAGTATGTTACACGTGGAGCGTTAGGGGTGATTATGCAGTTGTGCACGTGATATAGGGTGTATGGGCGCCCTTCTTCATTTGACTTTCGACATCATCTATGATAATAAGGCTTAGAAAGATGTTGTAAATGTGCCGACGGGACAGTCAGAAATACAAGTTGAAATGTAGGAGTGGATGAACTTCGTTTGAGGAAAGGAAACAGTCTGATTGTGTGTATGTCACGAGAAAACTCCAATAACTAAGGTGAGTCAAAATATGTTGGGAATAAATGGAGTCTTTCCTAGTCGAATGAGTAGAATGGTTCACGCATAGATAGGTTGCTAAAATTCTAATAGACGGAAAAGGGCCTAGGAAGTGCGCAGTTTTGGAGCAAACACACAGGCCATAATTTTTGTATATCTTAAAATAAGGAAAGTAAGATGTTCCACGTGACATGAGATGTTGAGTGTGTTGTTATCGGAGACATAGTGAAGTTATTCTCAAGTTCTCCACTCATAAAAGGAAGACGTTTGTCCGATACTATCGACTCGAATGTGGTGATAGATATGATTCCAGGGACGGAATGGATAAGAAAATTGATAAAGTTCATTATTGGATTATCAAAATCACGGAATGGAAAGATTTTCTTTGGGTTGTGAAGTGAATTGTCTAGGAACAAAATAATAGTTATTAGTTGGGATGTGTTATATTACCAGGCAGTGTGCCCAGTGATTCGTATCGAATCTTGCACATTATTACCCTCGAACTTAGGCATTTTAGCCCCCTCGGGTACCGTAATTGCTATAATTATGCTTGACAACCAGACAACCTCCATTTTATATGATAACATGTTATTTGAGGTATTATTGAGATTTTATAGGTGTTACGGTTCTTAGTATGAAGTTTGAGCTCGTTCTGGTTAAGTTTCGTCGCAATTCGCACGTTCGGGGGCATTTCGATAATTTTATACTTCATGATTTTTACCCCAAGTCTTCACAGAAGTTGTAGCCCTCGGGCCAAGCTTCCCGTGCCCATAAACAGTGCGTGAATCGGAGTTCGAACGAAGGAAACACGAACCTTTAATCGGAAAGAATTAAAAGAGATTCATTAACAATTTTATTAATTCCCCTTATATCCTTCTTCTCTTTTATTAACAAATTCATTAATTACATCCATGTTCTAAAATCGTTTTTGCAGAAAATAAAATGGCGATTTTTGTCCTTGGCTCGGGTTCTAGTTTCATCCCAAATTCGAGCCTTTCGTCCGAAATTGAAGCTTGATTTGGGACTACACACATAAATGGGTCTCTTGGGTCACTTTTGGAGCTTGGGTTTCATGGCTTTGGCCATTAATGGAGGTTGTTGGAATTTTTGGGAATGGATCTCCTCCGTAGCTGCTCTCGGCTCAAATGTAATGGAGATTTCATTTTGGTCTTGGTTTGTATTGCCATAACAATGACGAGCTTCATTTTTTTTGTTGGTTTCACAATGGTGGGTCTCGGCTTGGAACAACCATGGGAGCTACGATGTGGGTCTTCCATTGTTGCTGCATGGGTTTGTTCTGCACTACCGGTCGATTGGCCAATCTCCGACGGTCGACCAGTGATTGGATTTTATGCCTAAGCCGGTGATAGTGTGTTTACCTTATTTTGTGCGGTCGACCGATCCAATTCACGGTCGACCAGTGCTCTATTAATTTAAGTCGATATTTTTGCTGTTATCCTTTTTTCTATTTTTATTTTCTTTTTCTTTTGTTTCTTAAGTTGGAGACTTATCCTTTTTTATTTTCTTTTATCTTTTTTTTTATTCCTTTTATCCCACTTGGTATAAAAGGAAGCTTTGGCTTATTTTTGTAAAAAATGAATTTTTAGATAGTTTTAGATAAGGGTTAGGGTTTTGGGGAGCTCATTTCTTTCTTCACATTGGGTGTTCCTTGTGGATTGTAAGTGCACTTTTAATTTTCCCAATCAATTAATGTAGTTGTTCTTCCTTTTATTTCCAAGCTTTGTATTAATTTAATTTCCATGCTTATTTATTTCATGCCTAAGTAAAATTTGTGTATTTATTTATTTCTTGTCTAAATTATTAATTAGTTTAATCATGTGTGCTGAGTAGTTAAATAGGGTTTGGGTCGTGTGCTCGCCATTGATGGGCGTCGAGCTCCGAAAATAGTTTTTGTGTAAAATCGCATTTAATTGAAAGCTCGTGTATTAAAATGGTATTATTATGCGTTTAACTTTCTTTGTCACGCAACGTTAGTATTTAAAGCGATAATCCAATTTTAAGACGCGTGTCACCATTTTTTATTAAATATTTAATCTCGCATCATTAGATTAAATTCCTTCATGTGTGATGTTTATGATTAATTAAAAATGCTCGATTAAATATTTTCAAATCGAAATTCTAATTTTGTGTGTTTAGCCCGTGGCGGGTACGTGATCCCGACCCTCGTTTTATTAATTATTATTTAGACATAACTTCTTATTCTTTCCTTTTATTTACAACCACCCATCACCTTTTACACTTTTATTCCTGAAGTGATAAATAAATTATGAGTTATACTAACATTCCATGTGGATTCTCGATACCCAACTTACCACTATACTTGTATCGCAAGTGCAGTCATAATTTAGGTTTTGCATTAACGCGGTGAAACAAATTCAACGATTAGCGTTTTGACGCGACGCTACTTTTTACGCGTAATCAAAATGGCGCCATTGTCGGGGAATGTTTTGTTATAGATTGTAATTGTCTTAATATTTCGTAGTATTTTTTTTGTATTTGTATTCTTTATTTTAACTTTTTTTGCAGGACTTCTACATTTAAGTGCCTAGAAACGCTTGAATTTTCACGTCGCACATTGCTTTGTGGAATTTTCCCTCTCGATCTTTATTTTAGAGTAAGCATGTCTTATCCTAATTTTTCTGGTGATCCTAATGATAATTCTCAAAATTTTGGTAAACCTATGACTTTTGGTCAATACTTACAAGCCCAAAAAATTGCAACATCTAAAATGACATTGGGTGAGTATTACGAAGGTCAAAGTTTGGATTACATAAATTTTGGGATGGATCATTTCGATTTTGGGTCGCGAGATCCTTATGATAAGAATTTTGAAACAAATGCAATCATTTTCAAAATTCTTTTGTTAATGACTTTGATTGTAGTCCCGAGGACAATTTTCAAAGTTCTCATTTGCAAGAATCCACTCCTCGCCCCATGAATTTCGGTGAGGGGTTGTGCATGCTTGAAAATGAGAGAATTGAAAACCGTTATAGGGAAGAAAATTGTTGTTGGGAACATGAGTTGGATTTATTATTTGAATCCGACGACGATTTTTCTTCCGAGACTTTTGAGGTTGAGGAATGTTTTGAACCAAATGAGGTACTTTTGCCTGCTTTGGAACAAATCATTCTTGACTTGACCCATGGGATAGAAAAGAATGAAAATGAGGAAGAAATGGGCGTAGTATCCATTTGCAATGAACGCGTTTCTTCTTTGATTCTCAAAAAAGAAAGTTTCATTGCTAACGATCCTATTTTCTTTGAAATTCAACCTTTAAGCGATGATAACTCGTCTTTTGAGATTGAATTTCTTTCGTCCCCATGTTTATTCTATACTATCACCCCGTCTTTAGTAACCGATGAATTGGTGCCAAACTTTACAATTTTAAATCTTTTCACCGACGAAGAGTACTGGCTCGAGTCACCCTCTATGAAGGCATATTTGCCCTCATGTGCATCGCCTCCCACTCCAACTTCAAAATACTTGGGAGATGGTTCATTTTTTCTTGGCCCCCATGTGTATTTTTCACCTGTCCTATCCAAATCCCCCATCCTCCCTCCCAAATTTTAATTGGGGATGGTTCACCTTTTCCACCACCCACATGTCTTCCGTTGTTCAAACGTAATTCCTATATTCCGCGAGGCATGCATGAAAGGGAGGGTTCACCGTTGATCCTCCAAAGTCAAATTGTATTTTGGGTGGACCCTAAAAAATTTTAACTTCTAGTGTATAGCTAGTTAGGAGTTTAATTTGTAGGTTGTAAATAGTTAATTTTATTTTTCTTTATTCTTACTTTTTATCTAGTGTGATAGTTAAGTTTTATTTCTTCTTTTTTTATTCTTGGTACTAACATGTTTTGTAGAATCATTGGACTTGTTCTTTCACGAATCGCTCCTTTTTGGGTAATATCACTCTTTTCCTTCTTTAACTTCGTTCTTAATTAATATTGAGGACAATGTCAGGTTTTAAGTTAGGGGGCGTGGGATATTCTATCCATTCATTGGTAGTGTCCATGTCCATGATTTTGATTATATGTTATTTTCAAGCATGCTTTTTTTTGAAAAAATTAAAAAGTTCAAAAAGATTTTATTTATTTTTTCTCTTTCTTCGGCATTTTGTCTTAATTTCCTATGATAAATTTAATAATTGCCCTATCCAATTTCTAACTCAATGATGTATTTTCTATTTTTTCCATGTTATTAAACTTTAATCCTCAAATTATTCAATATTGGGAATAAATGCATGAATTAAACCTTGAAAACCATGATCACTTGAGCATATTTTCAAAAATCATTCTGTAGGACAATTATAGCTTGGTATCTTTTTGTTGCTCTGTGTACACTAAAAACCTAACGAGCTTCGTGATTTTCTTCATTTCTGAGTGCTTGTACATTACTCTTTCTCTTTCTTGAAAAGCGTATCTTGTTGACGATCTTTTTTTCTTTTCATTGATTGCATGTTAATTGAATTATCACTTGAGCATGATTTTCAATGGTGTTGAGTCTCGAGAATCACATGAAACTTTAGGAAAGGATCATATTCCCTCGTTGATGTTTAACCCTTACGATCTTACCCTTACCCTTATACATGTCCCTAATCAACCCCGTTGAACCCTATTATGACCTTTCTTTTCATTCCAAATCCCTTAACCAACTCCACATTGGAGTTTTACACCATACAATTTACCTTTCTTACCTATGTTTGGAATGATATTTGGGATTGAATGATGATGTGTAGTGTGGTTGCAATTTAAGCATGAAAAGAGTGAGAAAAAAAGAAAGTGTAGTGAAAAAAAAGAAGAAAAAGAGAAAGTTGAAAACAAAAGAAAACAAAAGAAAAAGTGAGAAAAAGAAGAAAATAAAAAGAAAGAGAAATTGGTATATATTGTTTATAGTGATTCAATAATCCTTGTTACTCTCTCGATTGATATATTTAATGCTTGTTTGGAAATCATTTTCCAATTTTGAAATTGTCCGCTATTTTCCATTATCCCAAGTTTTTCATCTCCGACCATCTTTTGTATCCGTAAATACATCCTTTCATTTTATACCCCTAACCCCAAACCTACATTACAACCCAATAAAGTCCTATTTGATCCTACGGTAATGTGATTCGAAGGTCAAACATTAGTGATAATATATTTAAGTTCTTTTCATATCGGTTAATATGCGATATCCTTTCATGAGATTGTATTTTGCACTTTATATTTTGTTCTTCATTAATGACATGTGTGCATCCTTGTTTCCTTTTACAATTACTCTTTATGCCCGCATGTCCCGTGTACCCTATTCCGAGTACTTCTATTTGTTGAGTGTGATATCCGGAGAGGATTGAGTGTAAGCATGCTTTAATTGTTATCCGGGCTATAGGCATCTTTACCGAATCAAAGCTTTTCGCATGTTCATACACCCCACTCACATTTGAGGTTTCAATTCCATGTAGTTATTCTTTTAATGTTGATAGTTTCGGATTATTGAGAAAAATTCTCTTTTGCTTTGTTGATAATATGTTGAAATATCTAATTGTTGTTAAGTTTGGCATATTGGTTGTTTGGGCATTTTTGAGGAAACAATTTGATGTTTGTGGGTTTCATCCCTAAAAACCCTCACGAGACAATACTCGTCCACTAGGTTAACCTAGGGGTTTAACAACTTATTGCATACGCTAAATGCAATCGTGTTCCCTGCGAAAGTGGCATTTATATTTCGATGCATGTATACATGTTGTGTTTTTCTTATAGTTCTTCTTGCTTTGAATTTCATTACTAGGGACTAACAATGTGTAAGTTAGGGGGTGTGATTTGTATCGAATCCTACACATTATTACCCTCGAACTTAGGCATTTTAGCCCCCTCGGGTACCGTAATTGCTATAATTATGCTCAATAAACAGACAACATCCATTTTATATGCTAACATGTTATTTAAGGTATTATTGAGATTTTATTGGTGTTACGGTGCTTAGTATGAAGTTTGAGCGCGTTCTGGTTAAGTTTTGTCGCGATTCGCACGTTCGGGGGCATTTTGGTAATTTTATACTTCGAGATTTTTGCCCCAAGTCTTCACGAAAGTTGTATCTCTCGGGCCAAGCTTCACGTAGCCGTGAACAGTGAGCGAATCGGAGTCCGAATGAAGGAAACACGGACCTTTAATCGGAAAGAATTAAAAGAGATTCATTAACAATTTTATTAATTCCCCTTATATCCTTCTTCTCTTTTATTAACAAATTCATTAATTACATCCATGTCCCAAAATCGTTTTTGCAGGAAATAAAATGGCAATTTTTGTCCTTGGCTCGGGTTTTGGTTTCGTCCGAAATTCGAGCCTTTCGTCCGAAATTGAAGCTTTATTTGGGACTACACACGTAAATGGGTCTCTTGGGCCACTTTTGGAGCTTGGGTTTCATGGCTTTGGCCATTAATGGAGGTTGTTGGAATTTTTGGGAATGGATCTCCTCCGTAGCTTCTCTCGGCTAAAATTTAATGGAGATTTCATTTTGGTCTCGGTTTGTATTGCCACAACAATGATGGGTTTCATTTTTTTTGTTGGTTTCGCAATGGTGGGTCTCGGCTTGGGACAACCATGGGAGTTGCGATGTGGGTCTTCCATTGTTGCTGCGTGGGTTTGTTCTGCACTACCGGTCGACCGGTGATTAGACTTTATGCCTCAGCCGGTGATAGTGTTTTTCCCCTATTTTGCGCGATCGATCGGCCCAATGCGCGGTCGACCGATGCTCTGTTAATTTTAGCCGATATTTTGCTGTTATCCTTTTTTCTATTTTTATTTTCTTTTTTTCTTTTTCTTTTGTTTCTTAAGTTGGAGACTTATTCTTTTTTAATTTTCTTTTATCTTTTTTTTATTCCTTTTATCCCACTTGGTATAAAAGGAAGCTTTGGTTTATTTTTGTAAAAAATGAATTTTTAGATAGTTTTAGGTAAGGGTTAGGATTTTGGGGAGCTCATTTATTTCTCCACATTGGGTGTTCCTCATTTGTGGATTGTAAGTTCACTTTTGATTATCCCAACCAATCAATATAGTTGTTCTTCCTTTTATTTCCAAGCTTTGTATTAATTTAATTTCCAAGCTTATTTATTTCATGCCTAAGTAAAATTTGTGTATTTATTTATTTCTTGTCTAAATTATTAATTAGTTTAATCATGTGTGCTAAGTAGTTAAATAGGGTTTGGGTCGTGTGCCCACCATTGGTGGGCGTCGAGATCCGAAAATTAGTTTTTGTGTAAAATCGCATTTAATTGAAAGCCCGCGTATTAAAATGGAATTATTATGCGTTTAACTTTCTTTGTCACGCAACGTTAGTATTTAAAGTAATAATCCAATTTTAAGACGCGTGTCACCATTTTTTATTAAATATTTAATCTCGCATCGTTGGATTAAATTCCTTCATGTGTGATGTTTATGATTAATTAAAAATGCTCGATTAAATATTTTCGAACCGAAATTCTAATTTTGCGTGTTTAGCCCATGGAGGGTACGTGATCCCGGCCCTCCTTTTATTAATTATTGTTTAGACTTAACTTCTTATTTTTCCTTTTATTTACAACCACCCATCACCTTTTACATTTTTATTCCTGAAGTGGTAAATCGATTACGAGCTATACTAACATTCCCTGTGGATTCTCGATACCTGACTTACCGCTATACTTGTATCGCAAGTTGAGTCATAATTTTTGTTTTTGTATTAACGCGGTGAAACAAATTCAACGATTAGCGTTTTGACGCGACGCTACTTTTCACGCGTAATCACCCAACATGTTATTAAAGAGAAGAAATGAACCGACATAAGGTGCAGCCTAATACTGCTGTAAATCAGGGTGAGACCCTTAAGTCCCACATTGAATAGGGAGTATCAGGAGGCAATGGGGTTGGATTTGAGCCTTGAGCAAGGCATGTCAACCATAGGCCGATGGTTAGTCGGGAGGGGTGATATAGAATGTGGCAGAATGCGAGGATGCATGTATTGATCTTTTAGAGTAATTAAAAATATTAACTGCAACTGGTAGGGCTGCATGTGATTACCCGCAGTAGGATATTAACTATTTAGTGAATTCTGAGGCTTAATAGGGAGAGAAGTTTTCGCCCACCCTTTGGATAGTTTAAAAAAGAGAAATAACAAATTTCTCGGAACCCGGGTGATTCATGGTCTGTCGATTAGGATTAAATCCATCCACATCCTTTTCGTATAGTTCAAAAACGTGGTGAGAGTACTTTGATGAGAACAAAAGTTTTGAGGCCTGACATGAGTAGTCTACAACGAGGAAGACTAGTTCCCCGAGGAACACTGCTTACCCGAGGAACTCACATGCTCCGAGGAACAATGCCTCTCCGAGGAACTCTTGAGTACCGAGAAGCTTAGGCGGTCCGAGCTACTCAGGAGGTCCGAACTGCACCTCGAACAAATCATTAATAGCTGGATAACCAATAGTTCAACTGATTCATTAAATGCTTATCATTTGGACGCGCACGCAAAGAAGGCATTAAATGTATTACCCTTTCATATGCATATCATTTAATGTATTACCCTTTCACATTACAGCCTCAGGGCTATAAATACATTGTACAATCCTCATTGTAAGAAAACCTCAGACCGGAATTTCTTGAGATAACTTGTAATCGAGAATTCCCATACAAACATCAATACCAAAACAGTGGACGTAGGCCATTCTTATAAGGCTGAACCACTTTAAAATTATTTGTCTCATTTATTTATCTGTGATTGAATTATTAGAGTGATCTAATTTTTTACATCAACAAATTAGCGCCGTCTGTGGGAAGCGACTGGTAAAATCGTTTTCTCATCATAAATAATCCATTACCAATGGATGATATTCCTAAATCTAGCAATCAAAACGCTGGAACCCCTCCAAATCCATCTGCTCCACCAATTGTTCCAGATCTGTCTGGAATAATGGCAAATCTGGCTCAGGGCCAGACCGTCATGCAAGAAATAATGCGATAACTCATACAAACCCTCCATGGCAGAGCATCCGCCCATTCCGGACCACGAAGCATTCAAAGAAATACCCGTGTGCCTTCTTCGCGTACTAGGCATACTGATTCATATCGCAATGATGAATCTGAAGATTTTTCTTATCAACCTGGATGAACTTCGTCAGTGTGAGCCACAGATACTGAACAACGTGTCACCCTCTCCCCAGAAAGGGCCAGCGCATTGGAAAGATTAAGTAGAGCCTCTCCTTTCGATCGATTAGGCCCTAGGAGGAACAAAAGTCCTCTTAATGCAGCGTCGAGGAGCTTTCGACGACCATCAGATTTAAAGGAAGGATCTACCCAGTCGCGACCAGCTGCTCGTCAAGATAGACACTATGATCGACCAGTTGCTCGTCAGGATAAATCCTAGGAAGCTACTTCAACACGATCAGTTGCTCGAACCAATAGGCCCGAGGAAGGAAATGATGCATGGAAAGGATCTATTCAAAGGCTGGAGGATAGATTAGGGGAAATGGCTAAGGCCAAGAATCCTCTACAATGAAACTTTGTTCGAGGAACACCTTTTGTCCAGGACATTGTCAATTTTCCAACACCATCAAAGTTCAAAGCACCCGTAGTGACTCCCAAGTATGATGGAAAGACTGACCTTGTCCTTCATATAAAACAATATCAAGTTGCTGCTGACATCTATGCTGTCCCAGACGAGATGAGATGCAGGGAATTCTCGGGAACTCTTACCGGATCTGCTCAGATATGGTATAATAATCTTCCTCGGGGTAAGATTTCAACTTTTCTTCAACTGGCCGAGTTATTCATTGGGAATTTCTGCTTTGGAGCAAAGCCAGTTAAGTGAGTAGCACATTTATTAAGTGTTAGACAAAAAGCTGGGGAGAGTATCAGAGATTATATAACTCGTTTTAATAACAAGAAACTCGAAGTCATTGATTATGAGGAGAAGACAGCGATTACCGCTTTGATAAGTGGACTGCTGCCAAACAAGTTGTACTATACTTTGGCCAAAGATCCACCTCGAACCATGTCGGACCTGATGGGAAAAGCGTCCAAGATTATGAATGACGAGGAGGCTATGTCTGCAAAGAAGAGTATGGACACCAAAGAAACCAATGTGGAAGGTGATAAAGCTAAGAAGAAAGAACACGAGAACAATGGTGGTGACAAACAATCCAAAAATAGGTCGTCATGGGAGGTCTTGAGGAAATTTGATAATTATACACCTTTGAAGGTAAATATCAACCACGTCCTGGAAGAAATTAAGAACACCGAAGAGTTAAACTGGCCAAAGAAAATGAAGGCAGGCCCTGACATGAGGAATAGGGAAAAATATTGCGAGTTCTACAAAGATCATGGCCATATGACTAAAAATTGCATAGCTCTTCAGAATGAGATTGAAACACTCATCCGATGAGGAAAGATAGAAAAGTATATTGATCGTGTAGGTGAAAGAAGAAACAACGACCGAACTAGGGAGAGGTCTAGATCTCCTCGTCGAGCAGAGGAGAACAAGAAGAGAAACCATGAAGTTGATCCAGAGGATGATCCCGATCTTCCTAAGAAACCAAGGCAGCCAGAACGAGAGGTATTTTCGATACGCTTTGGGTTATTTGATTGTAATGTTATTACAGGGGTAAATGCAGGAGGAGGAGACCTTACTGCAGAAAGAAAAGATTACCTCGGTGAGGCTCAAGCTTGCTCGTACATTCAGCGAATAAATTTAACTGAGGAAGATCTCCCGAGAAAGATGAACAAGGAGAAGTTGGTTATTGGGTTCTCAAAGAACGACCTTGCAGGTGTTCTATATCCTCATGATGACCCGCTGGTGATTGAAACGAGGATGAAGGAGGTTATGATTTCAAGAGTGCTGGTCGACAATGGTAGCTCGGCAGACATCATGTTCTACTCGTGTTTTGATAGTTTGAATCTAAAGCTATCCCAACTGGAGCCTTACCACAGAACACTCATCGGTTTTACTGGCGAGAAAGTATTTCCACTTGGTACGATCAAGTAGGATATATTCATTGGTACGTGGCCTGCTTGTCGTACAGAACGAATACGTTTCTTTGTGATGGATAAGAATGTCCAATCATCGTACAATATCATCATGGGAAGAGTAGGATTGAAGAAGTTCGAGGCTGTGCCGTCTACAGTGCATCAATGCCTAAAATTTCTAACAAACTTTGGAGTAGGAGTTGTGAAAGGTGATCAGAAAGTAGCTCGGGAATGCTATTATTCATCCGTCGAGCAAGAAGAACTCGAAGAATCAAAGAAAAAGACCACTACCTATCAAGTGGATGAAGGTGCAGAAATTGAAACATTGGATCCTCGAGATGAGTCGCAATTCGTGAAGGGACAAGTGGTGGAAGCTACTGAAAACATCATTCTGGACGACGAGCACCCTGAGCGAACTACTCAAATAGGTTCATCGTTGGAGGCCTCATTAAAACAAGAATTAATAACTTTCCTTAGAAGCAGAAGACAAACTTTTGCGTGGAGTCATGAAGATATGCCCGGGATAGACCGAACCTTCTTATGTCATGAGCTCAATGTGAATAAGGAGATCAAGCATGTGAAGCAGAGAAGAAGAGTATTCAGTCCTGAGAAGAATCAAGCTATACAGGAGGAAGTCGAGAAGCTCCAGAAAGCTTGTTTCATTGAAGATGTTAAATATCCAGATTGGTTAGCTAATGTGGTGATGGTAAATAAGAAGAATAACAAGTGGAGGATGTGTGTGGACTTCACCGACCTCAATAAAGCATGCCCAAAGGATCACTTTCCATTTCCCCGAATTGATCAACTGGTGGATGCCACCTCGGGACACGAGTTGCTGAGCTTCATGGATGCTTATTCTGGCTACAATCAAATTAAAATGAAACCTGAAGACAGGGAAAGTACTTCTTTTATTACCCCCAGGGGAACTTATTGTTATAATGTTATGCCTTTTAGTTTGAAAAATGCAGGTGCGACATATCAGAGGCTGATGAACAAGGTCTTTGCTGAACAAATCAGTGACAATATGGAAGTCTATGTTGACGATATGCTGACAAAAAGCAAGAAAGCTGCCGATCATCTAGTTGACTTAAGTCAGACTTTTGATCAACTAGATAAATATCAAATGAAGATGAACCCGACGAAGTGCATCTTTGGAGTACGAGAAAGCATGTTTCTCGGGTACATTGTCAATCAACGAGGCATTGAAGAAAATCCTGAAAAGATCAAAGCTCAATTAGGGTTGCGATCTCCAATGACGAAGAAGGAAGTACAGAGTCTCACAGGACGAGTAGCGGCACTCAATAGATTTGTGTCACGAGCAACTGATAGATGTCTCCCATTCTTCAAGACACTCAGAAAGACTTTTGAGTGGAATGATGAATGCGAGAAGGCTTTTCAAGACTTGAAGATATACTTGGGAGCACCTCCATTATTGTCCAGGCCAGTGATGGGAGAAAAATTGTACTTGTACCTTGCAGTATCCGAGAATGCAGTTAGATCGTCTTTGATCAGAGTAGAGAATGGAGTACAAAAACCAATTTACTACACAAGTAAGGCCTTCCGAGGAGCAAAAATCAGATATCCAAGGCTGGAGAAATTGGCACTGGCGCTGATTGAAGCGAGTAGGAGAATGAGGCCATACTTGCAGGCTCATACTATAGTAGTATATACTGATATGCCACTGAGGCAAGCCCTTCATAATCCAGAAAAATCAGGGAGATTGATATACTGGGCAATAAAACTCAGTGAATATGATATAATTTATGATCCCAGATCATCATTAAAAGGGCAGGCTGTAGCAGATTTCATAGCGGAGTTCACCTATCCTGATACCCCCTAGGAGCAAAAGTTGCTCGCTGATCAACCTGTGGATGTTACAGGATCAACAAACACAACCTCAGACCAATTCTGATTGGTAAAAGGGCGTGTGGATGTTACAGGATGTGATGCAGAGATAGTTGTGAGAACTCCGGACGAGGAACAAGAGTTGCTCGTTGATCAACCTGTGGATGTTACAGGATGAACAAACACTAGCTCATACCAACTCTGGTTGGTAAAAGGGCAAGTGGATGTTACAAAATCATTAAATTCGAGCCTAGACCAACTCCGGTTGGTAAAAGGGCAAGATAAAATGATCGACGAGGAGCGAGAAAAATTCGGGGAGGATGAAAAGAAGCAGCAAATATTTCACCAAGGAACTCTGACTTATTCAAAATTTGAAGACGAGTTACCTATATGGAGGCTATATGTAGATGGCTCATCTTGCAATCCAGGATGTGGTGCGGGGATAGTTTTGAGCACTTCGGACGAGGTCGACATGGAATACGCATTGCGTTTCGAATTTAAAGCTTCCAATAATGAGGCTGAATATGAGGCCATGATTGCAGGGCTTAATTTGGCAAAAGTTATGGAGGCGCAACAAGTTATGATCTTCAGTGACTCTCAACTGATTGTAAACCAAATGATGGGAGTATATGCAGTTAGAGGAGAATTAATGATCATATATCATGAAAAGGCAAAGGAGCTGGTGTCAGAATTTACCGCTATTCAGCTGGTCAGAATACCAAGAATGGATAATGCGAGAGCATACGCTCTAGCTCGACTAGCATTAGCAACTCGCACCAAGCTACGACGAACAATACCAATTGAAGTGTTAGCTGGTCGGAGTATAGATGAAGATCTGACGATGAACTTTATCACCCTTGATTTAGGACCATCTTGGATGGATCCCATCAGGGCGTATATCGAGGAGGGAGAATTTCCAATTGACAAGCTCGCAGCCAAGAAATTGAAGTTTAAAGCTGCTCGGTATGTATTAACTAATGGTGTTTTATATAGACGAGGAATTATGGCAGGTTTGCAGAGATGTGTACATCCCTCCAAGGTGAAATAATTAATCGAAGAGATCCACGAAGCGCCTTGTGGAGCATATGTAGCAGGACGGACGCTTTTACAAAGGGTGATGACGCAAGGATACTACTGGCCGACGATGAGGGCTGATTGTATAGCTTATGCCAAGAAATGTGACAAGTGCCAGAGCTTTTTCTCCATCCGAAGAACTCCACAAGCATTGTTGACACCCATAACTTCCCCTTGGCCATTTGCCATGTGGGGAATTGATTTGGTTGGACCATTGCCAATGACCTGAGGAAGGTTCAAGTACCTCATCGTCACAGTGGATTATTTTACTAAGTGGGTAGAAGTTGAGCCACTCATTGATATGACGTACGAGAAGGTGTACCAATTTGTTTGGAAGAATATCATTTGTCGATATGGTCTTCCTCATGCTTTCATCACAGACCATGAAACATAATTTGATAACGAGGAGTTTGCCGCCTATTGTCATCAGTCAAACATTTTGAAGGTTCATTCAGCACCAGGCCATCCTCAAAGCAATGGACAAACGAAAGTGACAAATATAACGCTGCTGAACGGTTTGAAGAAAAGATTGGATGATACGAAAGGAAACTGGATCAACGAGTTACAATCAGTACTCTGGGCTTACCGAACTACTCCCCTAGTCGCAACTGGAGAATCACCAGACATGCTGGCGTTTGGAAGTGAAGCCGTCATACCTGCCGAGTTGGGTCTCCCAACACACAGGGTATTGAATTTCAATTCCCCTGTCAGCGATCTAATGAGAAGACTGGATTTAAACATGCTCGAGGAAGTCAGAGAAGAAGCAGCCATTAGAAATGCTGCTTACCAGCAGTGAACATCTTTGTTTTACAACAAGAGGGTGAAGAAGTGCGACTTGAAAGAAGGAGATTATGTGCTAAAGAAAGTAATTCAAAAGCATAAAAAACTGGAGGCAAACTGGCATGGACCATACCGAATTACAAAATTTGTTCGACCAGGAACTTACCGAATAGCAACTCTAGAAGGCGATGAGTTTAAGAATGCATGGAACGCAAAGCACCTGCGCAAGTATTATCAGTAATGTATATGTAACGCAGTTCCATCAGTATGAATAAAATAAAAATATTCTGCAAGTCTCTCTATTTATTGAAAAAATTTCGGGGAATACTAGTGCTACGCACTACTCGGCACAGCTCGGCAGACTATTCAAGAAAAAATTCCAAACTGTACCAACGTAGTTGGTCGACGAGGAGAAAATATTCCAAACTGTACCAACTTAGTTGGTCGACGAGGAGAAAATATTCCAAACTGTACCAACGTAGTTGGTCGACGAGGAGAAAATATTCCAAACTGTACCAACGTAGTTGGTCGACGTGGAGAAAATATTCCAAACTGTACCGACGTAGTTGGTCAACGAGGAGAAAATATTCCAAACTGTACCAATGTAATTGGTCGACGAGGAGAAAATATTCCAAACTGTACCAAGTATGGTTGGTCGGGGATAAAAATCCACTAACTACAGTTGGTCGACGAGGAGAATTTATTGACCTTGGTAGGTCAGACACATTTTATGAAAAAGATAAAAATTTACCAAGCATGGTTTGTCGAGGATAAACTCTCACTAACTATAATTGGTCCACGAGCACAATTTAACAACCTTGGTTGGTTGGAAAAATTTTAAACATTTTTATACTCATTACTTTCTCGAGCAACATTACTGATACTTGTAACTTTTTTACTAAGTTGGTCGATGAACAACCTATTATTATCTTTTTAACAGATATGCATAAATGTAAAGTGTTGATATTTAAGAAGACAATAGCAATTAAGATTTGCAAACAGAAATGAACGTTTTTCATTAAATTCGAAATAAATTACATTGATGATAAAATGAAAGTTACATTGATATGTATGCTAACTATTACATCAAAAATTTCTATTCTACTGGTCTTTTCCCCTCAGCTTTTGATGCAGGTTCCTCACCGGCAGGCGGATCATTTAAAGACTGAGGAGAATTGATGAAGTTCAAATCCTTCAGCATCCTGACGTTCATCACAGAAGGTCGATCTAAAAGATGCTCGGGACGAGATACCTCAATTTGAGAATGTAAATTGTAGTCACCGAGGTATTTTGAAATTAAGCTCCGAGGAATGGCACGAGCTGGGATCCATTCCATCTCCAAATTATATGGTGGCACAGGCAAGTCGAGCAACCCGGGATCATGGTAGTGTAATACCCCGTACTTTTATGCTATATTTAATTTGGGGATTTATTAAATTTAATGTGATGATTTATTTAATAAAAATCCGAAAATTAATTATGTTATAATTATTAACGTGACTAGAGTTAATAATTATGGGAAACTTGTTGAATATTACTAATGAGCATAGTAATATATTATATTGGTTATATTGAATGTCATAGGTGAATTAAATGACTATTTCGGAAATTTAAGTCGGGACGTGCCCGTGTCACGTCGGGACTAATTATGTTAATTAAAAAGGGAATATTTGATAAGTTGTCCGTATGGTCGTTTTGAGTGCGCCAACGCGTCCGAAAGGGTCGAGATAGTCAGAAAAGTGTACCCGGGGGTTTAGTTTGGGTCTTGGGATGTTTTTAGGCTTAATTAGTGACCCGGGAGGGCATTTTGGTCATTTTACAAAATAGGGTAATTAAACCCACGAATTTCAGCCATCCTTAGCAGCCATTTAAGTCAGCCTTTTAGGGTTAGAACATTCAGAACCCTAGAATGACCATTGGAGAAGAGAGGAGAGAGCTCTCAAGGTGATTCAAGGCCCAAAACACCACCGATTTCACCGCCGTCACCACCAACGCGTAGATCACGAGGAGGAGAACGCAACCACACCAATATCAACAGGAAAGCATACCTCTGAAATCCCAGGCAAGTGTTTAACTTGCGTATTTTCATTGGTGCAATAATCATATTAGTGTAGGAATGATTAGGAGTAAAATCAATGAAAGAAAACCCCAATTTTTGATAGGGATTTGCATCTAGAAATCGTTATAACCATATTCTGGAAATAATATGTGAAGTAGATGATTAACCCACGAATTTTTGATGTTATGTTAGAAGGAAATTCTGGAGAAAACTGATTAGAACAAAAGTTAAGAAAACTTTAGGGTTCTTGATTATTAGATGAGATTTTAGGTTGTTTAACCATGTTTAATGATGTATACACGCATGCTGAACGTTAAAGATATCTGGAATTATGTTAGTATGTTAATAGTAAACTTTTTGGGTCGATTAGTGTTGGAAAATATGAGTTTTGATGAAGAATTTTAATCAATCCCGTCACTGCAATTTCTGCAGAATTTTTGCCCAGACCTGCTTGATCGATCGATCGAGCCTAGAGCTTCGATCGATCGAAGGTTCGATCGATCGACCCCAAACTTCGATCGATCGACCCCTCCTGGCAGACTCCTATTTCTCTTGTTTAGTTACTTAAATTAATTTATCGTGAAATAACCTTTGGGCATTCTAAATAAAAGGATTTGGGAGATATTGAGGACCAGTAGGGTATATGGATAAATGTTAGAACCTTTAATCTTCAACAAGTATGATAATTATGGGATATTTACTTTAGGTTGATAGATTTATAACTTAAGGGTGAGGTACGTAAGAGAGTTACGTTGGAATCAAATAAAGTCCCTTACTGAATTTCAGATTTGTGAGGATATAAACCATGCGTATTAGGTAATGAGTGAGAAAACCCTTCGAATAAAGGTTAGAGACGAAACCTTATACGTAATCATAATAATGGGAAATTTAAGGATAGATGTTGTGACTATGGGTAACGGGAGGAACCTATATTAATATGATGAATGGGTATATTTATATGATTGTGTGTACATATATTATATACATGTGAAAAACGTACCCGCGCTACTTGCTATCCCTGAGGTTACCACACTGGGACGATCTTATCCTGTGTTGCTTTATGGGGGATATTGATTCGTACCCTAGAAGATAGAGATCCTAGGTACGGGCTATCAGATTGATAGTCGGACGGTCCTAAGAGACGTGTGGGTATGTACTGACCTCTTGGAATCTATGCTTCGCCTCAATGTTGTTTTGTATATGTTAATACAGTTCGAGAGTGATTCCGAACTTGTATTTCCCTTTGTGTGAGCAATACGGGGATTGGATAGCAGAGTATGCCCGCACCATAGTTTAGTTGGGGTGCTGTTATTTATATATATTATCCGAGTAGTTAATATATATATGAGGTTATATACTTTAAACTGCCTACTGTGATTTGAAAAGTAGAACATGGTTGTTGACTCAAATTATTAAATACTGGTTTTGTGAAAGTATGAGAAGACACTGGGAAACTTTATAAGTTAACGAAGCTAAAACGAGAGGAGTGCTACATATTGAAAGTAACCTTTTTAAAACATTGTCATCGTTCGGTTTTGAAAACTTAGGAGTAAGTCAAGATAAACTAAATTATTTGGGAAGGTTAGTACGATAGGCGTGCACATTAGAAGAGAGGTGAGAATTTCTCAAGAGAGTGTCGAACTAATATGATTTGCATTGGCCTGTATCAATTTAAATACTTGCTTAACGTATTTTAAAATCAAACACACTTCGGGCCCTGACCCGTTTCTTTTTCTCTCTCTCTCTTGTGTATATATATGTATATTTTCAGGTGCCCAGCCACAGGGGCGTCTTGCTTAGGATCCTTTGAGAAGAACGAGCTGCAGCTTAGGTGGGAGTTGCAGGTCACTTGAGTAGACGGCTTCTGTTCTTGACTCCACTCTTATTACTCTCATTTATTGGGCACGTGTCACCCTTTTTATCATTTCATTTATTGTTGGGATTATTATATTTCAGTATTCCAGTATTGTTTTATGGGAATTATTCAGGATGGTTTATGATGTTTAGTTTTATTATGTTGGCATTCAATTGACGAATGTATGGTTTTGTTTTAGTTCATCGTGGTGTGATTCAATATTGTAGAAATGTTGTTTTGTATAAATAAATCTTTTCTTTAATTAAAATTTGGAAGTTTGTAATAAAAAAATGTTTTGACACTTAGCTTAATTATTTAGGGTGTTAAATTGAAATTTTTTTATCGACAGTGATGCTGAGAATGAACCAACTGTTTACCTTGATTTAATTTAATAAAGGAGTGATCGCCCGGTATTTAATTAGGCGGGGTGTCACAGGTAGTCCCACAGATAATGGCCTTGTTCGAGCTTCAACACACCTAAGGAATTCAACCAGCCTTGTTTGTAGCCCTCATTGTTGGCATTCTGGATACGATCATCCAAGTGGAATAGTGCTTCGTTGTATCTAGCCATCCAGAATTCCCTGGGCTGTTTGTGGAATTGGTGTGTTAGCCTTTCTAGATGGTCGTGGAGATTCTTGATGAAAAGCTCCTTATTCTCCAAGACGGACTTCTGTGCAGAGAGTTGTTTTTCCAAGTCCCTAATTTTCTTTGACATGTCAGACAAAGCTTGGTTCTTCGCCATTAGTTGGAAGGCTTGGTTCTCTAAGGCAGATGTTGTCCTCTGTTCCTCGACAAGAACCCGAGCTGCTCTTGCTCTTCCCCGAGGAGCTCTTCCTCGTCTCCGAGGAGACGTGGAAGGGACCGACCTCCTCAAAGTATCCAATTCTTCCCTGAACTTGGCATTCTCCACTTCTAGGAATGAAAATACCTCATCAGTCACTAGGATTAGGGCTGTTGAAGAAGAGGCTGCAGACTTCAACTGTGATAGCTCTTTCTGTAAGTTATTGTTTTCCTTTTCCAGCAGCTTGGCAATCTGTCTTCATTCCTCGACCTCGCCCCTCAGGGTTCTCTCCCTTACATCATAACCAGTAAAAAGCTTCTCGTAGCCCTTGTCAGCAACGATCAGCTTATACTTTTTCTCGTAACTCTCATGCAACAAGGCAGTTGATTCCTTGTATTGATTCTGAAGATCTTCGAGGGTGCACTAGAGATCCTCGATCATTTCATAGTAAGCCACATTATTGGCTACCGCTCGATCAAGCAGACACTTCAGGTACTGATATGCTTCCACTGCCTGTTCTGAAGCATCCTGGCCAAGGATGTCGGCAACTTGTGAAGCACTCAAGTCTGTGTGACCAGCCTTAAAGTACTCATTGCACTGTTGCGGCAACTTTGTATCATGGGCAGATAGCAGATCCATCCTGGTCAGAAACTAGTAGAGAAAGAAAAGCAATCATCAATAAGAAGAATAAGCAGAGTATGAATGAAAGATGAACAACAGTATGAAAGAAAATTCAAGTTTTATTAGATCATAAAATTCATAATTACAAGTGCTGGATTACATTTGACAAATAAAGAAAATATAAAAGTAAGCCCGAACAACACTACACCTTTTCCTTATCTCCCAAAACCTTCTCGGGAGGTTGGGAAGAGGAAGCAGGTTGCTCGGAGGGAACTGTGGGCTGTTCGGAGAGCACCAGCTGTTGCTCGAAAGAAGAAACGACTTGCTCGGCAGCAGACTGGATGGCTGGGGGTGATCTCCCATCACCATTGAATACTCCTCAGAGGTAGCTTTGTCCTCTTCTAATTCTTCTGGAGTAGGAGGGGGACCAGGGATGTGTCTCTGAAAGAGCTCGGATGAGTCCTCGACCTTCATTTCCTTAAGGGCAGCAACCCATCTGTTGATACCAAATTTAATCTGCTGACGTGGACCAATCATACGAAGACACCTGGCTATCTACATGGCAACAACAGACCTCTCCGAGGAACTCACAGGCTCCGAGGAACATACCTCTCCGAGGAACATACCTCTCCGAGGAACTCTTGAATACCAGGAAGATCAACATACCCGAGTTACTCAGACGGTCCGAGCTGCATCTCGGCCACAGCATTGATTGCCAGATAACGAACAGTCCAACTGGTTCATTAAATGATTATCCTTGACGCACAAGTCTAAGGGCATTAAATGTATTACCCTTTCACATGTATATCATTTAATGTATCGAACCTTTCATGTACAGCCTCAAGGCTATAAATACCTTGTATCTCCCTCATTCAAAGGGACCGGAATTTCTTGAGAGAACTTGTAATCAAGAATTCCACAAACACTCAGCAATAACATAACAGTGGACGTAGGCTTTATTCCTAGCCGAACCACTTTAAAAATCTTTATCTTATTTATTTATCTGTGATCGAATAATTAGAGCAATCTAGTTTTTTGCATCAACAGATTGGCGCCGTCTGTGGGAACGTGTTACAAGCGTTGTTCTCCACCAAAAGCTAAGTTTTTATTTTCTATACGTATAATCAATTATACATACATCTTTTGATTCAATCATGATTTTTATGTTTATATACATGAATTAATCATCCATTTGTTATCTGCAAAATGTTGCATATCATGATTTTTTAAATCATAACTGTTAGATTAATTCTTATTTAGAAATCTGAAAAATAGTAGATTTCATAAATCATAATTCTTTGCTTGATTCTCAAGTTTTAATTTTATATCATGAAATAAATATGTTAAATGATTACATATGCCAATATTTACGACGGTGATAAAATTTGATCATTTTCATTGTTGATTTTGAAATAAATTTTGTAAGATCTTTGATGTCTATTCGAATTCCCATCATATTTTTAATAAAAGAATGGGAAAAGGTTAAAGACAATGAAAAGTCTTCTCATGGAAATTATGATCCATATATATTCTCTCTCTCTTTAAGTTTGAGTCTCTTTGCATTCACAAGTTTAAGTCTCTTTGTATTCATTTTTATGAACTATATACTTAATTTGGTTCATCTTCCATCTATGTCAATAAAGTTAAATTGATTGATTTTTTATATAAATTTGGTAATAATTTTAATCATTCACCATATTTTTATCTCTCCAAATTGGGAATATGAAGGGATCAATATAAAAAATAATTTTGTCTCACCTGAAAAATCATTACCCACCTCTTGTAAAAGAGGATCAGTAAAATAATCATGACCATATCAAGACTCTGGGCACAAATTTGATATGTTGGCCCCTCGTTGATCACATCACAAAGTTTCTTTGTCGAAATCACACGATATAGTGGATTAGATAATTATTCATTTAATTAACAGTCTCAAGGCTTAAATTTTACATTGAATGTTATTTTTTGATCTCAAGATTCGAGATATTCTGGTCATCAAAAAAAAAAAACTTTACGTCTTATTTATGATGCATATTTGATAATAATTTGTCCATCTCACACACATTTGGCATAAAACATATTATTTCATATTTTGAAATTTTTATGCTGATACATATCATATATTGATTGGACGAGTAAATTATTCTCATGACTAATCAATTCAGCCTACACATATGGTAGAGCAAATTATTAATTTTTACAGGCACAAGATTCAATGCCGACGAATGCTGAAGCATAAATTATTCTATATCCGTTCGGATTCATATTTTATATTTATCTCAGCATGGAGCTCGAAAAATTTCTTCTCTCTATATATATTCGGCTCCGAGGAAACGCTACAACAGTTATTATATTTCACCCCCAACGGATAGTTGGTCGGGGTAATTCTTATTTATATTCGAGCCCAAATATCTGCTCCAGCACAAATGACTCTATATATACATTGGGATTCATATTCTATATTCATCTCAACATGACGCACGGCGAGATACTTATTATCATATTCAGCTCTGAGGAGAACTGTAACATTTATTATATTTCACCCCCAACGAATAGTTGGTCGGGGTGATTCTTATTTATATGCAGGCCCAGCAAAGTTCTCGGCCATATTCTTATATTCTGGAAAATATTATTCTTATTCGGCATTCTGCAATTATGCCTCGACAGGATACTTATTCAGCTTTAAGGAGAATTACAACATTCGTTCGGATAATTCTTATTTATATTCAGGCCTGACAACATTCTCGGCCATATTATTATGTTCTGAAAGATCTTATTCTTGTACGGCATTATATGATTCTACCTCGACTGATCGGCGAGGCACTTTATTATTTTTAATTATTCTTTATATCTATTTGGATGCATATTCTATTCTCATTTCAGCATGGAGTTCGACAAATATTTATTATATCTTATTCAGCTCCAAGGATGTCTCCAGCATTCATTTATATTATTCCCAACAATCTGTTGGTCATCGCCGAGGAGGTATCCTGCATTTATTATATTTATTACCAACAATCTGTTGGTCATCGCCGAGGAGGTATCCTGCATTTATTATATCTTATTCAGCTCCAAGGATGTCTTCATCATTTATATTATCTTATTCCCAACGAATCTGTTGGTCAGTGCTGAGAAGATTTCCAGCATTTATATTATCTTATTCCCAACGAATCTGTTGGTTAGCGCCGAGGAGGTCTTCAGCATTTATATTATCTTATTCCCAACAAATCTGTTGGTCAGCGCTGAGGAGGTCTCCAGTATTTATATTATCTTATTCCCAACGAATCTGTTGGTCAGTGCTGAGAAGATTTCCAGCATTTATATAATCTTATTCCCAACGAATCTGTTGGTTAGCGCCGAGGAGGTCTTCAGCATTTATATTATCTTATTCCCAACGAATCTGTTGGTTAGCACCGAGGAGGTCTTCAGCATTTATATTATCTTATTCCCAACAAATCTGTTGGTCAGCGCTGAGGAGGTCTCCAGTATTTATATTATCTTATTCCCAACAATCTGTTGGTCAGCTCCGAGGAAGTCTTCATCATTTATTATCAATTACCACCAACTCTGATCGGTAGATAAAATCCAACTCCGGTTGGTAGATAAAATCCAACTCCGGTTGGTAGATAAAATCCAACTTCGGTTGGTAGAAAAAATCCAACTCCGGTTGGTAGACAAAATCCAACTCCGGTTGGTAAATAAAATCCAACTCCGGTTGGTAGATAAAATCCAACTCCGGTTGGTATTGGTCGATAAATCTCATTCAAAGTTCACATTCCACAATTGGGGGCTTATATTACAGATATATTTGTTCATTTGGTGGCATATTCTTATATCATCATGCAGTCGAGCATCAAATTCAACCCCGACTAATCAGGAGGTATATTGAAGTTCAAGAGGAATATTGAAGTTCAGGAGATATATTGAAGTTCAGGAGGAATATTGAAGTTCAGGAGATATATTGAAGTTCAGGAGGAATATTGAAGTTCAGGAGGTATATTGAAGTTCAGGAGGAATATTGAAGTTCAGGAGATATATTGAAGTTCAGGAGGAATATTGAAGTTCAGGAGGTATATTGAAATTCAAGAGGTGTATTCAGAAGTATCACGACATGATAAAAGAAAGCGACAAGTATTCCCCCGAGGAACTCTGTCAGACCAGAAATTTGAAGACGAGGTACCTACATGGAGATTATATGTAGATGGATCATCTTGCACAGCTGGTTGTGGAGCAGGGATTGTTTTAAACACCCCAGATGATATTGACATGGAGTATGCCTTGAGATTCCAATTTAAAGCTTCCAATAATGAGGCTGAGTATGATGCTATGATAGAAGGTTTTCATTTGGCGAAAGTCATGGAGGCACGGCAAGTAATTGTTTTCAGTGATTCTCAATTAATTGAATCAAATGATGGGAATATATGCAGTGAATGGAGAGTCGATGGTCAAGTACCATGCAAAGGTAATGGAGTTATTGACAGAATTTGATGCTATTCAATTGGTGAGGACACCGAGGATGGAGAATGCTAGAGCAGACGCATTGGCCCGATTAGCATCAGCTACTTGTACCGAGCTGCGAAGAACGATACCAATTGAAGTATTAGAAAGTCGGAGCATATATTGAGGAGGAACAATTACCGGAGGATAATCTCGCTGCCTAGAAATGGAAGTTTAAAGCTGCTCGGTATGTATTAATTAATGGTATTTTGTATAGACGAGGAATTATGGCAGGTTTGCAAAGATATGTACATCCCTCCGAGGTGAATTGATTAAAGAGATCCATGAAGGGTCCTGTGGAGCCCATGTAGCAGGTCGAATACTTTTGCAAAAGGTGATGACGCAGAGATACTACTGGCCGACGATGAGAGCTGATTGTATAGCCTATGCCAAGAAATGTGACAAGTGCCAACGCTTTTCCTCCATCAGAAGAACTTCACAAACATTATTGACATCCATCATTTATCCTTGGCCATTTTTTATGTGGGGATTGATTTGGTTGGACCATTGCCGACGACTCGAGGAAGATTCAAATACCTCGTCATCACAGTAGATTATTTTACTAAGTGGATAGAAGCTGAGCCACTTATTGACATGACATACGAGAAGAAGAGCATCCAGCCCCGAGAAGAATCAAGCTACACAAGAGGAAATGAAGACCGAGCCAAAGAGAGATCTAGATCTCCTTGCCGGGTAGAAGAAAAACAATAAATGGAGAATGTGTGTTGATTTCACCGATCTCAACAAAGCAGTGGATGCTACCTCGGGACACGAGTTGCTCATGGATATTTACTCTGGCTACAACTAGATTAAAATGAAACCTGAAGACATAACAACGGCTGATGAACAAAGTTTTTTGCCGAGAAAATCAGTTGCAGTATGGAAGTCTATGTTGATGACATGCAAGAAAGCTGCTGATCATTTGGTTGACTTGAGTCAAACTTTTGATCAACTGGATAATTATCAAATGAAACTCAACCCGACGAAGTGCACATTTGGAGTACGAGAAGGAATGTTCCTCGGGTACATCATCAACCAGCGAGACGTTGAAGCAAATCCAGACAAGATCAAAGCCCTTTTAGGGTTGCGATCCCCAAAAACGAAAGAAGAGGTGCAGAGATCAGATACCCAAAGCTGGAAAAATTGGCAGTGGCATTAATTAAAGCAAATAGAAGAAGGAGGTTGTGTTTCCAGGCCCATACCATGCATACCGACATGCCATTAATACAAGCTATAGCAGAGTTTACTGATCTTAATACTCCCGAGGAACAAAAGTTGCTTGCTGATCAACCTGTGGACGTTACAGGATGCAATGCAGAAATGGTTGGGAGGATTCCTAATACTCTCGAGGAACAAAAGTTGCTTGCTGATCAACCTGTGGATGTTACAGGATGCAATGCAGAAACGGTTGGGAGGATTCCTAATACTCCCGAGAAACAAACATTGCTCGCTGATCAACCTGTGGATGTTACAGGATCAACCAAGAAGACTGCTCTACGGAGTCATGCTCTACGGAGCCATGCTCTACGGAGTCAAGCTCTCCGGAGCGCTCTACGGAGCAAAAGTGCTATAAGTAGCCAACCTCCTTTGGTTAGGAGGATAAGCTCTCCGGAGCGCTCTACGGAGCAAAAGTGCTATAAGTAGCCAACCTCCTTTGGTTAGGAGGATAAGCTCTCCGGAGCGCTCTACGGAGCAAAAGTGCTATAAGTAGCCAACCTCCTTTGGTTAGGAGGACATGCTCTAAGGAGCCAAAAGCTTTAAGGAGCCAAAAAGTGTACACCAGCATGATCAATTACGGTTGGTAAGATAAAAATATACTCTCATATTACAACTTATGTTGGTCAGGAGGTAACATTATTTCAAAAAGTTCTTTAAAGAACAAAATATTCCAAACTATACCAAGTATGGTTGGTCGGGGATAAAAACCCATCAACTGTAGTTGGTCGACAAACATTATTTATCCACCTTGGTTGGTTGGAAACACTTTGAATAAATTATACTCATTACTTTATTATTAAGTGATCAAGCAACATTACTAATACTTGTAACTTTTTTGGTCGATGAACCATACAATATTGTTATGCAAGCACAAATAATAAAGTGTTTGATATTTACAAAACAATAGCAAATTCAAATTTGCGAACAAAAATGAAATTCTTTCACTGAATTCAAAATGAATTATGCAAATTTATTACATTGATATTAAATTGTGTACTAACTATTACATTGAGATTCCTACTCTATTGGTTTCTCTCCCTCTGATTTTGAAACAGGTTCCTCGCCAGCAGGAAGATCATCCAAAGCATAATGGAAATTTTATGAAATTAAGATATTTCAGCATTCTGATCTTCATCACAGATGGTCTGTCCGAGCAATTCTTGTTCGTCCCCGAGCAGCTCTTGCTCATCCCCGAAAACCTCTTGCTCGCCCCCGAGTAGAGGTAGAAGTTAAAATCAGCATCTACATCACTGAGATCTTTGCTACTACTGTCTCGACCAACATCGAAGAAGAAGTTGCAAGAAAATGTTTCAAAGTCCACCACTAGCTCACAGAATGCAGTAGGTCGGCTAACAAACCAATCAACATACTTGAAGATTATGATAAGCTACAAACGGCATCATATGTCGTCCAGGAGATAATGCCCTTTATGTCCAACAAATCAAGAAGGTAGATCAAGAATTTCACGAGCACCGAGCAACACTGCAAAATAAAATACTCCATCCTTTCAAGTAAACCATCAAGCATGAAGCATTGGGGGCTTCTGTTGATACCAAATTTAATCTGCTGACGTGGACCAATCATACGAAGACACCTGGCTATCTACATGGCAACAACAGACCTCTCCGAGGAACTCACAGGCTCCGAGGAACATACCTCTCCGAGGAACATACCTCTCCGAGGAACTCTTGAATACCAGGAAGATCAACATACCCGAGTTACTCAGACGGTCCGAGCTGCATCTCGGCCACAGCATTGATTGCCAGATAACGAACAGTCCAACTGGTTCATTAAATGATTATCCTTGACGCACAAGTCTAAGGGCATTAAATGTATTACCCTTTCACATGTATATCATTTAATGTATCGAACCTTTCATGTACAGCCTCAAGGCTATAAATACCTTGTATCTCCCTCATTCAAAGGGACCGGAATTTCTTGAGAGAACTTGTAATCAAGAATTCCACAAACACTCAGCAATAACATAACAGTGGACGTAGGCTTTATTCCTAGCCGAACCACTTTAAAAATCTTTATCTTATTTATTTATCTGTGATCGAATAATTAGAGCAATCTAGTTTTTTGCATCAACACCATCCATCCCTGAAATACTTTATACTACCATAGTCCACTTGAGATACCATGGAAGCATGCCCCTTGTTCCACCCCTTGTCCCAGCCAGAGCTGAAGGACTTCTTCACAATAGCTTTCCTCTTCAGCTTCTCCGAGGAAAGCATCTCGGACAGAAGGTTCTCAGCATTCTTCAGTTTAATCTCAACCTCCTCCTTCTGTCGACCTACTTCCTGGAGCTGGTCTAACATCTCCTCAGCAACTTTGAGATTATTCTCAAGCTCCCCTTCAGCTCTGAGCTTCTCTTCAAGCTCTTTATTTACCTTCTCCAAGGCAGTCTTTTTCTTCTCTAACTCCTTGGAGGCATCAGCAACTCGAGATTTTTCCTGCTCGGAGGAGGCAAGCTTTTTCTCCCAGATAGCTTTATCATCAGCATATTTCTGGCGAGAATCTGCCAGGGACTTGGTAGCTTCTTCCAGAGCTCCCTCCACACTGGACGAGGAGCAAGAAGCCTTAATCGCTTCATCCTTCTTCAGGATTATGTTGAAGCAGCTCGTCAACTGTGAACAGAAAAAGAAAGCAAGTTAGAAACAGAAATGACAAAGGGAATATGAAAAAATTCTAAGTAAAGATACTTACAGAAGCAAGGTGAAGAGCAGCTAGTGAGGTAACCATATCCTTAGTAAGGTTTTCTTCGGTACCTTGAACCTCGGGAATGGTCAAGGACTTTACCGAGCTCATGTCAGAGCTCGGGGGAACAAAATTGGGAACTCTAGTCCCAGCAGCTGGGGGCTGAGTAGTGGTGACAACCAAATTGTCCGAGGAGATTTTCTTCAGCCTCCTCGGGGGAACAGTTACAAATTCAACCAAGGATGAATCCTTGGTCGGTGATATCACAATCACCTCTCCAGGAGCAGTAGAGCTGCTTGGAGCCACTGCGGGCTTCTCGGCGACTTTAGCAGGAGCAGCTGGAGGAGCTGCATCAGTCTTCTTTGTCCCCTCCTTTGGGACATCAATCCTAATCCTTTTTACCTCCCCAGAACCCGAGGCAGTTTTCTCAAACAGAGCAGGAGTTCTTCTCTTCTTCATCCTTTCGCTTAAAGGAATATGAGATTCAGGCGAAGAACTTGCAGAGGCTGGTACTGGCTCTGCTTCACTGATCACTGGACGAGCAGTGAAGGAGGTTGTGTATCTCTTGTACTGGAGCAAATACGAAGCCGACCTGATGTGCTCGTCGGCAACCCTTTGATGCAGACCCCAGATAAGTCCCAAATGCCTTATATTGACATATGTTTCTTTTGGGCACTTTCTCTTGCTATCAACTGCAAATAAACAAACATTGTTATCACTGACACATTTTATCAAACAAAACATGATTTCAAAATAAATAAAATAAAATAAAAATAACCTATACCATTGCCATAAGGAGGGCATCTGGGACCCTGTTAAACCTCATCTTCGGTTAATGGAGGGTGTTGCCAATTTTTTACGACAACTCCGTGTTCAAAATAATCCCTATTGGCATCAGGGAGATTGACTACTAAGGCTCTATTTATAAACCTAGTTTTTAAATAATAAATATTATCATTAACTTCCCATCTATAGCAATACATGATTTCTGGAATTCCTATACGAGTTCCATGCACTTGATTTAATCTATGCACCCCATTAACTATTCTCCATGTGTTGGGGGCTATTCGTGTAGGAACAACATCAAAGTACTGGCAGAATTCCAGACACAAAGGATTTGGTGGAAAAGAAAATCCACACTCAGCAAAAAAGAGATTGGGGAACCAATGTCCCTCAGCCAAATTGAAATAATTAGAAGGCTCGGAAAGCTCTTCCAAGACGACCCAAAAGGGAATGGAAAAATCAGAACGAAATTTCTCAAGAGACTCAACAGGATAAACCATGGTGAATAAAGAAACAAAGATGAAGGAAGAAGATCTTACAGGGAAAGAACGGATCTGCTGACAACGAACGACGGAAAAGATGAACACACAAGAGAGTAGGAAGAGACGATGAAAAACTCGAAGATGAAAATTTGAAAAGGTAGAAGACGATGGGAGTGTCTGTGAAGTTTAAATATCTTGCCTTGGGAAATGGTGAAGTAATGATTACAAAAAGGATGATTACGTTACCGACGGCTAAAAGGGCATTAAATATTAGCGCGGGAATCAAAGCGAACAACAGCGGCTAAAAAGACGAAAAGTGACACAGGAATCGAAGCACGCAGAAAAGTCCAAAAAAGCATGATTCTACAAATTGGGAAGGAGAAATAAATATAAGGGAGATGCTCCTAAAAATCAGGAAGACTATTTAAAGCTACCATATTCCGAGAAAGAATGTTCCATACTCCTCAAATTTCGAACTATGAAACATTGGGGGCTTCTGTTGATACCAAATTTAATATGCTGACGTGGACCAATCATATGAAGACACGTTGCTATCTACATGGCAACTACAAACACATCCGAGGAACCTACACGCTCCGAGGAACAAGACTACAGCGAGGAAGACTAGTTCCCCGAGGAACACTGCTTACTCGAGGAACTCACATGCTCCGAGGAACAATACCTCTGCGAGGAACTCTTGAGTACCGAGAAGCTTAGGCGGTCCGAGCTACTCAGGCGGTCTGAACTGCACCTCGAACAAATCATTAATAACTGGATAACCAACAGTTCAACTGATTCATTAAATGCTTATCATTTGGACGCGCACGCAAAGAAGGCATTAAATGTATTACCCTTTCATATGCATATCATTTAATGTATTACCCTTTCACATTACAGCCTCAGGGCTATAAATACATTGTACAATACTCATTGTAAGAAAACCTCAGACCGAAATTTCTTGAGATAACTTGTAATCGAGAATTCCCATACAAACATCAATACCAAAACAGTGGACGTAGGCCATTCTTATAAGGCTGAACCACTTTAAAATTCTTTGTCTCATTTAATTATCTGTGATTGAATTATTAGAGTGATCTAATTTTTTACATCAACATGGGGTTTGATTAAATCAGAAGGGGTGAAAAATCGATGAAGATGAAGCTGCACCTGTTCGATCGATCGTGGAGTTGATCGATCGACCAAATCCTTCGATCGATCGACCCTGACATATTTTGGTTTCTTTTCTTGGTTAAATTTTTTGGGATTACCAATTATGGAAGGGAATCTTGGGAGTGATATTATACTTATGTAGGGACTTGATAAAGATCCGTAGGTCTATAGAAAGGTCCATTAAGTTCATTGAGAGTGGGGATTAGAGTATGAACTGGCCAGGATAAACGATTGATAAATAAATCCTAAAATTTGGGAATTGAGCTACAAAGAGAACGTAAACATCAATTTTACGTGTATACCAGTAGGTTAAAGATGGTAACGACTGGATTTATATAAAAAGGGGTAACTGGTACCCTTAGAGTTGTGTAAACACTCAAATTGTTATGAAAGTGAATTAAATTCATAAATAAATGATAAGTACGGTGAATATTAGAGAGAAAAATATTACATACAAGTATAAATAATTTGGTTGTGTGAATACCTATTCTATTGATACTTAGGCCTTATGAATACCTAAAGTATACTAAATTCTATATTGGGGTCGATGATTATCCGAACCAATACATGAAAGCTCGATTTGGGGTTGATGATTATCCGGACGAAATCGAAGATGAATGAGATCGGGGTCGATGAGTATCCAGACCAATATACATATGCTTAACATTTACTTTGGGGTTGAGGGATATCCGGACCAATGTAAATGATAAGATGATTGGGGTCGATGATTGTCCAGACCAATAATCATATAGTTTATATATTGTGCGTGAAATCCATACTTTATGATATTCTACTTATGTGTGAAAGTAGACTTGTAGATGATATATATAAATATGAATCTAAATGGTAAATTAAGTAGAGAGAAACTTAATTACAAGAGTAAATAGATTGGGAATGATCAATAGTAAAGTAAGTGGTGAAACTTAATTATTGAAGTTGGATGATAAATATGAAATGCTATATGAATTAAGTAGTGAGACTTGATCATGATGCTCAAATGTAATATATGTGAATGTTACATAAGTAATGAAGGACATTGAGAGAAATGTTAATAATGAATCGTGTTGAATGGGTGGTATAGGAGAGTATGCTATTCATAAGATCGGTTATATACATTAGTCGAGATAGCTTGGGGGTGGTAGCTAGGTGGGCTAAGTATGGAACATTAGGCGTGCACATTAGATGAGAGGTGAGAAAACTCATGGGAGTGTGCATAAACCTAACATGTGTAATCAATAACCGATTTTAGTTGCGATAAATTACTTGTTAAATGTTTTCAAAATATTTTGAGTACTAACTCTTGCTATAAAAATGTTTTCAAAACCTTTTAGGTGTCCAACCACAAGGGTGCCATACTTGATTGGATTCCAGGGATCGGAGATGTAGCACTGTGGATGCTGACAGGATTATTGAGTAGTCAACTCTTTTATTCAGATCTAGCATAGAATCTCATTCTTGTATCTCATGTGTAGACATGTTATCAGTTGACTACATTGCAGTTCCAGTTTTGTATCACTTTTACTTAGTAGTTGGATTGTGGATTATTACTTGGTTGTAATTTTACCCGGCGGTTTATTTGGCATGACTTTTCAGCATTTACATATTATAGATGGTTTGGATTTTAATATCTTGTGAATGTTGATTTAGTTCTCAAACTATTCAATTATCTTGTTTATTTGAAAGATAAAATTTGGCACCGGTATAATTAACTTAGGTGGTTAGTATTAAATTTGGTTTTCGACAGTGATGTTAAGAATGAACCATATGAGAAACATGTTTTAATTTGATAAATTCCTGATCACTCGATATTTAATTAGGCGAGGTGTCACAACGTCCTCTAGCAGTATTGCAATAGGGAGGTAGACTACATCCATGACAAAGCGGAGTCATCATACCGTCTGATACGGGGGTAGATCGCACCGTAGTAGCCAGATCAGTGCATCCTAATGTATTTCTATTATATTTTTATTATGAAAATGTAAACATTTGTAAATGTAGTTTAGTTGGATTAATCACATCTTAAAGAATTTTAGTCATGCATTAATCAAGCCAAAATGATTGATTACATATAGGCATTTGGTAGATAGAGTCTTGTTCATCGACATCAGTAAACATTAAACATTGACTATCTTATATGGCTTCTCCACATCAAAGACTTCTACTGCTAAACTCAATTAAGACATTTCATTTGTCATCAGATTATGATTGAACATCTATGTCTATACACACAAGCACGTTTTTCATTCTAATTTGATAAAACAGTGTTTTGAACTAAACAAGTGGTTATCTATTGAGATGTGTTGTGTTTAACCTAAGGGGAAAGCCAGTTATCTAAACTGAGGGTTATTTAGGAAGAAAGTTAGTTTCTATCCTAAACCATTCGCACATCTATGATTTAGCCCCACGCACATGACTCTACATGTTTTAGGCAACGACCTAAAACAATATGCACGAACGGTTTAGTGCTCGTGTCACAACTGCACGGTCTTGGAGTGACTATGCTCATTGTCCAAAATTGTATGTGCGGTGCCTAATTGCATCTGTGCACACGACACATCAATTTTTCAAAAATATCTATAAATAGAGTTTTTCCCTCCATTTTAAGATATTTAAATCCCTATATACTTCTCATATACCGGGAGAGTATTTTCAAGGATGATAGCATATTAATTGCATCTCTTTAATCAAAATCGCATTTTCTTTTCATAATTGAGAGAAAACCTATATCGACATGTGATCCAATGTCCGAGTATCTCTTATATTTGTTACAACTCTTGATTTTGCCCATGTTCTTTTAGCTAGTTTAAGTTGGTGATTTTTTTCCATATAGATATATTGAAAAAATCACTAACTTAAACAAGCTAAAAGAACACGGGCAAAATCAAGAGTTGTAACAAATATAAAAGGATACTCGGACATTGAATCCATTTATCACTATTAATTTTAATTCCATATTCCCAATTTTATAACTCTAAATGCACCAACTATCGCCGCATACATTCCCAAAAATGTAGCATTTAACGTTCATGAAAAAAAAATTTACGTGTCTTTTTAGACGGCTTAAACCCCTTTTCCCTTAAATAAAATTATCAAGTTTAATTATCAAGTGTCGTATTTAAGCATGAGATATCAATTAACTAAATAAAAGTATAGCTCGTCAAAAAGTACCCACACATAAACATAAAATATGAATCAACAGTTAATTTTGAAGGTTAAACATTACTTTCACAATATTTTAATAAATATCATTTATTGCATTTAAAACATGTTGAAAAATACATCAGAATTAAATGAATATACAAAGTTAACTAAGCATGATAAATTTCACCAAGTACTAACCAAATATTTAAGCTAGCATAATCATATTGAAACGAAACATGCAAGAATAAATACTAATTTTCATTAATAATAAACAACTTACAAGTAATTGGGTCCAAAATTCCATAATTTCTATTCAATAATAAAGTCTCACAATATTCTTTACAACCTTCTCTCTCCAAAATTTAATAGTTAACAATTTTGGACTAAAAATTCTTTCCTTCATATGGTGGGGGTGACTTCTATTTATAGGTATTTGTTGGGGTATAATCGGGGGGGGGGGGGGGGGGGGTGGGGGAGGAGTTTTGAATTTTAATTTGGTCAAAATGGAGTTTAAAATTAGGTTTGGGAGCCCGTGAAAGTGTTGGGGAAATTTAGTGATGTGGGTTAAATGGTTTGTTCCCCATTTTCTGAAGATCAAAAGAAGCAAATTTTTCACTCATTTTGAGGTGATTTTTAGTGCTTATAAAAGTGACATGTCGAGCAAACTTTTATTTTACAACTGATGCGCATTGAGCGACCGCCCTTTTTATAATTCTCTTCTTATTCTTCTTTATCCTTTTCTTTTCTCTCCAAGACTTTTCCATCCTTACATTTGCACAATAATTCCTTGAGCCCCTGTAAAAATAGACAGTTGACACTTTTGACATATATTAGCTAAAAATGTATATAAAATAGCAAAAATATTCTCTTTTCCTTACGATTCCATTTTTTTTCTTACAATTTTGTCCTTCATTTAATAAAATGAATATAAAAGATAATTATTAATGACGGGACGAATCTAAAAATTCCTAGATGTGGGCATAATATATATAAAAATATGCATCACGTGTTGGAGGGAATATGGGTATAGGTAGTTAGTACTACAGATGTACAAAATGGGTAATGTTGATGTCATGTGCATCGATGCCATACGACTAGAGCTTCAGATCCCTTATTGGGAGTATCACCATGCCTAGGGAGGTTACCTTGCTGAAGAGCCATAACCACTTTGGGTTGATGAGGGTCCCTGTAGGGCATGTGTGGTGTGCGCACAAGGATGAATACATTTTTTAACCTAGTACCACGTGGAGGTTACCTTGACCATCGTGTCAGATAGATACCAACAGTCCCAAGAAATAGTTTAGATATTTTCGTTGATCATATTTATATACTATATTGCCATTTTGATATTATTAACTTGTTACGTTAATGCATGATAAATACTAAAGGTAAATGCGTAAGTGCATTTTATGTGACCATAGTATGTGGGGGGGGGGGGGGGGGGGGGGGGGAATGCCCAGTCAAATGTATAATCGATACCACTATATATGGCATATGCATGGCTCACTAAGGTAAACTATGTAAGACTGTATGTTGTGAGTATTAACCTTAAGATGACATGGATGGTGCCTGACAACCTCCAGCAATGGCACAACAGGGAGGGAAACGGCATCCAAGACAAAGTGGAGTCATCATCCTATCCAATACGATGTAGATTGTGATGTAATAGCCACAAGCCACTGCATCCTAGTGTATTTATATTATATTTTCATTATGCATATGTAAACATTTGTATATATAGTTTAGTTTTCTTAATTATGTGTCAAAGCATTTAAGTCATGCATTACTCAAGCCAAAGTGCTTGATTACATATAGGCATTTGGTAGAGATAGTCTTTTTCATTAGACATCAGTGCACATTAAACATTGAATATCTTACATAGATTCTCTACATCAAGACTTTTGTTGATAACCTCATTACAAACATATCCTTTGTCATCAGATTATGATTGAACTGAGCAAGTGATTATCTATTGACATGTGTTGTTTTAACCTAAGGGAAAGGCTAGTTTTGCAAAGTATAGGTTATTTAGGAAGAAATTTGATTTATGTCCTAAGCCATTCCCATAGATATGATTTAGCTCCTTGTTCATGGCTCTGCATGTTTTAGGTTACTGCCTAAAATCATGTGCACATATGGCTTTTTGTACCAATGTGCACGGGTGTATTTTTTTGAGTGACTATGATCATTATCCAAAACTGTGCGCACGGGGCCCAATTGCATCCGTGCACACGATGCAATCAATTTTTCAAAAAAATCTATAAATAGAGTTTTCCCCTCAATTTCAAGATATCTGAATTCCTCTATACTTCTCTTATATTGAGGGAGTATTTTTGGGATTGAGAACATATTAATTGCAAATATTTAATCAAAATCACGTGTTCTTTTCATAATTGAGAGAAAACCCGGATCTATACGTGATATGTTATTTTTTAGTAATTGAGAGAGTTGTAAGATTAGATCAACTTAGACTAGATTCAATTCAATTGATCCACATTATAATTTAAGATCAAACTCATATCTAAAATAGGTGTTCGGGCTATGTAAGAGTTTGAGCATAGTGAAATTCTAAGAAGGATAATGCGACTTCCTCATTCGCCCCATGGAGCTTCGAATCGATCACTAATTGTCAATAGGGAGAGTTTAATGTTCATTGATAACTTCTTGTTAGATAACCATAAGAGGAAGTTATGTTATTGAATTGTATAAAATCATTTCAAGTTGAATGAGAGATTAGGATGCATCGAGATTTTTTACCCTTATATGGGGGGTTTTCCTTATAAATCTATCTTATGGCTTGATTGTGTGTTATTTACGTTAACTGTTACATCTCTAACATACACATGATTTAGATTTAGACTGGATTTAGTTAGATCCATTAAAATTGACAATAGGATTCTCATTTAGTTATTATTTGTCATAATTAACTTAAATATCCTAATTGAATATTTCAAATTCTAGATCTACATGTTTTTTTATCATCTCACCTAGTTGTATGTTATGTTAGGATTGTTTTAATTAGTATAAAAAATGAAATTGATGAAAACTATACTAATTATATTAAGAAACCTATTTACCACCCTCCCCTACAGGTTTATTCAAGTTGAACACTTTGTGTAGAACAAACCACCCTAACCTTAAATGTTTTGAGAATAATAATTGTTTATGAATATTATCTCAACATTTTGATATATTAGGTTTGATGCATATGTTTAGTATAATATTATAATTGTTTCATCCGTCAAATGTTATCATTGTGTTCCATTCTTTTGAATTTACCATCTAATAAGAAATACATGAAATTAAACAAAATGAAATTAGAATTATGAATAATAATAGTAATAAAACACATTGGCTTCCTGAGGTATTCCAGTTACCGCTTGTGTTCTACCCATGACAACTAGTTAGCCGTGTAAACCACTCTTTTCCTTCCCGATGATCCCCCCGAGACCAAAATTTTAATTTGTCTGTTTCTCCAAAAGGCCAAAATCACATAACGGATAAACCAAAATAGTAATTTGAAATTTTTTCGATTTCTCTCAAGATGGTATAATGGGATCCATCGTCATTTTTTTGATATACTATATGATAATTGTTTAAACATACAAATGGGCTCCATCGTCATTTTCTCTTCTCAAACCTGACTCCTTGCGTTCAATCTCATCACCCGCCTACTCCACCACCAAAGCGCATTGATAACTTGTTTTTATCATTGTGTGTTACCTTGACAATACATAATTTTCAATCATGTTGATATCATTTTGGGATATTTCAACCATTATAACTTACGAAAAGTGGACAACATAATGCACACGATTATGAACATTAAAGTTTCACTCAAAAGAGTCAAAAAATTCTTGATGTATATTATTCTTCACTTGTAACTACATTTATTTGGTTTTTAAGGTTTCAAAAGGTTTGGGTATGTTAACTGGGGTATTTAGTGTTTCGGGATCGATGGCAACAATGAGGTTTTTTGGTACTTAGACCACAAAACAAATATATATAACTTTAATATAATGTTTTTGGTTTGGTATAGACATGGATATTAGTGTCCTATGAAAAACTAAAATGTTTATCACATATATTAACTAAATTGGATCGACATTTATACTCAACTCATTCAGAATAATTCGTCATATTGATTATGAATTTGGATCAATCTTTCACGTTTCATGATTTAAACCAAAGTTTTTCATGGTGTGCATTTATTCATCAAGTATGACCCAACTTGATTTGTACTTAATCGGTATCATCACTAAGACTTCAATTATTGATTTTGGTATCCTCTTCCTAGTTAAAACTTGTTCACTTATTTTGGTTTTATTTATTTCTTGGATCTATCCATGAAGATAAACTCATTTATTTTTACGATGCACTTATTGATGGAGAAGAATATCATAAATAGTGCATTGCTTTAAATGTTAATGTAAGCAAACACATTTTACTGACTAGGTTTGTACTTATTGGTTAAATTATGTAGACATTATTCGATTAGTTACCTAATAAAGCAAATCTAACCCATACTTTGTTGATTTTATGTTTAGATATTTTACTCTCCTCACGAGTTGGTTGATTTTGTTCAAAGTCAAGCCCGAGTAGTGAAATTGTTTTTATAATAACCAAGTCAGAAGCATCAAAGACTTAATAGAAAGAACGTCTTCACTTGGGATGTGAATGGGGGTGGCAGTATAGGGAACGTAAAAAGCAAAAAAAAATATTAATCTCACCCAAAGTAATGATGGGAAAAAGACAAAGAGAGATTCATCGACTAAGAAATGAAAATGCACATTTTTGTTGAAGGTCATCCCTTTTGATGATGGTCAATGGATGCTACAAGTTTATAGTCGAATCCATAATCTACCTTTTACCCAATACACTTGTTGGGCATCCGTATTTCAGGTGTATAATTACAAAGTAAAGAAAAAATGTGAAAGGACTTAATCCTTAAGGGTGTGAGGCAAGATACTATCTCAACTACTCTAAATTTTTGTTGTGAAGCTAATGTGTCAACAACCAAGATCATTTACATTGTGAAAGCAAATCTACGGACATAAGAGACAGAGGGTAGAACCACAATACAACATTTGATGAAATTATTGACACACAAGAACTGTGTATTGGTACATGAGTAACTGGTCAAATAGAAGATATTTTGAGCCCATCTCGCGTCCATTAAATAGTTAATTGTTTCCATCGGTAGTGATTGTGAACTTACATAAAAGACAAACCATTACAAGGTGCCATTGTTTTAAATGGTTGGGAACTTTTGCGGTTCCTCGTTGGCCATTGCATTTTCACTATTGGTAGTGAAAAGGGAAAAAAATTATTGATGGTCTTTGGGTAACTAGAGATGTTATTTGATCCGTTTGCAATACCTAGCATTTTTTTATCGACTAGGAATACGCATGCATAAATGTGTTAAAAGGAGGAATTACCGCATGCAAAGTATATGTTGTGTACATTCCACATCACCTAAAATGTGTAAAATCATGCAAAGAAAGAGATAACTAATAAAGGAGTGTTCAAAAAGTTCATAAATGATTAGATATCTTTTATTCAATCCACAATAGAGCAAGACGATAATGAGTCGTGTTGGCTGTTTAATGATGGTTAGGTAGCTTACCCAACACCCTAAGTCCATCAAGGTATAATTTGAAGGAGTTCTTTGTTTATGTGTGAAATAATTTGATTAAAAATTACAAGAACATAACAACCAACATATGTGAAGGTGCACACAAAAAGTTAAAGAATCACTTGGATAACACAACAAGTGTTTGGCTCGATTTGGGACAGTATGGACAATATCTTGAAATTGCAAATAACATATATTGAAAAGATTTTGGAACTTACTTACATAAAATAAATCATATGAACAATAACCCAAATTTTTCGAACTAGTAGGTTGGGTGCCATAATAGTGCATTAACATAATATTAGAGGAAACTAAGAAACGTGACATTATAGGGACAGATGCAGAGGCATATGATTGTGTATTTATCATTATTTATGAAATCTCGTGTGCTCATAAATTAGCCATATATCGAATAGATGATCGTTTGATTATTTGGGGAGGATTGAATGACCATTGGAACAAACTAACAATGATCCCCAATTTGGTAAAGTATGAAGAAGTTGATTATAAACACAAGATGATCTCGTTTAAAGAAAGGTGGACAAGGTCAACCAAGGATGAGCTCATGGTTGCATAAACTTAAGAATATTACTACTCCAATGACTACGAAGTTGAATGAACCTTGCATAAACTTGGGAACCTAAACCAAACGTTTGAGAACATAAGCCTGAGATGTTAAAAAAAGGGACCCTTAAATTTTTAAATACGAGAGAGCGGCGTTGGTACAAAGAATTAAATCAAAAATCGACTTAAAGTCATTTTTTTCATCCAACTCTATAAAGTCCTAGGTCCCCACTTACTCATATGGAGTATGTTAAGGAGATACACATGTTCCTTTGAGGTTTCATTGAAGAAATAATCAACATTGACGTCAATAGGAATTTCGTTAAAGTGTGTTCCCAAAATATTAAAGAAATGTGGAAAGTAGGCAGTTAGAGGGGCGTAAGTTTTGATATGATGGAAGAAGTTATATAAATAAATATGTTCTTTTGACATCCCATAAATTCAATTATTAAAGTGATCAATTCTAATACAAAAATTACAAGACTAAAAATGAATTAATAATATTCTAAGCATAAACGATGTACAATAAAAAAATGACAATGCTATCTAACAACAATGATACTTAAAGACAAAACTCCAATACCATCCAAACAACAAAAGAAAATAACTCCACCAATGGAATATAATAAATCGCAATAAGATTATCTCCAATTATGAATAGTACTCCAATAGAAATAAATGAATCTCATACAAATATATGACTCAAAAAAATCGAATAAATACAAATTATCTTAATAATTGAATATAAAGAGTGCATAAAAATAAATGAGCTACACGCTCGACACCCACACCCTAGGAAATGATAAATGGGACTGATGCTCGAGAAACTCCTCCAATGGGTAACTCAAGTTTGTGGCAGCAGTTGCGGACTAGGACTTGTAAAAATAGTTCCACGAAGAGGTTTAAACTTAAAAACTCTACATTGTGTAAAAATATCATTATAATTGGGCCATAACAATAAAAACATATCGTCCTCTGGTATTAAGTTGATTTAAGTTATCATAACACAAGCAACATATAAACAAGCCATGCTAAACCCCAATCCCTGAAGGTATTCATATTCTTTGATTCCATCTTTTTTAATTAATTATACTATTACTTTAATGTTCTCGAGCTATATTTTCAAATATACGTAAGGTATCATTATTTAACATTATCAAGTTATAGTTTAGCTTATACATCTCTAGTATACTCCGTCTTTTAATTAAGTACTCCTTATTTTAACATTCCCGAGTTATAGTTCCAAACGTACATCTCTAGTATAATGAACACAATGTATCAGCTAATGGACAATCATAGAATCCAGAATCGTCGTGAGTATACTCAACTCACATCCAAATCATATAGGGCCACGTGCTGCCTGAATCCAAAATACAAAAGCCTATTCGTATGCCTTGGGGAATCACTCGTGCCACTACTAGTTTTAACTATAGAACATCCCAACCCTATATCCTCAACATAGCATCCAAGGGAAATCACAATGCCATCACACCAAATGTACGACCCCATTCCCAAGGATATACGAGAGGATCTAGTCCCATTGTACCAACTTGGGAGATGGGTGCCTCATCACGTAGGATCGGGATAATAAAATCTAGGTAAAATTTGTGCGCTCACCAGGATACCACATACAGTCATGTCATATGCGATCTATAAAATCCATACTAGTAGGTTACCCACGATCACACGCACCACATATATAATTATCATAATCCAACTAATTAATATCAAACCCTACTCATTGTGTTATAATAATAATTTATTTAATTCATGATTTACATAATCGATTTTATCAATCGGCTTATTAACTTAACTCGAATCCCAAGGTTCCGCAATTAGGTGTTATTCCCCAAATCTACTATCAAAATAATAATATTAATTTATCTTAACCACCCTAAATTAATCTAACTTAAACCCTCAAATAAACTCCTCTAAAAAACACCCACTGGTCTAGCCTACAGGGTCGGATTGATTTGAGTCGAGTCGGATCAATCTGATAGGTCCAGTGGTGGGTTCTTCCCCCGGATTTTATCCATGATGGCCATAACCAAAACCGCAACACACTACAACCTATATTTAACAATAATTGTCCATCCTCCTAGTATATAATCAACATGTAAGTGCAGGAAAGAAGTTTCCATAAACTTAAGAATGACTATAGCATATTTAAGGACTCAATTTTTTATTCAGCCAATTAAACATAGCTTCATCTTCCTCAAGTGAATGTATTGAATTACCCTATGATTTCAATTGAAATGATACAATTAGTTTAAGGCTTTAGGAGATTATAACATGTATATACAGTTGATCTAATGATTTGTAACACATATTACAAGGATTCGTTTGTCAATTTGTTCATTCAATAACCAATTTCAATTGTCCATCCACTAATTAATTAAGGGTCTTAATTTAATCAAAACAAATCATGAAATTAAGTTTAATAATTAAGGAAAACAAATTATATAATCATGTTTACAAAATTCAATACATAATTATTATTGTAACACTAATCCAGTCATAATTCTACACAAAGTAAACTTGCCTCAAGGATGATTGCATGAATTAGCCCCCTAAATTCCCAAATCTCGAGATCTAGGATTCTCTCCTCTTACTCCCTAGCAGTCAGGGTTTATCCAATGTGTGTTATGTGTTTCAGTTAGGTTAATTAGCCTATTATCTTAGTGAAATTCGTAATTAGGCTTAGGCCCTAAATTTGCCTCAACTTAAAAGACCCAAAACAAGCCCCAGACGGTCTAAAACTTGGCCCAAACCATGTACTTACCCAATGGACCATTTTCCCACTATTTTAAAATTAGTCCGTACTTTCTAAACGTTCTACAAACTTACAAAAGGCTAACATATTCCGCTAGTTAATTTATATAATTAAAATTCTTAATTAATTAATACGCGTCTCTTATAATTTTAAATTTTAATTATTAATTAATCAATTATTACTTGATATTATAAGAACCTACTTCACGATCGGTAGGACCCAATGCCGAGGGAATAATCCAAACAAGAAAAACCCTGATACTTAGCCCAGTTACCGTTCCATAGCCGCCCATAATACTAACTCACTTTAATATTTTTAATTAATAAATTATTTAAAGTTAATCAAATACTAAAATCATATCTATACAAACAACACATAATAAATTACGTACAACTACCTATGAAATAAGTAAATCTACTAAATGGCATGACGCATGTCATATGAAATATCTAAATAACATGAAAATAAATATAATAAATGCCATAAAAATACATGGTATTAAAGCTTTATGATGATGTTATTAAAAGTTTGGGTTCAAGATATTATCGTAATAGTATTGAATAATTTTACTAGCCTGTGTAGGATAAAAATATTGGTTGCTTAAGCCCGGATGTGGTTATCTTATTGCACAAGTGTGTGATCGCTTATGCATCTTCATATCCTTTAAACAATCCTAACAAACTTCCCTGTGATTGAAAAGAAATCCAAGGGTTATTCCAATGGCCTTTATCCATAATAATCACTTTATTTTTCGCAAGTTGAAGGACGGATCCCTAATGCCACTGATTGCAAGTAGCTAGCTTAGAAAAGACTTGCATGAAGCCCAAGGATATATTTATAAACACGTTGAGATAATTTATGATTTTGAGAAGGCTTACCCCCGAATGTAGTTACCCATAATGCTCCGGTTAATACGTGTGGATAATAATGTGTAGTTTGTTTTATCCAATTTTAATTTGCATACCAAACTTAACTGTAAAGTTAACTAAGTGATGGGATTAATTAAATATTAATGTTTTTTTATTGTGTATTTGGTTTGTTTTCAATAATTGATGTGTTTGGTATTTGATAATTGGTGTAAACAATGAATGAGATATATATGCTCCAATCTTAAAGTTATGTTTGACCCGTTTAATGTCTTATGTTTTATTTTATGTATTTGGTGCAAATAATAAATGAGTTATACTTGGTGTAAAAATTTTATTTTCTATGATATTCAATGTCAAAATTTTGTACGGGCATGAAAATCAAACACACTCAGTATGTTAACCCTATAAGTAGTAACATGCATCGGTATTTGTCCCGAATAGTCTTCATAATACCACTAAAATTGGAAGTTAATTTTAAATACCATAAAGGTAAAATTAATTGAGGAATCCCAAATTTACCCACATGATTCCTTATGTATATCCTAAATAGATGCATACCAAATTGGTATCGAGTTTGTTTTGAAATGGAGGTGACGAATTGCCAAGTATCCACTCAAGACATTGTAACAACCTTGATTTTCCCACCTCAGGTAGCCAGACCTCAACGCCGAAGATAGGGGATGTAAAATAATTTATATCATTCCAATCATTTATGAATAAATGAGGAAAACTAAAACCATCCATCATAGTATACAAAAGATGAAAATCAAATAAGATATAAATACAAGTCTCCAATAATTGAATCAATAAAACTGAATGCCACTCGATAACTGAATAAAGTAAATCTCCATAATACATATCTTGAATAAGAGTCCTAAATGCAAATGTCTTTAAACAATAAATCAAAATGCATAAGGTCCGACTATATAGTAAATACGTCGAGAAGCAACTCCACTTCTTTTACTATAATAACTTGATAAGGTTGACCTTGCAATTGGTCCACTCATCCGTTCTCCTACAACTGAATACCTAAAAAATAGTTTTAGTAAATAACATGGGTTAGATCCCATAAATAATTAAGAAATAGCTTACCATACGTAACAGTAATATATACGACCCATTTACATCTCATGTCATCCTATCGGAACTTACATCAAAAAACCTCACCCATTTGTCTTAAGGTAGTTCCGACTATTCTTTCCCATCCTACTCGAGGCAAAATTAACAACATAAGTATTTATGTCCACAAACTAACCATGTAACCTTCATACCACATAACTCGCAATACAGTATAATATGGTAAATGGTAATAAAACACTAAGACTATTATTCCACGCAGTACCCCCATGCTTTACTCATCACTATACTAACTATGGCACTACTCGATATCGTACCTAGTACTAGTCTAACTATATATCATATGATACCCACACAACCTATTCCACCATTGGCTTAACTATCCAAGTATCTAATTCCACCAGTCCATATACATGATAATCATATAAGAATCCAACATAGTATCGTATCTCTAACTATGTAATAAGGGTAATAAACTGTATGTAATACCCATATACTACATCATAACTAATGAGTAACAACATCACACTAAGAATAGTAGAACAAACAGATTCCGAACTATAACATATAAGTCCCAACTCTAAAATTGAAGAGTGATCTACCCTATACTATCATACGGCTACCACAAAATGATATCTCGGTCCATATACTAAAGATACAACTAGCATAGCCCCACACATATCACCAGAATGATAAGATATACAAAATATAATAATTAACAAAATAACATGATGCAATCTTCTAATGTAACATGTCATCACCAGACTAGTTAAATGATATAAATCTTATAAATGACAAGAAGGCTTCAACCTTTAGGGACATTCTCATGCCTCTATCAATACATCCTTAAGGATCTCGCACCTAATGGAATTAAAACATGCAGACACAAAAGAATAAGGAAATCACTACACTATCACACCATCGTGTATTCACATACGAAACCACCCAATGGATCGATTCATCCACATCTCTAGTCATGAGACGGTAACCAACTAAATGTACAATCAAAGCATCCACATCCATACAATCAACTCATCAACCATGAGCATGATACCTAACCCCACAATCCAATTATATCCACAACCCCCACCGATAGATTCCCCACAATCCAAATACGTACACATTGTATGTTCAAAAATAGCACACAAAGCATATATATATATATATATATATATATATATATTCAGTCCTACTCTTGTACGGACTAGTCCGCATTTTAAGAATGCGGATCGGACATGTGTCACCTGGCGGTGAGCCCAGAAAAGAGAGAGAGTGTGCCTATAATTTAGGCAATAATTTCTAAGCGCACCGTTAGGTGACACATGTTCCGTCCGCACAAGAGCATTATATATATATATAAATGCGGTATATCTATCTAATCATGTAAATGAATATGTTATACTTTTTTAAACATACATAACGAATTCCAGAACTAAATCTCATTCCCATAAACATAATCTTCCTCAAAACAAGTATGATTACAATCCCTAATATTTAATCAAAACTTTATGGGGAAGTCATAAGGAAGAAACAAATGTTTTAATTAAAACTAAAAGATACCAATAATATTCCTAAATTCGTACACACTAGGCTGTTTGGCAGCCGTGCGCATGGTAACCTATCCTAAAACCTTTTTCCCATATTCGTGCGCATGAGACTATTTTACAGATGTGTGCACGGGACCCGATTCGTAGCCTAGCAAACTAAAAGTAGGGCTGACACATCCAATCTCGCCCAAAACCTATTTAACTCGGTTTTTTTCACATTAGATCGTCTTTAGACATTATTCTGACTCTAAAATAGTTTCAAAACACCTTAAACATGATCCTTAAGTGTTAATAATTTTATTTCTAACAATCTATGTTCATTACATAGATTACAACATCACAATAAAGCTTAAATCATAACTCTTAACATGAAAGTAATCAGGATACAACTTAAATTTTGGTTTAATGAGTAGAGTGGGTCTTTGATCATCAAAGTCTATTTTAAATACATGATTCATCAGCACCAATAATATTTATAACATATCTTAACAAGTTATAGGCATACAATCCTCATAATCACCAAGGTACAACCCATTAATGCCTCAGATTCAATTTCCCATCATAAAATCATCATAATGACATGGGTACAACCTAATTATGCATAATATTCAAGTATATCATGTGTTTAATCCCAAAATAGATGACAAACATAATTAATCATAAATAATTTACATAAAATACGTAGTAAATCGAGTTATTTCTTGCCTGAATATGGAAAATGAAGTTTTATGTTTGATTTTGCTTAGTGCTTCCTCAAGTTCTCCCAAAAATCCCCTATTTGTTATTTCAAAGCTCCTCTGCTACCTAGGGTTTGTGTTGTGTATAAAGTTAGTGTTTAATGAGGGGTAAGTCTATTTTAAATCCTAAATCACACTTGTGTCCCATGGGCATGGTTTTAACCCCCAAAATATCACAAAATATTATCCAAACATTCCCAATACTTAGCCCAAAGGGGTGCCCACCCCTAGGGACGTAAACAATAATATTAAAAATACCTCTTTGGGCCCTTGTACTCCCTTGAGCCCAGTCAAATGGTATTAACTCAATATATGTAAAGAAAATAGATCAACACATTATTATTAATTCACGAGTCATCCACATATCATTTAACTTTACTCATTAAATTCAAATTTAACACAAAATTCATAATTTTAATAAATTAAAAATGAGCATATTTAAAATAATTATTACATAATATTTTATTTATTTAATTAAAAATACGAGGTATTACAGACATGCATGATGAAGAAGAGAACATGTTTGATTCGACATGAGTATATCGTAATATTTTGTATTACTCATTATGTAGGTACCTAACCAAATGTTACCACTTTGTCTTCTAGTTTGGTTTGGCATAAAAATACTAATTTAGCTTCTTTTTTTGTTATCTAGATCCATTCCAAAATGTGTGTATAGCTTGATAATTTCTTATAAACAAACCAATAAGTTACATGTAATTTTAAATTAAATTTGTAAAAAAAATCAACATGAATTATAGTTATGCAAATGAAACATCAAAATAAAAAAACCATCCACAAAAAAAATTAATATAAGAGACCACCACTAAAATTTATCCAATAAAACCACCAAAATTGATGCCAAAACAACCACCAAAACAAGTCTCATAAACCAATAAATGATATTCCTCAACTATTCTTTCTTTTTTTTGGTTTCCCTTGGGCTCCACCTCTCGATCGTCTGCACCTTTTATCTTCGTGTTATTATTATTTTGTTTGTTCTCATATCGGGACCTCCCATCCTAATTGTTGCTGAAATGATTTCAAAAGCTTCAATATATTGTCGAAACATTATTGTAGTGTTGTCCATGTCACCCACTTGAATTTTTCAGGCCAACAACTCCATCACCATATTGACTTCATTAGATTGTAAAAATATGTCATAATTATCATGTACAAAGAATAACAAATTAAATTGAACCGATAAAATTAAAAAAGTTAACAAGTGATGCGTTTCCCCTGTATTGGCAATGGGTGAGCTTTTGGATGATCACATGGGAGAAACACGCGTATAATCATCAATTGAGCCCCACGAGTGTGACTTTTTAATGTCGAACTTAACAGTATATCGAGTAACTTTATTTGCCTTCTCATATTTGATCGATGTCATGGGAGATGATTTGGACATGGCTATATTTCCTCACTATTGGCTTTAGGTAGTACGACTCCTCAACATCATGGTATGTCTACTATTTATAAATAACAATTGTACAGAATTATGAATTTAATATAATTACAGAATTAAAACAGAATTACATAAATGAAACACTTACTTGAATTTGCAGAAATAATAAAAGAATTAAAGATAAATCCGAGCCCTGTTATGAACAGTTTCCTTAAGACAATTTATTCCCTCCAATGTGCTCTGAGGTTGATGAATATTGTCTCCCAAAATAGAACGGATTTCCTCAATTAATTATGTAGCACAACAATAATTAATTTCAACGAACTCAAATTCTGTGTAGCCTTTACTCAACAACACTACAACATATGTTATGCAGGAGAAAGAAATATCGGAACATATATGACAGAAATTCTGGGACAGAAATGACATCAATTCTGGAGGAGGGAAAATTTCATTGTTTAAAAACGGAGGGAGGCATCTGTATTTATAGCAAAGTAGGTGACGGTTGGCAAATAACTGCCAAAACAGTTATTTGAGGAAATTAACTGTTGACTGTTGGCAATAACTGCCAACAGTTTATTAATTAATTAATTAAATTCGTAATTAATTAATAATTAAAGCCCAGAAAGTTAAATAAAATTCGGTCCAAAAAAGTAGGAGATTTTCCCAAGCCCAAGCCGGCCGGACGGACGTGCGCGCGCGTGTGGACTTTTGACCGAAAGTCAACCCGTGCATAGCTTAGGTCATCTCCCCTTCAAAGAGTTGGGATACCCCCAAGGCATCCAAGCCTTAGTCCATACTTGGGGTGTTATTAACTCATCAAAATTCCACTACTCTTCCAATGTGGGACAAGAGTAAAAACACACCCAATTCATTAACTTTCATTGCTTTGTGAGTCACTTTGAGGACATAAATATCATTCATAACTTATTGAAATTGGACATATGAATATACTACGTTAATCTCCTTGCGGAGGTGAACGCGTTCGTATATGGTCCCACAATTTTCGTAGTGTGGGTCCCACCTAAAGTTGAGCTCAAAGTTGCTCAAAATTCTGTCCAGAAAATTCGGGATAGCTTTCTTAAAACCCATTTAAGTCCAATTTTTCCAACACATCAAAGCAAATTATAATCATCGTAAAACTTGAGCAATCATGGCTCATAAAAATGCGAGAGGAACTTGGGCAATTTGAATGAAATCATGTTTGAACATGATCCCTCCACCAAAAAAAACACAATCATCAAAATAAAATCGGTTTTCAAGAACAAACAAGATGAGTGGGAACTGTTGTTCATAACAAGAAAAGATTGGTCCACATGGGTACAACCAATAAAAGGCATCAACCACAAGGAAACTTTTGCCCCTTAGAGCTCGTTTGGTTCAAGGTTTGGCAAGGGAATGGGAATTCATAATTCCGGGAATTCATAATCCCAGGAATTCTAAGTTCCTGGAATCTTCAATTCCTTTCCATTGTTTGGTTCAAGCAGGAATTCTTTTTTCCCGCCATCTAAAATCCCTTCTATGTAAACTGTTAAAAAGATATTAAATATATACTATTTTTTGAAAAAGTTTAAAAAAACGTGTTTTGTTACACTTTTATTTAAATATAAACAGTTTTTAGTAACTTTTTTTTAATTCTTTACAAAAAAATAAAGTTGTGAAAAAACAGTTTTTAAATAAAAACAAAAAAAGTTTTTGAATAACTTTTTTTTATTAATCTTTCCTGAAAAATAAAGTTGTAAAAAATGGTTTTTTTTCCGTTTTTTTCCTTAAGCAAAAAAACAATTTTTTTTGTTGTAAAAGAACAGTTTTTTGAATGTTTTTATATTTCTAATATATAAAAAACAGTTCTTTTTAATGTTTTTATTAGAAATATAAAAACATTCAAAAAACTATTTTTGTACAACAAAAAAATGCAAAAAAAAAACTGTTTATATATAAAAACTGTTTAACAAAACACATTTTTTAATGTTTTAAACAAATAGCACATATTTAAAACATTAAAAAATGTGTTTATTAAACATTAAAAAATGTGTCTATATAAATAAAAATGTGTTTATATATTAATATATTAAACAGTTTTTTTTTTGCATTTGTTTTTGTTCTACAAAAACAGATTTTTGAATGGCGAAAAACATTAAAAAAAACTGTTTTTTATATATTAGAAATATATATTAACATTTTATTTAAAAAAATCAGTTTAAAAAAACATTTAAAATATATTTTTATAGTTTTAATCTATAAAACACTGTTAATATATTAAAAAAATGTTTATATATGAAAAACAGTTTGAAAAAACACGTTTTTTAACTTTTTAAAAAAATAGTACATATTTAAAACATTTTAATAGTTTATATAGAAAATTATTTTTTAACTTTTTTATTTAAAAAAAAGAGTAAAAACATTTAAACATTTTTGTAATATTTTTATATGTAAAAACTGTTATTAAAGAAAAAATGTTATAGTATAAAAATGTCATTCTTTTTTTATATATAAATAGTGTAAACTATTTTATTTCCTATTAAATGAAGTGAGAGAATGTCACTTTAATATGAGATAATGAATCATTAAATGAAGTGAGAGAACACTTCTTAAAAAATCATGTGATTGGACGACATCAAAACTTGATGTCGTTGAACACATAAAAAAAAAATTCGAGAAAGAGAGTGTGTATGTGTATGTGTATGTGTATGTGTGTGAGAGAGAGTGTTTATGTGTGTGAGAGAGATAGAGAGAGCATGTGTGTGAGTGAGAGAGAAAGAGAGTGTGTATATGTATGTGTGTGCGAGAGAGAGAGAGATAGAGAGAGTGTGTGTGTGTGTGTGTGTGTGTGTGAGAGAGAGAGAGAGAGAGAGAGAATGTGTGTGTGTGTGTGTGAGAGAGAGAAAGTGTACTTATGAGTTTATGTGAAATGGTATTTTTGCCTCACCACAAAAGTAAGGTAATATGTCCGGGAATATAGGATTACCCCCATTTTAGAGGGGAAAGGAGAATCCAATTTCGTGGGAATTCTAAATTCGAGGAATTTTAAGTTCCCCCTTAAATCTCCAACCAAACATTGTAATTCTAAATGAGGGGAATTCTAAATTCCAGGAATCCTAAATTCCCTTTCCAAACCTCGAACCAAACGAGCCCTTAAGGTTAAACTCTATTCCGATGCTAGTTTATTTTGTTTGCTATAAAAAAAAATTAGCATTTTGAAATGGACATAAAAGTGTTTTTTTAACAGTTAGATTTACGAAGAATTCTATGTAAAATAAAACCCTTACTTTAAAAATCATCAACTTCCAAATCATATTTTCAAACTCATAATAGACTTACATGATCTCAAATAAGCCCCATGGTTTTGGTAAAAATGGTTATCTCGCTTTCATACTTCAGAAGGTTATAAAGGGGGACAAGTCGACATTACTCTTTGTACCAAAATAAAAACAAATATATTTTTATTAGTACAAATATATGGTAATGTTATCATTTATGGATCAACAACTAAACAAACGTGTAACAAATTTACCCTTTACATTAAAAATTAATTTAAATGAGTTTAATGGGATAACTCAATTCGTGGTTTTTAAATCAAACAAACAACAAATGATACTTTCACCATCCAGTGAAAATATATTCATGATTTAATCGAAAAGTTTGAATTATCCAACTAATGGACTTAAACTCTATGAACATGGTAAAATTATTGATAAATCTTATATCGTGGTATGGTTAGTAGTTAATTATATCCCACTATAAGTCGACTCAACATAATGTTTAGTGTATGTCTCTTTGCTTATTACAATATGAACCCAAATAATCCAACTTAGTTTTCATTAAAGGGTAGTTTCATTATCCCATGGATACTATATATGTGGGTATATAGTTAACTAAAAACACGTCTTTTGATATCATAATTTACTCGGGTGCTAATTGGGTTAGATACAAAGTAAGTTGAAAATCACTAATAGATTATGTCATTTTCTCGGGAATTCACTTGTGTCATCATCTAGTAAGAAACAGCAGTTGATAACCGAATATATTGCAGCCAGAAGTTGTTGCGCCCAAAAATTATATATAAAACAACAATTGTGGGACTTTCGAATGATTTCTAACAAATTAACGATTTATGTGACAACATAAGTGACATTCATATTAACCAAAAGTTGATACAACATTATCAAACAAAAAATATTGAAATTCGACACCAAATTTTACGTGGTTATATCCAAAAGGGGGATTTGAAATCTCATTTTATTCACACATAAAAAAAAAACTTTTGGACATATTTACATAACCACTCCAGAGAGATGAGTTTTGCTCCATTAGACGTGAGCTCAACATGGATCGACTTTATGATATCATGTAATTTACATAGGACTCTCTCGTGGTTGTGCCTTTCACCCATAGTCTTGTTCGTTAATAACAACTACATTGTCTCCATTCTTCTTGATTCTCATTTATATTATTCAAGAATTACAGGGTTTAGCCTATATTTTGCTTATTCCTCCTTATTTTTTCCTTCTTCATAATAATGAGTGGGAGACATTAGAGCGAGAGTAAGACTTAGAAATATTTTTTCTAAAAAATGTCATCATAAAAAAGGGGGCTTGTGAACTTCAAAAAGATTACACATATATAATTTTGATGATACCAATTCAATGAAACAAAGTGTAAGAGCAAATTTTATGTCATTGCTCATAGCTTAGGCTTACATGTAGTTTGGCGTATTCCGTTACACTTCAACTCGAGCTGTCACGAAGAACCAAATCTCCAACATCTCCAAGTTCAATGGTTCTCTACTTTAAGAAGGTATAAAGATTTTAGGAATTTAAATTTATTTTGGGATGTTTTATTTTTATTAAAACTCAAACAAGATTTTTTATGTTTCAAGGCATTTTTATGTTTAAAATTTTTCAAAATTCGTAGATTTCGTTCAAACGAGAAGTCGTTATCGTTCGAACGAGAAGTATAACTCGTTAGAAGGCTCGTTTTTACATTTTATCTAGCATGCATCTAACGAGGGCATACTATTTGGCCTCATCCGAAGCTCGTTCAAACGAGATAGTGTTTTCGTTCGAACGACCTTATTTTTGTTCAAACGAGATGTTATTCTCCTTTGAACGAAGCTTGTTTCGTTCGAACGAGTGACGCCGCCTCAGAATTTGTGTTCGCCTTATAAATACTTTTTTCATATTTATTTTTTTAAGATTTTTGCTAGACGGCTTCTGCTTACTTGTTGTAAAAGTTTTCACACTTTTATGTTTAGAAAACACTTTTGATTCACAAAACTCACCCCTTAATAGATTTATGTGAATCCTTTCAAAACTTAGACGATTTTTTATCCTTGCATACACTACTCTTGTGGGGAGATCGCCTCTATTGCTGACCTTGTTATACTCGAGGGGATCACTGCTGAAGACAACGACTGATTGGTGAATACCTAGACCGAATCTGTCACTTGTGGACTGCTTTGAGACAAGTGGTATTCTTTAAAGATTTGCAAAGACTAGCGCGTTATACTTATGGTTGGTATAAAATAGTTTGTAAGTCGACAGTCTTGAATTATTTTTAAATAAAATTGTTTTGCCCGTAAAGAATTTTCCCCAAACTTTTCCTTTGTTGATTGCGTGATTTATTTTATCTATTTTATCACCTATATGTATGTCTTAGGGTAAAAAGATAAAATTTGTATTTGTGTTTGGTGGACATTTAATTATATAAATCATCCAATTAAGATCGCAATAATGCACTCTCACAAAGATTACATACTTCACTATATTCACTCTTATATTTATGAGTGTACTATATCTTACTCATGACATGGTGACAATGAATAAAAGGAAAAAAATCATCATTCTTGCAACTAAAGCTAATTAAGGAAGAAATTACAACTTCAGAAAAATCATGAAAATCACGACAAGGCAAAGTTCTCATCACTCAAGTTTCAACTCCAAAAAATAAATTTGTTAAAGAAGATCCAAGTTCTCGACATGTATATAACAACAAAGCTCTTTACATCACTATTTATCATCATGCTTCCAAATAATTCAACAGTTGACTTGAATGCTTTAAGAATGATGTAACATATGCATTACATCATATATATAATTTAACTTTTGGCTCAAACACACACAAACACTCATAACACTTTTCAAACAACTAAAACAAAAGATTCAAAACTATAGTCGACACATCACACTATTTTAATTTAGCTAAATTTACTTAAGTAAACTCAAATAGGCCAAATGGAACTAAAATAAATTGGGATAAAAAACTAAGACTTTAATTTGTCTAAAATACTTAACAAATCAACCTAAACTTATTGAGTCGACTTAATCTTACTTTAAGTCGAATTAAATTGGCCAAATGGAAAACAAACAACTAATTTATTTGTTATCATGAAAATAATTTTCCCCAACTACCTCATAAACATTTCCTAACTACTCATAATGTATAGTTTTTCTCCACACTACAAAGACACTTGTAAATAATATTTCTACTTATACAAGAGATTATAAAACAACATTAAAGCATCCAATCTCCATTACAACGCTTGTGTCTAAATTTTCACCGAGGTTTCAAAGGAAACTATCTTTATTTCACTTAAGGTGACGCGACTGAAAAGGTGTCTCAGAAATGCGTTCACTCTAGGCTCAAGTGCAAGCTTGTCGCTTAAGTAATAATCCGACAAGTCGGGTATCGATCCTCAGGGAAAAAGGACAACGAAGTTGTGACGACGGGAAAAGACGGAGGAATCCTAACTTTGACTCTAAAACTAAAGGGAAAATGATTTGATTTTGGGAATGATTACAACTAAATGCAAATATGAAATTATAAAAAGATGCAACTATACTAATCTACCTAACTTATGAGTGAAAAATAGTCCGAAACTTTTTATTTAAATGATGCGAAAAATAGGACGGGAATACAATCCCCCAACCCTAGTGTAGTGTGGATATAATACTAATCTTAAATTTATCTAATTGATTTGACCCGGAATTTAGTACTCCCAAGCATTACGTATACGAGGTTCAAGCCCGCATCATACTTAATCTGAGGATGAGTAAATCAGTATCGCGATAGTAGCATTCGAATTGCACTCTAAATCATCACGAGTACCCAGAGGCAAACGATATATAAAGATCTACAATCGTTGTGAAACTACGCAATACGATCAAGGTCAATCATTAAATTTAGTGGTTTAATTTTATACACACGCACTAACACATCAGGCTGGGTTCATGCATCCCGGCCTTGGGAAATCTAGCCTAACATGTTGAAAAGCATAGAAACAAGAATTAATGTGTAGGAACTCATAATTGCTCTAAGGAAAATAATGATTAGATGCAGAAAAGAATTAGAACTAAAAATTACTCACTAATATTATCCAAGCAATAAGTGAAACAATGAAAGAAACATATACTAACAGAAATCCCTGAATAAAATCTTCAATCCTTGAAATAAATCTCAAAATATTAACTAAGCTAGGGTTTCTGGAAAAGAAGAGGTAAAACTTGCTAATTCTCCGTCTCTATAACAATACTAAATCGGGTCTTTTATACCCCACAACAATATCGGAAGTCAGCTGCACTAGGAGTCTTTTTAGGAAGAGAAAAGATTTTCAAATCTCGAAGATCGGACCGGTCCGGGTCTTAGGCGGACCGATCTGCCCCCAAGGCGGATCGGTTCTTTTTATTTTGGGGCGTACCGGTTCTTTTTATTTTTACCTCCTTTGGTTTGCATGCGATCCGGGGTCTTCTGGAGTTTGGCAAGGCGGACCAGTCCGGGGTATGGGCGGGTCGGTCCGGCTATTTGACTTTTTGGTTCCTCTTTGACTGTTCATAACTTTTGTTCTGGGATTCCGATTGGGGTGTCGTTTCTTCCTTTGTGCTCGTGAATGAGATGTCTTCAACTTCTCTTAGGTACCTCATCCGAATTCCGTGTTGAAATTACGCTTTTGCCCTTGAGACCTTTCCTTCTTTCTTTCTTTCTTGATTCTACCGATTTCCTTCTTTCGCTTCTTAACATCAAATACTCGCAAAATCACTACAAAATACCAGAAACTTGGTGTACTCATTAGGATCAGTCAGTAGCACAGTTATGAGATAAATCCAACTCAATTATGTTGTTCGAGGTGCTAAAAGTAACTAAATCAAGGGATAAATTAGGAAGAATTTATGCCTAATCAAACCCCCATAACTTAGAACTTTGCGCGTCCCGAGCAATGTAACAGAATCCTAGCGTGGCTCAACTCTTTGAAAATCATTTTATTGGGATAAAACACCTTTTTCGCGGGCGAGCAATTGCATTTAGCGTATGCAATAAGCCTTTAAACCCCTAGGTCACCCTAGTAGGACGAGTTGTGTCTCGTGAGGGTTTGTAGAGAATATACCCACAAAATTCGACTCAAAGAAAATTCAAAATACGCCAAATTTATGCAATTCAAACTTTTCTAGAAAAATAGTCATCATCAAGTCATATTTACAAGTCTCAAATCATCATGTGTGTGTGTAGCCAGAAATATAACCGCCAATTTCCACTGAATGATCATTACGCTGCTTATCCAAAAATTCATTTTGATTCCAAGTTCTCACGGAATGCTCTCACAAACGAATCTCTCGGATTATGGCTATTCTCTTGGTATGTGTGATATAAAGAGTAAATGTAATGGAAGCAAAATCACGCATACGGTTAGAAAGACGGAAATTTGTGGTGAAAGGACCTCATCAAAGGATTACACTTTTAAAAACGGGAACATTGCTTTTATTTCGCGCACTTAATCTCCTTTATTATCTTTTGGTGTATTAGCTCTCCACGCGGTAACCAATTCCGCAATTTAGACTCGGTTAGGAATTTTTCGGGTTTTAAGGTATATGGGGTAAAATGACAATTGTTGGAAAGGTTGGAATTGGAAAAGTCATTAATGATGTCCATTTGTGCTTTTTCCGGGCTATTGCTAATTTTTTTTTCTTCTTTTTCTCTAATTTGTTTTTCACTTCTTTTCTTTTCTTGCTATTTTTCTTGAGCATATTTATTTATTTCTTGACCCTTTTTATGCACTTTCCGGACTTAAATTCTGAATTTTCTCATTTTTCACAATTCCGGCTATTTGGGTTTTCCGGGTTATCAAACGAAAGGGACAATTTGTTTGGCTCAAATTGGGTTACAAAAGGGGTAATTTTTCACTACTTTTTCTGGCCAATATTTTTTGGTGACAAACGAGGGCCTACTTCATTGCCCAAAATGCCAATTGCGTTACCATATGCGCTTCGAGATGAATTTAAGTTTAGAGATCAATTTGGCACGTTTTTTTCAAAGCAATATTACAAACATTTTTCAAAACCGATCAAAATGAGAGGATTGAGATCCTTGACAACTTTTTAGGCGCTGAAAAGAAATTTGAGTTAACAATTAACTCGGATTGATTTAAAAACTCGCAACACGTGATAGGCTCGAATCTCACCGGGTATGTTAATCTCCACACTTATTCGTTAAATCGTCAATTTTCATTCAATTTCCATCTTTGGTCAATTTTGGCTTTGTGTACGTTGAATTTTACAACTTGAGACTTCAATTCGACTTTTAGTGACATTTTTGAAAATTTTGAATTCCAATTTTTATTTATTTTGAACAAAAATATTTTTGGGTTTTTCAAAATTTTAAGATTTGTTTTTTTGGAAATTTCTGGGCATTTTGGCAAATTTGTGAAGTTTTAGAAATACGCACTTGTGACCCCCCTAACTTAGACTTTTGCATTGTCCTCAGGCAAAAAGGACTAAAATCTAAATAAGGCAAAATAATAAGTGCGATAAATAAAACAAACAAATGGGAAAAATGCAGCAAGACACTATATGACACTCATGTATGACTCAAAAATACACTAACAATCACCCCATACGCGTCGGGGGTGCGACGACCTTTCATCTCTCCACGAACTCACCCAACCACACTCGCGAGGTTCGATGCTCTCCTCGTTTCTCCCGTCCTAGGATTATAATCCAACAATCGGATCAAATTGGGCCCTCGCCCATAGATAAAGGATAGACTGGGAGACTCGTCGTGACTAATTGGAAAGGGATCCTCCTGATGCTGGCTCAAAGTGTGGTCTGCGTGCGCTGACTCGGAGGGAACACCTAGGTTTCGTTCACTTTTTAAGATGCATGGGTCGAACTCTAAGTCAGATGAACCACAAATTTTCTCCTCACTTGCCTTCGGGGCCTCTAGTGTTGTGGGTGGATTGTCACAACGAAGGAATTCATCAATTTTTCTTTCAATTCACTTTCGTCTAAGTGACTACATGAATCCAATAGGGATTGGCCTTCAATAGTAATACTTTCATCCACCTGACCGAATTCTCTTTCAAATTTTTCCATGCTCATGTCTCCTAGTTCTCTCTCTCGAGTAGTGCCTACGTCCTCTCTTACTTGCTCGATCTCCAACTCCACCAGTTTTCTCTCCTCTAACCCCTCTCTCTCTCTTTCAATTGCGGTCACTACACACCTCTCCCCCACTTTTCTCTCATTGTCACAACTACCACTATTACTTGATGAAATAGGGCACACCCCTAACGGCTCTCTCTTGTGGGACCCCTCATTCTCATGGCTCGACACTAAGCAGGACCCTAGGGCATCTTCACAATAATTTTTCTCAAAGTACTCCCCTACGATCTCGTCTATGAAGCTCACCGCGTGAAGGTCATCTTCTTCCCCCGTATGTTGGGCGACATGGAAGATGTTGGTCTCTAAGGTCATGTTCCCAAAGGTGAGTTGCGTTCGCCCATTCCGAGTATTGATGATTGCATTAGCCGTGGCTAAGAAAGGGCGCCCAAGGATGATGGGAACATGGTTGCTCGAGTTAAAGGAGGGCTCCGTGTCCCAAATGACAAAGTCTACCGGGAAGCAGAAAGTGTCAACATGGATGATCACGTCCTCGACTATGCCTCTTGGGATCTTCACGGTTCGATCCGCTAATTGGAGAGTGACCTTTGTGGGCTTGAGGTCGCCCAAGTCAAGTTACCTATAGATGGAGTAAGGGAGGATATTGACACTTGCTCCCAAATCAAGTAAGGCTTTTTTGATTTTGTTTTCTCTAATGATGCAGGAAATGGTGGGTGCACCGGGATCTTTGAATTTAGGTGGGAGATCATTGAGTAGAATGGATCTCACATTCTGTGCTAGAAAGACATTTTTCTTTACCTTCATCTTCTCTTTACCGTCAACAAGTCTTTAATGACTTTTCCATAAGCTGGAATTTGCTTAATGGCATCGAGGAAAGGTAAATTCAACTTAACTTGTTTTAGCACGTCTAGCACGTCATCACGTGGGTTTCCTTTATGGGAAGGAATTAGCCTTTGAGGAAACGGTGCCGCGGAGGGTGGTTTCAGTACTACCTCGGGCTCACTAGCGTCTTCTTTGTCACTCTCATTCAAGGGGACATCTTCGGCCTCTTTCGTGCCGAGTGAAATCTCCTTGTCTTTAGGTACATCTCGTGGGGGAGGTGACAAGTCAACTACTCTCCCACTATGTAGAGTGGTAATTGCGCTACATTGCTCCGGATGGTCATGGGGTGTCGAGCAAACACTAGTTTGACCTTGGAGAGGTCTTTGGCCCTGGGCAGGAAACTTGCCCTTCTCTTGGATACTCCACAATGATTGCAACTCTGAAATGTTCGTATTCATGTCATTCATCATGCGCTCATGCCTAGCATTAGTTGCGGTCTGGGTATTGATAAAGTGGTTGATAGTATCCTCGAGACTTCTCCGCGGTGGCGGGATATAAGATCCTTGAGGTGGTGGTGCTTGAACATGTCCTTGCATGTGTGGGGCTTATTGAAAGTTTTTGGTGGATGAGGGGCAACATGCGAAGGAGGGTTCATTGCGGCATGTTGTTTCTCATAGCTAAAACCGGGATGATTTTTTCATGAAGGGTTGTATGAATTCCCGTGCGGGGCACATAAATTACCCTTAAAACCTCCTACACCACTAACTTGCTCTTGAAGCATTGCTTTGTAGGCGGGTATCGTCGGGCATTCCTCAGTTGAATGTCCCGCCTCACAAATAGCACACACCTTTACGACTGGGTTTGGAATGGGTCCACCTGGTCCTTTTCCATATATCTCGCACAGATCTCGAAATCCTATCTCAAGAGTCTCTAATCGGCTATCCGTCATAGAATTCTTATCTACATGGAATAGGTCGGATGCTGACGGAGTATTGGTCGCTTGTCTATTACGATTTTGAGTGTTGGGATCAGAAGTGTCCAAGGATTGGGTAGTCTCGGCGACATACCTCAAGTGAAGCTCAGCATCCTGGGCATCTAAATCGATAAACGGACCAATTCCCATTGTTTCAACAAGTTGTTTGGAGTTAAGATTCAACCCATTATAGATAAAAGAGATGACTTGCGCTGAATCAAATCCATGATGGGGGCATGAAGCAACTAACTCATTGAAACGTTCATAACATCGATGGAATGGCTCATTTTCAGCTTGTTTGAATGCTTGAATTTGAGCCTTTATGGAGATTTTTCGATGTGGTGGGAAGAATTTCTTGAGAAATTTCGACTGTAGCTCATTCCAGGATGGAATCAAGCTTAGAGGTAAAGACCATAGCCAGGCCTTAGCTTTATCTTTAAGCGAGAAAAGGGAAGAGTTTGAGGCAGATTACCTCTTGTGTGCAGGTTTGATCATTAAGAGTATCACACAAGTCCTCAAATTCCCTAATATGGAGGTATGGCTTTTCAGAATCCATACCGTGGTAATGCGGTAGCATCTGGATCATCCCATTTTTGAAACGGAATTGCCCGGCATTATACGGGAGTATAATGCATCCCTGAGTGACAGTACGCTCGGGATATAAGAATTCTCTAATCGGACGGTATGGGGGCTCTTCCTCACCGAAGGGTGCACTGCCGTGTTGTGACATCTCTTCCTCACTTATTGACTCGGTGTTCTCACTGGGCATGCTCGAAGTGTGTCCTAAGAAGTAAAAGGGAGTGTTATTAGAGACTGAGTGCGACGGTGTGGGAGGTGGGATCCAGAACTGTGGGGCGTTGGAGTGTGGGGACTATCAGGATTATACTCAACAATTAGATTTTCGTGAATGTTGGTTGGAGTATTATGGGGTGTGGGAGTGGTTTCAGAATTTTTCATTAAGCTTAGGAGAGATGATGATAACTCTTTTTGTGGTTTTTGAATCTTTGATTTTTTTTTAGCCAAAGCTTTGGGTTGACTCGATCTAATCCTAAATCTACCTAGTTCCCCGGCAACGACGCCAAAAACTTTATGCGACTGAAAAGGTGTCTCAGAAATGCGTTCACTCTAGGCTCAAGTGCAAGCTTGTCGCTTAAGTAATAATCCGACAAGTCGGGTATCGATCCTCAGGGAAAAAGGACAACGAAGTTGTGACGACGGGAAAAGACGGAGGAATCCTAACTTTGACTCTAAAAATAAAGGGAAAATGATTTGATTTTGGGAATGATTATAACTAAATGCAAATATGAAATTATAAAAAGATGCAACTATACTAATCTACCTAACTTATGAGTGAAAAATAGTCCGAAACTTTTTATTTAAATGATGCGAAAAATAGGACGGGAATACAATCACCCAACCCTCGTGTAGTGCGGATATAATACTAATCTTAAATTTATCTGATTGATTTGACCCAGAATTTAGTACTTCCAAGCATTACGTATACGAGGTTCAAGCCCGCATCATACTTAATCTGAGGATGAGTAAATCAGTATCGCGATAGTAGCATTCGAATTGCACTCTAAATCATCACGAGTACCCAGAGGCAAACGAGATATAAAGATCTACAATCATTGTGCAACTACGCAATACGATCAAGGTCAATCATTAAATTTAGTGGTTTAATTTCATACACACGCACTAACACATCAGGTTGGGTTCATGCATCCTGGCCTTGGGAAATCTAGCCTAACATGTTGAAAAGCATATAAACAAGGATTAATGTGTAGGAACTCTTAATTACTCTAAGGAAAACAATGATTAGATGCAGAAAAGAATTAGAACTAAAAATTACTCACTAATATTATCCAAGCAATAAGTGAAACAATGAAAGAAACATATACTCACAGAAATCCCTGAATAAAATCTTCAATCCTTGAAATAAATCTCAAAATATTAACTAAGCTAGGGTTTCTGGAAAATAAGAGGTAAAACCTGCTAATTCTCCGTCTCTATAACAATACTAAATCGGGTCTTTATACCCTACAATAATATCGAAAGTCAGCTGCACTAGGAGTCTTTTTAGGAAGAGAAAAGATTTTCAAATCTCGAAGACCGGATCGGTCCGGGTCTTAGGCGGACCGGTCTGCCCCCAAGGCGGATCGATTCTTTTTATTTTGGGGCGGACCGGTTCGGGGGCAGACGGTTCTTTTTATTTTTGCCTCCTTCGATTTGCATGTGATCCGGGGTCTTCTGGAGTTTGGCAAGGCGGACCGGTCTGTCTATTTGACTTTTTAGTTCCTCTTTGACTGCTCATAACTTTTGTTTCGGGATTCCGATTGGGGTGCCGTTTCTTCCTTTGTGCTCGTGAATGAGATGTCTTCAACTTCTCTTTAGGTACCTCATCCGAATTCCGTGTAGAAATTATGCTTTTGCCCTTGAGACCTTTCCTTCTTTCTTTCTTGATTCTACTGATTTCCTTCTTTCGTTTCTTAACATCAAATACCTGCAAAATCACTACAAAATACCAGAAACTCGCTGTACTCATTAGGATCAATCAGTAGCACAGTTATGAGATAAATCCAACTCAATTACGTTGTTCGAGGTGCTAAAAATAACTAAATCAAGGGATAAATTAGGAAGAATTTATGCCTAATCATAAGGCAAATTATTCTTCAATCTAATATGTACTACATCCCTTAGATTGAGAGAGTAAAGAGGGAGATATATTTCATTACTGAAAAAGTTCATTAATGTTGTTGTATTTTATCTAGTTAATTTTGATTTACAGTTGAACTTCATTGTACCTTAAAGGTTGGTAGCGCCTTTACATGCAAAGCGAAGGAAGGATTCTTAAACTTTGGTCATGATCACTTAATCAAGACAAGGATGTCTCATTGGTTGCGGTTACAACGTGCGATATATCCTTGTGAGATGATCGCTCCACCTTAGTGAGCAAGAAGACAATGAAATTTTCGAGTATCGTCTAGGTGTAGAGGTAGGCAGAGTCGAACTATGTACACAATCTTAATTTTTAAGTTTTCTCTTACTATCTTAATTCTCTTATTATTATTATTATTATTATTATTATTATTATTATTATTATTATTATTATTATTATTATTATTATTATTATTATTATTATTATTATTATTATTATTATTATTATTATTATTGTGATGGTATTACAAATAAATTTTTAATTTGACATTAATTATTAGGCCAGCATCAACAAACTGAGGAAACAATACTTGAGGACTCGAGATTCTTAGATATTTGATGTTATCTCAGGTACGGTGAGCATGAAGAAGTATTTATGCTCCACCTAATATCCTTTTTTCAGTAGTCCAGTAAATTATACATTTTTATATAAACCGTTAACATCGCAGGGTTGAAATTTGTCGATGTAAATCGAGTAATTTTTTAGTGCTATAATCATTATATGATCAATTGACATTAGAATAAGCCATTGTATATCACTTAATACATGGTCACTGTGTTTATAAAAATAAGAGACGATAAAAAAGGAAAATTTGTCAAAGCACACGATAGTAAATGGGGTATTATAACGAGTAGATTATGTTTACTATGTGTAACCACCGTTAAATTATTTTCAATGAGTCTTGACTAGTTCCCCAAATGCTATTTTTTGGCTTTATTTTAGTAAATTCATATTACATGAGATGTGGGAAGAGGGAACACTTGCTTATTTTCAAATTCATAATTTATTCATTTCTATTATATATTTAATATTCAATTATCGTTTTACTTTTTGTACAATTTTAAAAGCTATACTAAAATTCCACATTTGATATTGTAAAGAACTTATTTTTGTCGTTTTTTAGCCGAATCCACCCTTATGTTTTTTTGTTCTTATAATTTGGAAACATTGTTAGATATACGATCCTTAACCTCAATAGACATAGCTACCATCGATCGATGATTTTGGTTTCAAGAAGGGTAAACCACTATATCAAATCAAATATTATTATGAACAATTTGGTTAAATTCCATAAAAGTGAGAGTTTACATACAACTTAGTTATTTATTTTTACTTTTTTTGAAAGTTTGTACAACTATTTTTTATATCTCATGATAAATGCATATTATTTAATAAAAAATTTCCACTTAAAATCACATTTTTTATGATTTTATGCACATATAAGTTAATAGTCATGTATAATGCATAAGGCAATTTTTTTCCTTTATTATTGAATTTTAAACGTGAAAATTCTGAAATTCCTTTTATTATTTCCTAAGTACATTATTTTCTAAAGAATTATTTATTACTTAGTTATATCTTGTTGTTTATTTTCTTTTCGAGATTAAATGGTCATGTTTATTTATCTACTAATTATGTTTGGAAAATACCATTAGAAAGAGCAGTTTCATGAGAAGAAAATATTTTTTTTATATTCAATAGTTGATCTAATTATGAGTTTTAGCGTTACTTTTCGTTGTGTAAATACGAGTTTAGTTATCTTTACATAGTGCACACAAAAAGATATCCCCCTTTATTTTTTAATTTGAATTATGAAAATCTACAAAATTCTACTATCTAATATATGCTATTAATTTTAGGTAACATACTTACATTTCTTTCGACATTAAATCATCTATTATACATTGGAATTTCCACTTTAATTGTTATTCAGTTTTTGGTACAGTTCTTCAGAACAAATAAGATTGAGGTTTCATAAGGACAAATCTGAAAGTAGTACATTTTTAGTGTCATAGAAATAGGTTATGAGATGATATTAGTGTCATCGAAGTTAAATAATATAGATGTTATAATGTTTAGTGACTTTTATAATTTAGTCATTATGGAAAAATACGAGCCAAAATTAGTTTAATGCATTTTTCGTATTGCATGTTATTGTTCCTGTTATTCTTTTATCTATTCTATTATTTTTCATTTTTACCTCGTGTGGAGTATAAATAACGTCGTTACATATAACATTTTTAAAGTGATAAAGTATCCATACATAAATAATTTCAAATGGGGTACCTAGTAAAGACATTTAACCACTTATCTTGGATAATTTTTCGACTTTCCTTAAAACAACAAATTTCAAAATCCTTATCACTAATAGAAACAAGGTGAGCTTCCTTTCTATGATGGATCCTCTCTTTAAGTTTACATTAACATTTTATGTGAAATAAATAGAGTACCAATCATTTTTTCATAACATATGATTGGAATACCCGGTAAGAATGAGCATTTTCTCAATTACATACATGTAATGCCAACAAATTTTAAATTCAATTTTTTAAACATTCTTAGTTTTATAATTAATTTTCATGTTTGTTTTCTTAAATATAAGTTTAGGTGGCTTTTTAAAATTCTTGAACTTAATTTAGTGCGTTTTTGCACATCTCATTTTGTTTTTCCATTATCCCTTCGTATAGAGATTAAACAACCTTGTTACCTTAAAAGCATTCACACATAACAATTCTAACTCACTCGTACCCAGTTGTAATATAATATTTTATTTTTACACCAAATCACGTGGATTTGTTGCCGACACAAAATCCATATGTAAATAGAGATAACTTAATGTTTCATTACCTAAGGCCTTACCTAATGACATATGATAAGGCCTAATGAGTACATAAAACACGAACATTTCTAAGGAAAATATTTAATAATCTAAAAAATAGAAAAATCAATAATATGCTCGTTGGTTTTACATACGTAGAGTTAGTCCTCAATTCCCAAGTCTTTCAGGTTCAAGTGAAATGATTATAGCTATGATATGCTCACCAGTAACAAGTGATATTGCAGTTTAGTATTAGATATTAATTATAATTCTAAAATTAAAATAAAATCTACAATTATGTGGTCTTAGTAACAATCCAAAATTTGAAGAGTTTTATGGAATAATAAAAGGTGGATTGGGAAATATCAAGAGTTTTCTTTGATTGCTAAGAGAGAGAAAATCTTAATTCGGAGACTCTTGGGTCCTCTTCTACCTTTAAATAAGTTGTAGTCTCTCCTTCATTCTATACACTTTAGGCAATTTCGAAATTTATAGGGCAAGGGGGAGAAAACTCAATTCTCCATTCCAATATACTTTGAAAGGTTCAAGTCTATTCCAAATTCAGTATTAATTCAAGCAACATTGCTAAGTTATCGTCACACCCCGCTAAATTATGGCATCGACCGCCACCAAAACTAAGTCGGGCATGAGTAAATAAAATACCATTCTTAGCATGAGACAGATATGAGACATATAAAATTAATCCACAAGATAAATGATAATCAATCCCAAAAGATAAATCATCCAACTAAGCGATAAAAGATCCATCTCCATGTTAAACTCAAAGTAAATCCAATCTCAAATAATCTGAAACTGAATAATCTCCAACTGAATCCAGTGAAATAACTGAATAAAACCCATAACAACTTTGTAACCGAATGGCCCAATCAAAACCATGAACTGTGTTTCAAAGTAAATACGAAGGAATGTAAAACTAAACTAAATCAATACGCACAAGGTAGAGCAACTCCAACTGCACCTCCAAGCAAATCTTTAAATAATTCTATGCAGCTTCTACAAATTCTATTTCCTGAAAAGTTAGTCAACGCACGAGGTCAGAGCCCCGACCATGAATACACACTACTCCCCTCAAATAGGATCCTTGAATCCGGACAGTAGCATTTTACGAGATAAATATCACAATAGAATATTTTAATTAAATGAGATAAATATAAATCACTAACTACCCTCAGAAATTCACATTCCAAAAAGCACACCAATATAATTTTAAATCCCCAAGTTCCACAATGTAAATTTAATTTAATTAACCAAATTTATCATTATTCTCACTTTTTATTATGGCGGTTCTCCCGCCTCGGGTGGTAATTTCCACCAAAGTTTAACACTTCCCCTTGACAAAACGCCAGTCACATCCGTTTAAACTGTCGATCCCCTATAATTTGACAAGGTTCCACACATGACATGACATAAATCGTCAGTCGACCCTTTTAAACTGTCAGCCCTCGCACATTATGTCGCCACAAATTTTAATTCCCATTTTCATATTAGGCATTAATTCTCATTTTCTCAATTTTACAATTTACAAATTACAAATTACCCCACCCTTTTAATCGATGTGAGATCCTCAAAATACCCCTTAGTCCCATACTTAAAGGTCCGCAAGTACACATACGTCCTATCCTACACATATAGGATGAATCACCAATGCAAAACACGTCCCAGTATCATGCCTAGGCTAACAAAAAGACAATGTGACGTAAAAATCTGCCCCACCCCAAAATATAAAATCTCCACGAATTTACACTAACTAGTCCCATACCTAACAAGCATAAATTATAACCAAGGCCTACCCACTAGTCACATACCTAGTAAGCATCCTAAAAAAATAGGGTTGAGCAATATACTAACCAAAAGCCCCTCGTCCCGCGACGGAAAATGTGAATGAAATAAATTACACAATACACAATTCGTAAGAATAACATAACACTTAATTATAAAAGTCCCAATTCAATTTAATTCAATTAATAATACCGTCGCCGGTTTCAACATAATTATTTACGTTCAAAAATATTAAATTAATTAACATGCAACCATATTCAATACGGCATGGTCGTTCTCTTTTATTAGTCATCAAATTTTTATAAGAGTGAACGCGTCCCAATTAACCATATAAATAACCCCCATAAATTCTACATGAGAACCTACACCCAAAACTATAAAAAAACAAAAATCTAACCTACGCACCCACGGGTTTTAAAAAAGAATTCATATTAAAAAATTTCACAAAAACGGTCCCAAAATTTAATGTCCACTTTCTCTAATTAAGTTACTAATTGATTTTAATCAAAAATAAATGATTAAGGGTTTAGGCGACACTTAAAACGCATAATACTAAAGAAAAAGAATGGAGTATTCATGTCTAAATAAAAGTTGATTTAGAAATCTGATCGTGAATGTGTATTCCTCTCAGAAAAATTGATGAATATTCGTTCTTGACGTGTCTTGAGAAAACCTGGTTAATCTTGACAAAACTTGAGTTGAAAGTTATGTTGAATGGGGACGGTCGGATGGAACTGCTGTGAAAAATTCAGCTTAATCGGACGATCGAATTTTTAAAAATATTATTTTTATCTTCCTTAACTCGGATCCTCCCCCGATTTTTCATACAAAAAGTTATAATTTCCAAATTTTAATCCCGATTTAAATTCCACTTAAAACCTTATTTTTATATATAAAAACCCAACATATTTAATTACTAAGAATAATTAAATCCAAAATTTAATTTTATTTTTCTCAATTAATTAATTTAATTAACTATTAAAAACACGGGTTGTTACAGTTATAGAACAAGACATGAAGCGATATGGACAAAGATATATGTCCTTATAATCTATTTTGAAGACAAATTTGGATGTGAACTCATATGAGATTAAATGTCCTTATTAATGTGCATGACTTGTTATAACTGATTATAAATTAGTGTCCATGCCTTATAGAATTATAACACCCCGCGCATTTTGGCATGCGAGGTGGCCAGCCACCACCGCCGCCAAACTACGTCGGGCGTCACTAAATAAGTTATCATTCTTAGCATGTGACATATATATGAGACATATCAAAAAAATTCCGCAAGATAATAATCAAATTTATCCAACAATATAACCATTCATGCAGTATTGAAATCCATCACCATGCTAATCTCAAAAATAAATCCAACTCCAAATAATTATAATACTCCATATTTTTGAAAGATTTTATTTTAAATTATGGGATTAATTAATTTAAATGGGGAAATTTATTTATAATTAATTCGGATTTAATTAAATAATTACTAGCGTGATGAGAGTTAGTATTTATTGGTGAGAATTATGTAAAATATTAGTTAGTGAGTAAAGTAATATATGATTATGAAAATATTAAAGTTGTCGTGAGTGAAAAATACGATAGTTATGGAAATTAAGTTAGGACGTGCGTGTAAGTCTTGTCTGAATTTAATTAATGAAAATAAAAGAAAATTATTTATAAGTCACTCAAATGGTCATTTCGATTACGCCATTATGTCCAAAAGGATCGAGATAGTCAAAAAAGTCTACTCAGGGGTTTAGTTTGGGTTCCGGGGAAGTTTTAGGTCGAGCTGGCATCCTAGGAGGGCGTTTTGGTAAAATGTATTTTTGGAGTAAAATAAAGGACGAAAATTAGAGAAATAAAACGTCTCCTATGTGGGTTAGAATAGGTTATCAGCCGTGAGAAACGGTGAGACTTAGAGAGAGACCAAAAAAAGGGAGAAGAAGAAGAAGAAGAGAAGTTCTAGGGAAAAGACACCACGAGTGCACCTTTTCCACCACCGAGACCACCATCGCGTAGATCAGAGAACGAGGGTCGCAACCACACCAACAACACCAAAGGATCAGACCATCCTTCCTAAAGCAAGTGTTTAAATCCTAATTTTTTTAGCAATAAATATGTTCATGTTAGTGTAGGTATTGAACCCCCTTGAATTAAATATAAATTAATGAAACATTTATAATTAAAGGATATATTAGGATTGATTTGACATAGAGATTAATTGTTCATGTAGTGAGTAGAATAATCTCGAATTTATGATGATTATTGATGATTAAATCTGGGATTAGAAGGTATAATTTGAAAGTTTATGAATTAGGGTTTTGTGAATTTGAATTTTGGGGTTTTGGAATTAAGGGTTAATTATTCAAGATTTAATGCTTTTAGGATATTAGAAATTGTTCCTTCTTGTGGAAATATAGATTGGAATTGACTGTGGAAAATTTGGGACTGAACAGTAGAGGTTTTTAGGGTGTTAATGGACGGAAAATGCAACAGTTAGAGGTTGGGGACGAAACAGTGTATTCTCGTTCAAATGACATTGGGTCTCGCTCGAACGAAGAATCCCTGTCACATGATGACATCATTCTAATGAGTTCCTATCTCGTTCAAAGGAGATAGCTTCTAGTTCGAACGACATTCTAATTTCTGTAAAATTTCTTCTGTTTCAAATCTGGGTGGCATGTTCATTTAAGAGTGATGATTAGCAATATGAATTGGATTTCAGGGTAGTGCATGATTATTGGGAAATAAATTGGGTATAATACGTTATGATAATTGGAGCGACGAGCTATCCCCAAAAATTACGAGCAAGTGAGTATTCGCAATTTAGTAAGTAGAATGCAAGTAGTAACAAGAGTAATACTACATATAATTTAAATACTTGAATTTTGAGTATACCTAATGAACTTTATAGGTTATGTGAATGCCTATAGTGATATTTATTGTGTGTATGACATACCTACCATACTTGCTATCACGGAAGGTTTTAAAAAGGGGGACAGTCCTATCTTGAGGAGCCTTCGGGAGGATATTTGACTTGTGACTTAGAGCATGAAACCTAAGTACGGGCTATCTATGAGAATGATAGTGATGACGGTCATATGGGTGCGTAGGTATGTGTGTAGCCCATAGGCTTGGAACTATATTTGCCTCCAATATGTTTTTCAGTGCGAGATGTACCGGGACTTGATAGTAAAGTATGAGGGAACAATAGCAAAGTCTAGAGGTTCCTTTCTAGTATATATATATATATATATATATATATATATATATATATATATATATATATATATATATATATATATATATATATATATATATATATATATATATATACCTGTAATGTTACTTACAGTGTGATAGTATGTGGATAAGAAATATAATGAAAATTCTTGAATAACATAAGTTTATGAATACTTAACTTGATTTATGAATAATTCCCAAATTGAGATAATAGTTGTAAAAACGTTTAACATGGTATTGCGTGGGAAATACGGGTTGGTTTGCTGGTAGTAATTGGAAGGATTATGTTTTTATTCTAGTTAGGTGTAATAGAATAATTAGAATGGGCTTAGAGGTGTGTTAGGGGTGCACATTAGTTGAGAGGTGAGAATCTCAAGTGAGTGCTCGAAAAGCTAACATGCAGATAATATTTTTCTTTACTACAATTTTTAAGTACTTGCTAAAAAAATTTAAACACTTTACACTTGGGATCTGAGCCTTTTATTGAAAATCTCTTTCCTTTTGTCAAATTATTTAGGTGCCCAGCCACAGGGACACCAAGCATAGGAGTTCCATTCATTTGACATGTTGTAGTTGATGTGGAAGTTACAGGTCCTCAGTAGTAAACGCCTCCATGATTATCATTTATTCATCTTGAGTTATTTACTTAAGTTAGGGCATGTTGCCCCTTTTCTATTTAGACATTCAGAGATTGTGGATTTAGTCATTTTACTCCTTTCAATTGTTGGATTATTGTATTTAGTATTTAGGCTGGAGGTGTTCACTCCAGTTACATTTATTATTCCATTTATTTTATTTCATATGAGATTGTTTTGAATGGTGAACGTTTAGTTATTCGTTAATTTGGTTTATATTAATTAAAAGATAAAATTTTAACATCAACCCTTTTAAATATTAGGTGGTTAGTGTCAATAATAAAGTTTGCGATAGTGATGCACATTATAAACCAACTGGATATTCTAATTTAATTTAATAAAGGACTGGTCACCCGGTATTTAATTAGGCAGGGTGTCCAAGGTGGTATCAGAGCATCAGGTTCTAGAGTCCTTAGGATCTATGCAGCATTTCACGTTCAGCTTAGCGTTCTTTGTTATAGAGCCTTATAATAGGATTTTTGTATTCCTCTACGTATGCGACTTACGTTCTCCTGCTATTAAATTTAGTGATATGATTCATATGCGAGTTCAGGGGGTCTTCATACACCGAACAATATAGGACGACCAACAAGGGCTGTTAGAAGGACAACAGGAGGAAAGTCTTAGCAGAAGCCATGGAATATTCTGGGAATGGTGATCGTGATGGAAGTCACCATAATTATTATTCCGGTGGATGACAATGGGATAATCACTTGAGGGTAGTAGCTTTCCCCAACATTGTCATAGATAACGATGGTATAATCTCATACTCACCCCACGTAGTAAGTAGGGGGAAGGCAGAGGGACTCTTTTTGAAAAGTCACGTGTAAGAATTTCAGGAAAAGAGGAAGTGTGATTGGTCAATGAAAGTAAAATCAAAAGGCAATTGTGTAAGGTAGAGTGAAACGACGCTCAAGATTAAATTTCAAGTGAAATTATTTTTTCTCAGAGGAGCAGCGTAGTAATGATGGGAGTCAGCCACTAGAACCATGGAGATAAATTAATAACAAGAGATTTAGGTGCGATTTGATCGTAAGATCTTCATTCTATTGTTCGTATAGAGATGTGAATTCAGTTTTGAAATTATTCATAAGTGGGCAAGATAGAGACCAATCATGAGGGAGTTAACCTGTTCAGAAAACTTAGCACCGACGAAGGTGGTATAGAGAATATCAAAGGGTCCGTAAGTTGATAATGGACCCATAATGAGATTTTACAAGCGTCGATGAGGAATCTGATTAGGATGACTAGTGCCGATCTCATCAAAGTCATACATTTACAAGTTGATATCAACGCTTCCATGAGAAGGGAGCCAAAAGGGTTGGAGAATCTAATTGAAGAGAAAGATTGGATTTGATGGTGATAGTGAAGTGCCACGGGAGGGCATACCCAGCACTGAACCCATTTAAATGATTTGGATCAATCGAACTCCTACCAAATGATAATGGATTCAGTCAGGTCTGTCGAGACCGATAACGAGTTCTATAGGGTCATTGGGATCCAAGGAAGAATGGGGTAGTAATCGAGGCCAAAACTACCTGGTCCGAGAGAAGGATACCCCGACTTGGCCAGTGAGGCCAGAGAAAAAGGAATGGCACTGAAGCGTGTCCTATGTGTGGAGATTAGAACCACTTATATTGAATTTGTTCACAACGAATAAGTGAGACCAGTCAGACTGGGAACGTAAATGGGAATGGTGCCAGTGAGGCCAATAAAGGGAACACGATTTCTTGTGAGGAAATTGAACCAAGAGATTTATATTTCAGAGGTTGCCAAACTGATAATAGTGGGTTCAGTTAGGACCAACAAGGTGCTAAATAGCAATAACTTCCCATTCCTCAGGGTCATTAGGGCCAAGGGACTAATGGGGGGCTAGCAGGGCCAAAGTCAGGAGAGTTTTTCTGCCAGTTATTACAATTGTGGAAAAAGGGAGCACGCCAAGGTGGCTTGCCAAAGCAAGGAATGGGGAAACTACAGGATGAGATCCTGGATATAAAACTATTATAGTGAGTCATGGGTCAGTTTCGGTACAAGAGTGATGCTCAGGGACCGATAAGGCAAGGTAGATTAAAAATGGAGATAAACTCTTTGTTTTATCCCTATGAGAATGGGATTAGGATTGGGTGACATGGGGGTGTCAAAATATAGGATTGCTAACACTAAAACTCAAGTGTTATTCGGGTTTAGTGGGTGCACTAGCGGTATCAGCCTTAATATGTATATAATACCCGTTGGGTAGAGGGACTTTTATATCACTTTCCGGGAGGAGCAGGTGTAGACACTAAGAGAAAATTGTATATTATGTAATGATGTTTGCTCCTTTAAGTGTTATGAGAGGAGAACGTATTTTTATTATGTCGTCTAGTGACTGGATACCGAGGATTTTAACGGTAGCAAATTATGTGATAAGACTATCGTAATCGTTATTTTGGGGAAATTTATATTATTTTTGCGAGGTATCACCTAAAAGAGGGTTGAACCTATAAGTGTATATGTTAAAAATAGTGTGTAGTAGACTTCGGTGTGAATGTTATCTAGTTATATTTGATCCCAATGAGTAGGGACATTTACTGATGTGATTCAGGGTATACTCTTATCGAACATAGAGATATAGCTCGTGATTTATTTGCACTAAGAAACTAGTGATAGTATATGTGGACTTTTGTTAAAAAAAAGTGGATGAGTATACTATTATTTCACGAGTCAGGGATTTGAGGGTACGTGCTATGGACTGAGGGCTTAATGGATCTCGATGATCGACAATGTTAGAAGGTAGTGTATCAGGGGGGTTCCTTCTTTGGATTTCGTTTAGCGAGACATACCACGCATGAAACTAATGATCATTGGGAGTTGATGGAAGTTTGGTCTTAAGTATATGAGTTTAGTACCCTAGTTATTGTACGTATATGTAATTATAACTGAGAGTTAATAGTTATATTATGGTCTGAGGTCCGTAAGGCCGTATAGCGTGGATGCGAGAAACATTACGAAATATTTACACCACAAAAATATCGGTGAGGCAACCTAGAGAATAATTAAGTCTCAATTAGTAGGTTGATTGAGTATAAGCTTGTTGTAAATTCATGCTAAGTACGTAAAACTTAATCTAGCACAAGTCTATTGCGTTTAGTGATATTGTGCAGCAATGCATGGGATATAGGGTGTATGGGCTCCCTAGCTAGTTGAGATTGGCAGTATCACTCACGAGGAGTAAACGAGGAAATTTATCAAATAAACGTAGATGCATGAGAAAATTAGAATTGAGATAAAATGGGACAAAGAGAATGTAGTGGCATTGAGAGCGAGGTGAGTCACCAAAAAACAACGAATAGACGAAAAGGAGTGATTATAGTGCTGAAAAGTACACGAAATATAATTTTAGATTTTCAAGAATAATCAGGAGCTACTCTATACAGAAGGGTAATATGTCGGGAGTTACGTCAGAACTAGTTGAAGGCATAAAAGTTTGACGATAATAGTCGGGTATGGTTACAGACATCTTCCATGAATGGAATGATCACTAGTTTGAATGGTGGAGTATGGACACTCGGATTAAAGTGTACCATTAGTGAAAAGGTAGTGGATACAAAGTAATGTTCCAAACCTTAGAAAGATGTGAAAATATAGGTGTAATAAGAGCAGATGAATAAGGGAGTTGACACATGGGGGTGTTAGGGTTTTCCCCAGTAGAGGGAATACGTTAGCCGTGAGTAGAGAGGCTCGTAATAGTGATAAAAAGGGAAAGAAATCGCAAGGTGTTGTGAAGGCACCAAGGTGAATGGATGCGTTAAACGATGGAACATTTTATAATGTGGTGACTAAAGCGAATTAGTCACTAGATGGGACAATATGGGATGACCGTTGGACTGAAGGATGTCGTCAATAGAGATATAGTGGAAATAACAAAACAACATCGTCGAGGTAGCGAGATTTCTTGGGGTGCCACTTGATGTCGAGTCCGACATGGAATAAAATTTCATGAATCACTTTTGACAAAATTCCCAGGAGATCATAGGTATGGAGTTGCGATTACGTATGGCCTATCACTCGCAGACTAATGGGCAGATCGAAAGGATGAATCGGATGTTAGGGGATATGTTACGGATACGTGTCCTTGATTTTAGGGGAGGTTGGAAGTAGTACCTTTCACTAGTGGAGTTCGCGTACAACAGCTCCTATCAGTTTACTATTGGCATGGATCCATTTGAGGTCTTATCGTTCTCCTTCTTATTGACTAGAGGTGGGGGACAGCAAGCTATTCATGACAGAGTTGATTTAGGACACTACGGCCAGGATTGAGATAGTTCGGGGTCGTATACAGGTAGCTCAGGATGGGCAGAAGAACTACACCAATGCCATGTGACACTTTAGAGAGTTTGATGTGGGGGATCAGATACTATTGCGAGTATCTCTTATGAAGAGGATAATGCAGTTTGGGAAAAAAGGGAAGTTGGCGCCAAGGTACGTAGGGTCATTCCCTATTATTGAGCGGATTAGGCTAGCAGCTTACAGACTTGGGTTACTAGATCACTTCCATAGGATTCATGACCTGTTCCATATTTCTTCGCTGAGGAGATATCTTCGGGATGACTTGGCCCACACTCATATTGCTTTAGAGGAGAGTGACCTACAATCCAATAGCTCCTACGAGGAGGGGCCAGTTGCTATCTTAAACTGTAGCGAGAGGAAATTGAGATCAAATGTAGTGCTATTAGTACGTGTTCAGTGACGGCATCATAATGTCGAGGAGTCTACTTGGGAGAGCGAGGATGAGATGTGCGACAAATATCCAGAGTTGTTCCTACGAGGTATACCTTTATTTTTACTCTTTTCGGAATTTCGAACAAATTTCCATTATTAGGGGGAGTATGTAATACCTCGTATGTTTGAAAGATTTTATTTTATTTATGGGATTATCTAATTTAAATGGGGAAATTTATTTATAATTAATCTGAATTTAATTAAATAATTACTAGCGTGATGAGAGTTAGTATTTATTGGTGAGAATTATGTTGAATATTACTTAGTGAGTAAAGTAATATATGACTCTGAAAATATTAAAGTTGTCGTGAGTGAAACATACGACAGTTATGGAAATTAAGTTGGGACGCGTGTGTCAGTCGTGTCGGAATTTAATTAATGAAAATAAAAGAAAATTATTTATAAGTCACTCAAATGGTCATTTCGAGTGCGCCAATGTGTTTGGAAGGGTCAAGATAGTTAGAAACATCTACCCGGGGGTTTAGTTTGGGTTCTGGGGCAGTTTTAGGCCGAACTAACATCCCGGGAGGGTGTTTTGGTAATTTATATTTTTAGAGTAAAATAAAGGACGAAAATTAGAGAAATAAAGGTCTACTATGTGGGTTAGAATAGTTTATCAGGCGTGAGAAACAATGAGACACAGAGAGAGACCAAAAAGGGGGAGAAAAGGAAGAGAAGTTCTAGGGAAGAGCCACCACGAGTGCACCTTTTCCACCACCGAGACCAACATCATGTAGATCAGAGAACCAGGGTCACAACCCTACCAACAACACCAAAGTATCGGGCCATCCTTCGTAAGGCAAGTGTAAATCTTGCTTTTTTTAGCATTAAATATATTCATGTTAGTGTAGCTAGTGACACTACACCAAAACTGGCGATTGGTCACGGCCAAAATCCCTGACCAAAACTGTGGGTCGCGGACTTGGGCCGTGACCATTTCTGGCGTGACCATTTTCGTGGGTCGCGGCCCAAGTTCGTGACCATTTTTTGGTCACGGCCAAGAGGGGTCACGGCAGATGGTCGCGGACTTTGACCGTGACCCATGCCGTGACGGGTCGCGGCCTTAATCCGTGACCCATAACCGTGACAAATTGGTCGCGGCCATTGGCCGCGACCCATGTGCGTGACAAAAAAAAAAATTGAAAAAATTGGTCGCGGCCCTTGTCCATGACCCATAACCTTGACAAATTGGTCGCGGTCATCCGCGACCCATGTGCGTGACAAAAAAAAATTAAAAAAATTGGTCGCGGCCCTAGTCCGCAACCCATTACCGTGACAAAAAATAAAAAAAATGGTCGCGGACTTTGGCCGCGACCATTTTTAAGCGCGACAAAAAAAAATAAAAATGGTCATGGGCAAAGTCCATGACCATATTTATCTATAATTTAAAAAAATGCATTTTTTTGTCCAATCCTAAAATAGGGGTTCCTGTGAGTGCATCGTCGGTTGCTACGAGGTGTTACAAATATTTATTATAAGCAAAACAATAAAAAAAAAATCACAAATTGCGAATTGAGAATGTTGTTAATAAACAAATATATATACAAAGTTAAAAATATTACACGTCTTAATAATTCACAGACCAAAAAAAAATTGGGCAAAGTTTCCTCTATTTTCTTAACATTCCAAAACCTGTAAATGAAAAACCTGCTTATTATAAAGCCCGCACGGCTATAAAATTCAACAATCAAATTATAAAAGCCCGCACGGCCATAAAACTAAACAATAAAAGCCTGCACGGCTATAACACATAAAAAACATTATCCTGAATGTCCACAACATATAAATAATCATCATGTTGTAAACCATTGCCTCCTTCATTTGATCCACATGCAAAAATCCTACAAATGATAGGATACAAAAAACAAAAATATCAGTAACCAAGTAGTTTTACAAAAAAATTAATCAAGCTGAAAAATTGCATATATGAGTTAAAATTATCAGTAACCAAGTAGAAATATGAAAATTAAGTATATAAATAAGCAAATTATCGTCGTACTCTCAAACCGGGAGACCCGCGGCTGCGGGGTCGGTTCCTACGAGTTACGTTGGTCCCGTGGGAGGCGTTGGTGCCACCCACGGGGCCGTTCGAGGGCTGTTTCGAGTTGTCACCCTCTAACGCCATGTTTTGCTTAAGTGTAGAAATACGCAAATTACCGTCGTACTCTCAAACCGGGAGACCCGCGGCTGCGGGGTCGGTTCCTACGAGTTACGTTGGTCCCGTGGGAGGCATTGGTGCCACCCACGGGGCCGTTCGGGGGCAGTTTCGAGTTCTCACCCTCTAACGCCATGTTTTCAAGCCTAAGTGTGGAAATAAGAAAATTATCATCGTACTATCAAACCGGGAGACCCGCGGCTGCGGGGTCGGTTCCTACGAGTTACGTTGGTCCCGTGGGAGGCGTTGATGCCACCCACGGGGCCGTTCGGGGGCTGTTTCGAGTTCTCACCCTCTAACGCCATGTTTTCAAGCCTAAGTGTGGAAATAAGCAAACTACCGTCGTACTCTCAAACCGGGAGACCCGCGGCTGTGGGGTCGGTTCCTACGAGTTACGTTGGTCCCGTGGGAAGCGTTGGTGCCACCCACGGGGCCGTTCGGGTGCTGTTTCGAGTTTTCACCCTCTAACGCCATGTTTTGCTTAAGTGTAGAAATATGCAAATTACCGTCGTACTCTCAAACCGGGAGACCCGCGGCTGCGGGGTCGGTTCCTACGAGTTACGTTGGTCCCGTGGGAGGCGTTGGTGCCACCCACGGGGCCGTTCGGGGGCTGTTTCGAGTTCTCACCCTCTAACGCCATGTTTTTAAGCCTAAGTGTGGAAATAAGCAAACTACCATCGTACTCTCAAACCGGGAGACCCGCGGCTGCGGGGTCCGTTCCCACGAGTTACGTTGGTCCCGTGGGAGGCGTTGGTGCCACCCACGGGGACGTTCGGGGGCTGTTTCGAGTTCTCACCCTCTAACGCCATATTTTCAAGCCTAAGTGTGGGAATAAGAAAATTATCGTCGTACTCTCAAACCGGGAGACCCGCGGCTGCGGGGTCCGTTCCCACGAGTTACGTTGGTCCCGTGGGAGGTGTTGGTGCCACCCACGGGGCCGTTTCGGGGCTGTTTCGAGTTTTCACCCTCTAACGCCATATTTTGCTTAAGTGTAGAAATACGCAAATTACCATCGTACTCTCAAACCGGGAGACCCGCGGGTGTGGGGTCGGTTCCTACGAGTTACGTTGGTCCCGTGGGAGGCGTTGGTGCCACCCATGGGGCCGGTTGGGGGCTGTTTCGAGTTCTCACCCTCTAACGCCATGTTTTTAAGCCTAAGTGTGGAAATAAGCAAATTATCGTCGTACTCTCAAACCGGGAGACCCGCGGCTGCGGGGTCCGTTCCTACGAGTTACGTTGGTCCCGTGGGAGGCGTTGGTGCCACCCATGGGGCCGTTCGGGGGCTGTTTAGAGTTCTCACCCTCTAACGCCTTGTTTTCAAGCCTAAGTGTGGAAATAAGCAAACTACCGTCGTACTCTCAAACCGGGAGACCCGCGGCTGCGGGGTCCGTTCCCACGAGTTACGTTGGTCCCGTGGGAGGTGTTGGTGCCACCCACGGGGCCGTTCGGGGGCTGTTTCGAGTTCTCACCCTCTAACGCCATGTTTTGCTTAAGTGTAGAAATACGCAAATTACCGTCGTACTCTCAAACTGGGACACCCGCGGCTGCGGGGTCAGTTCCTACGAGTTACGTTGGTCCCGTGGGAGGCGTTGGTGCCACCCACGGGGCCGTTCGGGGGCTGTTTCGAGTTCTCACCCTCTAACGCCATGTTTTTAAGCCTAAGTGTGGAAATAAGCAAATTATCGTCGTACTCTCAAATCGGGAGACCCGCGGCTGCGGGGTCGGTTCCTACGAGTTACGTTGGTCCCGTGGGAGGTGTTGGTGCCACCCACGGGGCCGTTCGGGGGTTGTTTCGAGTTCTCACCCTCTAACGCCATGTTTTCAAGCCTAAGTGTGGAAATAAGCAAATTATCGTCGTACTCTCAAACCGGGAGACCCGCAGCTGTGGGGTCGGTTCCTACGAGTTACGTTGGTCCCGTGGGAGGCGTTGGTGCCACCCACGGGGCCGTTCGGGGGCTGTTTCGAGTTTTCACCCTCCAACGCCATGTTTTCAAGCCTAAGTGTGGAAATAAGCAAACTACCATCGTACTCTCAAATCGGGAGACCCGCGGCTGCGGGGTCCGTTCCCACGAGTTACGTTGGTCCCGTGGGAGGTGTTGGTGCCACCCACGGGGCCGTTCGGGGGCTGTTTCGAGTTTTCACCCTCAAACGCCATGTTTTTAAGCCTAGGTCTATAAATATGCAAATTATCGTCGTACTCTACAACCGGGAGTCCCGCGGCTGCGGGGTCAGTTCCTACGAGTTACATTGGTCCCGTGGGAGGTGTTGGTGGCACCCACGGGGTCGTTCGGGGGCTGTTTGGAGTTCCCACCCTCTAACGCCATGTTTTTAAGCCTAAGTCTAGAAATATACAAATTATCGTCGTATTCTAAAATCGGGAGTCCCGTGGCTACGGGGTCAGTTCCTACGAGTTACATTGGTCCCGTGGGAGGTGTTGATGCCTCTCACGGGGCCGTTCGAGATCTGTTTCCAATTTTCACCCTCTAACGCCTTGTTTTTAAGCTTAAGGCCTCATATTTTAAAATTATCATCGTATTCTCAAATCGAGAGTCCCGTGATTACGCAGTCTATTCCTATATGTTACATTGGTCCCGTGAGAGGTGTTGGTGCCTCTCACGGGTCCGTACGAGGGTTGTTTCGTGTTTTTGCTATCTAACGCCTTGCTTTTAAGCTTAAGTCCTAATATTTTTTTAATTATCGTCGTATTCTCAAACCGGGGGTCCCGTGATCTCGCGGTCAGTTCGTACGAGATTCATTGGTCCCGTGTGAGGTGTTGGTGCCATGTTTTTAAGTTTAAGTCTCGACATTTGCAAGTTATCCTATCATCGTATTCTGAAATCGGAAGTTTAAAATATTTTCAACATATTATCCAACAGTGAAACCAATCATTATCCCGTACTCCTTCTAATTATCCCATACTCCTTCTAAAATACTATCCAACAACATTCCAACAACCAATAATTATCCAACAGCCAAACCAAACAAAACCAATAACTATCCCGTACTCCTTCTGTCATCTAAAAGATTTAATAGAAAATGCATATCAATTATATAACTACTTTAGTTAATGTACAGAGTACCTGGTGTGTAATGAAGTACTGGTATGTAATGAAGAACTGGTATCCAATTGGTTAGATCTACAATACGTAAACAATGTGTTATGAAACTATAACTTGAAACAGCCACCGAACGGCCAATATAACTCGTATGCACTTGAATCATTGAGCCAATATAACTCTTATACACTTAAATCATTTCTAGGGTAATGAGCCATAGAAACTAAATGAACAAAAACAACATAAATTGTTTGAGCTGAAAAATAGTGAATGAATTGAATAAATTATATTCTTTTTGCCAAAAAGCAAACCATGAACTGAATAAAGTTAGCAAGGCTAAAAGATCAAACCATTTTTCACACCAAATGTAAAATTCATACATTCTGAATAAATAATAAATGAAATATCAATGTTGGCAGTGATGCCAGCGAGAAACAAATGATTGTAGATTAGAACCCAAACTCGGATACAAAAAAATAAAAAATTCGATACCTCTCAAATACGGAGAAAGCCAAATCAAACTGTTTGAGCGAGAGGACACCAAGGGTGTACACCTACAAAATAGAACTAATTAGAAGAAAAATACACATTCCAAACACAAAAAACTACTCCAATAATCTAGATACAAAAAATGATTAAAGATACCTCAAGGCAAAGAGAAAACCCCCAAAATTATCAAAATCTAGTAAAAACATTACAAAAAAGGCGTAAATACAAACTTATCAATAATTGTAGGGGCTTGATTGATGAATGAGGCTTATATATGAACATCGCACCTCGTTTTTTTTTTGTTTTCCTCCATCGCACCTGCTACCCACGAATGCTACCCACCGCACCTAGAATAGGAAATGTTAGCTTGCAAACATCTAAGAAAGGCTTGGTCAATATATTCCCTTGATCTCCAAAGAAGAGATGAACACAGTTTTCTTCATTTTCACAATTTCTACAAAATCAGAAATATCAAAAATGTTAATTTTCAGTTATTATGGAGATGAATATAAAATTAGGCGAGACACTATTTACTCGACAAGTCCATAAGAAGAATCATAGTTAACAACAAATTATATATCAACATGATAATTGAGATTCAAAACCAAAATTATTTCAGAAGAAAATGGTATATGATAATGAGAGTAACATTTAGTTGAAGCGACATACTTTGTTTCATCTCCTTTATTATCATCCCTCCTTTTTTCCGGGCAATTCTTTTTAATGTGGCTCTTCTTGTGGCATCTAAACCTCTCAACATTGTGATGGCCTCAAGATTGAGACTTATTGGTGCCCTAACCTTTGACACCTCGTGACCTTCACCTTTAACTAATATTACTAACCATGGCTACCAAGCCTTTGCCTTGAGAAAATGTGCTCCCAACACTATTTCCATTATTCTTCTTCATGGTCACATGATGTCTTGCACAACCTCGTCGAAATTGAGGGTTATCTTCCCAAATAGGGGAGTGGTGTGCTCATCCGAATTTGGAAATTATACAAGCAACAAGGCTCTATCTTCTTCACAAAATTAAAGTTCTCAATCATTGATCAAAGGACTAAAAATATTCATATGTTTCATTACATGTCCTCCATCCTTCATTTCTAGTTTGATAATATTATTCTAAAGGGAAAGTGTAAGCAACAAAGATTTTCCCAAATATATCGCTTATAACTCTCCCCGAATGCCCTTGGTCATGGTGTCTGATATCACATGGTTCAAAAATTTATACGTGACATAAATCTCAAGAGTAGAGATTTCCCTTCATCAATGTCAAGCCAGACGGAATTAGTCACCCCGCGTGGTCGATTCTCTATCCCCAACAAGCATTTTTCAACCTTGTTGATTTGTCGGAGTGTAGAGTGAGAGAAGCTTAAAAATATTTTGCATAATCAAAAGGTGGTCAACATGGGTAGTATTGGTATTTACAAATTCTTATTTAAAATTTAAGTATTGACTAACAGATTTTCATGAATAAAGGAGGTTTATTGATAATTTATTAAAACTAGGTGAATGCCTTTTTTATATCATCTTCTTATGCTTCCAAGAAATTTCGAAAAAGTGAATTTTTTATGTTTTTTCATTATTAGAACCTAGCATGGTAATAATGGGAGGTACTTAAAATTAAACTATGTACATTAAGGGAGCAGCAAATTACAAGTTTGGAAGGTTGAACAAACTCAAATGTAGATTCATCCTTCATAGATATCACCGCATCAGTTGTGCTCTTCCCAATTTGTAAACCAAAAGCTCCAAAACGAGGCTTCACGAGCTGAAATAATATAGAAAAATCCCTTATACATCTACTTTACTATTAAATAAAATTATATTACCAAATGAATCAAGGCTTGGGAGCTGTGATGAAGAAAGCCTAGAATGAGAAAAGGGGGTAATAATAAATAAAATGTAAGAAATAGAAAAGGAGAAAATGGGAGGGACCGTGTTGTTGGGGATGGCGGCCGTCCTTGCCCCATACGATGCCGCGGGTGGAGTCCATATACTGTTGGACGAGGTGGCGACACTTTTGAAGAAAACCTTACCAGTTTTGATTGGAACTATGTCGTCCATAGTTAAAGGCTCAATAGCATTAAACCTCCATAGCATTAAACCTCCATACAGATTGGGGAAGAAATCTCCATGAATGCTACCAGCATTTGGGGAAGAAACCCATCGCACCTTCAACCCACCGCACCTTCAACCCACCGCACTTGTTACCCACCGTTTCTTACTCCATACGCAACTTCTCCATAACTAATCCCGACCTAGTACCAACGTTTTGGGAAGAAAAAAAAAAGAAATGAGCGGGGAAATGAAAAAGATGAGGCGCTTGAAGTTGTTTTAGGATTCACACTGGTCACGGCCTAGAGTCGTGACCCACCCACCGCGACCCATTAATGAAGCTAAGTGGGATGTGTACTGCCTATTGGTCACGGCCCATAGCCGTGACCCTCAATCTGTGATGCGCGACCCTTTTTATCAACACTAGTGCTTGAATCAGGGATGGTCATGGCCCATAGCCGTGACCCACACCCAGAAATGGTCACGGCCCTAAGTCGTGACCCTCAATGTGTGTAATTTCTTCTTTGTCATGCCATGGGTCACGGACTTGGGCCGTGACCCATCCGCGACCAAGCTTGGAGGGAATTTTGGTGCGAGTTTGGCGCCAAGATGGTCACGACCTGATCACGGCCCAAATCCGCGACCACAGTGGTCGCGGACTTGGGCCGTGACCACTTCCAGATCATAGATAATTTAGTGTGATAATAAACATGGTCACGCCAAATATTGAGTGGGTCATGGCCCAAGTCCGCGACCAGCTGGTCGCGGACTTGGGCCGTGACCCACTGGGCGTGACCATTCGCAGGATTTGGTGTAGTGTGAACCCCCTTGAATTACATATAAATTGATGAAAAATTTATGATTAAAGGATATATTAGGACTGATTTGACATGAAGATTAATTGTTCATGTAGTGAGTAGAATAACCTCGAATTTATGATGATTATTGATGATTAAATTTTGGATTAGAAGGTTTAATTTGAAAGTTTATGAATTAGGGTCCTATGAATCTGAATTTGGGGATTTTGGAATTAAGGGTTAATTATTCAAGATTTAATGCTTTTAGGATATTAAAAATCATTCCTTCTTGTGAAAATATAGATTGGATTTGACTGGGGAAATTTGGCACTAAACTGTAGAGGTTTTTAGGGTGTTAATGCATGAAAAATGCATCAGTTAGAGGTTGGGGATGAAACAGTGTATTCTCTTCAAACGAGATTGGGTCTCGCTCGAATGAAGAATCCTTATCGCGTGATGATGTCATTCTAACGACGTCTATCTCGTTCAAACGAGATAACTTCTGGTTCAAACGACTTTCTAATTTCTGGAAAATTTCTTCAGTTTCAAATATGGGTGGCATATTCATCTAAGAGTGATGATTAGCAGTATGAACTAGATTTTAGGGTAGTGTAGGATTATTGAGAAATAAATGGGGTATAATATGTTAATATTGGAGCGACGAGCTATCCCTAAAAATTACGAGCGAGAGAGTATTAGCAATTTAGTAAGTAGACTGCAAGTAGTAACAAGAGTAATACTACGCATAATTTGAATATTTGGATTGTGTAAATACCTAATGAACTTGATAGGTTGCGTGAATGCCTATAGTGATATTTATTGTGTGTATGACATACCTACCATACTTGCTATCACGGGAGGTTTTACAAAGGGGGATAGTCCTATCTTGAGGAGCCTTCGGGGAGATATTTGACTTGTGCCTCAGAGCATGGAACCTAGGTACGAGCTATTTGTGAGAATGATAGTGATGACGGTTTTATGGGATCATAGGTATGTGCATAGCCCATAGGCTTGGAACTATGTTTGCATCCAATATGTGTGTTTTGTAATTTATGGTTCGTGGGAGATTCAAAACCCATTGTCCTTATTCAGTGTGAGATGTACCAGGACTTGATAGGAGAGTATGAGGGCACAATAGCTGAGCCTAGAGGTGCCTTTTTAGTATATCTAGATAATATATATATACATATATACATGTAATGTCACTGACTGTGTGATAGTAAATGGATAAGAAATACAATGAAAATTCCTGAATAACTTAAGTAGATGAATACTTAACTTGATTTATGAATACTAGGGGTGGGCGCGGTCCGGTCCGGTCCGGTTTTTGGTCATTTTAGGTGCCGGGCCGAATTATTCGGTCCTATATTTGAGAAGACCGAATTCGGACCAATTTAATCGGTTTAGCCTATTTAATAGGTCTAGGCTATTTTCAGTCCGGTTCGGTTAATAATCGGTCCACTTTTTACATATATTTACTTTTTTTTCAATAAAAGTACCTTAAAATTTTGTCGTTTTTACTAATTAAAGGCTGTTGTGAACTTTTTAGGTTCTGTTTTGCACATTTTAGGTGCTGTTTTGCCATTGAAATAGTGCTTTTTGCACCATCTAAGGTGTTGTTTTGCACCATTTAAGGTATTGTTTTTTCCTTCAAATGTGCTGTCCTGTTTTGGGCGATCACCCCCCAAAAAATTGTAAAATCCATTAGCTTAAAAGACCACCTATTTAATCAACTTGGGTGATCCCCCCCCCCCCCCCCCCCCCCCCCAAAAAAAAATAAATAATGATAAATTGTGCAATATCAGCATCAAACATCTAACTTCTCCATGTAGTGATCAATGAACAGCAGAGACTCAAAGATACATTTTTGCTTACATATATAAACTAGAAACTACATTGATTTTTTTTCACCTTTTGTTTAAGAAGAATGACCAGAAATTACACAATTGACAGGGAAACACAACAAAATTTTCCCACTTTCAAAATAGTATGAAAAGCTAAATACTTGGAATGAAATATGGTTCTTTGCATGAAATAAATAAAATACAAAACAGGTACCACCAATTGATGATTCATGGAGGTCGCACGCATCCATATAAGATAACCGCTAGTTTGGTCTCTTCCACTAACATATATCAACATGAAACTAGAATTAAACATTCCTAATATATTTTTAGACAAAGAGGCAGCCCTTGAAAATCACATTCCTAACAGTATCAGAAGAAAATCAAATCTAAGAAAATCACATCCGAATTGTATCAGAAAAAAAATCACACGAAAATCAACAGTTGGTGTATTTTGTACCCCCCTAAAAGTCTTCGAACATTAAAAAAAATATGACAATTGGTGTATTTTTAGCAGATCGAAAGAAAAAACTAGAAAAAAATAATAAATAGTTGAAGAAAAGTAATACCGTCGGATCTTTGGTCGCCATTGCCAGAATAGTTGCGGTGGAGTTGGGGTTTGCCGATCTTGTGTTGGGCTGCCATAACTTTTGTTTACAGCACCAGATCTTGTGTTCATGGTGCTCGTGCCAGATCTTTAGACAATGAGTAGCAGCTGTGGCTCGTGTAGAGAGGATCTCAAACAATGTTGTTGAATCTTGTGTTTTTTTAAAGAGAAATGCTAGGATAGGAGGAGGAGTTGCCGAGTAGAGAGAGAATGAAATTCATAGAGAAAGGAAAGTGTGGGTGTGCTGCGTGTCTAAGGCTCTAGGACTTCTAGTTCTAGGGTTTAGTTATTTAGGATACATTTATATAAAACTAATATATATAATATATTATATAATATTAAATGAAACAATCCGGTCCGGTCTTAAGACCAAATTTAAAATGAAAAAATTAGACCGGATCGAATATTTCGGGTCTCTTATTTTAGGACCGAATTAAGACCGATTTATAAAAAAGCCTATATAAATGGGTCCGGTCCGGTCCGGTCAAATCGGGTCAATCGGGTCAATCATTTTTTTGTCCACCCCTAATGAATACTTCCCAAATTGAGGTAATAGTTTTGGAAACATTTAACATGGTATTGCATGGGAAATACAGGTTGGTATTGCGGGTAGTAATTGGCAGGATTATGTCTATAGTCTAGTTAGGCGTAATAGAATAATTAGAATGGGTTTAGAGTTGCGTTAGGCTTGCACATTAGTTGAGAGGTCAGAATCTCAAGTGAGTGCTCAAAAAGCTAACATGCACATAATATTTTTCTTTACTACAACTTTGAAAACTTACAAAAAAAATTAAAATACTTTACACATGGGCTCACCCATTTATTTCAAATGTAATACCCCGTATTTTTATGGCTTTTATTATGGGGTTTTATTAAATTAAATTGGGATGAAATTTATTTAATATTAATCCGGATTTTAAAATTAATATTTACTAGCATGATGAGAGTTAGTAATTATTTGGTGGAAATTACTTAACGAGTGAAGTAATACATAGAAGTGGATTTATTAAAATTGTCGCGAGTGAATAACACGATAATTATAGAATTTAAGTCAAGACGCGCTTGTGTCGTGTCGGGACTAAATTAATGGAATATGAAGTAATTAAACTATAAGTCGACCGTATGGTCATTTCGAGTGTGTCAACATGTCCGGAAGGGTCGAGATAGTCAGTAAAGTAGACCCGGGGGTTTAGTTTGGGTCTCGGGACGTTTTTAGGCCTAACCGGTAACCTAGGAGGGAATTTTAGTAATTTTTCTTTTTAAGGCTTAATTATGGACGAAAGTCGAAGGGGTATATCTGGTGGGAGTTAGAGTCATCGATGATTAGAAATGGTAGAGTTACAGAGAGACTAAGTAAGGGAGAAGAGAGAAGACTCCAAAGGAGAGAACCACCCTACCTACACCACCTTTGCCGAATTTCACCACCAATGCGTAGATCGAGGAATGAGGTATGCAACCATACCCATAAACACCAGAGAATCAGACCTTCATCTCTACGGAAAGTATCTAACTTGTTGTTATTTTGGTTGATATCACACCCATGCTAGTGTAGGTGAATAATATTGATGTTTCATAAAAAGATAATTGATGTTTGGGAATAATTGTTGAAATTGCAGAATAGAAATTATGTTAGGATTATTCCTTTATTGGATTTAGATTAGTGAACACGAAATTGATGCCCAGTAGAGACAGGAATCTGAAAATCAATGGAATTCATGTGAAATAAAATAAACTAGGGTTAGAATAAATCCTTGAATTTAATTCGTTTGATGATGATTCTTGATGAATTAATGGAAATCTTACGTTAGAAATCATCTATTATTGTTTACATAAAGTTCCTTATGGTTGGTTGGGAGTTTGGGATTTTCTAATGGTGATTTGGTTAAGATTTATGGAAGAAACCCGTAGGTAGGAATTTGCAGAATATGGGCAAGAACTGCTCGACCGATCGATCGACTCAAGAATGTCGATCAATCGACTGATCGATCGATCGACCCCTTTTCATCGATCGATCGACCCACCCTAGAAATTGTTTAAGTTTTTTCTCTTTCAGTTAATTCGATTTAAAATGCGTAGGACCCTTGGATGTAATGGGTCATAGGGAGGACCAGTAGGGTCTAAGAAAGTTTCTAAAAATGTAATTTTATACGAAATGTAACCGTAGGATAACGGGGGCATAAAATTAGATAGAAATCGTGCGTACGTTAAGTGAGGTATTAGGAGACTCAAGAAAGACTTAGACTAGTATGTTAGTGAGGGTACACCTACTGAATTTACATTTAGTAAGATAAAATACTTTGAGGGACGAGAAGTACTTATGAAATGATGACAATTGAGAATAAAAAGAAATGGGTTAATTATGCATAGGACTTGGGTGATTTGTACCACGTATGGTTTAAATATTATTATGGGTCGCAAGCGTACCTAAAAGAATAATGGGAAAATATATATATATAACCAAATGCATATGTATATATATAATGATATTGATCTGTGTATAATCATAACCGCGCTACTTTCTATCACGGTGGTTTTCACGCTGGGACACTCTTATCTCGATGGGACCTTTATGGGGGATATTGACTCCTGCCCTAAAACATAGGATTCCTTCGTATAGGCTATCTGAGAAAGATAGTCAGACGGTCCTGAGAGATGTGAGGGTATCTGCTGACCTCTTAGTAACTTGCAACTATGCTTCGCCTCCATTTTGTGTGTATTGTGTTAATACAGTTCGAGAGTTATTCCGAACTAGTATTTCCTTTTTTGTACGAGATATGAGGACTTGATAGCAGAGTATGCCAGCACCATAGATTTTATGTGGGGTGCCGATTAGTATATATATATATATATATATATATATATATATATGTAGATAAATATTGAATAAATGATTTTTGTTATAGTAAGAACTTGACACTTCCCAGTAGTATTGAGAAATACATAATTGATGTAAATGATCCTTAAGAGGATGGTATTTTAAATAAATCATAGACATAAGACTTTATGAATCATATTTTATGGGAGGAGAATTTTCTAAGACTTATGAGTCATTTTAGTAGTACGATAGGCGCGCACACTAGATGAGAGATGAGGATTCTTAAGAGGGTGTCGCGTACTAACATGTGTGTTATATCAACTAGTAAGCATTTTAAATACTTCCAAAACTAATTTTAAAGTTGTTTTACAATCGGGCTCTGACCCGTTTCCTTTCATTTTTCCTTCTCTTATATATATATACTAGGGTATGCCCGTGCCTGAAGGCACGCTAATAATCGCAAAACGACAAAAATTTTCGAAGTACGTAATTGCAAGAAGGCAAAAATTTCGTTTGCCCACAAAATAAAATGTAATTTTAAAAAATTGGTCATAATCTCCTTTGTTTATACGACTATCTGCTTTGCTTCACAAATAACAAATAATCCAACAACTTGGATGCGGCCAGTTCTGATGATATAGATCACGTTGTGGGCATTTACGTTCCAAAGCAGTGCCCTTATAGCATTTTGTACACAATAAAAATAATATTTATTAACAGCGTTGGAAGAAAAACTTTGTGCTATTACCTTGTAGAGAACACCTCTCTTAGTAGTGAGTTGTAGTCAGTTAAGGATCAAGAGTTTCGTGTTGTTGAGGTGGCTAACTTGTCCTCCAATATATACCTTGCATACTACAGATTGTAGAGATTCAATAGAGTGTACTATAGACGGTGGTCATGATGCAAGCTCGGATTTTGGATAAGAAACGAAACCCACTTTTAAAAAATGTGAGTGTTATGCGATGCCCAAAATGTGTTTCAACAATTCAACATTAAACACCAAAAAAAAAACTTAAGCTCATAAAACAAAATATCAAAAAGATATATCAATAATTAGTTTCTTTCAAAATAAAGGTTTGAAGAAGATGTTTCCATTTTTTGGACTAAATACCATCAGTCCAACTTTTGATTCTCTAAGAAAGGCATGTGTATAATGCTAGGATGCATCCACACTATAAACAATAAGAAACAATATAAACTTTAAGAATTAACTTACAGGGCTATATCCTCTTTATGCAGATTTTCTTCATTTGTAGCTGAAGAATATCTTACTCGACAAAAGAATAACTCCCAATCTTCTAATCCCTACCATCTGAATTTATATCACATGTAGCTACCAAATAAGACTTTCACTTGTGCACTTAGTAGAGCATCTAGTCAAGTTACCAAATGTAAATACCACACTGTTATGGTCATCCAACATAGCAGAATATTTAAAATTACCCACATGTGTCTCAAAAGAGACCAAAATGTTATTATGTGTCATCCTAGCATTGAACTCATAATGAGTAACAATATTAAGCATTGCATCTTACCTTTGCGAGTAGAGATCGACTAAATACTTGACCATCAGCATATTGGGTATTGCAGAGCCAAATATTCTAATTATTTGCTAGTGTTCTTCCTGGCAAGCAAAAATAAAAATTGTGATGCAAGATCCAATTCTACTTGAATGTTTTAATAGAAAATCAGACAATAATACTTGTAAATATCTTTAATTAGAGCTTTTGGATGTGGTCCAAACACTTCATCGATATCAGACATACCTTAGTAAGGTGAACAAAGTAGCAGTAGGATAGTAAATATTTTTGCCTATAGTCATAATAACAAAGTAGTAGTAATACTGAACTTATAGCAATACCGAACAAAGTAGGAGTGAGACCCAAGTTTTAAAGTAGCAGTAATACTGAACAAAGTAGGAGTAGGACCCATGTTTGAACCCATGTTTAATTATCTTAAGCAATAAGCCTCCAATTCAATTTATACAGTCAAATCACATCTAATGCTTTATAAGATAATTAAAAATGCCAATTATCATATTGAAATTGGCATGGTTTTCGCAGGACTAACCAAACTCGAACTACATATTCATAAGTTAATAGAAGCCACTGCCTCTTGGAGCGAAAAAAACAATCCTCCCTTTCGCATTATCCTTGTTAAGCAAAACATACTGAATGGACACACACATCAACTAAATTTGCTAATTCACAGTTTTTTCTTTCGAACCCTTTGACCATGGTAAATAAATGAATCTACTACTCCTGCTACTGTAAAGATACCTGAAAAAAAGGCAAGTAACTTTCTTGCTTAATAGAGGTTAACACAACGTAATGGCAAGCACAAACAATTTTCTAATGAAATTAAAAGTTATGTGTTGCAGATAAATGTAGTACCTATATCAAGAACTCTCACAATTTCACGAAACGTAATAGTAAAACTACTGCTTGAAGAAAACGGTGCAAATGAAATTCAATATCGAATCAATTCCATGTAAAAAATAAAGGTCGAATAATTAATTTAAATGCCTCATATTTAGGTTAAAAGATGTGTCAATGTGCAGGCTATAGCAAAAAGCAACCAAATCAATATACAAAACACAAACATAAATATTGGATAGAAAGTATAGTCACTTGATTGATTAGACTGTTTTTTCATTATAACTATTAGAAGTCATATATTTACTAAAGTGGAAGTGGAATCCAGATACTAAGTTATTTAAAATTTTGAAATACTGAAATATGTTCACTCCTATCCCTTGTAGCAAATTTTTTGATTCAATCACATATTTTTTAAGTATTAAGTGTATCGAGTACTCACAATTGTGCTTAGAATTCAGTAATCTTCGAATCTAACTTCAAACCATATAATGTTACATTGGGGAAGGTTCGTTAGCATCCCGTGATGTGAATATTTATGGGGAAGGTTCCGAAGTTACTTTAAAACATCCCGTGTTGGACCCAGCTCTGCCGAAGTTACTTTAAAACATCCCATGTTGGACAATGGCTCCTTTATATCCTTTTGTACAGTAGCTTCTTTTTTGTTACCTATACGCATATCATTTTGTACAATAGCTTCTTTTTGCAAAGGGATTTTTATTTTCTTCAGCTGGGTTTCTCTTTCTTTTTTGGTATTGCCCAGTCTGGTCTCAGAGTGCGCAGCTTGTCCTCAATTGTACTTTTACTCTACTCAATTGAATCTTTTCGTTTCTGCACTACAAAAAACAATAGTTCATCCTTTTAGCATATTTGGATTTAAATACACTCAAGGGTATTTGAAGACAATAAGATAAAAAGAACATGTGTATTTAAACAAAAATTATGTGTATTTAACACTTTAAAGTCGGGCATAAAAAATCAGTAATTGAAAAGCTAACATCATAAGTTCATTTTTTGGGAGTCCTTCATTCTTTTCATTGTTTATGGTTGTTCATTGTTCTGTTTATGTAATCATTGAAAAGCTAACAGCCATAAAATTTGTTATATTCATTTTTTGGATGTCCTTCGTTCTTGTTCATTGTTTATCCAGAACAATGTTGTTAGCTTATGTTATATACAATGTATATGCTGTTAGCTTATGTTGTTCATTCTGTTTATATAATCATTGAAAATCTAACATCATACGTCAAAAAAATAGAACAATGAACAGAACGAAGGACTTCTAAAAAAATACATGGAATGTAATGCATATGCAGGGGAATTTCTTACATCGAGTATGGTCCTTTTTATGGTGAGAAGCACCATACAAATCCGTTTCATAGCATCTTCAGCAGTTAGCTCATAGAACCATTTACAAAGGCTCAATAATGTCCTTAATTTTCTTATTCATCTTTTGAAAATGTGATGATTTCGTACCGAATGTTGTTAGCTTATGCCATATACAATGTATATGTTGTTAGCTTATATTGTTCGTTCTGTTTATATAATCAATGAAAAGCTAACAACATAAGTCCAAAAAATAGAACAATGAACAGAACGAAGGTCTTCCAAAAAAATACATGTAATGTATATGCAATGGAATTTCTTACATCGAGTATGGTCTTTTTTATGGTGAGAATCACCGTACAGGTCCCTTTCATAGTATCTTCAGCAGTTAGCTCGTAGAAACATTTCCACAGGCTCAAGAATGTCCTCAATTTGCCTCTTCATCTTTTGAAAATGTGATGGTTGCATACCGAATGTGAAGCAACCTCTTGTAATACTAAAATAACAGATAGAAGTACTAATTAGAATGTAAATAAACAAAAAAACTCCCACATTTGTAATAATACCACTGTTAACATTTGAGTTTCACTTGTTAGAGTTGAGCAAAAACAAATAACTTAATAGAATAGAGGACTAATGAACTTTCACTCCCACACTTGTAATAATACCATTGTCAACATAAATAGATAAATAAATAAATAAATAAAATGACAATGATACAATATTTAGTATATCTGGTTGCAATTATCATATCAGGTTATTAGATAAATCCACTGTCGATATAATCAGTGAGATGGAATATGAATCTTTACCTTTCAGTCACTCTTTTTAGTGAAAAAAGCAGGAAACTCATCGATCTTATAAGCAGTAACACAAACTCCGGGAGTTCCCTATATCATCATAAAGTTATATGATCATCGGTTGTGAAGTTTTGTGAAGTTATGATGCTTTGGATAATATATTGGGAATATAAAATTCTATACCAGATACTCGAGGGTCCTAGGAATATCTAGTATTGATTTTACACTGGGAGAGATTACAGCTACAGGAGTTCTTCCATGTTCAGTAAGATCAGAAGATATATCCATAGCTGCAAAAACCGTGTCAATAAAAATAGAAAGTTAGATACACTCAACATTCTAATAAAAGTATATATTCATTCTACCAACAAAGAAATAGAATATATATATTTACATATTCTAAACTGAATTTAAAATAACTCTATGATGTTTTTAGGCCTATTGTAATAACCTTTACTGTGGAACAACTGAATGTAAAACAACTCGAAGGAACATTTAATAGGCTGTCACAAAGCTCAAGGAAGAAAATAAAAATAAATCTCCACAATCTGAGAGAAGGTCATAATGGTAAGAACATCCTGTGTGAATGGGGAAGTGTTAATATATATCTTGTCAGGGCAACCCAAAGAGAATATAAAAATATTAGCCTAAAAATCAACTGCTGAGTAAAAGGGCAGCTGATAAATAATCTTACTTCGTGGATTATATCATCCCAAAACAAAGAAAGATGTGAGAGAGATAAAAGTAGAATGATAAAAGAGAGGCAAAATCGAAACAAATAAGTTTACCTAGAAATTCTTAAATAAAATAGCCAGATGCAATATTGAGGCATTCCATTTACACCATGATAAAGGGACAAAAGACAAATACATAATAGAAAAGTAAGATGAAAATGGTCTAAGATGAAAATGCCTTAAAATCTCCAAGATAAAAAATAATCAACGCTAAGCTGAAAATGGTCTAGCGAATCTGGATGATAAATCAAGAAAAAAATGGTCCATTATCACTCCCAATGTAAAATAATAGAGCTAAAATAAAAGTTTCAAAGCTTCAAAGACCTAAAAATAATATATGCAATCCCAAATAATCAGACATCTCAATTAACTCAAAAAATTAATAGTAGCAAAAATCCTTAAAGAAAACCCAAATACGCCCATACTGTATAATTCGTAGAACTCTCTTTAATTTCCAAGAACCCAAAAACATAAATATTAGACCCCAAAAGATCAGAGAGTGTACGTAACACCCAAATCACACCCCACAAACATTATTATGCACTATACAAACCAACTAAAACAAAAACCCTAAATAGAGGATAAATGTATCAAGTTTATGGTATAGAGGGAGAGAGATATTAATGTTACATTAAGAGGGCTAACCACAGACTTGAAAAAAGGCAACAACTTCAGCTAGAATAATCCTTCCATCTTTATCCAAATCGGCTCTCTGAAAATGTGAATCGAATACCCTTGACATTTTAAACAAAAAACCCCAATTAGTTACATCATAAGAAATTTAAAAAATCTCAAAACTCAGAACTCTCGTGGACCATATAAAGGGTAACTGCACTTCCAAGTGCACGGATCCATATAACTCTAATGGACCTACTTAGTCACCTACTTAGTATCTGATGAACCAACACAAACACAAAAATGAACCCTAAAGGTTGAATTGGAAAACTTTAGTTTATAATATAGATTTAAACCCTAAATTATCTGACCCAAAATGCCAAAAATCTAAAATACAAATTAGAGAGAGAGTTTACCTGAGAGATCCAAAATTTCGAACCCAAGCAACCAAAAAGTCGAACCCAACATGTTATAATACAAAGAAAGATCTAAAAGTCATGAATTTCAAACAACAAAACACTAAAATCGGAAAGAGATCAACCAAAAAGTCTATATATTTGAACCAAATTTCAAGAACATAGAAACAAAACCCTAATTTTGAACCAAGAAATCTCAACCTGGGAGCATATGGTGACAGAGAGTGTACCTGAGATCTAAAAACAAACGCACCATATACCTGAGTTTGAAAATCCACGAAACTAACAAAACCTCGGAGAAAGCCACGAAACCATTGAAAATTAATGAAACACAAACCCTAACCTTGACTGGGGAGCACCGAGAAAGAGAAATAAAGACCTAGAACATTAAAATCAAATAAAAGAAACCATGACCTGAAAACTAATTCAAAGACCTAGAACAAAAAAATTGCAAAGCGTGGAAGGTTTGTATTGTGGCACTGTTGGAGATCAGCATGAGGCGACCGTGTAACTGTGTTGAAGTTGAAGAGAGAGGATAGATTATCGGGGGAATAGTGAGAGGAGAGAGAGAGAGAGAGGGGGGGGGGTAAGAAAAATGAGTCCAAATGCTATAATACTATTATACCCTTATTTTGAATATTCAATAAAAGGAAGAAACAATTTAGAGTGTGTTAAAAGAGGGGGAAATCAAATATTTGAGGGTAAAATGGGTATTGCAAGAAAAAAACATATTGATGACATCATCAACTAAGCTTATGACATACATAAGTTTTCTACTTTATTATATATATATATATATATATATATATATATATATATATAGAGAGAGAGAGAGAGAGAGAGAGAGAGAGAGAGAGAGTAATGCTCTTGTATGGAACAGTATGCATTTTCAGAGTGCGTACCGGACATGTGTCACCTGGCGGTGAGCCTAGAATTTATCGGCTAAATTATAGGCACACACTCTCTCTCTTTTCTGGGCTCACCGCCAGGTGACACATGTCCCGTCCGCACTAAAAATGCGGACTAGTCCGCACAAGAGTAGTACTCTCTCTCTCTCTCTCTATATATATATATATATATATATATACACACACACACTACAGGTGCCCAATCACAAGGGCGTCAGGCGTAGGTTCCTTGGATTGGACGTGTTGAAGCTTGTGTAGGAGTTCTAGGTCCAAGCAGTAGACGATTCTTCCTTTGACTCCTCAGCTTATGATTTAGTTCTCTTTAGTTAGGGCATGGGTCGCCCATTTCTAGACTTCTATTTAGACTTGAGGTAGATTTCCTACTTTTCTAATTATTTCAGTATTCTGTTTTATTTGGGATTGTTTTCTCTATTATGTTGGTGGTAGTTGTGGATATTTATTTGGATTGAGTAATCTAGTTGCCATAACTCAGTTGAATGGTTTATTTTATTTATCATTATACTATTCATAAAATGGTGTATACACATAAGGCCTTTACAATGTAATTTAAATTAAACAAAATTAAATATTTTGGCACTTAGCTTAATTATTTATTAGGGTGTTAATAAGGAAAAATTGTTTTACGACAGTGATGCTAAGAATGAACCAACCGGGCACTTTGAATTAATTTAATAAAGGTCTGATCACCCGGTATTTCAATATGCCGGGTGTCATAGGTGGTATCAGAGCATCAGGTTCTAATGATCTTTAGGATCTGTACGACGCATTATTCTTCTAGCTTAGCATCTTTAATGTAGAGCCTTATTTTTAGGACTGTTGTATTCTTGCATTTACGATTATGTCTTCAGCTATTTGAGATTGATAATAAACTGTAGACTAATAAACTTCCTTCCCGTTTGAGATGCCTCCGAGGCGAGCACCCCGAGATAGGAATGCCGAGCCCGAGCAGCTAGCAGCTCCGGCTCAGGGAATGATGAACGCAACTGAAGTCGTCGCCATAATTGCTCAAGCGATGAATGCAGTATTAGTGGTGGTGCACCAAGCCCCACCCCAGGTTCAGGTTGTAGTGCCAGTGCCCAGCTTCCCACGGCATAGGAGAAGGTTAGGGATGCCTTTCAGAAGGAACATCCTTGAAATTCTCGGGTAGTTTCGATATTGTCATCATCAACCAATGGAAGAAAGACATCCAGAGGCATCTGCGCATATATGAGTGCACTCATGTTTAGAGACAATTACTGGCTTCCTTCAAGTTAGTAGGGGTCTCTTTATAGTGGTGGGAGTCCACTACTACCTTGGAGGAGAGGGATAGCATGTCGATTCAGACTTTTTGGGTGTGGTTTGACCGTAAATATTTCCCATTCGTCGTGCAGACTGAGATGAGGCGAAGACTACTGAATCTTAAGCAGGAGAGTATGAAAGTTGTAGAGTATGAGGAGGAGTTGACCAAACTTCTCACTATAGTGCCGGATGATGCACCCACTGAAGAGAAGAAAATCTTGTTGTTCTTTGATGGGTTGGCCTGGAAGATTCGTCAGCATCTCATAGGTAATCTATCGTTGAGTACCTACACTGATGTACTCAACTCTACTCTGTTGCATTGCCAAGGATCACCGCTTCCATCAGTAGGGAAGCAAGTGAGCAGGGGAGTCCAGCCAGCAGGTCCGGACTGGAGGTAGTGGTGTCAGTGGGGCACCAGTAGCTCAGGGGAAGATCCGCCATAGTGAGAAGAGTTCCAATCAGGGGGACCCTGATAAGTTATTTTGATCCAGTGATTCCAGGTAGGGATAGTGGGGCTTTAGACAGTGTTAGTCCAGCCAACAGGTCCAATATTGTCAGTAGCAGGGTCGGCAGCATGGCCAACAGCATTTTCAGCAGGGCCAGTGGCGGGGTGGTAACAACCATCAGGGACGAGGTCAGTAGGGACAGAGGGGAGGAAACTTCAAGGGCAGGTGATTTGGATGTGGCAAGAATGGCCATAAGAGCCACGATTTCCCAGAGGGAGATAGGGCCCCACAGCAGTAGGGTGCCCGTCATGAGCTGCAAAGGTCGCTCTTCCTAGCCGCCCTCCCAGCACCAGCTCAAATGCCAGTTTTACCAGTCATCCCAATATCCCCCATTCAGTAGGGGAAATTGTAATATGGATATGTCTATAACATCCACCAACCAGCAATACCGCAGACGCCACCTGTAATTGAGGGTACATTTCCTATCCATGGCACTATGGGACGTGTTTCATTTGATACTAGGTCATCACACTATTTTATAGCCACTAGATTTGAATGGGCCACGGGATTATTAGGCACAGCAGATAGTACAGGGACATGTGCAGACACACCATTGGGGAATGGGTCTTTGATTTTCTTCATATGTCGGGTAGTAGGTATAGAGATTGGTAGCTTGACTCTACCTGTAAATATGCTAATCTTAGATATGCATGATCATGACGCCATTATTGGCATGGATTGGCTAGTGACTTATAGGGCCATGATAGATTGCTTTGGTAGAAGTATTATTTTTGCCATTCCTGGTCAGGAGATGTTTTTGGTGGAAATGCCTCGTCCTGAGGGAGGATCGTCCACCTATTTATACTACCTATAGGAGGAGACCTCTACAGAGATAGCGATTCCTTCGGACTCAATACCTGTTGTCCGTGAGTTTTCTGATGTGTTCCAGGAGATACATAGACTACCTCTTAGCCGAGAGATAGATTTAGTTAAAGATTTGATGTCGGGAACTCGGCCGATAGTCCGTGCACTATACCGTATGGCTCCAGTCGAGATGAGGGAGTTGTGGGATTAGATTGAGCAGCTGTTAGTCTAGGGCTTCATTCGAAGGAGAACCTCGCCTTGGGGCGCTCCGGTGTTATTTATAAAGAAGAGAGATGGCTCACTGAGATTGTGCATGGACTACCGAGAGCTGGACAAGGTCTCGATACGAAATAAGTATCCATTGCCCTGAATCAATGAATTGTTCGACCATCTGGGGGGGAGTTGCCTTATTTTTTATTATAGACTTGATATCGGGATAGCATCAGCTACGAATTAGAGAGCAGGATGTGTCGAAGACTGCTTTCTTGAGGAGATAAGGGTCTTATGAGTTCAGAGTTGTGCCGTTTGGGCTGACAAATTCTCCATCCATATTCATGGATTTGATGAACCGAGTGTTCAGAGATTTCTTAGATCAATTTGTCATTGTCTTCATAGATGACATACTGATTTATTCACAGACTGAGGAGGAGCATGCCGAGCACTTGAGACAGGTTCTTCAGACTCTATGAGAGCATCAACTGTATGCCAAGTATGAGAAGTGCAGATTCTAGTTATAGGAGGTACAGTTTTTAGGGCATGTTATGTCAGAATTAGGGATATTTATGGACCCAAGAAAAATGTCGGCAGTGAGGGAGTGAAGACAACCCACAACACTGACAGAGGTGCATAGTTTCTTGGGGTTAGTCGGATACTATAGGCGGATCATTCGAGGCTTTTTAAAAATTGTGGGTTCGTTGACGAATCTGACTCATAAAGGGCTACTGTACGTATGGGATGATGCTTGTCAATTGGCTTTTGACGAGCTGAAGGATAAGTTGACTTTGACGCCAGTTCTAGCTTTACCCAGGTCGGGGGTGGAGTACTTGGTGTATACTGACGCCTCTCTATAGGTACTCGAGCGAGTACTTTAGCAGGAGGAGCAGGCTATAGCTTATGCCTCTCCCAAGCTTAAGCCTCGTGAGAGGAATTACCCCACCCATGACCTGGATCTAGCAGCGGTCATGTTTGCATTGCGGATCTGGAGGCATTAGTTTCTAGGGGAGAAGTTTTTCTTGTTCACAGACCATAAGTCACTGCAATACTTGTTCACTCAGGGGGAATTGAAAATGCATTAGCACAGGTGGCTGAAGTTTGTGAAAGACTACAAGTTTGAGATACAGTACCATCCGGGGAAGGCTAACGTTATTGTTGATGCATTAATCCATAGGCTAGTAGGTGAGGTAGCAGAAGTATGGAAGGTGAAGTGGAAAGAGTTAGGACACCAGGACGCAGTGGACCGATCCTTTGTATCTATTATGACGATCACTCCAGAGATTGTTACGAGGGTGATCCAGGCCTAAGAAGCTGATACGTTTTGTCAAGATTAGATTGTACGACTCCTAACTGAGGGTGCTGAGTCCTATTCAGTGAGTTCGGATGGAGGTTTGTGGTTCAATGGGAGATTGGAGGTCCCAGAGGGAGAAGTCTTATGTCATATAGTGATGACATAGTACCAGATTTGCGATACATCCCGAAGGGAATAAAATGTACCAGGACATGAGGCGGAAATACTGGTGGAGTGGGGTGAAGAAAGAAATTGTAGAGTTCATTTCCAAATGTTCCACCTGTTAGATGGTAAAGGTGGACCACCAGAGACTTCCAGGACTACTTCAGCCGCTGGAGATACTTAAGTGGAAATGGGAGAGCATTTCCATGGATTTCATCACTGGGCTACCTACATCACAGCGGGGTCATAATTCCATATGGGTAATGGTGGATAGGTTGACCAAGGTAGCTCACTTTCTGCTAGTGCGGACAGACTACACTACGGCCCAGTATGCACAGTTATTTATCGGCAAGGTAGTGAGATTGCATGGGGTGCCCCTGGATATTGTGTCTGATAGAGAAAAGATTTTTGTGTCACGCTTCTGAGAGAGATTTCAGGAGGATATTGGTATAGAGTTGAGATTGAGTTCAGCTTATCACCCGCAGACAAACGGACAGACTGAGCGTACTAATCAGATGTTGGAGGATATGTTACGCATGTGTGTCCTTGATTTTGGAGAGGGTTAGGAGCCGTATCTTCCACAGGTGGAGTTTTCTTATAATAACTCCTATCAGTTTATGATCGACATGGCCCCATTTGAGGCTTTGTATGGCAGATCTTGTCGTTCTCCCACTTGTTTGCTAGAGGTGGGGGACAATAAGTTGCTCGGACCAGTGGTGATTCAGAACATGTCAGCCAGAATTAAGTTAATCAGGAGTCGCATTCAGGTAGCCTAGGGTAGGCAAAAAAGCTACGTAGATGCAAAGCGATCTTTCAGGGAGTTTGACGTGGGAGACCAAGTATTGCTGCGAGTTTCTCCAATGAAGGGAGTAATGAGGTTCGGAAAGAAAGGGAAATTGACTTCGAGGTATGTAGGACCATTTCCCGTTATCGAGAGGGTAGGACCGGTGGCATACAGATTCGGATTGTCAGAGAACTTGCATCATATTCATGATGTGTTCCACATTTCATCATTGAGCCGATATCTTCAGGATGATATGGCCCACACTCACATCACAATAGAGGAGATTGACTTATAGCCTGACAGTTCATATGAGGAGAGACCGGTGGCTATCCTAGACCATAGCGAGAGGAGATTGAGGTCGAAGGTAGTTCCACTTGTAAGGGTCCTGTGGGAGCATCATAACGTAAAGGAGTCCACTTGGGAGCGCGAGCCAGATATGTGCAAAAATACCCAGATTTATTTTTACCAAGTATGCCTTATTTTTCAGAATTTTGGGATAAAATTCCATTATTAGGGGGGAAGTATGTAATACCTCGTATTTTTATGGCTTTTATTATGGGGATTTTATTAAATTAATTTGGGATAAAATTTATTTAATATTAATCCGGATTTTAAAATAAATATTTACTAGCATGATGAGAGTTAGTAATTATTTGGTGGAAATTACTTAATGAGTAAAGAAATACATAGAAGTGGATTTATTAAAATTGTCGTGAGTGAATAACATAACAATTATAGAATTTAAGTCGGGATGCACTTGTGTCATGTTGGGACTAAATTAATGGAATATAAAGTAATTAAATTATAAGTCACTCGTATGGTCATTTCGAGTGCGTCAATGTATCCGGAAGGGTCGAGATAATCTGAAAAGTGTACCCGAGGGTTTAGTTTGGGTCTCGGGACATTTTTATGCCTAACCGGTAACCCATGAGGGCATTTTAGTAATTTTCCTTTTTAAGGCTCAATTATGGACGAAAATTGAAGGACTATATCTGATGGGAGTTAAATTCCTCGAGGATTAAAAATGTTAGAGTTTAAGAGAGGCTAAGGAAGGGAGAAGAGAGAAGACTCCAAAGGAGAGAACCACCCTACCTACAGTACCTTTGCCGAATTTCACCACCAATGCGTAGATCGAGGAATGAGGGACGCAACCATACCCATCAACACCAGCAAATCAGACCTTCATCTCTGAGGCAAGTATCTAACTTGATGTTATTTTTGTTGATATCACACCCATGCTAGTGTAGGTGAATAATATTGATGTTTCATAAAAAGATAATTGATGTCTGGGAATAATTGTTGAAATTACAGAATAAAAAAATAATGTCAGGATGATTCCATTGTTGGATTTAGATTGGTGAGCACGAAATTGATACCCATTAGAGATAGGAATCGGAAAATCAATGGAATTCATCTGAAATAAAATAAACTAGGGTTAGAATAAATCTTTGAATTTAATTCGTTTCATGATGATTCTTGATGAGTTAATGGAAATCTTATGTTAGAAATCATCTATTATTGTTTATATAAAGTTCCTTATGGTTAGTTGGGAGTTTGGTGCTTGCTAATGGCGATTGGTTAAGATTTACGGAAGAAATCCATAGGTAGGAATTTTTAGAATCTGGGCAAGAACTGCTCGATCGATCGATCGACTCAAAAATGTCGATCGATCGATCGACCCCTTTTCATCGATCGATTGACCCGTTTAAGTTTTTCCTCTTTTAATTAATTCAATTTAAAATGCGTAGGAGCCCTTATATGTAATTTAAAGAACATAATGGGTCATCAGGAGGACCAGTAGGGTCTAAGTAAGTTCCGAAAAATGTAATTTTATACGATATGTAATCGTGGGATAACGGGATAATATAATTAGATAGAAATTGTACGTACGTTAAGTGAGGTATCGGGAAACTCAAGAAAGATTTAGACCAGTATCTTAGTGAGGGTACACCTACTGAATTTACATCTAGCAAGAGAAAATACTTCGAGGGACAAGAAGTACTTATGAAATGACAACAATTAGGAATAAAAAGAAATGGGTTAATTATACGTAGGACTTGGGTGATTTGTACCACGTATGGTTTAAATATTATCATGGGTCGCGGGCGTACCTAAAAGAATAATGGGAAAATATATATCTAATCGAGTGCATGTGTGTATATATAATGATATTGATCTGTGTATTATCATACCCTCTCTACTTGCTATCACCGAGGTTTTTGCATCAGGACATTCTTATCTCGATAGGACCTTTATGGGGGATATTGAATCATGCCCTAGAACATAGGATTCCTTGGTACAGGCTATCTGAGAAAGATATTCATATGGTCCTAAGAGACGCGAGGGTATGTGTTGACCTCTTAGTGACTTGGAACTATGCTTCGCCTCAATTTTGTGTGTATTGTGTTAATATAGTTCAAGAGTGATCCCGAACTAGTATTTCCCTTTTTGTACGAGATACGGGGACTTGATAGCAGAGTATGCTAGCACCATAGATTTTATGTGGGTACCGATTAGTGTATATATATATATATGCTTATGCCTAGAATTCTTCTACTGTGCGTATAAGTAGATAAATATTGAATAAATGTTTTCCGTTATAGTAAGCACTTGACACTTCCCAGTAGTATTGAGAAATACATAATTGATTTAAACGATCCTTAACATGATGGTATTTTAAATAAATCATAGACATACGACTTTGTGAATCAGATTTTATGGGAGGAGAATTGGGCTAGACTTATGAGTCATTTTAGTAGTACGATAGGCATGCACACTAGATGAGAGGTGATAATTCTCAAGAGAGTGTCGCGTACTAACATGTGTGTCATATCAACTAGTTAGCATTTTAAATACTTGTTAAACTAATTTTAAAGTTGTTTTAGAATCGGGCTATGACTCGTTTCCTGTCATTTTTCCTTCTCTTGTATATATATATATATATATATTAAAGGTGCCCAGCCACAGGGGAGTTAGGCGTAGGTTCCTTAGATTGGACGTGCTATAGCTTGTGTGAGAGTTGAAGATCCTGGCAGTAGACGATTCTTCTTTTGACTCCTCAACTTCTGATTTTGGTCCATTTAGTTAGGGCATGTGTCGTCCATTTCCAGACTTCTGTTTAAACTTGAGAGAGATTTCCTACTTTTCTATTATTTCAGTATTTTGTTTTATTTGGGATTGTTTTATCTATTACGTTGATGGTAGTTGTGGATATTTATTTGGATTGAGTAATCTAGTTGGCATAACTCAGTTGAATGGTTTGTTTTATTTATCATTAGTACTATTCATAAACTGGTGTATATACATAAGGCCTTTACAATGTAATTTAAATTAAACAAAATTAAATATTTTGGCACTTAGCTTAATTATTTATTAGGGTGTTAATAAGGCAAAATTATTTTATGACAGTGATGCTAAGAATGAACCAACCGGGCACTTTGAATTAATTTAGTAAAGGATTGATCACCCGGTACATAATTAGGCGGGGTGTCACAGCAAATCTCTTTCCTTTTGTCAAATTATTTAGGTCATAGGAGTTCCATTCATTTGACGTGTTATTGTTGTTGTGGCAGTTACAAGGCCTCGATAGTAGATGCCTCTATGATTATCATTTCTTCATCTTGAGTTATTTACTTTAGTTAGGGCATGTTTCCCCTTTTCTATTTAGACATTCAGAGATTGTGGATTTAGTCATTTTACTCCTTTTAGTTGTTGAATTATTTCGTTGGATTATTGTATTTATTATTTAGAGTGCAGGTGTTCACTCGAGTCACATTTATTATTCCATTTATTTTATTTCATATGAGATTGTTTTGAATGGTGAATGTTTACTTATTCGTTAATTTGGTTTATATTAATAAAAAAATAAAATTTTGACATCAACCCTTTTAAATATTAGGTGGTTAGTGTTAATAATAAAGCTTACGACAGTGATGCACATTCTGAACCAACTGGATATTCTGATTTAATTTAATAATGAAATGATCACATGGTATACAACTAGGTGGGGTGTCAAAATAAATATAAACTCAATTGAAATGATTCAGGTGTAAACATCTGATAAAAACCATAAACAATTGTAGAGCCGATTCGCCGACCAAATCCATAAATGAAAGTCTCCTAATAAATGCGACGGAAAAGAAAAGTGAATCTAAACCACTAAAGAATCTAATATAAATCTCCAGCCGCATCTCCAAAAATATCTCCAATTACTCATATGAAGCTAATCTAGCGCCATCCCTTAAAGTTTAATCAACACAATGGGTTAGAGCCCACGGTATGAATACTAGCTACTCTCCCCAATTAGGGTCCGTGAATCCAGACAGTAGCATTATACATGAAAAACATCACAATTGAGTATTTTGAATTAAATGAGATAAATATTAACATGCGAATAACGTAAGTTGCCACTATCTATCCATATAACTCATCCACCCTAAAGTGTAAGTCCAATTATTCCATTAGCACTATAATTTAAAAAATTAGCTCTTATACCGACTTAATTTAATTATTCAATTATTTTTATTCATATGATACAATTATGGCCAGTCGACCCCTTATCGATCCTGCATATACTCTTAGCACGCTTAAAGTTCTACACATCATACTCATTCCCCTCACTAGAGCCAGCTAACTCGATTTCTCTCAGCCTAGCACATACCCGTGAGGTTAGAAGCACAACACGTCACTATAGTCAGTCGGCCCGTATTATGTCAGCCTCGCACATACTCGTGATGCCACACACACACATGTCGTTATAGCTAGTCGGCCCGTATTCTGTCAGCCTTGCACATACTCGCACTGCCAATTCATTTTAATACCCGTTTATTATCTTAGGCATTAATTCTTAATTTTTTCAAGTTCTCATTATTTATATTAGCCCCACCTATAATAGAGCATAAATCCTCAAATCTATCCCCTGCCTCATACCTATAGGTCTCCAAAACACAAGTACATCTTACTTTATCATATAGGATGAATCTCTACCATTAATTCCCTCTTAGTCTTACGCCTAGACTGTCGAATCAACGGAACGGCACCAAATATCAGTCCCACCCCGGAATTTCTCATCCGTAAAAATTTACACTAACTAGTCCCATACCTAGAAAATATTAACCACAACTAAAACATACTTACTAGTACCATGCCTAGCAATCACTCCTAAATTAAGGTGAAAGCACACCAACCCGAAAATCCCATCGTTCCTACGGTGTCAAATATAATTAAAACAATAAGTCGCATGAAACATTTTATCAACAATTCAACCAATTTCTCATAAGATCACAAATAAATCTAATTTCATCTATTCAGCCAATCTTCATAATTAACAAGTTATTTTATGCAACTAATATAATTTCATCATCATGCATATTTATGGTGCACAATTTCTCCTTTATCACCCTGGCATAATTTTGTGTGATTTCACAAGTCACTCTCAATTAATAAATCTAATATGATTTTCTACATGCAAATCTACATCTGTATTAATAAAAATCCAACCTATACCCTAAGCACACAAGGATTATAAGTCTTAATTCATATTAAAAAAGTCATAAAAATAAGCCTAATATAGATTTCACTTTCCCTAATTAAGGTATCTAGTTTATTTGAAGAAAAACATGTAATTTAATGTTTAAGAGATATTAAAAACGCATATTACAAAAGAGAAAGAATATAAGTATTCATGCCTATAAAGAAGTGTTTTGAAGAATTCAATACACGATTGTGTTCCTCTCGAGAAAATAATAAAGGCGCGTTATTGGACGATCATGAGAAAATTTGATATAGATCTTCAAAACTTGGGTCGAAAGTTGTGTTCAATGGGGTTTAGGTTTTGTAGAAGAAAGAGAATGAAAGTATGGGAGGCTACTGATTATTGAGAAGGATAAAATGTGTTTAAAAGTTCTAAACTTATCACATTATGTTTATATACAAAAAAGAATTCGAGTCCTAATCAAACACAAACCCAAAAAAAAATATTATGAACGATCGGACCATTGGAATTGGCTGAAATTTTAATGTGTTGTAGCTGAAGACGAGAAAGATGCTCAAAAAAATTCAACTCAATCACACGATTGAATATTTTTATTCATATTTTTTTCTCTTTAGGTCGGATCCTCCCCCAATTTTTATACAAAAAGTTATAATTTCCAAATTTTAATCCCGATTTAAATTTCACTTAAAACCTTATTTTTACATATGAATACCAACCTTTTTACATACCAAAATTAAATAGATTCCAAAAATTATTATTTTTTCAAAATTTTTAATTCAGCAAAAATTTTTATGGATCAAAACTCAAGGGGTGTTACAAACTCCCCCACTAATACAGGAATTTCATCCTCGAAATTCAAAGAAGTGTAAACATAAAACGTAAAGTTGCTCAAATAAAATAAGGCTTATATGTGCCTACCCGTAGAATATCACAATTTGGCCCCCATACACCCAATCCCACACGCACTTACCCCGTGAACAAAATACAACATATATCTCAACTATATATGTAAATATATCTATGAAAATAATGATGTACTACGCTCTCCCACATATCACCACTCGATTATCTCTCCAAAAGTCATCAAACACTAAAGTCCTTAAATCAAATCACATCACCAAATTAATAATAGAAATACCTAACATCTGCACTAACGATATACAAAATAAATCTCGTCTCCCAAATCAATTCTAAGTATCTTCACATCAAGATTACTAACCGCAATGCCTACAACGTCCTTAACACAAAACTTCTTATCTCCAAGAAACACAACTAACACATATGTTATACCCCAAACCTTAAAGAGTACGAATTAACAAAGGAGATCAATGGTCGATAACGCAGATGCTAAATGGACTCACAACCTACGAGACCTAAGACCATGCTCTGATACCATTTGTAATATCCCGTGCATTCTAACAAGCGATGTGGCTAGTCGTCGCCAAACTACATCGGGCATCACTAAATAAGTTATCATTCTTAGCATGTGACAGATATATGAGACATATAAAAATATTTTCACAAGATAATAATCAAATTTATCCAACATTATAACCATTCATGCAATATTAAAATCCATCACCATGTTAATCTCCAAAATAAATCCAACTCCAAATAAATATAAACTCAATTGAAATTATCCAACTGTAAATATCTGACAGAAACCATAAATAATTATGGAGGCGATTAGCCCACCAAATCCATAATGAAAATCTAATAACAAATGTGACGAAAAAGAAAAGTGAATCTAAACTACTAAAGCATCTAAAATAAATCTCCAGTTTCATCTCTAAAAATATCTCCAATTACTCCTATGCAACTACTCTAGCGTTATACCTGAAATTTTAGTCAATGCAATGGGTCAGAGCCCACCGCATGAATACTAGAAAATCTCCCCAATTAGGGCCCGTGAACCCAGACAGTAGCATTATACATGACAAACATCACAATAGAGTATTTTAAATTAAATGAGATAAATATTAACATGCGAATAAATTAAGCTGCCACTATCTATCCATATAACTCATCCACCCTAAAATGTAAGTCCAATTATTCCATTAGTACTTTAATTTTAAAAATTACCTCTTATCCCGACTTAATTTAATTATTCTATTATTTTTATTCATATGATACGATTATGGCCAGTCGACCATTATCGGTCCTGCACATACTCTTAGCACGCTTAAAGTTCTACACATCACACCCATTCCCCTCACTATAGCCAGTTAACCCGATTTCTTTTAGCTTTGCACATACTCGTGAGGTTCCAAGCACAACACGTCATTATAGTCAATCGACCCGTATTATGTCAGCCTATCACATACTCGTGATGCCACACACACACACACACACACACACACACACACACGTTGTTATAGCTAGTCGGCCCGTATTCTGTCAGCCCTGCACATACTCGCACCGTCAATTTATTTTAATACCCGTTTATTATCTTAGGCATTAATTCTTAGTTTTTTCAAGTTCTCATAATTTATATTAGCCCCACCTATAATAGAGCATAAATCCTCAAATATGTCCCCGGTCTCATACCTATAGGTCTCCAAAACACAAGTACATCGTACCCTATCATATAGAATGAATCTCTACCATTAATTTTCTCTTAGTCTTACGCCTAGACTATCGAATCAACGGAACGACACCAAAAATCTGTCCCACCCTAAAATTTCTCATCCGTAAAAATCTACACTAACTAGTCCCGTACCTAGAAAATATGAACCACAACTAAAACATACTTACTAGTCCCAAGCACTCCTAAATTAAGGTGAAATCACATTAACCCGAAAATCCCATCGTTCCTGCGGTGTTAAATATAATTAAAACAATAAGTCGCATGAGACATTTTATCAACAATTCTACTAATTTCTCATAAGATCACAAATAAATCTATTTTTTTCCGTTCAATCAATCTTCATAATTAACAACTTATTTTATGCAACTAATATAATTTCATCATCATACAGATTTATGGTGGACACAACAATAATTTATCTTTTATCGCCCCTACATAATTTTACGTGATTTCACAAGTCACTTTCAATTAATAAATCTAATAATATTTTCTACATGCAAATCTACATCTATATTAACAAAATTTCAACCTCTACCCTAAGCACACAAGGATTATAAGTCTTTATTCATATTAAGTTTTTTCATAAAAATAGTCCCAATATAGATATCATTTTCCCTAATTAAGATTTCTAGTTTATTTTAAGTAAAATATGTAATTTAATGTTTAGGCGATATTTAAAACCTATACTACTAAAGAGGAAGAATAGAAGTATGCATGCCAGTAAAGAAGTCTTTTGAAGAATCCAATTACACAGTTGCGTTCCTCTCGAGAAAACAATAAAGACGAGTTCTTCGACGATCTTGAGAAAACTTGATTTAGATCTTCAAAACTTGAGTTGAAAATTATGTTCAATGGGGTTTAGGTTTTGTATAAGAAAGAGAATGAAATTATGGGAGGCTACTAATTTTTATGAAGGCTAAAATGTGTTTTAAAAGTCCTAAACTCATCACATTATGTTTATATACCAAAAAGAATTCGAGTCATAATCAAGCACAAGCACTGAAAAAAACATTATGGACGGATCGTTGGAATTGGCTGGAATTTATATATGTTGTAGCTGAAGACGAGACAAAGCTATTCAAAAAAATTCAGCTCGATCGGATGGTTGAATATTTTTTTTTCCTTAGTTCGGATCCTCCCCCGATTTTTTTACAAAAGTTATAATTTCCAAATTTTTATCCCAATTTAAATCCCACTTAAAACCTTATTTTTACATATAAATACCAACCTTTTTACATACCAAAATTAAATAGATTCCAAAAAAAAAAATTAAAATTTTCAATTAAACAAAGATTTTTGTGGCTAAAAAGTTATGAGGTGTTAAAAGAATAAATTAGATGCTCATTTTTATTTATGTTTACATGTAATATCACAGACTTGTTTTAATCTCATATAGTTTCATTTATATTCTCCCTTAAAGAGAACCATAAAAAACATGAAAACATGAATTATTGATTTTCAGGGGCGATTTTTCAATTTTTTATGTGTGAGGACTAATTGAAAAGGACATGGTTTGGCTGAAAATGACATTTCGTAACAAAGAGTCCATATATGGTTTTCAAATGTTCGGATTAATACTGATTTCATTATGTTAACGAAGAAAGTGTGAGTTGGTTGCTCCAAAGTGTCCGGTTACAATGGTTAAATTAAATTAAGGAGCAATATGTTTTGTCAATTTAGGTAAATATATTAGTTGCTTCAAAGGGTCCGTATCTTTCCTTAATTTATAAACATAGTGATGTGGCACCCCGCCTATTCTAATCCTAGGTGATCAGTCCATTATTTCAGAAGCATAGTATATCTGAAATAACCACTAGCTAAAGATGGGCAACATGCCCATCTGATATAATTGAATGATGAAATAGAATGGATAAAGGTGGAAGCGTCAACTAGCGAGGTCCTACAATGTCCACAACAACTGTAGCATGTCAAATATGATTGGACTCCTAAGCTTGGCATCCTTGTGACTTGGCACCTAAAAGGGTTTTACAAAAATAGATTTGCAAAGGGTGAGAGGCCAAGAAAACTGTTTCAAAATATTTTGCAAGTATTTAAAATTCATTATGAGCAGATATTGTATACATATTAATTTCACGTGCCCTCGTTAGAGATCCTCACCTCTCAACTACTATGCATGCCTAAAGTATTCTCCTAAACCAACCTAGTTACACTACCCCTCCTAACTAGTTTCACCAAGTAAGTATTAAGTTTTCACGTACTTAGGTTATTTTAGATATCACTATTTATCTTATTTACTAATGCACACACAGTAGAATAAATTACAAACACACACACACAAATATATATATATATATATATATATATGTACCACCCTCGTCATATATATGAATAAGGCATCCCTAGGTTGATACGTGCGCTACGTGCATACTATGCTATCGAGTCCTCGTACATCACATACTAAGTAAAGGATTTCTAGTTCGGAATCACTCTCGAACCATTCAATCACAATTCACACACTTTGGAGGCGAACATAGTTCTAAGCCTTTGGGATACACACACCGCTAACGCACCCAAATGATCGGTCACACTATCACACACACAAGTAGTTCTCAAGCCCTAAATTTTATGTTTTGAGGCACAAGTCTAAAATCCCCCCCCCCCCCCCCCCCCCGATAGGCTCATCAGGATAAGACTGTCCACGCCGTGGAACCTTCCATGATAGCAGGTGGCCTATATATGTTCACACATATAAGAGTTCACACAATAGGTATTCACACAACCTATATATATATATATATATATATATATATATATATATATATATACCAGTAATATATCCTGTACATAGTATATATAACCCTCAAATATCCTATGTATTATTAATTTACCATTATACTTCTTATCATATATTCCCGAGTGTTTCCCACTACTCGAAGGGTCCCAATTATCCTTTAATATTGTTTTCATAGTTATAATATCTATCTACAATTGGTTTGGTCTTGGGTTCACTCATGTTCTCCGTGACCCATAATAATTCGCGTGAATTCATTAAATATCCAAAATACATCCAATAATCCTTAGCCTTAATTCTCCTCAATTGGGGTAACCTCAACCATATTGTATGTGTACTGAAATTACAATCTCCCTCTTAACATTTTAAAATGTTCCAAAAGTCTCCCCGAAATTTATTCACAAGTTATAGGCTTAAATAAGGGAAATTTTCCAAATTCTGGCAAACTGAAACGATTCGCCTTACCGAATCGATTCTCCCCTGGGCCAAATCGATTTGAAATTGTACAATTCGTCTCCTTCGTTCTACTGTTATGTTTTTCACCATTTTCAATTATCAAAACCATCATGATACATTCCCAAACTCCCAACCAAGCCTATTAAACCCTATAACAATATGTATAAATGATTTCAAACGTACTCAAACATTAAATCATCAAGGGGAGTCATATAAATCGAATTAATCTTCACTTTAATTCCAAAACCCTAGATGATTTTTTTCATTCAAGAACATCAACAAAAACCCATATTTCTCTATTATTACCATCACATACATTCTTATTTCGTATTTTCTTCACATAGGGATTCAATCTACATGCAAATCCTACCCAAGATCCTGAATTAAGTTTCCAATTTAACCCATAATCATTTATTCATGTAAATTATCCAATCCTACACTAATATGGATAGTATATGCACTCAAATTTTGCAAGAAAAACACTTGCCTGGAGTCTGTAGGTCTGAATTATGCAAAAAAGTGGTGGAGTTGTCTTCTCATCCTTCTGATCTAAATTCTTGTGGTGGTGGTGGTGGTGGTGGTCCAAAAATGGTGTGGAAGGCCTTGAAAACCTTCACCTCCATCCTCTAATGACCTCTATTAGATTTTGTAATTGCTAACCCTAACCCCCTCAACACAAATACTGATATAAACATATTAAATTCGTAGGTCCTTTTTTTCTAAAAATCCAAAAGACCAAAATATCCCTTTAGGGTGCTGGTTTGGCCTAAAAATGCCTCGGAACCCAATCCAAAATCTCGAGTACACTTTTTTGACTATTTCAAACCTTCTAAAACATATTGGCGCACTCAAAATGACCATTTGGATGACCCATAAATAAATCACATTTTATTTCATAAATTTAACTCCCGACACAACTGACATGCGTGTCCCGACTAAATTACCGTGACTGTCGTATTTCTCACTCACGACGATCATAATACATTCTTACTAATTTATTACTCCTTCACTAAGTAAAACTAAATATAATTCATACAAATAAATATCAACCCTTGTCTCACTAGTTAATATTTATTTTTTTAATCCGGATTAATTTCCTATTAAAATCCCATTTTAATTTAATTAATCCCAACATAAAATCATTAAAAATATGGGGTGTCACATAATTCCCCCCTAATAACGAAATTTCATCCTGAAATTAAAAAAAATATTTGATATAAATAAATTTGGATATTTGTAGTGCATCTCATCCTCGGGCTCGCTCCCAAGTAGACTCGTTGGCATTATGATGTCCCCACTGAACACATACAAGTGGAACTACCTTCAACCTTAGCCTCCTCTCACTATGGCCTAGGATAGCAACTGGCCTCTCCTCGTATGAAACTCATAAGACCCGTATCTCATCATAAAGGCAATCTTAGATACATATAACTCTCGAATGCGCAACTCGTGGTATCCTGATCTCAAATTTATCTTAGAGAAGTTGGCATCTCCTCTTAACTGGTCGAATAATCATCGAATCAGGTCAACGGATATTTATTCCGTATCGTAGCTTTATTTAACTCCCGATAATCCACATATAGGCGTAGAGATCCATTCTATTCTTCACAAACAGCATTGGGGCACCCGAAGGCGAAGTGATCCGATGGATAAAATCATATCCCAAAAGTTGTTCAATTTGATCCCATAGCTCCCTCATATCAATAGGGACCATACGATAAGGTGCACGGGTTATCAGCCGAGTGCCCGAAGCTAAATTAATTACATACTCTATCTCTCGGCTAGGTGGTAATCCTGATATCTCCTTAAATACGTCGGCAAACTCACACACAATCGTAATCGAATCTAGGGAGATCACTACTCCCTTAGAGGTCTCATCCTCTATATAGTATAAGTTAATTAACGATCCCCTTTTGGGACGGGGCTGATTAGTCGCAAATATTGTATATTTTGCGCCCGTTACTTATGCATGCATGCACACTTAAGCTCTTGTACTGTATAACTTTTGGTTTCCATATACATATGTTTTGCAAGGTTTATTTGAGCTTTTTTAGGTATTGGAGTGCTAAACGGTGCAAGTGTGCGCTATCCGGGAAAGTTCAACATTTTATGCAACTTCGGGTGTAATTTTGTCATTTCTACGTTCGAGCTTCATACCCTAACTCTCATGGATGTTGTTGTTCTTCGCGTCAACTTCACGCAGCCCCCAAAGGTTCATCAATTCAATTCTCGAGGACCGAGTTTTGGTCATTTTCCCGAAGCCCTTTAGTGTGTAGCAAAAGAGGAAAGGACCCAAGATTTTTGCAGGCGCGGTCGACCGGCCCCATATACGTGGTCTACCGGGGTTTCAACTTTTGCTTTCAAATTGAGAGAGTGGGCTTTCTCTAATAATGCGGTCGACCAGTCCATTACCCGCGATCGACCGGTACCTCAAGTTCCGCAAAACCTCTTTTCTTGGTTTAGTTTTTTACCACTCTTAGTTGTGGTTTTCTTCCACTTAGTATATAATGTGAGTGGTTTGTTTGTTTGAGCATATCCGATCACAATTTTGTGCAAGGAAAACATAGAAGATAGTTTTGTTGCTTTTCTCTCTCTCTCTCTCTCTCCTATGGCTTGACATTTTTCCTTGCCATTTTCATCTTCCACTTCATTTATTGTAAGTAAAGTTCCATCTTAGTTGTATCTTGTTGACTATTGGTATCATTTTGTGCAATTAATATTGTGGTCGTGTATTGAATGCTTGCCTTTACCATAGCTATTTCACTTGTTATTAACTTAATGGTGTGTTTTAATATGGTTAGTGTAATGAGTAGCTAATTTCCTTAGGTTGGTATCATAAACCCACCTTGGAGGGTTCCATTTCTTGACTTATTCAATGATTAAATCCAATAAATGGGTGTGTGGGTTGATATTGGAGTTTCATAGGATTTAACTTCTTTTATCATGTAAGGGTTGTATTTAAGACTTAACTCCAACACCAACGCATTTGTCTGATAATATATCTTTACCTTCATCTTATATTGTTGTGTTGACATCCTTCATGTAGGATAGTTGACAACGATATCTTATTCCCTTTTGATTGTGATTTAATCGAAAGAACCCATTGAGTTGTGCACATCCGAGGTGGGGGAATGCTCCTTAACCTTTCGTCAAAGAATCTTTTTATAACCCCGTATATAAATCTCACTTGTTCCTTTTACTACTTTGTTTAGTGTTCCATTTATCTTTGTTCGCTTTGGTTCATTACAACACTCAAATCCTAAATCATCTTTTCTTTTATCTTTTATTTTTGTTTATTGATTTTTAACTGAAAGAATATCCTCGGTACTTTATATAATTCCCTGCGAAAATCGACTCCAGTCTTACCGGGTTTTTATTACTCTCGTGATTAGCGTGCACTTGCGCTATACAATATTCTGAGCGAGTTAAGTTTTTGGCGTCGTTGCTAGGGAATTATTAGTAACGACTATATTGATTTATTGCTTGTCGATAAACCTTTTGCATTTAATTATTTGAGCTAGTGTTGTTTTGAAGGATAGGTTTTCTATCCTAATGAGCAACAATTCGAACTAAGGATTCGTCGGGGACTACATACCACTATTTTCTTCTGAAGGCTCAAACAATCTCTTCAATAACTCCGTGGCATCATCTCAACATCATTACTCGCTTAATACGGCGCCATCCCAAACAGATCACAAAAACCTAGTTTACCCCCCTCGGTACGATCTTTTGATCTTCTTATGGAGTATAATTATGCACCCCTGCGGGGTGCTTCTCCCGTGCATCTGTCATTTGGATATTACCTCCGCCTAGAGACCGTCTTCGATGTATTACATTCCTGTTTAACCATGGATCCTTCCATTTCCAAAATGGCATGATCAATATGTTGCCTTCCTTCCACGGAATGGAAAATGAAAACCCTTACCGGCATATTAGAGACTTTGAAGAGGTGTGCAACACTCTTTCTGACCAAAATTGCACACCCGATCTTGTGCGGCTTAAGCTTTTTTTCATTTTCCATTAAAGACAAAGCAAAAGATTGGTTGATCACACTTCCCCCTAACTCTATTGGGAATTGGAAATAGTTGCAAAACCTATTCTTGAAGGAATTCTTTCCCATACACAAGACAAATGAACTCATGAAACAAATACAAAACTTTCAACAATACGATCATGAGACATTTTACAAGTGTTGGGAACGTTTTAAATTTTTGAAGTGGTCTTTCCCGCACCATAATTTTGATCACATGCGACTAATCTCCATTTTTCACGGGGGTCTAAACCCTTTGACCAAACAGTTAGTCGAAACCATGTGTTAGGGTAGCCTTATTGATTTGAGTAGCGAGGAAGTAGAAACCCATTTCGAGTTTGTCTCAAAGACATCTCGAGGATGGGATACTTTGAACCCAAATGACAACACTGTTCGCGATAACACAGCCCCTTGAGGGTAAACCAACAGTATGTCTAATAGAGGTCATAGAATTGAGGATACCCAGACCAAATACGATCAGTTGTGTCATAGAATTGATGCGATGCAACTCACACAGCAATCCCCACCCATGGAAGTCGTCCAAAAGGTTTTCGTTGTGGAGGAAGTCATGTGTGTTATTTATGACAACATTGGCCACCCAATAAGAGAGTGTCCTTAACTCCCTAGCATTAAGGGATAGTTTCAAAACCAAGCTAACGTTATAGGGGCATATAGAAAGCAATACTCCAATGCTCTGTTTGATCCCAACAACCCTCCCTATAATCCTAGTTGGAAGATGACACATCCTCTCATGAGTTAGAAGGACCACAATTCGCAAACTCCCCCAACTTTGAACTTTTCTTGGCCCGTGTCCATCCCCACAATTCCAACAATAACCTCCCCAAAATCAATCGTAGCAACATCCGCCCGCGGGACCTACAGCTTCGTATTTGCCTCCACAGAGAAGGCATAATGTGGAATAATTTTCCACTGTTCAAAAAGTTTCGCAACTTGAACAGTCCATCTCTCAAATGGCACGTTCTATGCAAGAGATGGAAATATCTCTTGCTCAATTGGTTCAAAACTACCAAGGGTTGTGAGACCACTTCTACGGGTGAAACCTCAACCCAACCCCAAGGGCCAAATGGGCAATGAGAGCTCCACCTCGAACACATCGTACACCAAGCATGCTAAGGGTATTTCCACCCTTAGGAGCGGCAAAACGGTTGACAACAAAGTTGTGCGATCCTTATCGGAGCCGCCCATTCACACTAAATCCGAAGGCAAAACCATTGCTATGGAGGACGTACAATTGTATAGTCCCGCTAACATAGATGATGACATCCCCAAAGAGGGAGATGGGCCTAAAGTTGCAAAGGACATAATTTTCCCATACCGGCCCCATTTCCACAAAGGCTAAAGGAGAAGGCTACAAAAGCCTCCGAAAAGGGATTCCTTGAGATTTTCAAGCAAGTTAACATGAGAATCCCCCTCCTCAAGTCCATCAAGCACGTGCCAAAGTATGCCAAGCTTATCAAAGACTTATGTACGGTTAAAAGGAGACACAATGTGCGCACCAAGCCGTACATGGCTGTCCAAGAAAGTGCCATTACAACCAATGAGATAGCCTCGAAATTCACAGACTCGGGTTGCCCCACCATTTCATGCATAATTGGGGAGACTAAAATCGATCGTGCCCTCCTAGATTTAGGGGCAAGTGTGAACTTGCTTCCTTATTTTGTGTATCTCGAGTTGAATCTCGGTGAGATTAAATCGACTCTCGTCACTTTACAACTAGCCGACCGTTCGACTAGGATACCTCGAGTCATGGAGGACGTGATTGTCCAAGTTGATTCTTTCTACTACCTAGTAGATTTTATCATCTTAGACACTCAACCCATACCAAAAGGGAGTTCGAAAATCCCAATAATTCTCGAGTGACCGTTTCTCGCCACCGTTAATGCTAACATCAATTGTAGGAACGGAGTGATGCAACTTTCATTTAGTAATATGACGGTCGAAGTCAACGTGTTCAACCTTCTTAAGCAACCCTAATTTTGCAATGAAAGCGAGGAAGCGGTTGAAATAGCAGCTTGCATTGTCACTCTTGTCCAAGAATATTTTGACCTCTCCCCTTTTCAAGATCCATTAGAGGCGTGTATTGCTAACTCCTTGGATAGCGATTTGCTCATCAACGATAAGGGCTATGAAGATGCCCTCAATGCGAATTGCTTTTTACTGAATGGGGAGTTAATGGACATGTGCAATTCCCTCGAGTACTTTGAGGAGTTTAATAAAGGTATTGAGGGTTATAGCATAGATGGAGACGGTAAAAGAGACCTCACACATGATGAAAGCGAGGGGTTATCAAAAACTCAATGTGGATATCCCACTTTGAGAAACTATTCCCACGTGACTCTTTTCCTTTCCCGTTGAGTGTTTCAATGCCCAACCTCGAGCTCAAAACCTTGCCAAAGGAGCTCAAGTATGCTTTCCTAGGCGGTGAGAACACGTTTCCGATGATTATAGTAGGGAGCCTTGACAATTCTCAAGAGGAGGCCTTACTTGAGGTGTTGAGGAAACATAAGAGTGCTATAGGATGGTGCATTTCTGACTTAAAAGGGACCAATCCCTCCATTTTCACTTGTAGCATTTACTTAGAGGAAGATGCCAAACCCACCCGTCAAATGCAAAGATGGTTGAATTCGGTTATGAGTAAGGTGGTGATTGCGGAAGTGATCAAATTGTTGGATGTGGGGATAATCTACCCCATTTTCGATAGCGAGTGGGTGAGCCCGACGCAAGTCGTACCAAAAAAAGTCGGGTGTCACTGTTGTTGGAGTACGGAGAGTGACCTTTTACCCTCGCGCATTCCGATCGGCTACCGAGTTTGCATTGATTATAGAAAGCTTAACGCGGTCACAAGGAAAGACCACTTTCCATTACCCTTCCTTGACCAAATTTTAGAGCAGTTAGCCGGACATAGGTATTACTATTTTCTCGATGGCTATTCGGGGTATAATCAAATCGAAATAGCCCCCGAAGATCAAGAAAAGACCACGTTCACTTTCCAGTACGGCACCTTCTCCTTTCGAAGAATGTCGTTTGGTCTTTGCAACGCACCGATAACTTTTCAACCGTGCATGCTTAGCATATTCAGTGACATGGTCGAAGACATTGTACAAGTCTTCATGGATGACTTCAGTGTCTTTGGTAATACGAATGAGGACTGCCTAGCCAATATTAAAAGAGTGCTTGGGAGGTGTATTGAGAATAACCTTATTCTCAATTGGGAGAAGTGTCACTTCATGGTGATACAAGGGATAGTTTTGGGCCATATCGTCTCCAACGACGGTATTCAAGTTGACAAGGCTAAAATTGAAGTTATATCCAACCTTCCCTCTCCGAAAAATCTCAAGGATGTAAGGTCCTTTCTTGGTCACGCTATTTTTTACCAACATTTTATTCAGGACTTTAGCTCGATCGCACGCCCCAAATGCGCCTTTCTTGCTAAAGATGCTCCGTTTCTGTGGAGTAATGCGTGCCAAGAATCATTAGATAAATTGAAAACAATGTTGACCACTGCCCCTATCATGTAATATCCCGATTGGACCCTTACATTCGAGCTTATGTGCGACGCAAGTGACAATGTCGTGGGGGCGGTGCTTGTTCAACGGAGGTATAATAAACCTCACTTGATTTCTTATGCTAGTCGCACACTTGACAGTGCACAAATGAACTACTCCACCATGGAGAAGGAACTACAAGCCATAGTATTCGCATTGGATAAATTTCGGGATTACTTAGTAGGATAACCCATAGTGTGCTTCACCGATCATGACACACTTAAGTACCTTCTTTCTAAGAAAGATGCGAAAAGTAGGCTTATTCATTGGGTTCTCCTCCTCCAAGAGTTTGACCTCTCTATTAAAGATAAAAAAAAAGGGGGTGGAAAATGTAGTTTCGGATAACCTATCCCGACTTACATTCTATCACGATCATATCAATCCCATCCCTATTCGAGAATGCTTACTGGATGAGCAACTCATGGTCGTTTCGATGTTGCCATGGTTTGTCGATATTCCCAATCTCCTTGTCACCGAGGCCTAACCACCGCACTTTTCGGCCAAGGATAAGGAAAGACTTTCGATGGTGGCCTGGTCATTCTTCATAGATAACCCATACATGTACAAACTATGTACGGACCAAATCATTCGTAAGTGTGTCCCAAACAATGAGATCGTAAGTATCTTGTTGTTTTGCCACAATGGAGCATGTGGAGGACATTTTTCTTCCCAAAAGACCGCCCTCAAAGTGTTACAATGCGGTTTCTATTGTCCGACGGTCTTCAAGGATGCGCATGCCCTATGTAAAATTTACACCCATTGCCAATCAATTGGGAAGATTACCAAAAGGAATATGATGCCCCTTGCCCCTATTCTCGTAATTGTTGTGGGAGAAGTATGTAACCCCCCGTACTTTTATGGATATTTAAATTACACATTTGCTTGTAATTTAATAATTTGAGATATAAAATGATAGGATTAAATATTAATTGAAAAGAGTCAAATTAATATTTATATCTACTATATTTACTTACGGGAATAAGTAAATGAGTTGGATTGTTTTTATATCATGTCGCAGGCGGGAAAAAAGTGACGAGTGGTAATATTTTATTCGAAACACACGTGTAGAGCTATTTGGGGTTCAAAAAATAAATTTTTGATAAGTTACTTGAATGGTGATTTTGAGTGAACGGTTGATCCGAAATGGGTCGAAATAGTCAAAATTTAGTATCTGGGGGTAGTGTTTGGGTTTCAGGAGCTTTTTAGACTAGTCGATACTCATAATTGGGTACACGAGCCATTTTACACTTGGGCTAACACCCAATTTCCGGATTTTAAACATTATGGGCAGCCATAACCCCCAATTCTCTAACCTAAGAGAGAGAAAGAGAAGAGAGGAAGGAAGAAGAAAGAGAAGAGAGAAATGGACGAAGAAAATAAGAAGGAATTTCAGATTTCATTCAACATATAAAGAGGAACATCAAATAATTTACAATTCAAGGCAAGTGTTTAACTTGCTTTAATAATTTATTTGTGTTTATAATTCATATTATAGTTGGAGAAAAATATGAATTTTTGGGTTGGATTTATGTGAGAAAATGGGTTTTTGTGAAATGATTTCATAGAAAATGGATGTGATAATTATACCATATGAAATCTAAAAAAAATTGAACCCCATATGATGTATAGAATCTTAATAAATAAATCTTATACTAATTCATAGAAAAGATGTGATCTTGAATGGTTCTTGTGAGGATTAAAGAAACCATGAAATTGAATTAAGATAAATTTTTTAATCTGCCAAAAATTTTGGTATGACTTCAAATGCATGCCATTTACTGTATGATTCGAATTAGATTCTCATTTATGGATGAAAAGAAAGGTATGGAAGTTAGATTTGTAATGAGATTTTAATTAGTTTATTTGGATTTATGTAGAGTGAGTTATAGTTGTTTTAGTGCAAGGTGTTTAAGCTGCTATAACAACTGAGCTAGGGAAATTTTATAGACAATTCAAACGCATGCTATTTTCTGTATGATTGGAATTAGATTCTCAGTTATGGATGAAAATAAAGGTACGTATGTTATATTTCTAATTAGATTTGGATGAGGTCAATTATACTTATGTTGAGTGAGTTATATCTATTTTAGTGCAAGGTGTTTAAGCTTCCAGAACAGCTGAGTTACGGAAATTCTATAGACAATTCAAATGTATGTCATTTTCTGTGTAATTTGAATTAGATGATGAGATATGGATGAAAAGAAAGCTATGGAATCTTTCTAATGCAATTTTAATGAGGTCAATTGGACTTCTGTAGAGTTAGTTATAGTTGTTTTAATGCTAGGTGTGTAATCTGCCATAAATTAAAGTTGTGAAAATTTGTGATTTTTAAGAGTTCTATTGGGAAAAGGACCCTTGGGATTCGAATACGAATTTCGGATGTAATTGGGATCCGAGATAGTTGTGATAAGCTTAATATTTAGAATATAAAAAATGTGATATTTATATTATAAGTAAGTGAATACTTATGAAATTAAATCGAATATGTATATTCGGGATTACAGGTTAATGCTACGAGAGATAGGCATGGATAGCCGGATTTGATGATATATATATACGGGTATAGAGACAGTATATATGTGATATAATTATAAATATATCTGTGTATGAATGGTATATTTATGTGAAGCATACCCCTCTAGTGCTATCATAGGAACTTGCGCGATGTGGGTGAGGGCCCTGGCTTGAGGAGTAGGGTGCGTATAGTCCCCAGGTCATAACGTCCATTTTATGTTGTGTGATTTTTATCAGGGGTGAGATGTGGTGGTTATGTTTCGTTCTCATTTCTGGTGAGGAACTATGACCGCTTCCCATACGTTGTGATTTGGTTTTTACCAAGTCGGTGTGAGAGTCTGACCGCTGGTACCCAGGATGGTGTGTGAACAATTCCCTGGAAGATGATAGCATTGAGAGACTGCATCCATTTGAGTTATAGCTCTGAGGGATGGTTATTATACTTATATAGTGTGTGATATATAAGTACGGATATACTTAATGTGTATATATATATATTTGTATGAGATGTGAAATATATATATACGGACACAATAAATAATGGAATGTGAGATAAATTTTGGATCTTCCAAGAGTATACAATCCGGAATAAAATAGGTTATATACGATATAAAGATGAGAATATTATATACGAGGTTGATAACACTAAAAGGTGAATAGTGTAAATAACTAGTGCAAGTTATTCATAATGTAAGGATGAATCATAAGTGAGAAATTATAATGTATAAGCTCGGGCGATAGCTTAGAATATTTTATATTACGCAGGGCATGTGTTAGCGTATGGTGACTTGGGAGTTATGTGAGGTTCTAGTTAGGCTCGGTAGCTAACTAAGGTGTTTTAAAATACATGCGTTAGGTGTGCACTGTTAGATGAGAGGTGAGAGGTATCTCATGTGAGTGCGACACCAGTTTAAATATGGAGAGTATGATATTTTAAATATTAAAGTATGTTAAGCACTTGCTAAAATATTTTCAAAACTTGGGCTCTGACTCGTTTCTCTATTTTCCCCTCTCTTACTATATATGTATATATATAGGTGTCTAAACACAGGGACGCATGTACGATGATTCCTTCGAGTTAGACGTTTGCTGCAACAGCTGTGGATGCAGTAGGTTTATTTTAGATGCTTCTATCCTTGTGATCTAGATAGGAGGTACTATAGATACACTCGGGCCGATAGCCCAACTGTATTCATTTATTCTTTTACCGCCTTTTTGTACGGCATTCGATTTGGTTATATTATATTGTACTGAGTATTCGGTTATTTTATTTCATTTCAGTTTCGTGTATATAAACTGTGTGAATGTTTTATTTAGTTGGTTTGATTAAAAAGATTTGTTAAATAAAATTTGACGCCAGCCTAATAAGTTATTAGTAATTAAACTGGTTTTCGATAGTGATGCTAAGAATGAACCATGTGATATTCCTGTTTTAATCTGGTATAGGATTGATCACCCGGTATTTTATTAGGCGGGGTGTCACAGGGAATAGACTTCATGGGTCCTTTACCTAAGTCCAATCATTTTGAATACATTTTAGTCGTAGTCGACTATGTATCCAAATGGGTGGAAGCCGTGATTACGAGGAACAACACCGCGAAGGTGGTGTTGAAATTCCTGAAAGAGAACATCTTGGCTCGCTTTGGCACACCCAGACCAAGGAGTCCATTTTTGTAATGACATATTTCGCCGCTTGATGTCGCAATATGGGGCGACCCATAGGGTCGCCTCCACTTATCACCCGCAAACCAATGGCCAAGCAGAATTATCAAATCGGGAGATAAAAAGGATCCTTGAGAAAATTATGGACCCTTTGACCAAGTATTGGTCATATAGGTTAACCGACATGCTTTGGGCGTATCGAATGGCCTATAAGACGCACCTCGGAATGTCCCCTTACCGTTTGGTTTATGGGAAAGCATGTCATTTTTCGGTAAAGCTTGAGCACCAGGCATATTGGGCCATCAAAAAGATCAATTTTGACATTAACGAAGGCGGTGACCTTCGTAAATTCCAACTCAACGAACTTGAGGAGTTATGGAACGATCAATACGAGAACTCTCGTATTTTTAAGGCCAAAACCAAGGCCTTTCATGATAAAAGGATAGTGCCCAAGAACTTTGAGGTGGGCCACGAAGTCCTACTCTATGACTCCCGCCTCCACCTTTTTCCTGAGAAATTACAATCCCTGTGGAACGGACCGTTCGTGGTACAAAAGGTACACGATCACGGTGCCATTGACATATTGAACCCAAGGATCGGAACCCTTTCTAAGGTGAACGGGAAGAGGCTCAAGCCTTTATTTGAGGGTTTCAATCCAGAGCTAGCATAAATCCCTCTAGAGGATCCACCCCCTGTGGGCCCCCCAGTGGGTGTCACAACTTAGGCATCGGATTGTCCTTTTATAGGATTGCCTCGCTTATTATTGAATTCGAGGCAATCATGCTTTTACACACTCGGTTGTATACGTATCGCCCCGAGAGCGTCCCTTTTTGAGTGGAGAGAATTTTATTGGTTTAGGTGGGTTAGAACAGAAGTTGGAGAATAATTACAAGAAACAGATCGTGGTCGACCGGTCTCAGACCGTGGCCGACCACTGAAACATCATCCAACACACTATCTCATTTCATAGGTCATTTCCCAAATTTTAGTCTACCGGTCCAGAAATCGCGATCGATCGGTATTTACCCTTTAAGCCCACTGTCAAACTACCAAGTCTTAAATTCAAACCGTGGATGACCGTGTAATACCCCGTATTTTTATGCTATATTAATTTGGGGATTTATTAAATTTAATGTGAATTAATTATTTAATAAAAATCCGAAAATTAATTATGTTATAATTATTAACGTGATGAGAGTTAGTAATTACGGGAAAATTTGTTGAATATTACTAATGAGCAAAGTAATATATAATAGTGGCCATATTATATGTCACGAGTGAATAAAATGACAATTTTATAAATTTGAGTCGGGACGCGCCCGTGTCGCATCGGGACTAAATATTGATAAATAAAAGTAAATATTTTATAAGTTGTTCGTATGCTCATTTTGAGTGCGCCAACGCGTCCGGAAGGATCGAGATAGTCAGAAAAGTATACCCGAGAGTTTGATTTGGGTCTCGGGGCATTTTTAGGCCTAATTAGTACCCCGGGAGGGCATTTTAGTCATTTTGCATTTTTGGGTAATTAAACCCACGAAAATTAAAGGGGTTATATCATATGTTTAGGTTATCTCCTAGGGTTAGATAACTCAAAACACTAAAACGGCCATTGGAGAGGAGAGGAGAGAGCTCTCAAGGCATTCCAAGGCTCAATACTAACCCGTTTGCACCGCCGCCACCGCCAACACGTAGATCGCGAGACGGGGAACGCAACCACACCAAATTCAACACCAAACCAGATTTCTGAAAATCCCAGGCAAGTGTTTATCTTGCTTATTTCGTTGATGCATCATCCATATTAGTTTAGGAGTTATTTGGATGAGATTTATGGAAGAAAAACCCAATTTGAGATGGGAAATTTTCATATAGTGATGATTTATATGATATTCTGGAAACCCTTTGTCATGTAAAGGATTAAGAGTTTGATTAAGAAAAGAGTTCTAATCAGATACAAACACTAAAAAAAATATTTCGGACGATCGGACCGTTGGAATTAGATGAAATTTTACAGGGAATTAGCTGAAGACGAGAGGAAGCTACAGAAAAAAAACTCAGCTCGATCGGACCGTTCAATATTTTTTAATATTTTTTTTGCTAGACAGTTTTATGTTTTGAGGACTCTTAGAGATAATAAAAAAATTCAATTAAAACTCCATTTTAATTTCGATTTCGAAACCGTTTGAAATTCTCATCTTTAAAAATAAAATTCAAAATCCTTTAATGTAAGGCTAAATCTATATTTTTGGGATATTTTGCATAAGGGACAATGTAAGTATATATTAAAGGGGAGAGACACGTAAGAGAGAGTTACGTTGGAACATAAATGGATATCTACTGAATTGTACATTTGGAAGAATAGAGTCCATGAGGGTTACGTAGTAAGTTGGAAAAACCCTTCGAATTAAAGTTAGAAACGAACCATTATACTTGATAAATAATAATGGGAAAATAAGGATAAATGTTGTGAATGTGGGTTATTGGATAAACCTAAATTGATATAATAAAAGTGGTACATTTATATGATTGTGTATGCATATATTATATACTTGTGAAAATCATGCCCGCGCTACTTACAATCCCTGAGGTTTTCGCCCTGGGACGATCTTATCTCGTGTGCCTTATGGGGGATATTGACTCGTACCCTAGAAGATAGAAATCCTAGGTACAGGCTATCGAATCGGTAGTCACGGTCCTAAGAGACGTGAGGGTATGTACTCACCTCTTGGACTTGGAAACTATGCTTCGCGTCAATATTGTTTGTGTATGTATTTATACAGTTCGAGAGTGATTCCGAACTTGTATTCCCTTTAGTACTATTGATACGGGGATTGGATAGCAGAGTATGCCCGCACCATAAAATTTTATGTGAGGTGCTGTTAGAATATATATATTATACGAGTATTTAATATATATATGAACTTCTGAAATATGGGAAACTGCCTACTGTGTTATGGTAAGTAAGACATGTATAATGACTCAAATTGGAATTACTTGTTTTGAAAAGTATAATATGATATTGAAAAACTTTATGAATCAATAAAGTTAAAATGAGCGTTTTGTACTAAATGAAATTATCCTTTTTAAACCATGATGTTGTTAAATCTTAAATTTTGAGAGTCACCTAAGATAAGTTAAATCCTTGGGGAAGGATAGTGTGATATATGATGAGATAAACCATTGGGAAGGTTAGTGCAATAGGAGTGCACATTAGAAGAGAGGCGAGAATTTCTCAAGAGAGTGTCGCACTAATATGTTGTTGCATTGGCCTGTATCAATTTAAATACTTGCTAAACGAATTTTTAAATCATATACACTATCGGGCCCTGACCCGTTTCAATTCCTCTTTCTCTCTTGTATATATATATGTATATATTAGAGGTGCCCAGCCACAAGGGCGTCTTGTTTAGGATTCCTTGGAAGGAACGTGTTGCAGCTTAGGTGGGAGTTGCAGGCCACTTGCTTAGACGATTTCATTTACTTGATTCCACTTCTATCATTATCCTTATTGGGCATGTGTCACCCTTTCCACTATTTATCTGTTTTATTGAGACATTTGTATTTCAGTTATTTTTAGTATTGTTACTTTGGGATTTATTCAGCATGTATGTTTTACTTTATGTTTTATTGTTAGTAGCCAGTTGTTGAATGTTATATTATTGGATTGATTGTTTAATAAAATAAATAATTAAAATTTGAAAGGAATGTTAAAAATGGTTTTGACACTTAGCTTAATTAATTAGGGAGTTTAAATTGGAAATTTATTTTCACGACAGTGATGCTAAGAATGATCCAATTGTTCACCTTGATTTTTAATTTAATAAAGGAGTGATCGCCCGATATTTAATTAGGCGGGGTGTCACAGGTGGTATCAGAGCATTAGGTTCTAGTGTCCATAGGATCTGTACGGCTTATTTTCACTTTCAGCTTAACGTTTTTGCTATAGAGCCCTATTTTTAGGATTGTTGTATTCCTGCTTTTACGTTTACGTCTCCAGCCATTTGGGATTTGATAATGACTGGAGACTAATAAACTTCTTCACGTTTCAGATGCCTCCGAAATGTGCACCGAAGGATAGGCGTGCCCAGGCCGAGCAGCCAGCAGCTCTGGCACAACGCACTATGAATGCTAATGAAGTAGCCGCCATTGTTGCTCAGGCGGTGAATGCCGCGCTAGTGGTGGTTCAGCAGCCTCCACCCCAGATTCAGGCAGTGGCGCCAGTACCAGCACAACTTCCATCTGCATGGGAGAGGGTTAGGGATGCTTTTCAGAAGGCGCATCCCCCTGAGTTCTTTGGTAGCTCAGATATCGTCACAGTCAGCCAATGGAAGAAAGACATCCAGCGGCATCTTAGTATGTATGAGTGCACCGGCGTGCAAAGGCAGTTATTGGCTTCCTTTAAGCTGGTGGGGGCCCCTTTACAGTGGTGGGAGTCCACTACCACCTTGGAGGAGAGGGACACGATCCCTATTCAGTCGTTTTGGGAGCGGTTTGACTGCAAGTACTTTCCACCCGCCGTGCAGACTGAGATGAGGCGAAAATTACTGAATTTGAAATAAGAGAACTCTACCGTTGCTGAGTATGAGGAGGAGTTCACGAGACTTCTCACCATAGTGCCAGATGAGGCACCTACTGATAGTAAGAAGATAATGTTATTTGTGGACGGGTTAGCTTGGAGGATCCGTCAGCATCTTATAGGGAATCTATCTCTGAGTACTTTCACTGATGTACTCAATGTTGCGTTACTACATTGCCAAGATCACTGCTTCCATCTGCAGGGAAGCAGGAGAGCAGGAGAGTTCATCCAGCAGGGCAGGACCGGGGGTAGTAGTGCTAGTGGGGCACCATCTCATGGACATACTCGTCAACACGAGCAGAGTTCCCATCATGGGGACCCTGCTAAGCGATTCCGTTCAGGTGGTTCCAGGCAGGGATTTGGGGGTTATAGGCAGGGCCAGCCTAATCAACAGGGCCAACAACGCGCTAATCAGGGCCAACAGGGCCAGTGGCGGGGAGTTAACGGCCAGCAGGGCCGTGGTCAGTAGGGTCAGAGGGGAGGTAACTTCAGAGGCCGGTATTTTTTATGCGAAAAGCATGGTCATAAGCGCCAGGATTTCCCAGAGGGTAATAGGGCCCCACAGCAGCAGGGTGCCCGTAATGAGCCACAGAGACCACTTTTCCAGCTGTCCTCCCAGCTCCAGCCCAGGTGCCAGCCCTACCAGCTATTCCAGCAGCTCCAGTGCAGCAGGGGTAGTTACAGTACGGACGTGTCTATAACGTCCACCAGTCAGCAGCTCCACAGTCACCACCCGCAATTGAGGGTATGTTTCCTATCCATGGTACTATGGGTCGGGTTTTGTTTGATACTGGGGCAACACATTATTTTATAGCTACGCATTTTGGGAAGGCCTTAGGGTTGTTAGCCACAGCAGAGAGCACAGTGACGTGTGTAGACTCACCACTGGGGTGTGGGTCGCTTATCTTCTTTATATGCCGTGGAGTGGGGGTAGAGATTGGTAGTTTGGTATTACCTGCAGACATGTTAGTCTTAGATATGCATGAGCATGATGTTATTATCGGTATGGATTGGCTCGCAGCTTATAGAGCCATGATTGATTGCTTTGGTGGGAGCATTAGTTTTGCCATTCCGGGGCAAGAGATATTTGTAGTGGCGGTGCCTCTCCCAGAGGGAGGTTCGACCGCTCATTTGTATTATATAGAGGAAGATGCCTCTAAGGAGGTTGTGATTCCTTTTGACTCGATCCCAGTCGTTCGTGAGTATTCCGATGTATTCCAGGAGATACCAGGCCTACCCCCCAGTCGAGATATAGACTTTGTCATAGATTTATTGCCAGATACGAGACCTATAGCACGCGCTCCATACCGTATGGCTCCGACAAAGATGCGAGAGTTACGAGATCAGATAGAGCAGCTGTTAGGTTAGGGATTCATTCGCAGGAATACCTCACCTTGGGGCGCTCCAGTCTTGTTTGTGAAGAAGAGAGATGGTTCACTGAGGTTATGTGTGGACTACCGGGAGTTGAACAAGGTCACGATACGGAATAAGTATCCGTTGCCTCGAATCGATGATCTGTTCGACCAGCTGAGGGGAGCAACTTTCTTTTCGAAGATAGATCTGAGGTCGGGGTACCATCAGCTACGTATTAGAGAGCAAGACGTTTTAAAGACTGCCTTCTTGACGAGATATGGGTCTTACGAGTTCAGAGTGATGCCATTTGATGTCACAAATGCTCCAGTCGTATTCATGGACTTAATGAACCGAGTATTCAGAGAGTTCTTGGATCAGTTTGTCATCGTCTTCATAGATGGAATTTTGATATATTCACACTCCGAGGAGGAGCATGCCGAGCACTTGAGGCAGGTTCTTCAAACTTTACGAGAGCATCAGGTGTATGCAAAGTATGAGAAGTGTGGATTCTGGTTGCAAGAGGTACAGTTCTTGCGGCATGTTGTTTCTGAATAGGGGATAGCCGTTGACCCGAGTAAAGTGTCAGCGGTGAGGGAGTGGGGACAGCCCACGACACCGATGGAAGTACGTAGTTTCTTGGGGTTATCCAGATACTACAGGAGATTCATTCGAGGATTCTCCAAAATAGCGGGTCCATTGACGAACCTGACTCGCAAAGGGGTACCATATGTTTGGGATGAAGCTTGTCAATTAGCTTTCGACGAGCTACAAGACAAGATTACTTCAGCACTAGTCCTTGCTTTACCGAAGCTGGGTGTGGAGTACCTGGTTTACACCGATGCCTCTTTACGGGGACTTGGGGGAGTACTTCAGCAGGAAGAGAAGGCTATAGCTTTTGCCTCCCGCAAGCTTAAGCCGCATGAGAAGAATTACCCCACCCAAGACCTGGAGTTAGCAGCGATCGTCTTTGCATTGAGGATATGGAGACACTATTTATTGGGGGAGAAGTTCCGTTTGTTCACAGATCACAAATCACTGCAGTACGTGTTCACTCAGCGAGAGCTGAATATGCGTCAGCGTAGATGGTTAGAGTTTGTGAAGGACTACCAGTTTGACATACAGTATCATCCGGGGAAAGCCAACGTAGTTGCTGATGCATTGAGCCGAAGATCGGTAAATGAGGTAGCGGACGTCTGGAAAGCGAAGTGGAAGGAGTTGGGTCACCAGGACGCAGTAGCCCGTTCCTTTATATCTGTTATGACAGTCACACCCGAGATTGCTACGAGGGTAATACAGGCCCAAACCACAGACCCGTTTTTCCAGGAGAAGATTGTATGGCTTTTAGCCGAGGGTGCTGAGTCCTATTCTATTAGTTCTGATGGGGGTTTGAGGTTTAATGGGAGGTTAGTGGTTCCGAAAGGGGCAGAATTGCGTCATTCAGTGATGACCCAATCTCACGGGTCCCAATTTACGGTACATCCTGGAGGAGATAAGATGTACCAGGATATGAGGAGGCAATACTGGTGGAGTGGGATGAAGAAGGACATTGCTGAGTTCGTGTCCAAGTGTTCTACCTGCCAGCTGGTGAAGGTGGACCATCAGAAACCGTTAGTATTGCTTCATCCATTGGAAGTACCCGCGTGGAAGTGGGAGAGTATTTCCATGGATTTTATTACAGGGTTGCCTACATCACAGCGGGGCCACGACTCTATCTGGGTGATCGTAGACCGTTTGACCAAGGTGGCTCATTTTCTGCCGGTGCGGACAGATTATACCACGGGACAGTATGCTCAGTTGTTCATTTCTGAGATTGTCAGATTACATGGGGTGCCCCTGAATATTGTGTCAGATAGAGACAAGATTTTTATGTCACGTTTCTGGGAAAGCTTTCAGGAGGCTATGGGTACTGAGTTGAGGCTGAGTTCAGCTTATCACCCACAGACAGATGGACAGACAGAGCGTACTAATCAGATGTTAGAGGATATGCTATGCATGTGTGTTATTGATTTTGGAGGAGTCTGGGAACCACATCTTCCACTGGTAGAGTTTGCTTATAATAACTCTTATCAGTTTACGATTGGTATGGCTCCATTTGAGGCTTTGTATGGCCGGCCTTATCGTTCTCCAACTTGTTGGTTCGAGGTGGGGGATAACAAGTTGCTAGGACCAGGTAATTCAGGAAACCTCTGCGAGGATTGAGATGATTAGGAGTCGCATTCGAGTATACCAGGACAGGCAGAAGACCTACGCCGATGCGAAACGGTTCTTCCGGGAGTTTAATGTGGGGGACCAAGTGTTACTGCGTGTATCTCCTATAAAAGGAGTGATAAGGTTCAGGAAGAAAGGGAAATTGGCCCCGAGGTACGTAGGACCATTTCCCATTATCGAGAGGATTGGGCCGGTAGCATACAGATTGGGACTACCAGAGCATTTACATCGCATTCACGATGTATTCCACATCTCATCGTTGAGATGGTATCTTTGGAATGACATGGCCCATACTCACATCGCGATAGATGAGATAGACTTACAGCCTGACAACTCTTACGAGGAGAGACCGGTGGCTATCCTAGACTATAGTGAGAGGAGATTGAGGTCGGAGATAGTTCCACTTGTACGGGTCCAGTGGGAGCATCATAACGTGAAGGAATCCACTTGGGAGAGCGAGGCCGATATGCGCAAGAGATATCCAGATTTGTTCTTAATAGGTATGCCTTATTTTCTGAATTTCGGGACGAAATTCCGTTATTAGGGGGGAAGTATGTAATACCCCGTATTTTTATGCTATATTAATTTGGGGATTTATTAAATTTAATGTGAATTAATTATTTAATAAAAATCCGAAAATTAATTATGTTATAATTACTAACGTGATGAGAGTTAGTAATTACGGGAAAATTTGTTGAATATTACTAATGAACAAAGTAATATATAATAGTGGCCATATTAAATGTCACGAGTGAATAAAATGATAATTTTAGAAATTTGAGTTGGGACGCGCCCGTGTCGCGTCGGGACTAAATATTGATAAATAAAAGTAAATATTTTATAAGTTGTTCGTATGGTTATTTTGAGTGCGCCAACGCGTCCAGAAGGGTCGAGATAGTCAGAAAAGTATACCCGGGAGTTTGATTTGGGTCTCGGGGCATTTTTAGGCCTAATTAGTACACCAGGAGGGCATTTTAGTCATTTTGCATTTTTGGGTAATTAAACCCACGAAAATTAAAGGGGTTATATCAAATATTTAGGTTATCTCCTAGGGTTAGATAATTCAAAACACTAGAACGGCCATTGGAAAGGAGAGGAGAGAGCTCTCAAGGCATTCCAAGGCTCAAAACTCACCCGGTTGCACCGCCGCCACCGCCAACGCGTAGATCGCGAGACGGGGAACGCAACCACACCAAATTCAACACCAAACCAGATTTCTGAAAATCCCAGGCAAGTGTTTATCTTGCTTATATCGTTGATGCATCATCCATATTAGTTTAGGAGTTATTAGGATGAGATTTATGAAAGAAAAACTCAATTTGAGATGTGAAATTTTCATGTAGTGATGATTTATGTGATATTCTGGAAACCCTTTGTCATGTAAATGATTAAGAGTTTGATCAAGAAAAGAGTTCTAATCAGATACAAACACTAAAAAAAATATTCCGGACGATCGGACCGCTGGAATTGGATGAAATTTTACAGAGAGTTAGCTGAAGATGAGAGGAAGCTACAAAAAAAAATTCAGCTCGATTGGACCGTTCAATATTTTTTAATATTTTTTTTGCTAGACAGTTTTATGTTTTGAGGACTCTTAGAGATAATAAAAAAATTCAATTAAAACTCCATTTTAATTCCGATTTCGAAACCGTTTGAAATTCTCATCTTTAAAAATAAAATTCAAAATCCTTTAATGTAAGGCTAAATCTATATTTTTGGGATATTTTGCATAAGGGACAATGTAAGTATATATTAAAGGGGAGAGACACGTAAGAGAGAGTTACGTTGGAACATAAATGGATATCTACTGAATTGTACATTTGGAAGAATAGAGTCCATGAGGGTTACGTAGTAAGTTGGAAAAACCCTTCGAATTAAAGTTAGAAATGAACCATTATACTTGATAAATAATAATGGGAAAATAAGGATAAATGTTGTGAATGTGGGTTATTGGATAAACCTAAATTGATATAATAAAAGTGGTACATTTATATGATTGTGTATACATATATTATATACTTGTGAAAATCATGCCCGCGCTACTTACTATCCCTGAGGTTTCCGCCCTGGGACGATCTTATCTCGTGTGCCTTATGGGGGATATTGACTCGTACCCTAGAAGATAGAAATCCTAGGTACAGGCTATCGAATCGGTAGTCACGGTCCTAAGAGACGTGAGGGTATGTACTCACCTCTTGGACTTGGAAACTATGCTTCGCGTCAATATTGTTTGTGTATGTATTTATACAGTTCGAGAGTGATTCCGAACTTGTATTCCCTTTAGTACTATTGATACGGGGATTGGATAGCAGAGTATGCCCGCACCATAAAATTTTATGTGGGGTGCTGTTAGAATATATATATTATACGAGTATTTAATATATATATATGAACTTCTGAAATATGGGAAATTGCCTACTGTGTTATGGTAAGTAAGACATGTATAATGACTCAAATTGGAATTACTTGTTTTGAAAAGTATAATATGATATTGAAAAACTTTATGAATCAATAAAGTTAAAATGAGCGTTTTGTACTAAATGAAATTATCCTTTTTAAACCATGATGTTGTTAAATCTTAAATTTTGAGAGTCACCTAAGATAAGTTAAATCCTTAGGGAAGGATAGTGTGATATATGATGAGATAAACCATTGGGAAGGTTAGTGTGATAGGAGTGCACATTAGAAGAGAGGCGAGAATTTCTCAAGAGAGTGTCGCACTAATATGTTGTTGCATTGGCCTGTATCAATTTAAATACTTGCTAAACGAATTTTTAAATCATATACACTATCGGGCCCTGACCGGTTTCAATTCCTCTTTCTCTCTTGTATATATATATGTATATATTAGAGGTGCCCAGCCACAGGGGCGTCTTGTTTAGGATTCCTTGGAAGGAACGTGCTGCAACTTAGGTGGGAGTTGCAGGCCACTTGCTTAGACGATTTCATTTACTTGATTCCACTTCTATCATTATCCTTATTGGGAATGTGTCACCCTTTCCACTATTTATCTGTTTTATTGAGACATTTGTATTTCAGTTATTTCTAGTATTGTTACTTTGGGATTTATTCAGCATGTATGTTTTACTTTAAGTTTTATATTTAGTAGGCAGTTGTTGATTGTTAAATTATTGGATTGATTGTTTAGTAAAATAAATAATTAAAATTTGAAAGGAATGTTAAAAATGGTTTTGACACTTAGCTTAATTAATTAGGGTGTTTAAATTGGAAATTTATTTTCACGACAGTGATGCTAAGAATGATCCAACTGTTCACCTTGACTTTTAATTTAATAAAGGAGTGATCGCCCGATATTTAATTAGGCGGGGTGTCACAGACCGGTCCATTACACGCGGTCGATCGCTCCTCTCAGTTATTTGGCAAAATCGATTTTTTTCTTTCCCTCAGTTCTCTTTTATTTCCCACACTCTCCCATTCTCTCTTCACCCGAAAATCAGCAAAAACTACACTAGGTTCATTTTCTCTCCCTCTTGCACTCCCAATACCCTCCTCCAATTTCCAAGGTATGATTCTTACTCTTATTTTCATAATATAAATGTTGGTTGTGGGTATTCTAGATTATATTTCATGATTCTTGGGTTGTTTGTGTTTGGGAAATTCATTATATTTTCTTATTCGCTCTTTGTTTTTTGATGTTCTTCTCATTTTCTCTAACACGCACACACTTTCCATTGATATGTAAATAAAATGGATGAACATTGTTTTGTTTGTGTTTTTCCCCAATTCTGTCCACACCCATCTCTGTTTAACTTGCCAACTATTTTTTATGTTAAAATCCCATTCATGGCAAAATGTTAGTGTTTATTCTTGAGATTGCCATGAATGGGGGTTCTTTGTTGGTGAAAAAATGTTCCACACCCCTGTTTTTCTACTTTTCGCACAAAATGTTTGTTCAAATGCCTCAAAGACTTTATTTTCATTTCTTGGACATTTCTTGCTTGCGAATTCATTCCATACCATTGCGATTTTAGTTTTAACTACACTGTTATACTAATTTCTGTTTTGCATGTATAAATGGGCGACGTTGAAAAATATAGCCAGTCTCGCTGCATGCCCCCCAAGGGCATTGATGGATTCCATTGTGCCCAGGAAAAACAGTGGTTTGAGGCATACTTTGCCACCTCGAAGCGCCCACTTGCATTCAACCTTGCTTGGAATTTATAGCACCTCCCAACCGAAGCGCTTTCAATTCTCAAATGTTACAACTGGGACTCCTTCTTGGGGTTCCAGACTATAGTCAACGAGGAGCTTGTCCATATTTTCTATGCCTCATTGATCAATTGTAAAGGGGAGAAAGGTGCATTTGAGGCGTATGTACGGGGAGTGAGGATTGCTTTTTGCTGCAAGGAATTGGCCCGGTGGATGGACAATGTGGCCCTGTCTCATTTATGAGTCTATCTGATGAGGCGACCTTTGACTGGACACTCTGATTGAATTTCTAGCCCCAAGTGAGGTCTGGACGAATAAAATGTTCCGGTCAGTTGCGATGGTAGATTTGCCGAGGCTCCTACATTATGTGAACGTTCACTGCTTATGATGACAAATAACCAATCTGAGGTTTGTCACAAACATGTTGTCTTCCTCTACACTTGGCTGAAACTGTCAAGGAACATTAACCTCGTTCAATACTACCTGGATCAGATGTACTCGACGTCCATGGAAAAGGCGTGGAACATCTCCCTTCCTTTTCTCGAAATTATGACGCGGATTTACAGCCAAGCTAAATTCCCCGAGTACTCCTCTGACAGAAAAGTGGACCCCAAGGGTGTCCTAACCAAAGAGAATATCAGGAGGTTCTTGTCGCATTATTGGGGTGAGCCGAAAATCCAGAAGAGGTCAAGGGTGGTAGTTGAGGATGTGGATGAGGAGACAGAGATAAGGAGAGTTGAGTAGGGATCGAGCAGGCACGCTGAGGTGCCTCCCGCACTTACCGACACCCACTTTGCGGCATTCGAGCATGACATGATCATATATCGGAGGAGACCCAAATGCGGTTGGCTACTTTGGAGTCGTGTCTCGACCAATACGGGACTGATCAATGCTAGGACCGCACCGAGTGGCGTCAGGAGTTTCACATGGTCTAGGCCATAATGCGTGATTTGTATATCCAGCAGCATGGCCCAGATGTGCCACTCCCGCCACATTTCCAGAGTCCTAACGACCTAGATTTTTGGGGTTCGTCCAGCGGTTTGGGTTTCTAGGATGCATTGTGGGTACAAGTGGTTATTTTTAGATGATGATGTATATCAATTTTTGGGGCAGTTATGATTATTTTGTATTTTCTGTTTTGCTTTCTATGCACTAATTAAGCTGTTTTGTAATGAATTATATGAAATTAGTAATGATAATTTAGTAGTTGTTGATTTATTATATCTTGATGTGTATACAATTTTTTAAAATCCAATGTCCACCATCAATTATCTAGTATTTGCATTTCAACCCCTCTAAACTATTGCGACTCATGGCATGTTTCTTTCTAATTTAATCGGTTTTGAACATTCTTTGTTTACCCTTTGTTGTATATGGCGCGTGTTGATTACTCGGGGTTTGCTCCAAATTGAGGTGATTTGTTTTTATCCCTCTCTTTCTCATAGTGTCTTTAATTACATTGAGGAGAATGTGCGATTCTAGTTAGGGGGTGTAATTAGGCATCTCAATTTTTTTTTTGATTATCGTAACCCTATATTTATTTTAAAAAATCAAAAATTCAAAAATTATTTTCTTTATTTCTTTTCTCTTTCTTGGGCATTTTCCCCTAATTTCCTATGATAAATTTAATAATTTCCCTATCCAATTCCTAATTCAATGATGCATTTTATATTTCTTTCATGTTACTAAACCTTAGTCCTTATATTATTCAACCTTGGGGATAAATGCATGAATTAAACCTTGAAAACCCATGAGCACTTGAGAACATTTTCTAAAATGGTTCGGTAGGACAATTATAGCTTGGTATCTTGTTGTTGCTTTGTGTACACTAAAACCGAGCGAGCTTCATGCTTTTCTTCATTTCTGAGTGCTTATACATTACTCTTTCTCTTTCTTGAAAAACGTATCTTGTTGGCGATCTCATTTTATTTTCATGGATTATATATTAATTGAAGTGTCACTTGAGCATGATTTTCAACGGTGTTGAGTCTCGAGAATCACTTAAAACTTTAGGAAAGGATCATAGGCCCTCTTTATTGTTTAACCCATAGGAACTTAACCTTGCCCTTATACATGTCCCAAGTCAACCCCATTGAGACCTATTATGACCTTTCTTTTCGTCCCAAATCCCCTAACCAACTCCACGTTGGAGTTTTACACCATACATTTTACCTTTTTTACCTATGTTTGGAATGATATTTGGGATTGAATGATGTTGTGTAGTGTGGTTGCAATTTAAGCATGAAAATAGTGAGAAAATAAGAAAGTATAGAGGGAGAAAAGAAGAAAGTACAGAAGAAAAAGAAGAAAGTATAGAAGAAAAAGAAAAGGAAGAAAAGAAAAGAAAAAGAAAAGGAAAGAGAAATTTGTATATATTGTTTATAGTGATTCAATAATCCTTGTTGCACTCTCGATTGTTATATTTAATGATTGTTTGGAAATCATTTTCCAATTTTGAAATTGCTCGCTATTTTCCATTATCCTAAGTTCTTCATCTCCGAACATCTTTGTATTCGTAAATACATCCTTTCATTTCATACCCCTAACCCCAAGCCTACATTACAACCCAATAAAGTCCTATTTGATCCTAGGGTAATGTGATTCAAAGATCGAACATTAGCGATAATTTGTTTAATTACATTTCACATTGGTTAATATGCGATATCCTTTTATGAGACTGTATTTTTCACTTTTATGTTGCGTTCTTCATTAGCGACATGTGCGCGACCTTGTTTTCTTTTACAATTACTCTCTATGCCCGCATGTCCCATGTGTTACACCATATTCCGAGTGTTTATATTTGTTGAGTGTAATATCCGGAGAGATTTGAGTGAAAGCATGCTTTAACTGATTATCCAGGTTGTAGGCATTTTTACCGAATCAAAACTCTTTACATGTGCATGCACCCCACTCACATTTGAGGTTTCAATTCCATATATTTATTCTTTTAATGTTAATAGTTTTGGATTATTGGGCAAAAGAGTCTTTTGCTTTGTCAATAATATGTTGAAATATCTAATTATTATTGAGTTTGGCATTTTGGTTGTTTGGCCATGCATGTTTTGAGGAAATCTGATGTTTGCGGGTTTCACCCCTGAAAACCCTCACGAGACGACAGTCGTCCACTAGGGTAACCAAGCGGTTTAACGGCTTGTTGCATTTACTAAATGCAACCGTGCGCCTACGAAAGTAGCATTTTTTTCTGTGTACATATTGTTACTATACTTACCGCTCTTTGTGGCGGGTTTTGTTTTGATTCATAGCTAGGGACTAGCAATGTGTAAGTTAGGGGGTGTGATTAGTCGCAAATATTGTATAATTTGCGCTCGTTACTTATGCATGCACGCACACTTGTGGCTGTTATTTCACATATTTAAGCTCTTGTACTATATAACTTTTGGTTTCCATATATATATGTTTTGCGAGGTTTATTTTGGCTTTTATAGGTTTTGCAGTGCTAAACGGTGCAAGTGTGCACTATCCGAGAAAGTTTAATGTTTTAAGCAACTTCGGGGGTAATTTTTTCATTTCTACGTTCGAGCTTCGTGCACGAACTCTCACGGATGTTGTTGTTCTCCAAGTCAACTTCGTGCAGCCCCCGATGGCTCATCAATTCGGTTCTCGAGGACCAATTTTTTTTCATTTTCTCGAGGCCCTTTGGTGTGTAGCAAAAGAGGAAAGGACCCAAGATTTTTGCAATAACGGTCGATCGGCCCCATATACACGGTCGATCGGGGTTTGAACTTTGGCCTTCAAATTGAGACAGTGAGCTTTCTCCAATAACGCGGTCGATCGGTCCATTACCCGCGATCGACCGGTACCTCAAGTTCTGCGAAACCTCTTTTCTTGGTTTAGTTTTTTACCACTCTTGTTTGTGGTCTTCTTCCACTTAGTATATAATGTGAGTGGTTTGTTTGTTTGAGAATATCCGATTATAATTTTGTGCAAGGAAAATATAGAACATAGTTTTGTTGCTTTCCCCTCTCTCTCCTAGGGCTTGACTTTTTTCCTTGCCATTTTCATCTTCCACTTCATTTATTGTAAGTAAAGTTCCATCTTAGTTGTATCTTGTTGACTATTGGTATAATTTTGTGCAATTATTATTGTGGTTGTGTATTGAAAGCTTGCCTTTACCATAGTTATTTTACTTGTTATTAACTTAATGGTGTGTTTTCATATGGTTACTATAATGAGTAGCTAATTTCCTTAGGTTTGGAGCATAAACCCACCTTGGAGGGTTCCATTTCTTGACTTATTCAATGATTAAATCCAATAAATGGGTGTGGGGATTGATATTGGAATTTCATAGGATTTTAACTTCTCTTATCATGTAAGGGTTGTTTTTAAGACTTAACTCCAGCATAAACCCATTTGTCCGATAATATATCTTTGCCTTCATCTTATATTGTTGGGTTGACATCCTTCATGTAGGATAGTTGATAACGATATCTTATTCCCTTTTGATTGTGATTTAATTGGAAGAACCCGTTGAGTTGTGCACATCTAAGGTGAGGGAATGCTCCTTAGCCTTTTGTCAAAGAATCATTTTATAACCTCGTTTCTCACTTGTTCCTTTTACTACTTTGTTTAGCGTTCCATTTATCTTGGTTCGCTTTGGTTCGTTACAACACTCAAATCCTAAATCATCTTTTCTTTTATCTTTTATTCTTGTTTATTGATTTTTAACTGGAAGAATATCCTCGGTAGTTCATATAATTCCCTGCAGAAATTGACTCCGTTCATACCGATTTTTTATTACTCTCCCGATTAGCATGCACTTATGTTATACAATATTCTGAGTGAGTCAGGGGCATCACCACTAAGAACATCTCCTGGCTCGAAATCTCAAACACTATGCTCCTACTATAACAATCAATCATGGATTTATATGCTGCTAGCCAGTTCATGCTAATAATGGCATCATACTGTGACATATCTAACACGAGCATATCGGGCAGAAAAACAAGTATCCCAATGTCTATACTCACGCCCTGACAAATAAATAAAATAAGTGTCCCGTTACCCAGTGGTGAGTCTGCGCACGCAACTGTACTATCGGTCGTGTCTAACAACCTATGGCTCATGCAAATCTAGTGGCTATAAACGACTATGAAGCCCCAGTGTTAATTAAGATACACCCCAAAATCCCATGTATAAGAAATGTACCCTCAACTGAGGGTGGCGCCTGTGGAACTGCAACCTGGTGGATGTTATACATACATCCATACTGTAACTACCTCTGTTGTGGTGGGACTGCTGAGATTACTGGTATTGCAAGTAATGTTGGTGCTGGGAGGGCGACGAGAAAAATAGGACTCTAGGGCTCCTGATGAGAGCCATGCTTCTACGGAACCCTATCTCTATCAGGAAAATCTTGATGTTTATGGCCATTATTTCCACATATGAAGCATCTACTAGTGCAATTTCTCCCTCTCTGGCGCTACTGGTCGGTACAACCTCCCCCTGGCCCTGTTAGCCCTCCTAAAAAATATTGTTGGCCCTGCTAACCCTGATGACCATGCCTGAATCCACCCTGCCCCTGCCTGAACTCTCCTGATAGAAATTGTTTAGCAACATCCCCCTGCTGGGAGCCCTGCTCACCCTGTCTTGTCTAAGTCAATTGTGCCCCACTGGCTCTGCCACCCCTTGTCCTGCCCTTCTGGATGGACTCTTCTGTGTGCTTGCTTCCTTTCACGTGGAAGCGATGATCCTGACAATGCATTAAAACAACATTCACAACATCCGTATATATCTTCAGAGCAGGATTACCCAACAAATGATGTCGGATCCTCTAGCTAAGACCGTTAACAAAGGGTTGTACCCTATTATCCTCAATGCTCACCTCCTCTGGTACGAAATTTTCCCACCGAGTAAATTCCTCCTCATATTCGGCCATTGTGCTTCCCTCCTCGTAAATGTCTAAAAAATTCTGCCTTATCTCTGTCTGAATAGCTGATGGGAAGTACTTGCGATCGAACCGCCCCAGAACTCCGAAATAGGCATTTTATCCATCTCTTGTGCGGTGGTAATAGACTCCCACCACTACAAGGATACCCCCACTAGCTTAAAAGTATCTAATACTCTCTCTGTACATCAATGCACTCGTACATCCATAAATGTCATTGGATGTCCTTATTTCATCAGCAAATAACAACGACATCCGAGTTTACCTGAAACTCGGGATGATGAGACTTCTAAAAAGGCATCTCTAATTCGCTTCCAGGCAGAAAGAAATGAGTGTGTCTGGTTTGGAACCATAACATGCGACTGAAGTGGAACCTATGGTGCCTGCTGAGAAAATGTGCTCAAAGAGGCATTAACCGCCTGTGCAACAATGGCGGCGACCTCAACAGCATTCATAGTCCCCTGTGCCTGAGCTGGTTATGGCTCAGGTTATGCGTCTCTGGTGGCTCTTGGAGCATGTTTGGGAGGCATCTGAAACAGAAGAGAATTTCCATAAGTCCACAGTTCAATATATCGAAAAATAGCTGAGGACGTAAATGCATAATCATGAATGCAACAATCCTAATAGTAGGGCTCTATATCAAAGAACGTTACGATGGAAACGTGATAAGTCCATATAGATCCTAAGGACACTAGAACCTAATGCTTTGATACCATCTGTGATACACACACACACGCCTATTCTAATCCTAGGTGATCAGTCCATTATTAAATTAAACATGAATCATAAATGGTTTCATTCTTAGCATCACTATCGAAACAGAATTATATTACTAATACCATAATGGCCTGGTGTCAAAATTTTAATCTTTTTATTAACTTGCAATAATTTAAACTAATAAACCACATTTACCATTCCAGTAAACAACATAATAAATAATAAAACAACTCAATAAATAAATGTGTCGGGAATAAACACTCAAGACTGAAGTCTACATACAATAGTCCATATTATAAAACCAAACTCAACACTGGACATAAAAAAGAAATACAGTATCTCTGAAATAACCACTAGCTAAGGATGGGCAACATGCCCGACTGATATAACTGAATGATGAAATAGAACGGATAAAGGTGGAAATGTCTACTACCGACGTCCTACAACGTCCACAGAAGCTTCAATACGTCAAATATGAATGGGCTACTAAGCTTGTCGTCCTTGTGGCTGGGCACCTAAAAGGTTTTTATAAAAATAGATTTGCAACGGGTCAGAGCCCAAGAAAACTGTTTGAAAATATTTTTCAAGTATTTAAAATGCAGTAAAAGCAGATATTGTATACATGTTAACTTCACGTCCCCTCGCTTGAGATCATCACGTCTCAACTATTGTGCGCGCCTAACGTATTCTCTTAAACCAACCTAGTTATTCTACCTTGTCTAAATAATTTAATCAAGTAAGTATTAAGTTTCCACGTGCTTAGATTATTTTAGATATCACTATTTATCTTATATACTAATGCACACATAATAGAATAAATTACACACGCACACACACACACACACACACACACACACACACACACACACACACACACATATATATATATATATATATATATATATATATATATATATATATATATATATATATATATATATATATATGTACGACCCTCGTCCTCTAGGCAAATAAAGCAACCCTAGGTGGAGACCTGCGTTGCGTGCATACTCTGCTATCAAGTCTTGGTACATCACTGATTAAGGGTGAAAAGTAGCGCGTAGTCAGCACGCTGATCGTTGTTTTCTGTTCACCGCCTCAATACAAACAACCTAAATTACAACTACACTCAACGGGTGAGTATAGCGGTAAGTCGGGTATCAAAAATCCACAGAGACGAGTTGCTAGAATTTATAGGATTTAATACTCCTAAATAAAAGTGTAAAAGATGATTATACACAAAAAGGGAAAAGTTGCATAAAAGGGAAATGATTAATCTAGGCGAGGGAAAATAAAGCTAGATTAAGAAAGCGAGTAAAAACTATAGATTGCGTTGAATATCCCTCACCCGAGTTAATTAGTATAAAATGGTTACATGGGTCGATGAGTTATTACGATTGTGTCTCGTTTCGACATTTAATTGAACCAAGGGTTATCACGCCCCTAAATTCGCATAAAAGCCAAATACGATTTTGGCGTCAACAAAACCCCCAGAAATTACGCACGCAAGGTCGTAAGCACGGAACATACATGATATGCCCCGTCAAATCTCCTAGGCGTAATAACTAGGACAACGCACCCTAAATAGACCTGTTAACTCCATCACCAAAGCAAAGAAACACGTCAACCCAAGTGAGTTCCAATCAAACACAACCTAGACTAATTTAGCTAGAAAACATATTAAAAACGCGGTAAATGAAAGCGGTAAATAAACGCGATAAAACTACATTAGAAAGCAACTAAATGAAAGCATGTAAATGAAGCATGTAAACTAAATTAGAAAGCAAGAATTAAGGAAATACAAACTATATTAATGGAGAGGGAAGATGAAAGTACCAATTACAACCCCTAATGGGTGTCAAACCAAGAGAGGAAGAAGAAGAGCTCTCAAATCCCCCAAATCCTAACCTAAAACTATCTAAAATCTATTTTTTATGATATTTACACAACATTCCTTTATATAGTAAGTTGGAATTAAACGAGAAAAGAAAAGGAAAAAGAAAAGAGAAGGAACGAATTGCCAAATATCTGGTATGATCGATCGATCGATCAAAGACCATCGATCGATCGATCGACCAAAACCATCGATCGATCGACCAAGACCATCGATCGATCGATCGAATAGGTCTCAGGCCACTATCTCAATTCGTAGGCTTAATTTCAAATCGCGATCGATCGGGGGCCCAAGGCCGGTCGACTGTCACTCTTTTTTTGGCAACCATTGGTCCATGAAGAGGGAGTAAAGGGTTGGAAACAAAAATGTCCATATCTTCCTCGTTCGAACTCCAAACGACGCACCGTTTGCGGCCACGCGACACTAACTCAATGAACTATGAATCCGTGGAATTTCTAGGAGCTGGAGAAGAAATGTGAATTGGTTAAAATGCCCTTGAAGTAGCATCCAGCGACAGAACTTCTTCGAAATGCAACGAACTCTCACTTTTAGTGTTCTAATACCTACAAAAGCACAATTAACCCCTGCAAAGCATGTAAATATCCAAATCTAAGGTTGTCTGATTAATGAGCATAAATATAGGCATTTAGGACGGTAAAAGTGCTAGAATTCATAAACATATAGGGAGAAAATATGTAATATTCGATACGAATCACACCCCCTAACTTAAACATTACTAGTACCTAGTGATGAAACAAACAAAACTAGTCCACAGAAGGCAGTACTAGGCGTATTTATGCATCGAAATATAAATGCCACTTTTGTAGGGAGCACGATTGCATTTAGCATATGCAATAAGATGTTAAACCCCTAGGTTACCCTAGTGGACGAGTGTCATCTCGTGAGGGTTTTCAGGGATGAAACCCACAAACACCATAAAGTTTCCTCAAAATATTCCCAAACCAACAAGCGATAAGCCCAATAACAATAAAAAAGATTTCATACGCATTATTAGCAAAGTGAACGAATTCAAACAAAAGTTCGAACCATTAACATTATAGAATGCACCTCATAGAATTGAAACCTTAAAATATGGGAGGGGAGCGAGCACATGCAAAGTGTGATTTGGAAAAAAATTATATAAACCGAATAAACATTAAAGCATGCATATATTTAATCCTCATGGGCATTACACTCATCAAGCGAATTCACTCGAAACAGGGAGGTAACACACGGAACATGCGGGCATAAAGAGTAAATGTAAATGGAAACTAAGCCGCACACATGTCACAAATGAAGAACGCTATATATAAAATGAAAAACTGTAATCTCAATGAAGGATACCCCTCACTAAAGGAGGCGAAATGCATTTTCACAGATTATCAAAACTATTTAGACCTTTGAATTACATCTACTTAAGATCACATAGGACTTGTATAGGGTTGTAATGTAGGCTAGGCTAGGGTATGAAATGAAGGATATGTATGTACATGTTCAAAGTGTTTGGATATGAAAGCTCGGGATAATGGAGGAATGCGGGCAATATCAAAATTGGAAAACAAGTTCCAAAGAGGCATTAGATATGCAAATGGGGAGAGTAATCAAAGCTTATTGAATTATATACAGCATATACAACTTTCTCTTTCTCTTTCTTTTCTTTTCTTTTCTTCCTTTTCTCACTGTTTTCTTTTGCTTTTTGCTTTCTCTTTTTCATCTCTTTTTTCACATCTCTTTTCTTTACTTTTCAAACTCTCATATGCCTAAATTCAACCGCAACACAACAACAACATTCAATCCCAAGTAACATTCCAAACAAAGGTATGGAAAGTGTATGTATGGTATATAACTCCAATTCGGAGTTGGTTATGGGAATTTTGGGTTATGAAACGAAAGGCTAATAATTAGGCTCAAAGGAGTTAACGAGGGGAAACGTTTAAGGTGAGGTTAAGATCAATATGGGTGACATAACAAAGATGGCCTATGATCATTTCCAAAAGTTTACGCAATTCTCGAGTCAAAACAATATATGAAAATCATGATCAAGTAACGCATTTCAAGAATGAACTCAATTAATGAACGGCCAAATGAAAGAATAGAGAGATTACCAATGAATTCAACGTTTTCAAAGAGGAAAGAATAGCGTATACACTCACAAACGACGAAAGGTACAAATCTTACTCGGTGTAAGTATATACAATGCAACAAAAGATTACCGAGTTAAAAAAATCTTAAACGAAATCAATATAACAAGAAAAATGCATGTGCTCATGGGATTAAAGTTTAATTCATGAAGTTATTCATAATATCAAGGATTGAGGACTAAAGTCAAATAACTTCTAAAATCGAGAACATGCATCATTGGGTTGTCTATTGGATCGGGCATTTATTGAAATTTATCATCGGAAGTAAAGGCAAAATTCCCAATAAAGGAGAAAAAAGAAAGAAAATATTTTTCAAATTTTTACAAGAAAAGCAAACTTAGTAACTAACATGTGAGAAAAAACATGGACTAAATAATGAAATGGATAGAATATCCCACACCCCCTAACTTAAAACCTCACATTGTCCTCAATGTGAATTAAGAGCCAAGTCAAAGAGAGGAAAAGAGCGATATTACCTAAAATTGGAGCGATCCCCATAAGAACAAGTCCAAAGAATCTACAAAACAAGTTAGTACCTAGCATAGTAAAAACAAATAACAAAAACTTAACTAATTACACTAGTTTAAATTAAAAGGGAAAGAAAAAGTAAAAAGAAAAAAAGAATAAAAAGCTAACTATATACAACCTACTATTTAATCTTCACACTAACTATACGCTAGAAGTCCAAATAGCAGAGGGTCCACCGCAAAAATGATTTGACTTTGGAGGATAACTGGTGTACCCTCACTCTCAAGCATGCCTTCCGAAAAATATGAATTCCGTTTGAAAAATGGAAGGTGTGTGTAAGGCAGAAGAAATGAACCATCGCCAATTAAAAGTTTTGGAGGGACAATGGGGGATTTGGATTGAACGGGTGACAAAAACATGTGGGGACCGAGAAAGGCCGAATATACTCCCAAAGATTTAGCAAGCGGAATGGGAGGTGGTGCACATGAGGGCTAAGATGCCTTCATAGAAAGAAACTCGAGCAAGTACTCCTCGTCGGTGAAAGGGTTGAACGTTTTAAAGTTCGGCACCAATTCATCGGGTACTTTTGACGGTGTGATGACAGAAAATGAAAATGGGGAGGAAAGAAATTCAAACTCAAGATATGAGTTATCATCACTCAAAGTTGGAATTTCAAAAGAGATAGGATCATTTTCAATGAAACTTTCTTCTTTGGGATCCGAAGAAGAAATCATCTCATTGCAAATGGATACTGCATTGTTTCATCCTCACTTTCATTTTCTATTAAAAGATGGGCTAAGTGACGAATGGTTTGTTCCAATTTAGGCACAAAGTCCTCAATTAGTTCAAAACATTCCTCGAGTTCAAAAGTTTTGAAAGAGAAATCGTCGTCGGATTCGAATAATAAATCCAAGTCTTGCTCCCAACAATAATTTTCTTCCCGATAACGTTCTTCATACCTCTCGTTCTCAAGCATTAGCAAACTCTCGCTGAAAGTCATAGGCCGAGGTGCGGCTTCGTGAAAATGAGGAGTTTGAAAATCATTATCGGCACTAAAGTTAAACTCAATATTATAGGAATTTTGAAAACTATTGCAATTCGTTTCAAAATTCCTATTATAAGGAGGTAAAGGCCTAAAATCATTATCATCATCATCATCAAAATACACGCACTCCAACGCTTGACTTTTGTAATACTCGCCCAAAGTTATTTTAGATGTTGCAATTTTTTGGGATTCTAAGTATTGACAAAAAGTCAAAGGTTTGCGAGAATTTTAAGAATTATCATAATGATTACTGAAAGAATTGGAATACGACATGCTTACCCCAAAAATTGCTCGAAGTGGCAAATTCCACAAAGTAGATGCACGTGCGAAAAATTCAAGCGTTTCTTGGCGCTCAAATGTAGAAGTCCTACAAAAATGTTAGGTAAAAAATACAAATAGAAAGAAAATACTATAAAATACTAAATCAAATAAAGTCTAAAATAAACTCATCCCCGGCAACGACGCCATTTTGATTAAGGGTGAAAAGTAGCGCGTAGTCAGCACGCTGATCGTTGTTTTTAGTTCACCGCCTCAATACAAACAACATAAATTACGACTACACTCAACGGGTGAGTATAGCGGTAAGTCGGATATCGAAAATCCCCAGAGACGAGTTGCTAGAATTTATAGGATTTAATACTCCTATTTAAAAGTATAAAATATGATTATACACAAAAAGGGAAAAGATGCATAAAAGGTAAATGATTAATCTAGGTGAGGAAAAATAAAGCTAGATTAAGAAAGCGAGTAAAAACTATAGGTTGCGTAGAATATCCCTCACCCGAGTTAATTAGTATAAAATGGTTACATGGGTCGACGAGTTATTACGATTATGTCTCATTTCGACGGTTAAATTAACCAAGGGTTGTCACTCCCCTAAATTTGCATAAATCCTAATACGATTTTGGCGTCAACAAATACCCCAGAAATTACGCACGCAAGGTCGTAAGCACGTAACATACATGATATGCCCCGTCAAGTCTCCGAGGCGTAATAACTGGGACAACGCACCTGAAATAGACCCGTAAAGTCCATCACCAAAGCAAAGCAACATGTCAACCCGAGTGAGTTCCATTAAAACACAACCTAAACTAATTTAGCTAGAAAACATGTTAAAAACGCAGTAAATAAACGCGATAAAACTACACTAGAAAGAAACTAAATAAAAGCATGTAAACTAAATTAGAAAGCAAGAATTAAGGAAATACAAACTATATTAATGGAGAGGGGAGATGAAAGTACCAATTATAAACCCTAATGGGTGTCAAACCAAGAGAGGAAGAGGAAGAGCTCTCAAATCCCCCAAACCCTAACCTAAAACTATCTAAAATCTATTTTTTCTAATATTTACACAAAATTCCTTTATATAGTAAGTTGAAATTAAATAAGAAAAGAAAAGGAAAAAGAAAAGAAAAGGAACGAATTGCCAAATATCTGGTATGATCGATCGATCGATCAAAGACCATCGATCGATCGATCAAGACCATCAATCAATCGATCGAATAGGTCTCGGCCCACTGTCTTAATTTGTAGGCTTAATTTCAAACCATGGTCGACCAGGGGCCCAAGGCCGGTCGACCGGCACTCTGTTTTTGGCAACTATTGGTCCATGAAGAGGGAGGAAATGGTTGCAAACGGAAATGGCCATATCTTCCTCGTCCGAACTCCAAATGAGTCACCGTTTGCGGCCACGCGACGTAACTCAATGAACTACGTCTAGCGATGGAACTTCTCTGAAATGCAACGAACTCTCACTTTTAGCGTTCCAATACCTACAAAAGCACAATTAACCCCTGCAAAGCATGTATATATCCAAATCCAAGGTTGTCTAGTTAATGAGCATAAATATAGTTATTTAGGATCGTAAAAGTCCTAGAATGCATAAACATATAGGGCGGAAATATGCAATATTCGATATGAATCAATCATGCAATCAGTAAAGGACTTATGGTTCAGAATCACTCTCGAACTATTCATTCACAATTCACACAATTTGGAGGCGAACATAGTTTCAAGCCTTTGGGCTACACACATACATAACGCACCCAAATGAACGGTCACACTATCATACACACAAGTAGTGATCAATCCCTATGTTCTATGATTTGAGGCACAAGTCAAAAATCCTCCCCCCCAATGGGCTCATCATAATAAGACTGTCCACGACGTGGAACCTCTCGTGATAGTAGGTTGCCTAGGTATGTTCACACATACAAGAGTTCACACAATAGGTATTCACACAACCTATATATATATATCATCAGCATAGGAATACACGCAACCTATAGTATATCTCGTACGTAGTATATATATAACTCTCAAATATCCTACATTTTATTAGTTTACCACTATACTTCTCATCGTATATTCCCGAGTGTTTCCCACTACTCGAAGGGTCTCAATTATCCTTTAATATTGTTTTAGCAGTTATAATATCTCTCTACTACTGGTATTATCTTGGATTCACTCATGCTCTCCGTGACCTATACTAATTCGCATAAATTCATTAAATATCCAAAATACACCCAATAATCCTTAGCCTTAATTCTCCTTAATTGGGGTAACCTCAGCCCTATTATATGTTTACTGAAATTAGAATCTCCCTCATTAACTTTTAAAATGTTCGAAAAGTCTCCCCGAAATTTATTCACAAGTTCTAGGCTTAAATAAGGGAAATTTTCCAAATTCTAGCAAACCGAAATGATTCGCCTTACCGAATCGATTCACCCCTAGGCCGAATCGATTTGAAATTGTAAAATTCATCTCTATCGTTCTAGTGTTAAGTTTTTCACCACTTTCAATTATCAAAACCTTCATAATACATTCCCAAACTCACAACAAAGCCTTTTAAACCCTATAACAACATGTATAAATGATTTTTAACGTACTCAAAACATTAAATCATCAAGGGGAGTCATATAAACTGAATTAATCCTTCACTTTAATTCCAAAATCCTAGATTATTCTTTTCATTCAAGAACATCAACAAAAACCCATGTTTCTCTATTATTACCATCACATACATTGTGATTTCATTTTCTGTTCACATAAGGATTCAATCAACATGCAAATCCTACCCAAGATCCTGAATTAAGTTTCCAATTTAAGCCATAATCATTTATTCATGCAAATTATCCAATCCTACAATAATATGGATAGTATATGCACTTAAATTTTGCAAGAAAAACACTTGCCTGAAGTCTGTAGGTCTCAATTGTGCAGAAAAGTGGTGGAGTTGTCTTCTCCTCCTTTCGATCTAAATTCCGGTGGTGGTGGTCCAAAAATGGTGTGGAAGGCCTTGAAAACCTTAACCTTCATCCTCTAATTTTCTCTCTTAGATTTTGTAATTTCTAACCCTAACACCCTAAATACATATGCTGATATAAACATATGAAATTCGTGGGTCCTAGTTCTCTAAAAATCCAAAAGACCAAAATATCCCGTTGGGGTGCCAGTTTGGTCTAAAAATGCCTAGGGACCCAATCCAAACCTCCGAGTACACTTTTCTAATTATTTCGACCCTTCCGGACGCACTGGAGCACTTGAAATGACCATTTGGATAACCCATAAATAAATCATATTTTATTTCATAAATTTAATTCCCGGCATAACTGACACGCGCATCGCAACTAAATTACCGTAACGGTCGTATTTCTCACTCACGATAATCATAATACATTCTTACTAATTTATTACTCGTTCACTATATAATTCATACAAATAAATAGTAACCCTTGTCTCGCTAGTTAATATATTTTTTTTTAAATCCGGAATAATTTCCTGTTAATTTTTCATTTTAATTTAATTAATACCAATATAAATCATTAAAAATACGGGGTGTTACAAGTGCCTACTCATGATTTTTGAAAACCATTAATGTTTATAGAAATCATTATAGGATCCATAAAATATATCCCTTGAAAATTATCGTTCTTATGTTTATTTCCAGTTTTTAATATGTAAGAATAACTTTACTGTAACAATGCGAGGTAGCCTTTTTAATGCTGCTTCATCCACTCCAAAATTTGATGGAACCAATTTTTCTGATTGGATTGAGCATGTGCAGTTCACCCTAGGGGTCCTTTGCCTTGATATCTCTTTTATCATTGAAAAGCCCATTATCACAACTGATGAGAGAAGCGATACTAAAAAAGAGTTATCTGAAGTGTGGGAAAGGTCCAATTGGCTAAGCCTCATATTTTTTAAGCTAACTGTTATTCCATCCATTAAAATTCTCTACCCAAGACTGAAATTTCAAAAGAATTTTTTAATCGAGTTAAACAGAGATTTCAGTAGGCTGATAAGTCCTTGGCATAGACACTACTGGAAAAACTCACTATAATGACATTTTATGGCACCCGTACCATGAACGAGCATATTTTGAAAATTACCAACCTTGCTGTTAAATTAAAGAATTTGGAAATTCAATTGGACGGTGCATTTGTCATTCAGTTTATTCTCAATTATCTCCCAAATCAATATGCACCATTTCTGATAAACTACAATAATGTAAAGGACAAGTGGAGTATGAATGAGGTGACGTCTAAACTGATTCATGAGGAGGAACGTTTAAATAAATAAAAAAAGTCAAGTAGTTTATTTCATCGTGCTAAAGAATTCTAGGAAGAAGAATGCTACCTAGAAGGGCATAAAGCGAGGCCAGCCCTGTGAATCAGAACTAGTGCCAAATCCGGTGTCGAAAAAGTAGAATAAGAAGAATATGAAGTGAGTGGGCATTTTCAAGAAGATTGCCTCAAAAGTCAATCTTGGTTTGAAAAGAAGGGTAAGCCACTCGCTTTAGTGTATTTCGAATCATACTTTACTAATGTTTCTTCAAATTCTTGGATTTTAAATTCTAATTTATGCATTCATATTCCGACATCCTCAAAGGGATACCTTTCAACTCGGAACATAAGACCAAATAAAGTTTTTTTATACTTGGTGTTGATACCAAAAATTATCCACCTACGTGGACCAATCAGAAATGGGCACTTGTCTCCTTAGGTGGAAATAATCCTAGTCAGTGACCACTTCATTAGCCCCAAAAATAGTTGCTCGACGGGCATGCCGACCAACATGAAGAATGCAGACCATCAAAGTAAATGAACAGTAACAACTTGGGGGAAATAGCCAAGGGTTCTTCCACACATGGTCTAGACTGACAATCATCATATTTATTATGTACGGGTCTAAATGCTTGAATATATAAAGGCATTCCAACCTTTGATCTTTGAGTCACTATAAATACATTGTATTCCTTTCATAAAAGGCAAGAGAGAATGGATTTTAGGATATTCTTCTTAACAAGAGTACCTAGCTTTCTGTAGTCACTCAAATCAATAAAATAACAATGGACGTAGACCTTCTTATACAGCCGAACCACTTTAAAAACTCTTTGTTTCTTGTGTGATTATTTCATTACAATCTTATATTTTATTAGTGATTATAAAATTAAATCTAGTCCATTTTATAACACCAAAAAATTGGAGTCGTTTGTGGGAACGTGTGTCTAACATCGTTCTATATCTTATATGTCTTCATTCAAGTTAAAATGGATGACCCTGAGAGTAGTACCATATATTAAGGTAACATAATCATTCCATCTACTCCACCTACAGCAGCCGGCCTGAATGGAATTCTTTCCAGTATAGCTAGGGGTCAGGATTCCATACAGAAAACCCTGAGGCAATTGGCTCCATTATTACAAGCCAGATCTCTAGCTCTTTAAAAGTACCAAATGATTATTCGTCGAAAATAGAAATTCCACCTCCGCCTCCTAGGCATAGCTAACATAGTTATTCCAGAACTTCACGAGATAGGTCTTACCGTCCAGATGTAACTTCATCATCCAGATCCATAAAATTCTATAATGGCCATTCTCTTTCTCCTGAAAGACCAAGCATTTTGGAAAGATTGAGCAGAGCTTCGACTTTCGACCATTTAGGACCCCGAGCAAATAGGAATCATCCTAGAGAGTTATTTATAACCATTAAACATCTAGTCGAACATCGTGAAGCCTTAATCAGGTCTAGATCCAGCGTCTGACAATCTGTGCATGCTGAGCAGACTTCTCAAAAAGAGAGCTCAACACAAACACATGGTCGGGATGGCTGGGCTACTTCATACAGATTTGATACATGCAACCCTTCATGGAAGGGATTAATCCAGTGATTAGAAGATCAGTTGGGAGAAATGTCAAATGTAAAGAATCCATTACAGCGAAATTTAATCAAGGGGTCTCCTTTTATTCAGGCAATTATTGATTTTCCAACTCCCTACAAGTTTAAAACCCTAGTGGTTACTCCCAAATATGATGGCAAAACTGGCCCAGTTTTACACATTGAGTAGTATCAGGCTAAAATTGACATATATTTTTTCTTGATGAAATGATATGTAGAGCTTTTTCAAGCACCATTACTGGTTCAGCCTAAGTATGGTATAATAATTTGCCCCGAGGACAAATTGCCAATTTCAATGAGCTTGCCAAATTATTCATTAGCATCTTCTATTCTAGGGCCAAGCCAGTGAAAATTGTAGCCCATATCTTAAGTGTCAGGTAGCAAGTAAAGGAAACCACCAGAGAATACATCACCCTTTTTAATAATGAGAAACTTGAAGTGGTTGATTAAAAAGAAAAAATAGTCATCACTGCTTTGATGAGTTGATTACTTCTAGACAAGCTATACTACATTTTGGAAAAAGATACTCCCAAAACTATGAGTGAGCTCATGTCTAAGGCAGGAAAAATCATGAATGTCGTGGAAGAAATGGATACAAAGCAAAGCCCTACCACTAAGCCTGAGAAGAAGGAGAAGAAGGAGCAAAAACTGAAGAAAGATGATAAGCTCAAAAAGTATGGAACATATACACCATTGGCGGTCGGTATTCACCATATCCTAGAGGAAATTAAGCACAATAGAGATTTACAATGGCCCGAGAAGTTGAGGGCACCACCTAACCGGATGGATAAATCAAAATATTATGAGTTCCATAAGGATCATGGCCACACGATCGAAAATTATATCATTTTGAAAAACGAAGTGGAATCCCTCATTCACCGAGGAAAGTTAAACAAATTTGTTGATCGACGAGAAAGTAGAAAAACAGGAGGGAGGTTAAATTCTCTTTGCAAACCCAGAGATGACAAGAAGAGAAACCATAAAGATGGTAATGAATACGATCCCAACCTACTAAAGAAGCCCAAATAACCTGAACTTGACGTAGGTATGGTACATTTTGTCTCTTTTGATTATCATGTAATTACAAGTGGAGATGTAAGAGGAGGAGGTCAAATTGTAAAAAGAAAGGCTTGCCTGAATGAAGCACATGCCTGTTCCAAAATCCAACGAATCAATTTGAATGAAGATGATCGACCTAGGAAAGTCAATAAAGACAAATTGGTAATCAACTTTTTCAAGAATGACCTCTATGGGGTACTGTATCCCCATGATGATCAGTTGGTCTTCAAGTTTAAAATTCAAGAAGCCATCATCGCTAGGGTTCTGATTGATAATGGGAGCTTGGTTGATATTATGTTCTACCCCTACTTTTAGAGTTTAGGATTAAAACTTAGTCAGCTGGAACCATACCACGGGCCATTGATAGGTTTTTCAGGTGAAAAAGTCTACCCCTTGGAATAGTCAAGTTAGAAGTGCTATCTGGTACTTGGCCAGAAAGTAGCACCGAAAAGATACGTTTCTTTGTGATGGATAAAAATATTCAATCTTCTTATAATGTGATCTTTGGCGGGGTAGGACTAAAGAATTTAGAAGTTGTACCATCCACAGTCCATCAGTGTTTGAAGTTCACGACTCACTTTGGGGTTGGTGTCGTGAAAGATGAGCAAAAGGTGGCCAGAGAATGTTATTACAACTCAGTCGAGGAAGAAGATTTGGTTGATTTAAAGAAAAATACCACCACTTTCCATGTAGACACTATGGAGCCCAACAGTGAGTCAAAAGTTAATACTCTGAATCCCTGAGATAAAACAAAGTTCGTCAAAGGGCATATTATTGAAGGCTCATAAAGCATAATCCTAGATGATGAAAAATCAGAGAGAACCACTCAGATCGGCTCCACACTAAATCCACTCCTCAAATAAGAATTGATTGCATTCTTGAGACAACGAAGGAATGTGATCATAATTTCCTCTATCATGAGCTTAACATAAATAAGGATGCCAAGTCGCTCAATTAAGGGCGTGGGGTTTTCAGTCTGGATAAAAACCAAGCCATACAGGAAAAGATGCAGATACCACAAAAGGCCCAATTCATTGAGGATGTCAAATATCAAGCATGGTTGGCCAATGTTTTGATGGTCAAAAATAAAAATGATAAATGGCGAATGTGTGTAGATTTTACTGATCTTAATAAAGCTTTCCCAAAGGACCATTTTTGGTTGCCTAGAATTGATTAGTTGGTGGATGCGACATCAGGACATGAGCAGTTAAGCTTCATGGATGCTTATTTTGGATATAACCAGATAAACATGAAACCAGAAGACATGGAAAGCACTTCTTTTATTACTAATCGATGTACTTATTGCTACAATATAATGCCCTTTGGGCTCAAAAATGTTGGAGCAACGTACCAAAGGTTTGTCAATAAGGTGTTTGAAGAGCAGATTGGGAAAAATATGAAGGTTTATGTAGATGATATGTTGCTTAAAGAAATAAAGCATCAGATCATATCAAGGACCTCAGTCAGACTTTTGATCGATTGGAAAAGCATCAGATGAAGCTAAATCTGACCAAGTGTGTGTTCGGTGTACAAGAGGTAATGTTCCTCGGCTTTATAGCAAACTTAAGAGGAATTGAAGCTAACCCTACCAAAATTAAAGCTCTGATAGAAATGCAGTTACCGACCGGTAAGAAGGATGTTCAAAGACTTACTCGTAGAGTAGCTGCTTTAAACCGATTTAGTTCCCGAGCAACAGATAGGTGTTTATCATTCTTCAAGGTGCTTAGAAATACCTTTGAGTGGAATGCAGAGTGTGAAAAATCATTTCAATAATTGAAAAATTATATGGGATCACCACCTTTATTGTCCTGACCTATTTAGGGAGAAAATTGTACTTATACTTAGCTGTTTTTGAATCTGCAATTATCTCGACACTAGTTCGGTTGGAGAATGGGATCCAAAAACCAGTCTACTATACCAGCAAAGCATTCAGAGGAGCCAAAATTAGGTACCGTCGCTTGGAAAAACTGGCATTAGCTCTTATTGAAGCCTACAGGTGCACGAAGCCTTATTTCCAAGCACACACCATAGTTATGTACACTGATCTACCTCTTCGAAAAGCCCTCCATAAACCTGACAAGTTAGGAAAATTGATGTACTGGACAGTAGAGCTGGGAAAATATGACATCTTCTATGAACTAAGGTCATCATTGAAAGGATAAGCTTTGGTGGATTTCATTACATAGTTCACTTATCTAGAGGTTACCGACAAATAAAACTTGTCTACTGAGAAGATTTCTTCGGGAGAGAGATAAACTCAAAAGTAAGCCAAAGTCGTAGCAACCAACTTAAATCATATAGAGCTCAAGAAATGGATCAAAAGTATACAGAGGAAAGTAATAAGATATTCCACCATGGAGTTCTGTCTGCGGAGAGCTTCAGCGGTGATATCCCAGTGTGGAATCTATATGTGGAAGGATCTTCATGCTTAATTAAAAGTGGAGCATATATTATACCTAATACTCCAGACAATATTGATGTTGAATATTCCCTTAAGTTTTAATTCAAAGCATCAAACAATGAAATTGAGTTTGAATCTTTGATAGTCTGGCTGGAATTAACACATTCTTTAGGTGCCGAGCAAGTAGTAATGAACAGTGATTCACAGTTGGTTGTCAACCAAGTGCTTCATCTATATGAAGTCAAGGGAGAGTTAATGACTAGATACTTAACCACGACCATGGAAGTCATTTCCAAATTTCCAGGTGTGGAAATAAACGGGATACCAAGAATAACTAATGCTAGAGTTGATGCACTTGCTTGGCTAGCTTCAATAATAAGAATAGAATTTCGAAGAAGCATTCCAGTTGAGATCTTAGCAAGAAGGAGCATAGATGAGGATCCAATGATCAGTTTTGTTACTGTAGATTTGGGACCTTCCGGGATAGATCCGATCAGAGCTTACATTGAAGAAGGAACCCTAGCAGCTGATCCCCAAAAAGCAAAAAAGTTACGGTACAAAGCAAATTGATATATATATTGAATAAAGGAGTCTTATACAAAATGGTATTTACTATCTCCTTATTACGTTGTGTCTATCCATTAGAGGTTGAATATTTGATCAATGAGGTGCATGAAAGGTTATTGTGGAGCTAATTCAGCTGGTCGATCATTACTCCATAGAATCAACACACAGGGATACTACTGGCCAACTATGAGGGTAGATTGTAAGGCCTTTACAAGAAAGTGTAATAAATTCCAAAGGTTTTCTGCAACTCACAAAACACCCAACGCTAATCTAGAACCAATTACTTCTTCTTGTTCATTCGTTATTTGAGGAATTGACTTGGTCGACCCACTGCAAACCACCCAATGTAGGTTCAAGTACTTGCTAGTTGTTGTTGATTATTTCATAAATGGGTAAAAGTAGAGGCGTTGATAGAAATGCCTTATAAGAAGGTGTACCAATTCATCTAGAAGAATATCATATGTAGGTATGGCATGCCTTATGACTTCATTATAAACCATGGAACCTAGTTTGATAATGACGAATTTGAAACATACTATGTTCAGTCCAAGATTCAGAAACTCCATTATACACCAGGCCATCCACAAAGCAATGGCCAGACGGAAGTGACAAGTAGAACCTTGCTCAATGGATTAAAGAAGAGGCTTGATGATACCAAGGGAAATTAGATTAATGAACTGCACTCTATTCTTTGGGCTTATAGAAGAACGCCAAGGATAGCAATTGGAGAAACACCTTATATGCTTGTTTTTAGGATAGAAGCCATGGTACCTGTCAAGATAGGCCTACCAACTCATAGAGTGCTGAACTTTGATTCTCCCAAGAGTGACTTAATGAGAAGATTAGATTCGGACAGGCTAGAAGAAGTTCGAGAAAATTCTGCCCTCAGAAATGCTACCTACCAACAAAGGACTGCTCGCTTTTACAACAAAAGGTTCAAGCCAACCAACTTAAAGGAAGGCGACTATATCCTTAAGAAAGTCATCCATAAGGTTAAAAGATTTGAGTCCAATTGGCATGGCCCATATCGTATTTCAACGGTCATCCGACCAGGGACTTTTAGACTAAAGACACTTGATGGGGAGGAATTGGAATGCCGAGCACCTTCGTAAATATTATCACTGAATAAAGGCATTGACAAATTATATTTCTTTTAACTTTATGTTCAACACAACTATTTTTCAAGTTTAATAAAATTCTTGATTTTAGTTCCCTTAATTTTTTTTATTTTTTTTAGTACGGCGATATACATCCCCCAGAAACAACAAACAGATAATGTCTCTTGTTATTCATCTCTTGTCTATTAACAGCACATACTTAATCAGGTTGAACTTATTTGTCGATCAACAACACATACTTAATCAGGAAGAACTTATCAAATTCAAGATGCACCAACAGCTTAATGCACAGTCATATCTCACCCAGGTTATTACTTCATGTATGACTTCTTATTAACAAGTCATGAACAAGAAGTATTACCCGACCAAGTTAAATACAGGAATACACTCCTAACGCACTTAGTCGATGCTAATAATTTACCTCATGTATGACTTCGTCTTTGATAAGTCAATGATAAGAAGTTTGTAAAACTTCTTATACAACTCAAATAATTAAAAGCAAGCTTTACCCTACTAAGTTAAATGAAGGAAGATATGTATAAATTCCTAACCATTGTAATACACACATATATTCCTCATACACTTAGCCGCCACTGATAACTAATGATAAACTTGGATCAATAAAACTATTTGTAGTTTTATCTAAGTGCATTGGTAGAATCTATGGCACTACAATCATAGTTTAATAATTCATTATTAAACGGTAACTTGGTTGACTGATTGATTAACTAATCATAAGTTGACAACACAAAAATATGAATTTTTATTCAAATACTAATTGTATTACATTCAAGATCAAATGAATATAAAATACAAAAAAGTTATTCAGTTGGACGTTTTCCTTGAGCTTTGGAAGTTTGTGGCACTCCCTCTCGTCTCACTCTCTCCATACCAGCAGGAGGATCATCCAAGATATAAGGGGAATTGATGAAGTTAATATCCCTCAACATTTTCCTATTACTGCTGCTCAGCACATTGATCAGGTGAGGAGGATGAACTATTTCATGAACATCATAAAGACCATAATCTCCTAGGTATTTGGTGATTAAGCACTAGGGAATGGCATCAGGAGGAATCCATGATATGTCCAACTTAAATGGGGACTTGTCACAATCCATCAAACTAGGCACATTCCAGTACCATAGCTCACTGTTTTGATAATATTTCAGTAAGGTTAGTAAGTTGGTCCATCCCCATATATTCCTTTCATGATGACTCTGGGGAAGGTGATCATAAACATGGCTAAGGGCCTCATTGTATCCTTACATCCAGACCTCCCTGGGTTGTTTATGAAATTGAAAGGTTAGCGTTACAACCTAATGTTGAAGTTTCTTCAAGACATCACTCTTCACTTTTAACTAAATAGATTGGTCAGCGACGGCTTTATCCTCAGCTTTTAATTCGATAGACAAATCAATAATAGCTTGACTCTTCATTTTTAGCTGGGTAGCTTGGTCGGCTAGTGTTTTTCTAGTTCTTGCCTCTTCTATGGTTGGTTGGACAGCCCTTTGTTGCCTAGAAGTTTTCCCGGGTTTGGAATTTTGCAGTGCTTTGAGTTCTTCTAGTAATTTGGCATTCTTAGTTTCCAAGAAAGAAGCACCCTCATCAGCACCACTGACAGACGACTTCTTCAGGCTGTCTAACTCATTTTTGAGTCGATTGTTTTCCTCTTCAAGATGTTTAGCTACCTCCCGAGCTTCATTAACTTCTCGGTTAAACAAGAACTCTTTCCTTCTATGCATGGAGGCATACCCTTCAAACTTCTTCTTAAAGCCCTAACATTTACTCAATGCTTTGTACTTAGCCTCATAGTCGGCATGGAGAGAATCCAAAGAAAACTTATGGTCTTCTTACATATCTCCAATCATCTCATACTAAGTAGCATTATTTATCACTACTATATCTAGCAAGCAATGAATATGGATGTGTGACTCCTTAACTTGGTTAGACATATATGGACCAAGCAAACCGACTAAGTCTTCTTGAGATAAAGGAACATGGCCAGCTTCCAGAAGATTTCTACTCCGCCTGAGCAGGTCGGATTCAGCAAAAACTATGGCCTTTTTGCCAATGTGAGACCATAAGTGTGATTAGTAAGCAAACATAATACAAGATAACTCAATCAAGCAAGAAGGCATATGTATGAAAAATACAACACATTCAGCCAAAAAAGAAATTCTTTCATTGATAAACCAAAAGGTTTTATATACTACTGATCCTATTACAAAGCAGAATAACAAAAAGAAAATAAAAGATTAAACCTTATCCTTATCTTGAACATTAACATCAGAGGGCAGGTCAGCAGAAGGAATGGCTTCATTAATGGGCTTTAAAGCAGACCCAGCAGGCTGAATGGAAGATTCTCCACACCCTGCCTCATCATCAAAATATCCCTCCAAGTTTGGAGGAGTGCCTAGATCATGCCTCTGAAACAGCTCAGAGTCTTCAGCGGTGCCGACTTCCTTGAGGACATCCGACCAGCCATTCTTAAAAGACTTTTTCCTGACGTACTCAATTTGTGTCGAGGCAGCCAAAAATAGCTTATCCCACCCTTTACTAAAGGAGTCTTATTTTATCTTCTTGTTCTTGGCCTTCTCTACAACCGAGTCAGTAGTAAGACCAACTATTTTCTCCTCGGCAGACTTGAGTAGGGCTTGATTCTCCACCAACTTGTCTTCGGCCACCTTGGCCCTATTTTCTGCAGTCGCCAATTTCCCTCTGCAGTTGTGGCTCTATCATTAGCCTTTTTCAGTTCTTACTCCCAAGCTTTTTTCTTAGACTCCAACACTTGCCTAGAAGTCTCCACATATTGCCTTAGACCATTAAAGGACTCTTTTACATCTCCTCCCGAAGAACGTATTTGATCATCCTTTTCCATTAATTGGTTGAAGTTCACCAAAAACTGCACAAAGAAATAGTATCAAATTACAAGAGGAACAAGACATTAAGAGCAAGCAGTAAAATGGAAAAAGTTACCAAAGACAAACTTTGGTGAGCATTATCTGTCAACTTTAATCATGGTAAAAAAGCAATAGTTGCTCTATCTACAGAGCGAGTACCAGTCTTGATTAATTTCCTAGTCGTGTTAGGATTAATAACAACAAAGGATGACCCTGAAATGGCCATGTCCTCCTGAATTTTCTCGACCAACTCGTAGTCGACAGAACTCTTCTCAACCTGCTTCTCAGAAAGACCTTTTCTTAACCTCTTGAATTGAGGTGCAGCAGTATCAATATCCCTAGTAGTGATGACCTGGGGAACTTTTCCAGTAACTTTGAAGGTTTTCTCTAGCTTCTTGGCATCAGTAGCCTTTCCAGTCTTCTCAACGGCTATAACACCCCGTGTTTTTATTAACTTTTTATTAATTAATTAGAATTTTTGAGAAAAATAAATTTTTGAATTTAATAATTTTTATTGGCTAAATATGTTGGTTATGATTTTAGAAGAATAAAACTTCAAGCGGAATTAAAATTGGAGTTAAAATGGATTTTATATTGATTTTACAATTTTTGTCCCTTATAATTTTTTGGGCGAAATGCCAGATTTTAGGCAAGATTGATCGATCGATGCCTGGGGGTAGATCGATCGACCCTCCCAGAAAATGTGAGCAGTAAGCTATTTTTAGTGTGTATAGGATTATGACTCATAATCACTATATAACCTTGTTAATCCATAGGGAGACTTCTCATAATCACTTTTTCTCCAATTTTTCACCAGAGAACACTTCCAAATATTTTTCCTCTCACCCATAATCATCAACCTTCTTCATTATCAAGCTTTTTGTCACAAGTTTTGGGAGGCTTAATTGGGGTTTAATCAAGTTGGTTCAAGAACACTCTTTTGCTAATTTTTCGCAAGGAATCCAGATTTCTAATCAGATTTTCAATATGATCTTTACAGGCATGAATACTCTATTCTTTTCCTTTAGTATTATGCGTTTTAAGTGTCACCTAAACACTTAATTACATGTTTTCTTAAAAATAATTAGTAACTTAATTAGAAAAAGTGAATACTAATTATGGGGTTGTTTTTATAAAATCTTTTAATCTGAATAATATTCATAACCCTTTGGGTACGTAGGATTCATGAGTGATTTTGGATTTTATTGTTTAGGTTGCATGTAGAAAAACCCTAGCTTTAAAATAATTGACTTTTGAGTGCGTATAACTCATGTAATACATGTAGAGATAATAAAATTTGGTTTTTGATGTATATATGATGAAAACTTGGTATATTTAATTTAAAATAATTAAATGAGATTATTTAGGTATTGTTGACGTTGTGATAATTAAATTAAAGATTTAATTGAATTGGACTATCATGCGCAGTTTTATACGTTGACTAATTATTCTTGTTGATATGATTTTTTGGTATTATTAAATATCATTGTGATGACGGGTTGTTGGGTATTATTGCTCTTCCTATATTTTAGAATGCCTTCTAGGAATGGGACTAGCGAGGAAAGATTATCATGATTTTATTGTGTTGGGGGTGGGATGATTTTTATTACTTTATCGTCGTTACGCTAGTCTAGGTATGAGACTAGGTTATGATTTATGTTAGAAAATCTTCCTATACATAAGTTAGGACGTATTGATAACTTGGGGACCCTTAGGTATGGGACTAAGGGGTATTTTGAGGATCTCACGACGATTAAGGGGTGGGGTGTTTATAAATTGTGAATTGAGAAATTGAGAACAAATACCTAAGATAATAAGACGGGTATTAAAATATATTGGTGACATAATCAGTGAGGGTCGACAGTTTAAACAGGTCAGCCGACATTTTATGTCGTGTCGTGTCGTGTGTGGAACCTTGTCAATCAGCGAGGGCCGACAGTTTAAACGGGTCAACCAGCGTTTTGACAAGGGGATGAGTATTTTGGTGGAGAAATCACCTGAGGCGGGAGGACCACCATAATAAAATGAGGTTATAATAAAAGCTGATTAATTTAATTAAATTAACATCGTGGAACTTGGGAATTTAAAATCATATTGGTGTGCCTTTATAAATGGGATTTTTATGTGTAGTTAGTGATTTATATTTATCACGTTTAATTATCCCGTTTAATTTTAAAAAAATCTATTGTGATATTTATTGCGTATAATGCTACTGTCTAGATTCAAGGATCCTATTTGAGGGGAGTAGTGTGTATTCTTGCTCGGGGCTTTGGCTCTGACCCATGCGTTGACAAATTTTTTTCCGGATTAGAATTGGAGAAGCTGCATAAGTTTATCGGAGTTATCATTTGGAGGTACAGCTGGAGTTATTCATTTTATGGCATAGTTTAGTTAGACTTTCTTTTCTAGTCGTATTTAATTATGAGACTTCATTTGAGTTTTATTGGGCCATTCGGTTCCAAAGTTGGGATTATTTCATATTTTATTTAATCATTATTGGAGAATGGATTTTTGGAGTTAGCATGTGATGGATCTTTTATCGCTTAGTTGTTTATGATCATTTTGAGATTTATTCAATTATTTATCTTATGGACTGATTTATTTATGTCTCATATCTGTCTCATGCTAAGAATGGTATTTTATTTACTCACGCCCGGCTTAGTTTTGGTGGCGGCCGACGCCAGAATTAGTTGGGGTGTGACAACAGCTCTCTTAGCAGTGGAAGACAAAGCTCCAGTCATCAAATCAGGAATTTTTCATTTTCCTATGTCAGCAGGTGGGGAGGTGGGAATAATAGAAATGTCTAACAACTCAAAAGAAGATGAAGTCCCAAAATCCTTCTCAGCCCCTGCAAATTCCTCAGCAGAAGAAGTAGGAACTGGTCCCTTTTCAAGATATATGGAGGCCAAATCTGTAGCAGTCGTGGGCCTAGCAACAAAGGAAGTAACTAAAATCCTATATTACAATAAGTACGAGGCTGATATAGGGCGTTCCTCGCTAATCCTCTGATGAATTCTCCACAGGAAGTTTAATTCTTGAAGACTGACGTCCTCTTCTTTAGGACACTTTTTCTTTCTCTCAACTGTGCAAAATAGGACAAAAAGCACTAGTCAACATATCATCAAACAGTTGGTTAGGAAAAAAGAGGAATACAGTAATCAAAATCAACAGCCTATGCCATGTTCTACTTGAGGGCACTTAGGCCCCTAATATACTTCTCCTCTTTGAAGAGGATCACGTTGCCAATTCTTCGCAATAACCCCATAATCAAAATAGTCTTTGTTGGAGTCTGGCAAATTGACAACCATGTCTTTATTGGAAAACTTAGTTTTCATATAGTCGGTACTGTCACTAGTAACCCATTTGTAACAAAACATCAACTCAGGGATGCCAATGTGGGTTCCATGTATTTGGTTAAGCCTATGTATCCCATTAACTATTCTTCAAGTGTTGGGGGCTACTCTAGCATAGACGACATCAAAATACTGATAAAACTATGGACATAAATGATTAGGGGGAAAATGAAACCACACTTAGCTATGAACAAAGAGGGAATCCAATGACCTCTGGTAGTGATAACACTTCAATAGATGGTATAGGCATTATTAACTCTACCCAATCAGGAATGTTCCTTTCCCGCCTAAATTCATCTAGAGAATACCCGTGAACTATGTAAACTGTTGTTACAGTAAAGAAAGAAAGAAATCGAAAAGAAAGGGAAGAAGAGAGCTTATATGGAAAATGGTGGCAGAAGCAAAGGAAAGCTCAAAGACATAGAACTTGGAGAAGAAGGAGAGTTCGAAATCTTGGGAAAGTTATGGTACAAAAACTGACAAACTCTCGTCTCTTATAGCGACTGACATGAAGAATGCAGACCATCAAAGTAAATGAATAGTAACCGCTTGGGGAAAAAACCAAAGGTCCTTGCACACATGGTATAGGTTGTCAACTATCACATTCATTATGTACGGGTGTAAATGCTTGAATATATAAAGGCATTCCAACCCTTGATCTCCGGGTCACTATAAATACATTGTATTCCTTTCACAAAAGGCAAGAGATAACGAATTCTAGGATATTCTTCTTAACAAGAATACCTAGCTTTCTATAATCACTCAAATCAATACAATAACAGTGGACGTAGGCTTTATTATACAGCCGAACCACTTTAAAAACTCTTTGTTTCTTGTGTGATTATTGCATTACAGTCTTATATTTTATTTGTGATTATAAAATTGAATCTAGTCCACTTTTTTACATCAATACATGGAAAACAGGAAGACAACCAAAGTCGAATACATTGGCACTTTTAGACTTATTTTTTATTTAACATTCATTTTAAATTTAAAAGACACTCTTTGTATTCACAGTCTTTTGAGAAACTTGTCAAGACTTATTGTTGATGTTTTTTCATTTGAATTTAATAATACAAGGCTTCAACTTATTCAAAGGTTTTAATTCTATTAGTACTGGTTTTATGATTGATGGTTTGCATCAAATTAATTTAGATAAAAAATTTGAACATGCATTACTTACCCTAACTAATGATAATTCTCCTTTCTTATGGCATAAAGATTAGGGCACGTATCCAGGGATAGAGATCAAAGACTCGTAAGAGAAAGGAATTCTCCCTTACGTGGATTTTAGTGATTTTGGTGTATGTGTGAATTGCATTAAAGGAAAGCAAACAAAATATACAAAAAAAAAACACAAGAAGTAGTGATCTCTTAGAAATAATACACACAGACATTTATGGTCCTTTTGATAATCCATCCTCTGGTGGAGAAAAGTACGTTATCAACTTTATAGAGGACTTTTCAAAATTCTCCTATCTTTATACTTTGCATGATAAATCTTAATCAATTAAGTTTATTGAAATTTATATAAAAGAAGTTGAGAGATAAATAAAGAAAAGTGAAAATTATTAGGTCTGATAGGGGTGGTGAATATTATGGTAAATATGATGAAACAGGACGACATCCTCACTCGTTTTCCAATGTCCTTGAAATTTAAGTATAGTTACGCAATACACAATGTCGAGTACTCCCCGACAGAATAATGTCACTGAAAGGCATAACCGTACACTTATGGATACGGTTAAAAGCATGATAGGTAATGTTAATTTGCCTTTATCCCCATAAATGTATGCTCTCAAAATTTTTTTATATATCTTGAATAGAGTTCCTAGTAAGTCTGTTCCAAAGACACATTTTGAACTGTGGACATGAAAGAAACTAGAGACCTGCATTATCGGGTTTGCCCAGTGGAAGCAAGAAGTTTTAATCCACATAAAAAAAAAAAGTTGGTTCCTAAGACTATTAGTGATTTTTTCATTGGGTACGGAGAAAACTCAAAGGGATATAGATTTTACTACCCTAACCATAACACCAAAATAGTTGAAACTGGTAATGCTAAATTCATTGAGAATGGTGAAGTCAGTGGCAGTGAGAAAGTTAATGAAGAGGTCATTCAAGAAGTGCCCCGAATTCATAATGAATTTATTGTTCCAAATCATGATGCTTTATGTAATAATAATGGACAACAAATTGATAATCAATAGCCCATTAATGAACACCACCTTAAAACTGTCACCAGTGAAGTTGTTGTAGAAACACCACTTAAAATAGCATTAACAAGGTCTCAAATACCTAAAAGTCTAGCTATTTTAGATTATAATGTGATGTATTTACAAGAAATTGAATTTCACGTAGGATATATAGAGGATCCAGTTACATATCAACAAGCCATTAATAGTAAAAATTTTGAAAAATGGATTGATCTAATGAAATATGAATTAAAATCTATGGAATATAATAATGTCCGAGAGTTGCTCAATTTATCTTAAGGATGTAAAATAAACTGGTGTACATGGGTATTCAAGACCAAACTTGGTCCAAAGGGCAAAATTGAGCGACATAAAACAATACTACTAGCTAAATGTTTTAGTTAGAAATAAGGCATTGATTATAATGAAACATTATCTCCTGTCTCTAAGAAGGTTTCATCGAGAAGTATTTTGGCATCAGTAGATCATTATAATTTGAAGCTTCATCAGATGAATGCCAAAATGACTTTTCTAAATGAGAGTTTAGATGAGGAAGTCTACACGGCACAACCTGAAGTCTTCATTATCTAGGGTAAAGAGGACATGTCATGTCTGTTAAAGAAGTCAATATATGGATTTAAACAAGCTTCTCGATAATGGTACTTTACATTTCATGATACTATTACCTTCTTTGGGTTTAAGAAAAATACTGCGGATCGATGTATATACATAAAAATTAGCGGGAGTAAGTTTGTATTCTTGGCTGTGTATGTTGATGATATATTAATAGCTAGTAGTGATCTTGGTTTGTTACGAGATACCAAGAACTTTCATTCTTAAAACTTTGAAATAAAATATATGGGCCAGGCATCCTACATGACCGGGATAGAAATATTCAGGGATAGATTACGTGGATGGTTAGTATTGTCTCAGAATGCTTACATTAACAAAGTTTTGGGGAGATTTACAATGGCTACTTGGGGTTCTATTATTTTTCCAGTTCTAAAAGGTGATAATCCTAGCTTAAGTCAATGTCACCGAAATGACATTGAACGAGAATAGATGGAGAAATATCATTATGCTTCTATTGTAGGGAGTTTGATGTATGCACACGTTTGCACTATACCTGACATTAGTTTTGCGATAGGAATTCTTAGAAGATACCAAAGTAATCCAAGGCTAGATCATTGAAAAGCTGCAAAGAAAGTGTTAAGGTACTTGCAGGGGACTAAAGATCACTTGCTTACATTTAGGAGGACTGTTCATTTTAAGGTGGTCGATTATTCAGATTCAGATTTTAGAGGATTTTTAGATAGTAAAAAAAGCAATAGCAATTATGTATTCCTCCTTAAAAGAGGGCCGATTTCATGGAAGAGTGCAATGCAGACTGTTGTAGCGTCCACCACCTTGGAGGTTGAGTTCGTAGTGTGTTTTGAGGTTATGGATCATGGATTATGGCTGCGAAACTTCATTTTAAGGCTTAGTATTACAGGCTCCATTACTAAATCGTTGAAAGTTTATTATGATAATGTCGCGATAGTTTTCTTAAAAAATGATAAATACACTAAAGCATCCAAGCATATTGAGATGGAGTATTTATCAGTGAAAGAAGAAGTTCATATGAAAATAATGTCTATTAAACAGATTAGAACGAATGTTAATATAGCAGATCCACTCACTAAAGCACTTCCCATGAAAACGTATTTACAATATGTTGAATCGATGGGTCTTGAGCATAATGTCGAGATTATGATTATGGATTTGTTAGTGTTTACTGTGCAAAGACACTATGCTATGATATCAATAAAGTTTTTTTTAATAGTCATATTTTTGTCTTGCAATATTGGTTACATGCATGTTATTATTAGTATATATGACATAAATAGTCTCCTATAAGACATTGATGGACCATTAAAGAAAAACCCAACTCATAGGCTTTATTAAATAAGTCATTGTTGTTGTAATACATGTAAGGAAATATGCACTTGAATTAGTGTGCAACCGCCATGACTCGCATTAGTGATTTGTTCAAATAAAGTATTGTAAACCACGATCTAAAATTATTCCAATATATACCAATCTCATGCTACTCGATAAATCATTAGACCAAGTGGGATAATTTACATTTTTTTTATAATTTTGGAATTAAAATAAAACCTACAAAAACGTGGTCCTAATAACAATCTAGAATTTAAAGAGTTTTATGGAATAATAAAAGGTTTATTGAGAAATATTAAGAGTTTGCTTTGATGGCTAAGTAAAATAAATAATTAATTAGGAGACTCTTGGGTCCTCCCACTACATTTAAATAAGTTGTTGTATTTACATCATTCTACACACTTTTGGCAATTCCTAAATTTAACAAGAAAGGGAGAGAAAAATTAATTATCCATTCAAGTACACTTTGAAGGGTTCAAGTTTATTCCCAATTCGAGGTTAATTCAGGCAATAGAGCTAAGTTCGAGATCAAGACTGGAGGCGATTTGGATCAATGTACATGTCCTTATAATCCTTTTTGTAGGTAGATTTAGATGTAAACTCATATGAGATTAATGGTCCTTATTAACGTGCATAACTTGTTATAATTGATTATAGATTATTGTCCATGCCTTGTAGAATAAAATAAACGTCCATTTTTTATTTATGTTTCATAAAGTGGTGAGGAAAATTAGTGGGCATAAAAAAATGATTTGAATACAATTTGGAGATTCGAACGAGAATCTCACACATGTGAGTTTTTTAGAATGAACCTCACAATAAGGTTCACTAATAGAAAATGTTGAGGACCGACTGAACCGAATCTTGTCATATAGTTGATAATTGGGCCTTTTTTTATGAATCTAAAATAAAGTTGAAAGATCCATACATTTTATGTTCGTTGGACTTGAATCGTAGAGATCTATGGAAGATTATGTCATGCCATGGTAAGATGGCTCTTCGTGTTCTCTTTTAAGAGTATAATATATTAATGTGCCCTAATTTTTATTATCCCGTTTTGTTTTGCCAAAACATTCTTTGAGTTTAGTCTCAAGAATCATTCTTATAGCATTATTAACCTCATTCCGACATCATCCTCAATTTCACACCCTCAAGACATGCCATCATATGTTAAAGGTTAAAGGACTTAGACGAACTTAGTTTATGAGTTTTTCCATGTTTAAATATATTTACACAAATTGGAAAATGTGTTAGAACTGGTGATAATTAGATTTTTGAAGTTCATGTTATGCACGCATATTATTTGGTTTGTAAAAATATATTCAATAGACTATTACATAAATATATCATTAGTAAACCAATTTTAGAACCATTATATAAAGTTTAAAATCTATACTATTTTTTTATCGCCTTTTTGATCTGGGTCGCTAGTGTTTTGCTTTAGTAAAAGACAATTCTGCTCAAGCAAACTTGTTCGTTGCCCCCAATCCGGTCCATAACTTTTTGTTGAAACATTTTCGCGATGTCCTCCCGATGTTACTTCACGCTAGTGAAGGTTATATTTTCTCCAGTGAAAAGGATTTATTACCAATGATTTTTTTATCGATAAAGATATTTTGTAAGATTTTTATGCATTGTTCACATTAAGTCCATGCAAAGCTTGATTTTTTGTCATGTTTCGTACTTAATTAGTTAATCTTTGTGTGTGTGGGCTATAGGTTACCTTGTACCTTAGGACTTCTTTTTCAAGTCTTAGCGTATACATAGGGGATTTCATAACACATGCAAATAAAGTTCAAATTTATAAGCTTAAGAAAAAATACTTTTGGTGAAAAGACATCTTAAAAGTTTTTCCTCAAGTGTGAATGATATTTCAAATATCATTTTCTTCACATCTTTATGAAACGAAACAATTTTTAGTTTCATTTTCCATATCTAAATGCAACAACGATAGTCACTTTAGAGACTTTGATTCACTTAATATCTCAAGTCACACTTTGTGAGTTATGAGCAATACAAACACATTATATATTTCCCAAAACTGAATTAATATATTTATGTCTTCTTTTGGTTACATTTTGTACTTAAACGTGTTTTATCTTCAACTAAAAAATAAGACTTTGATTTTGGGGTTGATAATGAAGTTATCGGTTACGAACCACAACTTATTATGGTTATGGAGCTTCCTCTAAGTGTTGGCGGCTCCCCAAGTTAGAGGATATGGTGTGAAAGAACATTACAGGAAGTTACAAAGAAAATAACATAAGATGTTGTTCCAGCTTTGTAAGTTTTACCATAGTTCATTTGTCGTTTGTTCGGCCCGAGGTTTTTTCCATTTCCTTATTACGTCTTTATGTTGTATAATTGATTTATCTTTTCTATATTTAGATTCATCACTCAATTTTACAAGATAAAGTCTCATTGGTAAATATTATATCACATAAACATGGGTCGTGTACGTAAAATGCCCTAATATTTTTTAAACAAAAACTTTATCACTATTATGGTAATACATTTCATATGAGTATTCCTACTCCATGAGAAATTTGAAGCGCCTTTTGGTTATGTATTGAAGTCTCCCCAACACGCAACACTCTCATACTTGAATCATTTAGACCTTTGCATCTTATAGTGTATGATCCAAATAGCATCAGAGGATGGTTTGTGTGTAGGGGCATGCCTTCTCAAACAAATATTATTGATTCAAAAAACACTGGCTTGATAAATAAGGAAGAATAATATTTATTTATATCTGCCACATCCTGTAGTGCTCCCTCTCTCATATCTCACAAATTATGTCTCTTTCTCACACATCTCTTTATATCTATATGCGTGTGTGTGGAATAAACATTAACTAGGACTTTGAGACTATGGGGTGTACATATAGGACTACTCCATAACCTAAAGAAAATAATTTAAATTGGCCCTCAAATATTTATAGGGAGTTACAAATCACCCCATGCAATATATCCCGCCATTATATTTAATTCTAATTAAATATACTAAATAATTGGAATTGCACTCCAATTAGTTTTAAAACTACAAAATTTGTCTCTTTTTTTGAGTTAATTAGTGCATAATATATGGTTACTCACATTAAGTTACAAATACCCACTAAATGAAATTTAATCGAAAAATGATTTTTTTTATCGACATCTTAGTACTCGCTTGTTAACTTATTTTATTAATACTAAACTATAAATAATCCACTGTACATCTTTCTAGTAGAATCAAAACCAGCATGTCGCACAAACCATGGAATTGTGTAATTTTTTACCCAGTATATCGATATCAATTCTATCACGGTCAAGTTCACTATTTTCTTGAATTATCGAACGAGTTTACAAACTCCTTTGTTCATTGTAAAAATGGTAAATATATATTAGTTTATAAACAAATTCGAATATACACCTAGATAATGGTAGGGTATTTAGTCATTAAGATCAACTAACTAATTTTGCACGGTTGAACCTAATGTCACCGACCGACCAAAAGAGACAAAATCTATTTTTTTTAAATCAAATTGTGGAGATATTTTGCAAAAATTATCAAGTTTGGAAAGTTGAATACAAGTCGACCCACATGACAATTCACGTGACGCCAAGCAGTTTCCCTTTTTATAGGATATTTAATGTTTAGTCCTTAGGAAATAAATACATTTCGCATAAATGCGCCTTAATTTTTATGTCTAAAAACGACATGTGTTTATTTATCTAGCTATATTTTTGTTTGTGGAAACAGTTTATAGTTAATTTTTATTTTTTTAAAATGTCAAAACCATCTTTCGCAATCATCATTTTTGGAAAAAACACCTCTAAACGAATTCTCAAATCCAACCACAATTTATGATCAATTTGGAAAATTTGATTATCCTTCAAGTAGGACCCGTTAGAGGCACTTGAAGAACAATGTGAAATATTTTCCAAACTCATTCTAAATTGTGGATTGATTTGGAAATTTTTTTAAGGTGAATTTTTTAGGTAAAAACGTGTTATGGTGTGAGCGCTTCGACATTAGCCTTTCTTATAATATATATATATTGAGTTGAGGGTGTAGGATTCAGGGTTTCTTTTTTATTTTTATTTATTTACTTATTTCTTAACTAAAGGCTTAAGATTTTTTGTTTTCAAAATTTAAGGTGTAGAGAAGAGAGAATTTACGAGTGTTTTTATATCATTATATACTTAATGATGGTAAGGAAAAATGTTAAAAAAATTAATTTGGATTATTTATGTTTTGGGTACTTTTTGTTCTTCTTTATTAATTGTTGGGTGCTAAAGTTTTTGGTATTAATGGATCGGTGCCATTTATAACATAATCTACAAGAATTTTAAATGGGTCGCTACTCTTCCTCTACCCCCCCCCCCCCCCCCCCCCCAAACTAAAATTATTCCTATAAACAGGGAATACTCTGTCTAAATTTTCGAAATTGTTTACACTTACTTGTATTATATATAAAACTTTTGTAACTTAAATTATACATGACTTAATACTTTAGAAAATTATTTATGTGCCATGAGGCACGGGCATTACTTGTATTATATATAAAACTTTTGTAACTTAAATTATACATGACTTAATACTTTAGAAAATTATTTATGTGCCATGAACATAATGCAATCATGGGTATATAAATAACTAGTAAAAAAATATTAATGTTCAGCTACCCTTAACTTATTAACACCATTGTCTCACTATTAACTACAAAATGAAAGTCATATAACCAAGTCTTTCATATTCATGTTAAAAAATAAAAAAAGAATCTGAAAGTAGATCATATCATAGTTAAAATTGACAAAGATACAAACAGAACATCCACTCGAACATGATTACAACTAAGGATGTTGATTCTCTTATGGGTTATTAATGTTGCCCAGAAAAATACCCAAGAGGGGGGTGAATTGGGATTTTGCGAACTTTTTTTATTAATTAAAATTTTAAAAAATATTTAAATTAAAATGCTCGACCAAAATTTACATAATAAATCTTTAATGATTAAAACAGTGAATATCAAATAATACTATCAATTGAATAAATAAGTTAAATTTACAAATTTTAACACCCAATAAATATATAATCAATTTTTGAATTTAATATTAATATTTTGGAATTAATTATTTAGTTCAAAAATAATTTTAAATCTAAAATAAATTTAACAAAGTTCAGAATTAATTAATTTGCAAGATTAAATTCTCAAAATAAAAATAAACAAGCACAAGCGTATAAATAAATATAAGTGTGGAAAATAAATAACACCGTAATTTAATGTGGTTCGACCAAATTCTGGTCTATGCCCACGCGCCTAAAGCTCTTGTCTCATTTGCGCTTCACTACCGTGATCCATTTGTGGGTAGGATCAAACCACTACATACATCCGAGTAGCTAAAATTGAGCTACTTGTACAACTATTTGCAAGTTGATACCGAGCTTCAAACATGTGGTCCAATTGCCGATAGGAACCAATCACCGTTTATAATCTGCGTAGCTTAAGTCGAGCTACTGATTTATAACCGAAGACTTCTAACAAAGCTTCCAATGAATATGTGTTTATAGTACAATGTTGAATAATTAAACTCTCCAAAAATACAATTTATACTCTGAGTTTCTTCTTCAGTGAGACTTCAATAAATGTTCAGATTTATGGCTCTATTCTTCTCTTGATTGTATATGAGCAGAATGTGAAATTAATTGCTCTCTTGTTGATGTAGCAAAATAAAAAATTCAAAAGCTCTTAAATAAATTCTCTAGTCTCTTAGTTCATGGCTTATACTCTTCAATGTAACACTTCAATGCTTATATAGCATGTAAATTCAAAAGTAGAGAGGTATAATCTGATATAAGTGTAAAACATTTCGTGAAAGATAATTCTCTGATAGGAAGAAAATAATTTGACACACAATAGTTACATAACATATGTTCATATGCATGGTTTGAGGTGAATAAAAGGGCTGACAATCAACTATATAATTTAATATATGTATAGTAAATAGAAGCAGTCAAAGGACAATTGATTCTTCTTGATGTATTTGCCAAAGGCAATTGACAAGGCCTTTAAGGCTAATATTTCAGCATGGCTAAGAATAAGAACAACACATGAGAAAAACATTTGTTCAGAACTAAACTTATGTATGAGCATTTGACCTGCTAAAAAATGAAGTGCAATTGAATATAAGCATGCCCAAGGTAAAAGCTTAAACTTTTGTTTCACTAGACAACTAATTGGCTAAAAAATTATTTTGACCAAGACAAGAAAATGAGGCCTGAAGTAAAGTAGTTGTCAACACAGACTACATACATCTTTTCATCGGTCATTAGTTCCAAGGCAAAGAGTCTTAGTTATAACAGGTATAGGGATTACTCAAGACTTGTGCATGGCCAGAGGAGAAATATATATATATATATATATATATATATATATATGGTTGTTACACGAAATTGAACAAGTGTGCTAGACATTGGAAGTTTACATAACAAAGAAAACGTTTGGTTTTTAAAAGAATACGACCTATTTTATATATATATATATATAGCTGACCCAAGAGAGCGTGTAGCTCGAAGACTGTATGGGTAAAGAAAGTGCATAAAAGAAAATCAGTTCGGACAATATATATGAATGGCATTTATGAATAGTCAAAATGGTTCTTGGTAGAGTAGTGCACCACTGCCATATGAGGATATTTAACTGAAATATATGGAAAAAAATCGGCAATATGGACGGATGGAACAACACAAGATGGCGCGGCTCAAGGTTAGGAAAGAGAGGAATTTTGAAAGAATGTATATAAGTAGTTCATGGGAACAAATATCTCAAGGCTTAAATCAAGGCATTAAAATGCGGTTCACAGTTAACTCTGTTGGGACAATAATATATGGGACTTTAATTAATACAAAACTCCCAACAGTTCAAATATCCAAGATTATAATAAATACATGACCGGGTGTTTTTAAAACTATTTAGCAGCCAAATGTTAATCAAATTAATGTGAGGCCAGCGTTAGCAATATATAAAAGAGTTATATTTGTAACATCTTAATACACACATTCACCCGAGAGCTCAAATTATATATTAAATATTTTTTGAAACTCACATACATACAATAGTTGCATAAAAATAATATTATATAGGAGCACTCATTATATAAAAATACTATAAGTGTAATTTATATAAACAAAAATATATACATCACAAAAAATATATTAATAAATATTTATATAAACACTTTGTAAAAATATGTTGGGAATCATCAAAATCAATATGTTATATTAAACTAAAATGTACATTAGTTACAACTAGGATAAAGAAATATTAAATAAATGATTAATTACATTTTCGTTTAACAATTAGTAAAAATATTAAATCAAAATGGAACATAATAAGAAATACACAATGAATGTAGTTGATATAAAGAGATATTGAATAGTAGTCAAAGACATATACATACTTCTTGAAAGAAACTCTTCATAGTAGTCCAAGACACTAAGAGCAACTACAATGGTGATGCCTCCACGAAAGGCATAATACACAACAGACGTACATTTTACCTTTCGCCCGCTTGGCTGTGCAGTAGTGGTGGAGCTTCCTACGAACCAGAAGTTCGTAGGAATTGATACGAACTTCTGTTGTTCGTAGAAATTCCTACGAACTTCAGAAGTTCGTAGGAAGCTCTAACGGCTAGTTAAGTCTTTAAGTCGTCCATAGATAATAATCAGGCAGAAGCCTTCCTCTACCACCTCTCTACTCCTTCTGCTTCCTCAATCCAACTTCTTCTTCCTCATTCCCAAATAAATTTTACCCCGTAATTCAGCAACTCAATTCACAGTTTTTTTATTTAAACAATATGGATGGAAAAAGATGGAAAAAATATTTAAATATTGACAAGAGCAAGAAGCACGGATCCACATCAACGGCAAATCCTACTCAACCTCCGGCAAGTGAATCTGTTAATCCCGTCTACAAGCATTACGCCCATATTTTTGATGGTGATACACACGCGTCAGATGGACAGACGCCCATTATAAATGGTAATAAATATGAATTTCGGGGTAATTGGGCGGGACCAATGAAACTATATAAATTGATCGGAGATAATAAACCGACGATAAAAGAATTTATCGACGGTGCCGGTTTAATGTCCAATTTATTTTCAAGGGTGATGCTGAATTCCGACCAGTGCATTGTGACGGCAATGATCGAACGTTAGTGGGACACGACGCATACATTCCAACTGCCGTTTGTTGAAATTGCGTTCACGCCTATGGACTTCACGATGCTTTCAGGTATTATTTAATTCGTATTAAATCCCTTCTTTAATTTTATTTATGTTCAATTTAAATCATTTCAATGTGTACAATTAATTTTCATATTATTTTTATATATGAGGTGTATTGTTAATTTTTGTATAGGTATCCCGATTGGGCAAGGGATACCCATTCTAAATTTGCCTATAGAAAAATACACAAATTTTCAAAATACCGTGAACGAATTTTTCCCCCAAATTCATATAGAACGATTTTCGGGTGCGGGAATCCCAGTTGCCAAACTTAAGAAATACATTGTCAATTTTGTGAATCAACCGGACCTTCCCGATTACATGATGCCAGTCATAGCTCAAGCATTTTGGTTTTATGTAATTGGGAGTCTATTCTTTCCAAATGCCAATTCTACGGCGGACCTCGGGTATTTACATTATTTGGAGGACGTTGCGGCGATTGGCACCTACGATTGGGATTCGGCAATTTATGCCCGTATAATATGGTCAATGGACAAAGTGAGCAGACGTCCGTTAACTAGTGTCGAGTGTATGTGACAATTATTAGGGGTACAATTTATAACAATATTATTTTAATGTTAATGCATTATATATTTAGTTACAATTAATGTACATGTATTCTAATCAATTTAATTTATCTATATATTTTGCAGTACTTACATCACGAGTATATGGCGACCGTGTGTCCGATTATCGTGGATCAGACCGTAGATGTATGGCCTCGGATATTTCGTTGGTCAAAGTCGAACAGGAGCCGGGCAAAGGGCACGCAACGGTTTAATATATCGGGAAGCCAACATCAACTTGAGATGCGGTCCCCTGAATCAATCATATGGCAGCCATATAAGACATCGATGTACCGACATAACGATTTCATTACATACGCATATCATTTATCTGGGCTGCGTATGATTTTTTGGGATCCATTATTTAAAGGATTTTGGTACTTGGGTGACCGGGGGTTTCGACAGTTGACATGCCAAATTTGTATAGCAGACAACCCTCCCCGAAATTTGAGCTCAGTCCCACAATCTGAATACCAAGCTGCCCTTGCTCATAATTGGCCTCTTACAAATGCGCATACATCAGTTGTGACCCAAGAAGAGTATGATATATACTGAAAAGTAGTTGCGCAAGGGCCCTTACTTCCGGCGATGGCACGTTATGTTAACGTTGATTTGATTGGGGTTGGGACAGTGGCACCATCAACATCACGCATCCCAAGGGCGCCAGCTCCAATTAACTAGCCTTCTGAGTATCATACATAGTTTGCATCGGCTGGCCCTACACAAACACATGCGCCCAGGCAAAGTTGGACGGTAGACGTAGGCCTTCCGTAGGGTGCTTCATACGAAAGAAGTGTGTCGCGACCTGAGTTCCCAACGAATGCTCCCCCAGCGCATGCGTTGTCACAATTAGAATGGCGTTCTGCATTCATCGACGCAACAGATAATATACGTGGTCTCCGTCATTTACTCCTTACTGAGACTCGAGAGCGTGAGGATAGGATTGAGGAACTCGAGCGACAACTTGCCGCTTATAATGTGCGTGGTATTGGTCCTACCGTTAGTGGTCCGAGCTACAGCCGTGAGGATGTTTATGTACCTCAACCATCTCAACCATACGGAGGATATCAAACACAACTGAGTTGGGGTAGCCATATTAGCGAGGATCCGTTGTTGGGGCAGCGCGTTGATTTGGGACAGGATTATGACTTTGGGCAGAGGCCATCCTGATTGTATTCATTTTATTGTATTTTATTCAATTTATTATTATGAATTCATTTGCAGCAGACAACTTAATTCTATTGTATTCATATTATTATATTACTGGCACATAAATCAATGGCACATTAACCGATGGCACACTAACTGTTGGCACAATTATTGAAGGCACACAAATCGATGGCACACTAACCGATGACACAATTATTGAAGGCACACTAATCGATGGCACACTTATCAATGGCACATTAATCGATAACACACTGAAACGATAATAATTACATGGCACAGTAATTGATAAGCGATTAAAATAAGATGTCATGACACACTAATCTATATTGATTACATGGCAAACTAATCTATATTGATTACATGACCTATAAATATTCGTTGTTTCAGATGTGTATTCCTCCATAAATCGAGTTATACTTCCTTAGTACATAAACCTCATAATGCATAACTATGAGTACATGCCTGACGAAGATTCACCCTTCTTAACCCATGTTCCCAAGAAAACTCTGTCCGGGCAGAAGCTTCCATATCATAATTGGTCACCACCTAAAGAGGGAGTGCGAAGTGATTACCTTTCAACTGGATGGACAAGTGCGAAGGGTAAGGCAAAAGCGTCAACATCAGCTGTTGTTGAACATTTAGCGGTAACGCGTAGTAATGTTGAACGAGTGTTGATTAACCCAGGGATCTATCAAGATCCCCATGGAGGTAGCTGGTTTGGCGAGAAAATGCTTTTTGAAAATATTCCTATATGCACGTTACATTCTTTAGGCGACATTAATCATGTTATGAAATGGTTAACGCCAACGAAATGAAATATTCCATGGGATGCTCATTTGAATGGCCGAGGTTATTTGATAGGCGTTGTGATTTGGAGTGCTACTGCCATTGGCATGGTTTACCCGTTCCATAAGCAAAATCGGCTATATTTTGTAAAGATCCAAACAAAGATAATGAAAAATGTTTACAATTATTGCAACGCGAAATAGCACAAATGGAGAAAAGGATAGAGCGGTGGCATGCTAAATATTTGATAAATACTGAACTTGACGATCCAATATATGCATCAGATAAGGACTTGCCGGATTACAAAGGAGCTAAGACGGACATGGATTTAGTACATCACCTACCAACAATGTTAATGGGGGATGGGAATGCATTATGTTGTTTGCCATGGTTGCCTAGGAAGTAATTGTAATCAGTAAACAAATCAGTCAAAACAAGTCACGTTTATGTTTTATACTGAAGTAGTAATTTTATATAGCACATATACAACGATAAAAGTAATTGCATACAGTTTTTACATATAACTGTGGTAGTTAATATATATAGAACTAGTAATTTTATATAGTAAATATAATTAGGTAATATATATAGTAGTAGTTAATATATATAGTAGTAGTTAATATAAATAAAAGTAAATATGTAGAAATAGTAATAATTACATATAACTGCAGCAAACTTACCAATTCATACGTCAATTTCGATACAGTGAAAAGTAAATGCCAATTTCCATACAGTGAAAAGTAAATGCCAATTACCAATTCCTACCAGCACACTTACCACTTCCTACGTCCGAATGGTACACTTACCATAGTAAATCAGATTATTTTTTAAGGGCACACTTACCAATTCCTACAACAGTAATTGCAGAAGTTCATAATTATTGTTTTCTGTAGGACAGTTAACCTTTGTACATTAGATTGGCACACTTACCAATTCCTACAACAGTAATTGCAGAAGTTCATAATTATTATTTTCTGTAGGATAGTTAACCTTTGTACATCAGATTGGCACACTTACCAATTACTACCAGCACGTTATAATACCACTTATTAATTCCATAATACATCAGTCTGTGATTATACAACTATAAATAGAAATACAATGTATGAAATATTGTAATATAACTTCTTTTGACATTTCATAATTATTCTGAGAAAAATACATCATGGATTACTCCAGTTCTAGCGATGAGGGACGAAATCTAATGCTTCAGTATGCTCAATTTAATGATGGCGTGTCATCAGATGATTCAGACGAGGAGATGATAATATGCATGGAGATTACACGTTGGATTGCAGAACAAAATATAATTCGAGATGGGAAAGAACTCGAATTTAGATGTCGAGTGACTCGAAGGAGAGAAAGGGGACACCAAACACTTTGGGAAGATTACTTTGGTGAAGATAAGGTATATAGCGAGTATTATTTTCGAAGGAGATTTAGGATGCGGTATTCCGTTTTCAATCGCATCCTCTATTCTGTTTGCGAGTACGATAAATACTTTGTACAAAAGTACGATGTGTGCGGTCAGCTAGGTTTAAGTTCACATCAAAAAAAATTGGGGGCTATACGACTCCTCGCTAACGGAGGATCTCATGACGTATGGTCTGAGCAGTACACATTGAGTGAAACAACTCTATTAGAAACGGTTATTAGATTTACTGAGGCAATTGTGGCTGTATTCAGTCCCGAGTATGGGAGAAATCCGACAACAGGCGATGTCACCAGGTTGCTCGAACAAAATGCAAGCCGAGGATTTTTGGGAATGCTAGGGAGTATAGATTTCATGCATTGGCAGTGGAAAAACTTCCCCACGGCCTGGCACGCTTAATATAGTGGTCGAAAAGAACATCCAACTATAATCCTAGAAGCGGTTGCCTCATACGACCTGTGGATTTGGAAATCGTTCTTTGGGGTTCCTGGATCTTGCAACGATATAAACGTCTTGCACCGGTCTAACGTCTTTCGAGAATTACGCAATGGGACTGCACCTCCCGTTAATTACAATGTTAATGGAAATATATATGAAATGGGGTATTACCTTGCTAATGGAATATACCCTCAATACGCAACCATCGTTAAAACTTTTAGGAAGCAACCTGGCCTATCACAAAAAAAAAAAAAATTTGTAAGAAACAAGAATCGTGTAGGAAAGATGTCGAACGTGCTTTTGGTGTACTACAAGCTCGATTCGCTTTCGTGCGTGAACCTTGCAAATTATGGAATCGGGCATCCTTAGCAACAATAATGAAATCTTGCATTATAATGCACAACATGATTATTGACGATGAACGTAGAGACTGCCCATGGCAAAATGAATACGAACAATCTGATCCCACACCTGAAATACTACGGGGGCAAACTGATTTTTACGAATACCTAACGCGTGATGCAAATGTTAGGGACGCAACTACACATCAACAACTACGAGATGATTTGGTGGAGCATATTTGGAACACGAGCGGTGATGAGTTGGACGATTAATGATTAGATAGTATATGTGTATTTGAGGCTTAACTATTCTCTCTATACAATCACTTTTAACATTGTTCTTATGGTGTGCATCAAAAAAATATAATGTTGATACCAAATTTAGTCCGCTGGCATGGCTCAATTAAGTGGAGACACGTGGCAATCTACATGGCACTAACAAACATTTCTAAACAACACCTTGACTTTGAGGAACTCAACTTCCCCGACCAACTCAGATACTCCGAGCAGTAGGTGCTCTCCGAGGAACTTTACTGCACCGAGAAACTCAACAGATTTGAGATACTTAGGTGGTCCGAGCAGCTTAGGCGGTCCGAGCTGCACCTCGATTAGAGCATTAATTGCTAGACAATTAAGAGGATTAAATATGCATTAAATGCTGATTATAATCATACAGATGTATATGCCTATCGGACAACTATGTATTACCCTTTCACATGTACAGCCTCAGGACTATAAATACATTGTATCATCCTCATTGTAAGGGGACTCGGAATTTTTTGGTAAAAACCTGTTATCGAGAATTCTCAAACAGTCAACAATAACAAAAACAGTGGACGTAGGCCATTCTTTTAAGGCTGAACCACTTTAACAATTCTTTTGTCTTATTTATTTTATCTGTGATTGAAAAATTAGAGATAATCTAATTTTTTACATCAACAGATTGGCGCCGTCTGTGGGAAACGACTGAAATTCTCATTTTTCACCAAAGCAATTTATCACCAATGGCTGATAATCCTGAATCCAATAATCAAAACGCTGGAAACCTCCCGAATCCATCCGCTCCTCCAAATGTTCAAGATCTAGCAGGAATTATGGCCAGTTTGGCTCAAGGCTAGACGGCTATGCAAGAAACTATGCGACAACTCATGCAAACTATCCAAGGTGGAGCATCGACCTATTCAGGACAACGAAGTGTTCAAAGAAATACCCATCTAGTTTCTTCACGTATTAGGCAAAGCGATTCATGTCGCACTGAGAAATCTGATGTTTTTTCTTATCAACCGGGTCGAACTTCGTCAGTATGAGCCATAGATACTAAACAACACATCACTCTCTCTCCAGAAAGGACTAGTGCACTAGAAAGATTAAGTAGGGTCTCTCCTTTTGATCGATTGGGCCCTAGGAAGAATAAAAGTCCTCCTAAGGCTGTGTCGAGAAACTTTCAACGACCATCTGATCTAAGAGAGGGTTCTGCCCAATCATAACCAGTTGCTCGACAAGATAGATCCCAGGAAGCGACTTCAACACGATCAATTGCTCGAACCAATAGGCCCGATGAGGGAAAGGATGTATGGAAAGGCTCTATCCAAAGGTTGGAGGATAGACTAGGGGAAATGGTTAAGGCCAAGAATCTTATACAAAGAACTTTTGTCCAAGGGATGCCTTTTATACAGGCAATTGTGGATTTTCCCACACCATCGAAGTTCAAAGCACCTGTTATGACCCCTAAATATGATGGAAAACTGACCCTATCCTTCATATAGAACAATACCGAGCTGCTTCCGACATCTATGCCGTGCCAGACGAGATGAGATGCAGGGCATTTTCGGGAACTCTTACCGGATCTGCACAAATATGGTACAATAATCTTCCTCGGGGGAAGATATCAACTTTCTTTCAATTGTCCGAGCTCTTCATTGGAAATTTCTGTTTTGGTGCAAAACAAGTTAAACGAGTTGCACATTTGTTAAGTGTTAGACAAAAAACAGGTGAGAGCACCAGAGATTACATAACTCGTTTCAATAATGAGAAGCTTGAAGTTATTGATTACGAGGAAAAAAACAATAATTACAACTTTGATGAGTGGACTGTTGCCAAATAAATTGTACTACACTTTGGCCAAAAATCCACCCAGAACCATGTCAGAACTAATGGCAAAAGCGGCCAAGATCATGAATGTCGAGGAGGCTATGGCTGTGAAGAAAAGCATGGACACCAAAGAGACCAAGGTGGAGGTTGATAAGGCTAAGAAGAAAGAACATAAGAACAATGGTGGTGACAAAAAGTCAAAAACAAAGCCATCATGGGAAGTATTGAAGAAATTTGAAAATTATACTCCTTTGAAAGTAGACATAAACCATGTCCTGGAAGAGATCAAGAACAGCGAGGAACTAAACTGGCCTGAGAAAATGAAGTCAGATCCTGATAAGAGGAATAAGGCCAAATATTGCGAGTTCCATAAAGACCATGGTCACACAACCAAAAATTACATAGCTCTCCAGAATGAAATCGAAGCGCTCATCAGACGAGGAAAGCTGACCAAGTATGTTAATCAAAGAAATGAAAGAAAAAGCAACGACCGAGCAAAACAGAGGTCTAGATCTCCTCGTCGATCAGAAGAAAATAAGAAAATATATCATGAAGATGATCCAGAGGACGACCCTGATCTCCCCAAGAGACCAAGACAGACAGAACGTGAGGTATTTTCAATTCGTTTTGGATCATTTGATTGTAGCGTTATTACAGGTGGAGATGCAGGAGGTGGGGACCTTACTGCGAAAAGGAAATCTTACCTCAATGAAGCTCAAGCTTGTTCATACATTCAGCAAATAAATCTAGCTGAGGATGATTGCCCGAGGAAGGTGAACAAAGAAAAATTGGTCATTGGTTTCTCCAAGAACGACCTCGAAGGTGTACTATATCCTCATGATGATCCACTGGTGATCAAAATGAGGATGAAAGAAGTAATAATCTCAAGAGTACTTGTGGATAATGGTAGCTCGGTGGATATCATGTTCTACTCGTGCTTTGATAGTTTAAATATGAAGTTGTCTCAGTTGGAACCTTATCACAGGCCCCTCCTTGGGTTTGTTGGCAAGAAAGTCTTTCCACTTGGGACGATCAAGTTGGATATGTTCATCGGTACATGGCCTGCTTGTCGAACAGAAAGAGTACATTTATTTGTGATGGATAAGAATGTCCAGTCAGATTACAATATCATCATGGGAAGAGTAGGATTGAAGAAGTTTGAAGCAGTACCATCTACCGTACATCAATGCCTGAATTTTCCAACCAATTTTGGAGTGGGAGATGTGAAGGGCGACCAAAAAGTAGCTCGGGAATGTTACTATTCATCTGCCAAGTAAGAAGAACTGGAGGAATCTAGGAAAAAGACAACTACCTACCAAGTGGATGAAGGCACAGAGATTGAAACATTGGATCCTGGAGAGGAGTCGCAACTCGTGAAAGGTCAAGTGGTGGAAGCTACAGATATATCATTCTGGACGACGAACACCCGGAACGAATAACTCAGATAGGTTCGTCTCTAGATGCCTCACTAAAACAGGAATTGATAGTTTTCCTAAAAAGTAGAAAACAAACTTTTGCTTGGAGTCATGAGGATATGCTAGGAATATATCCAAAATTCTTATGTCACGAACTCAATGTGAATAAGGAGATCAATCCAGTGAAGCAGAGACGAAGAGTGTTCAGCCCCGAAAAGAACCAAGCTATACAAGAGGAGGTCGAGAAGCTCCAGAAAGCTTTATTTATTGACGATGTCAAATATCCAGACTGATTGGCGAATGTGGTGATGGTAAAGAAGAAGAATAACAAATAAATGATGTGTGTAGACTTTACTGGCCTTAACAAGGCATGCCCAAAGGATCATTTTCCTTTGCCCCGAATCGATCAATTAGTGGATGCTACCTCAGGACACGAGTTGTTGAGCTTCATGGATGCTTATTCTGGTTACAACCAGATTAAAATGAGTACCTCTTTCATTACCCCTAGGGGAACTTATTGTTATAATGTTATGCCTTTTGGTTTGAAAAATGCAGGTGCAACATATCAGCGGCTGATGAACAAGGTGTTTGCAGAGCAAATCAGTTGCAATATGGAAGTTTATATTGATGATATGCTGACAAAGATCAAGAGAGTTGCTGACCATTTAATTGATTTAGGCTAGACCTTTGATCAACTAGATAAATATCAAATGAAGTTGAATCCCACAAAGTGCATATTCGGAGTATGAGAAGGTATGTTCTTCGGGTATATTTTCAACCAACGAGGTATTGAATCAAACCCTAAAAAGATCAAAGCTCTATTAGGGCTACGATCTCTAACGACGAAGAAGGAAGTACAAAGTCTCACAGGGCGAGTTTCATCACTTAACAGATTTGTATCACCAGTAACTTATAGGTGCCTTCCATTCTTCAAAACACTCCAAAAAACGTTCGAATGGAATGAAGAATGCGAGAAAGCCTTTCAAGAGTTGAATAAATATCTGGGAGCACCTCCACTATTGTCCAGGCCAGTGATGGGAAAAAGATTATACTTATATCTGGCAGTTTCAGAAAATGTAGTTAGCTCCGCATTAATAAGAGTAGAGGATAGAGTATAAAAACCAATTTATTACACTAGTAAGGCCTTCCAAGGAGCAGAGATCAGATATCCAAGACTAGAAAAGTTGGCACTAGCACTGATCGAAGCGAGTTGAAGAATGAGGCCATACTTCCAGGCTCATACCATAGTCGTGTATACCGATATGCCGCTGAGGCAAGCTCTTCATAAACTAGAAAAATCAGGTAGATTGATGTATTGGGTAATAGAACTCGGTGTATATGATATAATTTATGAGCCTAGATCGTCACTAAAAGGGCAGGCAGTAGCAGATTTTATAGGAGAGTTCACCTATCCTGATACCTCCGAGGAGCAAAAGTTGCACACCGACTAACCTATGAATGTTACAGGATCATCAAATTTAAATCCCGATCAACTTAAGGTGGTCGGCGAGTAAGAAAAGATGGTCAACGAGCAACAAGAAGTGCTAGAGGAGGATAAGAGGAAGCAGCAAATATTCCACCGAGGAAATCTGTCCGATCAAAAATTTGAAGACGAGGTACCTGTATGGAATCTATATGTAGATGGGTTTTCATGTACTGCAGGTTGTGGAGCAGGGATAGTTTTGAACAGCCCGAACGAGTTCGATATGGAGTATGCTCTGCGCTTCCAATTCAAGGCTTCTAATAATGAGGCTGAATATGAAGCTATGATTACAGGTCTTAATCTGGCAAAAAACCATGGGGGCAGAGCAAGTTATTATATTCAGTGACTCGTAATTGATCGTAAATCAAATACTGGGAGTATATGCAGCCAAAGAAGAATTAATGATCAGGTATCATGCAAAAGCAATGGAGATTTTATCAAGTCTGATGGCAATGCAGATAATTAGAATACCAAGATTGGAGAATACCAGAGCAGATGCCTTAGCTCGTTTAGCATCAGCCACACGTATCGAGCTACGAAGAACAATCCCAATTGAAGTCTTGGTTAGTCGGAGCATAGATGAATATCTAATGATGAACTTTATTACCCTTGATTTAGGACCGTCTTGGATGGATCCTATCAGGGCATATATTGAAGAGGGGTATTTGCCAACTGATAAACTCGCAGCCAAGAAACTAAAGTTTAAAGCTGCTCGTTATGTATTGACCAATGGTGTTCTATATAGACGAGGAATTATAGTCGGCCTGCAGAGATGTGTACATCCCACCGAGGTGAAAGACTTGATCGAAGAAGTCTATGAAGGGTCTTGTGGAGCCTATGTAGCAGGTCGGACACTTCTGCAAAGGATAATGGCGCAGGGATACTATTGGCCGATAATGAGGGCTGATTACATAGCCTATGCCAAAAAATGTGACAAATGTCAACGTTTCTCCACCATCCGAAGAACTCCCCAAGACTTGTTGACACCCATTACTTCCCCTTGGTCATTTTCCATATGGGGAATTGACTTGGTCGGGCCACTTCCAACGACCAGAGAAAGATTTAAATATCTCGTCGTCGCAGTGGATTACTTTACTAAGTGGGTGGAAGCCGAGCCTCTTGTCGACATGACGTACGAAAAGGTGTACCAATTTATTTGGAAAAATATCATCTGTAGATATGGTCTTCCTCATGCATTCATCACTGACCATGGAACATAATTTGACAACGAGGAGTTCGCTGCATATTGTCATCAGTCGAACATATTAAAAACCCACTCTGCACCAGGCCATCCCCAAAGCAATGGGAAAACTGAAGTGACGAACATAACGGTGCTGAATGGCTTGAAGAAAAGACTAAATGATGCAAAGGAAAATTAGATCAACGAGCTACATTCTGTACTATAGGCTTATCGTACTACTCCCCGAGCAGCAACAGGAGAATCTCTATATATGTTGGCCTTTGGAAGTGAAGCTGTTATACCTGTCGAGCTGGGCCTCCTAACACACCGAGTGATGAACTTCAATTCCCCTGTCAGCGAATTGATGAGAAGGTTAGATTTGGACATGCTCGAGGAAGTTAAAGAAGAAACAGCCATCAAGAATGCTGCTTACCAGCAACGAACAGTTTTGTTCTACAACAAGAGAGTGAAGAAGTGCGACCTGAAAGAGGGGGACTATGTGCTGAAGAAAGTAATTCAAAAGCGCAATAAACTAGAAGCTAACTGGCATGGGCCCTACAGAGTAACAGAGGTTGTTCGACCAGGGACATACAGAATTGAAACTTTAGAAGGGGATGAGTTTAAAAATGTATGGAACGCAGAGGATCTTCGTAAATATTATCAGTAGTCTCATCTCTATGTAATGCAGTTTTCTTCGATATGAATAAAGTTTTGGTTATTTCGCCCAATTCTCTCTTGTTGTTGAAATTTTTTCGAAATACTAGTGTTGCACACTACGCATCAAGCCCAGAAATGCCAACTCCGGTTGGTTGGGAAGAAAATCCACCAACCTTAGTTGGTCGGGAACAAAAATTTCCCAGAAATACCAACTCTGGTTGGTTGGGAAGAAAATCCACCAACTTTAGTTGGTCGGGAACAAAAAATTTCCCAGAAATACCAATTTCGGTTGGTTGGGAAGAAAATCCACCAACATTAGTTGGTCGGGAACAAAAATTTCCCAGAAATACCAACTCCGGTTGGTTGGGAAGAAAATCCACCAACTTTAGTTGGTCAGGAACAAAAATTTCCCAAAAATACCAACTCCGGTTGGTTGGGAAGAAAATCCACCAACTTTTAGTTGGTCGGGAATAAAAAATTTCCAGAAATACCAACTCCGGTTGGTTGGGAAGAAAATTGGAAGAAATTCCACCAATTTAAGTTGGTCGGAAACAAAAATCACCAACTCCGGTTGGTCGAAAACAGTTGGGTAAACAAATGAAAGTCATTTCAAGGCTTAAAATTAAAAAGTGATAAAATTCTTGATACTTATGGCATTTTAAAATGTCGCTATATTTGGTCAAAAAGCAAAATATCACCAACTCTAATTGGTCGTCAGATAATTATCACCAATTCAGGAGAGTCAACAATAAGTTTTCACCAACTTTAGTTGATCGGCAATTTAAAGTAACACAAAATATTTCTATCTTTTTAACAGATATATGTGCACATTCATTAGTAAATAAAAAGAAATGTTTTACAGAATATTTTCAAGACAATGACAATCTAAATTGCGAGTAAAACTAGAAGTCTTTCATTAAATCTAGAACAAAATATATCAAGAATGAAATACATATTAATTATTACATCAAGATTCCTATTCTATTGGTTTCTTCCCCTCTTCTTTTGAAACAGGTTCCTCGCCATCAGGAGGATTGTCTAAAGCATAAGGGAAATTTATGAAATTAAGGTCTTTGAGCATCCTGATGTTCATCACAGATGGCCGATCGAGCAGGTGCTCCGGGCGAGATATCTCAACATTGGAATGAAGACTGTAGTCGCCGAGATATTTGGAGATCAAACACTGAGGGATTTCTCGAGCAGGAATCCAGCTCATGTCGAGTTTTAATGGTGGCACTGGCAGGTCGAGTAACCCAGGATTATAGTAATCCCACAAATAGTGACCTTGTTCCAATTGTAGCACACCCAAGGCATTTAGCCATCCTTGCTTGTACCCCTCTTTGTTCGACTGCTGGATCCGGTCATCGAGGTGATAGAGGGCTTCATTATAGCCAACCATCCAAAAATCTCTAGGCTTCTTGTGGAATTGATAAGTCAACCTTTCCAGCTGCTCGTGGAGATTTTTTACAAAAAGTTCTTTATTCTCCCAGGCATACTTTTGTGCAGAAAGCTGCTCATCCAGATTCATAATTTTCTTGGACATCTCAGCTAATGCTTGATTCTTCGCCATTAATTGGAAGGCCTGATTCTCCAAAGTATGTAATACCCCGTATTTTTATAGCTTTTAAAATTATGGGATTTATTAAATTTAATTGAGATAAATTAATTTAATTTTAATCTGGAATGTTGCTTTGAATATTTACTAGCGTGACGAGAGTTAGTAATTATTGGAAATTTGTTATTTGTTGCATATTACTGGATGAGTATAGTAATATATGAGATTTATTTTTATAATGTTGTCATGAGTGAATTAAATGACGATTTCGGAAATTTAAGTCGGAACGTGCTCGTGTCACGTCGGGACTAATTTGGTTAAATAAAAAGTGAATATTTTATAAGTTGTCTGTATGGTCGTTTTGAGTGCACCAACGCGTCCGTTAGGGTCGAGATAGTCAGAAAAGTGTACCCGGGGGTGTAGTTTGGGTCTCGGGGCAATTTTAGGCTTAATTAGTACCCCGGGAGGGCATTTTAGTCATTTTACATAATTGGGTAATTAAACCCACGAAATTCAGCAACCTATATCAGCCATTTAGGTTAGCTTTTAGGGTTAGAATATCCAGAAATCAAGTGACGGCCATTGGAGAAGAGAGGAGAGAGCTCCAAGGCAATTCAAGGCCAAGAAACCACCGGTTTGCACCACCGCCACCACCACCGCGTAGATCGCGAGACGAGGAACGCAGCCATACCAAAATCAGTCGTGAATCAGAATACCAAAAATCCCAGGAAATTGTTTAACTTGCGTATTTTCCTTAATGCAATCTTCATATTGGTTTAGGATTGATTAGAGATGATAAATATGGAAGAACACCCAATTTGTGTTAGGAAAATGCATGTAGAAATGATTTATATGATATTCTGAAACCCTTGCCATGTAGAGGAAATTAAATCACGAAATTTTGATGATCATAAGAAAGAAATTCTGGAGAAAGATTGATTAGAAAACTGTTTAAGAAAATTCTAGGGTTCTTGATAATTGGAGACAATTTTAGGTGGAAAATCCATGTTTAAATGATGTATATGAACATGCCTTACGTTAGAATCATCTAGTATATTGTTATGATGTTAGTAGTAGAATTCTGGGACGATTGGAACTTGGAAATATCGATTTGGTGTAATTTTGGTGATGAAACCCGTAACTGCATTCTGCAGAATTTTGCCCAGACCTGCTTGATCGATCGATCGAGCCTAGAGCTTCGATCGATCGAAGGTTCGATCGATTGAGCCCCAAGCTTCGATCGATCGACCCCTCCTGGCAGACTCCTAATTTCCTCTTTAAATTCGTTAAATTCTAATTGTCGTGATATAATTCTTGGTCATTCTTGATAAATTGATTTGGGAGACATTGAGGACCAGTAGGGTATATGAATAAATGTTGGAACCTTTAATCTTCAACGAGAATGGTATTTATGGGATAATTACTTTAGGTTGGTAGATTTATGAATTTAAAGGGTGAGGTGCGTAAGAGAGTTACGTTGGAACCTAATAAAGACACTTACTGAAATTCAGATTTGTGAGGATATAGCCCACGAGTGTTAGGTAATAAGTGAGAAAACCCTTCGAGTTAAGGTTAGGAATGAAACCTTATACGTAATTCTATAAATGTGAAATTAAGGATAAATAGTATAATAATGGGTGACGAGAAGAACCTATATTAATATGATAAAGTGGTATATTTATATGATTGTGTGTACATATATTATATACTTGTGAAAATTCATGCCCACGCTACTTGCTATCCCTGAGGTTACCGCGCTGGGGCAAGTCTTATCTCAATGGGACCTTTATGGGGGATATTGACTTGTACCCTAGGAGATAGATATCCTTGGTACAGGCTATCGATGTGATAGTTCAAACGGTCTTAAGAGACGCAGGTATGTGCCATCCTATTAGAGACTTGGAATCTATGCTTCGCCTCAATATTGTTTGTGTATTCATGTTAATACAATTCGAGAGTGATTCCGATTGTATTCCCCTTAATATGAGTGATATGGGGTTCTGGATAGTAGAGTATGCATGCACCATAGTTTTATGAGGGGTGCTGTTATTTTATATATATTATACGAGTAGTTAATATATATGTGAGATTTTGAAATTTGAAACTGCCTACTGTGATTTGATAAGTAGGACATGGTTGATGACTCTTATAGTAAATACTTGTTTGTGAAAAACAATATGTCACCGAGGAACTTTGTATATTAATAAAAAGCTAAAACGAGAGTTGTGCTTCTAATTGGAAGTATTCTTTGTAAACAAAAATATAGTTTGGTTTTGAAATCTTACGAGTAAGTAGATACGCTAAATTATTGGGAAGGTTAGTATAATAAAATGCTAAGATAAACCGTTGGGAAGGTTAGTGCGATAGGTGTGCACATTAGAAGAGAGGTGAGTATTTCTCAAGAGAGTGACGCACTAATATGTTGTTGCATTGGCCTGTATCAATTTAAATACTTGCTAAACGTATTTTAAAATCAAACACACTTTCGAGCTCTGACCCGTTTCCTCTATCTCTCTCTCTCTTGTATATATATGTATGTATTATAGGTGCCCAACCACAGGGATGTCTTGATTAGGATCTCTTGGAAGGAACGCGCTGCAGCTTAGGTGGGAGTTGCAGGTCTCTGGATTAGACGACTTCATTCATTCGGATCTACTCTTAGTACTTCCACCAGTTGAGCATGTGTAGCTCTCTCCATTATCCCGTTGTTATTGGGACATTTGTATATCAGTTGTTTTAAGTATTGTTACTATGGGTTTTATTCAGTTTGTATTGGTGACTTTAGTTTTCTTATGTTGACATTCGATTGACGAATGTATTATATTATTTGGTTTACTGTGATGTGATTCTAAGTTGTAGAAAGGTTGTTTTTAAATAAATAAATCTTTTTCTTTGTTTAAAATTTGGAAAGCATGTATGAAAGTGGTTTTGACACTAAGCTTAATTATTTAGGGTGTTAAATTGGAAAAATGTATTTCTATCGACAGTGATGCTGAGAATGAACCAACTTTTTACCTTGATTTAATTTAATAAAGGAGTGATCGCCCGATATTTAATTAGGCGTGGTGTCACAGGTGGTATCAGAGCATCAGGTTCTAGTGTCCTTAGGATCTGTACGGCTTATTATGCTTTCAGCGTTGCTTTGTTTGCTATAGAGCCCTATGTTTAGGATTGTTGATTCCCTTGACGAGATTTCATTCTCCTGCTATAATGTGTATACACTAGTGAATTCTAATTTCGTTCGGATGTGTGCGTGTGTCGAGCGATGACGGATGTCAGAAGAGGACCGTTAAGCGTACATCAGGAGGCAGGGCTCAATTGATATTATGAAATATATCGGAGGATGATGACCGTAGTCGAGGTCACCTCCATTATGGCACGAGAAGCCACGACTAGAAAGGCGACTAAGGTGCCACAATGATTTTTCAAATGCTGTTATAGTCAAATGAGGTGCGAGGGTAAACTTACCCAACGTATTACAAAAATGTGTAGAGACTGTCAATGGAAAATTTTAGAAATGCGGAAATTGTATGTGTCTTTACCAAAGGAGGTAATGTACCCAAAGGCTTAGATATAGGACGAAGTGTGGCAAACTGAAAGTGAAAATTTAGAGAAAATTTTATTGGCTTTCGGGATGAAATTATAATGGTTGGAGTCAACCACCAATTTTAGAAGTGGAATGCTATGCCTATAGGAGAACCTTAGGTACAGTGTTGACCGTATGTTCCTTCCTCAACTGTTCAGGGTGAGAAGAAAACGTGGTTCTGAACTCATCGCGGGAGGGCATGATAGAAGTCCGATTGTGGATATGAACCCTAATCATTAGCAAATTTTGTATCGAAAGATGTAGATACGAGTGGAGGAAACGACTCCAAGTGGGAGACCAACTCGTAATAATAATTGATAATTCTCGAGGAGGAAATTCTGATGGACGGTTGATTCAGAGGTTGACAATGTTGTATTTTGTCAATAAAGATGATAATGCTCCTTATGTGGGAAGCTTAAAGAAATCGAAGAATTTAGTCGAGAATAAGACTGAATACAATGGTGGTGATATAGCACCAAAAAGAGATGTGGATATACATCAGGGGACCCATTTAAATGATTCGGATAATGGAATTCTTACCAAGTGATGGTAAATTCAGTAAGTGCTATTATAGATAGTAACATGATCTTTATGGCCTAAAAAGTTAAAGGAACAATCGGAATGGTTAACAGGAATCGAGTTTACTAAAGTCCGAGAGGAGGACAAATCTTAACCTGGTTAGTAGGACAGGTGGTAAGTGGATTATGTACTGAGGTATTTTGTGCGGAGTGAGATCGCTCACGATAATATGTTCCAAAGTAAGAATAAGGGCAAGAATACGGTGCCAAGTAAAAGGCAACGAGTAAAATAATTTTGTTTTGGTTTGGGCAGACGTGTTACGTCCGAAAACCATTTGTGCAGTCAAAATGATTGCCAGGATGGAAGTATAAGTTGTATCCTTAGGATGCGGCGTGTTTATGTGACACGAGCGAGTCACCATATTTTGTTTATTGCTAGATTGGCATGTGAGATGAGTTTAATGCATATCATTATAAATGTTACCATTATGTGAATATTTCTCTTAGTATAACGGGATTTTTCTTTGGTGCTATCCGCGGGGGATGAATGAGCATATTACAGTGTTTTAAACTTTATTAAGGTTACTCGTTGTAGTGATACGATATACGAGTATGATATTATCCTTGTTAAAACGTTATAGAAATGGGTAGTATGATAGTGGGCATTTATTGAGAGGCTATTGGAGTAGTTGCATTAGTGCAATATGTTTCATGTTTGCTTTGGCGAGGCTTACCTGTAAGGAAGTTGGACTCGCACTTATATTATCTATCCTAGAGACTTCGGAGGAGATAGTGGGCTCGAGATATTCGATGCCAATGTATGTATAGACTTTGTTAGTATAATTCCGTATGTATCGGGATTTACCGTTGAGTGAAAAGATTTGACTCAGTATTATGTTTAGCACTCCGGGCTTAGTGATAGGAAGAGTGCATTGTTATATTTAACCTTTAGATATGTGGGAGTTAATCTTTATACCCCTATTATTAGGGAAAGAAATTTCGATAATTCCGATTGTATGTATTCGAGGCTTATGGAATGCTATTACCATCAACCAATACGGTAGTGAAATTGGTGAAACGTTCTTTATTAAGCATAATTACGGGAGAAATTGTAACTTTTCTGTCAAGGGACGGAATAAAGGGGTACATACCACGGACGGAGGACCTAACGGATTTCAATGACCGACAAAGCTAGGTAGTAGTGTATCGGGGGGGTTCCTTGTTTGGATTTCGCTTTGCGAGACATCCCACGCATGAAACTTAGCGTAAGGTTGGAAATAGGGAGACGTTTGGTCACTATTCCACGAGTTTGGTACCCTGGTCGAAATGGGATCAAGTAATTATGTATGTAAGTTGGAAGTTGAATTTTATTTTAAGGTTATTGGAGCCAGATCTTGTGGTAGGAAAACATTGAAAGTTATCCCCACAAGTTGAGGGGTGTCACAGGAGAATTTAAGAATTCTGATTTCTAGGGTGATTGAGAGTACCCGAATATCATAACCGCGTACAGAACACAAAGTGAATAAAAAGTTGGAATGATTTTTAGCATGGATTATCTGGAAAGAACTTTATACTATACATAAGAGATGACCTATAATTATTTTGATGAATAGAGCGTTAGTGATTTACTTTAGTTGTTGTACCTATTTGGGAAAAAGTTGTTGTACTTATCTGAGGAAGGTGGAGATTATTATTCCTCTTTTATTGTCATGGAATTTGGATGCCCTATTTCTTCTATTCCGTTGAATTTAGTTAGTTCTACAGATGAGTAGCACGCCGTTCGCTCTCCCAGGACGGTTGAAGTGTTGCAAAAATGTAGGCATCTTGGTTAACTACAGTTAAAATGGTCTGAATCGGAGGGACGTGGAAATAAACGTGTGAAATATATGTTTGTGGGAATAGTATGACGAAGTGGAAGTGATAGAGTGGATTAAACGTCACATGAGGGGAGATAATCCATACATAAGTGTGCAATTGAATAGCACGCCCTAACTTGATTGGAAGGTTGTGGAAGCCGTTCAAGAATTGGTATTCCTTGAATAGAGTAGAATTTAATAATTATGAAGAACACCCGGAGCGGAGTTATTATTAGTCAAGCATGAGAGCGACTTGCGCATACAAAGAGTAAGGATGTTAGTATGGTATAAGAGATCCAGAAGTGGACATCGTGGAGAGAAGAGCCCGGGTCGGAACTTTCGGCCTACTCCATGGAGGAAGGGGAGTATTACGTGTCACTTAATGTGAGACATTTCAAGGGAAGAATCGATGTTTAGCGAGACGTAGTGAGTAGTCTCTACATGCACTGCCCATAGGTAAGGTTTGGTTGAAAGAGGAGAATCAACCAAATAATTTTGTGTTTATCAAAAATTCCTGAAATTGGAAGAGGTTGGTAAAGTCGGTAAAGTTCTTGGATGGGTTGCCATCCTCAAAACAAGATCAAGGGTTTATCCCGAACATGTGAATTAAGTCGCCGAGAAGGACGTGATTGATATTCCTTTGGGCTGGCTTACAATATTAACTAGTATGCCCCAGACTTCCTTTGAAAGGAAGGATCGCGCCAGTGTATGGTCCAGCGCAGTATAAATTTCTGAATCAGGATGAGATTGGTGAATCCCACCTTTGATATGGGATTTCAAGAACCAGCGGAGATAAGATTTCGTTTCAAGTAGGATGTATCACCCTTAGCCAGGGAATAAGCGCATGGTGATTAAAGATTAGTGGAGCCACGTGAAGGAGATTTTGGAATCTTGGTACGATGATTTCAAGAATGCTCTGTAGAAGCACTCGTACCTGTTTGTCGCGTATGAGGTACTTATTAAGGTTTTGTTATGGAAGAACCTCGACTATTCTCCTTCTGTATGTTTAGAGGAGAGTAGATAATCAGAATTTTTAGATCGGTCGAGAAAATATCCGATAATTATGGTAGAATTCGATGACTGTTTTAGACGAGCAAAAGTGATCAAATGTTCGTAATATTTTCTCAGAATGGGAGTTTTGTATATGAATAAATCCGAGTATTTGTCATGTAGTGAGGTGCGGCCTCCTAATGATAGTGAGATAATGAAATGCATAACGTATAAGCGTGACCTATGCGAATGTTGTCGGTTGGGAGCACAAGGTGAAGTATCCCTAATGAGAATGTAAAACAATGTTGCTGTGAAGAAAGGGCTATAGTAATTGAACGTCGTAATGTGTAGTTAGTTTGTGTACGGAAAAGGATATCCAGAATTGTGCTATCGGATAGGCCTTATTTTCTGAATTTCGGGACGAAATTCAGTTATTAGGGGGGAAGTATGTAATACCCCGTATTTTTATAGCTTTTAAAATTATGGGATTTATTAAATTTAATTGAGATAAATTAATTTAATTTTAATCCGGAATGTTGCTTTGGATAATTACTAGCGTGACGAGAGTTAGTAATTATTGGAAATTTGTTATTTGTTGCATATTACTGGATGAGTATAGTAATATATGAGATTTATTTTTATAATGTTGTCATGAGTGAATTAAATGACGATTTCGGAAATTTAAGTCGGAACGTGCTCGTGTCACGTCGGGACTAATTTGGTTAAATAAAAAGTGAATATTTTATAAGTTGTCTGTATGGTCGTTTTGAGTGCACCAACGCGTCCGTTAGGGTCGAGATAGTCAGAAAAGTGTACCCGGGGGTGTAGTTTGGGTCTCGGGGCAATTTTAGGCTTAATTAGTACCCCGGGAGGGCATTTTAGTCATTTTACATAATTGGGTAATTAAACCCACGAAATTCAGCAACCTATATCAGCCATTTAGGTTAGCTTTTAGGGTTAGAATATCCAAAAATCAAGTGACGGCCATTGGAGAAGAGAGGAGAGAGCTCCAAGGCAATTCAAGGCCAAGAAACCACCGGTTTGCACCACCGCCACCACCACCGCGTAGATCGCGAGACGAGGAACGCAGCCATACCAAAATCAGTCATGAATCAGAATACCAAAAATCCCAGGAAAGTGTTTAACTTGCGTATTTTCCTTAATGCAATCTTCATATTGGTTTAGGATTGATTAGAGATGATAAATATGGAAGAACACCCAATTTGTGTTAGGAAAATGCAAGTAGAAATGATTTATATGAAATTCTGAAACCCTTGCCATGTAGAGGAAATTAAATCACGAAATTTTGATGATCATAAGAAAGAAATTCTGGAGAAAGATTGATTAGAAAACTGTTTAATAAAATTCTAGGGTTCTTGATAATTGGAGACAATTTTAGGTGGAAAATCCATGTTTAAATGATGTATATGAGCATGCCTTACGTTAGAATCATCTAGTATATTGTTATGATGTTAGTAGTAGAATTATGGGACGATTGGAACTTGGAAATATCGATTTGGTGTAATTTTGGTGATGAAACCCGTAACTGCATTCTGCAGAATTTTGCCCAGACCTGCTTGATCGATCGATAGAGCCTAAAGCTTCGATCGATCGAAGGTTCGATCGATCGACCCCTCCTGGCAGACTCCTAATTTCCTCTTTAAATGCGTTAAATTCTAATTGTCGTGATATAATTCTTGGGCATTCTTGATAAATTGATTTGGGAGACATTGAGAACCAGTAGGGTATATGAATAAATGTTGGAACCTTTAATCTTCAACGAGAAATGTGTTTATGGGATAATTACTTTAGGTTGGTAGATTTATGAATTTAAAGGGTGAGGTGCGTAAGAGAGTTACGTTGGAACCTAATAAAGACACTTACTAAAATTCAGATTTGTGAGGATATAGCCCACGAGTGTTAGGTAATAAGTGAGAAAACCCTTCGAGTTAAGGTTAGGAATGAAACCTTATACGTAATTCTATAAATGTGAAATTAAGGATAAATAGTATAATAATGGGTGACGAGAAGAACCTATATTAATATGATAAAGTGGTATATTTATATGATTGTGTGTACATATATTATATACTTGTGAAAATTCATGCCCACGCTACTTGCTATCCCTGAGGTTACCGCGCTGGGGAAAGTCTTATCTCGATGGGACCTTTATGGGGGATATTGACTTGTACCCTAGGAGATAGATATCCTTGGTACAGGCTATCGATGTGATAGTTCAGACGGTCCTAAGAGACGCAGGTATGTGCCATCCTCTTAGAGACTTGGAATCTATGCTTCGCCTCAATATTGTTTGTGTATTCATGTTAATACAATTCGAGAGTGATTCCGATTGTATTCCCCTTAATATGAGTGATATGGGGTTCTGGATAGTAGAGTATGCATGCACCATAGTTTTATGAGGGGTGTTTTATATATATTATACGAGTAGTTAATATATATATGAGATTTTGAAATTTGAAACTGCCTACTGTGATTTGATAAGTAGGACATGGTTGATGACTCTTATAGTAAATACTTGTTTGTGAAAAACAATATGTCACCGAGGAACTTTGTATATTAATAAAAAGCTAAAACGAGAGTTGTGCTTCTAATTGGAAGTATTCTTTGTAAACAAAAATATAGTTTGGTTTTGAAATCTTACGAGTAAGTAGATACGCTAAATTATTGGGAAGGTTAGTATAATAAAATGCTAAGATAAACCGTTGGGAAGGTTAGTGCGATAGGTGTGCACATTAGAAGAGAGGTGAGTATTTCTCAAGAGAGTGATGCACTAATATGTTGTTGCATTGGCCTGTATCAATTTAAATACTTGCTAAACGTATTTTAAAATCAAACACACTTTCGGGCTCTGACCCGTTTCCTCTCTCTCTCTCTCTCTTTTTATATATATGTATGTATTATAGGTGCCCAACCACAGGGGTGTCTTGATTAGGATCTCTTGGAAGGAACGCGCTGCAGCTTAAGTGGGAGTTGCAAGTCTCTGTATTAGACGACTTCATTCATTCGGATCTACTCTTAGTACTTTCTCCAGTTGAGCATGTGTAGCTCTCTCCATTATCCCGTTGTTATTGGGACATTTGTATATCAGTTGTTTTCAGTATTGTTACTATGGGTTTTATTCAGTTTGTATTGGTGACTTCAGTTTTCTTATGTTGACATTCGATTGACGAATGTATTATATTATTTCGTTTACTGTGATGTGATTCTAAGTTGTAGAAAGGTTGTTTTTAAATAAATAAATCTTTTTCTTTAATTAAAATTTGGAAAGCATGTATGAAAGTGGTTTTCACACTTAGCTTAATTATTTAGGGTGTTAAATTGGAAAAATGTATTTCTATCGACAGTGATGCTGAGAATGAACCAACTGTTTACCTTGATTTAATTTAATAAAGGAGTGATCGCCCGGTATTTAATTAGGCGGGGTGTCACAGCTGAATGAGTCCTTTGCTCTTCAATAGTAAGCCGATCAGCTCTTTCTCGTCCCTGAGAACCTCTTGCCCAACCGCGAGCAGAAGTGGAGGCTCCGGTTCTCTTCAAAGTCTCCAATTCGTCCTTCAAATTGGCATTTTCGACCTCTAAGAAAGAGAAACCCTCGTCGTTGGCAGGAACCAAAGCATTCGAGGAAGATGCTGCAAACTTCAACTGAGATATCTCTCCTCGAAGGTTATTATTTTCCAGCTCCAGCAACTTAGCTATCTTCCTGTGCTCTTCAACCTCGGTCTTCAGAGTTCTCTCCTTTATGTTATAGGCAGCAATCAATATATCATATCCTTTATCAGCACTTAGTTGCTGATACTTCTTCTCATATCCCTGGTGCAAAAGGGCTGAAAATTCCTTGTATTGTTGTTGAAGCTCCTCGAGAGTGCCATGGAGGTCTTCAATCATCTCATAATATGCTACATTATTAGCCACTGCCCGATCGAGAAGACACTTTAAATACTGGTAAGCTTCAATTGCTCGTTCTGAAACATCTGGACCAAGGATATTGACGATTTCAGATTCATTCAAATCAGCATGGCCAGCCTTGAAGTAGTCGTTACATTTTTTCATCAGTTTTGTATCATGGGCTGACAAGAGTTCCATTCTAGCCATAAACTAGTAAAAGGAAGAGATAGCAAGAATCAATAAGAGTGTGAATAGAGCAAGAAGAAGATAATCAACAATATGAACAATCGAAATTTCAAATTTTATTGCATCATAAAAGAGAAGTACATAGTTTAGAGTTACATTTGACAAAGAAAATAAACAGAGAGAAAAGTCCAAACAACTCTACACCTTCTCCTTGTCTCCCAAAACTTTCTCGGGAAGCTGGGACAAGGAGGAAGGTTGCTCGGATGGCATAGAAGGTTGCTCGGTGGGTGCTAGAAGTTGCTCGACTGAAAGGTTGGTTGACTGAAGCTGCTCAGTAGGAGTAATAGTTGGTTGGGGCTATTCGTAGCGAAGTTCAACAGTAGGGACCTGGTCCCCAACCATCATAGAAGATTCCTCGGAGGCAGATTCGTCTTCTTCTTCTTCCTCGGGAGTAGGAGGGGGCCAGGAATGTGTCACTGAAATAGGTCAGAATTCTCATCGATATTCATCTCTGTCAGAGCAGCTACCCAACCATCCCTGAAATATTTAAGGCTGCCATACTCCATTTGTGAGATCATAGCAGCCAAACCCTTATTCCAACCTTCATCCCAGCCAGCACTAAAGGACTTCTTCACAGCCAGTTTCCTTTTCACCTTCTCCGAGGAAAGTTTCTCAGATAAAAGTTCCTCGGCAGCTTTCAATTTCTTTTCTACCTCTTCCTTCTGATGACCAGCGTCACAAATTCTACTTAGCTCTTCCTCAGCAGATTTGAGCTTATTTTCAAACTCTACAGCATGTTGTAGCTTCTCCTCGAGCTCTTTGTTCTTATTCTCCAAGTCTTTTATCTTCTTCTCCAACCCCTTGGAGACTTAAACAGCTTGATCCCTCTCTTGCTCAGTGGAATTAAGCTGCTGCTCCTAAGAAGCTTTATCATCGACATACTTCTGACGAGAATCCTTTAAAGACTGCGTCAGACCTACAAAAGCCTCCTCTACACCACCAGAGGAGATGGATGACTTGATGGCTTCGTCCTTCTTCAGAATTGTATTAAAACAAGTTACCAACTGGAAAAAGAAAATAACTGTAAGTCAGTTCAAGGACATAACATTGAAAAATGAAAAGTTATATTAGCAATACTTACTGAGGCAATGTGCTGAGCTGCCAAAGTGGTAACCCTATCCCGGGAAAGATTTTCTTTAATATCTTGGATCTCGGGGATGATCCAAGACTTCACCGAGCTCATGGCAGAGCTCGGAGCAATGAAAGTGGGAACACCACTTCCAGTATTTGGAGGCTGAGAGATGGATTCAGCCAAATTGACCGAGGAGCTCTTCTTCAGCTTCCTCGTGGGAACGGGAACATTCTCGGGCAAGGATGTCATCTTGGTCGGTGATATAACTACAACCTCCTTGTAGGGGAAACAACTGCAATCTGGCTCAGAGCCACAGGGGGCTTCTTGACAACCTTCACAGTAATAGCTGGACGAGGTGCATCAATTTGTCTTGTCCCTTCTGGGACATCTTGCTTGCTTTTCTTTGCCTCTCCAGTAATAGAGGCAGATTTCTCGAAGAGGGCATGAGCTCTTCTTCTCTTCATTCTTTCACTAAGAGGAATATGTGACTCAGGAGAAGAACTTTCAGAAGCTGGTACTGGTTCTACGTCATTTATCACTGGACGAGCAGTAAAAGACGAGGTATAACTCTTGTATTGTAACAAGTATGAAGCTAATCTGATGTGTTCGTCGACAACAGTTTGATGCAAACCCCAGATAAGTTTTAGATGCTTTAAATTAACTTCTGTCTCTTTTGGAGACCTTCTCTTGCTGTCAACTACAAATAAATCAAAATTAAAATATCAGTGACACATTTTATCAAACACAAAGAAAGCATAATTTCAAAAATAAATTAAAATAAAAACAACCTATCCCATTGCCATAGGGAGGGAATCTAGGAGCCTGATACACATCATTTCCAATTAGTGGAGCGTGTTGCCAATTTTTCATAACAACACCATGCTCGAAGTAATCCCTGTTGGCATCTGGGAGATTGACGACTAAAGCCCTATTTAAAAACCTAGTTTTCAAGTAAAAAGTATTGTCGCTGACAGCCCATCTATAGAAAAACATAATTTCTGGAATTCCTATACGATTTCCATGAATCTGATTTAACCTATGGACTCCATTAACTATTCTCCATGTATTGGGGGCTATTTTTGCAGGAACCATGTCAAAATATTAACAGAACTCCAAACACAAGGGGTTTGGGAGAAAAGAGAAGCCACATTCAGCTACAAAGAGATTGGGGAACCAATGTCCCTTAGCCAAACGAAAATAATCTGAAGGTTCAGAAAGTTCCTCCAAAATGACCCATGAAGGAATAGAGAAATCAGAACGAAACTTATCAAGCGACTCAGTAAGGTAAACCATGATGAATAAAGGAAATAAAAAGAAGGAAGAAGATCTTACAGAAAAAAGGATGGATCAGTTGACAACGAACGATGGAAGGAATGAACGCACAAGATAGAGAAGAAATGGAGAACTCAAAGATACAGATTTGAAAAAGTGAAGAGACGATAGGATTTTCTGCAATGTTTAAATACCTTACCTTGGGAAGGGGTAAAAATAATGATTACAAAGAGAGACGTTTGCGCTACCGGCGGCTAAAAGGACAAAAAGGGCACGGAGATCGAAGTAGTTAGAAAAATTCAAAAAGTCTGATTCTATGAATTTGAAAAGAAAAATAAATACAAAGAAAACACTCCTAAAATTCAGGATGACCATTTAATCTTGCCATATTTCGAGAAAAATGTTCCACACTCCTCAATCTCGAACTGTGAAACATTGGGGGCTTCTGTTAATACCAAATTTAGTCCGCTGACATGGCTCAATTAAGTGGAGACACGTGGCAATCTACATGGCACTAAGAAACATTTCTAAACAACACCTTGACTTCGAGGAACTCAACTTCCCAACCAACTCAGATACTCCGAGAAGTAGGTGCTCTCCGAGGAACTTTACTGCACCGAGCAACTCAACTGATTTGAGATACTTAGGCGGTCCGAGCAGCTTAGGTGGTCCGAGTTGCACCTCGATTAGAGCATTAATTGCCAGACAATTAAGAGGATTAAATGCGCATTAAATGCTGATTATAATCATACAGATGTATACGCCTATCGGACAGCTATGTATTACCCTTTCACATGTACAACCTCAGGGCTATAAATACATTGTATCATCCTCATTATAAGGGGACTCGGAATTTCTTGGTAAAAACCTGTTATCGAGAATTTCCAAACAGTCAGCAATAACAAAAATAGTGGACGTAGGCCATTCTTTTAAGGTTGAACCACTTTAAAAATTCTTTTATCTTATTTATTTTATCTGTGATTGAAAAATTAGAGATAATCTAATTTTTTACATCAACATATAATATATGTTATATTTCTTGTGTAATTATTTTGAATCGACTGCTTCAATTTAGCAGACAACGATACAACAATTGCAACACAACTTAAACTGAAATAACATTTATTAAAATAACATCACACTTCTTATAACATGATAATTGACATTACATTTATGAAGTAACGGAAAACTAAACAAGCCACACACTTAACATACTAGTCAGTGTTATTTGCACCAGACAGACCGGAATCAGAATTTGACGAGCCCGCAGTATTTGACATAAGCGCGTCAATCGCAGATTCCGTCACAGGTACCATTTTTGATAGGTCGGTGTACCTTTTCACATGGAATTGTTGTTGCATCTCGTTCATTTTGGTCATATCCAAGTCCATGATATACGACTGTTCTCGGCCTAGACGCACAAGCTGATCTTGTTTTCTTGTAATTTGATCAGATCTTTTCATCTCAATGAAAGCATCCATTTGAGAATCAAATTTCATGGCCTGAATTTTCTTCCACTCTTGCTTGCTTTTAAACATCTCGGTGAATTCTTCGCAATGTTTAAGGACCGTCGTGTTACAATCGAGGTTGTCTGAACGAGCACATTGACGGGCACGTTGTTTCTCCCCCTTACTGCTTGGTGGTTTGTACGGTACGTCACGTACACCCGGACTGTCCTCCGAGTCTAGAGGCGTAGGATCGTCGTTGTTGCACGATGTGTTCTTCAAATCAAATTTCGGTAAGTCTTTCAAAATTTGGTAGCATTTATCAAACATAAATTGTTTGCTCGTTTCCACGCGATATGCCTCGCGGGCCTTTGTAACCGCGTCGAACTCGTTATTGCCGCTTCCTATATTATCTATTTGGTGAGACAGTTTTGAACGTATATCATTACCCGCGAAGAAATATGATTGTAGCGTGTTGAAAGCACGGTCCTCGTACGTTGAATATAAATTTCTGGCGTGTTGTTATATTCATTCATTACAGAATCCCAAAATGTTCCATGTGATATCGAGTTGCCTTCAATACCACGACTCGTATATTTAGCATATATAGTACATAATATTTCATCTTTGATAGTCGTCATATTTTGTTTTCTAGAAGTACTAGAATTAATGGGTTGAGATGAAGACATTTTGATCGATAATTAAAATGTATGGAGAGAAAATGATTCACTCGAAAATATTTTGGGAAAATAATGGAATGGGGTGGAAGAAAAAAGAGAGAAATATTGGAGGTGGGATTTTAGGGAGAAGGAATGATGGGTTTATATAGAAAATTAAGTTTAACGGACGTTTGTTCTTACTGTGGTAAAAATGGTTCCTACGAACTTCAGAAGTTCGTAGGAATTTATACGAAGAAATGAAGTTCGTATGAATTGCTACGAACAACTGAAGTTCGTATCAATTCTTATGAACTTCAGAAGTTCGTAGGAAACATATACAAATTCTGCTTGGCTTTTGTATATTTGCAAAACGTATGCAAATTCATTTACAGAATCTCCTCGTTTTTGCTCACCACTCTGATCCAACCAATCTGTATAAATTGCTAAACTTACCTTTTCTTCTGTTCTTTTCCCTCACCATTGTAGTTGCTCTAACAAAGTATCAAAATTTGTATCAGAAGTGCATCACTGTATCCACCCCTAAAAATGGTTAAAGTTGTAAAAAAATAAAAAAATCACATATCAAATCATCAAATCACGAATTGACTAATGTATATAGCAAAAATATGTCCACTTTAACTTAACACACCATAAGTTTGTTACTAATGTTGGAACCTAAACTAAGATTTTTTTTACTAAAGTTTCTTACGAAAGTTAATTCATGCCAAAGCGATAAAAAGGAAACCTTCTTGGAACTACATATTTATCATTTCTTAACACGAGCATATCATTTGAAGAAAGGTAAACGATATAAAACAAAAGGAAATAATAGAAAACATAGACAACATGCAAATTCAATATACATTATAAAAAATGATAGTAAAACTAACATAAACTGATTTCAAACATTAATCAAATTATTTTATTTTAGTGCCAAAAAGTCAGTAAAAAGATAAATGATACATCAATAAAAGACAAAAGAAAGTAAATCGTCACCTTGTCCTTATACACCCAAACAATCCACCACTAAGAATTTATCCCCTAACACTCTTCACTATAATAATCAACAATTTAATGGAATACTTAAAGATTTTTTTAATAAAGATAAACCAAACTCAACATAATATCTCCAAAATAGTTTAAAATAACAGTAAAACTTAAAAATAAATCTTATGTTGATGTTTTTACTAAAACTTCCATCATCTCCCCAATTTTTATCAATACTTACTGTTCACCAACTTAAACAGACCACCAACCACATCCATTATTTGTATGTTTTCACAAACTGATGTCTAGAAACCTACCATTTTACCGAATCAGTATTTTATTCATGAATGACAATTCAAACAAACAAAGTTTTATCTTACATACAAGAAATAATATAATTTTGTGTTTTAATCTTCAAACTAATATACTCTTAAGGGTCTCTTACCTTTTTAAAGTATTACACGTGCAGTACTAATCCTATAAAATCAGAATAACTTAGTATACATAATAATCACAAAGAAAAAAGAAAACAACACATAATAGGATTAACAAAACTTAAGCCAGTGAAACTACAATTTGAAAACTTAAACTAAAAATTAACTAAATATAGTTACGTTTATTAATTCATCGCAACATACTTTATTGGGTTGTTTGGCACAAATGAAGTATGTCGAAGTATATGCTCAGGAGCCCAACACTGGTGATAGTTATCATATGGACAGGACGTGTTTAGTACAACTAGTTGTGCACACGTGCGTTGCACGTGTGGCCGTTTTCAGATATTAATCTTTCACTGAAAATCTGTGAAGGACAAAGTAATAAAAATGATTGCAACATATTTTGTATAATCTGTTTTGTTAGAATATAACATAAAGTACCTAGTACGAAGCATCAATCATTACCCCAAAAATTAAACCTCCATTCAACTGTAAACTATACAAGATATTCCTATTCTTGCTTAGTCATTCATCCGTGCTTACTCGTCTGTGGCAGCCAACTGACAGGTATTTATAAGCAACAGCACCAGCTGCTGTTGTTGCCATCCTGTCATGTGTGACACCCCGCCTAATTAAATACCGGGCGATCACTCCTTTATTAAATTAAATCAAGGTTAACAGTTGGTTCATTCTCAGCATCACTGTCGATAAAAATAAATTTTCCAATTTAACACCCTAAATAATTAAGCTAAGTGTCAAAAACATTTTTCATACAAACTTCCAAATTTTAATTAAAGAAAAAAATTTATTTAATTAAAACAACATTTCTACGATTAAGAATCACACCACGATAAGCCAAATAATACAATACATTCGTCAATCGAATGCCAACATATGAAAACTAAAATCACAAGTTCATATTGAATAAATCCCAAAGAAACAATACTGGAATGGCTGAAATATAAATGACCTGATAATAAATAAATAATGGAAAGGGCGACACGTGCCCAATAAATGAGAGTACTAGAAGTGGAGTCAATAAAAGAAGTCGTCTACTCAAGTGACCTGCAACTCCCACCTAAGCTGCAGCACGTTCCTCTCAAGGGATCCTAAGCAAGACGCCCCTGTGGCTGGGCACCTGAAAATATACATATATATATACAAGAGAGAGAGAGAGAGAGAGAGAAAAAGAAACGGGTCAGAGCCCGAAAGTGTGTTTGATTTTAAAATACGTTTAGCAAGTATTTAAAATGATACAGGCCAATGCAATAACATATTAGCACGTCACTCTCTTGAGAAAATACTCACCTCTCTTCTAATGTGCACACCTATCGCACTAACCTTCCCCACGGTTTCTTATCATCTAACGCACTAGTCTTTCTAAAAGATTTAACTTAACTTAGATTACTCGCAAGATTTATAATTCACGACTCCATTTTAAAAAGAATGTTCCAAACAGTAATCAAAGTCCTCCATTTTAACTTTATAAAATCCATAAAGTTTTACAGTGACATCTTTTACTTTTTCAAAACAAGTATTTAATAATTTAGTTCAGAATTATTCCTCACTTACTACGTTACAGCAATAGTTTAAATTTCTCTATCCAAATATATATATATAAGGTACTCGTATAATTTATATATATATATTCTAACTGCACCAACATATAAACTATGGTGTAGGCATACTCTGCTTTCTCAAAACAAGTATTTACAATTTTTAGTCATCAACCATGGCCTACATATCAAATCACGGTAGGCAGTTCCAAATTTCAGAATTTCATATATATATATCAACTACTCGTATAATACATATTATAACAGCACCCCAACTAAATTATGGTGCGGGCATACTCTACTATCCAAAGCCCCATATCACTCATATTAAGGGGAATACATTCGGAATCACTCTCGAAATGTATTAACAATACATACACAAACAATATTGAGGCGAAGAATAGATTCCAAGCCTCTAAGAGGATGGCACATACCGGCGTCTCTTAGGACCGTCTGAACTATCACGTCGATAGCCTGTACCAAGGACATCTATCTTCTAGGGTACAAGTCAATATCCCCCATAAAGGTCCCATCGAGATAAGACTTGTCCCAGCGCGAAAACCTCAGGGATAGTAAGTAGCGTGGGTATGATTTTCACATGCATATAATATATGTACACACAATCATATAAATATACCACTATATCCTATTAACATAGGTTCTTCACATTACCCATAATTATACCATTTATCCTAAATTTCACATTTATAGAAATACGTATAAGGTTTTGTTCCTAACCTTAACTCGAAGGGTTTTCTCACTTATTACCTAACACTCGTGGGCTATATCCTCACAAATCTAAATTTCAGTAAGTGTCTTTATTAGGTTCCAACGTAACACTCTTACGCACCTCACCCTTTTAAATTCGTAAAACCACCAATCCTAAAGTAAATATCCCATAAATAGCATTCTCGTTGAAGATTAAAGGTCCCAACAATTATTCATATACCCTACTGGTCCTCAATGTCTCCCAAATTATTTTATCAAGAATGCCCAAGAATTATTTCACGATAAACTTAATTTAACTAATTAAACAACGGAAAATAGAAGTCTGCCAGGAGGGGTCGATCGATCAAAGCTTGGGGCTCGATCGATCGAACCTTCGATCGATCGATGCTCTATGTTCGATCGATCGATCAAGCAGGTCTGGGTAAAAATTCTGCAGAATTGCAGTTATGGGATTCATCAAAATTCTTCATCAATAACCATATTTTCCAACACTAATCGACCCAAAAAGTCTACTACTAACATACTAACATAATTCCAGATGTTTTTAACGTTCAGCATGCGTGTATACATCATTAATCATGGTTAAACAATCCAAAATCTCATCTAAACATCAAGAACCCTAAAGTTTTCATATCTATTATCCAATTCAGTTTTTCTCCAGAATTTCTTCCTCATATAACATCAAAATTCGTGGGTAATACATCTATAACATCAAGAGTTTCCAGCATAAGGTTTTAATCTTATCTACATGCAATTTCCTATCAAAATTTGGGGTTTTCTTACATGGATTACATTCCTAATTAATCCTAAACTAATATGAACATTGCACTAACGAAATACGCAAGTTAAACACTTGCCTGGGATTTTCAGAAGTCTGGTTTCCTGTGGATTATGGTGTGGTTGCGTTCTCCTCCTCGCGATCTACGCGTTGGTGGTGACGGCGATGCAAACGGAGGTGTTTTGGCCTTGAATCTCCTAGAAAGGTCTCTCCTCTCTTCTCCAATGGCCGTCCTAGGGTTCTGTATGTTCTAACCCTAAATGGCTAACCTAACCAGCTGATAAAGGCTGCTAAAATTCGTGGGTTTAATTACCCTATTTTGGAAAAAGACCAAAATGCCCTCCCGGGTCACTAATTAGGCCTAAAAACACCCCGAGACCCGAACCAAACCCCCGGGTACACTTTTCTGACTATCTCAACCCTTCCGGACGCGTCGGCGCACTCAAAACGACCATATGGACAACTTATAAAATATTCACTTTTTATTTAACACAATTAGTCCCGACGTAACACGGGCACGTCCCGACTTAAATTTCCGAAATAGTCATTTAATTCACTTATGACATTCAATATAACCAATATAATATATTACTATGCTCATTAGTAATATTCAACAAGTTTCCCATAATTACTAACTCTAGTCACGTTAATAATTATAACATAATTAATTTCCGGATTTTTATTAAATAACAGTCACATTAAATTTAATAAATCCCCAAATTAAATATAGCATAAAAATACGGGGTATTACATACTTTCCCCCTAATAACGGAATTTCGTCCCGAAATTCGGAAAATAAGGTATACCTGGTAAAAACAACTCTGGGTATCTTTCGCGCATATCTGCCTCACGCTCCCAAGTAGATTCCTTCACATTATGATGCTCCCACTGGACTCGCACAAGTGGAACTACTTTTGATCTCAATCTCCTCTCACTATAGTCTAGAATAGCCACTGGTCTCTCCTCGTAAGAGCTATCAGACTGTAAGTCTATCTCATCTATCGCAATGTGAGTATGGGCCATATCTTCCCGAAGATATCGTCTCAATGACGAGATGTGGAATACATCGTGGATGCGATGTAAATGATCTGGCAATCCCAACCTGTATGCTACTGGCCCAATCCTCTCGATGATGGGAAATGGTCCTACGCACCTCGGAGCCAATCCCCCTTCTTCCCGAACCTCATCACTCCCTTCATAGGAGATACACGCAACAACACTTGATCTCCCACATTAAACTCTCGGAAGAACCGTTTTGCATCGGCGTAGCTCTTCTGCCTGTCTTGGGCTACCCGAATACGACTCCTTATTATCTCAATCCTCGCGGAGGTCTCCTGAATCACTTCTGGTCCTAGAAACTTGTTGTCCCCCACCTCGAGCCAACAAGTTGGAGAACGACAAGGCCTGCCATACAAAGCCTCAAATGGAGCCATGCCAATCGTAAACTGATAGGAGTTATTATAAGCAAACTCTACCAGTGGAAGGTGTGGCTCCCAACCTCCTCCGAAATCGAGAACACACATGTGTAGCATATCTTCCAACATCTGATTAGTACGCTCTGTCTGTCCATCTGTCTATGGGTGGTAAGTTGAACTCAGTCTCAACTCTGTACCCATAGCCTCCTGATAGCTTTCCCAGAAACGTGACACAAAAATCTTGTCTCTATCTGACACAATATTCAGGGGCACCCCATGTAATCTGACAATCTCAGCGATGAACAACTGGGCATACTGACCCGTGGTAAAATCTGTCCTCACTGGCAGAAAATGAGCCACCTTGGTCAAACGGTCTACAATCACCCAGATGGAATCGTGGCCCCGCTATGATGTAGGCAACCCTGTAATGAAATCCATGGAAATACTTTCCCACTTCCACGCGGGTACTTCCAACAGCTGAAGTAATCCTGACGGTTTCTGGTGGTCCACCTTCACCAGCTGGCAGGTAGAACACTTGGACACAAACTCAGCAATGTCCTTCTTCATCCCACTCCACCAGTACTGTCGTCTCATGTCCTGGTACATTTTATCACCTCCCGGATGTACTGCAAATCGGGACCCGTGAGAACGAGTCATCACTTTATGACGTAACTCCGCTCCTTCTGGAACCACTACTCTCCCATTAAACCGAAAACCTCCATCAGAACTAACAGAATTGGACTCAGCACCCTCGGCTAGAAGTCGCACAATCTGCTCCTGACAAAACAGATCTGTGGTCTGTGCCTGTATCACCCTCGTAACAATCTCGGGTGTGACTGTCATCACGAATATGAAAGAACGTGCTACTGCGTCCTGGTGACCCAACTCCTTCCACTTTGCTTTCCAGATGTCCGCTACATCGTCTACCGGTCTATGGCTCAACGCATCAGCAACTACGTTGGCCTTCCCTGGATGATACTGTATATCGAACTGGTAATCTTTCACAAACTCTAACCACCTGCGCTGACGCATATTCAGCTCTCGCTGAGTGAACAGGTACTGAAGTGACTTATGGTCTGTGAACAAATGGAATTTCTCGCCCAATAAGTAGTGCCTCCAAATTCTCAATGCAAAGACGACCGCTGCTAACTCCAGGTCGTGGATGGGGTAATTCTTCTCATGCGACTTAAGCTTGCGGGAAGCAAAAGCTATAGCCTTCTCATCCTGCTGAAGTACTCCCCCAAGTCCCCGTAAGGACGCATCGGTGTAAACCAGGTACTCTACACCCGGCTTCGGTAAAGCAAGGACTGGTGCTGAAGTAAGCTTGTCCTTCAGCTCGTCTAAAGCCAACTGACAAGCATCATTCCAAACATATGGTACCCCCTTGCGAGTCAGATTCGTCAATGGACCCGCTATTTTGGAGAATCCCCGAATGAATCTCCTGTAGTATCCGGCTAACCCTAAGAAACTATGCACTTCCGTCGGTGTCGTGGGCTGTCCCCACTCCCTCACCGCTGACACTTTGCTCGGGTCAACTGCTATCCCCTGCTCAGAAATAACATGGCCCAAGAATTGTACCTCTCGCAACCAGAATCCACACTTCTCGTACTTAGCATACAACTGATGCTCTCGTAGAGTCTGAAGAACCTGCCTCAAGTGCTCGGCATGCTCCTCCTCGGAGTGTGAATATATCAAGATATCATCTATGAAGACGATGATGAACTGATCCAAGGACTCTGAATACTCGGTTCATCAAGTCCATGAAAACGGCTGGGGCATTTGTGAGCCCGAACGGCATCACCCTGAACTCATAGGACCCATATCTCGACAAGAAGGCAGTCTTTGAAACATCCTGCTATCTAATTCGTAACTGATGGTACCCCGACCTCAGATCTATCTTCGAAAAGAAAGTTGCTCCCCTCAACTGGTCGAATAGATCATCGATTCGAGGCAACGGATACTTATTCCGTATCGTGACCTTGTTCAATTCTTGGTAGTCCACACAATCTTAGTGAACCATCTCTCTTCTTTATAAACAAGACTGGAGCGCCCCAAGGTGAGGTACTCCTACGAATGAATCCCTGACCTAATAGCTGTTCTATCTGATCTCGTAGCTCTCGCATCTCTGCTGGAGCCATACGGTACGGTGCGCGTGCTATAGGTCTCGTATCCGGCAATAAATCTATAACGAAGTCTATCTCACGACTGGGCGGTAGGCCTGGTATCTCCTGAAACACATCAGAATACTCCCTAACAACTGGGATCGAATCCAAAGGAGTCACAACCTCCTTAGAGGTATCCTCCTCTATGTAATATAAATGAGCGGTAGAACCTCCCTCTGGGCGAGGCATCGCCACTATAAACATCTCTTGCCCCGGAATGGCAAAAACAATGCTTCCACCGAAGCAATCAATCATGGCTCTATAAGCTGCGAGCCAATCCATACCAATAATCACATCATGCTCGTGCATGTCTAAGACTAGCATGTCTGCAGGCAATACCAAGCTACCCATCTTTACCCCTACTCCCCGGCATATAAAGAATATAAGTGACCCACTCCCCAGTGGTGAGTCGACACACGTCACGGTGCTCTCTGCTGTAGCTAACAACCCTAAGGACTTCGTAAAATATGTAGCTATAAAATAATGCGTTTTCCCCCAGTAACAAATAGAATTCGACCTAAAGTTCCATGGATAGAAAACATACCCCAAATCGCGGTTGGTGCCTGTGGGATTGTTGCCTGTTGGACATTATAGATATGCATGTATTGTAACTGCCCCTGCTGCAGTGTAACTACTGGAAAGGTTGGTAGGTCTGGTACCTGAGTTGGTGCTGGGAGAGCGACTGGAAAAAGTGGCCCCTGTGGTTTCGTACGGGCGCATTGTGGCTATGAGGCCCTAACACCCTTTGGGCAATCTTGGCGTTTATGGCCATGCGTGCCACACACAAAACATTTGCCTTTGAAGTTACTCCCCCTCTGACCTTGCTGCTGTTGGTGTCGGCCTTGCTGACTTGGGGCTTTATTCCTCTTTCGAAACAGCTTTTTCTTACCACGTTGTTGACTAGAATTTACCCGGTCTTGGGTAGTTTACTGTCGCAATTTCGGAGTCTTCGCACATTTGTCAGCTTTGGTCACATGCATTTGGCTAACCTCTCTAGGTCTTTTGCCTTCTCTGAGTTGCATGCTGCGTTCTTGGTATTGCAAAATTGCAGTGGTGACTGCTTGTGCTACGATGCCTGCTAACTCGGCGGTTGGTACTCTCTCTGGGGGTACCTGAGGTGTGAGTCGACCTTGCTCGTTGACTCCCTCAATCGTTTTAGCTAGTTCTTCACGACGGTCCATCTGAAAATTTTAAATGAATTTGGATGAGTTCATCATTCAAATAAACAGATCGCAGAAGCACGAATTCCCAATGTATAGAGATGAACACAACATTCCTAGTATTAGGGCTCTATATCAAAGAAAGCAGCTCTGAAAGCATAATAAGCCGCACAGATCCTAAAAGACACTAGAACCTGATGCTCTGATACCACCTGTGACACCCCGCCTAATTAAATACCGAGCGATCACTCCTTTATTAAATTAAATCAAGGTAAACAGTTGGTTCATTCTCAGCATCACTGTCGATAAAAATAAATTTTCCAATTTAACACCCTAAATAATTAATCTAAGTGTCAAAAACATTTTTCATACAAACTTCCAAATTTTAATTAAAGAAAAAAAATTATTTAATTAAAACAACATTTCTACGATTAAGAATCACACCACGATAAGCCAAATAATACAATACATTCGTCAATTGAATGCCAACATATGAAAACTAAAATCACAAGTCCATATTGAATAAATCCCAAAGAAACAATACTGGAATGGCTGAAATATAAATGACCTGATAACAAATAAATAATGGAAAGGGCGACACGTGCCCAATAAATGAGAGTACTAGAAGTGGAGTCAATAAAAGAAGCCGTCTACTCAAGTGACCTGCAACTCCCACCTAAGCTGCAGCACGTTCCTCTCAAGGGATCCTAAGCAAGACGCCCCTGTGGCTGGGCACCTGAAAATATACATATATATATACAAGAGAGAGAGAGAGAGAAAAAGAAACGGGTCAGAGCCCGAAAGTGTGTTTGATTTTAAAATACGTTTAGCAAGTATTTAAAATGATACAGGCCAATGCAATAACATATTAGCACGTCACTCTCTTGAGAAAATACTCACCTCTCTTCTAATGTGCACACCTATCGCACTAACCTTCCCCACGGTTTCTTATCATCTAACGCACTAGTCTTTCTAAAAGATTTAACTTAACTTAAATTACTCGCAAGATTTATAATTCACGACTCCATTTTAAAAAGAATGTTCCAAACAGTAATCAAAGTCCTCTATTTTAACTTTATAAAATCCATAAAGTTTTACAGTGACATCTTTTACTTTTTCAAAACAAGTATTTAATAATTTAGTTCAGAATTATTCCTCACTTACTACGTTACAGCAATAGTTTAAATTTCTCTATCCAAATATATATATATAAGGTACTCGTATAATTTATATATATATATTCTAACTGCACCAACATATAAACTATGGTGTAGGCATACTCTGCTTTCTCAAAACAAGTATTTACAATTTTTAGTCATCAACCATGGCCTACATATCAAATCACGGTAGGCAGTTCCAAATTTCAGAATTTCATATATATATATCAACTACTCGTATAATACATATTATAACAGCACCCCAACTAAATTATGGTGCGGGCATACTCTACTATCCAAAGCCCCATATCACTCATATTAAGGGGAATACATTCGGAATCACTCTCGAAATGTATTAACAATACATACACAAACAATATTGAGGCGAAGAATAGATTCCAAGTCTCTAAGAGGATGGCACATACCGGCGTCTCTTAGGACCGTCTGAACTATCACGTCGATAGCCTGTACCAAGGACATCTATCTTCTAAGGTACAAGTCAATATCCCCCATAAAGGTCCCATCGAGATAAGACTTGTCCCAGCGCGGAAACCTCAGGGATAGTAAGTAGCGTGGGTATGATTTTCACATGCATATAATATATGTACACACAATCATATAAATATACCACTATATCCTATTAACATAGGTTCTTCACATTACCCATAATTATACCATTTATCCTAAATTTCACATTTATAGAAATACGTATAAGGTTTTGTTCCTAACCTTAACTCGAAGGGTTTTCTCACTTATTACCTAACACTCGTGGGCTATATCCTCACAAATCTAAATTTCAGTAAGTGTCTTTATTAGGTTCCAACGTAACTCTCTTACGCACCTCACCCTTTTAAATTCGTAAAACCACCAATCCTAAAGTAAATATCCCATAAATAGCATTCTCGTTGAAGATTAAAGGTCCCAACAATTATTCATATACCCTACTGGTCCTCAATGTCTCCCAAATTATTTTATCAAGAATGCCCAAGAATTATTTCACGATAAACTTAATTTAACTAATTAAACAAGGAAAAATAGAAGTCTGCCAGGAGGGGTCGATCGATCGAAGCTTGGGGCTCGATCGATCGAACCTTCGATCGATCGATGCTCTATGTTCGATCGATCGATCAAGTAGGTCTGGGTAAAAATTCTGCAGAATTGCAGTTACGGGATTCATCAAAATTCTTCATCAATAACCATATTTTCCAACACTAATCGACCCAAAAAGTCTACTACTAACATACTAACATAATTCCAGATGTTTTTAACGTTCAGCATGCGTGTATACATCATTAATCATGGTTAAACAATCCAAAATCTCATCTAAACATCAAGAACCCTAAAGTTTTCATATCTATTATCCAATTCAGTTTTTCTCCAGAATTTCTTCCTCATATAACATCAAAATTCGTGGGTAATACATCTATAACATCAAGAGTTTCCAGCATAAGGTTTTAATCTTCTCTACATGCAATTTCCTATCAAAATTTGGGGTTTTCTTACATGGATTACATTCCTAATTAATCCTAAACTAATATGAACATTGCACTAACGAAATACGCAAGTTAAACACTTGCCTGGGATTTTCAGAAGTCTGATTTCCTGTGGATTATGGTGTGCTTGCGTTCTCCTCCTCGCGATCTACGCGTTGGTGGTGACGGCGGTGCAAACGGAGGTGTTTTGGCCTTGAATCTCCTAGAAAGGTCTCTCCTCTCTTCTCCAATGGCCGTCCTAGGGTTCTGTATGTTCTAACCCTAAATGGCTAACCTAACCAGCTGATAAAGGCTGGTAAAATTTTCTGGGTTTAATTACCCTATTTTGGAAAAAGACCAAAATGCCTTCCCGGGTCACTAATTAGGCCTAAAAACACCCCGAGACCCGAACCAAACCCCCAGGTACACTTTTCTGAATATCTCAACCCTTCCGGACGCGTCGGCGCACTCAAAATGACCATACGGACAACTTATAAAATATTCACTTTTTATTTAACACAATTAGTCCCGACGTGACACGGGCACGTCCCGACTTAAATTTCCGAAATAGTCATTTAATTCACTTATGACATTCAATATAACCAATATAATATATTACTATGCTCATTAGTAATATTCAACAAGTTTCCCATAATTACTAACTCTAGTCACGTTAATAATTATAACATAATTAATTTTCGGATTTTTATTAAATAACAGTCACATTAAATTTAATAAGTCCCCAAATTAAATATAGCATAAAAATACGGGGTATTACATCATGCATGTGGGCGATATCGACTAATAACTAAATCCTATTTAGGACTCGAAGGCCTTTGTGGTATGACTAAATCTGCGTGTGGGACTTTTTCTTCGCATGCTTTTTCTGTTTGACTGTGGCCGTAGAGTGGTGCTAAGGTTTATTCTGTAATTTCAACCTTGTACACAGAGCCTTGAGGTTGTTGGTGAGCTTGGATTTCAGCAGATACACTTGGGTAATGAATCCATTTGTAAATACAGGGGCACCAATAGAGGTGGTTACAGGGCTTGAACCATGTCTATGCAAATGTTACAGTCGAAACCACCGGTCACATTATTTTCCGTTAAGCTGGTGGATTGTTTTTTAACGTTTTTGACTTGATATTGGTCTACTTTTCTACCGTACCAAAGAAATAGGATTCTCATCGTTGACTTTATTAATTGGGTACCCCGCTTGTCTTTTTTTCTTACTACCATAAAAAATTAAAATGTTATTCACCGTTTTTATAACTTACCAATCAGATGTACCCTACACTAATCACGTGGGAAAAAAATCTTCTCTCCGATGTAGGCGAAAGACGATAATATTTTGCCAAGTGCTAAATTTTCAGGACAAAATAAATGGAACAATATGTGCCACCATCTTCATTATACTCAACAATTTAGGTCGCAACCTATAAAATCAATGCCAAACTCATCCTCATTCTCTCTCTTTATATACGTATACATCTAGTCTCCCATATATATAAATCCAACAATTATGACATAATGAAAATAGTTTGAAAAATTTAGGTTAAAAAAAATATATTCGGCTAATACTTTTTTATTTGTTATTTTTTTTCAATAAAGAATAGTATTTTAAACTGTTTTTTAAAATATATATTTATTTTTTTTAAATTAAAGAATAACTGTTTTTTATCAAAATTGTTATGATAGTTTTAAAAAACTTTTTTTATTTAAAAAGTTGTTACCATTTTTTTAGTATGTTGGTACGCGCCAGCGGTATGTATATGCAGTATTATAAAATATTTCAAATAAAATGTAAAAAAAAAAACAGTTTAAACAATTTTTTAAGTGCCTAAAGATTTATTTACAAAAATTGTTTCAAGTAAAATCCAAGCATGGGAGTGTTTTAAGAAAATTGTTACAAAAATTCTATTAGTTGCAAAAATTGTAACAAAAATTTTAATAGTTACAAAAATTGTTTTATAAAAATAAAAAGTCAATAGTTCCAAAATAGTAACTATTAGAATCTTAATTGTTTTTAAATAAAATCTTTAGCCACTTAAAAAATTGTTTAAAACTGTTTTTTTTTTGTACATTTTATTTAAAATGTTTTATAATATGCGACCAAAATAAAATAAACACGACATGGCACGACACACCTCAAAATCTTAATTTTACGTAAAATGAATATGACACATATGAAAGTGACATGGCACGACACAAAATCCATTTTTTACGAAATGTGAACACGGCCCACTTGTCGCGTTGCATTTTAAGTGGATTGTGTTAATATTTGGTAAAAAATGAGATTTCGTGTTATGTCATATTACCTTTATATGTGAAAATAAAATTTTGAGGGGTGTCGTGTCATTTTATTTTGGTTGGGTTCGTGTTTGGTTAAAAAAATAACATATATTGTGGCGTGACAGTTTTACTTGGGTCGTGTTAGTGTTTTGTAAAAAAATAATATTTCATGTTGTGTCGTGTCACTTTTATTAGGATCGTGTTCATATTTGGTTAAAAAAAATTCTCGTGTCGTGTCGTGTCGTGTTCGGTTATAAAAACAATTTTCAATTTAAAAAACAGTTTTTTATTTGGTCATTTTTTTCCCCAATTTTATGTAAAAAAATATTTTTTTTGAAAAAAAAAACAGTTTTTAAATCTCTCTTAAAAAAAACTTATATAAAAGTATTATAAAAAAAAATTAAATAAAAAAGGGGTTTTAAAACTATCATAACAGTTTTTATAAAAAACAGTTATTTTTTAATTTTAAAAAATATAAAAAATGTTTTAAATAACAGTTTAAAATATATTTTTTTTTAAATTAACAAATAAAAAAGTATTTGTTTGATCGTTAGAGCAAAGGGCAAGTTTGTGTTTTAAAAAGTAATTGGAGTGTTTTAAGAATTTTTAGATTCTTTAAGAAATAAACATGAATACAAACATGTCCATCTGGAAAATACATATGAATGCATAAAAACAGTAATCTAATAAGGTGTGAACTTGGTAATTCCTTAACTTAAAAAATATATATAATTTTTCTGAAATTAACATTGAATTTAGAATTATTATAAAACATGAATAGAATTGAAAATAAAAAATTTGAGCACAAAAGAGACATAACATTTATGAATGAAATAGATATAATTACAAAAATTATGTATTTGCTTTTAAATTAACAAATGCATACTTTTGATGGCAAATATGAATCTGATGGGAAGATGAAGAAATTTGGACAGCTGACTTTTGATTTTCAGGGTTTCAAGTTGAATGTATTTGGAAGTTTTGTTAGATGAATGATTTTAATTTAATGAATATGTGAGACTAATATTAAGGGTATGAAATATATATAATTTTTCTGAAATTAACATTGAATTTAGAATTATTATAAAACATGAATAGAATTGAAAATACAAAATTTGAGCACAAAAGAGAGACAACGTTCATGAATGAAATAGATATAATTACAAAAATTATGTATTTGCTTTGAAATTAACAAATGCATACTTTTGATGGCAAATATGAATCTCATGAGAAGATGAAGAAATTTGGGCAGATGACTTTTGATTTTTAGGATTTCAAGATGAATGTATTTGAAAGTTTTGTTAGATGAATGTAATAGGAGAGAGAACGTATCAAGTTAAGATTCATGTAATGATTTTAATTTAATGAATGTGTGAGACTAATATTAAAGGTATGAAATATATATAATTTTTCTGAAATTAACATTGAATTTAGAATTATTATAAAACATGAATAGAATTGAAAATACAAAATTTGGGCACAAAAGAGAGACAACATTCATGAATGAAATAGATATAATTACAAAAATTATGTATTTTCTTTGAAATTAACAAATGCATACTTTTGATGGCAAATATGAATCTCATGGGAAGATGAAGAAATTTGGGCAGATGACTTTTGATTTTTAGGATTTCAAGGTGAATGTATTTGGAAGTTTTGTTAGATGAATGTATTAGGAGAGAGAACGTATCAAGTTAAGATTCATGAAATGATTTTAATTTAATGAATGTGTGAGACTAATATTAAGGGTGGCAAATATGAATCTCATGAGAAGCTGAAGAAATTTGGGCAGATGATTTTGATTTTTAGGATTTCAAGATGAATGTATTTGGAAGTTTTGTTAAATGAATGTATTAGGAGAGAGAACGTATCAAGTTAAGATTCATGGAATGATTTTAATTTAATGAATGTGTGAGACTAATATTAAGGGTATGATAGGAAATGTTAATTTAATGAGGGTAGTTTAGTACTTTGAGATTTGAAGAGGAACTTACCTCTTTTTAAGTAGTAGAGATAGAGATAATTTACAAAAAAAAAAACTTGAAAGGTAAAATTTATAGATCCTTATTGGCATTAATCAAAGCGAAAATACACATCAATGAAACCTTTGTTTTTATTCGAGAGGGAGGTAGGTAGCCTTGGTGTTCCAAATCTCAGCCCATTTTATTCAATACTAATGGACCCATTACCTTAAAAAGTATGTATGGGGTACATAATTAGCTTACCAAACGGATGTCAAATTTTTTAAAAGCGTATAAATGTAATACCACGTAAAATAAATAATAAAATAATATTTTAGAATAAATAAATAATTGCAAAAATTGGGCTTAATGAAATATTTTTAATTTAATAGTTTTACAGTCAAGATTTGTTATTTAGTTATATGTTGTGTATGATTGATTTTATGCATATGAATGTAGCAATTGCATGTATCATACAAAAATACATAATTAATGTGTGACACAAATTAAAAGTACCTATTATTGATATAAATAATTCGAAACATATTTCGGGATACATATGGACTCGTTTAGATAATTTAGGCCTTTAAAAATAGTCCCGGGAGAATAGTATATAGGTTGGGGAACTTTTGGACGAGTTGGATTATGGATTCGGACCCATTTGGGGGTCCAAAAATTGTGTTCTAGGTTCAAATCGGGATTAGTCATTTATTAGTGGTTAAGTGGGGGGTAAACCACTACCCCACTATCATTCCAGAAAATCTAAAAAATAACAGTTAACGGGAGAGAATAGGAGAAGGGCCAAAAGAGAGGAAAAAGGGCAAGGAACCGAGTAAAAATCAAGGAGATTTCAAGGGACTTTAAACTACGAATCATTAAGGCAAGAATTCTCTTGCTTAATTTATGTTTTCAATATATTTCTTGATGCATCATAATTGTCCCTTAAATCTCTAGGATTTAGGTTTGAATATGATTGATTTGATGATGAACAATGTATGTAAAGGACTGAATTTAATGTAGAATTTATCCAAAGAATTTAGGTATCGTAAATCTGAAATTTGATGGTAGATTCCTTAGGGTTTTGATGGTTAAATTGTGGATATTTGATTAATTGATGTAGAGGATGTCACTGTTAAATTATAGGTTGAAATTTGATGTAGATTCCATGATATATGACCTTTATTGTGAATTAAATAATGGTTGGAAATTGGAAAACATCTCAATCGTATAAGCCTTGAACAAATACAGAATTTTGGTTTTAAGTACATAGATTGTGGGTTGATTTTTGGATTTATCAGTTGGTTTCTGTATATACGAATTCTAGGTTTCTGCATTCTTCTGGGTTTAGAAACTTTGATCTGGGAAGAACTGAAATTGATAAAAGGCGCGGGGAAGAAGATGAGGGGTCGTTCGAACGAGGTGGGCCCTCGTTCGAGCGACGTGTGTTGTCGGGCGAACGACCCCACAGCTCGTTCGAGCGACGTGAGGGTTTTTCAGGCGCTTTGTTCCCTTAACGATTAGGCTGGTTTTGTTTTACTAGTTTGGCCTGAGGATGGGTTACTATACACGGGTCATGAGGGTTGGTTTACTATAAAGGGGACTTAATGTGAGAAATTACTCAAAACACCTATAGACCCACATTTAATTGGTAATAATTACAATTAACTAGTTGGTTACTTAATTATTTTTATGGAATGAAATTAATAATTTATTAAATGATAAACTATTAATAAATAAAAATATTGTGGACTTTAGTTGGGATTTTTATGGTAATTATGGAGTAATTACCTATATATATTATATGAGATAATAATATGTACTATTATGTATTTGTGTGGACATACCAATATTCGTGGACTGTCCCATCGGCTCGGGGGTTCATGCATTCGGACCACGTACCACACGTCGGCACAGGTGGGCTTGACATTGTATCGGTCATATAGGTACTACGTGGAGGTTCCATCTATGAGAAGTGGGTGTGTCGCTGACCCAGCTTGTGTCACCGCTAGGTATGAGCCGTGAACAAGTATCCTTCGTAGGGATCTCCTCCAATTTACGTGTGTTATGTGATGTCCGCTTAGGATAAGAGATTCATCCAGACTCGTCGATAGAGTACGAATTAGACACCAATGGTAGTTGCCTTTGTGTGTCAAATACATGAAAGGACATATATGAATAATTACCCGGACTTGAATGGAAAAAAAATGTCTAAGAATGTGGACAATAATTATATTTTGACCCAATAATGCATAATATATGTTTGTGCCTTATATGTGAAACTTATGAGACTAAGATAAATGGGTGTTGAAAATTAAATGTAGTGGTTACATCTAAATATTTAATTATCGATATATTCATCTTTTATAGATTTGAGACGATGTCATAATCATTGCTTGGGACGTATTGGGATGCGAATGATATCACACTTAGATGATGGTGAGGTATTATACGCATGTGAGTGACGAATGGGGAATATTTATTTTGCATCGACTGTATTATAGCATCGTAAATTAATTAAGTTAATTCTTGCACACCTCGGGCTCTGACCCAAATTTAAATATTTTCCCCCAGGTGCTCTTATAGTAGTCTTATAGTCTCACTTTCTCTTCAGTTATCATATCGGTCGATTCTAGCATAAGTTCTTTTCCTGTCGTATTTATTTATTTATTTGAAATAATTGTAAGGGCATAAGCTCGAGACTCCTTTACTTTATGTTGGCTGAGATTTCTGTTACATTGGTTGGATTTATTATTTCATTTATGGTGGTTTGGACTATTTGATTATTATGGATTTATTCTTAACATTTAGAAATGTGGCTTTTCTAGAAAAATAATTATTTATATTTACATATGTGTTAAGAGTGGTATTAATCGACAAGCAAGCCCTATCTTCGACGTATCGAGCCTGACCAGCCTTTACGGGAGAAAATAGGGGTTGTTACAATAAATGATACATAACTAAAATTTTCTCCACCTCTAAAACCCCTATTTGTGGTGTTGGATAAGCTAACATCAATATATCAAAAAAAATGTTGAAATAAAATTGTCAGTTGTAATGGCATATCATCTCATAGGAATAACAAACAGTGATCAAACAAACAAAAATTGATACCCATACGAAAATATTTAATAAAAAACACAAAGTTAATGATAAAAAAAATTAATTGTGTAGCGAACTCACGCAAATTGGACAAACAAACTAAAAGAGGATCCTAAATACCCATGTTATGAACTCGAACGAGAATACAATATAAGGAGAAGAAAAAATGAATCAGAAAGATAATAAACTAATAAAATGTTCCTTTGATAAAATGTAACTCATAAAATGTACCAACTTAAGAGAACATTGAGTATCTAAGTATAAAAGAAGTCAAAAAACATAGGAAGTAAATAAACTAAAAAAGAACAAAAGAAAACACGAAAGTTGAATAGGGTAACTACTCATTGCTTTGCAATAACACGAAGACATGCCCATGATTTTATGCTTCCTTAATAAATTTACAAAATGTAGGCATAGTTTTAGACCTTCATATTTAATCCAAAAAGGCATATCAATCGCAGTGTACAACTGAATATTGCAAATCTGCCAAATAAACTGAAAAAATAAAGTTAGTGATAATCTGCAATAAAAATTAAAAATAGAATGTTAATGAAGTGTAACTAATCTTCAAGATATTGTAGCATTTGCATATAAATAAAAAAACCACTTCAGACGAACCCTTTAAAAAGAGTAAATGTTGATGAATAGAAAGCATTGCACCAAGGTGAACCTTAATAGTTATTTAGGCATGAATTATCCGTAATTTACAGTCAATAGCTAAGATGGGTGCAGAATAAAAATAGGGATAAGTTAAGAACAAAAAATACATGATTTGTGATAAGAAGGTAAAATGGGATCATCAAAAACGAGTTCCTAGTCTTGGACCAAAATAAGCTATATTTGAAAAAACCACTATATAGTGTACCCATATTACTCATACAAAAATTAAAGATATCGATAAAAACATGATAACCCAAAGTTTTAACTCTGCAATTATAGATTATTTAATTTAAAAACATGATAACCCCAAAAATCCAAGAAGTGAGAAAATACCTTAGAAATCTGACATTAAAAACACATATTTGTACCTATAGATATAAACAAATATACATCTAAAAAAACCACTAAACAATATCAACCCCCCAAGCAAATAATACGACTTATTTAATACACCCCCAAACAAATTTAACTCATGGATATTATAATCCAAAACGCCCAAATAAATAATACCCTCAAATTCCCAAAAACATAGAGGCGTGATATAGCAAGACATACCTTTGTAGAGCTTAAGCAAGGAATGGTGACTTGTAACAAGATGGAAAGGGGCAAAAGTTCTTGCTATAACCTGCTAGGTCATAAATTTCATAAAATTTATACCTCGACAACTTGATTTTGAATTAAAGTAAGAAGTATGTGGGATAGTGTGCACACATTTAAGCGAGCCCTTCATCTCAATCGTTGGATTAGAAGTGTGTCTCTCATTACAGTTTTAATCTCAGCCTTTTATTTCATGCCTTGCTATCCAAATCTCCATCTTTAATTATCTTATCAGCTTATTGAATGGTGAAAAACACCTACTCCATATTATATATATATATATAATATACAATTTGAGAATAGTTTAAATTTTAAGACAATTTATAATATTTTAAAAAAATTAAAAATAAAAAAATCTTGAAAATTACAATATAATATTTTAAAAATTATAAAAAACGTAATGTTTGGAATAGTCTTATAAATTTAAGAAAACGTACTGTCTGTGTATAAATAATGAAAGATTTTTTTTATTAAAGTCCATTTTAATAAAAAAAAAATCTTATAAATAATAAACTGTTTTTATAAATAAATAAACAAACTTTTTATGATTTTTAATTTTTCAAAAATTTAACATTTTTAATTTTCGAGAATATATATATGCGTTCAAAAGAGAACATAAAAGATGAATATTTGAATTAACCTTAATAAAAAAAACACCTAACACCCATTCAATTTTAATTCATATGTTGTAATTGCTCCGTGTCAGCAGTAACGGACACACGTGTGGCATGCGTCTTTTTTAATAGACGCGTGTCATACACGTATCCGTTGTCGTTATCACGTGTCACACGCGTATGCGTTGCCGTTAGCGCGGATCAATTACAACATAGAAATTAAAATTGATTCGGTATTAAGTATTTTTTGTTAAGGTTCATTAAAATGTTCATCTTTTATGTTCACTTATGAACCTCTCCCTATATATATATATATATAATATGGGAGAGGGGTATTTGAATCATAAAACGATCTAATGGGTATAATTTGTTCTCCTGTCGCGATCTAAGGGTAGTAGAATTTTCCATGTCACATGAGAACATTATGAGGTGGAAAATGAGGGAATCTCCCCTTCAATCCAAAACATAACCCGTCTATCTCATTCTCTACCCTATCCACACGAACCCTCCCCACACAAACCCTAGCTGCCGCCGCTCCTCGCCACCGCCGCTCTCCTCCTCCAACGCTTCCCCTTTCTGATTGTCTCTCTATACTACCCCTTTACACTCTCACACACGCAAGAACACACATGTGCACACACAGATATGTCACCCTCCGCCTCCCCACCACTCAACCTCCGCCTCTCTGTCACCCTCTCACGCACACACAGATCTGGGAGCTCAATAACACCTTTTTTGTAACAGGTACACTCTTTTTCACAATGTTCCAAGCCATAAACTGGGATAGATACTCACTAACATTGTCACCCAAGGTGACATCTCTCATCTTCTCTCTTCTGTATTTTATTTTTATGGGTATATATACACCAATGATTGGAGATTTTGTTTCCCATGATTTCAGATTTATGATTTGGGACTTCAGATATGCGATTTTTGGGTCAAATCCCCAAGGTTAGATCTCTCGTCTTCATATTTACAATTTGTCCCCACAATTTCAGATTTTAGATTTGGGTTTTGATATGTATATTTGTTCTAACTTTTTATTGGTTGGAAAAAGAGTATTTTTTAGATTGAGTGATTGTATTGTGGGATTCAAAATGAATTAAAGATTTAGTACACATATTTAACAAAATGGATTGAAGAGTTAGGGTATTTCCATATTACTTTTGATTTTGGGTTTTGTATTTCGGTTTGAACTAACTTTTTTTTCCAGAAGCGAAACTGCTACTGATACTACATCACCACCAAGAATCCATGCAATTTAAAGTTTAAACAATGTTTTAAATCTTTAGTTTGGTTTTTCCACAATTTTTAATGATTATTGTGGTAACATTTGTAATTGTTTCTCTCCCTCTACCTATTTTTAATTTTTAATTTTTAATTTCTAATTTCTAATTTCAATGGTTTCTATACTTTGAAACAACTATAAAGTTTACAAAATAAGAGTTTGCAGCACTACCGGTGCCATATAAGCCATTGCCGATAGCAGGGGAATTAAAAAGACTATGCAACTTTGAATTTTGTGTTCAAGATTTGAGTTCTGATTTGAAGGTGATTTTGGTTTTGTGATTCTTTATAAGATGGATTGATGGTAATGAAAAAAATTAGGGACATGAGATTAGATTCATAACAGTTGATGACATTTTTGTTTTAAACTGATTAGTTTTATATAAAGGTTGTATATTATGTGTATATCAACTAAAATGTTATTTCGTTTCGATTTCAGTTCTTATGTATGTCTAATTCGTTTCGATTTCAGTTTTTACGTATGTCTAATTTGTTTCAATTTCAGTTATAACATTTTGTATATTTTAGCTTTTGTTTCGATTTTAGTTTTTGAAGTGGTTTCTAATTTTAGCTTTCATTTATTTATTATCGTGTTTCGTTCTAACGTATATCTGATTAATTTATTACACTATCATACTTTAGCTAGACGTTTATCAGTTGGTACTCCTTACAAGGCCTTCGCAGCCAATTCATAATATAAATAGATCAAGTTTAATCATTCTTTAAATGTCATTAATTTAGTTTACTTTGTTCTCAAAGTTTGTAATTAAACAACCTAAAATTAAACAAAAAGATTTACATTTAGTTGGATTGTAAGCTTATTTGATATCAGTATTTTGCTTTAAATCTTACAAATTTTCTTTACAAATTTTTCTTTGAATCTAACAAATCTTACATTTAAATCTTACAAATTTTGCTTTACATTTGTCAGGTATGCCCTATTTTCTCAGCCTGATTCTCTGCCTCTCTTTATCTATTTAAGTTTTGTTTTTGTTTTCTTAATTTTTTGTTCTATTTCACTATATATATTTATATCTAATGCCTTTATATAATAACATTACTTTTGTAAAGAAAAGTTAACATTCGAGATGCCTTTATATAATGCTATATGTGATTTTAGGCGTACCTGAATGGGAAACGTTTGTGCACTGCAATCCTTGTTACTAAAGTTATGAATGGGAAACGTTTGCAAGTCTAAATAGATGAGTATGCGATTCATTTGCTAGGGCTATCTCACATGTACTTGGTACCACAGATTAAGCAGAGATGCACCAACACATTGGCTCAGCGGTTGAAAATAGATAGCGTAGTGGACGCACTTCAACTTGCGAGGCTCTGCGATGCACCGGATCTTTTCCTCAAGTTTTAAGGCCATTGAGAATAGCAAAGGCTTCAAGTTCCTTAAAAATCATTGATGAAGTTGAATCAACAATCTTATGGTTTTATGCTGACGGCTCGCATTTCTTCTCCCTGACCTGCTCTTTGGGTCTGTTACATTGAGTTTTTAGCCCACTAACTTGCTAAACTATCTCGGCAACTCAAAATTTATGGGCAAAAAACATAATTTTTGCAATTATAATTTCTCATGGATGATCAGAAACAAGGTATGAGGACCCAAGGATAATTGTTCCACACATCAGTTACGTCACTAGACCAGCTTTTGTGGTCAGCTACCACTGCTACAGCTTTTGGCGTCAACTTTAAGCTCTTGATTTGGCAATTGAGGTTTGATATTCAAATTAATGACAATATACTTATAACTCTGTCATTTTAACTGTGTGCAAAAACTATATTGGCCCTTAATACTTATAACAGATATATATTTATATATATAGCTATATAATTATTATATATAGTAGCTATATAGTTGTTGTTATATATATAAAAGCAAACAACTATATAATTGCTATATATATACCATTTATATAACTATATTTATATTACAACTATATAGCTGTTAGATATAATTTGTCTGTTCCATTCTCTCTAATGATGCAACTTTACCTACTATTTTGTGATTTTCGGTTGGAAGTTTGGTTTCAGTGTAGTATTTTAGGATTTTTTTATCTGAATTCATTTCTTTGTATACTCAATTTGTAACTTCATTTTGTTTTTGAATATAGGTTTTTAAATTCTTACTTGGTCTTTCTATTTTAGAACCAAAAATATGTGTATAGTCACTTTCTTAATGTACTATAACTAAAGTATTACAATATTAGAAATGAGATGGGTAAAAAAAAATCACCAAGTTGTTATATATACAGTACTGGACCTTGCAAGGATAATTCACCAAATGGCACCACAGTCAATTACAGAAATTACACATGACGTTTCTGAAAGAGAGCTGTGAACCCAACTGCCAAAACAGAATAGGAATGTTACCCATCCATGCAAATTGAATTTAGTTTTTTCGTTTGATATTGAAATTGTGGTATGATTATGTAGATATAATTTCATATTTAGGTACATCTAATTTCTAATTTCATATTTAGGACATGAATCACATAATTATTTAGGAGTAACTATTTGTGGTTTTGCTGACATAGGGGTAACTGTTTATGATTTTCTTGACATAAGAGTAACTGTGTTCATTCTAAGTTGTTAACTTTGCTTTTCACTTTTCACAAAATTATCATCTGTAGCTGAATGGAATGACAAATGTGTTGTGTTGTGCAAATGATTTTCCACCCTCTAATGACATGGTTATAGATTATGCATTTATCACTTTTTATTGTTTGTCATATGTTGCCTTATAGATTATGCATTTATCACTTTAAAATCATATGCTTTGAAAATATCATTCCATGTTTTTAAATCGATAGTGGAAGACCACACATGTCACTGTGTACAAAGGCTTGGATGGAGTCAAGATTGATTCCACCATTTGGGAACTGGATGAGAGATGCCAATGTTGTAGAGCATACTTTGATTATTTGGGATTGGAAATGTGAGCAACAACCCCAACCATTGTTCTAAGACTTACATGAACCGCGTTGATTCACTAGAGTCGAATCGAATTGGCCGCAGCAACTGATCCCAATAAATTACACGTTTTGATGAATGATCCTATCTTGGCTTGGCTTCCATCTGCAATATTTATGACTGAATCGATTGAGGATATTGTTCATTTGATCTGATATTTGTACATTTCCTTAACCTTCCCCATTCATGAATTATTGTGGTTTTATCCACTCTATCGATATCATGGCTTAATAGAATAAATGTTCTATAAGTTTGTGTGTGCGTTCGATAACATTATTTTTTAACTTAATTAGTTTGGAATAGTTTCGCATGCCTTGCTTTGATTTCTTCCCTTGCTACTATAAGAAAATCACAGTTCTGTTATTAAATTGTAGAGAAATGTGCATGCATCTTACCATTGCTAACAAAATTAGTATGAAAATTCAGATTTTGAATTTCATTGTTGCAGACTAAAAATGAGGAAGATGCATTAATTTGTTCGACAAACTTAGAAGTCCCCCACCTTGAAGTGTACAACTTAATTAAGCATATCACCACACATTTATTATATTTTCTTAATGTTTAGTTACATTTGCATATCTCCTTTTTTTAGTACAATGCTAAATAATTTTTATTCATAAATTTAATATTTTTAGCAACATGTTGCATTGTAATCATTTCGGGCATTCTCTATGAATTGAAAGAGTGATGCATGAATGGCCAACTTAACAAGACCAGCATGGCAGCAAGCACCAAGGAGTGCAGAGAAAGTGGATTCATCTATTTTAAATCCTTCCCCAAGTATGTCATAAACATTTCAAATGTCTGGGATGAATGTTAACAGTTCATAACATTTTATCATTTTTTATAATTGTTTCTATTTCATAACATTTGACGATAAAACCTGAATTTGAAATGCCTCAGATGAATGTTAACAGATCCATTGTTAGCAAGACTTGCGGTTGTTGTTGCTGCTTATGTTAGTAGATATAGTATCCACGCGTGGAATTCGACCACCTTCATCTAAGGTCAAGGAAGCACATAGAAGTATGGTGGTTGAAAACCACTTTGAATGACTCCAAACAACTTATCCCGCGGAGTGTTTTGCAGCGCTTGGACCACTGCGTAAAGTTTAATTTATTTACTTTCCTTCTTTTGATTCATGTCAGAGTACTAAGTCATTTTTGTATATGTATATTTTAACTTCTTAGCTTTTAACATATACAAATTTTTATATATGTGATAATTTTATGCAATTTATATTATGTATCGCTGAGTTTTTTGACTTGCTAATTGTAGTGAAAAAAATATGAAGTTTCTTTAAAACCATCGGCTTGCCTTTTTAAAAAATTACAAGCCAACTGCCTAGAATCATTTATATTGTCATTTTGCAGTTACATTCGACTTTATTCATTTGCGACTTTATTTTTTATTTGAGACTTTAGTCATATATTAGTGTATAGACATTTACTTCTCATTATCCGATGTTCTGTTTCTACTATCATAAGAGTGGATAGTGGACCTCATGGTATGTTCTCATGCTCATGTTCTTTGTACAGGCCTTTTGAATTGGAAAATGGAGCAATGATGTCCTATAAGAGTGATGTCGTGAATTCTGAGATTTACTAATTCATACTTTGATTGACAAAGTTAATACATTGGCTCATCTATGTTTAGGCAAGTTTCAGGCAAAGGTATGTATTAATTACAAGTTTTAGTTGAATGATTGTACAAAATCTGTGTAATTAGAAGATAACAGACATGGATGGGGCAGAAACAATAGTGATGGAAGAGGCGTTCAGGTTCGACTTTTAATTTTTTATGTTCAGATCCGACTTTTGATTTATGGAAGATACGTCTATTTGAAGTTCTTTCACGGGGCATGTCGTATACACAACACATTGGTGTGTTGGATGAATACACATGTATAAATTTATAACCATGCCATCGGCACGGGTAATATGTAGTGTTACAAGTGAAACCTCCACATGTTGTAATTTTTATTTTATTGTTGTAGTTGCAATAGACCATATTATTTTTTGTCTTCATTAATGTTGAACTATTTATTATTTATTTAATTTAGTGGTTGGGGAACGAAATTCTTCTGCCCAATTTTTTTAAAATTAAACGTTGCTTTGTTTCGGAATTGAATTTTTTTCGTTTTGCAATTACATACTTTGAAAAAAAATCGTGCCTTCAAGCACGGGCATACACTAGTATATATATATATATATATATATAGAGAGAGAGAGAGAGAGAGTCAGGCTCTCAAAAATACCTATGAACATACCTATTTTATTTTAAATAGTAAAAAAATTAATTTTGAGTTGATACTTATGGGGGGTTCATGATATTTCAGTGTGCACCTGTAAAAATATTCAGTTCAAAACCATAAGTTTTGTTATCTTTAAAAAATAGGTAACAAATAGACAATTTTAAAGGGAAAACTCTCAATTTTTTGACCTATTTTTTAAAAATAACAAAAACATTATTTTAAGTTTGATTTTTTTTACAGGGGCGCACTGAAATATCATGAACCCATTTAAAAAATATCATCTCAAAATTATTATTTTTACTATTTTAACAAATGGGTATGTTCATAGGTATGTTGTTAAGAGGTATGTTTTAGAGCCTAACTGTATATATATATATATATATATATATATAGAGAGAGAGAGAGAGAGAGAGAGAGTAATGATCCATTTATAAATCACACAAATTCTGTTAGAAATATGACACCATCTATCAATACAAAAAAATTGGCACGTGACCAATAATAAACAAAAACAAATGATATCCAAAACGTAAATAACCCAAATAATTTTTTTGATCATTTTTTGTAAAATTTCTACATTGTAAATGAGGGGTACATACGGTTTAGGTTGGTTTGGTTTCACTACACACCCAGAACTGAAACTGGGGTTGATCAGTTCCACATTTTTGGAACTAGAATTGAATCAATTATGTGTAAAATCGAACCAATCTGAACCAACGATTCTCGATTAAAAAATGTATTAAAATAAATGCTTAAAACAACAAATATTTCTAAATATAACTTAAAAAAGATACTATAAGCAAACAATATAGATTTAACCCAAATTCCTAAAATCAAAATTAATTAAAAACCTTTAAATTAAAGAGCAAACAACATTTTACATATATAAAGGGTAAAAAAATATGTTAGGATAAAACCGATTTTAGTTTAGATTAGGTTCTTGTATCTATTTCAAATTGGATTAGTTTATGGTTCGATTCGGTTTGTATTGATGGTGGAACCATGAACCATATTCGAAAAAATCGATCCTGTAATTTTCGAACTGCAACCAAACCATCACGAAAAAAAAAACCCAACCTAAGGCACACATTTTGGTTCGATTTATCAATTTATTCGGTTCCATTGCACACCCCTATCGTATATAAGTGCATTGTTATGAGTGCAAATTAATCATAATTGAATAAATCCAAAAAGAAATACGAATGATGAAATAAATATGTCAATCACAATACAAGATGTACGTGGTTCGGCAAAATGCCTACATCCATAGAGAGGTTACTGTCTTTCTTATTAAGTGGTATCAAATTTCGATTTTTCATCCCATTGGATCCTGTGGCGAGGGTTACATTTAAAGTGATTGCTCAGTATATGAACAGCTCGTGTGGTATCCCTGAATATCTTATCGAGATTGTTGATAACCGTTTTGAGCTTATCCTAATATATTTGTTCACGTGATAAATGTTTTATCTTGTTTAACAAAGAAGTTAGGCCAAGCGAGCTTTATTTCCCTACTAGGCCTGTTTGGCCAATCTTGTAAATGGGCCTAATTACTTCAGTCCCAGTAATTGCCCCTAAAATCTCTGGTCTGAGATTTATTGGGAGAACATATTTTTTCTTCATGCAGGCCCAAGAGCCTTTGAATCTTGAATTTGAAAACCGGCATGGTTATCCTGTAAATAATTTATAAAGTGTTGAGGGTACGCTTGTTTGAGCAGCGAGATGAAACACCAAAAATCTACCTCGAGCTCTATGTCCCATGATTGCGCACAAGGATTTAAACTGGGTTGAAGATCTCCAAACCATTACTTTTGCATTTCGTGCCTCTTCTTGCCAACACTTTTAGAGGTTTCTTTATGCATAGAAAAAGTCTCAAGGATTCTTTACATTCTTCTACCTTTGTAAGTCTTCATCTCTACTCCTTTCATTCTTAGTTTGTCTTTTTCAGTTAGCAATAGTTTTTTTTCTTCCGTTAAGGGCTACTCTTCACGGTAAAAGTATAAAAGAGTTTAGGAGAATGTATTCAATTCCTTCCTATTGGTTGTTCCCCCATGCCCAAAGATGTTAGGGACATCGATGGGGGGCACTGGATTCATACCCTCGTTGTGGTTCAAGGGGGTTTAACATTTCCTCCAAATTCTCTTTTCTTGCCTTTTTTGAATATTTTACCCAATGTGTCACCAATACCTGACAGATAGTTAACAGGGTGGCTAGGATCAATGCACTTTAAGGGACCAATCCGGGGATCCCAGAAATTAAATACTGTTGCATTTGGTCGCACACCTCTGATGGTCTTCTCTACCTAGGGTTGTGTTTTTTTTCGAATTTCGATCCGATTTTTTTCTGATTTTAAAATAATTTTTATATTTTGATTTTTGATTTTTCGATTTCCTAATTTTTTGAAAAAAATCGGATCAGAAATCGATTTTTTTTTTCAAATTCAGAATTTTCAATTTTGGCCGATCCGAATTTTTGAAATTTTATCCAATCTGAATTTTTGAAATATGTTCAGATTTATTTTCCGATTAAAATTTCCTATTATTTTTCCGAAAATTAACCCTTTAAAAAAATGTGTATATATATTCATTTTTAGATCTTGATACAACTTACCAACCCTTAGATCTTGACACAACTTACCAACTCTTAGATTTTGTTTTGGAGCTAAAACAAAAAACCCTCACACCTTCTCTCACTTTAAGTTTCATGGTGAAATTTTCACCTAAAACAAGAAACCTCTCTTCTCTCTCTCACTCTTCACCCTCAACGAAAACCTCTATTCTCTCTCACTGTTCACCAAGAGACCCCTCTCCTCTTTTCAGATCTTGACACAACTAAACACTGTATAAATAATTTCTCTTCTCAGCTTATCCCTCTCATTTTACCTATTTTTTTCATAGCAACTTGAAAAAAATAATCGAATAATCTGAAAGTTTTGATATGTTTAATTAGCCTTCTAATCTGGACCTCGATATGTTTTTTTTCATATAAAACTATTTTTTCATGTTGTTAACAGATCTGAAAAAGAATACGTGTTGAGGTGTTCTGAACATGAAAAAAAATAAAAATACATTTTTTTAAACAAATCTGAACAAAATTTAGGCATTTTTTTTTCGATTTTGCCAAAAATTACGAAATCGAAGAAAAATAATTCTAAAAAAATCAGATTCGGCTTCGGCACGCCGATTTTTAGAAAATTTTCTGAACGCATGCTTTTTCGATTCGATCGAAACACAACCCTATCTCTACATAAAGGCGAGAAAAGCCAACATGATTTTGGTGTTGAACTTCCCTGATTTCAACAAGGGATACTGGGTTAAGGGTTTTATTGCTAGAAACTGGCAGCATTCGCCCCTTCTCGAGGGCGAGAAATACACAGGGCATTTATGTCCTTATTATGGGGAAGATCATATAGGTTGATACTTGATTTTTTCAATTGTCGACTTTCTGTTCCATTATCTTGCTCTGCTTGCTAATTTGTGCTCTCTATTATCCTCGTGCAACTCGTAATAAATACAAGGAGCCACCCCTCTAACTCATCAAAGTTGCTGACCTCCTGAAGGTTTGGGGGATGAAATATTATCTTCAAGAAGAAGAGCACCCTAGATCGTCGGCTCATCTGTTAGAGTACTCAAACACCACCACCAGCTTCACTGCTCGTCCGGTGGATGATGTCCCAAACCTTCCCCTCCTTGATGAGGAAAATTCCTCTTCCTTCGAGCCAATGGACGTTGAACCAATTCCCCAACAGGAAGAAGAGAAGATGGTTCCACCTAGGAGTAGGATTATGCTATATTTTTTCTGACAGGGCTAAGGCCCTAAAGAGGGTGGAGGGCGAGTCCCCCATAACTGGTGGCCCAAGGAGAAAGAGAGGAAAGAAAAAGAAAAGAAAAAGAGAAAGGAGGAGAAGAAAATAGAGGAAGAGAAGACAAAGAAGGCTATTGAGGCCCCGAATAAGGGTAGCATTCATTCCTCCCTCCCTAAAACTCCTGACGCCAATAGTGTGGCCTTCGACCCATTTCTTACCCTGTCTTGTTGAGAGGAATAGTGCCCACTGAAGATCGTGAGCGTTCGATGATACTGGGTCCTAACTATCTGTCTCTTCGGGCTTCTCAAACTCTTGCCTTGGTAAAAATTATCCATTTTTTCTTTCCATATCCTTTCAAGCTGTGGTATTATCTAACACTTCCTTATTTTCATTTTGAAGTTTGTGGCATAGTTTATCAGTATTCTGGATGGTTGCTTGACCAGTCCAAGAAGAATGAATAATTAGATGAGGGCCTTAGAAAGTCAGAGGAGGCCATGGTTAAGGCGAGAGAGGCGCATGAGAAGGATAACGAGATCATTGCCTTAGCTATGGCCTTCTTGAAGTCTGAGAACAACCTCCTAAAAGTGGAGAACTCTAAGTTGTCCAAGGAGGTAGAGAAGATCCTTGCCTTTAATGCTGCTAACTTCGACCAAGACTGGAATGAGGTGTATAATGACGCCAGAATCCAGATCGTCTACACTCATAAGGCGAGCTTCAAGAAAGGATGGGACAAAGCCTTGGAGGAAACTGGAGTCCCCTCCGAATCTGAGTTATTTGAGAGGCACCAGCCAGGTCTCCCTCCTACCGTCGATAAGGAGAATCCTTCCAGTTAATCTGTCGACTAGGCAAAAGAGGTGGAGGCCAAAGATAAGGAGGCAGTGACTAAAGGGAAAGAGTTAAGATAGAAGAGCATGTGAAAAATTCAAGCCTGTAGTTCTAGGGTTTTTTCTTCGTTTGTTCGCTTGATGTAATCTTTCTCTTTCTTTAAACTATAAAGGCCCTACCTATCCTTTGATTTTTTTTTAATGAAAATATCATTTTGATTGTGTCAATTATTGTATATTTCTGATAATCTACTTGCTTGCTTTGTTTTGCTGTTGTAGACCGATGCCGAGGAAATTCCTCCTCCTAGTAACTTGGATAATGTGCTTGGGCGAGATGCTAGCGTGCAGACTCGCCGATCATTTCTGACTATCTGTAAAGCTATAAAAATGAGGATTCGGGCGTATACGGACCAGTCCACCCTGGTCGTTAAACTAAAGGATGACCTTCAGGTCTTGGAAGATGTGGAAGCCTCCATGCAATAAGAAATAAATTGACTTAAAGTCCCACTTGGTAGATTCTAAGGATGTGGATAAGGTTGACACTCTTATCCAATCAGAAATTGATGACTTGAAAAAGAAACTCTTTGAGTCCAAAGAGCAAGTTCGATGGAGCAAAGCCATGGTGGTGGGTCTAAGTCGTGATAATAAGAAGCTCTGTTACCTATTTAGGATGTGTCCCCGAGCGACATGGCCAACAAGTTATGATGAGGGTTGGTAGGATACTCCCAACGAGGTTACAGGAGGCTCAAGATATCGTATACAAGCACGACTGGCTTAACTCCTTTAAGGTTGTTAAGGAACCTTAGGATTCTCAGTTTTGGTTTGTGTACCAGGTCGATTGTCCTGCTTATAGCCGACCACCATTTAGGCGTGATGAGACCTGAATTCTTTTAGATGTTATCCCTCTTCAGCTGGTCGAAAGCTACCAGGAAGGTCACGGCAATGATGATGAGTATAAGCCTAACCCTGACGATGGCCAGAGGAAGCAAATAGAATAATTTTTGGCTCACCGACTATAAAATGTTATAATTTTTTTTTGTTTCCTGTACTTTCTTGTTATGTGATTAGTATACTTTGTAATCGGGCGTTTCACCGACTGAATAATATTAATACCAACTGTTTTTTGCATTTTTTCACTCCAATATGCCTTTGCATGTGTTATTTCATCTTTCTTACCTTTTAGATCATATTGTCACACTCCCTTAAGCTTAAGAAAAACAATGGCAAAAATGCACCTGATTTTTGGGCAATCCATACGTTCAAGATTTTAATCGACCAAGAAAAGTTGATTTATTGCCTAGGGATCCCTCGTAGGGCTTTTTGTCTTGACTCATCAAGTCGCAAGGTCGCTTGTTTTGGTTATGATAGGGTCTTGTGGACTTTAGTTTTAATTGAAATGAGCAGATCTATTATTGTAATTAAATTAAAGTCTAATCATTCGCTTGGCATTTTTTAAAGATTAAACACCAACCGTGAGCTAGTTCTTAGGAAATAATGTAAATTACTGGATTACTTAAGGGATAGCAAATTATATGAAAGAAATGGCCTTTATTTATTCATAACTGAAACAAAATTGCGAGCAACATAAGTTTGAAATGGAAATTTGCATAAAATAATGCGTTGAGAGGTGAGAAGATTAAAAGTATAACTTCTTTAAGTTGGCCGCATTCCATGATCTTAGTATCTCCCTGACTTCCATTATTTCCAAGTGATAAGATCTTTACAGATAATCTCTGATTACTTTAAAGTGTCCCTCCCAAATAGGCCCAAGTTTACGGTTCGACGGTCTCATAGTACTGCCGAGGAATTTTCTTAAGACATAATTCCCTACTTGGAATTTCCTCGACTTGACCCCCTTGTTGTAGCGCATCATCATTTGTTGTTGGTAAGAGGCTAGATTGATCATGACTTGCTCTCTTCGTTCATCGCCCAGGTTGAGTTCAGCGTAAAGGGCATCTTCATTTAGTCCTTGGTAGACCACCTTCATTCTCATAGTTAGGAGACCAGCTTCAAGCGGTATAATAACTTTCATCAAATAGGTAAGTGCAAAAGGAGTTTCCCTAGTTGGGCTACTAGGCGTAGTTTGATATTCCTATAGAACATGAGGAACTTCATCCACCTAAGCACCTTTTCCTATTTCCAACCTCTTTTTAAGGCCATCGAGCATCATCTTATTAGAAGCTACTTCTTAACTGTTACTTTGAGGGTACGGCACCGAACTGAAGTGGTGCCTGATTCCATGCTCGTTATAAAAAAATTTAGAATAAACCACTCTAGAAATGAGTTCCATTATCAGTTATGACTGTTCGCGGTACCCCAAATAGTGTTATAATGTTTCTCCACATGAATCTTATCATGTCGGCATCTATGATATTGGCCAGTGGTTCTGCCTCTACCCACTTGGTGAAATAGTCTGTACTGACCAGCAAGTACTTATGATTTCTTGGTGTGGTAGGTAGTGGTCCCACTATGTCCAATCCCCATTATGCAAATCGACATGGGTTGGTCAACGGCTTCAGATCGTTAGTTGGCTAATGAACCAAGGGAGAGAATTTCTAGCACTTATCACATTTTCACACATAAATGGTTGCATCTTTCTACATGTAAGGCCACCAATAGCCCTCTTAATTTCTCAAAATTTTAAGGACCTTCCTTCTCCATGAATTCCATATATTTCCTCATGGAGGTCATAGATAACTTTCTTGACGTCCTTCGAGTGCACGCACTACAAGTAGGGGCCTTTGAAGGATCGTTTGTATAACTTGTTGCCAAGATCTAAGTAAAATCGAGCGACCTTAACTATGATATGATGAGCTAACTTCTTATTGGTAGGCAGTGTATTATTCTATAAATACGCAATGATGTTATCCATCTAATTAGAGCCTTTATCTACACAGAGGACGCGCTCGGGAGCCGTTGTCTTGTCGATAGAAGGTTTGGTGATGAATTCCACTTTGATAGTTCTCCTGAGATATGAGTCTACTGCTAAGATTAGAGAAACTAAGGCATCTGGGTGACTGTTGTGCCTCGGAGGCAACTGTTGAACGTGGACTTCCTCGAATTTCATAATCAGCTCACGTATAACTACGAGATAGGTTGTCATCCTATCATCTTTGGCGCTGAAATCCCCACTGACTTGGTTAGACACTAATTTGGAGCTATAGTAAACGTTAATTCTCTTTTCCCCAAGCAATTATGCCTTGTGAAGTTCAGCTATGAGCGCCTCGTACTCAGTCTTATTATTAGAGGCTTCAAGCCCCAGTCTTATCCCTTGATCGATCATGGCATTCTATGAAGTCACAAAGATAATTCCTACACCTTCTCCCTTTGAGTTGGAGGCACCATCAATATACAGCATCCAGCTCTCGCCTTAATCCTATTCATGAAACTTCGGTTGATTGGTCAGCTTCAGGTCGGTAGGGCCTTCTCCAGTAAATTTTGCGATGAAGTCGGCTAAGACCCGTCCTTTGATTTCAATACTTGGTTAGAAAGAATATCAAATATCTAAACTTAATCGACCACTTTGACATTTGTTTAGAGAGGTCAGCCTTAAGAAAGACGACTTTAAAACGAAAGGAAGTGATCACGGTAATTGAATGGGATTAAAAGTAGTGCTTTAGCTTGCATAAAGTGATCACTAATGCATAAACTAATTTCTCAAGGGTCAAGTAGCGCTGCTCAGTATCTAGGAGCGTCTTGCTGGCAGAATAAATAGGGGACTCATTATCTTCCTTCTCATAAACTAAGGCCGAGCTAATTGTATCGTTGGATACTACGAGATAAAGGTAAAGAGAATCCCCATGATTGGGGATTGCTAAAAATATAGGTTTGATGAAGTAAGATTTGATCTCCTCCAGAGCCATGGAGCACTCGTCATTCTAAGTAAGGCCTTTTTCCTTTTTGATCAGTTGGAAGAACGGTCAGCAGCGCTCAAACGACTTTGAGATGAAGCGGTTGAGTGCTGCGAGCATTTTGTTAAGCTTTTGGACTTCACGTAATGACTTTTGCAGGTGTACCCTACTGATTGCTTATATCTTATTCGAGTTAGCCTTAATCCCCCATTTGCTAACCAGTTAACTCAAAAATTTACCTGACTTGACCCCAAATGAACACTTACTGGTGTCAAGTTTCATTCGATAGTGCCTAAGGAGCCTAATGGCGTTGGCCAAATCTTGGAGATGGTCGCTCTTATTTTTTCTCTTGACGAGCATGTCGTCAATATACACCTCCATGGTCTCCCTTATTTGGCACGGGAACATCTCGGTAACTAACCTCTGATACATGGCTTCTGCATTCTTGAGGCCGAACGACACGACTTTATAGTAGTACTGACCAACTGGTATGATGAATGAGGTTTTGTCCTGTTTGGGACCGAACAACGGGATCTGATGGTATCCAGAGTAAGCGTTCAAGACGCTCATTTATTCATGAGTTGCTGTAGCGTTAACCAAGTGATCAATATTTTGTAAGGGGAAACTATCCATGGGATAGTCTCTATTGAGGTCGATGAAGTCTATGCAGACTCTCTAGTCTCTGCTACTTATATGGACTACGATCGAATTCGAAAGCCACTTTGGGAATTAAACTTCTCCAATTGACCCTACCTTCAAAAGTTTCCATACTTTATTTTCTACGTCCTTTACCTTTTCAGGGGTTATTCGACGAGATTTTTGTGCAATTGGATTGAATGTTGGATCCATGTGGATCCGATTTTAGGCAATTAAGAGATCTATTATCGGCATATCGTATAGTTCCCATGCAAATACATCCAAGCTATGTTTCAAGAAGGCGATGAATTCCTTTTTTTCAATGTCGGTCATACTTGTTCCAATCAAAAACTTTCTCTCCGGTTTGGTTGTATCTAAGATGACCTTTTCCAGATCTTCAATGACCCTATTAGTGGGGTGGATCCTGGTATTTTCCACCCCAATTCGGCCATATTGTAGTTACTATTTAGATGGAGTAGTCCTATTCTGGGTTGCTTCCAAAATAATTTCTTTCTCTTTTTTTTACCTAGGCCTAATGGCAACGATATAACTTTTCCGAGCAACTACTTGATCGCCTCTAATCTCCATTATGCCTTTGTCACTGATGCACTTGAGCTTCTGGTGGTAGGTGGAATGAACTGCCCTCATAGTGTTAAGCCATCCTCGATAAAAAATAGCTTAGTATGGAGAATCGATATCATACACTAAACACTCGATAAACTTTGAAATATTTCTTGCCCTCACTAGCAGGACCACCTTCCCTAGCGACATTGTCATCTAGCCTACAAAGCCGATCAAAGGAACAGTTATTTCCTAGAGGTTGGACATTTTCATCTTGAGCTTGTGTAAAATTTTTAGGTACGTTACCTCTGAAGAGGTCCCTTGATCTACTAGAAATTTGTCCACGTCCGAGTTGGAAATTCGAATAGTGATTACTAGTGCATCATGGTGTGGGTTTTTTACCCCAACCAAGTCATCCTTGAAGATAATGTACTTATTATAGTCGATATCCTCTAGTCATCGATGTTTGCCAGCCTGGCTTTTGGAGGGATCAATCTGAAAAGCTTCCATCATAGCTATAACATTCTTGAGATCTATATGAATAATATTCCCTTGGATTTACTTGAGGTCGAATGCCCCACGTATAATGGCAAACTCGTGCCCCATGTTTTCGTCCCGGACGTTGTTTGGATTCTGGTCGCCATCGGTTGTAACCTAATTTCACTTCTTCTCAATGAACTCATTGAAGTGCCCTGCTTAGGCCAACTACTCCAGATGGGCCTTGAGTGCCCTACGGTTTTCAGTCTTATGGCCTCCTTCCTTGTGGAATGCGTATCGCAGCATGTTGTTTCTTTTGGTAGGATCGTCTCCCATCTTTTTGGGCTACTTGACAAATTGCTAATCTTTAATTTTTACTAAAATCTTATAGATCGAGTCCTTAAAAACCGTGTTAACTGCCTTAGAGGAATTAACCTTGCCCTCATTCTTGGGACCGTTCTTCTTTTTATTCCCCTTCTTAGGGTTATTCTCTTTTTCACCCCCTATGTTAGCCTTGGCGCGACCAGCCTCGGATTGACTGCAATGGACCACATCCTCTACCTTGGCGTATTTCTCAATTTATGACATGAGATCATCGATTGTATCAACTTCCTTTTTAGTAAGGGAATCATACAACATGGATATATGGGGTAAGCCTATTTTGAAGGATGTTATGGAGACCTTCTCTGAACAGTCCTCCACTTCATTGAAAACTTCCCAAGAGCGCTTAGCGTACTCGCATAGAGACTTCTCTGACTTCTTCCTCATCGTAAGGAGTGAATCCATTCTCTTGGGCTGAGCACTGATGATAATGAACCAGGTCGTAAAGGATTCAGCGAGCATCTTGAATCTCTTTATGAACTTGTGAGGCAATCTTTCAAACCATTTCTGGGTGACGTCACCCATACTAGAGGGGAAAATACGATATATGAGCAAGTTTTTATGACTCTAAACAGTCATGGCCTACCTGTATTGCCTAACATGGTCGATGAGATCAATCTTACCATCGTAGATCTTGAATCGTGGGGTTATAAATTTCTTTGGGACTCCTCTTATTCGATGGCCCTGGAAAAATGAGACTTCACCTGAGTGATGAGAGCTCTCCTTAACAACTTCTTTGTGGATCTCTCCCCTTGATTGGTAGGGTGTTGGTCTATCATCTTTCGAACCAGACTTCTGTGACAACCCGCCTAATAAGATACCGGGCGATCACTCCAATATTAAATTAAAACAGGAGTCTCATATGGATCATTCTTAGCATCACTGTCGAAAACCATTTTATTACTAATAACCTATTAGGTCGGTGTCAAAATTTTAACTTAACTACTCTTTTTTTTTAACAACAATGAATAAAAACATCCACACAGTTTTTGCGTAAATGAAATTGAAATGAAATAAAATAACCGAACACTCGGTCAAAATATACAACCATATCGAATGATGTGCTCAAAGGATAAATAAATACAGTTGAACCATTGGCCTGAATGTTTATACAATACCTCCTATCTAGAATACAAGGAGAGAAGCGTCTACCGAGAACCTGCAAGCATCCACACCTGCTGCAGCAGACGTCTGACTCGAAAGAAGTGTCATCCAGGCGTCCCTGTGTCTGAACACCTATATAATATATATATATATATATAGCAAGAAAGGAAAAGTAGATAAACGGGTCCGAGCCCGAGTTGTGAAAATATTTAACAAGTGCATAAATACTTTATTTTTGAAAATATGTTTTATCTCATATTTAAATTGGTATCGCACTCCCATGAGATACCCCTCACCTCTCCACTAATAGTGCACTCCTAGTGCATCCCTCTAAATATCCTAGCCAAGTTATCCTGCTAGACTAGTCTATCACCCAACCCACTATCAACCCTAGATAGTCCAAGCAATGTACTAAGGGCTAAACTTCACCCCGGTCCCAACGTTATGCCATGTTCGTGCGTGGGGTGTCTCGCAAAGCGAAATCCAAACAAGGAACCCCCCCCCCCCCTCGATACACTACTACGCGGCACGGTCGATGGTCGAGATCCGTCAGTCCCTCAGTACAGCAAGATATATATAAATATACATCATATAATAATTATCAATATAAGAGCACTAAGGATAAAACTTATCCCCAGTCCCAACACATTGCCATATTCGTGCGTGGGGTCTCTCGCAAAGCGAAATCCAAACAAGGAACCCACCCGATACACTACTACGCGGCAAGGTCGATCGTTGGGATCCATTAGACCCTCGGTACTCGATTCATCCATATATATTCATTTTACCATAAACATCCGGATCTATCTCCCAGATTGAGAATTCATATATCAAGTATTTATCAATACTTTTCATTTTCTCAAAACTTCCCATTTCCCTTTTTATACTCGGGAAATGTAAATATAAAAGCCAATTCATTATCATGTATTGCTTTAACCAATCATACACTTTTTAAAAGCCAGTTTTATTATCATAAAAATGCTTTTTCGTTTTATATCATCTGATTTCCCTTTTTACACTCAGGAAATGTACCCAAATCCATTTTCATCCCATTTCCCTTTTTATACTCAGGAAATGTAAATATAAAGCCAATTTATTATCATAAATTGCTTTAATAAAACTAAGACCGCCCCTCCGGGTTTCCCCACTGGACGCTCCCCTAAATGGCTATCATCTTCCAGGGCCTATCTATACAAGACAACCTCGGAACCTACCAACGTCGGGAAGCGTCCATATGCCTGCGGGATAGTCATGACCACACCTAGAATCACCTAACCAGCGCAGTACAAATAATCGCCCATATGGCCTATAAGACTATAGCCACCCTGCATTCATTAGCCAGGGGATATCACCATAACGCACGCAACTTCCCTTATGATAGCGATTTAGGGAGGTGTGTAACCATAATTTTATTAATTATGAAAATCATTTACCTTTTTCCCATTTTTAAAATATTCATATATATATTTTCAAAATCATTTATCTCAAATTTACGTATATATACTTTAATCACATAGTCTATACATATACCATATATTCCTCCTAGAATATATAAATGGCCATATTTGCCAATCTCATCTAGCGATGACCAATAATCCCAAAGATTCTCTCAAAGAATCATAATCATGCATTCATATATGCATGATACTAAACCCAAAGTATATTCTTACTTTAATAAGTAATATATACCAAAATCCCATCTACGGATTTATTAGATATCTCCAATTATACTGTTTCTCACTACGCGAATATATACCTATATTCCCAAATCAAAATTTATCTCCCCAAACTCTTAAGGGAAGAAAACTGGCAATTCTGACCACAGCGAATCGATTCGCCCAAATTGCGAATCGATTCGGGTGGGCGAATCGATTCGGCCCCCAATCCGAATCGATTCGGAAAGTGTTTTGCAAATAGGTCCTTAATGGTGAATCGATTCGGTCTATATCCGAATCGATTCGGCCCACTGCAGAAATCCAGATCCCCTTAGGCGAATCGATTCGGCCTAGACCCAAATCGATTCGGCCTGTTCGAGGGGCACTGTTTGGGCAATTTTTCAATCTCCAAAATACCCAAAATTCAATCCAAATTCATTTTCATGGTTTCTAATTTACACCAAAAATCATCCCAAACATCTACACAATTAATTCTAGCCTTTATTTTTCCAATTTTCGATTTGATTTCCGAGTTGGTAATTTCAACCCGGAACTGCCATCTTGTAAAAATCATATCAAATCGTAGAAAAATAAGAAAAATACGCAGTCAGCACCCACGCGACCGTATAGAAAATATCTACAACTTTTGTGTTTTGGCCAAGAGCTAAATCATTTATATTCCTAGCCTAAACAGCTCCACAAACTAAGGTTTTACTATTCATTATCTTCCCTAAAATCTCAAACTCTATTTTCTCCATTTTTGTTGTTTCTAACCTCATCCAACAACTCAACAAACATCTAATCTATGTTTTACAACTAACACATCAATTATTTTGGGGTATTAAACCATTTCCCTTAGTTTTAAACCCTAAAACCATAAAAACCCCAACTTATCATTTAAACCCATTTCAATCCATTTCTTCACTTCATTTACATGGTTTTATCACTAAAAATCATTAAGAGTTTACATTACATCAATATGTAAACTCATATCTAAGTTTTTTCAAATTTTATTTTAGGGTTCTACCAACTATGATATGAAATAAATGCATAATTGAAATAAAGCAAGTAAACACTTGCCTGGAGGATGAAATTCGACGACCACGAGCCGAATCCCGCGGAGTTTGGACGGAGTTTCCATTTCTCCTCCTCTTTCTTCTTCCTCTATCTCTTCTCTCTCTTTTCTTTCTCTTATCTTATCTTTTCTCCTACTCCCTCTCTTTATAAAGAAAGAAAAAGGGTTTAACCCTTAAAAACCCAAAAACGACTCGTTTACTCAATTACGAGCCCGTTTAGCTCTAAAATTCTCCGAAACTCAATTTTGACAATCGGACACTCTTTTCCGACTATCTCGGACATTTCGAGACTCATGGCCCAGTCGAAATTCCCATCCGAGGTACTTGACCGCAAATCACTATTCTAACCCAAAATAACTTTATGCGGGTTTTCTAATTTAAAATCTGACCTTTTTGTCAAATTTCTCCACGGCGACATAGAATTAAATTATTGCGACCTATATAGTCCCAAAAGTAATTACAACATCCATGGAAAATCATCAAATCCTCGAAAATCCCGAAAATCACTATTTCGAGAAATTCTCCAAATCTCCAATTTATATTTAATTATGGGATTTAATTGTCTCCAAAAAGGCGGGTTGTTACAACTTCGTATGTCATCCCTATGGCACCTATACTTCCATGATCTAAACGTTCTTGGTTATGCCTGGTGCTCCTTCCTTAGTTGCGAGTCTTTATCGCCTGAGGGGTAAGAGCCCGTGGTCGCTGCTTTCGATTATGACGTTCTTTCGCCATCTCTTATAGTCATCGTTGAAGGCGAGTATTCTCTTTGACTTGAAGGTGAGTTTCCTCCTCATACTGTTGGAGCATTTCCTCGTAAGCGTCAACTAGACGTGATATCTGGGTAGACCTGGGTGGCTGTTGACTCTCCTCAGAAGGCTGTCGCTCTGGGCGAAACCTTGGATTCTCCTGGCGGAGTTCAAAACTGACTCTCAAGGGGATTAGATCAGCTTGTACATCCCCAGGTTGTTGTGCACTATGATGAGCATTGCCTGGTTATTGAGACATCGTGGATCCTTATAAAATTACTTTCGTGGAAGAGAAAATTATTTTTCACAGACGATGCCAATTGTGAGTGAAAATTAATCACAATTAAATAGATCTAGAAAGCAATATGAATGATGAAACAAAGATGTCAATCACAATACAAGATGTATGTGGTTTGGCAAATTGCCCACATCTACGAAGATGTTATTGTCTTTCTTATTAAGTGCTCTCAAGTTTCGATTTTTCATCCCCTTGGACCCTGGGGCGAGGGTTACATTTATAGTGATTGCTCAGTGTTTGAGTTGTACAAGAAACTCCATTAACTTATGATTAGCTCATGTGGTATCCCTGAATATCTTGCCGAGATTGTTGGTAACCATTTAGAGCTTATCCCAATATATTTGTCCACATGATAAATATGTTATCTTGTTTAACAAAGAAGTTCGGTCGGGCGAGCTTTATTTCCTTGCTGGGCCTGTTGGCCAATCTTGTAAATGGGCCTAATTACTTCAGTGCCCATAGTTTTTTTAACCTCTTTTCTCATTTTATAATATAATTTGTCTAAAAACTAAAAAGTGTAACCCCCACGATGACATTGTCCATCAAGAATACTCCTAAGACCATGTTTCCATTAGTAGGGGGTTATACGTACGGGGCTCTACAACACGTATAATATTTAAGTCACAGACTCGTATATCGATGAAGAATCATATCCACCACTACAAGAAAAAATTCTCTTTATGACGATTTAAAAAAGTTAACTTGTGACATTTATTAAGAAAACATCATGAAAAGTATAGTATAAATACTATTTTGATAGATTTATAAAACAACGTCATTATATGATACCTGTTATGACATTTTTTAATCATAAATCTTTTCTTTCCCCCCCCCCCTTTTTTTATGCGGGCCTTCATCCCCAATCCAAAATTTTCATCGACTTGCCCCGAACGAAAACCCTCCCCCTCCCCCCCCTCCCCCCTCACCCCTCTCATTGCCAAAAGAACGGATATTGAAACCAGGTGGAAACTCACCCTGGCTACAAATCCACTGCCTGGTCCAGCACTCGATAGTTTCTCTCACCGCTTCTCCCTCCACTCATGTATGCTTATCACTAAACCTTCATAAGGTTTGACCCTTTTTCTAAAATAGTCAATCATAATCCCCTTACTATGTGTTGAATTCATGTGGGGTTATCGTGTTTTCTAAAAAATTATCATCCTTAGTTCTTTGGTGTACTGTGTTCATTTGATTTATGGGTTCTGGTGGAAGTGTTTTAGAATTTCAAATTTACCCTGTCAATTTTAATTCATGAATAAGGATTAGAAGTTTCCTTTATATTTTGTGTTGTTCAAATTGGAAATTGTTCGGTTAATGAAATTTTGGCTAGAAATTTTATTGCTATTAAAATACTATTGAAATTCTCATTTTATGGGGGGGAGGGTGGGGGTGGGGTGGGGGGGAATCATATTGAAGTTTTTTGGTTAAATCAACCACAAAAATCCTGAATTTGTACGTATTCAAATGAATATAATAATACAGTTTCAAATAATGTTTTGAAATTTTTTGGGGAGTGTTTCTCGAATTTTAATTATTCTCGATTGATTAATTTGGCCAGATATTTGGACATAGACGGATCTCCATGTGGAGTATATATGCAGTGCGACTGAGTTTGTGGTTTAACTCAACATCGACATTTATTTGTTGACTTATAATAATTTGAATATCTGAAACTTATTAGTAATCGTCATTGGGGGATATTCGTACCCAGAATAAGTATAACAATGGAAGTGACTATAAATATTAAGTGTTCATAAATGATTTTTTAAACTCCAAAAAATCTAAAAGTATATTTTAATTTTCTTTGCATGCATGTTACAGACATATAAACACCTAATAACTCGAGTGTACACAATTTATTGAAGACATGTTTGGATATGAGTGATATTATGAAGTAATCATATCAAGTCAATAAACTTCCCAAGCATACTCAGTGTTTATTCCATTCGTAGTGCATAAATTTAATGTTCAATACCATTTTAACTAATATGGGTCTAATCTTTATTTAAATGGAATGCTTTAGGATTGTTCTAAAAAAGGACAATCCCTTGGATTTTCACTCGCTTCAAGAAAAAAAGACAAAAGTAAAAATAAGGGAGAATACTTGAAATGCATTTGTATTGATTTTAATTTCCCATCACAAGGCCAATGACCATGAATGCTAAAGTTTGATGATATTTTGGATTCGTTTCACAAAATGGAATGCAGTTTGTAGTGGGTAACATGCCATTGTTGTAGAAAGCATTCTCATCATTTTTGGGGAACGAAGATCAAACACGATATACGTGTCAAGACATTGATCTGTACATCCCACTACAATTTTCTCCATCTATGACAAATATGAATGTCATTAATCTTTATCATTCATGGTATTTGGCCTTCTGATGGGAAAAGGAAAGTCAATTGGACATTACTGGGTCTAATCCTTTGCAATTGCAACATTTATAAGTATTCTCTCTTATTTGCGTTCTTTTTTGTACTAAGTAAAAATACAAGGGTTTATATTTTCACATAACGGTACTAAAACATTCAATCTAAATGAGTATTGACCCAATTTTAGTAAGGAGGGAACGAACATCAATTTTTGACATTACGAATTGTAATTATACGGGTTATGTTTGGAGAATTTATTGTTTTGATATGATTACTTCAACACCACACAAGTTTAATATAATGTGTACAGTGGAGCTTGCAACTATATATATGTGTGTGTGTTTGTAACATGCATGAAAATTAATAAATATTTTTGGATTTTTATGAACATAAAAAAATTATTCATCAACATATATGAGTTACAACCACTTACATCGTTATACTTGCTTAATGTATGAATCTTTCCCAATTAGAGTTAATATCAAGTTCCAAATATTGAGAGTGCCATAAGTCAATAATTAAATGTGGGTGTTGAGTTAAATGAAAACTTATGAATATCAGTTTATGTATTGATCAGTTGGCGAATGACTACAAGGTAGTGGGGTTGGTACAATTATATTATGTAGATAATGGTTCATTTGATTATGAAGTGAAGCATAGTTGTTAAAGGCACGCCTAGGCTCCAGGCTCACCTAGCTCAGCATCAGTACCTTGCCTCACTCAAGCAAGACTCCTTCAATAAGGCGCACGCCTTGTGCACCTAGCCTCCAAGCTCAAGGTACAGTTCAGGCGCGCCTCATTAAAAAAAAATTATAACACCCCCAATACAAGAATGGACCAATTAATATGCTTATTTTACACATTTTCCAATAAAATATGGAATATTAGACAATTCTCCAACCCAAAACTAATCAAAATAAGTCGTTGATTCGTATTGAAACTTTATCTCTCTCACCAGTTCATACTTAGTCAAGAAACAAACAAATTTAAGCTCCAAGAGTGTTGCATTATAGAACAATTTATATGTTGATTTTGATTTTTCTTTTCACGCATTGGAGTATCTATTTTTCATATATATATTTTTAACTTGTTGATTGTTGGATAATTAAATTGTTAAATAAATCTGATAATTAAAAAAAATTCTTTTGTTGATTGTTGGATAATTAAATTGTTAAATAAATCTGATAGTTAAAAATATATTTTTCTTATGGTGGTATAAGCTCTATATTCTATCGAAGTGTCTTTTCATAACAGTGTATAATAGTAATATATGCTATATTTTCAAAGTTTAGATCATAAATGATCTTATTATCATAAATATACAACTTTTCAAGATTTTATAGACTTTGCACCTCACTTTAATCAGGTGCACGCCTCGCTTTGTGCCTTGCTCCTACGCTCCATAATGACCTTGGTGTAATAACCCGTCTAATTAAATATCGGGTGATCAGTCCTTCATTTAATTAAATCAGAATATTCAGTTGGTTCATTCTCAGCATCACTGTCGAAAACAATTTCTTTATTAATCACCTAATAGTTAATTAAGTTAAGTGTCAAAAACTTTTTCCATTTTTGATTAAATTAAAACCACTCCACAACACGGAATAATAATATGCAACAACACATCACAACTGAATTAACTATAACAAGAATAAATGTGATTGAAATAACTCTCCACTTAAATTATAACTTCTACACTAAATAAAACTGATGTCCACAATGCTTACATAAATAATTACAACCTCTAAGATCCTTAGTGACATACCCTAAATGAAGTAGACGCTACAGATGAGTGAATCAACAAAAAGGAAGCGTCTAAACAAAATCCACATCTCTTCTAGTAGATATAATCCATTGGAACATCCATAATCTATGTTGGTCATCCCTGCTACTGGATACCTGATGAACAAGATGTAGTAGAGAAGAGAATATGCAAGGAAATGGGTCAGAGCCCGATTGTAAAAGATTTTAAAAATAACAAGTGCTTAACAATTACAAATAAGCATTTATTATATACATGTTAGTTTCTCGGGCTCTCTTCTAAGAATTCTCACCTCTCATCTAGAGTGCACCGCTATCGTATCTTATTATCTTCCTAGTTATGGTTCCCTCCTAACTAGTTTCCACAACATAATTCTAACCCATATCATAAACTCGTATGTCCCATACCATACGTAATATAATTATTCATATTCATTTCTCTTCTATATGAACTAGTCTTGTTACAACCTTGGAATTAAGTGTCCACTTACTTAATTCAATTCAGATTTCATTATTTACTTCTATCTACAACATTACACACTAGATTAAATCATAGTTTATATTTTTAATCTACAATTTTGAATAGAAGATTACATCTCTATATCAACAATATCACACAGTAGATTACATCACAGTTTAGATATATAATATCACACTAATTATATATATACTAATACGGCACCTCCCCTGTCATAGCTGCGGTGCATGCATACTCTGCTATCATGTACTGATACATAATGTCATTGTATAGAGGACTATTGATTCGGTCTCTGTCATGAATCATATCATAACACAAATATATTGGAGGCGAGCATACTCCCCAGTCAAATGGATCACGCACATACCGACGCTCCCATTCAACCGTCGAAACTATCATTACACCGATAGCACGTGTCCAAGGTCCTATGTGTGACACCCCGACTAATTAAATACCGGGTAGCTACTCCTTTATTCAAATTAATACAAAACGTCAAGTTGGTTCAGTTCATAGCATCACTGTCGAAAACATTTTTAACAATTACTAGCCACCTAATATTTAAAAAGTGAGTTGTCAATTTTAATTAAATTAGATTAACATACAACCAAATTAAATTATGAAATACTAATACCACAACCACATCATAGTCACAATAGGGTAACAATGTAATAGACAGAATCTGGAGGAATACACCTCTGAATAATCCGGATACTGAATACAACCAAATACAAAATCTGAATTACTAATTAATTAAATCCAAAACTGAAATAGAACTGAGTAAATAACATGTCTCTAAAAGAAAAGGGGCAACATGCCCTAAAGATGAACAATTTTGAAATAGAGTCAAGCAAAAAGTGGAGGCGTCTACTATTGAGGTCCTATAACTTCCACAGCAGCTACAACACGTCACTAGAATGGGACTTCTAAGCTTGGTGCCCTTGTGGCTGGGCACCTAAAAGGTTTTTACAAGAAAAATAGATTTGAAAGCAAACGGGTCAGAGCCCAATTGTGAAAACAGTTTAAAATATAGCAAGTGTTTAATATCATTAAACAGTGAATATAAAATACATGATAGTGTGTGCACTCACATGAGTTCCTCACCTCTCAATTAATTTTGCACGCCTATCGTACCCGTACCCGTTCTAGTTATTCAACTATCTAACTAGTCCAATCCGTAACCTGACTTGACTTTACAATTCAAAGTTCAATTCCCGACATCTTAATATAAACTGAGAGTCTTACTTTTATTACTCAAAATTAGTTATAAGAATTACTAAGAATTTTCCATTTTTAACTCTACTAAAAATGTCACAATAATTCACAATCATACTTTAATAAAAGTCCATTTCAATTACTAGTATATTAATCTCATCATAAATATACAATAAGGGCACCCCTAGGCTAAGCTGCGGTGCACACATACTCTATTATCGAACCCCTGCACATCACGTACATGAGGACCACATATTCCGAATCTCTCAGGAACCGTTTCAATAAGCAACAATCACACATAATGGAGGCGAATATAGCTCACATACCCATGGGTCACGCACATACCTACGCTCCCATGGTCATCTGACTTATTAACTCACCAATAAGTCATTCTCTGACCTATGTCCTTGAGGTACCAATCTAAATCCCCCCGTAGGCACACAAAGATTAGTTGGCCCTAATCGAAAGCCGACCTCCCGTGATAGCAAGTATGGTAGGTATGTTATACACATATAAGTCCATATACTAAGCATTCACACATCTTAGATATCTTATATTATTAATAGAGGTATATTTTCCATTCCTATACCGTCAATAGATGTTATATATTTACAAGTCCCTGGATAATATACAATATAGATCGCCAACACTTCTCACGTCGCAACTTTCGGTACTTACAATCTAACCCATAGAAGTCACCAAGACTTTATAAAATTTCAATTTTTAATCCTCAACGTGCTCCAATCTCACAAATATACCCACTAATAAACCAGAGAAGAATAACACTCAATTAAATAAGCCCACAGAAAGTTCAAACTAAAATCGGCCGAAAAAGACCATTATGTAAACTCGTTAGAAGTCACTGAAATCTCGTTCGAACGAGGTCGTTCGAAGGAGTTCGTTCGAACGAAAGGCTTCGAATGAACTACTAACTTTTTATAAAGGCTACTGGAATCTGGTTACAAGTTCGTTGTAACGAGGTCGTTCAAACGACCTGGGTTGGCCTTCTAACGAAAATTCCGAGAATGCCCAGAATTTTTCCCAACTTCGTTTTTCCTTATTTTTCTTTCTCCAAATCCATCCTAAGTTCATACCAATTAAGTTTTAACGTTTTTAGACATCTCTAAGTCACCCTAGGTCACTTCTTAACATATTTTTGGGGTTAAATCTTACTAATCCACATGCACTAACCATAAATTCCCAAATCTTGCCCCAAACCCTATGAACATGAACCCAGAATTTAATTGAATACAAAGACTCCTTATCAATCCGTTTTCAAGTCATCAAAAGTTATATTTTTGGGTATTGAATTTGTCCCTAACCATTCTACATGCAATTCCTATCCAAAATCATGAGTTCCATAACAATCCCATTGGGTTTTCATCAAAACTTTCAAGGCATATAAAGTTTCTACACTAAACATGGAGGAAATATTCATTGAAATTAATAACATCAAATCACTTTCCTTAGGTTTTTTCTTCAGATTTGTTGTCGGTGATTATAGGTTGATTCTCTCATCTTTCTTATCACAAATCCTTTCAGAATGGTGGTAATGGTTGATGGTTTTGGTTTGGACCTCTTGTAACCTCTCTCCAACTTCTCTCAAAACCCCCGTAGCCCACTCTCTTGTCTTTTGCTGATAATGGCCTTAGTGGACTCTCTAATAATATATAATTAAACTCTAAAATTCGTGGGTTTTAATTCCTTAATTTTTAAAATCACCAAAATACCCTTTCTGGGTTGCCGGTTTGGCCTAAAAATGCCTCGGGACCCAAACTAAACTCCCGGCTAGTGTTTTTTGACTATTTAGACCCTTCCGGGTACATTGACGCACTCAAAATGACCATTAGGTTGATAAAAAAAATTACTTTTTAATCTAATTAATTTCATTCCTAACGCGACTGACACGCGCGTCCCAACTTAATTTCTCAAATTGTCGTATTTCTGCCTCGCGACAATTTTAATATTTTCAATACTCATATATTACCATATATTCTCGGTAATATTTTATTCTAACATCATAATCAAATACCAACTCTCATCTCGCTAGTATTTACCTCCGGATTAATTTCCAAATAAATTCTCATTTAATTCAATTAATCCATTAAATAAAAATTAATAAAATTACGGGGAATTACATACTCCCCCCCAATAACAAAATTTTGTCCCGAAATTCGAAACTAAAGAATACCTGGTACAAAAAACTCTAGATAACGTTCGCGCATCTCATCCTCGAGCTCCCATGTGGACTCCTCGGTATTATGATGCCACCACTAAACACGTATTAATGGTACTATCTTCGACCTCAGTTTCTTCCCGCTGCGGTCCAGAATGGCAATAGGCCCCTCCTCGTAAGAACTATCGGGCTGTAGATCGATGTCCTCTAAAGCAATATGAGTATGGGTGATTAGGCATAAATTCTTCATATTTATCCCCTTAATTTCGGTATTTTTATGATCCCGTGCGGTGTAAATAGATTGGATTTGTCTCATATTTATGCTACTAATCCTTTTTGGAAAGTATTTCGTATTTTTCCTATCTCCTATGTGTTTTACAGATATTTCATGCAAGTTAGTGCCAAAGAGAACTCAAAATAGTGAAAGAAACCAAGAATCGGGGAGTTGAGGGGCATTTTTGTAATTTTTTAGCCTTAGTCCGGAGGTGGGGCCAACTGAAAAGTTTAAGATCTTTCAATTACAAGAACACTGGAAAAAACGGCACCTCAATCCGAGTTACGGTGAATAAGTTATGCCCATTTGAAGTTGAGAAGAAATTCAAGAAAAAAGCTGTCAGACCAAAACCGAACTGAAGCTGAGGAAAAAAACCGGTCCGCCCATTTGTCACGTACCAGATCCGTTACTAAATTAGTCACGCTCCAGATCCGTTACTAAATTGGTCACGCTTTCTAAGTGTGACAAATTGGCAAATACGGGATTTTTATTTTGTGCTTATCTTTTAGCCAAAAGAGTTTTATGTTTTGGGGACTCTTCTAAACGACCCTCAGCCTATATATTTAGTCATTAGGACTCTTTTTATTAAGATTTCATTCATGTAAAAGCTCCAGGAACATCTAGGAACATCAAGGGATTATATTGCTTCAAGATTTCATTGTTTCGGGTTTGTTTTTCACGTTTTAATTCAAGATTCTTGTTATTGTTATTGCATGCGTATTTTCCGTAGTTGATTCAATTCATTGGTGCGTTCATAATATATATTTACATGTTTAAATCTAGTTTCATCATGAATTCATACACATGCAACGTTATTATTTCATGCATTAGTCCATTTAACATGTTCGGCTAGGTTTTAAAGGTTGGGATGCATGAACCCAACCTGATGTGTTAGTGCATGTGTATAACGTCAATCCGATGAATTTAATGATTAATTTTGATCGTATCGCGTAATTTCATAATAATTGTGGATCTTTATATCTCGTTTGCCCCGGGGTACTCGTGATGATTTGGAGTACAATTTGAGTGTAATTACCGCGATACCGATTTACTCATCCTCAGATTAGGTATGACGCGGGCTTGAACCTCGTATACATAATGCTTGGGAGTAATAAATTCTGGGTTTGAATTAATCGGATAAATTTATGATTGACGTTGTCACTACACTACACTAGGGTTGGGGGATTGTATTCCCATCCTGTTTTCTCATCATTTAGGTCCAAAAAATTCAAATCTTCATTCCTCATTTAGATAATTTAGTAGTTGCATATTTCATCATAATTTCATAATTGCATTTAGTTTAATCAATCCCAAAAACCAAAAATCAATCTTTTCATTCCTTCTTAGAGTCATCGTTAGGATTCCTCCGTCTTATCCCGTCGTCACAACTTCGTTGTCCTTTTTCCCTGAGGATCGATACCCGACTTGTCGGATTATTACTTGAACGACAGGCTTGCACTTGAGCCTAGAGAGTACACACTTTAGAGACACATTCTGAGTCGTGTCAAGTTTTTGGCGCCGTTGCCGGGGAGTGTTTTGTTATAGATTATAATTGATTTACTATTTCGCAAGATATTTTTTTCTTTCTTTTAATTTTTTTTTGCAGTCTTGCACAATTGAGCGCCAAGAAACGTTGAATCCTTAGTCGCACACCTCTTTAAGTGGATTGTCCGTTTACAAACTATTCGGTAATCATGTCTTTTTATAGTGAGTTCGGTAATTATAATGGTTCATATGGGAATAGTTTTCAATCTTTTTATTTTCAAGAATCTCCGCCTCGACCTATTAAAATGGGTGAGTGGCTTTTAATTCATGAATATGAAAGGCTTGAAAATAAATATCGGGAAAAAAATCATTTTGGGGAGAAAGAGTTGGATGCATTATTCGAATCCAATGACGATTTTTCTTCTGAGGTTATAGAGCCAATGAATCCTACTTTGGAAGAAAGAATGCTTTTTCTAATCAAACAAGTACTCGATTTTCTTTCCACCCAAAGTGCAATGGATGTTGGTCTTGTTACGAAAATGATCTCACTTTGCGATGAGATACGTTCTAATTTGGAAAACAAAGAGGAGGTTGAGACTTGTGTGTCACCTCAAATTTTTGAAGAACATCTCATTGAAAGTGAGTCTTCCTCCCTTGAAATTCAATCTCCGAGTGATGATGAATCACTTGAGATTGAGTTTATTTCATCACCATTTTCGTTCACCGTTATTGAACCATTAGAAGTACCGCTAGATTCCTATGAGTCGGTTGAAAATTCTGAAACGCTTACACCTTTTATCGACAAAGACACTTTGCTAGAATTGTTTTCTAATATGGACTCTTCCTTTTTGTGTGCCCCTCTCCCCATACTACTTGAAAAAGATTCGGGAGGTGATTATATTTTTCTTGGATCTCAATTGTACTTGTCCCACCTAGCACCCAAACCCCCCATCATCCCGTTAAATTTTTTAATTGGTGATGGTTCATTTTTTCCATCTCACACATGCCTTCCGTTGTTCAAAAGGAATCCTTATTTTTCGGGAGGCATGCATCCCAGTGAGGGTACACCATTAATCCCTCAAAGTCATATTGTATTTTGGCTGGACCCTCAAATTTTTCGACTTCTAGTGTATAATTTATTAGAATTTGAAAATCGTAGGTTGTACAATAGTTAGCTTATTTTTTTTTTTTAATTTTTTTTTAGTAACGAGTTTTTGTTATTATTTTTGCTATGCTTGGTTCTAACATGTTTTCTAGATTCAATGGACTCGCATTCATCGAGGATCGCTCCAATTGGGTAATATCTTTATTTTCCTCTCTTTATATTGTGTTCTTGATTCGCATTGAGGACAATGCAACATTTAAGTTAGGGGGTGTGGGATATTCTTCCCATTTATTGTTTAGTTTCATTGATTTGATCATGTGTTCGTTCCAAGTATGTTTTTTTTAGAAAAAAAAAATCATAAAATTTTGAAACATCCAAAAATATTTTTGTTCAAAATAAATAAAAATTGGAATTCAAATTTTTCAAAAATATCATTAAAAGTCAAATTGGAGTCTCAAATTGTAAACATTCAACATACACAAAGCCGAAATTGACCAAATATGGAAATCGAGCGAAAATTGACGACTTAACGAATAAATGTGGAGATTAACAAACCCGGTGAGATTTGAGCCTATCACGTCTTGCGAGATTTTAAATCAATCCGAGTTAATTGTTAACTCAAAGTTCTTTTTAGTGCTTAATAAGTTGTCAATGATCTCAATCCTTTCATTTTGATCGGTTTTGAAAAACGTGTGCAATATTACCTTGAAAAACGTGCCAAATTAGTCTCTAAACTTAAATTCATCTCGAAACGCCAATGGTAACGCAATTGGCATTTTGGACAATGAAGTAGGCCCTCGTTTGTCACCCCAAAAATATTGGCCAGAAAAAGTAGCGAAAAATTACCCTTTGCAACCCAAATTGAGCCAAATAATTTTCCCTTTCGTTTGACAACCCGAAAAACCCAAAATAGCCCGGAATTGCGAAAAATGAAAAAAATTCAAAATTTAAGTTCGAAAAGTGCAACAAAAAGGGGCAAGAAAAAAAAAATAGAAGAATGCTCAACAGAAATAGCAAGAAAAAAAAATAATAGAAATGAAAAAAAAATAGAAAAAGAAGAAAAAAATGAGCAATAGCCCGGAAAATGCACAAATGGACATCACGAATGACTTTTCCAATTCCAACCTTCCATACCGCCTTTATTTTACCCAATGCAACCTTTAACCCGAAAAATTCCTAACAGAGTCCAAATTGCAAAAATTGACTACCGCGTGGAGAGCTAATACACCAAAAGATAATATAAGAGGTTAAATGCGCGAAATAGAGGCGATGTTCCCGTTTTTAAAATCGTAATCCGTTGATGAGATCCTTTCACTATAAAAATTTCCGTCTTTCTAATTGCATGCGTGAATTTGCTTCCATTACATTTACTCTTTATATCACGCATGCCTAGAGAATAGCCATAATCCGAGAGATTCGTTTGTGAGTGCATTCCGTGAGAAATTGAAATCAAAACGAATTTTCGGATAAGTAACGTAATGATCAATCGATGGAAATTAGCGGTTATATTTCTGGCTTCGCAAACACACACTACGGTTTGAGACTTGTAAATATGACTTGATGATGTATATTTTCTGGAAAGTTTGAATTACACATTTTTTGCATATTTTGAATTTTATTTGAGTCGAATTTTGTGGGTATATTCACTGCAAACCCTCACGAGACACAACTCGTCCTACTAGGGTAACCTAGGGGTTTAAAGGCTTGTTGCATACGCTAAATGCAATCGCTTGCCCGCGAAAGAGGTGCTCTATCCCAATGAAGTTTTTGAAGGGTCCTTAACTCATACTCTCGTTCTTTTACATTGCTCGGGACGCGCAAAGTTCTAAGTTAGAGGGGTTTGATTAGGCATAAATTCTTCATATTTATCCCCTTAATTTCGGTATTTTTATGATCCCGTGCGGTGTAAATAGATTGGATTTGTCTCATATTTATGCTACTAACCCTTAAGTTATCGGGCTGTAGATCGATGTCCTCTAAAGCAATATGAGTATGGGACAAATTGTCCCTAAGATATCTCCTTAGCGAGGAAATATGAAACACGTCATGAATCCTATGCAAGTCCTCCGGTAACCCAAGTCTATACGCTACTGGCCCAATTCGCTCGATGATAGGAAATGGCCCCACATATCTTGGTGCTAGTTTCTCCTTCTTCCCAAAACGCATAATCTCCTTCATCGGAGGTACTCTGAGTAGCACTTGGTCCCCCACCTTGAACTCTCTGAAGAACCTCTTGGCATCAGTATAGCTCTTCTATCGGTCCTGAGCTACCCGAATACGGCTCCGTATCATCTCTATCCTTGTCGAAGTATCCTGAATCACTTCCGACCCAAGGAGTTTGTTATCCCCCACCTCTAACCAACATGCTGGGGAACGACAAGGTCTACCATACAACACCTCGAATGGAGCCATGCCAATGGTGAACTCGTAGGAGTTATTATAAGCAAATTCCACCAGTGGAAGGTACTGCTCCCAACCACCTCCAAAGTCTAGGATGAACATACGCAACATGTCCTCCAACATCTGATTCGTCCGCTCGGTTTGCTCATCTGTCTGCGGGTGATATGCCGTACTCAGTCGTAACTCCGTACCAATGGCCTCCTGGAAACTCTCCCAAAATCGTGAAACAAATATCTTGTCTCGGTCAGACACGATATTGAGAGGCACCCCGTGAAGTCTCACTATCTTCGCTATGAAAATCGGGGCATACTGTCCCGTAGTGTAATATGTCCGCGTTGGCAGAAAATGAGAAACTTTGGTCAACCTATCCATGATTACCCATATGGAGTCGTGACCCCTCTGTGATGTAGGTAATCCTGTGATAAAATCCATGGAAATACTCTCCCATTTCCACATAGGAACCTCTAATGGTTGTTGAAGTCCTGTCGATCTCTGATGGTCCACCTTTACCATTTGACAAGTGGCACATTTAGAAATGAACTCGGTAATGTCTCTCTTCATCTCGCTCCACCAGCACTGTCACCTTATGTCCTGGTACATCTTATCCCCGTCAGGATGTACTGCGAATCGCGAGCCGTGAAACTCTAACATTACCTCGTGTCGTAAGTCTTCCCCTTCCTGAACGACCAGTCTCCCATTGAAGCGTATACCCCCATCTGAACTAACAATATAGGACTTGGCTCCCTCTGCTAGTAATCGAACTATCTGCTCTTGACAGAACGAGTCTTTTGCCTGGGCCTGTATCACTCTCACAACAATCTGAGGAGTAACAGTCATCACAAACATGAATGATCGGGCCACTGCATCCTGGTGTCCCAACTCCTTCCACTTTGCTCTCCACACTTCGGCCACCTCACCTACTGGCCTATGGCTCAACGCGTCTGCTAGTACGTTAGCCTTTCCTGGGTGATATTGGATATCGAACTGATAATCCTTCACGAACTCAAGCCACCGACATTGACGCATATTAAGTTCCTTTTGCGTGAAGAGGTACTATAGAGACTTGTGGTCCGTAAACAAATGGAATTTCTCCCCCAGGAGATAATGTCTCCAAATTCGAAGAGCAAATACGACTGCCGCTAACTCCAAGTCGTGGGTGGGGTAATTATTCTAGTGAGGCTTAAGCTTACGGGAAGCATAAGCTATATCCTAAATATCTTGTTGCAGTACACCTCCAAGTCCTTGTAAGGACGCATCGGTGTAGACTAGATACTCAACTCCCGGTCTGGGCAATGATAACACAGGCATTGAGGTCAACTTGTCCTTCAATTCATCGAATGCCAACTCACAGGCATCGCTCCAGATGAATGGCACACCTTTGCGAGTCAAATGTATGAAAGGACCCTCTATCTTAGAGAAACCCCGAATAAACCTCTTGTGGTATCCTGCTAGGCCCAAGAAACTACGGATCTCAGTCGGTGTCGTGGGTTGTCCCCACTCTCTCACCACCGATACTTTCCCCGGATCAACTGATATCCCCGGGTCTGAAATGATGTACCCCAAAAACTGAACCTCCTTCAGCCAAAACCACACTTCTCGTACTTTGCATATAGCTCGTTCTGACGCAGTGTCTGCAAAACCTGCCTCAAGTGGTCGGCGTGTTCCTCCTCTGTCTGGGAGTAAACCAGAATGTCATCAATAAAGATGATGACGAATTGGTCTATGAACTCTCTGAATACCCTATTCATCAAGTCCATAAACACGGCTGGGGCATTGGGTAGGCCAAAAGGCATAATTCGGAACTCATAGGAACCATATCTCGTCAAGAAGGCAGTCTTCGAGACATCATGTTCCCTGATACGCAACTAATGGTATCCCGATCGCAAGTCAATCTTTGAGAAGAAGGAAGCTCCTCTCAACTGGTCGAATAAGTCATCGATTCGGGGCAACGGATACTTATTCCGTATCGTGACTTTATTCAACTCCCGATAATCTACACACAACCTCAACGATCCATCCCTCTTCTTTACAAACAGCACAGGGGCACCCCACGGTGAAGTACTCCTACGAATAAAACCCCGACCCAATAATTGCTCTATCTGATCCCGTAACTCCCTCATTTCTGCTAGAGCCATACGATAGGGCGCGCGGGCTATTGGCCAAGTGACCGACGTCAAATTGATAACAACGTCTATCTCCCTACTAGGTGGTAATCCCGAAATATCCTGAAATACATCAGTGAACTCCCTAACAACTGGAATTGAATCAAGTGGTATCACCACTTCCTTAGAGGTCTCCTCCTCTATATAGTACAAGTGAGTGGACGATCCTCCCTCAGGACGAGGCATCGCCACTAAGAACATCTCTTGCCCGAGTATGGCAAAAATAATACTCCTGCTGAAATAATCAATCATGGCTCGATACGCAACTAGACAATCCATACCAACGATCGCATCGTACTCATTCATATCTAATACTAACATATCAGCAGGTAAAGTAAACCTCCCGATCTCTATACCCACACCTCTATAAATAAGAGAAATCATGGAACCCCTACTCAACGGTGAATCTACGCAAGTAATCATGCTCTCTACAGTGTCTAACAAACCTATCATGCGCGCAAATCTCATGGCAATAAAATAGTGTGTGGCTCCCGTATCAAATAAAAGACGCCCCATAGTCCCCTGAATAGAGAACATACCCTCAATAGCAGGTGGATCCTATGGAACTGCAGCCTGTTGGAGATGATAAACTCACTCGTACTGAAGTCCCTGTTGAACTGGGACTGCTGGGATGGGTGGCAAAGCTGGCATCTGCGGTGGTGCTGGGAGGGCAGCAAGAAACATAGGTCTCTGGGGCTCGTGTCGAGCACCCTACTACTGCTGTTGTGGGGCCCTGCCCCTTTTCGGACACTCCTGGCGTTTGTGGCCAATCTTGACACAAATAAAACATTTCCCCGGAAAGTTTCCCCCTCTCTGACCCTGCTGCCCATGGCCCTGATGACCGTTTCCATTCTTCCACTAACCATGTTGGCCCTGCTGAAATTGTTGTTGTTGGTCGTGCTGGCCGTGCTAACCCTGATGGTCGTGCTGACCCTATTGGCCTTTACGAAAACCTCCTTGACCATTTCTGAAACCTCTAGATCGAAATCTCTTAGAATCCCCCTGCTGGGAACTCTAGTCACTCTGCTTGTGCTGACCCTGAGCTGATTGTGCCCCACTGGAACCATTCCCCCCTATCTTGCCCTAATGTATGGACTCTCCTGATCTCTTACCCTCGGTCAAGTGAAAACGATGGTCCTGGCAGTGATGCAGTGTTGCGTTAACCACATCAGAATAAGTGGCGAACGAGAGATTTCCTAGCAAGTGCTGACGGATCCTCCAAGTCAATCCATCTATGAATTTCTGTATCTTCTTCTCTTCAGTCGGAATCTCATCGGGAACGATGTTGAGAAGATTTGTGAACTCGACCTCATACTCTGCCACTGTCTTCCCCTCCTGCTTGAGGTTCATTAACTTCCTCCTCATCTCGGTGTGAACTGCTGAGGGAAAGTACTTGCGGTCAAACCACACCCAGAACTCCTGAATGGAAAGAACATCTCTCTCCTTCGCGGTGGTAATGGACTCCCACCACTGCAACGCTGACCCTACCAGCTTAAAAGTAGCCAGTATCTGTCTCTACACATCCGTACACTCATACATCCTCAAGTGTCTTTGGATGTTCTTCTTCCACTGACTGGACAAAATGACGTCGGAACTACCTGCAAACTCCGGAGGGTGTGCCTTCTGAAAAGCATCACGAACACGTTCCCAAGCAGACGGGAATGCATGAGCCTGTACTGGTGCTACTACCGGCGCCTAAGGTGGTTCCTGCTGTACAACTGCTAGAGCGGCATTTACCTCTTGGGCCACAATAGCGGCAACCTCTGCGGCATTCATGGTGCCCTGAACTGGTGCAGGTTGTGGATCGGGCTGAGCATCCCTGGGAACTCTCTGTGCACGTCGTGGAGGCATCTGAAATGAGAGAGAAGTCTTATAAGTTCACAATTATTATCTCAAAATAGCTGAAGAGCGAAAGATACACAAAAGAGTACAACAACCCTAAAATATAGGGCTCTATATCAAGGAACGCTACGCGGAAACATAACAAGACGTACAAATCCTAAGGATACGAGAAACTGATGTTCTGATACCACCTGTGACACCCTGACTAATTAAATACCGGGTAGATACTCCTTTATTCAAATTAATACAAAATGTCAAGTTGGTTCAGTTCATAGCACCACTGTCGAAAACATTTTTAACAATTGTTAGCCACCTAATATTTAAAAATTGAGTTGTCAATTTTAATTAAATTAGATTAACATACAACCAAATTAAATTATGAAATACTAATACCACAACCACATCACAGTCGCAATAGAGTAACAATGTAATAGACTGAATCTGGAGGAATACTCCTCTGAATAATCCGGATACTGAATACAACCAAATACAAAATCTGAATTACTAATTAATTAAATCCAAAACTGAAATAGAACTGAGTAAATAAGATGTCTCTAAAAGAAAAGGGGCGACATGCCCTAAAGATGAACAATTCTGAAATAGAGTCAAGCAGATAGTGGAGGCGTCTACTATCGAGGTCCTGTAACTTCCACAGCAGCTACAGAACGTCACTGGAATGGGACTTCTAAGCTTGGTGTCCTTGTGGCTGGGAAACTAAAAGGTTTTTACAAGAAAAATAGATTTGAAAGAAAACGGGTCAGAGCCCGATTTTGAAAACAGTTTAAAATATATAAAGTGTTTAATATCATTAAACAGTGCATATAAAATACATGATAGTGCGTGCACTCACATGAGTTCCTCACCTCTCAACTAAGTGTGCACGCCTATCGTACTCGTACCCGTTCTAGTTATTCTACTATCTAACTAGTCCAATCCATAACCTGACTTGACTTTACAATTCAAAGTTCAATTCCCGACATCTTAATATAAACTAAGAGTCTTACTCTTATTACTCAAAATTAGTTATAAGAATTACTAAGAATTTTCCATTTTTAACTCTACTAAAAATGTCACAATAATTCACAATCATACTTTAATAAAAGTTCATTTCAATTACTAGTATATTAGTCTCATCATAAATATAAAATAAGGTCACCCCTAGGCTAAGCTGCGGTGCACACATACTCTGCTATCGAACCCCGGTACATCACGTACATGAGGACCATGTATTCTGAATCTCTCAGGAACCGTTTTAGTAAGCAACAATCACACATAATGGAGGCGAGCATAGCTCACATACCCATGGGTCACGCACATACATACGCTCCCATGGTCAGCTAACTTATTAACTCACTAATAAATCATTCTCTGACCTATGTCCTTGAGGTACCAATCTAAATCCCCCCGTAGGCACACAACGATTAGATGGCCCTGATCGAAAGCCGACCTCCCGTGATAGCAAGTATGGTAGGTATGTTATACACATATAAGTCCATATAATAAGCATTCACACATCTTAGATATCATATATTATTAATAGACGTATATTTTTCATTCATATACCGTCAATAGATGTTATACATTTACAAGTCCCCGGATAATATACAATATAGATCGTCAACACTTCTCACGTCGCAACTTTCGGTACTTACAATCTAACCTATAGAAGTCACCAAGCCTTTATAAAAATTCAAGTTTTAATCCTCAACGTGCTCCAATCTCACAAATATACCCACTAATCAACAAGAGAAGAATAACACTCAATTAAATAAGCCCACGGAAAGTTCGAAACTAAAGTCGGTCGAAAAAGACCATACTGTAAACTCGTTAGAAGTCACTGAAATCTCATTCGAACGAGGTCGTTCGAACGAGTTCGTTCGAACGAAAGGCTTCGAACGAACTACCAACTCATTAGAAAGGCTACTGGAATCTGGTTAGAAGTTTGTTCGAACGAGGTCGTTCGAACGACCTGGGTTGGCCTTCTAATGAAAATTCCGAGAATGCCCAGAATTTTTCCAAACTTCGTTTTTCCTTATTTTTCTTTCTCCAAATCCATCCTAAGTTCATACCAATTAAGTTTTAACGTTTTTAAACAACTCTAAGTCACCCTAGGTCACTTCTTAACATATTTTTGGGGTCAAATCTTACTAATCCACATGCACTAACCATAAATTCCCAAATCTTGCCCCAAACCCTATGAACATGAACCCAGAATTTAATTGAATACAAAGACTCCTTATCAATCCGTTTTCAAGTCATCAAAAGTTATATTTTTGGGTATTGAATTCGTCCTTAACCATTCTACATGCAATCCCTATCCAAAATCATGAGTTCCATAACAATCCCATTGGGTTTTCATCAAAACTTTCAAGGCATATAAAGTTTCTACACTAAACATGGAGGAAATATTCATTGAAATTAATAACATCAAATCACTTGCCTTAGGTTTGTTCTTCAGATTTGTTGTCGGTGATTATAGGTTGATTCTCTCCTCTTTCTTGTCAAAAATCCTTCCAGAATGGTGGTGATGGTTGATGGTTTTGGTTTGGACCTCTTGTAACCTCTCTCCAACTTCCCTCAAAACCCCCGTAGCCCACTCTCTTGTCTTTTGCTGATAATGGCTTTAGTGGCCGCTCTAATAATATATAATTAAACTCTGAAATTCGTGGGTTTTAAGTCCTCAATTTTTAAAACTACCAAAATACCCTCATGGGTTGCCGGTTTGCCTAAAAATACCCCGGGACCCAAACTAAAATCCCGGCTAGTGTTTTCTTACTATTTCGACCCTTCCGAACACGTTGGCGCACTCAAAATTACCATTCAGTTGATAAAAATATAATTTACTTTTTAATCTAATTAATTTCATTCCTGACGCGACTGACACGCGCGTCCCAACTTAATTTCCCAAATTGTCGTATTTCTGCCTCGCGACAATTTTAATATTTTCAATACTCATATATTACCATATATTCTCAGTAATATTTTATTCTAACATCATAATCAACTACCAACTCACATCTCGTTAGTATTTACCTCCGTATTAATTTCCAAATAAATTCTCATTTAATTCAATTAATCCATTAAATAAAAATCAATAAAATTACGGGGTATTACACTATGCTCAGGGTAAGAATCTAAAATCCTCCCAAATGGGTGCACAAGATAAGACCGTCCACAACGCGAAACCTCCACCCTGATAGCAAGTAGCATAGGTATGTCATGCATACAAATAATAATATACGTATTCATCACACCTATATAAATATAACATCCGTAAGGCATTCCCACGACCATAAGATAATTCCCATACGTAGTATTTTTATCTATCAAATCCTACGTATTAAAGATTATGACTTTACTTATTTATTTTATATTCCCCAGCCTCACTCATTACTCGAAGATTAAATAAGAATTCCTTAACCTAATTCAGTAGGCAAATGTCTACACCCTACTTGTCCATGTCATCACAACTTCCAAAATTCTATGAATTAAACTCATCTTTAATTAGGTTTAATTCTCGATAACCCTTGATTCTTTCTTAACTCTTCATTCTATCTCTTAGGGTTAATCCCACCTATTTCCAAGGTTATACCGCTAATTAATAACTCTCTTACTACTGGTACCAACCTTAAATTATCATTTATCCAATTTAAATCCCAAGTAACATAAGTCTCGATAATAACTCGTTACATTAACACTCGCTAATTTTCCCTCATTCAAAAATCCCAAAAATAATATTTTCCCGATCTTAGGTATATCCTACTGCCCTTCTCTAAGTCCTATTAAGTTCATTTAATCATCATCAAAGATTCCTCAAAGTTTGGAATTTAATCAACAATTAAAAAGGAAAATATTTCACATTTCCAGGGGGAGTCGATCGATCAATGATTCTGGTCAATCGATTGATCAGTCGATCGATCGACAGTCTTGAGTCGATCGATCGATGGACCAGATATTGCCCAGTTTTCTACATTGTTTTTCCTACGGGTTTCATACTTTTTAATCGTCAAAACCTTTATCAAATAATCCCAAACTCCCCAACATTCATTCCATATGATAAACCAAGATATATAAATTATTTCTAATAATCAAACCACCTAAAATCATTAAGAAGGTTGGATTAAAACATACTATTTCCAGAAAACTCATATATTATTATTTCTTCAAGAACATCATTTAAACTCCAAATTTTCTTCATCAAATGATTCCTAATTTAATCTCATGATATCCAGATCATATACCTTCATATATGAATAAGTTCTAATGGATCCAAAATGATTCAAACATCATTAACATGAATCAATTTACTCAAATTCCATTTTATTCTCAAGAACTCTAAATTTTTACTTAATCATCAACAAGAGTGTAAATCCCATATTTCTTCACAAGGTAATATAAAATTAATGGAATTTTTTCTATAATCAAAATAGATCGTTCCAAGATAATATCCATTTCAAAGATCCATTTAAAATTTCACAAATTTATCTTTGTTCATGCAACTTTTCAGAATTTTTCTAATTATCCTAACATGGACAATATAAAAGCTAAGATTGCAATAATTAATCACTTGCCTTTAGATTGTAGGTCCGATCTGTTGGGGATGATACTCTACAGGTGGTCCACTCTTTTTTCGACCAACTTCCGGCAGTGGTGGTGGTGGCTCTTGGTGGTGCAAGGTGATTGTCCTTTGGTATCCTAAAAAAGTCTCTTCTTCTCCCATATAAAGTCTCTCAATCTCCCCTAAACCTTTTCCTCTTATTTTTGGTGAATGAACCTAAACTCTCTAATCCCTTTACTTATAAAATAAACTCATATTTCCGTAGTTACTATTCACCTCCCTTGTAAAATGATCGAAATACCCCTCTGGGGTGTCCTTTCGGTTCCAACGTGCCCCGAGACCCAAATCAAACACCCAAGTGGACTTTTTCAACAATTTGAACCCTTCCGGACACTTTGGCGTTGTCAAAACGACCATTTGGATGACATAAAAATATTTCACTTTTATATCATTAAATTATAATCCCAACACGATTCAAATGCGCGTCCCAACTTAATTACCATAATTGTCGTACACATAATTCGCGACAAGTTTATAAAGTCATAATCAATTATAAATTCATAATTATATATATTCCTTTAATCACTAAGTAATATTCAACATAAATCACATATTACGTTATTCTCGAGTAATATTTAAATCCGAATTAATTTCCAATTATATCACAATTAATTCTAATTAATCCCATTTTAAAAGTCATTAAAAATATGGGGTATTACATACTTCTCCCTTACAATGGAATTTCGTTTCGAAATTCGAAAAATAAAGGTATAGAAGGCAAGAATAATTCTGGATAAGTATTGCGCATCACATACTTGCACTCCCAAGTAGACTACTTCGTACGTCCCATACAGTATGCTATCGAATACCCCCAATACTGAACACCTCACTTATGATCATTTTAACCCCAGGTTACCCCGTCACGTAGGTTATTGACCAAGCCTTACAGTTTAAGTTTCACAACTTATACTTTATTCTAGATATTCACTATCTAACCTTCTACTATATGCACTTAAATAGCTTAACCGTTCTTTAGATAAATACCATCTCGTCTTGCGATTATCATACACAAGTAGGCTAATTGTACAGTATATATTCTACACACAATATATACTGTTGATGCAAAAAACTGGACCGAATCCCATTTTTATGATCACAGATAAATAGATGAAAGCAATCCAATCAAGCACATAAGAGACAGATTTTTAAAGTGGTTCGGCTATGAATAAAGCCTACGTCCACTGTTATTTTATTCCCAGGGGTTTACAATAGCACCATAGGGTGTAGAGAGAGAAAGGATGTGTATCTTGTGTATGGGGTTTCTAGGTTCTCTTGGATCTCTCCTGGATCTCCTCCTTCTCCTCCCTTTTGGCTAAGGGGATACATGTATTTATAGTGATGGGAGATAAAGAGATTCATTGTATGTAGACATTTATGTCTACATTCAACGGATCTGATTGTTGAATTGCTTGGTATGCTATGTGTTGTCATCTATTAATACAGTATAAATGTACATTAAGGCTCATTAAATGTGCTGCCATCTTCATTAATGCACATTAAATGCATAGTTATCCTTTGATCTTCCTGGTTGGTATGTCGACCAACTCTCCTTGGGTGCCGACTAACTCTCCTCGGGTGCTGACCAACTCTCCTCGGGTGCCAACTAATTTTCCTCGGGTACGGACCAACTCTCCTCGGTTGCCGACTAATACTCCTCGGGTGCCCACCAACTCTCCTCGGATGTCGAATATTGCCACGTAGGATGACATGTGCCCTTTTCTGATTGGTCCTCGTAGATGGAGAATTTTTGCGTTAACAGAAGCCCCCAATGCTCCATGCTTGATGGTTTACTTGAAAGGATGGAGTATTTATTTTGTAGTGTAGCTCGGTGCTCGTGAAATTCTTGATCTACCTTCTTTATTTGTTCAACATAAAGTGCATTATCTCCTGGACGACATATGATGCAGGCTGATCGATGGTTTCTAATCTTTCTTTTGAGGAACTCCGTGTGCTATGTATCACCTCTGGGAATTTGGATGCATCCATGCCATAGTATGCAGCTTGTAGCTTATCATAATCTTCAAGTATGTTGATTGGTTTGCTAGCCGACCAACTGCTTCCTATGCTGAGCAACTGAGTGCTAACTTCACGTGCTTGATTCTTCTGATTTATGCTCCTCTGAATACTTTGTCGAGTAACATACTAGCTTTCGAACCCAACTCTTCAATCTGATTAGTACCAAGCTAGTGGTGGACTTCGAAACATTTTCATACAACTTCTTCTTCAATGTTGGTCGGGACAGTAGTAGTAAAGATCTCAGTGTTGTAGATGCTGAATCTGACTCCTGAACTTCAATAACATGTGCATAATAACTCCTAAATATGCCTCCTGAACTTCAATATACCTCATGAACTTCAATATACCTCTTGAACTTCAATAGCCTCCTGAACTTCAATATCAAAAATAATTCCTGAGCAAGAAAAACAACTCCTGAATGATGATTAGTCGGGGCTGAATCTGATGCTTGACTGCATGATGTTATGAGAATGTGCCACCGAATGAACAACTGGATTTTTAATAGAGCCCCCAAGTGTGGAATATGATCTTTGAATGCTTTTTGCTTGATCGCTTTCACATACTCATACTTTGTTTCCGACCAACTGTAGTTGACTGCTTCTTATTTCCGACCAACCTGAGTTGACATTTTTGGGAACATATTTACTTCCTAACCAACATAAGTTGGCATTTTTAGGAATATATAGTTTTACTTCCCAGAGGAATACAAGTAGCTTTACTTGCCGGAGGAATACAAGTTTTACTTCCTGGAGGAATACAAGTATCTTTACTTCCCGGAGGAATACAAGTTTTACTTCCCAGAGGAATACAAGTAGCTTTACTTCCCGGAGGAATACAAGTTTGATAATAAATGATAGAGACTTCCTCGGAGCTGACCAACGGATTATTGGGAATAAGATATAATAAATGCTGGAGACATCCTTGGAGCTGACCAACAGATTGTTGGGAATAAGATAATATATACTAGAGACATCCTTGGAGCTGACCAACAGATTGTTGGGAATAAGATATAATAAACGTTGGAGACCTCCTCGGAGCTGACCAACAGATTATTGGGAATAAGATATAATAAATGTCGGAGACCTCCTTGGAGCTGAATATATGATTATAAATATTTGTCGAGCTCCATGCTGAAATAAGAATAGAATATGCATCCAAATAGATATACAGAATAATTAAAAATAATAAAGTGCCTCGTTGATCTGTCGAGGTAGAATTATATAATGCCGAACAAGAATAAGATCTTTCAGAACATAAGAATATGGCCGAGAACGTTGTCAGGCCTGAATATAAATAAGAATTATCCGACCAACTATCCGTTGGGGGTGAAATACAATGAATGTTGTATTTCTCCTTAAAGTTGAATAAGTATCTTGTCGAGGCACAATTGCATAATGCCGAATAAGAATAATATTTTCCAGAACATAAGAATATGGCCGAGAACTTTGTTAGGCCTGCATATAAATAAGAATTACCCTGACTAACTATCCGTTGGGGGTGACATATAATAAATGTTATAGTTCTCCTCGGATCTGAATATGATAATAAGTATCTCACCGAGTTCCATGTTGAGATGAATATAGAATATGAATCCCAAGGGATATGTAGAATAATTTGTGCTTGAGCCGATATCTGGGCCTGAATATAAATAAGAATTGCCCCGACCAACTATCCATTGGGGGTGAAATATAATAAATGTTGTAGCTTTTCCTCGGAGCTGAATATGATAATAAGTATTTCACCGAGCTCCATGAAGAGATGAATATAGAATATGAATCCGAACGGATATATAGAATAATTCGTGCTTGAGCACAAATCAAAGCAATAATAAAATATATAGTTCCTTGCTGAGGTGAAATTTCATAATAGTTTCCAGATTGTTTCCGAGCATTCGTCGGTGTTGAGTCTTGCTCCTGTAAAAATTAATATCTTACTCTACCATATGTGTAGGCTGAATTGATTAGTCATGAGAATAATTTAATCATTCAATAAATATATGATAGGTATATGCTCGAGAAATAAAAATATTAATTTAAAAAATGAAATAATATATGTTGGCTGATATGTCGAGGCAAAATTGCATGATGTCGAGCAATACTAGTTTCCATAGGTTTACGAGAGCTTTCATCGGGATTGAATCTCATCCCTATGAAATTTTAATAAGCTTCCCGAGAACCTGTCGAGACTAGAGAAAATAATTATTATCATGAGAATAATTATTCAGCCAAACAATATGTGATGTGTATCAGCATAAAATAATAAACATTTCAAAATATGAAATAATATTTTTATGCCAAATGTGTGTGAGATGGACAAATTTTTATCAGATATGCATCATAAATAAGACGCAGAGTTTTTTGTAAAGTTATTTAATCTCCAACAACTAATCAGGTATAAGTTGCTATTTGAATATTATTTATCACTTGGTTTTAAAAATATTTTTGGGGTGATCACAAGTTAAAAAAGACTTAAGCCCCTATTTGTCCCCGAGCTGAACTCGTGTTTAAAGAAATATCTGGGGTGCTTCGCATTTTTTAATACCCCAAGATTCTATTGCTGCCGACAAATGGCATGGATGTTGTCGACCAACATTTAAGGATATCTCAAGTTATAGAATATATGGCGTCGACCAAGAAGCAAATGGTCCCCGACCAGCTGAGCAATTTCGGCGATCAACAAAAATGGTGCATTGATAGCACCGAACAACATTAGATGTCACCGACCAAAAAGTGGATGGTTGGATAGTTGCCGACCAGTAAATTGAACCCTCCGAACAAGACTGAGATGTCACCGATCAAGAAGTAGATGATCGTCGACCTGCAATTGGTTCCATCGAGCTACAATAAGAGTCTCTGACCAACAATAAGATACCTCGTAGTTGGATAAAATTATTTCAACGTTGCTGATGGATCTTCACATATTTTCTTCGACAAACAAAAATGGTCTGGTTAAGCTTCCCTTTAATAAAAGATGGCCTAAGATGATGCCGACCAACAATATGGATGGATGACCAGAATATCTCGAATCCTTAGATCAAAAAAATAACATTCGAAGTACAATTTAAGCATTAAGAATGTTAATTAAATGAATAATTATCTATTCCACTATATCGTGTGATTCCGATAAAGAAACCCTGTGATGTGATGAACGAGGATCCAACATCTCAAATTTATGCTCAAAGTCTCGATATGGTCATGATTGTTTTACTGATCATCTTTTACAAGAGGTGGGTAATGATTTTTCAGGTGACAGAAAATTATTTTTTATATTGATCCCTTCCTATTCCCTATTTGGAGAGATAAAAATATGGTGAATGATCGAAGTTATTACAAAATTTATATAAAAAATCAATCAATTTGACTTTATTGACATAGATGGAAGATGAACCAAATTAAGTATATAGTTCATAAAAATGAATGCAAAGAGACTCAAACTTGAAGAGAGAGAAAATAGATCTGGGTCATGATTTCCATGAGGAAACTTTTCATTGTCTTTAACCTTTTCCCATTCTCTGATTAAAAATATAATGGGAATTTGAATAGTCATCAAAGATCTTTCAAAAATTATTTCAAAATTAACAATGAAAATGATCAAATTTAATCATCGTCGTATATATTGGTATATGTAATCATTTAAAATATTTAGTCCATGATATAAAATTGAAACTTGAGAATCAAGCAAAAAGTTATGATTTAAGAAATTTACTATTTTTCAGATTTCTAAATAAGAATGAATCTAACAGTTATGATTTAAAAATCATGATATGCAACATTTTGCAGTTAAAAATTGGACAATTAATTTATATATATAACCATAAAAATCATGATTGAATCAAAAGATGTATGTATAATTGATTATACGTAGAGAAAATAAAAATTTAGCGTTTGATGGAGAACAACGCTTGTAACACGTTCCCACAGACGGCGCCAATCTGTTGATGCAAAAAATTGGACCGAATCCCATTTTTATGATCATAGATAAATAGATGAAAGCAATCTAATCAAGCACATAAGAGACAGATTTTTAAAGTGGTTCGGCTATGAATAAAGCCTACGTCCACTGTTATTTTATTCCCAGGGGTTTACAATAGCACCATAGGGTGTAGAGAGAGAAAGGATGTGTATCTTGTGTATGGGGTTTCTAGGTTCTCTTGGATCTCTCTTGGATCTCCTCCTTCTCCTCCCTTTTGGCTAAGGGGATACATGTATTTATAGTGATGGGAGATAAAGAGATTCATTGTATGTAGACATTTATGTCTACATTCAACGAATCTGATTGTTTAATTGCTTGGTATGCTATGTGTTGTCATATATTAATACAGTATAAATGTACATTTAGGATCATTAAATGTGCTGTCATTTTCATTAATGCACATTAAATGCATAGTTATCCTTTGATCTTCCTGGTTGGTATGCCGACCAACTCTCCTCAGGTGCCGACTAACTCTCCTCAGGTGCTGACCAACTCTCCTCGGGTGCCAACTAATTTTCCTCGGGTACGGACCAACTCTCCTCGAGTGCCGACTAATACTCCTCGGGTGCCGACCAACTCTCCTCGGATGTCGAATATTACCACGTAGGATGACATGTGTCCTTTTCTGATTGGTCCTCGTAGATGGATAATTTTTGCGTTAACATATACTATAAGTTTCAAATCATCTACACTATTCACAATAGTTACTGGTTCCTCACTTTTATCCCACAAGTAGGAGAAACAATAAGACTCACCATACCATACTTCAACTGACACCATGTCCAACAGTAACTTATAAGAGTTATAGTACACCAACTTCACTAGTGGAACTTATGTCTCTCGTCCTCCCTTAAGATTCAAGGTTACAAACATAATTTATCATCCAACATTAGTTTGTCTGCTTAGTCTGCCCATTATTCTGCGGATGATAGATCATACCTAATCACAACTCGGTACTCATGCCTCGTGAAAATTCTTCCAAAATCACGAGACAAAGTTTTGTCCTAATTGGACATAATATTAAACGGTACCCTCTGTAACCTCACTATCTCGGTTATAATAAGATCAAAACATATTGTCTCTTATTATGATCAACCCTAACTGGCATAACGTGATCTACTTCAGTCAACTGATCCACTATCACCCATATAGGATCATAACCATCTTAACCATCTTACGAATACTTTCCCAATACTACTTAGAAATCCCTAACGGTTGGAGAAACCTCTACTGGTTTCGAATGGTCCACCCTAATTCCAACAGACAGGTGACCCGCTACAAGAGGAATCTAGCCAAACATCTCTTCATTTAAATCCTATTGCCATAGTCATGTATAGCCTGATACATTTGTTATTCTACTAACTATATCTCTAATCATCATAAATGATCGGACATTCAAGTCCCGATACCTAAACCTCTATATATATATCTCTAAAATGGGGAACAATATCATATTTAATTCCCTAGGGAGCCCATACACCTTATATTTCTCGCATTGCTGCTCAAATAACATATACTCTTCTTGAATTAATTTTTGCTAACTTGGCATACTGATATGGTAAGGGTGCACTCAATCACCCCACTAGTCATAACTTGATCACTCTATCAGTGGCATCATTGTTTTATTCATAATGTTACTAGGACTAGGCAACTCTTAAGTCATAATAGAATTATCAACTCTAAATTTATGTTTGTATATAGAAAATTACTAAGGTACGAACTTATACACTATCGACCAAACTTCTCTCCCACTCCCGACGTTTGCTAGTTTCATGCGTGGGATGTCTCGTAAAGAGAAATCCACTCCCCCCCGATACACTACTACTTAACATAGTCGGTCGTCGATATCCGTAATGGCCCTCAGTCCATAATCTGTACCTTCCCATAATTTATGTATGTTGACATAAAAGTATACTAGTCCATGCTTATATATCCCAAAAAATAACATAAAACATGTTTCTCTCACTATCCCAAATTCTCGGCGCTATATAATGAGCTATTTCTCGCTGTTCATCAAAAACATAATATATCCTGAGTCGCATTAGTAGTATAAATTTCTACTCACATATATAACTAGACAACATTTTCACTAAGGTCTATGATATCATGAAATATAGGCCCAACCCTATTTCAGTTAACGCCGCACAAGATTAATTTTATTCTCCCCGGAGTATCCAGCATGATAGTCTTATCATTCAATCTACTATCGTTAAAATATTTAGTAATTTATCACTACATATTACCGTAATAAGTTTTATTATGCTAACTCAAAGCAGTAGAAAAATTATAATAACAAAATATACTCTTAGGACCCACTCGGTCAACTCACTGCGACACCAAAAAGTCCCGCTATTAACGAGAGATACTTTTGTAACCAGACTGTTAAAATTATCGTTTCCACTAACCTCGACTCGCACTCGAATTTAGGGTTTTCAATTTTTATTTATGACTGTTGTGACGCACTATGTCACTAGAATTAATCTTTTATTCACAAGGATGAAATATAACTTCAGCAGTCTCTCCTGATCACGTAGGGTCCTTACATGCACTTCTCAAGGTCAAAACAACCCACGATCACTTGCACGCGTTATACATCTACGATTTCATCCTATATTTGTACCCATCCGCTGTGGACAAACTATTCACTCATGTGGTTACACACCCAATATTGAAATGTTGGCCCAGCATATCTAGGCCTCAATTATGGTCTTACCGACCTCCCTCTTTTTTTCCTTGGACCCCGCTGACCTTGAAAATATGGTATGCAACAATTACCGAGGACTCCACTGGTCCTATTTAAACCTACCACTCTTGGGTCGTAAATTTCCTGGGCCTAATTCCCTTGACCCAATTACTCCCCTAGAAGTCTTGCTCCTCCAGTTGTTATGCCTAATTGGTATGGTTTACTATTCCCAAAATTTATCGGTCTCGCTACTCAATGTGGACACATTTAACACTTAGTAGTATCTCTCTCTACACATAGGGTAATTTCCCTTACTATTTACTTGTTAATGGCCATTTGAGCGTCCTTCTCTTGGACCTATCAATCTTAATTCCCAATTTCTATTGCCATTTTTCTTTTGGCTCTGCAGGTCCTATGGGATACGTTGTCAACTACACTAGTCTTGGTTGATTTCATCACCACTAAGTGGGGGTTTAATCATGTCACTTTAAATGGGTCCCCTACTGGGTACACCTTTCGGTGATGTTTTATTAACAATATTGGATTCAATATTACCCTTCGGCTAGGTTTCCTACCCCTTCTAGCTCCCCTTCATTTGGAAGTATCATCAAATTTCTTGGTGACATTAATCCTAGTCGTCTTCGTCAGATTTCCACTCACACTGGAGTATTTCACTCACGAGTCCTTTCACATAATGAACAATATTTATCCTCTATGTACCCCATTCTTCTTAGGGTAAGGAGTTCGTTAAACAAGTTACTTCTCTTTTTCTTGCCCATAAGAGATAAGTTTCGAAATTCCATTCATATCCTGATTAAAACATCAAATGAACGATTTCACTATCGAACCATACCTAAAATTCTTATTCCAGTTTCACATATGTTCTTTATATGTGATGTCTAACTCTCATTACTTAAGTTTGTTCTTCTTAGAAAAAATTTACGAGAATTTTTTTTCAAATCTTGGGTGTTACTACACTTAACCCTTCACAATTGTCTTTGAATTTCTTCCTTCATAAGAGTCCTTCCGACTCCCTCATCTTTCACATACAGTGCAGGGTGAGTTAAGAATGGCACAACCATCAACTACGATGGTGCTTGGGAAACTACAACTCCCAAGAGACTTCCTTAATTTTCTCAGCCCAAACAATAAATATGATGGTTTCTATCTCCAACACCATTTTCCAAAATACTTTATATGTTTGACTGCGTCCTCCTCCTGTTGTCCTTCTAACGGCTCCTGCTAGTCATCCCAAAGTATTTGGCGCACGATTCCCAACCGAACTTGTATAAGCATTACATCTCATATACTTCATGGCATGAGAACGTAAGTCAAAATACGTAGAAGAATTCAACATCCTAATAATAGGGGTCTATATCAAAGAACGCTAAGCTGAAACATAGTAAGTCGTACATATCCCAAAGACACTAGAACCTGATGCTCTGATACCACCTGTAACAACCCACCTAATTAAATATCGGGTGATTAGTCCTTCATTTAATTAAATCAGAATATCCAGTTGGTTCATTCTCAGCATTACTGTCGAAAAAAATTTCTTTATTAATCACCTAATAGTTAATTAAGCTAAGTGTAAAAAAAAATCCATTTTCAATTAACTTAAAACCATTCCACGACACGTAATAATAATATGCAAGAACACATCACAACTAAATTAACTATAACAAGAATAAATATGACTGGAATAATAAAATTGATGTCCACAATGCTTACATAAATAATTACAACCTCTAAGATCCTTGGCGACATGCCATAAATGAAGTAGATGCCACAGATGAGTGAATCAACAGAAAGAAAGCGTCTAAACAAAATCCACATCTATGCTAGTAGATATAATCCATCGAAACATCCATAATCTATGCTGGGTATCCCTGCTACTGGATACCTGATGTATAAGATATAGTAGAGCAGAGAATATGTAAGGAAATGGGTCAGAGCCCGATTGTAAAAGATTTTAAAAATAGCAAGTGCTTAACAATTACTAATAAGCATTTATTATGTACATGTTAGTTTCTCGGGCTCTCTCTTAAGAATTCTCACTTCTCATCTAGAGTGCACACCTATCGTATCTTATTATCTTCGTAGTTAAGGTTCCCTCCTAAATAGTTTCCACAACATAATTTTAACCCATATCATAAGCCCATATGTGCCAAACCATACGTAATATAATTATTCATATTAATTTCTCTTTAATATGAACTAGTCTTGTTACAGCCTTGGAATTAAGTGTCCACTTACTTAATTCAATTCAGATTTCATTATTTACTTCTATCTACAACATTACACACTAGATTAAATCACAGTTTATATTTTTAATCTACAATTTCACAGAGAATATTACATCTCTATATCTACAATATCACACATTATATTACATCACAGTTCATATATATATATATACGGCACCTCCCCTGTCACAGCTGCAGTGCATGCATATTCTGCTATCATGTCCTGATACATAACGTCACAGTATAGAAGACTATTGATTCGGCATCTCTCACGAATCGTATCACAATACAAATATATTGGAGGCGAGCATACTCCCCAGTCAAATGGGTCACGCACATACCTATGCTCCCTTTCAACCGTCGAAACTATCATTACACCAATAGCACGTGTCCAAGGTCCTATGCTCAGGGTATGAATCTAAAATCCTCCAAATGGGCGCACATGATAAGACCGTCCACAACGCGAAACCTCCACCCCGATAGTAAGTAGCGTAGGTATGTCATACATACAAATAATAATATAGGTATTCATCACACCTATATAAATATAACATCCATAAGGCATTCACATAACCATATGATAATTTCCATACGTAGTATTTTTATCTATCAAATCCTACATATTAAAAATTATAACTTTACTTCTTTATTTTATATTCCCGGGCCTCATTCATTACTCGAAGATTAAATAAGTATTCCTTAACCTAATTCAGTAGGTGAATGTCTACACCCTACTTGTCTATGTCATCACAACTTACGAAATTCTATGAATTAAACTCATCTTTAATTAGGTTTAATTCTCGGTAACCCTTAATTCCTTTTTAACCCTTCATTCTATCTCTTAGGGTTAACCCACCCGTGGTGACAATTATATTCAACACAAATAAATAAGAAAAGTGCAATCACCAAAGGAAATAAAGAACATAAAATGACAATCACACAACACAGTATGTACGTGGTTCAGCAAGAATTCCTACATCCACGGTAGTGCAGTCAGTATTATTTCTATATACTCCGGTGAGTGTTTTCAGAGAATACAAATCGTGCCCTCTTGCCCTGGGCTTAGGGTTATTATATACATATTTGTTCTCGGGGAGTGGGGGTGTTGGACTCCCTCACGTCCATATTCTACTCCTAGAATATCTCCCTGCGAGATTTTAGGAGTGAACTAAGTCTCCAACTGAATTTAGTTGGAGTATGAGGGGCCCAGACTTCGGGCCATTCCTATTGGGCTACTCGTGTGGGCCTATGATGACAAATTTGGGTACCCACAATTGCCCTTAAAGTTGTTGGGCCACAATTTGGGCTCAATAAATTTAAATGATTTGTCATAATGGCTCTCTTGTGAATTGTGTAACTCTTCCCAAAGCTGAAAACTGATTTAGGCGGTAGCTTGCTTCATGTCATGTGCACGATGATTGGAAGCATTTAAAAGTCATTTGGAGCAAAAGTCCGTAGTTGTCATTTCAAACTTTTTCAAGTTGTCTTATCTTTCTTAAGCTTCTGATGTTGCACACTCCTCCTCAGGTCCTTGTTTACCTTCCTTTCAATCTTCTTCATCGTCCGGGCCTATGATCTTGCGTTCTTCCAGCCAAACCTTCATCTCGTAAGTCCCCTTTGCTCTCTCTGTGTTTTCTCTTCTGTTAAGATTTCTTCGAACTCGTAATTAGGGTTTACAAATGGAGAAGATAGGCAATAGGATTGTGTCTGAGTTTAGAGAGTTCTATAATATCCCAGACTGGGTAGATATTGAGTGCGCCCCTCTCCTATAAAATGTAAGAGAGATAGAGGGCGCTCATTGGATTCATGTTCTTTTGATGTCCCAAGGAGGCCTCGCTTTCCCTCTGAGCAATTTGTTCTTACATTTCTTTGAATATTTCAATATCGTCCCTATGCAGTGTTCGCCAAACATTTGGAAGATAGTTAATCGTGTCCATAGGATAAACTAACTTTATGGCACCAATCTAGGGCTTGCTGAAATATGCTTATGCTATTCTTTCTCATGAACGAGCTCTGGTCTTCTTTACCTCACGGCCAGGAGTTCTGAAAGGATATTGGTAGTAAATCTACTTGATTCCCATAAGGACTATTGGCAAGAGGGTTTTCTTTCCAGAAATTGGCAATTCCCTCTCCATACCGAGGGATCGAGGTCTGACATGATTATGGTCCCCTTTTATGGGGAGGAGTTCATAGGTAGGGTTAATTTTTGTTTTGATCTTTCGAACTTCTTGTTAATACATGATTTCTCAAATATCCTTCTCTCTTATTTTCAGCGAGGATAAAGAATTTGGAACCTGCTCTTAGTGAGGTTCGAGCTGCTGAGATGATCAAGGCTTGGAACATCAGAGAGCCTTTGGCTGAAGGTGAGCATTCCCGGTCGGCCGCTTTTCTCCTAGAGTATAATAACATCGGGTCTAATTTCATTGCGCGGCCTATAGACAGCATTCATGTCCTAAATATTACTGAAGAAGTTATTATTGACCCCATCCAGTTGGACGAGGAAGAGAGTAGTTCTAAAAGTGATATTAGAGGAGGTGCTGAAGGTGGTTCTGGTGAGTCGAGCTCCAGTAGTGAAAGTTCTTCTAGCTCAGAAGAGGTTTCTGAGGCTCAAAAGTCTTCAAGTACATCCATTAGTTCTAGTGAAAAAATGGCTCCCCCTAGGAGGAACTTGATCCGTGATGATGATGATGATGATGAGGATGATGTGCTTCTCGCTCAGCGGTCGAAGAAGCAAAAATCCAGCAGTGGGGCTATTTCCACTGGTTCTCAATCTTCTGTTCATGAGCAAGAGAAGTTGAGGGAGAGGGAGAGAAAGAGAGGAGAGGAAGACTGAAGAGAAAAATAAGGTGGAGGAGAGGAAGAGGGCAGAGAATGAGGAGAGAGAGGAGGAGAGGAGAAGAGTGGAAGCGAGGAAGAAGGTTAGGCAAGCTTTAGTGCCCCTATCTGCATTACCAGAGGTGTCCTCGGTTGCCATCTCTCCCCAACTGACTCCTGCGTTGCTCGAGAGAGCAGTCCTGCCTGCTAATCGCCAAAAGGCAATGGGGTCTGACCAGTTAGCCTTGCAAGTGAGTCGGAGGCTAGCCTTGATAAGTCTGTTTCTTTTCTTTAACACTTGTAAAACTCTATTTGTTACTTTCTTCTAATTCTTCCTTTTTACTTGCAGTTCGTGACTGAATTCGCCGTGCTCTATCGCTCTCGCGACGAGCTAGTGAATAAGAATGCTGAGTTAGAGAAGTAGAATGTTGCTCTGAAGGGTAAGAGTATCAAGTTCGAGGCTAGCTTGAAGACTGCTGATACTGCTCGAATGTCCTCTGATCTTGCCCTTGTTAAAGTCAATCAGGCAAGGGAGGCAGCGGTCAAGGGTCTGAACGAGCTGCAGTAGGCCTATGATTTAGTTTGTGTAACACCCCGCCCGCCCGGGGAGAGCGAAGAGAGTGCTAATGTGATAAAATAAATCCAAATCCATAAGTGACAATGTGTATAGAGCATCTAAAAGAATCCCACGACAACAAAACAGAAACTACAAATCTCAATCTCTTCAAATTAAATACCAAATCTCTCGAATTACATACAACAACTAACTCGAAAATAAAATACAAATCTACAAAGCTCTATACATCAAAATAATACAAATATTTCCCAAATAATCCTTGCTAAAATCAATCTCCATAGCGCCCTAAAATCCGCGCTAACCTGCCACTAAAAGAAAATATGGGGAAGTACACAATACGACAAGAAAGATGCTCAACAAATATATGTTAGCGATGAATAAAACGTAACAACACGAGTACGAATATTCAAATAAAAATGCAAATCTCAATAGCCTTTCATCATTATAATTTCTCAACAACACTTTAACCGGGTCACCAGGCCTCACCACATCCGTATATGCCTTATCAAGCCATAGCCCGGGAAACAGGAATTTTGGCGGGTGCCCAACATCCGTGCCATATTAAAATCTCATGACAACGTGCTCATCAATAATATAATGATATCACATGAATCAAAATAATTTCAACAATTATTTTCCAGATTTCAATGAATTTATCAATTCAAATATGAGTTCAATTAACTAGAATTCAAAGAGAATGACACTCGCGAGATTTAAGGAGCATATTGTGTAAAACCTCATACCTCAAACCATGATGAGAAACCAATGATCACATCCTCAAGATCAACACAAAAGATCTACAAAATCTCCTCCAAGAACCTCCTCAAACATAGCCCCAAGAACACCTCTAATCTAAGGTTGGAACTCACAAATCTCAAGGGCCAATGTGTATATAAAAAGAAGAGGAATATAAAATATATTTGCTGCCAAAATTTGTGCCAAACGTACGTTAAAAGGGTTGCCCACGACTTCCTTTTATAATGCAAAGAAATGAAGAGTTGGAATCCAAAAGACTCCTTTAAATAAGGCAAAGAAATGAAGAGTTGGAAGTCAAAACAACTCCAAGAGTTAAAAACATTTTAAAAATTATTTTAAAATCCGTTTTAACTCCGTTTTCGAAACCGTTTGAAATTTTCGCCTTTAAAACTAATAACCAACATATTTGAGCAATAAAAATAATTTTATCAAAAACTTTATTTTCCTCCAGATTTCTAGAAATTAATTAAAATAGTCCAAAATTACACGGGTTATTACAGTTTGCTTGATCAAGCTAGCGGTGGTGGAGGAGAATCAGGTGCTGGTGGAGAAGCTGAAGGAGAAGGAGTCTGAGGCAGCTACCCTGAAGGAGAGTTCTTACAATGATGGTTGGGGTGCGGCATATGAAGATGTCGATGTTTAAATTGGCTACATTAGCCGACTGAACTTCAAAAAGGGCTGGAACAAGGCTCTTCTAGCTGCTGGGGTGGATACTGACTCACCCTTGTTCGATGAGCATGATCCAGGCCCAAAGCCCATTGTGGATGATATGCTTACCCCGGCCGCTGAAGGCGTAGTCCCCACTTCTCAAACTACCCCTATTGATGCTCCTCATTCTCAAGGAACATCAGTTGCCCCATCTGAGGGAGGTTCTGTCAGTGCAGTCGACAAAGGAAAATAATCGTCTACCTCTGAACAGATTGATGTCACCTATTAGCCTGTTCTTAGGACTTTATTTGTATTTTTGACTTGTTTGTAATGTTCCTTTTTGATTCTCAATGTACTTTGATCCTTTATGTTCGAATGAAATGAAAAGACATTTTCCCTTAGCGTACTGATTCATTTTATCCTTTACTGCTCTTTTATGGCCTGTAGTCGATTGATGTAGATGAATATATACCAAACACTTCTCAACTGGGAAGAATTCTCGGTCCTGATGTGAGTGCTCAAGTTTGCCTGACCTTCGTAAGAGTTTACAAATTACTACGATCGAGGAATAAGAGTTTCATAGATCAGTCGAAGCTCGTTGCTAAACTGAAAGACAGGCTTTAGGAAATGGAAGAAGTTGGAGCTTCTGTTCAAGAGGAAGTGAACACTCTGAGAGCAAGAGTCCTCGATGCCATTGAGATTAACCAAGTTGGAGAAGTTTTGTAACAGGAAAATGAGTCCTCGTGGAGGGAAGTAATTCACCTCAGGGAGAATGCACCGAGAACCGCACCTTGCATTTTAAGGGGTTCCTCTTCATCACGAGCTGGAACAGGACCAAGCGATGCCCCTCCGATTTTACGAGGTTCTACCTCATCGAATGCTCCGCGAGCTGGTCCAAACGTAAGAAGTGCAGCTAGGGAAATGGATGAGCTCCGTGAAGATGTCCGTCGAGCATACGTGATTGCTACTGGACTCTAAAGGGATGTCACACGGCTGAGGCATCTATTAAGAAAGGACCTTGACGAGTGTGGGATGATGGTTACGACCAAGGTTGGGCAGATGCTCCGATAAGGCTGATAGAGTTTGAAGAGCTCGCATTTATTAGGGGATGGTTGAATGCCCTCAGAGAGCTGCAAGTTCCAAGGAACTCAGTACTCTGGTACCGTCACAAGATCTCTCCATCAACTTTAAGGCCTAACCCTTTCAAGAGAGACGATCAATAGATCCCTATAGATTCTATCCCCAGGCAACTATTAGAGCCAAACGCCAATGAGGTAGAGGAGGAATTATCTCCTCATCCGGATGATGGTCGAAGAGCACAAGTGGTTGATTATCTTGTTCAGAGGCCTCAGCCACATTAGGATTTTACTAGCTATAACTCTTTGTACATATGTAATGAAGTAATGAAATATTGATGTTTTGGACGATCTCGCCGACTAAACACGAGTTTTACATTCTTGTTGTACATGTGATGAAGTAATATGATATCTATGTTTTGGGCAACCTCGCCGACTAAACATGTGTTCATCATTTATCTCTTACTTAATTATCTTGGGCCTCTGATGGCCGACTAGATTGATAGGGTTGCAATGTCAAGTAAGTGTCCTCCCAGTCCAGTATGCTTATAAGATATCGTTCTGCCTCACCTTACCTTTTAGGTCGTGTCGTCACACTCCCCTAGGCCTAAGTGTGGTAATGGCGAGGATACACCTGGTCCTGGATGTTCTATCCGAGCAGATTTTTTTATCCAAACATAGTTTGGCGACCAATTCGCTTTTAGTGTAATTGCCTAAGGATCCCCTATAGGGCTTCATGTATTACCGGGGTAATGCTAGGAGGTTGTTCATGTTTCGTAACGAATACCTGAGGAGGGTGATACCCTGCTTTTATGTTTTGAGTAAGGTGCCTGTTATTTGGAAAGGGTGTGCAAGTTATAAATTTCTTAATACAGAATTAACACTTAATAGAATGCAACTGCCAAACATCTTTCATTAATTCATGAGTAAATAAAAAATGAATTGCCTATTCCAAAAATTTGATAGACGACCGAAGAAAAAGAAAAAGCTAGAAATATAATTTCTTTAGGTTGGCTACGTTCCATGCTCGGGGTATTTCTCTGCCCTCCAGCGTTTCTAAGTGATAGGCTCCTTGTAGATCAGCTCTTGTTATCTTGAATGGTCCTTCCCAATTCTTTCCTAGCTTGTCGTCTGATGGTTTTACTGGGCTGCCAAGGACTTTCCTTAGGACGTAGTCCCCAACCTAGAATGCCCTCAGATTGACCTTTTTGTTATATTATTTCGCGAGCTATTGTTGATAGCTCGCTAACGTTACTAGGGCTAGTTCTCTGCGTTCGTCAGCTATGTCAAGTTCAACGACTAATGCTGCATCGTTTTGGCCTTGGTTGACAAGGGTGGTTCTCATCGTTGGTAGGCCAGCTTCCAAGGGGATAATTGCTTCCATTCCATACGTTAATGAGAATGGGATTTCCCCAGTTGCTCGTCATGGGGTAGTGAGGTAAGCCCATAAAATATACGGCAGCTCACTCACCCATGCACCTTTGGCTCGCTCTAGTCGTTTCTTCAGCCCATCGATCACTATTTTGTTAGAAGCCTCGGCTTGACCGTTGCTCTGGGGGTATGCCACCGAGCTAAAATAGTGCCTGATCCCGTGTTCATTGCAGAAGTTCTGGAAAGGGCCACTCTCGAACTATTTTTTATTATCGGTGATGATGGTTATGGGGATTCTAAAACGGGTAATTATGTTTTTCCATATGAATCTCATCATAACTGCATCTCGGATGTTTGCCAGTGGCTCTGTCTCAATCCATTTAGTGAAGTAATCCATTGTGACCAACAAATACTTACGGTTGCCGACGGTGGTAGGAAGGGGTCCTACGATGTCCATCCCCCATTACGCGAAGGGCCATGGGCTGGTGAGCGATTTTAGGTCGCTGGCAGGTTGGTGAACCATAGGAGCATGTAGTTGATATTTTTCACATTTGCGAGCGTATACCGTCGATTCTTTTTGTATATATGGCCACCAGTATCCTTAATTCATTGCTCGAAACGCTAGTGATCTTCCTCCAATATGGCTTCCACAGATTCCTTCATAAATCTCGTGTAGAACTTGCTCGACGTCCTTCGGGTGAACACATTGAAAGTAGGGGTCGGTGAATGGTCTTTTGTATAATTTTCCCTCAAGAGATAGGTGAAAGTGAGAATCTTTGACTCTTATCTCATGAGCGAACTTTTTGTTATCTGGAAGTGTACCATCTTTCAAATAGTCCCTCAGAGGGTCCATCCAACTGGGCGCTGACTCAATTTGGAGCATGTGTTCTGGGTTTGACGGCTCATTACTCTGATTGATGCTTGGATGGGCGAGGAAGTCGATGAGGATCGTCCTCTTAAAGTCGGAATTGATCGCTAAACTTAGGGCTACCAAGGCATCGGCATGGTTGTTCTATCCTCTGGGAAATTATTGGACATTGACCTTATCAAAGCTAGACATTAGCTCCTTTGCCAAGGCAAGGTAGGCTGCCATTTTTTCATCTCTTGCGTTAAAGTCCCCACTTATTTGATTAGAGACCAATTGTGAGTCATCGAACACCTATAGTTGCTTTGCCCCAATGCCTGTGCCTCCTAAGGCCGGCTATCAAAGCTTCATATTCTGCCTCGTTGTTGGAGGCTTCAAATCCAAGCCTGATCCCTTGCTCGAGGATTGTGTCCTCTAGAGTGACGAGCATAATGCCTACTCCTGCCCCCTTTGAGTTGGAGGCTCCTTCGACAAATAGCCGCCAAACCCCTTCTAATGGGTGTTTTTCCATTTCTTTCATGGGTTAAAGCTGGCCGTAGGGCTATTCGCCAGTGAATTCTATAATGAAATCTGCGAGAACCTGCGATTTGATTGCATTTCTGGGCTGAAATTGGATATCGAATCGTCCGAGCTCGACTGACCACTTGGATAGTCTGCCAGACAAATCCGCTTTTTTGCAGGACTGCTTTAAGGGGCTGTGATGTAAGGACGGTGATAGTGTGAGCTTCGAAGTAGTATTTCAGCTTCCTCGAGGCTATTACTAGTGCGAAGGCGAGCTTTTCCAGTGGCAGGTAACGCTGCTCGATGTCCAATAAGGTCTTGCTCGCGTAGTAGACTGGATGTTGTATTCCTGCTTTCTCGCACACCGGTGCAGAGCTGACGGCGTGGTTGGAGACGGCGAGGTATAAGTAGAGGGAATCATCTTCTTGAGGTATGATGAGAAAATGCGGCTTGCTAAGATAAGTCTTAATTTCCTTCAATGCTTTCGAGTAATCTTGATTCCACTCTACTGCTTTATTTCCTTTCAGGATATGGAAGAATGGCTTGCACTTCTCAGAGGACTTTGAAATAAAATGGTTCAAGGCGGCGAGCATACCTGTAAGCTTTTGCACATCTCGTATCGTGCGAGGTGGTTATACCTTATTGATCGCATCGATCTGGTCTGGGTTGGCCTCAATGCCTCTCTTGTTAACCAAGTATCCAAGGAATTTTCCTGACTGGACACTGAAAGAACACTTACTCGCGTTGAGCTTCATTCGGTATTTCCTGAGGATTTCGAAGGTATTGGATAGGTCTGAGAGATGGTCCTCTTTTCGCTTGCTATTGACGAGCATATCGTCGATGTAGACTTCTATGATCTTTCCCATCTGATTTTTGAACATCTTAGTGACTAGCCTCTGGTAAGTTGCTCCTGCATTCTTGAGCCCAAAGGGCATAACTTTGTAGCAGTATAATCCGACAGTAGTGATGAACGTTGTCTTATCTTAGTCTGGTGCATGTATGGGGATCTGATGATATTTCGAATATGCGTCCAGGAAACTCATTCTCTCATGAGCTGCTGTGGCATCCATCAATTGGTTGATCTTTGGTAGAGGGAAACTGTCCTTTGGGCATGCCCTGTTAAGGTCAGTAAAGTCAATGCAGTCTCTCTATTTTCCATTACTCTTCGGAACTACTACAGGGTTGGATAACCATTTAGGGAATTGAACTTCCCGTATGGATCCTGCATCCAGCAATTTTTTAACTTCTTTCCCTACGGCTTTAGCCTTCTCGGGCACGATTTGCCGTGCTTTCTGTGTGATAGGCCTGAAAGTGGGGTCAACGTGTACCCTATGCAAACCACATTGGGATCAATGCCAAGAAGCGCTTAAGGTTCCCATACGAAAACGTCTAGGTTGATCCTCAGTAATATCGTCAATTCTTTCTTTCTTGTTCTGTAAGAGAAGTTCTGATCAAGAAACTCCTTTCTTCCTTGCTTCCACCGGCCGCTATTTCCTCGAGGTCCTCGATGACCCGCTTAGAGGGGAGGACCTGGTCTCCTCCACTCCAGGCCTTCCATATCTTAGTTGCTATTTTGAAGGTATCAGACCTTCCTATTCCTCGACTTTCTCTTTGGCCTTCTCGACCTTCTTCTCTAGTTTCGGGAGGATGGATGCTATGAAGCACCTTCTTGCCATTGCCTGATCTCCGTGAATCTCCATCACTCCTCGCTCGGTTACGTACTTAAGTTTTTGATGGTAGGTCAAAAGGACTACCTTCATTGCATGGAGTCACCCCCTGCCGAGGATAGCTTGATATGGCGAGTCGATGTCGACCACCAGAAACTCGATCATATTGGAGACACTCCCCGCCCTTATCGGTAGCATGATCTTTCCCAATAGAATAGTCACTTTTCCAGCGAAGCCAACTAGAGGGACAGTGGCTTCCTTTAAGTCAGCAACGCTTAACTTCAATTTTCTGAACAGGTCGAGATACATTACCTCAGATGAACTTCCCTGGTCGACGAATAGCTTATCGACATTGTATTTGGCTATCCCGAGCGCAATGATTAAAGCGTCATGATGCGGGGTTCTAACTCCCACCAGATCTTCATCTGTGAATACGATATGTTTGTTATAGTCGACGTCATCTGCTCACCGATGCTTTCCTGATTGTGTCTTTGTTGGATCGATCTGGAAAGCTTGCATTACTGCTGTAAGCTTTTTTACCTCCATCCTAGCTGAATTCCCCTGAATCTGCTTCATATCAGATGCCCCATGAATTACTGTGAATTCATGGCCAGCATCATCTTCGAGTACGTTGTCAGGTCTTATTTCTCCATTGGCAGCAACTTTCTCTGCCTTCTTCTCCACAAACTCGTTCAGGTGCCCAGACTGGGCCAGTTCTTCGAGGTGAGACTTGAGATCTTTGCAGTGCTCAGTCTTATGTCCTCCCTCTTTATGAAAAGCGCATCTCAGCGCATTATTTCTCTTTGAGGGATCTCCTCCCATCTTTCTGGGCCACTTAACAAATGGCTCATCTTTGATCTTTGCCAGGATCTTGCAGATTGGTTCTTTGAAGACAGTGTTAACTGCCTGGAATGCTTTCGAAGCATCGTTCTTTCCTCCGTTCTTGAAACCATTTTTGCCCCCATTCTTGCCCCCTTTCTTCTGGTTTTCAACCTTGTCATTGCCCTTGGCAGTGAGCTTAGTTCGGCCATTCTCTACTGTACTGAGGCGGGTCACATCCTCCATTTTGGCATACTTCTCAATGCGAGTCATCAGGTCATCAATGGTCGTTGCCTCCTTCTTCGTTAGGGATTGGTGCAGAAGGCAAGAGCTGCGTAAACAAATCTTAAAAGAGGCTACTACTACTTACTCCGAGCAGTCCTCGACCTCGTTGAACAACTCCCAGTACCTCTTCGCGTGGTCCCGGAGGCTCTCTTGAGGCGTCTTTTTCATTGTTAGTAAAGCATCCATCCTTTTGGGATGGGAGCTACTAGTAATGAAGCGGGCCGTAAAGAGCTCGCCCAGGGACTCAAAACTCCTGATAGACCTGTGAGGGAGCCTCTCTAACCATTTCTGCGCCACATCATGCAAACTTGAGAGGAAAATTCGGCACATTAGTGCATTCCAATGTTTTTAGAGAGTCATGGCTTACCTGTACTGCCTAACGTGATTAATAGGGTCAGTTTTTTGTCATAGATCTTGAATATTATAATAGTAAATTTCTTGGGGGCTTCCTCTTCTTCTATCTCCCTTGAGAAAGGGGATTTCATCTGGGTCCTGAGAGCTCGTTTGGCAAGCTCCCTGGTCGATCTTGCACCGCGATGTGCTGGGTGTTGGTCCATCTCCCTTCAGACCAAATTTCATATGTTCTCATTGCTGTGAGCTGGGCTCCTATAAAGGTGATCCAGTCGTTGGTGCTCGAGTGAGTCGTTGCTTGACTCGTGCTTCTCATTTTTCTGGGATCCACGTCTAGGGATCCTTCCTTAGCTGCGAGACTTGCTCGCCTGAGGGCTAGGAGTGCGATATGGACATCACCTAGTGCTGCGATGGAGCTCTTTTTCTATCTTCTCTAATTTCCTTTTGAGGCGAGCATTGATTCCTATCGAATATTGCATATTTCTGCCCTTTATCTTTATGCATTCTAGCACTTTTATGGTCCTAAATGCCTATAATTATGCTCATTAACCAGAAAACCTTGGATTTGGATATATACATGCTTTGCAGGGGTTATTTGTGCTTTTGTAGGTATTGGAATGCCAAAAATGAGGTTCGGTTGCATTTTGGAGAAGTTCCGTCGTCGAATGCTACTTCAAGGGTAATTTGGTCTTTTCAAACTCACTATTTTTTATGGAATGAAGTTACCAACATGTATATCATCAAATTATCTTTCCATGGCCACTGACCATGCGTCATTCTGACTCCGTATGTGGAAGTTATACCCATTTTCGAAAGGTTTCAGAATTTTCTTCTACTTCAAGGGCATTTTGGTAATTTCATACTGCATAATTTGGAGGTTTTCAAAACAGAATCATGTAGAGAATTGAATTATCTTCGCATCGGTTCCGACCACGCCTCATTTCGATTCCGTATGAGAGAGTTATGGCCGTTTCCGTGCAACGCGTCAAAATTGGTTCGGAGGGAAAAGTGGGCTATCTCCAGCCCAAGGCAAATTCCAAAAGTGCGGTCGACCGGTCCCAAAATAGAGGTCGATGGGTCCTATCAGATATGGACGAAAATTGACTTATTTTGTATTTTTCGGCTTGGTTTTATTTGGGGTTTGTTTTGGGGTATAAATAGAATGTTGTATGCTTTTTATTTGGGAGATATTATTCATTTTAGATAGTTGAGATTAGGTTTTTGAGAGCTTCTCTCTCCTACATTTTCCTTCCTATTTTGGGTTTGTAAGTTTACTATTCCTTCTTCTTCTCCATTAATGTAAATTCCATTATTGTTCTTAGGCTTTGTAACCTAGATTTCCATGCTTTCCATTTATTTCTTGCTTAGATAAATTGTAGTGTAATTAAATTAGTTTAGTTTATTTATTTATTTCTTGTTTTGTTTATTAATTAGTTATTTAATTAAATTAATTATGTGTAGTGAGTAGTTACATAGAGTTTGGGTCGTGTGTCCGCCATTGATGGGCGTTGAGCTCCGAAAATTAGGTTTTGTGTAAAATTGCATTTAATTGAAACCTCGCATATTAAAGTCGGATTATTATGCGTTTAACTTTCTTTGTCATGCAACGTTAGTGTTTATAGCGGTAATCCGAATTTAAGATGCGTGTGACCATTTTCTGTTAAAAGTTTAATCTCGCAACTTTGGGTTAAATTCCTTATTGTGTGATGTTTATGCTTAATTGAAAATGCTCGATTAAATGTTTTCGAACCAAAATTCTAATTATTAGTTGTTTAGCCCATGGTGGGGACACGATCCCGACTCTCGTTTTATTAATTCTAGTTTAGACTTAACTTCTTAATTTTTCCCTTTTCTTTATTTCCAACCTATCACCTTTTACACTTTTATTTTAGGAGTATTAAATCCTATAAATTCTAGCAACTCGTCTCTGTGGATTTTCGATACCCGGACTTGGCCGCTATACTCCCTTTTTGAGTGTAGTCATAAGTTTAGGTTTTTATATTGAGGAGTTGAAACGAAAACAACGATTAACGTCTTGACACGCGCTACTTTTCACCCTCAATCAAAATGGCGCCGTTGCCGGGGATGAGTTTGTTTTAGACTTTATTTGATTTTAGTATTTCATAGTATTTTCTTTCTATTTGTATTATTTGCTAATATTTTGCAGGACTTCTACATTTGAGCACTTAGAAACGCTCGAATATTTCCCGTGCGCACTTACTTTGTGGAATCCGCCATTCGAGCCATTTTTTGGGGTAAGCATGTCTTATTCCAATTCATTCGGTAATCCTTTTTATAATTCTCAAAATTCTAGGCCTATGACTTTCGGTGAATACTTAGCATCCCAAAGTAAAACAAATTCAAATATGACTTTGGGCGAGTATAACGAAAGTCAAAATTTGGGTTATTGGAATTTTGATGATGATGATAATGATTTTGGTCCTTTACCTCCTTATAATAGGAATTTTGAAACGAATTCGAATAGTTTTCAAAATTTCTATAATAATGAGTTTTCGTTTAAGTCCGATAGTAACTTTCAAAGTTCCCATTTTCATGCATCCGCACCTCGACCCATGACATTTGATGAGGGTTTGCGTATGTATGAGAATGATAAACTTGAAACTCGTTATCGGGAAGAAAATCGTTCGTGGGAACATGAGTTGGATTTATATTTTGAGTCCGACGACGATTTTGCTTCCGAGACTACCGAGGTCGAGGAATGTTTTGAACCAAATGAGGTACCTGTGCCTACTTTGGAACAAGCCATTCTAGACTTTGCCCATTGCGTAATAGATATTGAAAGTGAGGATGAAAATGACGTAATATTTATTTGCAATGAAATGATTTCTTCTTTGTCCCCCAAAGAAGAACATTTCATTGAAAATGATATTATTTCCTTTGAAATCCCAACTTCATGCGATGATGATTCATCTCATGAGTTTGAATTTCTTTCATCCCCATTTTCATTCTCTATTACCACACCGTTACAAGTACCCGATGATTCGGTTTCGAACTTTAATGTTTTAAACCCTATCGTCAATGAGGAGTACTTGCTCGAGTTGCCCTCCACGATCGCATCTTTGCCTTTGTGTGCGCCGCCTCCCATTACAACTTCACAATCCTTGGGAGGATATTGGACTTTTCTCGATCCCCACTTGTTTTTGTCACCCGTTCAATCCAATCCCCCCATCGTCCCTCCAAAATTTTTAATTGGAGATGGTTTCTTTCTTACGCCTTACACATGCCTTCCGTTGTTCAAACGGAATTCATATTTTTTGGAGGGCATGCTTGTATGTGAGGGTACACCGGTTATCCTCTAAAGTCAAATTGCTCTTATGGTGGACCCTCATCTATTTATACTTCTAGTGTATAGTTAGTGTGAAGCCTAAATAGTAGCTTGTATATAGTTAGCTTCTTATTATTTCTTTCTTTTTATTTTAGTCTAGTGTAATTAGTTAACTTTTCGTTATTTCTTTTTGCTATGCTCGGTACTAACTTGTTTTGTAGATTCTTTGGACTTGTTCTTATGGGGATCGCTCCACTTTTGGGTAATATCGCTCTTTTCCTCTCTTAACTTGGTTCTTAATTCACATTGAGGAAAATGTCAAGTTTTAAGTTAGGGGGTGTGGGATATTCTATCCACTCCATTATTTAGTCCATGTTTTTGCGCACATGTTAGTTACTTAGTATGCTTTTCTTAGAAAAATTCAAAAATTTCAAAAAGATTTTCTTTCTTTTTCTCCTTTTTTAGGCATTTTGCCTTTGTTTTCGATGATAAATTTCAATAATTGCCCGATCCAATAGACAACCCAACGATGCATGTTCTCGATTTTAGAAGTTATTAGAGTTTAGTCTCGATTATTGATATTGTGAATAACTTCATAAATTAAACTTTAATCCCATGAGCACATGCACTTTTATGGTTATATTGATTTGGTTTAAGATTTTTATAACTCAGTAATCTTTTTTTGCATTGTATATACTTACACCGAGTAAGCTTTGTATCTTTCGTCGTTTGTGAGTGTATACACTATTCTTTTCTCATTGAAAACGTTGAATTCGTCGGTAATCTCACTATTCTTTTATTTGACCGTTCATTAATTGAGTTCATACTTGAAATGTGTTACTTGATCATAATTTTCATATATTGTTTTGATTCGAGAATTACGTAAACTTTATGAAATGATCACAGGCCATCTTTGTTATATCACTCATATTAGCCTTGACCTCACCCTTATATGTTTACCCTCGTCAACCCCTTTGAGCCCAAATAATAGCCTTTCATTTCATAACCCAAATCCCAAAACCAACTCTAAATTGGAGTTATAAACCATACATACACTTTCCATACCTTTGTTTGGAATGTTACTTGGGATTGAATGTTGTTGTTATGGTGTCCGTTGCAATTTAGGCATATGAGAGTTTGACAATTAAAGAAAAGAAAGTAGTGAAAAAAGTGAAGAAAAAGAGAAAGCAAAAAAGCAAAAGAAAACAAAAGAAAACATGAGAAAAGAAGAAAAGAAAAAGAAAGAGAAAGGTGTAAATGTTGTATATAGTTCAATAAGCTTTGATTACACTCCCCGGTGATATATCTAATGCCGTTTTGGAACTCGTTTTCCAATTTTGATATTTCCCGCATTTTCCCATTATCCTGAGTTTTCATTCTGAACACTTTGAATCCGTACATACATTCCTTCGTTTCGCACCTTAGCCATACCTACATTATAACCCTATACAATTCCAATGTTATCTTAGGTTGATGTGATTTAAAAGTCATAATAGTTGTGATAATTTGTGAAAATGCATTTCGCCTCTTTTAGTGTGCGGTATCCTTTCATTGAGATTACATTTTTCAGTTTGTATATAGCGTTCTTCTTTTGTGACATGTGCGTGGCCTAGTTTCCATTTACATTTACTCTTTAGCCCCCATGTTCCGTGTGGTACCTCCCTATTTCAAGTGAATTTCATTTGATGAGTGTAATACCCGTGAGGATTGAATATATGCTTGCTTTAATGTTTATCCGATTTATATAAGTTTTTGCCAAATCACACTTTACATGTGCTCGCTCCCCTCCCACATTTTAAGGTTTCAATTCTATGAGGTGCATTCTATAATGTTAATGATTCAAACTTTTGTGTGAATTCATTCACTTTGCTAATAATGCATATGAAATCTTTTTCTCTTTTGTTGGGCTTGTCGCATGTTGGTTTGGGCATATTTTGAGGAAACCATATGATGTTTGTGGGTATCATCCCTGAAAACCCTCACGAGATGACACTCGTCCACTAGGGTAACCTAGGGGTTTAAAAGCTTATTGCATATGCTAAATGCAATCGTGTTCCTTACTAAAGTGGCAATTATATTTCGATGCATATATACGTTTTTTATTTCCTTCTGTGGACTGGTTTTGTTTGTTTCATCACTAGGGACTAGCAATGTTTAAGTTAGGGGGTGTGATTCCTATCGAATATTGCATATTTCTGCCCTTTATCTTTATGCATTCTAGCACTTTTACGGTCCTAAATGCCTATAATTATGCTCATTAACCAGACAACCTTGGATTTGGATATATACATGCTTTACAGGGGTTATTTGTGCTTTTGTAGGTATTAGAACACTAAAAGTGAGGTTCGGTTGCATTTCGGAGAAGTTCCGTCGTCGAATGCTACTTCAAGGGTAATTTGGTCTTTTAAAACTCACTATTTTTTATGGAATGAAGTTACCAACATGTAGATTATCAAATTATCTTTCCGTGGCCACTGACCGTGCGTCATTCTGACTCCGTATATGGAAGTTATACCCATTTTTGAAAGGTTTCAGTATTTTCTTCTACTTCAAGTGCATTTTAGTAATTTCATACTGCATAATTTGGAGGGTTTCAAAACAGAATCATGTAGATAATTGAATTATCTTCGCGTCGGTTCTGACCACGCTTCATTTTGATTCCGTATGAGAGAGTTATGGCCGTTTCCGTGCAACGCGTCAAAATTGGTTCGGAGGGAAAAGTGGGCTATCTCCAGCCCAAGGCAAATTCCAAAAGTGCGGTCGACCGGTCCCAAAATAGAGGTCGACCGGTCCTATCAGATATGGACGAAAATTGACTTATTTTGGGTTTTTTGGCTTGGTTTTATTTGGGGTTTGTTTTGGGGTATAAATAGAATGTTGTATGCTTTTATTTGGGAGATATTATTCATTTTAGATAGTTGAGATTAGGTTTTTGAGAGCTTATCTCTCCTACATTTTCCTTCCTATTTTGGGTTTGTAAGTTTACTATTCCTTCTTCTTCTCAATTAATGTAAGTTCCGTTATTGTTCTTATGCTTTGTAACCTAGATTTCCATGCTTTCCATTTATTTCTTGCTTAGATAAATTGTAGTGTAATTAAATTAGTTTAGTTTATTTATTTCTTGTTTTGTTTATTAATTAGTTATTTAATTAGATTAATCATGTGAGGTGAGTAGTTACACAGAGTTTGGGTCGTGTGTCCGCCATTGATGGGCGTTGAGCTCCAAAAATTAGGTTTTGTGTAAAATTGCATTTAATTGAAACCTCGCATATTAAAGTCGGATTATTATAACTTTCTTTGTCATGCAACGTTAGTGTTTATAACGATAATCCGAATTTAAGATGCGTGTGACCATTTTCTGTTAAATGTTTAATCTCGCAACTTTGGATTAAATTCCTTATTGTGTGATGTTTATGCTTAATTGAAAATGCTCGATTAAATATTTTCGAACCAAAATTCTAATTATTAGTTGTTTAGCCCATGGTGGGGACACGATCCCGACTCTCATTTTATTAATTCTAGTTTAGACTTAACTTCTTAATTTTTCCCTTTTCTTTATTTCCAACCTATCACCTTTTACACTTTTATTTTAGGAGTATTAAATCCTATAAATTCTAGCAACTCGTCTCTATGGATTTTCGATACCCGGACTTGGCCGCTATACTCCCTTTTTGAGTGTAGTCATAAGTTTATGTTTTTATATTGAGGAGTTGAAACGAAAACAACGATTAACGTCTTGACACGCGCTACTTTTCACCCTTAATAAAGCATTCTCAACCTCTTGTCTGCGAGTGGACTCCCTCTGCTCTTGGAGCCTTGCCTCATAGGAATCAATCAATCTGGAGATTTGTGTGGGCCTTACTGGTCCTTGAATATCCTCTGAGGCTGGCCTTTCTGAGCGAGTCCCCTGATCTGAACACCGAACTTCAGATCTGATCCTGTGAGGGGCAGGCTTTTCTGGGATATCCCCTGCATGAGGGGCGTTGCTACTGTGACCGAACATTTTAGCTTATTTGTTAGTGAGGGCTTTCTTAAAGAAGATAAACGCTTCCCATAGACAGCGCCAATTGTGGTGACAATTATATTCAACACAAATAAATAAGAAAAGCGCAATCACCAAAGGAATAAAGAACATAAAATGCCAATCACACAACACAGTATGTACGTGGTTCAGCAAGAATTCCTATGTCCACGGTGGTGCAGTCAATATTATTTCTATATACTCCGATGAGTGTTTTCAGAGAATACAAATCGTGCCCTCTTACCCCGGACTTAGGGTTGTTATATACATATTTGTTCTCAGGGAGTGGGGGTGTTGGACTCCCCCACGTACATCTTCTACTCCTACAATATCTCCCTGCGAGATTTTAGGAGTGGACTAAGTTTCCAACTGAATTTAGTTGGAGTATGAGGGGCCCAGGCTTTGCGCCATTCCTATTGGGCTACTCGTCTGGGCCTATGATGGAAAATCTGGGTACCCACACCACCTATTCCCAAGGTTATACCGGTAATTATTAACTCTCTTACTACTGGTCCCAACCTTAAATTATCATTTATCCAATTTAAACCCCAAGTAACATAAGTCTCGATAATAACTCGTTACATTAACACTCGTTAATTTCCCCTCATTCAAAAATTCCAAAAATAATATTTTTCCGATCTTAGGTATATCCTACTGCCCTTCTCTAAGTCCTATTAAGTTCATTTAATCATCATCAAAGATTCCTCAAAGTTTGGAATTTAATCCACAATTAAAAGGGAAAATATTTCACATTTCTAAGGGGAGTCGATCGATCGATGATTTTGGTCAATCGATCAATCAGTTGATCGATCGACAGTCTTGAGTTGATCGATGATTTTGGTCGATCGATCGACCGTCTTGAGTCGATCGATCGATGGACCGGATATTGACCAGTTTTCTGCATTATATTTCCTACGGGTTTCATGCTTTTTAATCGTCAAAACCTTTATCAAATAATCTCAAACTCCCCAATATTCATTCCATATGATAAACCAAGATATATAAATAATTTCTAATAATCAAACCACCTAAAATCATCAAAAAGGTTGCATTAAAACATACTATTTCCAGAAAACTCATATTATTAATTCTTCAAGAACATCATTTAAACTTCAATTTTTCTTCACCAAATGATTCCTAATTTAATCTCATGATATCCATATCATATACCTTCATATATGAATAAGTTCTAATGTATCCAAAATGATTTAAGCATCATTAATATCACACCCCAAACCCAATATCCATACTAATCATTTGTTATTAGAATAATTGGATCATGATCTTTAGCCCATTGGAAATATAATTCATTTATCAATATTTTTCTGCATAATGTGCATAATGAACATACTATTATTCTTATGCCATAATGAAATCAATATCAGAGTCATAATTAAGCGGACATACAATACTAGATTAACTATCATAAAATTTCACAATCATCAACTCAATCCATACGATCACAATATACACAATGCGTGAGTATATTAAAATCTTCAGTGTGACAATGATAAAATCCCCATATTTAAACCCCAGCTCTTTCCAACGGTGCAACTCTCAAAGTTACCGGTCATATGGTATCCTAGCTAGCAGCATACAAACCTAAAATTGTTAAAATATAAACCGTAAGCATTAAGCTTAATAAGGTACTACATCCCTACAATGAAATAATAATTCTATATCGAATATGTGGATATAAAATCAGAACAATCCTACCCACTGGCAATAACAAATCCTGGATCATAAGACCCAAATAATTCGGCCCATTGGCAATAACAAATCCTGGAACATGAGTTCCAACAAATCCTTGTCATAAGACAAATCAAATCATTGGATCTTTGTCCATTTCCAATCCTGGATCATAAGACCCAAACAAATCCTGGATATTTTAATATCCAAACAAATCCTGAATACCGAAGTATTCAAACAAATCCTGCTCTTAGAGCTATATTCATATATTTGTATATATGAAACAATCATAAGTACACTCACCTTGGAAATTTAACAAGCTTTCCTTTTTTCTTTATCTGGATTTTATTCAGTCAGTTCTTATTCTCTTCCTAACATTCTTATAATATTAGTATCATCATAATAATATTAACAATTCAAAGAATAACTTCAACATAACTCAATTCATAAGCATCATATGATTCAATTCAAATCATTCCTCATAAATGAAGTCCCATCTAGACTCAGGTAATGATATCTAACATATTCAAATTACATACCTAACCTACTTTAATTATTCTTGTTAATCCAATCCTTATCATATTAGGTTTCCAACACAATTGACGACACGTCATTCTAAGTTTCCTAGAGCACGATATGCCCATTTCTTTACCATATAGCAAATCCGCCCTATAATCTCATCTATGGTTCAGTCATCTTCCAAGAATTTTCATAATTTCTATACATCATAACTTTCTATGATATTTCACCTAACTTAATAAAACATATTGAATAATGTAAGATTAAAATTTCATAATTTTTAGAGTTCATTTGCTATGTCAAGCAAAAATCAAACATATGGTATGCATATTTTCTCTTTTGGGGCAGATTTCATACCCGAACTTCAAACCTTCACCCAAGATTCATTTCTTTCTATTTTTACATAATTTTTGGATATGTTATGAATATATGGGTCTATGTTAATCTCAAACTATAATTAATCAATTTCATTAATCATACAAAAATATATGGAAGTTTGAATAAACAAGGTTACTAAACAAAGCAATTTAAGGGTTAATACATTCAACTTTGTTTAAACTTGCATATATCCATACATATGCACCCAAGCATGAAAGGTCAATAAAAAATCAAGTATTTATATCATATTAATCATAAATATAATAAAAATAACAAGATTCATGGGTGGAATTACCTTAGGGGCTTTTACGTAATTTTCTATGAATTTTTTTGAATGTTTCTCCTCACTTTCTTCTTCCTAACCCTCACAATTGTTTTTCCTCAACATAAAACTCTCCCAAACTGAGTTTTCTGAATAAAAGAGGATATATCAAGGGATTAAGTAGTCCAAACCAACCTCCACCTCCAACCAATCAATTTAAAACACTTATTGGGCATTAAGGACAAATTACCACTTAAACGAATGGACATATTTCCCATTGGTTAGTAATTTTGGTATAACTTCTTACTCGGACCTCCGTTTCACACACCGTTTGTTGTGTTACAACCATAACTCACTTGTATACAACTATATAGTTTTCACCTCAAGTTAATTGTTATGTCATAAAGGTCAAAACTAGTCTTAAACATGAACATTCCTACCGAAAACTTTAAAATTTCACATTTGTAACTAATTCGATATTTCATGTTTTATGAAGGTAGGATTAGACTAAATATAATGACTTAACATTATATATACTAATAAAATATTATCCATATCACGTAATATAATCATGATTTAAACATAATTTATCATAATTATATTCGGGTTGTCACAATTAACATGAATCAATTTACTCAAATTCCATTTTATTCTCAAGAACTCTAATTTTTTACCTAATCATCAATAAGAGTGTAAATCCCAGATTTCTTCACAAGGTAATATAAAATTTATGTAGTTTTTTCTATACTCAAAATATATCATTCCAAGATAATATCCATTTCAAAGATCCATTAAAAATTATCACAAATTTATCTTTGTTCATGCAACTTTTCAGAATTTTCCTAATTATCCTAACATGGACAATATAAAAGCTAAGATTGCAATAATTAATCACTTGCCTTTAGATTGTAGGTCTGATCCGTTGGGGATGATACTCTACTGGTGGTCCTCTCTTTTTCTGGCCAACTTCCGGCAGTGGTGGTGGTGGCTCTTGGTGGTGCAAGGTGGTAGTCCTTTGGTTTCCTAAAAAAGTCTCTTCTTCTCCCATATAAAGTCTCTCAATATCCCCTAAACCTTTTCCTCTTATTTTTTGTGAATGATCATAAACTCTCTAATCCCTTTACTTATAAAATAAACTCAGATTTTCGTAGTTACTATTCACCTCCCTTGTAAAATGAGCGAAATACCCCTTCAGGGTGTCCTTTCGATTCCAAAGTGCCTCGAGACTCAAATCAAACACCCAAGTAGACTTTTTCGACTATTTGAACCCTTCCGGACACTTTGGAGCAGTCAAAACGGCCATTTGAATGACATAAAAATATTTCACTTTTATACCATTAAATTATAATCCCGACACGACTCAAATGCGCGTCCCGACTTAATGACCATAATTGTCGTACACATAATTCGCGACAAGTTTATAAAGTCATAATCAATTGTAAATTCATAATCATATATATTAATTTAATCACTAGGTAATATTCAACATAAATCACATATTACTTTATTCTCGAGTAATATTTAAATCCGGATTAATTTCCAATTATATCACAATTAATTCTAATTAATCCCATTTTAAAAGTCATTAAAAATATGGGGTATTACACTTGACGCCTTAATGCGCCTTTCGCCTTTGACAACTATGAAGTGAAGGTTTACTTTATGAAATTAAACTTGTGGTCTACGATGGGGATTTCCCTTAGTTTGACATTTTTTATGCATGCTAGTGGTCATTGGCTTCGGAATTGAAGCCTTGATTCACCGTGTTATTTCGACAAATTAATTATTTCTTTTGATATTATAACAGAGCAACATTGGTTAAGATAGGAAGTGTTGGGAGGATGCAATCATGCGTTGTAAAATTTCCAATGACACCACCTTTGGCATGGGTGATTAAGAATTATGGTAAAATTGATATTAGTTATACTTATATCATCTCATATGAGGAATCAATAAAATGTGATGATTTTTAGCTTGGAAAATATGACTGGATGAAGCTTAATAGCAAATATGTTATGTGACTCTAAAATAAAAATTCGTATAATAGATTCATCATGTTAGTTTTTATTTCTGATTATATGTAGGAATCTTAGTCCATCTGTATATATCTCATCTTTGGCCATTTAGGAATTGTACAGATTATTTCTTATTTTCTATAACTTCAAAATCGGTGAAATTTTCATCAGAGTAGGTGATAAACGTTGAATGCCTCTGTCTAGATATGGAGGAGGCATTTGGTCTTGATTCAGTTAATATGTTCACGATGAAACTATGTGTGACTAATTCATTGCTTTTTGAGGAAGAACTTTTAATTTTTTATTGGGTTTGTGAAAATGAAATCATATTAACTATTTCATCTAGTTAGTTTATGTTTTTCTTTTTTGTGTTTAACTATTTTAACTATTTATTGTTTCTAAACTATTCCTGATTGAAATATAACAGAACAATTTTGATTGATTTTAAAAAATGTGTCATGTTTTACTTTTTCCCATTTCTCTCCCTTTCAAGAGATTCATGAGAAAATTGAAAGCACTAGAAAATAGTATCATATATTGGTTTGAATTAATGCACATGCCTTACAAACAAAACACATGGAAATGCTATTCTTGGAATAATGAAAATAACACGAATTTAAGTAGATTTCTGGAATTTCTACCGATTTAACAAATTACAGATCAATAGAGAGATACTCCCCTTGTACTTTTATTTTGAACAGAGAGAGTATATGGAACCATGATTGCTATGTTCATATTTGTTGTTTCAACACAACTTTATGGTCCTTTGCAATCCTCATTCTACTGTTTAGAATTTAGAGTCTGGATTAAATTGCATGGAAATCAAGTTATCTGTAAGATTAGTAATCACATATAGTGATAGAAAAGAAACCTAGGCCAAATGAAGTAAAAGAAAAAAATGGGAGTCTAGTGCAATAATATTTAGGAAAAAAGTTATGATATTTCTTTACATTTGTATAATTTAAAAGTATTTTGTGTATTTGTAATTGAATTTTATTATGCTTATTGATTTGAAGGGCAAGCACTTGGTTGTGTGCAAGTAGACCGGTCTATGTGGCAGTTAAGGAGCAATTTGGTAAGTTTGTGGAAGTACTTCAGTCTGGGCGTCACTGCTTGCCTTGGTGTTTGGGGTATCATCTTGTCGGTGAACTATATTTACGTCTCCAATAACTTGATGTTCATTGTGAAACTAAAACTAAGGTTTGTAATCTCATTATTCACCTGTTATTTTAATTTGTGGGTTTTAATCTCTCTCTCCCCCCTCACATAGACATGCTTATTTCAGTACTTTTAAACAATTTCATTGTTTTGTAATTAGATATTAATTATAATTACTGCTGCCTTTTTCAAGATAATGTCATCGTGGTTGTGGTTGCTTCGATGCAATATCGTGCCCTGGCTGAAAAAGCATCTAATGCTTTTTATAAGCTCTCCAACACGAAAAGGCAGATCCAAGCCTACATATTTTAATGTTATGAATGCAGAAATATTTGAACGTTCAAATTCCTTAAACACTCGAGTTGAGGTGTTTAAAGCTTATAAGCCACTAATAGAAGTAGGTCATCGCTCGAAAAGACCTGAGTGAGTTGGACTCCTCCTACTTATGTCCCTTCCCAAAATATGATCACGAGAACTATTGGGAGTAAAGAATGGATCCATTATATTAGAAAATTAATACAATGTTAGATCATATAAAAGTTATACAAACTCTGGCCATAATGAGCATAATTTGACCTTTGCATTTGGCTAAACTGATTTGTATTTAGTATTGGACTATGTAGACCAAATTTCCCATCGGGAGAGCTGAAATTTTGGTTAAAATTTGGAGCCAAGTTGGTAAAATTGTGAGTGAAAAATGTAATACCCCATATTTATGTTAAATTAAATTGGAGAATTAAATGAGAAAATACGATTTGATTTAAATTCTGCAAGAAAAGTAATTTGGTGAGATTTATTAATAATTGTGAATATGGAGTATTAATCGAGAGATAGATACTGATTAAGATTGCCTCTTTCTATTTACTTAGCGCGAGTAGTAAATGGTTACTTAGCACGTGTAGACCATTTTGGGGTGAGAACGAGTAATATATTTTTTAAGTGACTCAGATGATAATTTAGAGGTCGCAGATGAGTCCGAAAGGGTCGAATTAGTCAAAATAGTATACCCGGGGGTACTAATTGAGTCCCGGGGTAATTTTAGACTAAATCGAGATCGTTCGGGGGCGTTTTGGTCTTTTAACATGTGAGGGTATTGAGATGTGCGAATTTGAGAGTCTATTATCAGTCATATGAAAGAGGGGTTAGGGTTAGAACACCCATGTAAACACCAAGACCATTAGAGAGAAGGAGAAAATCATTCTCAAGGTTTAGAAGATGCTTTTGAAGAGGTTGGGTTTGGATCTTGCATCCTAGGAGCCAAAGGAAGAAGGATTGAAGAAGAGAAGCACCAATCGATCATCAACTCCACGAATTCAGAACCCCTCTGTCAAGGCAAGTTGTTTATTACAAAAAATTATAAAGTTATAATGCCCATGTGTAGGGATTTTAAATAGTTTTGTTAAATCAATATCTTGGAAAGAAAAGAATGATATTTATGCATGTTGGGATAGGAATCACATGCAGAATGATATAATATATATAGAGGAATAATATTCAGAGCTAATTTGATAATTATTTCGGAATAAAATCTGGGTTTTGAATGAATATATAGGAAGAACACCATAACTAGGGTTTTAAGAAATTCTGAGTTTGATCCACTATTTCTTTAAATGAATTGAGGTTTTGATGTATTTGAAACGTTAGAAATTGTCCTAGTATTTATGGGAACACGTTAGGATAATTGGGTCAAAGTTTGGTGTACTATAATGAAGTTTGGAGGTTTGTTAATGGAAGAAGAAATTAATGAAGAAGACGAACTGCTGCTGCCCCATATCGATTGATCGAGCGGTCTTGAATGTCGATCGATCGACTAGGTCGATCGATCGACTTATGGTGTTTTCTTAAATTTTTCCTTGGTTAAGGGTTCTTTGATTTTCGAGAATGAATGGGAATCCTAGGATTTTTATTATACTTATATGGGAGTGAGAATAAGACCAGCCGGTATATTATTGAAGTCCGATAAGGCCATTGGGTGTAGGACTTGGATCATGGACCGACGAGAATTAACTGATTGAGTAGACAATCGGGGAATTTGGAATTAAGCTACGAGGCGAGGTAAGTCAATTCCAGTGATAGACCAGTAGGGTAAGTAATAACTACTGAAATTATATGTGAGGGGTAACTAGGGCCCTTAGAGTTGAGTGAATACTCAAATAAATGCGATAGTGAGAAATCATAAATTGACGAATACGGTTAATATAAGAGAATACTATATTACGTACAAGTATGATTGATAGGTTGGGTGAGTACCTACTAAATTGTATGAACTATTAGGTTGAGAGATATATACCTAAATTAACGACGTTAGGGTCGATGAAGTACTCCCAACTAACGTATGGGTTATTATATGTTAGGGTCGATGAAGTATTTCGAACTAACATTGGTTTATCATATGTTTGGGGTCGATGTATAATGCCGAACCAAACCTTCGAACTGGTGTCGTGATGAAAGAGTCCGAGCCAGAATATGTTTATATAAATAATTTGGGTTGATGTATCATTCCGAACCAATTCTTACTTGGGGTCGATGAATCATTCCGAACCAAGAGTCCTTTACGTGTGTAAAAAGGATATAATAGTAATGACTAATATTTAGTATATATTGTGTGTGAAATATATACTTAATGATATTCTACTTCTGTGTACTAGTAGATTGATATATGACGTGTTTAACGATACATATCAAACTGGTAAGTTAAGTGCTGAAACTTACAAAACGTAACGTTAGATAGAGAATATCTAATTAGTAATTTAAGTAGTGAAACTTAATTACAAAAGTGGGAAGATATTAATTGTGAGAATTATAAAAATTTAGTAGTGAAACTAAATGAGAAGTTTCGAAACATAACATAGGTGAAATGTTACTTGAAAATTAATTAACCTTCGCGAGATGTTAATGAAATGGATGTATTGTATGGGCGGTACGAGAACTTAGGTATAGATAAGTTCAGATGATGACTTTATTCCTAGTTAGCTTGGGAGATATGGCTAGGCAGGCTAAGTGTAGAACGTTAGGTGTGCAACATAGATGAGGAGTAAGAAAACTCAAGAGAGTGTACAAGAACCTAACATGTACAATCAATAACCGCATTTTATATTGTGATAAACGTTTGCTAAATATTTTCAAAATGTTTTGAGTACTAACTTTTGCTATAAAATATTTTCAAAACCTTTTAGGTGTCCAGCTATAGGGACGCCATGTATGCTGATTTCATTCGAGGGACTCGAAGCTGTAGCAGAGTGAATGCTTACAGGATTTTGATTAGACAATATCTCTCTTTCAGATCTAGTGCAAGATCTCACACTATTTTATGTATGGACTTATGGTCCGGTATCAGTCTCAGATGTTTAGTTTCAGACTAGTTGTTGTTCTATTGTTGTTTTGGGATTTTTAGTCGATGGTTATTCGATAATACTCTTGTTCTCTTGTACTTATATTTTGCTGACTGGGTTATAGTATATGGTGATTGTTATACTTTGTTTCGCATGGTTGATTTATCTATTTTAAGAAAGATAAAATTTGGCATCGGTCTAATTTTCACGTTGGTGATTAGTAATTAAAAGGTATTCGACAGTGATGCTAAGAATGAACCATTTGAGAAACCGATTTTAAATTAATAAAGGCTTGATCACCCGATGTTTAATTAGGCGGGGTGTTACAGATGGTATCAGAGCATCAGGTTCTAGTGTCCATAAGATCTGTACGGCTTACTACGTTTTCAGCGTATCATTTGATTGATGTAGAGCCCTATCTTAGGATTGTTGTACTCCTCTACCTACGTAGTTTATGATCTCCTGCTATTCAGTAGATGAAGTTATATTTATACGAGTTCGATTGAGTATGGTACGTCAAACATGGTGGTAGGACTAGCGTAGGCATTGGAAGCACTGCAGGAGGAAGCGGCTCGGTATGAAGCATGTAGTGTTCGAGGATGGTAATCGTGGAAGAGATGACCGTTGTCGAGGTCACTCCTAGTGTGTAATGGAAGTAGATGATGCAAGGACTGTTGGGGCATCGCAGGCATTTTCTAAGCACCGCGACGGCAAAGGGTGATACAAATATGGATCGCCCAATTCAGTGATAATGGGAGGAGGTATGAAGGACCTTTGAAGAAAACAAACCATGAAAGATTTGATAAAATGTCGAATGTGCATGTTAACTAATGGATGTAGAATGTCCTGAGGTCTTGGCATTAAGGATAGAGTAGAAGTACTCATAAGTGAAAATTTGGGTAAATTTTTATAGAGGCAACATGGTGGGAATAGCAGTCACCACATCTGGACCGAGGGTCAATATACAAATAAAGGGATCTTAGCTATAGTTTAATCGCAAATTCCTCCAAGGATGATTTAGAAGCGAAGTAAATGGAAATTTCTGAACCCATCACGTGAAAGCCTGGTAGAGTCCAATTGTAAGAAAAATATTTATTAGTTGAAGTGAACTTGTACCCAATGAGAAAGGTACAAGGGAAAAAAAGAGCCCTTGAGAGAATGGACTCACGAGTTATTGTCTCCCGTAATTTTGGGAAAACTCTGCTTGGATGACTTATGTGTATGATGTCAGTACGATGATTCTTACGAGGTTGATGAAAATGCTCCTAAGTGAGCGGAGCTAAAAGAGTTTGAGGAATTAGTCAAAGATCAAGACTAAATGTAAAGGGGCTAGTGCAAGCCATAAGTGGAAACCCACTAAGGGAATTTATTGAATTAACTCTAAGTCGGGACTGTTAAGTCCAATAGTGCGTTCCTCTTGGTCAGCGAAACTAAGGGAACCATGATGATAGTGTTCAGAATCGAGGCTGCCAAGTCCGAGAGGAGGAATACCTTAAACCGGTTGTTGTGACCTGGAATAAGGGGATTTATGAAAAGATGTCTTATGTGAGATGTGAGACCACACATTTTGATCTTGCCCGAAGTTATTTAAGGGAATAATAACTCCGATAAGTTTTGCGTTCCGAGAAGGACAAGCGTGTTATGTTTGGGAACCATTTGAACCACCAGTACGATGGGCAAAAAGGTACATGAGTTTTAGCCTCGAGTGAATGAGGTATATGAAGATGCCTCACCTGAAAGAGGGTCAAGCTCGCATTATTCATCAGTATGTTAGAGACTTCAGAGATTATGGATGTCTCATAGTGATTGATCCCGGTGTATAGGGACCTTAATGATGTGATTTAAGGTATGTCGTATGACCGTGGAGCGGAGAGATCGAGCTCGTTGTGGTGATTAGTGCTAAGGACTTAGTGATAGAATAAGCGCAGTGCCACTTGAGTCCTTTAGAGATGTTGGAGTATGGTCGTACCTATTATCGAGGGATGGAATTTGAGTATCTCGACTATGTGTTGTTCCGACAATGCTCAGTAAGAATGCATTGGGAGAAGTCCCTTGTTTAAGTTCGGTTGCGAAAGGGGATACAACTGAATTTGTATGTACATTAGGAGAAGAGACGATGTTAGATGCTAGGGCATCAGTGGAGCCGGTAGTGTTGTGGGAAAACATGGAAAAGCTTATCTCACCACGAAGGGATAACTGGGACTTTGTGGGAAATAATTTGATTTTTAGTCTATAGAAGATTGAGAATACCCCTGAGTTTGTAGTCATGCCATGAAAACAAGGCGAGAGTTGAGGAAAAGCTATTTACGAGTGCGACGGTTGCAATATTTTTATAATTGTGTACGGAGAAGAGGGTGTATGGGCGCCCTAGTCAATTGGCCTTCTTAGTCATCCGAGATAGAGGGATGCGAAAGAATATATTTGATAAGTACGGCAGTGGGGAAGTTATAAGGCAAGTCGTATTGATGAAATGGATTGAACGTCATGGGAGAAAGACGATAATCCAAGCTTATATGTGCTGAGAGAGCCAGCGCACACTATGGGATAAGAGTCGGTGGGAAGTCGTTCAAAAGTTATCTCTTGATATGGGAGACCCAACTGTTATGAAGAAGTAACGCGAGGTGCTACTTGACTAAGTGTTGAGAGTGACTTACGCGTACTAAAATGTTGATTCTTATAAGGTAACCAACCCTAAAAGTATGCCAATTATGAAGAGAACACAGATTGTAAAGTATAAAATACCCGGAGAGAAAGGGGAATAGAGTACCACTTGAGGAAAGATGTCGTAAGTGGGAAGCGGTGTTGAGGAAGAGACATAGTGAGATTGTCTCCAGACGCACCACTAGTTGATAGAGAAAGATGGGCTCGAAATGAGCAACCGGAATTGGGTAGTGAAACTACGTGTCAGTGATGAAATGAGTAGGCAGACTTATAATTTATGGATGGGTTGTGAACATCGTAACGAAGTCAACATTCCGTTGGGGTAGCGGAATGCGTTGACCGGGATGGACTAGTATGTCGTTAAAAAGGAAGAGTGCACAAGTGCAAGGTGTCGCTCTATATTGTTGGGAATCAGGATGAAATCCTAAAATCCCACCCTGTGAGAGATGGTCAGGGAGGAATGGAAATGAAGTTTTATTTTGGGTATGTTGTGTCACCTAGGACTCCATGGTTGTGAGAAAGGAAGATACTACGCTCTAACGATAGTGGAATTTTGGTAGAACCCACTGTTCAATTCATAGGTTAAATGTATACCTATATGAGCATATTTAGTGTGAATGTACCTATATGGACGGTAAATAAGGATTAGGTTCGTGGGTACCTATTATGAACTCATATGTACTTTGAGGTGTGGTTCGAGGAGACATTCCGAACTCTTAGCCCTTAATGCGTGATATGAGGACATTATTTTGGAGTATGACATTTTTTAATATATGAAGTGTGAAATATATAGATCCTAAATTGTCTACTCATGCGCGATGAGATATATTTACATATATTGGTGCTCGAGGTGTGATTCCGAGACAATATAACATATCACTATTGGTGATCGAGGTGGGATTCCGAGCCAATAACCCCAAAAGTGTTATAGAAGGGGGGGTGATTATAAAATAAGTGTTGATAGTATATGTTATGTGTAATAAATAAATACCTTATGATTTTCCTACTTATGTGCGATAATAAGTATGCTTAATTCTGTATTGGGGTGGATGATGTTCCGGACCAATACATGAAAGATCGATTTGGGGTCGATGATTTTCTGAACCAAATCGATGTTGAATGATAAACATTGGTATCGACAGAAGGTCTGAACCAACATGTGCATTAAATTTACCTTGAGGTCGAGGGATTTCTGGACCAATGTAAATGATAGGACGATTGGGGCTGGTGATTTTACCGGAACAATTTTCCTTATAGTATATATTGTGTGTGAAATATATACCTTAAAATATTCTACTTATGAGTGATAGTAGACACATAGATGCTATATATAGAGATATACATCAAAAGGGTAAATTAAGTAGGGAGAAAGTTAATTTCAAGAGTTAACGTTAGATTGGGAAAAATCTATGGAAATACTAAGTAGTGAGACCAAATTATAATATATGAGGCATGGATAACATGCGATAAGGGTTTATAATGAAGAAAGGCATGTACTTGGGGCAACCCTTAGGATGATATGATTTGATTTTTGGGAATTAATGGAGGCAGTGATGTTTAAGGTCCTTAGTCTTAATACCAGTCTTATCCTAATTTCGAGGACGAAATTCCTTTGTAAGGGGGGGAATATGTAATACCCCGTATTTCTGAGTATTTCTATTTAATTAAATTGGAGAATTAAATGATAAAATAAGATTTGATTTAAATTACGCAAGAAAAGTAATTTAGTGAGATTTATTAATAATTGTGAATATGGAGTATTAATCGAGAGATAGATACTAATTAATATTGCCTCTTTCTATTTACTTAGCGAGAGTAGTAAATAGTTACTTAGCACATGTAGACCATTTTGGGGTGAGAACGAGTAATATATTTTTTAAGTGACTTAAATGATAATTTAAAGGTCACAGATGAGTCCGGAATGGTCGAATTAGTCAAAATAGTATACCCGGGGGTACTAGTTGAGTCCCGGGGTAATTTTAGACTAAATTGAGACTGTTCAGGGGCGTTTTTACCTTTTAACATGTGAGGGTATTGAGACCTACGAATTTGAGAGTCTCTTATCAGCCGTGTGAAAGAGGGGTTAGGATTAGAACACCCATGTAAACACCAAGACCATTATAGAGAAGGAGAAAATCATTCTCAAAGCTTAGAAGATGCTTTTGAAGAGGTTGGGTTTGGATCTTGCATCCTAGGAGCCAAAGGAGGAAGGATTGAATAAGAGAAGCATCAATCCATCTTCAACTCCACGAAATCAGAACCCCTCTGTCAAGGCAAGTTGTTTATTACAAAAGAATTATAAAGTTATAATGCCCATGTGTAGGGTTTTTGAATAGTTTTGTTAAATCAATATCTTGGAAAGAAAAGAATGATATTTATGCATGTTGGGATAGGAATCGTATGTCGAATTATTTAACATATATAGAGGATTAATATTCAGAGCTGATTTGATAATTATTTTGGAATAAAATCTGGGTTTTGAATGAATATATGGGAAGAACACCATAACTAGGGTTTTAAGAAATTCTGAGTTTAATCCACTATTTCTTTAAATGAATTGAGGTTTTAATGTATTTAAAAAGTTAGAAATTATCCTAGTATATATGGGAATACGTTAGGATAATTGGGTCGAAGTTTGGTGTACTATAATGAAGTTTGGAGGTTTGTTAATGGAAGAAGAAATTAACAAAGAAGGCGAATTGCTGCTGCCCCAGATCGATCGATCGATCTTGAATGTTGATCAATCGATCGAACCCAGGAGTCGATAGATCGACTTAAGGTGTTTTTCTTAAATTTTTCGTTGGTTAAGGGTTCTTTAATTTTTGGGAATGAATGGGAATCCTAGGATTTATATTATACTTATATGGGAGTGAGAATAAGAGCAGTAGGTATATTATTGAAGTCCGATAAGTCCATTAGGTGTAGGACTTGGATCATGGACCGACGAGAATAAACCGATTGAGTAGAGCATCGGGGAATTTAGAATTGAGCTACGAGGCGAGGTAAAGTCATTTCAAGTGATAGATCAGTAGGGTAAGTAATAACTACTGAAATTATATGTGAGGGGTAACTAGGGCCCTTAGAGTTGAGTGAATACTCAAATAAATGCGATAGTGAGAAATCGTAAATTGACGAATACGGTTAATATAAGAGAATACTATGTTACGTACAAGTATGATCGATAGGTCGGGTGTGTACCTACTAAATTGTATGAACTATTAGGTTGAGAGATGTATACCTAAATTAATTACGTTAGGTTTGATGAAGTATTACGAACTAACATAGGGGTTATTATATGTTAGGGTTGATGAAGTATTTCAAACTAACATTGGTTTATCATACGTTTGGGGTCGATGTATAATGCCGAACCAAACCTTCAAACTGGTGTCATGATGAAAGAGTCTGAGCCAGAATATGTGTATATAAATAATTGGGGTCGATGTATTATTCCGAACCAATTCTTACTTGGGGTCGATGAATCATTCTGAACCAAGAGTCCTTTACGTGTGTTAAAAGGACATAATAGTAATGACTGATATTTAGTATTATTGTGTGTGAAATATATACTTAATGATATTTTACTTCTGTGTATTAGTATATTGATATATGACGTGTTTAACAATACATATCAAACTGGTAAGTTAAGTAGTGAAACTTAATTACGAAACGTAACGTTAGATAGAGAATATCTAATTAGTAATTTAAGTAGTGAAACTTAATTACAAAAGTGGGAAGATATTAATTGTGAGAATTGTAGAAATTCAGTAGTGAAACTAAATGAGAAGTTTTGAAACATAACATAGGTGAAATGTTACTTTGAGAATTAATTAACCTTCGCGAAATGTTAATGAAATGGATCTACTGTATGGGCGGTACGAGAACTTAGGTGTAGATAAGTTCAGATGATGACTTTAGTCCTAGTTATCTTGGGAGATATGGCTAGACAGGCTAAGTGTAGAACTTTAGGTGTGCACAATTGATGAGGAGTGAGTAAACTCAAGAGAGTGTACGAGAACCTAACATGTGTAATCAATAACCGCATTTTATATTGTGATAAACGCTTGCTAAATATTTTCAAAATGTTTTGAGTTCTAACTCTTGCTATAAAATATTTTCAAAACCTTTTAGGTGTCCAGCCACAGGGACTCCATGTATGTTGATTTCATTCGAGGGACTCGTAGCTGTAGCATAGTGGATGCTTATAGGATTTTGATTAGATGATATCTCTCTTTCAGATCTAGTGCAAGATCTCATACTATTCTATGTATGGACTTGTGGTCCAGAATCAGTCTTAGATGTTTAGTTTCATACTAGTGGTTGTTCTATTGTTGTTTTGGGATTTTTAGCCGATGGTTATTCGGTAATACTCTTATTCTCTTGTACTTATATTTTATTGATTGGGTTATAGTACATGGTGATTGTTATACTTTGTTTCGCATGGTTGATTTATCTGTTTTAAGAAAGATAAATTTTGGCACCGGTCTAATTTTCACGTAGGTGATTAGTAATTAAAAGGTTTTCGACAGTGATGCTAATAATGAACCATTTGAGAAATCGGTTTTAATTTACTAAAAGCCTTGATCACCCGATGTTTAATTAGGCGGGGTATCACAAAAAAATGCCTCTTTAGTTTAGGAGAATTAATTTGATTTTGTAAGGAATATGGGTGGTTAGAGGGTTCTTTAAATAAGATAGAGGTGATGTAAATGGTTCATTAGGTATTTTCAAGTGACTATTGCTGGAATTTTTATAAGGGGATTCAAATTGAGGATTGGTTTTTCCCATTTGACGTTGAACTTATGAGGAATTTGGATATGAACTACTAGAACTGCTGGGAAAATGTTTAGGTGGCATGACCTGTCGATTAAGAAAATCAAATTAACTAAATTAAAACCATGATTGCTGCAACAGCATAAGAAAATAGATAGGTAATATGTGTGTGTGTGTGTGTGTGGTTGTGTGAACTTCTGACTATTATCTTCATCTCAAGCTAAAGTTAGTTTTTTTATGAAATTTTATGCACATAATCTTCGTGGTGAGGAGATATCTTTACCAAATTTCATATGCTTTTGTCTCAAATTGATAGTCTTGTTTTTCTTTTTGATCCGAACCGTATTATTAAGGTCACATGATTGTTTCATTATGTTTTTGGGGCACATAGGCATTACTGTTTATGACACATACAAGGCATGTAGAGTTCATAAAAAAACCTGATGATGGTAATTTAACTATTTTACTTTTTTGGAATAATTTTAAGATGATATGATGCTTTTGATTGCTATTGATCCTTGTAGTAATAAACACTAATAATATTTTCATTCAACGAGATGATATTAGAGAGTCGATAGCAGCAGAATGCACAGTTCAAAGCATAGAAGAAAGAGGGCATAAGGGTGGAAGAAAAGAGGTCATGGCAGATTCCCTAGATAATTGTGATGGTGTCTCTCAACATGCATATAAGGGGGTAAAAATGGTATTAATACCCGTAACAGAGGGAAGGAATCTACAGCTAAGAAGATTGGTAATGGGGGCAGAGCCATTTCAGTGTCCCTTATTCTACAGAAATCCAATGGAGGCAATCAGGTCAAAATTTTAACTCTAAATCTTCTACCATTCCCCAAGTCTCAATGATTAATTCTCTAATATAGAACATAAGGAGTATATCTAAGAAGGGGACATTAGTAGAATTAAAAGGCTTGCTAAGATGAATAAAATTTATATGTTAGTGGTGTTAGAGCCAAATTAAGCAAAATAAGTTATTTCCAAATATTGTTATAAGATTGGTTTTCCCAATTATATAAAGTTTTGTGTATGCTAAGTGTACTAATTAGTCTCGACACTAACTGATCATTGTGATCTCATTCATCTTTTTTTGTTAAATATATAAGTAAAATTACAAATCTAATGCACAATCATATATGAATACAAAATGAATGTTTTTACCCTCTGTTTTTTCATTGGCATCCTTGTGATTCTGAGGAAACAAACTGTACAAGAGTAACTCTTCACATTTATCAGCCTAGGGTTAAAAAAAATTAATGTGATATTTAGAATGCTTTTACAATTCCTAAAGATATTTATATTGATTCAAAAGCTATAGCTGTAATGTTCACCACAGGCTTCATCCAAAAGGGAACCCTGCAACTATAACTAGATGCCCCAACAAGGAACATTTCAAGTTCAACACTTCGATTAATGCATTTTCTTTTTTTGCAAATAACCCCATGCTCTTGCTTCAAATAACTCCCCTTATAGTAAAACGGGATTCGTTCATTTAGTATTACAAGAACAAGCTCTGCAATTTGTGATACTCTTCCACTATGTAGTCGCATACTAACTAAATTCATTGGTCAATTTGATTTTAAAACCCACTTTTGTTTCAATTTTGTGTTAGATCCAAACATATACACCCCAACAACTCTAAAGATCAATGTCATTTCCAGGATCAATGAGCTTTCAGTGGTGTTAAACCCCTATTTATCTCCAATTCTTAAGAGACAGTGAATAATTCCTTAGGCTGCTTAGGCATCACAACAGCTAACTGCAGTTGTCCTAGGTGGTACAATCTCAATGGATTCGTATACACCATAACCATAGCCATATAATTATCCAACAAAATAACACGTGCAATGTTAAACGACTCTCCCTTCTCAACTAAAAATTGCCACTCCCTAACAGTTATAGGAAACCAATCCTTCCTCGTAGATACGGTCGCTTTAACTTTTATGCACTCCTTCTTATTCTTCTCATCTTCCCCCACAATATCACGGGGTAGCCCACTCTCTTTACCTTCATTGACCCACTTCACATCTGTCTCCGCAACTTTCCATGCGAAATATTTGGAAGCCATAATCTCTCCTACTCTACCCGTTATCACATGTTGTGGACTAATCAATGTGCCACCACCAAGCTAATCCCTCTCACCAAACTCTCTTCTCTCTGACTAATCCCTCTCAACAGAATTAGAAAAAAATAGGCGGGGTGCAACAGATGGAAGGACTAGAATGCTGGGGGTCAAATACAACATCCGTACTAAAAGCAATAATGTTGCTCGTACAATTAGACTGTTCCTCGAATGTTTTAGTGCCTTGTAAGATTATTGATGGTGTAGACGAGGTTGGATAATCTTCTATTGTCCAATCAACATTAATCTCGATCAGAGTCGCTTGATCCGTTTGTGGGACCACTGTCTCATCATCAACGTCCTTTTTAGATCGCCGGCTAGTCCCTAGTTATGTCTTCAATCCATTTACTCGAGCAAAACCAAACCCTGGTGCAGTTTTCTAATCGGCAGGTGGCCAGTTCGGATTGACTCCAGGTTTCCTTTTTGACTTTAAGAGGTTGTGTTCGACAATCATTATTAAAGATGATATCTCCTCGTGATCTTCTGATGATGGCGATTGAAGGGTCTAGACTAATTCTTCATCGGGTAAATTTGGAATCTTCTGGTTGTTCAAAATGAAAAATTATGTCTGCTCCTCAGTAGAACCTGACTTTGCCATAGTTGTGATCATGTGAAGAATGTCTTGTTTCTACCAGATGAGTATGTACACTTTTTTGTGCAATAGTGTAAGTTCAGCCTATTCCCAAACTAAAACAAGTTACTTCTTAATGTCTTATTTCTTTAGCTATTTTGTGATTCTGTGAATGATTTACATTTAATTTAGGGGATTGGTGTTAGGTTTCAGCAGTGTCTTATTTCTTTAGTTGGTAGAGGGTGGGGGTGATGGTGTTTGTTTAGCATTGGCAGATATGAGTTATCTGGGTGTTGGAGTGAGCCCAAGAAATGTAGCAGTGTACCATGGAACCAATTTAAAGGAGGTTGATAGAAGGGTTAGGCTTGTTGAGTTAATTTTGAGGTGTTTTATTTGTGGTTTGGTTGCTCTTGCTGCTGTTCTTGTAGGATCTGATACCCAGGCTAAAGAAATCTTTGGCGTTCAGATAAAAGACAAATTCACAGATATGAAAGCCCTTGTGTTTTAGGTGGTAGCCTATGGTTTAACTGCAACTTACTCAGTGGTGCAAGGGTTGAGGTGTATTGTGAGCATGGTTAGAGGAAGTGTGTTGTTCATTAAGCCCTTGGCTTGGGCTATTTTTTTCTAGTGATCAGCTCATGGCGTACTTGACGTTGGCGGTTGTGGAAGCGGCAACCCAATTGGAGGTATAAAATAAAAATGATTAATTAAAAAAAGTTAGGGGATTTATATGATTTAAACTTGTCTACTTAAATTATCTTATACTATGTGGTCCTAAAGCATACGGCTATTAAACTTTTAGCGTGCATAAACAAAGGCTTGTTATTTTTTTGTTACTTTACACACTTATTACCCCCCCCCCCCCCCCCCCCCATTTTCCTCATTTTTATGTGAGTATAATTGTAATTTGACCTTTTGTATTTTGGTATTGTTGATCAGGTAAAAAATAAGGAAAAAAAGAAAGATTCCGGTAGCAAAGATGGCACAATTATTACATTTCCTAGTATGCTTCATAACATCATGACGATGAATGCAGTGAAGATTCTGGTGGCCCTTTTGATGATGATCTTAAGACCACCTATATTCCAAAAAATGAATTAATACGATTTTGTAAGATGCAAGAACTAGATGGAGTTGCATTATTGCACACGTGAGGTTAGATATAAGTTTTACCATGTTTTATTTAATTCATGAATGCATACATGAGGTTAGATGGAGTTTGCATTTTTGCATACATGAATGCCCTTTTAAATCATGTGCGTTTGGTTTATGCATAGATGCCTACATGACAAATTTGGAAGGAGTTTTGAAGTTATTAGATTAGTAAATCCCCTCTCCATCCGGGAAGCATTTTCTAAAAACATTGGGCATCAATTTATAACAGAAACTCTACAGAAGGCATCGGACAAACAAATACTTGTTATTCCAATGAATACCGGGTAAGTTTGATAGATATGTAAAAGTTTTTAAGAATAATAAATGGGTGTGATAGGCTGGATTTTACCGCGGTGCGAGAGTCACCTACGCGCCGGTCGTTTTATTTTCAGCTCACTAGCTCTATACAAAAACTTAACTTATGACTACACTCAAAAAAGGAGTATAATGGCCAAGCCCGGCTATCGAATCCACAGAGAATGTTGTTAAGTTGTAATCGAATTATTATTTCAGGAATAAAAGTGTAAAAGGTGATTAAAAGAAAAGAAAACTTAATCTAGGCATATAATTAAACTAGACTGACAAAAGCGAATAAAAACTATAGGTTGCGTCGGATATCCCTCACCCCTAGTTAATTAGTATAAAATGGTTACATGGGTCGACGAAACATTAAGATTGCATCTCGTTTCGGCAGTTAATTAAATCAAGAGTTATCACACCCCTAAATTCGCATAAAAGTCTAATAAGATTTTGGCGTCAACAAATACCCCAAAAATTACGGACGCATGGTCGTAAATACGGAGCGTACATGATATACCTCATTAAATCTCCTAAGCGTAATAACTAGGACAACCCACTTGAAATAAACCTGTAAACTCCATCACTAAAGCAAAGTAACGCATCAACCCTAGGTGATTTCAATCCAACACAACCTAGGCTAATTTAACCTAGAAAGCATGATAAAAATGCGGTAAAGAAAGTGGTAAATCTACACTATAAAGCATGTAACTAAACGCAATAAATCTAAAATAGAAAGCGAGTAAAAACGCGGTAAATAAAGAAATACAAACATTGGAAACTCAGATTGATAGAGAAGATGGAGGATAGTGTCCTACACAACCTCGACGGGAAAACCCTTCTATAGAGCAAACCCTCAGAGGGAGAAAATATCACACTCCCCAACCCCTCCAAACCCTAGCTTCCCCCTCTAACCCTAAGTATGGAAAATGATCTATTATTCTAAGATATCTTACAAAAATGAGACATGTCTTCTATTTATACTAAGTTACATAAAAGAAATAAAGAAAAGGAAAAAGAAATGAAAAAGGGGATAAGTCTCTAATTAACTAAAAAAAAAATTAGAAAAGAAGATGAAAAGGGAAAGGGGGTTAAGCAGCAAAAATAGAGTCAGCCAAAACAGAGTACCGGTCGACCGCGTGAAAATTGAGGGGCACACTGGTCTTGGTGCAAGGCAAAACATCAAAACCCGATCAACGGGCCGGTCGACCGGTCTTGCTGTGACAACCCAAAGGAATTCCCTATGTTGCTATGGCACAAACCAAAAGCTCACACATCGCTGCCAACCACCAAAACGAGACATCCATGTCGCATCATCAAAAACCCATTTCCACGCTGCCTTTAATGGCCAAAATACCTGCCAAAATCGAGATACCCACTTTCCATGTCCAAAGATGGCAAAAAAGCTCCACCTCCATTAATGACCAACAAAACCCTCCAATTTTTACAAGTCCAAAACCAATTTGCGATTGTGGTCAATAATCGTGCTTTAATTTTGGATAAAAGTCCTCAATTTGGGACGAAACCAAAGCCCAAGCACAAACTCGAACCAAACCAAAAATAGCCCATGGATATCAAATGTTTACTGCAAAAGTGAAAGAGAGAAGGACATGGATTGTATTAGTAGAATTGTTAGTATATTAAATAAAATAATAATAAAAAGTATTCATATATTTCTTCCCCGATTAAAGGTCCGTGCTTCCTTCGTTCGGACTCCAATTTGATCACCGTTCACGGCCATGCAAAGCTTGGCCCGAGAGCTACAATTTTCATGAAGACTTTGGGCAAAAATCCCGAAGTGTGAAATTACCAAAATGCCCCTGAACGTGCGAATCGCGACGAAACTTTATCGGAATGCGCTCAAACTTCATACTAAGAACCATAACACCTATAAAAACTCAATAATATCTTAAATAATATGTTAGCATATAAAACGGAGGTTGTCTGATTAATGAACATAATTATAGCAATTACGGTACCCGAGGGGGCTAAAATGCATAAGTTCGAGGGCATAAATGTGCAAGATTCGATACGAATCAGGGTGTATGTATAATATTCCTAATCTCCAATAATTCTTCATAATATATGTATCGTTGAGTTTTGCTTGTGATCGAATTTATTTCGAACAATGTGTTTTGGGTCGATTCTTTACACGGAAAATCAAGCTTGGACCTTAAGCTCTATATAAACACGTAAGTAGTGTCCTAAATAAATGCATATAATAAAATTATTGATTTCATTTTACATAATTATAATATAAATATCATTATGTTTTTTTATTGAAGTGGAATTGGATTGTTTTTGATAATTAAAGGAAAAATATCACTACTAAACTAGGAGACTGTTAAGGTATTTGCTCGATAAATTAAATTTAATATTTAGGTATTCACATTTGACATGAGTAATACACTAACTCCTTTATTTTCAGGGCCCTAAACAACGAGGAGAAATTGTGTGCGGTTTTCTTGTATTGAAGTTCATGCGAGAGCTTTTGAAAAATTCATCTAAGTCTATAAAACTGAAGGTCACATGTTTTTTAATATTTTTTACATTCTTTTTTATTTAGAAGTGATAAAAGCTAAATGTAATTTAATTTGTCTTGTTTAGATGAAGGAGTTGTATAGAAAGTCGCCATATCAAACTCATGAGGAGCACTTTATTGATACAATTTCGTGAAAGCCAAAGGAGGATTGACGCATTTATGCGTGATATGATGTACATTTTTTTGGAGACTTTTTTTTTAATGATGTACATAGTGGGTTTATCAAGATAGGATACATGTAGTAGGTCATTATTTTTTGTGGATAATCAATGTAGATTGTGGGTATATCTATTTGTGTCCCACTATTTTTTTATACACATAAATGGCTTGGTTTGGTGCATTTTAGTTGTACGTGACTTCAAATACAAAAAATTTCAAGACTCTTTTTATGTTATTTTAAATTTTGATTTGTGTTTAGATTTATTTGTCAACTATGACATTAATATTGATTGTTATTTTTTTATTATATGTTTAATTTATGATAATTTATATTAAACCCTCATGTGTTGAAATTTTTATATGACCTTTTTAAAATTTTGAAAACTGCTTATCATGACGCTTTTTAAATCAAATATGACATCTTATAGAATATATTATGATCATTTTTTGTAGAAGATATGACAATTTTGAAAAAAAAATATCATATATAATAGTTACGTAATATGATATTTTTTATGAGTATCAATTATGACACCCAAGCTTATGACGCTTTTTATTGAAAAATAAAAAGGCATAAAATGCGTTTTACAACACTTAAAAACGTTGTAATGCACGCGCATACCCTAATTACGATTCGACCCATGCTTGAACGTATGTCTTACCAACGAACAATGCTTAACACATGAGAAGCTGACCAAACCTCTAGTACTAGTACTCTGTCTAGCTAGTAGCAACTCATCAAGTGCGGCCTCGTTCGGGTTGTCTAAAAAGCACTGTTCTAAAAAACCCGCCTAGGCTCCGCCTAGGCTTGAGGCTTGGGAGAAACGCCCCGCCTTAAGCTTTTGACGCCTTATGCTTGGTAAAACCCTTAAGGCGCACTTTTCCTCTAAAAATAATAATGCTTTAGTGAAACGATGTCGCCTTTTAAAGATTTTTTTACAAACCGGACCATTATATCATCCAAAATAATCAAATAGTATTTTAATTTTCAAATATTAAGACATATTTTTATGATATGTGCAATTTTAGTATTTTAATATCCTTGTTATGGTTAAAAAATATTAAAATCACTACTACTAAAAAAGAGGGAACTTCTTCTTTATTTGTCAAAACACCAAAATATCCTCATTAAATGTCATATTTCTATAATAACCTTACTAATACATTCATCCCCTAGCACACACGATCAAACAGCCATCCCCTATCTCCATCCCAAGACATTTTTTTCCAGCCTACAAATTAGGAATCATATTTCCATCCCAAGATTCATTAATCTTCTCATCTTTCAAGTCACTACTACTAAAAAAGAGGGAACTTCTTATTTACTTGTCAAAAGACCAAAATATCCTCATTAAATGTTATATTTCTATAATAACATTACTAATACATTCATCCCCTATCACACACGATCAAACAGCCATCCCCTATCTCCATCCCAAGACATTTTTTCCAGCCTACAAATTAGGAATCATATCTCCATCCCAAGATTCATTAATCTTCTCATCTTTCAAGTTACACAAAGAAGGTTCATTAATCTTCTTATCTTTCAAGAGACTACGAAGACTTAAAGATTTGTTGATAACATTCATTTACCTTAACTCAGCTTTCAAGAAAATTTACATATAGATTCATCATTGTCTCAACTTTTATGAAAGTTTACATACAGATTCATTGAGATTCAGATTGAAGATTTGACGCCGCTTAATATCCGGAATAGCCTCATACAATATATTTCTTTCAAGTATGCCATCCGTAATTTTCTCTTACCCAACTATCTCTCTCTACTTGATTATATCATCAATTCGGAGACACGGTCTAATAATCTTTTCATACCTTTTCTTCTTCTTACATACCCATCCCTGTGTCATATATTCACGTCAGATACAAGAATATTTTTTTTGCCAACTATTTAGCATCACAAAGGCTAGTGGCTTCATCACAAAACCCATCTCTATCAAGCAGTTTCTGAGGTGGAACACTTAACAATGGGGAAGATGGGGTGCCATAAGCATTACGCCGACTGTTCCCACAACCCAGGCTTGCTCGGGTAATTATCCATGTTACAGTATTTGTGCCACTTGCGTACTTGCAAAGAGCCTATGTGAAGTCCCAAACATTAAACATGTAAGTTACAATAAGAAAAATGATACGGTTAAGGTTGGCATTAAGAACTGCCAAGTCTTAATTTTAATTAGAACTTCATATATTTCAGGAAATGCCCAAAAGAGAATTTTAATTTGTTTCCAATACTTTTTCCTTTCTTTTGTAGAATATACAATTTTGATACATAATTGGGGCATTTGTTTTTAAAAAGTTAGATTAAAATAATTGAATTTTAAACTTGATGTATTTTTTTTTACAAAATTAGATATCCATTTTCTTATTTTTCTATCCATCCAACCACAAATCTCAACGAGTGTGAAATAAAATGGTTTCAATATGGAAATTTGTACAAAAATAAGATCTAACTCTTCTTCTTGATAATGTGCCAATAGATCACTAGATGCAGTGGAAGGGGGAAAGGGAGATAAATAAAACGGGACTTTAAAAAAAAGTTTTTTCAATGTGTAAATTCACAGTTATCATAGTATAGCCATGGCGTTCACTAACAGATCTAACCCAATCAGACTTATTCAAACCAATGTTACATCAGGTATAGAGTTGAACAATACTGCATTGTGGGTTGTTGAACATTTATGTTTGTTATTAAAAATTGCCTTTTTTTTTATTTCACAGTTTTTTGTGACTAAGTTAACTTCAAAATAAATAGCTGACCTCATCAATTTAGTAATAAATTAGCGCAATTTTCTATCATTATCATTCTTACGGATGTTAGCAGATATTCAATTCATGATATATCTCCAAAATATGATTGTTGATGTAAAAAACTAGATTACTCTAATTATTTAATCACAGATAAATAAATAAATAAGACAAAAGATTTTTAAAGTGGTTCAGCCTTATATGAATGGCCTACGTCCACTGTTATGTTATTGCTGAGTATTTGGGAATTCTCGATTACAAGTGCTATCAAGAAATTCCGGCCCCCTTGAATGAGGGTGATACAAGGTATTTATAGCCCTTAGGCTGTATATGAAAAGGTGTTTCATTAAATGATACACATATGAAAAGGTAATTCACTTGATGTTCTTCAAACGTGCGCGTCAAGATGATAAGCATTAAATGAATAGTTGAACTGTTGATTATCTGGTAATTAATGCTGTGGTTGAGATGCAGCTCGAACCGCCTTAGTTGCTTGTCGTCCAAGAGTTCATCGGAGCACTGGAGTTCCTCGGAGGATAAGAGTTCCTCGGAGGGTTGGTCTTCCTCGGAAGACTGGCGTTCCTCGGAGTATACCTGTTGCTCGGAGTGAGTATGTTGGTCGGGGGAATAATTTTCCTCGTTGCTATTGTGCCACGTAGATTGACACGTGTCTTCTTATTATTCGTCCACATCAGCATACTAATTTTGGTATTAACAGAAGCCCCAAATGTTTCATATTTTGAACTTTGAGGAGTATGGAACATTCTTTCTCGGTATATGGCGATATTAAATGACCTTCCTGGGTTTTAGGAGCCTTTTCTTCATATTTGAATTTCCTTCCAAATTTGCAGAATCCGCCTTTTTGCATTTTTATAGGCGCTTCGATCTTCGTGCCCTTTTTGTCCTTTTAGCCGCCGGTAGCGTAATAGTTTCCTTTTTGTAATCATTTCTTTCGCCGTTTCCCAAGGCAAAGTATTTAAGCTTCAGAGGCAATCCCATCATCTTCTACCTTTTCAATTTCTGCTTTCGAGTTTTCTATAGCTTTTCTCTCTCCTATGCGTCCATCCCTTTCTTCGTTTGTTTCTCAACAGATCTCCTTTTTCCCTGTAAGCTCTTCTTCTTTCTTCTTTTATTCATCATGGTTTACATTATTGAGTCTCTTGAGAAATTCCGTTCTGATTTCTCTATTCCATCTTGGTTAATTTTGGAGGTTCTTTCTGAGCCTTCAAGTTATTTCGATTTGGCTGAGGGACATTGGTTCCCTAGCCTCTTTATTGCTGAATGTGGATTTTCTTTTCCACCAAATCCTTTATGCTTAGAATTCTGTCAGTATTTCGACATTGTCCCTGCAAAAATAGCCCCCAACACATGGAGAATAGTTAATGGGGTGTATAGGTTAAATCAAACTCATGGAACTCGTATAGGAATTCCTGAGATCATGTACTATTATAGATGGGCTGTTTTAGACAATGTTTATTATTTAAAAACTAGATTTTTGAATAGGGCTCTAGTAGTCAACCTCCCTGATGCCAACAGGGATTATTTTGAACATGGAGTAGTTGTAAAAAATTGGCAACATGCCCCTTTGGTTGGAGACGAAGTATATGAGGGTCCCAAATGCCCTCCATATGGCAATGGGATAGGTTATTTTCATCTTATTTTGTTTTTTGAAATTATGATTTCATTATGTTTGACAAAATGTATGACTGATATTTCACTATGTTTTTATTTGCAGTTGACAGCAAGAGAAAAACTCCAAAAGAAACAGAAGTTAATATCAAGCATTTAAAACATATCTGGAGTTTGCATCAGAAGGTTATAGACGAGCACATTAGGTCTGCTTCATACTTGCTGCAGTACAGGAGATATACATCCTCTTATACTGCTCGTCCTATGGCTAGCATTAGAGAACCATTGCCAGCTTCTGAAGACTCTTCACCAGACTCTCACATTCCTTTGAGTCAGAAGATGGGCAAGAGAAGAGTTCCTGCTCTCTTTGAAGAGACCTCCTCTGCTGGAGATGGAAAGAGAAATAAAGCTGATGTCCCAAAAGGGACAAAGAAAATGGATGCTGCCCCTTCTGCTGCTCCTCAGAAGGTCGCCGAGAAGCCCCCAGTGGCTCCTGTATAGAAGGATGCGCCTGTGGAAGTAATCACTATCTCTCCAACCAAAAATTCTTCTTTGGTTGAGGTTGTTGAGAAGACACCGAGGAGATTGAAAAAGTCTTCCTCGGTTAGTTTTTCTGAAGTCACTCCCCAGCTCCAAACTAGTGGAGCTGGTGTTCCAACCATTATTCCCCCGAGCTCTGCAATGAGCTCGGTAAAGACTTGGATTATTCCCGAAGTCCAAGGCATCAAGGAAAACATGCCTAGGGATATGCTGACATCCCTAGCTACTCGTCACATTGCTTCAGTAAGTTTCTTCTTATCTTGAATTCTTATTTCCTTCTATCAATATATGTATCTCGGCACTAACTCATCACTACCTTCTTTTTTCAGCTGGTGAGTTGCTTTAACACCATTGTGAAGAAAGATGAAGCGCTCAAGGCTTCAAGCTCCTCGTCTGGAGTAGAGGATGCATTCCAGGGTTTGGCCCAATCTCTGAAGGAATCTCGTCAGAAGTACGACGAGGATAAAGGTGAATGGGAGAAGAAACTGGCTGCATCTGAAGCAGAGAAAGTGCAGTTGGGAAATAAAGTGAAGGACTTGGAGAGGGAGAATAAGAAATACTCCGAGAAGCTCACTACCTTCGGGGAGCTTGAAAAGAAGCTGAAATCAGCTGAGGAAGAGCTGACCCTTCTGCGCGAAGCAAATCGTCAGAAGGAGGAGTTGGAGGCCAAGCTGAAAGCCTCCGAGGATCTTCTATCCGAGAAGCTCTCCTCGGAGAAAATGAAAAGAAAGAAGGCAATAAAGAAGTCTTTCAGCACAGGTTGGGACAAAGGGTGGAACAAGGGAGTAGCTGCTATGATGACTCAGGTGCAATATGGAAGTTTGAAATACTTCCGAGATGGCTGGGTTGCAGCTTTGCAAGAGTTGAAGGTGAGCGAGGACTCCGAGCTATTTCAACAGCATCTCCCTGGTCCTCCCCCAGCCATCGAGGATGAAGAAGAGGACGAAGCTGCCTCAGAAGAATCTTCATTGGTAGTGGGTGATATCATCCTTACCCAGCCTGCTGACGAGGAGCTTCCATCTCTGCCAGCACCTCCAGAACAAGTTCCAGCTCCCGCCGACCAACTCCTTATTTCCACCGAGCAACCAAGCTCCTCGTCCCAGCCTCCCGAGAAAGTCTTGGGAGACAAGGAAAAGGTGTGAAGTTGTTCGGTATTCTCTTTTTGTTTTTCTTTTACTTGTACTTTGTATCTCAGATCTTTGTAACTTTGCCTTATGATCTAATAAAATTTGAGTTCTTTTCTTCCATATGATTGTCTCTTCTTTATCTGCACTCTGTCTTGATTTTCTTTTTCTTTCTCTGTTAGTTTCTGGCCAGGATGGATCTTTTGTCTGCTAATGACACAAAGTTGATGCAGCAATGCCATGAATATTATAAAGCTGGTCACACAGACCTCAGTGCATCAGAAGTTGCCGACATCCTTGGCCATGGTGCTTCAGAGCAGGCAGTAGAAGCTTATCAATATCTGAAGGGCTTACTTGATCGAGCTGTGGCCAATAACGTGGCCTACTATGATATGATCGAGGAGCTCCAATATACTCTAGAAGATCTTCAGACTCAGTACAAGGAGTCAAATGCCTTGTTACATGAGGGGTATGAAAAAAAATATCAACAGCTTTCTGCCGAGAAGGGCTACGACAAACTCCTTGTTGGGTATGATGTCAGGGAGAGGACCCTAAAGGGAGAAGTTGAAGCTTGTAGACAAATTGCTGAACTGCTGGAGCAAGAGAATAATAATTTGCAGAAAGAACTAGCACAATATAAGTCTGCAACCTCTTCTTCAATAGCGGTAATCCCAGTGACCGATGAGGGATTTTACTTCTTAGAGGTTGAGAATGCCAAATTAAGGCAAGAGTTGGATATCCTGCGAAGATCTGGTACTTCTACTTCTACTCGGGGACGAGGAAGAGGTTCTCGTGGGCGAGGAAGAGTTGCCCAGGATGTTGTCGAGGAACGAAGTACTCCACCTGCTCGGGGTCGATCAAGAACTCCTCGTAGTATTGAAGAAGCTCGTACTTTGTCAACATTGGAAACCCAAGCGTACCAACTGAATGCAAAAGATCGGGCTTTGTCTGAAATGTCCAAGAAAATCCTAACTTTGGAGGATCAACTTATTGCGACGAAGTCTGCTTTAGAGAATAAGGACATTTTTGCAAAAAGCCTTCACGAGCAGTTAAAGAGATTAACCTTCCAATTCCATAAGCAGCCCAGGGAATTTTGGATGGTTGGGTACAACGAGGCATTATTCCATTTAGATGCTCGTATCCAGAATGCCACTAATGAGGGCTATAAACAAGGCTGGTTGAATGCCTTATGCGTGTTGAAACTTGAACAGGGACATTACTTGTGGGACTATTATGACCCCGGGGTGCTTGACTTGCCTGTGACACCATTTAATTTGGACAAGGAATGGATCCCAGCTCGTGCCATTCCTCGGAGCTTAATTGCACAATACCTCGGTGATTACAATCTTCATTCTCAGATCGAGGTATCTCGTCCCGAGCATATTTTGGACACACCTTCAGTAATGAATTTCAGAATGCTGAAGGACTAGAATTTTATTAATTCTCCTCAAACCTTAAATGATCCTCCTGTTGGCGAGGAACCTATTTCAAAAGCTGAGGGAAAGAAACCAATAGAGTAGGGATCTCAATGTAATAGTTAGTATACATGTAATTTGTAATTCGTTTTGAATTTTAATGAAAGACTTTCATTTTCTGTTTGCAAATCTGTATTGCTATTGTTTTGTATTTCTCTAACACTTTTATATTTGTGATTGCATAATAATACTTTGTGGTTCATCGACCAATGTAGTAATAAAAGGTTACAAGTATCAAAAATGTTGCTCGATCACTTAATAATAAAGTAATGAGTATAAAAATGTTTTAAAATTTTTCCAACCAACCAAGGTTGTTAAATTGTGCTCGTCGACCAATTATAATTAGTGAGAGTTTTTATCCCCGACTAACCATACTTGGTAATTTTTTTCATAAAATGTGTCCGACCAACCAAGGTCGATAATTTTATCCTCGTCGACCAACTACAGTTAGTGGATTTTTATCCCCGACCAACCATACTTGGTTCAGTTTGGAATATTTTATATTGGCATTTTTAAGAATGTTGTTCTTGCCCTTTTACCAACCGGAGTTGATCATGGGTTTGAACTATCATGTCCACTAACTCTTTTACCAACCGAAGTTGATCACATTAGTGTATGCCTCCTATCCAAAGGAGTATAGTTTGTTCTCGCTATTTTACCAACCGAAGTTGATCACGCTCGAACTATCATGTCCACTAGTTATTTTACCAACCGGAGTTGATCACGCTAGTGTATGCCTCCTAACCAAAGGAGTATAGTTTGTTCTCGCTATTTTACCAACCGAAGTTGATCACGCTCGAACTATCATGTCCACTAGTTATTTTACCAACCAGAGTTGATCACGCTAGTGTATGCCTCCTAACCAAAGGCGTATAGTTTGTTCTCGCCCTTTTACCAACCGGGGTTGGTCGTGGGTCTGAACTATCGTCTTCTTTTTGCTGTCGAGTAGCGTAGTGTTGTACACTAGTATTCCCCGAAAAACTTTCAATAAAAGGAGAGAAGATGGTGAAACATCATCGTTTTATTCATATTGATAGAACTGCTTTACATTTTACATTACTGATAATACTTGCGTAGGTGTTCAGCATTCCATGCATTCTTGAATTCTTCTCCTTCTAGAGTTGCTATTCGGTAAGTTCCTGGTCGAACAACTTCTGTAACTCGGTAAGGTCCATGCCAATTTGCTTCCAATTTACTGTGCTTCTGAATGACCTTCTTTAGGACGTAATCTCCTTCTTTTAAATCGCATTTCTTCACCCTTTTGTTGTAGAACAGAGCTGTTCGTTGTTGATATGCAGCATTCCTAATGGCGCTTCTTCTCTAACCTCCTCGAGCATGTCCAAATCTAATCTTCTCATCAAGTCACTGACTGGGGAATTGAAATTCAGCACTCTGTGTGTTGGGAGACCCAACTCATCAGGTATTACAACCTCACTTCCAAACGCCAGCATATATGGTGATTCTCCAATTGCTGCTCGGGGAGTTGTTCGGTAAGCCCACAATACTGATTGTAGCTCATTAATCCAATTAGCTTTAGCCTCACTTAACCTCTTCTTCAAACCATTTAATAATGTTCTGTTCGTCACTTCAGTCAGTCCATTGCTTTGAGGATGGCCTGGTGCTGAATGAACCTTCAAAATGTTTGACTGATGACAATAGGCGGCAAACTCCTCGTTATCAAACTGTGTTCCATGGTATGTGATGAAGGCATGAGGGAGACCATATCGGCAAATGATATTCTTCCAAACGAATTGGTACACCTTCTCGTATGTCATATCAATCAGAGGCTCAGCTTCTACCCACTTAGTAAAATAATCCACTGCGACGACGAGGTACTTGAATCTTCCTCGGGTCGTTGGTAGTGGTCCAACCAAATCAATTCCCCACATGGAAAAAGGCTAAGGGGAAGTTATGGGTGTCAACAATGCCTGTGGAGTTCGTCGGACGGAAGAAAAACGTTGGCATTTATCACATCTCTTAGCATAGGCTATACAATCAGCCCTCATCGTTGGCCAGTAGTATCCTTGCGTCATCACCCTTTGCAACAGTGTCCGCCCTGCTACATGGGCTCCACAGGACCCTTCATGGATCTCTTCAATCAATTCTTTCACATCGGAGGGATGTACACATCTTTGCAAACCTGCCATAATTCCTCGTCTATACAAAACACCATTAGTTAGTACATACCGAGCAGCTTTAAACTTCAATTTCTTGGCAGCGATCTTATCCTTCGGTAATTCTCCTTCCTCGGCATATGCCCTGATGGGATCCATCCAAGATGGTCCTAAATCAAGGGAAATAACATTCATCGTCAGGCCTTCATCTATGCTTCGACTTTCTAACACCTCAATTGGTATCGTTCTTCGCAACTCGGTACGAGTAGCTGATGCTAGTCGGGCCAGTGCGTCTGCTTGTGCATTCTCCATTCTTGGTATTCTGATTAACTGAATGGCATCAAATTATGCCAACAACTCCATCGCCTTTGCATGATACTTGACCATTAGTTCTCCTTTAACTGCATACGTTCCCATCATATGATTCACAATTAATTGAGAATCACTGAATACCATCACTTGTTGCGCTTCCATAATCTTTGCTAAATTAAGACCTGCTATCAAGGCTTCATACTCAGCCTCATTATTGGAAGCTTTGAATTGGAATCGTAAGGCATATTCCACGTCAATCTCGTCTGGGGTGTTCAAAACAATCCCTGCTCCACAACCTGTTGTACAAGATGACCCATCTACATACAATCTCCACGTAGGTAACTCGTCTTCAAAATTCTTATCTGACAGCGTTCCTCGATGAAATATTTGCTGTTTTGTTTCATCCTCCCCTGGTATTTTTCGCTCCTCGTCGACCATCTCTTCTCGCCCTTTTACCAACCGGAGTTGGTCTGGGTTTGAATTTGATGATCTTTCTACATCCACAAGCCCTTTTACCAACAGGAGTTGGTCTGGACTTATGTCTGTTGATTCTGTAACATCCACAGGTTGGTCAGCGAGCAACTTTTGTTCCTCGGGGGTATCAGGATATGTAAACTCTGCTATAAAGTCTGCTACATCTTGCCCTTTTAAGGATGATCTGGGTTCATACACAATATCATATTCACCGAGCTCTATTGCCCAGTACATCAGTCTCCCTGACTTTTCTGGCTTATGAAGGGCTTGTCTTAATGGCATGTCGGTATACACGATGATGGTATGGACCTGGAAATATGGCCTCATTCTTCTACTTGCTTCAATTAATGCCAATGCCAATTTTTCCAACTTTGGGTACCTGATCTCTGCACCTCGAAAAGCCTTACTTGTGTAATAAATTGGCTTCTGGACTCCATTCTCCAATCTGATCAATGCCGAGCTGACTGCATTTTCTGATACTGCCAGGTATAAGTACAACTTTTATCCTATCACTGGTCTGGACAGCAATGGAGGTGTTCCCAGATATTTCTTCAAGTCTTGAAAGGCTTTTTCACATTCATCATTCCACTCGAAAGTTTTTCGGAGTGTTTTGAAGAATGGAAGGCACCTATCAGTTGCTCGAGATATAAATCTATTGAGCGCTGCAACTCGTCCTGTAAGACTCTGCACTTCTTTCTTCGTCGTTGGAGATCGCAACCCTAAAAGAGCTTTGATCTTTGCTGGATTTGCCTCAATACCTCGCTGGTTGACGATGTACCCGAGGAACATTCCTTCTCGTACTCCAAAGGTGCACTTCGTCGGATTGAGCTTCATCTGGTATTTATCTAGTTGATCAAAGGTCTGGCCTAAGTCAACTAAATGCTCAGCAGCTTTCTTGCTCTTTGTCAGCATATCGTCGACATAGACTTCCATGTTGCAACTGATTTGTTCGGCAAAAACCTTGTTCATCAGCCGTTGATATGTCGCTCCTGCATTTTTCAAACCAAAAGGCATAACATTATAACAATAAGTTCCCCTAGGGGTAATAAAAGAAGTGCTTTCCCTGTCTTCAGGTTTCATTTTGATCTGGTTGTAACCAGAGTAAGCATCCATGAAGCTGAGTAGCTCGTGCCCCGAGGTAGCATCCACTAGTTGGTCAATTCTGGGCAATGGGAAGTGATCCTTTAGGCAGGCCTTGTTGAGATCAGTGAAATCAACACACATTCTCCATTTATTGTTTTTCTTCTTTACCATCACCACATTTTCCAACCAGTCCGGATACTTCACATCTTCAATGAATTGGGCTTTTTGGAGCTTGTCGACCTCCTCTTGAATAGCTTGATTCTTCCCGGGGCTAAATACCCATCTTTTATGCTTTACATGCTTGATCTCCTTATTCGCATTGAGCTCATGACATAAGAAGTTTGGATCTATTCCTGGCATGTCTTCATGACTCCACGCAAAAGTTTTCTTTATGTTTCTCAAGAAAGTTATCAACTCCTATTTTATTGAAGCATCCAACGACGAACCTATCTGGGTTACTCGTTCAGGGTGTTCATCGTCCATAATAACATTTTCTGTAGATTCTACCACCTGTCCTTTTACAAGTTGGGATTCATCTCTCGGATCAAGTGTTTCAATTTCTGTACTTTCATCCACCTGGTAAGTAGTAGTCTTTTTCCTTGACTCCTCAAGCTCCTCTTGCTCAGCAGATGAATAATAGCATTCTCGAGCTACTTTTTGATCACCTTTCACCACTCCCACTCCGAAATTCGTTGGGAATTTTAAACATTGATGTACTGTAGATGGGACTGCTTCGAACTTCTTCAAACCAACTCTTCCCATGATGATGTTGTAAGCTGACTGCACATTCTTATCCATCACAAAGAAGTGTATTCTCTCTGTTCGAAAAGTAGGCCAAGTTCCAATGAATATATCCAACTTGATCGTCCCAAGTGGAAAAACTTTCTCGCCAGCGAAACCCAGAAGAGGTCTGTGATAAGGCTCTAATTGAGATAATTTCAAATTTAAACTGTCAAAGCATGAATAGTACATGATGTCTGTCGAACTGCCATTATCTACCAGCACCCTTGAAATCACTACTTCTTTCATCCTCATTTTGATCACCAAAGGGTCGTCGTGAGGGTAAAGAACACCTGCCAGGTCATTTTTTGAAAAGCCAATAACCAGCTTCTCTTTGTTTACCTTCCTCGGACGATCCTCCTCGGTCAAATTTATTCACTGAATATACGAGCAAGCTTGTGCCTCTCCGAGGTAAGCTTTTCTTTCTGCAGTAAGATCTCCTCCTCCTGCATCTCCTCCTGTAATAACATTACAATCAAATGACCCAAAACGTAGGGAAAATACCTCTCGTTCTGGCTGCCTTGGTTTCTTGGGAAAATCGGGGTCATCCTCGGCATCATCTTCATGGCCTCTCTTCTTTTTCTCCTCTGCTCGACGAGGAGATCTAGATCTTTCTCTAGTTCGATCATTATTTCTTCTTTCACCTCCCCGATCAACATACTTTGCTAGCTTTCCTCTTCGGATGAGTGTTTCAATCTCGTTCTGAAGAGCTATGCAATTTTTAGTCATATGACCATGATCTTTGTGGAACTCACAATATTTATCCCTGTTCCTCGCATCAAGATCTGACCTCAGTTTCTTCGGCCACTTTACCTCCTTGCTATTCTTGATTTCTTCCAAGACATGATTAATACCCATTTTCAAGGGAGTATAATTATCGAATTTCTTCAGGACTTCCCACGATGACTTATTATTTCTGGAACGCTTGTCACCGCCATTACCCTTATGCTCTTTATTTTTAGACTTGTCGATGTCCACCTTGGTGTCTTTATCCATATTCTTCTTTGCAGCCATAGCTTCCTCGGCATTCATGATTTTGGCTGCTTTTGCCATCAACTCTGACATAGTTTTAGGTGGATCTTTCGCCAAGGTGTAATACAACTTATTAGGCAACAACCCACTCATCAAGGCGGTGATTGCTGTCTTCTCCTCGTAATCCATGACTTCCAGCTTCTCATTATTGAAACGAGTTATGTAATCTCTAGTACTCTCACCCGATTTTTGTCTAACACTTAACAAGTGTGCTACTCGTTTTACTGGCTTTGCTCCAAAACAGAAATTGCTGATGAACAACTCGGCCAACTGAAAGAAAGTTGAAATCTTACCCCGAGGAAGATTGTTGTACCATATCTGGGAAGCTCCAGTAAGAGTTCCTGAGAACGCTCTGCATCTCATCTCGTCGGGGACAGCATAGATATCGGCGGCAGCTTGATATTGCTCTATATAAAGAACAAGATATGTCTTTCCATCATATTTGGGGGTCACTACTGGTGCTTTAAACTTTGACGGTGTAGGAAAATTTACAATGTCCTGGACAAAAGGTGTCCCTTGAACAAAAGTTCGTTGTAGGGGATTCTTCGCCTTAGCCATTTCTCCCAATCTATCCTCCAACCACTGAAAGGATCCTTTCCACGCTTCATTTCCTTCCTCGGGCCTATTGGTTCGAGCAATAGATCATTCTGAAGTAGCCTCCTGAGATCTATCTTGACGAGCAACTGGTCGTGATTGTGCTGATCCTTCTCTTAGATCTGATGGTTGTCGAAAACCCCTCGACATGGTCTTAGGTGGACTCCTATTCCTCCTAGGGCCTAATCGACTGAAAGGAGACACCCTACTCAGTCTTTCTAAGGCACTGGGTCTTTCTGGAGCGAGAGTGATACGTTGATCAGTATCTGTAGCCCTTATTGACGAAGTTCGCCCAGGTTGATAAGAGAAATCATTAGACTCCTCATTACGATATGACTCAGTACGCCTGGATTGTGAAGAAAGTAAATAAGTTTGCCTCTGACCACTTCGCTGTCCTGAACGTGCAGGTGCACCGCTATGAAGGGTTTGTATGAGTTGCCTCATTGTTTCTTGCATGGTGGTTTGTCCTTGAGCCAGATTCGTCATAATCCCGGCCAGATCTGGAGGTGCAGAGGGATTTGGAGGATTTCCAGCATTTCCAGCGTTTCGATTGCTAGATTCTGGATTATCCGCCATTGATGATGAATGATTTTTGGTGAAAAACGATAATAACAATCGTTTCCCACAGACGGCGCCAATCTGTTGATGTAAAAAACTAGATTACTCTAATTATTTAATCACAGATAAATAAATGAGACAAAAGATTTTTAAAGTGGTTCAGCCTTATATGAATGGCCTACGTCCACTGTTATGTTATTGCTGAGTATTTGGGAATTCTCGATTACAAGTGCTATCAAGAAATTCCGGTCCCCTTGAATGAGGGTGATACAAGGTATTTATAGCCCTTAGGCTGTATATGAAAGGGTGTTTCATTAAATGATACACATATGAAAGGGTAATTCACTTAATGTTCTTCAAACGTGCGCGTCAAGATGATAAGCATTCAATGAATAGTTGAACTGTTGATTATCTGGTAATTAATGCTGTTGTCGAGATGCAGCTCGAACCGCCTTAGTTGCTTGTCGTCCAAGAGTTCCTCGGAGCACTGGAGTTCCTTGGAGGATAAGAGTTCCTCGGAGGGTTGGTGTTCCTCGGAAGACTGGCGTTCCTCGGAGTATACCTGTTGCTCGGAGTGAGTATGTTGGTCGGGGGAATAATTTTCCTCGTTGCTATTGTGCCACGTAGATTGACACGTGTCTTCTTATTATTCGTCCACATCAGCATACTAATTTTGGTATCAATAATGATCTTACTTTTTTTTAATCAAATTTAAAATTTGAATTATTAAAATTTGGTATTTATTATTAGATTTAGTTAGTTCCTACAACTCTTGCTTCCATTTGTGATTATTAGCTTATAAGAATACCCCGTTCGCTTCGAAGGTAATTTTAATGCATTTGTATTTAATTTCAGTTAAGGTATTAGTAATTTTGATCCATTACTGATTTTATATATTTTCTCTGATTTCAATTTTTCCAAAGAACATTGTTTCACTCCTTTTAGTTAAGCAAAGAAAATTCTTATTGTCCCCATTATGTAAAGCTACATTTCCTTTAAATTAAATTTGAAGTCAAGTATTTGAAGTACATCTCCTCCACAAAAAATGTTCTGCGCATTCCCTGCAATCATTATGGTAGACACAAACGAGGACAATCTGTGGTACAATAAGTCCAATGCATACAACATCAAGGCGAAAACTAAAAATGACATTGAAACTAACACAAAATGTTCTTCTTCAGATGTTGAATAAACAAAAAAGGTAGTCACAAATATTCCTCAATATTCTGCATCAATTGCACACTAAATTAAAATAGTCTCGCATCTAACCCAACAACGAAATAGGTACTTAAACTTATCGTCCAAAATGGCTTCAATGAAGCAATTGTGACTCTTTTTGACAAGCCATAGTCCTTTATAGGCTGCCCAGTTACAACATTCATAGACTCCAAAAAAATAGGTTAATGCATGAATTCACATTTTTATTTTGCAAATTATATAACTCTTAAAAAAATACTTTATTCATACACTAATAATAATTAACTTCACATAGGGGTGGCAATTCGGATCAACGGGTCGTGTTTCGGGCCGACACGACACGACAAGGTTTTTTCGGACACGAACACGACACGAATTCGTGTTTGTTTTAGTTGACACGAACACAATTCGAATAAAAAACAACATGGCAAGACACGACACGAATACCATAATTTCTTAAATTTCATGCCTAAAAAACACGACAACGACAACACGACACGACACGACTTCGTGTAAAAAAAATACGACACAAACACGACATGTCGGGTCAATTTCGTGTCGTTCCATGTCATTTTTTCGTGTCGTTTCTAAAATTGCCACCTCTAACTTCACATCGACATGGAATCGTTAATTCACCCTACTATTGATGGCTATACACTTTCATCGGAAGATATTTCAACTTCTACATCACAAAACAAGCGCATTAATGGATTCAGACCACGAGGTCAGTCTTTTTGGAAATACCTTAGTCTCACTACCAATGTAAGATATTGACAATGGTGAAATCTGCCTCTATCTCGGACACATTTACTTGAGGCACTACTCCTTGCAACCAACACCCAAAATAAAGCTTTTAACTTAGTTATTGGATCATATTGGGTTGTCCATCATGATCTTTTTTAATAAACTATTAAACAACAAAGTATCGTAATAGATTTGTTTCCGGTTCTTATACTCGAATTCAATAACTGAGCTATAAATTAACAATTGGTCAGTTCTTTTATTCGTATTCCCTCATTTTGGAAATGGCTCCAATTACAATTCTTCAATTGATATTTCTATGGTAATTTTCTGGAAATAGTTAAAGAGATTTCTTACGTTTCACCTTTTCTTTTGAATTTAGCCTTCCCATCTATATGCTAGCATTTGGTTTGTAAATCTTTCATTTATTTCAGAACTTAACATTGGTCCATTTATACTTAATAAAATAGCATTCCATTGATATGGTTTTCTTAGTTTGTAATGGATGTGGATTCTTGTGATGCTTCTTTATTCGATTTTCTATTTATGATAAGAAGTTGACAATGGTTACATGTGCAATGCACGTGGGCACAACTAGTATATTAAAAACGCCTAAACGTCTTTTCACGCCTAAGGCCCGTCTAGGCTTCTAAAGCTTAAGGCTTGACCTCCACGTCTCGATCACCCCCCGCGTTTTTTAGAACCCTGTTAAAAAGTAATATAGAGAAAGAATAATGATATGAGTACAAAAATCTCCCCAAAAACCTCCCCCAAATCTGATGTGGATTCCACTAACTCTCTCACCTGCCTATTAAGCCTTGTGTTATGGGGTCCCGCCAGGGTACCCAATTAATTGTTTTTTGGGGAATTATTTGGAACTCATAACATCACTCATAGAGAAATGGTTGGAGATGGAATAATAGAAACATATTGGGGGCATTTTGGTCTACGAAGACTAAAACGGTGGGCTTAGGGTTTGGCAAGGACAAATCTAAACCTGCAAAGTGAGTCCGCCGAGATTTGTCCTCCACTACGGTCTCACTCCTCACTCTAGTAATCTCTCCATTCTCTCTCCCACCATAATAGTTGTTATTAGTGTATGTGTCATAATTTATGTGTATTGCTTGGAATTATTCTCAATGTAACCATCCGTCATAGATCCAGTAGTGTAAAATCATTATGTTGGACTGACTTATGTATATTTATGCAAGTGAGATTCTACAGCTTCCAATGATATTCAGTGAATTTTTTCACAAGGGTCTTCGTACCTGTATTGCCTGCCTGCGTACCACTTCTCCCAATTTGCTTTTTATTGTTTGGATACATCATGAACGCCTCACCAATTTTGAACAAGTCCAATTTGTAATTTGAAAAATGGGCATTTAACAAAAGCTCATGATAGATTTTTTATTTAATCTTTAGTCCATCATGTTTTTAAAATTAACTTTTGGTCCTAGTAGTGACATGAGCATGGGGTAGTGTCTAAAAATTATTTTGAAAATATACATTGGAAAAAGCATTAAATGGAATATTTTTCCTAGGGCTATAAATTATTTTTAAAATTATTTGGACTAAAAATTAAATGGAACATTTATTTTGGGATTAAACATTATTAACCCTTTAAAAGTGCTTGTCTAAGGTTGAGTGTTTTTTCATTAGAACAGCATGTCTCTGGCGTTGCCACTTTAAATGTAGTCAAATAACATTTGAACATTTATGATAAGTATGAATTGTTATATTTTTTTTTCGCTTACAATTTCATCTGGACTTGACATTTTTTTCTAGTCATACAAGTTGTTAAACTAATAGAATTTATGGATATAAAACTGCTCCTTATCCCGAATTAGGAGTGCACTATTCCTTTTTGGGATATTCCGAATTATTAGTCTACTTTCCATTGTTGAACACAATCAAAGAACCAATTCCATGATAGTAAGCAAGAGTGAATCTTGACCATTGATTGAGTGTATCATATCTATACCAAAAAATGTCGTGGACTTTTAATTTGGGATGGAAGGAGTATATTATATTATTTTTGTTACCATATCCCACTGTATCGGGACAAACCAAAAAGAAAAATAGGACTCTTAATTCGGGATGGAGGGAGCATATGAGTTAAAAAAAACAACCCCACCCGACCCAGCCAAACAATATGCATTTCTAAAAAAATCAACATATTGCTTAACACTCTTTAAACTACTAATATATTAAAATTCCTGCGTGTCCCCCCAAAAATCTCTTCTAAAGGAAATTCGTGCAATAAATGTATAATTAATGGGGATTGTTAAGGAAGTGTTTTTTCCTTCCAATTTTCTCACTTATAAGATACAGTTAACTTGATATTGAAATTCTTTGGCAGTAGTTTGATTTATTTTCGTAAGTGTGTTTAATTGGGTATTGTCACGTTCAGGTACCTGGGCTTTGCAAATTTAGTGGTGGTTAGAATTAATTTCCAAGATGCAGAACGAGGAGGGTCAAAACATGGATCTTTATATCCCCAGGAAGTGGTACTATATACTTATGTAAATACAATATATCTCATAACAATTTATTTGAGGTTGAAACGGAGGGACTTACAACCATTATTATGGTGCTTGCAGCTCTGCTACCAACAGGCTGATCACTTCAAAGGATCATGCATCTGTCCAACTCAATGTTGGGCATTTGGACGAGACTGGACGATACACTGGTCAATTCTCCACTTTTGCTCTCTGTGGTTTCGTGCGAGCCCAGGTAATTCTTGCTTCTTTTTGGACGAAGTAGTTCTTGCTTACCCTAGCTGTTTGAGGTAGCAATCCTATATGTTGCATTTGTAGGTGGCATGTTAATTCACTTTTTTCCATGGATGGTATATACAATGTAACATGCTTATTGGTAGGGTTAGCGTTCTGTTTTCATAGTCTCGTGCTTGTTACTACATCTGAAAATCATACACCCTTTTATGATTGTTGAGGCTAGTGTTTTTTATGGAAGTTGGTTGATGAAACTGCTGGGCCAACTCGAATAGTATTATTCACTGTTCTGGCTTCTGAGAGTTTAAATATATTGGTGGAGGCTGTGTCATTTCCTTGTGTGCTTTGCTCCTTGGCTGGCAAAATCTGTGCTCCTATTGTTTTGGTTAGCTTACTCGATTCTTAGTGTGCTCTGTATGATTTTTTTAGTGTAAGCCGTAGCTGTTATGTTTTCTCATTTTTTAAATATTGTAGATACTCTTTCAAATCATTTTAAATCTTAAGTACATAGCTAATATATAGTTATTTAAGACTACATTAAAAACACCAATTTTCTGTTCATTTGTTTTTTCTTCCTTACCACCCTGTTGAATTTTGAAACAGTATTATGCACACTAGGGTACCACGTGTCATGCTCAACACTAGCAAGTACACATGCACATGTAAAAACATTGTCTTGATAGTGGGGAACATGTGGGATACGTAATATGTGCTGTCAAGGTGGTAACTTCAGGATTGAAATTTTGAAATTACAACCTTGGTAAATATGTGGATTCTGTAGGTAGGTATGCAACCCCGAAACCTGTATACATAAAGGGGCCTATGACAGGTGTTGTGAACTACTATGAACTATCTTAGGCAGTATTCAACTGTGTTTCTTTTATAATCGGGATTGTTATCTAATAGTAACTTTTGATTGTTTTTCTTTACTGAGTTTGTTATTTTGGCAATCACTCTTTGCAGGGAGATGCTGATAGCGCACTTGACAGGCTCTGGCAGAAGAAGAAGGTTGAGACCCAACAATTGTGATTACATTGGAATTTTATTTTCTCTCTTACTTGAGTTTACCATTTTATGGTGATGGTGGATAGCGTCTGGAAGAAAATTCTCTCTTTTGAGACTGTTAAAGTTCATTAGGAGTTGGAAATGATATTGCATTTTGCATTTGTGAGAACTTAAGGATTGTTATTCAAAGTTTTTGATTACATTTTTGATAACTCTGTATGTTAGTTTCTTAATTTTTAATTATCTTTGATGGATTTCTTGTGTATTGTTCTCGTTACTTAATGGGTTAATCACATTTTAACCCCTTGAACTTTGCCCCTATTCACTTCAACCACTCCTACTTTCATTTTCTGAACTAATCCCCTTGAATTTTTTTTAGAAGAGATCAAATCACCCGAACCCTATCGGTGTTATGTTCTGGACAGGACAAAAAATTAGTGTGCTTTTCTGTTCAGAACATACCACTGTCAAGGTTTAGGATAATTTCATCTCTTGTAAAAAGTTCAGGGGGCTTAGTGTAGAAAATGAAGATAATAGAGTTGAAGTGAAAATAGGGGAAAAGTACAAGGGGTCAAATGTTATGAATGGGGAATTTTCTATCATGTTTTGCCCTTGTCCACTTCTAGTTGACGAGGCTTAATCTAGCAGTCTAAGAGGTAAGTGAAACCATTGGTATTAATCACTCCCCATCTATTATGCCTTGTTGCAACGGTTGCTTATTATTTTTATTTTTATTTTTATGAATGTGGCTGTGGTTACAGAGGTTGATTTGTGATCATGGGTATAGAGAATGTAGACATTAAACAGGTTGAGCATAGCAGACTCTTATGTGCAATTGAGAGTGTATTATCAAACCTTTAAAATAAGATACCATAAACTCGACGAAGTATTTCAGTTTTGTTGAACATTTAATATGCAAGTATATTATTGTTTCAAATTTAATGGTAGACCAGTTTTTTTCAATTTTTGCAATGTTGGTTTCATTGTTTTAGTTGTAATTAGTACAATGAGAGAGGGGTGTTAACTGGTTGATTATTGTTTAATTAATGATTAAATAAAAAAAATATTACGTTAAAATGTGTACAATAAGCATGATTTGTTAACTTTTTAACATAAGTTAGACCCAGGGTTAACTTACATTGATACAGATTAAAAGCACAGGATTAACCATTTACAAAAATTGAAAGTTACTCGATTATTGAAGTTTTTGTTTTAATTTGTTTTTTTTTACTTGACCCTCTAAGAAAATTGCTATATTTTGACTTAACTTCCTCAAAGTTAGAAAAAAAAAGAAACACATTGAAATTTGACTTTACCCATTGAATTTTTATGGATAAAAAGTATCCTCACTATATTGAGTGTTGCTACGACTTGATTTTATGTACTTAATCGTTGTCCTTTGCTAGCTTAACACACACACACACACATATATATACTCACTAGGGTATGTCTGTGTTTGAAGGCACGTTGATAATTTTAAAAAGCATAAAGTCGTGCCCTGATACGATGGCAAGTGCCCTCGCCAAAAGCTACGGTTGGTCTCGAGTTCAAAACACGGTAGAAGCCTGAAGGCATGACACTAATTTTCGAAAGTGTACATTGTTGATAGGACCATACGTCATATATAGCTCGCAACAGATAAACCATTTTTTAAATAACTTATGGTTCGAACCTATTGGCTTAAAGCTATTGGGCAATTTTTGAATCTTGTATAAATAAGCAAAACACGACACATTAAAAATACAACACGTCAGGATAACACGATAAGATCCGGCCCAACATGACATGATTGGAACGATTAAACCATTTGTTGATGAATTAAAAAAATAATGGATCGAAATAGTGGGTTGATAATGAGTCTAAATTTGGTCGATAGTGGATCTCCATAAAATCTATATCGTGATCTTAATTGAGTCACTATCATGTCCTTATCGTGTCAATTTCATGGCAAAAATTAGATACGAACACGGCGTGACTTAATAACAGGTCTGAAAACACAGATCTTAACACAACCCGAACACGAAAGACTGTGTCAATTTCATTTTGTATCGCGTCATGTTATCGTTTTGTGTCGTGTTATCGCGTCGTTTCGTGTCGAGTTATCGTTTTGTGTCGGATGCCCGTGCCTGAAGGCACGGAGAAATTCTTTGTATATTGTGGCACCTTTTTTGCAGAAGCCATTTTAATTTTTGAGCATTTGACAGTTGCTATATGTGCCTACAATCAAATGCATGAAATCAATTAAAAAACTCAAAAAGTGAACAACCTAATTCTTATGATTATAGTTGCTTGCACTTATAGAGCAATTTATAATGTTGCACATCACTGGAAGTAACTTGTAACTTAAAAAATATAATTAGGTGCCCTTAAAGCTTGGTTAATTTCGGAAGGCCTACGTTTACTCTGTAATGAAAGAACACCACTTTTGTAAAAAAAAGGAGAGCCATTAATATTTTAGTTTCAGAGTAAAAGATTCAAAAGTAATGAAATTGTTTTAGAAAAATAAGTCACAAAAATCTCCAAATATAACACAAAATTCCCTTAATCAAATATGAAAAATATAACAGATTTGTAATATTAACTGTGAAATCACAACAAACAAAACATAAATTTACCTCAAATTCTATTTATTTTCTCCAATAAAGCTGACAATAAACAAAACAAACCACCCAACATAATAAATGGGAAGATAGGGCCCTTCATTGATTCGGAACATCAAGAGATAAAGAAAGGAACTCGAAATAGAAAATTTGATGAAATATTTCAATTTGAAATTCTCAAAGCTTCAAGATTATGTGGAGTATATGGGTTCTGCTGCGGGCGTGATTCTTATGCCATATATAAGGGATGTGAACCATAACTTTATTTTTCCTTGGCCTACGTTTGATATCCACCAACCTGACCTTAAGCATCAGATAATCAGTCTCCAAAATCTAGGAACTTTTTGTGCGAATGAGGTGGAGAGGAGATATAGCGAAACGTAGTAGGGGATCCAAGCATCACATAAGTACCCTCGCAAGTCATACCTTGAGCCAGCACAACTTCTATCCTCTATATCCTCCGGCCGAAGGCACTCCCTTGGATTTTTCACTCGCCCCAGAACCTTTACACATCACGTCTATCCCAGATATTCTCATCCTCCCTTCCATTCTAGGTATGAGTAACAGATCTTTCAAAGTACACAAAGGTAACATATGAAATCTCATAATAAAAATAAAATGGTTGTCAGAGAAACATACCCAAAAAAAAAATAATTCTATTTCAGATCTTTTTTCAAACTTAACAAAACACACACCCAACCAATTCAAACACAATTATCTTAGAGTATACTCGATAGTGAACCCCATAAATAGTTATCCCAGAGACAACTGAGGCCAAGAAAAATCCACACCAGCCAATTGGAGCCGAAAAAGCCCAAAACATACTATCCCAATCGCCCAGGCCATTAGTGTCCTTATAACCCCTGCATACAACAATAACAAATTGAATCCAGTTGAAACCAAATAACCAGTCCTTCTCATTGTAAACAGGTGAAAATCAAATAAAAGAAACTCAACCACCATATAGTCCTACCCCATAACCATCATAGTCCTACCCCACGACCTTCTTACAAACACAATGAATCCTTTATGGCCTATTCAGAGAAGACGGTGCGTAAAGAACGAAGCAATACAAAAATGTAAATAGATTATATAACAGTAGAATAAGTAGCCTATAAAATTTCAAAACGTTACCTCATAGAAGTATTCTTCTTTTAATGATTATTCGCTTGATCTCGAGATGTGTGAGAATTAATCCAGCCTTGAGCCTTGTGCGCTCAGAATATAGTAATGTTTATAACTTGAAGTGTGACCTGCATACGTGGATTCATATGGAACCATAAGATTCAAACCTCCATAATTAAATTTCATAACATGTGTTTGTTCAAGTAGAACTAAACTCAGATTGCAACTTCTGCTTGAACTAAACTCAGGAAAGATCCAACACAGGAGGTAACATGAATCAAACTTTACATAGAAGCTAGTTTGGAGAGTGGTAAAATTGAGTACTCTTGCAAGAAAATATACAGTGACACATAATGTGTTTATTATCATTGGTTTGTTTTGAATACAAATCTTGGCCTTATCAGTGAAGCAACGCTAATTACAACGCCATAATGTGATAGAATACTATATCTCTCATAAACAATATTAACACTTGCTATCCTACAATTAAGGAAGACCGGACAATTAGCAATTCAAAGTGAACTGGGTATATCTCCTATTATGATGGCAGTTCTCTCCTATTATGATGGCAGTCCTGGTGACTTAAACGTTATAGAAACAATGTCTTAAATGTTATAGAAACAGTCCTAATAAGTTGCTATTCTCATGAAATCTATTGTTTATGTTGTAACTACATATGCTGGATATATTTATAATTAGCACAACACGTATTATGCCTCTGTACATAACTATTGCTATTCAAATAACATTTCTCTCATTTTTCAGCTAATACACGGTTTTCTTTTCATATACTATTGTTCTTTTATCATAATGAACATGTTTAGGCAATGAATTCGCAAGGAAAACATAAATACCCGTCAACCGTAGAATTTCAAAAGGTCAAAGTTGATCCTAAAACGTTAAAACTTCCAAAGTTCGAAGTGGGACAATGCAGTGGGTATGAGGAGTATGCAGAGGGTAGAATCAAATATACATAACTACAATCCCCAATTACTCAACTAAAAAATTATGAAGAATTCCTTTAGATCTTAAATATAACTATTCTAAATGTAGTAAATCTGCACAAACTCGGTAAAAATTATATGACCCTAACCCCAAATCTCAAAAACATTGTAAAATTAAAAGAAAGTGTTAAAAATTAGAATAAATCAAATAGTATTAAAACCCAAAATGAATTATACTCCAACCCCAATTTCAGGAAATAAAATACAAAAACAACCCCAAAAACTAAGAGAATATACCTTGGAAACAATTGAAAAGTCATAAGACCATTGAAAAGTCAAGCTTGTATAAAACTTGGAAGAAAGTTACTTAACATAAAGCACATACCATGTAAAGTCCATAAGCATTCAACTACAAACTAAACTCTCATCTCGTGTATGGAGACTTATGTGTGACATCTTTAGAAGACAACACTCCTACCTATTCAAATGTGAGTACCCCAACTTCAGTACAGGAACAACAAAAACATCATGGCAACGAAAAACTTTTTTAAAGCTATAAAGTGGGATGAGATTTTGAGAATTATAATTCAGTAATATTCATAACTAACACATTATTGCAGTATCCTTAACAATCGTGAGCATGCTACTTAAATAAAAAGAAACCGAAAAAGATTAAAATAAAAAGAGCAGAGATACACAATAAAAGAAAGTTTCCCCCATCCCTCGGCCCCCCTCCCCATGCAGCTGTGGATACCTATTCAGATATCTTTTCACCGGTACGACCTCTACCCCATCCTCAGATCCCCGTCCTCATATCGTAGATACCGCCTCGAAGTATCCCCATTACACCACCTCTTCCTCGGCTTCTAGGTGCAAAATGTTGATTTCCAAACGTGGCATTTGCAGCCACATTCAGTGCAGCAACTGTTGCAGTGTTTGTTCCTACTATCTCAATTTTCATAGGTTTTCCATCTAGTTGGACATTATTGTATTTCTTGAAAACAACCTCAGCATCCCTCCGGTGTGAAAAGTGATAAGAACTCCAAGACGAATCTATATAATTGATATGAGACAAATCTATGTAATTGAGATCAGAACTCCATCATTGTTTAATTGGCCAAGGCGTTGATTAATGGTCATAAGGAGGTGTGGTACAATAGGCTCATGGACCACCATGGCTCGGTTCGTGGCTACTATATCTTGCATCGATGATGTCGTTGAACACCGATCCTACTTTATACCCAGGAATTTTCAAAAAAAGAAAATAGAATACTCCTTTATGCTATCAAAACCAGTGTCAAAGTAGATTTAGCTGACCATATATATCAAGTTGGGAAGATCACGACTAAATCCCCCTCGCGCAAGCCTACTTGTTCAAGTCTAGATTTTACCTTGCAACTACCCTTATTGTTCAAATCAAGATCTTTAGCCACTACATTTTCGACCTCGTTGCCCATGTCTTCTTGTATTCCATAACTATTATGAAAATCAGAGCCTTTTACTCTCCATAAGACTGGAAAAATATAATATAAACATATAAATTGAGTTAAGTAAAGCATATGAATCTAGTATGAACATGAAGAACAATTTGAGATTTATTCAAACATTAAAGCAGCGATTGAATTCGGATTACCAATTGGAACACATTTATTGAAACCAAACTTGACTTTCCACCCCTACTTATGACTACGCATTGTAATAATCAAACTCGCATGTTTAAAAACACTACTACAATGCCAATAGTTAGCGCCCAAAAAATGCATCCTCAAATAGGCACAACCATGCGAATGAGCGAAGGTTGAAGAAAGAATATGTAAATTCCTATGGTCCACTGAAGTTATCACTGTAATAGAGATGTTAATTACTGCAATACAGTGGATCCGAACCATGAAGAGACCATATCTTTTGGTGAATCTCTATAGGTAGCTTAAAAGCTGGTCGAGCTCGCAACAATAAGGAGCAGAAGACGCCCATGCGTAAGAATATTCAACCATGCAACTTTTCATCAAATGTTAAAGTAAGAGAATACACCCCTGCTGTGATGAAATATAGTTCAATAACAATTATAATATCAGCTGCATAGTTATTGAATATTATTAAATATCAGTTATTGAATAATATCATCTATACAATTGATATTAATATCAACTGTATAGTTATTGAATAATATCAGTTATTGGATATCAACTATCAACTGTATAGTTATTGAATAATATCAATTCAAATTTAATATTATTGAATATCAGTTATAAACAACTGCAATTTGAACTATCAGCTGATATTATTCAGTGCTAATATCAATTTGAACTATGAAATGAAACAAAAAATAAACAACTGAACAGAGATGTATGAACTATTCAATAATGAAAGAACAAAGAATGGACCTCTTAGCTACACTTCAAATAACCAAAAATCGTAAATACTCCATCCCATAGATGTTAACTGTAAAACACCACAAAAAAGGTCAGAAGAAATTAGATGAGACAACTGATAGTTATGAAAGTAAATAGAAGTAAAATCACAATCAAACCAAATGAAATGATACCAGTGTATAAACTAACCTTATAAATAGCAGCTTCAAAATCTCCACCCAAACCATTTGAAACCTAAAAGAAGAAACTAAAATCGTAATCCCTAAAATTGTAAGCCTAAATCGATTAAACCTAAAATCTGCAAAACAAAACATAAAGACCAAAATAAATACATTGGGAATCGGATCGTGAGAGGTATAAACAATGTTAAAGCCCTAAAATTACATTTGAACCTTCAAATTCAAAATCAATAAGCGTATTTTGCAGCGGCGTGGCAGTGGCGAAATGTGGGAGGCAGCGAAATGTGAGCTGAAGGGTTTGTGAATCGAGAGAGATGAGAGAGAGCTTTGTGTTATGGGTGTCTTTTGTTTGGTCGTAGAATATGAGAGAGAGTCTAAAGGTATCTTTACTAATCTACCCTCATTTTTTGAATTTTGAAGAAAGGGTAAAACAAAGTAGAGTGTGAGAAAAGAGAGGGAATCCAAAATTGAAGGTGCAATAGAGGAAATGTAGGAAACAATTCATCCGATGACATCATAGTTTCAACTTGTGACATACATAAGTTTCCTACTTTATTATATAGATATAGGGAGAACTCCTGCGCACATGAAGTTTGCACATATGCTGAAGCACACCAATTTTTTAAAAATATTAAAAAATATTTTTGAATCAATTTTTTATGTGATATTTAAATATTCCAATGGACCCACATGAAAAAATAAGCACAAAAAACCATTTTTTGCTATTTTTAAAAAATCAATCAAACTTTCGCAGTTTTTAAAGTACATAAAAATAACGAAAGTTTGATCGATTTTTTAAAAATAGAAAAAGAAAATTTTTTGAGTTGATTTTTTTATGTGTCCCCTTAAAATGTTTAAATATCACACAAAAAATAGACTTAAAAATATTTTTTTTACTATTTAAAAAAAATGATGTGCAAACTTAGTGTACGTAGGAATCTGTGTGTGTATATATATACACACACTCAGAGTGAGATATTTTTTAATTTTGGGGAAATAGCTGAAATGGAAAATTAGATTATGGTCTTTCTGTCCCTTAAAATTCAATGGGTAAAGTTAAATTTCAGTTTATGGGTGTTTTTTAATGGAGGATTGATGTCGGTTATGTTTATTTATTTTTAACTTTGAGGGGAGTTAAAGTAAAAAATCCTTTATTTATTTATTAAAAATCCTTTTTAATGTCAACTAAAACATAAAGCATTTTATGTTACATTAACATCAAAATGATTTAAAAATCGCGTTTGGTTGATGTGTGTTACGTGAAACAATGAAAACAAAACAAAACGAAGATTTTCATTTTGTACAACTCTTTGTTTTTTTAAAAAGGCACCATCTTTCATTCAAGCAGTTTATCACGGACAATTATTTGTTGTGGAGTGAATGATGAATGATTTTAATAAAGTTTTTTGCTCAACAAATGATTTAAGTTTTAATCAAATTTGGTGGAAGTGGTCTGCTAAATTTATATAACAATTTTTTTGAGTATATTTGACAAATAAGTATATGAACCATGATTAACAGTATTGTATTTTTTGGAGTAAATTTCCTCTTTTTTCGATGAGAAGAAAACATATATCATAACATTGATAAACAAAAGATCACATAAGAATCTAAAGATTACACAAGATACACATCTCTAGGACTAGGATTACTTACTTCCAAAAAGTACGACGAGGATATACAAACCAAACTAGGGATAACATCCACGTGGCTAATGTTGCAATCACACCAACAAAAAAAACAATGAAAATATAAAAATAAATAATAAAGCAAGAACAAATCTTCATTGTCTTGAGTCAAATTTCCTTCCAACCGAGCAGATCTCATCGCCTCTACATTGATCTGTGCTACTCTAAGATATCTTCAAAACTGAGAGGATTGATGACAAAACTCTCACAAATGGACAGAAATCCATTCCAATATGGAATGTTACAAATAGAACATCCACATCCGAAATGAGAAACCATAAGGAGTAGGGGGAGAAAAAGAGCTAGGGCGAACTGGATATCAGAGAGAGAGTATTCGCTGGTTCAATTTTCCAAATAGGTAAATGAGACATGATTATGTTGGAACAGCTGTGCAATACTGTAAGAATAAAACTACGTGGATACACTTTCGTACACATTTTGCATACATAATGGATTGAAATCTTATATTTTATTGTAGTGGTTTCGTCAGAATATAAAGTATAAGTTTTTATTGTCTTATTTTATATGCTGTGTGTATGAAAGTATGTATGAAAGTATATATGTGTAGTTAAACTCATACTGTAATGCAAAACATTGAAAAAGACAAAAGATTTAAAGCAAGCCAATGCCTATGTCTTTATTTTCTTAGTCCCACCACATCGTTAAGGGAATAACATTAGATGTGGTATATTTATAATTTTTGCGGAATAAATAAACAAGTTTTATAGCTATTAGATGTTTTGTGTGTATGGATGAAAAATTTATTGCGCCAAGCCACACGCGCGCGCGCCGCCGCCATCCGTCCGGCCTGGGTGTTAGGCTCGGGCTCATTAAGAATTAATTTTTTGGATAAATAAATAACTCGTTTTTGGACTTTAAATTAATTATTTTTTGAGTTAAAAACGTGGTTTGATTTAGTCTCCCAACAACCCATTTTTTTTCTCCCACAAAAGACGTTTTCTGCCCATTAACGTCATTATTTTTTTCGCAATAAAAGGAGGTTGATACCTCCGTTTTTCAACACAGTTCTCAGAAAATAAATTCCTACTCCGAACAGTTCTCAGGAAAAAAAAAATTCCACACAGAAATAGAATTAATTATTCATCCCCTGAATAATTATTATACCACATAATTGATTAATCTTTCCCCAGATAAATTATAGTTTCAAATTCGAGCAATATTACAGAATGGGTGTCAATTGAACGAATCTAGTTCGTGTTACCAGTTCGTAGTTTTTTATTTTCGAGGCTTTTTTATCCTGTGGTGACGGGGCTATAGACTGTCAGCACAATTTGGAGGAAGAACCGCGAAAACACCTTAAATAGAGCGTCATTGTCCGCGACTCAGTCGTGTTCTAATTTGTACCTGCTTTCGAAATTTCTTATACGTCCGTTTCGGGCTTATTTTCTTAACGTTGGGTAATTTCATTCCCTTTTTAAATTCTGTAATTTTAATTTACTGATGGAACAAAAATTTTAAGGTGACTGCTATTTTGCCATGGACGAAATTAACTCAACCAATCTTAACAAGCCTTTCAAATATGAAGGCCAATATTTTAAATGTTGGAGTAAACTGTTATTTTATTTAACTACGAAAAATGTCGCATCTTGTGTTCAATTTGACAAACTCGTAGTGAATAATCCACCAACTGCTGAGGAAAATAAAACTATTCGGAATTAGGAGGAAAATGATTTTCTGTGCAAAAACTATATTTTGAATGCTCTAAGTGATGAAATTTACGAGTATTATGTCAATTATAAAATCGCAAAAGATGTTTGGGATGCTCTTTTTAAAAAAATGACACGGAGGAGGCAGGTGCTAAAAAATATGCAGTCAACCGTTATTTGAAATATCAAATGACGGATGACAAGTCTATTGTTGCTCAAACCCATGATTTACAAATGATTGCCCATGAAATTATTTTCGAGGGCATGGCTTTAGATGAGCAATTTCAGGTGGCTGTGATTATTGATAAATTGCCTCCATTATTCAAAGAGTTTAAAAATATTTTAAGGCATAAGTCTAAAGAATTTTCACTAGAGTCACTCATTACTAAATTGAGAATTGAGGAGGAATCCCGAAAACAGGATTACAAAGATGAAATTCTTGTTGTGTCTAACAACAAAAAATAGAAAAAGAACTACACTCCAGTTGTTTTAAAGGCAAACGGAAAAAATATGAAATTTCAGAAAAATAGACATAACCAGAATTTAAAAAATCAGACTCAGACTCAGACTCAGAATAAGAATAAGAATTCTGAAAATGGACAGTCTAGCAACTCGGGACAATTTTTCTGTTTCAAGTGTGACAATCTTGGCCATATGGCTCGTAAATATCACAATGTACCATACGCACAAGAGAATTTGACCGAAGAGGACCTATATGCTATGATTTATGAAATCAACATGGTTGGCGGTGCTGGAGGGTGGTGGGTGGATACTAGCGCTTTCCGCTATATCTGCTATGACTGTACTCTTTTTAAGACTTATTCTAAGACTGCAGATAAAAAGGTGTTGTTGGGTGATTCTCACTCCACTAAGGTTGCTGGTACTGGAAATGTGGAATTAAAGTCCACTTCGAGAAAAACTGTGATCCTTAAAGATGTTCTTCACACTCTTGAGATAAGGAAAAATTTGGTTTCGGGTTATCTTCTCAACAAAGTTGGCTTTACTCAAACTATTGTGCTGATTTATTTACTTTGACCAAAATAAAATTTTTGTAGGCAAGGGTTATGCCACTGATGGGATGTTTAAATTGAATGTTGATGCTATGAATAAAATTTCTCCTTCTGCTTATATTGCTTGTTCGTTTAATATTTGACATGCTAGACTTTGTCATGCTAATAAATGACTTGTTCAAAATATGAGCACTTTAGGATTAATTCCGAAATTATCAATAAATGATTTTGGAAAATGTGAATGGTGTAGTAAAGCAAAAATAACCAAAACACCATATAAATCTATTTTTAGAGAATCCGAACCACTTGACTTAATTCATTCGGATATTTGTTAAAGTGATGGTGTCACAAATAGAAAGGGCAAATGTTATTTTATTACTTTTATCGATGACTGTTCGGATTACTCATTTGTGTATTTAATAAAAAATAAAAGTAAAGCGTTTGACATGTTTAGAATTTTCTTTAATGAAATTGAAAATCAATTTAATCGAAAAATTAAAAGGTTACGTAGTGATAGAGGCACCGAATATGATTCTGCACCATTTATTGAATTTTATAAAGCCCGTGGCATTATTTATGAAAAAATTTCCCCTTATTCGCCCGAAATGAACGGTAAAGCTGAAAGAAAAAATACGACATTAACTGAATTAGTTGTTGATATTTTATTAAATTCGGGGGCTGCCTCACGTTGGTGGGGGGGAAATCATTTTGACAGTGTGTCACGTACTTAATAGGATTCCAAAGACTAAAATGAAAATATCTCCTTATGAAATTTGAAAAAATATTAAGCTTAACGTGCCATACTTTAGAACGTGGGGGTGCTTAGCCTATGTACGTATACCCGACCCAAAAGGGTATAAATTGGCTAGTAGAGCTTATGAGTCCGTTTTATAAGCTATGTTATTAATAGTAAAGCATACCGATTTTATGACTTAAAAAATCAAGTAATTATTGAATCAAAATACGCCGATTTATATGAAGATAAATTTCCTTTTAAATTGAGAAATACTAGGGGCGTGTCATCCACTAATATTTCTTTAAAAAAAATAAAGAAAAGACTGAATCCGTTTTAGAACTTCGAAAAATTAAAAGGGCCCGTGTTGAAAAAGATTTTGGCCTCAACTTTTATGCTTACACTTTAAAGGAGGATCCTAACACTATTCAATAAGCTTTATCGTCTTTAGATGCCGATTTATGGCAAGAGGCTATTAATGATGAAATGGATTCTTTGGAAACAAATAAAACTGGGCATTTAATGGAACTTCCTCCCGGGTGTAAAATAATTGGGTGTAAATGGATTCTTAAAAAGAAATTAAAACCTGATGGCACTGTTGAAAAATATAAGGCGCGTCTTGTTGCCAAAGATTTTAGACAACGAGAAAATGTAGACTTCTTTGATACATTTTCACCCGTGACTAGAATAACGTTTATACATGTACTTTTTGCTATAGATGCCTTAAATGATTTAATTGTACACCAAATGGATGTTAAAACTACATTTTTAAATGAAGAATTAGAAGAAGAGATTTATATGGATCAACCTGAAGGTTTTATTGTACCCTGTCAAGAAAATAAAGTACGTAAATTAGATAAATCTGTTTATGGACTCAAATAGGCACCTAAACAATGGCATGATAAATTTGATAGTTTAGTCATCTTTATTGGGTTTAAAATAGATGAAAGTGACAAATGCATTTATTATAAATATATAGAGAACATTTGCACTACCATATGTCTTCATATTGATGACTTGCTTATATTTGGTTATAATATTCATGTCGTAGAAAATGTTAAATCATTATTGTGTGCCAATTTGGATATGAAGGATTTGGGTGAAGCTAGTGTAATATTGGGAATTAATATTACTAGGTCAGAAAAGGGACTTTCTTTAGATCAATCTCATTACATTGAGAAATTTCTAAAGAAATACAATTACTTTTACTATAAACCTGCTAGTACTCCATTTGATCCTACTGTAAAGTTATTTAAGAACACCGGCGACAACATAAACCAAAAGGCTTATGCAAGCATCATTGGTAGCTTACGTTATGCTACAGATTGCACTAGACCTAACATAGCTTATGTCGTGGGAGTACTATGTAGATTTACCAGTAGACCTAGTATGGAGCATTGGCATACTATTGAGAGGGTCATGCGATACCTTAAAAGGAAGATGAACCTTAGATTACACTATTATAAGCATCCCGCTGTCCTTGAAGGATTTAGTGACGCTGATTGGAATACCCTATCCGATGATTCCAAGGTTACTAGTTAATATATATTTAGCATCGTTGGTGGTGCAGTTTCTTGAAAATCTAAGAAATAACTATTTTGACTCAACCCACTATGGTGTCTGAGATGATAACACTAACTACTATTAGTGAAGAGGCAGGTTGGTTAAGAAACCTCTTGTCAGATATCCCATTATGGGAAAGATCGATACCAACCATTTTGATTCATTGTGATAGTACCGCGGCTATTGAAAAAGTAGAGAACCGTTATTATAACGATAAGAAATGACAAATACATTGTAAACATAGCATTGTTAGATAATTTATTTCTAGGAGTACTGTGAGGGTGGATCATATACGGTCTGAACAGAACTTAGCTGATCCTTTGATGAAAGGAATAGCTAGGGAGAAGGTGTGGAACACCTCGAAAGGGATGGGACTAAAGCCCTTGGATACATGAGTTATTTATGATGGTAACCCAACATATAGACTGGAGATCCCAAGAAATATGTTCAAAGGGTAATAACAGGTCAAAAGTGATATGGGTTGAATTATGCTATTATTAATTAAATTGAACGGAGTTTTACTCCGAGTCCATCCCTATGGAGCATGATATCCTGAAGTGAGTTAAGGATGAGTTATTATAACTCTTAATGAGATATATAGCTCTTTTTTGAGTGGGGTACCTAGATACAGGAGTATTCTTGATAGACTCACCTAAGTGAATGTGGAAGTGTGGCCGCTTCCTATGGGTATTTTAGCCAATTTCCTAAAGCGTTCACTATACTGGGATAGAAGCACATGGTCGTAATGTGCTTGCTATTAGAACTACACCCAAGTAGGGTTGTGTGTGGGATGTTGTCAGAGATAGAGTTCAAAACTACGGTTACTCTAGTATGTTTCGAATCATCTTTACTACGTAAAGGTTCAAGTTGAAAGACACCTTTGCTTATGCACAATTCTATGAATTATTGCTTGATAAAATGTTTTCAAATTTTGCAAGTGGGGGATTGTTGGAACAGCTGTGCAATACAACTGTAATGCATAACATTGAAAAAGACAAAAGCCTTTGGTCTTTGACAGCTTAAAGCAAGCCAATGCCCACGCCTTTATTTTCTTAGTCCCACATCGGTAAGGGACTAACATTTGGTGTGGTATATTTACAATTTTTGTGGAACAAATGGGCAAGCCCTTTGGGCATTAGGTGTTTTGTGTGTATGGATGGGAGACTTATTGGGCCAAGCCACACACACACGCGCGTCGCCCCCGCCGTCCATTTGGCCCAGACCGTGCACGGGTCCGGGTCTTAGGCTTGGGCTCATTAAGAATTAATTTTTCGGACAAATAAATAACTCATTTTTGGGCTTTAAATTAATTATTTTTCTGAGTTAAAAACGTGGTTTGATTTAGTCTCCTAACTAACCCATTTTTTTATCCCACTAAACCCACGTTTTTTGCCCATTAACGTCATTATTTTTCTCGCAATAAAAAGGGGGTTGATACCTCCGTTTTTCAACACAGTTCTCAGAAAATATATTCCTACTGCAAACAGTTCTCAGAATTTTTTTTCCACATAGAAACCAAAATAATTATTCATCCCCTCAATAATTATTATACCACAGAAATGATTAATCTTTCCTCAGATTAATTATAGTTTCAGATTCGAGCAATATTATGGAATGGGTGTCAATTTGAACGAATCTGGTTCGTGCTACCAGTTCGTAGTTTTTTTTATTTTCGAGTTTGTTTTATCCTGGGGTGATGGGGCTATAGACTGTAAACACAAATTAGAGGCAGAGCCACGAAATACCTTAAAGAGATCGACATTATCCGCGACTTAGCCGTGTTCTAATTTGTACATGCTTTCGAGATTTTTTATACTTTCGGCTCGAGTTTATTTACTCCACGTTGGGTAATTTCGTTCCCTTTTTAAATTCTGTAATTTTAATTAATGTCTGGAACAACAATTTTGTGAGTGTCATCCTTGCGCACGGGCCATGTTAATCTTCTCTCTATCATTCCAATTTTAATATAAACCTATTTTCAAATCCATAATTTAATAATATAACGTTGGATAAATTATATCTTTATGTTGATTATGAATGTTTAAAATTTGTGCCTTCTTGATTTAACCTCCCCTTTTTAATATAATATTTAACACAACAACTCATTAAATTATTAATCACAACCCTCTAACTTTTAGACGGAACAATAACACCATTAGAAAATACATAATTACTAATAAAACATAATTCCCACCAACATTTGTTTACTAAACTGCAACTCTTTAACAAACAAAAAACCATTACATCATTTACCTCACACTCTTTAACCTATTCCAATTTCCGAACACTCCATTCTCTTTTGAACCTCATCACCTAATGACTACCAACCTGCCATAGTTGTCACCACCTCCCACCCCAATCTTACCGTAAAAAATCTATTCCACAACAAAAGCAATTTCGCCACAAAAAACCACACCCCACACAAAAAACCCATTTCGTCACAGAAAAGCCCCCATACTCCACAACAAAATTACATTTCTTCTTCACATCATAACCCCACCTATTTCATCACACTAAAATCCCACCATACCACATATTTTGATTTTTTTAAACTTCATAACCCAAATTGAACCTTGATCTCGATAATTATTTTTCTTTGATTTCGGTTTTTTCTTTGATTTCGATTTAGGTTTTTACTTTTCTTTGCTTTGGATTTTGTTTGGGTTTTTTATCTGGTTGGGTTTACAATTGGTTTGATAGTGATGGTGGAAATTGGCAACAATGGTGGAAGGTTGTGGTGGGTAATGGTGACATTGGTTTGGTGAAAGTGGTAGTAGGTAGGTGTGGTAATAGTGGCAACCGTGGTGGTGATTATAGAGGAGGAAGTTTTAGGGTTTGGTCGAAGATACAATTTTGATTTGGGGAAGAAGAAATGAATGGGGGTATATCTCTTAAATTTAATTAAAAAGGTATTTTGGTCAAAAACTTATTTGGGGGAGGGGGGGGGGGGGTAAGTCTAATTACCAAATCATGATTTTTTACAGAGTTGTAACAATGTTAAAAAGTTGGCGATTATGCCTAAGAAATTAGCGAGTTGGAGGTGTGAGGGAAATAATCTAGCTGCACGCGAGAGAAGGTAACGTGACCACTGATACAATTAAGATCACATCCAAAAAAATAAGGATTATTGAAGCAAACCAGCCTGCGAGAATCAAGGATTGAGATACATCTGATCAATCTAGCATAATTACCATAATAATTAAGTCCTATATGACTCAATGATTTTCTCTTATTAATGTAACCCTAGACCCTAGGCAAAAGGGGATGTAATCATAAACATTTTAAAACCTGTTGCGGACGTAGGTACCTCTTATTAATGTAACCCTAGACCCCATACGAAAGGGGATGTAATCATAAACATTTGAAAACCTCTTGCAAATGTAGGCACATTGCTGAGCCATGTAATAACTATTTTTATGTGACTTTGCATAATTTATTCATTCGGTTTGGCTAAACTGCGTAGAATCAAAACCAAAATAATTTTACAACCTACAATTGGCGTCGTATGTGGGAAACGATTTTCTTTCTTGAATATTACTAGCCAAAGATAATCATATCTTATTCATGCAACGAGCATTCTCCGTCTCACGACAATCACCAAGACAACCAGATTGGGAATGCAACCCTTAGGATCAGATCTGTAATCCAACCCTATAGGAGTTGCAATACCCCCAACTCTTACTATCGTCCATGCGAGGCTGAAATAGTGTAAATCGATAAGTCACTAAGATCCATCCAAATATCGTGGCTTGTATATGCTTAGGAGAAGCATATTTGTGAACACGAGTCAACCACACGCCACCAACAAGAGGAGAATGCCCTGCCTCCAATTCTTTCTGGAGAGGATGGAACATGAGTCCCATAAGGATAAACAAAAGTGCCCTGAGATCGCTTGCACACAAAGTCTTCAGGAGAGTAAGACTCTTAACCAAGAAAGGAATTTACAGCACGATCAAGATCATTCCAACTATAGGAGACGACCAGACATAAGAGATCACGACGATAATCATCATGGAAAAGAGGAACTCCGTAATTTCATACGGAAGGATATGAACGACGATCTTGATCACCAAGGGACCAAAACCAACAGTGAACTAGCCAAGAGGGCCCTCATTTACCAAATAAAGTATCCGTTCACCTAATCAATCGAGGATTTTAAATTTTCTAAGAAGTTCACTACTCCTAGATACAAGATATACGCTAAGAAGACATATATGAATGATCAAGTCCATCAATATCACCAAGTTATGACGATTTGGAACATCAACGAGCCTTTGATGTATTATATCTTTCCTTTAAGGTTTGGGGATGTAACATTAAATTGGATTGAAAATATATCACATAAGTCCATCTACCGCTTTAAACAACTCACAGATTCTTTCACCACAAGGTTCATTACCCGTGGCACACATCCACAGAGGATGGATTCGCTTCTCATGCTTAAAAAAGACCCAACCCTACACAAATATTCATGGAGGTATTGGAAAATCTACAATGAGGTGGAAGACTACTCCGAATAGGTGGAAATAGCCTCATTTAAGATCGGCCTATTGAATAGTTCCATATGTACTAGTACCTCACCAAGAAGGAGGATACCACTATCGATGACGTGATGTCTCAGATTGAGAAATATGCTAAAGTAGTTAGCGTAGTATCAGGCACATAGAAGGGTAATGGTAGTCCAAAGGCGAGAAAAAATGGGGATAAAGAGATTTCTCCCAATAAAGGGGAAAAATAAGAATGACGGAGCTAAGGGTGATGGGAAGTTAGACCTAAACAAGGCTCATCATGCCATCAACACTGTTTTCAAGGAATCGATATACTAGATGTTGACTAAAATTAAAGATCAACAATACTTCAAGTTGCCGAGGAATATGACAGGAGACCCCTAAAAGAGAAAGAAAACCCGAAAATGCTCCTATCATAAGGATCACGAGCACAAGACAAAGAACTACAAAGAGCTCAAGTCACATCTAGAAGAGTTGTCCCAAGTAGACCACTTGGAAGACTACGTTAAGAAAAAGAATGACAATGGTTCTATTAAGCGTGACCGAAAGCGAGATAATGTCTTAGAATGTTATGAGATGAGACACGAGTTCACAGTTGTTAATGAGACCTTAAGACATAATTACATTGAATTAAATGCTTAAGATAATTGCAGTAGTGGAGGCCTTCCAAATTGATCTGGCCAAACCCACTGTTGGCAAGCATCGTTGACCGCAGGAAATAGACTTTCCAAACACATCATCTTTACTGAGCATGACCTGTCCAGAGTCAGAAATCGATATCATGATGCGCTGGTAATCACACTTGGGGATTGATAAATGGGGTGTGGATAAGCTAATAATGGAATAGGGAGGATCTTCGAAGGTGATGTACCTTAAGAAGTTCAACCAACTTGTAATACTAGTATTTTTTGTGCATTATTTAAGTGTGAAAATTAATTATGCGTGTTTAATGTGACATGTGGTGTTAATATTAATATTTAATATGTGGTGTGAAATTCATATGTGAAGTTGAACATAATACACGCTAATGCACTAATTAAATATAAGAAGTGACTTAGTATTACAGATGACTATGACATGGTGAGGGAATAGGTGTCGAGGGTTTCCATGTTTGTATTATCCCCTCAATACCGGGTTCCATCGATTGTGAAGTATATTCTTATAATACTGAGTTACATGTATTTAATTAATAAGGTGATTTTAGTTAATTTGACTCGTACCGACTTATAACTTAAATTAATGAGATAATTAAGTTAATATAATTTTTCATATTTTGTGTTAACTTTTGGGACACACAGAATCATTTTGGATTTAAAATAATGGGCTTTAAGTTCAATTGGTTAGTAGATGGTTCATGTAGAGTTTTGGTACATTTGGAGTGTTATTAGGGCTCTTTGGTTTAAGGCCCATATGGGGCCTAAGGCTAGTTTTGTGGGAAGCCAACTTAAGAGGTCATTAGCAAAAAAAGGAGCTCGGCTTGGCTGGGTTTTAGGGAGAGAGAGTATTCACGGTTCAATTTTCCAAATAAGTGAATGGGGCATGATTAACTTTCAGTTGATGCTAAAATATAAACTTCTTTTCCCATCCACAATTTAATAATATAACATTCGACAAATTAGTCCTTTATATTGATTATGCATGTTTGAATTTTTTTGCCTTCTTGAATTAACCCCCACTTTTTAATTTAATATTTTACACAACAACTCACTAATATCTTAGTTATAAACCCCTAACTTTTAGACATAACTATAACACCGTTAGAAAATACATAATTACGAATTAAACATAACTCTCACAAACATTCTTTTTTATAAAACTGCCACTATTTAACATAGAAAATAGCAATATATCACTCACCTAACACTCTTTAACCTATTCCAATTTCCAAACACTCCATTGACTTTTGAACCTCATCACCTAACGACCACCAACCTTCCATAGTCTTCACCACCTCCTACCCCGACCTTGTTGTAAAAACACAATATAAAAAAATACTACTCCAAAGTAAAAAACATATCATCACACCAACCCTCCACCCCATAACAAACCAATTTCTTCTTAGAACCCCCCTCCATAATAAAAAAACATTTCTTCTTCACATCAGAACCCCACCTATTTTTTCACACAAAAATCCCACCATATAACAAAACCTCTCAGGAAAAAATCCCATTTTCACCACCTATTTTAATTTTATTTGAACATCACAACCCAAATTGAACCTTAATCTCTATAATAATTTTTCTTTGATTTCCATTTTCACCACTTACTTTCTTTGCTTTGAATTTTATTAGAGTTTTTTCTCTAGTTGGGTTTACTATTGGTTTGGTGGTGATGGTGGAAAATGTAGTAGGCACATTATCGAACCACATAAACTCTATTTTGTGTGATTACTCATGATTTGTTCATTAGGTTTGGCTAAACTGTGTTCAATCATAACTAATAGAATTTTATCACCTATAATTGGTGCGTATCTGGGAAATGATTTTTTTTCTTCAACATTACTAGCCAAACACAATCATGTCTCATTCACGCAGTGAGCTTTCACCATCTCATGATAATCACCAAGATAATTAAATCGAGAATACAACACTTAGTATCAGATCTGTAATCCAACCATACAGGAGTTGCAATACCCCCAACTCTCACTATCGTCCATGTGAGGAGAAAACTGTGTAAATCAATGAGCCACCAAGATCCACTCAAATATCGACGCTCGTATGTGCTTATGAGCAATGTAACATGAGTCAACCATGCACCGCCAATAAAAGTAGAAATCCAGCCTCCAACGCTGTCTGGAGAGGATGGAATATGAGGCCCACAAGGATAAACACAAGCGTCATGAGATCTCCCACACCCGTAGTCCTCAGGTGAGTAAGACTAACAGCCGAGGAAAGAGTTTACAGTACGATCAAGATCATTCCAACTATAGGAGGTGAACAGATAGAAGAGATCGCCATGATAATAGTCGTGGTAAATAGGACCTCCGTAATTTCATATGGAGGGAGATGGACAACCATCTTGATTAGTGGGGCCAAAACCACTAAAGAACTAGCCAATAGAGACCTCATTTATGAGATACAGTATCCATTCACCCGATTAATCGAGGATTTTAAATATTATAAGAAGTTCACTACTCCTAAATACAAGATATATGATAGGAAGACATATCTTACTGATCATGTTCATAAATACCGCCAAGTCATGATGCTTTGGAACAATAACGAGCCTTTGATGTGCCATATCTTTCCTTCAAACTTGAGGGATGTAGCATAAAATTAGATAAAAAAATATATCACGTAGGTTATCTACCGATTTAAACAACTCGCAGAGGCCTTCACCTCAAGGTTCATTACCAGTGGCATACATCCACATAGGATGGGTTTGTTTCTCATGCTAAAAAAGAATCCCCAACCCTGCGCAAATATTCTCGACAATATTGGAAAATCTAAAATGAGGTGGAAGACTTCCCCGAACAGGTGACGGTAGCCTCATTTAAAATCATTTTGTCAAATAGTTCCATGTGATACCAGTACCTCACTTAGAAACAGGCTAGCACTATTGATGACCTGACATCTTAGATTAAGAAGTATAGCACCTAAGGCACATTGCCATTAGGCACGATCTGGGTTGCCTATATACAGTACGGGATAGATTTTTTGAAAAAATGGGCATAAATTATAAATCGTAAGTTTGAATTGCACACGGGATGGACCATTAGAAAGGGAATTCCCCTGTAAGAATCCATTGAGCCACTCTCAGGTTCGAGAGTTGACCGAAGTCAAACGGGGCTCGAAAGCACCCGTTGGTCTCGAACATGAGATTTTCGAAGGAAAATGGATCGTTCATTCGAACTGTAAGGCCGATTCGCGCCTAGGGCAGACCATTGGAAAGGGAATTTAGTGCCCTTCAAGATTTCATTCAGTTTGTAAGGACAAATTTCCAAATAGTGTTAATTTATATGTGTTATCATTATTTCGAACAAAAACCATTTTGAGTCATAGGATAGATTTTACTTATCACGATTCTCATAAGGCCTATGACGTTGTGTTTTGGATACATAGCAGCTAAGATTTAAGGATATATCATGCCACAGTTTTGGTGCTCATTTTATGTCTTCACATTTATATGGATTTTCGAAATTCTCTCAGGTATGAATACATAATGGTTTATGGACTCTTGGTAAATTTTTCCAAGGATTTTATTTTATTAAAACTTATTTTTTAATGTTTTTTCTGAGTTAATTCGTGTTTAGAGTCATATGGACATTCCCTTATTTTTCACATGATTCAAATAACTTTATCAGTCATTTAAACGACATAGGACTGTCGTTCAAACGACATGGCATTCTATTTCAGACGAGATGCTTGGTTCATTCAAACGACATGCTTGTTTCGTTAAAACGATGCATTGCCTCAGAGATTTTATTTAAGGCGTCTTTTGCTCAGAAAAACATGGATGCAGAACATTCATAACAAAACAAAACCTATACATTTTCTGCATTTTGTTTACAAAGCTTTTCAAAGCAAGAAAATCCTTCCTTGTTAACAAGATCCGAGTTTACATAACCATATGTTATAGAGATCTTGTGCCTGAACCACTATTTGATTCTTCCATCTTTTGAAGAACTTATTTTGTGCGATGGAATCCGTACTTGCTAATTAACGGTTGCTGAGGCTGTATCGATGGATACTGAGGTATGCGTGGACTCATGTGCCGTGGACCTTATGTAGGTGGACTCGTATGTTGCACTGTGTATGATCGGTTGAAGAGAAGAATAAGCGTCAAGGATTGTGGGGGATCGAGTTGTCGAGTAAGACTGTAATTCTTCTTTTGTGATTTTCGTATCATAGTGATTGTCTGGCCTAGACCGTCCGAGGATTTTTCTCTTAGTGGTTTCCTCGTACATCGGTGTGTTTTGTGAGCTCTCTTTACTTTATCTACTTAATCTCACTAGATGCATGTTTAGGGTTATGAAGATAAAATTAGATTAATTAAATTTTTTTCATAAAATTAGTGCGTAATAAAATTGGAAAAAGTTTTGAAAATTTAGTTTCACCTAAAGCACACACACATAAAAGGGACCCCATCTTTTCAAATTGGTATCAGAGCTGGAACACTATTTTACTATGAGAGTGATCCCGTGTGTCTTTAGGTATGAATTTTGGTATGTATGATGGCTTTAGAACACCAATGTTTGATGGGTATAATTATGCTTATTGGAAGATGCATATGAAGTGTGCACTTAAGGCCATGGATGAGCGTGTGTGGTTAGCGATAGAAAAGGGGTGGACTCCTCCAATCACGAGAGAGGGTGAGGCCACTCGTTTAAAGTCTTTTGAGTTGTGGACCGATGCCGAACACAAAATTTCCTAATATAATTCTAAAGGTTTAAATGCTATTTCCTTGTCTTTCACCCCGGAAGAGTATAATCATATTATGATGTGTCATCTAAAGAATCGTGGGTTATTATTGCATTAACTCATGAGGGAACTAGCACTATTAGGGCTTCCAAATTCTAAAACCTCACCACCCAATTTGAGACAATTAAGATTCTAGAGAGTGAGACATTTGATGAGTTTCACGCTAGATTATCCAACATTGTCAACTTTTCGTTTAGCCAGGGAGAGAAAATACATGACAACTAAGTCATAAAGAAAATCTTAAGGTCGTTTCCCTCTAGATTTGATCCAAAGGTGACCATTTTAAATTCCTTGGGTTTTCTTGACTCGATGAAACTAGAAGAGCTTGTAGGTGACCTACAAACCTATGAGCTTGATATTTTTACTTCTAAGAAAGTGCCAAAGAAAGAAAAGGGCATTGCTTTGAAAGCTCAAAAAGACCAAAATAAAGTTTTGAACTATGAATCCGGCACCGATTTAGAAGATGTAACCTTGTTGGCAAAGAAGTTTAAAAAGTTTCTTAAGTTCCAAAAGTAATCGAAATATGGACTTGAGAAATTTAAGAACAACAAGGCCAATCACATCCCTAAGAATTTGAGTGTGAATGATAAGAGGGATGAGTTGGATAGGTGTTTTGGTTATGAGGGTTATGTCCATAGGCTAGCAGAGTACCCCACTAGACTTAAGAAGGAGGATAAGAAATCAATAGCATTTAACGCCACTCTTAGTGATAGTGAACCGAAAGAGGGAGGAGATTCCCCCATTGAGCGAAATTACACCTTGTTCATTGTTTTTCATGTGAGCGGCGACGATAAATCTTTTCATAAAGATACTTATGTGAATGACACTTTTGAGGCTGTTGTGAGTGAACCCCAAGTGAGTGAAGGTGAAAAGAGTGAGGTTGAAGATGTAGAGGAGAGTGAGTTACAAGTTGCCTTATGTGAATTGTATGAGGAAATGATGAAGGTGAATAAGGTAACCTTAAAGTTGCAAGCTAGGTTGAAAGAACATGTCGTAGAAAATAATGATGCGTTGATTGAGGATCTTAGGGCACGGGAGAAGACTCTTTAGCAGAAACTAAAATACATTAAGTGTGAGTGAGATAGTCTTCGTGGTTTGATGGCAGCTATGAAGAAGGATATTTTAGAGTTTGAGGAGTCCAGGCATTTGCTCGAGTCTAGGATAGGTGATCTTGAGGAGAGATTGAGAGATTCAACTAAGGTTAAGTTTGATTTGGAGGCTAGGTAGGAAAAGTTAGATAGCATGTTAAGCATCGCCTAAATCAAAGATGACATATGTGGTATGGGCTTCAATGATCGTATTGCTCCCATTCCCAAATCTAACACCAATCGTGTGAGAGAGACAACTAGGAACGTTAGGAGAGGTCCACATTTAGGTAACATTCCTTATCGTGCTTACACTTTCCCTCTTTGCAGTAGGAAGGGTCTCTTTAGAAGCTTTTGCTATGACCTTAAAAATGCTCCTAGAAAGTTTAAGAATAAAGTCATTTCATTTCCCCAAACCCCCATTCGTCGTTACACACCTACTTGGGTTAAGAAATCGGATTTAGAGGCTTTAGGAATTAGACTTCATAACTCTGCTTTCACATAATACTTCTCATGATAGGTTTTACGGATGATTGTGTTAGCATGTTTATCATACGCTAGTTTCACTTCATATATTTGCTAGTGTTATGACATGATTATCTTTTGTATTATAATTTTCTTTTATTTGAGTCTTATTGAAAAATACAAAAATATTTTTGGTTTTATATATTTTTGAAAATACAAAAAGGTTTTTCTTTTGGGTAAAAAATATTTTTGAAAAGCATAAAAAAAAAATCATTTTTTTTGTGTCATGAGTTTACACTTGATGTGCCATATTGGTGTGCTTGGACCCCCTTCACTTCATCTTTCCACGTGGCTAGGACATTTAGTCATGATTTTGGATGCATAGATTGATCTTAACCATTTGTTTAGTGGGGTTGTTTCGAAGTTGATTTGCATTATGATTCAACTATGTATATGCCATTGTACACATGAACGAGCTTATTTGAATGTTTGACTTCTCATGCATATTTGAGTTTGGTGAGACGTTATGCTCTTAATTTTTTCATCTACGCGCATATTAGACTTAGGGGGAGTTGTGTAACACCTCGTATTTTTTGGGCTTTTTTTAATTAATTAATTTCGTAGATTTTAAATTACTTGCATATTGTAATATAACTGAATTAATTATTTTTTTATATTATTTAAATATTAATCCGGTGAGTAGACGATTAATATTTATGGGATTTAAAGTTACTAAGTGAATAGTAATAATTTAATAAGTTAATAGGTTAATATTAACTTTTAGTAAAATAGTTCGGATGGCAATTCTAAGTGTACGGTTGAGTCCGGATGGGTCGAAATAGTTGGAAAAGAGTGCCCGTGGGTTGCAAATGGGTCTCGGGATATTTTTAGACATATTTGAGCCCACATAAGAGTGTTTGGACCCCTTTAATAAAGCCCACAAGACTAAAAATAGTATTGACTTCATAAACCCTAAAAGTGAGAGGGCGTGAGAGCCATAAATCATCTTAGAAACCCTAATCAAAGAGAGGACAAAAGAGGGAGCAATTAGAGAAATCTTGGGAGCCTAAAGAGTGATTTAAGGACCTTAAATTAATAAGTGTGCTAGACTTATTGAAAAGAATTTTGATTAATAAATTTTGATAATTTTATTATTGGACCAACTGATCAAGTCGCCAAGGTACTAAATTAATTAATGCGTGTTTAATTAAATTTGAGTCGGAATATAGACTCGGGGATACATTGGGCTAGTGCTACGGGTTTTTGTGCACGGTATATATGGTATTTAATTTAATGTATATATATATATATATATACAATAGTGTGATAGTATATATAAATATATATATTGTGTGATTATAAATATCAGTGATGTGGTGACAATTATATTTAACACAAATAAATAAGAAAAGAGCAATCACCAAGGAAAATAAAGAACATAAAATGCCAATCACATAACATAGTATGTACGTGGTTCAGTAAGAATGCCTACGTCCACGGTGGTTCAGTCAGTATTATTTCTATATACTCCGGGGAGCGTTTACAGAGAATACAGTGCGTGCCTCTCGACCCAGGCTTAGGGTTTATTTTATACATGTTTATCTTCAGGGAGTGGGGGTGTTGGACTCCCCCACATCCGTATTTATCTCCTGGAATATCTCTATACGAGATTCCAGGAGAAGATTAAGTCATAACTGAATTTAGTTAAGGTGAGGGGTCTGGACTTTGGGCCATTTTTATTAGGCTACTCGTCCAGGCTCATGATGACAAATTCGGGTACCCACAATTGCCCCTAAAGTTGCAGGGCCACAATTTGGGCTCAACAAATTTAAATGATTTATCATAATGGATCTTTTGTAAATCGTGTTACTCTTCCTAAAGTTGAGAACTGATTTAGGCGGCAGTTGCTTCGTGTCCTGTGCACGATGATTTGGATCATTTAAAAGTTATTTGGAGTAGCGTTCCATAGTTGTCGTTTCAAACTTCTTATCGTTCCCTCATCTTCTACAAGTTTTAGCTGTTGTGCCCTCTTCTCCAGGCCTTTATTTTATTCTCTTTCAATCTCCCTCGTCATCTGGGCTTGTGATCTTGCATCGTTCAAGTCAAACTTTCATCTCGTAAGTCCCCTTTCCTCTCTCTTTGTGCTTTCTCTGTTGAGTTTTCTTTGAATTTGCGATTTAGGGTTTACAAATGACAAAGATAGGTAATAGATCAGTGTCTGAGTTTAGGAAGTTTTATAATATCCCATAATGGGTAGAGATTGAGTGCGCCTCTCTCCCTAAGAATGCTAGAGATATAGAGGGCGCTCATTGGATTCATGTACTGTTGCTTTCCCAAGGGGGGCTTACTTTTCCTCCAAACAATTTGTTCCTGCATTTCTTTTGTTATTTCAATATTGTCCCTACACAGTGTTCGCACAACGTCTGGAAGATAATCAATGGTGTCCATAAAATAAATCAACTTTATGGCACTAAATTAGGGCTCGCTGAAATTTGTTTTTGTTATTCCTTCTCTCGAACGACCTCTGGTCTTCTTTACCTCAAGGCCAGGAGTCCTGATAGGGTATTGGTAGTAAATTTACCCGATTCCCACAAGTACTACTTACAAGATGTCTTTCTTGCTAGGAATGGGCAGTTCTCCCCCCAGACCGAGGGGGCGAGGTTTGATAGATTCACTGTTCCCTTTTATGGGGAAGAGTACATAGGTAGTCTTCGCTCTGTTCTTTCGATCTCCTTGTTAATGTGTGATTTTTTTTTATATTTTCCTATTTTCTTTTCAGCGAGGATAAAGAACTTAGAACCTTCCCTTAGCGAGGTTCGATCTACCGAGCTGATTAAAGCTTGAAATATCAGGGAATCTTTGGCTGACGGTGAACATCCCCGATTCGCTGGTTTCCTGCTTGAGTACAAGAACATCGGGTCCAGTTTCATTGTGAGACCTATGGACAGCATTCCTGACTTAGATATTTCTGAAGAAGCTGTTGCCGATCCCATTCAGTTGGATGAGGAAGAGAGCAGTTTTGAGAGTGATATCAGAGGAGGTGCTGAAGGTTTTTCTGGTGAGGCAAGCTCCAGTAGTGACAGTTCCTCAAGCTTAGAAGAGGTTTCTGAGGCTCAAGAGTCTTCAAGTACATCCAGCAGTTCTAGCGAGAAAATGGTTCCCCCTAGGAGATACTTAATCTGTGATGATGATGATGAGGATGATGTGCTTCTCGCTCAAAGGTCGAAGAAGTAGAAATCCAGTAGTGGGGCTGTTGCCACTGGTTCTCAGTCTACTACTCAGGAGCAGGAGAAGAAAAAAAAGAAGAAGAGCAGTTGAGAGAGAGAGAGAGAGAGAGAGAAGGAGGGAAGAGGAGAAGAAGAAGACTGAAGAGAAAAAGAGGTTGAGGAGAGGAAGAAGGTAGAAAAGGAGAAGGAGAGAGAGGAGGAGAGTAGGAGAATGAAAGCGAGGATGAAGGCTGGGCAGGCCTTAGTGCTCGTGTCTGCGTTGCCAGAGGGGGCCTCGGTTGCCATCTCTCCCCAACTAGCTCCTGCGCTGGGGAGAGATGGCATAATCTAGGCCCAAAGCCTATCATAGATGAATCTCATTCCCCATCCATTGAAGGTATTGACCCCGCCTCTCAGTCATATCCTGTGGATGCCCTTCCTGCTCGAGCGATAAAAGTTATCCCTCCTGGGGGAGATGATCCTACTACTGCTGATAAGGGGAAGCATCCATCTTCTTTTGAACAAATCGAGGTCGCCAACTAATCTACTCTTAGGATTGCTTTTATATGTTTTACTTGTTTGTAATGTTCCTTTTTGAGTCTTGATGTACTTTGATCCTTTATGAATGAAATGAAGAGACTTTTTCCCTTAGTGTACTGGTTCATTTTATCCTTTACTACTCTTTTATAGACTGTTGTCGATTGATGTAGATGAATATATACCAGCCACTTCTCAATTGGGAAGAATTCTTGGTCCTGATGTGAGTCCTCAAGTTCGTCATACCTTTGTAAGAATTTGTAAATCACTGCGAGCGAGGAATAAGCGTTTCATAGATCAGACGGAGCTCGTTGATAAACTGAAAGACATGCTTCAGGAAATGGAAGAAGTTGGAGCTTCTGTTCAAGAGGAAGTGAACACTCTGAGAGCCAAACTCCTCGATGCTACTGAGATTAACCAAGTTGGAGAAGTTCTGAAACAGGAAAATGAGTCCTTAAGGAGGGAAGTGTTGTGCCTTAGGGAGCATGCTCTGAGCACTGCGCCGAGCATTTTAAGGGGTTCCTCCTCATCACAAGCTGGCACAGGACCAAGCGATGCTCCTTCAGTGCTACGAGGTTCTACCCCATCGACTATTCTGCGAGCTGGTACAAATGTAAAAAGCCCAGCTAGGGAAATGGATGAGCTCCATGAAGATGTCCATAGAGCATACGTGATTGCTACTGGGCTTCAAAGGGATGTTACACAGCTGAGGCATCTGTTTAAGAGAGGACCTCGACGAGTATGGGCTGATGGTTATGACCAAGGTTGGGTAGATTCTCCAATGAGGATGACAGAGTTTGAAGAGCTTGCATTTATCAGGGGATGGTTGAGTTCCCTCAGGGAGCTGCAAGTTCTAAGGAACTCAGTACTTTGGTACCGACACGAGATATATCCTTCCACTTTAAGGCCTAACCCCTTCAGGAGGGATGATTGGTGTATCCCTATCGATGCCATCCCCCAGAAACTGTTGGATTCAGATACGAATGAGGTCAAGGAGGAATTAGCTCCTCATCCGGATGACGATCGAAGAGCACAAGTGGCTGATTATCTTGTTCAGAGGCCTCAGCCTCATTAGGATTTTACCAGTTGTAACTCTGTGTACATATGTAATGAAGTAACGTAATATTAATGTTTTGGGTGATTTCTCCGATTAAACACAGGTCGTACATTCTTGTTGTAAATGTGATGAAGTAATATTATATCTGTGTTTTGGGTGGACTCGTCGACTAAACATATGTTCTATATTTTTTACGTCATTTATTCTTCACTTAATAATCTTGGGCCTCTCGTGGCTGACTAGATTGGTAAGTTTGCATTATCGAGTAAGTGTCCCTCCAGTCCAGTATGCTTATGAGATACCATTCTGCCTTACTTTACCTTTTAGGTCATGTCGTCACACTCCCTTAGGCCTAAGTGTGACAATTGGCGAGGACACACCTGGTGTTGGATGATCTATCCGAACAGGGTTTTGTTAACCAAATATTATTTGGCGACCAATTTGACTTGGCCGGATTGCCTAAGGATCTCCTGTAGGGCTTCATATATTTTCAGGGGCAATGCTAAGAGGCTGATCATGCTTCATAACGAAAACCTGAGGAGGGTGTTTTCCCTGCTATCGTGTACTGAGTAGTGTACCTGTCACTTGAAAAAGGTGTGCAAGTTATAAAGTTTATATATTAGTTAACTAACACCTTATAGAATGCAACTGCCAAACAACTTTTATTAATTACAAGTAAATGAGCTGCTAGTTTCATAAATCTGATATATGTAAAAAGAAAAAAACTAGAAATAGAATCTCTTAAGATTGGTTTCATTCCATGCTCGGGGTATCTCTCTGCCCTCCAGCATTTCTAAGTCATAGCCTCTTTGCAGATCATCTCTTGTTATCTTGAATGGTCCTTCCCAGTTTGGCCCCAACTTGTCGTCTGATGATTTTACTGTCCTGCCAAGGACTTTCCTTAGGACATATTCTCCAACTCGGAATGCCCTTGGATTGACCTTCTTGTTATAGTGTCTTACGAGCTGTTGCTGATAGCTTGCTAGTTTCACTAAGGCAAGCTCTCTGCTTTCGTCGGTTAGGTCGAGTTCAGCTAGCAATGCTGCATCATTCTAGCCCTGGTCGACAAGGGTGGACCTCATTATTGGTAGGATTGCTTCCAATGGGATGAACACTTCCATTCCATACGTTAGTGAGAATGGGGTATCTCCCATTGCTCGACGTGGGGTAGTGCGGTAAGCCCACAGAATATGCGGTAGTTCGTTCACCCATGAGCCTTTGGCTCGCTCTAATCATTTCTTTAATCCCTTGATCACCATTTTTATTAGAAGCTTCGGCTTGACCGTTGCTCTGAGGATATGCCACCGAGCTGAAATAGTGCCTAATCCCGTGTTCATTGCAGAAGTTCTGGAAAGGGCCACTCTCGAACTGTGTTCCGTTGTCAGTGATGATGGTTCTAGGGATTCCAAAATGGGTAATTATGTTTTTCCATATGAATCTCATCATATCTGCATCTCGGATGTTTGCCAGTGGCTCTGCCTCGATCCATTGGTGAAGTAATCCGTTGCGACCAACAGATACTTATGATTGCCGGCGGTGGTAGGAAGTGGTCCTACGATGTCCATTCCCCATTGGGCGAAAGGCCAGGGGCTGGTGAGTGATCTTAGGTCGCTGGCAGGTTGGTGAACCATAGGGGCATGTAGTTGACATTTCTCGCCCTTGCGAGCGTACACTGCCGAATCTTTTTGCATATATGGCCACCAGTAGCCTTCTTTCATAACTCGAAAATCTAGTGATCTTCCTCCAATATGGCTTCCACAGATTCCTTCGTGGAGCTCGTGTAGAATTTTCTCGACATCCCTCGGGTGAATACATTGTAGGTAAGGGCTGAAGAATAATCTCTTATACAGCTTGCCCTCAGGAGATAAGTGAAAGTGAGCAACTTTGACTCTTATCTGGTGAGCGATCTTCCAATCTTTTGGAAGTGCACCATATTTCAAATAGTCCCTTAAAGGGTCCATCCAACTGGGTGCTGACTCAATCTGGAGCACATGTTCCACGCTTGGCAGCTCATCACTCTGGTTGATGCTCGGGTGAGCGAGAAAGTCGATGGGGATTGTTATTTTCAAGTCGGAATTGATTGTCGAACTCAGGGCTGCTAGGACGTCAGCATGGCTATTCTGTCCCCTGGGAAATTGCTGAACACTGACTTCCTCAAAGCTGGCCATTAGCCTATTTATTAAGGCGAGGTAGGCTGCCATTATTTTATCTTTTGTGTTGTAGTCCCCACTTATGTGATTGGAGACTAATTGTGAGTCGCCGAACACCTGTAACTGCGTTGCCCCCAAAGTGTGTGCCTTTTGGAGGCCGTCTACCAAAGCCTCATACTCTGCCTCATTGTTGGAGGCTTTAAATCCAAGCCTGATTCCTTGTTCGAGGATTATATCTTCTGGAGTAATAAGCACAATGCCCACTCCTAACCCTTTGAGTTGGAGGATCCACCAACAAATAATTGCCAAACTCCCTCTATTGCGTGGTTCTCTCTTTGCTTCATGGGTTGAAGTTGGTCTAGAGGATGCTCGCCTATGAATTAAGCTATGAAATCAGCAAGGACTTGCCCCTTGATTGCATTCCTTGGTTGAAATTGGATGTCAAATCATCCGAGCTCGACCGACCATTTAGTCAGTCTTCCCGACAAATTTGCTTTCCTCAGGATTGCTTTAAGGGGGTGCGATGTAAGGACGATGATGGTGTGAGCTTCAAAGTAGTGCTTCAACTTCCTTGAAGCTACTACAAGTGCGAAGGCGAGATTTTTTAGTGGTAGGTACCGCTGCTCAGCCTCTAATAAGGTCTTGCTCGTGTAATAAATGGGGTGCTGGATTCCTGCTTTCTCACACACCAACGCAGAACTGACGGCGTGGCTGGAAACGACAAGGTATAAGTACAAGGAATCTCTTTCTTGAGGTATGATGAGCAGGGGTGGTGAGCTAAGGTAATGCTTAATCTCATTTAATTCTTCTGAGCAATCTTAATTCCATTCTACTGTCTTGTTTCCCTTTAAGAGATGCAAGAATGGCTTGCATTTCTCGGAGGACTTCGAGATGAAATGGTTCAAGGCAGCGAGCATGTCGATGAGCTTCTGTACATTCCGTATTGTGCAAGGGGGCTGTACCCTGTTGATTGCATCGATCTGGTCTGGATTAGCCTCGATGCCTCTCTTACTGACCAAGTACTCAAGAAATTTTATTGACTGGACACCAAAAGAACACTTGCTCGCGTTGAGCTTCATTCAGTATTTCCTGAGGATTTTGAAGGTTCTCGATAGGTCTGAGAGGTGGTCTTATTTATTCCTGCTCTTGACGAGCATATCGTCGATGCAGAATTCCATGGTGTCTCCCATTTGGTCTTTGAACATCTTGGTGACCAGCCACTGGTAGGTTGTCCCTGCATTTTTGAGCCCGAAGGGCATGAGTTTATTACAGTATAATCCGACGGTGGTGATGAATGCTGTCTTATCTTGGTCTGGTGCATACAGAGGGATCTAATGCTACCCCGAATATGCATCCAGAAAACTCATTCTTTCGTGAGCTGCTGTGGCGTCCACCAATTGGTCAATTTTTGGGAGAGGGAAACTGTCCTTAGGGCAAGCCCTGTTAAGGTCAGTGAAGTCAATGCAGACTCTCCATTTACTGTTATTCTTTGGAACTACTACTGGGTTGGATAACCATTTAGGGAATTGAACCTCCCGTATGGATCCTGCATCCAGTAATTTTTTAACTTCTTTTTCTACGGCTTTTGCCTTCTCGGGCGCAGTTCGTCGTGCCTTATGTGTGATAGATTTGAAAGTGGGGTCGACATGCAATCGATGACAAACCACACTGGAATCAATTCCAGGCAACTCGTATGGTTCCCACGTGAAAACGTCTACGTTGCTTCTCAACAGAGTTGTATTCTTTCTTTTCTTGATCTGTGAAGGAAGCTCTATTCAAGAATATCCTGTCCTTCTCGTTACCACCAGCTGTAACTTCCTCCATGTTTTCGACGACTCTCTCAGAGGGGAGGAGCCTGGTCTCTTCCACTTCGGGTCTTCCGTACCTTAACTGCTATTTTGTAGGTATCAAACCTTCTTGTTCCTCGACCTTCTTATTGGGATTTTCGGCCTTCTTCTCTGGTTTTGGGCTGATGGCTTCTATGAAGAACCTTCTTACCACCGCTTGATCGCCATGGATCTCCATTACTCCTCGTTCGATCATATGTTTGAGTTTTTAATGGTTGGTCGAGGGGACTTCCTTCATCGCATGTAGCCATCCTCTGCCGAGGATAGCTTGGTATGGCGAGTCAATGTCGACTACCAGAAACTCAATAATTTTGGAGATACTTCCTGCCCTTACTGGTAGCACAATCTTTCCCAGTAGAATAGTCACTTTTCCAGCGAAGCCAACTAGAGGGACAGTGGCTTCCTTCAGGTCGGTGATGCTCAACTTTAATTTTCTGAACAGGTCGAGATACATTAGCTCGGATGAGCTTCCTTAGTCGAAGAGCAACTTGTCGACGTCATAGTTGGCTATCCTGAGCGTAATGATCAAGATGTCATGATGTGGGGTTCTCACTCCCACCAGATCTTCATCTGTGAACACAATATGTTTGCTATAATCGACGTCATCTGCTCGCCGACGCTTTCTTGATTGTGTCTTTGCTAGATCGATCTGAAAATATTGGATTACTGTCGTAAGCTTTTTTACTTCCATCCTAGCTGAATTCCCCTGAATCTGCTTCATGTCAGATGCCCCATGAATTACCTCGAATTCATGGCTAGCATCGTGTTAGAGTACATTGTCAGGTCTTGTTTCTCCATTGGCAATAACTTTCTCCGCCTTCTTCTCCACAAACTCGTTCAGGTGCCCAGACTGGGCCAGTTCTTCGACGTAAGACTTAAGAGCTTTGAAGTGCTCAGTCTTATGTCCTCCCTCTTTATGAAAAGCGCATCTCATCATGTTGTTTCTCTTTGAGGGATCTCCTCCCATCTTTTTGGGCCACTTAATAAATGGCTTGTCTTTTATCTTCACCAGAATCTAATAAATTGGTTCTTTGAAGACAGTGTTGATTACCTAAAATGCTTTTGAAACATTATTCCTGCCTCCGTTCTTAGAGCCATTCTTACCCCCATTCTTTCCTCCTTTCTTCTGGTTCTCAGCTTTATCGTTGCCTTTGGCAGTGAGCTTAGTTCGACCGTTTTCCCCTGTGCTGAGGCGGGTCACATCCTCCACTTTAACGTACTTCTCGATGCGAGCCATCAGGTCATCGATGGTCGTGGCCTCTTTCTTTGTCAGGGATTGGTGCAAAAGGCAAGAGCTGGGTAGTCTAATTTTGAAAGAGGCCACTGCTACCTGATCCGAGCAGTCCTCAACCTCATTGAGAAACTTTCAGTACCTCTTCGTGTAGTCTCGGAGGCTCTCTTGAGGCGTCTTTTTCATTGTTAGTAAAGCATCCATCTTTTTGGGATGGGATCTACTAGTAATGAAGAGGGCCGTAAAGAGCTCGTCCAGGGACTCAAAGCTCCGAATAGACCTGTGAGGGAGCCTCTCCAACCATTTCTGCGCAACGTCATGCAGGCTCGAGGGAAAAATCTTGCACATCAGTGCATCCCGGTGGTTCCAAAGAGTCATGGCTTGCCTGTACTGCCTAACGTGATCAATGGGGTTAGTTTTTCTATCATAAATCTTGAATCTCGAAATAACAAATTTCTTGGAGGCTTCCTCTTTTTCTATCTCTCTTGAGAAAGGGGATTTCATCTGGGTCTTGAGAGCTCGTCTAGAAAGCTCCCTAGTCGATCTTGCGTCGCGGTGTGCTGGGTGTTGGTCTATCTCCTTTCGGACCAAATTTTGTATGTTCTCATTACTGCGAACTGGGCTCCTGTAATGGAGAGCCGATCGCTGGTGCTCGAGAGAGTCGTCGCTTGATTCATGCTTCTCACTCTTTTGGGATCCACGCCTTGGGCTCCTTCCTCGGCTGCGAGACTTGCTCGCCTGAGGGCTATGAGTGTGGTATGGACATGGCCTAGTGCTGCGATGGAGCTCTCTCTCCATCCTTTCTAATTTCCTTTTGAGGCGAGCATTATCAGCCTCTTACTTACGAGAGGACTCCCTTTGCTCTTGGAGCCTTGCCTCATAGGCATCAATCAGTCTGGAGATTTGTGTGGACTTTTCTAGTCCTTAGATCTCCTCTAAGGCTGGCCTCTCTGGGCGAGCCCTCTGATCTGAACACCAAACTTCAGATCTAATCCTGCGAGGAGCAGGTTGTTCTTGGATATCTCCTGCCTGAGGGGCATTACTGCTGTGACCAGACATTTCAAACTTCTTTATTGGTGTGGGCTTTCTCAGGGAAGACAAACATTCCCACAGATGGCGCCAATTGTGGTGACAATTATATTCAACACAAATAAATGAGAAAAGCGCAATCACTAAGGAAAATAAAGAACATAAAATGCCAATCACACAACACAGTATGTACGTAGTTCAGCAAGAATGCCTACGTCTATGATGGTGCAGTCATTAGTATTTCTATATACTCCGGGGAGCGTTTACAGAGAATACAGTGCGTGACTCTTGCCCCAGACTTAGGGTTTATTTTATACATGTTTATCTTCAGGGAGTGGGGGTGTTGGAATCCCCCACGTCCGTCTTTCTCTCATGGAATATCTCTATACGAGATTCTAGGAGAAGACTAAGTCATAACTGAATTGAGTTAAGGTGAGGGGTCCGGACTTTGGGCCATTTTTATTAGGCTACTCGTCCAGGCCCATGATTGCAAATTCGGGTACCCACAGGTGATTAGATATTTGTTAAAATTATACCCCTCTAATGCTATCATAGGAGGTTGCGCGATGTAGCTGAATCCCGTGGGTTGATGAGCATGTGAGTATAGTCCCCAGGTCATATCATCTGTATTTAGGGGTGAGAAGTTTTGGGTATGATTCGGTCTCATTTTCGGAGGGAACTATGACCGCCTCTGATGCGTTTGTTTTGTTTTCACCGATTCGGGGAGCTAATCGGGTCAGGGTGTTCGGGTAGATTAGTATGCCAGGATTGATACATTATAGATAATTATATACGATTAAAATACATGATGTGAATTGTATTCTTTATTATATAGCTCGTGAAAATGTTATATGACCAAAAATGAAAATAATAATCTGTTAAGTTAGTGCGAGATGCAACTTTTAAATCATTTTTTAAACGTACTCAGGCTAGAGTAGTGTGACAGGAAGAAACTATATAATAAGAACTAGTTACGGGGTAGATGACTTGGTGGGGTTATATAGAAAAATGATAGGTGTGCACATGAGTTGAGGGGTGAATCGGTCCTCAAGAGAGTGCAACATTGGCTTAAATATGAAGAGCATTCATGCATTTTCATTTACTGCAATTTAATTCACTTGCTAAATATTTTTAAAATGTTTTGGGTTCTAGATCTTGCTATCAAATATTTTCAAAATCCTTTTAGGTGTCCGACCACAGGGGCTCTAAGCTTGATCTTATATCTCGGTACGTAGCTGCGATACATGTGGGTGCTGTAGGACTTGCATTAGACGCCTCCCTTATTCACTCCTAGATAGAGACAGTATCTCAGTTGTACTTTTGAGTATGTTGCTCATGACAATTGTACTTTTTTTTGGGTTTAGCATGTATTGGTTATACTTTCCATGTGTTGGATTTATGTTGTTTTGGTTTCTCTTAGTCGAGGTTTATTCATCTAATTTTTTATTCAGATTCTTGTATTATGTGTAGTCTCATTTATATTGTGATGGTTATGTTGGGTATCTTGTATTACTTATTATTTGGTTAATTTAAAAGATAAAATTTTGGCATCGTCTTAATTAATCATTAGGTGGTTAATAATTAATAAGTTCGATAGTGATGCTAAGAATGAACCAGATGGAAGTGTTGTTTAATTTGATAAAGGCCTGATCGCCCGGTGTTTAATTAGGTGAGGTATCACAGATGGTATCAGAGCATCAGGTTCTAGTGTTCTAAGGTTCTGTACTGCTTACTATGATTTTAGCGTTGCGTTCTTTTGATATAGAGCCCTATTATTAGGACCGTTGACTCATCTTTATGCTCATGAGATATCATAGTTTCGCTATTTCTATTTGTATTAGCAGTGGCGTAATACGACTCATTTTGAATTTCAGATGCCACCCAGGAGAGGGCGAGGTAGATCCGCGAGGGCAGTCGCCAAAGGCGTAGAATGAGAGGATCATCAGGAGCCCGAGATCCCACAGGCAGAGGCCCCAACGGGGTTTGTATCCATGACACATGTAGCGGATATTGTGGCCCAGGCGATCAATGCCGCCATGACAGCCATTGAAACATATTTTCCTCAGCCCCAGCCACAGCAACCAATGGCCTTATTAGTTCAGGTCCACTCAGGGCCATCGGCGTGGTAGCAAGTTAGGGAGGCCTTTCAAAAGGGCCATCCCCAGGAGTTTCAGGGCAGTGCATAAGTGATCTTAGTCTATCAGTAGAAGAGAGATATGCAGCACCACTTACGTATGGTCGACTGCAGTGAGGTCCAGAATTAGATGCTGGCTATATTCAGGCTGACTGAAGTAGCCTTACAGTGGTTGGAGTCTACGACAATTATTAGAGAGAGAGATTCTATGACTGTCATCAAGTTCTTGGTGCGGTTCGACCGCAAGTAGTTTCCTCCCACAGTTGAGACTGATATGAGGAGGAGATTCAGGGAGGTTATTCAGGGTGACCGTTCTGTGGAGGAGTACCAGGAGGAGTTCACTCGTTTGACTAATTTAGTGCCAGACGAGGTGAGTAAAGAGGAGAGGAAGAAGGCAAAATTCATTGATGGTTTGTCCTAGAGGATCATACAACATTTGATTGGGAACCCTACTTTGGATACATATTCCGACGTCATCAATGCGTTTTTGTTACATTGCCAGGATCATCGCTTCCACTTGAAGGGAAGCAAGATGGGAGGTGAGCCGAGCCATCAGGGCAAGGCAGTTGAGGGTGTTGCTAGTGGATCACAACAGACAGGTAGCCAGCAGGGGTAGGAAACTCTTCAGGGGAATCCTGCTAAGAGATTTTGACCTGGAGGTCAAGGGTTTAGTCAGGGCCAGTAGGGCCTAAATCAGTAGCAGGTTCCTCAGGGTCGCCAGGGCCAAGGGAACCATGGAGGAGGCCAGCAGGGCCAACATCAGGGGAAGCCTCTTCAGGGCCAGCAGGGCCAACATCAGGGAGACCTTAAGAGGCATTACTTCGGTTGCGGCCAGTCGGGCCTTTTGAGGAGGGAGTGCCCACAGAGAGGTAGGGGACAATAATAGGGTGCCCCACAGGGACAACAGGCACAAATGCCCTTAGTAGCACCAGCTCCACCCTCCCCACCGTAGTAGGGGCAGTTTCACTACAGACGTGTGTACAACGTCCGGGATGTTATGATTCTACTAGAACCTCAGGCACCGCCAACAGTCGAGGGTACGTTTCCTATTCATGGACATAAGGGTAGTATTCTTTTTATACTGGTGCATCACATTCATTCATTAGGACCAGATTTTCTAGAGTTTCTGGGTTATTAGAGTCAGCCGATAGTCTCTATATATGTGTAGAGTCACCGATGGGGGATGCTTCACTTATGCACTTAATTTGTAGAGAAGTTGATATTTTGATTAGGAGACTGAGTTTAGCTGTAGACCTCTTAGTGTTAGATATGGAGGGATATGACGTTATCATAGGCACGGACTAGTTAGTGGGGTGCATGGCGATGGTGGGATGTTTTGAGAGGACCATAGTATTTTCCATTCCGGGAAAAAAAAATTTTTTAGTGGCAATGCCTCTCCCAGAGGGAGGGTCGTGCACTCATTTATATTACATTGAGGAGGAGACCTTAAGGGGATGGTAATACCGATAGACTCGATTTCAGTCGTAAGGGAGTTTGGGGATATATTTTAAGACATACCAGGGTTACCTCCCAATCGAGAGATTAAGTTTGTTATTGATTTAGCACCGGGTATGAGACCGATTGCCTGAGCACCTTACCACATGGCCCCTTCAGAGATGCATGAGTTGAGAGAACAAATTCAGCTACTTTTGGGCAAGGTTTTCATTCTGTGGAGCACATCGTCGTGATGTGCTCATGTGCTATTTGTGAAGAAGAGGAACGGTTTTCTTCGCTTGTGTGTCGACTATAGGGAGCTGAATAAGGTCACGATACATAATAAGTATCCATTGTCGAGAATCGATGACTTGTTTGATCAGTTTAGAGGGGCGACATACTTATCTAGGATTGATTTGAGATTGGGGTATAATCAGTTGCGTATCCAGGAGGAGGACATCCGTAAGATCGCATTTCTATCACGATATGGATCCTACGAGTTCCGGGAGATTCCATTTAGGCTCACCAATGCGCCAGCAGTGTTCATGGATCTCATGAACATGGTTTTTAGAGAGTTTCTTGACCAGTTCGTCATCCTATTCATAGACGAAATCTTGGTCTACTCGTGCACGGAGGAGGAGCATGAAGAGCATCTGCGTATGGTTCTGTAGACATTACGGGATCACCAGTTATATGCCAAGCTCAAGAAGTGTGGGTTTTGGCTATGGGAGGTGCAGTTCCTTGGCCATATTATTTCAGAGTAGGGTATTGATATTGATCCGAGTAAGGTATCGGTGGTGAGGGAGTGGGGACAACCCACGACACCGACTGAGGTTCATAGCTTTTTAGGGTTGGCCGAGTATTTTCGTCATTTCATTAAGAAGTTTTCAAATATTGCGATCCCATTGACGAATTTGAGTCTTAAGAGGGTGCCGTTTGTATGGAGTGACCAATGTCAGTTAGCTTTCGATGAGCTAAAGGATAAGTTGACATCAACACCCGTACTTGCTTTGCCTAGGGGAGGATTAGAGTACTGGGTCTATACGGATGCATCCCTGTAGGGACTTGGGGGTGTGTTGCAGAAGGACGAGAGGGCTATGGCTTATGCGTCTTGAAAGCTTATGCCCCACGAGAGGAATTACCCCACCCACGACCTTAAGTTGGCAGCGGTCATTTTTGCTTTGAGGATATGGAGGCACTATCTTCTAGGAGAGAAGTTCACATTATTCACAGATTATAAGTCACTTCAGAATCTCTTCACATAGAAGGATTTGAACATGAAGCAGAGGTAGTGGTTAGAAGTCGTGAAAGACTACCAGTTTGATACCCAGCATCTTCCTTGTAAGGCTAACGTGGTGGCTAACGCGTTGAGACGATGACCTACGGAGGACTTGGCAGAGGTATGGAAAGAAAAGTGGAGTGAACTTCGTCACGACGATTAGGTCACTAGGGCATGTATGGAAGTTTTAGCGATCACACTCAAGATTGTCATGCGGGTGGTGAGAGCATAGGCAGAGGATCCATTTTTTCGAGAAAGGGTGAGACAGTTACTAGCAGCGGGTGTATAGTCTTACTCTATTAGCTCTGAGGGAGCACTACGTTTTACTGGGAGGTTAGTCGTGCCAGAGGACGGGGGTTTGAGGTATGCCATTTTGATCGCGTCCCATGACTCTAGATTCGCGGTACATTCTAGCGGGGATAAGATGTACCAGTACATGAGGATGCAGTACTGGTGGTCGAGGATGAAGCGAGATATAGCAGATTTTATCTCAAAGTGCGCCACATGTCAGCTGGTTAAGGTGGACCACCAGAGGCCTTCAGGAATGTTGCATCCGCTTGAGATTCCCGTGTGGAAGTGGGAGAGCATTTTTATGAATTTCATTATGAGGTTGCCGACATAGCAGAGAGGTCACGATTCCATATGGGTGATAGTGGATCGATTGACCAAGGTAGCTCATTTCTTATCGGTTTGCATAGATTTTGATACGATGCGGTCTGTGCATTTATTCATAGCGGAGATAGTTAAGTTATACAGAGTGCTGATTAACATAGTGTCTGATAGAGACAAGATCTTCGCATCTCACTTCTGGGAAAGCTTTCAGGAGGCTATGGGTACAGATTTGCAGTGGAGCACCGCCTATCATCCACAAACAGACGGGCAAACTGATAGGGTAAATCAAATGCTGGGGGATATGCATTTTGGACTTTGGTGGAGGATGGGAGCAATATTTTCCATTGGTAGAGTTTGCGTATAAGAACTCGTACGAATTCACTATCGCATGGTACCATTCGAGGCACTGTATGGGAGACCTTGTCGTTCACACGCTCGTTAGTTAGAGCTAGAGGACAACAAGTTATTGGGTCCAGAGATGATTCGGTAGACGTTCGCCAAGATAGAGTTGATACGGGGACGTATTCAGATAGCCCAGGATTGGCAAAAGAGTTATGCTAATGCTAATCGGAGACATGTGGAGTTGGAAGTCGACAATCAGGTATTGGTTCGGGTATCTCCCATGAAAGGGGTGATGAGGTTCGGCAAGAAAGGGACACTAGCACCGAGGTATGTGGGGCCTTTCCTTATCATTGAGAGAGTGGATCGATAGCTCAAAGAATGGGTTTACTAGGGCATCTTCAGCGGATACATGGTGTGTTCCATGTGGCATCATTGAAGAAATATCGGAGGAACGAGAGGGCTTTGTGGCACGTTCCACTCAAGGAGATTGATTTGCATCCCGATATCTCATATGAGGAGAGACCTGTAGCTATTTTGGATCGTAGTGAGCGCAATCTATGATCTAAGGTGGTACCACTAGTTACAGTTCAGTGGAGACATCATAGTGCCGATGAGTCTATGTGGGAGCGGGAGGATGACATGCGAGAGCAATATCTAGAGTTATTAACCGTAGGTACGACCTAGTTTCGGGGACAAAATTCCGTTGTAAGGTGGGAAGTATGCTACATTTCATATGTTTGGGGCTTTAATTAAATTTTAAATTACTTGTGTGTTGTAATGTAATTGAATTAATTATTTTTTTATATTATTTAAATATTAATCCGATGAGTAGACGATTAATATTTATGGGATTTAAAGTTACTAAGTGAATAGTAATAGTTTAATAAGTTAATAGGTGAATATCAATTTTTAGTAAAATAATTCGGATGGCAATTTTTAGTGTACAGTTGAGTCCGGATGGGTCGAAATAGTCGGAAAAGAGTGCCTGTGGGTACTAAATATATCTTGGACATTTTTAGACATATTTGAGCCCACATAAGAGTGTTTGGGACCTTTTAATAAAGCCCACAAGCCTAAAAATAGGATTGACTTAAGAAACCCTAAAAGTGAAAGGGTGTGAGATCCATAACTCATCTTAGAAACCCTAATCAAAGAGAGGACAAAAGAGGGAGAAATTAGAGAAATCTTGGGAGACTAAATCAAGAACAAGTATGGACACTCTTCATCAAACCTATTATCTACAACAAGAGATTCAGACCCTACAAACCCTGGAAGGCAAGTGGTTAAATCTGCTCTTAATTAATTTGCATATTTCTGTTCATATCATGGTGGGTGTTAGATAAATACCATGTTCTTGGGTTAGTTTAATATCTAATCCGAGTTAATTAGATTTAGATGTTAAATCTATAGAGAAATTTAGGAGTTGAAATTACTAAGCCTTAAATCTGTGGGGCTTTTAATTCAGATTTGGGGATTTGAAATCTTGGGTCTTGTATATTGGTGAAACTGTTGCTGTAAGGACGAATAGGGGTTCTGGGTTTGTGAATTTCATTAATGGTGGATAGATTTTGGGATGACAATGGAGGAGAGAGAAGACCAGGGTCGTTCGAATTACTTGATTTTCGTTCGAGCGACAGCCTTTGTCGTAGAAATGACAGGTCAGTCGTTCAGGCGAGATTGCTTTCTGGCACCCTTTTTCCCCTTCCCCTGTTCCGGCGCTAGATTGTTCTGTTGTGGGGTTTTGACCTTGAGGGTTACTGCTATGAAATTTTTTGAGGGAAATGTTAATTAGGATAATTAGGGTGTTAATACTAAGGGGAAGTTAAGGTTTAAATTGAGTGATTTAAGGACCTTAAATTAATAAGTGTGCTAGACTTATTGTAAAGAATTTTAATTAATAAATTTTGATTATATTATTATTGGACCAAGTGAGCAAGTCCAGATATATTGGTTGAGTTATGCCAAGGTAATATATTAATTAATGTGTGTTTAATTAAATTTGAGTCAGAATATAGACTCGGGGATACATTGGTCTAGTGCTACGAGTTTTTATGCACGGTATAGCTAGTATTTAATTTAATATATATATATATATATATATATATATATATATATATATATATATATATATATATATATATATATATATATGTATTGTGTGTGTGTGTGTGTGATTATAGATATTTAGTAATAGCATAACCCTCTAATGCTATCATAGGAGGTTGCGTGATGTGGGTGAATCCCGTGGATTGAGGAGCAGGGTGAGTATAGTCCCCAGGTCATAACGAACGTACCATATTTATGGGTGAGACGTTTTGGGTATGATTCGGTCTCATTTCCGGAGGGAACTATGCTCGCCTTCATTTTTTATTCTTTATTTTCACTGATTCGGGGTGCTAACCGGGTCAGGGTGTCCGGGTCATTGAGTATGCCTGGATTGATAACATTATAAAGAACATCCGGTGAGTGCCTACATGGGAGGATGGTTATATAATTACAGCATGTGCGTGGTCGTTGTAATTTTATGATTCGTATACATATAGTTTAGATAATTATATATATGTAAAATACATGATGTGAATTGTATTCTTTATTATTTAACTCGTGGAAATATTATATGATCGAAAATGAAAATAATGATTTGTTAAGTTAGTGTGAGATGCAACTTTTAAATCATTTTTTAAAACGTACTCGGGCAAGAGTAGTGTGACAGGAAGGAACTATATAACAAGAACTAGTTACGGGGTTGATGACTAGGTGGGGTTATATAAAAAAATGGTGGGTGTGCACATTAGTTGAGGGGTGAGTCGGTCCTAAAGAGAGTGCGAGACTAGCTTAAATATGAAGAGCATTCATGCATTTTAATTTACTACAATTTAATTCACTTGCTAAATATTTTTAAAATATTTTGGGTTTCAACCCTTGTTATCAAATATTTTCAAAACCCTTTTAGGTGTCTGACCACAGGGGCATCAGGCATGATCATATTTCCGGGTAAATTGCTTTGGTACATATGATTGCTGTAGGACTTGCATTAAACACCTCTCTTGTTCACTCCTAGATAGGGATAGTATCTCAGTTGTACTTTTGAGCATGTTGCTCATGACAGTTGTACTTTTTATTTTGGTTTAGAATGTATTAATTATACTTTCCTTGTGTCGGATTTATGTTGTTTTGGTTGTTCTTAGTCGAGGTTTAATCGGATAACACTTTATTCAGATGCTTGTATTATGTCTAGTCTCATTCATATTTTGATGGCTATGTTGGGTATCTTGCAGTACTTATTGTTTGGTTAATTTAAAAGATAGAATTTTGGCATCGGCTTAACTAATCATTAGGTTGTTAGTAATTAATAAGTTCGACAGTGATGCTAAGAATGAACCAAATGGAAGTGTTGTTTAATTTGATAAAGGCCTGATCACCCGGTGCTTAATTAGGCGGGGTGTCACAAGTTATGCGTGTAAGAATCGTTGTTCGTGAGGATTTATATTGCATATTGAAAAATGATAAGTGTGCATGGGAACGGGCTGCGAGCGGCATGTGAACTCGTCGTGAAAGCCACTGTTTAAAAGAGCCCAAGAAAAATGTTCCAAAATGGTGCCAATAGGAAATCTCTTTAAAGAAAATTTAGAACCTTAAAAGAAAAAAAGTGAGAACTTTAGCTTTTTGTGTTTGTCACTGTTGAAGCCAAGTTAATCAAAACCTTCAATTACCTACAAAAGTATAATAAAACTAGAGTGTAGAGGTAAGTAAGGGTGTCAATCGTAATCTAAGGATGAAACATGTGAGTGAGGAAAGATGTAATTCATTTTTATTTGATTTATTTTTAGCCTTTTCACTTTTTCTATTTTTAGGCCTCTTTTTAGATTTAAACAATTTCGATGGGAGTGGATTAAACTAAAATGAGAACAAGTAAATAAAACTAGAAGGAAAATATAAAGAAGTTCTAAAAAGTGTGATGAAATATGATGAATAAAATCTAACACAAAAATAAGAGATAAAGTGAGGAAATAAATGTGAGAAAAATCAAGGAATGGGATTACACCATAAATTTTTGTTATTCTGATTAACTAATTTACTCATTTGAAACTCCCAAGTTAGTATTAAAATTACAAGTCAACTCCTGCTAGAAATGTAATTTTAATACCAACCTTTTAGAAAATTAAGTTTAAACCCCCACAACTCTAGAAATTAGATTTATACTCCTTCTAATAAATCACCGGCGAGGTTCGATTCATCAAAATTTATATAAATCATAGAAAATAAATTTTGGAGTAGAAATTCAAGGAATAATACCACACTTAAGAAACCCCCATCTCTTGTTCGATTACAAAATGGGTATTATATCTCGAATTTCAATTTTTTCTAGAAAATCATTTACCCTCTCTCGAGGCGTAAATTGAAAGGTGAAGGATCAAAATTAACATTTAAAGGGAATTTCAAATAATAAAACTAATTAATTAAACTAACATAAATAAGGGTTCATCCCACCCCTTGAAAGGTTTTTTTTTAACCTAACATAATATGGATCATGATAATCAAATAAACAAGGCAATAAAATAAAAGAGGATAAGGGAACAATCAAACCAAATATAATTGAGTGGAATCCATCCTTGAATTACAAGCATCCAACCTTCAATTGAGTGATCTAACAAATTAATACCTAAAAATACTCACTCAATTTGAATCTCACACAATTATTTCACTCTATTTAAATCTAAAAAAAAGAAAATAAAATAAATTCCTAAAGTAAACAATATAATTTCTAACTTTCTCTCTAAGTTAACTCTAGAATTCGAGGGGTCATGACAGGAGCATGTGGGTTAGGATTCGAGGGGTTTATTGTGGCCAGAGGGCTGCCATGGGGTTTTTGGTTATGAAATGTGTGATGGTTTGGTGTGGTAATGGGTATTAAGGTGGGATGGATGTGTTTGTTAATGGATATGGGGAAGATGAGAGAGAAAGTGGGGTGGTGATGGAGGTTGAAGATGACGTTAGGGTAGGAATAGGTGTGTGAGTGTGTAGGTTAGTATGGTGTGTGAGTTATGTGTGTGTTTAATTTGTAAAAAATAATACTTCCTAACTAAAAAATAAAATTAATAAAACTTAAAATTTAAAAAAAAATAAAAATAGTATCCCGATCTATATAAAAATAACTTAAATAATAAAATAAAGGAAATAAAAACTAGAAACTAATAAAAATAAAAAGTAAAGTCCTAAAAAATGTAAAATCTAATAAAACTAAAAATAACTTCCTAAAAACTAATCCTAATAAAAATAAAATAAAATAAAATAAAGATTAAAACCTAAAAAATGGTAAAAATCAAAATAAAATTACATTAATTAAATATATATATATATATATATATATATATATAGAAAATAAATCCTAAAAATTCTATATAAATCCTAAAAATTAAAACGAACTCAAATAAAAAAAATTTAAAAAATAATAAAGGTACAAACTCACCACACATAAGGTTCGGTGTGGGTTTGGGCTTGGTCTGGGGTAGGTTAGGGTTACATAGGAGGTGTGTTAGTCCTTTCTTGCTGCAATTGCCTCGAGATAGAGCTTTTGGAACCGCAAATGCAGACAAGCCTGCACAATAGATAATTATGCACATAAGACCCAATTTTATCAAGAATTAGCAATTAAAATACGTCTATTCGAGATATATAATATACAATTTTTGGTTCTTATCACCCCCCCCCCAAAAAAAAAAAAACAACAACATTATTAGTCCCCGAGCAAAATATGGAGAGAAAGAAAGATAAGAAACCAAAAGTGTACCACTTTTGCGGGCAGTTGCAATTGCACTTAGCATATACAACAAGCCTTTAAACCTATAGGTTGCCCTACAGGACGAGTTTTCTCTCGTGAGGGTTTGGAGGGAATATACCCATAAAATTATTTATTTTCAAAAGGGTGTCTATCTCTTATTAGACGTAAAATAATTGCACAATCCATTACAAGATAAATGTTTTGAGGAATACACGCTAGAAATGTGTAAAGGTTTAGATAATTAAATACTCAAGGCACATCCTTCATTAAAATCAATGTGTGTGGTGTGAATCAGTCAAAACGGGTCGAGTATCGTAAGAGTAATTCCTAAATTATCTTTTCGGAATCAACGCTTCAACTTAAAAATCTCACTAGATATAGCTCTCTCAAACGAACTCTTGAGATTTGGGTTAGTGTACTGCTCTTGTGTGTGAGGAGGTGAGTAAGTGTATACAAGTTCAAATGTTTCACACACATATAAGAAAGAACGATCATTTCGAAAGAAAATGATCTCAAGAAAGAATGCTAATCACTATATTGAGAACATCGAGTTATTCACCACGTTGACTTTCATTTGCCCGAACACCTAGGGGAACATGAATGATTATGGGTGAGGGGGAAATGAGATGGGAAGGATGGAATGAGATGAGGTATGATATGATGGTGATGGATGGATGATGGATGTGTGAGAAAAGTGTATGATACTTTGAGCACAAATGTCTTCATTTAACAAGGACTAACTACAAATTCTCTTTTTCTTTTCTTTTCTTTTCTCTCTTTTTTTTCTAGTTTTTTTCTAATTTTGTTTTCTTTTTCTATTCTTTCTCTTTTATACTCTCATCTCTTAAGACATTTTACATTTGAAAAACACTATTGTTCTCAAAAATGAAAGATGATATGGAAATGATAAATGGATGGTGTGGGGAAATATGTGGGAATATGTAAGTGCATGGAAATTTAATGGGTGAAGTGAATGGGTGAAAATCTAGTATTTAGGACAAATTTTAAGACACATGTTTCTTACAACTCGAAAGCGATGTCATTCTCAGTGATAAAGCTAAAATTTTAATGAAGACTAATGAGATCATACAACGATTAAAGTGTGGATCCAAAGAAAGTTGAATCAACTTGTGACTCGAAGATTGCGTAGAAACTCGAAAAGGTGAAAGGCACGAATCTTACAAGCTAAAGTATCCACTAGTGATCCTTAAGGTTTTCTTAAGAATTATAGTACTTTTCAACTTCAAACCGTAAGGACGTGATAAGTGCGCAAATTTTGTTGAATCTAGAAATTCATGGTGCAAATTGCCATGGAACGTATTACATAAGCTATAGAAAAAATTAAATCATCTAGCTTGATTCCTAGACTTAAAGGATGAATGATAGAATTTCATGTCAATGAGTGAGATGAAAGAAATGGCACGAAAATTTTAAAAATTAGGTTTTGTATTTTTTTCAAAATATTTCAAAAGATGTACGATTTTGATAAAATTCTCCACCCCCAAACAAAAAGGAACATTGTCCTCGATGTTAAGCAAAATTATTTTTAAATTGGAGAGCAGAAGGCAGGAAAGAGATGACCAGAATCAATCGCTAATGAAATGGATAGATGAAGCCAAGAATAAACCTCAATAAGTAATGAGATAAAAAACATATGTACATGTCTATAAACATTGTAAAGCCTTAGGTGGTGTGAAACACCACCCCTAAATAGGAAGAGACTCATACAAGAAACAACGGGCCGTCTGCAAGTGGCACTAACTTCAATGTCTTCAGCCAGACCGAAGGGATCTCACCCTAAGGATAAGAACTATGAAAGCGCGGGGCGACGAAAAAATGGGTGATAATAATCACCCCCGAACAAGGTTGAAGTGTCAGTCTTGTTTGATAAAAGCTAAAAAGGTCAATGCACCTATATGGCAAAGTGTATCACACGATGCAAAGCATCGGTGGGCCATGCGCGAGTGGGTATTAAAGTAAGGGTGATAAATTCATGGGAGAGTAAGCATCGATCACGATCCTTATTGAGCCGAAAGGTGAGAGAAACAAGGTCCCTATAAGCATAGTGCTCTAGTTGGATAGGAAGGCAATATGGTTTAACAAGTGCAATGGGGTGGGGATAATAAAAGTGGCACGACCATTCTATAAGTGGACGATGATAATGGTCGCACCGTGACACATTGATGAGATGAAGGAAAGAAAAATCAACACCACAAGTAAATGGTGTGCATGAAGGAACAAGCTCAGTTTCACGGAAGTGGAGAGTATTGCAACAAATACTCTCATGGATGGTGGAGGGTGGTTTTAGGTTAGGATCCAAGTATATGGTTGGGAACATGCAAGTTATAATATCAATATCCAAACCAGGGGATGGGATGTAAGGCATAATGGGTGCGTTGGTGGGATAAAAGGCGATGGAAGATGATCCAACTCAAGTGTAAGGGACACACACTCGTCGGGAGAAGTAAAGGAATACTCACTAGGGAGTGTGGTATCTAAATTTTGAGTGGTCAACCTATAGACAAGAATATCACCAAGTAATGTGGTGGGTGGTTCAAATGAGGAACCAAGATCAGAGATAGAGGAATTACTAGAAATATTGGGATCAAAGGGAGCTATGCATAGTGGGACATGATCCAAATCCAGAGAGGTAGAAACTATCTTAGACTCAATCTTAAGAAAATAGTGAGGACTCATAGCCAGAGCTAACCAATGATAAAGTGGATGCTCAGGAACACATGCAGTGGGCTCGATAGGTGTAGACTTGGGATTTGTTTTGGATTCGGTGGCAAGATAAATAGGGTCCTTAATGAGGGGTTCTTTTGGACATGGTGGGATTTGATCAGGCTCACGATCTTCAGACAAATCAATACAAGTGTTAACTTGAGGCTCGGAACATGGAATGATCTCAACGTCAAGATTCTCAGGGTGGTAGGGTTGGTCACATCAAAGTAAGTGGCACAAAACGATGCATCATCACTCCTCGTGGGGGCAACAACGGGTTGACTTGGGGTGAAGTTCGACTCTCTCTAACACTTAATTTTATTTAATCTTTGTTCAAGCCGTTGGAGGGTTACATTCTGAATTTGAGTGGCTTGCTCTTGCTCAACGATGAACTTTTACAAGAGGCTTTTGAGAGAGGAGGTGGATGATGGTAGTGGAGTGACGGGTGGTGGCGGTGGTTTAGGTGGACACAACTCATTATGGACATATGAAAATAGAGAATACTCATATGAAGTGTGGATAGCGGGGTCAAGTGTATCATACACGGGAGAAGCATTTTCGTGAGAGACAAAAGGTTGATAATATTGGGTGCATAGTGAGGTAACTGATCGGGAATGGGTGTACTTGGTTGCCATGACGACTTTTGGAACGTGTGAGGATCCACAACATCGAGTTGGGAGTCGTATTGCGTGGAAGGGTGATCAGGCCTCCACGAATAGGTTGGGTACTCACACCACTCGGGATAGAATTCGTCATGATAACAGGCCAAGGTGGGTTCCGAAACAGTGTCATATGGATACACTTGGTCCATGGTGGGTTTGTTTTTTATATAAAGAGTATGGACACTCACGGGGCAAGTGATTGGATATAAAATAAGAAGTGCACAACGAAGCATTTGACGCGTTGATACTCATCATCGGAGGCGATGGAATGTGAGGTGCGTGCGTGGATGATGCATAAATATCAACGACGTGTGCTTGAGAGTTAAAGCCACTAAGTAAAGTGTGGAGGTTGAACTCGGGCTCAACTTTAAACATGCTTCGAGAGAGTGGGAAATGGACAAAATACTCCCATAAAGGAAGTTCTTCGGACATGATGAGAGATATGTTTTTGGATTTTTTAAAATGTTTTTCAAAAGGAAAGAAAATATTTTTGGATTTTTTTGTATGAAAAGATAGGGACAAATATTTGGACTCTTAAATTGTACGAACATACTAAAACCAATAACCGAAAGAATGAAGTGGACACACACAAGTCAAGGATAAATCCTAACTATCATGTAGCCAATTCTTATCTTTGAAAATTAGTGAAAGGGGTAGTCAAATTTTAATTAAGTCAGCGGACGATAAAAATCATGGAATTTATCTTAGTGATCGCCTTTTCAAAAATGTTCTTTTAGTGGGATAGCTAGTTGATTGATTTTAAAATTAATGATAGCTAGGGTAGCACACAAATCTTAAGCGAGTGAGTCAAGTGATGAAATCCATTCTCGTGAATTATCGAGTGTAGGTCTTAATTGATTAATTCATCACACATTCAAAAATAAATGCGATAATAAAAATCAAGTAAGAGCACATAGTCACACATAAAAATTGAGTCGCTGACAGGAGAGGGGCGAGGGTTATAGAAATGTACCTCCCACATTTTTTACATCGTGGGGCGATGAACAATTTGAGTCGACCGGGGGGAGATCTCGCCTATCTCAGTCAGCCCCGGGAGTCCTACCGTCCCAAAGTAGAGAGGCTTCTTTTCCTCACCTTTGGACGCCATCTCTCTACCTTGGTCGGTTTTCCTATCACGCTTTTCTTCTTTTTATTATAAATTTAATTGAAAAATAAATGGCATCTCCAAGCACCGCAATACAAGCCAAAAATAGAATACTCCTAATACAAAAATTTTAAGAAAATAAAAAATGGTACGAAAATAAAAATGCAATACAAATGAATCACGAAAGGAAATCCTCTCCAACTCTTCAAGCTCCAAAGATCGGCAACGATGCCATTTGATAATTTTAACTTTTTGTGCATTTCGTGTCGTTGAGGGAAAGTTAATCAAAACCTTCAATGACCTACAAATATATAATAAAACTAGAGTGTAGAGGTAAGTAAGGGTGTAAATTCTTATCTAAGGATGAAACATGTGAGAGTGGAAAGATGCAATTCGTTTTTATTTGATTTCTTTTCTGGACTTTTTACTTTTTCTATTTTTTATCTTTTTTTATATTAAAACTATTTTGATGGGAGTGGATTAAACTAAAATTAGAACAAGTAAATAAAACTAGAAGGCAAATACAAAGAAGTGCTGAAAAGTGTGATGAATAAAATCTAACACAAAAATAAGAGATAAAGCGGGGAAATAAATGTGAGGACAATTAAGGAAAGGGATTACACCACAAATTTTAGTTATTCTAATTAATTAATTTACTCATTTGAAACTCCCAAGGTAGTATTAAAATTACGAGTCAACTCTCGTCACAAATGTAATTTTAATACCAACCTTTTAGAAAATTAGATTTATACTCCTTTTAATAGACCACCCGCTAGGATCGATTCGTCAACATTTATATAAATCAAAGAAATTAATTTTTCTAGTAGAAATTCAAGGAATAATACCACACTTAAGAAGCCCCTATCTCTAGTTCGATTCTAGAATGGGTATTATATATCGAATTTCGATTTTCTCTCGAAAATCATTTATCCTCTCTCGAGGCATAAATTGAAAGGTGAAGGATCAAAATTAACATTCAAAGGGAATTTCAAATAATCAAACTAATTAATTAAACTAACATAAATAAGGGTTCATCCCACCCGTTGAAATGTTTTTTTTAGCCTGACATAATATGGATCATGATAATCAAATAAATAAGTCAATAAAATAAAAGAGGATAAGAGAACAATCAAACCAAATATAATTGAGTGGAATTGAGCTCCATCCTTGAATTACAAGCATCCAACCTTCAATTGAGTGATCCAATAAATTAATACAAAAAAATACTCACTCAACTTGAATCTCACATAATTATTTCGCTCAATTTAAGTCTAAAAAAATAAAAAAATAAATTCCTAATCTAAAAAAATATTATTTCTAACTTTCTCTCTAAGCCAACTCTAGAATTCTTTTTTTTATGGGTCTTCTTCTTCCTTTTATAGTGTGCAAGGGGCAATTGGAAGTATTAAAACGTGAGTGTGCATGAAGTTTATGAGGTGTGAGAGGGGGAATATGGATATTTTGGTAGGGATGAGTGGGTGCATATGGGAAATAGTGAGGAAGAAATCATATTTGATATGAGGGGCAAGTTGGTGGTATTTTTGGAAATGGGTAATAAAGGTTTTTAACATGCGGAGGCTTTTATTTTTGGTTTTGGATTTGGCAGATGGATGAAATTGGGTAATGGTAAAACGGAAGGTTATGAAGTTGGGTCTTGGAAGATGGATCAATGGGATATGGGTATTGGGTTTGACATGGGTGTTGGTTGAATCAGTTTTGATTCCGGGTTTAAGGTTCTAGGATCGGGTAGGTCTAGCGAGGTTGGGTTTGGAGGTGGATGGGTTACGAAGATGGGGGTAGACGAGATTTTGAACCGGATTTCGGGTTGATGGTTGGAGGAAGGGGTCTGGTGGGTTTCTTGTGTTCCATTTCTGGGTTCAAAGAGGGTTGTGACAGGAGCATGTGGGTTAGGATTTGGGGGGTTTATTGTGGTCAGGGGGCTGCCATGGGAGTTTTCGTTATGAAATGGGTGATGGTTTGTTGTGGTAATAGGAATTAAGGTGGGATGTATGTGTTTGTTAATGGAGGTGGGAAAGATGAGAGGAAAAGTGGGGTGGTGATGGAGGTTGAACATGATGATGGGGTATGATTAGGTGTGTGAGTGTGTAGGTTAGTATGGTGTGTGAGTTATGTGTGTGTTTAATTTGTAAAAAATAATACTACCTAACTAAAAAATAAAATAAAACTAAAAAATTAAAAAAAATAAAAATAAAATCCTAATTTATATAAAAAAACTCAAATAATAAAATAAAGGAAATAGAAACTAGAAATCTAATAAAAATAAAAACTAAAGTCCTAAAAAATATAAAATCTATAAAACTAAAAATAACTTCCTAAAAACTAATCCTAATAAAAATAAAATAAAGATTAAAAACTAAAAACTAATAAAAATCAAAATAAAATTATACTAATTAAAAAGAAATATATAAAAGTTAAAAATAAATCCTAAAAATTCTAAAAAGTCCTATAAATTAAAACGAACTCAAATAACAAAAATAATAAAAGTATAAGCTCAACACACACACAAGGTTCGGTGTGGGTTTAGGCTAGGTCTGGGATAGGTTAGGATTACGAATGAGGTGATTTAGCCCTTTCTTACTGCAATTGCCTCAAAATAGAGCTTTTGGAACCGCAAATGCAAACAAGCGTACACAAGTGAGAATTACGTGCATAAGACCTAATGTTATCAAGAATTAGAAATTAAAATAGGTGTATTCGGGGTATAAAATATACAATTTTGGGTGCTTATAAAAAAGAAATAAAAAATAATTATTATTTATGTTTAAGGGAGTTTTAGTTGAAGATCAACGAGTTTTCACAACAAGTCCTAGGTTGAAAAAGTCGTGTCATGATGCTATTGTTTGGTAGAATCGTTAAAATTCTAGACTTGAATGCGTGATGTTTAGTTAGTTCCTTAAGGTCAAAGTTTAATTGCTACATGTGGCTAAAACATAGTTTGATGATATTTAGCGGTCAGTTAGAGCTTCTTGAACGTATCTTTGTGTTTGGATCATGATTCATTTGTGTTAGTTACACCCATTAATTCCATTCCATGTTTAGGCACATTGATACGATGTTAACGTGTTACTCGTGTTTGTTTTTAAGTCAGTTTTGTTACTATTTTTGTACTGTTAGATGCTTTTATCAGTTATTATTTTTTCTTAGTTGATTTAAACTATTTATGGGTTGGAACAGAGATATTTTGACATCATTAGAATGACTTCCTTCAATAATTTGAACGAATTTGCTATGTCATTCTATATATGGATTTAATGAGCTTCCAGCGAGTTGAAATCGATGTACAATGTTTGATCATTAGAAGGTTACCTTCGAACAAGCTTCGAATGAGGGTCTACTATTTTGCGTCGATAGTAGTGATATTTTTTATGGTTCGAACGACATTCACATATCATTTGAATGGCATTGTCCCATCGTTCAAACGACATGTTTGTCTTTTCAAAAATTTGATCAGTTTCAGTACCTGCTTGATATATATTGTTATGTTATACTGATATGGTACTTCTGGATTGTTCTAGATAGTTTATATGCAGCTTCTTGGATAATTCATGATTGATTATTACATTGCATTATTGGACGAGAGATTTTTAAGTCATATCATTCGTTATATAGACGATTCATCCATGAGACTGTTCACTAGCTTCACTTTGTCACATATTGATCATTTATCAGCTAGTTACTCATGGTTATCTAGATATGATTTATATGTTATTCTCATGCTAGATATGCATTTATATGTTTAATTGTCCCACTAATTGTCGATTCTAGACAAAAAGGGGGAAGATAGGTATGTGATGTAGGGGGAGTTTTGGTGCTCATTTTATGTCTTCACATTCCTATAGATTTCTGAGATTATCTCATGTATAAATACATAATGGTTTATGGACTCTTAGAAATTTTTTCTAAGGAAATAATTTTATTTAAAACTGATTTTAAAATGTTTTATCTCAGTTAATTCGTGTTTAGAGTTATATGAACATTCCCTTGTATTTCACATAGATTAAACGACGTTATCAGTCGTTTAAATGACATAGGACTGTCGTTTAAATGACATGGCACTGTCGTTCAAACGAGATGTTGTGTTCGTTCAAACAATATGCTTATTTCGTATCAAAGATTTTATTTAAGGTATCTTTTGCTCAGAAAAACGTAGATGCAGAACATACATAACATAACAAAATCTATATGTTTTCTATAGTTCGTTTACAAAGCTTTTCAAAGAAAACACATCCTTCCCTGCTTACAAGATCTGAGTTTACATGACCATATGTTATAGAGATCTTGTGTTTGCACCACTATTTAATGCTTCCATATTTTGAAGAACTTGTTTCGTGCGGTGAATTCTATACTTGTTGATTGACGGTTGCTGAGGCTATATCGGTGGATACAGAGGTACGCGTGGACTCGTGTGTTGTGGACCTTGCGTAGGTATACATCTACATTGAAATGTGGAGGAGCGGTTGAAGATAAGAAGAGGCATCAAGGCTTGTGGGGGATTGAGTTGTTGAGCAATACTCTGTGTACTTTTCATATCATAGTGATTGCCGGGCCTGGGTCGTCCGAGGTTTTTTCTCTTAGTGTTTTCCTCATACATCGTCGTGTTTTGTGATATTTTTTACTTTATCTACTTAATCTCACTTGATGCATGTTTAGGGTTAAGGAGATAAAATTGGATTAAAATTAAAATTGGTTCATAAAATTGCTGCATAATAACTTGGGAAAAAGTTTTGAAAAATTGTTTTCACCTAAATCACACACACATAAAGGGACCCCGTCTTTCCAAGTTTCGTTTGGTTTGGATAGTTGACAGAGGTCAAATGGGGCTCGAAAGCTCCTGATGACCCTTCAGTATAAAATGGGTCATTTGTCTGAACCGTAAAGTTAATTCATGCACGAGAGGGATCGTTGGAAAGGGTATTCAGATCCCTTCAAAGATTCATTGAACTTTGCTCAAGATAGAGATTTGAATAGAGTCAAACGGTGCTCGAGAGTGCCCGGAGGCCTCCAGATCTATTTTTGGGGTAAAACTGACTGTTCATCCGGACCGTAAGTTTGATTCGTGAATGGAATAGACAGTTGGAAAGGGTATTAAGAGCCCTTCAAATATTCATTGATGTTCTCTCAATTTGGAGAGTTGATCGAAGTCAAACGGTGACCGAGAGCGCTAGTGGCCTCCATATCAATACTCAGAGTATGACTTAGGTTCTATAGTGAATGGATGAGTGCTAAGGACCTAAGGAAATGCTTTGGTAGTTTTAGGATAGGGTGTCTATCGTATGGTTGCAACCTCCGAATGTATGTTTATGATCGCCGCTATTTACTTGTGTACATTTGGGTTCGGTGATGAGATTTTGACCCGATGGCCCAGTTGTGGTGCGTGGTATAATTGGAGCCCGATATCACATGAGGGATGTATCTACGAGGTTCATGTTCTGGGGATACGATTATATGTATATAGCGATATATATATATATATATATATATATATATATATATATATATATATATGTATGTATGTATACGTATATTTATACGATATAGTGTGTATAATGTGTATGTCTCTTTATATCACGGGTGTAGCTATGTTATATTATTATGCGAATAGTTATATATAACTCGTGTGTCGCTATGATATTATTGATGAACATATACCTAGTGAGGGTAGTATATACTTAGCTAATGGTGACTATTAGCGCATTTGGGCTTTGATAAAGGTTATTGTCCTAGTTAGACTGGGTAGTATAATTAGGATAATAAAATGAATACCTTAGGTGAGTAATGTAGATGAGTGGTGAGGTTTTATCTCATGTGAGTGCGACCGATAAATTAATTGTGAAAGTAATACACTACGTGTTTTATTAATTTAAATTATTTAATTACTTGCAAAATATTTTCAAACTTTTTGGGCTTTGACCCGCGGGTAAATTTATTTTCTTGTTTTCTTTTAAAAACCCCAGGTGTGCAGTAGCATTAGGGACAACAAAGATAGATCTTTCTTCCTGTTGCAGTAGCTTTGGACACTACAAGTTTGACTTAGTCGCCTTAGCTCTTTCTATCAAGATAGGATCCTTTATTCAATGATTTTATTTTGGGCATGTTTCCCGTAGTTGAATATCACTTCACTTTTTACTAAAGATGTCATTTCATTATTCAGTTTTATATCGATTGGATGAGCATCGTTACTAACTGATGGTTTATTCAGTTCCCATTTATTTATTTATGCATGTCATTCATTTTGTTCATTTTATTGTGTGGTTTTTATTATCCTAATTATACTACCCAGTCTAACTAGGACAATAACTAATGGTACCTCTATCTCATATCAATTTTTTAGAATTAGGCTGCTCCTCTCAGGTGATCAAATAAATCATTGAAATGAGACAACATATACTTTTTTCGGATCGTGACCTTGTTCAATTCATGGTAGTCGATACATAACCTCAAGGATCCATCCTTCTTCTTACCAAATAAAACTGCAGCACCCAAGGTGATGTACTCCTGCGGATGAAACCCTATCCTAATAGTTGCTGAATATGATCCCTCAACTCCCGCATTTTTAAAGGAGCTATATGATACGACGCTCGTGCCATCGGCCTAGTCTTCGGTGCTAAGTCAATCCCAAACTCAACCTCCCAACTCGACGATAAGTCATTATCTCCTAAAACACATCAGCATAATCCCTAACCACATGGATCGAATCTAATGAGATGACTCTACCCTCTAAGGTCTCATCCTCGATATAATATAAGTGCGTGCTTGACCCTCCTTCCGAATGACGGATCACCAAAAAAAACATCTTATACCCTGGAATAGCAAACCCGATAGTCCAACTGTAATAGTCCACCATTGCTATGTACATTGCTAAGCATTCCATACCTAAAATAACATCATACTCGCCCAACTCTAAAATGAGTAGATTCGCTACTAAGCATAACCTCCCAATGTCCACACCCGCTCCTCTGTAGATAGAATGAATGAGAGCCCCGCTACCCAACAGTGAATCTAGGGTTATAATGATATCTGACGCTATATCCACTAAACCCGTTGCATGTGAAAATCTAGTGCTAACAAAAGAATGTGACATACCCATAACAAACGATACGTGCCCTTTGTGCCCATGGATAGAAAATATATCCTCAATCGCTGGAGGTAAAATTGGCCTTCATTCATTATACACACACCCAAAATGTAACTGCCCCTATGAAGGCAACAATGATGGAACTACTGGTGGGGCTGAAAGTTGTTGTAACTGGTGGGCATCCTGCCACTGACACCTAACCTTATTAGAGCATGCATGCTGCATGTGGACCTGATCCCCACATACAAAACACCTCCCTGTAAAATTTGTAGGCCTCTATCTCTATTGTCTGTGGCGAGGCTGCCCCTGAGGAGCCTGCTGCTAGCCCTGATGGCCCTGCATGAAATTACCATTACCCGACCTGAATCTCTTTGCCGATTTCACCTGCTAGGAACCCCGATCTTGCTTCCTACCCTGCTGCCTACATCATTTCGATTAATCTCCCGCAGGTGACCTTCGTCTTCGTCTTAGGCAACTATGATCTCACAAGAATCACATAACAACAGTCTTCCTTCAATAATGATTCCCATAACAATCATAAGATCAGCTATGGAGATGCCTTCTCCACAAGATTTAATTTCAGTATGTTATTACGTGAGAGTTTCAAAGTGGATTCACAATTATATATGGGAGGTTATGTGTGTGAATTATAAGATGTTTTCCCTTTTAAAATGTGAGACTTTTTACAGCAGGTTTGCATAAATCGAAATTGTAAAAGTCCAGTAAAAACCCAACACAAATCAGGTATTTAAAGAAAAACACAAAAATTGAGTCAGCGCCCGCCATTCGAACGAATTTGATAATCGTTTGAATGAGATCAACTCTTCGTTAGAAAAAAATAGGTTTCGAGCCTTTCTCGTTTGAACGTGCTTCAAACGACCTTCTAACGAATTGAAATAATATGCCCTCGATCGATGCTCATTTGATGTATACTTCTAAAAAGACTTCGAACGAGAGTTCAAACGAGATTCCCATCTCGTTTGAATGGCCGTGGTAAAAATATAAAATATTTTGAAGTCCAAAAATGCCTCGTTTTTAAACCAAATAAAATAAAAATAATCCCAATATAATTTTAAATAAACTTCGAACTCCAAACATAAATTTAATCACCATTAGGTGGAGTAGTAGAGCATGATAAAGATGAACGTGATGCACGTTAAAGACGTAGAGGTGCACATTAAGGATGCATGTTGGAGTTGCTAGATATTCGAATCGTTGATACATCGTGATGATTGTGATGACGTGATGCAGGGTAATGGGATATGTCATAAAGTATGTGACCTAGATACTAGGGGCAATATCTGAAATATTGCCCTTATAAAACTCTCCCTATGGCTATTCCAATACAAACATAAAAAATCTAAATTAGCAAACAAAATTCTAAGAAAAACATTATTTTAATACCATCCTAAAACCCACAAATGGAATGATTTTAAAAATACATAAGTCTTCGAAATCTTCAACATCTTCAAATCTCAAAATCTTCAATTTTCCCATTTTCTCTTTATCTTGTTTTTGGGAACTTTGTCTTACTCTTCAAAGTGCACTTGGACACAATAGGCAAAGAAATACCCATGATGTAACAAAGAGTTTGAAATATAAAATGATAATCAAAACATATATCTCCCCCATAAACTAAACTCCCACTCCTCCAAAATTCGTTCTCCATCTTGTCCAAAATAGATAAGGAAAGGAAAAAACTAAAATGATAAATCGGAGTGTGTCACAAAAATCGAAGAATGTCATAAAAAATATAAGGCAATAAGTATCGGCAATGAAAGACTAAAAAAACCCATACCAACTATTTTTTAATTTTTCAAATTTTTATAGAGTATAAAAAATATGCAAGTACAACACACACCATGAACTACCACTAAGATAACTAAGTATTGTAAGCGTAGGAATGGGTGTCAACAAATTTGATGGGTAAATCAACTGAAACAAACATAACATATGTGCAAAATGGATATGAGCTACTCCTAACGAATGTACTCAAATTCTTCCTTAGGTGTGAAAAATGGAATTCATATGATATTGACTCGATCTAATCAACAAATCAAAGTCTAAAATTATTTTCACACCAATACCGTCCAAAATTAGTTAATGTTTGTAGAGATTATTTGGTATGGGAAAACCCATTGATCTTTTACTTTAACTCCCTCAAAATCCTCTCATAATATAGAAATTCACTCAAAGAAATTTGAAGAAATTAATGCTCGTGTGTAATGAAGCATCAATGATCAAATTTAAATTTGTCCTGGCACTGATGTTTATACGTTCCATTAATCTTTTAATATATTTTCTTTGCAAATGGTGGCTTTTAATGCTAAGTCAACATGTCTTTTGCAACCCAATTCCATTGCATAAAATAGACCAAATTTAACGAAAAGATGATTTTCAATTTTTTTTCAATCTGGGCAATGGTTCTTACAAGCACAACCTTTATCTCATATGATATATTTTTCATTTAAAGAAAAATTGAGATGAAAACACCTTGACCAACATGTGAATGATCAGCACAAAAATCACATAAATCTGTGTACGTGTGCATTAAAGGGGACAAGAATTCGAACATGCAAAAAGTAATCGTCTAATCATAACTCAATGACTCCAATATAATATAAAGCACATGGATGAAATAATGTCGAGTTTCAGATTACTATAAAAAAGTCATGTGGGTAATGGAATGATATTGTGACTTGGCTATCCTAAACGTCCATCCATACAAGATGTAAACAAATTACAAAAATCTTTTTGTGTTTTTCAAAAAATTTATAAAAAAGAAATCTCTTTGCTTTTTTCATTTATCGTAAAAACCAAAAATCTTTTTGTATTTTTCATAATAAATAGAAAATATATAAATATAATGATAGTACATACTAGAAATAGGGTTATATGATATGAGCACGAAAAATACCCTAACAAGTCTCAACCTCAATCATTAGACCCGAAGGAGTTCCCCAAAGGAGATGACATCCTATTAAAAACCTCCATCAAATCTTGTTATGTCTTGACGAAATACTCTACTTGGTCTCAAAAACTCTCAAAATATCTCATGTGATGTGTGGGAACATGCGGAGTAACATGTATAGGAGTGCGTGCATGAACTCATGTGGTAGTATATCGTGGAAGATACCTATGAGACACTCTCCTAAACTTAAAAGCAAAACTCTCTTAGGTGACCTCTTTACTTTCAATGGTAACAAACATATAGGGGCTTGGGTCTACCTTACTCAAAATGTCTAGGAAAATATCTCCTACGTGGATTCGGACGCCAAGGTCAGTTACAACAAGGGCCATATGGATCTAACACAAACTTGGGAACCAGGACGGGTGCAACATGGAAAGATGATGCACCATCATAAATAATTCCTAGCCTCTCAACATTACCCAGAGCAGGACCGAGGATCATATTTCAAACCTTCTTAGATGTGTCCTCTAAAGTGACTTTGACCTACCGGGCACATTCGATATCTCTCTTGAGTTGGGAAACATAAGATTTAAGTTTCTCATGAATCTTCAATGAAGATTGAAGATCTCTCATAACAATATCCACATTATTGTTCAAGTATCTCTTCTCCCTACCTAAGACGATCAACTTCTCATTCAAAGAAACCTTCACCTTCTCGAGTTGAATCGTCAACGCCTCACACACCTTCAAAACTTTCACCTCTCTCTCCAAATCTAACACCCTCATAGATAAATATTTATTAATCTTTTTAGTTTTTAACGTCTCGATGTAGAAATCACTAAAGGCTTTTTGGAGATCCCATTCTCCCTCACTTACAATCTCATCCTCACTCTCACTAAAATGGCTCGAAACATCATTGAGACTTTCATGTTTACATGTGTCCTCATCGTCGTGGTACAAACTAGTGGAGCTCACGTTACTAGCCATGAACGTAAAACACATTTCATGTGGTGATTCTACCCCTGAATTAACTGACTCGAAACATCTCCATGCCCTTTCTCTTTCTGCTATAGGGACACTCATATGACTTATGTCCTTTACCTTCGCAGTTAAAATACCTTATATATACCTTTTTAGTACCGCTATACTTGACCTCATTCTTATTTTTATCAAAAATCTTTTTATTGGAAGAATTTTATTTCAAAAATTTCAGAAACTTTTAAAAAAAAATCGCAAACAAGGCCAAGCCATCAATATCAAAATCACCCTCAGATTCAGACTCATAAAATCTCTCATTTTTCTTATTTTTAGCTTGAGTCTTTAAAGAAAACCCTATATCCTTAGGTTAAATGGTTTTAGGGAACATATCTATCTCATAAGTCTGAATGTCTCCTACAAGTTCTTCTAACCTATGAGTGTCTAAAATCCCTAAAGAGTTAAGAACTATAACCTTAGGAATAAATGTAGAAGGGAGTGGCCTTAGAATATTTTTAACAACCCTAGTCTCAGAAAATTTCTCACCCAAATTAATACTAGTGTTTACAATGTCCGACAACCTAGCATAAAATTCATCAAAACCCTTGGACTCTAACATAGTGATGGTCTCAAATTGGGTGGTCAAATTTTGAAGCTAAGACGCATTAACAGTGTTGGTACCCTTATGTGTTAACTAGAGGATATCCCATGATTCCTTAAACGTAGTGTACGTCATGATGCGTCCAAACGTATTAGGGGTGACGGCTCCATAAATAGCACTAAGGTCGCGGGAGTTGAAGGTACTCGACTTAAACTCATCATCAGTCCAGGAAGAGACGGGTTTAGGATTTGTGACATTATTAACAATGATCGTGGGAGGAATCCACCCTATTTTGCAAACAAGCCATACTCTTTCATCTATTGCCTTTAACATGGATATCATTCTCGCTTTCCAATAGGAATAATTTGATCCATCGAAAATTGTCATCCTATTTTATAAGTTCTCCATTAGAAAATTTGCGATTTTTCAAAGATCAATAATTTTTAGAAACAAAAGTTGATATTAAGAATTTTTTTTATTAAAAATCAATTAAACGGTAGAGTTGTGTAAATGGCTCTGATACTAATTTGAGAGTGCAACATGATCTAATGGATTTAACTTATTAAATTAATATTATAACCCACACCAGTTTTTAATCCTTTTTACGCTAGAATATGCACTACGTAACCATAGAAACAGTTTTTAGGAAAAATTCCTTTCGGTCAAAACCTTTTATTCACTTTATAAAATTTATAAATTGTAACTTACAAATTTTATAAATGAATCTTCAGCATTTGGAAGAATCTCTTGTCGGTCACCTTCGTCTTCAAAAACTATGATCCTCGCAAGAACCACACAATCACAGTCTTCCTTCAGTAATGATTTTCGCAAGAATCAAAAGATCAGCAGTGGAGCCGCCTTCTAAATAATATGTAATTCTGGTATGAAATTACGCGAGGATTTTAAGGTGAATTCATAACTATCTATGGGAGGTGATGTGTGTGAATCAAAAGATATTTTCCTTTTTAGAGTATGAGACTGTTTGCAGCAGGTCTATCGAAATCGAAATTGTAAAAGTATTATAAAACTCTACACGAAGTAGGTATTTATAAAATAAAATAAAAATTGAGGCGACACGATCCGTTCAAATGAGTTTTATGCTCATTCGAATGAGATCAGATCTTTGTTATAATGAAAATAGGATTCGTTCGAACGACGAGCCTTACTCATTTGAACGTGCTTTAAATAACCTTCTAACGACTTGAAGCTAAACTCCCTTAGCCGAGGCTCATTTGATGTAGACTTCTAATGAGACTTCAAACGAGAACACCCTTTCATTCGAACGAGATTCTCATCTCGTTTGAACGACTGTGGAAAAAATTTAAAATATTTTTTTAGTAAAAAAATGCCTCGTTTTTAAGTCAAATAAAATAAAAACAATTCCCAATATAATTATAAATTAACTTCTAACTCCAAATATAAATTATACCATCATTAGGTGGAGTAGTGGAGCATGATGAAGATGAACGTGATGCACGTTGAATATGTAGAGGAGCACGTAGAGGATGCATGTTGGAGTTGTTGGATATTCGAATCTTTTCTCCGTCGTGACGCAGGGTAACGGGATATGCCATAAAGGGATATGTAACCTATATACTGGGGGTAATGTGTGAAATGTTGCCCTTATAATAGCCGTTCGAGATTCTGGTATGGAAATGGGGAATTATATCTATGGACTTCATCACGAGTTTATCGATGTCGCAGAGGTGTCACGATTCCATCTTGGTTATTGTGGATCGATTGACTAAGGTAGATCATTTATTGCCAGTTCGGGTGGATTATACGATGGGACAATATGCCCAACTTTTCATAGCAAAGCTAGTGAGATGACATGAGATGACACTCAACATTGTTTCGAATCGGTTTAAGATCTTCGTATCCCATTCCTGATAGAGTTTTTAGGAGGCGATGGGGACAAAGTTGCTTTTATGCACGGCATATAACCCGCACACCGATGTACAGACATAGAGGGTGAATCTGATGCTAGAGGATATGTTGAGAATGTGTATTTTAGACTTTAAGGGTAGCCGGGATTAGTATTTATAGTTGGTAGAGTTTGCGTATAATAACTCGTACCAGTTTACTATTAGCATGGAACTTTTTGAGGCTTTATATGGGAAACCTTGTCGTTACCCCCTTATTGGTTAGAGGTGGGGGACAATAAGATTCTCAGGTCGGATTTGATTCAGAAGACGTCGGCGAAGATTGAGTTGATCAGAAGTCATATTCGGGTAGTTTAGGATCGGCAGAAGATTCATGCCGATGCGAACCGGAGGTTTTTAGAGATTGACATGGGTGATCAGGTGTTGATGCAGGTATCTCCCATGAAGGAAGTGATGCGGGTCTGAAAGTATGGGAAGTTGGTGCCTAGGTATATAGGACATTTTTCCAATATCGAGAGGGTATAGCCAATGGTGTATAGGCTCACCTTACCAGAGCATTTATAGAGGATTCATGATGTGTTTTATATGTCGCCATTAAGGAAGTATCTCAGGGATGATGTGGCTTATCGGCATATAGCATTAGAGGAGATTGACTTACAATCATATATTTCCTGTGAAGAGATACCTGTTTCCATTTTGGATCATAGCGAGCAAAAGCTTCGGTCAAAGGTGGTACCGTTAAGGTGTGTATAGTGGGGACACCACAATATTGCCTAGTCGACATGGGACCATAAGGAGGACATGCAGAAAAGTATCCATAGCTCTTCCTGGAAGGTACGTTTGAATTTTGAGGATAAAATTTTGTTATTAGGGGGAGAATGCAATACCCCATACGTTTATGGTTATTTAATTTTCGTATGCATTTAATTGTTAATTTAATTGGGAAAATTAAATTGAGTTTCAGTAAATATTAATTAGCGAGATAGGGATTAATATTTATTATTATTATTATTATTATTATTATTATTATTATTATTATTATTATTATTATGATTATGATTATTATTATTATTATTATTATTATTATTATTATTATTATTATTATTATTATTATTATTTACTTGCGTGTGATAACTAGATAGTTATGTGATTTATTATAGATCGTGTATGAGTAAAAAGCGATGGTTTATTATAATATGTCGATAGAGAGTTACATCGGTGGATCAATATATTTTATGGACGACACGTGCAGTATGCACATATTGGGCCCGGTTAATGAGATCTTGGTACATTTATATTTGGGTTATTCGAATGACCTTTTTAATAGCATCGATGATCTGGAATGGGTCAGAATAGTCTAGAATAGGTATACGGGTGTCATAATTGGGTTCCGACTGATTTTTAGACATAGCAGGACCCTGTAAGGGTAGGGTGGTCTTTTTACACCTAGGATTTAATGAAAAAATAAATTTAGGGTGTAATTAGGAGGTATTGAAGGGTAGTAATAGTGGAGGGAAATCCCCCTTTAACGTTATGCATAATTGAATTTGAGAGAGAGATTAAGAGAAGCGAAAGAAAAAGAAAAGGGAGAGAAGGACTTGGAGAAGAGAAGAGAAGAAGCCATATCCAAATTCAATCCATCCAAACTGTCGAGACTTCAAATTTAAATCCTCAAAGTCAAGTAGTTACTTGCTTAAATTTTTTTAAATATGTAGTTAATTATCTTCATAGTTAATGGTATTAAATTTATGATTTAAAGAGTTAAAGGTTGAAATTTATAGAAACTAAGTAAAATATATAGTTCATAATTAATATCTTATTGGAATTTATAATTAATTGATGATTCTGTAGAAATTTTGAAATTAAATATGGGTTTACAATGATGAGCATGTAGAACATTGATAGGATGTTTAAAATAATGAAAATTCAAGTTGGGATAATTTTGGGTTTGATAAAAATTGAAGTTTCATTTGGAATCCTTGGGGTTAGATGTTGGATTCGGGTTTGAGTAGTTGTTAAAATACTTTTGGGGTGTCAGTATATTGATATAAGATGTTATTTTCATATTTGGGGAAGCTTGGGACCTGCATTGGAGGATTTTAGAGGAGAAAATCTAAGGAAGAAGACGATTGGTAGCCCAACAAACCGAACCGATTTGTTAGGAGAGTGAATCAGTTCGGTTGACCGTTTGGTCTACCAAGAAAATTGGTTCCATTTGGTGGCCTACCTAGATTTTGTTTGCGCTATTGTGACCCGTTATATCTTAGGTAATGAGCTTAGGCTCTTTCGGGTAGAGTAGTTCTATTGAGAAATATTTCCAAGGTTTAGTATGAGTGTTAAACCAACAGACATATGGGTTCTAGTGAGACAAGCCGAGAATTCAAGTGAGTGAATAACTATATGTATAATCGAGAAGTCGGGTCGTACTTCGGGATTAGGAGACTAGTATGCTATAGATGTGTGTACGAGGTTAGTACTTTATATATATACGTATTGGGATGACTTATATATATATATATATATATATATATATATATGTGTGTGTGTGTGTGTGTGTGTGTGTGCGCGCGTGCGCGCGCGCTACTTACTCGATAGTAATATCGTTAGGAGGTTGTGCATACTAGGTAGTCCACTTGGTGTTGACCGACAGGTGTTGGATTAATTCCCCATGTCATATTACTATTGCATGGCCATTATATACGTGTGATGATAGGTGTTGGTTTGAAGACTGGTTGGGTGCGATATGGTATGGTTGCAACTTGCAAACGTATGTTTATGACTGCCTCCATTTACTTGTGGAAGTTTTGGTTCGGTGATGAGATTCCGACCTAATGGCCTAGTTGTGGCACGTGGTATACTTGGAGCCCGATAGCACATGAGGGATGTATCCGTGAGATCCATTCTCTGGGAATACAACTATACGTATATAGCGAGCGATATATATGTATGTTTATACGGTTAGTATGTATATCTCTTTATAGTACGGGTGTAGCTATGTTATATTATTATGTGGATATTTATCTATAGCTCGTGTGTCGTTACGATATTATTGATGAATGTATACTTAGTGGGGTAGTATATACTTAGCTAATGGTGATTATTAGATCATGTGGGCTTAGATGGTGGTTATTGTCCTAGTAAGACTGGGTAGTGTTAGGATGATAAAATGAAAGCATTCGGTGCTCACTATAGATGAGAGGTGCGGTTTTATCTCATGGGAGTGTGATCAGTAAATTAATTGTGAAAGTAATGCACTATGTGTTTTATTGATTTAAAGCATTTAATTGCTTGCAAAACGTGTTCAAACTTTTCAAGCTTCGATCCGCGGACAAATTTGTTTTCTTGTTTTATTTTAAAAACCCCAGGCGTGTAACAACAGTGATAGATATTTTTAGCCGTGGCAGTAGCTGTGGATGCCACGAGTTTGACTTAGCCACCTCAGCTCTTTCTATCTTTGCCCTTAGTTGGATAGGACTTCACTTTATGTCAGAGATGTTATTTCATTATTCAATTTTTATATCATTTGGATGAGTATTGTTAGTAACCCATGGTTTGTTCGGTTTCTATTTATTTGTTTATACACGTCGTTCATTTTTTTCATTTTGATGTATGGTTTTTATTCATTATATTTATATTGTTTATTATGACAGTGGTGTTGAGAATCAAAACCATACTAGATTTTTATTTCATTTTAGTTGAGGATTGGCCACCCGGTATTGGAATAGGAAGGTTGCCATAGAACTCTAGATTTTATTAATTGTTGAAATGAGATTTAATCTTGAAACACTTTTATTCCCAAGTAACCATTTATACTAGTTAATCCGAGGTGAGGGATATTGACTTCATTTTATAGTTTTTACTCGTTTTATTAGTCTTAGTTTCAATACATGCCTAGATTAATATTTTGTAAAAAAATATAACCTTTTACACTTTATTTGATAGATAATAAATTAATTTAATTCTAGCACTCATTTCTTATAGATTCGATACCTGGACTAGCCTCTATATTCCCATAAAGCGTGTAGTCATAGTTTAAGTTTTTTGTATTGTAGTGGGAAACCAAACAACGATAATATCCTTACATGGCTTTTCCCAACAATCAATGTGTTTCGGGAAATTTTCGGCATACGCTTCACCTTTAAGGGAAATCTGGTCATTTATACTTCATTATTTGGATGGTACCATAATAAAAAAATTATATAGCATGAAGTTATCTTCATGTGGCTTCCGACTATCCGTCAATATAATTTTAAAGGTTGTTTCAGTTTTCAAAGTCTCATACCCCGAATCGATTCGCCCAAGAACCGAATCGATTTACCCCGTCTAACTTCTAACTTCGCGTCAGCACACTAATGGTGGCCAAAGCTCATCCCAAATCGATTTTGAATCCTCTAAATAGCAACAATAACCCATTTCCTTCATATCTAATCATCATAAGACAATTAATGACCTAATTCTACAAGGTTTGATGGTAGTAACTAATTTTAATGATCAAATCTAACATTTCATTAATAAATCCCTAGTTTTATGTTCTTCAAAGGAATAGGTTAATTAGCCAACGATTTCTTGCCAATTAATCCAATAACATTAGGTATTTGATAGGTATTAACTATTAGAATAAATATTTAACTTTTTAAGTTAATACAACACATATTCATGGTTTTATTTAAGGATTTCTCATAAAATAACAGTAGTTCATTAACATAAGGTTAAAGCTTAATTATGTAGTTACTCTGCTTATAAAATTATGATATAAATTGATTAATATCATATTCAATGGATTAAACTCAAATTCCAATGAACTAATACCATTTTAACACAAACTTAATTAAATTCATAATCAAAGTAAACTTGCTTATTAAGTTTAGTCAAATAACCTCTTATGTTGGCTTCCCAAGAAATTAACCTAAGGCCCCATATGGGCCTCAACCCAATGAGCTCGAATAACATTTCAAATGGCCTAATACTCCGCCTAAGCTATATACTAACACAATAAACTTAAAACCTACATTTTTAAGTGAAAAACAAACATTCTATAAGTCCCAAAAGTCAACACAAAATATGAGAAATTCTATTAATTAATTATCTCATTAATTTAAGTTATAAGGCGATACAAGCCATATTAATTAAAATCTAATTACTAAATATTTCCACGCAACACATTCTTATAAGAAACTATTTCATAATCGGTGGAACCCGATATTTAGGGGATTATCCAAAGAAGAAAATCCTCGATGCTTAATCCCTGATGATTCCATATTCTCCCATAATACTAAGTCATTTTCACTATTTAATCTGCACATTACCTTGTATTATGTTCAACTTCACATATAAATTTCACACTGCATATAAAATATTAGTAGTCATGTCACAATAAGCAGACATAATTAATTTTCAAAATAAAATACTGCACAAAAAATACGGGGTTTTACATTCATCCCCCGTTAAATAAGGAATTTCGTCCTTAAAATTCGTATTCCTTATACTCTTATTCAAAAGTATACGAATATCTCATTTGTATCATACTTACCCTACTATAAAGTAATCTACTCATTCTTTTATCTAATACACACTAAGGACTTTCTCATCATAAATCGCATTATGCTTATACTCTAAACCAAACTAGCATAATCGTTGAAGCATAAACTTGTTCCTTAAGACCTCATTCGATCATAACTCGTGGAATATGTCGTGTATACATTGATGGTAATCGGGTAAGGTCAAGAAACACTGAACTCACCCTATTTAATATTACAAAAAGGAACTTCAAATCGGATTGCCAACTCCTTTTTGGAACCCGAACATGAGAAATCCCTATATCGAAGAGATAATCTACAAAAGTTGGTCACTCTGGTAATCCCAAACCATTTTCCACTCGTCTCCAAAAACTCATTTGCCTGCTCTCCCAATATATGCACTATAATGAACACAACCTCCTATGAAGTGTCTTGGACACTTCCTAACATGAAAAACTTGCAAACTCTTAGCTTTAATGAGCTTGGTCAATCTAACTCAAATGAATCCAATTAGCTCTATGTCCTCTTTAGAACCCCTAAATTCTATAAAAATGAATGAGTCTACTCTCCCACTTCTACAATGGCATCACAAACAAAGCAATTCTTCAAATGTCTCTTGTTCTCGACCTTTTCCACTGGCAGGAGCACTCTTTAATACAAGCTACACTAATAACTGTTTCACCACACCAACAATATCGACTTCTCAAATTATTTTACATACAATTGCTTTTGGAATGTAAAGTGAACAAAGAAACATGCGCCTCGGTCAAAATTACCTCTCGTAGCTTGGTACCCCCTGACGCAAATAATCTCCCTTTAAAAATACAATCCCATGTTATTGTTAAATGAATAAAGGGAATTCCTCCCCACTTACTGCTTGCATACCGTCTCCCGATAAAAAATTCAACACTTGAGTCTAAACCACCCATGACATAAATCTGGGTGTAACGGACACCACTGCTACAAAACTTTCACTTAAAAACGATGTGGATGTTGAACAAAACAATGTATAAATTCACATACAGTAGAAATACACTACACATTAATTGCTTAAACACGACTGGAGCATTGGTCAATCCGATTGGTAGACACACATGCTCCATATTGTGTTAGAAAACTACTTTTAGGATATGCTCATCTCAACTCCAAAACTGGTGATAACTTAATCATATTTCAATATTCAAGAAGAAAAAAAATCTCATTCATAGTTAAAATAGGTGATTGATACTCAATAATGAATATTCATTGTGTATCAAGACCTTGCCGAGTTCCAGGTGGTCCAAACAGCAACTTAGCGAACCATCCATGCATTGGAGCTTCCCGAAATAACGTATTCTCCAAATAATCTTTCAGCTCAAAAGTTTTGGTCCCTGGTCCCACGACACTCTACTATTTCCAACTGTGTTAACACAATTACATGCCCTCGTAATGGGCCCAACATTAGTGCCAACTCTGAGTCAATAACTAATCTCTTATATAGGTGATAAATCAGACCCTCTTTGAATAAAACTGGAAGAATTAAGGAATGTTTGTAAAATCTATAAGAAACCAAAATTACATCTAACATCCTCACATCGGTAAAATACCCTTACATGCTATAACTTCCTCCAAGACTAAACGTAACTACAAAAAACAATCCTTACCTAAAAACGATGACATAAAATCCTACTTGTGGTAGTTAATATAATTTTAATAAATATTTATACATACAGGCCCAAAATTAAATGATGACCTCGCATCTAATATTAAAAAAGCGTCTGAAAACCAAGTTGACCAAACATACTTCTACGTGTCTATAATCACGATCAAAAGAAACACCCTTACTCACTAAGATACCCAAGTATAATAGAACATTGTGCTAAAAATATATATATTCTAATAATAAAGCATAAATACCACTAATAAAAGAACAGGGATCCCTTCGGTGTCAACATAATATGCGTGCACATGAGCCATAAACATAATTGTACACATCCCCTAGGGGTACCTCCAATAACAATGGTTGCCATAAGGAATCTACTAAACTAAGTGGCCTCACTTGCCACAAGTGTAAAAATTTCCTGTAAAGGACCATCGAAATGGAGACCATATCATCGGCCCTGTTGACCTTATCTTTACGGTCAGTTATGCTAAAATTGGCCTCTTCGACCCTATACTCCTTATCCATTACTGCATTGGTCATAGGGCTCTTGGATCAAAATTTCATAATCAATATGAATATCTGCTCCTGGAACCTCTTTGGGCATGCTCCCCCTATGTGGTTCCCTCTAGTTGTAAGGTTCTCCCTAGCTCGGGATAATGCTACATCATTTCTAATATTTTGAACCTAGTCTAGATCCAATCTTATTAATCGTAGGAACTCCATCCTTCAAATATGAATAATAATTCTGGTGATGTGGGAGGATAATTCCCATCACTTAAGCACACGTGGTGATGAATGGTTACTGAATAATAACAGTGAATCCTTCATTCAAGGTTTACGCTACTCAAAATATCCTCCCGTGTGATTGTTTATTACACTAATACCCTTTTCTCTTATGTATCAATATCTCCCGTGTAGAAGAGAAAGATAGCTCAACTCCCCCTCATACTGAATACCAAATGGTCGCCTTGACGAGTATTAGGAACTTGTTCTTCATGTTATTACAGATGGTGAGTGGGAACATTCTGTAAGAGCGTAATTTCCTTCATTTTCTCATAGCTTAGTCTTACATAGATTTTGGTGTATCTCGTTAGCACTTTGACTGGAGCCGTCATGAAGACCTAATATTCAACATCTCCAACTTTCAAGGATCTCCACATTATGAAGGTATAACATTTTTAAGAATTTAAATTTATTCATTAAATTTATTTTGGGATGTTTATTTTTTTATTAAAACTGATACAAGATTTTTTCCTTAAAAGATTGACGCATACCTTTTATTTTAAAAAAAATTCAAAGTTTGCTGACCTCATTCAAACAAGATCAGATTCTCGTTCAAATGAGATGTCACGTTCGTTTGAAGCTCAGTTGATCTCTACATCTAACATGCATCTAACGAGAGCGTACTGTTTTGCTTTGTTTAAATGTGATTTGAAGTTGGTTCAAATGAGATAGTGCTTCGTTCGAACGAAATCCCTTTTCGTCAGAACGAACTGTTATTCTCTTTCGAATGAGCCTTCTTTTCATTCGAACGAATGGTGTCGCCTCAAAATTTGTGTTCACCTTATAAATATCAATTTTGTATTTATATTTTCTAAGAATTTTTCCAAAACTGTATCTGCATATACTTTGCAAAAGTTTTCATCCTTTTGAGTTTAAAAAACACTTTAGATTCATAAATCATATCCCGAAAATATATTTTTGTGAATTAGTTTAAAGCCTAGATAATTTGTATCCTTTCATATACAACTCTTATTGAGAGAGTTTCTTTATGGATGAACTTGTGATTCTCGAGAGTATCATTGCTAAAGACAAAGGTTGATCGATGGATTCTGAGCGTGGAAGGTCGCGTGTGGACTGCTCCTCACTTAGTAGTATTCTTTAGAGATTTGCGAAGACTAGCGCATTATACTTGTAGTTAGTATCAAGTAGTCTATAAGTTGACTGTCTTATAATATTTCTAAGGTGATGAAAATAAAAGGTTGTGCTTGCACGGTATTTTTCCTCAAATTTGCCTTTGTTAATTGCATGATTTATTTTATCTTCTGTATCACCAAAATGTATGTCTTAGGGTAAAAAGATAAAGTTCAAATTTGTGTGTATTGGACATTTAATTATATAAATATTCTATTAAGATCTCGATAGCGCACTCTAACAAATTGGTATCAGAGAAGGTTACACAAAAATACTGTGTGATCCTTTTTTCGCAAAAAAAATTCTTTGATATCTATTTTTTCGAGAATTGTTGAACCTTGAGAAGTAGGATTTTAAATGGTAAATTTGAATAATCAAGTGCCCATATTTGATGGTACCAATTATGCTTACTGGAAGGCTAAGATGAGATCTGTCTTTAAAGCCATAGATGAGCAGGTCTGGTTAGTTTGTGAAAGAGGGTGGACTCCTCCCACTATCACTGTTGATAAAGTTGTTGGCCCTAAACTTGTTTCTTCCTAGACTGATGAAGAATTTCAGTGGAGTAATTTTAACTCTCGTGGATTTGGTGTTATTTATGGAACCGTCACCCACAACTAATTCCCTCACATCATGATGTGTACTACGTCTAAGGAAGCATGGGATACCCTCCAGCTCACTCACGAGGGTACCAACGCTGTAAAATTATCAAAGCTTCAAAATTTGACCATCCAATTTGAGACCATCACTATGTTAAGTCTGAGTCATTCCAATTGTTAATTTAAGTTTTAATTTGTGTGAATAAATTTTGAAAACGAGACTTGTGAAAAAGATTTTGAGATCACTCCATACCCACTTTCTTCTTAAGGTCACTATTCTTAACTTATTGGGTATTTTAGACACTCTTAGGTTAAAAGAACTCATAGTATACCTTCAGACTTATGAGTTCGATATGTTCCCTAAAAATATTAAACCTAATGAGGTAGGGACTGCTTTAAAGACTCAAAATAAGAAAAAGAAGAAAGAAAAAGTTTGTGAGTCTGAATCTAAGGAAGATTTTGCTATTGATGACTTGGCCTTATTTGCAAATTTTTTAAAAAAGTTTCTCAAATTTTTTAGAGAAAATTCTTTGAGCAAAAAGATTTTATAGAAAAATAAAATAAGAGTGAGGTCAAGAGTAACGATGAGAAAGAGTAAGATATAAGGTATTATGAGTGCGAGGGAAAAGGGCATAAGGCACATAAGTGTCCCACTAGACTAAAGAGAAAGGGCAAGGAGATTGTAAATAAAGCCAATATTAGCAATAGTGACATCGAGTTAGTTGATTCAGAGGTAGAATCATCACATGAACCGTGAATTGTGTTCATGGCTAGTCACATGATTACTTCTAGTTTATCCCATGCCGATGAGGACATATATAAACATAAAGGCCTCGATGATGTTTCGATTCATTCAATAGATAGTGAGTGTGAGGATGAGAATCTGAGTGAGGGAGAATGGAATATCCAAAAAGCATTTAGTGATCTTTACATCGAGACGTTGAAGACAAAAAATATTAATAAGGACTTGTCTCTTAGGGTGGTAGATTTGGAGAGAAAGGTGAAGGTTTTGAGGATGTGCGTGGCATCGGCGAGTCAACTCGAGAAGGTGAAGGTTTCTTTATGTGAGAAGTTGATCATTTTAGGCAAGGAAAAAACTGATTTGACCAACATCGTGGTTAGTCTTACGGGATATTGATCAGGTCTACTAGAAAAATCACAGGAATAAAAAATATTTGGTAACATTTTGAGCATAACAAAGTAAATAAATTGAATTGAAGAAAATAAAATACAATATAAATAAATTATTGAATCTAAATACAATACCTCTTATGGAAATCACTTATATGAGAATTAAATCTAACTCTATAATATAAAATCTCAACTATACGATATTCAATAGGAAAATAAGTACATACTATATAATCTCTGACTCGAGATAAATTTAAATAAACACATCTACATACACTAAAGTATAACATAAATGCAAGAAGTGAATGAGATACACTTCTGAAACTCTACATCTTAAGAATGATATATAGAATGTTGCTAGATATGCTCTGATTCGTATCGAATATTGCATTTAATTACCCTCGAACTTTTGCATTTTAGCCCCCTCGGGTACTTTAATGCCTATAATTATGCTCGTTAATCAGACAACCTCCGTTTTATATGCTAAATTGTTATTTGAGGTATAATTGAGCTTTTATAGGTGTTAAAGTGCTTAGTATGAAGTTTGGGCACGTTCCGATTAAATTTCGTCGCGATTCTCACGTTCAAGGGCATTTTCGTAATTTTACACTTTGGGATTTTTTTTCGAAGTATTCACGGAAGTTGTAGCCCTCGGGCCAAGCTTCGCGTGGCCGCGAACGGTGCTCGAATCGGAGTCCGAACGAAGGAAACACGGAGCTTTAATCGGAAAGAATTATAAGGATTCATTAACAATTTAAATAATTCCATCCATGTCCCTTTTCTTCTTTAATAACAAATTCATTAATTCCATCTATGTCCCCAAAACGTTTTTTTCAGCAAATGAAGATGGCGATTTGGCCCTAGGCTCGGGTTTTGCTCGGGTTTTGGGTTCGCCCGAAATTCGAGCCTTTCGTCCGAAATTGGAGCTTGATTTGGGACCACACACGCAAATGGTTCTCTTTAGCCATTTTTTGGAGCTTAGATTTTGGCCATTTATGGCTATGCAGAATGTGGAGCTTTGGAGTGGGTTTTGGCATTTTAATGGTGGATGACTTGTTGGTCTAGGTTTTGGCTTCCAAGAATGGTTTTGGGCATATATGGAGTTGGGTTTTATTGGCATTTTTTTGGAAATGGGTCTTGATTTGGTGTTTGTCGCCATTAATGGACACGAAGCTTTTTGGCCATTTTTGGAGATGGGTGTGGCTGTGCGAATTTGGGAGCTGTATTGGAGTTGCAGCGTAGCCGGTCGACCGGCCACGCTCCGGCGGTCGACCGGTAATTTGGATTTTGCCTTTGTGCCGAGACAGTGCAGTTCTCCCCTGTTCCGCGATCGACCGGTGATCTGTTTTTGACCGAAATATCTGTTGCCACTTTTCTATTTTTTTATTTTCCTTTTCCTTTTTCTTTTGTTCCATAATTAGAAGCTTATCCCTTTTTTATTTTTTTTTCCTTTTCTTTTATTTCTTTTTTGTAACTTAGTATAAATACCATATTTGGTGTTTATTTTTAGAGGACACATATAATATCTTTATTTTTTAGTTAGTTTCTAAGTTAGGTTTTGAGAGCTCATTTGGGATTTTTGTGGAGTGTTTCTCCTCTCCTACTACTTTGTGTAATTCCCCCATTAATGTAAGCTTTACTATTCATCTTCTTCCTTAAGCTTTGTTTTCCTTTATTTTTCATGCTTTGTTATTTATTTCAAGCCTAGATAATTTTAGTTGCTAAATTAATTAGTGGTGTGCTTCAATTAATTACTTAATTTATTTGTATCATTTAATATGTGTAGGGGCTAATTTAAATTAGGGTGCGATTAATGGAACTCACGTAGGGTTGATTTGTTGCTCCACTTTGGTGATGGAGATTTACGTATTTATTTCGAGTGCGTTGTCCTAGTTTTTACCCCTAGGAAATTTAACGGTGTATATCATGTATGCGCCGTGTTTACGACCATGCGTGCGTAATTTCCGGGGTATTTGTTGACGCCAAAATCTTATTAGTCTTTTATGCGAATTTAGGGGTGTGACAACTCTTAATTTAATTAATTAACGAAACGAGATGCAATCCTAATAATTCGCAGTCCCATGTAACCATTTATACGCGTTAACTCGATTTGAGGAATATTAGTCGCATCCTATAGTTTTTATTTGTTTTGTTAATTTTAGTTTAAATACACTCATGCCTAGTTTATCTTTTATTTCTTTTTAGTTAGAAAAATATCTTTTACACTTTTATTGAGAAGTAATAAACCATTTAAATTCTAGCAACTCGTCTTTGTGGATTCGATACCCGGACTAGCCGCTATACTCCCTTTTTGAGTGTAGTCATAAGTTTAGGTTTTTGTATTAAGGTGGTGAACAGAAAACAACGATTAGCGTTTTGACAAGAGCTACTTTTCACCCTTGATCAAAATGGCGCCGTTGTCGGGGACTTGTTGTGTTAGAATTTATTTGATTTAATATTTCGTAGTATTTTTTTCTATTTGTATTTTTTGCCTAAGATTTTTGTAGGACTTCTACATTTGAGCGCCAAGAACCGCTTGAATTTTTCGCGCGCGCATCACTTTGTGGATTTCGTCACTTCGAGCCATCTTTGGAGTAAGCATGTCTTATTCCAATCCTTTCGGTAATCATTATGATAATTCTCAAAATTCTCGTAAACCTATGACTTTTGGTCAATACTTAGAGTCCCAAAAAATTGCAAATTCAAAAATCACTTTAGGCGAGTATTAGAAAAGTCAAACTTTGGAGTACGTGTATTTTGATGATGATGATAATGATTTTGGGCCTTTACCTCCTTATAATAGGAATTCTGAAACGAATTGCAATAGTTTTAAACATTCCTATAATAATGAGTTTAACTTTAGTGCCGCTAATGATTTTCAAACTCCTCATTTTCAAGCATCCGTACCTCGGCCAATGACTTTCGGCGAGGGTTTGCTCATGCTTGAAAATGAGAGGTATGAAGAACGTTATCGGGAAGAAAATCATTGTTGGGAGCAAGACTTTGATTTATTATTCGAATCCGACAACGATTTTTCTTCCGAGACTTTTGAAGTCGAGTAATGTTTTGAACCAATTGAGGACTTTGTGCCTAAATTGGAACAAACCATTCGTCACTTGGCCCACCTTTTAATTGATAATGAAAGTGAGGATGAAACGGATGTAGTATCCATTTGCAATGAGATGATTTCTTCTTTGGATTCCAAAGAAGAAAGTTGCATTGAAAATGATCCTATCTCCTTTGAAATTCCAACTTTTAGTGATGATAACTCATCTCTTGGGTTTGAATTTCTTTCCTCCCCATTTTCATTCTCCGTTATCACACCGTCACAAGTACCCGATGAATCGGTACCGAACTTTAAAAGGTTCAACCCTTTCACCGACGAGGAGTACTTGCTCGAGTTGCTTTCCATGAAGGCATCTTGGCCCTCATGTGCGCCACTTCCCATTCCGCTTGCTAAATCTTTAGGAGGAAATTCAGTTTTTTTTGGTCCCCTTGTGTATTTGTCTCCCGTCCTATCCAAATCCCCCATCCTCCCTCCCAAATTTTTAATTGGGGATGGTCCACCTTTTCTACCACCCACATGCCTTCCGTTGTTTGAACGGAATTCCTATTTTCCGGGAGGCATGCATGTATGTGAGGGTACACCGGTTATCTTCCAAAGTCAAATCATTTTTATGGTGGACCCTCAGCTATTTAGACTTCTAGTGTACAGTTAGTGTGACGCCTAAATAGTAGGCTGTATATAGTTAGCTTTCTTTCTTTTTATTTTTTTTCTTTCCTTGTTAATTTAGTTTAGTGTACTTAGTTAACTTTTTATTATTTGTTTTTTCTATGCTCAGTACTAAGTTGTTTTGTAGATTCTTTGGACTTGTTCTTATGGGGATCGCTCCATTTTTGGGTAATATCACTCTTTTCCTCTCTTTGACTTGGTTCTTAATTTACATTGAGGACAATGTCAAGTTTTAAGTTAGGGGGTGTGGGATAGTCTATCCATTTCATTATTTAGTCCATGTGTTGCTCACATGTTAGTTACTTAGTACGCTTTTCTTAGAAAAATTCAAAAATTCAAAAATTTCAAAAAGATTTTCTTTATTTTTTCTCCTTTTTTGGGCGTTTTGCCTTTGTTTCCAATGATAAATTTCAATAATTGCCCGATCCAATTGACAGCCCAATGATGCATGTTCTCGATTTTATAAGTTATTAGACTTTAGTCTTGATTATTCATATTATGAATAACTTCATGAATTAAACTTTAATCCCATGAGCACATGCACTTTTATGGTTCTATTAATTTGGTTTAAGACTTTTATAACTCGGTAATCTTTTGTTGCATTGTATATACTTACACCGAGTGAGATTAGAGACTTATATTCATTTGTGAGTGTATACACTACTCTTTCCTCTTTGAAAACGTTACAGTCGTTGGTAACCTCTTTATTCTTTCATTGATCGTTCATTAATTGAGTTCATAAATGAAATGTAGTACTTGAGCATGATTTTTATATATTGTTTTGTCTCGGGAATTGCGTAAACTTTGTGAAATGATCATAGGCCCTCTTTGTTATATCACCCATATTAGCCTTGACCTCACCTTTTATATGTTCCCTAGTCAACCCACTTGAGCCTAAATATAGAATTTCGTTTCATAACCCCATTCCCATAACCAACTCTAAATTTGAGTTTTATCCCATATATACACTCTCCATACCTTTGTTTGGATTGTTACTTGGGATTGAATGATGTAGTTATGATGTCGGTTGCAATTTAGGCATATGAGAGTTTGATAAGTAAAGAAAAGAAGTAGTGAAAAAAGAGTGAAAAAGAGAAAGTGAAAAGCAAAAGAAAAGAAAAGAGAAAAATGAGAAAAAGAAGAAAATAAAAGAAAGAGAAAGTTGTATAATGTTGTATAGTGTTTAATAATCTTTTATTACTCTCCCCGATGATATATCTAATGCCTTTTTGGAACTTGTTTTCTAATTTTGATATTGTCCACATTTTCTCAGTATCCCGAGTTTTCATCCCGAACACTTTGAATCCACACATACATTCCTTTCATTTCATACCCTAGTCAAACCTACATCATAACCCTATTAAAGTCCTATGTGATCTTAGGGTGAATTTAATTTAAAAGTTGAAATAGTTTTGATAATCTGTGAAAATGCATTTCGCCTTCTTTAATGAGCGGTATCTGTAATTGAGATTACAATTTTTCATTTTATATATAGCGTTGTTCATTCGTGACATGTGTGCGGCCTAGTTTCCATTTACATTTACTCTTTATGCCCGCATGTTCGGTGTGTTACCTCCCTGTTTCGAGTGAATTTTCTTGATGAGCGTAATGCCCGTGAGGATTGAAAATATGCATGCTTTAATGTTAATTATCCGGTTTATTTAAGTTTTTGCCAAATCACACATTGCATATGCTCGCTCCCCTCCCACATTTAAGGTTTCAATTCTATGAGGTGCATTCTATAATGTTAATGATTCGAACTTTTTCGTGAATTCATTCACTTTGCTAATAATGCATAATAAATCTTTTTCGCTTTTGTTGGGCTTGTCGCATGTTGGTTCTGGCATATTTGAGGAAACCTTATGATGTTTGTGGGTATCATCCCTGAAAACCCTCACGAGACGACACTCGTCCACTAGGGTAACCTAGGGGTTTAACGGCTTATTGCATATGCTAAATGCAATCGTGTTCCCTACGAAAGTGGCATTTATATTTTGATGCATATATACAAGTTGTGATTTTCTTATAGTTCTTCTTGCGTTGAATTTCATTACTAGGGACTAGCAATGTGCAAGTTAGGGGGTGTGATTCGTATCGAATATTGCATTTAATTACCCTCGAACTTATGCATTTTAGCCCCCTCGGGTACTTTAATGCCTATAATTATGCTCGTTAATCAGACAACCTCCGTTTTATATGCTAAAATGTTATTTGAGGTATAATTGAGCTTTTATAGGTGTTAAAGTGCTTAGTATGAAGTTTGGGCACGTTCCGATTAAATTTAGTCGCGATTCGCACGTTCAAGGGCATTTTCGTAATTTTACACTTTGGGATTTTTTCCCGAAGTATTCACGGAAGTTGTAGCCCTCGGGCCAAGCTTCGCGTGGCCGTGAACGGTGCTTGAATCGGAGTCCGAACGAAGGAAACACGGAGCTTTAATCGGAAAGAATTATAAGGATTCATTAACAATTTAAATAATTTCATCCATGTCCCTTTTCTTCTTTAATAACAAATTCATTAATTCCATCTATGTCCCCAAAACGTTTTTTTCAGTAAATGAAGATGGCGATTTAGCCCTAGGCCCGGGTTTTGCTCGGGTTTTGGGTTCGCCCGAAATTCGAGCCTTTCGTCCGAAATTGGAGCTTGATTTGGGACCACACACGCAAATGGTTCTCTTTGGCCATTTTTTGGAGCTTGGATTTTGGCCATTTATGGCTATGGAGAAAGTGGAGCTTTGAAGTGGGTTTTGGCATTTTAATGGTGGATGACTTGTTGGTCTAGGTTTTGGCTTCCAAGAATGGTTTTGGGCATATATGGAGTTGGGTTTTATTGGCATTTTTTTGGAAATGGGTCTTGATTTGGTGTTTGTCACCATTAATGAACACGAAGCTTTTTGGCCATTTTTGGAGATGGGTGTGGCTGTGCGAATTTGGGAGCTGTATTGGAGTTGCAGCGCAGCCGGTCGACCGGCCACGCTTCGGCGGTCGACCGGTAATTTGGATTTTGCCTTTGTGCCGAGACAGTGCAGTTCTCCCCTGTTCCGCGTCGACCAGTGATCTGTTTTTGACCGAAATATCTGTTGTCACTTTTCTATTTTTTTATTTTCTTTTTCCTTTTTCTTTTGTTCCATAATTAGAAGCTTATCCCTTTTTTATTTATTTTTCCTTTTCTTTTATTTCTTTTTTGTAACTTAGTATAAATACCATATTTGGTGTTTATTTTTAGAGGACACATATAATATCTTTATTTTTTAGTTAGTTTCTAGGTTAGGTTTTGAGAGCTCATTTGGGGATTTTTGTGGAGTGTTTCTCCTCTCCTACTACTTTGTGTAATTCCCCCATTAATGTAAGCTTTACTATTCATCTTCTTCCTTAAGATTTGTTTTCCTTTATTTTTCGTGCTTTGTTATTTATTTCAAGCCTAGATAATTTTAGTTGCTAAATTAATTAGTGGTGTGCTTTAATTAATTAGTTAATTTATTTATGTCATTTAATATGTGTAGGGGCTAATTTAAATTAGGGTGCGATTAATGGAACTCACGTAGGGTTGATTTGTTGCTCCACTTTGGTGATGGAGATTTACGTATTTATTTCGAGTGCGTTGTCCTAGTTTTTACGCCTAGGAAATTTAACGGTGTATATCATGTATGCGCCGTGTTTACGACCTTGCGTGCGTAATTTTCGGGGTATTTGTTGACGCCAAAATCTTATTAGTCTTTTATGCGAATTTAGGGGTGTGACAACTCTTAATTTAATTAATTGACGAAACGAGATACAATCCTAATAATTCGCAGTCCCATGTAACCATTTATACGCGTTAACTCGATTTGAGGAATATTAGTCGCATCCTATAGTTTTTATTCGTTTTGTTAATTTTAGTTTAAATACACTCATGCCTAGTTTATCTTTTATTTCTTTTTAGTTAGAAATATATCTTTTACACCTTTATTGAGAAGTAATAAACCATTTAAATTCTAGCGACTCGTCTTTGTGGATTCGATACCCGGACTAGCCGCTATACTCCCTTTTTGAGTGTAGTTATAAGTTTAGGTTTTTGTATTAAGGCGGTGAACAGAAAACAACGATTAGCGTTTTGACAAGCGCTACTTTTCACCCTTGATCATGCTCCTCCAATGAACAACCTAAGCATACAGCAACAACAACGGCCTAAAACCTGTGAAAAACATATTCAACAACAATGTTAATAGCAAGTCTACATTGAGTAAGAATATAACTAATTTTGAGACATAATAATAATAACGCATCTTTCTCCCATATTAAATAGATTTTACGTTACCCAATTTAAACAACCTATAAAACATGTAGTTCTGCTCCCAAATCTGTAAATGACCCAATGTGATATAATTTCATCATTAATATCTTTTCTGTAACATTTTTAAGTTTCATTCACAACTTGAGGTGATCGTACTCAACGTTAGATTCAGGAATGAATAGTAATTCTCTTAGTAACATTGTTCTCTTATTTTAATCGTCTCAAGTTATCTTTCAGAATATATCCATCTCTAATATAATAATTTATAATTTTCTCCTGCACATTTTAGTATGTACATCTCTAGTAAATTAATACCATAATATTCCCAAGTATTAAGCAAATGATTATACATCACTTAGTATAAGTCATACAACTAGTACAACCATCTCAAGTAACACAACAAAGATTCATATAATCCAGAACATTTGTGTCTATACTCAACTCACATCAAATCACAGGGCTGCACTCAAGACCATAAATAAAAGTCCGAAGGCATATCTTTATTACCATCGGGTATTACTCATGCATATTAGTTATAGTTATAGGTTTTCTTGAACCTATGATCCCAAAGCCTCAATAAGGGATAATCACTATGTATTCCCATCATATCGCAAAGCCTCCATACACAAGGCTGTACGATAGAACTTCCCCATATTTTTCTCACTCGTGGACATTGGTACATCAGCTGTAGGATCAGGTTAAAAGGACTAAGGTAAATCCCATCTCATCACCAAGGTATCAACACTGTCAACATCGTATGCGCTCATCAAAATCCATCCTAGTACGTCCCCTATTAACACACACGCCACCCTCATATGATTTCACATGTACAACCCTACACAACCGGGGGAGGAAAACAAGTACAAACCCTACTCAACTGGGTTACATATAAGCTTCTTGTAATTATCAATTAATACACACATTAACTGTGATTGATAATATACAAAATGGCCAGAACTCCCAAGGCTATCAAGATCTAGGTATCGTCTAAATTAATAATAATAAGGATCACTCTGAATAAGCACTACCCTATCGGTAGGCTATACATGTGTTCTAGACTATCACAATCTCTACCCACTCTCTAAGCATCTCGGTATCCTCAGTATCACATTTCTAGACCAAAAATCCAAGCTCCCTAAAGTAGGTATCATGTCTAAATATACTTCCCACAGCATTTAAAATCACCCACTACCCTACTCGTTGGGCCATAATCACATTCTCATCTTTTTCAAGGTTTATTTTAGCTTTTATAGGGGTTCGGGATGCAAGATGTGAGATTTGGATGTGTTTCGTGAAAGTTTTGACATACGCATAATCTTCAAGGGAAATTGGGTTATTTATACTCCATTATTTGGATGGTATCATTCTACCAATATAAAGATAAATTAAGTTATCTTCATATGGTTTTCTAACTTGAATCAATTCGATTCCTAACAAAGAAGTTATCGTTGTTTCAGTTTTTTAATAGCCAAATCAATTCACCCCTATAATTTCTAACTTCGCACCGACATGCTAATGGTGGCCAAAGCTCATCATAAATCGACCTTGAATACTCTAAATAACAACAATAACCCATCTCCTTCATATATAATCATCATAAGACTACTAATGGCACAATTCTACAAGGTTTAGATGATTATAACTCAATTTAATGATCAAATATAACAATTAATTAATAAAGTTTTATGTTCTTTGAAGGAATGGGTTAATTAGCCAACGATCTCTCGTCAATTAAGCCAATAACATTAGATCTTTGATAGGTACTAACTATTAAAATACAAATTTATTATTTCTAAGTTCATTTAATACATATTCATGGATTAATTTAAGGATTTCTCATAAAAATGACACTAGTTGAATAACATAAGATCAAGTCTTAATTATGTAGTTAATTTACTTATAAATTAAGAAATGATTTGATTAATATCATATTCAACGTATTAAACTCAGATTCCAATAAACTACTATAATTATAACACAAACTTAATTAAATACCTAATCAAAGTAAACTTGCCAATGGATTGATTGAGGAATCAATCCCCAAATCTTTCAAATTTCTTAAACCCTTGCATGCCTCCTCTCTTTTTCTCTCTCGGGTTTTCTTTCAAGCCTAAAATGTATTTTAGGTTTAGTCTAATGATCTCTTAAGTTGGTTTCAGAAAAAATTAACCTTAGGCCTCATATGTTAACCCACTGAGCCCAAATAACACTCCAAGTGACCCAAAATCCTACCTAGGCCATATACAAACTAATTAGACTTCGAATCCACTATTTAATGTCAAAATGGACATTCTATGCATCCCAAAAGTCAACATAAAATTTGACAAATTCTATTAACTTAATTATCTCATTAACTTATGTTATAAGCTTGTACGAGTCAAATTAATTAAAATTTGATTATTAATGAATTTCACAAGACTCGACATTATAAGGAACTACTTCATAATCCATGGAACCCAAAATCGAAGGGAAAATCCAAACAATGAAAACCTTGACGAATAATCCATGACGATTCCACAGTCACCCATAATACTATATTACTTTTAATATTTAATTAGTGCATTAGCGTGTATTATGTTCAACCTCACATATGAATTTCACACCGCATATAAAATATTAATAGTGACATTGATGTGCGCTTCAGTTCAATGGCTCAACTTATTTAATTAAACCCTAATTTTATAATCAGTTTTAATTAGGCCTAGAACATGCAACTAAGTGATTGAAGGTGAGAAATCTATCTAGCATGCAATCCAACAATCACAAAAATAATTTCAGGATAAATTCCCAAAATGGGTAAAACCGTTTTATTTCACTATTGTATGTAAACATCAACTTACATGTACATAAAGAAATACATACATCTTGACAGACGAATATCCCGCAGGTCTCGGTTCATTGTCTTCAGCAAGCGCTACCACGAGAACTCCAAGAACTGCAATAGAGACAGCTTCTCCACAAGTATCACTTCAAGATTAAATAATATGATTATAAGGGTTCTCAATGTTTCACATATATGATAAGGGAGGTTTGAGTGAATCAAAAGTGTTTTAGGCCTTAAAAAGTGAAGACTTAAATTGCAGCAGTTCTGTAGAAGGTGGAGTTAAAAAGCCTTACGAAATACCTAATGAGAGCAGATATTTATACGCAATTTTTTTTTAAAGGCGATGGCAAGTCGTTTGAACGACAACAGCAAGTCATTAGAATGACTTGGACATGTCATTAGATGATGCTTTGAATGTCCTAAGAAACGATCGGATAAAAATAAATACAGTACAGGTTCGCTTGATCCATATAAGAACAGGGGCTTCGAGTGACCCTTCGAACGACACGTGCATGTCGTTAGAACGATTGTTCGCGAAAAATATTGTATTTTAAATGCCAGCCTTGTTTTTTATAAAATAAATTAGTTGTTAAATCGAAATAAAAATCTCTAAAATATAAATGTGAATATTTAGAACTCCAAATAAAATAAAATCATTAACGTTGTGGAGTAGTGAAGATCGGTTGAAGTTTAACTGGATGCACGTTGAAGATGATGGGTGCATGATGATGAGCACATTACCAATGATTCAGATAGTGGACATCATGGATGATCGTGTGTAGACGTGCCAATGTAATGGGATATGCCATATCATAGGTGATCTAGAACAACTAAGATAAGTCCTAGATTCTAGTGAACAATGACAAGATTATTTCCTTACAAATCTCCCCCCATGGATATGCCAATACATACATAAAAATATCCGAATTATGCAAACCAAATAAAATACTAAGACATACAAGCTAATATCCCCCCCAAACCCTCAAATGGAAATATCATAATGCATGTCATGAAATCTTGAAAACTTCAAATCTCTAACGTTTCTTTGTCATCATTAGGTTGTGCCAAATATATGACCTTCAAATTGTACCTACACACATGAGACAAGAGATAAATACCCTTGACGCTCAAAAGTTTAAAATAAAATGATAATTATAAATGACAATAATAATTAGGCACAAGAAAATCATCAAACTTTCCCACTCCCCCATAATTCATTCTCCTCCTTTTAATGATGTCCCAAATAGATATGGAAAGAAAACATAAATATTAAATACGAAGTTTGTCACAGCAAATGATAGAAAGAACTTTTCGGTGTATTTGTCGTTGTTGTACAAGCTCCTTCTAATAAAAACCTTAAAATACCTACAAAGTAATATCAACTCAAGTGTAGAGATAAGTAAGGGTATCAATCCACTTCTAAGGGGGTAAGCTATAGACAAATTCAAATATAGTTCAATTTTTTTTTCTTTTTGTGCTTCATCACGTATTCTAATTTTTTTAGCTTTTTCAATATTAAAACAATAGGGTGAGGTGAGGTTTTAAACTAAACTAAACTAAGATGAAAATAACTAACTAGAAAGTGACTTAAATGAAAATAAAGTCTAACACTAAAATAAGAGATAAAGTGAGGTAAATAATTGTGAGAACAATCAAGGAATGGGATTACACCACAAATTTTAGCTATTCTAAATAATTAATTTAATTAATTGAATTCTCCCAAATTAATATCAAAATTACAAATCAACTCTCGTTGCAAATGTAATTTTAGTAGTAACCTTTTAGAAAATTAAGTTTAACACCCCACGACTCTAGAAAATAGATCTACACTCCTTTTAATTAATCACCCACTAGGATCGATCGATTAAAATTCATGTAAATCTTAGAAAATAATTTTAGAGTTGAAATTCAAGTTATAATACCCCACTTAAGAAACCCCTATCTCTTGTTCGAATCTAAAATGGGTGTTATAACTAGAATTTCGATTTTCTCTCGAAAATCATTTGCCCTCTCTCGAGGCGTAAATCTAAGGGTAAGGGATCAAAATTAGCTTTCAAAGGAAAAATTCAAGTAATCAAACTAATTAAACTAAAATAACATCAAATAAGGGTTCACCCCCACCCCTTGAAAAAGAATTTAGCCTAACATGGTATCAAACATAATAAACAAATATTCAATAGGCATTTAATATAATAAGAGAGTAGAGAAAGAGAACAAATCTTCAACAAGTCCCCTTGAAATTGGCAATTTGAACTCTATTCTTGAAATTGAAGCATGCAACCCTCCAAATGAGTGATCAACAAAGATATAAATGAAAATCTTACTCAACTTGAATCTCACACAATTATTTCACTCAATTTAAATATAAAAAAAAAAAAATAAAATAAATTTCTAAACTAAAACATAAAAATATTATTTCTAACTTTCTCTCTAAGCTAACTCTAGGGTTTCTCTCCTCTTTATTCCATCCTCCTCGAAAATGGTCTTCAACTCTCTTTAAATAGTAGGTGCCATGGAGCTAGGGGTATTTTTGGGAATGGGTTGAGTGTGCATGGAAATGGTGAGGTGTGAGGATAAGTGGTAGAAGGAATAAAAATCTAATTTGTTAAAAGGATATTTTGGAAAAAATGGGATAAGTAGGTAGTTGGGGCTATTTGGGTAAAAATAGGGTTAAGTGGGGTTTTGTCACATGTGGCAATTGGTCTTTTGGCATTTGGTTTGTTTGTTAGCAGGTGGTAAAATCGTGGATGGGAAGAAAAATGGGTTAAAGCTTGAAAATGGGTATGGAAATGAGTTGGAGAATGAAATCGGGGCTTGATGGTTTCGCGGGTTGGGTTTGAAGGCTCCGAAGTGGGAGGTCGGGCCGGCCTGGGCAAGCGGTATCGTCGGCGACCGGTGGGTCAACGCCGGCAGGTGGCTTGGTGGTCGGTGGTTGCCGCCGGGTTCTGCGCCGGAGTTGGCAACGGGTTCGGAGGTCGTGTGAGGGTTCAAGTGGTGTCGCCGGCGAGTTTGGGGTAGGGATGAGATGGTATGGTGATGGAGTTTTGTTTGTTTATGGGGATTTAGGAGAGATAGAGATGGGGTTTAATTGGTAATGGAGTTTGGTGGGTTTAGAGGAGAGAGAGGGTGAAAGGTTGAAGATGATAAGGGGATTGAGTGGGTGAGGGTGTAGGGGAGTTAGGTGGGGGTGAGGATTGGTTTGTGTATATGTGTTGTGTATAGAAGTAGGGTGTGTGTGTGTGTGTGTGTGTCAATTTGAACCTTATTAAAATAATGAAAATAACAAAAATCCTACAAAATAAAAATTAGTAAAAACTAAAATTAAAACTTTTAATCTATAAAGTAAAATAAAAGAAAGAAAAGAAATAAAAGTAAAAACCTAATAAAAATTAAATACCAAAGATCTAAAAAGTAATATATAATTAAACTAAAAATAAACTCTTAAAAAGAAAATGTAAAATCTAATAAAACTAATAAATAAATATAATCCTAAAAATTTCAATCCTAATAAAATAAGATAAAAAAAATAAAAACTAAGACTAAAAACTTAATAAAATCAAAATAAAATAAAAATATATTTATAAAAATAAAATAGAAAAATAGAAAATAAAACCTTAAAATTCTAAATTAATCTAAAATAATCCTAAAATTAAAATGACTCAAACTAAAAATCTAAAAAATAATAAAAGGGAAAAACCAAACACACACATGGTTTGGGGAAGGCTAAGGCTAGGATGGGCTAGGTTAGGGTCAGGGGATTGGGTATTTAACTCCATAAAATGCACAATTGACTTGAAATATAGCTTTTGATACTGCAACGTGCATTCGGCCTACAAAATAGACATTTAAGCATATAAGACCCATATTGCCGAGAATTAGCAACTAAAGTACATCTATTCGGGGTATAAAATATACAGTTTTGGTTGCTTAACAGCAAAAACTTTTCTTTTTAAATTTTTCAAAATTTTTCTCACAAAAAAAAATATACAACAAAAAATCACACCATGAATTTGCACTAAGATAACTAAGTCGTGATAGCACAAGTGTACGGGTGTGAACAAATTCGATAGTAAAATCAACTCAAACATTCGTAATCATATGTGGACGATGAATTTTGGATACTCCTAACGAATAAACTCAAAATCGTCCTTAGTTGTCGAAATGTGAATTTATATGAAATTGACTCAATCTAATCGACACATCAAAGTCTAAAATGATTTCCACACCAATAACGTCTAAAACTATGTAATGCTTTTTTTAGACTTTTCCACGACGTGCAAACCTATTGACTTCTGACCAAACACCCTCATAAATAATAATTCTTATTATTTTTCTATTGAGGAGCTAGATTCTCTTTTTAAGAGATTTCCTATTGGCCCCATTTTTGGCGTATGTTTTTTTTATTGCCTTAATTTTTTCTTGGGCTCTTTTCAAGCAGTGGCTTTCACCACGAGTTCCCATGCCTCTCGCAGCCCTTTCACATATTCATTCATCATTTTTAAATATTAATTAAACTCTAACGATCAACGGTACTTACATGCACTACATTCATTGACTCGTTTTATCACATTTGGTTCGTTTTAAAAATAGGATTGAGATAGAAACACTTTGACCAACATGTGACAGACAAGTACAAAAATAAACAAATTCGTGCATGTGTGGATTAAAGGAGACAGTGATTCAAACAACTAGAAGTAATCATTAATTACATCTCCATGACTCAAAACATTACAAAGTACATGGATGAAATGAAGTTATGTCTCAAAGCACTACCAAATAGTCACATGGATAATGGAATGATGTGGTGACTTGGCTATCCTAAATGTCCATTCATAAAAGGTGTAAACAAACTATAAAAATATTTTTCTCTTTTTCTAATTTTTTTATAAAAATAAAATCTTTTTTTCTTTTCCATTTTTCTTAAAGACGAAAATATTTTTGTATTTTTCTCTTTTCTTAAAAGCAAAAAAAAAATTGTATTTTTTCAATTTAAAAAAAATGAAAATCTTTTTGGATTTTTCTAAAATATGAAAAAGAAAAAAATAATACAAGAATAATATAAATGATACAATCTAGCAATAGGAACTAAGAATATGCACGTGAAAATCCATCCTATACTAAACAAAGTAACCAACCCTCAGTCAACTGTGCAGATTCCTAAAAACTTCCTAAGACTCTCGAATCTAAGGGCATCTAAAGGTTTCATGAAGATGTCAGCTAACTGGTGGTTGGTGGTCACAAAGCTCAAGGATACGACCTTCTCCTCTAGTCCTCGAGGAATACGATAGAGAGAAAGAGAAAGATAAGTAACCAAAAGTGTACCACTTTCGCGGGCACTTGCGATTACACTTAGCATGTGCAACAAACCTTTAAACCTAGAGGTTGCCCTACAGGACGAGTTGTGTCTCGTGAGGGTTTGCAGGGAATATACCCACCAAATTCTTATTTGCAAAATAATTTATTGAAAGGCAATCAATCTCTTATTAGATATAGAATAATCGCACAATCCATCATGAGTTAAATGATTTCATAAATACAAGCTAGAATGTGTAAAAATTTTAGCTAAGTAAATCTCAAGGCACATTCTTCCTAGAACTTAACGTGTGTAGTGTGAATCAGTCAAAACGGGTCGAGTATCATAAGAGTAATTCCTAGATTGCCTTTTCGGAATCAACAATTCAACTTCAAATCTCACGAATATCTCTCTCTCAAATGAACTCTCGAGATTAGGATAAGTGTATCGCTCTTGTGTGTGAGGAGGTGAGTAAATGTAAGCAAGTTCAAACGTCTCACACACACATAAGAAAGAACGAACAATCTAGAAAGAAAAATGATCTCATGAAAGAATGTTAATCACTATAGCGAGAACGTCGAGTTATTCACCACGTTGACTTTCATTTGCCCGAACACCTAGGGGAACATGTATGATTGTGGGTGAGAGGAAAATGACATGGGAAGGATATGATGATATGAGGTAGGATGGTGATATGATGGATGGATGGTGTATGATGGATGTGTGAAATGATGAATGTAAAATGGATGGAAATGCGATGTGAGAGAGTGTATAGCACTTTTAGGCACAAATGTCTTTATTACTAACTACAAACTCTCTTTCTTTTCTTTTCTTTTTTTTTTTATTTTTGTTTTCTTTTTCTCTATTTTTTCTAAAAAGAAATTTCACTTTTCAAACCAACAATGAAGACATTTACATTTGGAATCAACACTCTTTTATTTGAAAATGAAAGATGATATAGATATGATAGGTGATGGTGTGGGGAATATATGATGTGGGGAATTTGGAAAAGAATGGGAATGTAATGGGGATATGATATGGGGAAAAGTGGTAGGTGTATGGATGAAAATCTAGTATTCAGGACAAATTTCAAGACACGCATTTTTTACAACTCGAAAATGATGTCGTTCTCAGTGATCAAGCCAAAAATGAAGAATAACGAGATCATACAACTATTAAAGTGCGGACCCAAACGAAGTTGAATCAACTTGTGACTCAGAGATTGCGTAAAACTCTCAAAAAGGTGAAAGTCACGAATCTCACGGGCTAAAGTCTCCACTAGTGATCCTTACGGTTCTGTTTAGAATTGTAGTACTCCTCATCTCTAAACAGTAGTGACATGATAAGTGCGCAAATTTTGTTGAGTCTAGAAATTCAAGGTGCAAAATGCCTTGTTATGTATTACATAAGCTATTTAGAAAAAATATTTTGTAGCTTGATTCCTAGACTTTTGAAAGATGGATGATAGAAAATTCAAGCCACTTAATGAGATGAAAGAAACTGCACGAAATTTTAAAAATCAGGTTTAAAAATCGAAATTTTTCAAAAGAGGTACGATTTTGATAAAATTCCCCACCCCCAAACAAGAAGGAACATCGTCCTTGATGTTAGGTAAAGTGATTTTTTAAAATTGAGAGCATAAGGTAGGAAACATATTACCAGAAAGAACCGCTAATGACGTGGACAAATGTAGCCAAGATAAACTTGAATAAGTGATAAGAAAAAAAGGTGTACAAGTCTATAACATGGAAAGCATAGGGTGATGTGAAACACCAACTCCAAACAGGATGGGACTAGTACAAGAAACGTGGGTTGCCTCCCGGTAGCGCTAAGTTTAATGTCTTCAGACAGACCGATGGGATCTCACCCTAAAGATAAGACATATGAAAGTGATGGGTGGCAGAAAAATTGGGGTGATGAGAATCACCCCCAAACAAGACTGAAGCATCGTCCTTGTTGGATCAGGGCTAATAATGGTCAATGCACATGTATGGCGAAGTGCATCACACGATGCAAAGCATCGGTGGACCATGGGCGGGTGGGAAAAAGGGCTAAGGTGAGGGTGGAAAGGTATCGGTCACGGGCCTTGTTGAGCTTAAAGGTGAGGGAAACTAGGGCCCTATAAGAATGGTGTTGAAGTTGGATGGGAAGGCAAAAGGGTTTGGTAAGTGGAATGGGATGGGGCTCATAAAAATTACACGACCGTTCTATGAATGGGCGATGATAATGGTCGCGCCGTGACACCCCAGGGAGTTGTCTCGGTAAGAAATAAACACCATAAGAGAGTGGTGGGCATGCGGTAACAAGCTCGATAACACGAAAGTGGAGAGTAGCACCCGAAATACTCTTATGGAAGGTAGAGGATGGTTGGAGGTTAGGATCTAAAAATTTAGATGGAAACTTGAAATATGTAAAATCAAAATCCAAACCAGGTGGTGGGGTGGAAAGGACAATGGGTGGGTTGGGTGGGACAAATGGTGGAGGAAGATGATCAAACTCAAGAGTGGGAGACACACACTCATTGGGAGGAGTAAATTAATACTCACAAGGGAGTGTGGTTTCTAAAGATGGAGTGGTCAACTTCTCCATAAGAGTAGTATCAAGGAATGTGGTGGGTGGGACAAATGGTGGATAGGGTGGGATAAATAGTGTATCGGGTGGGATAAATGGGGGAGGAAGATGATCCAACTCAAGAGTGGGAGACACACACTCCTCATGAGGCACGGAGTGATCCTCAAGGGAACTCGCAGGAGGAAATGTGAAAATAAATGAGTGAGTGATCAACTTATCCACCATTATGTCGCCATCTGAGGTGGGGAAAGGGTATAACGAGACATTAAGATCCAAGATAGATGAATCAACATCAATATTCGGCTCTAGGGGTGCCAAATATGACGGAGTACGATCCATATCAAGAGAGGTGGGAACCATCTCTAACGCTATCTCGGTACAATGGTGAGCACTCATAGCTGGAGCTAACCTAGAATAAATTGGTTCCTCGAGAACACAAGCAGTGGGCTCAATAGGTGTAGACTCGGGCATTTTTTTGGATTTATTGGGAAAGGTAATAGGAACCTCAAAATGGGGTTCATGATGGGATATGATCAGTCTCACTATCGAAAGTTAAGTCAACACAATTGTCGACTTGGGACCCGGACCATGGAATGGTCTCAACTTCAAGATTATTGGGGTGGCAGGGTTGGTCACACTTAAAATCTGTGTCATAAGAGGACACATCATCGTCACACTCGGTGGTAACGATGGGTGTGGCCATGGGAATATCCGACTCTCGCTCACACTCCAATTCATTTAAACATTGTTCAAGCCTTTGGAGAGCTTCATTTTGAATTTGAGTGGCTTTCTCTTGCTCAAGTATGAACTTTTGCAAGAGGCTTTCGAGAGCGGAGGTGGAGTGACGGGTGGTGGCGGTGGTGGAGGTGAACACAACTCGCTATGATCATGACTATATGGAGAATACTCAAATGAAATGCGTGGAGTGGGGCCAAGTTCATCATACACGAAAGGATCGTGTAACAACCCGAGGTTTTGGAGATAATGATTTATTTATTTTGGGAGAAATAAATAATATTTTATTGAAGAAATAATAAAATTGGCAATCAAGCTCAAATTCGGAGTCATTAAAAAGTGTGTCGAATGGAAATTCTGAGGGTACCATTGTTTCCGGAAGGGTCAAGAAAGTCGAAATGACTGTACTTGGGGTCTATTTAGGTTCCGAAATAATTTAGGAGCGTTTGACTCGAATTAAGGTTACCGGGTCATTTATAGTGTGTATTATCATTTAAAGATGTGTATCTTGTGGGATAAGCCTTAAAAGCCACGTGAGAAGTCAATCTCACTTAAGAGAAAGAGTAAAACCCTAGAAAGAAAGAGAGAAGAAGAAAGAAGAAGAGAAAGAAGGAGAAAAGGGAGCGAAAGCGGAGATTTCCGGTTACCACGCGATCTCAAGGCGGATTCACACCCTACGAACCCGAGGCAAGTGATTAAACTTGCTAAATAATTATTGTGTACCAATTATTGCATGATTTGTGGATTGAATTTTGGGTTTTAGGTTTAAATTGTTAAAAACCTAACTTTTGGGAAAAAACTTAGATTTGTAGTGTATAAAATGGATTTAAGGTGAGAAATTAGTTTATAAGTATTCTAGAATGAATATTAATGTTATGAATATGGTTGGGTTGAAGATTTGGGGTTGAATGGAAGTATATTGGGGTTTTTGAGAAGTTGGAGTTGGGTGAAAATGGAGTTTGGCCGTGGTACCTGTTAGGTCCGGTCGACCGCGTATAGAGGGTCGGTCGACCGCGCCTCCAGATTTGGGCATACTCTCTTCGATTATAGGCAAAATTAAGACTAGCGGTCGACCGCGGTTTGGTCACCAGTCGACCGGTCCCCTGTTTTGGGTTCAAGTTTGAGAATTTAAGTTATTCCCCTATTCTTTGGGTTAGTATGTATGGACTTTCATAATCAGAGTATCATAAAGGATTAAGTGATTATATAAGGGGATTATAGACTTTAGAATCATAAGTGATTGATTTTGAGAAGTGGGAATCTAAAAGAGTATATCAATTTGGAGAAAAAATCCTCTAAGTATCGAAGTTAGTATTTGAGGAATACCGATTGGTGATTGTGGTATTTTACTAAGTGGGGAAGCCCACTTTTATTTGGGATTTTATTTGGTGATAATAACAATTTCACGATCTGAGAATGAGAATAACTTAAAGATACCGGATCTTAGGATCCAATCCCAAATGGGATAACTTTAAAGGTTCATAAAATGAATTGAACCATATTATGGATGGAGAACCGTGTATGCGAATTGAGGTTTATTAGGATTAAGAATATCCTTAACTTGAATTAAATTTTGAGACAATTCATTATTAGAAGCGTCATGTGAGCTTCAAGTGAGTATTAGTATTTCATATACTAAGTGGGGTTATTTTGCGAGAATTGACGGTTAGTGTATCAAAAGAGAGTGATATACTAAATAATTATATTAATCTATTTCGCCTAAGGGCGTATAATGAATATGGAAATGATGTGCAGGTATACCTTATATAATGGCATATCTTTATTATGTGGGATGTATGTAGACCTTATATGATGGTGTATATACATGTTAAGCATACCCCCTCCTTGCTATCATTGGGAAGTTTCGTGCGTAGTGGGTGAGCATTCTGACTAGAAAAGCAGATGTGGATATTCCCCAGGTCATAGTCGTCCATTGTGGTCAGCAAATGACATATATATATATATACATTATTTATTTTGGGGGTGAGAGGTCGTGGGTATGTGTCTCTCTCACTTGCCGGTTAGGAGCTATGACAGCTTCCCAGGACGTTGTGTGCGTGAGTAGATCATGAGGTGGGTGTCGTTGAACCCCACCAGGTGGCCCCAGTTTGCTACGTATATGGGCTGCTGGAAGATGATAGCATGTGAGCCTGCGTCCTTTGAGTTATAGCTCAGTTGGATGGTTATTATTGCTTGTGTTTGTACTTGGGTATCAAGGGCATAATGGACCTCAATGACCTACATTGCCAGGATTGGTGTATCGGGGGGTTCCTTGTTTGGATTTCGCCTCGGCGAGACGTCCCACGCACGAACCACTGTAATGTTGGAACTTGGGGATAAGTTTAGTACTTAATGCTCATATATATATATATATATATATATATATATATATATATATATATATATATATATATATATATATATATATATATATATATGTATCACCTATCCCGACAATTGACAGTGCCAGGAGTAGTGTAACGGGGGGGTTCCTTATTTGGATTTCGCTTCGGCGAGATGTCGCACGCATGAAACGCCGTGTACTGTTGAGAATTGGGAATATTAATTAATTAAAATCAGATAATAATCATTTGGGTTACATGCATCTTGCCTTGAGGACATAATGAGCCCCAAGGATCGATACGGCCAGGAGTAGTGTAACGGGGGGGGGGGGGGGGTTCCTTGTTTAGATTTCGCTTCGGAGAGACGCCCCACGCATGAAACGCAGTACCGTGTTGAGAATCGGGAGGAGTTTAGTCCTTAACTCTTGATGCTAGTAACTCTTATATAATAATTATATATATGGTTTCATGCCTTATATGGGCATCACTAGAATATAAAATTCTAGTAAATGAGATTGTTGATGTATTGTGATGATGTGGGCATGATTGAATCATGTAGCTTTATATGTTCAACAAATGAACATTATAAAGATAACTATACTATTACCTTAAAGTTAATGCATATGACTTATAAATTATGGAAACAAATGTATTGGGAGATAGGTTAGATGATTTTGCTTAAATACTCCTTTTGGGTTTAAGTAGGACCCTCTTACCTATTTAGAATCGGACATCCATTTGGAGATCACGTGCATACGTTTAGTTCGCGCTTTAGATGAGAGGTGAGTTTAATTATTATGGAGAGTTCGATTTCAACTAAATCATGTTATAATGCATTTATAATTATTATGCATTTTAATACACTTGTTATAAAACGTTTTTCAAACTCGGGCTCTGGCCCGTTTATATTTTCCTCCTCCTTGTATATATTGTATTACTTCAGGTGTTCCTCCGCAAGGACGCCTTTGATGTTATCCATCCAGGGTATTTGTGGAGCTGTAGCAGTAACAGACTGTTGCGGCACTTTGCTTTAGTCGATTCCTATCTTTGTACATCTAGATTAGGATTCAGTTTGTATATTGAGTTAGTATTCAAGTGTTGTAGATTAACACTTCCATGTTTCATTTCTCAAATTATTGTATTGTCTGTTACCCGACAGCATATTCGGGTATTTCATTGTTGAGATTTTGTTGTACAATGTATTGTACTCTCTCATATTATTGGATCATGCACTTTTCACTCATCATAGTTAGATGTATATTATTGGTTATGTGCATTATTGGTTTTGTTGTTGTTGTTATATAAAAAGTTTTAAATTTTGACGATTCGCACTTAATGATTTCGGGTAGTTAGCCTTATATTGTAGTGCTTAGTTGTTGATGTTGAGACTGTACCATATGAGATACCTGGTTTATTGTAGTATAGGGCTGGCCACCCGTTATTATTTGGAGCGGGTTGTCACAGGTGGTATCAGAGCATCAGGTTCTAGTGTCTTTAGGATCTGTGTGCGTTACTACGATCTTCCGTAAGCGTTCTTGATGTAGAGCCTTATTATTAGGACGATTACATTCATACGTCCATATCTTTCTGTGATTCGAAAATATTTGAAAGGCGTTCTGATACAATTTTTCTTGTTTCAGATGCCACCGAAGGGAAGTAATCCAGCCAGGGAAAATAAAGGGAATGTGCAACCCCAAATGCCTCAAGGGAACATGACTACGGATGATGTTGCCAATATAGTGGCACAAGCAGTAACTGTTGCCATTTCTACGATGGCTCAGCAATCTGCCGCTCGACCAGCCCCACCCCATTTAGGATTGTCTTTATGGGAGAGAGTGAAGAAGGATTTTAGTAAGTGGCATCCTCCCGAGTTTGCAGGGGGAGTTGATGCAGTGACTGCAAGTCAATGGAAAAATAGTATGCAGAGTCATCTTCGTATGGTTGAGTGTAGTGAGGTGCAGAAATAATTTTTAGTCACCTTTTGGTTATCGGGTGCAGCTCTTCAATGGCGGGAGTCTGTCACCACATTTGTACAGAGAGATACTTTACCTATAAAAGAATTTTGGGAACTTTTTGATCGAAGGTATTTGCCTTCCCCGACTCAAAATATAAAGATTTTTCAAAGAAATAGGACGGTGACGGAATATGAGGAAGACTTCTCTAGATGGGCGAAATTAGTCCCTAATGAGGTAAATACGGAAGAGGAACGTATATCAAAGTTTGTTCGAGGTTTAAATTGGAAAATCCGACAACATTTGTTAGGGAGTCCTAGGTTAGTGACTTTCGTTGTGGTAGTGAATGCGGCACTACTAAAGTGTCATGAATATCGCCTTCATTCGCAAGAGGGTAAGAACTTTGGAGATTCGAGTTCGTCAAGTAAGTTTGGCAAATAGAGTGCCAATAATGCGAATGCGCAGAAAGGATTTGCGGGTAAGTGTTTCTTTTGTAAACAAATAGGTCATAAAAAGAGAGATTGTCCTCAAAGAGGTAAAGGCCCACAGTTTGATGAAATTTTGGAAGTGCAACCCCTACAACAGATTCGAGGTCGCTTTAGACCGGGGGACTACATTTGGGAGCCCATTGATGAGGATGGGCAATCGGACTAGATATGGGTGATGTAAGTTAATTTTTCCTTTATTAATAGGATTATTACTAAAATGAGTTTTGGGGATATCGTATGTAAGATATTTGTGAAAGGGTAGAAATATAGCCCTATTATGTGTGTAATGACCCTAAAGGGAAATTTTGAGCAAGATAGGCTCTTATTCTATTATTTTGTAAGAAGGATAGATAATTTTACAACGTGCTCAAAAAGATCTTTAAACCTTATGATAAATGTAAGTGTGGTTATGGTGATAAGTAGTAATTATAAAGCTACTTCTTTTTATATAGTCATGATAGACTATTATGATTGTTGTACTCCAGATATGGATTTGCCTTATAAATGGCAATATATTGAAATGATGTAAGATGTTGTTTATATTTGAAAATTTGATTGTGGATTGATGGGACGCAGGTAAAAAAAAAAAATTTAGCTCATAAGCATGATAATGTTTGTGAGCTACATGTTATATAGATGATGATTCAAAAGACCTTTTGTTGGACATAAGGCATTTTATAGTATATATATATATATATATATATAAACCGTTTTCAAAGTAAACTATTTTTAAATAAAACCTTTGTCGGCCTTTGGGCCCTTTCAAAATGATTTTCATAAAATTTACCTTTTCGAAATCTAGTCCGGATTTAACAAACTCTCAATCCCCGACGTCGCCTCACAGTAGTGTATTGGAAGGGTTCCTTGTTTGGATTTCGCTTTTGCGAGACGTCCCCCGCACGAAATTGGCGATTGTCAGGAATTGAGAGGAGTTATTTCTCTGGACCATTCACAATTTTTTTTTACTCTATTAAAATTTTAATATTACTTATATTGTTGAAATTGTGGTACTTTTGGGGGAAAATAAAGCCTCCTTATGATTGTGGTGAGCATAAAGCTCAAATATAAAGGGTGTATGGGCGCCCTAGTTGTGGAAATTGGTTTTATATAACTCTTAATCAACTTAAAATAAAATAAATTTAAAATGAACTCGTCGTGGGAAGTTAGATGTTTGGAAATAGAATTAGTATGTATGGGTAGATCAGAAGTAGTTGAGCTTTGGAGAATTAGGCTTAGCTAAATTTCGAGGACGAAATTTTTGTAAGTGGGGAAGTTTGTAACAACCCGAGGTTTTGACGACAATGATTTATCTATTTTGGGAGAAATAAATAATATTTTATGGGAGAAATAATAAAATTAGCAATCGAGGTCAAATTTGGAGTCGTTAGAAAGTGTGTCGAATGGCAATTATGACGGTACCATTGTTTCCGGAAGGGTCAAGAAAGTCGAAATGACTGTACTTGGGGTCTATTTAGGTTCAGAAATAATTTAGGACCGTTTAACTCGAATTAAAGTTACCGGGTCATTTAAAGTGTGTATTCTCATTTAAAGATGTGTATCTTGTGGGATATGGATTAAAAGCCACGTGAGAAGTCATTCTCACTTAAGAGAAATAGGAAAACCCTAAAAAGAAAGAGAGAAGAAGAAAGAAGAAGAGAAAGAAGGAGAAAAGGGAGAGAAAGTGGAGATTTCCGGTTACCACGCGATCTCAAGGCGGATTCAGACCCTACGAACCCGATGCAAGTGATTAAACTTGCTAAATAATTGTTGTGTACCAATTATTGCATGATTTGTGGATTGAATTTTGGTTTTAGGTTTAAATTGTTAAAAACCTAACTTTTGGGAAAAACTTTAAATTTGTAGTGGTTAAAATGGATTTAAGGTGAGAAATTAGTTTATAAGTATTCTAGAATGAATATTAATGTTATGAATATGGTTGGGTTGAAGATTTGGGGTTGAATGGAAGTATATTGGGGTTTTTGAGAAGTTGGAGTTGGGTAAAGATGGAGTTTAGCCGTGGTACCTGTTAGGGCCGATCGACCGCGTACAGAGGGTCGGTCGACTGCGCCTCCAGATTTGGGCATACTCTCTTCGATTATAGGCAAAATTAAGACTAGCGATCGACCGCGGTTTGGTCCCCAGTCGACCGGTCCCCTGTTTTGGGTTCAAGTTTGAGAATTTAAGTTATTCCCCTTTTCTTTCGGTTTGTATGTATGGACTTTCATAATCAGAGTATCATAAAGGATTAAGTGATTATATAAGGGGATTATAGACTTTAGAATCAAAAGTGATTGATTTTGAGAAGTGGGAATCTAAAAGAGTATATCAATTTGGAGAAAAAATCCTCTAAGTATCGAAGTTAGTATTTGAGGAATACCGATTGGTGATTGTGGTATTTTACTAAGTGGGGAAGCCCACTTTTATTTGGGATTTTATTTAGTGATAATAACAGTTTCACGATCTGAGAATGAGAATAACTTAGAGATACCGGATCTTAGGATCCAATCCCAAATGGGATAACTTTAAAGGTTCATAAAATGAATTGAACCATATTATGGATGGAGAACTGTGTATGCGAATTAAGGTTTATTAGGATCAAGAATATCCTTAACTTGAATTAAATTTTGAGACAATTCATTATTAGAAGCGTCATGTGAGCTTCAAGTGAGTACTATTATTTCATATAGTAAGTGGGGTTATTGTGCGAGAATTGACGGTTAGTGTATCAAAAGAGAGTGATATACTAAATAATTATATTAATCTATTTCGCCTAAGGGCGTATAATGAATATGGAAATGATGTGCAGGTATACCTTATATAATGGTATATCTTTATTATGTGGGATGTATGTATACCTTATATGATGGTGTATATACATGTTAAGCATACCCCCTTCTTTCTATCATTGGGAAGTTTCGTGCGTAGTGGGTGAGCATTCTGACTAGAAAAGCAGATGTGGATATTCCCCAGGTCATAGTCGTCCATTGTGGTCAGCAAATGACATATATATATATATATATATATACATTATTTATTTTTGGGGTGAGAGGTCGTGGGTATGTGTCTCTCTCTCTTGCCGGTTAGGAGCTATGAAAGCTTCCCGGGACGTTGTGTGCGTGAGTAGATCACGACGTGGGTGTCGTTGAACCCCACCAGGTGGCCCCAGTTTGCTACATATATGGGCTGCTGGAAGATGATAGAATGTGAGCCTGCGTCCTTCGAGTTATATCTCGGTTGGATGGTTATTATTGCTTGTGTTTGTACTTGGGTATCAAGGGCATAATGGACCTCAACGACCTACATTGCCAGGATTAGTGTATCAGGGGGTTCCTTATTTGGATTTCGCCTCGGCGGACGTCCCACGCACGAACCACAGTGTAATGTTGGAACTTGGGGATAAGTTTAGTCCTTAATGCTCATAATTATATATATATATATATATCACCTATCCTGACAATTGACAGTGCCAGGAGTAGTGTAACAGGGGGGGTTCCTTGTTTGGATTTCGCTTCGGCGAGACGTCCCACGCATGAAACGCCGTGTACTGTTGAGAATTGGGAATATTAATTAATTAAAATCAGATAATAATCATTTGGGTTACATGCATCTTGCCTTGAAGACATAATGATCCCCGAGGATCGATAGGGCCAGGAGTAGTGTAACGGGAGGGTTCCTTGTTTGGATTTCGCTTCGGCGAGACGTCCCAGGCATGAAACGCAGTACCGTGTTGAGAATCGGGAGGAGTTTAGTCCTTAACTCTTGATGCTAATAACTCATATATAATAATTATATATGTGGTTTCATGCCTTATATGGGCATCACTAGAATATAAAATTCTAGTAAATGAGATTGTTGATGTATTGTGATGATGTGGGCATGATTGAATCATGTAGCTTTATATGTTCAACAAATGAACATTATAAAGATAACTATACTATTACCTTAAAGATAATGTATATGACTTATAAATTATGGAAACAAATGTATTGGGAGATAGGTTAGATGATTTTGCTTAAATACTCCTTTTGGGTTTAAGTTAGGACCCTCTTACCTATTTAGAATCGGACATCCATTTGGAGATCACGTGCATACGTTTAGTGTGCGCTTTAGATGAGAGGCGAGTTTAATTATTATGGAGAGTTCGATTCCAACTAAATCATGTTATAATGCATTTATAATTATTATGAATTTTAAAACACTTGCTATAAAACGTTTTTCAAACTCGGGCACTGGCCCGTTTATATTTTCCTCCTCCTTGTATATATTGTATTACTTCAGGTGTTCCTCCGCAAGGACGCCTTTGATGTTATCCATCCGGGTATTTGTGGAGCTGTAGCAGTAGCGGACTATTGCGGCACTTTGCTTTAGTCGATTCCTATCTTTGTACATCTAGATTAGGATTCAGTTTGTATATTGAGTTAGTATTCAAGTGTTGTAGATTAACACTTCCATGTTTCATTTCTCAAATTATTGTATTGTCTGTTACCCGATAGCATATTCGGGTATTTCATTATTGAGATTTTATTGTACAATGTATTGTACTCTTTCATATTATTGGAGCATGCACTTTTCACTCATCAGAGTTAGATGTATATTGTTGGTTATGTGCATTATTGGTTTTGTTGTTGTTGTTATATAAAAAGTTTTAAATTTTGACGATTCGCACATAATGATTTCGGGTAGTTAGCTTTATGTTGTAGTGCTTAGTAGTTGATGTTGAGACTGTACCATCTGAGATACCTGATTTATTATAGTATAGGGCTGGCCACCCGTTATTATTTGGAGTGGGTTGTCACAAGTGGTATCAGAGCATCAGGTTCTAGTGTCTTTAGGATCTGTGTGCATTACTACGATCTTCCGTAAGCGTTCTTGATGTAGAGCCTTATTATTAGGACGATTACATTCATACGTCCATATCTTTCTGTGATTCGAAAATATTTGAAAGGCGTTCTGATACAATTTTTCTTGTTTCAGATGCCACCGAAGGGAAGTCATCCAGCCAGAGCAAATAAATGGAATGTGCAACCCCAAATGCCTCAAGGGAACATAAATACGGATGATGTTACCAATATAGTGGCACAAGCAGTAACTGCTGCCATTTCTACGATGGCTCAGCAATCTGCCGCTCGACCAGCCCCACCCCATTTAGGATTGTCTTTATGGGAGAGAGTGAAGAAGGATTTTAGTAAGTGGCATCCTCCCGAGTTTGAAGGGGGAGTTGATGCAGTGACTGCAAGTCAATGGAAAAATAGTATGCAGAGGCATCTTCGTATGGTTGAGTGTAATGAGGTGCAAAAACAATTTTTAGTCACCTTTAGGTTATCGGGTGCAGCTCTTCAATGGTGGGAGTCTGCCACCACATCTGAACAGAGAGATACTTTACCTATAAAAGAATTATGGTAACTTTTTGATCGAAGGTATTTGCCTTCCCCGACTCAAAATATAAAGATTTTTCAAAGAAATAGGACGGTGACGGAATATGAGGAAGACTTCTCTAGATGGGTGAAATTAGTCCCTAATGAGGTAAATACGGAAGAGGAACGTATATCAAAGTTTGTTCGAGGTTTAAATTGGAAAATCCGACAACATTTGTTAGGGAGTTCTAGGTTAGTGACTTTCGTTGAGGTAGTGAATGCGGCACTACTAAAGTGTCATGAATATCGCCTTCGTTCGCAAGAGGGTAAGAACTTTGGAGATTCGAGTTCGTCAAGTAAGTTTGGCAAATAGAGTGCCAATAATGAGAATGCGCAGAGAGGATTTGCGGGTAAGTGTTTCTTTTGTAAACAAATAGGTCATAAAAAGAGAGATTGTCCTCAAAGAGGTATAGGACCACAGTTTGATGAAATTTTGGAAGTGCAACCCCTAAAACAGATTCGAGGTCGCTTTAGACCGGGGGACTACATTTGGGAGCCCATTGATGAGGATGGGCAATCGGACTAGATATGGGTGATGTAAGTTAATTTTTCCTTTATTAATAGGATTATTACTAAAATGAGTTTTGGGGATATCGTATGTAAGATATTTGTGAAAGGGTAGAAATATAGCCCTATTATGTGTGTAATGACCTTAAAGGGAAATTTTGAGCAAGATAGGCTCTTATTCTATTATTTTGTAAGAAGGATAGATAATTTTGCAAGGTGCTCAAAAAGAGCTTTAAACCTTATGATAAATGTAAGTGTGGTTATGGTGATAAGTAGTAATTATAAAGCTACTTCTTTTTATATAGTCATGATAGACTATTATGATTGTTGTACTCCAGATATGGATTTGCCTTATAAATGGCAATATATTGAAATGATGTAAGATGTTGTTTATATTTGAAAGTTTGATTGTGGATTGATGGGACGCAGGTAAAATTTTTTTTTTTTAGCTCATAAGCATGATAATGTTCGTGAGCTACATGTTATATAGATGATGATTCAAAAGACCTTGTGTTGGACATAAGGCGTTTTATAGTATATATATATATATATATATATATATATATATATATATATATATATATATATATATATATATATATATATATATATATATATAAACCGTTTTCGAAGTAAACTATTTTTAAATAAAACCTTTGTCGGCCTTTGGGCCCTTTCAAAATGATTTTCATAAAATTTACCTTTTCGAACTCTAGTCCGGATTTAACAAACTCTCAATCCCCGACGTTGCCTCATAGTAGTGTATTGGGAGGGTTCCTTGTTTGGATTTCGCTTTTGCGAGACGTCCCCCGCACGAAATTGGCGATTGTCAGGAATTGAGAGGAGTTATTTCTCTGGACCATTCACAATTTTTTTTACTCTATTAAAATTTTAATATTACTTATATTGTTGAAATTGTGGTACTTTTGGGGGAAAATAAAGCCTCCTTATGATTGTGGTGAGCATAAAGCTCAAATATAAAGGGTGTATGGGCGCCCTAGTTGTGGAAATTGGTTTTATATAACTCTTAATCAACTTAAAATAAAATAAATTTAAAATGAACTCGTCGTGGGAAGTTAGAAGTTTGGAAATAGGATTAGTATGTATGGGTAGATCAGAAGTAGTTGAGCTTTGGAGAATTAGGCTTAGCTAAATTTCGAGGACGAAATTTTTGTAAGTGGGGAAGTTTGTAACAACCCGAGGTTTTGACGACAATGATTTATTTATTTTGGGAGAAATAAATAATATTTTATTGGAGAAATATTAAAATTAGCAATCGAGGTCATATTTGGAGTCGTTAGAAAGTGTGTCGAATGGCAATTCTGAGGGTACCATTGTTTCCAGAAGGGTCAAGAAAGTCGAAATGACTGTACTTGGGGTCTATTTAGGTTCAGAAATAATTTAGGACCGTTTGAATCGAATTAAAGTTACCGGGTCATTTAAAGTGTGTATTATCATTTAAAGATGTGTATCTTGTGGGATAAGGATTAAAAGCCACGTGAGAAGTCATTCTCACTTAAGAGAAATAGGAAAACCCTAGAAAGAAAGAGAGAAGAAGAAAGAAGAAGAGAAAGAAGGAGAAAAGGGAGAGAAAGTGGAGATTTCCGGTTACCACGCGATCTCAAGGCGGATTCAGACCCTACGAACCCGAGGCAAGTGATTAAACTTGCTAAATAATTGTTGTGTACCAATTATTTCATGATTTGTGGATTGAATTTTGGGTTTTTGGTTTAAATTGTTAAAAACCTAACTTTTGGGAAAAACCTTAAATTTGTAGTGTATAAAATGGATTTAAGGTGAGAAATTAGTTTATAAGTATTCTAGAATGAATATTAATGTTATGAATATGGTTGGGTTGAAGATTTGGGGTTGAATGGAAGTATATTGGGGTTTTTGAGAAGTTGGAGTTGGGTAAAGATGGAGTTTGTCCGTGGTACCTGTTAGGGCCGATCGACCGCGTACAGAGGGTCGGTCGACCGCGCCTCCAGATTTGGGCATACTGTCTTCGATTATAGGCAAAATTAAGACTAGAGGTCGATCGCGGTTTGGTCACCGGTCGACCGGTCCCCTGTTTTGGGTTCAAGTTTGAGAATTTAAGTTATTCCCCTTTTCTTTGGGTTTGTATGTATGGACTTTCATAATCAGAGTATCATAAAGGATTAAGTGATTATATAATGGGATTATAGACTTTAGAATCATAAGTGATTGATTTTGAGCAGTGGGAATCTAAAAGAGTATATCAATTTGGAGAAAAAATCCTCTAAGTATCAAAGTTAGTATTTGAGGAATACCGATTGGTGATTGTGGTATTTTACTAAGTGGGGAAGCCCACTTTTATTTCGGATTTTATTTGGTGATAATAATAATTTCACGATCTGAGAATGAGAATAACTTAGATATACCGAATCTAAGGATCCAATCCCAAATGGGATAACTTTAAAGGTTCATAAAATGAATTGAACCATATTATGGATGGAGAACCGTGTATGCGAATTGAGGTTTATTAGGATCAAGAATATCCTTAACTTGAATTAAATTTTGAGACAATTCATTATTAGAAGCGTCATGTGAGCTTCAAGTGAGTACTAGTATTTCATATACTAAGTGGGGTTATTGTACGAGAATTGACGGTTAGTGTATCAAAAGAGAGTGATATACTAGATAATGATATTAATCTATTTCGCCTAAGGGCGTATAATGAATATGGAAATGATGTGCATGTATACCTTATATAATGGTATATCTTTATTATGTGGGATGTATGTATACCTTATATGATGGTGTATATACATGTTAGGAATACCCCCTCCTTGCTATCATTGGGAAGTTTCGTGCATAGTGGGTGAGCATTCTGACTAGAAAAGCAGGATGTGGATATTCCCCAGGTCATAGTCGTCCATTGTGGTCAGCAAATGACATATATATATATATACATTATTTATTTTGGGGGTGAGAGGTCGTGGGTATGTGTCTCTCTCACTTGCCGGTTAGGAGCTATGACAGTTTCCCGGGACGTTGTGTGCGTGAGTAGATCACGACGTGGGTGTCGTTGAACCCCACCAGGTGGCCCCAGTTTGCTACATATATGGGCTGCTGGAAGATGATAGCATGTGAGCCTACGTCCTTCGAGTTATAGCTCGGTTGGATGGTTATTATTGCTTGTGTTTGTACTTGGGCATCAAGGGCATAATGGACCTCAACGACCTACATTGCCAGGATTAGTGTATTGGGGGGTTCCTTGTTTGGATTTCGCCTCGGCGAGACGTCCCACGCACGAACCGCAGTGTAATGTTGGAACTTGGGGATAATTTTAGTCCTTAATGCTCATAATTATATATATATATATATCACCTATCCTGACAATTGACAGTGCCAGGAGTAGTGTAACGGGGGGGGGGGGGGGGGGGGGGGTTCCTTGTTTGGATTTCGCTTCGGCGAGACGTCCCACGCATGAAACGCCGTGTACTGTTGAGAATTGGGAATATTAATTAATTAAAATCAGATAATAATCATTTGGGTTACATGCATCTTGCCTTGAGGACATAATGAGCCCCGAGGATCGTTACCGCCAGGAGTAGTGTAACGGGGGGGTTCCTTGTTTCGATTTCGCTTCGGTGAGACGTCCCACGCATGAAACGCAGTATTGTGTTGAGAATCGGGAGGAGTTTAGTCCTTAACTCTTGATGCTAATAACTCATATATAATAATTATATATATGGTTTCATGCCTTATATGGGCATCACTAGAATATAAAATTCTAGTAAATGAGATTGTTGATGTATTGTGATGATGTGAGCGTGATTGAATCATGTAGCTTTATATGTTCAACAAATGAACATTATAAATATAACTATACTATTACCTTAAAGTTAATGTATATGACTTATAAATTATGGAAACAAATGTATTGGGAGATAGGTTAGATGATTTTGCTTAAATACTCCTTTTTGGTTTAAGTTAGGACCCTCTTACCTATTTAGAATCGGACATCCATTTGGAGATCACGTGCATACGTTTAGTGCGCGCTTTAGATGAGAGGTGAGTTTAATTATTATGGAGAGTTCGATTCCAACTAAATCATGTTATAATGCATTTATAATTATTATGCATTTTAATACACTTGCTATAAAACGTTTTTCAAACTCGGGCTCTATCCCGTTTATATTTTCCTCCTCCTTGTATATATTGTATTACTTCAGGTGTTCCTTCGCAAGGACGCCTTTGATGTTATCCATCCAGGGTATTTGTGGAGCTGTAGCAGTAGCGGACTGTTGCAGCACTTTGCTTTAGTCGATTCCTATCTTTGTACATCTAAATTAGGATTCAGTTTGTATATTGAGTTAGTATTCAAGTGTTGTAGATTAACACTTCCATGTTTCATTTCTCAAATTATTGTATTGTCTGTTACCCGATAGTATATTCGGGTATTTCATTGTTGAGATTTTGTTGTACAATGTATTGTACTCTTTCATATTATTGGAGCATGCACTTTTCACTCATCATAGTTAGATGTATATTGTTGGTTATGTGCATTATTGGTTTTGTTGTTGTTGTTATATAAAAAGTTTTAAATTTTGACGATTCGCACTTAATGATTTCGGGTAGTTAGCCTTACATTGTAGTGCTTAGTAGTTGATGTTGAGACTGTACCATCTGAGATACCTGATTTATTATAGTATAGGGCTGACCACCCGTTATTATTTGGAGCGAGTTGTCACAGATCGCTTTCGTGATGGACAAATGGTTGATACTTATGGGGTGCATAGTTAGGGAACTAATCGTGAACGGGTGCACAAGGTTTTCATGACGACTGTTGGAACGTGTGAGGATCCACAACATCGGTTTGGGAATCGTATTGGGTGGAAGGGTGATCAGGCCTCCACGAATAACCCAGGGACTCACACAACTCGGGATTGTGTGTATCGGGATAGTAGGCCGAGGTGGGTTCCGGAACAGTGTCATATGGATACACATGTTCCATGGTGGGTTCGGATGGATATGACAAGTACGGACACTCATGGAACATGTGATCGACATAATAACAGTGGGTGCACAACAAAGGATGCGACACGCCGACACTTGACACCGAGGGTGATGGAATAGGAGGTTCGTGCAAGGACGGGTCAAGTGTATCAAGGGTACTCGTGAGAGAGGTGAAACCACTAAAAATATCATAAAGAGACGACTCGGGATCACTCTCACACGTGTCGCGTGACAATGGGAAATGACCAAAGTAGTCCCGTAAAGGACGTTCTTCGGCCATGAGGAGAGAAATATTTTTTTTTGGAGTTTTTAAATTTTTCAAAAGGAAAGAAAATATTTTTGGATTTTCTAAAAATAATGGAAGAAAATATTTTTGGATTTTTTTTTATAAAAATAAAAGAAAATATTTTTGGATTTTTCTAAAATGGAAGAAAGAAAATATTTTTGGATTTTTGTTATAAAAATGAAAGAAAATATTTTTGGATTTTTATAAAAATATGGGAAGAAAATATTTTTGGATTTTTTCTAAAAATAGGGAAAGAAAATTTTTGGAAGAAAAGGTGGGGAAAAATATGGACTCTTTGAATTTGCACGAACTCACTAAAACCGACTACCGAAAAATGGAATTCCACACACACACGAGTCAAGAAAATTTCCTAACTAGCACGTAGCCAATTTTTATCTTTAGATTTAGTGAAAGGGTAATCAAATTTTAATTAAGTCCGCGGGTGAGAAAAAATCACGAAAATCTTTTAGTGATTGCCTTTGCAAAATTTTCTCCTAGTGGGCTACCTAATTAATGGATTGTAAATTTAATGATGGCTAGGGTAGCACACACCGGTGAGCGAGTGAATCGGGTGATGAAATCCCTTCTCGTGAGTGATCGGGTGTAGGTCTTAGTCAATTAATTCATCACACCATTTGAAAATAAATGCGAGAATAAAATCAAATAAGAGCACACAAAAGAATTGACTCGCTAATAGGAGAGGCGCGAGGGTTTGAGAAATATACCTCCCACGGTTTTTACGCCGTAGGGTGCCGAAAAATTTGAGTCGACCGGGGGAGATTACGCCTATCTCAGTCGTCCCCGGGAGTCCTACCGACCCAAGGTAGAGAGGCTTCTAAATCCTCGCCTTTGGACGCCCTCTCTCTACCTTGTCATGTTTCCCTATCACGCTTGTCTTTGGTTTATTAAAAATTTTAAAATGAAAAATAAAATAAAGGTGTTCTATGCATCGCAATACAAGCAATGATAACAATTCTAATACAAGCCTTTTAAAAATATAAAAATGGTACAAAAAAAAAGTGCAAAAAATAAATGAACTACAAAATTGAATCCTCTCCGAGTGCTTCACGCTCCCAAGAATGGCAACGACGCCATTTGATAGAAATGACTTTTCATCTCCCCGGCAACGGCGCCATTTGATAGAAATAACTTTTCGGTGTATTTGTCGTTGTTGTACAAGCTCCTTCTAATCAAAACCTTAAAATACCTACAAAGGAATATCAACTCAAGTGTAGAGGTAAGTAAGGGTATCAATCCACTTCTAAGGGGGTAAGCTAGAGACAAATTCAAATATAGTTCAATTTTTTTATTTTTTTTTGTGCTTTATCACTTTTTCTAATTTTTTTAGCTTTTTCAATATTAAAACAATAGGGTGAGGTGAGGTTTTAAACTAAACTAAACTAAGATGAAAATAACTAACTAGAAAGTGACTAAAATGAAAATAAAGTCTAACACTAAAATAAGAGATAAAGTGAGGTAAATAATTGTGAGAACAATCAAGGAATGGGATTACACCACAAATTTTAGCTATTCTAACTAATTAATGTTATTAATTGAATTCTCCAAAATTAATATCAAAATTACAAATCAACTCTCGTTGCAAATGTAATTTTAGTAGTAACCTTTTAGAAAATTAAGTTTAACACCCTACGACTCTAGAAAATAGATCTACACTCCTTTTAATTAATCACCCGCTAGGATCGATCGATTAAAATTCATGTAAATCTTAGCAAATAATTTTAGAGTTGAAATTCAAGTTATAATACCCCACTTAAGAAACCCCTATCTCTTGTTCGAATCTAAAATGGGTGTTATAACTAGAATTTCGATTTTCTCTCGAAAATCATTTACCCTCTCTCGAGGCGTAAATCTAAGGGTAAGGGATCAAAATTAGCTTTCAAAGGGAAAATTCAAGTAATCAAAATAATTAAACTAAAATAACATCAAATAAGGGTTCATCCCCACCCCTTGAAAGAGAATTTAGCCTAACATGGTATCAAACATAATAAACAAATATTCAATAGGCATTTAATATAATAAGATAGTAGAGAAAGAGAACAAATCTTCAACAAGTCCCCTTGAAATTGGCAATTTGAACTCTATTCTTGAAATTGAAGCATGCAACCCTCCAAATGAGTGATCAACAAAGATATAAATGAAAATTTTACACAACTTGAATCTCACACAATTATTTCACTCAATTTAAATATAAAAAAAATAAAAAAAAAAAATTCTAAACTAAAACATAAAAATATTATTTCTAACTTTCTCTCTAAGCTAACTCTAGGGTTTCTCTCCTCTTTATTCCATCCTCCTCGAAAATGGTCTTCAACTCTCTTTAAATAGTAGGTGCCATGGAGCTAGGGGTATTTTTGGGAATGGGTTGAGTGTGCATGGAAATGGTGAGGTGTGAGGATAAGTGGTAGAAGGAATAAAAATCTAATTTGTTAAAAGGATATTTTTGAAAAAATGGGTTAAGTAGGTAGTTGGGGCTATTTGGGTAAAAATAGGGTTAAGTGGGGTTTTGTCACATGTGGCAATTGGTCTTTTGGCATTTAGTTTGTTTGTTAGCAGGTGGTAAAATTGTGGATGGGAAGAAAAATGGGTTAAAGCTTGAAAATGGGTATGGAAATGAGTTGGAGAATGAAATCGGGGCTTGATGGTTTCGCGGGTTGGGTTTGAAGGCTCCGAAGTGGGAGGTCGGGCCGGCCTGGGCAAGCGGTATCGTCGGCGACCGGTGGGTCAACGCCGGCAGGTGGCTTGGTGGTCGGTGGTTGCCGCCGGGTTGTGCGCCGGAGTTGGCAACGGGTTCGGAGGTCGTGTGAGGGTTCAAGGGGTGTCGCCGACGAGTTTGGGGTAGGGATGAGATGGTATGGTGATGGAGTTTTATTTGTTTATGGGGATTTAGGAGAGATAGAGATGGGGTTTAATTGATAATGGAGTTTGGTGAGTTTAGAGGAGAGAGAGGGTGAAAGGTTGAAGATGATAAGGGGATTGAGTGGGTGAGGGTGTAGGGGAGTTAGGTGGGGGTGAGGATTGGTTTGTGTATATGTGTTGTGTATAGAAGTAGGGTGTGTGTGTGTGTGTGTGTGTGTCAATTTGAACCTTATTAAAATAATGAAAATAACAAAAATCCTAAAAAATAAAAATTAGTAAAAACTAAAATTAAAACTTTTAATCTATAAAGTAAAATAAAAGAAAGAAAAGAAATAAAAGTAAAAACCTAATAAAAATTAAAAACCAAAGATCTAAAAAGTAATATATAATAAAACTAAAAATAAACTCTTAAAAAGAAAATGTAAAATCTAATAAAACTAATAAATAAATATAATCCTAAAAATTTCAATCCTAATAAAATAAGATAAAAAAAATAAAAACTAAGACTAAAAACTTAATAAAATCAAAATAAAATAAAAATATATTTATAAAAATAAAATAGAAAAATAGAAAATAAAACCTTAAAATTCTAAATTAATCTAAAATAATCCTAAAATTAAAATGACTCAAACTAAAAATCTAAAAAATAATAAAAGGGAAAAACCAAACACACACATGGTTTGGGGAAGGCTAAGGCTAGGATGGGCTAGGTTAGGGTCAGGGGATTGGGTATTTAACTCCATAAAATGCACAATTGACTTGAAATATAGCTTTTGATACTGCAACGTGCATTCGGCCTACAAAATAGACATTTAAGCATATAAGACCCATATTGCCGAGAATTAGCAACTAAAGTACATCTATTCGGGGTATAAAATATACAGTTTTGGTTGCTTAACAGCAAAAACTTTTCTTTTTAAATTTTTCAAAATTTTTCTCACAAAAAAAATATACAACAAAAAATCACACCATGAATTTGCACTAAGATAACTAAGTCGTGATAGCACAAGTGTACGGGTGTGAACAAATTCGATAGTAAAATCAACTCAAACATTCGTAATCATATGTGGACGATGAATTTTGGATACTCCTAACGAATAAACTCAAAATCGTCCTTAGTTGTCGAAATGTGAATTTATATGAAATTGACTCAATCTAATCGACACATCAAAGTCTAAAATGATTTCCACACCAATAACGTCTAAAACTATGTAATGCTTTTTTTAGACTTTTCCACGACGTGCAAACCTATTGACTTCTGACCAAACACCCTCATAAATAATAATTCTTATTATTTTTCTATTGAGGAGCTAGATTCTCTTTTTAAGAGATTTCCTATTGGCCCCATTTTTGGCGTATGTTTTTTTTATTGCCTTAATTTTTTCTTGGGCTCTTTTCAAGTAGTGGCTTTCACCACGAGTTCCCATGCCTCTCGCAGCCCTTTCACATATTCATTCATCATTTTTAAATATTAATTAAACTCTAACGATCAACGGTACTTACATGCACTACATTCATTGACTCGTTTTATCACATTTGGTTCGTTTTAAAAATAGGATTGAGATAGAAACACTTTGACCAACATGTGACAGACAAGTACAAAAATAAACAAATTCGTGCATGTGTGGATTAAAGGAGACAGTGATTCAAACAACTAGAAAGTAATCATTAATTACATCTCCATGACTCAAAACATTACAAAGTACATGGATGAAATGAAGTTATGTCTCAAAGCACTACCAAATAGTCACATGGATAATGGAATGATGTGGTGACTTGGCTATCCTAAATGTCCATTCATAAAAGGTGTAAACAAACTATAAAAATATTTTTCTCTTTTTCTAATTTTTTTATAAAAATAAAATCTTTTTTTCTTTTCCATTTTTCTTAAAGACGAAAATATTTTTGTATTTTTCTCTTTTCTTAAAAGCAAAAAAAAAATTGTATTTTTTCAATTTAAAAAAAATGAAAATCTTTTTGGATTTTTCTAAAATATGAAAAAGAAAAAAATAATACAAGAATAATATAAATGATACAATCTAGCAATAGGAACTAAGAATATGCACGTGAAAATCCATCCTATACTAAACAAAGTAACCAACCCTCAGTCAACTGTGCAGATTCCTAAAAACTTCCTAAGACTCTCGAATCTAGGGGCATCTAAAGGTTTCATGAAGATGTCAGCTAACTGGTGGTTGGTGGTCACAAAGCTCAAGGATACGACCTTCTCCTCTATTAGGCCTTGGATAAAATTGTCGCGTATCTTAATGTGTTTGGTGCGCGAATGCTGGACTGGATTGCGGGATATGTTTATCGCGCTCATGTTATCATAGGAAATAGTCATGGTGTCATGTGATATCCCATAGTCCTCCAGCACTTTCTTCATCTGTCCACAAGATTTGTGTGCAACAACTCCTGATGATGATGTACTCAACCTCCGCAGTGAACAAAGAGATGGATTTCTGCTTCTTGATCATCCATAAGTCAAGAGCAGTACTAAAATAGAAACACCCACCCAAAGTTCTTCTACATCAATATGCATCCCCGACCCAATCGGCATCCAAATAGGCAAATAAACGATCAGCGGTATCAAAGTAATACCAAATATCGTATGAGAGAGTCCCACTCACGTATCTGATAATACTTTTAAGAGCATATAAGCGTGACTCTTTCGGGGACGCCTGATATCGTGCACAGAATCCAACACTAAAGGCTATGTCGAGAAGACTAGGAGTCAGGTAGAGAATACTACCTATCATACGTCGGTACAAGGTTTGCTCTACGTCCTTACCTGAAGTGTCCTTGCTAAGCTTCATCAAGGTACTCATGGGGGTGCGTGAATGCTTAGATAAGTCTAACCCAAACTTTTTATGACGTCTCTTGCATCCTTGGATTAGGAGATGAACATCCCATCCTCTAGCTAATGAACCTGGAGATCAAGGAAGAATGTAATCTCACCAACCATGCTCATCTCTAACTCACTCTTCATCCCATCCTCAAAGTTGTGAGCATAGTAGAAGCACGTGTATCCAAAGACTATGTCATCCACACAGACTTGGGTAACCAAAATAGCACCTTCTCCTCTCCTAATAAATAATGTCTTATCTACTCCCCCTACCTCTCTTGAATTAACGAGCTAAGAGATAGGAAGTAAGCCTCTCATACCAAGAACGGGGTGCTTTGTTGAAACCATACAGGATTTCCTCAGATAATAGACGTGTCCAGGGTGATTAAGGTCTTCAAACCCTTTCGATTGTTCCACGTAAACCTCCTCCTATAGAATTCCATTCCAAAAGGCACTCTTGACATCCGTCTAATATAACTTAAAGCGCATATGACATGCGATGACGAGTAGTAGGCGAATGGACTCAAGCCTCGTAAAAAGAGAAAATGTCTCCTCAAAGTCTACACCAATAATCAGTGTGTAACCCTGAGCGACCAACCTAGCTTTATGCATGACGGTACCACTCGCATCCATCTTATTCTTAAATATCCACTTAGTACCAATCACATTCTTCTCACTAGGTCGTGGGACAAGTTCCCAGACATTATTCTTTCTAAACTAAAGCAACTCTTCCTGCATAGCGAATATCCAATGTTTATCTTTGAGTGCTTCTTTGATATTTTTGGTCTCGACTTGGATGTGTTGTACAAAAAGGTAACAATGGCCTCTGGTTGAGCGCGAATCTTGACCCCTAAAGTAGGATCTCCTAAAATGGAAGAAGGGGCATGACACTTGTAAACCTAAGTAGGTGTGTTCCCTAAATCAGGAGTAGGGTCCACCCTGGGTGTGTAAGGGACAATGTGATCATCACATGAAAGTGTATCATTATCACACAAATAATTAGGGTTAACAAATACTGGTGGCTCGTCATTTTTAATAATGACGTTTATTAACTCAATAACCTTAGAGTTGATCGAGTTAGAACCCCGGTATGCTCTACTCGTCGATGAATATCCTGACTAACAGATTTCTCTCGTCACTTCGGGAGTTAAACTTTCCTAATTGCTCTCTATCCCTAAGGATGTAGCATTTACTCCCAAAGACACAAAAATACTAAAGGTTAGGTTTCTTCCCTGTCCACATCTCATATGGCGTATGAAGATATACCCTATTCACCATGTGGCACACGGTAGACACCGCCTCTGTCCTAAACCTCCTAGAAACTCTATGACCTAGAAGCATAGTTCTAGCCATCTCCTTAATCGTACGGTTCTTCCTCTAAACAATCCTATTTTTCTAAGGAATTTTCATGACCAAAAATTCATATTTAATTTCGAAGCTATCATAATAATGATCTACCTTTGCTTCTTTAAATTTTGTGTTGTTGTCACTATGCATTATATTGATAGTGACACCGTGTTCATTTTGCAGAACACGACACTTGGTCATAAGATACTCTACCGTATCAGATTTCCCTTTCAGGAAACAAACTATCGAATAACAAGAGAAATCATCCACCATCACGAGTATATACCTCTTACCACCTAAACTCTCAGTGCGAGTAGGACCCATAAGATCCATGTGAATCAACTCAAGCAATCGTGAAGTGGTAATGGAATTTAACTTTTGATGGGGACTACGGAGTTGTTTTCCCTGCTGGAAAGGACCACAAATAATGGAAGTTGAAATTCCATGTGATGGCAAGACACGTACTAGGTCTTTCTTCGTTGAAGGTTCCAAATCTCTAAAATTAACGTGACCTAGACGTTAATGCCATAAATCCATAAAAGAGATCATGGCATTGTTATACATAAATGAGGACTCGAGCACAATCCCATAATAGTTATCTTATTCCCTCCCCCCTTGTCGTATAAGTTTATGGGCTTAATCATAAATGTTACACTCGTTTTGGTCAAAATTTACAGCAAATTCTGCGTTGCATAGCTAGCCATTGCTGATAAGGTATGCTTTCAAAAATTTGACGTACAAAACATTATCTAGCTTAGGAAAATTGCATATCTCTATTGTACCTCGTCTTATAATGCAAGATTTACTCCCCATAATGAGACTTCACCAGTCATATTACTGAAGCAACCACAGGGAGGTATTATGAGCCTTAAGAGCTACGTGGACAATAAGGTTTTTTTCTTCATGCTTAGGCAGCCAAGTAGTGGTGACCTTTTGTTTACCCTTGTCATTATTGGGTCTAGTTGGGATGTTAGAAGTATACACTGATGGCAAAGACATCCGTTGGAACACTTCCATCAAATTGTGAGAAGTAGTGGCTAGACATTCAACCTACTCTTTAAGGCTAGCTAAATCGCTAAAGTGGTGCGTTGGAGTATGTGTACATCGAGTCCAATCCTAACTGAGGAAAAACTCCCTAAAGTGGACTTTTATCTTTCAATAAATACATAAATAAACCGTCTTAGGCCAATCTTAGTTTTCCTTTCTTGGACGTACTTTCCTTTGGGGTTTTGGTTGAAGGCCATAAACACTCATAATATTTTCAGGAACCAGTTCTGGTGCATCGTCGAAACCTATTCCCTGCCTCTCACCAAATCCTAACACGGGGTCGAGGAACATCTTTCCCACATTCCTAGACGTGTCCTCAATCTTTACCTTGACCTCTCGGGCTCTTTCAACATCATTTTCGAGCTGGGCTTCAAGTTTTTTTTAGTCTTTATGAATGCAAGGAGATCACTCCTAAGACTAGCCACTTATTTGGTCAAGTCCCCTCTCTCTTTCTAAAATATGCTATCTCTCTCTCTCTGAAAACTCTCTCTCCCCCCTAAAATATCTCTCTCTCTCTCTCTCTCTCTCAAACACATGCATACGGAGGACTATTCTCTCTCCCGCCTCTCTTAAATCATTCTCTACCGCAATGATCCTAGTCGTTAACCTTTTGTTTTACTTTCTCATTTTGAAGGACTCGGCGTAAATGCGTTATAGGTCACTCTCGCTCTCAAATCCTCACTCTCACCCGCGTTGTTTTCACTTTCGAGGTGCCTTTGTAAAGTAGTTTCCTCATCGTCGTGAGGCGCACTAAACATACTCACATGACTAGTCGTGAATCTGATAAAGTTACATTCATGCGGTAATTCTTCTACTGAATCCACCGACTCGACCTCGCTCTCGTCACTAAAGGTGGCATTTAAGGCGGCTTTGCCCTTGCCTTGATGCTTTAACCTAGTCGGTTGTTGCCTCTCCCATCACACTTGTAACACCTATCTTCCTCTCTCTTTGGGGCATCCTTTTTATCTTTTTCAAATCTCTTCCCATTTTTATTTTTCTCAAAACTCTTTTTATCTTTAGATGTGCCATTATTTTTAAGTTTGAGAAATTTCTTTAAGATTTTAACAAAAAAGGCTAAATCATCTAAATCAAAGTCGTACTCAAAATCTTACGACATCTCCTCTCTCTTTTTAACTATCTCCACTCTCTTTCTAGATTTCTCCTCACTCTTTATACACCGGGCTTTAAGTGAAATCCCTATTTCCTTAGGTGTAACCATTTTAGGAAACATGTCAATTTCACAATTCTGAAGGTCTCCTACGAGTTCTTCTAACCTAAGATAATCTAACATACCTAATGAATTTAGCACAGTGACTTTTGAGATAAAACTTGCATGCAATAACCTTAAAATCTTTTTAACTACTCTTGTGTCAAGAATTCTTTTCACCAAGATTAAAGCTAGTATTAATAATATTTGACGGACGAGCATAAAATTCATCAAAACTTTCAAATTCAAGCACAATTATAGTTTCAAACTGAGTAGTAAAATTTTACAGTTTAGATGCCTTAACAACATTTATGCCCTTGTGTGTAAGCTACAAGATATCCCATGCCTCTTTTGACGTGGTGCACGTCATTATACATCGAAACTTACCAGGAGAGACGGCTCCGAAAATTTCACTAAGGCCACATGAATTATAGGTGCTCCATTTAAATTAATCATCGGTCCAGTTTGACACAGGTTTAGGATTGGTCAGGAGTCCACCTTCTTTCACAAATTAACCAGACACATTCATCAATAGCCTTTAAAGTTGATTTCATGTGGGCTTTCCAATAAGCATAGTTTGTCAAAACTGGCATTCAATTATATAAGTTATCCATTGAACTTAGTTTTTTTAAAAATCAATTTTTTCAGAAAATTGATATCTAGAAAAATTTTACAAAAAAATTACACTATAGAATTGTGTAAATGGCTCTGATACCAATTTGATAGTGCGCTTCGGTTCAATGGATCAACTTATTTAATTAAGCTGTAATTTTATAACTAATTTTAATTAAGCCTAGAACATGCAACTAAGCGATTGAAGGCGATAAATCTATCTATTATACAATACAATAATAATAAAAACCATTTCAGGAAAAATCCCTAAAAGGGGCAAAAACTTTTTATTTCACTATTGCATGTAAACCTCGACTTACATGTACATAGAGAAATACAAACGTTTTGATAGACGAATATCCCACAGGCCTCGGTTTTTTGTCTTCAGTAAGAGCTCCCGCGAGAACTCCAAGAACAGCAATGGAGACAACTTCTCCACAAGTATCACTCCAAGATTGGGTAATATGATTATAAGGGTTTCTCAATGATTCACATATATGATAAGGGAGATTTGAGTGAATCAAAAGTATTTTAGGCCTTAAAAAGTGAAAGACTTAAATTGCGGCAGGTCTACAGAAGGAGGAGTTAAAAAGTCTTACGAAATACCTAATGAGAGTAGGTATTTATAGGCAAAAAAAATTGAAGACGATGGCGAGTCATTCCAATGTCAACGGAAGGTCATTAGAACGACTTGGACATGTCGTTAAATGATGCTTCGAACGACCTAAGAAACGACCAGATAAAAATTAAAACAGTACGGGTTCACTTGATCCATATAAGAACAGGGCCTTCGAGCGACTCTTCGAACGACATGTGCATGTTGTTTAAATGACATATCCATATCGTTAGAACGACTGTTAGTGAAAAATGTTTTATTTTAAACGCTAGTCTTATTTTTTTTAAAATAAAATCCGTTGTTAAATCGAAATAAAAATGTCCTCAATATAAGTGTGAATATTAATAACTCGAAATAAAATAATACCATTAATGTAGTGGATTAGGGGAGACCGGTTCAAGTTTAACGTGATGCGTGTTGAAGATTATAGGTACGTGATGATGAGCACGTTGCCAATTATTCGAATAGTGGATGTCATGGATGATCATGTGTAGACGTGCGAATGTAATGGGATATATCATATCATATGTGATCTAGGAAAACTCAAACAATTCCTAGATTCTAGCGGACAATGATAAGGTTATGTCCTTATAGACATCACACGTTATATCATGCACAGGTATTTCATAATGTAAGGACACAAGTCTCCGATTAAGTCTTAATGTAGTGTTGGCTCAATTCTGGACAAAAAAATTTGAGTCATAGGATAGTGTTCAAGTGTATCCATCCAATCATATGACGTGTTAGTTGAAGACGTAGCGGCCAAGAGTATAAAGCTTCATCATATGCTGGGTTTAGTGTGCCTCGTTTCTACGTCAACAACATTAGTTCCAATGCTCCTAAGGTATGAATCCATTTTATATATATATATATATATATAGGATCTTGGAAATTTATTGGGTGTAATCAATAATTTTTTATAAATAATTTTAACGACTTTGTTTTCACTCAAAAAATATTTTTTAAGAACTTTTCATAAAAGTTTTGGGCTTAAAAAGAATTTTGACATTTTCTGGTAAGTCGTTCGAACGAACTGGAATCTCGTTCGAACGAGATTCCCAGGTCATTCAAACGAGACTTTTAACGAGATTCCTTTTCCATATCTGGAACATCGTTACTAAATTCGTTCGAACGAGAATGTCATTCGAACGAAAATGTCGTTCGAACGACTTTGGCGAGAACAGTTTTTAGCAGTTTTCTCCATATTCCCACTATGTTTTCCCCACTACTTTTTGACAGAATTATCCAGTGCGGGAACCAACCTTTTCTAAGAAACTTTTTCATATTATTCTATCTCCTAGAGAAAGTTTTGAGAGTTTAATTTTTCCATGAAAAGGTTCAAGTTTGGAGTGTTTTGTTTTTCAAGAAAATCATCCTTAAACACTTTTGGTTTACACCCATATTAGTTTATTCCAAGTTCCTTAATATATATCATTGCTTGGAGTGTTTGGCATCGGGTTTATCTTTACACCTCAAATAAGAGAAGTTTGGGTTTACTTCTATATCCCACAAAGAAGAAGTTTATTTGTTGTGACATACCCACTTGGAGAAAGGCTCCTTGTTCGGGTGGCGGTGACCAGAAAAGTCCGATCGGTGAATTTCGAGACCACGATGGCCCTCCTTGGTTATTTTCTAGGTAGAGGTGGGTACAAGAAGAAGCGTCGGGGCTTGGACGAAGTCAAGTCGGGTGTTGTAAGTCCTTTTATCTTGTAGCTCTAAAATCGTACTTAGTGGATTTGAGGCTAGGGTCGTCCGAGGTTTTTTTCCGTTGTGGGTTTTTCCTCGTACATCGCGACGTAGTGGTTTATTTATTTTATCTTTTGCAAATTCACATTAGATGCATGCTTAGGTAAAAGATAAAATTGGTATACTTAATTTGCTACTAATTCAATTTGGGTAAACATTAATTTAATTCAAGTATTTAATTTTATTGGATAAAATTTGGTTTGGTCTAAATTTGCAAAAATGGATTAATTATTTTATTAGGCAAATTTCTTGGAATTGGGTTGAATTAATTTCGTTTAAGTGAAAAATGTATTTATTGGTTAATTTAATTTCACTTTGAGTTTTGTTTAATTTTAATTTGTTGAAATTAAAATTTGTTGTGTTGAATCATCTCTCTTCCGCATTTAAAGGAAATTCTTTTTGTAAAATTTAAAATTGGGGGTCATCATTTCCAACAAGTGGTATCAGAGCCGGAGTGCTAATTTATCGCGTCAAAGATTCATTTTTCGGCTTTTATAATTTTTGTACAACTTGTATTTTTAGGTGGGTCAGTTTTTACTCACTGTCATTTTTTTATTTTTTTTTTGTATCTCTCGATGCGACGCCTTAATGATAATTTATCCATTTCTAATGATAAAAAAGTTTTTGATATTCGAGAGGAATTTAATGGGCTCAATAAGTATAATGAAAATTTAAGACAATTAAATGTGAGATTTGTAAAAATAATCAAGTTTCTTGAAAATGAAAATTTATGTTTTAAATCTTGAATTGAACTTTTGCAAACCTCACTATCTCAAAAAGATATTTTTCGTGAAAAGCTCATGGACATAATTTAAAATTTTAATATTTTAAATATGTTCAAGAAAGAGAGTGATAGTCGAGTAAAGACTCTTACGGACAAGTTTGCTCATATTGAGGGGGAGCATGATTACCTTCTAAAAGTTATAGAAAATTTAAAGAAGGAGTCCGATAAAATTGAGGAGTCTAATTTATTACTTGAGTCCAAAGTTTTAAAAATGAAAAATGATTTACAAGACTCGAGTAGTAGTTGTAATGGTTCTAGCTCATCTTGTTAAAATATTTTCATTGCTAAATCTAAGATCATTATTTATTTTAGAGGGTCAACTTTATCCAAGGACTTTAGAAAATGTCACACCTTAGGTATCATTCCTCGTGTATTCACATGCTTGCATTATGGTAGGAAAGGTCACCTTAGGTCATTTTTTTTTATCTTAAAAGAAGTTCTAGGAAGTCTATGTCTAGCATTTCATTATTTCCCAAATCTCATCATTTTAAATATACATCTATATGGGTTAGGAAATCATTTTTAGACACACTTGATATTAGACTTGTTGATTCTCATTTGCTTTCACATGAAACCTCCCTTGCTAAATTTAAAGGTTGAATCTGTTGGTTTTGTTTGCATACTCTAGCTTTTTGTGCCTCATATTATATATCATTGCTAGGTGTATGCATGTTTAGTCATTTTCTAGTCATTGATTTATCACATATCACATGCTAGAATTAATATGTTTGTTTATCTTTTGTATTATAGTTCTTTCATTTTAGTTTGCATTAAATGAAAAATAAAAAAAGATTTTTGTTTATCATTTATGTTTCACCTTTTAGTAATTTAGGCTTAATGTAAAATACAAATGATTTTTGTTTCTCTTTTGAGCAAATATTTTTTTTTTGGTTAAATTTTTTTTCAAAAACTTAAAAAGATTTTTTTATGTGTATTTTTGTTTGACACACTCTATGTGGCATATACTTGTGTTTGAATCCCTTCTTTTTCGCTCCCATGTGGCTAGAACTTTTGGTTAAGATTGTCAATACTTAAAATGTTCTTTACCATGATTACATGGAGTAGTTGGATTTTGTGTTGCTATAATGGATTCTATTTTTATATGCCTCAATTCACACATCCACGAGCTCATTTGAAATTATAAACTTCATATGTATATTTGAGCTTTGTGAGGTGTTCTCCTACCAATCTTGTCATCTACATGTTATGTAACCTACGAGTACTAGTGCATGTTAAAATCCGTTGCACGTGAGATTTATGTGAGATATAAAAATGACGTATATAAATGTGCACGGGGAAGGGCTCCGAAAGAAAATATCATCATTTACGAGTAAGCCACCGTTTGCTTGGACCTATAAGAAATACGTGGTCCAAAGGCCTAAAAGAATAATGACATTAAAAGAAAATATTTGCCAAGGCCTATTTTGTTTAGTTGATTTATTCATTCAAAATATTAATCTATGTATGCATATTTTGAGGGAGATTGGATGGTATATCAACGGTTTGCACAATGTTCGTTTGTCCTAGTTGTACTTTCAATGTCATGACTCTATAGGTTTGTAAAATCATCAAAATTCTAGGCTTGTGTGCATTGTGTATGATTGTTCTTTGAGTTCAATCTATATTGTCACGTGAGGTTATATTCAAATGTGACAAAGTTTGCAATCAAATGAGAACTCCATGAACATGTTTTAAGTGATTGGGTCTAAATTTAATTGTTACTAGTTCACACCCCCACTCTTCTGTTTCCCTATGACACATTTTTGCCATACGAGTGTGAAAAGCTTATTGTGTTTTATGTCATGAGTGGTGTCTATACCTATATATATGTGCGTGTGCGTTAGTGATAGTAAGTATGTCTACATATATATGGTATTTTTTCTTTACTTTGCTTTCTAGACCATCTATGCTTCAAACTCATAATTGGTATCTATCATGTTGCATATTGTTGTTGATATCACATGCTTAGTATGTCATGTATCAAATTGATATCATTTTTTTTGCATCTTCGTTGGTATCCGTTATTATTTATATGGATTGTTTCGATTTTGTTGACTATATGCTTTCATGTTCTTATCACTCTAAGCTTCATCATGTTTAAATTAGTTTTATCCTTTGTCTATTCCTGAACAAAAAGGGGGAGAATGATAGGGGGAGAAATGGTATCTAATCCTATTATAATCGTACCCTAGTTTAGGAGATTTAACTTAGGGGGAGTCGCGACCTTCTTAGGTTGATCATAGTTGATAAAGGGGAGAATTACTTTAGGGGGAGTACTTATTATACATGCATTTAATATTCTTGATATTCCCTATGCGTTTGATAGTTTGCTTAAGTGTGCTGGAATTCTTCTAAATGGCAACTTTCTTTGGCAAAGATATTGATCCTTGCGTTTTTGAGTCAAGCTATGTAATTTTTATTTTGGGTGTGATATTTTTTTAAGTGTAGTAGAGCTTGATGGCCCTTTAGGATTTTTGTTTAGTTTTTGTCCCGGAATACCCAAAGGAGGAGATTTGTAAGGACACAAGTTTCCGATTGAGTCTTAATGTAGTGTTGGCTCAATTCCGAACAAAAACATTTGAGTCAAAGGATAGTGTTCAAGTGTATCCATACAATCCTATGATGTATTAGTTAAAGACGTAGCGGCCAAGAGTATAAAGCTTCATCATATGATGGGTTTAGTGTTCCTCGTTTCTACATCAACAACATTAGTTCCAATGCTCCTAAGGTATGAATGCATTATATATATATATATATATATATATATATATATATATAAGCTTGGAAATTTTTGGGGTGTAATTAATAATTTTTTATAAATAATTTTAACGACTTTGTTTTTACTCAGAAAATATTTTTTAAGAACTTTTCATAAAAGTTTTGGGCTTAAAAAGAATTTTGACATTTTCTATTACGTCGTTCGAAGAGACTTCTAACGAGATTCCTTTTCCATCTCTGGAACATCATTAGTAAAGTCGTTCGAACGACTTTGGTGGGAACACTTTTTTGGCAGTTTTCTCCATATTCCCACTATGTTTTCCCCACTACTTTTTGACAGAATTATCTAGTGCGGGAACCGACCTTTTCTAAGCAACGTTTTCATATTCTTTTATCTCCTAGAGAGAGTTTTGAGAGTTTAATTTTTCCATGAAAAGGTTCAAGTTTTGAGTGTTTTGTTTTTCAAGAAAATCATCCTTAAACACTTTTGGTTTACACCCATATTAGTTTATTCCAAGTTCCTTAATATATATCATTGCTTGCAGTGTTTGGCATCGGGTTTATCTTTACACCTCAAATAAGAGAAGTTTGGGTTTACTTCTATATCCCACAAAGAAGAAGTTTATTTATTGTGACATACCCACTTGGAGAAAGGCTCCTTGTTCGGGTGGCGGTGACCAGAAAAGTGCGATCGGTGGATTTCGAGACCACGATGGCCCTCCTTGGTAATTTTCTAGGTAGAGGTGGGTACAAGAAGAAGCGTCGGGGCTTGGACGGAGTCAAGTCGGGTGTTGTAAGTCCTTTTATCTTGTAGCTGTAAAACCGTACTTAGTGGTTTTGAGGATAGGGTCGTCCGAGGTTTTTTTCCGTTGTGGGTTTTTCCTCGTACATCGCGACGTAGTGGTTTATTTATTTTATCTTTTGCAAATTCACATTAGATGCATGCTTAGGTAAAAGATAAAATTGGTATATTTCATTTGCTGCTAATTCAATTTGGGTAAACATTAATTTAATTCAAGTATTTAATTTTATTGGATAAAATTTGGTTTGGTCTAAATTTGCAAAAATGGATTAATTATTTTATTAGGCAAATTTCTTGGAATTGGGTTGAATTAATTTCGTTTAAGTGAAAAATGTATTTATTGGCTAATTTAATTTCACTTTGAGTTTTGTTTAATTTTAATTTGTAGAAATTAAAATTTGTTTTGTTGAGCCATCTCTCTTCCGCATTTAAAGGAAATTATTTTTGTAAAATTTAAAATTGGGGGTCATCATTTCCAACAAGTGGTATCAGAGCCGGAGTGCTAATTTATCGCGTCAAAGATCCGTTTTTCGTCTTTTATAATTTTTGTGTTGCTTGTATTTTTAGGTGGTTCATTTTTTACTCACTCTCATTTTTTTTATTTTTTTTTGTATCTCTCGATGCGACGCCTTAATGATAATTTATCCATTTCTAATGATAATAAAGTTTTTGATGTTCGAGAGGAATTTAATGGGCTTAATAAGTATAATGAAAATTTAAGACAATTAAATGTGAGATTTGTAAAATTAATCAAGTTTCTTGAAAATGAAAATTTATGTTTTAAATCTTGCATTGAACTTTTGCAAACCTCACTATCTCAAAAAGATATTTTTCGTGAAAAGCTCATGGACATAAATTACAATTTTAATATTTTAAATATGTTCAAGAAAGAGAGTGATAGTCGAGTAAAGACTCTTAGGGACAAGTTTGCTCATATTGAGGGGGAGCGTGAGTACCTTCTAGAAGTTATAGAAAATTTAAAGAAGGAGTCCCGTAAAATTGAGGAGTCTAATTTATTACTTGAGTCCAAAATTTTAAAAATGAAAAATGATTTACAAGACTCGAGTAGTAGTTGCAATGGTTCTAGCTCATCTTGTTAAAATATTTTCATTGCTAAATCTAAGATCATTATTTATTTTAGAGGGTCAACTTTATCCAAGGACTTTAGAAAATGTCACACCTTAGGTATCATTCCTCGTGTTTTCACATGCTTGCATTATGGTAGGAAAGTTCACCTTAGGTCATTTTGTTTTGATCTTAAAAGAAGTTCTAGGAAGTCTATGTCTAGCATTTCATTAGTTCCCAAATCTCATCATTTTAAATATACATCTATATGGGTTAGGAAATCATTTTTAGACACACTAGATATTAGATTTGTTGATTCTCATTTGCTTTCACATGAAACCTCCCTTGCTAAATTTAAAGGTTGAATCTGTTAGTTTTGTTTGCATACTCTAGCTTTTTGTGCCTCATATTATATATCAGTACTAGGTGTATGCATGTTTAGTCATTTTCTAGTCATTGATTTATCACATATCACATGCTAGAATTAAGATGTTTGTTTATCTTTTGTATTATAGTTCTTTCATTTTAGTTTGCATTAAATGAAAAATACAAAAAGATTTTTATTTATCATTTATGTTTCACCTTTTAGTAATTTAGGCTTAATGTAAAATACAAATGATTTTTGTTTCTCTTTTGAGCAAATATTTTTTTTTTTGGTTAAATTTTTTTTCAAAAACTTAAAAAGATTTTTTTGTGTGTATTTTTGTTTGACACACTCTATGTGGCATATACTTGTGTTTGAATCCCTTCTTTTTCGCTCCCATGTGTCTAGAACTTTTGATTAAGATTGTCAATACTTAAAATGTTCTTTACCATGCTTACATGGAGTAGTTGGATTTTGTGTTGCTATAATGGACTCTATTTTTATATGCCTAAATTCACACATCCACAAGCTCATTTGAAATTATAAACTTCATATGTATATTTGAGCTTTGTGAGGTGTTCTCCTACCAATCTTGTCATCTACATGTTATGTAACCTACGAGTACTAGTGCATGTTAAAATCCGTTGCACGTAAGATTTATGTGAGATATAAAAATGACGTATATAAATGTGCACGGGGAAGGGCTCCGAAAGAAAATATCATCATTTGCGAGTAAGCCACCGTTTGCTTGGACCTATAAGAAATACGTGGTCCAAAGGCCTAAAAGAATAATGGCATTAAAAGAAAATATTTGCCAAGGCCTATTTTGTTTAGTTGATTTATTCATTCAAAATATTAATCTATGTATGCATATTTTGAGGGAGATTGGATGGTATATCAACGGTTTGCACAATGTTCGTTTGTCCTAGTTGTACTTTCAATGTCACGACTCTATTGGTTTGTAAAATCATCAAAATTCTAGGCTTGTGTGCATTGTGTATGCTTGTTCATTGAGTTCAATCTATATTGTCACGTGAGGTTATATTAAAATGTGACAAAGTTTGCAATCAAATGAGAACTCCGTGAACATGTTTTAAGTGATTGGGTCTAAATTTAATTGTTACTAGTTCACACTCCTACTCTTCTGTTTCCCTATGACACATTTTTGCCATACGAGTGTGAAAAGCTTATTGTGTTTTATGTCATGAGTGGTGTCTATACCTATATATATGTGCGTGTGCGTTAGTGATAGTCATTATGTCTACATATATATGGTATTTTTTCTTTACTTTGCTTTCTAGTCCATCTATGCTTCAAACTCATAATTGGTATCTATCATGTTGCATATTGTTGTTGATATCACATGCTTAGTATGTCATGTATCAAATTGATATCATTTTTTTTGCATCTTCGTTGGTATCCGTTATTATTTATATGGATTGTTTCGATTTTGTTGACTATATGCTTTCATGTTCTTATCACTCTAAGCTTCATCATGTTTAAATTAGTTTTATCCTTTGTCTATTCCTGAACAAAAAGGGGGAGAATGATAGGGGGAGAAATGGTATCTAATCCTATTATAATCGTACCCTAGTTTAGGAGATTTAACTTAGGGGGAGTCGCGACCTTCTTAGGTTGATCATAGTTGATAAAGGGGAGAATTACTTTAGGGGGGGTACTTATTATACATGCATTTAATATTCTTGATATTCCCTATGCGTTTGATAGTTTGCTTAAGTGTGCTGGAATTCTTCTAAATGGCAACTTTCTTCGACAAAGATATTGATCCTTGGGTTTTTGAGTCAAGCTATGTAATTTTTATTTTGGGTGTGATATTTTTTTAAGTCTAGTAGAGCTTGATAGCCCTTTAGGATTTTTGTTTAGAGTCTGTCCCGGAATAGCCAAAGGGGGGGATTTGTAAGGACACAAGTTTCTGATTGAGTCTTAATGTTGTGTTGGCTCAATTCCGAACAAAAACATTTGAGTCAAAGGATAGTGTTCAAGTGTATCCATACAATCCTATGATGTGTTAGTTGAAGACGTAGCGGCCAAGAGTATAAAGCTTCATCATATGATGGGTTTAGTGTTCCTCGTTTCGACATCAACAACATTAGTTCCAATGCTCCTGAGGTATGAATGCATTATATATATATATATATATATATATATAAGCTTGGAAATTTATTGGGTGTAATTAATAATTTTTTATAAACAATTTTAACGGCTTTGTTTTTACATAGAAAATATTTTTTAAGAACTTTTCATAAAAGTTTTGGGCTTAAAAAGAATTTTGACATTTTCTATTAAGTCGTTCGGACAAACTGGAATCTCGTTCGAACGAGATTCCCAAGTCGTTCGAAGAGACTTCTAACGAGATTCCTTTTTCATCTCTGGAACATCGTTAGTAAAGTCGTTCGAACGACTTTGGCGGGAATAGTTTTTTGGCAGTTTTCTCCATATTCCCACTATGTTTTCCCCACTATTTTTTGACAGAATTATCTAGTGCGGGAGCCAAACTTTTCTAAGCAACTTTTTTATATTCTTCTATCTCCTAGAGAGAGTTTTGAGAGGTTAATTTTTCCATGAAAAGGTTCAAGTTTTGATTGTTTTGTTTTTCAAGAAAATCATCCTTAAACACTTTTTGTTTACACCCATATTAGTTTATTCCAAGTTCCTTAATATATATCATTGCTTGGAGTGTTTAGCACCGGGTTTATCTTTACACCTCATAGAAGAGAAGTTTGGGTTTACTTCTATATCCCACAAAGAAGAAGTTTATTTGTTGTGACATACCCACTTGGAGAAAGGCTCCTTGTTTGAGTGGCGGTGACCATAAAAGTCCGATCGGTGGATTTCGAGACCGTGGTAGACCTCCGTGGTTATTCTCTAGGCAGAGGTGGGTACAAGAAGAAGCGTCGGGGCTTGGACGGAGTCAAGTCGGGTGTTGTAAGTCCTTTTATCTTGTATATCTAAAATCTTACTTAGTGGATTTGAGGCTAGGGTCGTCCGAGATTTTTTTCCGTTGTGGGTTTTTCATCGTACATCACGGCGTAGTGGTTTGTTTATTTTATCTTGTGCAAATTCACATTAGATGCATGCTTAGGTAAAAGATAAAATTGGTATATTTAATTTAGTGCTAATTCAATTTGAGTAAACATTAATTTAATTCAAGTATTTAATTTTATAGGATAAAATTTGGTTTGGCCTAAATTTACAAAAACGGATTAATTATTTTGTTTCGCAAATTTCTAGGACTTGGGTTGAATTAATTTCGTTTAAGTGTAAAATGTATTTATTGGTTAATTTAATTTCAGTTTGAGTTTTGTTTAATTTTAATTTGTAGAAATTAAAATTTGTTGTGTTGAGCCATCTCTCTTCCGCATTTAAAGGAAAGTTTTTTTGTAAAATTTAAAATTGGGGGTCATCATTTCCAACACATAATTAAGTAATGCACAAAAAATACGAAGTATTACAAGTTGGTTGAACTTCTTGAAGTACATCAACTCCGAAGAGCTTCCTTAGTCCACAGGTAACTTATCCACATCCCATTTACCAGTACTAAGTGTGATTACTAGTGCATCATGATGTGGATTTCTGACTCCAGTCGGGTCTTCCTAAGTGAAGATGATTTTTTTTTGGCATCGTCTATTTCCTCTATTCAACGACGCTTGCCAATAGTGGGTTTGGCCAATTCAATTTGGAAAGCCTCCACCACTACAATGATCTTATTTTGTTTTACTCTTAAAGAATTTCCTTTGATCTTATTAGGTCCCAAGGCCTCGTGAATAACTGCAAACTCATGTGTCATATCGTCGTCTTCCAAGATATTATATATCTTTTGGTCACACTTAACAGGACCTTTGTTGTTTTTCTACTTAACGTAGAAATCCAAATGGTCTGCTTGGGCCGACTCTTCTAGATGTGACTTGAGCGCCTTGAAATTTTCTATCTTGTGTCCATGCTCCTTATGACAGGAGCATCTCAGAGTTTTGTTTCTCTTTTATGGTTCTCCTATCATCTTCCTTGGCCACTTGAAGTATTTTTTATTTTTTATTTTGGTCAAGATCTTGTACATCAGTTCTTAAAAAATAGTGTTGGTGGCGCGATGAGCCTTGCTGGGCTATGACTTCTCGTCGCCCTTAGGTCCGTTATTCTTATTTTTTCCCCCTTATTACGAGCAATCTCCATTTATTCTCAACTTTGGTAGGCCATTATGTTACTGTGTGCCAGCTACCATGTCTTTTACTTTGACCGAGTGTATTGAATTCTCTCTCACACGTATCGTTTCCACGAGTTATATCGTGAGAAAATTCACGTACACTCAGGTATATCAAATGGCTTGTCCATACGGACCGATGAATAATTTCCCTTATAGGCAAGAGGTATATCGTGGAAGTCATGCTAAAAGGGGGGAACTTTCCATTAACCCAATAATTGCTTAAAACTCATATATGAATCAATCATAGGGAACTCATAATTAGTTTGTCGGTTACCATGCAAAGGCCTGCCAAAATTTTGGATCAGCATATAACCCGAATTTTCGTTCTATTTCACCTTTCTTAAAACAGGATCCTGTCCATGAGCTTGGAAACGAGTCAAATCGTGTCTTATATATTTAAACCCTATTTTCCCATGCTCGGGACATTTTTCTTGCATTTAGGCAAACCTAATACCAGTGAAAACATAATAATAATAATAATAATAATAATAATAATAATAATAATAATAATAATAATAATAATAATAATAATAATAATAATAATTCCTCTCCTTTTTTCCTCCTTTTTAAAAACCAAAAATACCTTAAATCTTTTTCTCCTTCTTCCAAAAATACCCAAAACTTTTTCCCTCTTTCCTTCAAAAATAAATTTGAACCGTTTTCACTCTAAGGTGGATCACATACCCGAGTTTGGCCTCAGTACAAGTACAATGAAGAATTAGAGGTCATGAATAATACAAAAACCTAAACTATAACTACACTCTTGCGGAATATAGTGGCTAGTCTGGGTATCGAATCCTCAGGGAACTAGGACGAGTGAACGTGATGACGTTGGATAGACAGAGAAATCCTAACTCTAACTCTAAAGAAAAAGGAAAATTGATTTGGTTTTGGGAATGATTAAACTAGGTGCAAATATGAAATTATGAAAAGATGCAATTATACTAATTTACCTAAAATACCGATGAAAAAATGATTTGAAACTTTAAACTATGTATGAGAAAAATAGGACGGGAATAAAATCTCCCAGCCCTAGTGAATTGCAATTATAATATTAATCATAAATTTAACTGATTGATTTGACCCAGAATTTAGTACTCCCAAGCATTATGCATACGAGGTTCAAGCCCGCGTCATACCTAATCTGAGGACGAGTAAATAGGTATAGCGATAGTAACACTCGAATTGCGTTATAAATCATCCCGGTTACCCAGAGACAAACGAGATATAAAGATCTACTATTGTTGTGTTCCTACGCAATACGGTCGTAATCAATCACTAAATTCAGATGATTAATGTTATACACACGCAACTAACACATCAGGCTGAGTTCATGTATCCCGGCCTTAGAAAATCTAGCCTAACATGATAAAAAGTAATGAAAACAGTGTTTGAGATGCAGAAATTCATGATTAATCTAAAGCAAACTTCTAAATTGATGTAGAATAGAATTGAAAAGAGATAATTACTCACTAATTCTTACCAAAGAAATAACAACAGCAATAAAGAATACAGAATTCTGAATTAACCTTGAATCTTTCGAATTAAACTAGAAATTGTATCTAAACTAGGGTTTGCTGGAAAAAAAAGGAAAAATCTATTATTCTCCCTAAAATCTTCATTCTAAGAATGATAATAAAATGGGTTTATATACCCTACAAGACTCCAAGAGTTTTAGCAGCACTAGGACTCTCTATTAGAGGAAAATTAGAAAATTAAAACTGCGACAGCCGGACCGATCCTTTTTATTTTTGCCTTCTTCGGTTTGCTTGTGATCTGGGGTCTTCTGGAGTTTGGCAAAGAGCACCGATCCAGGGTAGGGGCGGACAGGTCTCGGGGCAGACCGGTTCTTTTAATTTCTGGGCGGACCGGTCCCAGGGTTTGACAGCTTTTTTCTTGGATTTTTTTTCAACTTCAAATTGGCATAACTTCTTCACCGTAGCTCGGATTGAGGTGACGTTTTTTCCAGTTTTCTTGTAATTGAAAGCTATTCAACTTTACAGTTGGCCCCACCTTCGGAATAAGGCTGAAAAATTACAAAAATGCCCTTCAACTCCTCGATTCTTGGTTTCTTTCACTATTTTGAGTTCTCTTTTCTATCTTTCTTGCATGAAATACCTGTTAAACACATAAGAGATACACAAAATATGAAACAATTGCCAAAAAGGATTAGTAGCATAAATATGAGACAAATCCAAGTTATTTATACTGCACGGGATCATCAAAATACCGAAATTAAGGTGATAAATATGAAGAATTTATGCCAAATCAAACCCCCTAACTTAGAACTTTGCGCGTCCCGAGCAATGTAAAAGAATCCTAGCAAGGCTTAACTCTTGAAAATCACATTTTATTGGGATAGAATACCTTTTTCGCGAGCAAGCGATTGCATTTAGCGTATGCCACAAGCCTTTAAACCCCTAGGTCACCCTAGTAGGACGAGTTGTGTCTCGTGAGGGTTTGCAGTGAATATACCCACAAAATTCATTATTGACACAAAGAAAATTCAAAATATGCAAAAATTGTGCAATTCAAACTTTTCCAGAAAATAGTCATCATCAAGTCATATGTACAAGTCTCAAATCATAGTGCGTGTGTGCGAAGCCGGAAATATAACCGCCAATTTCCACCGATTGATCATTACGTTACTTATCCGAAAATTCATTTTGATTTCAATTTCTCACGGAATGCTCTTACAAACGAATCTCTCGAATTATGTCTATTCACTCGGTATGCGTGATATAAAGAGTAAATATAATGGATGCAAAGTCACGCATACAAGTAGAATGACGGAAATTTCAGAATGATAGGTTCTCATCAATGGGTTACGGTTTTAAAAACGATAACATTGCCTCTTTTTCGCGCATTCAATCTCTTATATTATCTTTTGGTGTATTAGCTCTCCACAAGGTAAGCAATTTCGCAATTTAGACTCGGTTAGGACTTTTTCGGGTTTTAAGGTATATGGGGTAAAATGACAATTGTCGGGAAGGTTGGAATTGGAAAAGTCATTTATGATGTCCATTTGTGCTTTTTTCGGGCTATTGCTCATTTTTTCCTTCTTTTTCTCTAATTTTTTTTCTGTTTTTCACTTCTTTTCTTTTCTCACTATTTTTGCTGAGCATATTTTTTTTTCTTACCCCTTTATATGCACTTTTTGGACTTAAATTCTGAATTTTTCCATTTTTTTCAATTCCGGGCTATTTGGTTTTTTCGGGTTATCAAACGAAGGGGACAATTTGTTTGGCTCAAATTGGGTTACAAAAGAGGTAATTTTTCGCTACTTTTTCTGGCCACTATTTTTGGGTGACAAATGAGGGCCTACTTCATTGACCAAAATGCCAATTGCGTTACCATATGCGCTTCGAGATGAATTTAAGTTTAGAGATCAATTTGGCACGTTTTTCAATGCAATATTACACACATTTTTTAAAACCGATCAAAATAAAAGGATTGAGATCCTTGACAACTTTTTAGGCGCTGAAAAGAACTTTGAGTTAACAATTAACTCGGATTGATTTAAAAAACTCTCAAAAAGTGATAGGCTCGAATCTCACCGGGTTTGTTAATCTCCACACTTATTCGTTAAGTCGTCAATTTTCGCTCAATTTCCATCTTCGGTCAATTTCGGCTTTGTGTATGCTGAATTTTTACAACTTGAGACTTTAAACCGACTTTTAATGATATTTTTGAAATTTTTGAATTCCAATTTTTATTTATTTTGAACAAAAATATTTTTGGATTTTTCAAAATTTTATGATTTTTTTTTTAAATTTCTGGGCGTTTTTGAAAATTTGTGAAGTTTCAGAAATACGCACTTGTGACCCTCCTAACTTAGACTTTTGCATTGTCCTCAAGCAAAAAGGACGAAAATCTAACTCAAGGCGAATGAAAAGTGCGGAAAAATAAAACAAACAAATATTAAAATGCAACAAGACACTATATGAAACTCATGCATGACTCAAAAATACAACAACAATCACCCCATACGCGTCGGGGGTGCGACGACCTCTCATCTCTCCACAAACTCTCCCGGCCCCACTTACGGGGTTCGATGCTCTCCTTGTCACTCCCGTCCTATGATTATATTCCAACAATCGGAAAAGTTGGGACCTCGCCCATAGATAAAGGATAGACCGGGAGACTCGTCGTGACTAATTGGAAAGGGATCCTCGTGATGCTGACTCAAAGCGTGGTCTGCGTGCGCTGACTCGGAGGGAACACCTAGGTTTCTTTCAATTTTTAAGATGCATAGGTCGGGCTCTAAGTCGGATGAACCACAACTTTTCTCCTCACTCGCCTTCGTGGCCTCTAGTGGTGTGGGTGGATTGTCACAACGAAGGAATTCATCAATTTTTTCTTTCAATTCACTTTCGTCTAAGTGACTACAAGAGTCAAATAGGGATTGGACTTCAACAGTAAGGCTCTCATCCACCGGGCCGAATTCTCTTTCAAATTCTTCCATGCTCATGTCCCCTAGATCTCTCTCTCGAGTAGTGCCTACGTCCTTCCCTACTTGCTCGATCTCTAACTCCACCATTTTTCTCTCTTCTAACCCCTCTCTCTCTCTTTCAATTGCGGTCACTACACACCTCTCCCCCACTTTTCTCTCATCGTCACAACTACCTCTATTACTTGATGAAATAGGGCACACCTCTAACGTCTCTCTCTTGTGGGACCTTTTATTCTCGTGATTTGACACTAAAGAGGATCCTAAGGCGTCTCCACAATAATTTTCCTCAAGGTATTCCACTACGATCTCATCTATGAAGCTTACCGCGTGAAGATCATCTTCTTCCCCTGTCTGTTGGGTGATATGGAAGATGTTGGTCTCTAAAGTCATGTTCCAAAAAGTGAGTTGCATTCTCCCATTCCGAGTATTGATGACTGCGTTAGCCGTAGCTAAGAACGGGTGCCCAAGGATGATAGGAACATGGTTGCTTGAGGTAAAGGAGGGCTCCGTGTCCCAAATGACTAAATCTATCGGGAAGTAGAAGGTGTCAACTTAGACGATCACGTCCTCAATTATGCCTCGTGGAATCTTCACGGTTCGATCCGCTAATTGGAGAGTGACCTTTGTGGGCTTGAGGTCGCCCAAGTCAAGTTGCCTATAAATGGAGTAAGGGAGGATAGTTACACTTGCTCCCAAATCTAGTAAGGCCTTTTCAATTTTATTTGCTCCAATGATGCAGGAAATGGTGGGTGCACCGGGATCTTTGAATTTAGGCGGGAGATCGTTAAGTAGAATGGATCTCACATTATGTGCTAGAAAGACGTTTTTCTTTATCTTCATCTTTCTCTTTACCGTCAATAAGTCTTTGATGACCTTTGCATAAGCTGGAATTTGCTTAATGGCATCGAGGAACGGTAAATTTAGCTTTACTTGCTTTAGCACGTCTATCACTTCATCACGTGGGTTTCCTTTATGTGAAGGAATCAACCTTTGAGGAAATGGTTCCGCGGTGGATGGTTTCACTACTACCTCGGGCTCACTAGTGTCGTGTTTATCACTCTCATTCAAGGGGGCATCTCCGGCCTCTTTCGTGCCGGGCGAAATCTCCTTGTCTTCAGGTACGTCTTGTGGAAGAGGTGACAAGTCAACTACTCTCCCACTACGTAGAGTGGTAATTGCGCTACATTGCTCAGGATGGTCTTGGGGTGTCGAGCTAACACTAGTTTGACCTTTGAGAGGTCTTTGGCCTTGGGCAGGAAACTTGCCCTTCTCTTGAACACTCAACGATGATTACAACTGTGAAATGTTCGCATTCATGTCATTCATCATGCGCTCATGCCTAGCATTAGTTGTAGTCTGGGTATTGATAAAGTGGTTGATAGTATCCTCGAGACTTCTCCGCGGTGGAGGTATGTATGATCCTTGAGGTGGTGGTGCTTTCACATGTCCTTGCATGTGTTGAGCTTGTTGAAAGTGTTATGGTGGAGTAGGGGTAACATGGGAAGTAGGGTTCATCGCAGCATCTTGTTGCCCATATCTAAAACCAGGATGGTTTTTCCACGAAGGGTTGTATGAATTCCTGTGCGATGCACCGAAATTACCCTTAAAACCTCCTATACCACTAACTTTCTCTTGAAGCATTACTTTGTAGGCGGGTATAGTCGGGCATTCCTCAGTTGAATGACCCGCCTCATAAATTGCACACACCTTCTCGACGGGGTTTGGTATGGATCCAGTTGGTCCTCTTCCACATATCCCACGTAGGTCTCGTACTTATTTCTCAAGTATATCAATCCGACTGTCCACTATAGAACTCTTTTCTACGTGAAATATGTCGGACGCTGACGGAGTGGTGGTCACTTGACGATTTTGATTTTGAGCATTAGGGTCAGATGTATCCCAGGATTGGGTAGTCTCGGTGACATGCCTCAAGTGAAGCTCGGCATCGTGGGCGTCTAAGTCGACAAAGGGACCACTTCCCATGGTTTCAACAAGTTGCTTGGAGTTGAGATTCAGCCCATTATAGAGAAAAGAGATGATTTTCACTGCATCAAATCCATGATGGGGGCATGAAGTAACTAACTCATTGAACCGCTCATAACATCGATAAAATGGCTCATTTTCAGGTTGTCTGAACGCTTGAATTTGAGCCTTTATGGAGATTGTTCGATGTGGTGGGAAGAGTTTCTTAAGAAATCTCGATTGTAACTCGTTCCAAGATGGAATCGAGCTGGGAGGTAAAGACCATAGCCATGTCTTAGATTTATCTTTGAACGAGAAGGGGAAAAGTTTGAGGCGGATCACCTCTTGTGTGCAAGTTTGATCATTGAGAGTATCGCACACATCCTCAAATTCCCTAATGTGGAGATATGGCTTTTCAGAATTCATATCATGATAATGGGGTAACATCTGGATCATCCCGTTTTTAAAGCGAAATTGCCCGGCATTATACTGGAATATAATGCATCCCGGAGTGACAGTGCGCTCGGGATATAAGATTTCTCTCAGCGGGCGGTACGGGGCCTCTTCCTCACCGGCAGGTGCATTACTGTGTTGGGACATCTCTCTCTCACTTAACGACTCGGAGTGTGCTCTGAATTGTGTCCTAAGAAGGAAAAACGGAGTGTTAATAGAGATTGAGTGTGACGGTGTGGGAGGTGGGATCCAGAACTGTGGGTCGTTTGGAGTGTGGAGGCTATCAGGGTTATACTCAACGATTGGATTTTCATGAATGCTGGTTGGAGTACTATGGGGTGTGGGAGTGAGTTTAGAATTTTGCATTAATGGCTTATGAGAGATGATGGTGAATCTTTTTGTGTTTTTTGAATTTTTTTTATGTTTTTTTTATTTTTTTTATTTTTTGGCTTAAGCTTTGGATTGACTCGATCTAATCCTAAGTCTACCTAATTCCCCGGCAACGGCGCCATTTTGATCGAGTGGAAAACCGAGTGTCCGTGTAAATACTCTAGTCATTGTTATCGGCTTCCAACCACAATACAAAAACCTAAACTGTAACTACACTCTTGCAGAATATAGTGGCTAGTCTGGGTATCGAATCCTCAGGGAACTAGGACGAGTGAACGTGACGACGTTGGATAGATAGAGAAATCCTAACTCTAACTCTAAATAAAAAGGAAAATTGATTTGGTTTTGGGAATGATTAAACTAGGTGCAAATATGAAATTATGAAAAGACGCAATTATACTAATTTACCTAAAATACTGATGAAAAAATGATTTGAAACTTTAAACTATGTATGAGAAAAATAGGACGGGAATACAATCCCCCAACCCTAGTGAATTGAAGTTATAATATTAATCATAAATTTAACTGATTGATTTGACCCAGAATTTAGTACTCCCAAGCATTATGTATACGAGGTTCAAGCCCGCGTCATACCTAATCTGAGGACGAGTAAGTCGGTATCGCGATAGTAACACTCGAATTGCATTATAAATCATCCCGGTTACCCAGAGACAAACGAGATATAAAGATCTACTATTGTTGTGTTCCTACGCAATACGGTCGTAATCAATCACTAAATTCAGAGGATTAATGTTATACACACGCAACTAACACATCAGGCTTAGTTCATGTATCCCGGCCTTAGAAAATCTAGCCTAACATGATAAAAGTAATGAAAACAGTGTTTGAGATGCAGAAATTCATGATTAATCTAAAGAAAACTTGTAAATTAATGTAGAATAGAATTGAAAAGAGAGAATTACTCACTAATTCTTACCAAATCAATAACAACAGCAATGAAGAATACAGAATTCTGAATTAACCTTGAATCTTGGGAATTAAACAAGAAATTGTATCTAAACTAGGGTTTGCTGGAAAAGAAAGGAAAACTCTATTATTCTCCCTAAAATCTTCATTCTAAGAATGATAATAAAACGGGTTTATATACCCTACAAGACTCCAAGAGTTTTAGCAGCACTAGGACTCTATATTAGAGGAAAATTAGAAAATGAAAACTGCGACAGCCGGACCGGTCCTTTTTATTTTTGCCTTCTTAGGTTTGCTTGTGATCCGGGGTAGGGGACCGGTCCGGGTAAAGAGGACCCGTCCGGGGTAGGGGCAGACCGGTTCATTTATTTTTGGCGGACCGGTTCTTTTAATTTCTGGGCGGACCGGTCCCAGGGTTTGACAGCTTTTTTCTTGGATTTTTTCTCAACTTCAAATTGGCATAACTTCTTCACCGTAGCTCGGATTGAGGTGACGTTTTTTCCAGTGTTCTTGTAATTGAAAGATCTTCAACTTTCCAGTTGGACCCACCTCCGGACAAATTCTGAAAATTACAAAAATGCCCTTCAACTCCCCGATTCTTGGTTTCTTTCACTATTTTGAGTTCTCTTTTCCATCTTTCTTGCATGAAATACATGTAAAACACATAAAAGATACACAAAATACGAAATATTTGCCAAAAAGGGTTAGTAGCATAAATATGAGACAAATACAAGTTATTTATACCGCACGGGATCATAAAAATACCGAAATTAAGGGGATAAAAATGAAGAATTTATGCCGAATCAGTATCAGTCAGTAACTTCATTGGAAGAAGGAGAGAGAAAGCTACCACTATGAACAACATGCCCTCAGAGGAGGAGCAAGTGAGAATTGTGAAGAAAACTTCCTACCCCATATCCGAGCATCCATAGGAGGACAGTATTATCCACATTTCCAAGCGCTCCGAGAGGCTAGGGTGGAAATTGAAGAAGGTATAATCAAAGTGGAATCTGAACCGAAGAAGCTAACTAGACAGTTTACACTGAAGAAGTGTAAAAATCATGCTAGTGCCTCTGTCTCAACCATCAATAACATATCATAACCTTCTACCTCCTGGGCACCAAAAATTCACCGCACTCTTGCCAGAAAAGAATACACTGAACTCCATGGTCCCCTTTAAAAGTCTATCGGGCTCTACTAACTAGATATCTGATCAGACCATTGTAACCTCTATCATTACCAAATCTACATCCTAATAACTTCAAGCCCCATGCCCACGGTGACTTTCACTAAGTTAGAGGCTCCACCACCGACCAATATTTCCATTTAAAAAATGTGATCCAAGGCTTGATAGACTGGGGTATCATCACCCTACCAACCAATCCCAATCCCAGCACCACTCACAACCCTCTTCTAACACATGGAACTGGGACAAATGTCATCTTCCTGGAAAGCAACCCTAATTTCAACCCTTCTACCCAAATTATGCCTGTCAAGGTACCCGACATGTCTCTAATCTCACTCAAATCGCTGAAGGTTTACTCGTTCTTTATCCTGCATTCTATCATATTTTTTGACCAAGCTCTATCGCTCCTTACGCGAGCCTGTATTGTGGTCTACACCCGATTATAGGGGGAGGAATGAACTACCTACTCTGTTAGACCAACTCCAAGAATTTGGGCTGAAATTTCCCACCGAGATGTCCATCGACTTCCAAAAATTCAGTGGCCTAATTATGGAACTCTGAAGTGGGATCGAGAATCAGACGAATATGTGGTGCCTATTGAAGAAGTCAGTTTAGATGACATTGTACAAATCATGGCCGATGTGTTTCGCCAGACAAATGAAATCTACGGCATCTTTGAATTGCTCACATCTTTGAAACTTTAGGGACGACTGGTCCCTTCACACCTTCACTTTCTCGCTAAGTGAGAAGATTTATATGATGAAGCCATAGAAGTTGTCGAGTAAATTAATTATTCTTGGAAGGAAGACATCATCATTACTGATTAGGGTGAAGACTTTAAAATCTTGAATGGTGAATCTGACAACAAAGATTTCCCCACTTAGGATAAAGACTGGAAGCATGCAATAGAACCTTCGACTAAGCAAACAATGGAAATCGCTGAGAACTCTGTGGAAAGTGACTTTGTAGAATATTTTGACCTGTAAACACTGGGGCTGAGTCTCTGCACGATTCACCAAGATGTTGGGCCATCGGTCGAGTTCGTCAAGATCACAACTGTTAATATCCCTCTCCTAAACTGGCATGTTATCCCAATTTTTCCAGCTCAAACCCAGCCAAACCCTAGTGTCTAACCTATCCAAGCAATCTCGGCATATGTTTTTATTTTTTCTTTTCCTGATGTAAATGTAATTGAGACCTCTTTTAACGAGGTTCTCAATGTTGTTTTCCCTGAAAATGAAATAAATGAAGCTTTTGAGTATCTTGTTGTACCTTATATAAAATGGTCCTTACGAAAAATACATCATACACACCTCTCACATCTTTTGAATCCGGTCCTTACATCCACTAACATCATTATATGTCGCATTTGTCTTTTCCTTTATCGTCATCATTATTACAATCGAGTGAATTTTAGGAGGCAAGGAATATGAATTTGATATTTATTTTGATCGACACTACATCAGGAACATAGCAACAAAACCCCCAAAAAATCATTACAAAACTTAAGAGGAATACCATAACTACTCTAGTGTTACAAAACTCACACATCAACAAAGACATTAAATATATAAATTTTGTTTAATATTTCATCCATGGAGAGAACATACACTTGTTTAATTAGGAACTTATATAATACAACATTCACCACCCATTAAATTAAGAAACACCTGTTCTACCCTTTTAAACATCTGCATATTTGATCAATGAATGCCTCCAATCTAGCTTTGCCTATAACCACGTATCACCTTACTCAGATACTACTCTCGTTCCTGTAAATTACCATTTTTAACAGTAGTGTGACGACAACATTTGTAAGAAAAATAATAAATTATCAGATGCAAATTATAAATTTAAGACAATGGTATAATGGAATCCAATTATAGTAAAATGAAAAAAAAGCAGAGGATTATTTTACCTGAATATCATTTTGCAAACATCCATGTAGAGTAGCAATTTTGTATCCAAAATATTGCTTAAACATGATCAACATGCAATAATTAATTTATTATCTACTAAAAATATATTCTCTGCTACAAATCATAGTAAGAATAATAGGTTACTGGCTCATCTCGCCTACTAAAGAGCAAAAGATAAAATTCGACCACTTTAGTTCGACAGTCGACGAAATGGCAAGCGAGTCCAAGATATGGTCCTTCATGATGAGGAGCCGCTGGCACCTTATATATACCGAGAAATTGATAAAACTTAAACTAATACTGAATATGACTCTTCTTCTACAATATATCCCATTCCCATAATTGATCTAAGTCATCTCTCATCTTCCACCCCTTTCACTACACAAAAGGAAGAGGAGTTACATAAACTCAAACCTAGGGTTGCTTTCAAATATATATAAGCTATGTAAAAATATGGGGTTTTTAGACGGATGAGTACAAAAGTTTTAAGAACAAGTTTTGAACTAATTATGTAATTGTTATGTTGACTAATTAACAAGTAATAAGTCATGGGATTTCAGTTTCATTCCTTCAGCTAGACAAGCTACGTGAGGTGATGAAAGAATTCTTTGAAAAACCCACGGAAGAGAAAAAAACTAGCAAAAAAATAATTGTTTTGAATTCAGAAAATATTCGGATTATGTTTTAGAGTCTGTCCATGTTTGGAAGTCAAATAATGCATACATGAGAAGAAATGTGAAAGTCATGGACTTGGAGGAAACTTTGGAAATTGAGGAGTGAAGATAAAAAATTAAATACTCTATGTTGGATTGATAATTGGCATGAAAAAGGTCCCCTGATTGAACATTATGGTAGAAGAATTATATATGAGGTTGTTAGTAGGGAAGATGCTAAAGCTGTTGAGTTTATTGATAATGGGGGATGGAATTTACCCAGACCTATTTCAACTGATCTTGTTAAAATAAATAGTACTAGTATCAGTCCTAATGTTGAGAATGATTATTGGATTTCTTGGATTCCTTCTAAGAATGGAAGCTTTAATTGTAAAGACACCTATAATGCAATCAGAAGAAGGGGTCAGAGAGTTAGGTGGGCTAAAGAAGTATGGTTTCCTAAAAGAGTGCCTAAGTATGCATTCTTTATTTCTCTATCATGTCTGGACAAGCTGAGAACTGGGGAAAAATTAAAAAGTTCGGGTATTATTGATAGTGACATATGTGTATTATGCAATACTGAAGTGGAGAATAGAGATCATATTTTCTTCAAATGTGAGTTCTCTAAGTATATTTGGGGAAAATGTTTGGAATATAATGGAGATAATAGAGAGGTAAAAAGTTTTTAAGAAGAAATCTAATCCATATCTAGCAAGAGTCCAGATCTTAAGATACTATGGGGAAAGTCTCTATATCTATTGCTATCTATAATATTTGGATTGAAAGAAATAAAAGGATTTTTAGAATGTCTTGAGTGATAAAAAATAAATCCACAAGAACATTGAGAAAAATATTCAAAATATTACATGCATGTGAAGGAATGTACAAAGAAATCAAAGAAATTGGGAAATTATTCAAAGATGGGGTATTAATGAAGATGTATTTCAGTAATTGAGATATCTTGTTACCTATTTTGAATTTGTGTTCCCATTTTTTATAAGTGTTGCTTGGGATGTTTAACTCTGTTTGTGGTCACAATTGGTTCTCCATGTCATACAGTTCTTCAGTGTTGTCCCTTGAAGTTGGTTGCCCGTGCTTGTGGAATATGTGATGGTTCCAGATTTTGTGTTGTTGTTCCACTGAGCATCCTTGTCTTTCCTTGAAAATGGGGGTTTATTTGCACATAGAGCTATCCTTGGAGTTTCATTTTCTAGTCAAATTTTATATCCTTGGTGTGTTGAATTTCATTGTGGATTTGTTGATTTATTTTCTTGGCTCTATTGGTGTTGTTGGGTTTGGTCTATAAGTTGGAGTTATTGGTTGAGGGTGTGTGGTTGCTTCGTTGGACTTCCTTGGCTTTTTGAGTGGATTATTATTAATCGGTCTTGCATGTTTTCTGTCTGGGATTTAATGGGTTTTTTAGATTTTCTTTGTTTGTGGCTTCTGGATATGGTTGAGGGTGAGGTTGGTCATTGATCTGCTATGTTGAGAATGGGTTGATGTTGTTATTTTCTCATTGGAGATGTAAGTTGCAGGGTGATGGGGTTCTTGGTCAATGATGGTTGTGTTAGTTGATATCTTAGTCTTGTGTTTATGGATTGAGATCAGTATGCAAGTCTCTGGATTGGCTAGTGTGGCGGTGTAAACAGGTGTGGTTTTCTGAAGATTGTTGTTTGGTTTGTCGTGTGGAGAAGTGCCGAGTGGTATCCTGGTTTTAATTTTTAGTAGTATGTTTATTATCTAGTTTGGGCTGTGGGTTCTTAGTTTGCAATTAGGAATTTATTTTGGTTGTTAATGTTAGTTCTGGGCTTTTATGGTGTGGGGTTTGGGTCTGTGTTTTGATGGCTTTGGGCTTTTAATTTTTTTGAGTTTTGTTGTTGCTGGGATATTTTGTTTGAACTCGTTGTAATAATTTTGGGTTGTTGCCTTCGGTATAATATATTTACAGTCTACCAAAAAAATGTGAAAGTCATGGTAGGGAAATATCCTTAGCCTCCCTCCCTCGTCCACAAAACCCGACTTTGTGTTATTCTCTTAGAAATATTCTCTCACTCCAATATGTTTCAAAACTATCTCTATAAATAATGGGTTTGCATCACTCACTATCTTTAAATCACAGTTGATCAATCACAATTAAAATTGATATTCAAGAATTACAACTCATATTTATTTTTGGAGAGAGACTTGCCTAAAATCATGGGTTGATTTGGTGGCTGATATAATTCGAGGATATATTGGGACTCGCTTTAGCACCTCTTCAATATGTATGGTTTTCCCTTGTGAATGAAGATCTCCCATCGTTCAGTGGCAGACTTAGGACTTTTGGTCTGTGGGTGTGGATTTTTTTAAATGCTAGAAATTCGGGGGTGGGAGCCTCCGAGGCGAATTTTGTGAGTTAGTTTCCTTGTTTTGCAATTTTTAACCCTAAAAATCTTATTATTAATATGCACTTACGTAGTTATCCTACATAATAAACCAATATTTTTTAACAACCAAAGTTTCATACAAATTAAATTGAATTAAATTAAATTAAAGTTTGATACAAACTAACTGATAAAATTTCAGCAACAACAAAGTCATATAAAATATCTACAAAATTTTAGCAACAAATTTCATATAAATTAACTAATATAATTGGAGGAACAACAAAGTTTCATACAATATCAATATCCATAAAATTTTATCAACAACAATAAATCAAAGTTTCATAAAATAAGAAATCAAACTAAAAAAAATTATCAGTGTTCAATATTGCCCGAGAGGAGGAGGGCTACTGTCGAGAGGAGGAGGGAGGAGAAGCCTAAGGCTGCTCCTGCTGCTGCCTGGCAGTGGCTGGACGGACGGGGCGGGGCAGGGCCGCAGGGGGCTATTCGAGAGAGAGATCGGAGAGTGCGGGAGAGAGGGAGAGGAGGGGAGGGAGAGGAGAGGGAGACCCGAGAGAGAGAGGAGAAAGAGGGAGAAAATTTTGAGAGAGGGGGGAAACAGTTGGGTATAGAAAGAGAGGGAGATAATTAGGTTTGATTTTAATTCTCTTTGGGTTTATTTACATATCCACTCCCAAAGTATTAAAACCTTTATCTGCTTGCCTTCTATTTCAAAAAATTAGCACAGGTCCATAATTTTTTACAGTATATAGAACAAAAAATTTTAAATCCTTTTGGGGTGCGGCCGCCCCCCTTTCGGGATGGAATGGGTCCTCCCCTGCCATCATTTTATCCCGTAAAATAATATAACCTAGTTATAAACCCCGCACGATGCACGAGCTTCTTATAATTCTCATTGCACAACCATAATGTGAATAAAAAAATATAATCCATGATAAATTATTTCAAATTTTTGCGATGCCAAAAATGGTTATATCAGGGAGAGAAACGATAAATTTACAAAAACAAATAAATTAATTATATATACACATTTATCAAACGATAATAACAACATTATAAAATTTCATTATACACCAAAATCAACATAACAACCTTTGAAAAGTTATATACATTAAACCAAACTGTTTAAATCTCAAAAAGTAGTCTCCACAACAACAAGTTATCAGTAAGGTTTTATTTTTTGCTTACAATTGTATGTTTGTGCGTGATTACAAAATGTACTGAGATAAGGATTTATCATCCTGAATCTCAATATAATTCTTAAGTGATAGTTTTGAAAAATTGATCAATATACGCAAAGATTTTTCATGATTAAGAACCATATGTAATCCACGCAATAGGTTGATTTACTTAAATTTTCAAAACAAATACGCACATACTTTTGAACTAAATAGTAGGAGGGCTTGAGAAAAATCATAGTCATATGTTGAAGACAAAAATTCTCATAATTGCCATTATACACAAATAAAAGAGGGTTGATAACAATAGATAATAATAAAACCAAGATAATTGTGATAGGGAGAGTAGAGTATTAATAACAAAAATTTTTAAAACCACAAAGAAAGTATTTCACCTTTTATAGAGTTATGTTATAGTGTTCTAGAAATTACTTCCTCTGCCATCGTCTTTCTTCATACCAATTGCTCCTGCTTTATTATAGTCTTCATAACTAAATGTACATCCATGGGTATGAAAAGGCATATTGGAAATGGATGTGAAAAAGATGATAATTATAATACAAAACTATTAAAAGATCTTATAACACTCTTTACTAAAATCAAATTACAAACCCTCCATTTCTACTACTTGGATTGAAAAGGAAAAACAATATATCACATCCAGTTTTCAAAACAAAATATTTGAACTTTGGCTAAAGAATCAAAATATAAAATTTCCAAACAATTAAAATGAGGAAGAAAACAAACAACTCTATTCATTTTAGCGTAATTTCTGTTGGATTAATTCCAATATTTATTGAGTTTATTTTTAGTTGTTAATATTTTATTATATTATTTGTGTTTTATTTTAAACATAGTTTGGGTTTTAATTTAGAAAGTAGAAACATGAGCAAATGGGTGTGAAAGATATGGGGAATGCTCAAAATCCCATATTGTCCCACATTGGAAGAATACTACAAAAGGTAGTGGTATATCAACTAAAGGACAACTAAGATTCTTAGTTGACAAGTCAAATAAGAGACTATGATCCTACGCATCGCGGTGGTGCTTAAGCACCACCAATCGCGACACGCGTAAGCGCGTAAGCGCGACACGCGGCGCGCGAAAGGGCGATTGGGCGACTTAGGGCGCATTGCGCGCTTTGACGCGCACTTGGCACTTCGCACGTGCGCATCGTCGCTTGGAGCATGGGAGCCTAAAGTTTTGACGAGGTAAAACATATCAACGGTTGTGATTAAACGATCCGATCAAAGGGTTTAAAATCCGAAACGACTTGATCTAAACCGTTAGATGAACTCGTAGCGTTTCGTGTAGGGGATGTCCATTCGCTTACGATGGGACGCCTAATGGGTGTGAAAGATATGGGGAATGCTCAAAATCCCATATTGTCCCACATTGGAAGAATACTACAAAAGGTAGTGGTATATCAACTAAAGGACAACTAAGATTCTTAGTTGACAAGTCAAATAAGAGGCTATGATCCTACGCATCGCGGTGGTGCTTAAGCACCACCAATCGCGACACGCGTAAGCGCGTAAGCGCGACACGCGGCGCGCGAAAGGGCGATTGGGCGACTTAGGGCGCATTGCGCGCTTTGACGCGCACTTGGCACTTCGCACGTGCGCATCGTCGCTTGGAGCGTGGGAGCCTAAAGTTTTGACGAGGTAAAACATATCAACGGTTGTGATTAAACGATCCGATCAAAGGGTTTAAAATCCGAAACGACTTGATCTAAACCGTTAGATGAACTCGTAGCGTTTCGTGTAGGGGATGTCCATTCGCTTACGATGGGACGCCTAATCTGAACCGTTAGATCGTAGCTGTTCCAAACAGGCACGATCCAACGGTTGCTGAGTCACTCCATGAAGAGTTGTGATTGTTGAAGAACAGTCACAGAAATGGCTATAAAAAGAGTTCCAGACCTCTGTTTTGGACACCGAAAAATTGCTAGTTTCTCCTCTCTCCGTCCTCTATACTTTGGCATTATCAAGTTACAAATTCAGAGTGTTCTCGGGTTTGATCAAACAGTACATAGTTTGAATCAAACAACTGTTCATACTGCATTGTATCCTGAAGGCAGGTTCTACAAAACCCATTGTGTACTCGCGGTTCTGGTTCTGTCTCAACCGGATTGGGAGAAATTTTGCCTAAAAGAAAGCGTTCCAAGAACGTGCCTTGCAGAAATTAATTATTATATTTCGTTCTTTCCATTAGAAAATCCAACAGTTTTAGGCAAAATTTTTATATTCTTATTACTCCACTCAAATGGAAGGAACTGTGGCACAATCTATCCAAGTCATGACTCAAGACTTAATTCGACTCGACCGTTTTGATGGCGGAAATTTCACCCGTTGGCAAGAGAAAGTTATGTTCTTCCTCACATCACTAAAACTTGCATACATTCTAGATGATAACCTTGAACAAATTCCCGAGCCCACACCCGAAGACACCGAAGCAAAAAAGCAAAAACGTGTGAAGAGGAAAGAAGACGAATTTATGTGTCGAGGACACATCCTCAATGCTTTGTCTCAAACTGTTTATAGCGCTCATAGAATGATTCCGACGGCAAAGGAATTATGGAAGGCTTTGGAGATAAAGTATCAAAACGAGGAAGCGAGCAATCGTAACTTTCTAATTTCAAACTATATGAATTTTAGAATGAATAATGATAAATCTGTCGTTGCACAAGCCCATGAACTCCAACAAATTGTTGGTGACCTTAAAGCCGCTGGTATTAATCTGCAAGATGAATTTCAAGTAGGGGTGATTGTTTCAAAACTTCCATCCTCTTGGAATGGCTTTAAGAAGAAAATTAATCATGATGAAAAGACTTATACTGTGGAATCCCTTCTTCGTCACCTTCGTATTGAAGATGATACTCGTATTCGAGAAAAGAAGGATGAACAAAGTGAGGGTCATTCAAAAGCTAATATGGTTGAGGATCAAAAATCCAAGATTACCAAAGACTCAAAATTTAAAGCAAAGAATGATTCCAAATTCAAGAACCAAGGTGCAAATAAGAAAAAGAAGGGAAAATGTTTCTTCTGTGACAAACCGGGCCATTATTCTCGAGAATGTCGTCTTAAAAAGAAGGCATTTAAATAAAAACAAGGGTCGAAGGAAACCAACAATGTTGAAGATCTTATTGCTACTGTTTGCGAAGCAAATTCAATTGATAATGAAAGTGGATGGTGGCTGGATACCGGCGCAACGGTCCACATATGCAAAGACCGCTCTTCATTCAAAACATATCAAGAAATTGATGGAAAAGAAGTGAAGATGGCAAATAATCTTCGCGCCAATGTAGTTGGAAAAGGCACAGTGGAATTGAAGCTAACTTCTGGAAAGACACTTACTCTAATTGATGTACTTCATGTACCTGATATGTGTAAAAATCTTGTGTCTGGGGACCTTCTCAATAAGAGAGGTTTCAAACTAGTGTATGAGTCTGATAAGTTTGTATTGTCTAAGAATGGTCAATTTATTGGCAAAGGGTACTCTTGTAACGGCATGATTAAAATTAATGTTATCAATGATATTAGTTCTGCTTATATGGTTGAGTCTATTTCTTTATGGCATAGTAGATTAGGTCATGTGAATTATAGAAGTATAAAAAATATGACTAATCTCGGCTTAATCTCGGATTGTAAATTTGATAACCTTTTTAAATGTGAAATTTGTGCTCAATCGAAGATAACTAGAAAGTCGTTCAAATCTGTTGAGAGGAAATCCGAAATGCTTGATCTTATTCATAGTGATGTATGTGATATGAAGAGTAATATGACTCGTGGTGGAAATAAATATTTCTTAACTTTCATTGATGATTACTCTAAGTATGCATATACATATTTACTTAAAAGTAAAGATGAAGTTTTCGAGAAATTCCTAATTTTTAAAGCAGAAGTTGAAACTCAACAAAATCGAAAAATTAAAGTCCTACGATCCGATAGGGGTGGTGAATATTACCCGAGTGAGTTTATACAATTTTGTAATACTCATGGGATAATCCATCAAGTTACGGCGCCATATACGCCACAACAAAATGGAACGGCGGAAAGGAAAAATAGGACTTTAGTTGAAATGATAAATTCAATGTTAATCAGTTCTGGTTTACCTTTGTCGATGTGAGGAGAAGCGGTTTTATCCGCATGTTATATTTTAAATAGAGTTCCATTGAAAAACAAGGATATTACACCATATGAATTATGGTTTAATCGTAAGCCTAATCTTAGACGTCTTAAAGTTTGGGGATGTCTTGCTTATGTAAGAAAACCCGAACCTAAAAGACCTAAACTAGGAAATAGGACTTACAAATGTGTTTTTATTGGATACTCTAGTAACAGTACGACTTATAGATTTTTAAACCTTGAAACTCAAGAAATCATTGAGTCGGTAGATGTGCAATTTTTTGAACATCTAACAAAGTTTAGTACTTTGAATCAAGGTATAGAAAATAATAATTCGACTGTTGACTCCTCAAATTTAGAAGAAAATTCACAACCTATATCTTCTTCAGAAACAACGAATGACGTTGAACCACGAAGGAGTAAAAGACAAAGAACTGAAAAAACATTTGGGCCCGACTTTGTTATTTATTTAGTTGAAGGGGATTTAAATGAGACTAAGAACAAAACTAAATTTGTTCTTAATGTAGAAGATGAACCGACCACATTTCATGAAGCGGTAACATCTAGGGATGCTGTCTTTTGGAAAGAAGCAATAAATGATGAAATGAACTCAATTTTGTCAAATCAAACTTGGGTTATTTCCGATCTTCCCCCCGGGTCTAAACCTATTGGGTGCAAATGGATATTTAAAAGAAAATTAAATCCGGATGGTTCTATAAATAAATTTAAGGCAAGACTAGTTGCTAAAGGCTATAAGCAAAAATATGGAATTGATTACTTTGATACATATGCTCCTGTTGCTCGAATCACTTCCATTAGGATATTAATATCTCTTGCTTCTATTCACAATTTAGTTATTCATCAAATGGATGTTAAAACTGCATTTTTAAATGGTGATTTAGAAGAAGAGATTTATATGGAACAACCCGAAGGGTTTGTATTGCCTGGCCAAGAAAAGAAAGTGTGTAAATTGGTTAAATCTCTTTATGGCCTTAAACAAGCTCCTATGCAATGGCATGAGAAGTTTAATAATATTGTTATATCCCATGGATATAAGGTTAATGATGCCGACAAATGTATATATAGTAAATTTGAAAATGGTGTTGGTGTTATTATATGCTTATATGTGGATGACATGTTAATATTTGGGTCTAATCTCAAATATGTTGAAGAAACCAAAAGGTTTCTTTCATCAAAATTTGATATGAAAGATCTTGGAGAAGCTGATGTGATTTTAGGAATCAAAATTGTGAGAAAGGATAATTCTTTAGCGTTATCTCAATCTCATTATATAGAAAAAGTTCTTAAAAGATATAATCATTTTGAACTTAAGCCAGCTGCTACACCTGTGGATCCTAGCATCAAATTAATGAAAAATACTGGGCGTGCTATGGACCAACTTAAATATGCTAGTATTATTGGGAGTCTAATGTATGCCATGCATTGCACTAGACCAGACATTGCTTATGCAGTGAGTATATTGTGTAGATTTACAAGTAATCCAGGACAAGAGCACTGGAATGCAATTTCTAGGGTGCTTAGATATCTGAAGAGGACTTTGGATTATGGCTTACATTATGTAGGATATCCATATGTTTTAGAAGGATATAGTGATTCAAGTTGGAATAATCTTGAATCAAAATCAAAGTCAACTACTGGTTGGATTTTTACGCTAGGAGGAGCAGCTATCTCTTGGGGATCCAAGAAACAAACATGTGTATCAGATTCAACAATGCAATCTGAATTTATAGCCCTAGCAGATGCATGTAAAGAAGCAGAATGGCTTAGAAATGTGTTGTATGATATTCCTTTATGGAAAAAGCCATCACCTTCTATTATGATAAGTTGTGATAACCAAGCCACAATTTATAAAGTTTCGAACAAAACTTACAACGGAAAATCTAGACACATTAGTCTAAGACATCAAATTATAAGAAAATTACTCAAGGAAGGAGTAATTACAGTCGACTATATTAAAACGAACAAGAATTTAGCAGATCCTCTGACTAAAGGTCTTGTAAGAGAGATGATATATATCACCTCAAAAGGAATGGGACTAAGGTCTATTAAATAACACAACTATATTTAATGGGAACCCAACTCATATCTTGAAAATATAGATAGAGTTCAATGTGGTACAAACAAGTTAAATTATAGTTATGGAACACTAGGAATTTATACAAAAAGTTCCATTCCTATATGCCTAGTGTTGGTCTTCTGCATGTTAGAGGATGAAGTTCACTTCTTAATAAATCATATAAGTGTGACTCGCAGAATCACTAAAGTTGATTTACCTATTCGAGTGTCGAAAGTGTGGCCGCTTTCTATGAAATCAAGACCGATCCTAAAGCGCTCGTGAAATCAGGATTAGCACAAGGCCATAAAAGTGCATGCTAGAAGAACACTTATAAACTCAGAAATCGGTATGTGTGATAGTTCCGGCTAGTCTCAAAAGGTCCTTGGTTCAAGATACGTTCACCACAGCACCTTGATGAAGCTTTGAATTATTTTCACTATATGGAAGTTCAAGTCCGAAAGACACTTCTCATTTATGTACTAGATTTTAGCGATAATGCCCAAAATTATTTATTGTCTTTTTTGCTTTGCTCTCTTGTGTATATTGAAATTGGTGGGAGAATGTTGGATTAATTCCAATATTTATTGAGTTTATTTTTAGTTGTTAATATTTTATTATATTATTTGTGTTTTATTTTAAACATAGTTTGGGTTTTAATTTAGAAAGTAGAAACATGAGCAAATGGGTGTGAAAGATATGGGGAATGCTCAAAATCCCATATTGTCCCACATTGGAAGAATACTACAAAAGGTAGTGGTATATCAACTAAAGGACAACTAAGATTCTTAGTTGACAAGTCAAATAAGAGGCTATGATCCTACGCATCGCGGTGGTGCTTAAGCACCACCAATCGCGACACGCGTAAGCGCGTAAGCGCGACACGCGGCGCGCGAAAGGGCGATTGGGCGACTTAGGGCGCATTGCGCGCTTTGACGCGCACTTGGCACTTCGCACGTGCGCATCGTCGCTTGGAGCGTGGGAGCCTAAAGTTTTGACGAGGTAAAACATATCAACGGTTGTGATTAAACGATCCGATCAAAGGGTTTAAAATCCGAAACGACTTGATCTAAACCGTTAGATGAACTCGTAGCGTTTCGTGTAGGGGATGTCCATTCGCTTACGATGGGACGCCTAATCTGAACCGTTAGATCGTAGCTGTTCCAAACAGGCACGATCCAACGGTTGCTGAGTCACTCCATGAAGAGTTGTGACTGTTGAAGAACAGTCACAGAAATGGCTATAAAAAGAGTTCCAGACCTCTGTTTTGGACACCGAAAAATTGCTAGTTTCTCCTCTCTCCGTCCTCTATACTTTGGCATTATCAAGTTACAAATTCAGAGTGTTCTCGGGTTTGATCAAACAGTACATAGTTTGAATCAAACAACTGTTCATACTGCATTGTATCCTGAAGGCAGGTTCTACAAAACCCATTGTGTACTCGCGGTTCTGGTTCTGTCTCAACCGGATTGGGAGAAATTTTGCCTAAAAGAAAGCGTTCCAAGAACGTGCCTTGCAGAAATTAATTATTATATTTCGTTCTTTCCATTAGAAAATCCAACAATTTCCTCCCTAATTATTTAATATTGACATTGGCCCTCAAGATTTTCACTTCATGGGGTTTAACCCCTAAATGCAAAACCTTCATATATGTAGAAATTCTAAAAAAAATGACACGGGAACTTGAAAATCTTGTGGGTGTACTCAAAATGAAAAATCAAAATCTGTCATCAATACATTACTGAGTCTAGATTATAAATATCAACATTCACAATGCCAAAGAAATAGAGGAAGAAAACAAACAACTCAATTCATTTTAGGGTAATCTCCCCTTAATTCTTTGATATTATAAATGACATAGGAACATGCAAAACTTATGGATATACTCAAAATCACAAATAAAAATTTGTTATCAATAGAAATAAAAGAAGAAAAAAAAAATATATATATATATATAAAACCACACCAGTGAATATAAATCCGGTGAATCGCATTGTTCTTTTAGAGATATGGAGACTAAGATGGAAATGTTATCTGAAATACAAATATACAATATGAAAACACAAATAAGAGATCTTCCAAAATAAAAATTTGTTACGAGAACACATATACTAAATCCCCATACCATAAAACCCTTTACAAATGAAAACATATGCCATGATTTGAACTAATTTGGCACTAATAAAAGTCAGAGCAGTCACATAACGGATAAGAGATACACAAATATATATAATAAGAGAGAGAATAACAAAGAGATGGAGATGAATATAAAACGCAAAATAACATGAGTCTCTTATGGGTACAAATCTACAAAACAAGGATACGGACACTATGGAATTGTTCAATTCACATAAATGAATGAAATCGAATAACACAATTGCTATAAATCTCTAATATCTACTAAAAATTGGAATTATAGTATTTGTTACAAATTCAAATTCAAATACCACTACCAGCATGAATACCAAAATCACAATAAATTGAATACCAATAAGATTACTATGAATGGATACCATAAATGCTGTAAATTTAAATCACTGTTGCCTCGAGCAATTGATACATTTAATTACTACAAATGTATTCAATGAATTAATACCTTTGTTTTCTCAGAATTGTAATATTCAGATACCATTATTTGCTCATAATTGCAATACTCCCATTAGAATACTAATGAATTCATTAATTGAATACAAGTGAATACCAAATTTCATTACTAAAGTAAAGTAGAATACCATCAATATCAATGTATTTACTACCCTTAATAGGGTGGAGTAACCACATTTACGTTAAGCACTACTACGTAAATAATCAATCGACCAAATATTAGATCTACTGCAAACTTAGTACTATTACATTATACGAAAAATAAAAATTATGGTTGAGATCCCTTTTAATATTAATTATTTATGATAATTGAGTTCATTTATTGATAAAAATTAACAAATATAATATACATTTGGTATCTCTAATATATTAAATCGGTATTTTGTAGCGATAGTTTTAATATTTTAATTTCTACACGGTATATAGTGATGAACCTTATTTTTTGGATATTTTCATCAAGAAAATTATCATTCTATTTCATGATTGACTTTTATTAGGAAGTTACCAATTGATTTTCATTTTTTTAAGATGTTTCTCCCAAGCGGACCCTTCGAAATTGTTTTGAAGGTGATTGAACTATGAATCCAGAATCTTAAGTGAAATACTATTGGGTATGAGGTTTGGAGTTCGGTTTGGGCCTTCGAGAGCATTATAGTTATTTAGACTTTATTTCTAATAAAGATATTGAGTTTTTTAATTTATTTTCTTTTAACTTGGATATGTGTTAGTTTCATAGAGGGTGTTAAAAGTTTTTCAAAAAAGCTCCTTGGTATTCATGTGTCATTTGGTTGAAGCCTGATATTCAACAAAGGATTTGGAAATAAAGATAATTGATATTCACAAGAGGTAATATTCCTTCGATAAAGACTAATCAAGATTTAAAAGGACATAATAAGCTACTTTGAAGCGTATGTCACAGGATCAAGATGAATTGGCTAGGACCAAAATGAATTGTATAGTGTTGTTTACATCCTTAATCATGACATGGAGAAAGCATTAGGTTAGGATCCCTTAAGTTTGTAAATTGGAAATCGAGTCTTTTATATTTCTTAACTCTAATGTAATCAAGTTAACACGTGTTCCTCGAGTAACTTCAAAATGGGAAACAAAAAAATCTATGGTAAGTTTTGGGAAATGCTAGCTTTTAATAATATGTATTTGTTTTGAAAGTGTATTGAATGTAATTGTATGTATAATATTAAGAGAATTAAAGTCCCATCCTATAATGGTGGTTTTTCTGGCTTGTGCTATGTGTTTCTTATTCTTCCTTTGGGTCATCATTTTCAATTATGACATTATATCCCTATTAAGAGAGAGAGAGAGAGAGTACCTGGTTTGAAGAAGGCGGAGATGCCAAAATTGGTGGCCTGCAATGGCTAACCCTATAAAATAACGAACAAATCCATGAATGAGGAACAAAATACGATCGGTAAATGATGATGATAATTTTAGGAGGGGATGATTTCAAAAGGGAAATAAACACAAAGATGATTACAATAATATCTACAATAAAACACTCAATTATTCATGAACAAGAAAGAATCTACATAATTAATAAGGAAACATCTAGAAATATTTACCTACAGATATAACTCCATAATTAACAAGGCAAACCACTACAACTACTAATGAAAATGGAGTACAAATGATAGTGAAGTTAGATCCAAATATTCTTCGTCTACAAGTAGTGAGTAATATTCTTCTATTGCCATTATCCATTATGAATAATTAGATCCTAACATGCCACTTCGATCTCCCTATATAAAACCAGCTAATAATAAGTTCAGTGTATATGATTAATGAAAAAATAACATTATAATTTAATGTATAACCATATAATGGCAGTTCATATAAGAGGTGGGGATTTATATAAGAGTTAAAATTTCATGTTTCAGATACTTACCCTTTGCAAGCCGTATAAAAGGTAAAAATAAATACAAGTTTCAAATCATGATGTAATTTGAAAATCTACGTTAGCACTAAAAATCTACCAACACAGTTTGAGAATTAGATTGAATAAAGACATTTCGAGTTAGTACGTCGCTAGTGAAGTGGGGCATATGTGTTCACAGAGTGATATTTATCAAGATTAATATTTTAACGTAGATGTTCCCAATGCACACAAAGTGAGTGTATGCGCTTCATTAGTTATATGTATGCATAACACATAATGCATAGAAAGTGAGAGATAAAGAACTCAAAATAAACAATTAATCATATTGTAATACCCCGTACTTTTAAGGTTATTTAATAATTTGAGAATTTTAAGTGAAAGAGAATTTGAAGTGCGGGTTAAATATTAATTGGCGAGTTTTGGATTATTATCGATGTGTATTATAATTACTTACGAGAATAAGTAAATGAAGCTGGATTATTTTATATCATGTCGCAGTTGGGCAAAGCGACAAGTAATAATACTCTATTTGGAAAATATGTGCGGAGTTGTATTGAATTTAAAATGGTGAATTTTTTTATAAGTGACTCAGATGGGGATTTCGAGTGCATGGTTGGTCTCGGATGGGTCAAAATAATAAAAATGGAGTACCGGGGGTAGTGTTTGGGTTCTGGAGACTTTTGGACTAGTAGGGACTCGCATTTGAGTATACGAGTCAACTTTGGATTTAATAAGGGGGGAACCCTTATTTCTATTTTATAAGACACGAGAAAAAGAGAAAATAAGGAAAGAAAGAAAGAAAAGAAAGAAGAAGAGAAAGGGGGAAGAAAAAGAGATTTTCGGCGGATCCCGACACGAGGTCGTCGGATTTATCCAACGAGAAAAGTGTTTAATTTGCTTTAACCATTTATGTGCGTTTATAATCCGTATTATAGTTGATGAAAACTTTATGGATTTTGGGTTGCGATTCCTGAATCAAAATGGGTTTTAGGAAATGATTTCATATAAATTGATGTGATAATTACTCCATATGAAATCTAAGCTTAAATCCATGTTAATGGTGTAATTTTTGGTGAGGAATTGGAAGAGTTGGATGATATTTAGGTTTAAATGACATAGGGTTGAATTTTTAATTAAATTGATGAATCCCTTGAGATTAATTATTGTGTTGGGCAAAAATAAGTGTGGAGATGAGTGTATTGATGGTTGGTGATGTTAGAAAATATAGAAATTGGGTTGGATGAGTGTTGGTGGAAATTTTAGAGTTGGAGAAGATTATAAAATCTCGAACTGAACACGCAAACCGGTGAAATGCGGTATGATTTGGGTTACCGGATCGGTTCATTTTAGGGGCCATCGGTTCAATTCGTTTATTGATCGTTGGACCGGTTCATTTTTCTGGCCATCGGCTCGGTTCGTTTATGGTAGTTAAATTTGAGAAATTTTTCTTAGACTAAAAGGATTGGAGAAGAATTCCTTTTGGAGATAAATATTAGAGGATCCTAAATAGAGTGTGAGGACCTCTAAAATATTAAATGAGTGATATATAAATCTCGGGTTAGCGGGAATAATATTCGGGTTATAAATTTTAAGAGTGTTTGGGACGAACAACACTCGATAAAATCATTTCGACGGGTATATATACATTGATGCGTGTAGAATGTATGTGCCAATAATATATGAGTGGAATTCGAATGTGCGAGTAGGATGAAACTAGAATACTATCTAGACGTGATAAGCTAATAATGGGAAGAAATCAATGTCATAATTGTATCAAAAGTGAGCGAATACTTATGCAATTAGCATAAGTGTGTGTATACTTATGAATTAATACGAATCGGTATCTTCGGGATGATAGGCTAATGCCACAAGAGATAGGCATGAATAGCCGAATTTGGTGATATATATATATATATATATATATATATATATATATATATAGAGAGAGAGAGAGATACATATGGGTATAGAGACAATATACATATGATATGATTATAAATATATTTGTGTACGAATCATATATTTATGTGAAACATGCCCCTCTAGTGCTATCATGGGAAGTTGCACGATGTGGGTGAATCCACTGGCTTTAGGAGCAGGGCGAGTATAGTCCTCGAGTCATAGCATCCAGTTATTTAAGCAGCATGGCTCTTTATCATGGGTGAGACGTCTTGGGTATGATTCAGTCTGACTATCAGGTGAGGAACTATGACCGCTTCCCCTACATTTGTGTTATGTTTTATCAGGTCGGTGTGAGATCCCGACCGATGGTACCGAGGATGATGTGTGTGTTACCTGGAAGATGATAGCATTCTAGAGATTGCATCCATTGAGTTATAGCTCTGAGGGATGGCTATTATACTTATATAGTGTGTGATATATAAGTATGGATATACTTGATGTGTATATTATATTGTATATATATATGAAGACGTGAAAAGATATATATATATATATATATATATATGGACAAAATAAAGGATAAAGTGAGAAGTAACTTATTATATACGGGAGAATAAAATTCGGAATAAAATGTGAGATATATATATAAAGATGAGAAAAATATATACGAGATTAATGACACTAAAATGTGAATAGTGTATTATAACTAGTGAGTTTTTTATTATGAACGGATAAATTATAAGTGAGAATTTACAATGCATAAGCTCGTGCGAAAGCTTAGGATACTATATAGCGGGGTATTGAGATGGCGTATGGTGATTTAAAGGCTTTGAATGAGGCTAGTTAGGTCGGGTAGCGTAACTAGGGTGTTTAAAATACATGCGTTAGGTGTGAACTGTTAGATGGGAGGTGAGGGATATCTTATGTGAGTGAGACACCAGTTTAAAAATGGAGGATATCATATTTTAAATGTTAAAGTATTTTAAACACTTGTTAAATATGTTTGTAAAGTTTTGGACTCTGACCCGCTTGCAAATATTTTAGAAACCTTTTAGGTGTCCAGACACAGGGACGTCTGGATGATATTATTTCATCTAGTCAAACGATGCTGCAGCAGCTGTGGATGCTAGTAGGGATTGTTTAGATGCTTTTATCCTTGTTATCTAGATAGGAGGTACTGTTAAAATATTCGGACATGTTGCCCAACTGTTGTCATTTATTTTTTTCCACTTTTTTGTTTGCGCCTATTCGATATGGTTGTATAACTGTTTCACCGAGAGTTATCGGTTATTGTTTATTTTATTTCAATTGATGTATGCTAATCGTGTGGATGGATTAATTGTGTTTTAGCTAACAAGATTAGAAAGTTTAAAATTTGACACCGGGCCGAATAGATTATTACTATTGATTTGGTTTTCAGCGTGGAATCTGTGCGGGCATACTACATTTTCAACGTGGCTTTCTATTTGATATAGAGCCCTGCGCTTAGGATTGTTGATTCCTACGGTGGGATTTCATACTCTTGCTATAATGTATAATTATAGTGAATCTTCTAAGCGTTCGGGTGTGCTTAGTATGCCGAACAATGAAGGATGATAGATGAGGGCTATTAGGAGGACAGTATGAGGCGGGGCCCATTTGGAGTTATAGAATATTTCGGGGACGATGAGCGTAGTCGAGGTCACCCCTATTGTTGCCTGGGAAGTTTGGGCTGTAAGGACGACTGGTGTACCCCGGGTCGATAATCGTCTTCACTATCTCGAGGGATCTAGCCAATATGTCCGTCTTGTTCTCTACGGTCATTCCCAATTTTCCCCATTTGGGGAGCCTAGGGGCGATGAGCCCTCGTCGCCTCCGCTACCGTCTAGCCCTGAAGAAGACATCATCATTATCATTATCATTATCATTATCATCATCATCATCCTCGCCTTAATCCCTAAAGGAGACATTTTTTGTAAAAATTATTGCTATTAATACAAATCCAAACGAATTAGAAGAATACAAACACACATACACACACACCCCTGAAGAAGACATACAAACATTTTTTTGTGGTTGTGCCATGAATGGGTCGTGACGCGAAGTAATTTTAGGAAAAAGATTAAAACTCCCCCCCCCCCCAACACACATATACAAGGGAAAGAGAGAAAGAGAGAAAATGATCAAGTTCAAATGAATTAAAAGCACTAAACTGATGTCTGATAATTATAAAACACTAGAATAATACACCCACTGGATATGGACTTTGAATTAATGCTTAAGAATTAAATCTAAATATTACATGCACTAAACTGATCAAGTATAAATTAATTAAAAGCATTAAACTATTGTCCAATAATTGGAATACTTATTACAAGTAAAAAAAAATTCAAATTCGTGTTATCATAAAAAATGGATTGATATTAGGTAGGAGCAGCCAAGTCATCCACACTACTGTTTAGACGCTTTGGGGCATTTAGGACGATTGACCACGACTCGATGTTGACATACTACGAGTAAAACACTTGGTTGACCTTTTGAAATACACAAATAAACGGCTCATCTCTCACATGTTCGTTGCTCTTCAACTTGGACAAGTCAACTATGATCAAATTGGTGTCAGGATCAACTTTACAAGCATTTTTATCCTCAAGTCTTACTCAATCACAGTAAAATACAACCTCTTTGAGGTTCTTATCTTTTGCGCTCGCTCAAAAGAAAGTAAGAGCCTTGTATAAAATGCCAGAGTTTTGTACATTTGTACTTTCATCGTACCCCCATTGCACTGAATACGTAACCATTCAATCGATACTTTTTGTACTCTTGTGCCATGAACAAGGCTCTAGTGGCTAGACAAACAAGCCTTGATGTCGCATCACCCGTCTTAAAGAGCTGAGAATATAGATAAATTAATTAGGTTAGTTGTAAAGTTTTATTATAATGTCAAATTTAATAACAACCATTTTCATTATAATTACCTCGTGTGACAGCCACAACCTAAATTCGTTGTCTGATTGTGCCATTATTTTTCGTCTTTTATTGTTCTCACAGGCTTCATATTTTCTACATAAAATTAACGTGATGAACGTATTACAAAATTAATCATGTATAAAATAATCTAAAATAATTTAAACTTACTTTTTCCATTCTTCGACATCTTCATGTGTGTCAAATAGATAACAAGCTACTTGTTCATGTTGCAAACTCGTTAATTTCACTCGTTTGACCATCACAAGATCACCCTCGTCGACGAACTCATCAATGTCATCAACGTTGGTTGAGTCGGACATATATTCTCGAGTATAGATTGATGACTCCACGGTGTTGTATTCCTCTGCAATTGATCCTGCAATGTATCATGTATTCTTGGCATAATATTTGAAAACTTTCATCAATATTTTAAATGGATACATCCACCGATCTCTAAATGGACCGTAAAGAAGTGCCTCCTCGCATAGGTGTGCCAAGAAGTGAACACTTATGTCAAAGAATGATGGGGGAAAGTACTTCTCCAACACACAAACCGCTTCGATCACCTCCAATTTTGCGGCCACTATGTGTTCTCGATTGACTACCTTCTCATACAAAAGTGAGAAGCAGATACTAATTTGCATAATAGCCCTCCGTAAATCCTTGTGCTTGGAGAAACGGTGCTTAAACAATAGAGGAACCAATTGCATGATCACATGCCAATTGTGGGACTTACACTTATGTAAATCACGGGTAGCATAATTAACAATCCTTTGCAAGTTGAACGAAAAATTAAATGGAACCTTAAAATTATATATTGTGTCTAAAAGTACCTTCCTTTCCCCACGCGTTAAAGTAAACGCACCAGGGAGAATTATTGTCCTTCTCCTACTATCTTCTTTCAACCATAATTGTGGCTAAAGTTTCAATGATTTAAGGTATTTTCGTGCATTTTCTCCATCCTTCGAATGACTCCCCCCAGGGCATGTTCCCACAATATGTTCAACGATGTTCTTCTCTACGTGCATCACATCCAATACATGGCGCATCGGGTTATTCTTCCATTAAGGCAAGTCAAATAAAATTGACCTCCTAGACCATGCCTTTCTTGTCTCAATTTCATTCCTAGTTGAGGTCTCCTTATGCTTGACATTCTTAAATTTAGGATTCTTACCTGGCATGTGAGGGACACAATCAGAATAATTACTTTCAATTTTTGAACCTGAATTTTTTCTCGGCGGTAGCCTATGTTCAACCCCGCCCGATATAAAATTGGAACCTTTCTCAAATCTGAAACTATGAGCGGGAGGTAAAAAAACTCATATGGCAATGGTATACATTTTTTGAGCTAGCAGGAAGATGAAGAGATTCAGTCTCCTCTCCACAAACAGGACATCCCAAACAACCATGTACTACACAACCGGATAATGTCCCATAAGCTGGAAAATCATGAATTGCCCATATTAACATAGCTTTTCGCGTAAACTCTTCTTTTCTAAAATATCCAAATGCTTGCACACCTACTTCCCACAACTCGTTTAATTATTCTACCAAAGAAGCCAGGTATACATCGATGTCATCACTTGGTGCCTTTGGCCCAGGTATCAATAAAGACGTCATTAAAAATTCAGGTCTCATATACTATGAAGGAGGTGGGTTGAGTGGGGCTAGGATCACTGGACATACACTCTGATTGGTTCTTATATTTCCAAATGGATTGAAACCATCTGTTGATATAGCCAAACAAATGTTACGTTGTTCTTAAGAAAAATCGGGATACTCTTAACTCATCCTCCTCCAAGCTGCATAATCAATACGATGACGCATGATACTATCCCCTACTTTTGACCTAGCATGCCAAGTCATTGCCTTCGTTATCCATGGTACTGTGAAAAATTGCTTTAATCTAGGCCTAACGGTAAAATATTTCAACACATTTTGAGGCACTTTTGAGCTTGTGCCTTCCTTGCCATTAGATTGGACATATCTAGGTTCATCGCATACCAGACACCGATCGAGATTTTCATACTCCTTTCGGTATAGTATGCAGTCATACACACAAGCATGAATCGATTTATACTTCATTCCCAAACCTTTCAAACTATTCTTCATAACATGATAGCTATTTGGAAGCGTATTCTCCTTGGGTAGCAAGCTCTTCACCTAATTCAGAATTCCTATCACGTTATTACCAGACAAATCATATTAGGTCTTCAAACTATGCAAACCAACCATGGCATGTAAATTTGTTTAATCTTTCTCACAACCAGAGTATAACGGTTGGGTCGCCTTAAATTTTAAACTTTGGTAGTCATCATCAAGGTTTATCATGATATCTTCATTAGCACCTGAAACTTGTACATCATCAGTAACCTCATTCTCTTCCATTTCATGAACTCCGTATGCGTCATCAACTAAATCCTCTAACATATTACAATCTACGCCGTCCCCTTCTACATCTATCCTAATTGTTGAAGGTTGTTGTGAAGGTTGCACATGGATAAAATGAACTTTCAATTCCCCATGAAAACTCCAAAATTGATAATTATCTTGAATGCCCCATCTTAACAAATGTAGTTCAACTATTTTCCACTCAAACACCTTACCATTCTCACACCTAGCACACGGACATGGAAACTCTTCATCATTATGACATCTCTTTGCGTATTTCACAAATTCATTATCACCTCTGCGAAACACATCCCCCAATCTATATGTCTCACCCATCCACTCTTTATATTTAGGATATCCCATCACAGCTACTACAAACAATCACCTATTAAAGGTAAGAAGCGCATATTCGTGGATTAGTATAAACAAAACTTATATTTATAGTATGTTTCATTTAATTATGTCTTATTTATATTCGATTTTTAAATTTCAAATTCAAATTCAATTTATAATATTAATTCCTATTTTTTCCATCTCCTCTAAAGGGTGAGTGGTCCTATCCTATTCAAGATCGCATATTTCTATAATATACATAACAACTCATGCACATTGTTACGATTTGCGAAAGATTCGACAACATATCCCTATAGTTCTCCAAGTACACGACGTAGATTTGCAAGTGTGAGTGTTATTTCAATATATCAATTGAAATAGCACATTCATCGCATCATCTAGTATGTACCCAGAGAATATTAAGATACGACTGCATAACTTCCTCCAATAGTAACAAGTTTGAGCCACTAAGAATATTATTATACAGAAACTATGCAATCCCAAACTGTCCAAATGGGATAATTCGAGAGATCTCATTACAGGGGTAATGACTCTCAAACGGGACTAAGGGCTATTGAATACGTACGCGTAAGAACTAGAATGCTAGTATCTATGCGCACTATATGTAATTTCAAATATGTTTCATTTAATCATCATAAGTTCGTGGTCATCCCACTTTTGAACGGGTCGTGACGCGAAGTAATTTTTTAAAAAAAGTCAAAAACTCCCCCTCCCCCCATTTCGACAATAATCCAGTGGTCATGCCACTTCCAAAAGTAACCAACCCAACAAATTAAGACAATATAATTATTTAAGGATTTATTAGTGTGAATTAAATTAAGGATTTTAAAAAAATTAATCAATCAACTTCCATATACAACCACATCCGTCCAATATAATCCAACAATAACAACAAACCAACAAATGTGTATCCCGTATTCCTTCTAATTCATCTACTCAATTAATTCAACATAAATAATTTCTAACCAAATTTCAAACCTAAATAAGAATATACAAATAATATTTATAATGTCAAACAATTTCTATCCAATTTCAAACCTAAATAAGGATATACAAACAATATTATGATGTCAAACAATATACAAACAATTTCTAACCAATTTCAAACCTAAATAAAAACAAAAACCTGCAAACACACCCCACCCTCGCCCCCACCACACCCCTGTTCCACCACCCACCACGGCCCCCACCATACACACACACACACACACACTCTCACCCACCTGCACACACACACACACCACCACCACCACCACCCAATGCCCCCTCCCCGCACACACACACACCATGCACACACGCACACTACCCCCTCTCCCTCCACCACGCACACACGCACACATATACACCCACACCCACAAATACACACATATATACAAAGTAAAGAGAAAGAGATAAAGAAAGTAACCTGAAATCGTAGAGAGAGAAAGAAAGAGCAGTCGCTTAGAGAGAGAAAAAGGGAGGGAAATCAAAACGGTGAGAAAAAAAAGAGGGGGAGGGTTTTTTTACTGGGAGAATTATCACGAACCTATCACGGTCATTGACCGTGACAACTTTAAAAGACTGTCACAGTCATTGACAGTGACAAGGTCTTATCACGGACTTGTCACGGACAATGACTATAACAAGGTTGGCCGGCTCAAAGGTGACAATTTAGCCTATTTGGTGTAGTGTAAGAGTTACATCGCATTGAACCGAGATTTGAAGGACTGATGGGAGTGGTCAGATGTTCTTATGGTTTTTCTCAGGATGGGAGTTTTGTGTTGGGATAGATACGGGAAGCTGGAACTTAGTGATGTGTAGCCTTCCAATAGTATTAAGGCGGTAGAGCCAGTGATGTATAGGCTCGTCTTATTTGGATGTCGTTGGTAGAAGCACAACGTGTTATGTGCCTTTATTGAGGTGAGACCTTATAACTGATGGAGTATATCAGTATGAAGATAATTGAACAAGCCTGCTGCAAAACTGGAGCTATAGTGATTAAGCCTTTAGACATGTGGGTACCACTAGTGGGTGTATAGTAAAGTAACTCATATTTTACTTTCAGATTGATTGAGTACTATAGGATGTTGTATTGTTAAAGATCCTAAGTCTTAGTACTGATTGTATCTGAAATTCGAGGACGAAATTCCTTTGTAGGGGGGAGTATGTAATACCCCGTACTTTTATGGATATTTAAATTACATAAGTGGGTGTAATTTAATAATTTGAGAATTTTAAATGAAAGAGAATTTGAACTGCTAGTTAAATATTAATTGGTGAGTTTTGGATTATTATCGATGTGTGCTATAATTAATTACGAGAATAAGTAAATGAAGTTGGATTATTTTATAATATGTCACAGTTGGGCAAAGTGACAAGTAATAATATTTTATTTGGGAAATACGCGTGGAGTTGTATTGGTTTTAAAAAGGTGAATTTTTTATAAAAGACTCGGATGGGGATTTTGAGTGCACAGTTGGTCTTGGATGGGAGGAAATAGTCAAAATGGAGTAACTGGGGGTAGTGTTTGGGTTCTTGGGACTTTTGAACGAGTAGGGACTCGCATTTGAGTATATGAGTCAATTTTGGGTTCAATAAGGGGAGAACCCTTATTTCTCTCTTATAAACCATGAGAGAAATAAAAGAATGAAAGAAAGAAAGAAAATAAAGAAGAAGAGAAAGGGGGAAGAAAAAGAGATTTTCGGCCAAGCTCCGACGGATCCCAACATGAGATCATCGGATTTATCCAACGAGGCAAGTCTTTAACTTGCTTTAGACTTTTATGTGTGTTTATAATTCATATTATAGTTGGGGAAAACTATATGGATTTTAGGTTGGGATTCTTGAATCAAAATGAGTTTCGGAAATGATTTAATATAAATTGATGTGATAATTACTCCATATGAAATCTAAGCTTGAATCCATGTTAATGGTGTAATTTTTGGAGAGGAATTGGAAGAGCTGGATGATATTTAGGTTTAATTGAGATACGGTTGAATTCTTAATTAAATTGATGAATTTGAGATTAATTATTGTGTTGGGAAAAAATAAGTGCGAAGATGAGTGTATTGATGGTTGGTGATGTAAGAAAAAATAAAAATTGGGTTGGACGAGTGTTGGATGGAAATTTTAGAGTTGGATAAGATGATAAACTCCCGAACTGAACACGTCAAACCGGTGAAATGCGGTATGGTTTGGGTTACCGGATCGGTTCGTTTTAGGGGGCCATCGGTTCAATTCGTTTATTAATCACCGGACCGGTTCGTTTTTTCGGCCATTGGTTTAGTTCGTTTATGGCAGTTAAATTTGAGAATTTTTTCTTGGACTAAAAGGATTGGAGAATAATTCCTTTTGGAGATAAATATTAGGGGATCCTAAATAGAGTATGAGAACCTCTAAAAGATTAAATGAGTGATATATATATATATATATCTCGGGTGAGCGGGAATAAGATTCGGGTTATAAATTTTAAGAGTGTTTTGGACGAACAACACTTGAAAAAATCATTTCGGCGGGTATATATACATTGATGCGTGTAGAATGTATGTGCTGATAATATATGAGTGAAATCCTAATGTGCGAGTAGGATGAAATTAGAATACTAGTTAGACGTGATAAGCTAATATTCGGAAGAAATCATTGTGATAATTTTATCATAGGTGAGTGAATACTTATGGGATTAATATAAGTGTGTGTATACTTATGAATTAATACGAATTGGTATATTCAAGATTATAGGCTAATGCCAGGGAGATAGGCATGAATAGACGGATTTGGTGATATATATACATATATATATATATATATATATATATATATATATATATATAAGTATATATATACATATATATATATATACGGGTATGGAGACAGTATATATATGATATGATTATAAATATATCTGTGTGCGAATCATATATTTATGTGAAACATGGCACTCTAGTGCTATCATGCAAAGTTGCGCGATGTACGCGAATCCCCTGGCTTGAGGAGCAGGGAGAGTATAGTCCCCGGCTCATAGCGTCCAGTTATTTAAGTAGTGTGGATCTTTATGATGGGTGAGACGTCTTGGATATGATTCGGTCTCACTTTTAGGTGAGGAACTATGATCGCTTCCCCTACGTTTGTGTTATGTTTTATCAGGTCGATGTGAGATCCCAATCGGTGGTAACCAGGATGATGTGTGTGTTCCCTAGAAAATGATGGCATTCTAAAAACTGCATCCATAGAGTTCTAGCTCTGAGTGATGGTTATTATACTTATATAGTGTGTGATACATAGGTATGGATGATATACTTGATGTGTATAGTATATTGTGTGTATATATATATATATATATATATATATATATATATATATATATATATATGAAGATGTGAAAAGATATATATTTACAGAAAAAATAAAGGATAAAGTGAGAAGTAAATTATTATATACGGGAGAATAAATCTGAAATAAAATGTGAGATATGTATATAAAGATGAGAAAATTATATACGAGATTAATGACAGTAGAATGTGAATAGTGTATTATAACTAGAGAAAGTTATTTATTATGAACGGATAAATTATAAGTGAGAAATTACAATGCATAAGCTCGTGCAAAAGCTTAGGATATTATATACGGGGGGGTATTGAGATAGGGTATGGTGATTTAGAGTTTTTAAAAGAGGATAGTTAGGTCGGGTAGCATAACTAGGGTGTTTAAAATACGTGCATTAGGTGTGAACTCTTAGATAAGAGGTAACGGGTATCTCATGTGAGTGCGACACCAGTTTAAATATGGAGGATATCATATTTCAAATGTTAAAGTATTTTAAACACTTGCTAAATATTTTTTAAACGTTTTGGGCTCTGACCCGCTTTCCAATATTTTAAAAACCTTTTAGGTGTCGAGACACAGGGACGCCTGGATGATATTGTTCCTTAGAGTCAAACGATATTGCAGGAGCTGTGGATGCTAGCAGGGATTGTTTAGATGCTTCTATCCTTGTGATCTATATAGGGAGTACTGTTAAAATATTCGGTCATGTTGCCCAACTATTGTCATTCATTTTTATTTTCCGCTTTTTTGTTTTCACCTATTCGATATGGTTGTATAACTGTTTTACCGAGTGTTATCGGTTATTGTTTATTTTATTTGAATTAATGTATGTTAATTGTGTGGATGGATTAATTTTGTTTTAGTTAACAAGATTAGAAAGTTTAAAATTTGACATCGGGCCGAATTGGTTTTAGTAATTAATTTGGTTTTCGACATTGATGCTGAGAATGATCCATATGAAAATTATTTTCTATTTTGATAAAGGATTGATCAATAGTGATTAAAATAGGTGGAGTGTCACACATACAAACTGTAAATTACACTAAAAAAAAATCCGAGATTGATATTTTTATGGAGATTATACATAATTTCATAATATTAACAAATTTTGATTTAGTGTAAATTTTTTCATAAAAGTAGTCAAAACCTAATTCAAGAATTAAGATTACTCAAACTACTAATTTAAACCTACTAAAAACAACAAAGTTAGTGGTGTGGCAACAAAGGGCCACATAAAATTTCATTTAGCTACCAAATTAAGGAAAAAATCAAAATAAATAAAGCATAACCCAAGTTTTATCTAGCTTGCGTATGAGAACCGCAATTATACATTTATATAAGATCGAGGCAGATTTAAAAGTATTTAATTCAACACTAACACTCATTTAATATCCTAAGACATGCAGTTGTACTTAGAATATACCACAAAAACCAAACCTCACTAAGGAAAGAATAGATATTTATCATTTTTAAACTATTGCCAATAAAAATGTTACTCCCTAACACTATTTTAAATGTAGGAACACCACTAAATGGCCATCATGCACAATAACCGACCTTAATTTAAAGGAAATGTTTCTCCCTTACTAGTATGTATGTATGTATGTATGTATGTATGTATGTATGTAGGTATAAAGATTACATTCACCCTCTAAATTGTGAAATCAACCTAAATGTCTTGACGCAAAATAAACCTCTAAATGTGAAATAAACCTCTAAAAAGATTCCCAAATATGAAATTAAACTCTAAATGTTTGGATGCAAAATAAAAAACCAAATAAAAAAATAAAAAAGATTAATCCAAACCCATAACCGCCGTAATTTATTTTTTAAAACCAAATCCATAAATTATAGTTAGAAGCCTAATTCTAAAAACTAGACCGTAATTTTGAAAGCACCATCCAAATTCTAAAAACTAAATCCTAATTTTGAAAGAACCATTCCAATTAAGCTCCCACCTCCCCAATAAAACTAAATAGTCATATGAAATTTTAACCAATATTTCAAGTGCATTATAGCCAAAATAACTAAGAATATGAAATGGTTGCACCCATGTATGCGTTATAGACAAAAGATATAAAAATGGTGTGTTATATCTGCATATATCTAAGAACATGGGGAGTAAATAGGATAGACAAGAGGAGGGAGAAGGATAGGGGAAACAAAATTTAAGATAAAGCAAGTATGTGATATGATGAAACGAAACCAAGCAACGCGAAGAAAGAAAATATTTTGGAGCCAAAACATGAATAAGGAACTAATAAGTGCGAATTTGATTTAAAGTTTGAGGATTGGGTTATGTTGTAAAAATGGGAGAAACATCATTTGAGGTATTCAATATGTATATAATTAGCTCTTTGCAACGATTTTTAAGACTTGCAAAGTTTGTAAGTGTTAATAACCGTTGTAAATTTTTCAAGTGAACACTTACGAATAATTTTGTATGTGCATTGCGAAATAAAAAATTATGTTTAGTGTACCACATCTGAGAGTCATAAGGAACCTTAATGACCGCCAAGGAATTAAACTAACTGTACTTATAAGCCACTTAATTTGCTTCGTCTAGGTGAATTGGGGCATCCATTAGGCCTTCGTCATAACTATCAAGCTAGACTGCACGGGGCTACTTTTGGAGACTCGCGAGCTTCTTTATCTGGTCGACCAAAGCATCAAATACAACTGAGCAACATATATGTGAAGAAAAAAAATCCATTTCATTCAAATTATGGGGAAAGCCTTTAACAAAGATAAAGAAAAGGTGGGACATTCAAAATAAATAAATAAAAAAACTAAATGATATTAAACTGTAGGAGTCTCTTTGGGGTCTTCAACAACCTTTGGCCGGTAGAAAACCTCTTCCTTGTCTCCTTCTTCTTCTTCTTCTTCCTCCAAGTTAGGAGGAAAGTTAGGTGCATGCTCGGTGAGAAGCTCAGCGTTAGTAGAAACATAGGTGAGGCCTTGACTAAACATTTTTTGAAGAAATCTTTCTTGACAAAGCCCAACTGCTTTTCAGCGCTAGAAAATGGTTTATCCTAGCCCTTTTCAAAGGCAACACTGTTCGCCACCAGTGACATAACACAAGTTTGCCTTTTCTAGACTTTCCACTTTATCCTTTGACTAGATGATCACCTCATCATTGGTCTTCAACAAGCCTTCACTCTCAATCACCTTGACTTTGGCAGCATTAAAGGCCTTCCCGGCCATAGTCAGGGAGACCCCAAGTCATCCACTTCCTTCTTTTGGTCAGACTCCTTATCAAGAAAGTTAACGAAGTCGATGAATAACTTCCAAACAAAGAGAAAAGACAAGTAAAGATTAGTATCATACATATAAATTAAATTTATCATAATTAATTAAAAGGAGTTCAAAACTTCTGAGAGAAAGTGTATGGGGGGTATGTAATGCTAAACTACAAGAGATTAGGCTTGCCACCAAAGGCCGATCATTAGGGAGACAATATCTCCTCAGAAGAGCAAGAGCTAGTTCAAGCTTCATGGCAACAGATCCATTGGAGGGGGCTTCCCCTTGCCAAGGGTATCTATCAACTTGGAGGTCAAAAATTGGACAACAAGATTGTTGTTCTCCTTGTTCATTTTTGCTGGGATAACTTGCATCTTTTTAGTGGAATCCTCATAATAACAGGTTTAAAAGACCATCAGCCTTTTTCCTCTTGTTCAGACGAATAATGGGGGAGGATGGATATAGTGCACACCCATCAAGTATAGGATCTTCCTATTGGGAGCCATTTTATCCTCATATGTATATGGAATACTAGCCGGGATGGAGGAAATATCGACAAAATAGGAGAAATTATGAGGGGAATAATCTGACTACACATGTGAGGAGGGCACTTTCCCACTAATCCGATCTCATAATAAAAGATAAGGATTGTTGGAGCTAACCATCCCTCGATAATCAAAGAATGAGATAAAGTTGACAAGATGATATAAATACCACATCAATTGAGTCATATGCAGATCAATGGTTCTCTCTTATAAATGTAACCCCATCACCCAAGAGAAAGGGGACGCTATCATAAATATTTGAAGTAGAATACTAAAAGAAAGAACCTGCATGGACGTAGGCACATTTTCGAACCACGTAAATACTATCCTTGTGCATGATTGATTTATTTTATTCGCCTAAACTATGTTGAATCATAACCAGTTGGATTTACAACTAGCAGGGAGTTATGTTAAATTATGGATTAAAAAGTAGGGGTTATGTGGAAAAAAATGTTAAAATTTAATTAATAGGAGAATCAAAAGTAATAGTATGGGATCATATTTTAAAGAAGTGGTATTTTATAAGATAGAGCGTGCTCAACTTAGGCCATATACAAGTCATTGGGAAAAACACCATGCAACATTTCATAAGAGAAGTGGAAAATTTGCGAGAAAAATTCCCTTATTTTCCACTTCCGGTGTGACAACGCTAAGATCATCTCCAAGGAATTGCGAAAATTTGGTTAAGAAAATGCCTCAATTCTATATTTGTAGCCAATTTTGAGATGTAGTTTCAAGGATTTCGGCATAGGGAACCTTCTTGCGCCACTTGAAATGTTGTTGTAAAAAGGTTCAAGTGATAGTATAAGTGACACAATAAGGAGAATAAAATATAAACATTTGTATATATAATTTGATTGACTTTATTCAGTGTCAAAGCATTTGAGTCATGAACAAAATCGAGATAAAAAGTCATAATTTATCGTTAGACGATAGTTATAAATAGTCTTATTTATTAGAATTTACGGACACAAAAATTGAAGATCATACCTCTACATCAAAGATTGCACATGTAATTTCTGAAAATTTCAAGATTGTGTCATTTTTTGGCAGTTTTGATGGAATCGTCCAAGCCTAACACACACTTACACATTTATATCTTTTATAAAAGATGATTTTTATGTTTATAAAGTGATTTTTTTTAAATCATCGCCTTGAAATCTTGTTTTCGTGAATCTCATATTTTTCCTACAAGTGTGCGCACATATGGTTTCTACCCATGTGAACAGTTACATGGTGTAAGAGAGTAGTCCAGATTTGGGGAAGCATCACATTAACCATATTTTAGAGTTAACCAACATTCTTGCACCTACCCATCTATCTCTTTGTGGAATCAAAGTCTTTGTAGTTCGAGGGTCCGTACGATACGCCGAAAAACTCAGTTCTTGGGTGATTTTGGTGCGCGGAGGGTGCCGAATCCGGCTAATCACCTCCAAACGCCCACATACCGTGTAAAATTTATATAACTCATTGATAAAATTATAAAAATCCACTCGTCGCCATCAAACTCGTGACGGAGCTCAAGAGGTTTGTGGGGAAGGAGAGTTAGAATCCCTCTCCTTACCTTTCCCCAAGGACCATCATCCTACTAAATTAGGGAAAACCCTCTTTTTATAACCAAAATACCTAAAGTGGGAGTTGACACGTATCATGTTTTCTGTGGAGCCAAATGTTCAAATACTTATGGTGTCACTTGTCACAATATATGTGGGTGTATCTCAAATAATTAATATAAATCATTATTAGAATATTTTCTAGTTCGATTCGTCAAACTCGTGGTATACGCGGTATATTAAATCGCGCATAATAATATCTCAGCTTGTTTAGGGTCTGAATTTTAGTGAAACTTGATAAATCATAAATCAATATATAATCAAATCAGTGGGAAAATTTTATTAGAGTATTGGTGGTTAATTTCTTTAACCCCACTCTACACGTGGATTAGGCATGCTAAGAATTCTGCTTATATCTGTGCGAATGGGTGAAATTCGCTATCATGCACACAACTAACATGTTTTGGGTTCAATTTTTTTTTTGCCTATAATCGTATGCATGATATCATTTTCTTACCATGTGCACAATTGTCACACGTTCCTCGTGACAAGGAATTCTACCCAAAATCGTTTACATGGGGCCTATTTGTATCTATGTGCATGACGCGACCCAATTTTTAAAATATCTCCATAAATAGGATATGTTTCCACCTATTTTTAGTGATCCTTTTCCTGAGAACTTCTCACACCTATAGAGTATTTTCAAGGCAAGTGATCAGATTTAACAATTTTAATTTTTATCTTGATTTGATCTCATAAAATTGAGAAAAAACTTAAATCGATACTCGATTCATGATTCGTGAAATTTGAGAGTTATTTGAAATTGAATACCGTATATTTAGATTCAATTCTAGACATTTCAGATTTGAATTTGAAGATCGAAATTCCAAGATCTAAAAGGACGAGTTTGGTGTAATGAAGAGATCAAGCATGGTATGATCCGAGGATGGAGAAAGAGACTTTTGTATCCATTTGATGGATTTTTTAACAGAACACTTATTAGAACGGGGAAATTTTCAATGTCCATATGTAATTTCTTGTTAGAGAATAAGATAAAGGTACCTTCTTGCATTATATAAAATTTCTTTTCAAATATAATGAGAGACTATGATGTACCGAAGTATTTTACCCGGGGGATGGGTTTTTTCCTTCTAGATTTTGCTTCATGCCTTTTGTGTGGTTTATTATTTCTTGTTTACACATTTCTTTGCACACACACACACACTCAGTTAGATCAATGTTTGGATCCATAATGATCCATTGCTAAATTGACTTAGGGTTTTCATCTAGTTAATTCAAATAATTAACTTTGTTTTAATCTTAATTTCCTTAAGTTTCCTATATCTATTAGATCTCACACCTAGATGCTTGTTAATTAGGTTGAATATGAAATTTGGCCGAGTGATTTTGAAAAACTAGTAGAATTTCTCATTAAAACTTTTCACCCACTTTAGGTTTATTTGACTTGAACACCTTGTGTAAAATACACCACCCTCAATTGGTATCTGAGCAGTTTGTCTTTTAAGCACTAATCTATTAGAGTAGATCTTGTTGGCTCGTTACTTTGAGTTCTAATTTAGTTTTTATTTAGATCTTGTGTTGATAATGGATCAATATCGCGATAGTAGCTCTAATAATCATTCACCATACTTTGATGGCTCAAATTATAGCCATTGGAAAGTAAAAATGGGTGAAAATTTGAAGTCAAAGCATGAGAGAGCATAGATGAGTGTTGAGGATGGATAGAGTGATCCCATGAATGAGAAATATGGAGTTATAGTGAAGAAACAAAGATTCTTCTGGACAGATGTTGAATTTGTAGATTGTAATTACATTTTAATTTCATCGAATGTGGTGTTTATGTCTGTGAGTACACAAGATTATAAGCGTATACTCAATTATGAAATGGAGAAGGAAGCTCATGACAGTTTGAGAGTGACACATGAGGGAACCTATAGTCTTAAGCGAGCTAAGTTGAAAAACATTATGACTATATTCGAAATTGTATGCATGAAAGAAGAAGAGATATGAATATAGATTGACCTAGGTTGTCAATGCCTCCTTTTTTAATCTTGATGAGAAGATTCTCGAGAACAATTTGTCAAAAAGTTATTGATAACGCTAAATTTTATATTCAAGACCAAAGTGGATATCCTTAATGATATTAAAGACATGAACACTTATAGTTTAGAAGAGTTAGTAGGGTCATTACAAATATGTGATTAAGAAGATAATTTGAGTGTATCTAAGTCGAAGAAGGATTTAACATCTGTAGCAAATCTAGTGATAAAGTTATGTCTAAAAATAATGATAGGATACCAAGAGAAAATGTTGAGGGGATACGACATTATTTGTGAAAAGGTTTATCAAGTTCTATAAAAAAATAATAAAACATGTTTGTAAAATGAAAAGAAGTTTTAACCTAAACCTTACAAATCAACCATACATCACTCTAATGGAAGTCATGATAGGGTTATTCCCAAGAGAAACTGAGAAAGACCATTGTTATGGTTGTGATGGAGTTGGACATCACATAAATGTTTATCCAACACACTTGAATAGGCAAGAGAAAAATAAGGATGCAGATAAGAAGACGAAAATCTACAAACCAAGCTTAAATGATTCGGAGAACGGGTCCGATAAAAGTACATCAAGTGAGGAAAATGGAAGTGGAATGGCCTTTATGCTAAGGTTAGAAGAATTTGAGAAAGTGTGTGATAATAGTATATCATTCAATAGTGTGGTGAAGAGAAGTACGATTAAAGTGTATAGTCGTAGATCTCTTAGTAATTCCTCAACATCTAGTAGTATATATTCACACAAATCGTGTCATAGACCAGTAGATGAGAGTAATAATGAGGTTTTTGACCTACATAAGGTCTTCGATGAACTATATAAATAATCCTTAAAATTGAAGAAATCAAACATCAGACTCTAAAGAAAATTAAAACCATTCAACTTGAACAAGATTGAAAATAAGAAAAGGTTGGAAATTTTCAATTGGAACGTTTGAAACTTGAAGAAAATATTGATGGTTTTATTGATGAAAATGAAAGCTTTAAAAGAAAAAAATATATCCTTTTAAAAGAAAAATAACATGTTGATATCCAAAGACAAATTTTGAAATTTGATTTTGAAAAATTAAAAATTGAGCTTCAACATGCTAAGGACTTGAAGATTGATATGATTGATAGAACAAATGTTCTTAATAGCATTTTAATGAAACATGGTCAAGTTAAAAATAACAAACATGGTATTGGATATGTTGGCCAATGAAAGAAAAAGTTGGTGTCTCAAAATCAAGTGTTGAAATCTCTATACTTGTAGTGAAAACAAGACCGGGGAATAAATCCTTAAATTTAAAAATAAGGAAGTTGTCCCTATGTATACAAATAGGAAAAAAAATCCTATGAATGGTCATTTCATGGGAAAATGAATCACAGGGCCCACTTTTGCTTTAAGAGAAAGAATCTTGAGAAATTTGAGAAAAAAGGTCATGAACTAAAACCTAAGTTTGTGAGAGATATGCCTTTTTGTACCTATTATAGGTTGCATGATCATTATAACCAAACTTTTAGGTATTTGAAAGAGAGAAATGCAAGATTCGCTCAAAATAGGAGGAATTTTGTGAAGAGAGATATTATTAGTGAGGTAAGAGGATATATTGATAAGTTGATGAGAATATTTGACTTCATGGTTAATTAGAGGATTGAGGTTAGAATAGTATTTCCTAGACCCAAATCCTCGAATTAATTTTCTACAAATAGGCATAGGAATCCTATGAATAATGAGAGATGAACACCTAATAATGTAAGAGGTATTCCACAGAATACTCACAAAAATAAGAATGGGGCAAACTCGAAGAAAGTATGCCAAAAATAAAGTGGTATTATTCCGCCTAAGGATCTGGGAGATTCACCATCCCTTGCTACCTAGATGATAGCTTGATTAGAATACCTAGGGTCTTTGTTATTTATCTCCCATTATTAAGCACTCCTTGATTCGTTTGGGATCGAATCGTTTGGGTGAGTGATTAAATTGTCACACTTGGATCATTTTCTTACTTTTTGTGAGGATTTTTCACCCATTCTGTTATATGTGATATTCCTTACATATTATGTTTCTATATATTACATAATTCATATTTCAAAATGCCAAAATATTTTAATTTTATTTTTTGTGATATATGTTTAAGTTCTTTGATTTTATTGATTTTAATGTGTGAACTTAATTTAGATGATGACTAAAGCATGAATTCGAAAATATTTGGTGAAAATGTTAACTATTTTAATGATATGTTATAATTCACATTATAAATCATGATAGTGAAATTTGGTTAAAATATTTAATTGTGATTTCACTTTACACATGCACTTGCATATCAATTAAATCATATGATTTTGTTATGTGTCTAGCATTTAGATATTTATTTTGAATCATGATTAAATCTCGAGGTATAATATTGGTGATTTGAATTGTTTCTATGGACCATTTGAGAGTCACGCGTGAGAAACACTTTACTTTTTTGAGTTGATTATGAGAAGTGCGAACTGTGTGATAATTGATTAACTTCGCAACTTTCTAATATAGCACACTTATTTAATTTCATCCCCTAATCAAGCATCTAAAGTGCAAGTGTCAACCCATAAATAAATAAAGCAAGCGACACAAAGTTAAGGAAAAATCCCCGAAGGGCAAAACCTTTTATTTCTAGAACTTTGAATAATTTACAAGACCACTGACTTACATACAACCTGATAATCGCCCACAAGTGTAATGCACGGTGTCTTCGGTAAACCTTCAAAGCAACGGCTAGAAACAGTGTCGGCTGGAATCTCCCGCAGGAACTCCAGGTGGTCAGCAATGAAGAAGAGAGATGGCTTCTTCACAAGGGTTGAACAATAGCAAAGCTTGTGTTCTAGGGTTCCAAAAGATTCACAAAAGTAATTGGGAAGAGTCTTGGGACTTAAAAAGGTGAAGACTTAGAGTATTTAGGACTCTAAAAATCGTCTTGAAAAGTCTCAGAAAACAACACCCCGAAGTTGGCTTAAATAAGAAAACTTTGAGCCTAAAAAATATCGAACAGATCTGGCCGAATTTATCCCAGGCGGACCGGTCCGATATGGGGGCGGATCGGTCCGACCTCGGATCGGTTCTTTTAAAATTTGGCTTCTTCGGTTCGCTTTCGGTCCTGGGTTTACTGGATCTGCAGCAAGCGGATCGGTCCGGGTAGAGGGCGGACCGGTCCGGTGGCGGATCGGTCCGGTATAGAGGCGGACCGGTCTGGCTTCCCAGTAAAATAAAAAAACTTTTAAAAGCCTCATTTTGCTTGAAAAAACTTACTTCTTATTTTTATAAAAAACATTTTATAAAAATTTCCCAATACTAAATATGAACTTTAAGGAACGTAAAAACAAAATTTTACCAAGTTCATTCTCGCAGAGGCTATGATATTGAAGACACTTTGATATTCGGATCCGTTGATGTAGATGCGATATTGAGTTTCTTCAACGGTGTAACGGCGTACAACATATAAATTGATAATGGACAAAAATGTCCTTACAGATTAATGAGACATTCTTTAAACGAAAAAGGCTACAATTGGTGAGATAACATTAACTTGAATTTAATTATCCCAAGTGTCTACCAAAGTGTGTGTGAATGCCACTGTAGAAAAAATCATATCATGATGAAAAGGGCTAAATCCAAGTTCCAGAAAATTCAAGGCATAAAAACAAGATAGGGCTTTTTAAATTTTCTTGTAGTGCTAAATTTTTAGTATATACTTTAGCGCTAAACATCATATGAGTAAGATATATGGTTAGAGGCTACCATTTAGAATCTCTAAAGGATATTAATGATACGATAAACTTAAGCATAATTTATAATTCTTATAACTTGATCATATGCATTCTTTTGATTTTGTGACTTATATTTCTTCACGATAAATTCATGATTAATACAAATTTTGCTTGACTTGAAATTTTATATGTGTTGTTGAGTGATTAATGTTTGTTTTGAATGAGTTATTAAAATATGTCATTATTCAAAATTCAAAGGACATTTTTACATCAAATCATGTTTATTATGTATAGAGTAATCATGTTCACACCTTACATATTTGAGTGTCATTTGTATATATATGTGGATGAGTTGTTTAATTGTGCATTTATCTCAAACTCAAACTTAAAATGTCAAAAATAAATGTTTTTTCATGCATTTTCATACATTCATACCATATTTTTAAGTGTTTGGGATTTTGGGCGCTTTTGGCTTAGTCTTTTATAGATGATTTTCCTGACTTTAGCTTATGGACAGAACCATATGCACAGTTGCATATTGTGCCCGTACCCACGACATGAATTTTAACCATGCGCACTAACTTTGCAGATTATCTAAAATGAGGTTTTATGGGGTTTTAGGTTTCATTTAGATTTTTTTTCAAATCCTTTCATATCTAGATTAAATCCTAGGAGATTTTATGAGAAAGATAGGATCTTTCCTTTGCATGTGAGGTTTGTGTTCATTTTTGTCATTTTTAGCTTGGACTGGGAGTACAAACCCCAGTTTTCTGCATTGTTGGGTATTCTTAGATCTAACTTAAGTGAGTATTATTATTTGAGATCTTTTTGTTGATTTGATTCCTTTTAGAGTTACATTAGGATATTCCATCATCTTTGGGTGTTGATTTGCTATATTGAGGTTTGATTTGGGTTTATGTGACACCCCGTAAAATTCATAAATAGATTAATCGTTTAAAACAAAATTACGAGAATTAAAGCCATTTGGTGACATCCTTAACATAACGAAACAACTAAAATCTGAACAAGTAACAAAACAAGATAATGCAATATTGAGTAATGCAAAACTAACTCTAATGCCAATCACCATCAATATAATAATCCAACTCTGATAACAATACAATATGTTCGAAAGATGTCTCGGGAATAATCTATACAACATATAACCCTACGGTAAATGTAAAATATTATAAGAGTAAATGAGCGACCCTGCTCCACTACTATATCCTAGGAATGGAGGATATAATGCCACTAGAGGTGATCATCTAGTGATTAACTCTGGAAATGATAGGAACAATGATCAAAGACACGTGAGAACACATATATAACAACAACGTAAACAACAAGTTTATGAATAATAACAGTATAACTGAATTTGGTCTACACCATAGCTATAAATCTTCCTCTCGTCTTTTAGTGAATTTTAAGTTATTATTTCAACAACCCAATAACCAAAAATATATGTGTTTCTAATCCCGAACTCATATGTAGCCCATGTGATTAAAGTTTTATCTCTTAATTATTTAATCTTTACTTTCTTAACATTAGGTTAATATCTTTCATTATGAATCATATGTTGTATGGTGGTCTTAAACCTACGGTACATCTCACTAAATAACCAAGGTGCCACTCACAGACTTAAATCATAAATCTTAACCAATAACCAAACACCAAAGCCACTTTAAATATATGATTGCAACCTAAATGTAAAAATAATTACACAAGTTTCTATCAAGATTTAAAGGGAAATATCAAATTAAATTACAAGAATCCTTGTTTCATCAACTACTACAATTTACTTGAAATTTATATGGATTGATTAAATAAATCATGGGGATTTTAAAGTATTTTCAATATAAAACAAGCTCTAACACTTGTCTAACAATTTCAATTCAAGTTCATGGGAAAATCATTCAATATCTAGGGGAAAATAACCTAATTAATATCTTCATTAGATTAATTACGAAAATTAACTTGTAATCATCTAAAATCATATTTAGACATGATTAGGTTCAGATTTCAATGAATAGGTATAATTTAATACAAAAGAAACTATAACCAAATTCTAGATAGACTTACCTCAATCAAAATGTGGAGAAAACCATGCCAAGATCCTCCCAATTCCTCTTCTCCTCTTTGAGTTCCTTCTCTCTAGTCTCAAGGTGCCTCCCAAATATAATATATGACTTATAAGATCCATAATGACTCGCTAAAACCCTTAATATAGGAAATTAGTCTTGGGCCCTAAATGGTCCTCATCTAAGAGATCTGTAAATCACCTCCAAATGACTTAAAACCTCAACCAAGCCTTATATTAACTGAGTAAGCCTAAAAAAACATCATTTTAAGTTAACAACGGGCATTCTACGCATCCCAAAATCATAGTACCAAATATCCCAAATCAAATATCTAAAAACTGAAACCTTTATTAATCAACCGATGCGAGTCCAAATATCACGTAATCAATTAATGAATCAACATATATAAAATTTGATTTTAAATTCGAATTAAATAATATATAAAAATATAAATAGTGACATCTATAATCATGACAAGCACACATAATTAGTTTCCATAAATTTTTGTAATTAAATAATATGCTAAAAATATGGGGTATTACGGTTTACATGGTCAATTTTATCGTATCATTGTTTACTCTCATTGGATTATTATCCATTTCTTATTTTTATGCACATTAATGCCTTTATCTATCACCATGGGACGTGAAAAGACAGTTGCACACAAGAGAGTTATCTTATGACCCTTGAGTGGTCAAGGTGAGACTTTGCGTTAGCGAGAGACCCCTATACTGCCTCTGATTGGATCGAGCACTTCACGATAGCGCACTCAGGAACAAAGATCCTCCATTCATATTCCAGAGATGAATTTAGACTCATCCTCCATTAAGTTTAGTAGGGATGGTTTTCCCTTTAGGAGAGGTTTTGACACCCGATTCGTGAGAGTCGAGAGAGATGTGGATTTGACACGTCTTACTAAGACCGAAAAGGGTTTATTTTGTCAGAAGAGGATTCAACACCTATCATATTCTAGTCTTCTTAGCCCATGTTTATCAACTAATTATACTCTTATTTGCGAGTTTTATGCGAACACGATTGTGTCTTTTGAAAATCCATTAATGCTGACGTCCTTTGTACGTGGTGTTGAGATCATCCTAGAAGAGGATGTCTTAGCCTCCCCTTTAAGTTTGTCGATAGAGGATCATCGTAATTAAATCCGTTACAGAAAGAGTAATCTTACTCATTATCAGTTAGCGACATTGCGATACCCTACTCTCATTATATGGATAATGTGGGGTGATTTTGATTATCGTAATCATTTTTTGGGGGTTTTGGGGTTTTTCCATGGAATAGCCAACTGGAGAGATTGAATAAAAAAAATTATTCCTAGTTAGATGATAGTTAGAGAGAAAGAGTATTGTTCATCAGAATCTATGGACACTGAAATTGAAGATCATACGACCTCTCCACATCAAATATTCTGCACATAATTTCTGAAGATTTCAATATTGTATCCTTTTATGGTTGTTTTAATTGAATCCTCCTTTTATTAAAATATAAGGATTTTGATAATAAATTTACATGTGGATTAATTCCAATTAGAGAGTGGAATTAGTGTTGCGCTCATATTTAAACAGAGTTCATTTACGTTATTAACATGTTTATGATTATGATGATGATAATGTGAGAATTCTTGGGCCTAGGAGTAGGTCACCATGTGGTTACGGAATATGAGTTAAAAGCTAGTTAGAAATAATTAACAGTACACCTGAGTGGTGGAAATTGGAGAGGAGAGTATTGATTTTCCTGTTGGTTCAAGTTGACGACTCAATTAAATATCTTTTATGAGGATGGAATTACTTGTGCGTTGTATTTTTTTGGGTGAATTAGTTATGAATAAGGTTTAAGAACAAGTTAGTTCTAAGAGGATTAAAGAAAGAGCATGTTTTGATTAAAGGTCGGATAGTTGAGGAGTTTCGTAAATGCCTTATGCGCTATATTCGTTATTCTTGGATGGTGATAGTGCCCTACTGTGGATTTTTATGGTGAATGTGATTATGATAATGATTTGCCTTATGGAATGGGTATGCTTATTGGAGGTAATTTTTGAGTTTGGAGCACTTATATCGGTTATATGCTAGTGGTGGCATACTTTGTAGGACGATTATGTGGGATGATTAATCGATGATGGATTTATCATAGTATGTAAGGATATGCGCGATGAGAAGCATTTGTATTGTAAACATTTTAATTATTTTGAGAATTTTATGACTAGTGTCGACCTCGATTACATGATATTATATAAGGTCACATATGGTATGGCATAGTGAAATTGTCAGGGAGATCGATGATTGTAGACCCTTATTGGAATAGTTAATTGTTCATAGGCATAGGAGTGATTAAGCACTCTATTACATTTAAAGTGGGCAGAGTATGTCCTACCAAATGTTTGAGAAAATCATGATATTTTTAGCATTATTAGAACGATTAACTTAAAGGGATTGGGTATCACTCTTATAAGGTATGAGCCTTTTGTTGTAATTGTCACAAGCTGAGATTTTTATGGTTAGAGCATTGTTTTCTGTCTAGTTTTTGGCCAACGAATCTCGACAACTGATTGGACTAGGCAATAATGTATCAAGAGGGTTCCTTGTTTGTATTTCACTTGCGAGACGTCTCATACATGAAGCTTAGTAAGTTTCAGGAGTTGAGAGACGTTTGGTTTAATACGTTAGACATTAGTTGTGTGGAGATATAACGCATCAATCAACGAAATATTCTTTGACTTCAGAGTATGAATATGAGAAATTTTGAATTTCCAGGACAAAATTTCTTGTTTGAGGGGGAAGAATCCCCATAATTTTAAATTAATCCAATTATTTATATTTATTTTATACTGATTTATATTTATCTGCAGTGACTGGTGATGTCACTAATTTATGTGTATTATTTGGAATTGATTTTATATCGAATATATGTTAATACATTAATAATTATTTTTAAAAAGTAAATAATAAATTTGATTATTTCTAGAGTACTTTAGGGATAGGTAAAAGGTCTGATTGCACCTTAAAATGTTGGGTTTTAAGCCCCATAGGTTGATATATAAATTAGGCTAGACTTTAGGCTATTTGGGATTAGTTTTAGACTTATTGGGCCAGGGTCCTTATAGGCCTTAGGCTTAATTTCGTGATGAACATTATAAAAGGGTAGTTAGACTTAGGCTAAACCATATATTTCATATTAGAGTGGACCTCTAGAGGCAAGAAGAGAATACTAATAGGAAAGGGGAATTCTAAAGTCAATGAAAGAAGACTAACTGTTGGAAGGGAATCCAAAAGTCAATGAGAGAAGACAAAGAGGAGAATAGGAAGAATTGGGATCTTGTCACAGAGATTCAACCTACTCGAATCGAGACAAGTTTGTTTAGTATAAGACTATAATTGAAGTTGTTAAATAATGTTATTATTCATTGGATTGTTAATTTAATATTAAAATAATTTGAATTAGGTAATTTATATAAGAATTATTAAAATCATGTTAATTGTATAATTATAATCAAACACGTGTTCTTAATATATTATGAAGTTAAGATTATTCATCATGATTTAGAGTAAAATTTACTAAATTTATGATGGTTACGATATTTCATGTTAGAGGCTAGAAAGCCCTATGACAATTTCATAGAATAATTGATAATTGGGTTGAGTTGAGTTGGGATCAATTTATCTATTAGGGTCCATGAGATAATAATTGGGGTTTATACCTAAAATATGTATATAACTAAGTTAAAAACCTTAGTTATAGGTTAGGATTGATTTCTTCACACTTACATATTACTATTGTTGGCTTTTGTTGTGATTTGGGAGCTTAAGGGATCGCTAATAGAGGTTTAGATTGTGCAGATTTTTTCTAGCTTAGAGGCCATTTTTGATGTGGTATACTTGGGAATATAATTTTATCACCAAAATAAAGTCCTAGTTAATTTGAGTTATTAATGTGTGGGTTTTGGTTTCATAATTTTTAGAGTTGGGATGATTATTTTCTCAACTACATGTAGTGCTGAAATTTACTGAAGCGAATTTGGTATTTTGAGGCTATTTCTGGTATAGTATATCTACAAATTTGTCTTTGAGTAAAATAAAAGTCTTAGTTAAATTGAGTTAAGAATGTGTGGGTGTTGGTTTCGTAATTTTTGAAATCGTGATGAATATCTTATGATTATTTTCTCAACAACACGGAGTGCTAAAGTTTTTTTAAGCAAATCTGGTAATTTGAGGCTATTTTTTATATAGTATATCGATTTATTTATTTATTTATTTATTTGGGGGGGGGGGGGGGGGGGCGGGAATCGAAGATCGTAGTTAAATTGAGTTAAGAATGCATGGGTGTTGATTTCGTAATTTTTGGACTTTCGGTGAATATCTTATGACTACTTTCTTAACAACATGTAGGGCTGATATTTTTACCAATCTTTTAAAACCGACTGACTTACCCGTTTTCCTTAGGTTGAACCGTGACTTGGCGAATGGTGTTGATGAACATAGTTTGTCACAATTCTCTCATGAGTTATGGTAACTCATTGAGGAGAGTTCTGGTTCGAGTAATTAACTTAATTGATAAACGTTAATTAGGAAAATATTTTTGGGGTTAATACCCCGAATCATATACGTGTGAAATTAATTATACTATGTGGGATTTTAGAGATGAAATTATAATCTAGGGTTCTGAGCTTTTATACCCGGTAATATAACTCATAACTGATATTTCAACTAAATAAAAATTATAAAATTTCTAGGTAATGGATTGTGTGAAGATAAGATGCCCATATAGGGTAAAATTGAAGGTGTGTATATTAGGACATAGACTATAGTCAGATACTAATCAAAGACCATTAATTATATTAATCTAATTTATTAACTAGAAGGTAAGTAAGTTAATAGTTGGACGGTATAACTTTATTCGAGCAAACAGTATATTCTCGTTTGAACGAGGAGATCGAACGACATTAAGGCAGAATAATATTTTCTTAATTAGAAGAAGTTAATTAAGGCGATTAAACTAGGACTTACTTTTAACCATTGTATGTGCAAGAATTTACTCATTTGGTATATTATAAGCATATATAAAGGTGCCCATACATAATGGTGATGGGAATGTCGTGACTTTTATGGGCGGTTCTACTGTGAATGAATTTTTGACATAAAATTTTGGAACAAACTGACGTGGCAGTTTGTTATTGATCAATTTTTAGGTCCCACTAGTGTGGACCCCCAAAACCAACCAATAAAAAACTACCACGTCAGTTTGTTCCAAAAAATTATGTCAAAAATTTGGTAACAATAGCATTTTTGGACTTTTATATATCGAAGCCGATACACAATGGTGACGGGAAGGGCCTAACTTTTATATATCGGTGCCCATACACAATGGTGATGGGAAAGGCCTAACGTTGATATCGGCGCCTGTACATAATGGTGACAGGATAGGCTTGACTATATTATTGGCGCTCGTACACAATTATGACGGGAAGGGAGTGATCCTTTTATGCGGTACGTGTTTCAGACCGTACTATCTTATGATGATATTAATTTAATTACTTTCATATGGCATTATAAAATGATATAGTTCCAAGTAATAAGTGTGGAATCGCCAAAGTGGGTAACGATGTAAAAGACTTAATCATGGGGAACACATAGACTCAAAAGTATACACATGTGATATGTAGGGTTGTCTGGGTTGGGTTAACTTAAAACCAACTAAAAGACCAGAGGAAGATGCGTAGTCTTATTGCAGTCCAAAGTCAATTATATTGTTATTATGACAACCCAGTTATAATTATGATAAATCATGTATAAATCATACTTACCTTATGTGGTGTGGATATTGTGTTATTAGGGTATATGATGTTAATTTATTATGTTTATTCTAATCCTACCTTCATAACTCATGAAATATCGAATTAGTTACGAACACAAAATTTTGTAGTTTTCGGTAGGAATGTTCGTGTTGGAGACAAGTTTTGACCCTTATAATATAACAATTAACTTGAGGTGAAAACTCGATAGTTGTATATATGTGAGTTATGTTTTTAATACAACAAGCAATGTATAAAACAGAGGTCCGAGTAAGTAGTTATGCTGAAATTACGAAGGAATGGCAAATATGTCCATTCGTTAAGTGATATTTTGTCTTTTTATTACAACAAATGGGTTGTTTTGATTGGTTGGAAAGGGAGTTGGGTTTGGCCGACTTATAACCCTTAAAACAATCCCCTTTCTTTATAAAATTCAGCCTTGGTTCAGTTTTGGAGAGTTTTAGCTTGAGGAAAGAGAGTCGGGAAGTTCAGGAAGAAGAAAGTGAGGAAAACAATTGAGAAAAATCACTCTGAAATTACCTAAACATCCCTAAGGTAATTCTATTCGTAAATCTTGTTATATTTTTGGTATTACCTATTAAAATGATATAAATCATCGATGGTTTGTTAAAATTTTGTGCCTTGGCGTATATGTATGGATAGATGCAAGTTTAAGCAAAGTTGAATGTGTAAACCCTTTATATTGCTTCGATTGGAAACCTTGTGTATTCAAACTTGTATATCTTTTTTGTATACTTACTAGAATTGAGTAGTTCTAGTTGGAGATTAAAATAAACTCATATATGTATATCATATCTGACGATTATATAAAAATACCAAGAAATAAATCTTGGGTGATAGTTTGAAGTTCAGGTATAAAATCTGCCCCAAAAGTGTAAGTATGTGTTTGGAATTTTGCTTGACATAGCAAGTAAACTCTAAAAATTATGAAACTTTAACCTTTGTATCATTTAATATGTTTATTGAAATTGGGTGAAAGATCATAGAAAGTTATGATATAAAAAAATATGAAAATTCCTGGAAGCTTACTGAACAATAGAGGAGCCTAAAGGGCAGGTTTACTATGTGGTAAATAAATGGGCATATCTTGCTCTAGAAAACTTGAAATGATGTGTCGTCTTTTGTATTAGAAATCTAATATGTTAGGGATGGAACTACCAAGGAGGAATTAAATTTTGCTTGTTTTATGATTTGGATATGTTAAATAACTTAACATGGAGTTAGATGGGACTTCATTTATGATAAATGATTTGAATGGATCATATGATGTTTATAAATTGAGTTACGTTTAATTTATTCTTTAGATTATAAATATTCTTATGATGATACTAATATTGTAAGAATGATAGGAAAGGTAGGGGAACCAGTTGAACGAGTGCTAGATAAAGACAAAGAAAAAACTCATTAAGTGGCCAAGGTGAGTGTACTCACTGGTGAGAGGCATTTATACATGGATATGGATATGATCAGAATATTACTCACCGGTAAGATGTATTTATGGTTATTGATATGATCATAATGTTATGAATATGAAAATGTTCATTTCGGTTTACCGAAATGGGAGGTCACTCCTCGGCCCGGATTGGGGGAGATTTGTCTATTAAAGATAAGGGGTTACTCCTCGACTAGGAATGAAGGAGAATTGTCTATTACAGACAGGATATGTAAATCATGATTCGGATAAGTTGGTCATTCATTATGAACGGTCCGAATGAGTGTGTGTGTGTGTGTGTGTGTGTGTCTATATATATATATATATATATATATATATATATATATATATATATATATATATATTACCTAATGGATATGATTTATTGATTTAATTTTATGCAATAGTGTAGTAGTGATGCACTCACTGAGCTATTTTGCTCACGGTTCCTATTTTTATATTTTACAGGTAATGTGATGTCACTGCCAAATCTAGGAGGCCGGGTGGGGTTAGTAAGAGATGCATAAAACCCTGATTTTGGTCAAACGTAAGTGGGGTAATTTAAGCCTACTTATCCTTTCACTAAGTTTGAATAAGCGTAATTACTTTAAAATTGTGAAAAGTTTTTAGTCATATGGATTCATGTTAATAACTAAAAAAGGATACTCGTGTTTATAGTTTGGTTATGAAAATTATGGTTTGACTCACTTTAACTTTCAAACTTAATTATAAGTAACTAGGCTGGGGTGTGTTAGCTTTTGGTATCAGAGCCTAGGTTTTAGAGGTTTTGGAGTTAGAAGCGCCTAGATTTGGCAGTGGACATAGAAATTATTTTGAGTCACAAGGATTCGATTTTAAAGGATAGAAATAAGTAAGTTGGATTATCGAGACATGGATATGAAGAATTTGTTATTAAGTTTTAAATTGGATTTATTGACTAACATCTGCCAGTTATACATATATATTTTTATACGGGATATGAAATGTAAGGATCTTACATGAATGGAAATAAGATGTTAAGGTTTATTTAGGGATGACAACGAATACATGTATTTTAATATGAAGCATTGCATTGTTTTATATGTTGAAAACGTGTCATGGAAGGAAAATGTTTAAAGAGAAAATATGGTATACAAAATTGTGAAAAATTACTATTACATGATTATGATGAGACTTAAATCGTTAGATAAAATAAAGATCCACATAGTAGAGGAGAAACGGGAAGATAAGTCCTTCTAAATGTTTAAATTTAATATGTGAAATGGTCTGAATTATAATATATCACAATTGATCTGAACATGGGTTCATAATGAATTATGATAAGTAGAAGAAAATAGTAATGAGAGTTGAGATGTACTTCTTTAATAGTATGAGTATATGCAGTGGATGTCACTCTTATGATGTTTTGGGATGCTTATATGAATATTAAAGTTAAGATGAGGTGTTAAAGAGTTGGAATTTTAAAATATTAAGGAATCCTTTTAGGAGCATGTGTTGTGTATTAGGGCAATGAATTTCTTATCGGATGAGAGGTAAGAATTATTTATGAGAATTGAAGATGTATTTGGGAATGAAGGGTGGAAAATTATTGATATCTAGTGTATATGATAACTGAGTAGGATTTATTAAATAAGAAAAGAGGGGGGGACGGGTGTATGCTTATACTCAATATCAACAAAACCTAATGGGATGTGACCATGGTAAAATATAAATGACGTATGCTGGAGTGTGATGACTTTGGATAAAATATAATCGGGACTAAATGAGATGCTCGCAGTTAATAAATAAATGAGATCTAAACTTTAACTAATAATGAATAAGGAATAATGTATGAGTATGAGAAAGATTCGAGTTGGATTTGAATATCAACAACTAATTTGGGGGGATATTGAGTTGTATTTGTCATTTTACATATGTGTTATCACTAAGAGTATGACATATAATGAATATAATTGACATTATACAGATTCACCAAGAAGTATGTGTAAGTATAATGTCCTATAAGAGATACCATAATGTGATACATTAAGGTATTTATACACGTTATTTGCAAGAAATGTGACATATCATAGCTAGAGAAGTATTATTGGGTTGGTCGGTATGGTAAAAGTTTAAAGTGGGGATATTACGTTTAACATCCATGTTATCAAATGGGTAAGATGAGTGTATTAATGATGTTGCATAAGACTATTATGTTAATAAGGATTGGGGTATTGTAAAGTTATTGTGTTGGATAAATAACTTATTAAGGTTGTTGTACGTTTAGTTAAAGAAAAATCAAACGATACTGAAAAAGGAATATAGTGAGAAGTTATACTGAGTTCATAGTTTATGACTGCACAATATACATCAAAGTGAATATGAAATCTTGGTTAAGAATAAACATTTAGTAAATGATTGTTCAATTACGATATATGAAAAGTAATGATGCTATATTTAAATTAAGAAATTGTAAGGACGATATTTAACATACTCTTAAACTTCAGAAATGATGCAGATAGTAGTTAAAGTCAAACACATGTACTTGGTATTGAATGGAAGATGGAAATATAACGTGTAATAAGCTAGTCTGGTAATATGATATATATGATTTGAGATATTGAGTTGAAGTTGGAGAGATAAAGTATAAGAATCTAGTTTTGTAATAAAATAATTATTATTTGAAATAGTACACGGTGATAAGGATAGACCATAGAAATGAAGGGAGAAACGTAAAGAATAATACTAAGTTCATTAAAAATGTTCACTCATTGTGAATATATGATGATACAACTAATAATCTATTATGTGTGAATGTTCGATAAACGTATATAAAGGTATGAAGTAATATATGAGTTGGGAATTTGTTTTCATTGATAAGAAATCATTAGATGAGTATCCTTATGTGTAAATGATAAAGAAACTGAAGATATTATGAAAGAAGATTTATCGTACATCGAGGAACCAATGGAAATTCTTGATCGTAAGGAGCACGTACTAGGGAATAAAGTTAATCCCGTAGTTAAAATGTTGTGGGGGATCCATGATATTAAAGAATCAACTTGGTAAAGGGAATATAGCATGAGGAAATAGTATCCCCAATTGTTTGGTAAGTGAAATTTATACTAAATTTCGGGGATGAAATTTTCTATGGGGGGAAAGTTGTGAGAACCCAGATATAATTATGACAAATCATGTTTAAATCATGATTATCTTATATGATATGGATATTGTGTTATTAGGGTATATAATGTTAAGTTATTATGTTTAGTTTAATCCTACCTTCATAACTCATGAAATATCGAATTAGTTACAAGCACAAAATTTTGTAGTTTTTTATAGGAATGTTCATGTTGGAGACTATATTTGACCCTTATAATATAATAGATGACTTGAGGTGAAAACTAAATAGTTGTAGATATATGAGTTATGTTTGTAACACAATAAACGGTGTGTAAAACAGAGGTTTGAGTAAGTGGTTATGCTGAAATTACGAAGCAAAGGCAAATATGTCCATTCGTTAAGTGATATATTGTCTTATTAGTACAACAAATGGGTTGTTTTGATTGGTTAGAAAGGGAGGTGGGTTTGGACGACTTATAAACCTTAAAACCATCCTTTTTCTTCATAAAATTCAACCTTGGTTCAGTTTTGCATAGTTTTAGCTTGAGGAAAGAGAGCCGGGAAGTTCAGGTAGAAGAAAGTGAGGAAAATAATTGAGAAAAATCATTAGGAAATTACCTAAACGTCCCTAAGGTAATTCTATCCATAAATCTTGTTATATTTTTGGTATTATGATTGAAATGATATAAATCATCGATTGTTTGTTGAACTTTCGTGCCTTGGCATATATGTATGGATTATTGCAAGTTTAAGCAAAGTTGAACGTGCAAACCCTTTATATTGCTTCGATTGGAAACCGTGTGTATTCAAACTTGTATATATTTTGTATACTTAATAGAATTTAGTAATTATAGTTGGAGATTAAAATAGACTCATATATGTATATCATATCCGAAAATTATATAAAAATACCAAGCAATAAATCTTGGGAGATAGTTTGAAGTTCAAGTATAGAATCTGCCCCAAAAGTGTAAATATGCATACCATGTGTTTGACATTTTGCTTGACATAGCAAATGAACTCTAAAAATTATGAAACTTTAATTTTGTATCATTCAATATACTTATTAAAATTGGGTGGAAGATCATAGAAAGTTATAATATAAAAAAATTATGAAAATTTCTGGAAGTTTACTGAACTATAGAGGAGCCTATAGGGAAGGTTTACTATGTGGTAAAGAAATGGGCATATCTTGCTCTAGAAAACTTGAAATGATGTGTCGTATTTTGTATTGGAAACCTAATATGTTACGAATTGAACTACCAAGGAGGAATTAAAGTTTGTTTGGGTTATGATTTGGATATGTTAAATATCTTAACATGGAGTTAGATGGGACTTCATTTATAATAAATGATTTGAATGAATCATATGATGTTTATGAATTGAGTAAAGTTTAAGTTATTCTTTAAATTGTAAATATTCTTATGATGATATTAATATTGTAAGAATGATAGGAAAGGAAGGGGAACCAGTTGAATAAGTGCTAGATAAAGACAAAGGAAAAACCAATTAAGTGGCCAAGGTGAGTGTATTCACTGGTAAAAGACATTTATACATGGCTATGGAATATTACTCACTAGTAAGATGTATTTATGCACGGTTACGAATATGATTATAATGTTATGAATATGAAACTGTTCATTTCGATTTATCGAAATGGGAGGTTACTCCCCGACCCGGAATGGGGGAGATTTGTCTATTAAAGATAAGGGGTTACTCCTCGACTAGGAATGGGGGAGAATTGTCTATTGCAGATAGGATATGTAAATCATGATTCAGATAAATTGCCTCATGTAAATCATTATGAATGGGCCGAAATAAGTATATATATATATATATATATATATATATATATATATATATATATATATATATTGCCTCATGGATATGATTTATTGCATTTAATTTTATGCAATAGTGTAGTAGTGATGCATTCATTGAGCTATTTTGCTCACGGTTCCTATGTTTATATTTTGCATGCAACGTGATGTCACTGCCAAATCTAGGAGGTCGGGTGGGGTTAGCAAGGGATGCATAAAATCATGATTTTGATCAAACGTAAATGGGGTAATTTAAGCCTACTTATCCTTTCAGTAAGTTTGAATAAGCATAATTACTTTAAAATTGTAAAAAGTTTTTAGCCTTATGGATTCATGTTAATAACTCAAAAAGGTTTTAGCCTCATGGTTTGGTTAAGACAATTATGGTTTGACTCACTTTGAGTTTCAAACTTAATTATAAGTTACTAGATTGGGGTGTGTCAGTTATACTACTTGAACTTACTGCTAACGTATCCTATTAACATTTTTCAGGTTATAGGCTACGAGTGCAACCTCATTCCTAATTCGGTTTTGTGATACTCTCTATTGATGATCCTATAAGATGTAGGTGTCGAGCCTACGTGCTCATTCTCTTATTTATATTTATCTATTTGTCAAGTCAGCTTATGTACATGGGGTAAATGTATTCATAGTTGGATTTATATTGGAGATACAGTTTATATTTCGGAGTTGGTTTCATTTTTGTATCGTCAGTTATATAGTATTAGAGTCGATGTTGTTTTACTCAATAGTTCATTATCTCTTTATTGTACTTGTTCAGTTTTATTTATTTTTTTATGCTACGAATGTTACCGAATATTTTTTATTCCAGTCATTTTTTATATTAGACCTCATCAATCTATTATTAAATTATATGGGGTGTCATAACGAGTCCACAAAAATTGTCCAAATTACTATCCAACAAATTTTATTTGTTACTAAAATTGCATTTAGTGCCAAACTCATCATTTGGTGTTGAGCTCGACAAATAAAAAAATTGCATGTAATAATTACAACGAGATATCAAAACTAAAAAAATAATTTCTACAACCCAAACCAAGACATAAAAACAACTATGCATATATCAATATATGATACAATATCATAAAATTAATAAACATGCATTCGAACCATAATGGAAAAACGGACTTCTGAATCTTTGAAACCATATATAAACCCTAGATTTAGCATGCACTCAACATCAATTCAAGATTAAACCTAAAAACATTAAAATAATTTTAATAGACAACATGATTATCCAATTATCATGTAGTCAAAATCTTACCTTGATGATAATTATTGTAAATTTAATCAAAAGGACCGTTTCATTTATATGACATTTGAGTTTAAAAAAAGTTATGTATGCATAGGAGATTCATGATCTCACACCTTCACAATATTTTTTGTCTCGAATCATTGAGACTTGATCAGTTTCATGTTACACTATGCAGTGTGATGTATCTATTTAGTTTGATAGAAACTAATATTCTTAAATAATTTTCTCCCAAGCATATTCAAATATATGATCCTCCCAGCATCATATGAATTGTGTGTATTAGAAAACATTACTTAATATTAAATCAACAATATTGAATTATTCTTGATTTGTAACTAAATCTACGCCAAGTTTTCAGATCTGATCGCAAATTGTTGTCTTGTAAATCTCCATGAAGCAGACGAACCAAATGATCTCCAAACGACCTCAAATACGGTGAGAATATTTATCTCCTTCCATGAACAATTGGTAATCTATTCATATATTTATACACCACATATATTATCTACAAGACAAACAAGATTATCTTTTCAAATATTTCAGGTCGACGTTTGGAGAAGGTAAATGAAACGGTCGCTGATGGACCATAAATTAGGTGAGCATCTTCGACTTCCTATCAACAACTAGTATTTTTTTAGATTTTTCAAACAATCTAACTGTCCGTAATCGTTGTCACAACATTAGAGCTCTCGGGATGTGACCTTAAGATCTACCACATTATTCCTCCCAGGACAAAACAAGGAATTGAAGTGTGAGAACCAAAAATCTTAACACTCCCACTCTTTTTTATGTATTATTTACATATGAAATGGTCTTATTTATAATTACGAGAAAATGATTGCTTATAGAGGTTAATATGGGAATCCCAAGTAAAATATGAGACTAACTTCTAATAGAATCATAAGTCCTAGTAAAACTCCATAGTTAATTCTATAATTCTATAGATTATTATTCATTTCACTATAGAATTATAATTTCACTCTAGTCCATTATTTTCAAAATTATAATTCCGGTCTCCCTAATTTTGAATGTTTAATAACATCATTACATTAGGATTACATATACCATTCGATTAAGTTAGATTACTGACACTTTATATTTAGAAACTCTTAAACATTCTATGAGATCATATTCATAAATTATTTGATAATCCAATTAATTAAATCCACTAGCCAAGTTTGACATAATAAAAAATTAGAAACTATATCAACTGGTATTAATAATCTCTATAGTGAGACATGGATTTCATTAATAAGTAATTATCATTATACACTAATCACCATTAACCAAGTTTATTGGTCCATGAATGACTCTCATATTGATCGAAGTAATAAACACCTAATGCACATGTTCATAAATTATATTTGTATTAAAAGCTTACGGATTCATAAAAACCATTAAACGTGAATGATCTTATATAGATAATAAAGATACTTATCTCAAACTGGTCTTATTTAATACAGACAAAGTGTACTTGCACAATAGATCGAAACTATATCATTTCTCATAATCATGACAAACCTGCTAAAGTATTGTACTATAATCCTACTGATTGTGTGTCCAACTCTATCTAAGACTTTGATGCAAACTTATGCTTTATAAGAATCGATGAATTGAACTTTTGTGTGTAAACTCAATTTTACACACCAGATCATATATTATTGGGAATATAAAATACCTATGCATCAACATTAAATAATTTGTAATGCAAACAATGCTTATTAAGTTTCTCATCAAACATATATATTAAAATTCACTTACAAACCATTAGTTTTAGTATGAAAACCGAATAGTCCAACAATTTATCGGGAAAAGGGAGCAACGAGGTTTCTTTAGGATGTTAGGTAACATTCACTATAAGTGAGAGAATTGCATGGTGGCATTGCAGGTGACACATTAAGGTCGCCGCAAAAGGCTAAGATGATACTATAGACCACGCCAAACCATGGTTTATTATCTTGGCATGCATTATATAGTATATTGAGGTTGAATAATGATTTCAACGTTCTCTACTGGTCAATTACTTTTTAGGAGTTTATACATGATAGACCCCCATAATGCAATTACATTATCAACAGACGTTCATATGACACATTACAATCTCGCTGAATTGAAATGGTCCGCTTTTGTATAAAAAATTGCACTATCGTGGAATGAAAAACATATGCACTTCACACAATACCATTAGGGATCATAAAAGGACGTCGGATGCCCTTTTATTATTTACAATCTTGCTTTGCCATTTTCAAATACACGAATCGTTCCGTGAAAATATGGTATGCATCATGATAACTTTCATCATTTTCCACAATATGATTGTAGAAGATGAACATGATAAAGATCTTGAGTTGTAGCAACAAATTTCCATAAAGACGAGTAAAAACTATTGAATTGCTCAACTACAACGATATAAATGTTGCGGCCTAAATATCTTCACATGCGTGCTTATGTGCTTCTTGTAAAGATGTTTCTTTCCACTATAGTATGATGGATCATATGTGACATTTGTGTAACAACGTGTAATATATTTTTTCATTATTTTTCTTTGATTGTAATCAACATTGAAAAAATGACAAGTAAAATATTTTATTACATTCATAAATCGATATTACATTCAACAAAACAACTTAAACCTAAATTCAATACATATTTGACTCACTATGAAGGCTTCGGTATTAGTAGTTGTGTTTAACTCGAGCTGCCAATGGAGTTTTCACCAAAGCTGCCTTGTCCTCCTTGTTCGGTACCTCCACACTGTATAGTAAAGGTTGAGTTCAACTCAACTGGGGATGCCTCGATCATCAGTGAACCTCATGTACGCTAATCATGCTTCCTCGTAACTTTTGATTTCTGGATGATCCTTCTGATGTACACACCCATCCGCAAGACAGAGTCGTAAACGTTGTTATAAATTTGGGGGCATTTACCCTTGAATACAATTCGGAATTACTCACCGCCTACGGTGAGAAGAGGATAGTATTTGATTTATAGTGATAACTGAGAAAGGGAGGGAGACTAAATATGTCAACATTCGGAATTACTCACCGCCCACGGTGCGAAAATGGATAATATTTGATTTATAATGATAACTGAGAAAGGGTGGGAGACTAAATATGTTGAATATCAACTGTTAGTGTGTGGCATTCCAACTGTCGCGCCAAGAGTTGCCACAATGCTTAGTTTGTCGCGCGATGCTAAGAGTTGCCACATCTGCTCTAATAAAACAAGCCTCCAATATGTCTCCTTTTTTTTTTTTTTGCCAAATGTTAATTTGCTTAAAGGTCTTAAGTGTTATTTTATGCTAAATTCATCGTACAAAGTAGCAAAATGTGGTGAAAAGTGGGTTTGGGAATCGTCCTGTCTAAGCCTGTCAATGGGTCGGAGCCGGTTCGGATTTAGGGAGATTCAGATCCGTGTAATCGGGTCCGGGTCTTCATCGGGTCTACAATATTGGATCCAGACCCGGATCCTTCGGGTCCGGGTCTGGCCAAATATATACATTTATTTTATATTATCCCCCTTCTTTATTTTTTAATCTTAAATTAAAATATTTTGTAACGTATTATAGAATATTATTAGTATAAATAAAACATATATTATTTATATTTATTATATACATAAATATATATTTTTATATATATTACATACATATTATATAGAAACTTATATGTTATATAGATAAGATATATTAATAAATATATATAAATTTATAGTATATATATTTAAAAAATAATAATGTACAATTCGGGTCGGGTCTTCGGGCCCGGGTCTTGTATAAGATCCAGACCCTACCCGTTTAATAAACAGGTCTTCGGATATTCGGGTCTCGAATCCAAAAAAATATGCTCAGACCCTATTATATGAATCGAGTTCGAGTCGGGTCTGGACCCGACCCATTGACAGGCCTAGTCCCGCCCGACTACTTTGGAGTGCATATCTTTTTTTTCAATTTAGAAGTGATTTTGCAATAGTTACTAATAATGTATTGCAACGGGTACATTTTATTTGTAAGAGTGTTTTACCGTTAAAATTTTTTAACAAACAAAATTCATTACAAAATAAGCTTCTTGGTGTAAAGTTTAGACCATAGGATCTTAGTTGACGCATTAGAACGGAGCACGCACACACGTAAATTTGATTATTGAATTCTGAAAATCATTTATTTAGTTGTCACACAAATATTTATAACTAGACGTAATTACGAAATAATTCAGCCAAAACTAGCTTTTATGAGCCATATATTGCTTCCAATAAAGAATATCTGGTTCTCATCATGCAGTCATGCAAGGTTACGGCGTATCCTGTGCGTAAGCGGAATAGAGACGCCATGAAAATCAAGTGGATCGCATTATAGATGGAATCATATAAACGGAGTGATATACATGGTTCCGACAAATAATGGCTGTCCAAACGTGTATATAACATAGGAGAGAGAACATAAAATATATACCATGTTTTGTCACTACTCATAAAGTAAAAAGTGAATACACGAGAGCCGCCTTCCAAGGCCAATAACTCTTTGCGCCAAACTACAGAAGTAAAACTACTCATTAAAAGCACTCACTAAAATAGAGAAAAAGAAACCCAAAGCCTCACTTCACTAAAGCAACTTTAATCCTTAACTCTTGTGTTTCATATTTCATGTACACACTGCACGTATACAAGTTGTATAAGCTCTCTATACCCCCATAAAATAGTCATATAATTGAGCACCCATTTGGATTTTCATCACTAATCAACTCGAACGAATCCAACGGCTGTTGTGCATATGACGAGTCAAAATCCAACGGTGGAGCTTGTGTCTCATGTCCCGGATGTGAATGCACATACGATTGCCGTAGTGGTGATGCGTGGTACGACGTCGTGGAGCTACTGCTAGGATGCGCCATGTTGTAACTCACAACTGGAGCCGGCTCATAATAGTGTGGCGGTAGAGGGTACTCATCTCCGTAACCACGTGGAAGGCTGTGATTGGATAGTCCCGAACGTGGAGGTGGGCCAGTGTAATTACCACCACTTGATGGTTCTTGACCGTCATGAACATGACCATTTTGCCCCTTTTTTTTCATCTTTTTCTCCATTGTAGTCTGTGGAGACTGGTTACCGGCCAATCCGGTCTCCGGTTTCTTTCCTTCTGTTTCCGGCTCCTTCGTACCACCGGTACTTTTATCATCACCTTCAATGATTTTGGCAGCTCCAGTACTACTACCTTGGGTGATTTTATCAGTCTCCAAATGACCATTTTGCTCTTTCTTTTTCTTCTTTTTCTCACCCACAACACCGTTGTCTTTCTCCGGCGTTGGTGAAGTCTTGTTAGCGGCGGCTGGTTTGCTCCCTTCTGCTTCAGTTCCAGAATTACCTTGGGTACCTTTAGCTGGCTCTTCAGCTTTACCATCACTAGGTTGTATATTTTGAGGAGACTCTAGATTTGGTTTTTCAATATCTTTGGCACTTGGTGGGCTTTTACTTTTATTACCTTTGGCTGAATTCTGTTTCTCTTTCTCTTTCTCTTTCTGATCAGGCCATAGCGCAGCATGCCTACCATGCTTGTTCAGTTTCAAAAGCAAACTCTTTGCCTCCACATCACCAATAACTGTAACTTTATGTTGCTTGGCGTCTACATCTACAGTTTGAACCCCTGAGATTGAAAACAACGAAACTAAATTAGAAAAGAGTGAAATTTACACAAACACATGCATATATGGATAATTAGTAATTTACCTGCAACCCGTAGTAGTTTGTTCTTGACTTTTTTTATGCAACCCGCACATGCGCAGTGGATAGACACTTTCAAGACCCATGTCTGAGAAAACATACAGAAGATGTTAATAATCAAGAATATAAGTTGTAGAGATCAGTGTTTAAAGAAAGATGACGTTTTTACCTTGTATTTGTGGGATTCTGAAGTTTCTCCTACTTGTGGTGTTGCCATGAGAGAGATTGGTGAATGCTGAAATGGAGGGAGGGAAGGGAATGATGAAAGATGATGTAGGGCCTATATAGGGATTGGGTAAGTGAGTAGTAGGTGCCTAATGGGCTGGCTTGAGCTTGACTGAAATAATGCTTTCTACTTTTGCTAACGTGGATCGCATTTTTAACTCGTCTGCTTTAACTGCCTTTCGATTTTTCGACGTGTCTCTGATAACATATCTGGTGTCGGTATTTGCACTAAATATACAAAACATGTGGATGCAAATACTCCATCTCAGATATTTAATGGCCACTTATTGGGTAGCTCTTTATGAATTGAGATGGTTGACGCTCGTTACACCAATCTCCATCCCAACAAAATAAATTTATTCTCAAAATTTATATTCAGCATCACATCTTTTAATGGTGTGTTTTTATGTATATTTTTTTATGTGAATAAAATACTCAGAATAATTTTTAATAATATTTGAATTACATGTGAGTATTATCAAAATAACAAAAAAGATGTTATCCGAACAGTTTGATATGAAAGACTTGGATGTTGCTGATTTTATTTTGGGAATCAAAATAATACGGGATTCCGAGGGAATCAAATTGTCACAATCACATTATATAGAAAGCGTGTTAAAGAAATTCAATAAATATGAATCTACTCCTGCTAGAACTCCATATGATCCAAATAAAAAATTAAAGAAAAATAAAGGAGAAGGTGTGTTACAACATGAATATTCAAGAATTATTGGTAGCCTAATGTATATTATGAATTGCACTAGACCTGACATTCTATATTCAGTAGGGAGAGTGAGTAGATATACTTGTAATCCTAGTAATGATCACTGGAATGCACTTATTAGAGTGTTGAGATACTTGAAATTTACTTTGGATTATGCCTTATATTATGTATCTTATCCTACTATGATTGAAGGTTATAGTGATGTTAATTAGATTTCTGATTCAGAGGAATCGAAGTCAACAAGTGGATATATATTCACATTAGGTGGGGTTGTCGTATCGTGGAAATCCTCAAAGCAGACATGCATTGCGAGATAAACAATGGAGTCTGAATTCATAGCTTTAGATAAAGCAAGTGAAGAAGCCGAGTGGTTGAGGATCTTCTTGGCCGACATTCCGATGTGGCCTAAATCTGTACCCGCGGTACTTATACATTGTGATTGCCAAGCAGCAATAACAAAAGCAAGCAATAAGTCCTACAATGGAAAATCAAGACATATTCGTCGCAGGCATAATAGTGTGAGACAACTCATATTTAATGGTATTAAAACCATTGACTTTGTGAGGTCAAGTGATAATTTAGCGGATCCGTTAACCAAAGAGTTGTCAAGAGATATTATTTACAAAACATCGAGGGAGATGGGCTTAAAGCCTAATGAGTAGAATCACCACGATGGATACCCAACCTATATGAATGGAGATCCCAGGATATAGGTTCCATGGGAAAACTAAGTTGTGAGTGTTTATGTGTAAGCATCACAAATACTTTAAATTTTCTTATCCCTATGATGTTAATAATAGTAATGCTACCTGTAATGAGAAAGGATGAGTTAAACTCTTAATGAATCTATGGCTTGGATTTTTAAGCGGGATGTGACAGGACATTCTTGATAGATTCACCTAAGTGAGTGTGGCTGTGGGGTCGCTGCCTATGGAAATTGTGGCTGAATCTCCTAGAGCGCTCATGATAATTAGATATAGCTTATGGCCTTAATGAGCAAAACTGTTTTGAAACAAAAGTATATTAAAGTGTCATATGTGTAATCTATTGAACATGTTTACCAAGCATAACTACTCAGTTCAAGATATGTAATTCACTGAATCATTAGTAAACTCAATGGACCAACACTAAGCAAGGTTCAAGTCCAAAAGACACCTCGGCCTACTAATGGCATTTTACTGCCCAAAAATTACCTTTTGTTCCTTCTTCTCGTATTTCATTAATATGGGGTATTGTTGTGTTTTTGTGTATATTTCTCTATGTGAATGAAATACTCACAACAACCTCTAATTGTCTAGTGGTAAGTTTTCAGGATCCTTGTGTGAGGTCTTGGGTTCAAGTCCCTCTAGGTGCACACTATATATATATATTATATATCAAGACTTGGGACTTGGGAGCGTGGTCTTGGGTCCTAAGTTAAGACCCAATGATAATTTCATTTTTATTTATTTCGTTTTTATTTAAAAAATTAAAATTCGGATTAATTTTTTATTAATATTATAATACATTTTTTCCTAACCGTTGGAAATGGTCTGAGGACTAGTAATGGCTACTTATTTTAAGCCATAGGGTGGTTGTAGGGGAGGTAGTGGCTACTTATTTTAAAGTCATAGGGTGGCTGTAGGTTGGTGGTTGCATCCCTTTAAAGGCCTTTGCAGAATCAGAAAATAATGAATTCTGAATTTCCTTCTTTCTCACTCTCAAAAATTTGTTCCTCCTCAAATCCTATTTCTGGGCAATACTGATGTGGTTCTATTCGTTCTCCATTATGTGCTTCAATCGGACGAACAACGCTGTTGAATCCTGGGGACATATATCTGAGGCTCGAGGCACCACTCGATTAAGTGCGGGCGATCTTTTTGTCTTAGGACTGTGTGTCTAACACACTCCTCAGCATCCAGATAAGTCGTTTTATTTTATTGTGAACTGAAATTTTCCCGTTTATGTGAAGAACAATCTAAGATAGAAATATTTTAATATTCGTATAATGGGAAAATTTGATCCTCGAACGATTGCATCTGCTAAGCCTGGAAAATTTATTGGACTGAATTTTAAATGTTGGCAAAAAAAGATGTTATTTTATTTGAACCTGTTAGAACTTGATCACACCTTAGAAATTAAGGAAGATAATTCAGAAGAGGTCGAACCTGCTAGGACTGTTGTTAACCAACTTTGGGAAAAATCTTATTTCATGTGTAAAAACCATATTATGAACAATTTAGATGATGCTCTATATAATGTTTACTTTTCTGTTCCCACTTCTAGAGAGTTATGGTTGGTGTTAGATAAGAAATATAAAATCGAAGATGCTGGAAGTGAGAAATTTGTTGTCAGTCGTTACGCGAATTAATTCTATTAGAATTTTAATTTCCCTCGCATCCATCTATAAAATGAAAATTCATCAAATGGATGTAAAAACTACCTTTTTAAATGGAGAATTAGAAGAAGAAATTTATATGGATCAACCAGAATGTTTCATCATTAAAGGATTTGGAAATAAAGTCTGCAAGCTAACTAAATCCTTATACGAACTAAAACAAGCACATAAACAATGGCATGAAAAATTTGATCATGTAATGTGTGGCCATCCCCGATCCTCGCGACAGGCGGGTGCGTGAGGGAGGATCCTGGGTCCCGCATGTTCCTCTCGGGATCGCTTCAACCGGCGTCATTTGGTGAGATGAAAAATGTAGACAGATGGAGTCATCAGTCTAATTTACTTAAAACAGATAAAAGAAAGGGAGCCATCCCGAATGACAGCATCCAATGACATACTGATGCATACGAAACCAAAATGATTCGAAAAGGGTCCGGAGGCTAAGTTACGAAATGGGAAGGTGTTAGGCACCCATTCCACCCTTACTGTCTCTCATGGGCTTTTATTATTTTTCTTTATTTTTCCTGTGATATGTGTGCATGTGTATATATAGTGGAGATAGGAATCATCGACTTGTACCATGGAAGAGGTAAAGCGAGCCATCCGTAGGAAGGTAAAAATAATATTAGAAAATAGGATTTATGCGATTATCCTTACGTTGATCGTTACGATGGAACGATTACGCATATGGGATAATATGCTACTAAGAGCAAATATATAGAATATAAGAGAATTGAGTTTAGAGAAAAATAGAAAATGAGAGAAAAAGTAAAAATAGGACTCGAATCTCGGATTTTACCCCGAGACACCTACGTAGCCTATAGAGGCATCAAAGTCCACGTAGTTCGTATGCAAAACGAGGGGTGGGGTGTATCCAATAAATCCAATCGGGGGATTCTCTTATTTGTATGTGTGTGTGTAGCAAAAGTGTTTTAGTTGTGAGAGAAGTGTAAGAAAAGTGTGAGAATTCTCGTTTGGAATTTATGAGCAAACCCTCTTTTTCTTATTTTTTGGGGGTTTTTATTTATATGAAAATAAGGAATGTGCAATAATACTATATAAAAGGTGTATTAGGATATGTGAGATGAGAGAATAAAACTGCTAAGTAATAAAACAAGTTAATGCGAATTTATGAGAATTTAAGGAGAGAATTGAGAAAATTGGACCTTCTTGAAGATCTTGAGCTTGATCTTGAGTGTTGGAGAGCAGCCCTTGCACTTGGATGATGATGGAGGGTAGTGAATTCACCAAGTTTGATGAAAAGGATGATGAAAAGTGAAGGTTGAAAAGGGCTTTGGATGTGGAAATCACGCTAACTTCGAGGGAGGTTTTATGGATTTTCTGAGAGTGATGTCTATCAGATTTGGGCTCCCTCTGTAATGAGGTCAAGGCCTCCTTTTTATAGGCCCAGGTCATTGCCCATCGGCATAGCCCTGGTCCTGCCAATCGGTAGGTGTGTTTAGGCACACTACCGATAGGCAGGGTCTGGGACCTACCGTTTGGCAGTATCTTTCAGGCCTTTTTAAAAAATCAGTCGCAAAGCGCAACCCGTTGATCTGAATCGCGCACGGGGTAAACCGTTGGAAAGGTTAGGAGATGTACTTCGAAAGTTCTTTGGACCGCTCCCGGGTTCGGAAGTTGACTTTGGGTCAAATGTGACTCGAAAATGCTCCTTGGTCCATTGGACGGGGAATCGTCGGACACAAACGGATTGTTCGTCCGCATGGTAAGTCCGAATTGCGCACGGGGCAGACCGTTGGAAATATTAGGAGATACTTCGACATTCCAAAGAGTTTGATTCGGTTCGGGGAGTTGACTTTGGTCAACCGAGCCCTGGAAGCGTTTGGTGACCTCTCGGAGTAAAACGAATCGTTCGTCCGTACCGTAAGTTAGAATTGTGCACGGGGCAGACCGTTGGAAAGGGGTCTTAGTGACCTTTGAAGATTCATTCAGTCTCAGTCAAGATGAAGAGTTGACTTAGGTCAAACGGAGCCCGAGAGTGCCCGGTGGCCTCTTGATCGAGTTTCGGGAGAAAATGGGTCGTTCGTGTGCATGGTAAGTCCAAATCGCGCACGGGATGGACCGTTGAAAAGGGGTTTCAGTGCCCTTTGAAGATTCATGCAGTCTCGGTCGAGCTAAAGAGTTTGACTTTTGGTCAAACAAAGCCTGGGAGTGCCCGATGGCTTCTAGGTCAGTACCTGGGGTATGACCTGGGTTTGTAATGATGAAGGGAGGTGCTAGGGACCTAAGGAGAGTTTAAGGGGTTAAAAAATGGGGTATCTACAGATCCTCTCGACGGGTGAGTTTGGAACAAATGATAGCCGTCTAACAGACACCGCATGATGTTTTTGAGGGAGGATGACCAATTCAGAGGGTCGAGGCCGATTCTGAGGACCTAAGGGAGCAAGGATGACCAATTCAGAGGGTCAAGGCCGATTCTGAGAACCTATGGAGTGTGATGGGGATAACCGATTCTACGAGTAGAAGCCAATTCTGAGGGCTTGAAGATGAGGATGATCGATTTTGCGGGTCGAAGCCAATTCTGCGGGCTTTAGTAGGGATGACCAATTCTACGGATTGAAGCCAATTCTGCGGGCTTAAGGATAAGATGAACAATTCTGCGGGTCGAAGCCAATTCTGTGAGCTTGGAGATGAGATGACCAATTCTGCGGGTCCAAGCCAATTCTGCGGGCTTAGAGATGAGATGACCAATTCTGCGGGTCGAAGCCAATTCTGAGGGCTTAAGTATGAAATGACCAATTCTGTGGGTCGAAGACAATTTTTTGGGCTTGGAGATGAGATGACCAATTCTGCGGGTCGAAGCCAATTCTGAGGGCTTGAAGATGAGGGTGACCAATTATGCGGGTTGAAGCCAATTCTGAGGGCTTAAGGTGAGATGACAAATTCTGCGGGTCGAAGCCAATTCTGAGGGCTTAAGTATGAGATGACCAATTCTGCGGGCTCGGAGATGAGATGACCAATTCTGCGAATCGAAGCCAATTCTATGGGCTTGAAGATGAGGGTGACCAATTCTGTGGGTCGAAGCCAATTATGAGGGATTAAGGTGAGATGACCAATTCTGCAGGTCGAAGCCAATTCTGCGGGCTTAAGTTGAGATGACCGATTATGTGGGTCGAAGTCAATTCTGCGGGCTTAAGTTGAGATGTTCTCGGGGAAGTTACATTGTGAATTTGATTTGAGCCGAGGAGCCGATGGCTGGGGAAATCCTTGTGATTTTGGAGATTTTGCGGAGGGGTAGCCAAAATTCCACTAGGGAAGTGATTAAGTGGTCTAGGTTTTGGACGTATTGCTCGGGGAGGTATGAGACCTTTGGAGCATAGGAGGTGATCCTTAGAGATCCTTCAGGGGCTTTGTCGGGAGGAGATTCACTTGGCTTTTGAGAGTTCCGCTGGGGAAATAGGGGTTTCGCTTGAGGAATGTGAAATTTTCTTGGCGAAAATGTTCTAAATCTTTTTGAGGATTTGTAGGAATTTTCTGAGGATTTTTCAGGATTTTCTGGTATTTTTTGAGAATTTTTGTATGAAATTTTAAAAGGGGTGCCGGTCAGCATGGTATAGAGGGTGCCATTCGACAGTGGCAAGGACTTTTGGACTGCCTCGGGAAGGTAAAGGGGTAGTGCCGATCGGTATGGTTGGGGTAGTGGTGGTGCTTCGTCTCATCGTAGGGGAAAGAGAGCACATCGCAGGGGTGGAAGCTCTTAGAGAGAGGGGTGAAGGGTATGTGAGAGAGAGAGAATGTGGATTCAGGCTGAGTCTCGTTTTTTTTTTGCTTTACTTTTATTTCGTGCAAAATTTGATGTAACACAGAAGAATATATATATGCAATGAAATGGTGTTTTTTATTATCTTTTGTTAATGATGAGTGAATGCATGCACATGCGCTTTTTTACTTTGATGCTGAAACCGTAAAAAGAGATATTTTTGGGATTTTTTTAAGGAAAGTTTGTTTTTTTAAATGAGAAATTATATAAGGGTGGAAGGGGATTTTTGAAATATCAATTTATTTTTATTGAGTTTCTAATTTTGACAAAAGAGGAAAAATGAAGATTTCCAAAAATAGGGGGTTGCCGATCGGCAAGCCCCTTGTCCTGCCTATCAGCAATCAAGTCCAGTCCCATCAATTTAAAGCTTTGGTTAGTGCCCTCTTTAGCCTTTTGTACTTTGTGGGGTAGGATTCCCTCCGATTTCTACAGGGATTATGTCTTTTGTGAGGGTTTTCAAGTATAAAAAGGTGTAAGGGTGGAGTGTTTCCATCACACCTTCACATTCTTACTTATTTGCCTACTATTTCTTAGTCTTGCAAGATGGCTCTACCTGGTAGCATTGAGTTTACTAACTACCTCGAAGCCCTGGAAGCAATGTGCTCTTATAATGTTGACTACGATGCTTTCAATATACGTCGAGTCTCTTTGTGGCGCAACCAGCCCATTGAGTGGAACATGTTGATGGCGACGGTAAAATTTTGGTACCCCGAAGATCATGTATTCCTCTTTGGGTTGGATGAAGTTTGTCCTGCCTATGAGGAATTTTCTGCCATGCTGAGGATAAATCCCAGTGTTGCCGCGGATCTGCTTGAGTTTTCCCGTTCTCCCTGGGAGTTGTTGGCTGGGCTTCTTCGCATTTCGCCTTCGGCGGCCATACCACTGGTTACCGGAGGAATGATCTCCCTTTCGACGATGTTACAGTCTGTGCATTTACAGGAGGTTGGTGCTGCTGGATACGCCGGAGCCGTTGTTCTGGGCTTAGTATCAAAGTTGTTGCTGGTGACTGGGGAACTGCTAGTGGACCCACAACTTGCAGCTATTATTTCTTGGATATCATACCGTCGTAATCTTGCGGTGGTGATACTGGCGGAGACTTTGAATGGCCTGGATGCCTGGCGAGAAGGTCGTTCCGAATTTTTGAGGGGCAGCCCCGTGATGTTGTTCATGTGGTTGTTTGAGAGACTCCGTCTGGTGACTTCTCCGGAATACCCTTTGTCGATTGTACCCAACTTCTTTTTGTGCCATTTCATCAGCATTGGCCTAGATATTGAGAGCTGGGAGAATTGGTTTGTAGAGCATGGGGCTCTAAATATGCACTGGTCAGTGCCTTGGTGGGGACAGTTGCTGCCTATTCTAGAGTTGAGGGAATACCCGTACGTCCTGCTGGTTGGTCTCAGACAGACCTCTTTTTATTTCCCTTGGCGGCTTCTGCGCCAACTTGGCTGGGAGCAGTTCATGCCACCTCGGACACTAGACTTCTTTTCGGTGGAAGATCTGACTGAGCGTCTGTGCATGCGGCTTGGCTCTTTATGGGAGAATCGTCGTCCATCGACCCGTCCCTCTCAGTCTGTTGGGAGATTTTGGCATATTGATCCAAGGAGGTGTTGTGGTTTTTCCGAAGCTGGTTCGAGCTTATCGATCCATGGAGCGCCTGCGGCACTCTGTTCAGTCAGGGGAAGCTTGGGGACCCCAGGATGTAGATGATGATGACGGAGCGGGCTCCTCTGGTAGCTGTGGATAGGACTCTTAGAGAGTTTATTTTGTGATGGGGAAATAAATATGGGGATTTTATTTTGTCTTTTTTAGGAATGTAGGGGGAAGGGAGTTATTCGCTCCTTTTCTCATGTAATTTAACTGTAATTTCTTATTAGTGAAATAAATAAGTTTTTAATCATCCAGTTGTGCCTCTTGATGAGTTTTTTATTTTTGAATTATCTCTACCGATCGCTAAGGCATACATAATCCTTTTGTTCAAGTGTATGTTAGAATGAACTGTCGTTCTTGGAGATAAGAAAAGAATAGTTTTTTGTGAAAAAGAAAGGGTCGTGCTCATCTAAGATGTATGAGCTGCCTACGTATCTCTGGGGTTTTGAAATTTTTTAATTTGTTTGAAAATGGTTTTTTTGCAGAGGATCAGGCCCACGTAGTTCTGGGTAGAGGGAAATGAAGAGATTTTTTTTATAATAGGAGGGAGATGAGAAGAGTCGTAGCGCGCCGAGATTTCGGACTAGGGGTAGAACTTCTTGAGATGGTCCAGGTTGACTGGATGAGTCATCTCTTCCCCATATAGGTTAGTGAGCATGGCGGCATCGCCAGACAAGATCTTCTTCACAATATAGGGGCCGCTCCAATTGGGCTTGAATTTCCCTCTAGGGTCCCAAATGGGTTCTATTATCTCTTTAAGGGCTAGGTCCCCTTCTCGGACACCGCGGTCCTTAACTCTCTTATTGAATGATCGCGCTATTCGGCGATGGTACCCTTGTATGTGGTATAGTGATTTTAATCTCCTTTCGTCTAGGAGGGTCAGCTTGTCAAGAAGGCTTTGGCACCAGTCTTTTTCGCTGACTTTGCTTTTAAGCATGACGCACAGTGAGGGTATTTCCAGCTCCGCGGGTAGGACTGCTTCCATGCCGTAAACCAAAGAATAAGGGGTAGCCCTAGTAGAGGTTCAAATTGAGGTTCGGTAGCCCCAGCGGGCGTACGAGATCTGGTCGGCCTAATCTCAACAGCTTCCGATCATCTTGCTGATGATGGCTTTGAGGTTCTTGTTGGCGACTTTGACTACACCGTTGGTCTGAGATCGGTAGGGAGAAGATTTGTGTCTCTGAATCCCATACTCGTTGACCACTTCTATAACTTCTGCCTCGAAATGCAAGTCATTATCTGATACTAGCTAGTGCGGGGCCCCATATCGCCAGATGATGTTTTTCTTGATGAATTTGGCCACTTTCTTAGCGTTCAGCACTGCGTATGACTCAGCTTCGACCTATTTGGTGAAGTAATCAATGGAAACTAGGATGAACTCATGCCCGTTGGAAGACTTCGGTGTAACCTTCCCTATGACGTCGATGACCCGGGTGGAGAACGGCCAAGGAGAGGTCATGTTGTATAATTCACGCGGAGGCAGATGTTGAAGATTGGAGAACTGTTAGCATTTGAGGCATCTCCGGACATAGGCGATGCAATACTGGGTCATGGTGGTCCAGTAGTAGCCTTATCGGATGTTCTTTTTGGCAAGCATGTGACTGTTCATGTGGGGCCCGCATTCCCCGTTGTGGATTTTCTGCATTATCTTTTCAATGTCAGTCCCCGCGATACAGTGCATATGAGTTCCATTGAGGTTCCTTTTGAGTAGTGCTTTATGACAGACGATGTACAGGGCGGCCAGTCTTCGAAAAGTTACTCGATCTTTCTTGTTGGAACCCTCGGGATATCTACCACGCTTGAGGAGGCGCCAGATATCATAGTACCAATAATTGGCTATCTCGAGATCTTCTGTGGTGATGAGCTCAATGTGGTAATAGTGGGTTAGTTTGTCTTACTTTTGAACCAGGAAGGGGGTCATTATTATTCCTTCGGGTATATCGACCATGGAGGCCAAGGTAGCCAGGGCATCAACTAGGTTATTCTTTGCTCGAGGTAGGTAATGGAAGGTGATATCTTGGAATTGGGAGGCTAGCTCTTCTAAGTGGGCATGGAAGGGTTGGAGTTTCTCGTTCTTGACTCTCCATTTTCTAAGAACTTGATCGATGATGAGGGCAGAATCCCCATAGATGTCTAGGCATTGAATACCTTTCTTGAGAGCAACTATGAGGCCTACCATGCACGCCTCGTACTCAGTCATGTTATTGGTGCAGGGGAAATCCAACTTGATGGCGATGGGAGTGTGGGAGTCATCTAGGGCGATTAGAAGTATCCCAATGCCATATCCTTTTTTGTTGGTAGCGTCGTCAAAGAACATTTACCATCGGAGATTGTCCTGGGCAGTGCAAAGGATATTTTCATTTGGGAATTCGGAGATCCAGACATAAGCTTCTTCATAATCATCGAGGTAGTCAGAGATGGCTATTCCTTTCATGGCTTTCTGCGTGACGTACATGATATCGAACTCGGCTAGGAGCATCAACCACCGGTCCATTTGGCTAGATAAGGCGGGTTTCTCAAGAAGGTACTTATGGGGTCCATTCGGGATATAAGTTTGATGGGGAAGGCGAGCATGTTGTGTCGCAACTTTTGGGTAACCCAAATAAGCACGACACAAGCCTTTTCCAAAGCAGTGTAGTTGACTTCGTACCTAGTCAGTTTGCGACTGGCATAATAGATGGCTCTTTCTTTGCGAGAATCTTCAAGGTATTGGGCTAGCAAAGCCCCAACTGTAGTGTAGGTTATAATTAGGTATAGGAGCGAGGGAATGACGAGGCTGGGGTGGCATGAGTACCGGGGGTTGGGTCAGATATTGTTTGATTCGATCAAAAGCTTCTTGGCATGCCTCGTTCCAAACCTTAGTTGAATCCTTTCGGAGGATCTTGAAGATAGGTTCACATATGGAGGTTAGCTGGCTGATGAACCGGCTGATGTATTGCAATTTCCCAAGGAAACCTCGTACTTCTTTCTCTGTTCGGGGAGGTGGCATCTCAAGTATGGCTTTAAGCTTGGCAGGATCTGCTTCTATCCCCTTCTTACTGACCATGAATCCCAAGAGTTTTCCCTTTGTAACGTCGAAGACGCATTTCTGCGGATTGAGTCTCATCTGATACTGTCGCAGTTGTTCGAAGAACTTTCGAAGAGTGGGAACATGACCTTCTCTAGTTTTGGACTTGATAATCATATTGTAAGAGGGTACTTTAGATTATAGATGGAGGCGTAACCCCTATTTGAGTATGGTAATGATAAACTAATTTGGCCAAAGCTTTGGATTAATGATAGGGCATGCAAACACAAACTTAATGAAGATAAGACTCAGTTTAAACTCACAAATCTCTCGCGTATAACTGAGAAAGTAGTAATGAAACTTATAAGTAACTTAGCTAGAGGGAGGGAGAAGTAATCACCCTAGATGCACCTTAGTAGACAGACACCAAACACTCTCGAGAATCTCTGTCAAGTATTAAAATCTTCATAATAAATAACAATGGTGAGGGAGCAAACTCTATGGTTTGCAATAACTCTCTCTGATATGTATTCTCTTTAGCAATAACTTCTGAATTCTCAAAAGAACCATCTCTCCTCAAAGGTGGTTGGGGTCCTTAAATAGCTCCCCCCCCCCCCCCCCCCACCCCCCCCCCCCCCGAGGCAACTCAGTCATTAAAGACTATGAAAGACATCCCTCATACTTTATGTCACAACATTAAATGCCTGATGCACTAGTTGTCTCCACGTCATAAACATTAAATGCCAAGACATGCCTTTTGCCTAACCACTGTGTGTCAGGGGGCTGATGTAGCAGAGGTGGCTCACCAACCGCCTGACAACCCCAAATACCACGGTGGTTTACTCAAGCGCGGGTCTTGACACTGTTTAGCTGGCTAGTGACATCACCTACAGTAGATGTGACATTAAGTAGAGGGTTGTTTGGTTCTCAACTCAACGCCCGATGGAACTCCAGGCTACTCCGCTCGAGGTTCCACGGTCAGGGTCCTTCGGAGTTTTTACCAGGTGTATCTAAGATGGTCAGGACAATCCCCAACGGTGCCTCACTTCTCAATCCTCCAAACCATGTCCTCTAAAGTTCTCACGGTGAGGTCATTCGATAGAGCATGAAAGCTCTCCCAGGCCCTGCCAAGCCTGGTCTCTCGCGAGTACCGTTTGACCTCACACTAAAACTCGTTATTAATCTCGTTACAACATTACAACCATTATAGCCTACAGTCAACATAAACAGAAATACAGTATGATTAATACAATAAGCCAAAGTATGAGTTGCCACGCCAAGCAGCCTCGCTGAGTTGCCACGCTAGAGTTGCTTCGGTTACTTAATCGCAAACACTTTTTCTAATTAAGGAATTATCCCTAATCTCAGGATTACCTTCAAACCCCCTCTACACATATCATCCATATAGACCTCAACTTCTTTGCGAATTAGATCGTGTAGGATGGTCGTGGTAGCCCTCTGGTAGGTAGCCCCATCATTCTTGAGACCAAATGGCATAACAGTGTAGCAAAAGGTTCCCCATGGGGTGATGAATGCGATTTTTTCTTGGTGGTCTGGGTGCATTTTGATTTGGTTGTATCCGGTAAACCCATCGACGAATGACTTAAGAGCATGACTGGTTGTGTTATCCACGATCATGTCAATATTGGGTAGCGAATAATCATCCTTTAGAGAGGATTTGTTCAAATCCCGATAGTCTACACACATATGAACCTTTCCTCTTGATTTCGGTACGGGCACTATGTTGGCTAGCCATGTGGGATATTCGATCACACGAATGAAGCCCACATTCAACTGTTTGACCACCTCTTCTTTGACCTTAAGCGACCATTCGGTGCGGAGCTTTCTCAATTTTTATTTGACTGGCTTGTAATCTGGGAGAGTGGGAATCTCGTGCTGAGCTATTTCACGATCAATGTCGGGCATATCGTCATAGGACCATGCTAAGACATCCACGAATTCCTTTAGTAATTCTTCGAGTTGTGCATGCTCATGCTCGTCAAGGGTAGCCTCTATCCTAATCTCGCGCAGTTGGCTACTACAACCGAGGTTAATAATAACAGTCTCTTATTTATTAACTTGAACGCGGTTATGTTATTTATTATTAACCTTATTTAGATCAATTAATAATTATTCATTTGAAAAATCATCATCATCAAAAGTTTGATTAGAATCTAAACAATTAATGTAAGGCACAACAACAAGATACTCAAAATCTTCGTTTATTTCATTAATAGGAAAAACAACATTAAGCGCATCATTATAAGAGGTCTCGATTACATTTGAACAAGGATAGACAACAGAAGAAGAAATAGGGTAAACATTGGAATTAGGGGGGATTTCAACGGGTAGAACTGGCGCAGCATGCCAGTTGAGGAGAGGTGTGTCAGTAGCTTTGATCAGTTGGGATGGATCCGGTGATGTAATGCTTGAGTGAACCCTGCAGAGTGTCAGTAGGTTGAAGGAATCTTCGGAGTCACTTTCCTTAGTCTCTTTGGTATCTTTGATGAGTGGTTGTACATGGTGTTGGGAACTCTCGGCCCATAGGTAGCTATCTTGGAAAAAGATCTTCATTCCAGGTTTCATCTTCTTGTCTGCATGGTCTTACCATGGTTTCGGAAAACCGCAAAAGGGGAAGTCTTCACCCTCTTTGATGAATCGTCCATTCAAAAATTCATGGAGGATAGTCTGGATGCGATCTACTCTTCTCTTTGGTCGAGACTGGCGGATCATTCTAAGCTCTTGTTCTGATAGTTGATACCCCAAACCACAAGGAGGGAAAGCTTTCTTCAGTTCAATGGGCTCAAGTATTCCTTGTTGTCTTTGTCGTAACGCCATTCCGGGCATAAAGTGTATGTTTCTGAACATATGAATCACATTGACGTTGCCATGAGGGCCGTATTCTGGACAAACCATTTCTTTGAAGTCGTCCCCTGCCGGGAGTAGAAGTGGTTCAACTCGAAATCCTGATAGGAGCATATTGACCCGAGTTGTATCTCAAGGATCGGACTGCTGGTACTTGCACCCTCAGTATTATCGTCGTCACCCAAAATGGTGACGACCCGTCCGTTGGCAAAGAACTTCAATTTCTGATGGAGTGAGGAAGACACACCCTTAATACTGTGAAGTCAAGGTCGTCCTAGAAATAGATTGAAACAAGATGGAATGTCAGTAACTTGGAATTCAACGACAGGGTTTATAGGGCCAACCCCTATTACAAGTTTTATGGACCCCATCACCTCTCGACGGGTATTATCGTAGGCACGTACAGCAGTGGAGGTGGGAGCAAGGTCGATTTACTTAAATCCCAAGCATTTAAAGTTCCTTAGTGGGTAAACATTCAAGGCGGATCCATTGTCGACAAGAGAGAGTGGCACGACCTTCCCCATAACTTCGACGGAGATGTTGAGTGCATGATTATGGTTTGGCCCAATTCTGGGGATTTTTTCTTCGAAAAAGGATAGCATTCGGGTAGAGGTCAAGGATCTGACCAAATTTATCGCTTCTTCTGGTGTCGTAGAAGGAGGAACTGTGGGTCCAGTGAGCAACTTGATCAAAGCATTTTGGTGCAGCTGAAAAGACATGAAAAGCCCCCATAGAGTGATCTTAGCTTGAGTTTTCTTCAGTTGGTCGAGGATCTTGCTCTCCTCGAGGGTCATTTCTAGCATAGGAAGGTTTTCAACGCCCTTCCCTTTGTCATTGGCTGGTGGTAAGCTTGGAATCTGGTAATGCCTCCCTCATCTGGTCATGTGATTTACTGAAGAAGGGAAGAACGTGAATCCCATTTTCTCGTCAAACTTGGATTGTTCTGTCACTTTGCTTATTTCGCCGAGGAGTTCTTCAAATGATACCATCCCACACATGTCGGCTACCGGGCTAGTTCTTTTTTAAGCTTGCTCTCCATTCGAATCTTTAAATTCTTCCCCCCATCCGATGGCAACAATTCTGTCTTTCCATGTAAAGTCGATACATTCCACAACTTTAATGGCTTCTTCATACAGATCTTCCCATTCTATGGGTATGTGTAAGGGTGAAGGGACTAGGCGCACTTGTAGCTTTAAAGCATCGAGTAACTCGGTGATACTGCAAATATTGTCAATTTATTTGAATAATTCTGCCATGATCTGGATGACATCATCTAGGCTAACTTCATCGGTTAGTACTACCCAATTGTGTGACTCTCAAGCCCATTCCCGTGCTTCTAAGAATAGCGTACTGAACCTCTGGCAATCAATGACCATCTGTGAGGGCAATTTCAGCCCGAACTATAGGAGTTGGTTTAACACTTCTGACAATTATATGCTTCCATTTTCAGAACGGGTATGGACAGTGATGCATGCTCTGGTAAGGAGTGACAGTGCCTGATCAACGAGGCTAACAGGGTGTAGGAGGAAATATGGGAACATTTGGAGAGGTTTAGGAGAATATATGGGTGTGATTTGAGTCGAGGGATCAAATTATGGGTTCTCTTCTAGAAAGATGGCATTGGCATGATTTGGGAGTGGGTTGTGAGTAGTGTTTGGCTTAGGATTGGCTGGCAGAAAATTAGACCTTGGATTACATTTCAAAGGTGGAAGCATTTATCAGTGGTATAGCCAGCGGTTTGGTGAAAGGCGCAATGACCGTTTGCCTTGAAGTTTCTCAGGAGTGGATTTGGTAATGGACGGGGGTCCAAGGGTTTGATAAGGTTTCGGCTCAACGGGGCCTGATAGACTTTGGAGAGGGGAGCATGGAGCTCGGTGTATTCCTTTCGGACTGGGACAGGATGACTTTTTGGTGCCCACGAGGTGGTTGGTTGAGAGATGTTGTTGATGGTTGAGACTGCAGTACTGGCAGGTTTGTCATATTTTCTGGGGGTGAACTGTCCGGACACCTTCTTTGGTTCAACATCGGTTTTAGCAAGACCTTCCTCGATTTTTTCTCCTGCTTCTCTGAGAGCTCGGAAGTGGGGATAGTATTGTCCTCCCATCGTTGCTCGGATATGGGGTAAGAAGTTCTTCTTCACAATGCTGACTTGTTCTTCCTCGGATGGCCGATTAGTCATGGTTGCTGCTTTTTCCCTCCATCGGATTATGAAGTTACTTACTGATTCCCCAGAGTTTTGTTTGAGCATCTCTAAATCACAACGGGTGACCTCAAGCTCTTCGTTATATTTGTACTGCGACATGAATTCTCGGGCTACATCCTCCTAGCTACGAATTTTGGATTCTTCGAGAGATAAAAACCATCGGAGGGCGCTATCCTTCAGAGTTTATTAAAATAATTGGGCCATCACTTCTTCAGAAGCCCCTAGTAGAGTCATGGAATGGTGATAACTGCGAAGATGAACAATCGGGGGTCCACTTCCTCCGAATTTCTCGATATTTGGCATCTTGAACTTCTCGGGTAACCTCGCCTTAGGATAAGGAGACATGTGGGTGTAGTCCATGTAATTCCCCGAGATTCTTACTTGGTCAAACTTCTTAGCGAGCATCTTGAGGTCCTCTTTGACCTTGTTCAACTCTTCCTCTTTCGGATCAATTACCATAGGCAAATTAGCCCTAGGCTGGGCAAGTTTCGGCATCGGAAGCTGGGCAGGCAGCGACCCATTAACAGAAGGGACACATGGAGTGTGCTGATACTCTTCGGGAACCCAGATGGGCTCGAGTGGATCCATAGCACGAGGGAATAGGTCCTCGGGCTCTTGAGGAATAGGAACCTGGTTTTATTGCATCTCTCAGACCTCAGTTTGGAGGTTGTCAATCTTGGACATGAGCTGAGCTAGGACTACCATCAGATGCGACTGCATTACGGGTACTTGATCTGTGTTTTCCATGGAAGGCGGATGGATTCTGAACTCGGAAGGAGTAGCAGGGGAACGAAACTCCAGGGTGATTTGACTGAAGATCAAAGCCAATAAGGAGCCAGGCTAAGGGTTTGCGATCGACCTGAGAAGGCGCAAAATGGGATTTATTTTTTAGAAAAAGGGGATGAAAGAATTTTTGACATTTTTTTTAGATTGGAAGACATAATATTTTTGGCTTTTTGGTAAAGAGAGGAGAAATGTTTTTGGATTTTTGATAAATAAAATATAATTTTTTTTAAAACGGTCTCAGCATGATTGTTATAATTATTATGTTCTCACTTGTATTAAATTCTCCTAAATAAAATGCCGGACGGGACCCGAGCCTGAAAAAACTGGGTTTGTAATATATGCAAACCTATGGTTGGACTTATGACCAGGCTCACGGACAGGGTCCCATTTTAAAAATGCACAAAAATTTGGGTGGCAGGCCGATTCGGAATTTCGGCAGAGTTTCGGGTTAAAACCTACAATCTTATATCTATGTCCTAGGCTTGACATCTATATGCGGGTATGCAGTTGGTTGGGTGAATCAGAAAGGGTTCCCCCCTTTGGCGTGACTTCCACGATATACGTCTTGCTCTTGCAGGCAATCGGTACGTGTGGACAAGCCATTTGATATACGTGAGTGTACGTGAATTGCCTCACCATATACCTCGGGGGACGGTACGTGTGAGAGAGAATTTGATGTACTCGGCATACGTGAATGAGTTCCCTGCGATATACCTCCCGTCATAACTTCGGTCAAGCGGTATGATGAGGGGGAACCGTTCGATATACGTCGAAGGTACTTGGCCAATGGAAGGTGAGAGTCATATTGCTTAGGCTAACTGCGCCCTGCCGGACCAGCGCCCATCACGAAGTGACCCTCCAGTTACTGGGTAAAATTTGGTCAATAACAATGCTCTTTGGTGATGTCGTGTGAATCATGCATGATTCTCTTACTCGTATCTTATGAGAATGTCTTTCTTGATTATGCCAAACAGGGAGCAAAGTATGAGTACCAATGGTACACCAAGTATGGATGGGTGATGCGTGCAAAATGTGGATATATGTGACCGTATGTGCACATGGTGCGAAATGTACATGGAGAATTTTCTATAAGTGTGTGAACAGAAGCATAAGTATGGGGGATACATGAAAAGGGGAACACGCAAAATTGCGGGAAATTATAAACAAACATAACATCCATGTAAATAGAGTCTAGCCCTCTAAATAGTTCCCCAACGGAGTCACCACTGTGTCCATCCCCGATCCTCGCGGCGGGTGGGTGCGTGAAGAAGGATCCTAGGTCCCGCGCGTCCCTCTCGGGAGCGCTTCGGCCGGCGTCATTTGGTGAGGCGAAAAATGTAGAGAGATGGAGTCGTCAGTCTATTTTACTCAAAACAGACAAAAGAAAGGGAGCCATCTCAAAGGACAACATCCAAATACATACTGATGCATACGAAACCAAAATGATTCGAAAAGGGTCCAGAGGCTAAGTTACGAAATGGGAAGGTATTAGGAACCCATTCTGCCCTTACGGTCTCTCATGGGTTTTTGTTATTTTTCTTTATTTTTCCCGTGATATGTGTGCATGTGTATATGCAGTGGAGATAGGAATCATCGACTTATACCATGGAAGAGGTAAAGCGAGTCATCCGTAGGAAGGTAAAAATAATATTAAAAAATAGGATTTACGCAATTATCCTTACGTTGATCGTTACGATGGAACGACAACGCATATGGGATAATACGCTACTAAGAACAGATATATAGAATATAAGAGAATTGAGTTTAGAGAAAAATAGAAAATGAGAGAAAAAGTAAAAATAGGACTCGAGTCTCGGATTTTACCCCGAGACACCTACGTAGCCTATAGAGGCATCAAAGTCCACGTAGTTCGTATGCAAAACGAGGGGTGGGGTGTATCCAATAAATCCAATCGGGGGATTCTCTTATTTGTATGTGTGTGTGTAGCAAAAGTGTTTTAGTTGTGAGAGAAGTGTAAGAAAAGTGTGAGAATTCTCGTTTGGAATTTATGAGCAAACCCTCTTTTTCTTATTTTTTTGGGGTTTTTATTTATATGAAAATAAGGAATGTGCAATAATACTATATAAAAGGTGTATTAGGATATGTGAGATGAGAGAATAAAACTGCTAAGTAATAAAACAAGTTAATGCGAATTTATGAGAATTTAAGGAGAGAATTGAGAAAATTGGACCTTCTTGAAGATCTTGAGTGTTGGAGAGTATCCCTTGCACTTAGATGATGATGGATGTGTTTAGGCACACTACCGATAGGCAGGGTCTGGGACCTGCCGTTTGGTAGTGTCTTTCAGGCCTTTTCAGAAAATCGGCCGCAGAGCATAACCCGTTGATTCGAATCATGCACGGGGTGAACCGTTGGAAAGGTTAGGAGATGTACTTCGAAAGTCCTTTGGACCGCTCCCGGGTTCGAAAGTTGACTTTGGGTCAAATGTGGCTCGAAAATGCTCGTTGGTCCATTGGACGGGGAATCGTCGGACACAAACGGATTGTTCGTCCGCATGGTAAGTCCGAATTGCGCACGGGGCAGACCGTTGGAAATATTAGGAGATACTTCGACATTCCAATGAGTTTGATCTGGTTCGGGGAGTTGACTTTGGTCAACCGAGCCCTGGAAGCGTTTGGTGACCTCTCGGAGTAAAACGGATCGTTCGTCCGTACTGTAAGTCAGAATCGTGCACGGGGCATACGGTTGGAAAGGGGTTTTAGTTCCCTTTGAAGATTTATTCAATCTCGATCGAGATGAAGAGTTGACTTAGGTCAAACGGATCCCGGGAGTGCCCGGTGGCATCCTGATCAAGTTTTGGGGGAAAACGGGTCGTTCGTCCGCATGGTAAGTCAGAATCGCGCACGGTATGGACCATTGAAAAGGGGTTTCAGTACCCTTCAAAGATTCATTCAGTCTCGGTCAAGCTGAAGAGTTTGACTTTTGGTCAAACGGAGCTTGGGAGTGCCCGATGGCTTCTAGGTCAGTACCCGGGGTATGACCTGGGTTTGTAATGATGAAGGGAGGTGCTAGGGACCTAAGGAGGGTTTAAGGGGTAACAGAATGGGGTGTCTAAAAAATGATTAATGATGGATTTAAAATAAATGAATCTGATAAATGTGTGTATTTTAAATTCCAATGAGATGCTTGTGTGATTGTATGTCTATATGTTGATGATATGCTAATATTTGGATCACATGTGAGTATTATCAAAATAACAAAAAATATGTTATCTGAACAGTGTTATATGAAAGACTTGGGAGTTGCTGATTTTATTTTGGGAATCAAAATAATACGGGATTCCGAGGGAATCAAATTGTCACAATCACATTTTATAGAAAGTGTGTTAAAGAAATTCAATCAATATGAATCTACTCCTGCTAGAACTCCTTATGATCCAAATAGTAAATTCAAATAAAATAAAGGAGAAGGCGAGTCACAACTTGAATATTCAAGAATTATTGGTAGCCTAATGTATATTATGAATTACACTAGACCTGACATTGCATATGCAGTAGGGAGATTGAGTAGATATACTTGTAATCCTAGTAATGATCACTGGAATGCACTTATTAGAGTGTTGAGATACCTGAAATTTACTTTGGATTATGCCTTATATCATGTATCTTATCCTGCTGTGATTGAAGGTTATAGTGATGTTAATTGTATTTCTGATTCAGAGGAATCGAAGTCAACAAGTGGATATATATTCACATTAGGTGGGGCTGCCATATCGTGGAAATCCTCAAAGCAGACATGCATTGCGAGATCAACAATGGTGTCTGAATTTATAGCTTTAGACAAAGAAAGTGAAGAAGTCGAGTGGTTGAGGACCTTCTTGGCCGAAATTCCGATGTGGCCTAAACTTGTACCCGCGGTACTTATACATTGTGATTGCCAAGCAGCAATAGCAAAAGCAAGCAATAAGCCAACAATAGAAAATCAAGACATATTCATCGCAAGCATAATAGTGTGAGACAACTCATATCTAATGGTATTATAACCATTGACTTTGTGAGGTCAAGTGATAATTTAGCGAATCCGTTAACCAAAGGGTTGTCAAGAGATATTATTTACAAAACATCGAGGGGGATGGGCTTGAAGCCTAATGAGTAGAATCACCATGATGGATACCCAGCTTATATGAATGGAGATCTCAGGATATAGGTTCCGTGGGAAAACTAAATTGTGAGTGATTATGTGTAAGCGTTACAAATATTTTAAATTGTCTTATCCCTATCCTGTTAATAATAGTAATGCTACCTGTAATGAGAAAGGATGAGTTAAACTCTTAATGAATCTATGGCTTGGATTTTCAAGCGTGATGTGACAGGATATTCTTGATAGATTCACCTAAGTGAGTGTGGCAGTGGAGCCGCAACCTATGGAAATTGTGACTGAATATCCTAGAGCGCTCATAATAATGGGATATAGCTTATGGCCTTAATGAGCAAAATTGTTTTAAACCACAAGTATATTAAAGTGTCATATGTGTAATCTATTGAACAGGTTTACCAAACATAACTGCTCAGTTCAAGATATGTAATTCACTGAATAGTTAGTAAACCCAGTGGACCAACACTAAGCAAGGTTCAAGTCCAAAAGACACCTCTGCCTACTAATGACATTTTACTGCCCAAAAATTACCTTATGTTCCTTCTTCTCATATTTCATTCATGTGGGAGATTGTTGTGTTTTGTGTATATTTCTTTGTGTGAATGAAATACTCACAACAACCTCCGATAGCCTAGTGGTAAGTTTTCAGAATCCTTGTGTGAGGTTTTTGGTTTGAGTCCCTCTAGTTCACACTATATATATATTATATATCAAGACTTGGGACTTGGGACGTGGGGACTTGGGCTTGGCTCTTGGGTCCTAAGTCAAGACCCAATTGTAATTTCATTTTTATTTAAAAAATTAAAATTCAGATTAATTTTTTATTAATATTACAATACATTTTTTCTTAGCCGTTGGAAGTGGTCTGAGGACCGTTAGTGGCTAATTATTTTAAGCCATAGGGTGGTTGTAGGGGAGGTAGTGTCTACTTATTTTAAAGCCATAGGGTGGCTGTAGGTTAGTGGTTGCATCCCTTTAAAGGGCCTTGCGGAATCATAAAATAATGAATTCTGAATTTCCTTCTTTCTCACTCTAAAAAATATGTTCCTCCTCAAATCCTATTTCTGGGCAATACTGGTGTGCTTCTATTCGTTCTCCATTGTGTGCTTCAATCGACCGAACAACTCTATTGTATCTTGGGGACAAATATCTGAGGCTCGAGGCACCACTCGATTAAGTGCGGGCGATATTTTTGTCTTAGGACTGTGTGTCTAACACACACCTCAGCATCCAGATAAATCGTTCTAATTTTATTATGATCTTAAATTTTCCCGTTTATGCGAAGAACAATCTAAGACAAAAATATTTTAATATTCGTATAATGGGAAAATTTGATCCTCTAGTGATTGCATCTGTTAGGCCTGAAAAATTTGTTGGACTAAATTTTAAACGTTGGCAATAAAAGATGTTATTTTATTTGAACCTGTTAGAACTTTATCACACCTTAGAAATTAAGGAAGATAATTCAGAAGAGGCCGAACCTGCTAGGACTGCTGTTAACCAACTTTGGGAAAAATCTAATTTCATGTGCAAAAACCATATTCTGAACAATTTAGATGATGATCTATATGATGTTTACTTTTCTTTTCCCACTGCTAGAGAGTTATGGTTGATGTTAGATAAGAAATATAAAACCGAAGATGCTGGAAGTAAGAAACTTGTTGTCAGTCATTTTTGGACTTTAAAATGGTTGATTAAAAATCAGTCGTGTCACAGTAGAAGAGATACAAGTAATTGTTCACGAAATTCATGCTGAGGGTATGCCTATTAGTGAGGGTTTTCAAGTCGCATCTGTTATTGAAAAACTTCCCCCTTCCTGGAAAGAGTTTAGAAATGGCCTTATACATAAACGTAAGGATATTACTACGGAAGATCTCACTGTTAGACATAGGATTGAATAAGATAATTACGTTAAGGAAAAAAGGGATGTTGCCATGGCTATGGCAGCCAAAGCAAATATTGCTGAAAATAGCGGGGGGGGGGGGGGGGGGGGACCAAAAATCATTTTAAGCCAAATAAGTACCAAAAGAATTTTAAGGGAAAAGGAAAAGCAACAAATAATTTTACAAAGCCTAAAAGTGGGATTAAGAAATTTGGAGGAGACTGTTTTGTTTGTGGTAAACCTGGACATCGAGCCCAAGACTGCTACAAAAGGAAAAACAATAACCACTTTAAAAAAACTAATGGGAATGCACAAGCTTCAATTGTTGAAACTGATAACTTTTCTGCTGTCATTTCAGGAGCACATCTCATTAGCAACATTAAGGACTGGTGGGTGGACACTGGGGCCACCCGACACATCTGTGGAGACAGAAGTGTATTTTCCTACTACGAGGTGGTAGGAGGTGATGAAAAGTTCTATATGGGCCGGCAATTCTTCAGTAACGGTAGTTGCTGGGAAAGGGACGGTGGATTTAAAATTCACTTCTGGAAAAGTTCTAACGTTGAACGAAGTGCTATATGTGCCCGACATTGGGAAAAATTTGGTCTCAGGTTCGATGTTGAGTAAAAAGGGTTTTAAAATGGTCTTTGAATCTGGTCAGTTTGTTTTAACTAAATATGGGGTTTTTGTGGGAAAGGGTTACATGTGCGAGGGGTTGTTCAAACTAAGTGTAACAGTTAACTCTAGTTTTAATGTAGTTAATTCTTCTGCATATCTCTCTGATTCTTTACATTTGTGGCATAGTAGACTTGGACATGTTAATATTTCTTCACTTAGAAGATTAATGAATTTAGGAAATATCCCAAAATTACCCGAAAATGTCGAACATAAATGTGAAATATGTGTAGAATCAAAATTCAAAAGAAAATATTTTCTAAGTGTACAATGCTCTACTGAAATCTTGGAATTAATTCATACAGATTTGTGTGACTTAAAAAGAATTAAAATAAGGGGTTGAAATAAGTACTTTATTACCTTTATAGATGATTACATGAAATTTTATTATGTGTACCTTTTGCATTCGAATGATGAAGCACTTGAGAAATTTAAGCTTTACAAAGCAGAAGTTGAAAATCAACTAAATCAAAAAATAAAAATTGTTAGATCGGATAGAGGAGGAGAATATTCTGAGCCGTTTAATGACTTCTGTAAATTGCATGGCATAATACATCAAACTATTGCACCATATTGCCCGCAACAAAATGGTGTGGCTGAACGTAAAAATCAAACGCTAAAGGATATGGTAAATGCTATGTTAAATAGCTCGAGTCTTCCTCACAACTTATGGGGTGAAGCGGTACTTTCCGCATGTTATATTTTAAATAAAATTCCCCTTAAAAAATCTAATAAATTTCCTTACGAATCGTGGAAAGGAAGAAAGCCGTCATACAAATACTTAAAAGTGTGGGGGTGTTTAGCTAAGGTAGTTTTGCCACCACCTAAATGAACAAAACTCGGGCCTAAAACTGTTGATTGTGTGTTTATAGGTAATGCTCAAAACAGTAGCGCTTATAGGATTCTTGTGTTTAAATCAGATGTAGATAGTGTATCTACAAATATTATTATTAAATCTCGTGATGCAGAATTCTTTGAAAATATTTATCCACATAATCCAACTACTGAATTTGAGAATGCTCATATAAACATTAATTTACCATCTAGTAGTAAGAGAGATAATGAAATGGAAATACAAGGACCTAGAAGAAGTAAAAGACGTAGAATAGAAACATCTTTTGGGCCTGATTATATTTCATTTTTGTCTGAAGAAGATCCTCAATCTTATCACGATGATATTATCTCTCCTGAAGCTCCATTTTGGAGAGAGGCAGTTAATAGTGAAATGGAATCTATTATGCAAAATCACACATGGGATTTAGTTAGCTTGCCACCTGGATGTAACACCATAGGGTGTAAATGGATTTTTAAAAGGAAAATGAAACCGGATGGATCCATAGAAAAATATAAGGCTAGGTTAGTAGACAAAGGTTATAAACAAAAGGAGGGACTTGATTTCTTTGACACTTATTCTCCTGTTACGCGAATTACTTCTATTAGAATTTTAATTTCCCTCACATCCATATATAAAATGGAAATTCATCAAATGGATGTAAAAACTGCCTTTTTAAATGGAGAATTAGAAGCAGAAATTTATATGGATCAACGAGAAGGTTTCATCGTTAAAGCATTTGAAAATAAACTCTACAAGCTAGTTAAATCCTTATACGGACTAAAACAAGCACCTAAACAATGGCATGAAAAATTTGATAATGTAATGATTAATGATGGATTTAAAATAAATGAATCTGATAAATGTGTGTATTTTAAATGCCATAGAGATGCTTGTGTGATTGTATGTCTATATGTTGATGATATTCTAATATTTGGATCATATGTGAGTATTATCAAAACAACAAAAAAGATGTTATCTCAACAGTTTGATATGAAAGACTTGGGAGTTGCTGATTTTATTTTAGGAATCAAATTAATACGGGATTCCAAGGCAATAAAATTATCACAATCACATTATATAGAAAGTGTGTTAAAGAAATTCAATCAATATGAATCTACTCCTGCTAGAACTCCTTATGATCCAAATAGTAAATTAAAGAAAAATAAAGGAGAAAGTGTGTCACAACTTGAATATTCAAGAATTGTTTGTAGCCTAATGTATATTATGAATTGCATTAGACCTGACATTGCATATGCAGTAGGGAGATTCCGTAGATGTACTTGTAATCCTAGTAATGATCACTGGAATGCACTTATTAGAGTGTTGAGATAGCTGAAATTTACTTTGGATTAGGCCTTATATTATATATCTTATCCTGCTGTGATTGAAGGTTATAGTGATGCTAATTGGATTTCTGATTCAGAAGAATCGAAGTCAACAAGTGGATATATATTCACATTAGGTGGGGCTGCCGTATCGTGGAAATCCTCAAAGTAGACATGCATTGCGAGATCAACAATGGAGTATGAATTCATAGCTTTAGATAAAGCAAGTGAAGAAGCCGAGTGGCTGAGGACCTTCTTGGCCGACATTCTGATGTGGCCTAAACCTGTACCCGCGGTACTTATACATTGTGATTTCCAAGCAGCAATAGCGAAAGCAAGCAATAAGTCATACAATGAAAAATCAAGACATATTCATCGCAGGCATAATAGTGTGAGACAACTCATATCTAATGGTATTATAACCATTGACTTTGTGAGGTCAAGTGAAATTTAGGAGATCCGTTAACCAAAGGGTTGTCAAGAGATGTTATTTACAAAACATCGAGGGGGATGGGTGATGATGCTAAGAATCAGCACCACCGTGTAAGGTGTTTTCAAGCTCAATATAGGAATAACAATGACAACACAGTTAAACAAAGAGATAAGAGAATGAGATGAGGATAAGAGGAATCAACACCGGAATATAAGTGGTTCAGCCAATCTGGCCTACGTCCACTGTGAGTGTGTGAGTAATATCACTGAATGAAGGCACTAATGGCCATGGATACAATTCTCTCAAGCTTTCTCTCTCTACTGTAGATTTAGACAGAGTTTTAGCTAGGGTTGAATAACTGGGATACTTTTGCAAGGTAGGGGATGATCCCTATATATAGTGCCTAGGGGGTGTAATGTACCCCCCATGCATGTAATGAGCATGTGTGTGGTAGCCTCACCAATGTGGGAGTGCCATCTGTCACTGTCACATGTAAGGAATGATGATGAAATATTCTCCCCACATGTGTAGAATAATCTTGTTACAACTGATTTATGCCCAGGTGTCCTTATCCAAATGTCAACAGATGCTCGGCCGCCATATTGGTGCATGACCTCGGCCTGGGAGAGGCCGAGCTGTAAAGGCTTGATGTTCGTTCAATCTGAGATGTGTCACCGTGAGTCTCGGCCTGATCTCAGCCGAGACATTATGCTGGGGTCGGCCCCAGCCGAGGTTGGTCTGATTCCATACTGACGATTACTAAGGCTTCTTGTCACCTCGGCCCAAGTCGAGGTTGGACTGGCTCCATGTTGAAGGTTACCAAGGCTCCTTGTCACCTCGGCCTACTCTCGGCTGAGGTTGCCATACCCAGGTATACGAGAGTGCTGTTGATGCCTGTGATGCGCGCGGTGTCCATTGGAAATGTAGGTGATAGTGTTGGCCTGGGCCGACCCTTGTCTGGCCGAGGGATGATATCGTGGGCCCATGGCTTATCTAGGATCGATCAATATCTCAGCCATCATCTCGGCCGAGGTTGGTGTCTCTAGGCCGAGGTTACACTTGGGGCATATCAATCACCCCCAACCCTTAGTCATATGCGAGAGCAAGTGGCTAGGGGATTACTACACTTCCGAGGCCTGTCTGTCCCAAGCTAGTACCGGCATGACACCTGTCCACGCTAGAACGTACCTACTTGGCTGGCGTGTGATGTCCTTTGGGGTTCCCAAGGCAATGATGGGCCTTGGGAGCCGTGCCCATGTACTTAAGGGTTTTAACCCTTCTTTTTCTCTTTCTTTTCCATTTCCCCTCCTGTGCGCGTTTTGCTCTAGCGATTTTCTCTCTCTCAAACTTCTTCAATCAGCGCTCTTCTGCCGAAACCTTTGTCGATTTTCTTGCGAGTTTTCTTCATTTCATCCATCGATTCATCTTCAGGTACTTCTTACTTTCCATTTCCTTTGTTTCTGGTATTTGGTTTGCATTTTTCGGCGAGTTTCATATTTTCTGGCGAGCATCATATTTTCCGGCGAACTGTGTTTGCCTTAAACTTCTAAGTTTGATCTTTAAACTCCTTTATTTTACAAGTCAATCGTGTTTGTAGTTTTAGGAGTTTTTCCCAAGTTTAGGGTCGTCCTCTGATGCTCAGACCTTTATACCAGCTTCTTGAGGATTTCCCCTCTCTCAGAGAGAAGACCCTAGAAAAAATTAGGCAAATAGAGAGAGCTCAAGAGGAAGCTCGTAGGTCACAAGAGTTTCCCATTAGACCCTTGTTTCCACCACCTCTGAGGATTATATATCCTGACCCCCCGGAGAACTTCTATTATACAGGGGTGCCTGCTGATCCAACACCTATGTCTAAGTCTGAAGCTTCTACCTCAGACCCCATGTCAGTGGACTCTTTCCAGGAAGCTATGGATTTCACACCTCGGCCTGATCAGGCCGAGGTATCCAGCCGAGCTTCATCCCATAATGGGTCCAGCACCTCAGCCTCTTCTTCTGAGGTTGAAGTGCTTGAGCCGAGTGTGGCTGTGCCACCCATTCTTGATGCCATCCCCCTGTCGGCCGTCACAGGGGAAGAGTTCGCTCAGAGATTCCCTAGTAACCCATCTACATCTACTCCGGCCGACGTTGATCTTGATGATGATGAGGATGCTGAAAGCGATGTTGATATCTCTGAGGCGGCCGAGTTCGAGAGCACAGTCACTGAGGTTGATCTTCTGTGCTTCAGATATTTGTACTCCATCAGTCCTTCTATCAAATTAAGGAGACCTCTGAGGGAAGAGAGGGCCTATCATGGCCGAGATGGGGAAATCTGCCTGTACGAGCAGATGTTTAAGTTAAGGTTTCGCTTACCCATTCATCCCATCATCAAATCCATTCTCTCTTACATCAACTTGGCCCCTTCACAGCTATCTCCCAATGCCTGGAGAGTCATCATAGGGGCCATTATCCTGTGGAGGGCAGTCCACCACTCTGACCTCCTAGTTCAGGTCTTTGTTGGTTGTTATGTCCCAACCTCGGCCAAAAACCATCCGAGCTACTATCATTTTGTGGCTCGGAGGCCTGAGAAGAAAATGCTCCAGGTGACTCAGACCTCTAATCATAACTGGAAGCCCCGTTATTTTTTCGCCTCAGGACCATGGGAATTTGGCCCATGCGTTCCCTCATCCACACTTGAGCCGAGGATACCCCTCAAATGGGGTAAGGTCTCCATATCTGCCAGGGCCGACCCTGGTCTAAGTCTTCAGAATATGCAGAAGGTGAAGGCCCTGCAAGACCAAGGGGCACATGGTCTGTTTGTGAAGTTTGAACATTTACTGACCCCCCAGTATCTCTCGGGGATGAGCCTGGGTGGAAGTCCCCTTGTTGATTTTGGTAAGAATTTTTATTTCAAGTCTAACCTCTGAACTCATTCATGTCTGATTTATAACCTATATCTTTTAACTTTTACAGAGCGACCACACGATATCCCAGACGAACTGTGGGACATGGCTGCTCCGAGCTTGACGAGGCTTGCCAAAAACGCTGGTCTGAACGCTCCTCCCCCAGCTCCCTCAACATCCAAATCTCAGGCTTCCAAGAAGAGGGCCCCAGAAGCCCATGCCTCTGAGGATCAGAGGCCGACCTTGAGGCAAAAGAAGGCCTCAGATGCTGCACTTCCAATTTCTTCAGCCGACATCCTGACGGCTCGTCTCGATCAGCTGAAGTTGACTGATAGTGTGGTCGGCAACAGTAGGCAGGCCATGGACGCACTCGGCTCTGTAATGATCGAGGCCGACAAGCATTTCTACAAAGCTATGGACACTTCCCTCTTGGTTGAGTTCGGCCTTCACAGAGCCGTCCAGGTATGATTTGTTCCCTTGTCAAAATTTTATAAGTGCAACATCTGACTTTTCTCCCTTTTAACCTCTTCATTAAATGTGCAGGGAGTGACTGCTATGTATCAACTATCGAACTGGGCTATGAGGAAATTTCCCCTTATCCAGAAGGGGCAAGAGGCCGAGAAGGTTGAGAGTGCCCTGAATGCTGAGGTCGACCGTCTGAAGTCAGAGCTGCAGAACTCTGAAAATAAGGCTAAGGGGTTGGAAAAAGACATCTCTATGCTCGTCAAAGAGCATGCCAAAGCCCTGAAGGCCAAAGATGACGTTCTGCAGCAGAAGGTCAGCGCGGCTGTCAAAGCTTCCCTTGAAGATGCCTCCCCCAAAATAATTTCTGAGTACAAAGTCTCAGACGAGTTCATGGGTTTTGGCTTTGAATATCTTGAAAGAGGTATCAAAGCCACTACCAAATGGGCTGAAGTCAGAGAGAAGGAGGTCGGCACACTAAAGGCCTTTGACTTTGCGGGTCTCGGCTTTGCTGACCCTCAATTTGCTCAGGCGCTTCAAGAGGTGGAGGACGAGGCTGCTGCTCCAGCCGAGACTACAACTCTTGGAGGAAACGAGGTCGGAGGGGGAGACCACACTGATGACGTGGTCGAGGTCACCAACGCTGATCAAGTCAACCCAGCCGAGACTGTTAATGTTCCCCCCTCAGACCTTTAGTCTTTTTTAAGTTGTAACAAAATTTTTTATTTTGTAACTTGCAATACCTCGGTACTTTATAAGGAATATTTGTAATCGATGTCTCTGAATTCCATATGATCTCTTCCTTTTACTGAATGTCAATATCTTCTATTATTTTGTTGCAGTGTTCTTGTTTATACTTAGTCAATAATTCTGGCCTCAGGTCTCTTCACCACTGAATTATAATTAGGCTCTTAGGTCAATACCTAAGACGTTAGTCTCATAATTAATCTCACCAAATTAATTATGTTAAGAGTCTGAGGTCATCTGCTAAGGTGTCTGAGCTCAGACCTCGTCACCACCGAGTGATGTTATGAAGGTCTGAGGTCATCACCTAAGACGTTAGCCCCATAATAAATTTCACCAAAATTAATGATGTTAAGAGTCTGAGGTCATCTGCTAAGGTGTCTGAGCTCAGACCTCGTCACCACCGAGTGATGTTATGAGGGTCTGAGGTCATCACCTAAGATGTTAGCCCCATAATAAATTTCACCAAATTAATGATGTTAAGAGTCTGAGGTCATCTGCTAAGGTGTCTGAGCTCAGACCTCGTCACCACCGAGTGATGTTATGAGGGTCTGAGGTCATCACCTAAGATGTTATCCCCATAATTCACCAAATTAGTGATGTTAAGGGTCTGAGGTCATCTGCTAAGGTGTCTGAGCTCAGACCTCGTCACCACCGAGTGATGTTATGAGGGTATGAGGTCATCACCTAAGATGTTATCCCCATAATTCACCAAATTAATGATGTTAAGGGTCTGAGGTCATCTGCTAAGGTGTCTGAGCTCAGACCTCGTCACTACCAAGTGATGTTATGAGGGTCTGAGATCATCACCTAAGATGTTATCCTCATAATTCACCAAATTAACGATATTAAGGGTCTGAGGTCATCTGCTAAGGTGTCTGAGCTCAGACCTCGTCACCACCGAGTGATGTTATGAAGGTCTGAGGTCATCACCTAAGATGTTATCCGCATAATTCACCAAATTAATGATGTTAAGGGTCTGAGGTCATCTGCTATGGTGTCTGAGCTCAGACCTCTTCACCACCGAGTGATGTTATGAAGGTCTGAGGTCATCACCTAAGATGTTATACCCATAATTCACCAAATTAATAATGTTAAGGGTCTGAGGTCATCTGCTAAGGTGTCTGAGCTCAGACCTCATCACCACCGAGTGATGTTCTGAGGGTCTGAGGTCATCACCTAAGATGTTATCCCCATAATTCACCAAATTAATGATGTTAAGGGTCTAAGGTCATCTGCTAAGGTGTCTGAGCTCAGACCTCGTCACCACCGAGTGATGTTATGAAGGTCTGAGGTCATCACCTAAGATGTTATCCTCATAATTCACCAAATTAATGATGTTAAGAGTCTGAGGTCATCTGCTAAGGTGTCTGAGCTCAGACCTCGTCACCACCGAGTGATGTTGTGAAGGTCTGAGGTCATCACCTAAGATGTTATCCTCATAATTCACCAAATTAATGATGTTAAGGGTCTGAGGTCATCTGCTAAGTTGTCTGAGCTCAGACCTCGTCACCACCGAGTGATGTTATGAGGGTGTGAGGTCATCACCTAGGATGTTATCCCCATAATAAACTTCACCAAGTTAATGATGTTAAGAGTCTGAGGTCATCTGTTAAGGTGTCTGAGCTCAGACCTCGTCACCACCGAGTGATGTTATGAGGGTCTGAGGTAATCACCTAAGATGTTATCCCCATAATAAGTCTCACCAAGTTAATGATGTTAAGAGTCTGAGGTCATCTGTTAAGGTGTCTGAGCTAAGACCTCATCACCACCGAGTGATGTTATGAGGGTCTGAGGTCATCACCTAAGATGTTATCCCCATAATTAATCTCACAAATTTAATGATGTTAAGAGTCTGAGGTCATCTGCTAAGGTGTCTGAGCTCAGACCTCGTCACCACCGAGTGATGTTATGAGGGTCTGAGGTCATCACCTAAGATGTTATCCCCATAATTCACCAAATTAATGATATTAAGGGTCTGAGGTCATCTGCTAAGGTGTCTGAGCTCAGACCTCGTCACCACCGAGTGATGTTATGAAGGTCTGAGGTCATCACCTAAGATGTTATCGTCATAATTCACCAAATTAATGATGTTAAGGGTCTCAGGTCATCTGCTAAGGTGTCTGAGCTCAGACCTCGTCACCACCGAGTGATGTTATGAAGGTCTGAGGTCATCACCTAAGATGTTATCCTCATAATTCACCAAATTAATGATGTTAAGGGTCTGAGGTCATCTGCTAAGGTGTCTGAGCTCAGACCTCTTCACCACCGAGTGATGTTATGAAGGTCTGAGGTCATCACCTAAGATGTTATCCTCATAATTCACCAAATTAATGATGTTAAGGGTCTGAGGTCATCTGCTAAGGTGTTTGAGCTCAGACCTCGTCACCACCGAGTGATGTTATGAAGGCCTGAGGTCATCACCTAAGATGTTATCCTCATAATTCACCAAATTAATTATGTTAAGGGTTTGAGGTCATCTGCTAAGGTGTCTGAGCTCAGACCTCGTCACCACCGAGTGATGTTATGAGGGTCTGAGGTCATCACCTAGGATGTTATCCCCATAATAAACTTCACCAAGTTAATGATGTTAAGAGTCTGAGGTCATCTCTTAAGGTGTCTGAGCTCAGACCTCGTCACCACCGAGTGATGTTATGAGGGTCTGAGGTCATCACCTAAGATGTTATCCCCATAATTAATCTCACCAATTTAATGATGTTAAGAGTCTGAGGTCATCTGCTAAGGTGTCTGAGCTCAGACCTCGTCACCATCGAGTGATGTTATGAGGGTCTGAGGTCATCACCTAAGATGTTATCCCCATAATAAGTCTCACCAGGTTAATGATGTTAAGAGTCTGAGGTCATCTGCTAAGGTGTCTGAGCTCAGACCTCGTCACCACCGAGTGATGTTATGAAGGTCTGAGGTCATCACCTAAGATGTTATCCTCATAATTCACCAAATTAATGATGTTAAGGGTCTGAGGTCATCGGCTAAGGTGTCTGAGCTCAGACCTCGTCACCACCGAGTGATGTTATGAAGGTCTGGGGTCATCACCTAAGATGTTATCCTCATAATTCACCAAATTAATGATGTTAAGGGTCTGAGGTCATCTGATATGGTGTCTGAGCTCAGACCTCTTCACCACCGAGTGATGTTATGAAGGCCTGAGGTCATCACCTAAGATGTTATCCTCATAATTCACCAAATTAATTATGTTAAGGGTCTGAGGTCATCTGCTAAGGTGTCTGAGCTCAGACCTCGTCACCACCGAGTGATGTTATGAGGGTCTGAGGTCATCACCTAGGATGTTATCCCCATAATAAACTTCACCAAGTTAATGATGTTAAGAGTCTGAGGTCATCTGTGGTCATCTGTTAAGGTGTCTGAGCTCAGACCTCGTCACCACCGAGTGATGTTATGAGGGTCTGAGGTCATCACCTAAGATGTTATCCCCATAATTAATCTCACCAATTTAATGATGTTAAGAGTCTGAGGTCATCTGCTAAGGTGTCTGAGCTCAGACCTCGTCACCACCGAGTGATGTTATGAGGGTCTGAGGTCATCACCTAAGATGTTATCCCCATAATAAGTCTCACCAAGTTAATGATGTTAAGAGTCTGAGGTCATCTGTTAAGGTGTCTGAGCTCAGACCTCGTCACCACCGAGTGATGTTATGAGGGTCTGAGGTCATCACCTAAGATGTTATCCCCATAATAAATTTCTGGTCTAAAGAACGAAGCAAGAACTGATATGGAAACTGATCTTTATTAATAACCTCTTCTCAGTAAGATAGTACATTTACATAAAATTCTATGCAACATCATATGTAATATCTCTTGAGATGGTCAGCATTCCATGGGTTAGTGAAAGGTTCTCCTTCTAGGTTTTCTAGCCTGTAAGTTCCAGGCACAACCTCTTCCGTTACTTTGTAGGGGCCATGCCAGTTTGGGTACAGCTTGTTTGCCTTCTGTAGGGTCTTCTTTAGCACTAGGTCTCCCACTGCAGTGGGTCTTGACTTCACCCTCTGGTTGTAGAATTTCGCTACCCTCTGCTGGTAGGCTGCTTTTCTGACCTCTGCGTCTTTCCTTCTTTCTTCGATAAGATCCAGGTCTAGCCTCCTCTTCTCCCCATTGCTGTCAGGGTCGTAGGTCTGAATCCGATGAGTTGGAAGTCCTACTTCCGTTGGTATGACGGCCTCTGAGCCATGTGCCAGCATGAATGGGGTTTCTCCTGTTGGTGTCCTTACCGTGGTTCTGTAGGCCCATAACACTGCATAGACCTCTTCTTTCCATCTCCCTTTCGCATCTTCTAACCTCTTCTTGATTCCGTCCAAGACTGTTCTGTTTGTGACCTCGGTCTGGCCATTTGCCTGAGGTTGGCCAGGAGATGAAAAGAACTGTTTAATCCCCACTCTTAGGCAATATTTTTCTAAGGAGGAGTTCTTGAACTGGGTCCTATTATCCGAGATGAGAGTGTTTGGGAAGCCATATCTGCATATGATGTTCTTCAAAATGAACTGGAAGGTCTTCTGCTCTGTAATTATTATCATCGGTTATGCCTCCACCCACTTTGAAAAGTAGTCAATGGCAACTATCAAGAATCTATAGTTGTTGACAGCTCTTGGCAAAGGTCCTACTAAGTCAATTCCCCATACCGTAAATGGCCATGGAGAAGAGATTGATGTCATAGGCTGATGGGGTTGATGAGGGATAGTGGCGAACCTTTGACATTTGTCGCACCTCTTCACATAGTCTAAAGCGTCTTTAGACAAGGTAGGCCACCATTATCCCTGAGTGATGATCCTCTTGGCTAAGGGCCTTCCCCCTATGTGGCTAGAGCAAGAACCCTCATGAACCTCCTGTAAGACCTGGGGTACTTCCATGGGATGCACACATCTGAGGAGGGGCAATAGAAACCCCTTTTTGTACAAGACGTCTCCTACTATTGAGAACTTGGCAGCCCTGTATCTCAACTTTCTCCTTTCCATCTTGGACTAAGGTAGCTCTCCGTCCCTTAGGTATCCGACGAGCGGGTCGATCCATGAGTCTCCTAGGTTCACATTGTGACAAGGGCTACAACCTCATCCTCCTCGATGCTTGCTTTCCCTAAGACCTCGATTGGAATGGTCCTTCCCAAATCTGTCTTCATTGCCGAGGCCAACCTTGCCAATGCATCAGCGTGATTGTTGCTCAGTCGAGGCACTCTCTTCAGCTTTGCTTCTTCAAAATACTCTAACAACCTTCTTACCTTCTTTAAGTACTTGGCCATCCTTTTGTCTTTGGCCTCGTATACCCCCAACACTTGATTGACAACCAACCTTGAGTCGCTATGGAGTAGGAGTCGCTTTACTCGAAGAGTTGTTGCCAATAAGAGACCTGCTATCATGGCCTCATACTCGGACTCATTGTTAGAAGTCTGGAAGTTGAATCTCAAGGCGTATTCAATGTTGGCGCCATCTGGAGCCGAGAGTATTAGCCCCGCACCGCTTCCACTATCACTGGAAGAGCCGTCAATGAAGAGGCTCCATACATCTGCATCTGATGAGAAGACCCCTTCTCTCATAACCCCCTTCTTGAAGAGGTATCGATCCTCTTCGTTCTCTTCTACTCTGCTCCGGGTTTTGTCTGGGACGACCTCTTCTTGGCCTCGGAAGACGTTTGGTGCTGTCTCTTCCGAATCTCGGAAGACACTACGGTTCGTCTCTTCGCCGTCATCTAAGCCTTTCTCTGTCTCGGCCTCTTCCAAACTCCTATCGGCCTCTTCCCAGGTGAACTCTGCGACGAAGTCTGCGAGGGCCTGCCCCTTAATGGCTGTCCTCGGCTGGTAAGTAAGATCATACTCTCCTAGCTCGATGGCCCAGGTCATCAATCTTCCGGACTTCTCAGGTTTGTGCAGAACCTACCTTAGTGGGGAGTCAGTGAGGACTACCATGGAGTGAGCTTGGAAGTAAGGCTTCATCTTCCTTGAGGCATGTATCAGGGCATAAGCCAACTTCTCCATTCGAGGATAGTTCTGTTCAGACCCTTGAAGATCCTTACTGTTAAAGTACACAGGCCTCTGGATTCCATCCTCTTCCCGTATGATGGCCGCGCTGATGGCTGATTCAGAGACTGCCAGATACACAAATAACCTTTCCCCCGTGATGGGTCGAGACAGCAATAAGGGAGACCCTAAGTAGGACTTGAGTTGGTTGAAGGCTTTTTCACACTCTTCGTCCCATTGGAAGGCCTTTCTTAGAACTTTAAAAAATGGAAGACACTTGTCCGTTGCCCTAGAAACAAACCTGTTAAGGGCAGCCACTCTTCCCGTGAGTCTCTGGACATCCTTGATACTCCTAGGAGTCTTCATGTCGAGTAATGCCTTGATTTTCTCAGGGTTTGCTTCAATCCCCCTCTGATTAACGATGAACCCTAGGAACTTCCCGGCTCCTACCCCGAAGACACACTTCGCTGGATTGAGCTTCATTATGTACGAGTCCATGACATCGAAGGTCTTCTCAAGGTCCGCTATGTGAGTGCAGGCTTTCAGGCTCTTCGTTAGCATATCATCCACATACACCTCCATGGTCTTACCTATTTGCTCCTCGAACATCTTATTGACAAGACATTGATACGTTGCCCCCGCATTTTTCAGACCGAAGGGCATCACCTTGTAGCAGTACGTCCCTTTGTCAGTAATGAAGGCTGTCTTCTTAGAGTCTTCAGCATCCATGAAGATTTGGTTGTAGCCTGAATAAGCGTCCATGAAGCTCATGAGCTCGTGCCCTGCCGTTGCGTCCACCATCTGGTCTATCCTAGGTAAGGGATAGCTGTCTTTCGAGCAAGGCCTGTTCAGGTCAGTGAAATCTACACACATTTGCCACTTCCCATTGGCCTTAGGCACGATGACTGCATTTGAGAGCCACTCCGGGTAGGTAACCTCTCTTATGAACTCGGCCTCTTCCAACTTTCTCACCTCTTCCCGGATGACGTCATACTTCTCCCTGGAGTACACCCTTCGTCTCTGCTTGATCGACCTGGCATCTCTGTCTACGTTGAGCTTGTGGCTCATGACCTCAGGGTCGATACCAGGCATGTCTGCGTGACTCCATGCGAAGACACTCTGTCTCCTTCTGAGGAATTTTACCAGCTCTTCCTTGATCCCTGGATCTAGGGCCTTACCGACCTGGACGGTTTTTTCCGGCTCTTCCTCATTGAGGACGATGGATTCTACCTCTTCCGCGGCCTCACCCTTCTTCAATTTTGTTTCGTCCCTTGGGTCAAGAGTGTCTATGCTGTAAGTGGTGGTTGCTCTCTTATGGGCCTCTCTTTCTTCGGCCGAGTTGAAGTAACACTCCCGCGCCGTGGTCTGGTCCCCTTGCACTTCCCCTACTCCATAAGGAGACAGGAATTTTAGCATCTGATGGACCGTCGATGGCACGACTTCAAACTCTTTGAGGGCCACCCTTCCTACGATGAGGTTGTAGGCCGAGAAAATATTTTCGTCCATGACGAAAAAGTTTATCTTCTTGGTCAGCCTCTTAGGCCACTCATCCCCCATCTGTACATCCATTTCATACATGCCCAAGGGGTGAACCTTTTCACCACTGAAGCCTATCAATGGGTGATGGTAGGGCACTAGCCTTGCCCTGCTAAGACCCAAGCTCTTGAAACAAGGCCAGAACATCACGTCTGCTGAGCTTCCCCCGTCTATGAGGATCCTCCCTACCTCACACCCATACACCCTTGTTGTTATGACCAAAGGGTCATCATGGGGGGCTAAGATACCCTTGAAGTCGAGTCTGGAGAACCCCACTACGAGGGTGTCCATGTCTACCTTCTTCCTCTTCTGCACGGTATCGGAAGACGTTAGATTCACAACCTCAGGCTTGGCCACTGACCTGGCCTCTGCTACATGAGCCTTCCTATCGGCTACCTCAGAGCCACCTCCTGTAAATTCCCCACATATGGTGCTAACACCAAAGGAGATCATACCGACCCTCTTCACCGGGGTGTTGTCATCCTTTGGCGGAAGATCCGGGTCGTCTTCATCATCTCCCTCTGAATCATCGTTCCTTCTGGCCGGGACATCGCCACGGCATCTGTCATTTCTTCTCTTCTTAGGGTCTTCTCTTCCATCCTTCGGAGCCTTACCATCCACATACTTCCTCAGCTTTCCAGATTTCAGCATCTTCTCAATCTCATCCTTTAAAGCGAAGCATCTATCTGTGAAATGGCCGTGATCCTGATGGAAATCGCACCATAGGTTTTTGTTCCTCTTATGTGGTGGGGCCTTCAGTTTCTCAGGCCACCTCAGAGTCCGGTCAGTCTTAATCTCATTAAGGATGTGTTCACAACTCACAGTCAGAGGAGTGTAATGAGCAAACTTGTCATCACCTGACCTCTTCTTCCCCTCTTTCTTGCTTTGGAATTTTCCCGTGCTACCGCGGTTCTCCTCCTCATATTTGGCGGCCATTGCCTCTTCCGCATTCATCACTTTCCCTGCGGTTGCCAGCAGCTCCGCCATAGACCTAGGGGGGTCTTTCGCCAGTTTCCACAGTAGCTTCCCCTTCTGGAGGCCTCCTATAAGGGCGGTCATGGCTATGCTCTCTTCATAATCTTCCACCTCCAACTTCTCTTTGTTTAATCGTGCTATGTAGTCTCTTAGGCTTTCACCCTTAGCCTGTTTGACATACAGCAGGTGGGTAGTCTTCTTTTGAGGTCTTACCCCAAAGTAGAAGTTGTGGATGAACTGCTCAGGCAAGCCTTTGAAGTTCTCAATTGAGTTCTTCGGAAGGGAGGTGAACCAACTATGAGCTGCCCCTGTCAAGGTCCCTGAGAAGGCCCTACACTTCATCTCATCAGGGATCGAGTAAATGTCTGCTGCCGACTGATACATCTCGATATGGTGCACAGGGTTAGTGCTGCCATCATACTTAGGAGTCACTGTAGGAGGCTTGAACTTGGCTGGGGTTGGGAACCCCACTATCCTAGCCACAAACGGGGAGCCCTCTGAGTAACCCCTCTGTAATGGGTCCCTGCTTTTAATAATGTCTCCTATCTTCTCCTCAAGGCGTTGGATAGAATCATTCCAGGGTCTTCTGTCATCAACTTGGCCGAAGTTATCCCCTGCCACCTCCCTGCGATGGACAGAGGGTTCCCCAGCCACAACACGTTGACTGTTGACCTCTTCTGTTCCCTGGCTCTTCCTCCACAGGGTCGGCCTTGGTCTAGCCGACCTTGCCTACCCCCTATCTGAGAGCCTGTTGCGCTCCTCGACCTTGATAGCCTGTGTCTTAGGTCATTCACCGGGCCCAGCCTTTCGAAGGCCGACCCTCTACTCAACCTGTCAAAGGCCGACCCTCTTTGTTGGGCCTCTTCTCTTCTTCGGCCGACACATCCTTGACTCTGCCTAAGAGGTCGTATTGTGTCATTTGACACCTCATACGGCTCCCAGCAGTCTTCTGGGGCCTCTTCAGCTTCTAGGTCATCATACCTGTCCTTTGGGCAAGGGTTTCCCTGCCTCCCCAGGCGCAAGCGCCTAGGGTCAGCAACGTCCCTTCTCCGCTGGGGTGCAGGCTGGCCCTTCATTGGCGCCTGGGGTGGTCCCCTGGCGTCAGGATGAGGGTGAACTGCCGTCGGAGTTATCATGTCCGGTGAGACTCCAGGTGGCCTCATTATCACGGTTTGGCTGAGCTGGGCAAATTGCTCCTTCATGGCCTGTTGTGTTGCAGCTAAAGATTTCAAGGCTGCTGCTACCTCCGCCATTTCGGACGGGGAGGAGCCTGACTGGAGCTAGCCCATCCACCTCCGGGCGGCGGAAGAGGCGGTGGTAATTCTGGTGCCATGTGTTAACAATAAAGAGCTTGAGCAGCAAGTGAGCTTAATACCTTAAAGGACCTCTTTCAATGGTGAAACAGCTCCACGCAAGGGGTGGTTCCTGGTTCACCACCAGAGTCTCCGGTGAGGTTAAGCTGAAGAAGAGGAAGAGATAGCTTCTCGTTCCCATAGACGGCACCAAAATGATGATGCTAAGAATCAGCACCACCTGTAAGGTGTTTTCAAGCTCAATATAGGAATAACAATGGCAGCACAGTTAAATAAAGAGATAAGAGAATGAGATGAGGATAAGAAGAATCAACACCGGAATATAAGTGGTTCAGCCAAACTGGCCTACGTCCACTGTGAGTGTGTGAGTAATATCACTGAATGAAGGCACTAATGGCCATGGATACAATTCTCTCAAGCTTTCTCTCTCTACTGTAGATTTAGACAGAGTTTTAGCTAGGGTTGAATAACTTGGATCCTTTTGCAAGGTAGGGGATGATACCTATATATAGTGCCTAGGGGGTGTAATGTACCCCCATGCATGTAATGAGCATGTGTGTGGTAGCCTCACCAATGTGGGAGTGCCATCTGTCACTGTCACATGTACGGAATGATGATGAAATATTCTCCCCACATGTGTAGAATAATCTTGTTACAACTGATTTGTGCCCAGGTGTCCTTATCCAAATGTCAACAGATGCTCGGCCGCCATATTGGTGCATGACCTCGGCCTGGGAGAGGTCGAGCTGTAAAGGCTTGATGTTCGTTCAATCTGAGATGTGTCGCCGTGAGTCTCGGCCTAATCTCAGCCGAGACATTATGCTGGGGTCGGCCCCAACCAAGGTTGGTCTGATTCCATACTGACGATTACTAAGGCTTCTTGTCACCTCGGCCCAAGACGAGGTTGGACTGGCTCCATGTTGAAGGTTACCAAGGCTCCTTGTCACCTCAGCCTACTCTCGGCTGAGGTTGCCATACCCATGTATATGAGAGTGCTGTTGATGCCTGTGATGCGCGCGGTGTCCATTGGAAATGTAGGTGATAGTGTCGGCCTGAGCCGACCCTGGTCTGGCCGAGGGATGATATCGTGGGCCCATGGCTTATCTAGGATCGATCAATATCTCGACCATCATCTCGACCGAGGTTGGTGTCTCTAGGCCGAGGTTACACTTGGGGCATATCAATGGGCTTAAAGCATAATGAGTAGAATCACCATGATGGATACCCAAGCTATATGAATGGAGATTCCAGGATATAGGTTCCATGGGAAAACTAAATTGTGAGTGATTACGTGTAAGCATTACAAATACTTTAAATTGTCTTATCCCTATGATGTTAATAATAGTAATGCTGCCTGTAATGAGAAAGGATGAGTTAAACTCTTAATGAATCTATGGCTTGGATTTTCAAACGGGATGTGATAGGACATTCTTGATAGATTCACCTAAGTGAGGGTGGTAGTGGGGCCGCTGCCTATGGAAATTGTGTCTGAATCTCCTAGAGCGCTCATGATAATGGGATATAGCTTATGGCCTTAATGAGCAAAATTGTTTTGAACCACAAGTATATTAAAGTGTCATGTGTGTAATCTATTGAACAGGTTTACCAAACATAACTGCTCAGCTCAAGATATGTAATTCACTGAATAGTTAGTAAACCCAATGGACCAACACTAAGCAAGGTTCAAGTCCAAAAGACACCTCTGCCTACTAATGACATTTTACTACCCAAAAATTACCTTCTGCTCCTTCTTCTCGTATTTCATTCATGTGGGGGATTGTTGTGTTTTTGTGTATATTTCTTTGTGTGAATGAAATACTCACAACAACCTCTAATATCCTAGTGGTAACTTTTCAGAATCCTTATGTGAGGTCTCGGGTTCAAGTCCTTCTAGGTGCACACTATATATATATATATATATATATATATATATATATATATATATATATATATATATATATATATATATATATATATATATATATATATATATATATATATATATATATCAAGACTTGGGCCCAAGAGCGCGGTCGAAAGATGTGGGTGGTAGTTGTTACATCAAAGTCAAAGAATTCATCACATGGGAGGAAGGGGAGTTTGATTATGGGGTGTGAAAGGATAAGAATCTACTGATCGCATTATAAAAAAAGGGACCGAACCATTAAAATCACAAAGGCCTAAGGATGATAGAGAATCATCTACAAAAAAGTGTGATTGCCCATTTCTCTTAAAGGTTGTACCACTATCGGACAAAAAATGGAAGGTTGAAGTGGTTAGTGTCCTCCACAACCACGAGATTGTCAAGACACTTATCGGATATCCATATGCTAGGAGATTAACCCGCGAGGAATATGAACTTGCCAAAGATTTAATTGCCAGTGGGGTTAAGTCGAGACAAGCTTTAAAGACTATAATGAGAGATTCGGGAATAAGTTTTCGACCATATGCACAATTTACAATGCCAAGGGAAGGATAAACTACAAGGAGGTGCATGGGAGGACCATGATTCATATACCTCTCAGGCTCATTTCGGATAACCACTATGGTTATTGGACAAATAACGACCCAAAAACCGATGAGTTAGGATTTGTTCTTTGCTCACCCCGAGTTCGTTCTGCCTGCGAAGTATTTTTCCACACTTGTCTTGATGGATTGAACGTACAAGACTAACCGATTGAACGTGTCGCTATTTGATATGGCTGGCGTGACATCAACAGGCATAAAAATTTGCATTGCATTTTGTTTATTGTCCTTTGAAAATGAAGAACGATTTGCATGGGCGTTAACATGTTTGAGGACGCATTATGATCCTACAACACATGCCTCAATTTATGATTACTGGCCATCAATAAAGTTTCATCAATGCATTCATGGACTTTTTCCTCGAGTTAGAACTATGCTCTGCCTATTCCACATTAATAAGAGTGTGGAAATATATTATAAGAAGTTTGGCAAGACGTGGATGATTGGAAAGCCCTAATGGAGGAGTGGTCTTTTACAGTTGAGTAGGAGACACCGATTAAATTCCTCGATGCGTAGGACCGATTCAAACTGAACCATACGACATTCCCTAATGTGGTTGACTATAATGAAAAGCCTTAGTTGGTAGTTCATGAAGAGTTCGGTCTACCGTGGATAAAAGGGATTAAGCACCGTGGAAATCGCACTATTAATTGAGCGGGGGGTGCTCATGCACTAAAAGAAAAATAACTACTTATCATATATAATACCCCGCATTTATGAGGAAATGGAATTTAATTCTTTTTGTGATATAGGATTTTATTAATTTGGAGGATTTAATTAATTTAGTGAATTAAGATTTAATTAATTTGCGTTATTTTTAAATTTCACGTGTCGTAATTTGAGTTCAAAATTGGAGAATTTTATAGATTAACTCGAATGACGATTTTGAGTGCATGGTTGATTCCGAGTAGATCGAGATAAATGAAAAAGAGTGCCCTAAGGTAGTAATTGGGTCTCGAAATTTTTTTAGGCATAACCAGGCTCACAAGAGGGTGTTTGGGCCATTTTAACTTGGACCATTAGCTTAATTTCGGGATTGTCAATATAAAACCTAAATTAAAGAGTTGGTGGCAGACACAACTCAAATAGAAAGCCCTAGATTCGCAGAGGGGAAAAGAAGGAGAAATAGACAAAGCTTTTGGGAGTCAAATCAAAAGGGATTAAGCGTGTTATTCGTCAAATCATTGTTTATGCCAAAAGAAATCAGACCAGACTAATCAATACATGCAAGTGGTTAACTTGATTTTAATTTAATCTGCTATTTTTGATTCATATCATGGTGGGTATAATTGAAATTCATTTTTGGGTGAGTTATTATGTTGAAATGGGTTTTTAAGAAATTTTACACGTGAAGTGGATTAAGAGATCAATTGATGATGTAGTATAAATTAGAACTGTGGTAATTCGAACTATGTTGAAAACCAGTTGCAGAATTGAGTTATTCGATTTATGATGTAGTATATTGGAAAAACAAAGTAACGAAACCCGCAGAAAATCGAATCTGGTATTTAATGAATCGTGATGAGAATAAATGATGTTTATGGATTGAATCCTTGATTTGAATATGTTTAAGAGAAGGATTTCTTGTTGGGGATATTGAAATTAAATTTTGGGTTAGAGAAATAAAATCTCGGAGGAGCGATAATGGCAGCAGCGTCTCGGGGAAGAAGAAATGGGACGGAACCAGGAGGTCGCTCAAACGACCGCAGACGTTGTTCAAGCGATGCTGGAAATCGTTCAAGTGACTGAAGAATTCGTTTGAGCGACGTTGAGGGCCTTGATCAGTTCCATCCTTGGATTTGAATTATGCCGGGAGCAAATCTTAATTCAATTAGCGTATAGAACAATTAAAGGGAGAAAAATACTTAGGGCCTTAGAAGTGGGGTTTTAAGAAATATTTCATTTAAATAGAGTACCAAACTAAATAGCGAAAATTGGTGAATTAAAATTCAAACGGATGGAAATACGAATCAAGTAAGGGAGTCCCGGGCATTATGGTTGAGTGACACCACTTAGATAAAATTAATGGAGGTAAATACCTAGAATGTTGAGAGATGGGTATTAAAAAATGTTAAAATTAATAAGTGTGTCAAACTTATTAGCGGGACTTTGTGTGCAATAAATTCTAAAAGGTTAGAATACGAGACAAGCGAGTGAGTCCGGGCAGTATGGTTGAGTGATATCACATTGTTAAATTAATTACTGTGAAATTAATTAAATTGAGAGTCGGGACATAGACTCGGGTATATTTTTAGGTTAGTGCTATGGGAGTTAGGCACGGATTAGCCGGGAATAAATTTTTTATATATATACAATGAGAGTGTGATAGTATATATGTGTGTGTGTGTGTGCTCTTTAACTATTGGTGTGAGATATTTTTATAAATACATACCCCTCTAGTGCTAACGTAGGAGGTTGCGCGATGTGGGTGAATTCCCTGGCTAGTGAATGCAGTGAGAGTATAATTCCCAGGTCATATCGTCCATTATTTAATTGTGTGATTTATTTGCAGGTTGAGATGTTTTGGGTATGATTCGGTCTCATTCTTGAGAAAATATGACCGCCTTCACTACGTTTGCGATATTTTTACCAAAGATCGGTGTGAGCTATTCTGGCTTGTGGTAACAGGGATAGAGTGAGTATACCTGGGATATAATAGCATTGTAGAGAAAGCATCTAGTGAGTTATTACTCGGGAGGATGGATATACATACGACATGTGAGTGAATGTTGTAGTATTATAGTATATATATATATATAATAGTGTAGATATTTATATATGGGTGAAATACATTAAGTGAAATTGAATTATTTATATACATATATAATAGAGTAAATAATTATATATAGGTGAATTACAAGAAGTAAAATAGTATTATTTATATACGTATACAATAGAGTAAATAATTATATACGGGTGAATTACACGAAGTAAAATTGTATTACTTGTATATAACTAGTGAGACTGTTATATAGTTTTATTTAAAAATGATTAATTAAGTTAATGTGATAAATAACTTATGAATCAACAGTAAGATTACTCGGGCTAGAGTAGTGTGTCGGGAGGTATTCATAACAAGGCTAATCAGACAGGGTAGTACAATTAGGAGGGCTAGAAAGAAAGCATTAGGTCTTCACTTTAAATGAAGGGTGAGTATTGTCTCAAGGGAGTGCGACACTAACTTAAATATGAAGAGTATTCATGCATTTTAATTAATGCAAACTTAATCACTTGCTAAATATTTTCAAAATTTTTTGGGTTCTAACCCTTGCTACAATTATTTTTAAAACCTTTTAGGTGCCCAGTCATAGGGACGTCGGACTTGATTATTTATTTCAGAGATACGCAGTTGCGGCACATGTGGATGCATGCAGGAGTTGGCTTAGACGCGTCATTTTTTTATTCCTAGATTAGGGATCTTATATGAGTTGCAGTTTCATTTAGGGCGTGTTGCCCATTTACTTTCAGACTCGGTATTTGGATTATTTATTTATCTGTTGGATTATTATTTGGATTTGGAAATTAAAGCCAATGGTTTATTCGACAAGTCTTTTATTTATTGATTGATTTTGTTCTAGACTCAGTGATTGTATGTATGGATTAATTTATTTTTATTCCGCATGTATGTTATCTGTTTAAATGGAAGATAAAATTTTACACCGGCTTAATTAACTCATGGGTGGTTAGTAATTAATATGGTTTTCAATAGTGATGCTAAGAATGAACCGAGTGAAAAACCTGTTTTAATTTAATAAATGACTAATCACTCGATATTTAATTAGCGCGGGTGTCACAGATGGTATGAGAGCATGAGGTTCTAGAGTCCATAGGATATGTACAGCTTATTAGGCCTGTAAACGGATGGGATTCGGACCGGATCAGGTAAATCCAAATCCATAATGGTTTATGTTAAACGGATTCGGATCCGATACGTTTATTAATCGGATCAGATCAGGCAAATCCAAATCCACATCCGTTTATGTTAAACGAAATCGGATCCGATCTGATTATCCGATTATCCGATTATCCATTTATGTTAAACTTGATTTGCAACATTTTTATTTTCAACTCTTATTTCATAAATTTATTTTGTAAATGTTCCAAAAAAATAAATAATGAAATAAAGAACTATTGTAATATATATTTAAAATATTATTAAAGACAATATATATTAATTAAAAATATTAATCTGATCGGAGTATATGAATCCAAATCCGCTCCATTTAATAAACGGATAATCGGGTAAACGGATAATCGGATTTTATGCACGATCCTTATCCGCTTAAATTGATCAGATTCGAATTCGGATTTGGATAAAATTCGATCCATTGACGGGCCTACATCTTATTACGTTTCATCTCAATGTTCCTTTGATGTAGAGCCCTATTATTAAAACTATTGTACTCATCTTTACATATTTAAAGATATCATACTTCTGTTAGTAAATTTTGTATTGACTATTAATTCATACAACTCGTTTTGAATTTCAGATGTCGCCTATGAGAGATAGATCGGCTAGAGTAGTAGCTAGAGATGAGGTGAGAGAGGCTCATCAAGAGCTGGAGGTTTCGGAGCCGCAGCCACCCCCAGGGATGATGATGACAGCACAGGTGGCTGAGATAGTGGCCCAGGCAGTCAATGCAGCTATAATAGCCATGGTCGTTCATTTCCCACAGGCCTAGCCACAGCCACTAGTGGAACCAGAGTTGCAGGCCCACCTGGGGCCATCAAAGGGGCAGAGCGAGGGAATCATTTCAAAAGGGTCGCTCATCGGAGTTTCAGCGTAATTTAGATGTAGTAGTGGCCAGTAAATGGAATGAGGACATGCAATGCCACCCCGCGTACGATTGAGTGCAGTGACACTCGAAAATAGTTCTTCGCAACGTTCAAGCTAGTAGTCATAGCTTTGCTGTGGTGGGAGTCTGTGACCACCGTAGATGAGAGAGATGTGATGACCATTGGGGAGTTTTGGGTGCAGTTTGACCGCAAGTATTTCCCGTTCGCTGTTCAGACATATATACGGTGATAGTTTCTCAATGTTTCTCAAGGAGTTAGGACTGTGCTAGAATACGAGGAAGAGTTTACTCGGTTAGCAAACTTCGTGAAAGATGAGGTAAATACTGAAGAAAAGAGAATGCGTAAGTTCATTGATGGACTTTTCGGAGGATCCGACAACACCTGTTGGGTAATTCGGCATTAGAGACATATACATAGGTTATCAATACAGTGCTACTTCATTTACTGGATTACGCGCTTGCACATGAGGTATAGCAAAATGATGACTGGATCCATTCAGGTTGAGAAGGTAGGTGGGGACAGTGCCACTGGGGCACAATAGCGGCACGAGCAGGACTCCCGGTAGGGGAATCCCGCTAAGAGGTTTAAATCCGGAGGTTATCGATTTGAGAGTGGAAAATTCAAGCATGGACAATAGGGCTCTCAGCAGCAGCAGCATCATTTTGTTCTATGGGGCCTCCAGGGCCGAGGGAATGGTGGGGGAGGCCAACAAAGACAGGGGCAGGGGCAAAAGAGTATTCTGGAAAATGTTTCATTTGTGGAGAGACAAACCACAAGAAGAGATATTTCCCTAAGCGAGATAGGGGAAACTATAGGATGAGGTTCTGGATGTTCAACCACTACAGTAGTTCATGAGTCAGTTCGGATGCGAGAATTTCGATCAGGAACCCATTAACCAGACAAAGCAGCTAGAATATAGAGGTAAATTGTCTTTATTATTCTATGAGTATGTGGAAGATTTTAATGACATGGGGGCATCACAAGTAAGATTATGGTCACTAGAATTCACGACTGAGTCTGATTTAGTGGGTGCGTTGGTCGTAATAGCCATATTATGTATATATAATTACCGTGGGGTACCGAGGCTCTTTGGTGTTACCCACAAGGGAGCGGGTGTGTACACTAAGAGGATGTTTGCATTACATGTAAGATTACTACTTTCGAGAGTTATGAGAGTAGAGTGGGCTATTTTCTAAGTTTCGTCTGGTTAGCGATGGTTTAGGGGCAATAGTGGATAGTTATAGTAATACTTTGTGTTCGCTGTACCAGGGTATGAAATATTTTTGCTTGGTATTACCTGAAATAGGGTCTAGCTTATATATACATGTATATATGTTATAGTGTGTTGCATAATAGACTTATAGTAATATGTTTGTATTGTTATTTGTAATCCCGGTGAGTAATGACGTTTACTAATGTGATTAAGAGTATATTGGCTTATTATCGAGCGGAGAGATATTCCTCATTATTGTCTTAGAGCAGAGAAACTAGTGATAGTAAGGGCATCATATTGTAAGAGGTCTTTTCTAACATGAGGGTGAACGAGTATACTTTTATGTCAAGAGACAGGGATTTTGAGTGTACGTGCTATGGACCGAGGGACTAACGGATCTGAACGACATACAATGTTAGGTAGTAGTGTATCGAGGGGGTTCCTTGTTTGGATTTTGGTTTGCGAGACATCCCACGCATGAAACTTAGCTCAACGTTGGAAGTGGGGAAATGCTTGGTCATTAGGACATAGGATGGTACCTTGGTTATATATATATATATAACTGTGAGATGAAAGTTATATTACGATTTAAGGCCAGTGGAGTTGGGTAACATTAGTGCAGATAAGCACGGGTATATGGTGTTTGGGCGCCCTAGTTAATTCATTTAATTTTAAAAATAATTCGCGATTAGGAGAGTTTGAGATATAAGTAGCAATCTTAGGAGTATGTGAATAGGGATATATTTGAGGCTTGGAGTGCTAGACTTAGCTTAATTTCGAGGAGGAAATTCCTTTGTAGGGGGGGGGGGTATGTGTTACCCCGTATTTATGAGGAAATAGAATTCAATTATTTTGGTGATATATGATTTTATTAACTTGGAGAATTTAATTAATTTAGTGAATTAAGATTTAATTAATTTGGGTTATTTTTAAATATCACATGTGTCGTAATTTGAGGTCGAAATTGGAGAATTTTATAGATGAACGCAAATGACGATTCTGAGTGCCCGGTTGATTCCGAATAGGTAGAGATTGTCGAAAAAGAGTATCCTGGGGTAGTAATTGGGTCTCGAGACATTTTTAGGCATAAACAGGCTCACACGAGGGTGTTTAGGCCATTTTAACTTGGCCCATAAGCTTAATTTCGGTATTAATAATATAAAACCTAAATTAAGGAGTTGGTGGAAGACACAACTCAAGTAGAAAACCCTAGATTTGTAGAGGGTGAAAGAGGGAGAAATCGGGGAAGCTTTTGTGAGCCAAATCAAAAGGGATTAAGCGTGTTCTTCGTCAAATCATTGTCTAACCCAAAGGAAATCAGACCCTACGAACCAATACATGCAAGTGGTTAACTTGCTTTTAATTTAATCTGTTGTTTTCAATTCATATCATGGTGAGTGATCGAGTGGAAAAACTGAGCGTCCGTGTAATACGCTAGTCATTGTTATCGGCTTCCAACCTCAATACAAAAAAAACCTTAACTTGTAACTACACTTCTTAAGGAGTATAGTGGCGAGTCTGGGTATCGAATCCACAGGGAATTATGACGTGTGAACGTGACGACAAAGGTAAGGTAATTTAATCCTAATGTTGATGTTAAAATAAAAGAAAAGAAAAAGATGATTGATTTTTATGGATTTTATCTATAAATTAACTAGATTCAATTAAATTAACCTATGCATGTGAAATTAATAAACTAAGAAGGAATTAATATGAATGAAGAAATGGGTTAAGAATACACTTCCCCAAACCCTAGTGTGTATGCCAGTACAAAATTAGTCATAAATTAGATAATTGATCAGACCCAGTCTTTAGTACTCCAAAGCATTACATATATGAGGTCCAAGCCTGCATCATACATAATCAAAGAATGAGTAAAGCAGTGCTGCAATAGTTCACGCACGTTGCATCCTTAAGCACCTCAGTTACCTAGGGCAAACGAGGTCAAAAGTTCTACAATGGTTGTGAAACAATACAACACGATCTAATCACTTATTTAATTTAGAGGACAAATTTTATATCTATGCATACCACATCGGGTTGGGTTCATGCATCCCCACCCTTAAAAACTTAGCTTAACATGATTAAAATAAAATAAAACTTAAAAGTTAAAGTGCAGAAATTCATAACTAAATCTAAAAAATTGAGAACATGACTTGAATTGGGAATGGAAAACTAGAAAGCAATAATTAATTAAACTAACTAGGAAAGCTGTCAAGACAATAAATTAAAATTACTTGCAATGGATGAATGATGAATCTTGAATAGAACCTTGAATCTTGAATAGTAGCCAAACTTCAAAACTAGGGTTCTTGGATACAAGAATCCTTTAAAAACTAACTACTAGCCTCCTACAACTTGATAAAATAACTCTTTACACTTCCTCATAGGGTCTGCCCTTTTATAATACCTAAATTTGACTCTTCCCTTTCCTCCCCACGTTTTGCAACTAATAAAAATGAATTAAACAAGAAATTTCAAGAGTTTTGACTCTTTAGTTCTGAAAATGACTCTTCATTTCTGAAAATGACTCTTCATTATCTCGCAACTTCAAAACCTTATAACTTCTTCACCGTAGCTCGGATTGAGGTATCATTTTTTCCAGTGTTCTTGTAATTGGAATATCTTCAACTTTCCAATTGGACCCACCTCCGGACTAAGGCTGAAAAATTACAAAAATGCCCTTGAACTTCATATTTCTTGCTTTCTTTCACTGTTTTGAGTTCTCCTTCGCACTAACTAGCATGAAATACCTATAAAGCACATGATAAATACAAAAAACATGAAATACTTGCCAAAAGAGGTTAGTAGCATAAATACGAGACAAATCCAAGCTATTTACAATGCACAGGATCATAAAAATACCGAAATTAAGGGGATAAATGTGAAGAATATGTGCCTAATCAGTGAGTGTAATTGAAATTCGTTTGTGGGTGAGTTATTACATTGAAATGATTTTTTAAGAAATTTTACATGTGAATTGGATTAATAGATCAATTGATGATGTAGTATAAATTATAATGGTTGTCATTCGAACAATATAGAAACCCAGTTGTAGAATTGACTTATTCGATTTATGATGTTGTATATTGAATGACAAAGTATTGAAACCCATAGAAAACTGAATCTAGAATTTAATGAATCGTGATGAGAATAGATGATGCCCGTGGATTGAGCCCTTGATTTAAATATGTTTAAGAGAAGAATTTATTGTTGGAGATGTTGGAATTAAATTTTGGGTTAGAGAAGTAAAATCTCGGAGGAACGTTAATGGCAGCAGCGTATTAAGGAAGAAGAAATGGGAGAGGAACGAGGAGGTCGCTTAAACTACCACAGACGTCGTTCAAGCGACTGAAGAATTCGTTTGAGCGACGTTGAAGGCTTTGATCGGTTCCTTCCTTGGCTTTGAATTATGTCGGGATCAAATCTTGATTCAATTAGCATACATAAAATTTAAAGGGAGAAAAATACTTAGTGCCTTGGGAAGTGGGTTTTAAGAAATATTTCATTTAAATAAAGTACCAAACTAAATAGCGGAAATTGGTGAAATAAAATTCAAAAGGACGGAAATAAGAATCAAGTAAGGGAGTCCGGGCATTATGGTTGAGTGACACCACTTTAATAAAATTAATGGAGGTAAATACCCAGGATGTTGAGAGATGGATATTAAGAAATATTAAAATTAATAAATGTGTCAAACTTATTAGCGGGACTTTGTGTGTAATAAATTCTAAAAGGTTAGAATATGGGCCAAGTGCGTGAGTCGGGGCAGTATGGTTGAGTGATACCACGCTGTAAAATTAATTAAATTGAGAGTCGGGACATAGACTCGGGTATATTTTCAGAACTCCCGGGTTAGCCGGGTGTAAATTTATTATATATATACAAGGAGAGTGTTATAGTGTGTGTGTGTATATATATATATATATATATATATATATATATATATATATATATTTGTGTGCTCTTTAAATATCAGTGAAATATAATTTTATAAATACATATTCCTGTAGTGCCATCATAAGAGGTTGCGCGACGTGGGTGCTAGTGAATGTTGTAATACCCTGTATTTTTATGGTTTTTAATTATGGATTAATTAAATTAAAATTGGGAAATTATTTAGAAATTAATTCGAATTTAAATACTAACGAGACAAGAGCTAGTATTTGATTATGATAATTATGTTGAATATTACTGAGTGAGTATAGTAATATATGATTATGAATTTATTAATATTGTCGCGAGTTGAAAATATGACAATTTCAGTAAATAAGTTGGGACGCGCGTGTCAGTCGTGTCAGGACCCAATTTAATGGATATAAAAGTAATTTATTTTTATGTCATCCGTAAGATCATTTTGAGTGCGCCAACGTGCAGAAGGGTTGAGATAGTCAAAAAACACTATCCGAGGGTTTAGTTTGTGTCCCGGGGCATTTTAGGCCTAACAGGCAGCCCGGGAGGACATTTTAGTCATTTTTATTATTTGAGGAATAGTGCCTCACGAATTTTAAGTGAATTATATCAGCCAACGCTTAGGATCCTTCGGTTTTCCCTTGTAAAATTTCACAGATGACCATTAGAGAAGAAGTGGAGGAAGTTACCAAAGGATAACCACCACCGTTAGGCTTTGTGCACCACTGTCACCACCATCGGATAGATCAAAAAGAGAGGATTACTTCTATATCATCTTATCCCAAGGATCAGAACTTCTATTTCCAAGAAAGTGATTTAACTTGCAATAATTCAGTGCATATATCATTCATGTTAGTTTAGAGTTGGAGAATAACCTTGAAAAATGATGAATGAATGGATTTGAAGAATTAAAAATCATAATCTGGGTAGGTTTTGCATGTAGTTTAACTTCTGAGAATATAACAGCCACGAAATTATGATCCATGTGTAGAGAATTATGAATTTTGTATTGAGTTATATAATGTTCTTGAAGAAAATAGGAGAACTAGGGTTTTTGTGAAAATAATATGATTTGATCCAATAAATTGATTTCCCACTATGATTTGATGATTCAAAAATGTTGGAACTGATGTATTTATGTTGGTATGATGTTAGGAATAAATATTTGGGAGTTTGGGACATTATAGCAGAGGATTTGAGGATTAAGTTTGATGAAACCCGTAGGAAAAATTATGCAGAATCTCAATACCTGTTTGATCCGTCGATCGACCCATGAATGTCGAACAATCGACTGGAACGATCGATCGACCCCTTTCCTTCGATCGATCGACTCCTCCTGATTTTAGTAGATTATTTCCCTTTAAGGTTTGACAAATCCCAAGCTTGTAATAACTCTTAGGGGGTTTACTAGAATATTAGGGGAGTTGGTTAAGGTCAGTAGGGTTGTAGTTTATGCTCGAAAAATGTTATACCTTTTGGGATTGAATGGGATGCTTACGAGTGTTTACCGAGTAAGGCACGATTAAAAATTTCATAAAATTGGGATTTAAATTGGACGAATATTAATTTAATGTTAGGAACAGTAGAAGAGGAACTTTGAATTACTGAAATAACCTTGGAGGCAAGGGGTTGACTTAGTAACCTTTGAGATAGGTTTGAGTATTTGGATTTATACGACGAGAGAGTTATCGCGCTACACGTATTACGTAGAATATTTGGGATGCCATTAAAATGTGTATGTGACTCGTAATATAGGATAAACACTACCTATATTAATGTTGATAAATACTTACGTGGTGTGATTGCCTAGTATATAGATGAATCTATGTACGACATACCTACCATGCTTGCTATCACGGGAGGTTGATTTTCGAAAAAGGGACCATCTCATCTTTGTGTGCCTTCGGGAAGATTTAGATGTGACACCCTGACTAATTAAATATCGGGGATCTACTCCTTTATTAAATTAATATAAAATATCAAGTTGGTTCAGTATTAGCATCACTGTCGAAACCATTTAGTTATTTACTAGCCACCGAATATTTAAAATAGAGAGATGCCAAAATTTTGTTGATTAAGTTAAAAATTAACCAAGTAATTAAATCATCATTAATCAATCGCACAAACAATCTCATATGAATAACCAACGCAATGAAATAAACTGAGTCTGGAGTAAACACTCCAATAATAATACCAGAATAAAAATAAAATCCCAATACAAGAGTCTCAATAAATATACAAACATCTAAAATAATGAAAGTCTGTATCTATAATCTCTAAATAAGAATGGGCAACATGCCCTAACTCATATGAATGACTCTGAAGGAACCAAGGATGAATGTGGAGGCGTCTAATATCGAGATCCTGTAGCTTCTACAGCAGCTACATAACGTCATCAGAATGGAACTCCTATGCTTGGCGTCTTTGTGGCAGGGCACCTAAAAGGTTTTTACAAAACAAAATAGATATGGAGGAAAACAGGTCAGAGCCTGAGGTGAAAACAATTTAAAAACAACAAGTGTTTAATTGCATTAAACAGTAAATATCATATACATGTTAGTTCCGTACTCTCACATGAGTTTCTCACCCCTCAACTAATGTGCATGCATAACGTATACCCCTAACCCATCCTAGTTATGCCATAATGTAACTGTTCCGTACTAACTCCTACTTTCACATTCTAATATAGGGTGTCTACTCTTATTACATAAACAAGTCTTATTTATATCCCACATTCACATTCATTAGATTACTTATCTCAAATGTTATTTAAATTCTCACATTCTTAGCCCATTCAAATATCTTAGTTATTCACATCTACTAAGCAACAGTGAATCAGTCACAAGTACATATATAAATCATTCTCAGTACATATATACATATATGGCACCCCTAGGCTAAGCTGCGGTGCCCGCATACTCTGCTATCAAATCCATTTACATCATGTACGTAAGGATCACGCGTTCCGAATCACTCGGGAACCGTCTTAGTACAAATCACACATATTGGAAGTGAACATAGTTCACATACCCATGGGTCATGCACATACATACTCTCCCATAATCAGCTGACTTATCAACTCACAAATAAGTCATTCACAGTCCTATGTCCTTAAGGTACCAATCTAAATCCCCCCGAAGGCACACAAAGATAAGATGGTCCTTTTCCGAAAATCAACCTCCCGTGATAGCAAGTACGGTAGGTATGTCATACACACAATAATCCAGATACTAAGTAATCACAAAACTTAGATAATCATCACATTAATATAGGTATACACCAGACCTATAGCTTAAGTCTCATACGTATCATAGTGTCATCCCGAATACTCCACGTAATATGTTTAGCGCAATAACTCTCGTCGTCTAAGTCTGAATACTTAAGCCTACGTCATAAGGTTACTAAGTTATGCACTCGTCTCTAAGGTTATCTCAGTAATTCAAAGTCCCTCTTCTACTGGTCCTAACCTTAAATTAACATTCATCCAATTTAAATCCCAAATTTTATGAAATTTCTAATCGTACCTGACTCGGTAACCACTCATAAGTATCCCATTCAATCCCAAAAGTTATAACATTTTTCGAGCATAAACTACAACCTTACTGACCTTAACCAAGTCCCCAAATATTCTATAAAACCCCCTAAGAGTTCTTAAAAGCTTGGTATTTGTCAAACCCTAAAGGGAAATAATCTACCAAATATCAGGAGGAGTCGATCGATCCAGGGAAAGGGGTCGATCGATCGATCCAGTCGATCGATCGACATTCATGGGTCGATCGATCGATCGATCAAACAGGTATTGCAATTCTGCATAAATTTTCCTACGGGTTTCATCAAACTTAATCCTCAAATCCTCTACTATAATGTCCCAAACTCCCAAATATTTATTCCTAACATCATACCAACATAAATACATAAGTTCCAACATTTTAGAATCATCAAATCATAATGGGAAATCAATTTCTTGGATCAAATCATCTAATTTTTACAAAAACCCTTGTTCTCCTATTTTCTTCAAGAACATTATATAACTCAATACCAAATTCATCTACACATGGATTATAATTTCTTGGCTTCTATATTCCCAGAAGTTAAACTACATGCAAAACCTACCCAGATTACGATTTTAATTCTTCAAATCCATTCATTCATCATTGTTCAAGGTTATTCTCCAATTCTAAACTAACATGGATGAGATATGCACTGAATCATTGCAAGTTGAATCACTTGCATGGAAATAGAAGTTCTGATCCTTTGGAGAATATAATATGGGAGTAATCCTCTCTTCTCGATCTATCCGATGGTGGTGACGGTGGTGCAAAAAGCCTAACGGTGGTGGTTCTCCTTTGGTAAGTTCCTCCACTTCATCTCTAATGGCTATCTATGAATCTTGGTGATGGAAACCCTACGGCTCTAACCTAATGGATGATAAAGCTTTCTAAATTTCGTGGGTCAATATTCCTCAAATAGTGAAAATAACTAAAATACCCTCCCGGGTTGCCGGTTAGGCCTAAAATGCCCCGGGACCCAAACTAAACCACCGGTTAGTGTTTTCTGACTATCTCGACCCTTTCGGACACGTTGGTGCACTCAAAAGTGATCATACGGATGACATAAAAATAAATTACTTTTAAATCCATTAAATTGGGTCCTGACACGACTGACACGCGCGTTCCAACTTAATTACCGATACTGTCGTATTTTTAACTCATGATAATTTTCAGAACTTTAATAATCATATATTACCATAATCACTCAGTAATATTCAACATTATCATCATAATTAAATACTAACTCTCGTCTCACTAGTTATTTAAATTCGAATTAATTTTCAATTAATAATCCCAAATTAATTTAATTAATCCATAATTAAAAGCCATAAAAATACGGGGCATTACATACTTCCCCCCTAATAACGGAATTTCGTCCTGAAATTCGAAAAAATAAGGCATACCAGGTAAAAATAGGTATCCTCCAGTACTCAAAACAAAAATCAAAGTAAGGCTCGATCACTATAGCTTTCGCTTCACAGCAAGCTTGTTTAACACTGTCGACACTTTATCAGTTTTAGGGTCACACCTCAATAAAGGCACCTATCTTGTGCTCTTACTAAACAACATTAGAATAAAAATAGCGTATACATCATTGGTCACATTATCTTAATATTATTGGGAGTCCGCACCTCACTTCGTATCAATTCCCGTGTTTATCTAAACACAAAACTCCCATCCTGGGAGAAACCATATGAACATCTGACTACTCTTGTCCGTTCTTTGAATCTCTTCTCCCGGTGGTGTAACTTTTACGAAAGGTAAAAGTCACTTAAGAAGGTTTGTGGTTATCCCATTATAGTCACCAGACTCTAACTTCTGACTAATCCAAAACTCTGATTATTCGCTCACCTCTAAACATCTAGAGGAAGGATAGTAAGGTTTATCCACACAAACCTCAATAGGCACCTTGTCCATGATAAATAGGTACGGGTGCCTTCATACGACTCTACTATTAGGTAATATATTCCCCCCATTACCGTATTATACTTCACTTACTAGCTATACCCATTGTGCGAAAGAAATGATCGCAATGAGTCCAAAATTACTTTTATACAGCGCCACAATCGTTAATCACCTTGCATCTACTCCTTGGTTTATAGGAGATATAACCTACTCAAAATGAAATGATATCCCCACTACTTCCTGAAATTTCATATTGAAGGTGGGGTTGAAGGATCTCATCCTTGTTCAGAACAATATTGGGTCACACTCACACTATTTAATAGTGTAAATCACCCAAAGGTATAACAATTACTTTTCTTTTGGTCATCTTGTTCCACACATTCTAAGGAACTCATGACTCATCTAGAGGTTGGCAACCCATCGAAGAAATTTACCAACTTGACTCTTCTATTACTAGAATCGTCGGCTTGATACAAAATTTTCTGGCTGATCAGCTTACTCCAACCGATTTACTACTTACTATATCCCTTTCAACACCGACTTTCATTTATAATTATTCCTATTAAGTGGTACTTAATAATCCTCTTCTTCTTTCCGCATATACCAAAAGTTTTGACCCATGCACTTTTCGCCAAGATGTGCACTTTTGGACTCTTTATACCTTATTGATATCATCACTCTATTTACGCGCAAGTCACTCTCAACATTCGATTGGGTAGAAATCGGCTCCAAATTGTCTTTAACAGTTAAATATTTCTCTTCTCAAGGTATACACCCTTTTTAAATGGCTTCCCATGGCCTTTCAACCAAGTTCGGACGTGCTACTTGGATTGCACGTGAACATATGGATTCTCGTCCTCCTCTCACGACTCTTAATCCACCCTACCACTTCCATTTAGTCACACTAGTCCCACAAGCATAAATTTCATCCATCTATTTCCATGCCTCTTTTTTTGGCGATTCTAACATCAGTAACCCAAGGTGTCCACACACCCAATAAACCGTGCATTTTGGTTTAAACATCGTATACACTTCATACATACACCTAATTCTTTATTGCCCTTGTATTCGCAACGTGGATATACCGCTTGGACATTATCAATCACCCCAAAATTTGGAATTTTAAATCCTCCTTAACATCATTCCACTCTTTAACTGGCCGTAATAAAACAGCACTTTGAATACTTCCACTCCCCATAACTGGCTCTATTGGCCTTATATCGAAATTTAACTTCCAACTTACAGTTATAACTACTTACCTCTATAACGACCGAGGTACCGAACTCATAGACGAATGGCCAAACATCTCCCTACTACCAACCTTACGCTAAATTTCATGTGTGGGATGTCTCGCAAAGCGAAATCCAAACAAGGACCACCCCCGATACACTACTACCTAGCATTATTGGTCATCAAAATTCGTTAGGCCCTCAGTCCATAACATGTACCCCTATATTCTCGTTTCTTGACACTAAAATTACATCTCCTTCCGCAATTACACTTAAACAAGGAACTTCCTCCGAACGACACTGTCACTTAATATTGGTGGTAATAACATTCCATAAACATCGCGCACATATAATTAGGGATCTCAAAATCCTGTCCCCAGACATACAACTATGAGTCTTAACTCCCACGTCTCTAAAGGGTGATACAACAATGCGCTCTTCCTATTACCAAGTCCTGAGCGTTAAACATAATAACAAGCTAAATCTTTTTGGTTGAACATTAAATCAATACACTTCGAATTATATTAATAAAGTCCCTACCCATACCGGGATCGAATATTCGAGACCATTATACCTTTCGAAGTCTCTATAATATATATATATATATATATATATATATATAAATGCGAGCCCTACCCTCTTGCAGGTGAGGTTTCGCTATAACAAAACATCCTACACTGAGGTAGTAACCCCGATAGACTTGCAATATCTGCACACTATCAATTTAATCATTACTATAAAATCATAATCAGGATAATATCATACTCGTATAACACATCACTAAAACAAGTAATTTCAATGAAGTATATACCATTATCGATGCACCCATTCATCCTCCGCGGATATCACTAAAGGTAACCCCGCTATACCAGGGAAAATATTCACATACTAATAACGTCGTCGATATACGCACTAAACTCATCTCACATGTGAATCTAGCAATAATAAAAATGTAGTGACTCGTTCGTGTCATATACAATACGCTTCATCTTCTGAGGGTAAAACTCATACTTCTACCTTGCCAATCGCATGGCTGTTTAAATGATTCTTGGACATAACACGTATGTCCGAACTAAACCGACAATTACAATAACTATTACCCTTTCTAGGCACCATACCCTTATCCCTTACTAACTTCGAGAAAATTTAACACATGGGGTTTTACTCTCCCCAAAATGCCTTTACACATAATCCACTTATCTTCGGTTATACTGACCATGTTAGGGTTGTCCTTCTCTCGAACTTTGGTAGTCTTGACTCTGATGGCTACCTCGTTGTTCCCTTAGCTTTGTTGGCCCTAAGGAACATGCTACTGGCTTCAACAACCCTCACTGAATTCACCATCGCTCGGTAAAAATTTGGCTATTCGAATCATTTAAATGGGTCCCCTGATGGGTTTCCCCCTTGTGGTGCATCACTAACACCGTTTCACCCATCTTACTCTCTGACTAAATTCCTCGATTCTTGGCTCCCCATACGAGGAAGCGTTAACATCCATATTGACAAAATGCAACATTGTTATCATCTTCATTGACCGTCCAAGAAGAATCCCCCATAAGTGCTAGCAATTATTCTTATGAGTTAATTTACCACTTTAAAATCCTCTTCTCCATTGTACCTACTTCATCCGGTGCAAGATTCGTTAATTAATTAAATTCCCTTTCACAAAGGGACCTCTGTCTGGCCCTCTGGTGTGAGTTCAGAACAACATTCGCACCTTACCCTGAACATCTAATGAAGGAACTTGCGATTAGACTGTACCTAAGATCCTTCTAGTGACACAACATTCCACTTCCAAATGTGGTGGTTGACTCCTACCATATTAACTTTGCTCCGACGAGCCAAGAAAAATTTTACCCCAAATTTCATTTCCCGTTAGCCACACTCCGACATATGCCCAAGACTTTGGATAGTTTACCTTCGTTGGCTAACACGCACGATCTTCGCATTTCTAGAATTTCCACTGATGGTTCTCTTTAGTGTTTCGTCTGACTTTCTCGCAATCCTACCTTGTTGGGTGAGTCTAATTTGACTCCACTTTCTACTATAGTGGTACCTGGAAGTCATATGTTGTGCCCTAACCATCTTTACCATCTTGGCTTTTCGTATCATAATAGGGGTGACCTCAACTACGGTCATCATTCGTGAATATACCCTATAACCTTAACTAAGCTTTGCCTCCTAATGTCCGCCCAACTGCCCTCGCCTAACATACTGCATGGTTCGGTGCATGAACACACCCGAATGCAAATAAGATTCACTATCACATACATTATAGCAGGAGAACAAAATCTCACCAAAGGAATCAACAATCCTAAACGTAGGGCTCTATATCAAAGAAAGCTACGTTGGAAGCATAATAAACCGCACAGATCCTAAAGGACACTAAAACCTGATGCTCTGATACCACCTGTGACACCTCGACTAATTAAATACTGGGTAGCTACTCCTTTATTAAATTAATACAAAATATCAAGTTGTTTCAGTATTAGCATCACTGTCGAAAACATTTAGTTACTTACTAGCCACCTAATATTTAAAATAGAGAGATGCCAAATTTTTGTTGATTAAGTTAACAATTAACCAAGTAATTAAATCATCATTAATCAATCGCACAAATAATCTCATATGAATAACCAATGCAAAGAAATAAACTGATTCTAGAGTAAACACTCCAATAATAATACCAGAGTAAAAATAAAATCCCAATACAAGAGTCTGAATAAATAAACCAACATATGAAATAATGAAACTCTGTATCTACAATCTCTTAATACGAATGGGAAACATGCCCTAACTGATATGAATGACTCTAAAGGAACTAAGGATAAATGTGGAGGCGTCTAATATCGAGATCATGTAGCTTCCACAGCAGCTACAACACGTCATCAGAATGGAACTCCCATGCTTGACGTCCCTGTGGTTGGGCACCTAAAAGGTTTTTACAAAACAAAGTAGATTTGGAGGAAAACGGGTCAGAGTCCGAGGTGAAAATAATTTAAAAACAGCAAGCGTTTAATTGCATTAAATAGTAAATATTATATACATGTTAGTTGTGTACTCTCACATGCGTTTCTCACCCCTCAACTATTGTGCACGCCTAATGTATACCCTTAACCCATCCTAGCTATGCCACTATCTAACTAGTCCGTACTAACTCCTGCTTTCACATTCTAATATAGGATGTCTACTCGTATTACACAAACAAGTCTTATTTATGTCCCACATTCACATTCATTAAATTACTTATCTCAAGTGTTATTTAAATTCTCACATTCTTAGCCCATTAAAATATCTTAGTTATTCACATCTACTAAGCAATAGTGAATCAGTCACAAGTACATATATAAATCATTCTCAGTATATATCTATATATACGACACCCCTAGGCTAAGTTTCTGTGCCCGCATAATCTGCTATTAAATCCATGTACATCACGTACGTAAGGATCGCGCGTTTCAAATCACTTAGGAACCGTCTCAATACAAATCACACTTATTGGAGGCGAACATAGTTCACATACCCATGGGTCACTCACATACCTACGCTCCCAGGGTCAGCTGACTTATCAACTCACAAATAAGTCATTCACAGTCCTATGTCCTTAAGGTACCAATCTAAATCCCCCCGAAGGCACACAAAGATAAGATGGTCCGTTTTCGAAAATCAACCTCGAGTGATAGCAAGTATGGTTGGTATGTCATACACACAATAATCCAGTTACTAAGTAATCACACAACTTAGGTAATCATTACATTAATATAGTTATACACCAACCTTATATCTTAAGTCTCATACGTATCATAGTGTCATCCCGAATATTCCACGTAATATGTTTAGCGCAACAACTCTCGTCGTATATGTCTGATTTCTTAAACCTACCTCATAAGGTTACTAAGTTACGCACTTGTCTATAAGGTTATCTTAGTAATTCCAAGTCCCTCTTATAATGGTCCTACCCTTAAATTAACATTCGTCCAATTTAAATCCCAAATTTTATGAAATTTCTAATCGTACCTCACTCAGTTGCCACTCGTAAGTATCCCATTCAATCCCAAAAGGTATAACATTTTTCGAGCATGAACTACAACCCTAATGACCTTAACCAGGTCCCCCAATATTCTATAAAACCACCTAAGAGTTCTTACAAGCTTGGGATTTGTCAAACCCTAAAGGCAAATAATCTACCAAAAATCAGGATTAGTCGATCGATCAAGGGAAGGGGGTCGATCGATCGATTCATGGGTCGATCGATCGATTGAATAGGTATTGCGATTCTGCATAAGTTTTGCCTACGGGTTTCATCAAACTTAATCTTCAAATCCTCTACTATAATGTCCCAAACTCCCAAATATTTATTCCTAACATCATACAACATAAATACATAAGTTCCAACGTTTTAGAATCATAAAATCATAATGGAAATCAATTTCTGGGATCAAATCGTATAATTTTCACAAAAACCCTTGTTCTCCTATTTTCTTCAAGAAAATTATATAACTCAATACCAAATTCATAATTCTCTACACATGGATCATAAGTTCGTGTCTGCTATATTCCCAGAAGTTAAACTACATGCAATACCTACCCAGATTACGATTTTAATTCTTCAAATCCATTCATTCATCACTTTTCAACTTTATTCTCCAATTCTAAACTAACATGGATACGATATGCACTGAATTATTGCAAGTTAAATCACTCTCCTGGAAGTAGAAGTTCTGATCCTTTGGAGAAGATGATACGGGAGTAATCCTCTCTTCTCGATTTATTCGATGGTGGTGACAGTGGTGCAAAAAGCCTAAAGGTGGTGGTTCTCCTTTGGTAACTTCCTCCACTTCATCTCTAATGGTCGTATGTGAATCTTGCTGATGGAAACCCTAAGGCTCTAACCTAATGGCTGATAAAGCTTTCTAAATTTCGTGGGTCATTATTCCTCAAATAGTGAAAATAACTAAAATACCCTCCCAGGTTACCGGTTAGGCCTAAAATGTCTCGGGACCCAAACGAAACCCCCAACTAGTGTTTTCTGACTACCTCAACCCTTATGAATATGTTTGTGCACTAAAAAAATAATCATACTGATGACATAAAAATAAATTACTTTTAATTCCATTAAATTGGGTCCTGACACGACTGACACGGGCGTCACAACTGAATTACCGATACAGTTGTATTTTCAACTCACGACAATTTTAATAACTTCAATAATCATATATTACCATAATCACTCAGTAATATTCAACATTATCATCATAATCAAATACTAACTCTCGTCTCGCTAGTTATTTAAATCCGAATTAATTTCCAATTAATTATTCCAAATTAATTTAATTAATCCATGATTAAAAGCCATAAAAATACGGGGTATTACATTAGATTGGTACCTTAAGGACATAGGACTGTGAATAACTTATCTTTGAGTTGATAAGTCAGCTGACAATGGGAGCGTAGGTATGCGCGTGACCCATAAGTATGTGAACTATGTTCGCCTCCAATATGTGTGAATTATATTGATACGGTTCTTGAGTGGTTCAGAACTTGTAAATCCTTACGTGCGTGATGTATCGGGATTAATAGCAGAGTATGTGTGCACCGCAGGTTCTAGCCTTTTGGGGTGCCTAATTTGTATATATATATATACTTATGATTATTTCACTGTTGCTTAGTAGATGTGAATAATTAAGATATGTAAATGGATTAAGAATGTAAAAATCTAAATAACACTTGAGATAAGTAATTTAATGAATGTAAATGTGGGATATAAATATAACTTGTTTGGTTAATACGAGTAGGCGCCCTATATTAGAATGTGAAACAGGAGTTAGTACGGACTAGTTAGATAATGTCATAACTAGGATGGGTTAAGGGTATACGTTAAGCATGCACATTAGTTGATGGGTGAGAAACTCATGCGAGAGTACGCAACTAACATATATATAATATTTACTGTTTAATGCAATTAAGCACTTGCTGTTTTTAAACTGTTTTCACCTCGGGCTCTGACCCGTTTTCCTCTAAATCTATTTTGTTTTGTAAAAACCTTTTAGGTGCTCAGCCACAGGGATGCCAAGCATTGGAGTTCCATTCTGATGACGTGTTGTAGCTGTTGTGTAAGCTACAGGATCTCGGTATTAGACGCCTCCACATTTATCCTTGGTTCCTTCATAGTCATTCATATCAGTTAGGGCATGAAGCCCATTTTTAGCAAGAGATTGTAGATACAGACTTTCATTATTTCAGATGTTGGTTTATTTATTCGGACTCTTGTATCCTGATTTTATTTTACTCTTGGTATTTTTATTGGAGTGTTTACTCCAGACTTAGTTTATTTCGTTACGTTGGTTATTCATATGAGATTGTTTATGCGATTGATGAATGCTGATTTAATTACTTGATTAATTGTTAATTTAATTAATAAAATTTGGCATCTCTCTATTTTAAATATTAGGTGGCTAGTAAGTAACTAAATATTTTCGACACTGATGCTAAGACTGAACCAACTTGATATTCTGTATTAATTTAATAAAGGAGTAGCTATCCGGTATTTAATTAGTCGGGGTGTCACAAATGCAGGAAAAGTATAGTCCCCAGGTCATATAGTCCATTATTTTATTATATGATTTATTTTAGGAGTGGGACATTTTGGATATGATTCAGTCTCATTCTCGGGGAAATATGATCGCCTCCACTACGTTTGTGATATTTTTACCAAAGATCGGTGTGAGCTATTCCGACTTGTGGTAACCGACTTAGAGTGAGTATACCCGGGATATGATAGCATTGTAGATGAAGCATCCACTGAGTTATTCGTCGGAAGGATGGATATACATACGACAGGTGTGTGAATGTTGTAGTATTATTGTATACATATAATAGTGTAGATATTTATATACGGGTGAAATACATGAAGTGAAATTGTATTATTTATCTACGTATATAAAAGAGTAAATAATTATATACGGGTGAAATACATTAAGTGCAATTGTATTATTTATATACGTATATAATAGAGTAAATAATTATATACGGGTAAATTACATGAAGTAAAATTGTATTACTTGTATATAACTAGTGAGACTGTTATATAGTTTTATTAAAAATGATTAATTAAGTTAATGCGATAAATAACTTATGAATCAACAGTTAGATTACTCGGGTTAGAGTAGTGTGTCAGAAGGTATTCATAACAAGGCTAGTCGGACGGGGTAGTACAACTAGAATGGTTAGGAAGAAAGCGTTAGGTGTGCACTTTAGATGAGGGGTGAGTATTGTATCAAGGGAATGCGACATTAGCTTAAATATGAAGAGTATTCATGAATTTTAATTGATGCAAACTTAATCACTTACTAAATATTTTCAAAATATTTTAGGTTTTAACCCTTGCTGCAAATATTTAAAAACCTTTTAGATATCCAACCACAGGGACGTCAGACTTGATTATCTATTTCAGAGATACGCAGCTGCGGCACGAGTGGAAACATGTAGAAGTTTGATTAGACGCGTCATTTCTTTATTCCTAGAGTAGGGATCTTATCTCAGTTGCAATTTTATTTAGGGCGTGTTTCCTATTTATTTCACTATTTGGTTTATTTATTTATCTGTTGGATTATTATTTGGATTTGGGTATTACAGCCGATGGTCAGTGATTGTGTGTATTGATTAATTTATTTTTATTCCTCATGTATGTTATTTGTTTAAATGGAATATAAAATTTGGCACCGGCTTAATTAACTCATAGGTGGTTAGTAATTAATATGGTTTTCGACAGTGATGCTAAGAATGAACCAAATGAGAAATCTGTTTTAATTTAATAAATGACTAATCACCCGATATTTAATTAGGTGAGATGTCACATTATAGATTTGGAATAACTTTTTTCTCATTTTAGGTTAAAATGATATAAATATCATATTTTTATATTTTATATCACGGTTTATGAGATATTGATGTTTTTATTGAGGTTACTTTTAAAAACCCTGATTAAATTCCCTTCTTAATTTGCCCAAATTATTATAAATATTGTATTTATCCTATTTAAGTGGATGTCCACTCCTATTAGTGTTGGAATATGAATACATTAAATGTGCAACCACCTAATACCTAAACTAATATAGGTGGTTTGGTGAGATGCATTTAATGGAATTTAATCTCTACCATCCATCTCATTGTTGATCCAATGGATGTGGTGAAAGCCAAGTAACTATAAATAGGACCCTCTTGTGAAAGATTAAACACACCAATAAATGAGAAACTCTTCCTCTCTTTAAAATTCTTTTTGTGTCCTATTTATTTTAACACGTTATCAGCACGATTTTTTGAAGGCTTTCAGTGGTTTTTCCGGAGGTAATTTTTTCTCGGGTTCCATTTTTTTTAACAAAAAAAAACGGGCTAAAGTTTTGTTTGATCACTGTTTCTTAAGGTTTTAAGAATTGTTTTTATTTGGATAATCTAAATAGATTTGGTGTTAACTCAGTGTGTGTTTCAGTGTTTAATCAATGACTGCATTTTCTTTTGTGTGTGAGTTGTCATTTGGCCTTAACTCAGTGATTTATCTTGGCCTTAACTCGCTGATTTATCTTGGACTTAACTCACTAACTTAACTCGGATTCAACTCAGTGTGTTAACTCGGACCAACTCCATTTAAATATTGGACTAATCTTGGATTTAACTTTTGGACATTTTTTTTAGACATGATAATAACATGTACCATAAAATCAAACTTGAAGTTTTGATTTTTGGGACCAGAAGTTCCCAGTAATTAGGACCTGAAGTTCCTACATGATATTCAATTTTGAATGAGAAGTTTCAATAATTTTGGGGCTGAAACTTTTGTCAGTATGTGTCGCGCAGGTCGCGTACTTACGTGATTTTTGTAATACGTTTTATTGGGGTTAAAAAATAATTTGACCATATTTATTGAATGCTAAAAATAGACCTAAGAGTGCCATGGGGTCAAAAATAAAAAAAATGAATAAATAAATAAAATATTATTATTTTATTAAAAAATGCTCAGAAAATTCTGAAAATCATCATACCGACTCAAAATTTAATTTTGAGCAACTTTTCCTTCTTTCACATTTTCGAAAAACGTCATTTAGATCCGATTTAGGCCATTTTTCGGTTCGGCCAGATTTTTTTTTCTAAACTTTAATCATTTTGTTGCCTTATTTAAAGGGATGGTGGGCAACCATTTTTGACAATTTTTGAAGCATCTTTCGGTACAATGTTTGGCAGCCAACATATTTTAATTCCTCGCATTTTATATATATATACCTTAGCCCCTTATAATTATGTATTCAACCATAGTTTTTGGAGGAGTTATTTGGGGCTATTTTGGTGTTGCATCTTGGAAGAGTTTTAATGATTCTTGGGCCTTCCAAATCATAAATTAAAGTTTTTTTATAATTATTTTTGGGACATTAGACGTACTCAAATAATTTAATTTGGACCTGAAGCTCCAAATATATATTTGTAATCAAACCTGAACCTTTGACACAATGGGGTATGGAATTTAACATAATATATATTAATTTGACCCGACGAACCGTATATTTATGTGTGGAACCCGAAATATTAATCACTTGACATTTCAATCATATTTTTTTTACATTATTTAAATTATGCATTTTGTGTTTCTAATTATTATTACTTAAATGATCAGTTTCCAAAATGTTGAACATATCTAAACTTGAATTTGAGGCACTTGATATAAATGGAAACAATTATCTCAACTGGTCTCAAGATGCAGAACTTCATCTACAAGTTCGAAATTTCGATGATGCCATTACTAGTGATAACACTATGTCCCTACAGGACAGAGCTAAAGCCCTCATCTTTCTGCGGCTTCACATACACAGTGATTTGAAAAGTGAATATTTAACTATAAAAGATCCGTTAGAACTATGGAACTCCCCGAAGGAGAGATATGACCATAAAAAATCAGTCATACTTCCATGTGTACGCCATAAATGGCTAAATTTGAGATTTCAGAATTTTAAGACAGTGTCAGAGTATAATTCCGCTATGTTTAAAATCACCTCGTAACTAAAACTCTGCGGTGAAAAGATAGATGATGCAGATATGCTAGAGAAAACTTTCTTTACTTTTCATGCCTCGAATATGCTCCTGCAGCAGCAATATCGAGAACGGGGTTTTGAAAGATATTCTGATTTTATATCATGTCTCCTAGTAGCTGAACAAAATAATGATTTGCTGATAAAGAATCATTCCTCACGACCCACTGGATCAATAGCGCTCCCTGAAGTGAATGCTAATTTAGTGCGGAATTTTGAAAAAGGTCGATAAAATATACGACAACGCCGTGGAAACCCCAGAAGAGGTGGCTATCGCAACCAAGGGCCTAGACAAAATACAAATTTCAAGAACCACCAAAAGTGGAATGGCCCAAATAAAAAAGCAAATCAGAATACAAACATGGCACAACTGCGAGACACTTGTTATGGATGTGGCGGCAGTGATCATTGGAACCGTAATTATCGTGCCTCCAAGAAATTTGTACTAAAATATCATGCTTCAAAAAGGGGAGTGGAGACAAATATGATGGACGGTCCAGAAGACCGTTGGAAGATGGATGGTCCTAAAGACCACTGGAACATTGATAATACCCAGCTCAATGTTAATGATTTTTTTGAAGATGAAGATGGCAATCCCATTGCTAATGAAACATTTGATGCACTGATTGGCAAACCACCGAAAACTGAATAATTTATGTTTTCTTCATATGGCTACAATAATTTTTTTTACTTGAAAGATCCTTCTGTTTTTATTTTCCCTCTGCTTATTGTAATAAATTGCATGGTTTTACATTAAATGCTTATATGGTTTCTAACCTTTAATTGTGTTACTCGTATAGAAGGTATGGATCCTAAATTCAAAGCAAGCGATGACACTTGTCTAGTTGACAGTGGAACAACTCATACTATTTTGAAAAATCCGAAATTTTTCTCCCACTTAGTGTATGATATGGCAAATGTGTCCACAATAGTTGGCCCTGCTAAAATTATTGATGGCTCTGGAAGAGCCCACGTGATGCTACCTAATGGTACACACTTATTGATACAACATGCCATATACTCAACAACTTCTAGAAGAAATTTGTTGAGTTTTAAAGTCATCATAATGAATGGGTATCATATGGACATAAGGCATGAAAATAACAAAGAATTCCTTTGCGTTACTTCTAGTGTTGGAAGCCAGAAGCTCACACTAGAAAAACTCCCTGCATTATCCATGGGGTTATACCACACAACACTTAGTGTTGTAGAATCACACTATGTCATGGATCGAAATATTAATGATCCTAATGAGTCGATAGTGTGGCATGATCGTTTGGGTCACCCTGTATCCAACATGTTTCGAAAGATCATCAATAATTCGAATGGACATTTTTTTGCAAATCAACAACTCACGCTACCACGTGACCATTTTTACGCCCCATGTACGCAAGGAAAATTACTTACTAAACCATCTTTTCTCAAAATAGCCTCTGAGTCACCATTATTTTTACAACGCATTCAAGGGGATGTTTGTGGCCCTGTTCACCCTTTTAGTGGACCTTTTAAATATTTTATGGTTTTAATTGATGCTTCCATTCGATGGTCATATGTTTTCCTACTATCCACTCACAATTTGGCTTTTTTAAAATTACTTGATTAAATGATTATGCTCAGAGCACATTTCCCTGATCACCACATCAAATCCATTCGCTTAGATAATGCGGGAGAATTTACTTCTCAAGTTTTTTATGATTATTGTTTATCCATTGGCATTGATGTTGAGCACCCAGTTCCCCATGTCCATACCCAAAATGGTTTAGCTGAGTCATTAATTAAACATTTACAACTCATAGCCAGACCATTTCTTATGCAATTAAAACTCCCAGTCTCAGCTGGGGGTCATGCCATCCTACATGCTGCCAAGTTAATTCAACTTCGACCAACTTCTTGCCATTCTTTTTCCCCTTCACAACTTGTGACTGAATGTCAACCCAACATATCCCACTTGCGTAAATTTGGTTGTGCTGTGTACGTTCCTATCCCACCGCCACAATGTACTAAAATGGGGCCCCAACGTCATTTGGGCATAAATGAGGGTTATGATTCACCATTCTGTAACACCTCGTATTTTCATGCATTTAATATTCAATTAATTCGGGAATTCATAATTACTGGTGTGTTGAAATTTTAATTGAATTAATTATGGCAATTTATATTTAAATATTAATCGGGAAGTGAATGGTTAATATTTAGGTAATTTAATTACTAAGTGAGTAGTAATAATGTATTTACGTCATTTCGGGTATTAATGACGGGATATGTACTTATTTCAGTCGGGAGTTGGTATAGACTAATCTGGGTGTGAAATAAGGATTTTTATAAATTAATTCGGATGTCAATTCTGATTGTACGGTTGAGTCCAGATGGGTCGAGATAGTCAAAAAAGTGTACTCGGGGGTAGTAAACAGGTCACGGGACCTTTTTAGGCATAACCGGATCGCACGGGGGAATTTGGGTCACTTGGGCTTGGCCCATTAGGCAAAAAAATGGGATTAGGGTTAATTAAACAATTAGAAGAAATAAAGAAATGGATGAATTGAGTTTAGAAAATAATTGGTGGTTTAGGAAACCTTAACAACAGTCAAAGGCAAAGTTGGGGATCACAGGAGAGCCAAAAAGAGTCATCTTCAACCTTGGGCATTCACAACTCCAAAATCAGACTTTACGAACCCTAAGGCAAGTGGTTAACTTGCTGTAGCATTTAAAGTGTATTTCAATTCATATTCATGTGATGTGGATAATCAAGAAATTCGTTTTGGGATTTAAAGGGGATAAACATGGGGTTTTGTAAACCATGAATCTGATTTCTAAATTGAGTAGAAATTCATATACAATCTGAGATTTGTATTTGTATCTGGTAAGATGTGTAAACCTGGATGAATTAGAAACGAAATAGTATTATGAAATTGATGTTTAATTGGGTTAAAGATTAAATGGGACTTTACCCCAAATTCGTGGAAACAGTAGAGAAAACAAAATAATTGATGTTTTTGGACTTTAGGGAGGTTCCATATAAGGTGTTTGGTGTTTATTGTCGATGGGAAAGCTTAGTTTTCAGTGTAGAAGAAACAAGGGGTTGGAGGTGTGAGTCAATGGCTGAAACAGCCAACTCGGGGAAGACGAGGACCTGATCGATCGAAGGTGGACCATCGATCGATCGATCGGATGGTCCGAAAACTTTGACAGTTCTCCCAGTTTGTAATATAGGGAAATTTAATAAGAATTCTTCCATGCCTTAATTTTGGGTAATTAATACATGGGTTTAAATCTAATTAATTGTGAATAAAAATTAATTAGGATTTGAAGGCGACTTGGTGTGACATCATAATTAAAATTAATTGGGATTTGGAGAAATTAGGTGTGACACACTAAGGTTAAATTTTGGAAAGTTTGTTTCGAAATGATTAAATATGGATGTAGTAAACAAGTTCGGGAGTAACGGTTGAGGGATACCGAGATGTAAATTTTATTTAGGCGAAGGCTAAATAATTTAGAGTCAGGGATTTAGACTCCGGTGATGTTATTTCGGGCCACGAGAGTAAGTCCGAATATATTGGTTGGGGCGATACCAAAAGAAATTAATGTGCAAATTAATTAATAATTAGAGTTGGGCCATAAACTCAAAATAAAATGGAATGGGCTCGTGTCACGGACTTAGTGCACGGTGTAGCCGGGATATTTTATATTTATATATATACGGTGTGTGATAGTATATATATGGTGTGTGCATTAATATCAGTGGATATATATTATTATTATATACTCTAGTGCTATAGGGGGAGGTTCCGCGTAGTGGATGAATCCCCCAGCTTGAGGAGTAGGGCGAGTATAATCCCAGGTCATAGCGTCCGTTATATGGGTGAGGGGCATCTCACTTTCGGGGATAGGAATATGACCGCCTCCAACATTTACGTATTAACCAAGTTAGTGAGCGATTCTGACTTGGGGGTAACTAGGTTATGTGAACATACCTAGTGGGATAGCACTTTAGAGGATTTATACCCGATGAGACTTTATCGGGGGAAATACTATTATTAAATGTTATTTCAGTATGTTTGTGAATACTATAATATGATTGAGTATATAATTAAGTAAATAATTATATACGGGCTAATTAATACAAAGCATGAGTTGTATTATATGTGTTGATACCAAATTTAGTCTGCTGACATGGATCAATAAAGTGAAGACACGTGGCAGTCTACGTGGCTACAACAAACACTTCCGAGGAACTCACACGCTCTGAGGAACCATACTACAACGAGGAACACTGTTTCCCCGAGGAACTCATACGCTCCGAAGAACGAGAACTCCCCGAGGAACTCTTGAGCACCGAGAAGCTTAGGCGGTCCGAGCAACTCATGCGGTCCGAGCTACACCTCGAACAAAGCATTATTAGCTGGATAACCAATAATTTGACTGTTCATTAAATGCTTATCATTCAGACGCATACGCTTAAGAAGCATTGAATGTATCACCCTTTCATATGTACATCATTTAATGTATTACCCTTTCACATTACAGCCCCAGGGCTATAAATACATTGTACAATCCTCATTGTAAAAGGACCGGAATTTCTTGAGATAACTTGTAATCGAGAATTCCCATACAATCAAAAATAACATAACAGTGGACGTAGGCCATTCTTATAAGGCTGAACCACTTTAAAATTCTTCGTCTCATTTATTTATCTGTGATTGAATAATTAGATATGATCTAATTTTTTACATCAATAGATTGGCACCGTCTGTGGGAACGACTGGTAATATCATTTTCCATAAAAAACAATCCATCAAAAATGGCTGATATTCCAGAATCAAGCAATCGAAACGCTGGAAACCCTCCAAATCCATCTGCTCTGCCAAATATTCCAGATCTGGTTGGAATAATGACAAATCTGGCTCAGGGCCAGACCGGCATGCAAGAAACTATGCGTCAACTCATATAAACCCTCCATGGCGGTGCACCAACCCATTCAAGACCACGAAGTATTCAAAGAAATACCCGTGCATCTTCTTCGCGTACTAGGCGTACTAATTCATATCGCAATGAGGAGTCTGAAGATTTTTCTTATCAACCTGGATGAACTTCGTCAGTGCGAGCCACAGATACTGTACAACGTATCACTCTCTCCCCAGAAAGGACCAGTGCGCTAAAAAGATTAAGCAGAGTATCACCTTTCGATCGATTAGGTCCTAGGAGGAGCAAAAGTCCTCCTAGTTCCCCATCGAGGAGTTTTAGATGACCATCATATTTAAGGGAAGGATCTGCCCAGTCGCGACCAGATGCTCGTTAAGGGAGATCCCAGGAAGCCACTTCAACGCGATCAGCTGCTCGAACCAACTGGCCCGAGGAAGGAAATGATGCATGGAAAGGCTCTATTCAGAGGCTGGAGGATAGATTAGGGGAAATGGTTAAAACCAAGAATCCTCTACAACGAACCTTTGTTCGAGGAACACCTTTTGTCCAGGCTATTGTAGATTTTCCAACACCATCAAAATTCAAAGCACCTGTTGTGACCCCCAAATATGATGGAAAGACTGACCCTGTCCTTCATATAGAACAATATCAGGCTGCGACCGACATCTATGCTGTTCCAGATGAGATGAGATGCATGGCATTCTCGGGAACTCATACCGGATCTGCTCAAATATGGTATAATAATCTTCCTCGGGGTAAGATTTCAACTTTTCTTCAACTGGCTGAGTTATTTATTGGGAATTTCTGTTTTGGGGCAAAGCCAGTTAAACAAGTAGCACATTTGTTAAGTGTTAGACAAAAAGCTGGTGAGAGTACCAGAGATTATATAACTCATTTTAATAACGAGAAACTCGAAGTCATCGATTATGAGGAGAAGACAGCGATTACTGCTCTGATGAGTGGACTACTGCCCAACAAGTTGTACTACACTTCGGCCAAAGATCCACCTAGAACCATGTCAGACCTGATGGGAAAAGCGTCCAAGATTATGAATGCCGAGGAGGCTATGGCTGCGAACAAGAACATGGATGCCAAAGAAACCAAGGTGGAAGGTGATAAAGCTAAGAAGAAAGAGCATAAGGACAATGGTAATGACAAACATTCAAAAAACAGGTCGGTGTGGGACGTGATGAAAAAATATGATAATTATACTCCTTTGAAGAAGGATATCAACCATGTTCTGGAGGAAATCAAGAACAACGAGGAACTAAACTGGCCAGAGAAAATGAAGGCAAACCCTGACAAGAGGAATAAGGCGAAGTATTGCGAGTTTCATAAAGATCATGGCCATATGACCAAAAATTGCATAGCTCTTCAGAATTAGATTGAAACACTCATCAGACGAGGAAATCTATCAAAGTATGTTGATCGTGGAAGCGAAAGAAGGAACAATGACCGAGCAAGAGATAGGTCTAGATCTCCTTGTCGAGCAGAGGAGAACAAGAAAAGAAACCATGAAGTTGATCCCGAGGGTGACCCCGATCTTCCCAAGAGACCAAGGCAGCCAGAACATGAGGTATTTTCAATACGCTTTGGGTCATTTGACTGTAATGTTATAACAGGTGGAGATGCAGGAGGAGGAAACCTTACTGCCGAGAGAAAAGCTTACCTCTGTGAGGCTCAAGCTTGCTCGTACATTCAACGAATAAATCTAGCTGAGGAGGATCAACCGAGAAAGGTGAATAAAGAGAAATTGGTCATTGGTTTCTCAAAGAATGACCTTGCAGGTGTTCTATATCCTCATGATGACCCATTGGTGATCAAGATGAGAATGAAGGAGGTAATGATTTCAAGAGTACTGGTAGATAATGGTAGTTCGGCAGACATCATGTTCTACTCGTGCTTCGATAGTTTAAATCTAAAGCTATCTCAACTGGAGCCTTATCATAGACCCCTCCTCGGCTTTGCTGGCGAGAAAGTATTTCCACTTGGGACAATCAAGTTGGATATATTCATTGGTACGTGGCCTGCTTGTCGAACAGAAAGAATACGCTTCTTCGTGATGGATAAGAATGTTCAGTCATCATACAATATCATCATGGGAAGAGTAGGATTGAAGAAGTTCGAGGCTGTACCATCTACGATGCATCAATGCCTAAAATTTCCAATAAATTTTGGAGTAGGAGTTGTTAAAGGTGATCAGAAAGTAGCTCGGGAATGCTATTATTCATCCGCCGAGCAAGAAGAAATGGAGGAATCAAGGAAAAAGACTACTACCTATCAAGTGGGTGAAGGTACCGAAATTGAAACATTGGATCTTAGAGATGAGTCGCAACTCGTGAAGGGTCAAGTGGTGGAAGCTACTGAAAACATCATTCTAGACGACGAGCACCCTGAACGAACTACTCAAATAGGTTCGTCATTGGAAACCTCACTAAAACAGGAATTGATAACTTTCCTTAGAAGCAGAAAGAAAACTTTTGCGTGGAGTCATGAGGATATGCCAGGAATAGATCCAAATTTCTTATGTCACGAACTCAATGTGAATAAGGAGATCAAGCCTGTGAAGCAGAGAAGAAGAGTATTCAGTCCCGAGAAGAATCAAGCTATACAGGAGGAAGTCGAGAAGCTCCAGAAGGCTTGTTTTATTGAAGATGTTAAATATCCAGACTGGTTAGCCAATGTGGTGATGGTAAAGAAGAAGAACAACAAATGGAGGATGTGTGTAGACTTCACCGACCTCAACAAAGCATGCCCAAAGGATCACTTTCCACTGCCCCGAATTGATTAACTAGTCGATGCTACCTCGGGACATGAGTTGCCGAGTTTCATGGATGCTTATTCTGGCTACAATCAGATTAAAATGAAACCTGAAGACATGGAGAGTACTTCTTTCATTACCTCTAGGGGAACTTATTGTTATAATGTTATGCCTTTTGGTTTGAAAAATGCAGGTGCGACATATCAGAGGCTGATGAATAAAGTCTTTGCTGAATAAATCAGTTGCAATATGGAAGTCTATGTTGACGATATGCTGACGAAGAGCAAAAAAGCTGCTGATCATCTAGTTGACTTAAGTCAGACTTTTGATCAACTAGATAAATACCAAATGAAGCTGAACCCGACGAAGTGCATATTTGGAGTACGAGAAGGCATGTTTCTCAGATACATTGTCAACCAACGAGGCATTGAGGCGAATCCTGAAAAGATCAAAGCTCTATTAGGGCTGCGATCTCCAACGACGAAGAAAGAGGTGTAAAGTCTTACAGGACGAGTAGCACCACTCAACAGATTTGTATCACGAGCAACTGATCGATGTCTCCCATTCTTCAAGACACTCCGAAATACTTTTGAGTGGAATGATGAATGTGAGAATGCTTTTCAAGGCTTGAAGAAATACTTGGGAGCACCTCCACTGTTGTCCAGGCCGGTGATGGGAGAAAAATTGTACTTGTACCTAGCAGTATCAGAGAATGTAGTTAGCTTGGCGTTGATAAGAGTGGATAATGGAGTACAAAAACCAATCTATTACACAAGTAAAGCCTTTCGAGGAGCAGAGATCAGATATCCAAGGCTGGAAAATTTAGCACTGGCGCTGATTGAGGCGAGTAGAAGAATGAGACCATATTTCCAGGCTCATACTATAGTCGTATATACTGATATGTCGTTGAGGCAAACCCTTCATAAACCAGAAAAATCAGGGAGATTGATGTACTGGGCAATAGAGCTCGGTGAATATGATATAGTCTATGAACCCAGATCATCGCTAAAAGGGCAAGCTGTAGCAGATTTTATAGCAGAGTTCACTTATCCTAATACCCCCGAGGAGCAAAAGTTGCTCGCTGATCAACCTGTGGATGTTACAGGATCAACAAACACAAGCTCAGACCAACTCCGGTTGGTAAAAGAGCAAGTGGATGTTACGGGATCATCAAATTCGAGCTCAGACCAACTCCGATTGGTAAAAGGGCAAGAAAAGATGATCAACGAAGAGCGAGAAATATCAGGGGAAGATGAAAGGAAGCAACAAATATTTCACCGAGGAACTCTGATAGATCAGAAATTTGAAGACGAGTTACCTTTATGGAGGCTATATGTAGATGGCTCATCTTGCACTACAGGATGTGGCGCGGGGATAGTTTTGAGCACTCCGGACGAGGTCGACATGGAATACGCCCTACGTTTCCAATTCAAAGCTTCCAATAATGAGGCTGAGTATGAGGCCATGATTGTAGGTCTTAATTTGGTGAAAATTATGGAGGCGCAGCAAATTATTGTCTTAAGTGATTCTCAATTAATTGTAAATCAAATGTTGGGAATATATGCAGCCAAAGGAGAATTAATGATCAAATAACATGAAAAGGTGATGGAGTTGGTATCAGAATTTGCTGTTATTCAGCTGGTCAGAATACCGAGAATGGAGAATGCAAGAGCAGATGCCTTAGCTCGATTAGCATCAGCTACTCATACCGAGCTTCGAAGAACAATCCCAATTGAAGTTTTGGATGGTCGGAGTATAAATGAAGATTTGGGGATAAACTTTATCACCCTTGATTTAGGACCATCTTGGATGGATCCTATCAGGGCATATATTGAGGAGGGAGAATTACCAATTGATAAGCTCGCAGCCAAGAAATTGAAGTTTAAAGCTGCTCGGTATGTATTAACTAATGGTATTTTATATAGACGAGGAATTATGGCAGGTTTACAAAGATGTGTACATCCCTCCGAGGTGAAAGAATTGATTAAAGAGATCCATGAAGGGTCCTGTGGAGCCCATGTAGCAGGTCGGACGCTTTTGAAAAGGATGATGACGCAGGGATATTACTGGCCGACGATGAGGGCTGATTGTGTAGCCTATGACAAGAAATATGATAAGTGCCAGTGCTTTTCCTCCATCCGAAGAACTCCACAAGCATTATTGACACCCATCACTTCCCCTTGGCCATTTGCCATGTGGGGAATAGATTTGGTTGGACCACTGCCAACGACTAGAGGAAGGTTCAAATACCTCGTCGTCGTAGTGGATTATTTTACTAAATGGGTGGAAGCTGAGCCTCTCATTGATATGACGTACGAGAAAGTGTACCAATTTATTTGGAAGAACATCATTTGTCGATATAGTCTTCCTCATGCTTTCATCACAGACCATGGAACACAATTTGATAACGAGGAGTTCGCTGCCTATTGTCATCAATCAAATGTGTTGAAGATCCACTCAGCACCAGGCCATCCTCAAAGAAATGGACAAACTGAAGTGACAAACAGAACACTGCTGAATGGTTTGAAAAAAATACTGGACGATGCGAAAGCAAATTGGATCCATGAGTTATAGTCAGTACTGTGGGCTTACCGAATAACTCCCTGAGTAGCAACTGGAGAATCTCCATATATGCTAGCGTTTGGAAGTGAAGCTGTTATACCTGCCGAGTTAGGCCTCCCAACACACAGGGTACTGAATTTCAATTTCCCTGTCAGCGACTTAATGAGAAGATTGGATTTAGACATGCTCGAGGAAGTTAGAGAAGAAGCAGCCATCAGAAATGCTGCTTACCAGCAGCGAACAACTTTGTTCTACAACAAGAGGGTGAAGAAGTGCGATCTGAAAGAAGGAGACTATGTGCTGAAGAAAGTAATTCAAAAGCACAATAAACTGGAGGCAAACTAGCATGGACCATACCGAGTTACAGAAGTTGTTCGACCAGGAACTTATCGAATAGCAACTTTAGAAGGGGACGAGTTTAAGAATGCATGGAACGCGGAGCACCTGCGCAAGTATTATCAGTGATGTGAATCTTCTCCTTTTTTTGAAATTTTTTTGGGGAATACTAGTGCTACACACTACTCGGCGAAACTCGGGCTACTCAAATTTTTTCTCGAAAACACCAGCTAAGGTTGGTCGAGAAACAAATATATTCCTCCGGGAAGTAAAACTTATATTCCTCCGGGAAGTAAAGCTACCTATATTCCTCCGGGCTACCTATATTCCTCCGGGAAGTAAAGCTACCAATATTCCTCCGGGAAGTAAAGCTACCAATATTCCTCCGGGAAGTAAAGCTACCAATATTCCTCCGGGAAGTAAAATTTGTATTCCTAAGGGAAATAAAACTATATGTTTCTCGGGAAATAAAAGTATTCCTAAAAATGCCAACTTATGTCGGTTAGGAAGTAAATATATTCTCGAAAATGCCAACTTGAGTTGGTCGGGAGGTAAAATTATTTCAAAGAGACTAACTATGGCTGGTCGGGGATAGAAACCCACCAATCGTAGTTGGTCAACAAGGAAAATTTACCGACATTGGTTGGTCGGAAACATTTAAGAGAAAAATCTACCAACTATGGCTGGTCGGGGATAAAAACCCACTAACTGTCGTTGGTCGACGAGTAAAATTTAAAGTGATCGAGCAACATTTTTGATACTCGTAACTTTTTAATTATTACTAAGTTGGTCGAGAAACAAAATATTATTTTTGCCAAATGACTACCACAAGTCCAAACTACTCGACAATAAGTTGATCGACAAACTACACAATATTGTTATCTTTTTATCAGATACACATGCACAAATATAAAGTGTTTTACAAGACAATAGCGATTAAGATTGCGAACAGAAATGAAAGTCTTTCATTAAATCCGAAAACAAATTACATTGATAATGAAATGAAAGTTACATTGATATTGAAATGTATACTAACTATTACATCAAAAATTCTACTCTACTGGTCTTTTTCCCTCTGCTTTTGACACAGGTTCCTCGCCATCAGGCAGATCATTTAAATCCAGGGGAGAATTTATGAAGTTGAGATCCTTTAACATCCTGATATTCATCACGGATGGTCGATCTAAGAGGTGCTCGGGAAGAGATACCTCGGCATTTGAATGGAGATTGTAGTCACCGAGATATTTGGAAATCAAGCATCGAGGAATGGCCCGAGCAGGGATCCAACTCATATCCAGTTTGAATGGTGGCACGGGTAAGTCGAGCAGCCCGGGATCATGATAGTCCCACAGGTAATGACCTTGTTCGAGTTGCAGCACACCTAAGGCATTCAACCAGCCTTGCTTGTAGCCCTCATTATTGGCATTCTGGATACGATCGTCCAAGTGATAGAGAGCTTCGTTGTATCCATCCATCCAGAATTCCCTGGGCTATTTTTGGAATTGATATGTTAGTCTTTCTAGCTGCTCGTGGAGATTTTTGATGAAGATCTCTTTATTCTCCAAGGTAGACTTCTGCATGGAGATATTCTCTTCCAGGTCTCTGATCTTCTTTGAAATTTCATCCAACGCCTGGTTCTTCGCCATTAATTGGAAGGCCTGGTTCTCTAAGGCAGACTGAGTCCTCTGTTCCTCAACAGGAATTCGAGTTGCTCTTGCTCGTCCCCGAGGAGCTCTTGCTCGTCCCCGAGAAGAAGAAGAAGAGCCAGACCTTTTCAAGGTTTCCAACTCGTCCCTCAAGTTGGCGTTCTCGACCTCCAAGAACGAAAATCCCTCATCAGTCACTAGGATCAAGGCTTTTGAAGTGGAAGCCGCAGACTTCAACTGTGACAGCTCCCTTTGCAGGTTGTTATTTTCTAGCTCCAGCAACTCGGCTATTTGTCTGCATTCCTCGACCTCACCCCTCAAGGTTCTCTCCCTTACATCGTACCCAGCAAAAAGCTTCTCGTAGCCCTTGTCGACAATGATCTGCTGGTACTTCTTCTCGTACCCCTCATGAAACAGGGCAGTGGATTCTTTGTATTGTAGCTGAAGGTCTTCGAGGGTGCCTTGGAGATCCTCAATCATATCATAATAGGCCACATTATTGGCCACTACTCGATCAAGTAGACACTTCAGATATTGATATGCTTCAACTGCCTATTCTGAAGCATCTTAGCAGAGGATGTCGACGACCTGTGCTGCACTCAGGTCTGTGTGACCAGCCTTAAAGTATTCATTACATTATCGCAGCAACTTTGTATCATGGGCAGATAGTAATTCCATCCTGGCCAGAAACTAGCAGAGAAAGAAAAAGCAACAATCAATAAGAATCAAGACAGAGTATGAAGAAGAGACAACAGTATGCAAGAACAAAAATTCAAGTTTTATTATATCAAGGATCAGGGTTACATATTCATGGTTACAATTGACAAAAGAAAAATTTAAAGAGAAACCCGAACAACTCTACACCTTTTCCTTGTCTCCCAAAACCTTCTTGGGAGGCTGGGACGAGGAAGTAGGTTGCTCGGAGGGAATAGAAAGCCGCTCGGGGAGTGCCAGCAGTTGCTCGGAAGAAGTAATGATTTGCTGAGGTTCCTCAGGAGCAGGCTAGATGGATGGGGGATGATCTCCCATCACCATAGAAGACTCTTCGGAGGCAGCTTCATCCTCTTCTTCTTCTTCAGGAGTTGGAGGGGGACCAGGGATGTGTTGCTGAAAGAGTTCAGAATTTTCATCCACTTTCATCTCCTGTAGAGCAGCAACCCATCCATCCCTGAAGTACTTGAGACTGCCATATTCTACTTGTGACATCATGGCAGCCAACCCCTTGTTCCACCCCTTGTCCCAGCCAGCACTGAAGGACTTCTTCACAGCCATCTTCCTCTTCAACTTCTCTGAGGAAAGCTTCTCGGACCGCAGGTTATCAGCAGCTTTCAATTTATTCTCAACCTCTTCCTTCTGCCGACTTACTTCCTGAAGCTGGCCCAATTTTTCCTCAGCAACCTTAAGCTTATCTTCAAGCTCCCCAACAGTTTTGAGCTTCTCTTCAAGCTCTTTATTTTTCTTCTCCAAAGCATTCACTTTTTTCTCCAACCCTTGGGAGACTTCAGCAACTTGAGCTTTCTCCTGCTCGGTGGAGGCAAGATTGTTCTCCCAGATTTCCTTGTCAGTAGCATATTTCTGGCGAGAATCTTCCAAAGACTTAATAGCTTCCTTCAGAGCTTCCTCCACACTAGATGAGGAGCATGAAGCTTTAACCGCCTCATCTTTTTTTAAAATTATATTGAAGCAGCTCGTTAACTGTGAAAAGAAAATGAAAGCAAGTCAGAAACATAAATGACAAGGGAAATATGAAAAGTTCAAAGTAAGAGGACTTACAGAAGCAAGGTGGCGAGCAGCCAATGAAGTGACCATGTCCCGAGTAAGGTTTTCTTCAGTACCTTGGACCTCGGGAATGATCCAAGATTTTACCGAGCTCATGGCAGAGCTCGAAGGAACAAAAGTTGGAACACCGGTTCCAGTAACTGGGGGCTGATTGATGGTGTCAACCAAATTGACCGAGGAGATCTTCTTCAGCTTCCTCGGGGGAACAGGGATTGATTCAACCAAGGAGGAGCCCTTGGTCGGTGATATGACAATCACCTCGCCTGGAGCAGCAGACTTGCTCGGAGCCACTGGGGGCTTCTCGACAACCTTCACAACAGGGGCAGCCGAGGAAGGTCCATCATTTTTCTTTGTCCCCCCTCCCCTGGGACATCAATCTTGCTTCTTTTTGCCTCTCCAGCACCAGAGGCAGTTTTCTCAAAAAGGGTGGGAGGTCTTCTCTTCTTCATCCTTTCACTTAAAGGAATGTGTGATTCAGGCGAGGAGCTGGTGGAAGCTGGTACTGGCTCTGCGTCACTTATCACCAGACGAGCAGTGAAAGAAGTGGTATAGCTCTTGTACTGCAACAGATACGAAGCTGACCTAATGTGCTCGTCGGCAAAAGATTGATGCAGACTCCAGATAAGTTTCAAATGTCTTATATTAACATCTGCTTCCTTTGGACACTTTCTTTTGCTATCAACTGCAAACAAATCAAAATTAAAATATCAGTGGTATATTTTGTCAAACACAGAAGAAGCATAATTTCAAAATAAATAAAATGAAATAAAAATAACCTATCCCATTGCCATAGGGAGGGCATCTGGGACCCTGATAAACTTCATCTCCGGATAAAGGAACATGTTGCTAATTTTTTATGACAACCCCGTGCTCAAAATAATCCCTATTGGCATCCGGGAGATTGACTACTAAGGCCCTATTCAAAAATCTAGTTTTTAAATAATGGTGTTATCACCAACTGCCCATCTATAGCAAAACATGATTTCTGGAATCCCTATGCGAGTTCCATGGATTTGATTTAACCTATGCACCCCATTAACTATTCTCCATGTATTGGGGGCTATTCTTGCAGGAACAACGTCAAAGTATTGACAAAATTCCAGACATAAGGGATTGGGTGGAAAAGAAAATCCACACTCAGCAATAAATAGACTGGGGAACCAATGTCCCTCAACCAAACGGAAATAATCAGAAGGCTCAGAAAGCTCTTCCAGAACAACCCAGGAGGGAATAGAAAAATCAGAACGAAACTTATCAAGAGATTCAACAGGGTAAACCATGATGAATAAAAGAAATGAAGAAGAAGGAAGAAAATCTTACAAAAAAAGAGTGGATCTGATGACAACGGACGATGGAAGAGATGAATACACAGGAGAAAAAGAGACGATGGAAAACTCGAAAATACAAATTTGAAAAGGTAGAAGACGATGGGAGTGTTTGTGAAGTTTAAATACCTTGCCTTGGGAAATGGTAAAGTAATGATTACAAAAAGAAACAATTACGCTACCGACGGCTAGAGGAACAAAAAGGGCGCGGAAATCGAAGCGAGAAGAAACGATTACGCTACCGACCGCTAAAAGGACAAAAAGTACGCAGAGATCGAGGCGGTTGTGAAAATTCAAAAAAGCCTGATTCTACGAATTTGGAAAGAGAAATAAATACAAGGGAAACACTCCAAAAACTCAGGAGGACTATATAAAGCTATCATATTCCGAGAAAGAATGTTCCACACTCCTCAAATTTTGAACTATGAAACATTGGGGGCTTCTGTTGATACCAAATTTAATCTGTTGACATGGATCAATAAAGTGAAGACACATGGCAGTCTACGTGGCTACAACAAACACTTACGAGGAACTCACACACTCCGAGGAACCATACTACAATGAGGAACACTGTTTTCCCGAGGAACTCATACGCTCCGAGGAACGAGAACTCCCCGAGGAACTCTTGAGCACCGAGAAGCTTAGGCGGTCCGAGCTGCACCTCGAACAAAGCATTAATAGCTGGATAACCAACAGTTTGACTGTTCATTAAATGCTTATCATTCAGATGCATACGCTTAAGAAGCATTGAATATATCACCCTTTCATATGTACATCATTTAATGTATTACCCTTTCACATTACAGCCCCAGGGCTATAAATACATTGTACAATCCTCATTATAAAAGGACCGGAATTTCTTGAGATAACTTGTAATCGAGAATTCCCATACAATCAACAATAACATAACAGTGGACGTAGGCCATTCTTATAAGGCTGAACCACTTTAAAATTCTTTGTCTCATTTATTTATCTGTGATTGAATAATTAGATATGATCTAATTTTTTACATCAACAATATGTATAACAGATGTGGAAGTTATATGAAATTAAAAAGGGAAATGGTTTAATTAAGTTGATGATGATAATAACTTTAAAATCATAATTAAGACATACTCGGTTAGAGTAGGGTGTTTGCAAGGGGTGATATAATTTATCTAGTCATAAGATGAATAACTAGGTGAATTTATTTAAGGCGTTAGTAGTGCATATTAGAGGAGGGGTGAGAATGTCCTCAAGGGAGTGCGACACTAACTAAAATACGGAGAGCATGCATATTTACTTATTACTGCAAGTTAATCATTTGCTAAATATTTTTCAAATGTTTTTGGGTACTAACCCTTGCTATAAAAATTAAAAAAAAAACTTTTAGGTGTCCAGCCACAGGGACGCCCGGCTTGACTCCATTTCAGGGATCCGTTGCTACAGCATATGTGGATGTTGCGGGAGTTTGATAGGCGCCTCACTCTTTCATTCTAGTATATAGAATTCTATCTGTTATTTCGAGCATGTCGCTCACAGTCCATTTATTTTTTGTCAGACTTGTTGAGATTGATTACTTGTCTTTATTTTATATTTGTTGGAGTTTGGGCCGATGGTTTATTCGGTCAGTCATTTAATTGTGGATGGTTATTTCAGTTAATTAAGATTATTATGTTGTTTTATTTCCGCATGAGTTTCATTTAAGTTAATGAAAGATAAAACTTGGCACCAGTCTAATTTTCTCACATAGGTGGTTAGTAATTAAAAAGGCGACAGTGATGCTAAGAATGAACCAACTGAGAAACCTGTTCTAACTTAATTTAGGACTGATCATCTGGGGTTAATTAGGCGGGGTGTCACACATTCATTATTCGATATATTGAACCAATGACAGGTGATGTGTTTACCGCTAGATATGCGGATTATGATTTTGATGAGACCATCTTCCCACCGTTAGGGGGAGGGAAGAACGTACCTGAAGTACAGTCCATTTCAGAAGAACGGCGATAATTAATGTGGAATACTTCCACCTTGTCTCATCTAGACTCCCGTACCTCATAATGTGAGCATGAAGTAGAAAGGATAATACATCTTCAGGGAATTGCAAATCAATTACCCGATGCATTCAATGATGCTGCGAAAGTAACCAAATCTTATGTACCCGCAGCTAATGCACCAACCAAAATTAATGTTCTAGTGGGACGAAATTTGATTTCAGCAACAAACGATTCTGTTGCACGCCAGAAGCGTGGCAGACCTATGGGTTCCAAAGATTTGACTCCCCGAAAGCGGGAGATCACATGAAAAATCATGCCTTAATAACCCTCCCGAAGAGGTTATGACTAAAAGATCCACTTTCTCTAAAACCCCTGAAGAGGTTATTGTCTTTGAAAAGACATAAGTCCCTGAAGTGACTATAAAAGCCCCTGAAGAGGCAAAGGTACCTAAGAATAATAATGAGATCTCTATATTTTATACATGTTCAAGAGAAATGTGGGATCGTAATGAAACAATCATCGATGAGATATTTTCATATGCAGTAGCTACACAAACTTGAAAGGCCATTGATGATGATAATGAACCACGTACTATAAATGAATGTAAACAAAGTGAAGATTGGCCAAAATAGGAAATTGCCATCAAGGCAGAACTTGAGTCTCTAAATAAGCGTGGTGTATTTGGACCTATAGTGAAAACCCCAAAAGACGTTAGCCCAGTAGGCTACAAATGGGTGTTTGTAAGAAAGCGAAATGAGAAAAATAAAATCACTCGATATAAGGCACGACTTGTGGCGCAAGGTTTCCTGCAGAAACCCAGGATTGATTATGATGAAACATACTCCCTCGTTATGGATGGTATAACTTTCAGATATCTGATTAGTTTAGCGGTCTCTGAAAATCTTGATATGAGACTCATGGATGTTGTGACTGCTTATTTATACGGGGACTTAGACACGAAAATTTATATGAAAATCCCTGAAGGATTTACTTTGCCAGAAGAAAAGTCAAGAAGTACGTACTCAATTCGACTAAGACGATCATTATATGGCTTAAAGCAATCCGAAAGGATGTGGTGCAACCGTCTTAGTGAATACTTATCTAAGGAAGGGTATGAAAACAATCTAATTTGCCCATGCATCTTTATAAAGAAATCCTCAAAGGGATTTGCGATAGTAGCAGTTTATTTGGATGATCTTAATTTAATCGGGACTCTAGAAGAACTCGACAAAATTGCTAACTATTTGAAGAAGGAATTTAAGATGAAAGACCTCGGGAAAACTAAATTTTGTCTCAGCCTGCAGATCGAGAGAAATTTCAGTGGAATTCTTGTCCATCAATCTAATTATATTGAAAAAGTCTTGTAAATATTTGGTATGGATACATCACATCCACTAAGTATACCCATGGTCGTCCGGTCTTTAAATATAAAGAAAGATCCATATCATCCTAAAGATGATGATGAGGAAATATTGGGTCCAGAAGTACCTTATTTAAGTGCAATTGGTGTATTATTATATTTGGCACAATGCACTAGACCAGATATTTCATTTTCAGTTAACTTGCTTGCCAGATATAGTTCTGAACCAACAAAAAGGCATTGGATTGGGATCAAGCATATCCTAAGATACCTACGAGGAACAACTGACATGGGATTATATTATTCTATTAATTATAATGGTTATGAGTTAGTAGGTTATGCAGATTCTAGATACCTCTCTGATCCTCATAAGGGTCGATCACAGACAGGTTATGTGACAACCCGAATATAATTATGATAAATTATATTTAAATCATGCTTATCTTATGTGACATGAATAATGTGTTATTAGTATATCTAATGTTAAGTAATTATGTTTATTATAATCCTACTTTCATATATCATGAAAGGTCGAATTATTTGCAAACACAAAATTTTTATATTTTCGGTAGAAATGTTCCTGTGAGAGACTAGTTTTGACCCTTATAACATTACAATTGACTTGAGGTAAAAACTAGATAGTTGTATAAAGGCGAGTTAGGGTTGTAACAAAACAAATGGTGCATCAAACGAATGCCCGAGTAAAGAGTTATACCGAATTTACGAACAATGGGCAAATCTGTCCATTCCCTTTAAGTGGTAAATTGTCTTTTAGTAAACCAAATGGCTTAATTTGATTGGATGGAAAGGAGGCATGCCTTTGCGGACTTAAACTTCTCCCTTTAACTTATTTCTTCAGCAAATATAACCCTAGGTTCAGTTTTGAGAGATTTAATCTTAAGGAAAGAGAAAGTAGAAGTTAAGGAAGAAAGATTACAAGAAAAGCTAGGAAAAGAATTCCAAGAAAATTCTTAAGGTGTTTTCAAGGTAAAATTATGTGTTAATATTGTTTCAATCTTGTATTATACTTATTTCAAAGTATATAAATCGTGAATTATTGACTGAAATTCCATCATCCTTTGTGATAATATGTATTGGTTCATATGTGAGATAAGTGGTGTTTATAGGTCAAATTGCTTTGTATTGAAACCCCTTGTATTCAAACTTTCATATCTCTTTGTGTGCTTACTGGAATTGAGAAATTCCAATTGGATATTAAATTAGACTCATATATTCATATCATATCTGAAAATTAGAATTTATCTCCTTGTGGTTACGACGTAATGATGATTTCAAGTTGGTATATAGTTTTTGTTTATATACATCATTTCGGTATGCCCTAAGTTTAGTCAAGATTTTGAGATAGCCAATGAAGTCAAACAATTATGAAACTTTAATTCTGTACTATTAAGTATGTGTACTAAAATTGGGTTGAAAATCATGGAAAGTTATGTTGTAGAAAAATTATGAAAATTATTGGAAGTTGAAGGAACAATAGAGGAGCTTGTAGGGAAGATTTTTTGTGTTGTAAAGAAATGGTCATAACTTGCTCTAGGAACTTGAAAAATTACACCGTCACTTGTATTGGAAAGTATATTCATATATGTTTTCATATTAATAAGATTGGACCCCTGTACTTATAGAATTTAGGAATATAGGATGATTGAGTATAGAGGGCAATAATCTGAGGCCATACTGGATACCCCATGAAAGAATATTGTTATCTCCTCTTTCCAAAGAGTATTTTGAGTACATGTTTCATGTATATATACATTGATAAGTATACTTTCATGTTACTTGGTTTTGTTAATAAATTCCTGATGAGGTATTTCTTAAGGTTGAATGTTCATAACTTTATTAACATGTATAGCATTATTTTGTCTTTACTCATGGTTTATGAAATGTGACTTAAGTGGAATTATATTGTTGGTGTATAGTCATGAAAAATTACATAATTATGTTAGGATAATACTTATAATTGAGATTCAGTACTAATTTAGTTGGATTGACGGGTGTAAGGTCTAATCAACCCAGTTCAGCTCCTCCCGAAGGAAACGTGAATACATAGTTGACAACCCAAGGTGAGTGTACTCACTGGAATGATGTATTTGTATACTATTACGAATATGATCATAATGTTATGAATGTGAAATTGTTCATTTTGATTTACCGAAATGGGAGGTTACTCCCCGACCCGGAATGTAGGAGATTTGTCTATTAATGACAAGGGGTTACTCCTCGACCAGGAATGGGGGAGAATTGTCTATTTAGACATGATATGTGAATCATGATTCAAAAAAGTTGGTCATTCATTATGAATGAGCCGGATAAGTTAATACATAATTATATGGATATGATTTATTGCATTTAAATTCATGTAGTAGTATAATAGTGATGCATTCACTGGGCTATTTTGCTCACGGTTCCTATGTTCACATTTTTCAGGTAACGCGAGGTCACTGCCAGATCTAGGAAGTCGGGTTGGGTTAGCTAGGAATGGGAGGAACAAAGATTTTGTTTAAATGTAAATGATGTAATTAAGTTAAATTATCCTTTAAGCAAGTTTGTATAAGTATGACCACTCTGATGTTGTAAAAAGGTTTTCAGTTATATGGATTTACAATGATGACTCTGAAATTAAAACTCTTGCTTATGGTTTGGTTTAATTAATCATGGTTTGAATCACTTTGACTTTCAAACTTAATTATAAGTAACTGGGTTGGGGTGTGCCAGCTTTTGGTATCAAAGCCTAGGTTTTAGAGGTTCTGGAGTTAGAAGAGTCTAGATTTGGCAGTGAGTGTTATAAATATATTTTGTCTGATACTAACCATTATGTTAGGAAAAATATGTATATATGTATGTTGTTATATCTTTGATCCATTTCAGATATTAAAGAATGGAAGGAGGGAATGTGAATGTGAGAATAGAAGATGAGGCTTCAAATATGACAGCAGAAGCGGAGGTTGAGCAACCTGTTTATGGAAATATAGAACCCGAGCCAGAACAATTGACAAACATGCAAAAAATGGCACGTGCTATGACTTTAATGGTAGAGTAGAATGCTAGATTTATGGCTCAGATGGAAGAACAACAGGCCAGACAACTGGAGGCACAAGCATTGGCCAGGGCTGAGGAGGTGATATACCGGGAAGAAAGGAGTACTTCACATGAGAAATTTATTAAAATGAATCCACCCTCATTTGAAGGAGTAGTTGATCCAGCAGAAGCAGAAGTATGGGTTAAAGAGATTGAACTTATTTTTGGGGTAATGAGGATGCCTAAAAATCAATGAGTGACCTTGGCGACGTATATGCTGAAAGGAGAAGCTAAGTACTGGTGGGATGCCACTAAACATTTGTTGATTACTCCAGGAGGTGGAAATGTGATCTCATGGGATGCTTTTGTTAAAGCATTGTATGATAAGTATTTTCCTCCGATGTATCGAAAACAAAAGGAGAAAGAATATTTCATGTTGAATCAGGGGAGTATGACAGTTAGAGAATACGAAGCTAAACCTATAGGTTTCTCTCGATTTGCTTCGAGGTTTATACAGAATGAGGAAGATATGTGCAATCGATTTCTCGATGGACTTGAGTTAGTCATTAAATCATGTTTGTCGGCTTTAGAGACTGTTAATTATTCATCCTTCGTGAACAAAGCCATGCTGGTAGAAAAGGACGTGAATGAAGCTAGAGGGAATCGAGAACGAGGTGTAAAGAGAAGCAGATTTGATCCGAATTATCAAAAAGGTAGTGGTACAGAATATTCGAGACTTGGAGGGCAGAAATTTGAGCATGGTAGAGGTATGGGAGGTAGTTCGCAAATGGGTGAAGCTAATGGTGGAAGAGGTTCAAGAGTTTCATCACAAGGAGATCCGAATGTTTGTTTCTTTTGTGGGACATTGGGTCATGTAAAGAGAAATTACCCAAAGCTACTGAATATAGAATGTTTCAACTGTCATCAGAAGGGACATCTGAGAAAGAATTATCCTATGTTATCAAGAGCGATTTCAGTCAGTAGTGTGGGGCCTTATAAAGGATCCTCTCCAGGCAGTGCCACCAGGGGAAGAGGTACATAAGAAGCAGCTGGATCGAGGGCAGGAGGAAAAGTGTTTGCAATGACACTGCAAGATGCCCATGCTACACCGGAAGCGGTTACAGGTAAACTTTATATTGCAAATAAAGATTTATATGCACTCATTGATCCTGGATCTACGCATTCATTTGTGGCATTACATATGGTTTCATATTTGGGTAGACCATGTTCATTTCTCAATTGTGCCTTATATATTTCTACCGCAATGGAAAATGTGATTCTGGTTGAGCATGCTTATAAAGATTGTATCTTACGAATGGGGGAACGAGATTTCTATGTTGATTTCATACCGTTGGCCATTAGAGATTTTGATATTATATTGGGGATGGATTGGTTATCATTATATCATAATTCCATTGATTATTTTCGAAAAAAAGTTACATTTCATCGGCATGGTGAACCCGAGTTCCAATTTACAGGGGAAAGGAATGTTGTCCCTAATTGTCTTATCTCAGCAATTAAGAGAAGAAAGTTATTGAGTAAAGGTTGTACAAGGTATTTAGCTTATGTTGTTGATTTTAGTAAGGAAGCACTTAAAGTTGAAGATATACCAGTAGTTAGAGAATTTTCTGATGTCTTCCCAGAGGAATTGCCAGGACTACCACCCGATAGGCAAGTAGAGTTTTCTATTGAATTAATTCCAGGTACTGGTCCAATTTCCCTTGATCCTTATATAATGTCACCAATAGAGTTAAAGGAATTAAAAGTGCAATTACAAGATCTGATAAGCAGAGGGTTCATTCGGCCTAGTGTTTCGTCATGCGGAGCCCAAGTGTTATTTGTGAAAAAGAAAGATGGGATAATGCGATTATGTATTGATTATCGGCAACTGAATAAGGTGACCATTAGAAACAAGTACCCTTTACCTCGTATCGATGATTTGTTTGACCAATTACAGGGGGCCACAGTATTTTTGAAGATTTATTTGAGATCGGGTTATCACCAATTGAAAGTAAAGGATAGTGATATTTCCAAAATAGCTTTTCGGACTCGATATGGGCACTATGAGTTTTTAGTGATGCCATTTGAATTAACTAATGCTCCAGCAGTTTTTATGGATTTGATGAACCGGGTATTCTACCATTTCATTGATTCATTTGTGATTGTATTCATAAATGATGTGTTGATTTACTCGCGTAGCATGGAGGAACATGAGAAACATTTGAGACTTGTATTGCAGATTTTGAAAGAGAATAAATTATTTGCTAAATTTAGCAAGTGTGAGTTTTGGTTGAATGAAATTGTGTGTTTTAGGGCATGTTATCTCGAGAAATAGGATATATGTTGATCCAAAGAAGGTGGAAGCAATCGTTGAATGGGAAAGTCTAAGAATGTGACAGAAATTAGGAGTTTCCTAGGATTGTTAGGTTACTATCGTAGATTCATTAAGGGATTTTCAGCAATAGCATTACCACTGACAAAATTGACTCGTAAAGAAGTGAAGTTTGTATGGGATGAAGAATGTGAGAGGAGTTTTAAAGAATTAAAGAATCGATTGGTTTCAGCCCCTATATTTACTATTCCATGTGGGAATGAGTCTTTTGTGATCTATACAGATGCTTCATTTCAGGGGTTAGGATGTGTTCTTATGCAGAGTGGGAAGGCAATAGCATATGCTTTCAGACAATTAAAGACGCATGAACGAAACTACACTAAGCATGATTTGGACTTAGCAACCATTATTTTTGCTTTAAAGCTGTGGTGACATTACTTGTATGGAGAAACTTGTGAGATATTTATGGATCATCAAAGTTTAAAATACTTGTTTACACAAAGAGAATTGAATTTGAGACAAAGGCGTTGTATAGAGTTGATTAAAGACTATGATTGTACCATCCATCATCATCCTGGGAAAGCCAATGTAGTAGGAGACGCTTTGAGTCAGAAATCATCAGGGATTCTTGGTTACATACAGTGTGCACATGTTGGAAATATTAGTGACTGGGCATCGATGGGGATTGAATTAAAGTTTTCAAAAGGGGAAGGATTATTAGCACATGTCACAGTAAGACCTTTATTGGCCGAACGCATACGAAAATTGCAGATTAATGATCCATTCCTTGAGAAGAAGAAATAAGAAGTTTAGGACAACAAAGAGAGTGAGTTTGAGATTAAGAATGATGAATCGCTGTCTTATAAAAATAGAATTTGTGTACCAAACGATCCATCCTTAAAGAAGGATGTATTAGAAGAGTCACATAGTTCTATTTATTCTATGCATCCGGGAGGTACCAAAATGTATAGAGATTTGAAAGAGTATTACTAGTGGAACAATATGAAACGTGAGATTGCAGAATTCGTAGCTAAATGTTTAGTATGCCAGCAAGTAAAAGCAGAGCATCAGAAGCCGACATGATTATTACAGTCATTGCCTATTCCGGAATGGAAGTGGGAGCATATAACGATGGATTTTGTTACAGGATTACCGAGGTCACCAAAGGGGCATGATTCCATTTGGGTGATAGTAGAACGATTGACAAAGTCAGCCCATTTTCTTCCAGTTAAGACCACCTACATTGTTGACAAGTATGCACGTATGTACGTTGATGAGATTATCCGTTTACATGGGGCACCAGTGTCAATTGTATCAGATAGAGATCTAACATTCACTTTTAAGTTTTGGCCTTGTTTACAAAATGCCATGGGCACAAGTTTAAAGTTCAGCACTGCATTTCATCCACAAATTGATGGGCAATCAGAAAGGACGATTCAAATATTAGAAGACGTGTTACGAGCTTGTATATTTGACTTCAAAAGTAGTTGGGATGATCATCTTCCCTTGATGGAATTCTCGTATAATAATAGTTATCAGTCCACCATTGGTATGGCTACTTATGAAGCTTTATATGGGAGGAGATGTAGAACGCCTTTGTGCTGGGATGAAGTAGGTGAAAGGAAAATTTTGGGTACGAAATTGATAGATATGACAAATTAAAAGGTCAAAATGATTCGGGAACGGATAAAGATAGTGCAAAGCAGGCAGAAAATTTATGCAGATAAGAGGAAGCATCCATTGGAATTTCAAAAGGGGGATTTTGTATTCCTACGTATTTCACCATGGAAAGGCGTTATGAGATTTCAAAAAAAGGGGAAACTAAGTCCAAGATACATTGGACCATATGAAGTGTTGGAAAGAATTAGGGCCCTGGCATATAGATCAGCATTGCCTTCAGAATTTTCTCATTTACATGATGTGTTTCACGTATCGATGCTTCGTAAGTAGTTGGCGGATCCATCTCATCAGTTGAAAACTCAACCAATTGAACTGAAGGAAGACTTGTCGTACATTGAGGAACCAATGGAAATTATTGATTGTAAGGAGAAAGTATAGAGAAATAAAGTTATTCCCTTAGTTAAAGTTATGTGGATGAGCCATGGAGTTAAAGAAGTAACTTGGGAAATGGAGGATAGCATGAGGAAACAGTATCCCCATTTGTTTGGTAAGTGACCTTTATATTAAATTTCGGGGACGAAATTTTCTAAGAGGGGAAGTTGTGACAACCCGAATATAATTATGATAAATTATATTTAAATCATGCTTATCTTATGTGATATGAATAATGTGTTATTAGTGTGGACATACCCGATCCTCGCCACGCTGGGGCGGGTGCGCGAGCGGAGAGGATCCTTCGGGTCCCGCGCATCCCTCTCAGGAGCACTTCGATCGGCGTCCTCTTGAGATGAGGCGTAAAAATGTAGAGAGATTTAGAGTCGCCAGTCAATTTTACTCAAAACAGACAAAAGAAAAAAGGGAATCCATCCCGAAGGATGGCATCCAAAGACATACTGGTGCATGCGAAACCAAAATGATTCGAGAAGGGTTCGGAGGCTTAGTTACGAAATGGGAAGGTGTTAGGCACCCATTCCGCCCTTTCGGTCTCTCATGGATATTTGCTATTTTCCTTTATATTCCCCCCCCCCCCCCGTGATATGTGTGCATGTGTATATATATAATGGAGGTAGGAATCCTCGACTTATATCATGGAAAAGATAAAGCGAGTCATCCGTAGGAAGATATAAGAATAATATTAAAAAAAATAAGATTTACGCGATTACCCCTACGTTGATCGTTATAATGGAACGATAATGCATATGGAGCAATATGTCACTAAGGGCAAGTGTATATAATATAGGAAGATTAGATTTAGATAAAATAGGAAGTAAAAGAAAAGGTGAGAGAGAGGACTCGAGTCTCGAGTTTTACCCCGAGACGCCTACGTAGCCTATAAAGGCATCAAAGTCCACGTAGTTCACATACAAAACGAGGGGTGGGGTTTATCCCATAAATCGAAATGGGGGATCTCTTATTTGTAAGTGTGTGTGTGTGTGTAGAAAAAGTGTTTTAGTTGTGAGAAAAGTGTGAGAAAAAGTATGAGAATCCCTATTTGGAATTTATGAGCAAACCCTCTTTTTCTTATTTTTTGGGTTTTATTTATATGAAAATAAGGGATGTGCAATAATACTAAATAAAAAAGTATATTGGGATGTGTGAGATGAGATAATAAAAGTGCTAAGTAATAAAACAAGTTATTGAGAGTTTAAGAGAATTTAAGAGAAAGTAGAGAAAGTTGGACCTTCTTGAAGATCTTGAGCTTCATCTTGAATGTTGGAGAGCAGCCCTTGCACTTGTATGATGATGGAGAGTGACTAATTCACCAAGTTTGATGAAAAGGATGATGAAAAGTGGAAGTAAAAAAGGGATTTGGGGGTTGAAATCACGTTGCCTTCGAGAGAGGTTTCTGGGATTCGTTGAGAGTGAATTTTATCAAATCTGCTCCCCTTGCAAATGAGGTGAAGGCCTCCTTTTATAGGCCCGGGTAACTGCCAATGGGCATATACCTGTTCCTGCCTATCGGCACCTGCCGATACGCAAGGTTTGGAACTTGCCATTTGGCAGTGCGCTTCAGGCCTTTTCGGAAAATTGGCTGTCTAGGGCAAACCGTTGGTCAGAATTGCGCACGGGACAGACCGTTGGAAAGGTAATTTAGAGACCTTCAAAGTCCTTTTGACCGCTCCCGGGTTCGATAGTTGACTTTGGGTCAAATATGGCTCGGAATCATTTGTCAGTCCATTGGACGGGGAATCATTCGGACGCAAACGGATCGTTCGTCCACATGGTAAGTCAAAATCACGCACGGGGCAGACCGTTAGAAAGTTTAGGAGATGTAATTCGACATTCCAAAGAGTTTGACCCAGTTTGGGGAGTTGACTTTGATCAACCGGGCCCTGGAGCGTTCGGTGACCTCTCGGAGTCGAACGGATCGTTCGTCCGTATGGTAAGTCGGAATCGCTCACGGGACGGACCATTGGAAAGGGTATTCAGTGCCCTTCAAAGATTCATTTAGCCTCGATTGAGCTAAAAAGTTGACTTAGGTCAAACAGAGCCCGGGAGCGCCCGGTGGCCTCTGGGTCATTCTTCGAACGCAAACGGATCGTTCGTCCGCATGGTAAGTCAGAATCGCGCACAGGACGGACCGTTGGAAAGGGCATTCAGTTCCCTTTGAAGATTCATTCAGTCTCGATCGAGATGAAGAGTTTGACTTTTTGGTCAAACTGAGCCGGGGAGTGCCCGATGGCTTCTAGGTCAGTACTCGAGACATGACCTGGGTTTGTAGTGATGGAGGGATGTACTAGGGACTTAAGGAGAGTTAGGGGTAACAGAATGGGGTGTCTACAGAGCCCCTTGATGGGTGAGTTTGGAATAAATGATGACCGTCGAATAGACACCGCATGATGCTTTTGAGGGAGTATTACCGATTCAGAGGGTCAAGGCCGATTCTGAGGACCTAAGGAGTGTGATGGGGATGGAATGACGATCGAAGGTTTAGGTCGATTCTGAGGACGTGAAGTGGTGTTGGGGGGTGACCAATTCTGCGGGTCAAAGCCGAATCTGCGGGCCTAGGGTGAAGATCTAATAATCGAGGTCAATTCTGACCTAAGAGTGGTGACGATCGAGGATCGGGGTCAATTCTGACCCAACTCAGGTGACGATCCAAGACCGAGGTCAATTCTGACCTAAAGAGTGGTGACGACTGAGTACCGGAGTCACTTCTGACCCAACTCAGGTGACGATCCAAGACCGAGGTCAATTCTGACCTAAAGAGTGGTGATGACCGAGGACCGGGGTTAATTTTGACCCAACTCAGGTGATGATCCAAGACCGAGGTCAATTCTGATCTAAAGAGTGGTGACGACCGAGGACCGGGGTCAATTCTGACCCAACTCAGGTGATAATCCAAGACCGAGGTCAATTCTGACCTAAAGAGTGGTGACGACCGAGGACCGGGGTCAATTCTGACCCAACTCAGGTGACGATCCAAGATTGAGGTCAATTCTGACCTAAAGAGTGGTGACGACCAAGGACCGGGGTCAATTCTGACCCAACTCAGGTGACGATCCAAGACCGAGGTCAATTCTGACCTAAAGAGTGGTGACGACCGAGGATCAGGGTCAATTCTGACCCAACTCAGGTGATGATCCAAGATCGAGGTCAATTCTGACCTAAAGAGTGGTGACGACCGAGGACCGGTGTTAATTCTGACCCAACTCAGGTGACGACCGAGACCGAGGTCAATTCTGACCTAAAGAGTGGATGAAGATTGGATTTTGATTTTGCTGGGGAAAATGCTTTTGTGATTTTGATTTGAGCTGGGGAGCTGATAGTTGGGGAAGCTTTTGTTTCATTAGGAGACCTTGCGAGGGGAACAACCTATTTTGGGTGCTGTAAGAGAATTCCACTGGGAAAGTGATCAGGTGATCCTTAGAGATCCTCCGGAGCTTTGCCGGGAGGAGTTTTCACTTGGTTTTTGAGGATTTTGCGGGTAAAGAGGGGTTCTGCTCGAGGGAACGCAGAGTTTTCTTGGTGAAAAGGCTTTAAATCCTTCCTGGGATTTTTATGAATTTTTCGAGGATTTTTTGAGGCTTTCTAGTATTTTCTGGGAATTTATGTACGAAATTTAAGGGGGGTGCCGGTCGGCATAATATGAAGGGTGCCATTCGGCAGTGGCACGGACTTTTGGGCTACCTCGGGAAGGCAAGGGGTCAGTGTCGATCGGTATGGTAGGGGGAGGTACCGATCGGCATGGCGCTTGGCATCCTATATAAAGGGGGTGAATCCCCTCATTTTTTTCACAGCTTCTTTGCTTTCTCTCTCTCTGCGATTCTTCTGCAAATCATCTTAGCATTCCGATCTTAAATAAATGGCCGCTTTTATGAGCACTGCAGTCCATCGAGAGTGGTTGACTGTTGATGACTGGGCGAATATGGAGTGGAGGGCTAGGGCACCTCTTGCTTTGGGGAGTGAGAACTCCTTTGATGTGTTTGATACTGTTGCGGATGAGCGGACCTTGCTGCAGGAGCCATCGCGTCATCTCTCTTCGAGATTGAGTCCCGACGATTATGTAAGTAAACCGACCTTTGGCGTTCTTCTCTTTTTGGTGATTTTTCTTTCTTTCTTGACTTTTGATGAGGCTTTTCCTTTTTGCTAGTCTGATATTTCTTTGAAGACCATGCGTGCCCATGGGACAACGGGGCCCAGGGATGCCTGGGAGCATCTCCCATATGTGGTGTGTTGGATGGTATCCTCAGCGGGTTTTGGGCGGTTGGCATCGGTGCTGGATGAGACGCCTCGTTCGACAGCGGTCTTGTCCGCTTTGGGAGAGAGGTGGTGGGATACTACCCACACCTTCCATTTCGGCTTTGGGGAGATGACTGTGACTCCCATAGACGTGCAACAACTGCTGGGACTGGATTATGATGGAGAGCAGATAGAGGTGGATTTCTCTTTACAGGTGAGACCGGAGGCAATACGTGCAAAACTTGGTGATGCAGGTAGGATAGTTTCTAGGGATTCTATTTGGCTATCCCTGCTGAAGGATGTTCTGCTGAGCAGGGTGATTGATGTGGAGGACGGGATACAAATGAGGCAGATGGACTGATTATTCATTTTACTGGTATTGGGAGGTTTTATGGTGGCGTCGAGCGGCGATGTCGTTCATTTGTGGTTCTTACCGTACCTGAGGATGTTTTCGAACATCCCCTTTATGATTGGGGGAGTCTGACTTTGGCGACCCTTTACTCTTCTCTAGATGCATTCAGCCGGTGCTACCGATAGACTTTTACTGGGGCCATGTACCTTCTTGAGGTATTCTTTAGTTTGCGTATTTCTTTTCATGCATTCGCATTTTCCTTTCATGCATTCGAATTTTCCTTTCATGCGTCTCTTTTTGTTTGTGAATTCAGACATGGTTCTACGAGGTGATTGGGTGCAACACCCCACTGATTGCTTTCAAGGATGACACTATTGGGGACTTCTGTCGATTGTATTGATGGCGTAAGGCCAATCGGCAGTCGAAGGGATCTCTCTCCCTGGAGGCGGTGCGTCAGGTCTTGAATGACCTGACCAGTGATAGGGTAATACTCTTTCCATTTCAATCTTAGTTTTTGCTCCTTCTGATCTTGTATTAATTTATGCTCGCTTGGAGATTTTCAGGTGACCTTTTATCCCTGGGGAACAACCATTCAGGATGCGTGGGCGACTGGGGTGAACGCGCGGATGAGGCATTTGCTGGCGCATGAGTTCGTCCATTCTTGGTATCTCGGGGAGAGGGTGGTTCATCATATTGCCGAGGAGGAGGTGATGGTGGCACCTGCGTAACCTCCTACGTCTATGAGGCAGGAGCGACTGCTGTCGGAGGATGAGAGGATCGTGAAGATGATCGGCGAGTCCTACTTATTGTATACCGATACGGCTGCGCCGTATAATTATATGGAATTTGTGACGAGCTGGTTGATTGCGCCCAGCATATATGATGCCCTGCCTTTCCTTCCTGCGAGTTCGAGTCGAGCGATGGGATCTTCCCACAGCGGTGCTGGTCCATCGGCATCGGCGACGGCGATGACCTCAAAGGTTCCTTTCGTACGGTTGTATACCCCTTCGTACAACATTCGGCGGGCTGATAGAGGGATGGTGCCTATATTGCACCTTCCTCATGCGATGGATCCGAAGGAGTTGGGTTTGACAGAGGAGGTCCTTCGACCTGCGGTATACCTTTCTGTTCCTCTCTTTCTTTCTTTTATATTTTGGTCATTTTTACTTTGATACTGATTTGGCCTTTCCTTACAGCAAGTTCGGGTGTCGACCACTTGGCTAAGGGACATCAGAGACTGGATATCTTCGGTGACTGCCCATATTCGGGACGCAGTTCCTGTTCCTTCTTGCTTGGTGCCATCTACTTCATCCGGAGAGGACTCGGGCTCGGGTAGTGGTGGTGCGTCGTCTCGCCGTAGGGGGAAGAGAGCACGTCACAGGGGTGGAAGCTCTTGAGAGAGAGAGAGAAAGAATGTGGGTTCGGGTTGAGTCCCGTTGTTTTTGCCTTTTCTTTTTATTTCCTGCAAAATTAATGTAACACATAACACAAATTGATGCAATGCAATGGAGTTTTTTGATTATCTTTTAATGATGAATGCATGCACATGCGCTTTTTACTTTGCTGCTGAGACCATAAAAAGGAATATTTTTGGAATTTTTTGAAGTAAAGTTTTTTTATTAAAAAGGGAGAAATTTTATAAGGAGAAAAAGGGGTTTCGAAATTCTGTTGAGAATGTCAATTTATTTTTATTGAGTTTTCTAATTTGACAAAAGAGGAAAAGAGGGAAATTTCTAAAAATGGGGAGTTGCCGATCGGTAAGCACCCTGACCTGCCTATCGGCAGTTCAGTCCAGTCCCATCAATTCAAAGCTTTGATTGGTACCCACTTTAGCCTTTAGTACCTTGTGGGGTAGGATTCCCTCCGATTTCTGCAGGGATTGTGTCTCTTGTGAGGGTTCTCAAGTATAAAAAGGGGTAAGGGTGGAGTGTTTTCATCACACCTTTTTATTTTTACTTACTTGCCCACTATCCCTTAGCCTTGCAAGATGGCTCTCCCTGGTAGCATTGAGTTTGTCAACTACCTCGAAGCCTTGGAAGCAATGTGCTCTTATAATGTCGACTACGATGCTTTTAACATGCGTCGAGTCTCCCTGTGGCGCAATCAGCCTTTTGAGTGGAACGTGTTGACGACGACGATACAATTCTGGTACCCCGAAGACCACGTATTTCGCTTTGGGTTGGATGAAGTTTATCTTACCTACGAGGAATTTTCTGCTATACCGGGTGTAAATCTTAGTGTTGTTGCGGCTTTGCCCGAATTATCCTGCTCTCCCAGGGATTTGTTGGTCGGGCTTCTTCATATTTCGCCTTCGGCGGCTAGATCATTGGTTGCTGGAGGAATCATCTCCCTCCCGGCGGTGCTGCAGTCCGTGCATTTGCGGGAAGTAGGTGATGCTGGCTATGTTGGAGCCGTTGTTCTGGGTCTGGTTTGCAAATTGCGGCTGGTGACTGGGGAGGTACAAGTGGACCCACAACTTACAACCATTACTTCATGGATGTCATTTCGTCGCAATCATGCGACAGTGATACTAGCGGAGACCCTGAATGGTCTGGATGCTTAGAGAGAAGGTCGTTCTGACTTTTTGAGGGGTAGACCTGTGATGTTGTTCATGTGGTTGTCTAAAAGATTCTGCTTGGCGACTCCTACAGAGTATCCCTTATCGGCCGTACCCAACTTCTTTTCACGCTACTTCATCGGCGTTGGCTTGTATGTTGAGAACTAGGAGCATTGGTTTGTGGAGCATGGGGCTCGTGGGCTGTATTGGTTAGTGCCTTGGTGGGGACAGTTGCAGCCTGTTCTGGAGCTAGGAGAGTATTTATATGTGCGGCTGGTTGGTCTTAGACAAATCTCTTTTTATTTCCCTTGGCGGCTTCTGCGCCAATTTGGCTGGGCACATGTCGTGCCCCCTTGGACCTCAAATTTCTTTCGGGTAGAAGATTTGACTGAGCGCCTGCGTCTGTTGCTTGGATCTCTGTGGGAAAATCGGGGTCCGTCGACCCGTCCTTCTCAGTTTGTCGGGAAGGTTTGGCATGTCCCCAAAGATTATATGAAGTGGTTGTGGAGGAAAGTAGTCAGCAAGATGTTGGCAATGGAGACTGGACAAAGATGGTTTGTTTTATCTAACACCATGGAAGGGGGTGTTGTGGTCTTTTAGAAGATGGTTAAGGCTTATCGATCCATGGAATGTTTATGGCACTCTATTTAGGCAGGGAAAACTTGGGGACCTCCGGATGTAGATGATGAGGGTGCAGGCTCCTCTGGTGGCTGTGGGTAGGACTCCTGGGGAGTTTATTTGTGTAATAGATGTGGGGATTTTATTTGGCTTTTTATGGTAGTAAGGGGAAGGGTGTTATCCGTTCCTTTTTCTTATGTAATTCGTGCTGAATTTTCTTATTAATGAAATAAACAAGTTTCTGATCATCAAGCTGTGTCTTTCGATAAATTTTGTAATTTTGAATTATCTACACCGATCGCTAAGGCATACATAATCCTTTTGTTAAAGTATTATTTAGAATGAACCGCTGTTCTCGGAGGTAAGAAAAGAAATGGTATTTTATAAAAAAAGAAAGGGCCGCACTCATGTGAGGTGCATGAGCTGCCTACGTACCTCTGGGGTTTTTGAAAAAGTTTTTTATCCGTTTGAAAATAGTGTTTTTTTAGAGAATAGAAGGGGGATGAGAAGAGTCGTAGCGCGCCGAGATTTTGGACTAGGGGTAGAATTTCTTGAGACGGTCCAGGTTGACTGGACGAGCCATCTTTTCCCCATCTAGGTCAGTGAGCATGGCGGCACCGCCGGATAAGATTTTCTTCACAATGTAGGGGCCGCCCCAATTGAGCTTGAATTTCCCTCTGGGGTCCCAGATGGGTTCTATTATCTCCTTAAGGGCTAAGTCTCCCTCTCGTACACCGCAGTGCTTGACTCTCTTGTTGAATGACCACGCTATTCGGCGATGGTATCCCTGTATTTGGTAAAGAGCTTTTTATCTTCTTTCATCTAGGAGGTCTAGCTCATCAAGACGGCTTTGGCACTAGTCTTCTTCGCTAACTTTATTTTCGAGCATGATGCGTAACGAGGGTATTTCCAGCTCCACAGGTAGGACTGCTTCCATGCCGTAGACTAGGGAGTAAGGGGTAGCCCCAATAGAGGTTCGGATTGAGGTTCGATAACCCCAGAGGGCATACGGGATCCGACGGCCCAATCCCTACAACTTTCGGTCATCTTGCTGATGATAGCTTTAAGGTTTTTATTAGCGGCTTCCACTGTACTATTGGTCTGAGGTCGGTAGGGAGAAGATCTGTGTCTCTGAATCCCGTACTTATTGACTACTTCTGTGACTTCTGCTTTGAAATGCAACCTGTTATCTGACACTAGCTCGTGCAGGACCCCATATCGGCAGATGATATTCTTCTTGAGGAATTTGGCCACTTTCTTGGCATTCAACACTGCGTATGACTCAGCTTCGACCCATTTGGTGAAGTAATCGATGGTGACTAGGATGAACTCATATCCGTTGAAGCCTTTGGTGTAACCTTCCCTATGATGTCGACACCCCAGGTGGAGAACGACCAGGGAGAGGTCATATTGTATAATTCTCGCAGAGGCAGGTGTTGAAGATTGGAGAATTATTGGCATTTGAGGCATCTCCGGACATAGGCGGTATAATCCTGGGTCATGGTGGTCTAGTAGTAGCCCTGTCGGATGATCTTCTTGGCGAGAATGTGACCATTCATCTGGGGTTCGCATTCCCTGCTGTGGATTTTCTGCATTATCTTCTCAATCTCGGCCCCTGCGATGCAGTGTAGATGAGTTCCATCGAAGTTCCTCTTGAGTAGGGCTTTATGACAGATGATGTACTGGGTGGCCAGTCTCCGGAGAGTTATTCGATCTTTCTTGTTGGAACCCTCGGGATATCTACCATGTTTGAGGAGGCACCAGATATCATAGTACCAGCAATCGGCTAGTTTGGGATCTTCGGTGGAGACAAGCTCAATATGGTAGCAGGGGGTCATTGTTATTCCCTCGGGCACGTCGACCATGGAGGCCAAGGTAGCGAGAGCATCGGCTAGGTTACTCTTTGCTCGGGGTAGGTAATGGAAGGTGATATCTAGGAATCGGGAGGCTAGCTCTTCTAATTGGTCATGAAAAGGTTGGAGTTTTTCGTCCTTGACTTTGCACTTTCTGATCACTTGACCGATGATAAGGGCATAATCCCCGTAGACATCAAGGTATTGAATACCTTTCTTGAGAGCAACTTTGAGACCCACTGTGCATGCCTCATATTCCGTCATGTTGTTAGTGCAAGGGAAATCCAATTTAATGGCGCTGGGAGTGTGGGAGTCATCTGGGGCGATCAGAAGTATCCCAATGCCATATCCCTTTTTATTGGCAGCGCCGTCAAAGAACATTTTCCATCGAAGGCGGTCTTGAGTGGTGCAGATAATATTTTCATCTGGGAATTCGGAGATCCGGACATCTTCTTTGTCTATGGGGTAATCGGCGGGGTAGTCAGAGATGACTCTTCCTTTAATGGCCTTCTGGGTGACGTACACGATGTCAAACTCGATTATGAGCATCAACCATGGGGCCATTCGACTAGATAAGGCGAGTTTCTCAAGAAGGTATTTGATGGGGTCCATTCGGGATACAAGTTTGATGGGGAAGGCGAACATGTAGTGTCGCAACTTTTGGGTGACCTAGATAAGTGTGACACATGCCTTTTCCAAGGCAGTGTACTTGACCTCGTACCCAACCAATTTGCGACTGGTGTAATAGATGGCTCTTCCTTTACGGGAGTCCTCAAGGTATTGGGCTAGCAAAGCCCCAGCTGCAGTGTCGGTTATGGTTAGGTATAGGAGCAAAGGGAGACTAAACTGTGGTGGCATGAGCACTGGAGGTTGGGTCAGGTTTGATTCGGTCAAAATCTTCTTGGCAGGCCTCATTCCAAATCTTAGTTGAATCCTTTTGGAGGAGCTTGAAGATCGGTTCACAGATGGAGGTTAGCTGGCTGATGATCCGGCTGATATATTGCAATTTCCCAAGAAAACCTCGGACTTCTTTCTCTGTTTGGGGTGGTGGCATCTCAAGTATGGCCTTCATCTTTACAGGATCTGTTTCTATTCCCTTTTCGCTGACCATGAATCCCAAGAGTTTTCCCTTTGTAACGCCGAAGACACACTTCTGTGGATTAAGTCGCATCTGATACCGTCGCAGTCGTTCAAAGAACTTTCGAAGAGCGGGAACATGACCTTCTCTAGTTTTGGACTTGATAATCATATCATCCACATAAACCTCGACCTCCTTGTGAATCAAATTATGCAGGATGGTTGTGGCAGCCCTTTGGTAGGTAACCCTAGCATTCTTGAGATCGAATGGCATAACAGTGTAGCTAAAGGTTCCCCATGGGGTGATGAATGCGGTTTTTTCTTGGTGGTCTGGGTGCATCTTGATTTGGTTGTATCCGACAAACCCGTTGATGAATGAATTGAGAGCATAACTGGCTGTGTTATCCACAATCATATCGATATTGGGTAGTGGATAATCATCCTTTGGAGAAGCTTTGTTTAAATCTCGGTAGTCCACATATATTCGAACCTTCCCTCCTGATTTCGGCACAGGTAAAATGTTGGCTAGCCATGTGGGATATTCGATCACTCGAATGAAACCCATGTTCAACTGTTTGACTACCTCTTCTTTGACCTTGAGCGACCATTCGGTGCGGAGTTTTCTCAATTTTTGTTTAACCGGCTTGTGATCTGGGAGAGTGGGTATCTCGTGCTGAGCTATTTCAGGATAAATGCCGGGCATATCATCATAGGACCATGCGAAGACATCCACAAACTCCTTCAGCAATTCTTCGAGTTGTGCACGCTCATGCTCGTCAAGGGTGGCCCCTATCCTAATCTCGCTCAGTTGGCTACTAGAACCGAGATAAATAACAACAGTTTCTTCTTCATTAACTTGAACGCGGTTATATTATTTATTATTAACCTTATTTAAATCAGTTAAGAATTATTCATTTGCAAAATCATCATCATCAAAAGTTCAATTAGAATCTAAACAATTAATGTAAGGCACAACAAGATACTCAAAATATTTGTTTATTTCATTGATAGGAAAGACAATATTGAGAACCTCATCAAAAGAGGTCTCGATTACATTTGAACAAGGATAGACAGTAGAAGAAGAAATAAGGTAAACATTAGGGTTAGGGGGATTTCAAGAGGTAGAACTGGTGCAGCATGCCAGTTGAGGAGAGGTGTATCAACAACTTTAATCAGATGGGATGGATCCATTGATGTAGTGCCTGAATGAACCATACAGAGTACCAGCCCAGTATCTGTAAGTTGAAGGAATCTTCGGAATCACTTTCCTCAATCTCTTCGGTATCTTTGATGCGCGGTTGTACTCGGTGTTGGAAACTTTCGGCCTATGGGTAGCTGTCTTTGAAAAATATCTCCATTCCAGGCTTCATCTTCTTGTCTGTGTGGTCATACCATTGTTATGGAAAACCGCAAAAGGGGAAGTCTTCGCCTTCTTTGATGAATCGTCCATTCAAGGAGTCTCCTGAAATAGTTCGAGTGTAATCTAATCTTCTCTTTGGTCGAGACTGGTGGATCATTCTGAGCTCTTGTCCCGATGGTTAATACCCCAAGCCACAAGGAGGGAAAGCTTTCTTCAGTTCGATGGGCTCGAGTATCCCTTGTTGCCTTCGCCCTAGTCCCAGTCTGGGCATGAAGTGCATGTTTTTGAATATCTGAATCACATTGACATTGCCATGAGGGTCATATTCTGGATAAACCCTTTCTTTGAAACCGTCCCCTGCCGGGAGTAAGAATGGTTCAACTCGGAATCCTGATAGGAGCATATCATTTGACCCGTGCTGTATCTCAAGGATTAGACTGCTGGTGCTTGCACCCTCGATATTTTTGTCGTCTCCTAAAATGGGGATGACTTGCCCGTCGGTGAAGAACTTCAATTTCTGATGGACTGAGGAAGACACACCCTTGATGCTGTGGAGCCAGGGTCATCCAATCAACATGTTGAAACAAGATGGGATGTCTATGACTTGGAATTCGACGATAAGGTTTATAGGGCCAACCCCTATTACAAGTTTTATGGATCCCATCACCTCCTAGCGGGTATTATCGTTGGCACGTATAGCGGCGGAGGTTGGAGCGAGGTAATTTTCTTTCAGGCTAAACACTTGAAGGTTCTCAGAGGGCAAACGTTCAAGGCGGATCCGTTATCGACAAGGGAGAGTGGGACGACCTTCCCCATAACTTCGACGGAGATGTTGTGTGCATGATTGTGATTTGGCCCGATTCTGTGGATTTCTTCTTTAGAGAATGATAACATTCGGGTAGAGGTTAAGGATCCGACCAGATTTACCGCTTCTTCTGGTGAGGTAGAGGGAGGAACTGTGGGTCCAGTGAGCAATTTGATTAAAGCATTTCTGTGTAGCTGGGAAGATATGAAAATTCCCCATAGAGTGATGTTAGATTGAGTTTTCTTCAGTTGATCGAGGATCTTGCTCTCCTCAATGGTCATCTCTGGCATAGGAAGGTTTTCAACGCCCTTCCCCTTGTCATTTGCTGGTAGTGAGCTTGGAACCTGGTAATGTCTCCCTAATCTGGTCACGTGATTTACTGAAGAAGGAAAGAACATGAATCCTGTTTCCTCATTAATCTCAGGTTATTCTGCCACCCTGTTTATCTCTCCGAGGAGTTCCTCAAATGATATCATCCCACATATGTCGGCTACTGGGCCAGCTCTTTCTGAAGCTTGTTTTTCACTCGAATCTTCGAATTCTCCCCTCAATCCGGTGGTAACAATTATGTCTTTCCATTTAAAGTCAATGCATTCCACAACTTCAACAGCTTCTTCATACAAGTTCTCCCATTCTGTGGGGATATGTGTGATTGAAGGGATCAAATGACCTTGTAGCTTCAAAGTGTCAAGCAACTCGGTGATACTGCAAATGCTGTTGGTTTGCCTGAATAATTTTGCCATAGTCTGGATAACATCATCTAGGCTGACTTCTTCAGTTGGTACCACCTACTTGTCTGAATCTCAAGCCCACTTTCGTGCCTCCAAGAACAGTGTGCTGAACTTCTGGCAACTGATGACCATCTGTGAGGGCAATTTCAGCCCGAACTCTAGGAGTTGGTTTAACACCTCTGACAACTCCATACTTCCATTTTCAGAACGGGTAGGGACATCGATGCATGCTCTGGTAAGGAGTGACAGTGCCTGATCAGCGAGGCTAGTAGGGTGTAGGAGGAAATATGGGCAAATTTGAAGAGGTTTAGGAGAGTATATGGGTGTGATTTGAGTTGAGGGATCAAAATCTGGGTTTTCTTCTAAGAAGATGGCATTGGCATGATTCGAAAGTGGATTGTGAGTAGTGTTTGGCTTAGGATTGGCTGGTGGGGCGATGGTACCCCGGTCAATGAGATCTTGGATTATGTTCCGAAGGTGAAAGCATTGGTCGGTGGTATGGCCGACAGTTTGGTGAAAGGTGCAATGAGCATCGGTCTTGAAGTTTCTTGGGAGTGGATTTGGCAACGGACGTGGATCCAAGGGTTTGATGAGGTTTCGGCTTAACAGGGCTTGGTAAACTTTGGAGAGGGGAGCATGAAGCTGAGTATATTCCATTCGGATGGGGGAAGGGCGGCTTTCTGGTGCCCATGATGTGGTTGGTTGAGAGATGTTATTGATGGTTGAAACTGTAGCACTAGAAGGCTTGTCATACTTTCTAGGGGTGAACTGTTCGGACACCTTCTTCGGTTCAACCTCTGTTTTAACGAGGCTTTCCTCGATTTCCACTCCAGCCTCTCTGAGAGCTCGAAAGTGGGGATAGTATTGTCCTCCCATAGTTGCTCGAACATGGGGCAAGAACTTCTTCACTATGCTGACTTGTTCTTCTTCGAATGGCCGATTAGTCATGGTAGCTACTTGCCCCATCCACCTGGTTATGAAGTTACTGATTGATTCCCCAGGATTCTGTTTGAGCAGCTCTGAATCATGACGGATGACCTCAAGCTCTTCGTTGTATTTATATTGCGACATAAATTCTCGGGCTACATCCTCCCAGCTACGGATTCTGGATTCCTCAAGAGATAAAAACCATCGGAGGGCACTATCCTTCAAAGTTTACTAAAACAATTGGGCCATCACTTCTTCGGAAGCCCATAGTAGAGTCATGGAACGATGATAACTGCGAAGATGAACAATTGGGGGTCCACTCCCCCTGGACTTCTCGATATTTGGCATCTTGAACTTCTCGGGTAACCTCGCTTTAGGATAAGGAGACATGTGGGTGTAGTCCATGTAATTTCCAGAGATCCTGACTTAGTCAAACTTCTTGGTGAGCATCTTGAGATCCTCTTTGACTTTATTCAACTCCTCCTCCTTTGGATCAGCGACCACAGGTAACTTAAGTTAGCCATAGGCTGGGCAATGTTGGGCATTGGGAGCTGGGCAGGCGGCGGCCCATTGGTAGGAGGGGCACGTGGAGCGTGATGATATTCTTCCGAAACCCAAATAGGCTCGGGTGGACCCATAGCATGAGGGAATAGGGCCTCGGACTCTTGAGGAATTGGAACCTGGTTTCGTTGCATTTCTCGGACCTCAGTTTGGAGGTTGTCAATCTTGGACACGACACGCGCTAGGACTGTCGTCAGATCCGACTGTATGACTGGTGCTTGATCTGTATTATCCATGGAAAGTGGATGGATTTCGGACTCGGAAGAAGTAGTAGAGGAACAGACGAAACTCTAGGGTGATTTGACTGAAGACCGAAGCCAATAGGGAGCCAGGTCAAGGGCTTGCAATCGACCTGAGAAGGCGTATGATGGGATTTATTTTTGAGAAAAAAGGAAGAACTATTTTTGGATTTTTGATAAAGAAGGGAGAAATGTTTTTGGATTTTTGATAAAGAAGGGAAAAATGTTTTTGGATTTTTGATAAAGAAGGGAAAAATGCTTTTGGAGATGGAACTCAGCATGATTATTATGATTATTATGTTCTCACTTGTATTTAATTCTCCTAAATGTAATGCCGGACAGGAACCGAGCCTGGAAAAGTGGGGTTTTCAATATATGCAAAGCTACGGTTTGGACTTGTAACCAGGTTCACGGACAGGGTCCCGTTTAAAAAATGCACAAAAATTGGGCGGCAGGCCGACCCAAAATTTCGACAGAGTTTCGGGTTGAAATCGGCAATCTAAAGTGCGTGTCCTAGGTTTGACATCTCTATGCGGGTATGAAGTTGGTTCACATGGTAAGTCCACATGGTAATCGGCAATCGGACGCAAACGGATCGTTCGTCCACATGGTAAGTCCAAATCACGCACGGGGTGGACCGTTAAAAATTTTAGGAGATGTACTTCGACATTCCAAAGAGTTTGACCCAGTTTAGGGAGTTGACTTTGGTTAACCGGGCCCTGGAAGCGTTCGGTGACCTCTCGGAGTCGAACGGATCGTTCGTCCGCATGATAAGTCGAAATCGTGCACGGAATGGACCGTTGGAAAGGGTATTCAGTTCCCTTAGAAGATTCATTCAGCCTCAGTTGAACTAAAGAGTTGACTTAGGTCAAACAGAGCTCGGGAGCGCCCGATGGCCTCTGGGTCAAGCTTCGGACGCAAATGGATCGTTCGTCAGCATGGTAAGTCGGAATCGTGCTCGGGATGGACCGTTGGAAAGGGTATTCAGTTCCCTTCGAAGATTAATTCAGTCTCAGTCGAGATTAAGAGTTTGAATTTTTGGTCAAACTGAGCCGGGGAGTTCCCGATGGCTTCTAAATCAATACTCGGGACATGACCTGGGTTTGTAGTGATGGAGGGAGGTACTAGGGACTTAAGGAGATTTAGGGGGTAATAGAATGGGGTGTCTATAATTATTATATCTAATGTTAAGTGATTATGTTTATTATAATCCTACTTTCATAAATCAGGAAAGGTCGAATTATTTACAAACACAAAATTTTGTTATTTTCGGTAGAAATGTTCCTGTTAGAGACTAGTTTTGACCCTTATAACATTACAATTGACTTGAGGTAAAAACTAGATAGTTGTAGAAAGGTGAGTTAGGGTTGTAACAAAATAAACGTTGCATCAAACGGATGCCCGAGTAAAGAGTTATGCCGAATTTACGAACAGGGGGAAAATCTTTCCATTCCCTTTAAGTGGTACATTGTCTTTTAGTAAACCAAATGGCTTAATTTGATTGGATGGAAAGGAGGCATCTATTTGCCTACTTAAACTTCTCCCTTTAACTTATTTCTTCAGCAAATATAACCCTAGGTTCATTTTTGAGAGATTTAAGCTTAAGGAAAGAGAAAGTAGAAGTTAAGGAAGAAAGATTACAAGGAAATGCTAGGAAAAGAATTCCAAGAAAATTCTTAAGGTATTTCCAAGGTAAAATTATGTGTTAATATTGTTTCAATCTTATATTATACTTATTTCAAAGTATATAAATTGTGAATTATTGACTGAAATTCCATCATCCTTTGTGATAATATGTATTGGTTCATATGTGAGATAAGTGGTGTTTATATGTCAAATTGCTTTGTATTGAAACCTCTTGTATTCAAACTTGAATATCTCTTTGTGTGCTTACTGGAATTGAGAAATTCCAATTGGATATGAAAGTAGACTCATATATTCATATCATATTCGAAAATTAGAATTTATCTCCTTGTGGTTAGGCTGTAATGATGATTTCAAGTTGGTACATAGTTTCTGTTTGTATACTTCATTTCGGTATGCCATAAGTTTAGTCAAGCTTTTGAGATAACAAATGAAGTCAAACAATTATGAAACTTTAATTCTGTACTATTGAGTATGTGTACTGAAAATGGGATGAAAATCATGGAAAGTTATACTGTAGAAAAATTATGAAAATTCTTGGAAGTTAAAGGAACAATAGAGGAGCTTGTAGGGAAGATTTCTAGTGTTGTAAAGAAATGGTCATAACTTGCTCTAGAAGGCTTGAAAAATTACACCGTCACTTGTAATGGAAATTATATTCATATATGTTTTCATATTGATAAGGTTGGACCCCTGTATTTATAGAATTTAGGAATATAGGATGGTTGAGTATAGAGGGCAATAATCTGAGGCCATACTGGATACCCCATGAAAGAATATTGTTATCTCCTCTTTCCAAAGAGTATTTCGAGTACAGGTTTCATGTGTATATACATTGAGATGTATACTTTCATGTTACTTGGTTTTGGTAATAAATTCCTGATGAGGTATTTCTTACGGTTGAATGTTCATAACTTTATTAACATGTATAGCATTGTTTTGTCTTTACTCATGGTTTATGAAATGTGACTTAAGTGGAATTATATTGTTGGTGTATAGTTATGAAAAATTACATAATTATGTTAGGATAATACTTATAATTGAGATTTAGTACTGATTTAGTTGGATTGGCAGGTGTAAGGTCTAATCAACCCAATTCAGCTCCTCCCGAAGGAAACGTGAATACGTAGTTGACAACCCAATGTGAGTGTACTCACTGGAATGATGTATTTGTATACTGTTACGAATATGATCATAATGTTATGAATGTGAAATTGTTCATTTCGGTTTACCGAAATGGGAGGTTACTCCCCGACCCGGAATGGGAGAGATTTGTCTATTAATGACAAGGGGTTACTCCTCGACCAGGAATGGGGGAGAATTGTCTATTTAGACATGATATGTGAATCATGATTCAGAAAAGTTGGTCATTCATTATGAATGAGCCAGATAAGTTAATACATAATTATATGGACATGATTTATTGCATTTAAATTCATGCAGTAGTATAGTAGTGATGCAGTCACTGGGCTATTTTCCTCACAGTTACTATGTTCACATTTTTCAGGTAACGCGATGTCACTGCCAAATCTAGGAAGTCGGGTTGGGTTAGCCAGGAATGGGAGAAACAAAGATTTTGTTTAAATATAAATGATGTAATTAAGTTAAATTATCCTTCAAGCAAGTTTGTATAAGTATGACTACTCTGATGTTGTAAAAAGGTTTTCAGTTATATGGATTTATAATGATGACTCTGAAATTAAAACTCTTGTTTATGGTTTGGTTAAATTAATCATGGTTTTACTCACTTTGACTTTCAAACTTAATTATAAGTAACTGGGTTGGGGTGTGTCAGGTTATGTATTTCTTAGCGGTAATACTGCTATTTCTTGGCGCTCTACTAAACAAACTTTAGTTGCTACTTCCTCTAACCACTCTGAAATTTTAGCACTGCATGAAGCAAGTCGTGAATGTGTATGGCTGAGATCTTTAATTCAGCATGCTTGTAGTCCTTGTCAACTGTCTTCCCTTACAGATGTTCCCAGTATCATATATGAAGATAATGCAGCATGCATAGCTCAAATTAAGGAAGGCTTCATCAAAGGAGACGTAACTAAGCACATTTCACCAAAGTTTTTCTTCACTCATGAACTTCAAAAGAAAAATGAAATCAAAGTCAAGCAAGTGCGTTCAATTGAAAATCTAGCTGATCTGTTTACCAAGTCGCTTCCAAAAGCAACGTTCTAGAAACTTGTGCATGAGATCGGAATGCGAAGACTTTATCAACAGTAAATTTGAGATATGCAAATCAGGGGGAGAATAAAAAATCATGCTCTTTTAGGACATAAGCGCGTTGTACTCTTTTTCCTTTAACTAGGTTTTTTCCCATTGGGTTTTTCAGTTAAAGGTTTTAACGAGGCAACACTAACCGCGTCCAACACCGATTCAATGATCTCAAAAGTTGTACTCTTTTTCCTTCACTTTGATTTTTTCCCACTGGATTTTTCCTTAGTAAGGTTTTAATGAGGCAATAATCATTGAATGATGGATATATGGTGTACATCCAAGGGGGAGTGTTGTAAATATTGTATTTATCCTATTTAAGTGGATGTCCACTCCTATTAGTGTTGGAATATGAATACATTAAATGTGCAACCACCTAATACCTAAACTAATATAGGTGGTTTGGTGAGATGCATTTAATGGAATTTAATCTCTACCATCCATTTCATTGTTGATCAAATAGATGTGGTGAAAGTCAAGTAACTATAAATAGAATCCTCTTATAAAAGATTAAACACACCAATAAATGAGAAACTCTTCCTCTCTTTAAAATTCTCTTCTTGTCCTATTTATTTTAACGCAAATGTTTTAAATATCGATTCGTAAAAATTTTAGTACCCTTTTCTATAAAAAAAAAAGCGGGTGTGATTCGGTCTCTCCAACACCGTCATTCGAAGGTATTTATGTCTTCTTTATTTATGTGTTATTTGTCTAGTACCTCTTCCTTATTTTGACCGACGAAGAAAGATTTACCCACACAATAATTATAAACTCTTTGGGCCCGTTTGGTTGCGTAAATTATTTAATTTTATAAGGGCCCGTTTGGTTGAGTAAATTATTCAATTTTATAAATTGATCAATTTGAAATGAATAAATTGCCAATGTATTAATTTTAAATGGGTTTAAATCTAATTTGTGATGTGTTTGAAAAAGAAAAATAGAATTATTTACTTTTGATATATGTGCGTGTGTGTGTGTGGAGAGAGAGAGAGAGAGAGAGAGAGAGAGAGAGAGAGAGAAGTATGGTGAGAGTACTCTATGGGAGTGGTGCATTTAAGATTCATGTTGTAATTATAAATTGTGCAATTTCAAGGTTTTGGTGAAATGAACTAATTTATGTTTTTGTGAATCAACATGAATTGGTTCATTTTTGAATTTGTTCATTCTTGCAACCAAACACTAATAATAAGGCAATTCATGAATGAGTTAATTTTAAATGGGCTAATTTAAAATTTTGGGAACAACCAAACAGGCCCTAAATTGATCAATTTGAAATGAATAGATTGTTCATGTATTAATTTTAAATGGGTTTAAATCTAATTTGTGGTGTGTTTGGAAAGAAAAATGGAGTTATTTACTTTTGATGTGTGTGTGTGTGTGTGTAGAGAGAGAGAGAGAGTAGTATGGTGAGAGTATTTTATGGGAGTGGTGCATTTAAGATTCATGGGGTAATTATAAATTGTACAATTTCAAGCTTTTGGTGAAATGAACTAATTTAAGTTTTTGTGAATCAACATGAATTGGTTCATTTTTGAATTTGTTTATTCTTGTAACCAAACACTAATAATAATGCAATTCGTGAATGAGTCCATTTTAAATTTACTAATTTACAATTTTAGGACAACCAAACAGCCCTTTGTGAATTGGGTCAGATTTTCATAGATTGTTGTTTATCTAGGTTAAGTGGAGGGAATATTTTGGGACGACGAATTCGAATATATTTGATATAATTGAACATGCTATAATCGTGGCAGCATATGATTGTCCTATGGATTTTAGATTGCGAAGGGATCGAATAACGAAGACTTTATTTTATTGCAAACTGACTTGTTGTTTTGGTTGTGATCGTATTGAGTTATCGCTGCCTCGGTAATAAAGTTTACAAGTAGGGGTGGTAAACGGACGGATACGGATGTGATACCAGGTTTTCCATATCCGTATCCGCTATCTGAATGTACTATCCATATCCGTATCCGTATCCGCCCGGATAGTTAAAACAACTATCCATATCCGTATCCTCTCGAATATCTCGGATTCAGATAATATCCGTATCCGTTTATATTATTTAGTCATCGCAAAAAATAACTATTAAAATATCCAATCCAATGAAATCCAATCCAATGTAAACAAATATATAACAAAATTACTGTCTCCTAACATCAACAATTATGGATTCCATAATAATAGTACCATTCCATAATGATATTATGGCTTAAAGTCATCCATACTTTACAACCATATAAGCTTCAAGCCATCCAAAAAAAAATAACAGTCGCATTCCATGATAGTAGAAATAAATATGCACCTTTTATATTAAATCAATTTTTTTTTTATAATGATAACCTCATTGACCTTTTGTCCTTAAAACATACTGATATTTTTATTTTAATAAGTATACATTTTTATTTTGTATATACTATATCTGTTGTTAACTTCAGTTCTCATCACAATCAAAATCATTTCTTTACTTTTATGTTTCTCTCTTACATTCTATTATGTTTCTCTTTTACATTCTTTTTTGTTTCTCTCTTACATTTATTTATAATTAAGGAAACTAACGAACAACCACATGAGGATTTCTTTTATCTTATTTTGTACAAAAGAGAAATGAAATGAAGTTAGTTTTTTTTTTAGTGGAGTATATGTTCTTTAGGGGTGTATGTTGTGTGTGATAGAGTGTACTGTAACTTTAGTGTAACTCCATGATAATATACCCAACAAAATATTAATACATGATATTTTATAATATACCCAATAAAATAATAACTTTATGGTGTTTTTGTTTTGAGTGAAGTATATGTTTATTTTGTTTAAGGGAATAAACGATTGATTTTTTTAAAAAATTATTTTATTAGTAATACTAATACTAATACTAATATTATTAGTAATATTTTAAACATATGTTTGACGGATACGGATATCCGGTAAAACGGATATCCGATAAAATGGATACTCCGCATCGAATACGGATTATCCGTGTCGGATACTAGTACTATCAGTATCCGTATCCGTTTTCTCGGATATTTTTATAGACTATCCATATTCGTATCCGTTTCCATATTTTCGGATAAATATCCGCAAATTCGAATTCGAATATCGGACGGATGCGGATTTTTGAATATCCGTTTACAGACCTATTTACAAGGTTGAGTTTGATGCTAGTGGGAGTAAGGAGAGCAAGGTTAATAGTAATATACTAGGGCCCAATTGATAAAGAATGCGGGCTTCGAATCAAAATCCCCCGCTGGGCACTGAAATCCCTCTCGATATCTGGCTCACCTTCCTCCCAAGACTCAATTTGCTGTAGGTATTCAAATCATACCATATGAATTACCATTTTTCTATTTTATTTCCATTAGCTTGCCTTGTTTTGATTCATATTCAATTTCACTCTTTAGTTTTTTACTCGGTATGGAGCCACAATCGAAATGGTTGCTGTACCGAAACTTATTGTACAACATATGAGGTACACTTTTTCTCCCTCTCTCCAAACCCACACACAAGCACCGTTTTTTTGCTATACATTAGAAAGAACTAAAAAAATTAATATTTATAAATGCTATATCGTATTTTTCTATCTTGATGCCAAACATCCATGATCAGTCATGTAAATATGCATCTATAAGAATTACAAACTTTCTCTCTCTTTCTGTAATCCGCCCCCAGTGATTACGCCCTCAATTCGCTTTGGAAGAACTACAAAAATCTTCACAAATTGAAGCTCGAAACTTTGAAATCTTAAGGGGTAATGCTTCTTTCTCATCCTTTATTAATTGGTTAAGTTCACTAAGAAGTTGAATTAAGGACTTGTAGGGCTATAATGGATAGGCTTTTATCCAATTTAGTAGAGAATCATACTTCTTTGAACTCCCTATTGATTAATGACGGTGGGAGTAAAGAGGGTTTATACCAATTCATTTCCCAAAATAAGTATAACTTGCAAAGACTCGATTTTTGTTTACCGCTTAATCTTGATGACACTCATATTCATCTTTGATTGCTGGGAATATAAGGGGATTATTGAGTCTTCATGATGTGAAACGTAACGGAATTATACAAATCGCACAATTTAGGCTTCACATCTCAACATTCAATTTAATTCATCATAACAATAATATGAATACAATTGGGGGGGCCAATGGCCTTATTCATACAAATTCTAAGACTTAGGGAGCAAGTATCCTAATTAAAAATGGAACTAAAAGATAAAAGATAAAAGATAAAAGATAATATAATCAAAATATCTAACTAATTAAAGATAAACCCTGATAATTATCTCAATACACATCATTCCGCTTTTTTTCGAAAAGCTCGTCCTGAGCGCTAAAGCCTTGAACGTTGAAAATGCTGGACAAGTAGTGCCCTCACCTTCTTAAAAAGTTGAACCACGCACGGTAGGGGATATTTGTAAGAGTCCGTGCTAATTAAATAAATATTTATAATTAACTGGGCTTTTAATTTGGGATCCAAAATATTTTTCTCCAATTTTATTAGGCCAATTAAAGCAATTTGAAGTACTTTAAAATATGGAAGTAACCCATATTTATCAAGGCTTAAAAAGTCAAGACAAGAGAATAGACCTAGTGGATCAAACCCACCTCTTAAATTTTGCATTGATGGCGTATTTGGGTTACACCTTAGGTGTTCCAACCTAATAAAATTGATTCCCACAATCTCTAATGGACCATGGTGGCTTGTCATAGAGGTTGGGCCATTTGAATCCACATATTTCTTCTCAGCCCCAAAGCTAATGTCATCCACATCAATTATTGGGCTCCGTCCACAAGAGCTAAACTCTCCTCCAACTATTTTGTACCAATTGCCAAACACATCCTTATTCCTACTAAGACCAAACATAAGTGGTCCATCTTCGAGAGACCCAAATGAAACCCTAGCCTCAACAACTTCAGTCGTTACCTTCTCCTTCCCCATTTCACGACCCAACCCTTGTTGTTCGTCAAGGACACCATCAGCAACCTCAATCGTGTCATCGTCATTTCCGACGACCATCTCAGGTGCCGGCCTCCTCTTTCTTCTTTGTTCTTCAGTGACGCTGGTAAAAGTGACATTGGACAATAATTGGATGGGATCTGGTTTTGGTGGGGCAGTTGCGGTTTTGTTTTGGAAGCCACCCACTAGAGGCGATGTGGTCAAGGGTGTTTAATTGGATGGTAGAAGGTGGCCGGTGGTGGATGGTTGGGGTAAGTAAGTGTTTGGTGGGTGTCATTCAGTGAGAATAAAGGGACACGAGGGGACAATGGGGGCTCATCTTAGTCATCGCCGACACCTTTAAGACCATCCTCATCATCGGCTCCCTCGTCGAAATTGTCACCTTCAATGGCCTCGCACTCGCCTGCTTCCTGGAATTCTACCTCCAAGAATCCACGACGAACCCACCGATCTCGTCGTCACTGTCCTCCTCTACGTACTCTTCCTTGCTAAACTCATCGGAATCATATAAATCAGAAAAGGCAAAGTCTTTGGCAAAATTTGGCTGAACGAAATTCAACCAAAGACTTCTGATAATCACGTTCTTACTCTTTTAGCTCTGCTACGAAGTCTTCAATCATCGCGTCACACCTTGTAATTTGTCTCCGACACTCGTTATACCGCACAACTGTGATACAACCGTGTATGTCCCCCAACCATTCATTGTACCAGTAGGCAGCCTCAATTTTCCACCTATTCATGTCCTCACTGATGGCTTAAAAATTATGATGATGTATTGCGGAAATTTTCTCTTCCGATGGGGGTATCATACACTACACACACACTAAAATCGTCGTTGCTTCTGGATTTCGGTATACACACTTGTAATAATTGGGAGCGATATTGGATCTGATACCACTTTGATGTGAAACGCAATGGAATAATTAAAAACTCACAATTTAGGCTTCACCTGTTAACACTCGATTTAATTCATCAGCCAAGGGTCTTATTTATACTAATTCTAAAACTTGGGGAGCAAGTCTTGTAATTAAAAAAAGTAACTAAAAGATAAAAGATAACCTAATTAAAATAGGTAACTAAATAAAGATAAATCCTAATAATAATACTAATATTTATATACTTATAAATAAATCGGATAATATATATATATATATATATATATATATATATATATATATATATATATATTATTTAATTTCAAATTCACGTCACTTCATTTACAAAGTTTTTATTTGATTACTGATGATGGACTTAAAACTCTTAGGGTGATTTGGGTGATAATCCTTAAGAGTTGGCTTTGAGAAATTGTGATGTGATTGAACGACAAATTATAAATAACATGATTGTGTGCTAGAGTTGTTGTCCATCTTATTATTAGTTGTCCTCACTAGTTTATATTTTGTTTTTATGTTCATGGTGCTTTGTTTTATAATTGAAAAAAATAATGTTAATATACTAACAAAATTTGTTTTCAAATATGTGCAGAAATTACATATAAGAAACTCAAGAATAACGAGGATTTTGTTTGGGCACTTGAGGTTCCATTGATTGAGAAATTCATCACTGAAGTTATATTTCTTGATTTGAAGACTACATCTCCGGAGGTACGATTCTCAAAGTTACCCTTTCCTTTTATTGATTGACTAGTGATACCCGTGCTGATGGCACAACCAAAAGATTTTTTAGGTTTACAAATTGTTAAATTGTCAAAATCTCGTCCACTATCATTTGGACTAAATCTTAGGCTGAACCTCTCGCCCACCAAATTTTGGCTGGGATGGTCAATATTTGGTAACCTATACAAGTTGACTGGGAACACAATCATAGGTAGTGCATCAATACACACACATGCAACTTGACTGGAGAAAATTATTGCAAACTGTGAAGCCATGTAAGAGAGTTTTCCGAATAATGGGTACAATTTATTGCACAATAGATGGGGTTAAATTTGAAATGGTTCAAAACTGAAAATAACATGGAGTTTAAGAATTCCAAGTTCCCAGAATTTTGAAATTAAAAGTTACCACCAATATAGAAGGGGAAGCTTGATATTTTCCTTGAGACCCGGTAGTTACTCCTGGTTTGACTTTCTTCTTGTTAATATAGAACTAATTAAAAATCCTACTTAACATCTATTTTAGCTTCTACTTTAAGTGACCCATTCTAGTGAACTAAGAAGTTCCACAGTCCTTAAGCTCTTAAATGGGATTTTATGAGATGCATTCTCATTTGTTTGAGCTTCACTGTACAATAATTACAGAAGATACTTCATTGTTGTGGTTATACTTCTCATTAAAGAAAAAAATTCAAAATAATATAAACCCAAAAAAGATCCAGTAAATTAACAATATAGTCCCTAAATAACACTAAATTATACAGAAATTGACAAATCGTTGTCCAATATAATTAATCAAAGTTCACCCGTATGATTTGTAATCACGAACAATAAAAATCAAATAATATAAAAGGGTGTTATGCGGTCTGTGGGCCTTAAGTGTGTCGACAGTGCATATGATGAGGCTGTGGGTCCCCTTTCTTGGCTCAGTGCTAGATTTTATATGTGGTAGGAGCATGGTTTTAAGTACCCCATGTACCACTATGTAATGCTTCGGCTTATATTACCTATACGGTACTACTATGTAGCACGAACACGGACACGGGTGTCGTGTCCGACACGACACGGACACGCCGACACGACAAATCTAAAAAAATCAGGACACGACATGGCGGGGACACGGTATTAAATAAATATTTTTTATAATTATTTTTATATATAAAAAATATGAAATATCACATTAATACTAATCTCATACTAAGAACAACATTAAACATATAAGCATTAAGAGTATTAAATCCATTCTACACATCAAACATCACAATGATACTAAATCCCATACTAATAATAACAATCAAAATGCAGATGGCTAATGCAATTTATTGAACAAGAGATTAAAAAAAAAGAATAAATAGGTGAGAAAAAGGAGAAAAAAAACATATGTTTCCTGCCCCTTTTTTTTAAAGTTATTATATATTTTTGTCAGCCGTGTCCCTTACGTGTCCCAGCCGTGTCCCTTGCGTGTCCCAGCCGTGTCCCAGCCGTGTCCAACTATTTTTAAAGGCCTTTTAAGCCCGACACGCCACGTGGCGTGTTGAACACGTGTCCCAGCCGTGTCCCTTGCGTGTCCGTGTCCTTGGAGTGTCCGACACTCGTACGCGGCCTTCGGAGAAGTGTCCGTGCTTCATAGCGGTACTGTAATAGCAATTACTGTGATTTTGATAGGTTAATAAAAAAATTCTTTCTTGATCACTTTTTACTCATTTCTCACCCATTCTCTCATTCAAAAATCAAGAAATATTATTTCTCTAGTAGATTTGCATTACAACCACCATATTATCCTACTAGCAATAACACTCATAATAAACCTTGTCTTTCAGAGAAAGTAATAAAAAATGTTACATCCCTTAAACTTCTGCAAATTAATGGTTTAAGTAGTTTCACATGTAGCATGAATGTTAGGAAGGAAATACACCACTGTCATGCCTTTCAAAGCATCTGTTCCTATCCTAGTTCTTTATTTTGCATGAAATGAAATTATCTCTTACTCATAAGGTGGATGTACATGCTTCAACAAAGTAATTAAACACTCATAGTTGTTCATTTCTAGGATTTTTTTTAAACTAAAAATACTGCACCTTTTAAAATACATATTCATTAAATGATCATTGATACGCTCGATACATTTACACGGTACACATGACCACTACTGCAACAAATAGCGTGTTAAAAACCACAGGCAGAAGGGCATAATTAGAGTTTCATGGTAGCTTAACCTTTGGAAGGGAATGGCATATTGATTCAGAGGATCAGATCATATGTATACTTCTTTTTATATTATCTTAAACCGTTATTCAATTGTATACATATTTTATTATTCTGATGTTGTTTGGGTGTTGGGAGGGGGTGGGGTGTTATAATATCGAAGGACAAAGTAATTTTTATTAATACTATAATTAGGTTATTATGCTTATCATATTAGATTAGAACTCTTATCATCTTAGGATTTAATAAGGACTACTACTGTCTATCAATTCATATACCTCATAATTATTATAACAATAAATCCAAAAGTCTTCTCCTCTACTTTGTAATTTGTACTACTAATCTAAAGCTCTCATCCCATCATCACCGTTACGTTGTTGGAGGACAATGGATCTCCGACTACCCTAGATTTCGTCCAATCTACTTCTTTTTCAATTTCCTGGAGCTCCATTTTGTCATATTCCAGACCCATATCTTAGTATATCAAAGATGTATCCAACTCCACCTGATCCACCACCATACGCCAACGGAAACGGTGTCAGAGTACAGTTGGTCCTTACCCTATTTTTCTAAGTTCAGTCTCTAAACACTACTTATGGGTATGTCCTTATCCAAGACCTAAACATATCACCAATGTCTGCTTCTTGTGCCACAGTTTCCATCGAACCTCTTGTAACTTTTTCAATGGATTTCTCTATTGTTCTCAACACGCTCCGGATATGTCTTTCACATACTTTGATTCTGCATGTTTTAATCATTGAATCCCCCCTCTTCCGTTCAGTTTCACTCAGCCTGCCTTACATACGCCAGTGATTTTTATCGTAGATGGTTCCCGTTTGCATGGCAACAATGTTCTCGTTTGGACCGTTTGATTTAATCCATTATGATTGTTGATACCAAAATTAGTACGCTGATGTGGACGAATAATAAGAAGACACGTGTCAATCTACGTGGCACAATTGCAAAGAGGAAGATCATTTCCCCGACCAACACACTCACTCCGAGCAACAGGTGTCCTCCGAGGAACTCTTGGACGATGAGCAACTAAGACGGTTCGAGCTGCATCTCGACCACAGCATTGATTGCCAGATAATCAACAGTTCAACTATTCATTGAATGCTTATCATTTTGACGCACACGCTTGAAGAGCATTAAATGAGTTACCCTTTCATATGTATATCATTTAATGTATCACCCTTTCATGTACAACCTAAGGGCTATAAATACCTTGTATCACCCTCATTCAAAGGGACCGGAATTTCTTGGTAGTACTTGTAATCTAGAATTCCCAAACACTCAGCAATAACATAACAGTGGACGTAGGCCATTCATATAAGGCTGAACCACTTTAAAATTCGTTGTCTCATTTATTTATCTGTGATTGAATAATTAGAGTAATCTAGTTTTTTACATCAACAGATTGGTGCCGTCTGTGGGAACGATTGTTATTATCGTTTTTCACCGAAAATCATTCATCATCAATGGCAGATAACCCAGAATCCAGCAATCAAAACGCTGGAAATGCTGGAAATCCTCCAAATCCCTCTGCACCTCCAGATCTGGCTGGGATTATGACGAATCTGGCTCAAGGACAAACCGCCATGCAGGAAACAATGAGGCAACTCATACAGAGCCTTCATGGCGGTGCACCTGCACGTTCAGGACAGTGAAGTGGTCAGAGGCAAACTTATTTACTTTCTTCACGATCCAGGCGTACTGAATCATATCGTAATGAGGAATCTGATGATTTCTCTTATCAACCTGGGCGAACTTCGTCAATAAGGGCTACAGATACTGATCAACATATCACTCTCTCTTCAGAAAGACCCAGTGCCTTGGAAAGACTGAGTAGGGTGTCTCCTTTCAGTCGATTAGGCCTTAGGAGGAATAGGAGTCCACCTAAGACCATGTCGAGGAGTTTTCGACGACCATCAGATCAAAGAGAAGGATCAGCACAATCACGACCAGCTGCTCGTTAAGATAGATCTCAGGAGGCTACTTCAGAACAATCAATTGCTCGAACTAATAGGCCCGAGGAGGGAAATGATGCGTGGAAAGGTTCCATTCAGCGGTTGGAGGATAGATTGGGAGAAATAGCTAAGGCAAAGAATCCCCTACAATGAACTTTTATTCAAGGGACACCTTTTGTACAGGCCATTGTGGATTTTCCTACCCCATCAAGGTTTAAAGAACCAGTGGTGACCCCCAAATATGACGGAAAGACAGATCCTGTTCTACACATAGAGCAATATCAAGCTGCTGCCGACATCTATGTTATCCCCGACGAGATGAGATGCAGAGCATTCTCGGGAACTCTTACTGGATCTGCCCAGATATGGTACAACAATCTTCCTTGGGGTAAGATTTCAACTTTCTTTCAGTTGGCCGAGTTGTTCATCGGCAATTTCTGTTTTGGGGCAAAGCCAGTAAAAAAAGTAGCACACTTATTAAGTGTTAGACAAAAATCTGGTGAGAGTACAAGAGATTACATAACTCGTTTCAATAACGAGAAACTGGAAGTCATAGATTATGAAGAAAAGACATCAATCACCGCCTTGATGAGTGGGTTGTTGCCTAACAAGTTGTACTGCACTTTGGCCAAAGATCCACCTACAACTATGTCAGAGTTAATGGCAAAAGCGGCCAAAATCATGAATGCCGAGGAGGCTATGGCTGCAAAGAAGAATATGGATAAAGAAACCAAGGTGGAAGATGACATATCCAAGAAGAAAGAGCATAAGGGCAATGACGGTGACAAGCGTTCTAAGAATAATAAATCGTCATGGGAAGTCCTGAAGAAATTCGATAATTATACTCCTTTGAAAATGGGTATTAATCATGTCTTGGAAGAAATCAAGAATAATGAGGAAGTAAAGTGGCCAAAGAAACTGAGGTCAGACCCTGACCTGAGGAATAGGGAGAAATATTATGAGTTCCATAAGGATCACGACCATATGACCAAAAATTGCATAGCTCTTCAGAACGAGATTGAAACACTCATCCGAAGAGGGAAGCTAGCGAAGTATGTTGATCGGGGAGGCGAAAGAAGGAATAATGATCAAACTAGAGAAAGGTCTAGATCTCCTCGTCGAGCAGAGGAGAAAAAGAAAAGGGATCATGAAGATGATACAAAAGATGACCCCAATCTTCCCAAGAAACCAAGACAGCCAGAACGAGAGGTATTTTCAATACGTTTTGGGTCATTTGATTGTAATGTTATCACAGGAGGAGATGCAGGAGGAGGAGACCTTACTGCAGAAAGAAAGGCTTACCTCGAAGAGGCCCAAGCTTGCTCGTACATTCAGCGAATAAATTTGGCCGAGGAGGATCGCCCGAGGAAGGTAAACAAAGATAAGCTGGTCATTGGCTTTTCGAAAAATGACCTGGCAGGTGTTCTTTACCCTCACGATGACCCTTTGGTGATCAAAATGAGGATGAAAGAAGTAATGATTTCGAGAGTGCTGGTAAATAATGGTAGTTCGGCAGACATCATGTACTATTCATACTTTGACAGTTTAAATTTGAAATTATCTCAATTGGAACCTTATCACAGACCTTTATTGGGTTTTGCTGGCGAGAAAGTCTTTCCACTTGGGACGATCAAGTTGGATATATTCATTGGAACTTGGCCTGCTTGTCGAACAGAAAAAATACGCTTCTTTCTGATGGATAAGAATGTGCAGTCAGCTTACAACATCATCATGGGAAGAGTTGGTTTGAAGAAGTTCGAAGCAGTCCCATCTACAGTACATCAGTGCTTAAAATTCCCTACAAATTTCGGAGTAGGAGTTGTGAAAGGTGATCAGAAAGTAGCTCGGGAATGCTATTATTCGTTTGCCGAGCAAGAGGAGCTTGAAGAATCAAGGAAAAAGACTACTACCTACCAGGTGGATGAAGGTACAGAAATCGAAACACTCGATCCTAGAGATGAATCCTAACTTGTAAAAGGACAGGTGGTGGAATCTACAGAAAATGTTATTCTGGATGACGAGCATCCTGAACGAGTAACCCAGATAGGTTCGTCATTAGATACTTCAATAAAATAGGAGTTGATAACTTTCTTAAGAAACAGGAAGAAAACTTTTGCATGGAGTCATGAAGACATGCAAGGAATAGATCCAAACTTCTTATGTCATGAGCTCAATGTGAATAAGGAGATCAAGCCTGTAAAGCAAAGAAGAAGAGTATTTAGTCCCGAGAAGAATCAAGCTATACAAGAGGAGATCGAGAAGCTCCAGAAAGCCCAATTCATTGAAGATGTGAAGTATCCAGACTGGTTGGCAAATGTGGTGATGGTGAAGAAGAAAAACAATAAATGGAGAATGTGTGTTGATTTCACTGATCTCAACAAGGCATGCCCAAAGGATCATTTTCCATTGCCCAGAATTGATCAACTAGTGGATGTTACCTCGGGACACGAGCTACTCAGCTTCATGGATGCTTACTCTGGTTACAACCAGATCAAAATGAAACCTGAAGACAGGGAAAGCACTTCTTTCATTACCCCTAGAGGAACTTATTGTTATAATGTTATGCCTTTTGGTTTGAAAAATGCAGGAGCGACATACCAGCGGCTGGGGAACAAGGTTTTTGTTGAACAAATCAGTTGCAATATGGAGGTCTATGTCGATGATATGCTGACAAAGAGCAAGAAAGCTGCGGATCATCTAGTTGACTTAGGTCAGACCTTTGATCAACTGGATAAATACCAGATGAAGCTCAACCGGACGAAGTGCACCTTTGGAGTACGAGAAGGAATGTTCCTCGGGTACATCGTCAACCAGCGAGGCATTGAGGCAAATCCAGCAAAGATCAAAGCTCTTTTAGGGTTACGATCTCCAACGACGAAGAAAGAGGTGCAGAGTCTTACAGGACGAGTTGCAGCGCTCAACAGATTTGTATGCCAAGCAACTGATAGATGCCTCCCATTCTTCAAAACACTTCGAAAAACTTTCGAGTGGAATGATGAATGTGAAAAAGCCTTTCAAGACTTGAAGAAATATCTGGGAGCACCTCCATTGTTGTCCAGGCCAGTAATGGGAGAAAAGTTGTACTTGTACCTGGCAGTATCAGAGAATGCAGTCAGCTCGGCATTGATCAGAAGGGAGAATGGAATCCAGAAGCCAATTTATTACAAAAGTAAGGCTTTCCGAGGTGCAGAGATCAGGTACCCGAAGCTGGAAAAATTGGCATTGGCATTAATTGAAGCAAGTAGAATAATGAGGCCTTATTTCCAGGCCCATACCATCGTCGTATATACCGACATGCCATTGAGACAAGCCCTTCATAAGCCAGAAAAATCAGGAAGACTGATGTATTGGGCAATAGAGCTCGGTGAATATGCTATTGTGTATTAACCCAAATCATCATTAAAAGGGCAGGCTGTAGCAGACTTTATAGCAGAATTTAAATATCTTGATACCCCCTAGGAGCAAAAGTTGCTCGCTGACCAACCTGTGGATGTTACAGGATCAACAGACATAAGTCCAGATCAACTCCGGTTGGTAAAAGGGCTTGTGGATGTAGAAAGATCATCAAATTCAAACCCAGACCAACTCCGGTTGGTAAAAGGGTGAGAAGAGATGGTCGACGAAGAGCGAAAAATACCAGGGGAGGATGAAAGGAAACAACAGATATTTCATCGAGGAACTCTGTCAGATAAGAAATTTGAAGACGAGTTACCTACATGGAGATTATATGTAGATGGATCATCTTGCACTACGGGTTGTGGAGCAGGGATTGTTTTGAACACCCCAGACGAGATTGACGTGGAATATGCCTTACGATTCCAATTCAAAGCTTCCAATAATGAGGCTGAGTATGAAGCCTTGATAGCAGGTCTTAATTTAGCAAAGATTATGGAAGCGCAACAAGTGATGGTATTCAGTGATTCTCAATTAATTGTGAATCAGATGATGGGAACATATGCAGTTAAAGGAGAATTAATGGTCAAGTATCATGCAAAGGCGATGGAGTTGTTGGCAGAACTTGATGCCATTAAGTTGATCAGAATACCAATAATGGAGAATGCACAAGCAGACGCACTGGCCTGACTAGCATCAGCTACTCGTACCGAGTTGCGAAGAACGATACCAATTGAGGTGTTAGAAAGTCGAAGCATAGATGAAGACCTGACGATGAATATTATTACTCTTGATTTAGGACCATCTTGGATGGATCCCATCAGGGCATATGTCGAGGAAGGAGAATTACCGGAGGATAAGATCGCTGCCAAGAAATTGAAGTTTAAAGCTGCTCGGTATGTACTAATTAATGGTGTTTTGTATAGACGAGGAATTATGGCAGGTTTGCAAAGATGTGTGCATCCCTCCGAGGTGAAGGAATTAATTGAAGAGATCCATGAAGGATCTTGTGGAGCACATGTAGCAGGTCAGACACTTTTACAAAGAGTGATGATGCAGGGGTACTACTGGCCAACGATGATGGCTGATTGTATAACCTATGCCAAAAGATGTGATAAATGCCAACGTTTTTCCTCCATTCGACGAACTCCATAAACATTGTTGACACCCATAACTTCCCCTTGGCCATTTTCCATGTGGGGAATTGATTTGGTTGGACCACTGCCAACGACCCGAGGAAGATTCAAGTACCTCGTCGTCGCAGTGGATTATTTTACTAAGTGGGTAGAAGCTGAGACACTTATTGATATGACGTACGAGAAGGTATACCAATTTATTTGGAAGAACATCATCTGCCGATATGGTCTCCCTCATGCCTTCATCACAGACCATGGAACACAATTTGATAACGAGGAGTTTGCCACCTATTGTCATCAGTCAAACATTTTGAAAGTTCATTCAGCACCAGGCCATCCTCAAAGCAATGGGCAGACTGAAGTGACAAACAGAACATTACTAAATGGTTTGAAGAAGAGGCTAAGTGAGGCTAAAGCTAATTGTATTAATGAGCTACAGTCAGTATTGTGGGCTTACCGAACAACTCCCCGAGCAGTAACTGGAGAATCACCATATATGCTGGCATTTGGAAGTGAGGCTGTAATACCTGCCGAGTTGGGTCTTCCAACACACAGAGTGCTGAATTTCAATTCCCTAGTCAGCGACTTGATGAGGAGATTAGATTTGGACATGCTCGAAGAAGTTAGAGAAGAGGCGGCCATTAGGAATGCTGCTTATCAACAGCGAACAACCCTGTTCTACAACAAGAGGGTGAAAAAATGCGACTTAAAAGAAGGAGATTACATGCTAAAGAAGGTCATTCAGAAGCACAATAAATTGGAAGCAAACTGGCATGGACCTTATCGAGTTACTGCAGTTATCCGACCAGGAACTTACCGAATAGAAACTCTAGAAGGAGAGGAATTTAAGAATGCATGGAATGCTGAACACCTACGCAAGTATTATCAGTGATGTAAAATGTAAAGCAGTTCCATCAATATGAATAAAACGATGATGTTTCACAATCTTCTCTCCTTTTATTGAAAGATTTTTCGGGGAATACTAGTGTGTTTAACACTACGCTGCTCGGCAATAAAAAGAAGATGATAGTTCAAGCCCACGACCAACTCCGGTTGGTAAAAGGGCGAGAACAAATTATACTCCTTTGGTTAGGAGGCGTACACTAGCGTGACCAACTCAGGTTGGTAAAAGAACTAGTGGACATGATAGTTCAAACCCACGACCAACTCCGGTTGGTAAAAGGGCGAGAACAAACTATACTCCTTTCGTTAGGAGGCGTACACTAGCGTGACCAACTCAGGTTGGTAAAAGAGATAGTGGAAAGAAGATGATAGTTCAAGCCCACGACCAACTCCGGTTGGTAAAAGGGCGAGAACAAATTATACTCCTTTGGTTAGGAGGCGTACACTAGCGTGACCAACTCAGGTTGGTAAAAGAACTAGTGGACATGATAGTTCAAACCCACGACCAACTCCGGTTGGTAAAAGGGCAAGAACAAACTATACTCCTTTGGTTAGGAGGCGTACACTAGCGTGACCAACTCAGGTTGGTAAAAGAGATAGTGGACACGATAGTTCAAACCCACGACCAACTCCGATTGGTAAAAGGGCGAGAACAAACTATACTCCTTTGGTTAGGAAGCGTACACTAGCGTGACCAACTCAGGTTGGTAAAAGAGCTAGTGGACATGATAGTTCGAACTCAGACCAACTCCGGTTGGTAAAAGAGAAAGAACACAAGATGATCGACGAAAAGTCAATCTCGGTTGGTTAGGAATCAAAATATGCTCTCAAATGCCAACTTATGTTGGTCGAGAAGTAAGATATTATCTCAAATACCAACTTATGTTGGTCGGGAAGTAAGTTTATTACATAAAAGTTCCTCGAAGAATAAATATTCCAAACTGAACCAAGTATAGTTGGTCGGGGGTAAAAACCCACTAACTGTAGTTGGTCGTAGTTGGTCGACGAGGAAAAATCATCGACCTTGGTTGGTCGGGCACATTTTATGAAAAAGATAAAAATTTACCAAGTATAGCTGGTCGGGGATAAAAACTCTCACTAACTATAATTGGTCGACGAGCACAATTTAACAACCTTGGTTGGTTGGAAGAATTTTTAACATTTTTATACTCATTACTTTATTATTAAGTGATCGAGCAACATTACTAATACTTGTAATTTTTTATTACTAAGTTGGTCGAGGAACCATACAATATTGTTATGCAAGCACAAATATAGAATGTCTGATAATCACAAGACAATAGCAATACAGATTTGCAAACAGAAAATGAAAGCCTTTCATTACAATTCAAAACGAATTACAAGTTACATATGTGTACTAACTATTACATTGAGATCCCTACTCTATTGGTTTCTTTCCCTCTGCTTTTGAAATAGGTTCCTCGCCAGCAGGCGAATCATTTAAAGTCTGAGGAGAGTTAATAAAGTTCAAGTCCTTCAGCATCCTAACGTTCATCACAGAAGGTGTGTCCAGTAGATGCTTGGGATGAGATACCTCGATCTGAGAATGAAGATTGTAGTCACCAAGGTATTTTGAAATTAAGCTTCGAGGAATGGCACGAGCTGGGATCCATTCCATGTCCAATTTATAAGGTGGCACAGGCAAGTCTAGTAGCCCAGGAGCATGATAATCCCATAAATAATGGCCCTGCTCTAGTTTTAATACACCCAGGGCATTCAACCATCCCTGTTTATAACCTTCATTATTGGCATTTTCAAGGCGAGCATCCAAGTGATAAAGGGACTCATTGTAGCCTGCCATCCAGAACTCACGAGGTTGTTTGTGGAACTGGAAAGTTATTCTATCTAACTGCTCATGAAGGTTCCTGGCAAAAACATCTTTATTATTCAGAGCAGACTTTGTCGAAGCAAGTTGATCCTCCAGAGTTTGGATTTTCTTAGACATTTCAGACAAAGCCCGATCTTTTGCATTCAATTGGAACACTTGAGTTTCCAACGTTGATCGAGTACGAGATTCTTCAACATTACGACTAAGATCTCTTGATCCTCCCCGAGCAGGTCGAGAACTTGGTTCCTCGGCAACATTCTGAGCAACTCTTCCTCGACCACGAGAACCTCTTCCTCATCCCCGAGTAGCAGCAGAAGTACCAGATCTTCTCAAGGTATCCAACTCTTGCCTTAATTTGGCATTCTCAACCTCTAGAAAGGAAAATCCCTCGTCAGTCACTGGGATTACAACTGTTGAAGAAGATGCTGCAGACTTATACTGTGCCAACTCTTTCTGCAAATTGTTATTTTCTTGCTATAGCAGCTCAGCAATCTGTCTACAAGCTTCAACTTCACCCTTTAGGGTTCTCTCCCTGACATCGTACCCAGCAAGGATCTTTTTGTGGCCTGTCTCGGCAGAAAGCTGTTGATACCTCTTTTCATACCCCTCGTGCAAAAGGGTAGTTGATTCTTTGTACTGAGTCTGAAGATCTTCTAAAGTATATTGAAGCTCCTCGATTATGTCATAGTAAGCCACGTTATTGGCCACAGTTCGATCAAGTAACCCCTTCAGGTATTGATAAGCTTCTACTGCCTGCTCTGAAGCATCATGACCGAGGATGTCAGCAATTTCTGATACACTCAATTCTGTGTGACCAGCCTTATAATATTCATGGCATTGCTGCATCAATTTTGTATCATTAGAAGATAATAATTCCATTCTAGCCACAAACTAATAAAGAAGAGAAGGCAAGAGTTAATAAAAGAAGAAGACAGAACATCAACAACGCAGAGGAACAAAAAAAGGTAATTTTATTACATCATCAAAAGGAGTACATCGTTCAGAATACAGAGTACAAGTAAAAGAAAAACAGAAAGAGAATACTAAACAATTTCACACCTTTTCCTTGTCTCCCAAGACTTTCTCGGGAGGCTGGGACGAGGAGCTTGGTTGCTCGGTGGGAACAATGGGTTGATTGGCAGAAGTTGAGACTTGTTCAGGAGGAGCAGGCAAAGATGAGATCTCCTCGGTGGCTGTCTGATTGGGTTGTGGAGCAAAGACTTGATCACCTACTATCATTGAAGACTCCTCGGAAGAAGCTTCGTCTTCTTCCTCATCTTCAATCACAGGAGGGGGGCCAGGAAGATGTTGCTGGAATAGCTCAGAGTCCTCGTTCACCTTCAATTCTTCCAGGGCAGCAACCCAACCATCTCGAAAGTATTTTAAACTCCCATACTTGACCTGGGTCATCATTGCCGCTACCCCCTATCCCATCCTTTATCCCAACCGGTGCGGAACGATTTTTTCACATCCACCTTTCTTTTCATTTTCTCCGAGGAGAGCTTCTCGGATAGAAGATCCTCGGAGGCTTTCAACTTGGCCTCCACCTCCTCCTTCTGGCGATTTACTTCTCGCAGAAGGGTCAGCTCTTCCTCGGCCGATTTCAACTTATTTTCAAGCTCCCCAAAGCTTGTGAGATTCTCAGCATATTTTTTATTCTCCCTCTCCAAGTCTCTCACCTTATTTCCCAATTGTACTTTCTCTGCTTCAGACGCAGCCAACTTCTTCTCCCATTCACCCCTATCCTCGTCGTATTTTTGACGGGATTCCTTCAAAGATTGGGCCAAGCCCTGGAAAGCATCCTCTACTCCAGACGAGGAGCTGGAAGCCTTGATTGCTTCATCTTTCTTCACTATGGTGTTAAAGAAACTCACCAGCTGAAAAAGAAAATAATGATAAGTCAGTATCGAGATACATATATTGACTAGAATAAAGAAAAATTCAGGATAAGAGAAACATACTGAAGCAATGTGACGAGTAGCTAGGGATGTCAGCATATCCCTAGACATGTTTTCTTCAATTCCTTGGACTTCAGGAATAGTCCAAGTCTTTACCGAGCTCATTGCAGAACTCGGGGGAATAATGGTTGGGACACTAGCTCCACTAGCTTGGAGCTGGGGAATGGTTTCAGTCAAAGTGACCGAGGAGGATTTCTTCAATCTCCTCAGTGGCACTTCAGCAGTTTCAACCAAAGAACTTTTGGTGGTAGAGATGGTGACCACTTCCACAGGTGCATTTTTCTTGCTCGGAGCCACTGGGGGCTTCTCGGCAGCCTTCTGAGGAGCAACAGAAGAGGCACCATCTACTTTCTTTGTCCCCTTTGGGACTTCAGCTTTGTTTCTTTTTCCATCTCCAGCAGAGGAAGTCTCCTCGAAGATAGCAGGAACTCTTCTCTTGCCCATCTTCTGACTTAGAGGAATGTGAGATTCTGGTGAAGATTTCTCAGAAGCTGGCAATGGCTCACTAATGCAGACCACAGGACGAGCAGTAAAGGATGATGTGTAGCTCCTGTACTGCAACAAATATGAAGCAGACCTGATGTGCTCGTCTGCAACTCTTCGATGCAAATTCTAGATTTGTTTCAAATGCTTTATATTAACTTCTGATTCTTTGGGAGTTTTTCTCTTGCTGTCAACTGCAAACAAATATATTGTGAAATATCAGTCATACATTTTGTCAAACACAATGAAATCGTAATTTCAAAAATAAAATAAGATGAAAATAACCTATCCCATTGCCATATGGGGGGCATCTGGGACCCTCATATACTGCATCTCCAACCAAAGGGGCATGTTGCCAATTTTTTATAACTACCCCATGTTCAAAATAATCCCTATTTGCATCAGGGAGATTGACTACTAAGGCCCTATTCAAAAACCTAGTTTTTAAATAAAAAACATTGTCTAAAACAGCCCATCTATAACAGTACATAATCTCAGGAATTCCTATACGAGTTCCATGAGTTTGATTTAACCTATACACCCCATTAACTATTCTCCATGTGTTGGGGGCTATTTTTGCAGGGACAACATTGAAATACTGACAGAACTCTAAACACAAAGGGTTTGGTGGAAAAGAAAATCCACATTCAGCAATAAAAAGGCTAGGGAACCAATGTCCCTCGGCCAAATTAAAATAATTTGAAGGCTCAGAAAGACTCTCCAGAGTTACCCAAGAAGGAATAGAAAAGTCAGAACGAAATTTCTCAAGAGATTCGATAATATAAACCATGGTGAATAAAAAGAAATGAAGAAGAAGGAAGAAAATCTTACAGGAAAAAGGAGATCTGTTGACAAACAAACGAAGAAAGGGATGAACGCACAGGAGAGAGAAAAGCTACAGAAAACTCGAAAGCAGAAATTGAAAAGGTAGAAGACGATGGGATTGCCTCTGAAGCTTAAATACTTTGCCTTGGGAAACGACGAAAGAAATGATTACAAAAAGGAAACTATTACGCTACCGGCGGCTAAAAGGACAAAAAGTGCACGAAGATCGAAGCGCTTATAAAAATGCAAAAAAGGCGGATTCTGCGAATTTGGAAAGAAATTCAAATACGGAGAAAAGGCTCCTAAAACCCAGGAAGGTCATTTAATATTGCCATATACCGAGAAAGAATGTTCCATACTCCTCAAAGTTCGATATATGAAACATTGGGGGCTTCTGTTGATACCAAAATTAGTACGCTGATGTGGACGAATAATAAGAAGACACGTGTCAATCTACGTGGCACAATTGCAACGAGGAAGATCATTCCCCCAACCAACACACTCACTCCGAGCAACATGTATCCTCCTAGGAACTCTTGTCCTCCGAGGAACTCCAGTGCTCCGAGGAACTCTTGGACGATGAGCAACTAAGACGGTTCGAGCTGCATCTCGACCACAACATTGATTGCCAGATAATGAACAGTTCAACTATTCATTGAATGCTTATCATCTTGACGCACACGCTTGAAGAGCATTAAATGAGTTACCCTTTCATATGTATATCATTTAATGTATCACCCTTTCATGTACAGCCTAAGGGCTATAAATACCTTGTATCACCCTCAATCAAAGGGACCGAATTTTCTTGGTAGTACTTGTAATCGAGAATTCCCAAACACTCAGCAATAACATAACAGTGGACGTAGGCTGAACCACTTTAAAATTCTTTGTCTCATTTATTTATCTGTGATTGAATAATTAGAGTAATCTAGTTTTTTACATCAACAATGATGTTTGGGGATCTTCACCTTCTATCACAACGAGGGATCCGTATACTTTGTCATTTTCATTGACGATTACTCTTGGATTACGTGTTTATATCTCTTGAAAGATCAATTTTTCCCTATATGGTCAAAACTTAGTTTTTTCGTTCTATCAAAACATTTTTAAACTTGACGAAATTGGCACCATTATCCATTTATCTCATCCTGAAACCTCTGGGAAAAATGTTCACTCGGAACATAAGAACTGACATATCCTAGATACTATTTGTCCTCCCCTTATTTCTTCTGCGTGTCCTGACGGTTAATGGGAAGAGGCGACTTTTGCTGCCATTTATACTGTCAACCGAGTACCCTCTCTAGTCATTAACAATGAATCACCATATGAATTCATGTATGGTATTCTTCTGTGAACTTCTCAAACTCTTTGTTGTGCCCCTTTCAGCCCCAGGAGCACACAAAAACGTCAAGCTCGTTTTTGTTGTTTCTTTGTCTACGGAACTGAATACAAAGGATATCACTGTTTGGATCCCATTTCAAATGTCTACATATCTCTTGTCATATCTTGTTTTGGTAACATACGATATCTTTATCTCCCTCCAAATTTCACATCTCTTATTAATCAACCCCCCTTTTCATCGATTCGCACACAGATACAATACACTTCACTATTCAGCCAGTACTGTGTGACTGATGCGACTTAAAATTATGGGACGGAGGATGTTTGAGATTGATATAAGGGATTAGATATTGTGTTGTTTGTGGATAATGATGTAGTTGAGTATATCGGTAGAAAAAGTTTTGTTTGAGATCATGATTCAATGTCGCAGTATCAGCCAATTAATCAGCCGCCCAATTTTCAACTCAATATCAGTATCGGTTTTATTTTATAGGAAACTATGCGCTTCTTAGAGAGACCCTTAAATTTTGAAAAAAATATAAAAAAAATCTTAAAAACACAAGGATAATAATAAGGATTAATCTGAAAAGTGCGTATAACATTGTCTCATTGATCATACTGACACGCAACGTACTTTTCAATTGCAATATTTCGTAAATAGTTCAATAATTAGTAAGAAAAAACTATCTTAGTAGATTTCAAACTTCATGAAGAAATTTAATAACAAATGTAAATTTTCTTTAACAATGTCGAAATGTATTACTAATATAAATTTAAGAACAAATTCAAATATACCTTAGGTTATTATAATCAAGTTTTAAGTTAAAGTCTGTTTTGTTTTCACAAACAAAGTTAATAAAGTACAAGTTAAGTTTTTTAAACATTTAAGTTATAAGTTGTTATTGTAATTATATAGTTTATATATATATAAAATTGATACTTACTTATTTAATTGAAATAAATTATCTTGAAAATTAGGAATTTTAACTCTTGGAATACTGAACGTTATTAATTACAATAGATATGAAAAAACTCATGAAAAGGGGGGTTGATCCACTCAGTACCATTCCCCTTTTATGATACGACATTACCATCTGAACTCACACGCATGATACCTTAGCTCAAACAAATGTTCTATCTTGCCTTCCCTAATGTTCATGCTACTAGCCAATCTCACCAAATGCTCTACCCAGTGAGTTCCTTTGGTAGTGGTCGTTGTAGTAATTAGGTAAGACAAACACCAATTCACCTTCATGATTACCATTGCTTCTCTACTATTCAGTCTCACCATGAAACATCTTATCAGGAAGCCAAATTTAATCCCCTTTGACAGAAGATATGAAAGATGAATTACAGGATCTTGACTAGGCACATACTTGAGACATGGCTCATTTATCTTCTCAAAAGATGGTTGTTTAGTGCAAATGGGTTTACAAAATCACGACCCATGGTTCTGTGAAACTATAGGAAGATCATATTGTTGCTTAAGGATTTACACATGATTATGGCATCTATTCTGAGGTGGCCTTTTCCTCTCCGACCTCAGTTTGCAGCCCACTGACTTGTTGCTGCTCAAAAGTGGGATCTGTATTATATAGATGTTAAAAAATGCCTTCTTAAATGGTAAGTAATTGGAGAAGTTTGTATGAAGCCACCTGTTGGTATGATCACTCTCATTCTCCTCTTTAGGTCCCTTTTATACAAATTCATTCCATTTTAAACAAATTTTAATCAAATGTTGAATCTACAATTACATCAAATGCAGATTTCGAAATTTCCGTATTGTAATGTAGCTTCAAATTGAATGAAGATGCTCTTTTGAATCTAATTTCATTTTTCGTTTGTGAATTTTGGTTTGCTCTTCATTATTGGCATGTATATCTACTATAGTATTTGTAAATTTGTCTTTTTCACAGTTGTATACGTTTTTTAACATACAATTGAGTTCATTTTTTCGTGTTTTCTAACTAATCCAATTCCGTTTTGTTGTATAATATTTTAGTTGCCATTCATTTGAGTTTGATATAATCTTGGATGGATGCAGAAGATGTTTGTCTTGATCCAAGAGATTTTAGCATGATCTTGTTCCTGATGCGCAAGTGTATTAATCAAATATGTTTAATTCCTCTAAACCTTGAAAATGCGCAAGTGTATTAATTAAATGCATATCTTATTTATGATGAATATACATATATGTTTGTTTTGTTATGTATTAATGCATTTATATTAGAACTCTTTTTACATATAATTTTTAAATGGGCTGAACACATTCACCATCAATGGAAAGAGATACACACCAACCCGGAATTGTGTTAAGGTAAATAAATAGTCTAGAACTAATTTTTTTTTTATTTCTTTTTTAAAATAACTACCAAGTACCTTTACCATACATATCTCAATCTAGTGTTCAATTCAAGGGAAAAAGAGTCTTGCGTGTGGATATTTTGTGACGATGTTCATGAAACATTTGATGGAGCATCCTTCCACATCTATTGAAACAAAAGTAATTATATTTTATATTATTTTGATCATATCGATCTTTGAAATTTTTAAAGGTCTTATTATTTGGTTATTTAAATTTACCAGACGAGGATGTTGAGCAACAAAGAGACATACAAAATTAATAAAATAAATGAAGTTAGGATGAAGTTTATTGAGTTAATTAAATGACTATATTAGGTAACTTCTTAACCTTAATGTTAAATTTAACTTTATTGGGGTGTGCGGGTCAATTTTTTTTTTTATTATTTAGACTTTGCTTGGTCGTGCGGGCGTGTGATTTGAAACTGCAGTATTTTAGAATTTTATACTTGGACATGATCTCGATGATTGGAATTTGAATTATTCATTTTCTTTTTGAAGTTATTGTGTATATTCTTGAAAAACTTAAAAGGTTGGTTTCATGTAAAAACAAAGGAGATTCGGCCGAAATCTTTTAAAGTGTAAAGAGTAAGGATATTTAATTTGTTGGGACGTGCAAGTTGATTTTTTATTATTTATTTTATTTTATTTTTATCAACTTAATTTGATATTAACTTTGTTGTTTGTATATATGCATATTTATACTATGCTTGGTCGTGCGAGCCAATGATTTAAAATTATTGCGTTTTGAAATTTTACACTTGTACATGGATCTGGTGATTGAAATTTAAATTGTTGGTTTATTTTTTAATGTGTATATTCTTGAAAAACTATAAAGGTTGGTTTCATGTAAAAACAAAGGAGATTGTGGGAAAAATTTCTAAAACGTAAAGAGTTATGATGTTTACTTTGTTGGGTCGTGCGGGATGATTTATTTTTATCAACTTCATTCTATGTTTGCTTTATTGTTTGTGTATGTTACCATAATGGAAAGATGGTTCACATATTATCATTGTGAGTTGAGTTCACTTGTTTTACATATTGTCAATTAATTAATTATTGAATTTGTTGAATATAGTTGTTTTGGATCATAGACGTGGGCGGTTGTCAAGAAGTGAATTTGTTGGATGCAGTTCATTTGGATCGTTGAATGCAGCTGTTTGTATATAGTAACTTCTTTTTGTGTGAATTATGTTAAATAGTTCACCTTTTGTTAGACATTATGGAGTAGTAATTATTAGTTGTGGATGTTGTGAATGGTAGTCATTGTATGAATATTACTCCATGATTTCAAATTAGTATATATTTTGGTTGTGGGATTTTAAGTTGAATTAATGGTGCGTAATATAGTAACTTTGGTGTTAAATTGTTGTATTTATTTTTCTTGTGATTGCAGTTGATTGGTGGATGAAAAATTCTATTATAAAGTTACAGGTTGATTTAATGAAAAATAATTTATGTAAAAAATATCACATTTTATGCGCTTTTTTACAAAAAGACATAATCAAGACTCTTTAAAAAATCGTGATAAAAAAATATGACTTTTTATCACAGTTTAACTTGGTAAATTGAGATAAGTATAACTATATTTTATCAGCGTTTATATAAAAACTATGATAAAAATGACTTTTCTTTTATCACACTTATACGAACATTTATGTTACCCCTATTTATCACAGTTTCTAAATTTTTAAAATCGTGATAAAGGCTTTTTATCACGGTTTTTAACCTTGATAAATAGCCTTTTTCATCTAGTGATGCTCAACTGAAAAAGATGTTTGCATCATATAATTTCTCATTTGTCAAGTTTTGGAAGGAAGCTCATGTACTTTTAACGACTCAAGTGACATAAATACAAGTTGGTTTTGTGAGATTCCATAGTCGCAATCGGCACATGCATAACATTCCACAATTTAAGCATTTGTGGGGGCATGTTTCACACTACACACTTGACTTACTTGTGAGGGAGATATAACTAATTAGCATTGTGGGAGTTAATGAGCATGCGTATCATCAAGTATTTTGTTCGGTATTTGGCTTATCGTGCGCTCATGAGATTACGTTGTATGATGCCTAAGGAGCAAGACCTATCCCTCTAGGTGCTGTAGATGAACACGGACAAAAGCTTAACATTTCTAATACCCCGTGATTTTAGGACTGAGAGTTTAATTTATTTGGGAGAAATAATATTTATTTAAGTTGGAGAATTTTAAATTTGGCAAATGGGGTCAAAATTTGAGGATGTTATAAAGTGTTTCGGAGGATGATTCTGAGTGCGCGGTTGATCCCGAATGGGGCGAGATAGTCAAAATGACTGTCCTTGGGTTTTATTTCGATTTCGGAATATCTTAAGTTATTTTGACTCGAATAGGAGTAAACGAGTTAGTTAAAGTGTGTATTATCATTTAAAGTTGGGTATTTTGAGAGATTAGGCTTATAAAGCCTTTGTGAGATTAAAATCTCATTTTTGAGATTGAGAGAGAGGGGGGGGGGGGGGGGGGGGGAGAGAAAGCCCCAGAGAGAGAGAGAAGAGGAAAGAAAGAAGAGAGAGGAGAAATCTTGGAGCTTGGGAGTACGGGCCAAAATCTGTGATCTCGAGGAAGACTCAACCTCTACAACTTTGAGGCAAGTGATTAATCTTGCAAAATAATTCATGTACGTAATTTAGTTCATGATTTGTGGGTATAAAATATGGATTTTGTGTTTATATGTCAAAACCTAGATTTTTTGGGACTAAATATTGAATTTGATGTTTATATATGGGATTGATGACATATAAATTGATGGGATGAGATGTAGGATGAGTTTTGATGTTAGGAACATGTTTAGGTTGAATATTTGTGGTTAGAAAATGATATATGGGGTTTTTGGAAAGTTTGGTTTCGTCCAAAAAGGAAAATGGCCGAGTTGTCTGGTATGGACGGTCGACCGCGGCCAGGAGGCCGGTCGACCACGCCTCAAGGAAAAAGCCTACTGCCTCCTTCGCAAGGCAAAATTTAGAACCACGGTCGACCGGTCCTCTGTTTTTAGTCCAAGAATGGGATTTTCTTTTACAACCTTTTCTTTGGGTTTTAAAACACAGTGACCTTCTTAGTGGATGTATTATAGAGGGTTAGGTTATAATATCAAGAGATTTGTACCTTAGGATGATTAGACGACATTCAGACCTATTTTAGGAATGGATTATGAGGGCATGATGCCTCTTTTATTAAGGAAACGATTGTGGGACTAAAAGATAGTCGGATTATATTAATGTAATTGTGGTGGGCTATCATGAAGTGGTTATACGTTATAGAGATAGTCCTTTTTTACTTATGTGCTTTCGAAGTCTAGTAGTATTACAATATATGTTTTAGTATATCGCCGACTAGGATAGTTGGTGTTTATATTTATAGCCGGGATTATTATTATATATAGGTGTGTATACGGATGTAGATGGAGTGTATGGATGATGGTTGCTATACGCGTTTGGTTATGAGATAGTATTTGTGATGTTGGTTGAAATGGGAGACTATTCATATAATAAGGGTAATAGATGAGCAAGTTTCAAATGAGGGCTCGTATAAGGAAATGAATTGGGCAGGTATGCGTCATAGCGTTGGTTCGTATAATGAGAATTATCTACATATACTCAAATTCATTAGCTTTATACATACGTATTGGAGATAGTATATATATATATATATATATATATATATATATATATATATATATATATATATATATATAGAGAGAGAGAGAGAGAGAGAGAGAGAGAGAGAGAGAGAGAGAGGATCTCATGAGGACCTCTGTTTGCATACCGCTAGCGCGAACCAATTTTGATAAAATAGTAAAAAAAATATATTTGAGCTAATTTTTTTTATATAGTTTTTAAACATTTCAGTAGGGCCATATAAAAAAAATCAGCTCAAAATGAATTTTTTTACTCTTTTAAAAAAATCGGTCAAATTTTGTCAGTTTTTAACTACTTAAAAACAACTTAAAAACTGACAACGTTTGACCCATTTTTTTAAAATAGCAAAAAAAATCATTTTGAGCTGATTATTTTTTTATGGTCTTATTGAAATGTTTAAAAATCAGTTAAAAAAAATCAGCCCAAATTTTTTTTTTTTACTATTTTAAAAAAATGGTCCTCATTCAGGGTCCTTAAACTGGGACCTCACTTGATCCTTTCCCTATATATGTTTTGTATATATGATGTGATCGCATGTATATATATATATATATATATATACTTATTGTGTGGGCATACCCATCATATGCTATCATGGGAGGTTGCGCGATGTGGGTGAGGCCCCTAGCTTGAGGAGCAGGGTGTGTATAGTCCCTAGGTCATAGTCGTCCCTTATTTATTGTGTGATTTTATTCTCGGTGAGAAGTCTTGGGTATGATTCGTTCTCACTTTCAGATTCGGAACTATGATCGCTTCCCATACGTTGTGTTTTGAATTTATTACCCGGGCGGTGTGATAATAGTCCGGTAGCTGGTAACCCGGGATAAAGTAAGTAATTCCTGAAAGATGATAGCATTGTGTAGTATATTTGTATCCTATAACCGTATATGTTATGAATTATTTAAAGTGCACATTATGTGTGTTATGTGTACATGGTTAATAGGATTGAATGATTGTGTTATATGACTAGGGTAATGATATATATATCCTATAAGAGAATGTGATATGGATATTATAAGATGTACATTTTATGTGTCAGGTGCACTTGCTTGTTAGGGTTGAACTATCGTACTTAGTAACAAGAATCATGTTACATAGACTCTAAGGGCTTTGTGCGATATTTTATTTAATGGACTTAGGGATAGTTGTTTTTCATAAATAGCAGAAGGTGAGTGTGCGATGTGCTGAGGGCATAATGGATCTCGACGAACAACGTTGTCAAGGAGTAGTGTATTGGGGGGGTTCCTTGTTTGGATTTTACTTTGCAAGACACCCCACGCACGAAACGTAGTGCAATGTTGGGAGTGGAGAGAAGTTTAGTTCTTGGTACTAGGGTTATCCTTTATGAGGTTACGCGGGTGTAGCTCATGTGTAGATTAAGATTGGGTTATCCCTAGAAGGTGTCGGGTAAATAAATTAAGGATCAAGTGCATACCTTTAGGCGCGCGCTTTAGTCGAGAGGTGAGTTTGAGTTCCATGAGAGTGCAACTCCACTTTAATCATGAAAATTGTGCATTTATTAATTATTATGAATTTTTAATGCACTTGCTAATGTTTTTCACACCTCGGGCTCTGACCCGTTTATATTTCTCTCTTGATATATATATACATGTTGTATGTTACAGGTGTCCCACCACAAGGATACCGACGATGCTTTTCTATCCAGTGTCTTAGGAGCCATAGCAGATGCGGACTGTTGCGGGGTTTTGTTATAGCCGCTTCCTACCCTTTGTAAATCTAGATATGATTCATTTTGTGTATCGAGTTTATACCCAAGGAGTTTATATAGAATTATATATTTTCCCCATAGATTATTGTATTGCCTGTGACCCGACAGCGTATTCGGGTATACTTTCTTTATATACTTATGATGCATTAGTTGAATATTCCTTTTAACTTGTTCGGTAATAGTTGTATAGTTGTTATTTCGTTCATTGTATGTTTTGGATTTTTTTTTGTTTGGCATCTGCTTATTATAGTACTAGGTAGTTAGCTATGTTTATTTAGTATCGACAGTTGATGCTGAGAATGATCCACTTGAGATTCCTGATTATTTTAGTATAGGGCTAGCCACCCGTTATTATTTTAAGCGGGGTGTCACAACATTGTACCCAATTTTCCTAAATATAGTGAGGTTGACTACGAGCTAAAGATGATTGCTTTCAGAAATAGATGGTCAGAGTCGACAATGGATGAATGTAGGGTACTCCTCTTTAAGCTTGGTGATCTTGCTAATCCAGCAGGTACCAGTTTGTTTGAGACAAAGTCAATTATGTCTAAGGGTAGACCACATGGTAAAATGATGGTAAAAGGAGAAAAAGCATGCAACATTAACCAACCAGTATCCATGTGAATGGAAAACCTCCAAGTCACTCAATAACTTGGTTACGGAGGCTATATTCCTCCTCCTCCCCCCCCTTTAAAGAAAAAGGAATCAGGTACGAGATATATTGTTAAATGCAACTTGGGTTACATGCCTGACTTTTTTTAACCTTTTGTGGAGAATATGATGGGCGTTAAGGGTGATACAAATTATGGGTATAGGGTTATAGCTCCTTCACTTGGTTAGTGTGGGCTAACGATTGATCACTGGAGATTCGTCTAAAGAAAGCTTATTCAGGAACTAGCTACCCACGAAGACTTCTGGTCTAGTTTATTTTTGGGAGGCGTTAGGATGTACTCCTAGATTTTGGCGGCCTTGCAATGTGACAAATCACCATTTGAGTTGAAGGGTTGGTTTGGGGTGCCTGAGATTATAATACTCCGGAATTTTGAGGGACTTTAAATTAATTAAATTAAAAATCAGTGCGTGTGTGCGTCCTTATCAATAGTGACTCGAGTCGTCACTAAATTATTTTAGTTTATTCTGGATATACATGTAGGTACTTTATTTGAAATTAAATTGGAATTGAAGATAAATTTAGTTGGATAAATGTAAATTAAATTGGTCTTAACACCTTAAAAAGTTGATTTTAAGCCCCATATGCTAGTATATGGTTTATGCTAGACTTTAGGCTATTTAGAGATGATTTTGGACTTAATGGGTCAAGGCCCATATGGGAGTTACCCTCAATTTCTTGGTTAACCATATAAAAAGAGAGATTAAGGTTAAGATGAATCATTTTAACACCTTAGAAATAAAACTCAAAAGCTAGAGAAGGGAGGCTACTTGGAGAAGAAGAAATTAAGAGAATTTGACTTAGAGAAGAAGGAAATGGGTTAGTTGGATTGGAATCTCATATCATTGTTCAAGTCAAGTTTACTTTGTATAGAGATATAATTGATTTTGTGTTATTATATCCTTACTCTTTAGATTCTAAACCTAAATTTAGTATGATTTGAGTTAGATGTTTCATTTATAATTTTGGGAATTTTTAAATTAGAAAATTTAGGTTAAACTCCATGTTTATAGAATAATTGATGAAATTTAATATGAAATTTGATTATATGGATAAATTAATGATTGATTAATGTTAGATTTACATAATTGAGGAAAAAACCTTTAATATTTTGTGAAATGTTTGAGAAATTTGGGGATTTAAGAATGAAATGGAATTTTAGAGTTCTAAGCCTTTAGATCTGATGTATAACTCTAATTACTATATAACTTAACTAAAATTGGTAAGGGTTGGTAGATAATTGAATTTTGTAGAGTTAGAATGAAAATTTTGGGTATATTGGAGGTTAGGATCTTATGATAGACTGGTAATGCTAGTTCTACACATAGGAACTAGGACAAGGGCTGAAGGTTGAAGAAAAATGAAATTCTGGAAGGTTTCATCGTTTAACGGTGTGAACAACCACACTTGTGGTCCGTGGGCACAGACCGTGCGAACGTTTAGGTTTTAGGGTCATGCGTAAATCAAGGCAGAATTGTAATTTCCCCCCCCCCCCCCCCCCATCTTTACCCACTTCTACCTCCAATAATGTTTGGAATGGATGGACAAGGCCTGAAAGTGGTGTAAATACGGCTAAGGATGAAGGTTTGCTTAAGGATTGTGGGATAAGGCTCGGGGAGGGAGGAAAGTGCTTAAAATGAGAGAGAGAGAGAGAGAGAGAGGAGAAAATCTGATGGAAATGAAAACCCTCCACCCTCTCTCTTCCATTTATACCGAAAACCCCTCAAACCTATTACCCAAAGGTCTCCTAAAGGGCTAACCCCGAAATGATCTTCTCCATTGAGAGCTTGACAACTCGAATGATCCACGGGTTCTCCACGTGATAACATATAAATTCTGTAGATTTTATGATTTTCTATAGTCTCGTTCGAACGAGACTAGACCTCATTCGAACGACATCGCATCTCACTCGAACGGGGTTCCAACGAGAATCTAACGAGGTAAGAAATAGTTATAAGGTCATTCTAAACCAATTAATTACACCAATGCCATTATATTACCCAAATTTGACCCATAATTCATCTTATAAAGTCTAAAGCCTAATTGGGTCATAAAAAGTAACCAATTCATACAGGTACGATCAAAATCACGGGGTGAGTGTTACAATTTTCCCTCCTTAAGCGAATTTCATCCTCAAAATTCTCAATCCATAAATTCCTCAAGTTCCTGAAGGTTATCAATTATTTTTCTAAGTTATAAGGATCTTTCAAGGCTTGGTTATCGAAATCATCAATCACTAAGAAGTCATCATACGTCCTTTCAAAAGGGGCTATCACCAAAGAGATCGATGTGAAACCTATTTTAACCCTCAACATCAGGTTAGCCATCAACGTCACATAATAGTCCTCGAGTCTCTACTTACCCGATGATCACACTCAATGAGGTTCTAAGGCTTATTTGCTAACACCCAAGGCATACCGGCATATCTACCGAGGTAACACTCTCTATTAATCGACACTCACCCAAGAGAAAAACGACATACAACTAGCGCCCAATCCATCATCGTAAATTAATTCAATTTTTAGGACTGCATATCTTGAGTCTCCTCGAATTCTCGAGTCATCCTGACCACACAAATTCATTTACACTTAATACTAACTTCGCATCACTAGTCACTCACTCCGAGGAGTAACATACCAACCAAGTCACAAATTGTGCATCTGACTAATACCTTCCACAAGATCCTTCTATGAACCTAAGATCACTCTAGGTGTCCAACTATGGAATACTCACCCAAGTATTACTCAAATCCACTCACTGTGGCAAAACAACACTATGTGCTATGTTCCTTCAAGTTCTAACACTTTATGATATCCTCAAATCATAACCCTGGTCTTTACAACTAGAGCCGTTGATCGTCATGCCGACCAATCCATAAGATTGCTAATCCTAAGGAAAAGAGATACTACGAGTAAACCTTATGGCATATCGCGCAGCCACACGTACATGGAACTTGTGCAAAATAAAAGGATATTTCAAACAAGAGCGCACTCAATTATCGATCTGCAATGACCACACTAGCTCCATCCACAGTCATACTTAGCCAAACCATACTGTGATCGAACCGTCAACACAGAATAATTCCAGACCACCAAAATCTAAAGAACGCAGTCCTCGACCATTGAAATCGAAAGAACATAATGAATCAAAATGAATGAACAACCGTTTTGAGAGAATCTCGTCTGTATGCAATGAACTATGGTTCATGAAGTGCGGACCTAAACCATAAACTTTGAAGTCTATGAATCCCCTATACATCCTCATCGGATCCTAGCCTATTCATACACTCTGGCTTGAGTGACCCGTCAAAACGAATCAGACCACGAACCATTCGTCATTGCGAGAAGAACGTAAAACATAAACCATTACCCTTTAGGAAGTCAAATGCTAGACTTTTCTCCTTAGGAATAAGGCTTCCTCCTTTCAACCTTTATAAACACGAACCATTCCGGTTGACGAGTGCCAAACACCTTTATCAACTCTGACCTTGTCCTTACTTCTAGACAGCGTGTTATGGTGACCAATTTAACGTACTTAATCCACTGTTCACCTTATCGTATGGTGGTCATATTCCAAATGTCTCCTTAGATAATGCCCAACTAGGTGAAACATTCACCTTATTATAACCTCTATTGGTACAACGCCGTTACTGTGCCTATCTCCAAATTCTACCCAAATTGAATCTACGTGAAGACCACGCCAGTCATCATTAGCACTATAAGGATAACAACCACTACACATGTCTACACCTCTTAATTCGTATCGATTTGGCATGACTTTCCAAGAATTATTCCTTTCCCCCTAGGGTTATTTTATCTTATACTGATGGCACAAGCCGATACCCTAATCATACCTTGATATCTCATCCGAACTGTTATTCGCAAGGCCTCAATCATGACATCACTAATCCAAGTCTCTAATGCAATTCCTAGTATTCATAAAGTTAAGTAAGACACTTTCTACACTAGTCATCTAATGATAAACGAGCATTATATCTAATCATGACACTAATCTCTAATTACCCTTAGAAGGTTACATCACCTATTCGTACCAAATTTGATGAAATCACCAAGGACTACATGATTCGACCCCATTGAACTTGACCAACAGCCTGAGATCATCATGTGAACCTTGATACAACCATTCTTGTTTGGCTCCCTAATGACACCAGTCATACCTCAATGTAAAAGTCACCAAAAACCTGACAAGATCTCATCACCCATGATTTTCTCATAGCAGGTACGCTCTACCGATTTCCCAATATCCATCCCAAAATTGTTAGATACTCACAAGGATACTAGCCTACAAGTCTCCACACATGGAGAAATGTAATCATTGAACACCTCAAGGCATCATAACAAGTTGATTTCCATTTCCAAAGACGCCACATACAATTGATCTCATGGGTCAGATAGAGTAAATAATTTCCTTGTCAAATAAGTAAAAAACCTCTTTCTAAAGGATCCTTACTCAGAAAGGCTACTGGACAAGGATCGAAAAAGTCTACTTCCTACAGAACATTAACGAAGTAGGGGTTTTGTTAAAGTCAGCTACTCGTACCAAAATCGCTCCATATTCAATCATCACTTAGACAATTGAAAACGGGCTAGGGTATTCAGATAAAAATCTTATTTCCCTTTCGTTTGAAACCTTTGCATAGATCTAACCTATGACCCTCTCCTCGAGACCCAATGAAAAGTCCAAAAACTTTCTTCCAAACCGCTGGCACCATATACTACGTATTAAACCACAAGTTGACATTACTAAGGATTTTGGCAGAATATAGGACATTGTGCATAACCTATAGTCCTTAATTCCACACTACCGACGTCGTAAGGGATCCTATTTCTCAAATATTACATCATATTATCTCAAACCACATCATAGAAGACTACCTTGGGTTTACTTCTATGTCACTTCGACTCATCATTATTACATATGTGACACACTTACCACTAATGGCTCGTAACTCTCATCATAGCTTACAAGATACATCTATCAATCGATAATTACTAAGTTACTCACCTATTATGATAATATCCTATCAACTAAGGCATGAGTACACATCCTTAAGTAGTGACCAATATGGGTCTACATGCCTATCGAATTATCAAATTCTTATGACATGATACTACCCTAAGGATCAAGTTTTCCTAATTGCATCATCACAATTAGCCACTCACGTGTTCCTAACTAAGGGGCCTAATGCGTTCTTGTAATAGAATCAATGTCACTTAGTCATGCTACTCTAACCATCTAATCTCCATAGTTGACTTAAACCTATTACACCTTTACATCAAGGGATGCTATTCACCCTTATTAACATCTTAACAGACCTCTCATATCATCAAGGGTTGACATGGAAGTACCTTACACTAGAGAACGTGGTGTCACCACTAATGGCCTATGCAAACACTCGTAAATTACTAACATGTCTACATCTGAAGCGTTGAGAACTATTAATGGCAACTAACTTGGCCACTTACTACTTGGCAATGAATTACCTGTTGTGCTAATCTCCTTGACTCCATCATCGAGAACACGAACCCAAACCGTCACCTGTCTAGCGTGACCCACCCAAAACCAACATCGACGTCAAAGATCCACTACTGAACTCACAACGTCAAAGGAACCTTGAACCTAGTGCTCTGATGCTAATTGTAATACCCCAGTCCATATTTATGGTTTACCCATGGGTCAACCCAGTCCAACCTAAACGTTAGGTGTGAAGTGCAATGAGAGAACCTAACTAATGTTGCTAGTCTAGTTTTATTTAATTAACATTTCACTTATTTAGCATGCGATTCAAATTTATATCAAACTACGTGTGGGATCCGTGGGAAGCATCCACGGAATCCAAGCATATAGAGATACTAATGTGAAATTAAAAGAATACTTACCGTTATAACGCTCTCAAAGGATAAAATCGCATACAATCTTCCATAACAAAGGAAAGGGAATGAGTCGAATGCCTAGGGGGACGTACAATTGAGAACCCCCAATTTTTATAAATCTTGCTTCAACAAGTCAAATTTCAATTTCCTTTTATATAGGTGCGGAAGCGAGATGATGGTTTAACTTAAACAAAACAACAAATTTTAATTTCTTTCAAATTAAAATTAAACAACGTGAAATTAAATTAAACACAAATGTTAATTTCACTTAAACTAATTAATTAACCCAAGTCCTAGAAATTTGCCTAAGTCATATTTTTCATTTAATCAAAATAGGCCAAACCAAATTTTAACACATTAAATTAATGACTTGAATTAACTACTAATTACCCAAGCTTAATTTAGTACCAAATTAAACAAGTAGTGATTAAATTAAACCAATTTTATCTTTTTACCTAAACATGCGTTCTAAGTAATTTTGCAAAAGATAAAATAAACAATTAATCCACTACGCCGTGGTGTACGAGAAAAAACCCACAACGGGAAACAACCTTGGACGGCCCTATCCTTAAGTCCACTAAGTATGGTTTTACAAATTACAAGACAGATGACTAACTTCCTCGACTCGACCCCTTTCAAGCCTTGACGCGTCTTCTTGTAAACAACTCCGCCTAATAGACAATCCCGGAGCTCCACCGAAATCTTGGTCTTCACCATGAGACAATAGGTACACCGTCAATCACACATGGTGCCTTTCACCATGTGAGAATGCCGCTACAAAACACGCTTCTTTTTCTTTGAGGGATTTAGAAGAAAACCCAAACGCACTCTTCAATAGGTAGAGTAAACCGGTGCCAAACCTCCAAGCAATGTATATATATATAAAGAAGACTTGGACTAAACAATATGGGTGAAACAAAGTGTTGTAAAGATTTTTCTTTAAAAAATTAACACTTAAACATGAACTTTTTCTTGGGAAAGATGATCTCTCAAAACTCTCTCTAGGAGATAGAATATTATGAAAAAGTTAATTAGAAAAAGTTGATTTCCGCACTTAAGAAGTTCTATCAAAAGATAGTGGGATAGTGGGAAAAAACTGCTCAAACTCCCAAAATAACTGTTCCCGCTAAAACTCGTTCGAATGGAATTTTCGTTCGAATGAAGTCTCATTCGAATGAGCCTTCTGACGAAGTTCCAATGTGAAATCGTTAGAAATCTCGTTGGAAATCTCGTTCGAACATCATTCTCGTTCGAACGACACTTCGAACGATATTCCAGTGGCCTTTTGGGGAACTAGTTGGCAGGCTTCGTTCGAATGACATTCTCGTTCGAACGACATCCTCGTTCGAATGAAAAACTCGTTCGAACGACAATTCGAACGAACTTCCAGAAAGCTGAAAAAATTGAGATTCAGCCCAGAAACTTTAAATAGTTTATATTAAAGTTTTAATAAAATCTTTCTGAAATTAAACAACAGTTTTAAACAAAAATTTCACCCAATAATAAATTGTTCCAAGCTCCTATATATATATTAAAATGCATTCATACCTTAGGAGCAATTGGAACTATGTTGGTGATGTAGAAACAAGTCACTTGAAACATGGCATTTGATGAAGCTTTATACTCTTGTCCGCTACGTCTTCAACTAAACACATCATAGGCTTGAATAGGTACATTGAACACTATCCTATGACATAAATGTTTTTGTGCGGAATTGAGCCAAAACTTCAATGGACTCAATTGGAAATTTGTGTCCTTACAAATCTCCCCCTTTGGCTATTCCGGAACAAAAACGAAACAAAAATCCTAAAGGGCCGTCAAGATCTACTAGACACAAACATCCCACCCAATACTTGACATAAGACCCAAGGATCAAAATCTTTGTTGGTGAAAGTTGCCGCTTTGAGTAATTCCTGCACACTTAAGCAAACTATCAAACACATAGGGAATATCAATATATTAAATGCAATTAAAATAAATACTTCCCCTAAATTAATTCTCCTTTTTTATCAAGCAATGATCAACCCAAGAGGATAACGCTCTCCCCCTAAGTTAATTCTCCCCATTTTCGTTCAGGAATAGACAAAGGATAAAACTAATTTAAACATGCAATGGTGCAAAAAGTGTTGAGAACATTAAAGCACATGGGCAAAAAAATCATAACTAGTCCAACAAATAATAACGGATACCAACTAAGATGCAAGACAATGATACCGATATGATATATAAAGTATTAAGCATGTGATATCAACAAAGAATGCAACTAAATAGATACCAATTATGAATTAAAGCATAGATGGACTAGAAAGCAAGGCAAAGACAAAACTAAAATATCAAATATATGTATACATAATATATACCAAATAGACATGAGTACACATATATAGATATAAACACCAAAATGACACAAAATAAAATAAGCTTTTCACACTCGTATGGCATAAATGTGTCATATGGAAACGGAAGTGTTGGGGTGTGAACTAGTAACAATTAAATTTAGACCCAAACACTTAAAACATGTTCACGGAGTTCTCAATTGATTGCAAATTTCATCATATTTAAATATAACCTCACGTGACAATATAAATTGAACTCAATGAACAAACATACACAATGCATACAAGCCTAGACTTTTGATGATTCTACAAACCAATAGAGTCATGACAATGAAAGGACAACTAGGATAAACGGACATTGTGCAAACCGTTGAATACCTTCCAATCTCCCTCAATAAGTCATATTTTTCATTTAATCAAAATAGGCCAAACCAAATTTTAACACCTTAAATTAATGACTTGAATTAACTACTAATTACCCAAACTTAATTTAGCACCAAATTAAACAAGTAGTGATTAAATTAAACCAATTTTATCTTTTTACCTAAACATGCGTTCTAAGTGATTTTGCAGAAGATAAAATAAACAATTAATCCACTACGCCGTGATGTACGAGGAAAAACCCACAACGGGAAACAACCTCGGACGGCCCTAGCCTTAAGTCCACTAAGTATGGTTTTATAAATTACAAGACATATGACTTACTTCCTCGACTCGACCCCTTTCAAGCCTTGACGCGTCTTCTTGTAAACACCTTCGCCTAGTAGACAACCTCGGAGCTCCACCGGAATCTTGGTCTTCACCAATGAGACAATAGGTACACCGTCAACCACACATGGTGCCTTTCACCATATGAGAATGCCGCAGAAAAACACGCTTCTTCTTCTTTGAGGGATTTAGAAGAAAACCCAAACGAACTCTTCAATAAGTAGAGTAAACCTGTGCCAAACCTCCAAGCAATGTATATATATATAAAGAAGACTTGGAACAAACAATATGGGTGAAACAAAGTGTTGTAAAGATTTTTCTTTGAAAAATTAACACTTAAACATGAACTTTTTCTTGGGAAAGATGATCTTTCAAAACTCTCTATAGGAGATAGAATATTATGAAAAAGTTAATTAGAAAAAAGTTGATTTCCACACTTAAGAAGTTTTGTCAAAAGATAGTGAGAAAAGAAGTGGGAAAGTGGGAAAAACTGCTCAAACTACCAAAATAACTGTTCTCGCCAAAACTCGTTCGAACGAGATTTTCGTTTAAACGAGCCTTCTAACGAAGTTCCAGTGTGAACTCGTTAGAAATCTCGTTGGAAGTCTCATTCGAACGACACTTCGAACGATATTCCAGTGGCCTTTTGGGGAACTCGTTGGCAGGCTTCATTCGAACGACATTCTCGTTCGAAAGAAAAACTCGTTTGAACGACAATTCGAATGAGCTTCCAGAAAGATGAAAAAAATTAAGATTTAGCCCAGAAACTTTAAATAGTTTATATTAAAGTTTTAATAAAATCTTTCTGAAATTAAACAACAGTTTTAAACAAAAATTTCACCCAATAATAAATTGTTCCAAGCTCCTATATATATATATTAAAATGCATTCATACCTTATGAGCAATTGGAACTATGTTGGTGATGTAGAAACAAGGCACTTGAAACATGGCATTTGATGAAGCTTTATACTCTTGGCCGCTACGTCTTCAAGTAAACATATCATAGGCTTGAATAGGTACATTGAACACTATCCTATGACATAAATGTTTTTGTACGGAATTGAGCCAAAACTTCAATGGACTCAATTGGAAATTTGTGTCCTTACAAATCTCCCCCTTTGGATATTCTGGAACAAAAACCAAACAAAAATCCTAAAGGGCCATCAAGCTCTACTAGACACAAACATCCCACCCAATACTTGACATAATACCCAAGGATCAAAATCTTTGCTGGTGAAAGTTGTCGCTTAGAGTAATTCCTGCACACTTAAGCAAACTATCAAACACATAGGGAATATCAATATATTAAATGAAATTAAAATAAATACTCCCCCTAAATTAATTCTCCCTTTTTATCAAGCAATGATCAACCCAAGAAGATAGCGCTCTCCCCCTAAGTTAATTCTCCTCATTTTTGTTCAGGAATAGACAAAGGATAAAACTAATTTAAACATGCAATGGTGCATAAAGTGCTGAGAACATTAAAGCACATGGGCAACAAAATCATAACTAGTCCAACAAATAATAACGGATACCAACTAAGATGCAAGACAATGATACCGATATGATACATAAAGTATTGAGCATGTGATATCAACAAAGAATGCAACTAGATAGATACCAATTATGAATTAAGGCATAGATGGACTAGAAAGCAAGGCAAAGACAAAACTAAAATTTTTAAATATATGTATACATAATATATACCAAATAGACATGAGTACACACATATATATATATAAACACCAAAATGACACAAAATAAAATAAGCTTTTCACACTCGTATGGCATAAATGTGTCATATGGAAACGGAAGTGTTGGGGTGTGAACTAGTAACAATTAAATATAGACCCAAACACTTAAAACATGTTCACAGAGTTCTCAATTGATTGCAAATTTCATCATATTTAAATATAACCTCACGTGATAATATAAAGTGAACTCAATGAACAAACATAGACAATGCATACAAGCCTAGACTTTTGATGATTCTACAAACCAATAGAGTCATGATAATGAAAGGACAACTAGGATAAACGGGCATTGTGCAAATCGTTGTTATACCATCCAATCTCCCTCAATAAGTCATATTTTTCATTTAATCAAAATAGGCCAAACCAAATTTTAACACATTAAATTAATGACTTGAATTAACTACTAATTACCCAAACTTAATTTAGCACCAAATTAAACAAGTAGTGATTAAATTAAACCAATTTTATCTTTTTACCTAAACATGCATTCTAAGTGATTTTGCAGAAGATAAAATAAACAATTAATTCACTACGCCGCGATGTACGAGGAAAAACCCACAACGGGAAACAACCTCGGACGGCCCTAGCCTTAACAATTGAAATATTAACTATGATATTATTTGTCTATAACAATTGAAATACCGCACCACAAATCTAGTTACCAATTAACAAAAATTGTCAATGCAAAAAATGTTTATTACACATTAAATGATAATAAGAATGCAACATTCAGTAGTAGTTATATTAAATAGTGTAAACGATTTTTTAAAGACAATTAAAAAATTACATCAATCGCTAAAGAAATCAAAACCTAATGCCATTGTCGTATTGTTGTTGTTGTGCTTGCTCGCCCTCTTGACAGTTAACTCATATTTCCACTTCTCGAGAATTAATTATTTTTTGTTCTTCCAAATGAATACGCACGCCCATTCCTCCAATAAAAACATACTTTTATGATTTTATTTTTTAGAATATTAATTTTCCAAAATATTAGGATTTTTTATATTCATTTTTTTACTTTCTAGAATATTATGTTTTTTTATCTTTTAGATTTTTATGCTTTTTTATATTCTAAAATAGTTTTTTTAATTAATTGTTTTTCCACATGACACCCTTTTATTGGCTAAAATGCAACATAAGAGGACCCATTAGCTATCTACTCACTACATCCACCAAGTCTCCTAAAGGAGGTTTGACGAAGGGTTAAAATCACATAAATTTTAAACATTAGGGTTAAGAATGCAATAGTTGAAAGAATTAGTCCAAATTTCAAAATCTCCCCAAACATCAGGGTTAAATTTGAAATTAACCATATATATATATATATATATATATATATACACACACACACACACACAGAGAGAGAGAGAGAGAGAGAGAGAGGACTTCTCTTAAACGGACGCCCGTTTTTTGGACTAAAAAGGGACCAAAATGGACTGATTTTTTAAAAATAGCAAAATGCATTTTTTTGAGTTGATTTTTTTTAGATATATAGACATCCATCGATACCCCTTAAAAAATCAATTCAAAATGATTTTTTTTGCTATTTTAAAAAAATCGGTCAATATATGTCAGTTTTTTGCTGACGCAAACCCAAACATATTTTGACCGATTTTTTTTAAAATAGTAAAAAAAATCATTTTGAGCTGATTTTTTTAGGGGTACCCATGGATATCTATATATCTCAGAAAAAAATCAACTCAAAAAAAAATTTTTACTATTTTAAAAAAATCAATCCGTTTTTAACCTCCAAAACAAACGTTCGTTTTAGAGAATATATATATATATATATATATATATATATATATATATATATATATATATATATATATATATATATATATATATATATATAGACTGGCCCTATTGGTCCTTGTCTGGTACAAAAATGCTATATATATGGGGAACCAAGCTTTAGTGACCCTCGACGGGTACACAAAGCTTAAATAGTATATTTATATATCTATGTATGGGGAGCCAGGCTTTAGCGAGCCAGATATATGGGTTGATGAAATCTAGTGAGCCTTTACGAGCATAAAGTATATATGTGTGTATGATATAGTAATATGAAACCGACGTCCTAGTAGATCTTGGAATGACAATGTGTGAATGTGTAGAGATCGACAACGCTCATGTGCTGATAATGGACATAAGCGGTCATCATCAACTATATGAGGTGTGTGAATGTGTAGATATCGGAGTCGCCAACCTATTTTACTCAAAAAAGGAAAAAGTGGGAGCCACTTCGAAAGAAATAGATAAACGAAAACTAGTGCATGTGAAACCAAATGAGATATGAGATCTAAGACTATGTTATGGAGTGGGAAGGTGTTAGGCACCTACTCCGCCCTTCTGGTTTCTTATAGGCTCTAAAAAATATTCCCCTTCTCCTAAATCTATGAATGTGTTTGTGTATGGTAAACATGTCGTGTGTGCGAAGTGAAAAAAATGAATATATACATCAATGATCAAGTGTTCACTACGCTAAAACTGTAAATAGTCACGGCATGGTGGTCACGATTTTTTACCGTGACGATGGTGGTAACGACCCAAAACCATGACTATGACTTTTAAATCGTGACCTTGTCTATGACCCCATCGAGGGGTGATCTACACCATTAGTTGGTCATGGGTTGGTCACGGTCCAAAACCATGACCTTTATGGTCACAGTCCACAATTGTGACCTAACCGTGACCCTAATGGCGAGAAAAATAGCACCAAGTTGGTCACGACAGTGGTCAAGGTTGTGGATTGTGAATAAAGACAAAGATAATGTCCGTTTAGTGTGAAGCATGGTCACAGTTCACAACCATAACTTAATACTATAACAATCCTTAAATTCAAAATGATCACATAAATAAGGTCACGTTTGGGGACCCTGATCTGTCACCGGTTATTTTTTAGGGTCATGGTTCAGAATTGTGACCAAGTTGACCGTGTCTGTTTAGATTAATTCAAATTGGTCAGGAATTGGGTCACAGTCCTGAATCGTGACCCAATTTCAGGTATGAATAAAACCTGTAAAGGTTTTATTTTCATTTATAACGTTTTACCCAATCTCTCTCTCTCTCTCTCTCCATCGTCATCATTACCAGATACCACCTTAATAATCAACGAATACCATCACCACTGACTGTCTCTCTCTTTCAATCACTTAGGTCTCTCTCTCTCTCTCTCTCTCTCTCTCTCTCTCTCTCTATCTATCTATCTATCTATCTATCTATCTATCTATCTATCTTTCTATAGTTGTGTATGTATTGTAATGTTTATGTATATGTATATGTATATGTATATGTATATGTATATGTATATGTATATGTATATGTATATGTATATGTATGTTTATGTATGTTTATTTATATGCAAGAATATGTATGTGTGTGTATGTATATGTATATACCAGTTAGGATTAAGGCAGAAATAACCCTAAACATGGAGTATATGGTTTGGTTTAGAAAACTCACTAAGGGTTCATTTGCATATGCAACATAAATTTGGAGTTTTTTGTTCCAATCATTATATGTGATTTTAATTGTGTTAATGATAATTTGGTTCAACCATAATCATAATGTATAGGGTTTATATGTACAAATAGACCCAAACATAATATTAAGTCCCAAATATCATTCAATTTATATAATTTAAGTGTTATTAATGTTAATATTTAAATTAAATAATTTAAATTAAATGTTATTTGAGATAGAATATTATATTTGAATGTATTTGTACATGTAAATAATTCTATGTTCTCACATTTAATTTAAATAATTTAAATACATACATGATTTTTTTTGTTATTTCAAATTGCTTAAGAAAGTTGGAATGATAAAAAATAGTAAAATGATAATTTGTTAACTTCAAAGAAGAAACTTGTAATATGTTTATGTGTGTGTGTGTGTGTATATATATATATATATATATATATATATATACATACACACTTTAATTCTATTGTCAATAATTGGGTTGCTTATTAATTAATTATGTGAGAAGGAATTGTCTAGTTAATTACTAAAGTATGGTTGCTAACTTTTTTCTTAATGTAATTGTCTTTGTTAACATTTTTCTTCTCGTTCCAGGTGCGCATACAATTGGAGAATAATTATTGACGCTCGTTTGATTTTTTATGCTTTCTTTATTCAAGTAATTTTACTTATCTTTTTTTTTTTAATGTAAAATAGTCTTATATATATTTATAACATCTTGGTTAACAGTTGTGGTTGTGTTCATCCCTTCCTTAAGTGGTTACTGCTTGGGTGAACACAAATTGGTGGAAGGACTTGCACACTAATGGATATATAGTAATTTTAAGATTAATTTAATTAAAATGAACTAAAATTGGACTTATTGTGTTTGATTGATTAACTGAAAAATATTAATTAGTTAATGTTGATATTCTGCGGATGAATATTAATGCATATATCTTTTTGGTTAACTGTTGTGTCCGTGTTCACCCCTTCCTTAAGTGGTTGCTATTTGGGTGAACACAAGTTGGTGGAAGGGCTTGCACATTGGTGGACACATAGTAATTTTAGGATTAATTTAATTAAAATGAACTAAAAATGGATTGGTTGTGTTTGATTGATTAATCAAAAAATATTAATTAGTTGATGTTGATATTGTGCGAATGAATATTAGTGCATATATACTTTTTGGTTAATTGTTGTGGTCGTGTTCACCCCTTCCTTAAGTGGTTGCTATTTGGGTGAACAGAAATTGGTGAAGGCTTGCACATTGGTGGAAACATAGTAATTATAGGATTAATTGAATTAAAATTGAACTAAAATTAGGCTTGTTGTCTTTGACTAGTTAATTGAAAAATATTAATTACTTAAGGGACTCATAGTAATTAGATCCTTTACTCCTAGTATTTGTATGTTGTCCTACATGAAAAAAAATCTTTTATACACTTTTATCTTCTCATTCACGTTAGAAAATACTCGTCATATTTACATCCTCCTTTTATATATCTTTTCGGGAAAAAATGAGTCATGGTAATAATTAATTTCAATGGATAACGGAGAGGTTACAATTGGCTCTCACAAAAACCTCTTTTACTAGTGCGCGCTATATAGAGGGAACTCCTATTTACCAGTGTAAGAATAGGAAAATTGAACAGTTTAATTACCTTACAAATCAGGGAGTTGATGTCTTATAACTGCGCATGTTCAATCGTATTTTATTTTTCTTTCAAGAATGTTGGGATGAGGCAATATAGAATATATTTTCCATTCATAACCTCGACTGTGCCTTGACGTTAGTGACACTATTAGAAAAGGCTGAAAAAAAATTCATCCATTGTGGATACAATTTCGTAAACAGAGCATTCACCCAGATTATGACGTCTCACAACATATGCACATTAAATGTGAGATTTTAAAATACTTGAAGAAGAAATGACCTATCACATACATTTATACAACAATCATAGATACGCTTCCGCTCAGTTGGCCACATTCATCTTTTTACAAATCTATAAAAAATCAATACCTATTGGATGGAAATCAGAAACATCGAGCATGTTTTAAAAGATCTTGAAAAGGTATATATATATATATATATATATATATATATATATGTGTGTGTGTGTGTGTGTGTGTGTGTGTGTGTGTGGTATTAAACATAACCATCATACATTATTCTCTAATTTTTTTATTATTTATTTGTAGGTAATGTCGAATAGGAACAGAGATAGTCAACCAAATAGAGACACCCATACTCCATCTCAATCATCTCATAATCCACCACCTAAATTCTAGACACCTGGGAGTTCACAATACTCTAATCCGTCGCAGGTTTATTCTACTACTCCATCTACAGTGTGTAACACCCTACATTTTTAATGATTTTTATATTGAGATTAAGTAAATAAAAATGGAAAACTAATAGAAAATTAATCTGGGTTAAAATAAATATTAATTAGCGAGACAAGAGTTAATATTTATTTGTATGAATTACATTGAGTATTACTTAGTGAACGACTAATAAATTAATAAGAATGCACTATGATTGTCGTGAGTGAGAAATACGACAGTTATGGTAATTTAGTCAGGACGCGCATGTAAATCGTGTCGAGACTTAAATTTATGAGGTTAAATGTGATTTAATTATGGGTAACCCAAATGGTCATTTTTAGTGTGCCAATGTGTCCGGAAGGGTCAAAATAGTAAGAAAAGAGTACTCGAGAGTTTGGAATGGGTCCCGGGATATTTTTAGGCCAAACCGACACCCCAGGAGGTTATTTTGGTCTTTTGGAATTTTAAAGTAAGGGGACCTACTAGTTTGTTAGAGTTATATCATTTGGTAGGTTAAGGGTGCTAGGTTTGGAAGTTAGAAAATCAGAGAGAGGCCATAAGAGGAGGAATGAGAGGAGTTCCAAGGCTTCCCGCACCATTTTTGCACCACCACCACCACCACCACCACCAGAGTGTAGATCGGGAGGAGAGTAAGGCAACCCCACCAGTTTTCTGCAGAGAATCAGACCTACAATATGAGGCAAATGTTTATCTTGCAAAATTTGAGTGCATATACTATCCATGTTAGTGTAGGATAGAATATTATTCACGAATACATGATTTTGGCTTTAAATTGGAGATTTAATTCATGTTATTGGGTAGAAATCATGATAGATATAATTCACCCATGTATGTAGCACGAATGTGATAATTTAAAAATATGAGAACGAGGAGAAATCTGGGTTTTTTGATGTTCTTGAATAAAGAAAGAATAATCTAGGGTTTTGAGATTAACGTGTAGAATTAATTCGATTTAAATGATTCCCCTTGAGGATTTAATGATTTGGATACATTATATCATTAAATCATCAAGGGTTTTGGACACGTTATAAATCATTTATATATGTTAGCCACCCTGGTTCATCCCAGCGGTAAGGCGCACTCATAACTGTGTGGTGAGGCGCACGGGGCTCGGTTCGATTCCCCGCAGAGTATGCCATTATTTAAGCGGGGCTCGTGTGTGAGGTGGGTCATGCGCAGTGTCCCCCCTGTTTAGCTTGCACGAGGGAGTCCAAAGGACTTGTTCGTGTGGAGGTTCAGGGTTATAAAAAAAAATCATTTATATATGTTATTATATGGTTTGATACACTTGGTTGGGAGTTTGGGACTGCGTAATGGAAGTCTGAAGGGTTAAAAATGGTGAAAAATGGAAAAAATGAATGAAGGAGGTGAACTGCTACATTTCAAATCGATTCGGCCCAAGGGTGAATCGATTCGGTAAGGAGAATCGATTCCTCCATTGGGAGAATCGATTTGGTTTCCCAAAATTTTGGCATTTTCCCCTATTTAAGCCCAAAACTTGGGAATAATTATGTCACACCCCGCCTAAATATGGCGTTGGCCGCCACCAAAACTATATCGGGCGTGAATTAAATAAAATACCATTCTTAGCATGAGACATATATAAGACATATAAAATTAATCCACAAGATAATGATAATTAATCCCAAAAGATAAGCCATCCAACTAAGCGATACAAGATTCATCTCCATGCTAAACTCAAAATAAATCCAATCTTTTATTAATATAAAACTGAATAAAATTCTCTTAAGAATATCTGAATAAAACCGTACAACTGTGGAACCGAATGGCTCCCGAAAACCATAAACTGAGTCTTAATACGAATGCAAAGAAATGGAAAACTAGTCTACACTACTAAGCTCAACTAAAATACATTGGCTGCGCCTCCAAGATAATCTTCAAAAATTCTGTGCAATAACTCCAGCACTAAAACTTGAAAATATTAATCTACGCACGAGGTCAGATCCCCGAGCATGAATACACACTACTCCCCTCAAATAGGATCCTTGAATCCAGACAGTAGCATTATACGCAATAAATATCACAATAGAATATATTAAAATTAACGAGATAATTAAACGCGATAAATATAATCACTAACTACCCGAAGATATCCCCATTTAAAAAGGCACACCAATATGATTTTAAATTCTCAAGTCCCACGATGAAAATTTTATTTAACTAGCCCATTTTATTATTGTTCTCACTTGTTATTATGACAGTCCTCCCGTCCCGGGTGGTAATCTACTAAAGTGTCACACTTCCCCTTGTCAATCATCCTCTGACCCGTTTAAACTGTCGGCCCCGACATATGACAAGGTTACACACACGATACGACATAAATCGTCCCCTGATCCGTTTAAACTATCGGCCCCGACACCTTATGTCGCCACAAATTTTAATACCCATTTTTTTATCTTAGACATTAATTCTCAATTTCTCAATTTATAAATTACCCCACCCTTTTAATCGATGTGAGATCCTCAAAATACCCCTTAGTCCCATACCTAAGGGTCCCCAAGTTATCAATACGTCCTACCCTATGTATATGATGAATTTTTAACTTAAACCATTACCTAGTCTCATGCCTAAGCTAGCGCAACGACGATAAAGTATAAAAAATCAGCCCACTCCCAAAATAATAAAATCGCGATAATCTACCCTCACTAGTCCCATACCTAGAAGGCATAAATCATCTAAAGACCTACCCACTAGTCTCATACCTAGAGGGCAACCTAAAATATAAGGAGAGCAACAATACCCAAAACCCGTCGTCACAAAGACAATAATATAAATCACACAATAAGCAATAATCATCTTACAAAACTTCGCATAAAAGTCCAATTCCAATTAAATCTTAATTTAATTATCAAATCTTCATAAACACCCAATAATCCCATTTAATTATCTTTAATCAATTAACACATGGATTTCATTATTAAAACAACAAAATTCCAATTCCATCATCTCTACACAAACTTACATGAGTTATACGCCCCCAAATCCATTTATTTCAAAACTAGGGTTTTTCTGCATGCAACCTACACCAATAAAACCCCAAATCCACTCATAAATCCTATGTACCCCAGGGTTGTGAATATTATTCATATTAAAAGATTTCATAAAAACAACCCCAAGTTTTATGTGTCCACTTTCTCTAATTAGATTGGTAATTAATTTTAATCAAAAACATATGATTAAGGGTTTAAGCGACACTTAAAATGCATAATACTAAAAAAAAGGAATAGATTATTAATGCCTGTGTTTTAGATGAAGAAAATCTGAGTTAACAGTCGGATTCCTCTCGAAAAATTAGCAAAGAGTCGTTCTTGAACAATCTTGAGAAAATACCAATTAGGCCTCCAAATATTGAGTCAAACACTTGAATAAGTTTGGGGCTAAACTTTGTAGATGAAAGGGAGTAATTTTGGAGAGGTCTTCTGGTTGAAAAGTTTGAGAAAAATTAATTTGAAAAGCCAAACCATGAATTTGTTGATATATAAAGGATTAAGAGTTTGATTAAGAAAAGAGTTCTAATCAGATACAAACACTAAAAAATTATTACGGATGATCGGACCGTCAAAATGGCTTGAAATTTTAATATGATGTAGCGAACGACGAGACAGGACTACTATGAAAAATTCAGCTCGATTGAGCCGTGCTATATTTTTAAATATTTTTTTGTAGAGAGTTTTATATTTTGAGGACTCTTAGAGAGTTTTATATTTTGAGGACTCTTCTATATAATAAAAATTCAATAAAAAATCCATTTTAATTCCAAATGCAATTCTGTTTGAAAATTTATTTTTTCAAATATAAAAACCAACATTTAAATTATTAAATTTATGAAATCCAAAATTTGATTTTTTCTCCGATTTCCAAAATTAATTTAAAAATTCCCATTTAAAAAAATCCGGGTTGTTACATACTTCCCCACTAACAAGGAATTTCGCGCTCGAAATTCGACAAAGCTTATACGCCCAAAATAATATAAGGCTCACATATGCCTACCCATTGTTACCACGAGTGAGCGGCCATACACCCAATCCTAGCCGTACGAAACCCCACGATCTAAAATACAATATATATATATATATATATAACTATGAAAATAACGGTGTACCACGTGCTCTTGTGAATCAACACTCGATTCTATCTCCAAAAGTCATCCCAAACACTAAAGTCCTCAAATTTCTTCGCATTGCCTAAAATCAATACAAATAAGAGTTACATCTATACTAACAATATCTAAAATAAGTTCTCATCTAAAAAAAATCATCTCAAAAGATACTCGCATAGAGCTCACTAATTCTAACCTCAATTAACCCAAAACTCCAAATCATCTGAACGCTAAAGTACTCACATTACCAAAACCAATACTCGCAACGCCTATCATCTATGCTTACAAAATCCTCATCTCCAAAAATCACTAATAATTTTCCTCGCAATAAGATTATTACTTCTAATCATCAATGCTTACAACATCCTCCTCATCGGCAACCTATCTCTAAACATTGCTAACACGTATTCTAGACTCACTATCTTAGGGAGTACAATTTCAACAAAGAGAATCAAAGATTAGTAATGTGGAAGCTAAACGGACTCGTAACCTATGAGACCTAAGACCATGCTCTGATACCATCTGTCACACCCCGCCTAATTCTGGTGTCGGCCGCCACCAAAACTATGCCGGGCATGAACTAAATAAAATACCATTCTTAGCACGAGATAGATATGAGAGATATAAAATTAATCTACAAGATAATGATAATTAATCCTAAAAGATAAGACATCCAACTAAGCGATAAAAGATCCATCTCCATGCTAAAATCAAAATAAATCCAATATTTTATTAATATAAAACTGAATAAAATTCTACTAAGAATATCTGAATAAAACCGTACAACTGTGGAACCGAATGGCCCACCAAAACCATAAACTAAGTCTCAATACAAATGCGAAGGAATGAAAAACTAGTCTACACTACTAAGCTCAACTAAAATACTTCGGCTGCGCCTCCAAGATAATCTCCAAAAATCCTGTGTAATAACTGCAGCACTAAAACCTAAAAATATTAATCAACACACGAGGTCAGAGCCACGAGCATGAATACACAATACTCCCCTCAAATAGGATACTTGAATCCAAACAGTAGCATTATACGCAATAAATATCACAATAGAATATATTAAATTTAACAAGATAATTAAACGTGATAAATATAATCACTAACTACTCGAAGAGATCCCCATTTAAAAAAGGAACACCAATATGATTTTAAATTCCCAAGTCCCACGATGCTAATTTTATTTTAACTATCCCATTTTATTATTGTTCTCACTTGTTATTATGACGGTCCTCCCGTCCCGGGTGGTAATCCACCAAAGTGTCACACTTCCCCTTGTCAATCGTCCTCTGACCAGTTTAAACTGTCAGCCCCGGCACATTATGTCGCCATAAATTTTAATACCCGTTTTTATCTTAGGCATTAATTCTTAATTTCTAAATTTCTCAATTTATAAATTACCCCACCCTTTTAATCGATGTCAGATCCTCAAAATACCCCTTAGTCCCATACCTAAGGGTCCCCAAGTTATCAATACGTCCTACCCTATGTATAGGATGAATTTCTAACTTAAATCTCTACCTAGTCTCATGTCTAAGCTAGCGCAATGATGATAAAGTATCAAAAATCAACCCACCCCCAAAATGATAAAACCGCGATAATCTACCCTCACTAGTCCCATACCTAGAAGGCATAAATCATCTAAAGACCTACCCACTAGTCCCGTACCTAGAGGGCAACCTAAAATATAGGGAGAGCAACAATACCCAAAACCCGTCGTCACAAGGGCAATAATATAAATCACACAATAAGCAATAATCATCTAGCAAAACTACGCATAAAAGTCCAATTCCAATTAAATCTTAATTTAATTATCAAATCGTCATAAACATCCAATAATCCCATTTAATTATCTTTAATCAATTAACATGTGGATTTCATTATTAAAACAAAAAAAATTCCAATTCCAACATCTTTACACAAACTTACATGTGTTATATACCCCCAAATCCATTTATTTCAAAACTAGGGTTTTTCTATATGCAACCTGCACCAATAAAACCCAAAATCCACTCATAAATCCTACGTACCCCAGGGTTGTGAATATTATTCATATGAAAAGATTTCATAAAAACAACCCCAAGTTTTATGTGTCCACTTTCTCTAATTAGATTGTTAATTAATTTTAATTAAAAATACATGATTAAGGTTTTAGGCGACACTTAAAACGCATAATACTAAAGAAAAGGAATATATTATTCATGCATGTATTTTAGATGAAGAAAATCTGAGTTAACAGTCGGATTCCTCTCGAAAAATTAGCAAAGAGTCGTTCTTGAACAATCTTGAGAAAACACCAATTAAGCCTCCAAATATCGAGTTAAACACTTGAATAAGTTTGGGGCTAAAGTTTGTTGATGAAAGGGAGTAATTTTGGAGAGGTCTTCTGGTTGAAAAGTTTGAGAAAAAGTAATTTGAAAATCCAAATCACAAATTTGTTGATATATAAAGGATTAAGAGTTTGATTAAATAAAGAGTTCTAATCAGATACAAACACTAAAAAATCATTATGGATGATTGGACCGTCCGAATGGCTAGAAATTTTAATATGTTGAAGCGAACGGCGAGACAGGATCGCTGTGAAAAATTCAGTTCGATCGGACCATTCTATATTTTTAAATATTTTTTTTGTAGAGAGTTTTATGTTTTGAGGACTCTTAGAGAGTTTTATATTTTAAGGACTCTTCTATATAATAAAAATTCAATAAAAATTCCATTTTTATTCCGAATGCAATTCCGTTTGAAGATTTATTTTGTCAAATATAAAAACCAACATTTTATATTATTAAATTTATGAAATACAAAATTTCATTTTTTCTCCGATTTCCAAAATTAATTTAAAAATTCACATTTAAAAAAATTCGGGAACACTTATAGGACATCTTTAAAGCATAATGAGGGATATTATGAGATGCAGCAGGTCTTGGTAGGATTGGTACTTAGTCATAAATGCGAGAATTAAGGCTAAGATTAATCGACACAATTTGTAATGTAATGAATTCGGGAGAATGATAATGGGTCACGGTAAAGGTGAGCGAACCTAGGACTTTGACCAGTAGAGTGTGAGTGAATTAACTATTAAAATATCTTAAGGGGTGATCGGGACCCTTCGGGTAGTGAAAAATACTCGGGAATATATGGTGAGAATTATAATGGTAAATTGATGATACGTAGGATATTCGAGAGCTATATACTACATACGGGATATATTACAGGTTACATGTATACCTATACTGATGATATACATACACACACACACACACACACACACATATACATACATACATATATATATATATATATATATAATAAAGTAGGAAACTTATGTATGTCATAAGAGTGATCGATGATGTCATCAATATGATTTATTTGTGTACTACCTTTTTTGCCCTAAAAAATTTTGTATTCCCCCTCTTTTAATACACTTTAATTTTTTTCCTTTCTCTTCAAAATTCAAATACAAGGGTACAATAGTATTTTACTATTTTGAAGATTTTGACAGCTAACTTTGAATCGATATGCCCCTTTTTTTCTCTCTCTCAAAGCTTTTTCTACCCACATTCTCATACATACCTCTCTCTCTCTCCAACAATCCATCTCCTCATCTCAAATCCCTCAAACCCTGGCCGCAACCCCTCTGGCTACTTATTTCGTGCCCCCTCCAGTCCCATGCACTACGTTTTGTCAAAGTCCAAATCTTAGGATCCCAAAGAGCCGGTCGCAACCCTTCTGGCTACTCCTTTCACTCTCCCTCACTTCTCTCTCTCTTTCTCTAACCAACCAGGTATGTCCCCACTCTACAAACCATTTTTGTAGAACTTATTTGTTATATATTTATTGTTTTATACATCTAACATAGTTTTTGTGTTGGTTTCGCAGATCTAATCACCAAAGTTTTTTGAATTTGAACTATTGTGGTTAAATAGGGTTCTTTGTTTCGAATTTGGAGCTTCAACAATGGGTATTTAAGTTGCTTGGGTTGAACATAGGTATATTTCTTTATTGTGATTTTTTTGTTTTACATTTGTCTAATTTGGTGCTTTTCCCGTGTTTTGCTGATATTTATAAAATATGGTACACTCACTTCTCTTAGTACCCCTGTCTTTACACCTCATTCTCTTCACCACATCATATTTTTTTCCAGACTGAGAGAAATGTAAGGCTCTCGGAGTGGGTGTTTTCTTTTTTGATTTAGTAATAGATGGCAGCTGGTTGGGGTTTGTTTTGATATACTTTTGGTTCAAATTACTTCTCTCTATTTTTTGGTTCAAAGTATTTCTCTGTGTTTGTGTTTTCATTTGTAGAATTTTTTCGGGTGAATTTATGCATTTTCTATTCTATTCAATTTGTTTTTTTGTTTTATGCCTTTTTTCTTTCTCCTAACAATTGTGGATTTCTTTCTTTCTTATAACAGTTGTCTTATGTTGCTAACATCTCAACTTTCAACGGTCTTATATTAAAAACATTCAACATTCATACTAATTGGACTAAGTACGTCCAAAGATACAGTACAACATTTGTATATACCCTGCAATATTGTGATAAATTATGGTTAAACATTCAACATTTGTCTATACAAACTGACTAAGTACGTCCTCAAGAACTGGACTAGATACCAAAATACAAACTGCACTAAGGCAGTCAGAACAAGCGTTGAAAAGATTCGTTATACATTCTACAAAACACACACTTGGAGATCAAATGAAATCCCTTAGTTTGAATGGTGTCTTGGACAACCAACTTATTATTGATGAACTTTGACAAAGTGAGAGACACTCTAAAATGGATACAATTCTTTCCAAGACTGCTAAAATGAGGAACATAGACTCTCTTAATCATCACATCTGCAAAAGCATCTTTAAAAGATAGAGCACCTGTCTAACTAGCTGTCCAGATTAAGCAGTCACTTTTTTCCTCCAAAGGCAATGGAGTCTACATATTTCTAGAAGATAAAATAGGGAACTTAATTAAGGATGTTCCATTTTCTATTAAATATGCAGTCCCTTTTGTATTTGTTGATTTATCTTTTTTGCATTTGTTGATTTATCTTTTTTGCATTTACTATTGTTGACTCAATCAGGTATCTATTCCGATGAAGATGGCCTCAATTAAGCCTCAATCAGGTATCTATGCCATATATAATCTTGATAAACATAAAGCCGCTGAACTAAAATTTAATTATCGTTTCTTTTCAGTTAATCATTGTATCTATGTTCTATAAATGTTATGAAAAAAAAATGTATTTTCGGCACTTCATTCTTTGTAGACTGCAATCAGCCACTGGCATTCGATAGTCAATTCTATAAATGTTGTGAGTTTGTTCGATTTTGTGGCCATTTAGTTGCTTCAGCAGTTACTTCCCAATGAGTTTGTTCATTCTTTGAAGGCTGCAATCAGCCACTGGCATTTTGTGTTCCAAGGATTACTTTTCGGGTCAAAACAACCAACCATAAATAGCAGCAGTTGCTTCAGCAGTTACTTCCCAATGAAAGTACGCGTACAGTAGTAGCTGTTTCCCAACAACATTGAACATATCAAATGGAAGAATTTGCATTTAAAGGTGTTCTGGTGAATCTTTAGTTAGTTGGTATAAGTATGTCCTACAAATGTGTGGTATGTTTTGTATTATAGTTTTTTTCAATTTTAGGGATGCTTAATTGCCCTTTGTTCCTAATGAAGAACACTTCAATCGTGTATTGCAACTTCGTTTTTTCATCATGTATTGCAACAATGCTTTTTTTTAATTAGGTTTGGGCATGAATGTGAGATTATTGTGATATGTTTTTTTTCCGGTATTTCTTTATTGGTTGTGTTCTCAATAATTAAGTAATGTATTGAGCAATGTCCATATTATTTGTGAAGGATTTTTTATTGAGATGTTAAAGTAATTTTAAATTTGATTTACTAAATATTTATTGCAACTTTGTTTTTGTATTTCAGGTTATTGATATGTTGAATGTATATTCTTTGTTTTGGAGGTTCAATTTTGTATTTTTAGGGGTTATTTTGGATATATAATCGTAGATCACAACTTTTCTTAGCAATGAAATTAATGTTTATGTTCCACGCGAAAGTTTCTTCTTTGTATTGAAGCGACACTAATGTTCATGTTCTTGCATCAAAATGTCAATTGAGCATGGATTTGAAGATAAAAGAATTTACTCTTTATTTTTTTATACATGACAAAAACTCAAATATAACAAGCATTCTAGCTAAGATGTCAAAGGTGACAATACAACAGGTGGTGAGATGCATAGGTACTCACAACAAGCCATTCATATAGTATAGTAATCAAAAGCTTATATGATTTTTTGAATTTTAACAAATGTGTATTTATGGATTAGCGCATAATGAATATAGGGACTTTTCAAATTTTTTCTCTCTAATGTGATGATTTTTAGTGTGCATCATATGTTGGTGGTACTCAACAGCTAATACTATAATTGTTTGTCTCCCCTTAAATGGGATGGATTGTTCAAAAAACAAAGGAAATTATGCTAAATTTTTTTAATATGTTAGGTTTTGTATTAATAATCATATAGTGATTATTTTTGTTCTTAAGAAGGGCGAATTGTTCTATAAATAAAACAATTTTGCTCAAATTTTTAAATTATCATATTTAGCATTAATAATAGTATAGGTGGTATTTTTGTTCTTAAAAAGGTGGATTGTCTCATTAACAAATGAAATTTTGTCAATTTTTTTAAAAATAATAGGTTCTTATCATAGGTTATTTCAAAAATTATTTATTTGTTGCGAACTAAATACGACGCATAGTCCTATCAACGATGTACACTTTCAAAACTTTTCATCGTGCCTTCAGGCACGGGCATATCCTAGTATATATATATATATATATATATATATATATATAAATATCATAGGTTATGTGAATACCTATTGTGTGACTTCTCATGTGTGTGAACATACCTACACTACCTGCTATCATGGGAGGTTCCGCACCGTAGACAGTGTATCCTGATGAACCATTGGGGGGATTGTAGACTTGTGCCTCAGGACATAGAACTCAGGGTTAATCACTACTTGTGTGTCTGATAGTATGATCGATCATTTGGGTGCGTTAGGTGTGTGCGTAGTCCAAAGGTTTAAGACTATGTTCCCCTCCAAATTGTGTGAATCGTAAATTTATAGTTCGAGAATGATTCCAAACCGAAAGTCCTTTACTTAGTATGTGACGTACCAGGACTCGATAGCAGGGTATGCAAGCATCGCAGGTCTCAACCTAGGGATGCCGTATTCATATATTTGAAAAGGGTTGTATATATATATATATATATATATGTGTGTGTGTGTGTGTGTGTGTGTGTGTGTGTGTGTGTGTGTGTGTGTGTGGACTAGTAGATAAGATAAATAGTGATATCTAAAGTAATCTAAGTATGTGAAAAATTAATACTTACTTGGTGATTCTTACTGGATAAAGAGATTTGGAATTTGGTAATGTATTGTATGGGGAATACGGGTGGGCACAACAAGTTAGTATACATGGAGAGAATTAGTTCAAACTAGTCAGGCGGGGTAGCGCAACTAGGTTCATTTGGGAGAATACGTTAGGCGTGCACAATAATTGAGAGGTGAGGATCTCAAGTGAGGGTACGTGAAGTTAACATGTATACAATATCTGCTCTTTTTGCATTTTAAATACTTACAAAATATTTTTCAAACTGTTTTCTTGGGCTTTGATCCATTTCAAATCTATTTTTGTAAAAACATTTTAGGTGCCCAGCCACAAGGACGCCAAACATTTTAGGTGCCCAGACATTTTAGGTGCAACTGCTGTGGACATTGAAGGACCTCAGTAGTAGACTCTTCCACTTCTTTCAGTTCATATTCATCATTTTATTCATCCCAGTCGGGCATGTCACCTATCTTTAGTTAATTATTATTTAAGAGACATTGTATTTCCATTTTATTTCTAGTTGGTGGATTTGGTTTTACTTATGGACTCTTGTTTGTTGATTTCTTTCTAAAGTGTTTCTTCCAGACACGTGTATTCAGTTAGTTGCTTTATAATTTATTATGTTGTTTACTAAAATGGTGAATGTGGTTTAGTAGTTTATATTATTGCATGTTAATAAAAAAGATTAAAATTTTGACACCGAGCCATTAGGGTATTAGTAATACCATTGTGTTTCGACAGTGAGGCTAAGAATGAAACCATTAATGATTCTTGCTGAATTTAATAATGGATTGATCAACCATGATTATAATAGGCATGGTGTCATAGATGGTATAAGAGTATCAGGTTCTAGTGTCCTTAGGATCTATACGAACTTATCACATTTCCAGCGTAACTTCCTTTGATATAGAGCCCTACCATTAGGATTATTGCATTCATGATTACACATTTACGTCTTCAGCTATTTTGAGATATATTGAACTATGGAGTTATGGAAATTATCTTTCGCTTCAGATGCCACCCATACGTGTACCACGAGCTACCCCAGATGCACAGCCCGAGCCGTAGCCAACTCAGGCACCGGGGACTATGAATGCTTCTGAGGTTGACGCTATTATTGCATAGGCGGTTAACACAGCCTTGGCTACATTTTCTCATCTAGCGCTACAGGTTCCACCTCAGTCGCAGGTTATGGCACCATACCAAACACACTCATTTCCTTCTGCCTGGGAGCGAGTTAGGTTTGCCTTTCAGATGGCTTATCCTCTCGAGTTTTAGGGGAGCTTAGATGTCGTTGTTGCTTGCCAATGGAAGAAGAACATCGAACGGCATTTACGGATGTACGAATGCAATGATACGCAGAGACGTATACTAACTACTTTTAATCTAGTGGGTGCATCCTTACAGTGGTGGGAATCTATTATCACCGCACAGGAGATGGATAACATGCATATTCAGGAGTTCTGGGAGCGATTCGATCGCAAGTACTTTCCATCTGCCATTCAAACAGAAATGAGGCAGAAGTTTTTAGACATTTACTAGGAGGGAAGGATAGTGGCTGAATATGAGGAGAAATTCACTAGGTTGGCAAACTTCGTACCAGGTTAGGTGAGGACAGAGGAGAAGAAGATACATCTCTTTGTTGATGGTCTTAGATGTAGAATCCGATAACATTGGTTGGATCCTGCTCTGAAGACGTATACGAATGATTTGAATCCTACTTGACTGCATTGTCAGGATCACCACTTCCACGTGAAAGGGAGCAAATACGAAGGAGAGTCTATCCAGTAAGGCAAGACATGGGGTAGCAGTGCCAGTGGGGCACAACTGACAGAGACTCAAACGAGGCATGGTGAGCAAGGTTTCCATCTTGGGGATTTTGCTAAGCATTTTCGATCAGGATATTTTAGGAAGGGGCATGGTGGATTCAGGCCTGGCAATCAGGGTCAGCAGGGCCACCAACATTTTCAGTAGGGACAAAGAGGGGGAAATTTCACTAGTAGGTGCTTCACATGTAGCAAGAATGGCCACAAACTTCAAGATTTCCCTGATAGGGGGAGGGTTCCGCATTAGCAGGGCGCTCGCCAAGAGCTCCATAGCTCCATAGGTCTATTTGTCCCATCGCCCTTCCAGCACCAGCATTGCCTGTCGTACCAGTAATCCTAGTAGCCCCACCTCAGCAGGGGTAGTTACAGTATGGGCGTGTGTACAACGTCCACCAGGTCGTAGTTCCATAGGCTCCACTCGCAGTTGAGGGCACGTTTCTTATACATGGGACTTCGAGGCATATCTTATTTAATACTGGGTCTTCACATTCGTTTATATCCACTAGATTTATACTAGCTGTAAGGTTATTAGACACAGCCGGTAGTACAGTCACGTGTGTAGACTCACCATTGGGTAGTGGGACACTTATCTTATTTATTTATCGGGGTATGAGTATAGACATTAAGAGACTTGTTTTTCCCGTCGACATGCTCGTGTTAGATATGTTAGAGTATGATTCCATTATTGGCATGGATTGGCTATTAGCGTATAGAGCCATGATTGATTGTTACAGTAGGAGCATCGTGTTGAGATTTCGGGCTAGGACATGTTCTTAGTGGCGATGCCTCGTCCCAAAGGAGGATTGTCGACCCACTTATACTATATAGAGGAGGGGACCTCTAAGGGGACAATAATCTCCTTATATTTGATTCCGATTGTGTGTGAGTTTTCCGACGTATTTTAGGAGATACTAAGATTTCCACCTAGCCAAGAGATAGAGTTTTCCATTGATTTAGTGCTGGGCACTCGACCGATAGTTCGTGCGCCTTATCGTATGGCTCCTGTGTAGATGAGGGAGCTATGAGATCAGATTGAGCAGCTTTTGGGATAGGGAAAATTGAGCAGCTTTTGGGATATGGTTTTATTCATAAAAGTACTCTGCCTTGGGGTTCCCCAGTGTTGTTTGTGAAGAAGAAGGATGGATCTCTACGCCTATATGTGGATTACCGAGAGTTGAATAAAGTTATGATACGAAATAAATATTTGTTACCCTGAATTGATGACTTATTCGACCAGTTAAGAGGAGCCACGTACTTCTCTAAGATAGATATGAGATCAGGGTACCACTAGTTGCACATACGGGAGTAAGATGTATCTAAGACTACTTTTCTGACGAGATATGGGTCTTATGAGTTTCGGGTTATGTCATTTGGGCTAACCAACACGCCAGCTATTTTTATAGACTTGATGAATAGGGTGTTCAAAGAGTTCTTGGATCAGTTTGTCATTGTCTTTATTGATGACATCCTGATTTATTCTCAGACTAAGGAGGAGCATGCAAAGCATTTGTGTAGGATTTTACAAACATTACGTAAGAACTAGTTGTACGCTAAGTATGAGAAATACAAATTTTGGCTGCGTGAGGTACAATTCTTGGTCCATGTTGTATCTGACATGGGGATATCAATGGATCCGAGTAAAGTGTTAATGACATGGGAATGAGGAAAACCCACGACACTAATAAAGGTAGATAATTTCTTGGGGTGAGCCGGGTACTACCGACGATTTATTCAGGATTTTTTTAATATTGTGAGTCCGTTGACCAACTTAAATCGCAAAGGGGTACCGTTTATCTGGGATGATGCTTGTCAGTTAGCTTTCGATGAGATAAAGGACAAGCTGACTTCAACACCAATACTCTGACTGCCCAGGACGGGGGGAGTATCTTATTTTTACCGACGCATCCCTACAGGGACTTATGGGTGCTACATTAGGAGGATCAGACCATAACTTATGCTTCTTGCAAGCTTAAGCCTCACGAGAGGAATTACCCCAGCCACGACTTGGAGTTAGCAGTAGTCATATTTGAGCTATGGATTTGGAGACATTACATTCTGGGGGAGAGGTTTCGCCTATTCACAGATCATAAGTCACTATCGTACTTGTTCACTCAGAAATAACTTAATATGCGTCAGCGTAGGTGGCTGGAATTTATGAAGAATTATCAGTTCGATATCCAGTACCATTCGGGGAAGGCTAACGTGGTGGTAGACGTGTTTACCTATAGGCCAGTGGGGGATGTGTAAGGAGTTTATAAGGTGAAATGGAAGGAGCTGGGACACCAGGATTTAGTTTCCAGATCATTCATGTCAGTTGTGACCGTTACCCCCCAAATTGTCACGAGGGTTGTACAGGTCCAGGCAGCGGATTCATTTTTTCAGAACTGAATTTGATAACTTTTAGACAGGGGATCAGAGTCTTACTTTGTGAGTTCAGAGGGAGGCTTACGCTTCAATGAGAAATTGATTATTCCAAAGGTGGAGGACTTACTACACGAGGTGATGTCAGAGTCGTACGAATCACGATTTGTCGTACTCCTTTGTAAAAAATCTTTTATAAACTTTTCATCTTCTCATTCACGTTAGAAAATATTGGCCATATTTACACCCTACTTTTATATATCTTCTCGGGAAAAATGAATCATGGTAATAATTACTTTCAACGGATAACCGAGAGGTTACAATTGTCTCTCACAAAAACCTTTTCATTAGTGCACACAATATAGAGGGAACTCCTATTTACCAGTGTAAGAATAGGAAAATTGAATAGTTTAATTACCTTACAAATCATGGAGTTGATTTCTTGTAACCGCGCATGTTCAATCGTATTTTATTTTCCTTACCAGAATGTTGGGATGAGACAATAGAGGATACGTTTCCCATTCATAACCTCGACTGTGCACTGAAGTTAGTGACACTAATAGAAAAAAATAAAGAAGAAAGTATTCATCCATTGTGGATACAATTTCGTAAACAAAGCATTCACCCAGATTGTGACGTCTCACAACATATGCACATTAAATGCGAGCTTGCAAAATACTTGAAGAATAAAGGATTTTAATTTCCTATCATGGACATTTATAAGAAAATAATAAATACGCTTCCGCTCAGTTGGCCATATTCATCTTTTCACAAATTTATAAAAAATAATACCAATTGGATGGAAATCAGAAACATCGAGCACGTTTTAAAATCTCTTGAAAAGTTATATACATATATGTGTATATATGAATATATATAGTCTTAAATATAATCGTCATACATTCTTCGCTAATTTTTTTATTATTTATTTGTAGGAAATGTCAAATAGGAACAGAGATAATCAACCAAATAGTGACACTCATACTCCATCTCAATCCTCTCCTAATCCACCACCTGAATTCTAGACACTTACGGGTTCGAAATACTCTACTCCATCACAGGTTCATTCTACTACTTCATCTACACTGTGTAACACCCTGTATTTTTAATGATTGTTATATTGGGATTAATTAAATTAAAATGGGAAATTAATAGAAAATTAATCTGAGTTAAAATAAATATTAATTAGCGAGATGAGATATTATTTATTTTTATGAATTACATTGAGTATTACTTAATGAACGAGTAATAAATTAATAAGAATGCGCTATGATTGTCATGAGTGAGAAATACGACAGTTACAAAAATTTAGTAGGGATGCGCATGTCAGTCGTGTCGGGACTTAAATTTGTGAGGTAAAATGTGATTTAATTATGGGTAACCCAATTGGTCATTTCGAGTGCGCCAATATGTCTGGAAGGGTTGAAATAGTAAAAAAAGTGTACTCGGGGGGTTGAATTGGGTCCTAGGGCATTTTTAGGCCAAGTCGGTACCCTGGTAGGGTATTTTGATCTTTGGGATTTTTAAAGTAAGAGGACCTACGAGTTTTCTAGAGTTATATCATCCGGTAGGTTGAGGGTGCTAGGGTTGGAAGTTAGAAAATATCATAGAGGCCACTAGAGGAGGAATGAGAGGAGTTCCATGGCTTCCCACACCATTTTTGCACTACTACCACCACCGGAGTGTAGATCGAGAGGAGTGAAAGGCATGCGCACCACTTTTCTGCAGAGAATCAGACCTATAATTCGAGACCATTGTTTATCTTGCAAAATTTGAGTGCATATAATATTCATGTTAGTGTAGGATAGAATAATATTCATGAATAAATGATTTTGGCTTTAAATTGGAGATTTAATTCATGTTATTGGGTAGAAATTATGATAGATATAATTCACCCATGTATGTAGCACGGATTTGATAATTTAGTAACATGAGAATGTGGAGAAATCTGTGTTTGTTGATGTTCTTGAATAAAGAAAGAAAAATCTAGGTTTTTGAGATTAAAGTGTAGAATTAATCAAGTTTAAATGATTCCCTTTGATGATTTAATGATTTGGATACATTATAAATCATTTATATATGTTATTATATGGTTTGTTACACTTGGTTGGGAGTTTGAGACTGTGTAATGGAAGTTTGAAGGGTTAAAAATGGTGAAAAACATAAAAACATAACGGTAGAAGAAAAAAGCCTTTTTACAACGACAAAAAAGTGCCCTAAAAGGCCATTTACATAACTTTTAATTTTAGGCGAAAGTGTCTTAAAAACCATTGTTATAAAATTTTTCAAAAAAGCGTCTTAAAAAATAGAGCTTGTTAGAACATGTTTTATAAAAGGGTTCGTCTCCTTCAAAGGAGACGAACTACTACATTTCAAATTGATTCGGCCCAAGGACGAGTCGATTCAGTCATTGGGCAAATCAATTCGATTTCCTAAAATTTTGGCATTTTCCCCTATTTAAGCCCAGAACTTGTGAATAATTATCGAGAACACTTATAAGACATCCTTAAAACATAATGAGGGATATTATGAGATACAGTAGGTCTTGGTAGGATTGAGTCTTAGTCATAAATGAGAGAATTAAGGCTAAGATTAATCGACACAATTTTGTAATGTAATGAATTTGGGAGAATGAGAACGGGTCACGGTGAAGGTGAGCGAACCTAGGACTTTGACCAGTGGAGTATGAGTAAATCAACTACTGAAATAGCTTAAGGGGTGATCCGGACCCTTCGGGTAGTGGGAAATACTCGAGAATATACGGTGAGAAGTATAATGGTAAATTGATGATACGTAGAATATTCGAGAGTTATATACTACATACGGGATATATTATAGGTTATGTGTATACCTATACTGATATATATATATAGAGAGTTAATGTGAATACCTATTGTGTGACGTCTCATGAATGTGAACATACCTACGCTACCTACTATCACAGGAGGTTCCACGTCGTGGAGTGTCTTATCCTGATGAGCCATTGTGGTGATTTTAGACTTGTGCCTCAGGACATAGAACTCATGGTTGAGCACTACTTTGTGTATGATAGTGTGACCGGCCATTTGGGTACGTTAGGTGTGTGCGTAGCCCAAAGGCTTAGGACTATGTTCACCTCCAAATTATGTGAATCATAAATTTATGGTTCGAGAGTGATTTCGAACCGAAAATCCTTTACTTAGTACGTGATGTACCTGGACTCGATAGCAGGGTATGCAAGCATCGCAGGTGGCAGCCTAGGGATGCCGTATTCGTATACATGAAAAGGGTTATATATATATATATATATATGTGTGTGTGTGTGTGTGGGGTGGGTGGGTGGGTGGGTGTGATTTATTCTAGTGTGTGTGCATTAGTAGATAAGATAGATAGTGATATCTAAAGTAATTTAAGTATGTGAAAAATTAATACTTAATTGGTGATTCTTACTGGATAAAGAGATTTGGAAATTTGGTAACGTATTATATGGGCAATACGGGTGGGCACAACGAGTTAGTATACATGGAGAGAATTAGTTCAAACTAGTCAGGTGGGGTAGCGCAACTAGGTTTGTTTGGGAGAATACGTTAGGCGTGCATAATAGTTGAGAGGTGAGGATCTCAAGTGAGGGCACATGAAGTTAACATGTATACAATATCTGCTCTTTTTGCATTTTAAATACTTGCAAAATATTTTTCAAACTATTTTCTTGGGCTCTGATCCGTTTCAAATCTATTTTTGTAAAAACATTTTAGGTGCCTAGCCACAAGGACGCCAAACATTTTAGGTGCCCAAACATTTTTGGTGCAACTGCTGTGGACATTGCAGGACCTCGGTAGTAGATGCTTACACTTCTTTCAGTTCATATTCATCATTTTATTCATCCCCATCGGGCATGTCCCCCATCTTTAGTTAGTTATTATTTTAGAGACATTGTATTTCCATTTTATTCCTAGTTGGTGGATTTGGTTTTACTTATGGACTCTTGTATATGGATTTTTTTTCTAGAGTGTTTATTCCAGATATGTTTATTCAGTTAGCTGCTTTATCATTTATTATGTTGTTTATTGAAATGGTGTATGTGGTTTAGTAGTTTATATTATTGCATGTTAATAAAAAGATTAAAATTTTGACACCGGGCCATTAGGGTATTAGTAATATAATTGTGTTTCGACAGTGATGCTAAGAATGAAACCATTAATGTTTCCTATTTATTTTAATAATGGACTGATCACCCAGGATTAGAATAGACGGAGTGTCACACACTGTCTCTGAGTCATAAAACTCCATAAACCCCTATTAATACAGCTCCTCCAACTCCCATTATCGAGGAATACCAAGCACAAGATAAGAAGCAAATCGACTTCTCTATTACCGGGAATCCAATTGGTGACATAAATGACCTCTGTATTTTTAAATTCCTCTGTTTGGATCTTAGAAAGATGATTATGGGCATCGGGGGGGGGGGGGGGGGGGGGAGGGCAAACAACTGAAAGAATGTTGATACCACGTGGTTCGAAGACAACTGTTCTTTCTCGAGTAGGTAATGAATTGAAAACGTATTGAAAGAACCTCAGAAGGTTCACTTATCGGTGGGGACATCAAGTTCTAACATTTTGGGGTTGAAAGACAAAGTTCCACGAAATGGTTAAATGCCCGTCAACCAATGGAATGACTTCTTGGAGAAAGAGGCCAATGAGGAAAAACTTCGCGAGAGGGAGAAAAATGAACATAACAAGTAAAATAAAGTTGATATCCAAAAATTTGGCTCCAAATCATATGATTATTTGAAGGATGAATGGGTGGAAAGGACTAATAGGACTCCAGAAGAAGGGAGTAACACCTCGTAATTTTAATGATTTTTAAATATTGGATTAATTAAATTAAATATGGGATATAAATTGATAATTAATTCAGATTAAAATAAATATTAACTAGCATGATAAGGGTTAGTATTTATTGATGAGAATTATATTGAATATTACTAAGAAAATAAAGTAATATATGATTGTGAATCTATGAAAATTGTCAAGAGTGAGAAATACGACGATTACGGTAATTAAGTCAGGACGAGCATGGCAGCTGTGTCGGAACTAAATTAAAGGAATAAAAAGTAAATTATTTTTAAGTCATCCATATGGTCATTTTGAGTGAACCAAAGTTTCCTAAAGGGTCAAGATATTCTAAAGAGTCTACCAGTGGGCTTAGTTTGGGTCCCGGGGCAATTTTAGGCCAAACCGACATCCTGGGAGGGCATTTTGGTAATTTGTATTTTTGGGTGAATAGTCCCTACAAAAATGGGAGAGGTATATCAGATTATAAATTTGGGGGATTTGGGTTATCATTCACAAAACCTAAGGGAAAGTCATAAAGGAAGAGGGAGAGCTAATTCTAGAAGGTTCAAGGCCAAACCACCACCTCTCCACCAATTCCACCACCGAGGCCACCAAATTGTTGATCGGGAAGTGAGGCACACCATTAGTATCATCTTCTTCAATGGATCAGACCTACATTCCATAGGCAAGTGTTTACTTTGATCTCTCTTTGAATTAATATATCATCCATGTTAGATCAAGATTGATTTTTATGAAATTGATGAACTTAGACTTAAAGAATTGAGATAAAAAAATTCATGTTCTTGAGTAGGAATGATTTGATGGATGAACCCTATTATCTGTAACATAAAAACCACAAAATTATATCTATCTTAGTGAAGAAATCTGAGTTGTATGATGTTCTTGAAGAAAAATGAGAAACTAGGGTTCTTAAGGTTTAATCTTGAATTAACCCCAACTAATTGATGTCCTTCGATGAAATTGTGATCCTCGATCATTAGAACTTATGTAATTATGTTAGTATAACATTTGGTATGATTTAATTGGTGTTTGGGTTGATTAAATTAAGGATTTGGGGTTAAATATGGGAGAAACCCATATGAACAATAATGTAGAATTTTCAAGACCTGTAGAGGCAAATCAATTCGGTCGAAGCTGAATCGATTCATTTGGCCAGTTTTGGCCAGTTTTCTCCTTTTGTTTATTATGGTTAGAAAATCATTTGGGACTTATTCTTAGGAATCATTTTTTTAAATACTTGGACTTATGTTAGAAGACCAGTAGGCCTAGGATGGGAATTGAGATTGATCTTATAATGGTATGTTTAGGGATAAACGTAATTAAGTTAATGTGAGATAATTACCTAACTTAGAGAATAATTCGGATCTCGAGAATTTGAGGAAAACGATGACTTAGACTAGTAGGTTAGAGTGAGCTACGTATTGATATTATGTGTAGAATAAAGGATGACTTTTGAGTGATGATAAATACTCGAGAGCGTACGTTGAAAAGTAAAGTTATAACTCGATAATACGTAGGATATTCAGGTGATAAATGTACTACGTATAAGGCTTGTGATATGGGACGTGTGTATACCTATATCGATAATATATACATAGGTGGTGTGAATACATATTGCTTGATTTATTATGTGTATTGACATACCTAAGCTGCTTGCTATCACGGGAGGTTGTGAAGGAGACAGTCTTATCTTGAGGAGCATTCGGGGGGATAATTGACTTGTACCTCAGAACATAGGACTTAGGTTGGATTGCCATTTGTGTGAACAATGGTATTGAATGGTCATTTGGGTGCGTAGGTATATGCGTCCCCCAAAGGCTTAGAACTATGTTTGCCTCCAATATGTGTGATTTGTATTTATGGTTCGTGAGAGATACCGAACCGATTGTCCTTATTTAGTACGAGATGTACCAGGACTTGATAGCAGAGTATGCAGGCATCACAACTGTGTCTCGGGGTGACATATATATATATATATATATATATATATATATATATATATGATAGGGTGATGATTATATATGTACTTGTGATTTACGTCCACCGCAGTTGAGCCTAGGGGTGCCTTATTAGTATTTATATATGGTAGTGTGATGAAAATATAAATACTCGTGGTTTAATCTACTGTGTGAACTTGTAGATAAGTAAGATAGTGAAATCTTAATTAACCTAAGTGTGAGAATGCTTAACTTTAATTGGGAAGTCTCTTACTTGAATTAGTAGAAATGGAAAGATTTAATTGCATATTGTGTGGGGAATACGGGTGGCACAATGAACTATTGGTTTGGATAAATAATAAAGTGGAACAAGTTGGACATGGTAGCATTAACTAAAAGGTGTTAGAGGTACGTTAGGCATGCACAATAGTTGAGAGGTGAGAATCTCAAGAGAGAGCCCACAAACCCAACATGTATGTGATATCAATTCGTAAGCATTTGAAACTATTTTACACTCGGGCTTTGACCCGTTTATTGAAAATCTCTTTTATCTCGTGAAATCATTTTTTGGTGTCCATCCATAGGGATGCCAAGCTTAGATTATCAAACCGTTTGACATGCTGCAGCTATTGTGGGAGTTGCAGGTCCTCGTGATTAGACGCCTCCACTCTTGTTTCATTTAGTTCCTATTTTATTCATCTCATTTAGGGTATGTGATGCCCCTTTCCAGATATTATTATGTTAGAGAGACATTGTACTCATTTTATTTCAATATTCAGTTTTTAGTTGGATTCAGTTTTATATTAGCCTGTTTGATTTGAGACTTTAAGCTGGAGCATTTATTCCAGTCTTATTTATTTCAGCAGTTTGTTTTATATTCAGTATTATTTTATTCATGAGTATGATCGATGAGTTAATAATTCAGATTAATTGAATTTAAAATAAAATGGGATAAAAGTTTTGACACTAGTTTAATTAAATATTAGGTCGTTAATTAAGTAAATGTTTTCGACAGTGATGCTAAGAATGAATCAACTGGATATTCTGATTTAATTTAATAAATGACTGATCACCCAATATTTAACTGAGTGGGGTGTCATAGGTAGTATCAGAACATCAGGTTCTAGAGTCTTTTAGGATCTGTGCGGCTTATTACATTTTAGCGTAGCGTTTTTTGACATAGAGACTTATCATAGGATTGTTGTATTCCACTACGTTTGCGAATTACGTTCTACTACAATTAAGTATAGTTGATGTGATTCATATAAGAGTTTGTTTTGACTTCGTGCACCAAAAATTTATAAGACGACCAACGAGGGCCATAAGGAGGACTGCAGGAGGAGAAGCTCAACAGAAGACATATAGTATTCTAGGAATGGTGATCGCGAAAAAAGTCACCATGAGTGTTATTCAAGCAAGTAATAATGGGAAAATCACTCGAAAGCAGTAACTTCTCCAAATACCGTCATAGTTAACATTGGTACTATTTCAGACCCGCCCAGCTTCGTCGGTAAAAAGGGGGGAGTCGGAAGAACTATTTTAAAGAGACATCTACAAAGATGCGGGGAAGAGAAAGGGTAATGGGCCAATAGAAGCAAAAAATCCAAAGGAAACTATGTAGGGTGAACTGCAACAACACCCATAATTTAATTTTGTGCAAAATTTTAGCTCATAGGAGCGGTATTAAGCAATAAGAGTCAGTCACCACATATAAAGAAAAATGTGTGAAATTCAATGATAAATCTGGGTACAGTTTAACCATGAGGTCTTCCATCTTCTGTTCTACTAGAGATGCAAATGGAATTTCGAAACTTACCACAAGTGGGTAAGATAGTGATCGATCGTAAGAGACATGATGATTGCTTAACGAACTTCGTACCCGACAAAGGGGGTACATAGAAATATAAAAGGGTTTATAATTGATAAAAGGCCCGTGAGTAGAATACAAAAGTATGGATGGGAAATCCAGTTAGGATGACTAATGTTGATGTCATCAAGGTTGTTTGTTTACAAGTTTATATCAGCACTTCCAGAAGAAGTGAGCCAGGAGGATTAGAGAATCTAGCCGAAGAGCAAGACTAGATTTGACGGTGTTAGTAAAGCACCACATGAGAGTATACCCAATAGGGAAAAAATTTAGATGATTTTGATAGATTGAATTCCTGACGATGGAGTCAATGAGGTCCATAGAGGCCAAGAATAAGTTCCATAGGGCCAGCATAGTGAAAGGGACAACGGGAGTAACAATTGGGGCCAAGACTACCAAGTTCGAGAGGAGGATAACCCGACATGGACAGTGAGGCCAAAGGCAGGGGGATAGCGCATGAAGGTGTCCTATGTGTGAAGAGTAAGGTCATTTGTGTTGAACTTATTCACAACGAGAAAGTGAGACCGGTCAGACTGGGAATTATGCCAGTGGAGCACAACAACAAGAGGAACGGGATTTTCGATAAGGGAAATCGGGCTAAGAGAGTTTGGTTAGGTATTACCAACCCAAGAGTAGTGGGTTCAAGTAGGACCAGCAAGATCCATAGCATATCCATTCCTTAGGGCCATTGGGACTATATAGAAGGACGGAGGAGGCCAGCAGGGTTAGGGTCAGGGACATGGGCATTTCTCTGACGGTTTTTACAGCGAGAAGAAATTTTTGGGTTGATGTTTCACTTAAGAAAGTGTAGGCCATAATAAAATAAGGGATTACCCAAAGCTAGGAATGGAGCATATACATGATAAGATCCTAGATGTACAATAATTGTAACAGATCGGCGGTCAGTTTCGATACGGGAGTACATTTAGGGAACCGACGATCAAGAAAGATAAATGCCAAAGAGAGGTAATATCTTTGGTTCACCCTTGCAAATACGGGAGTAGTTTGGATGACATGAATATGTCACAAGTTATGATTGTTAACACTAAAATTTAAGAATGAGTCGGGTTTAGTGGATGGGTTGGCAATATAGGCCCAGTTGTTACAAATATATCTACTCTTGGGTAACAGGGATAATGTCTGTGCCATCCGTAACGGAGCAGGCGTGGGCATCGAAAGAATTTGATGTTTTGATTTTGCTACTTTTGAGAGTTATAAAAGTAAGACTTTATATAACCATGTGTAGTGAATGGATACCAAGAGTTTGAGAGGTAGTAGGCTACATGATATGACTATCATGCTTGTTATTCTAGGGTGAGATTTATTAATTTGTCAGGCATAGCCTGAAACAGGGTTGAGCCTACTTTCATATATTGTATGTTATGTGATGATAAAATATAAAGATCTATATCTTTAATGTTGTATATAGGTACGAAAATATTATATACTTCGGTGAGTATGTTGTTTAGTTGTATTTGATCCCGGTGAGTAGGGACTTTCCACTGATGAGATTCAGTGTGCTTTATGTTCTTTGTTGAGCGGAGATACATATCTCTTTATCTTTATAGCGCTAAGAAACTTTTGATAGTAAGAGCGTCGTGTTGTTTGTCGTCTTTAGTGGCATGAGAGTGGACAAGTAGACTTTTATGTCAGCAGACGAGAATTTAGGGGTACATATTATGGACTGAGGACCTAACGGATTTCGATGACCAGCAATGTTAGATAATAGTGTATCGAGGGGGGGGGGGTTCCTTATTTGGATTTCTCTTTGCGAGACATCCCACGCATGAAACTTAGAGAATGTTGGAAGTCGGGAGAGGTTTGGTCTTTAGTACCTGGGTTTAGTACCTTTGATATTATACATATGCGTGAATATAAGTGAGAGTTGATAGTTGTATTTTGATTTAAGGCCGGTAGAGCCGTATAATCTTGATGTGAAAACTAGTGTAGAACATTTTCACCACGAATAGATTTGGTGGGGCAATCTAGAAAATAACGAAGTTACAACTAAGTGGGTGATTGAGTATAACCTTATAGTATTGTCATGCCAAGTATATTACGTTATCTGCAAGTATATTATGCTCAATTGATTTATGCTAAAGAGCACATGACATAAGGTGTATGGGCGACGTAGTTAATTGAAATTTTCAGTATCATTCCCGGGGAGAAAATGTGGAAACATATGAAATGAACGTAGATGCACTGGTAATATAGAGATGGGGATAAAATAAGACAAAGAGACTATATTTGCATTAAGAGCAAGGCGTGTCACTAGAAACCGAAAAGTAAACGGAAAAAGGGGGTGATTAGAGTGTTTAAAAGTACAAAGAATATACATTTTTATTTTCGAGGCTAATCAAAAACTACTCTGCATGGAGGAGTAATATGATGAGAATTACACCATAACCAATCGAAGGTTTAAAAGTCTGACTTGGATAGACGAGAAGTGATTAGGATGTCATTTTTGTAAAATTCAGGAAGGTGGTGAGAGTATACCACTGTACACCAAGCTTGGAATCCGACATAAGTGGTCAGGGGTGGTTAGGAATGTCTCCCATGGAGAGAGTTACGAGATTTAGCATCAAGATAAATGGACACCTAGGAAATATATCATTTTCTAACACAGATGATAGAGCTAGTAAAGCGTAGGCTCATTTTTTTGAAGCATTATTAGTCTGTTCACGATAATACGGTGTGCTATTGTATAGGAGACACTTAAAGAAATATATCAGCATATAAGAGTGTAAATGACTGGTAGCTAAACTGGAGTAGCAAGGAATGGACCTTCAGTAAAAAATGGTGACACTGACATAGGTATAGTGGAAGTACCAAAATATTATTACGAGTTAACTTTGAATACGTTCAGATGAGTTGAGTGTTAGAATCTGAAGTTTTAGTGCCAGGACATATTCGAATTCTGATGACGAATTAAATTTTGGAAGATACACTACGAGTGTGTATACTTGACTTGAGCAGAGACTGGGAACAATATATTTCACTAGTGGAGTTTGCGTATAATAACTCCTATCAGTTTATAATTGGCATGACACCATTCGAGGCGTTTTACGGTAGGCCTTGTCATTTCCTGCTTGTTGGCTAGAGGTGGGGGACAATAAGCTACTTGATCCAGAGTTGAATTAGGACACTAAGGCCAGGATAAAGATGATCTGGGGTCGCATATGCAGACACCAAGAGGTTCTTTCGAGAGTTTTCCGTGGGGGAAACAAGTATTACTGTGAGTATCTCCTATACAGGGGATACTGCGATTTGGGAAGAAGGGGAAGTTGGCATCGAGGTACATGGGGCCATTTCCTAGTATCGAGAGGATTGAACCGGTGGCATACAGACTTGGATTATCGGAGCACTTGCATCATATTCATGATGTGTTCGATATTTCTTTGCTTAGATGATATCTTCGGGATGAGTTGGCTCATACTCATATTGCGCTGGAGGAGGTGGATTTACAACCAGATACTTCATATGAGGAGAGATTGGTGACTATCTTAGACCATAGCAAGAGGAGATTGAGGTCGAAGGTTGTTCCACTTATGCGTGTTCAATAGGACCATCATAATGTCGAGGATTCTAATTGGGAGCGCGAGGAGGGGATGCGCGAGAAATACCCAGAGTTATTTTTACCAGGTATACTTTTATTTTTTGAATTTTGAGACAAAATTCCAATGTAAGGGGAGAAGTATGTAACACCCCGTATTTTTAATGATTTTTTAATGTTGGATTAATTAAATTAAATGTGGGAAATAAATTGATAATTAATCCAGATTAAAATAAATATTAACTAGCATGATAAGGGTTAGTATTTATTGATGAGAATTCTATTGAATATTACTGATCGAATAAAATAATATATGAATGTGAATCTATGAAAATTATCTCGACTGAGAAATACAACGATTAAAGAATTAAGTCAGGACGCGCGTGTCAGTCGTGCTGGGACTGAATTAACGAAAGAAAAAGTAATTTATTTTTAAGTGATCCATATGATCATTTTGAGTTCACCAAAGTGTTCGAAAGGGTCAAGATAGTCAGAAAAGTCTACCCAGGGGTTTAGTTTGGGTCCTAGGGAAATTTTAGGCCAAACCGACATTCGGGGAGGGCGTTTTGGTAATTTGTATTTTTGGGTGAATAGTACCTAGGAAAATTGGAGAGGTATATCAGATTAGAAATTTGGGGGATTTGGGTTATTATTCATAAAACCTAAGGGAATGTCACAGAGGAAGAGGGAGAGCCAATTTTAGGAGGTTCAAGGCCAAACCACCACCTCTCCACCAATTCCACCACCTAGATCGCCGGATTGTTGATCGAAAAGTGAGAAACACCATTAGTATCATCTTGTTCAACGGATCAGACCTACATACCATAGTCAATTGTTTATCTTACTCTCTCTGTGAATTGATATATCTTCCATGTTGGATTAGGATATATTTTTATGAAATTGATGAACTTATACTTAAAGAATTGAGATAAAAAAATTCATGTTCTTGAGTAGGAATGATTTTATAGATGAACCCTTTTATGTGTAGCATAAAACCCACGAAATTATATCTATATTGGTGAAGAAATCTTAGTTGTATGATGTTCTTGAAGGAAAAATGAGAACTTAGGGTTTTTAAGATTTAATCTTGAATTAACTCCAACTAACTGATGTCCTTTGATGAAATTGGGATCCTCGATCATTAAAACTTATGTAATTATGTTAATATAACATTTTGTATGATTGAATTGGTGTTTGGGATGATTAAATTAAGGATTTGGGGTTGAATATTAGAGAAACCCGGATGAACGGTATTTTCAAGACCTTTAGAGGCGAATCGATTCGGCTGCCCAGTTTTGGCCAATTTTCTCCTTTTGTTTATTATGGTTAGAAAATCATTTGGGATTTATTCTTGGGAATTGTTTTTTAAATACTTGGACTTATGTTAGAAGACCAGTAGTCCTAGGATGGGAATTGGCCTTGATCTTATATTGGTACGTTTAAGGATAAATGTAATTAAGTTAACGTGAGAGAATTACCTCACTTAGAGAATAATTCTAATCTTGGAAATTTGAGGACAACGATGACTTAGACTAGTAGGTTAGTGATATGACCTGAATGTACCCCCTCGGCTTAGAGACATCAACCTCGGCCCATGGAGATGACGAGGTTGGAAGGGTCCCAAGTCAACTACCAGCGGTCTCGTCCCAAGAAAGGTCGGCTATGGATCATCCGACGTTCCTGCTACCTCGGCAAGTGAGGTCTTCATGATCCACAAGGGAAGATTATTCACCAGGTCATCATCTGGGCATCCAAGGTTTGCAACCTCGACTTGGAACAGGCCGAGGTGGCCATCACAACACCAGAACCAATCTCGGCTGAGGATCAACCGATGTTCCTACTGCACCACCATTACCTCGGCCCAGGCTGACATCACAGCTCAACACACCTTACCTCGGCTCTTCCTCTAAGTCAATGTCACCAACTCGTCCTATTCCAGGCCGAGGTTGTGACCAATCACAGGTGGCCGAGCTCTTATGCGCATATGTGGGGCTAGGAACACGTGTACACAAATTAGTTATAACAAATCATTCCCCTCACGTGGAGGGAATATTTCGTCATCATTCTCTACATGTGACAGTGAAAGGTGTCTTCATACGGTTGGCTAAATCAACACACACATGCTCATTGCATGCATGGGGGGTGCATTACACCCCCCAGGTATTATATATAGTTGTCTTCTCCTTCTTGGAGAGGGATCCAAGATTGGCAACCCTAGATGAAACTCTGTTCAAATACACAGTGGAGAGAGAAAGCTTGAGAGTTTGTATCTATGGACATTAGAGCCCTCATACAGTGATATTAATCACACACTTGCACAGTGGACGTAGGCCTGATTGGCTGAACCACTTATATTCCGGTGTGAATCCTCTTCTCCTCACCTCCTTCTACTAAATACCCTTATACTGTGTAAGGACAAATTGTCCATCTTTATGTATATGTTATGTCATACGCCGTTACAAGATTGATGGTTGAAAAGATCACATCGTCATCAACGAAATCCGAAATCCGAAGAACAAAAGAAGAAGGAATTTGGGAATCAGACCTGACCGGACCGATCCGGCTCAAATAAAAGGAACTGATTCGGCTTATCGGACCGATCCGACCAACTACCGGACCGATCCTCTTTGTCAGACTTCAGTAGCCACCGGACCGAATGCAAACCGATGGAGCAATAATTAGCCGAACCGATCCGACTGCTACCGGACCGATCCGCCTCTATTAAAAAGAACCGATCCGGAATAGCGGACCGATCCGCCTCAGATACTGGACCGATCCGGCCTGGATAAGTTCAAACAGATCGTGGCCAGATTTTCCAGAGCAAAGAGTTCCTTATTTAATCCACGATCAGAGGTTGTTATTCATAAGACTTTCCCACGATTTTCAGAGCATATCAACTCTAAAGTCTTCACCTATTGAGTCCTATGATTCTAGGTTTTTAGATTCACACATCTTCCATATCTATGTGAATCAAATTTGGTAACCCAAGAACACCATTGCTGTTGTTCAACCTTTGTGAAGTGGACCGCTTCTTCCTCTTCATTGCTGCCCTACTGGACAGGGATAGTTCCAGCCGCCAACCCTACTGGAAAGGGATATTCCATCCGCGACTACAGAATCCGATACCTAAGGGTAATTCTTAGTCAAAAACTTGTATTTCAGTGTAATCCGATTGTAAGCCGTTTCTCTTACAAATTATAGTGATATACAAATGGTTTTGCCCCTGTGGGGGATTTTTCCTTAAACTTTGTGTGTTGAATATCTTGTGCATGATCTCATATTGTTTCATTCACACCTAGTTGCATGCTTAGGGTTAATTTGGGTTAAAAATGGTATTTATTATATTATTTCTTAATTGAACGCAAGCGCCAACTCTTTCAAATTGGTATCAGAGCAGGTTACGCTAATCTATCGCGTATTCCTTTTTCCGCAAAATTTTTCTAAGATATCAATTTTCTGAAAAATTGATTTTTGAAAAAGTGCGTGTTCAAATGGAGAAGTCATATTATAAAATGCCTATTTTTGACGGGTCAAATTATGCTTATTGGAAAGCCCGTATGAGGTCGGCTTTAAAAGCCATTGATGAACGTGTCTGGATTTTGGTTGAACGAGGGTGGACTCCTCCCACCGTGACTGTTGCTAATGTGACCAACTTGAAACCTGACATTACTTGGACTGATGAAGAATTTAAATGGTTATCTTTTAATTCTAAGGGTCTGGGTGCTATTTCTGGGCCTGTCACACCTGATGAGTTTAAACGCATAATGACGTGTACCACGTCAAAAGAGGCATGGGATGTTTTGCAACTTACCCATGAAGGAACAAATGTTGTTAAAGAGTCAAAATTGCAAAATTTAACAACTCAATTTGAAACCATCACCATGCATGAAAATGAATGTTTTGATGAATTTTATGCTAGGCTTTCTGACATTGTTAATACTAGCTATAATCTTGGTGAACATATTCCTAATGATAGAGTTGTTAAAAAGATTCTTCGTTCCCTTCCCAAGCGTTTTATACCTAAAGTCACTGTGCTAAATTCCTTGGGTAATTTAAATACACCAAAATTGAAAGAACTGGTAGGAGATTTACAAACTTATGAAATAGACATGTTTCCTAAATCTGCCAAGCCAAAAGATAAGGGAATTGCCCTTAAAGCCCAAGAGAGGAAAAGTGAGGGGTCAGCAAGAAAGAAAGTCGAGTCATCTAGAAAGTTAGAAAATTCTGATTCTGAATGTGAGTTTGACTTAGATGATTTGGCATTATTTGCTAAAAACTTCAAGAAAATTCTAAAATTTAAAAAGGGTGGAAACTTCAAAGATAAAAAGCATTTTCAGAAAAATAAGTTTGAAAAGAAAGATTTCAAAGAACCCCCTAAAGACAGTGAGAGGTGTTTTGAGTGCGACGGTAAGGGACACAGAGCGTTTGAGTGTGCCACTCGTCTGAATAGGGAAAAGGGTAAAGCTGTCCTAAATGCTACCCTTAGTGACGACAGTGAGGTCGAGTCGGTGGACTCGGGAGATGAGTCACCACATGAGCGTAACTTCACCGCATTCATGGCTAGTCATGTGAGTACTCCTAGTGCATCTCACGACGATGAGGATGCTACTTCACAGGGACACCTCGACAGCGAGAGCAAAGAGAGTGAGGGAGAGGAGGAAGGTAGTGGGGACGAGAGTAACCTTCAACGCGCCTACGCCGAGTTATATAATGAGTCTTTCAAAACTAAAAAACGTAACAAGGCGTTAGTTCTTAGAATCACCGCGTTAGAAGAAGAGTTAGAAGAGACGAGAGAGAGAGAGTCCTCCACCTGCACCGCCATGAGAGAGAGAGAGTCTGCCTGGGTTAGTAAAGAGAATTTGCTTAGAGAGAGAGAGCAGTTTTGAGAAAGAAAAAGCGGACTTGACTAAACAAGTGGCTAGTCTTACGAGTGAGCTCCATTCCTCCCTGGAGACTTGGAAGAAACTTGAAGCACTTGTTGCCCAGCTTACTCATGACCTTGAGAGAGCTCAGAAAGTCAAGGTACAAATCGAGGACAGATCTGGGAAGATGGGAAAGATGCTCCTCGGTCCCGCTTTAGGTTTTGGTGACAGGCAAGGAATAGGTTTTGATGGTGCCTCCACATCCCAAATTGCACCCGGACCAATTCCTGAGTTTACTACGACTCCTTATGTCCGTCATCAAAAACCAAGAAGGAGATTTCGACCAAGAAAAGCAATCCAAGGTCCTCCTAATAATGTGCCCTTTTGCTCCCATTGTAAAAGAAACGAACACCTTAGGGATGATTGCTATAAGTTGGGTCGGACACGACGTACGTTTGCTCCACCACATCAGACTGATGAGTTTTCCAGTCTGAGAGAGCGTGTTGAGTTTCTAGCCGCCACATCACAGAGTTTGATTAAGGAATTCCGACGAATAACCTTACCATCAATGAATGTGCCCCGCATTTCGGCTAAAACCAACAACAACAAGGGAATACAAAAAGGTACCTACTCTTGGGTTCCTAAGAAAGAGAAAAAGGCCCTTGTTGTCCATGTCGCTCTCAAAGCCCATAATACCTCACAGTGGTATTTTGAGTGTGGATGCTCCAGACACATGACAGGTGATGTCTCATATTTTACCCATCTTGATGATTATAATGATGGGAGAGTCACCTTTGGAGATGGTAGCAAATCTAGCATAGTAGGATGAGGTACAGTAGAGTTACCAGGATTTCTAAAGCTAGAGAACGTGCTGTACGTCAAAGGTTTGAAAGCAAACCTTCTTAGCATCAGCCAGCTGTGCGACAATGACTTTGCAGTGAAGTTTGACCGGAAAGCTTGTAAGGTCTATAATCAAGCCGGTAAACTTTTAGTGCAAGGGGTGAGGACAGAGGATAACTGCTATGGGACTGAGCCCACATCCTCACTTGTTTGCAACAGCGCCACGATCACTCCTATGAATCTGTGGCACCAACGTCTAGGTCATGTGAACGTTAGAGACTTATCTCGTTTAGTCAAAAAGGACCTAGTACGTGGCTTACCATCTCTTGGAAAGTCAACTTCGACCGTTTGTGGACCCTGTCAGTTGGGAAAACAAATTCGTAGTCCTCATAGGAAGTTGCATTCCATTACCACCTGTCGTGTTCTAGAGTTGATCCACATGGATCTTATGGGTCCTACTCGTACTGAGAGTCTAGGTGGTAAGAGGTACATCCTCGTGATGGTAGATGATTTCTCCAAGTACTCCATTGTAGGTTTTCTGAGAGAGAAATCCGATGCTGTAGATTTCTTAACGACCAAGTGCCGTGTCCTGCAAAATCAACACGGTTTCACTATTAACAGAATACGTAGTGACAACGGCACTGAATTTAAGGAAGCAAAGGTGGATTTGTACTGTGATAGCCTTGGGATCAAACATGAGTTTTCTGCTGTGAGAACTCCTCAGCAAAATGGGATTATTGAGAGAAAGAATAGAACGATCCAAGATATGGCTAGATCTATGCTTCTAGGTCGTAAAGTTTCTAGGAGATTTTGGGCAGAAGCAGTGTCTACTGCATGCCACACGGTGAATAGGGTGTATTTGTGTCCACACACACTTCACACTCCGTATGAGTTGTGGACTGGCAAGAAGCCCAACCTGGCATATTTCCGTGTTTTTGGGAGTAAATGCTACATCCTAAGGGATAGAGAGCAATTAGGAAAGTTCGACTCCCGGAGCGACGAGGGAATATTTCTAGGATATTCATCGAATAGTAGAGCGTACCGGGTATTTAACCTGAAGAGCTCTAAGGTTATGGAATCAATAAACGTCACCGTGCAAGATGATGAACCCCCGACGATTATTGATCCCAACCTTCAGTGTGAGGATGAGGATTGTTCTGACAGTGATTTACCTGTTCCTCTCTCCCACTCTGTGGACCCTATTCCTGTGTTAGGGGACACACCTGCTTGGGTTCGCAAGAGTCATGATCCTTCAGCCATTGTTGGTGATCCCACTCTAGGGGTCAAGACTCGTGCTCAGCTAGAGAACGTTGTTAGCCATCTTTGCTACACGTCCAAAGTCGAGCCCAAGAACCATAAAGAAGCACTCAAGGATGAACACTGGATATCTGCTATGCAGGATGAGTTGCTTCAGTTTAAAAAGAATAATGTCTGGGAATTAGTCCCTCGACCTAGTGAGACTAATGTGATAGGTACCCGGTGGATTTTCAAGAACAAAATGGATGAATATGGTACCATAATCAGAAATAAGGCTAGGTTGGTTGCTCAAGGCTACACACAGATAGAGGGTGTAGACTTTGGGGAGACATTTTCTCCTGTTGCGAGGCTTGAGTCCGTCCGTCTTCTGCTTGCCATCGCATGTCATCTGTGCTTCAAGTTATATCAGATGGATGTCAAGAGTGCCTTTCTGAATGGCATTCTACAAGAGGAGGTTTATGTGGAACAACCAAAAGGGTTTGAAGACCCTAAGCACCCTGATCACGTCTACTATCTGAGAAAAGCCTTGTATGGTTTGAAGCAAGCACCCCGTGCTTGGTATGAGAGGCTTACTTTCTATCTCTTAGCCCGTGGCTTCAAGAGAGGGGGAGTTGATATGACGTTGTTCGTCAGGAGAGATGATAGTGCTATCTTGGTTGCCCAAGTCTATGTGGACGACATAGTCTTTGGATCCACATGCTCCCAGCATGCTCATCACTTTGAGGAGGAGATGAAAAGTGAGTTTGAGATGAGCATGGTTGGTGAGCTTACATTCTTCCTTAGTCTCCAGGTTCGTCAGCTAGAGGATGGGATGTTCATCTCCCAATCCAAGTATGCTAGAGACCTAGTGAAGAAATTTGGTTTAGACTCCGCTAAGCATGCACGTACACCTATGAGTATCACTACCAAGCTTAGTAAGGACACTACAGGCAAGGACATAGAGCAAACCTTGTATCGGAGTATGATAGGTAGTCTTCTCTACTTGACTGCCAGTCGTCCCGACATAGCCTTTAGTGTTGGAGTTTGTGCGCGATATCAGGCATCCCCAAAAGAGTCACATTTACTTGCTCTAAAACGTATTATTAAATACGTGAGTGGGAATCTCTCTTACGGGATTTGGTATTCCTTTGATACCGATGACCGTCTGTCCGCCTATTAGGATGCCGATTGGGCTGGGGATGTAGATGGATGTAGGAGCACTTCTGGTGGGTGTTTCTATTTTGGTTCTGCTCTTGTCTCCTGGCTGAGCAAGAAGCAAAATTCCATCTCTTTATCCACTGCGGAGGCTGAGTATATAGCCGCCGGGATTTGTTGCACACAACTCTCGTGGATGAAGCAAATGCTGGAGGATTATGGGATATCACAGGACACCATGACCATTTCCTGTGATAACACGAGCGCGATACACATATCCCGCAATCCAGTTCAGCATTCACGCAAAAAACACATCAGGATACGTGAGCACTTTATACGTCAGTTAGTTGAAGAGAACGTCGTATCCCTGAGTTTTGTTTCTACCGACCGTCAGTTAGCCGATATTTTCACGAAACCTTTAGATGCCCTTAGATTTGAGAGTCTTAGGAAATCTTTAGGGATTTGCACAGTTGACTGAGGGGTTGGTCTATGTCTAGAATAGGATGCTTCTTCATGCTCATATCATATGCTCCCTATTGATAGTCTTTTTATATGTACTATTCCTTGTTGTACAGCTTTTCTTTACTCTTTTTGCTGTTTATATTGATTTTGAAAAATACAAAAAGATTTTATTTTGATATATTTTTTTGTTAAAAAAAAAATCAAAAAGAGTTTTGTTTTTATGGATGAGCATTTAAGATAGCCAAGTCACAACTTCATTTCATATATCCATGTGACTGTTTGGTAGAGATTTGAGACACTACATCATTTCATCCATGTGCTTAACATTGATTGGAGTCCTTGAGATGTAATTAGTGATATCTTCCTACATGTTTGACTCCTATATCCTTAATGTACACATGCACTGCTATATTTGATTATTGCACTTGTCTATCACATATTGGCTTGAGTGTTTCTATCTCAATTCTGTCTATACAATGTACAATATGCGATAAAACTTGACAAGATTGGATTGCATGTAAAAACCGTTCTGGTGAGACTGTGTGTATTGTTTCATAATGGGGAGGGGCTGCGAAAGTTGATTTTTATCCTTTGCGCAAAAGCCACCGTTTAAAAGGACCTAAAAAATGGAGAAATTTTAATATCCGAGGTCCTAAGAGGTTAAAAGAGCCCGAAAAAATTTAAAGGCAATAAAAAGCAATTCATGCCAAATATGGGCCATTGTAGGTTTCACCATCAATTCTCCAAAGTTTGAGAATTTAGCTTACCTCTATTAAAAATATAAATCTGAGGGAGTTTGGTTGGAGAATGAGAAAAACGGGTTTGCACTTCCTTGATAGTCCTGAAAAAGCATGATAAACATTTTGGACGTTATTGGTGTAGAAATCACTTTGAGCTTTGATTTGTAGATTTGATATAGTCAATATCTTATATTTCCACTCTTTTACACCAAAGGAAGCATTTGAGTTCATTCGTTAGGAATATCCAATATTCATCGTGCACATATGTCATGCTTGTATGCTTTGATTTTCCTATCGAATTTTGATCACACCCATTCTTTTACGCTATCACCGACTTGGTTGTTTTATGTTCATTCATGGTGTGCTTTTATGCCTTGTGTCACCCCGGTTCTTGATTGCTTGATTTATTTCTCTCATTTGTCTATTTGGGGACATCATAAAAAGGGGGAGAATGAATTATCTGATTATGGGGGAGTTTTGAAATTCTGAGAATATCATCTTAAATTGATGCTTATGTTTATCTCATTTCAAACTCGATTCGTCACTTGGTATTTGCTTTATCTCATGTGTGTAGGTACATCTTTTGATAATCCCATGTTGCACATCCTAATGAGAAAAGCCGTGAAGATTCCTGAAGAATTGAAGAACAAACGATGCAGCCTTAGTGATATGTACCTCTTTCAGTTTTGGGATCATGGAAGGGTAGATTTGTATAGGCATTGTTCATACTTGATAATTCGGATTTTTTATGTTTGTTCCGGCATAGACATAGGGGGAGATTTGTAAGGACAAATTGTCCATCTTTATGTATATGTTATGTCATACACCGTTACAATATTGATGGTTGAAAAGATCACATCGTCATCAACGAAATCCGAAATCTGAAGAACAAAAGAAGAAGGAATTTGGGAATCAGACCTGACCGGACCAATCCGGCTCAAATAAAAGGAACCGATCCGGCTTATCGGACCGATCCGACCAACTATCGGACCGATCCGCTTTGTCAGGCTCCAGTAGCCACCGGACCGAATGTAAACCGATGGAGCAATAATTAGCCGAACCGATCCGACTGCTACCGGACCGATCCGCCTCTATTAAAAAGAACCGATCCGGAATAGCGGACCGATCCGGCCGGGATAAGTTCAAATAGATCGTGGCCAGATTTTCCAGGGCAAAGAGTTCCTTATTTAATCCACGATCAGAGGTTGTTATTCATAAGACTTTCCCACGATTTTCAGAGCATATCAACTCTAAAGTCTTCACCTATTGAGTCCTATGATTCTAGGTTTTTAGATTCACACATCTTCCATATCTATGTGAATCAAATTTGGTAACCCAAGAACACCATTGCTGTTGTTCAACCTTTGTGAAGTGGACCGCTTCTTCCTCTTCATTGCTTCCCTACTGGACAGGGATAGTTCCAGCCGCCAACCCTACTGGAAAGGGATATTCCATCCGCGACTACAGAATTCGATACCTGAGGGTAATTCTTAGTCAAAAACTTGTATTTCAGTGTAATCCGATTGTAAGCTGTTTCTCTTACAAATTATAGTGATATACAAATGGTTTTGCCCCTGTGGGGGATTTTTCCTTAAACTTTGTGTGTTGAATATCTTGTGCATGATCTCATATTGTTTCATTCACACCTAGTTGCATGCTTAGGGTTAATTTGGGTTAAAAATGGTATTTATTATATTATTTCTTAATTGAACGCAAGCGCCAACTCTTTCATACTGCCATTGTTAACATTAAATTGAGCTCACGATCACCTTGAAGGGTGGTGCTATTTCCAGCATCATCATTTTGGCGCCGTCTGTGGGAACAAGAAGTTATCTCTTCCTCTTTATTCGCTTAACCTCACCAGAGACTCTAGTGGTGAACCAGGCCTCCCCCCTTGCGAGGAGCTGTTTCACCATTAAAAGAGGTCCTGTAAGGTATTAAGCTCATTTACTACACCAGCTCTTTTGTGTTAACACATGGCACCGAAATTACTACCACCTCTTCCGCTACCTGGTGCGGGAGGATCCAGCTACAGCCAGGCACCGCCCCAATCCGAGATGGCGGAGGTGGCCGCAGCCTTGAGGTCTTTGGCTGCAACGCAACAAGAAATGCAGGAGAAATTTGTACATCTCAGCCAAAATACGATGAGGCCACCTGGAGTCTCACCAGAAATGATCACCCCGGCGGCTGTTCAGCCTCATCCTGATGCCAGGGGACCACCCCAGGCACTACGGAAAGACCAACCTGCACCCCAGCGGAGGAGGGACATTGCTGACCCTAGGCGCTTGCGCCTGGGGAGGCAAGGAAACCCTTGCCCTGTGGACCGGTATGATGATCTAGAGGCAGAAGATGTCTCAGAAGACTGTTGGGAGACATATGAGGTTTCGAACAACACAGTTCCTCCTGCCAACCGGATCGAAGGTTGTGGAGGCCGAAGGGGTGACGAAGCTCAACAACGAGGATCAAATTTTGATCGACTGAGCATAGGATCAGCCTTTGAAAGGCTCAGCCTAGTAAACGACCTAAGATAAAGGTTGTCAAGTTCGAGAAGTGTAGCAGGCTCACAAAGGGAAGAGAGGCCACGTCGGCCCAAACCGGGACGAGGAAGAGACTAAGAAGAGGTCAACATCAGGTGTTGTGCCGTACTTAGGGAACCCTCGATCCACCCCTTGGAGGTGGTAGGGGATAACCTCGGCCAAGCCGACATTGTAAGACCATGGAATGACTCCATCCAACGTCTTGAGGATAAGATAGGAGACCTCATCAAAAGTCGAGATCCACTGCAAAGAGGTTTCTCAGAGGGCTCTCCGTTCGTGGCTAAAATAGTAAGCTTCCTTACCCCAGCTAAGTTCAAGCCACCTACAGTAACTCCCAAGTATGATGGCAACACCAATCCTGTACATCATGTTGAGATGTACCAGTCAGCAACGGACATCTACTCGATACCAGATGAGATGAAGTGCAGAGCCTTCTCCGGGACCTTGACGGGAGCTGCGCACATATAGTTTACATCTCTTTCGAAGAATTCAATTGAGAACTTTAAGGGCTTGGCTGAACGGTTCATTCACATTTTTTACTTTGGGGTAAGACCTCAAAAGAATACCACCCATCTGTTGTACGTCAAACAAGGCAAGCATGAGAGCCTAAGAGACTACATCGCCAGGTTCAACAAAGAAAAACTTGAGGTTGAAGACTATGAAGAGAATATTTCCATGACCGCCGTCATAGGAGGTCTTTAGAAGGGGAAGTTGTTGTGGAAACTTGCAGAAGACCCTCCAAAGTCCATGGAGGAGCTATTGGCAACGGTGGGGAAGGCCATGAACGCTGAAGAGGCCATGGCCACTAAGTATGAAGACGAAAATGGCGGTAGCAGCGGATAGTTCCAAAGAAAGAAGGATGGAAAGAAGAGGTCGGATGATGATAAGTTTGCGCATTATACCCCTCTTACGGTTAGCTGCGAACACATCCTCAATGAGATCAAGAATGACCGATCCCTAAGATGGCCAGAGAAGTTGAAGGCTCCTCCACATAAGAGGAACCAGAACTTATGGTGTGAATTCCAACAAGACCATGGCCATATAACAGACAAGTGATTCGCCTTGAAGGATGAGATCTAGAAGATGTTGAAGTTAGGAAATTTGAGGAAATATGTCGATGGTAAGGCTCCCAAAAGGGGAAGGGAAGACCCAAAAAAGAAGAGACACGATAAGTGTCGTGAGGATACCGCATCAAGAAGAGATAGTGACTCAGACGGAGATGACGAAGACGATCCAGACCTCCCGCCAAAAGATGACAACACCCCAGTGAAGAGGGTTGGTATGACCTCCTTCAGTATTAGCACCATATGCAGAGGACTTGCGGGGTGTGGATCTGAGGTTACTGACAGAAAAGCTCATGTGGCAGAGGCCAAATCAGTGGCCAAACTTGAAGTGGTAAACCTGACGTCTTTCGAGACTACACAAAAGAGAAAGAAGGTAGATATGGACACTCTCGTAGTTGGGTTCTCCCGACTTGACTTCAAGGTCATCCTAGCTCCAGATGATGACCCCACCCTTTGGTGATCACAACAAGAGTTTATAGATGTGAGGTGAAGAGAAGTCTTATAGACGGAGGAAGTTTAGCAGATGTGATGTTCTGGCCCTGCTTTAAAAGCCTAGGCCTTAGCAGATCTAGGCTGGTACCCTATCATCATCTATTAATGGGGTTTAGCGGTGAAAAGGTCCATCCACTGGGCATGTATGAGATGGACGTACGAATGGGCGACGAGTGGCCTAAGAGGTTAACCCGAAAGATCATTTTTTTTATTATGGATGAAAATGTCTTCTCGGCCTATAACCTCATCATAGGAAGAGTAACCCTTAAGGAGTTTGAAGCCGTGCCATCAACGGTCCACCAGATGCTAAAATTCTCGACCCCCTATGGGGTAGGGGAAGTTCAGGGTGACCAGACCATAGCACGAGAATGCTACTTCAACTCAGCTGAAGAGAGAGAGGCTCATAAGAGAGAAACTACCACTTATAACATCGATACACTTGACCCTAGAGATAAAGCAAAGTTGAAAAAAGGAGAGGCCGCGGAAGAGGTAGAATCCATCGTCCTCAATGAGGACGGGCCAAAAAAAATCATCCAGGTTGGTACATCCTTAAAAGCGGAGATCAAGGCAGATCTGATAATCTTCCTGAGGAATAGGCAGAGTGTCTTCGCTTGGAGTCACGCAGACATGCCTAGCATCAACCCTGAGGTCATGTGCCATAAACTCAATGTATCTAAGGATGCAAAACCAATAAAGCAAAGACGAAGAGTTTACTCTAGGGAGAAGTACGACGTCATTCGAGAAAAGGTCAAAAAGTTGGAAGAGGCTGAATTCATCAGGGAAGTGCTATATCCGGAGTGGCTATCAAATGCAGTCGTTGTATCTAAGGCCAATGGAAAGTGGAGAATGTGCGTAGATTTTACTGACCTGAACAAGTCTTGCCCAAAAGACATTTATCCCCTACCCTGGATCGATTAGATGGTAGATGCCACTACAGGACATGAGCTCATGAGCTTCATGGACGCGTATTCAGGCTACAATCAGATCTTCATGGATGCTGAAGACTCAGAAAAGATAACCTTCATTACTGACAAAGGAACGTATTGCTACAAGGTGATGCCCTTCGGATTGAAAAATGCAGGGGAAACATATCAGCGTCTTATGAATAAGATGTTCGAAGACCAAATAGGCAAGACTATGGAGGTGTATGTAGACGATATTTGACGAAGAGCTTAAAGCCCTGCACTCATATGGAAGACCTGGAAAAGACCTTCAATACCATGGACCTGTACAAGATGAAACTCAACCCGAAAAAGTGTGTTTTCGGGGTAGGAGATGGGAAGTTTCTTGGATTCATCGTCAATCAAAGAGGAATAGAGGAGAACCCTGAGAAAATCAAGGCTTTGCTCGAATGAAGACACCTAGGAGTATCAAGGACGTTCAGAGGCTCACTAGAAGAGTGGTTGTGCTCAATAGATTTGTTTCCAGGGCGACCGATAAGTGTCTTACGTTCTTCAAGGTGCTTAGGAAGGCCTTCGAGTGGGACAAATAGTGTGATGAGGCTTTTGATCAACTCAAGTCGTACCTTGGATCTCCCTTGCTCTTATCTCGGCCAATGGCGGGAGAGAGGCTGTTTATTTATCAAGAGGTCTCTAAATCGGCTATAAGTGAGGCCATTGTACGAGAGGACGTTGGGGTTCAAAGGCCCGTATACTTTAACAGTAAGGCCCTTCAGGGATATGAACACAATTACCCGCGCATGGAAAAGTTAGCCTACGCCTTGATACATGCCTCTAGGAAGATGAAGCCCTAATTTCAAGCCCATTCTATGGTCGTTGTCACTGACTCCCCACTAAGATAAGTCCTCCATAAACCTGAAAAGTCGGGAAGATTAATGGCATGGGCCATTGGACTAGGGGAATATGACCTCACTTATCAGCCTAGGACGACCATCAAAGGGCAGGTGCTTGCAAAATTCATCGCAGAGTTCACATGGGCAGAGGTCGAAGTTGAGAATAATTAAGAGACTGCAGAAGAGTCAAATAACAACGTCTTTCGACACCCGAAAGAGGTTATGACCAAGGGAGCCAGGGATGGAATAGCTGAGAATGAGGAAGACCGGTACCTCTTCAGGAAGGGAATAATGATTAAAGATGGCTTCTCATCAGATAAAGACATTTGGAACCTCTTTGTTGATGGGTCCTCTTGTGAAAGTGGGAGCAGTGCGGGGTTGATACTCTCATCCCCGGATGGTACTAACATCGAATATGCCCTAAGGTTTAACTTCAAGGCGTCAAACAACGAATCAGAATACGAGGCCATGATAGCAGGCCTCTTCTTGGCAAGGACCATCGGTACAAGACTCCTCCTCCTTCACAGTGACTCAAGGTTGGTTGTTAATCAAGTATTAAGAGTTTATGAGGCCAAGGACGAAAGGATGGCCAAATACCTAAAGAGGGTGAGAACGATACTGCAAGGCTTCAAAGAAGTAAAGATGAAGAGAATACCTCGGCAAAATAACAGTCATGCAGACGCATTAGCAAGGCTAGCTTCGGTAACGAGGACAGATATCAGAAGGACAGTCCCTATTGAGATCTTGCCCAGAGCAACCATTGAAGAAAAAGAGGTCAGTAACCCTCACCTCAATTTGAACCTAGGGGACTCATGGATGGATCCCCTTATCAGATACATGAGAGAGGGGGTGCTACCGGAGTCAAAGTTAGAGAGGAGGAAATTGAGGTACAGAGCTGCAAAGTTCTCAATAGTAGGAGATGTCCTGTATAGGAAGGGATTCCTATTACCTCTCCTCAGATGCGTTCATCCCACCGAATTTCCCCACATCCTACAGGAGGTACATGAGGGTTCTTGCTCCAGTCACATCGGAGGGAGACCTTTGGCCAAGAGGATTATCACGCAAGGATATTGGTGGCCGACCTTGGCCAAAGATGCTGCAGCTTACGTGAAGAGGTGCGATAAATGTCAAAGATTCTCCACAATCCCCCATCAATCTCATCAACCTATGACGTCTATCAGTTCCCCTTGTCCATTCGCAGTATGGGGGATTGACTTAGTAGGTCCCCTGCCAAGGGCTGCAAATAATTACCAATTTCTAATAGTTTCCATTGATTACTTCTCCAAGTGGGTAGAGGCAGAGCCGATGATCACGATTACAGAGCCGAAGACCTTCCAATTTATTTGGAAAAACATTATATGCAGACATGGCCTCCCAAACACCCTCATTTCGGACAACGGAACCCAGTTCAAGAATTATTCCCTGGAAAAATACTATGAAAGAGTTGGGATAAAATAATTTTTCTCTTCTCCTGGCCAACCTCAAGTAAACGGTCAAATCGAAGTCACAAACAGAACGATCCTTGACGGGATCAAGAAGAGATTAGAAGAAGCTAAAGGTAAATGGACCGAAGAGGTTTATGCTGTGCTGTGGGCCTATAGAATGATGGCTAGGACACCAATGGGGGAGACCCCATTTATGTTATCACATGGCTCAGAGGCCATCATACCCATAGAGGTAGGACTCCCTACTCATAGGGTTCAGACCTATGACCTCGAGAAGAATGGAGAGGAAAGAAGACTCGACCTAGAATTGATTGAAAAGAAAAGGGAAGATTCAAAAATCAGGCAAGCAGCTTACCAACAGTGAACAGCAAAGTTCTACAATCAAAGGATAAAATTAAGGCCCATAACTGTAGAGGACTTGGTGCTGAAGAAGACGTTACAGAAGGCAAACAAGCTTCACCCAAATTGGCATGGTCCTTACAAAGTAATTGAGGAGGTTGTACCCGGAACCTACAGGCTAGAAAACCTTGAGGGGGAACCTTTCTCCAACCCATGGAATGCTGATCATCTAAAAAAGTATTACATATGATGTTGCAAGAGTTTGTGTAAATGTATCATCTTATGAAGGGATTGTTAATGAGAAGATCAGTTTGTATGTCAATTATTGGTTCATTGTGCTTTGGTAAAAATTATTTTATGGGGATAACATCTTAGTTGATGACCTCAGACCTTATAACATCATGATTTGGTGACAAGGTCTGAGGTCAGACATCATATTTGGATGACCTCAGACCCTTAACATCATTAATTTGGTAAAAATTTTATGGGGATAACATCTTAGTTGATGACCTCAGACCTTATAACATCATGATTTGGTGACAAGGTCTGAGGTCAGACATCATACTTGGATGACCTCAGACCCTAAACATCATGAATTCGGTGAAAATTTTATGGGTATAACATCTTAGTTGATGACCTCAGACCTTATAACATCATGATTTGGTGACAAGGTCTGAGGTCAGACATCATACTTGGATGACCTCAGACCCTTAACATCATTAATTTAGTGAAAAGTTTATGGGGATAACATCTTAGTTGATGACCTCAGACCTTATAACATCATGATTTGGTGACAAGGTCTGAGGTCAGACATCATACTTGGATGACCTCAGACCCTTAACATTATTAGTTTGGTGAAAATTTTATAGGGATAACACCTTAGTTGATGACCTCAGACCTTATAACATCATGATTTGGTGATAAGGCCTGAGGTTAGACATCATACTTGGATGACCTCAGACCCTTAACATCATTAATTAGGTGAAAATTTTATGGGGATAACATCTTAGTTGATGACCTCAGACCTTATAACATCATGATTTGGTGACAAGGTCTGAGGTCAGACATCATACTTGGATGACCTCAGACCCTTAACATCATTAATATGGTGAAAATTTTATGGGGATAACATCTTAGTTGATGACCTCAGACCTTATAACATCATGATTTGGTGACAAGGTCTGAGGTCAGACATCATACTTGGATGACCTCAGACCCTTAACATCATTAATCTGGTGAAAAGTTATATTGAGACTTCAGATTTGGACACATTGCATGGCAAAGAAAATCATTCAATAAATAATTCAGCAAGTGAAGAAATAAAGCCCTCCTCAGAGGTTGACAGATTAAGTTGGGAGTTAATGCAAAAATATAAAGTGACAAAGTTTATCAGAGGTTATAAATATGTAATTAAAATTGTTCAAAGCTTCACAAAAAGAATCAAGTGTTCACACTCTCAGGGTTAATGGACACGTCTGCATGTCCTTGGCCGAGGGTGGATACTTCCACCCCGTCATCTTAGGAACCATCATCTTCAGTTGTGGCATATCCTTGGGGGGCATGTCTCGGTAGGGGCAGCATCTCCCTCCTCCTTAATTTCCTACAGAGCCAGAGCAAATTTAGGTTCGGCATAACTTAAGCCGATGAAGTCAGTTGCTGTAAGGCTCCCTGATTCCTTTTACTTCATGGCAACCCATTTGCCAGTAGCCTTGACCCCTTTCTCCAGATATTCAAAGCCGAAACTGACAAACTCATTAGAGACCTTGTACTCCTATAAGATCTTCACGGAGGCATCATCCAAGGCAGCTTTGACAGCCACATCGACCTTACACTAGAGAAAATCAGCCTGAGTCTTCATGGTCGAGTCATGATCTTCCCTCAACTTATCCATGTCCTTCTGCATCCCCTTCATGCTGGTCTCAGCCTTCTTCAGAGCAGCCTTCAGACGTTCCACTTCAGTGTTTAAAGTGGCCTCAGTCTTCTCGGCCTCTTGGCCCTTCTCAATCATAGGAAGTTTTCCCAAGGTCCATTTGACGTAGTTATGCATGGTGAGAAGACCCTGTAGAACATATGCAAAGATGTCAGTCTAAGGTCTGATATAGTTCAAATACTGATGTTACACATTCAGAAGCACATTATTAAAGGCCTTACCTGAATAGTACGATGAAGAGAGAATTCAACAAGCAGGGGCTTATCCAAGGAATGATAAACGCGCTTATTAGACTCGGTCATGACATCGATGATAGCATCTAGGGCCTTCAGACTATGGCCAATTTCACTGTCACCAATCTTCAACTGCTCAAGATGAGTAATCAGTGCATCCTCAAAAGAAATGGGGATGGAACGATCCTCCTTGTTCTTCTTCTGCCTCCGACCTTCAGGGGCAGGGCCGACATGTTTTCTCTTCTTGGTAGCCTCAGCCCTTAAGGTAGATGAAGGGGGAGGAGGGGCATTCAGACTTGATTTTTGATGAGCTTCGTTAGACTTGGTGTTGCCATCTACCATAACTCGTCAGATATTCCTTTTGGGCGCTCTACAAGATAGAAAGGTCTGAGTTAGAGAGTCAGATATACATAAATTCAGAGGTATAACTTATTGTAATAAAAAGACACTTATGAAGCTCTGTCAGAGGACTCCCCCAAGCCTTGTCTCAGAAAGATAGTAGGGGGTCATCAGGTGTTCGAATTTGACAAGCAGACTATGCTCCCCCTGATCCTGAAGGTCTTTGACCTTCTGAAGATTGTGTTGGCTTAGCCCAGGGTCGGCCCTAGCAGCCATTGTAACCTTTCCCCATCTCAGGGGTATTCTCGGCTCTAATGAGGAAGAGGGGGCACATGGACCAAATTCCCATGACCCTGATGCAAAGAAGTAACGTTGCTTCCAGTTATGGTTTGAGGTTTGGGTAATATAAAGCATCTTTTTATTTGACTTTTGAGCTAAAAACTGATAATAGCTCGGATGGTTTCTGGCAGATGAAGAGACATAACATCCTGTAAAGACTTGGACGGGAAGGTCTGAATGATGGACAACCCTCCATAAGATAATGGCTTCAATTATCACCCTCCAAGCATTGGGTGACAAATGGGAAGGAGCCAAGTTTATGTAGGCCAATATAGCCCTGATGATGGGATGGATGGGCAGACAAAATCCTAACTTGAACATCTGCTCATATAGGGAGATCTCACCATCCCGGCCGTTATAAGCTCTCTCTTCCCTTAGAGGTCTTCTGAGTTTTATAGAGGGACTTATAGAATATAGATGTCTGAAGGAAAGAAGGTCGACCTCGCTGACTTTACTATCAATCTCGGCCACCTCAGAGGTGTCAACATCGCTCTCAACACCATCATCATCATCTAACTTAACGTCGGCCTGAGCAGACAATGGGGCATCACTTGGAAACCTCTGAGCGAACTCATCCCCTGTGATGGCCGACAGAGGAAGGACTTCAAGGATCGATGGAACATCCACACTTGGTCTAATAATTTCAACCTCTGAGGAAGAGGTTGATGTGCTTGAACTTTTGTGAGCCGAGGCCCGGCTGGAAACCTCGGCTTGATCAGGGACCTGATCCTGCTGTGTGAAAAAGTCCATAGCCTCTTAAAAAGAGTCCACAGACATAGGGTCTAAGGTGGATGACTCAGACTCAGACATTAGAGAGGTTTCAGCTGGGCCCTCTGCTTGGTTAACTGGTTCGACTGGTTCAGGGTATATGACCTTTAGAGCTGGTGGAAAAATAGGCCTAAGGGGGAATGCCTCTGCCCTATGAGCTTCCTTTGGAGCTATTTCTACTTGTCTAATTTTTTCTAAGGTATTATCCCTAAGAGAGGGGAACTCCTCTAAGAATTGGTAAAGGGGTCTGAGCATATGAGGCAGACCCTACACTTGAGACCTTTCTAAATAAATAACTTGACTTGGCTTGCCCAAGGATCAAACTAGGGTTTTGGTTGAAAAACAATCAAGAACAGTTTGCCAGAAAATACATGAACTCATCGAAAAACTAATAATCTCACCGGAAACCTCTTGAAGCTCACTGAAAAATGAAAAAACAAGAACAAAGCAGAAAAAATGAAGAAGAAGGAATGGTAAATGATACCTGAAGAAAAGTGGTGAGAAGGAAGGAAAAGATTTTAAGGAATGACCACCGAACGTACTTCAAACCAGAGCTCTTCTAGAGAGAGAGAGAGAGAGGCAGAAAAATTGCAGGCGAGAAAATCAAGGAATAGGGAAGAAAGAGAAAGGAAGTAAGGGTTAAACCCTCAAACGGCCCACATGCATCCCAAGGCCCATAATTTCCTTGGGAGCCCAAAAGACTACAATGATTACACTTGTCAGGCACGCTATATACTCCAGTAGCTGACACTTGTCAAGAAAGTATGAACACCTACAGAAATTCAACCTCAAATAAAGAAATCCCTTAGGCACCTGATCACACAGGTAACTAAGGGCTAGGGGGCTATTGATATGCCCTGAATGTACCCCCTCGGCTCAGAGACATCAACCTTGGCCAATGGAGATGCCGAGGTTAGAAGGGCCCCAAGTCAACTACCAGCGGTCTCGTCCCAAGAATGGTCGGCTATGGATCAACCGACGTTCCTTCTACCTCGGCAAGTGAGGTCTTCATGATCCACAAGGGAAGATTATTCACCAGGTCATCATCTGGGCATCCAAGGTTTGCAACCTCGGCTTGGAACAGGCCGAGGTGGCCATCACATCACATCACCAGAACCAATCTCGACTGAGGATCAACCGATGTTCCTGCTGCACCACCATTACCTCAGCCCAGGACGACGTCACAGCTCAACACACCTTACCTCGGCTCTTCCCCTAAGTCAATGTCACCAACTCGTCCTATTCCAGGCTGAGGTTGTGACCAATCACAGATGGCCGAGCTCTTATGCGCATATGTGGGGCTAGGAACACGTGTACACAAATCAGTTATAACAAATCATTCCCCTCACGTGGAGGGAATATTTCGTCATCATTCTCTACATGTGACAGTGACAAGTGTCTTCATCCGGTTGGCTAAATCAACACACACAAGCTCATTGCATGCATGGGGGGTGCATTACACCCCCAGGTATTATATATAGTTGTCTTCTCCTTCTTGGAGAGGGATCCAAGATTGGAAACCCTAGCTGAAACTCTGTTCAAATACATAGTAGAGAGAGAAAGCTTGAGAGTTTGTATCTATGGCCATTAGAGCCCTCATACAGTGATATTAATCACAGACTTGCACAGTGGACGTAGGCCTGATTGGCTGAACCACTTATATTTCGATGTGAATCCTCTTCTCCACACCTCCTTCTACTAAATGCCCTTATACTGCCATTGTTGACATTAAATTGAGCTCACGATCACCTTGAAGGGTGGTGCTGTTTCCAGAATCATCAGTTAGAGTGATCTACGTTATGATATTATGTGTAGAATAAAGGATGCATTTTAAGTGATGATAAATACTTGAGAGCGTACGTTGAAAAGTAAAGTTATAATTCAATAATACGTAGGATATTAGGAAGATAAATGTACTATATATAAGGCTTGTGATATGGGACGTGTGTATACCTATATCGATAATATATACATAGGTGGTGTGAATACATAAGAAATGTTAAAAAGAATGGGGAGAAGTCAATCCGAGTGAAACTCCTGTGACAATGACTCAGATGCCATATCCAAGGTACTTGGTAAGGACAAAAGGGGTAGCACAAGAGGTTTGGGAACTAGGATGTCGAGGTCCAAATTACAGCACATCACACCTGTATTGGACAAGCTCACATCTGTGAGGAGTCATATGTCAATCCAGGCAGAAGAACATGACAATATGAAAGAGGAAATGTCAGGTCTTAAGAAGGACACGAGCTCTGTTGCCAATACCTTGGGACAACTAATGAATGAAATCAAGGTATTATGCCAATTACTTAATCAATAACAAGGCAAATTCAGTTAATACCTTATGATTTTATGTGACACCCCGTAAAATCCATAAATAGATTGATCAGGTTTAATATAAAAATCATAGGAATAAAAAACACTTGCTAACATTCTCATCATAATGAAATATATAAAACAAAACAAAGTAAATACAATAAAAAAATAAATATATAGCCGAATTAAATACAACACCTTTGATAGCAATCACTACCATGAGAAATAAATCCAACCGTGGAATATAAAATCTTAACTATACAATATCCATCTCGGAATATAAGTAGGCCATGTATATTTTATGGCTCGGATAGACTGAAATGAATACAACTTCTCTTAGTGCGTGCATCGGCCCCTATGGTGTACTCTTAGGCAAGGATGGTTTGAAAAAAACACAAGTCCAATATTTTTATATTTTTCAAAATTTAAAGATTGGAGCTTTAAATAAAATTAGCCCAAATAAACTTAGCACCGATTTTAAATCTTTCTTGTGGAAAACTTAATTTACCCAATTTTATCTTTTTACCCTAAATCATGCATCTAAGGTGATAGCAGATAAAATAAATAAATCACACCACAAGGTGCCAATGTACGAGGAAGCCACAAAGGGAAAAACTTCGGATGGCCCAGCCAACAAATCACTATGATATTGTTTTACAAAGTATAGACAATAGACTTACACAGTGACTTGATCCCCCACAAGCCTTGACGCTCTTCTATCTTCAACCACTCCTCCATAATGCAATGTAGGAGTCCACCAACGCAAGCTACTATAGTACACGAGTCCACACGCACCTCGGTATCCATCGATAGGCTCAACAACCATCAAACATTGCGATAAGCATGTACGGACTCCACCACATGAAAAAAGTTCTCTCAAGATGGAAAAAACAAATTAGGTGCCCAAACAAGATCTCAAATCATATGAATTATGAATCTTGGATCTTGAAACGTAAAGGGTGAAATTTAGGGCTTGGAACTTTTGTAAACAAGTGCAGAAACGTTTTGCGTCAAAAGTTCTAAAACAATTCTGAGTCCAACACTCCTTAAATAGTAAAACACGAATTTTGAGGTAGTAACTCGTTCGAAAGAAAACCAATATCGTTCGAACGAGAATCGCATATCGTTTAAACGAAAACCAACTTTATTTTCTAACTAAAGTGCATTCTCATTTGAACCAACTTCAAACGAGCTTCCAACAAATTCCAACAGTAAGGCATCATTTGATGTTTTTTGAACCCTGCTTCAAACGAAAAGGTAAATTTGTTCTAATGACCAATAAGTTCATTCAACGATAATTCTATTTCGTTCTAATAACCTTATGTTTCGTTCTAACGAAACTAAACTCAGAAAAATATTTTCTTAAAAAATATTAAAAAATGTTCCAAATAATTTTTAACATAACATCCTAAATAAAACTTCCATGGACTTATAATTAATACGCATTCATACCCGTGAGACCCTCGATAAACGTGAAGACAAGCTTGGCATGGTAAACACGATATGACATATCCAATCTTTGAAGCTTGGCCACTACGTCTTTAACAAACACCGTCCTAGCCTTATGGGATCATCAACACAAAGTCTATCCTATAACTCAAACGTTTTCTCCAAAATTAAGCTAATTATATACAAATTGACTCGATTGGAAATTTCTCCTGAAAAATCTCCCCCTTCGACTATTTCGGGAGAAAACCAAACAAAAATCCTATGGACCGTCAAGCTCTCTGAAAAGATTCATTCCCCAACCCTAAAAAGGAAAAAGAGTACAGACTCTCGACAGACACACAAACATGAGTAGCTTTGCTTTGGTTGAAAATTTTTCCGCATCGATGTAAACCTATAATCCTGCAACTTAAATGCACCTTCAAATGCAAAGAGAATATAATAATTATAAAGCCACAAATGAATAAACATTTAACAATGTCTAAATAATCTCAACCTAGGTAAGACGTATCCCCTAAGATATAGATATCCTAATCATGCAAAGGAAAGATACCATGTCTCCCCCTTTTTTTTCACGAATAGACAAAACAATATAGAATAAATAATTACTCCCCCCAAACCAAATCTCCCCTTAAATGCATGATCATAAGATACCAAGATGAGAAAATTTGATACCAAAATTTTAAACGTAGGGAGAAGGGAATAAATCATGCAACTATGTAAAGTGTAGTAAACACACAACATGGCAAGTCAAGCACAAATAATCCAAATGATTAAGCGTATGATAAACATGGACTAAATGTAAATCTCAAAGACTCAAAAACACAATACCATATATAATATATGCAAAATATACCAATGAAAATCCGTCACACATATATAGGTATTAACAACCACAAAACTCAACAGAAAATACATAAGCATTACATACTATCATAGTATCAATGTGTCTAAACATGTGGGATGGAATGAATGGGTGTGAACTAGATATGAATGAATTATGACCCAAACAGTAAAATTTGTTCAAGAAGTTCTAACTTATCGTAAAACTTAATCAAACTTTATCCTTAAGTGACAAGATAAAGTGAACTTCAATGAACAAATAATTACAATGCACACAAGCCTAGAATATCAATTAGTCTCCAAATTAATAGCGTCATGGAAAAATAAGCATAACTAGGATTCATTGTACAGACATATTGATCTTCAACTAAACACCCTCAAAAGATAAACAAATATCATATTTTTCTTTTCCTTTCTTTTCTTTTCTTTCTCGATTCTTTTGAAGTAATTTCTTTTGAATGATCAATTATTAATCTACGTTGGCCCCTTTTTGGCAATTTTTATTTTTTTATTTTTATTGCCTTTAATCTTTTATTGGGATCATGTTAATGGTGGATTTCTCGCAAAGGAGATTTGCTCCTTTTCGTAGCCCTTTTCCGTGCACACTCATATTTTTCAATACTAATAAACCATTCTCACAGGCAACGGTTCTTACATGCAAAAATCCTCTATAGTCACAAAACATGTAGATGACAAAATTGATGGGAGAACATCTCATAAAGCTCAAATATACATGTGCAGTTAACGTTCAAAAAGATCGTGCATGTGTGTGCGGAGGCATATACAAAGTCAAATCCATAAAGCAAATCAAGGTTGAAAAACTCCATAGCCATGGTTAAGAACAATCTAAGTATCTATAAACATAATCAAATGTCCTAGCCATATGGAAACTGGGGAGTGAATTGGATTCAAACACACCAATATTCCACACCAAATGTGTAAATCTAAAATACACAAAAACCAAAAATCTTTATGAGTTTTTTAAAAAAAAAAATTCAAAAGAAAAATGCCAATTTTTTCAATTTTTGAAAACAAACTCTAACTCAAAATACAAATAAAATCTTTTTATATTTTTGATTATGACACAATAAAAAAAATATAATATAAAAGACACACATTCATAACACTAGTAAACAAATATCATGAAGTACAACTAGACTATGACAAACAAAAAACATGCAAACAATCACCCATTAGATATAGCAAGAGAATAGTCATGTGTAAGCATACGAGAATCAACTAGTCTAACATCTAACACCTCTAATAAAGATTTCCTAATCCAAATAGATGTATACTTAAAGCGTTGGGTTTTGGGAACCAAAGGATACTAGACTTCAACTTCCTAGGGCTTCTTCCAAGATCATAGCAAAAATGCTTAAGGTGACATTTCCTACCACAATGCGAACATGGGTAAATGCGACGAATGTTACCTATGGGTTGACCTTTTCTAACATCATTGGATGATGTTGACCCTCTAAAATAAACAATGATCTTGTCTTTGATACTAGAAGTATTAGAAACATGAGAGCAAGTACTAGGGGTGTTCGCGGTCCGGTCTGATCCAAATTTTCATGAATTTAAGGACCAGACTGTAACACCCCACCTAATTAAATACCAGGTGGCAAGTCTCATACCAAATTAAAATAGAATATACAGTTGGCTCATTCTTAGCATCACTGTCAAAAACATTACTAATGACCCAATACCCAATTAAGCTAGTGTTAAAAACTTTCCAAATTTTAATTTCAACAAAAACCATTTTTAGTTTACGAATAACACAACACATATTATTCTACAGCACTAATAACCTAACAGATAACAAAAAAGAATTTAAAAGTAATTGGAATAAACATTCCCAAATAATATTAATCCATTACAGTAATCCCATCAATAACAAAAGTATTAAAATGATACGAATACAATAATATTTGACTCCGATAGAAAATGAAAATTGAAATCCTTTGGGCTACATGCCCTAACTAAGAGAATACTGTGAATCAAAAGATGATATGAGTCTAAGCAAAACTCCATAGCTCTATAGCTTATCGTAATCCGACACCTGATATAGAAGATACAATAGAAAAGAAAATGTGCAAGGAAACGGGCCAGAGCCCGATTGTGAAAATGATTTTTAATACAACAAGTATTTAACAAGTGAAATAAAGCATTTATTATGTACATGTTAGTATCCAACTCTCACTTACTATTCTCACCTCTCAACTAGAGTGCACACTTAATGTTTCTTATTAACCTCCTAGTTAATTGTTCCTCAATACTAATTTCCATCATATGATTCCATTCCCATATCATAACCCCGTATGTCCCATACCATACCATACAGTTCTTCTTATATTTTTCTCATTTATGAATTGTTTCTCATTAACATGAATCAAGATTTTCAATTCTTTAAGAATAAACATTCATTAACTTAATTCCATTCTCTTTCTTTATTCACCGTTATCTACAATTATCACACAGTAGATGATTTAACCACAATATATCCATTCATTTATTTAATCCATTATATCTATATATATTCATATATAATACAGCACCCCGAGTCATAGCTACGGTGCAATGCATTACTCTGCTATCATGTCCCAATATCGCTGGTCGACGAATAGGGGACAAAAGGTTCGGTAAGGATACCTCGAACAACAAACAACAACACAATCATTGGAGGCGAACATAGTTCTCATACTCATGGGTCACGCACATACCTACGTACCCACAGTAAGCGGACTTATCCAGTCCCCGATAAGTCTTTCATAGTCCTATGTTCTCGAGCGACAAATCAAAGATCCCATGAATTCATTAGGATATGACTGCCCTCACGCGCAAACCTCCCATCGATAGCAATTAAGATAGGTATATCATACACATAATCATCAATCAATCAAATAGGTATTATCATACGTATAATATAATATCAACAAGGTACTCATATTACCCTAAGATAATTCCCATACGTAGCATTATATCTCTTTAAATCCCACGTATTAAAATATTATAACTTTACTTCTTAATTTAATTATCTCCGAGCCTCACTCAATACTCAAGGTTCACATAGGTTTTTCCTCAATATATATATTTAGTAAGAAATCACTAAAATCTTACTGGTCCATATCATAATATCTCCCGAATTACTACGAATTAAACTCTCCCTTTGATTAGGGTTAAAACCGACAGTTTATAATCTCTTATAAACACATCTTCTTTCACTTAGGATTGAATATCATCATCACATGGCTCATAGTCTATAGTATTCCATTCACATTATATGACTTATCAATAAAATCAACATCCTCTCATCTTATAACATCTCTCCACTCCCGACGTCGTTAAGGTTCATGCGCGGAGCGTCCCGCAAAGTGAAATCCAAACAAGGAACCCCTCCAATTAAACTACTACTTAAATTTGTCGATCATGAAGGTCCGTCAACTTCAAATATGAAACCGGAATAACCTAATCCCCTCTTTCAACCAAATGTGGTCTAAACTCCCATCTCTATCCAGGAACTCGATCACTAAGAGCTTGCAATACACTCAGTTCTTGCACAATCAATAATGAGCTTAAACTCAGTCCTTGATGTTCAAATTGTAACCCTAAGGCTACCTAGGTGTTATATTAAATCTCCCCAACTGGACCTATCCTTAATCCTCATGCATACAAATTAGAATCCAACACATGAATCTAGCAACCCAAATTTCTTCCAAATTAATTATTATAATTCGAATTAATTAAATCCCAATCACATTAATTCGAATCTTATCTAGGGCCTAATGATCTTTTCTAAGTCCCATAATATCAAATTAATAATCACCAAAGATCTACAAAAGGTTTGGGATAAGAATCAACATTAAAAAGAAACAACTTCAAAGATTCTGGGGAGGTCGATCGATTGAAGGCAGGGGGTCGATCGATCGATCGCCCAGATATCAGCCCAGTTTTTTTGCATTTCTTCTACTACGGGTTTCATCACTTTTGATCATTCAAACCTTCATATTAACTTCCCAAATGAATTATAATCCTTACTACATGATATATCAACATATGTGAATGATTTCTAATGATCTAAACATCCTAGAATCATCTAGAGTTTGAATTAAAAGCATATATTCATCCTATTTTTCCAGAAATTTATCAACATATTATCTTCAAGAACACACCAATGGTTTTCAGAATTTCTTCAACATATTTATGATTATTTCATGGATTACTATCTTCCTACAACATGAGTTTGATTCGTATAAACTTCCATTTTTTAGAAATCCATTAACAACTCTTCTTTATCTTCCAAACATGTAAAAATCTCATCTTTTAATAACTATTCTAACATGTACAATATACAAACTTAGATTGCAATTATCAAACACTTGCCTCTAATGAAGATCTGATCCTTTAGAGTTGTATATCACAGGTGGTTCTCCCTTTTCCGGCCATTTTTCGGTGGTGGTTGGTGGTGGTGACCTTTGGTTCTTTTGGTTCTCCTCCTTTCCAAGCAAGCTTTTCTTCTTCCAAGCAACCTTTCACTCTCTCAAGAAGATGACCTCTCAATATTGTGTAAAAGAGATGAAATGAACCTACGTACACTAATCTCCAAATATTTATAATAAGACAAAACCCGAAATCACTATTCATCTCCCTTGTAAAAATTACCAAAATGCCCTTTTGGGTTGTCGTTTCATTTCCAAATGACCCGTGACTCAAAATCAACATTCAAATAGACTTTTCTGACTATTTCTAACCTTCCAGACGCAACGACGCATTCGAAATGACTATAAGGTCGATAGAAAATAAATTTTCTTTTTTTTAACAAATTAGTCCCCACACGTCCCATACCGCGTTTGACTAAAAATCCAAATTATCGAAATTATATCACACCGTCATAACAATGGCATCACATTCATATATTACCTAAATATCTTTAAGTAATATTCAGAATTATCCATTTTAACACCCACAATTTGGATAAAATCCAAATGAATTAATTAATAATTAAATCCAATTAATCCATTAATTTAAAAAATAACCCATTTTAAAAGTTATTTAAAATTACGGGGTATTACATACTTCCCCCCTTATAACAAAATTTCATCCTGAAATTCAGGAATATAAGTCATACTGGTAAGGTCAACTCCGAGTATAAATTTCACATCGCAAGAATCTATGACTTACCGCCCATACAGTACATTAACGGAAAATCCCTATTGATGTTATACGCCCAACCTCACCATATAGTTTCAAGTGGATAGAATATAAACTTTACCCAATCTTCCCTATACCATTGTCGTAACCAAGTTCAGAAAAATGATCCTCAATCATCAAGTAAATATATCCTGAAGTCACAACTACTCCCTTTTTCACAATTATGAAAACTACTACCATTCAACCATCCAGGGCGCCCATACACCCTATTGTACCACTTTCATTATAATATTTGTCGCAAAGGTTATAAACTCATATCCTAAGGACCTAACTTATTTCGACTCCCAACGGTTATTAGTTTCATGCATGGGGTGTCTCGCAAGCAAAATCCAAACAAGGAACCCCCCCGATACACTACTTCATAAAGTAGTCGGTCATCGAAACTCCTCAGGTCCTTAGTAAATAGTATATAAAAATCAGGTTTATCGATTTTAAAAAGAAAAATAGGTTTATTAATTTTAAAAAGAAAAATAGGTTTATCGATTAAAAAAATCAGGTTTTATCAATTTCAAATGGAGTCTACTCATCTACTCTCTTATTAAAGACAATATGCTGGCTATACGCTCTCATAAACCACAAATCAATCCACGCCGATAGTCATATCATGATCGGACATGCCCAAAGTAAGTAATTTTCGTGATAAAAATCAGACCCACGTGATGACATGTAAAATATATGTGTCCCACAACCCCTCGGTGAGTCTACATAAATAACAGTGCTATAGGCTAAGTTTAGCAACCCTATTGCCCATACAATATCAATCGCTACAAAAATCAATATACGCCTCATAATTCCTTAGATAGAAAACATACCCTCATTCGCGGGTGGTAGTTATTGATTCGCACTAATATAACTTTTCTCCGATGAGTCAAGAAAAATTTGACCCCAAATTTTCAGTTCCAGTTAACCACACTCCACTATATGCCCAAGCCTTTGAATATATTGCCTTTGTTAGGTAACACGCACAATTCCCGCATTTCAAGAACTTCTAATGATGACTCTCCTCAATTTTCCATAATAGGGGTGACCTCGACTACGGTCATCATACTCGAACATACTTCATAACCTTCTAAGTATGATCTCCGTTATCCGTCCAATGGCCCTCATCTGCCATACCTCTTGTACGAACCCGTCCGAACGCAATAAGATTCACTAATATATACGTGATCTTACCAAAGAAATTATCAATCCTAAACACAGGGCTCTACATCAAAGAACGCTAAGCTGAAAACACAATAAGCCGTACAGATCCTAAAGGACACTAGAACCTGATGCTCTGATACCACCCGTAATACCCCGCCTAATTAAATACCGGGTGGCAAGTTCCATACCAAATTAAAACAGAATATACAGTTGGCTCATTCTTAGCATCACTATCGAAAACATTTACTAATGACCCAATACCCAATTAAGCTGGTGTTAAAAACTTTCCAAATTTTAATTTCAACAAAAACCATTTTTAGTTTACGAATAACATAACACATATTATTTTACAACACTAATAACCTAACAGATAACACAAAAGAATTTAAAAGTAATTGGAATAAACATTCCCAAATAATATTAATGCATTACAGTAATCCCATCAATAGCAAAAGTATTAAAACGATACGAATACAATAGTATTTGACTCCTATAGAAAATGATAACTGAAATCCTTTGGGCGACATGCCCTAACTAAGAGAATACTGTGAATCAAAAGATAATAGGCGTCTAAGCAAAACTCCATAGCTCCATATCTTATCGTAATCCGCTAAGGTTGGCGTCCCTGCTGCTGGACACATGATATAGAAGATACAATAGAAAAGAAAATGTGCAAGGAAACGGGTCAGAGCCCGATTGTGAAATTGATTTTTAAAACAGCAAGTATATAACAAGTGCAATAAAGCATTTATTATGTACATGTTAGTATCCAACTCTCACTTGCTATTCTCACCTCTCAACTAGAGTGCACACTTAGCGTTTCCTATTAACTTCCTAGTTAATGGTTCCTCAATACTAATTTCCATCATATGATTCCCTTCCCATATCATAACCCCGTATGTCCCATACCATACGATATAATTCTTCTTATATATTTCTCATTTATGAATTATTTCTCAGTAACATGAATTAAGCTTTACAATTCTTTAAGAATAAACATTCATTAACTTAATTCCATTCTCTTTCTTTATTCACCGTTATCTACAATTATCACACAGTAGATGATTTAACCACAATATATCCATTCATTCATTTAATCCATTATATATATATATTCATATATAATACGGCACTCCGAGCCAAAGCTGCGGTGCAATGCATTACTCTGCTATCATGTCCCAATATCGCTGGTCGCCGAATAGGGGACAAAAGGTTCGGTAAGGATACCTCGAACCAGAAACAACAACACAATCATTGGAGGCGAACATAGTTCTCATACCCATGGGTCACACACATACCTACGTACCCACAGTCAACGGACTTATCAAGTCCCCGATAAGTATTTCATAGACCTATGTTCTCGAGCGACAAATCAAAGATCCCATGGATTCATCAGGATATGACTGCCCTCACGCGCAAACCTCCCGTCGATAGAAAGTAAGCTAGGTATGTCATACACATAATCATCAATCAATCAAATAGGTATTATCATACCTATAATATAATATCAACAAGGTACTCATATTACCCTAAGATAATTCCCATACTTAGCATTATATCTCTTTAAATCCCACGTATTAAAATATTATAACTTTACTTCTTAATTTAATTATCTCCGAGCCTCACTCAATACTCAAGATTCACATAGGTTTTTCCTCAACATATATATTTAGTAAGAAATCACTAAAATCTTACTCGCCCATATCATAATATCTCCCAAATTACTACGAATTAAACTCCCCCTTTAATTAGGGATAAAATCGACAGTTTATAATCTCTTATAAACACATCTTCTTTCACTTAGGATTGAATATCATCATCACATGGCTCATAGTCTATAGTATTCCATTCACATTATATGACTTATCAATAAAATCAACATCCTCTCATCCTATAACATCTCTCAACTCCCGACGTCGTTAAGGTTCATGCGCGGAGCGTCTCGCAAAGTGAAATCCAAACAAGGAACCCCTCCAATTAAACTACTACTTAACTTTGTCGATCGTGAAGGTCCGTCAACTTCAAATATGCAACCAGAATAACCTCATCCCCTCTTTCAACCCAATGTGGTCTAAACTCCCATCTCTATCCAGGAACTCGATCACTAAGAGCTTGCAATACACTCAGTTCTTGCGCAATCAATAATGAGCTTAAACTCAGTCCTTGATGTTCAAATTGTAACCCTAAGGCTACCCATGCGTTATATAAAATCTCTCCTACTGGACCTATCCTTAATCCTCATGCATACAAATTATAATCCAACACATGAATCTAGAAACCCAAATTTCTTCCAAATTAATTATCATAATTCTAATCAATTAAATCCCAATCACATTAATCCGAATCTTATCTAGGGCCTAATGATCTTTTCTAAGTCCCATAATATCCAATTAATAATCACCAAAGATCTACAAAAGGTTTGGGATAAGAATCAACATTAAAAAAAAACAAGTTCAAAGATTCTGGGGAGGTCGATCGATCGAAGGTAGGGGGTCAATCGATCGATCGCCAAGATATCAGCCCAGTTTTTCTGCATTTCTTCTACTACGGGTTTCTTCACTTTTGATCATTCAAACCTTCATATTAACTTCCCAAATGACTTATAATCCTTACTACATGATATATCAACATATGTGAATGATTTCTAATGATCTAAACATCCTAGAATCATCAAGAGTTTGAATTAAAAGCATATATTCATCCTATTTTTCCAGAAATTTATCAACATAATATCTTCAAGAACACACCAATGGTTTTAAGAATTTCTTCAACAAATTTATGATTATTTCGTGGATTACTATCTTCCTACAATATGAGTTTGATTCGTATACACTTCCATTTTTTAGAAATCCATTAACAACTCTTCTTTATCTTCCAAACATGTAAAAATCTCATCTTTTAATAACTATTCTAACATGGACAATATACAAACTTAGATTGAAATTATCAAACACTTGCCTCTAATGAAGATCTGATCCTTTGGAGTTGTATATCACAGGTGGTTCTTCCTTTTTTGGCCAACTTTCGGTGGTGGTTGGTGGTGGTGACCTTTGGTTCTCCTCCTTTTCAAGCAAGCTTTTCTTCTTCCAAGCAACCTTTCACTCTCTCAAGAAGATGACCTCTCAATATTGTGTAGAAGAGATGAAATGAACCTACGTACACTAATCTCCAAATATTTATAATAAGACAAAACCAGAAATCACTATTCATCTCCCTTGTAAAAATTACCCAAATGCCCTTTTGGGTTGTCGTTTCATTTCCAAATGACCCGTGACTCAAAATCAACATCCAAATAGACTTTTCTGACTATTTTGAACCTTCTGGACGTAACGACGTAGTCAAAATGACAATAAGGTCGATAGAAAATAAATTTCCTTTTTTTAACAAATTAGTCTCGACACGTCCCATACCGCGTCTGACTAAAAATCCAAATTATCAAAATTATATCACACCGTCATAACAATGACACCACATTCATATATTACCTAAATATCTTAAAGTAATATTTAGAATTATCCATTTTAACATCCACAATTTGGATAAAACCCAAATGAATTAATTAATAATTAAATCCAATTAATCCATTAATTTAAAATATAACCCGTTTTAAAAGTCATTTTAAATCACGGAGTATTACAGAGACCGATTAAACCGGTCCTCAAAATAAAAGGACCAAGACCGGACCGATTAAACCGGTTTTTCGGGCTTAGTCGGTCCGGTTTTTTGTATGGTTGGTCCGATCAAACTTATCGGTCCTAACCTTATTGAAATAATCCAAAAAATTTCCCAATTTTAGCCAAGAAATAGCCTAATTTTTTACCATAAAAACTGCCCAATTTTGATCATAAAAACAGCCCAAAATTTATCACAAAAACTGCTCAAATTTTATCATAAAAACTGCACAAATTTACCATCAAAACTGCCCAAACTTGTCCAAAACAATAACATGTTGTTCAAATTTTAGCATAAATAAAAGTTGTCCTAATATTGACATATAAAACTGTCCATAGCAGTTTAAACATACTATATCATCATAAATAACCTATATAATAATTAACACACTTCATAGCAGATTAAACATAATATAAACATATAACATATATATTATTGTGACACCCCGACTAATTAAATACCGGGTAGCTACTCCTTTATTAAATTAATTCAAAATGCCAAGTTGGTTCAGTTAATAGCATCACTGTCGAAAACATTTTAATACTTACTAACCACCTAGTATTTAAAAAGTAAGTGCCAAATTTTAAGTCTGATTAACATGCAGTAATGAAATAACCAACATAATCCATTCACCATACGAAGTAATGAAATAACCAACAATAATAATAATAAACCGTAGGAAAACTCCTCACAACAATCCCAACAAATGGAAATGATTCTACAAGTCTGAATCCTGAATAATTACATGCCAAAAGTCTGAATAACTGAAATAAATGCAAAGTCTCTAAAAGAAGTGGGCGACATGCCCTACAACTGGTAACTGATAAATATCGGGTCAAGATCGATGAAGCGTCTACAAGCAAAGTCCTGTAACTTCCACAAACAGCTACAGCTCGTCACCTGAATGACAATCCTATGCATGGTGTCCTTGTGGCTGGGCACCTAAAATGGTTTTTACAAAAATAGATTTGAAAGCAAATGGTTCAGAGCCCGAAAGTGGAAAACATTTTGAAAACAGTAAGTGTTTTAATAACATTAAAACATTAAATGCAAAATACATGTTAGGACGTGCACTCACATGAAATTCTCACCTCTCGACTACATGTGCACTCCTAACGTACATTACCCATCTAAATGACATTCATAACTAACCAAGCCGTAATAAGTTCTAACCCTTACTACTCGATTACCATATTACATTCTAACGTTACCAAAGAATAGAGGGCTTTACTTAAACTCAGATTCTCAATATGTAATATATTTCACAATTGGTTAGCCCGTTATGTTTTCTCAAAACAGTACTATAATTTTATTCATAAAATTTACATGAAGGTTCCCATTAATTACGTGTATATTATTCACATCATAAATATACAATACAAGCACCCTGAGACTAGCTGCGATGCACACATACTCTGCTATCCATCCCGGTACATCACGTACATAAGGATCACATATTTCGAATCTCTCAGGAATAGTTCACAGATAACAACATCACAAATAATGGAGGCGAACACAGTCACATCACATGGGTCACGCACATACCTGCGCTCCCACGATCAGCAGACTTATTAACATCCCAATAAGTCCTTCTCTGACCTATGCTCATCGAGGTAACCAGTCTAAATCCGGGCAACACAAGGATTAGAGGGCCCTAAGCGAACGCGAACCTCCCGTGATAGCAAGTATGGTAGGTATGTCATACACATAAAATCAATTACATATATACTAAGTATGCACACGTCTTAGTAGTCACCATAATATATTGGTACATATCTCTTCTCGTACTGACATATAATACTACACCATTTATATATTCCCGGTTAATATAATTAATTAGGTCGTCAATAGCTCACATCGTACTAGACGTTCACGTACTACTTCACATTTTCCCTTAGGTTCAACTACACTTCTAGGTTTGACTCCTCATAATATCCCAAACATCCCAAATATATCAATTACTCATCAAGGAAAGGCTATCTCTACCTATACATAAGGTTACAGGGCACTCGGGATCAAAACAGGCTAAAAAGCCTAAACTGTCAACTCGTTCGAAGTCTCGTTCAAACGAGGCTGTTCGAACGAGACTTCGTTCGAACGAACTGAGTCTTTTTTAAGTTCTCATTCGAACGAAGTGGGCTTTCTAACGAGATCTCGTTCGAACAATTTTATCGAACGAACTTCACCCTCGTTAGAAGTCAATGGTCAACTCGTTAGAAGCTCGTTTGAACGAGTGGCCAGTTTCAAGACCAGATTTTCCTTAACTCGTTTTTCAAACTTTTATTCCTCTCTAATCCGCTCTAAACATCAATCCAACACTTGTTCAAGGTTCCTAATCATTCTTAAACATACTAGATCATATATTAACACGTTTTGTGGGTTTAATTCAACCTAAATATCATCCAATCATCAATTCTCTACACTTTTCCCCAATCTCAAGAACATGAACCCTAGAAATTTCTATGTTCATTAATGGGCATGATTAATCCGTTTTTGTTTCATCCAAATATGTAATATCATCAGATAAATCACCTACCCACATTTCTACATGCAATTCTTCATCAAAATACTAGTTTCAAATTCCAATTTAATGGGTTTTCATAAATCTCCCAACAACAATAAAATTTTATAAATTCCTACGCATGGAAGAAGAATTCTTTGCAAGAAAACGAAATTAAATCACTTTCCTTCTATGAATCTCTGAATTTGATGACGAATATCTGAAGTGTTCTCTCTCTCCTCTGCAGAATCCTTCTATCTCTCTCAACAAGCTTTCTTCTCCAAGTAACAATGGTGGCTAGGGCTTTGTGGTTTAGGAACTCTTTCAATAACCTCCGTAGCCTATTTGGGTATTAGTGGGCTTAGTGGGTTAATGCCTAATCAGATATTAATTCCCAATTTTCGTAGCTTTTAATTCCTCAAAATTCAAAATTACCAAACTACCCTTATACGTTGTCGGTATGGCCTAAAAATGCCCCGGGACCCAAACCAAACCCTCGGCTAGTGTTTTCTGACTATTTCGACCCTTCCGGACGCGTTGGCGCACTCAAAACGACCATACGGTTAATAGAAATAAAAATCACTTTTTAATTATCATAATTATATACCATGACGCGACTGTCACACGCGTCTCAACAAAATTTCCAAATTGCCGTATTTAAATCTCATGACAAATTCCATATTTCAATATTCATATATAATCATATATGCACATATAATCAAATACCAACTCGCATCTCGCTAGTATTTTAACCCGAATTAATTTCTAATTAATACGCATTTAATTTAATTAATCAAATAAAATAAATATCACAAAAATACGAGGTATTACAATTATATAATAACATATAGCATATATAATAACCTATATAATAACATAAATCATTTATCTGTGAAGAGAAGCAGCGAGTGAGAGAGCAGCGAAGAGAAGCAGCGGCGTAGCCGCGCAGGAGAGAAGCAGCATCGCAGCGAAGCGACGCAAGAGAGAAACTGGGTCGTACCCTTCTTTCTAACTGTCTAGGGTTTCTTTCTTCAACTCTATCCTAAGAGAAGCAGCGGCCGTAACCTAAGAGAAGAGAGGAGAGAAATTTTATCTAGGTTTCTTCTATTTTAATCCTTCTATCTTTTTTTTGGGTTTTTTGGACGAGCGTACCCTTCTAATTGTAACTTGTCTAGTGTAGTGGGTGTGCGTGTGTTATTGTTAATATATATATATATATATATATATAAATATAATTAAAATTAAATGCATATATATTATAGTAACCGGTCCGGGTCGGTCCAGACCAGGTATTAATTAATAGAGACCAAGGACCGGATCGGTTAGACCGATCTGGAAAAATAAACCTGGACCGGACCGATTAAAAAAAACCAAAAAAATTATGACGGTTCGGTTTGGTTCGGTCCGCCGGTCTATTCGATTTTCTGAACACCCCTAGCCAGTACCATTACTACCAACACTACTCGAGTCTTTTAAAATATCTTTTAACTTCAAAATTCTAGACTCAAGCGAAGAACTAGACCCTTAAAGGTTTAGGGACTCTTTCTTCATATTTTTAATCATTCCTAGAAGGTTATCTCGCTCTTCCTCATTGCAAGTGAACTTATTCCTAAGAGTCTTCTCACGTGCCCTCAAATCTAAAATCACTTAATCGTTATCCTCAATGGCATGTACACTAACCCTAGAAATTTTTGAGTCCTCTAATTCCTTTTCTAAAACCCGAACTCTATCATCACTCACTTTTGTGGACACTTTTAAAATTTTAAAATCATGGTCCATGTCCACAAGCTTTTCATGAAAGAAATGTCTTTGAGTTTAAGCAGTTTGCAAAAGTTCCACAGCAGTTTTAAAACAAAATTTTTCTTTTTGAATAAATTTAATCATTTTAGAAAACTTCAAATTCAATTGATTTAAATTTTCACTATGGCTATCCATCAAGAGAAAGACAAATAAATCAACACGAGAGAGATAAAAAAAACACCCTAAATTGCACTAAACAAGGGTCTAACACGATAACTTAGTGCAACCCGCTCTGATACCAATTTGTTAGTGCGTGCAGTGGGCCCTACGGTGTACTCTTAGGCAAGGATGATTCGAACAAACACAACTCCAATATTTTTATATTTTTTAAAATTTAAAGATTGAACCTTTGAACAAAATTAGCCCAAATAAAGTTAGCACCAATTTTAAATCTTTCTTGTGGAAAAATTAATTTACCCAATTTTATCTTTTTATCCTAAGGCATGCATCTAAGGTGATAGCAGATAAAATAAATAAATCACACCACAAGATGCCGATGTATGAGGAAACCACAAAGGGAAAAACCTCAGATGGCCCAACCAACAGATCACTATGATGTGGTTTTACAAAGCATAAACAGTAAGCTTACACAATGAATTGATCCCCCACAAGCCTTGACGCTCTTCTATATTCAGCCACTCCTCCACAGTGCAACGTAGGAGTCCACCCACGCAAGATGCCATAGCACACGAGTCCACGCATGCCTCGGTATCTACCGATAAGCTCAACAACTGTCAAACACTGCGATAATCATGTATGGAATCCATCGCATAAAAATAGGTTCTCTTAAGATGAAAGAAACAAACTAGGTTCCGGATTCGTCCCGAATCATAGCACTCGTTACCCTCGAACTTAGGCATTTTAGCCCCCTCGGGTATCATAATTCCTATAATTATGATCATTAATTAAACAACCTCCGTTTCATATGCTAACATGTTATTTGAGGTATTATTGAGCTTTTATTGGTGTTATGGTGCTTAGTGTGAAGTTTGAACGCGTTTCGATAAAGTTTCGTCGCGATTTGCAGGTTTAGGAGCATTTTTGTAATTTTGCACTTTGGGATTTTTGCCCGAAGTATTCAAAGAAGTTGTAGCCCTCTGCCCAAAATTCTCGTGGCCTCGAACGGTGCTCGAATCAGAGTCCGAACGAAGGAAACACGGACCTTTAATCGGAAAAGAGTTATAAGAAATTAATAACAATTCTAATAATTCCACCCATGTCCCTTTTCTCTTGTATAACAAATCCTGTAATTCCTTCCATGTCCCTAAAACATTTTTTTACAGCAAATGATTATGGTGATTTGGGTTTTTGTTCGGATTTTTGGTTTGGCCATGTGGAGCTCAAATTGGAACACGATTTTGGTTCGGCACTATGCACGGGTCAACTAGGTCTCGAATTCAACTCGAAATAGGTCTTAATGGTATATCCATAGAGGTTTTGGGTTTTTGGATTTTTATGGTTTGTTGGCACCACACGATTTTGAGGGTCTTTGATCGTAGCTTGGGTCTTGATTTAGATTTCATGATTTGTGGGTTTTGGCAATTACAAGCATGGAGGTCTCGGCTTAAATAAGGATGCCGCAGCCATGGTCTCAGGTTTTACACGAAGTGGGTATTGGGTTGTGCGCCCATTAGAGGTCTTAGCAAGGTGCTGGTTCGCGATGTGGACTATCCTAGGTTGACCGGTCGACCGCGCCTCTGTCGGCGGTTGACCAGTGTTCCAATTTTATGCCTACAACACAACCAATGTGCCACTCCCATTATCGCGGTCGACCGGCCTGAGGCCCCCGTCGATCGGTACTCTGTTTTTGCTGCTTAACCCCCTTTCCCTTTTTCTATTTTTTTTCTTTTCTTTTTTGAAACTTATCTCCCCTTTTTCCTTTCTTTTTGTTTTTTCTTTTATTACTTTATTGTAACTTACTATAAAAGCAAGACTTTGTTCATTTGTAATGTAGCTCATTTTTTAGGATTAGTTTTTGGTTCATTTTCTCTAATTTTAGGAGCAAGGGCTTGGAACTCTTTGGGGATTTTTGTGAAGACCACCCCTCTCCTCCATTTGTGTTGTGGTTTGACACCCATTAATATAAGCGGATATTATTCTAGTTTTGTTCCCTTTATTTCGTTGCATATTTAATTTTCATGCCTAGTTAATTAGTGTAATTTAATTATTTCTTGCTTTAATTATTAATTAGTTGTTTAATTTAATTATTCATGTTGTGTGAGTAGTGAAATAGGGTTTGGGTCGTGTGTCCTCCATTAATGAACATCGAGTTCCGAAAAATAGGTTTCGTGTAAAATTGTATTTAATTGAAACCTCGCGAATTAAAATGGGATTATTATGTATTTAACTTTATTTGTCACACAACGTTGGTGTTTAAAGTAATAATCCGACTTTAAGTCGCGTGTGACCATTTTTGATTAAATATTTAATCTCGCATCGTTGGCTTAAATTCCTTCATGTGTGATGTTTATGATTAAAAATGTCGATTAAATGTTTTCGAACCGAAATTCTAATTCCGCGTGTTTAGTCCATAGCGGGTAAGCGATCCCGACCCTCATTTTATTAATTATTGTTTAGTTTAAACTTATTATTTTTTCCTTTTATTTACAACCACCCATCACCTTTTACAATTTTATTCCAGAAGTAATAAACCGATTACAAGCTATACTAACACTCCATGTGGATTCGATACCCGACTTATCGCTATACTTGTATCGCAAGTGTAGTCGTAATTTAGGTTTTTGTATTAACACGGTGAAACAAATTCAACGATTAGCGTTTTAACGCGACGCTATTTTTCACCCTTAATCAAAATGGCGCCGTTGCCAGGGACAATTTTGTTATAGATTGTAATTGTCTTATTATTTCGTAGTATTTTTCTTTTGTATTTGTACCTTTTTTGTAGGATTTGCGCATTTGAGCGCTAAGAAATGCTTGAATTTTTTCGGCCGCACATCATCTTTGTGGAAATAGCCATCTCGAGTCTTTATTGGGCTAAGCATGTCTTATTCCAATTTTTATAGTAATCTTAATAATAATTGTCAAAATTCCCGTAAACCTATGACTTTTGGTCAATACTTACAAGCCCAAAAAATTGCAATATCTAAAATGACATTGGGTGAGTATTACAAAATTCAAAGTATGGATTACATAAATTTTGGGAATGATCATTTTGATTTTGGGTCGCAAGATCCTTATGATAAGAATTTTGAAACAGATTGAAATAGCTTTCAAAATTCTTATGTTAATGATTTTGATAGTCGTTCTGATGATAATTTTCAAAGTTCTCATTTGCAAGAATCCTCTCGTCGCCCTATGACTTTCGGTGAGGGATTGCGCATGCTTGAGAATGAGAAACTTGAAAACCGTTATTGGGAAGAAAATTTTTGTTGGGAACATGAGTTGGATTTATTATTTTAATCAGACGACGATTTTTCTTCCGAGACTTTTGAAGACAAGGAATGTTTTGAACCAAATGAGGAATTTTTGCCTACTTTGGAACAAACCATCTCTCACTTGGCCCATGGTATAATAGTGAATGAAAATGAGGAAGAAATAGACGTAGTATCCATTTGCAATGAAAGGGTTTGTTCCTTGATTCTCAAAGAAGAAAGTTTAATTGAAAATGATCCTATTTCCTTGGAAACTCAGTCTTTGAGCGATGATAACTCATCTCTTGAGATTGAATTTCTTTCATCCCATTCTTTATTCTATACTATCACACCGTCTCTAGTACCCATTGAATCGGTTAAAAAATTTATAGTTCCAAACCTTTTCACCGATGAGGAGTACTCGCTCAGGTTGCCTTCCATGAAGGCATCTTTTTCCTCATGTGCGCCACCTCCCATTCCATTTGAAAAATATTTGGGAGAAAATTTAGTTTTTTTGGAACCCATGTGTACCTCTCCCCCCTTATTATTAAAATCACCCATCATCCGCCCAAAATTTTTAATTGGTGATGGTTCACCTTTTCCACCACCCACATGCCTTCCGTTGTTCAAACGGAATTCATATCTTCTGGAAGTCATGTTTTCTTGGGAGGGTCCACCGTTGATCTTCCAAAGTCAAATCCCATTTTGGGTGGATCCTAAAAAATTTCAACTTCTAGTGTAAAGTTAGTTAGGAGTCTAAATTATAGATTGTACATAGTTAGTTTATTTTTCTTTTTACTTATAGTTTAGTGTAATTAGTTAATTTTATTTCTTCTTTTTGTTATGCTTTGGTACTAACATGTTTTATAGAATCATTAGACTTGTACTTTCCGGAGATCGCTCCATTGTGGGTATAATCGCTCTTTTTCTCTCTTTAACTTGGTTCTTAATTCACATTGAGGACAATGTCAGGTTTAGTTTAAGGGTGTGGGATATTCTATCCATTCATTGGTAGTGTCCATGATTTTGATTATATGTTATTTCCAAGCATGCTTTTCTTGTAAAACTAAAAAATTTTAAAAATATTTTATTTCCTTTTTCTCTTTCTTGGGCTTTTTGCCTTAATTTCCTATGATAAATTTAATAATTTCTCGATCCAATTGCTAATCAAAATGATGCATTTTCTATATCTTTCATGTTATTAAACTCTAATACTCAAATTATTCAATATTGGGAATAAATACATGAGTTAAACCTTGAAAACCCATGAGCACTTGAGAATATTTTCTAAACGGTTCGGTAGGATAATTATAGCTTAATATCATTTTGTTGCTATGTATACACTAAAGACCTAGCGAGCTTCGTGCTTTTCTTCATTTTAGAGTTATTATACATTACTCTTTCTCTTTCTTGAAGCGATCTCATTTTCTTTTCATTGATTGCATATTAATTGAATTATCACTTGAGCATGATTTTCAATGGTGTTGAGTTCCGAGAATCACATAAAACTTTAGGATAGGATCATAAGCCCTCGTTGATGTTTAACCCTAAATACCTTACCCTTACCCTTATACATGTCCCTAGTCAGCCCCGTTGAGCCCTATTATGGCTTTCCTTTTCATCCCAAATCCCCTAACCAACTCCACATTGGAGTTTTAAACCATAAATTTTACCTTTCTCACCTATGTTTGGAATGATATTTGGGATTGAATGATGTTGTGTAGTTTGGTTGCAATTTTAGCAAGAAAAGAATGAGAAAAGAAGAAAGTGTAGTGAAAATAAAATAAAAAGCGAAAAGAAAAGAAAACAAGAGAAAAAGAAGAAAATAAAGAGAAAGAGAAAGTTTGTATATGTGATGTGTATAGTTCAATAATCCTTATTACTCTCCCGATTGATTATATTTAATGCTTGTTTGGAAATCATTTTCCAATTTTGAAATTTCCCGCTTCTTTCCGTTTTCCCAAGTTTTTCATCTCTGAACATCTTTGAATTCGCACATATTTCTTTCATTTCGTACCCCTAACCCCAAGCCTACATTACAACCCAATAAAGTCTTATTTGATCCTAGGGTAATGTGATTAAAAGGTCGAACATTAGGGACAATTTGTTTAAGTGCATTTCATATCGATTAATATGCAATATCCTTTCGTGAGATTGTATTTTTCACTTTTATATATCGTTCTTCATTAATGGTATGTGCGCGACTTTATTTCCATTTACAATTACTCTTTATGCCCGCATGCCCCAAGTGTGTTACACCCTATTCCGAGTGCTTCTATTTGTTGGGTGTAATATCCGGAGAGGATTGAGTGTAAGTAAGCTTTAATTGTTATCCGGGTTATAGGCATTTTTACCGAATCAAATATTTTTTCATGTGCATGCACCCCACTCACATTTGAGGTTTCAATTCCATGTAGTTATTCTTTTGATATTGATAGTTGCGGATTAGTGGGCAAACTTCTCTTTTGCATTGTTAATAATATGTTGAAATATCTTGTTGTTGTTGAGTTTTGCATATTGGTTGGTTGGATGGACATGTTTTGAGGAAATTTCATGTTTGTGGGTTTTATCCCTGAAAACCCTCACAAGACGACACTCGTCCACTAGGGTAACCTAGGGGTTTAACGGCTTATTGCATACGCTAAATGCAATCGTGTTCCCTACGAAAGTGGCATTTATATTTCGATGCATATATAAATTTTGTGTTTTTCTTATAGTTCTTCTTGGTTTGAATTTCATTAGTAGGCACCAATAATGTGTAAGTTAGGGGGTGTGATTCGTCCCGAATCATAACACTCATTACCCTCAAACTTAGGCATTTTAGCCCCCTCGGGTACCGTAATTCCTATAAATATGCTCATTAATTAGACAACCTTCATTTTATATGCTAACATGTTATTTGAGTTATTATTGAGCATTTATAGGTGTTATGGTGCTTAGTATGAATTTTGAGCGCGTTTCGATAAAGTTCCATCGCGATTCGCACGTTCAGGAGAATTTTTGTAATTTTGCACATCGGGATTTTTGCCCGAAGAATTCATGGAAGTTGTAGCCCTCGGGCCAAGCTTTGTGTGGCCGTAAACGGTGCTCGAATTGGATTCCGAATGAAGGAAACACAAACCTTTAATCAGAAAAGAGTTATAAGAAATTAATAGCAATTCTAATAATTCCACCCATGTCCCTTTTCTCTTTTATAACAAATCCTGTAATTCCTTCCATGTCCCTAAAGAATTTTTTTGCAGCAAATGGTTATGGCGATTTGGGTTTTTGCTTGAGTTTTGCTCGGGTTTTTGGTTTGGCCATGTGGAGCTCAAATTGGAACACGATTTTGGTTCGGCACTATGCACGGGTCAACTAGATCTCGGATTCAACTCGAAATGGGTCTTAATGGTATATCCATGGAGGTTTGGGGTTTTGGGGTTTTTATGGTTTGTTGGCACCACACGATTATGAGGTTCTTTGATCGTAGCTTTGGTCTTGATTTAGATTTCATAGGTTACGGGTTTTGGCAATTGCAAGCATGGAGGTATCGGCTTAAATAAGGATGCCGCAACCATGGTCTCGAGTTTTACACGAAGTGGGTATTGGATTGTGCGCCCATTGGAGGTCTCAAAAAGGTGTTGGTTCGTGATGTGGGTTGTCCCAGTTGGACTGGTCGACTGCGCCTCTGCCGCTGGTCAACCCGTGTTCCAATTTTATGCCTACGACACAACCAGTAGGGGTGTAACTGGTATGGGTTTTTATCGTACCGTACCATTTTAGTCCGAAAAAAATGGTTTTAGTTTCATATTATGAATTATCGAAAACTAATTTTACCAAAACCGAAAATACCGCAAAAAAATGGTTGGTTTTGGTTTTTAGATATAAAAAACCGATTTACCGAATTTATCGTACCGAATTTACCATACCAAAATTATCGAATTTACCGTACCGAAATGGCATCTGGTTTACCCTTTGAGTCTCTTAAATATTTTTCTACTCTCGTCTATAATTTTTTTGTCCTACGCGCGACACTTGGTTGAGATAACTCCGGTACGTCCATATTGTCACTAGACCGTACATATCAACATTAAAAATTTACTACTTCATATTTAGTAAATTTTTAATCGTCGTATTCATCCTTATTAACGTTATATCACATTAAATTACTCTTCTCACGTAATTTAAATAAAACGTATTTTATCACATTAAATTACTCTACTCACGTAATTTAAATAAAACGTACATTAAATTGCTCTACTCACGTAATTTAAATAAAACGTATTTTATTACATTAAATTACTCTACTCACGTAATTTAAATAAAACGTATTTTATCACATTAAATTACTCTACTCACGTAATTTAAATAAAACGTATTTTCCTAATTAAGCAGAATTACGGGGTATTACATACTTCCCCTCTTACAAAAGGAATTTCGTCCTCGAAATTAGAAAATACATGCTGTGAATAATTCTGGATATTGCTCTCGCATATCCTCCTCCTGTTCCCAAGTGGACTCATCCATATTGTGATGTCCCCATTGTACTCGCACTAAGGGTACCACCTTGGATCGTAATTTGTGCTCACTATAATCCAGAATAGCCACGGGTCTTTCTTCATACGAGACATCTGGATGCAAATCGATCTCCTCCAGTGGAATGTGCCATAAGTCTCTCTCGCTCCTCTTGTATTTCTTTAGCGATACCACATGCAATACATCGTGTATTCGCTGAAGATGCTCAGGGAGTCCCAATCTGTAAGCTACCGGTCCCACCCTCTCAATGATAGGAAACAGTCCCACATATCTCGGTGCTAATTTCCCTTTCTTGCCGAGCCTCATAATTCCTTTCATAGGAGATACCCGAATTAACACCTGGTCGCCCACATCTAGGTCCACGTGTCTCCTACCGACGTCAGCATAACTCTTTTGCCTATCCTGAGCTATTCGAATACGTCCTCGAATCAACTCTATTTTGGAGGAAGTCTCCTGTATCATCTCTGACCCCAATAGATTGTTATCCCCCACCTCTAACCAACAGGCAGGCGAACGATAAGGCCTCCCGTAAAGTGCCTCGAATGGAGCCATGCCGATAGTGAATTGGTAAGAGTTATTATATGAAAACTCCACCAAAGGAAGGTATGGCTCCCAACCTCCCCCAACATCTAGGACACACATCCTTAGCATATCCTCCAACATCTGGTTTACCCTTTCAGTCTGACCGTCCGTCTGTGGGTGATATGTCGTACTCAACCGTAAGTCGGTGCCCATGGCCTCCTGAAAGCTCTGCCAGAAATGTGTGACAAATATTTTACCTCGGTTTGACACAATATTAATAGGGACTCCGTGCAGCTTAACAATCTCTGAAATAAATAGTTGCGCATACCGCATCGTATCATAATCCGTACGAACCAGTAAGAAATGAGCTGCCTTAGTCAACCGATCCACTAACACCCATATGGAATTGTGACCCTTCTGTGATGTTGGTAACCCAGTAATAAAATCCATCGAGATACTCTCCCACTTCCACACGGGGATCTCCAGTGGTTGTAGCATCCCTGAAGGCCTCTGATGGTCAACTTTTACGAGCTGACACGTAACACACTTTGAGACAAATTCTGCAATATCTCGTTTCATACCTGCCCACCAATATAATCGTCGCAAATCTTGGTACATTTTGTCCCCACCTGGATGTACCAAAAACTTCGACCCGTGTAACTCCATCATAACGGCATGCCTCAAATCATCATCTTTGGGTACTATCAGCCTAGCATTAAACCGTAATCCGCCCTCTGAGCTGATGGAGTAGGACTCTGCCCCCTCGGCCAGTAACTGTCGTACTTTGTCCTGACAAAATGGGTCTTCGACCTGTGCCCTCACTACCCGCATATCCCCCTCGGAAGTGATAGCTAAAACTTGCATGCATGCTCTCGCCATCTCATCCTCGTGTCGAAGTTCACTCCACTTCGCCTTCCAAATTTCTGCCAACTCCCCGGTAGGTCTTCTGCTTAACACATCTGCCACCACGTTAGCCTTACCCGGATGATACTGTATATCAAATTGGTAGTCCTTCACGAATTCAAGCCACCTTCTTTGCCTCATATTCAGATCCTTCTGAGTGAACAGATACAACAATGACTTATGATCCGTGAATAGAGTGAATTGCTCGCCCAGAAGATAGTGCCTCCATATCCTCAATGCAAAAACGACCACTGCCAACTCGAGGTCATGGGTGGGGTAATTCTTCTCATGTGGCTTAAGCTTTCGGGAAGCATAAGCTATAGCCTTCTCCTTCTACTGTAACACACCCCTAAGCCCTTGTAAGGACGCATCGGTATAGACTCGGTACTCCACTCCGCTCCTAGGCAAGGCAAGAACGGTTGCTGATGTCAACTTGTCCTTTAATTCATCAAATGCTAACTAAAAACTGTCACTCCATACGAAGGGCACTCCCTTCCAAGTCAAGTTTGTCAACGGTCCGACAATTTTTTAGAACCCCTTGATGAAGCGACGAAAATAACCGGCCAACTCCAAGAAACTATGAATTTCGGTCGGTGTCGTGGGCTGTCCCCACTCCCTCACCGCCGATACCTTACTTGGGTCAACAGAATTGCCTCTGCTAGATACAACGTGGCCTAGGAACTGAACCTCCTGAAGCCAAAATCCACACTTCTCAAATTTGGTGTACAACTGATGGTCCCGCAATGTCTGTAGAACCATTCATAAATGTTCAGCGTGTTCCTCCTCCGTGCGAGAGTAAATCAGAATGTCGTCTATGAATACAATCACAAACTGATCCAAAAACTCCCTGAATACCCTGTTCATGAGATCCATGAATACTGTCGGCGCATTAGTTAGCCCAAATGGCATTACTCTGAACTCGTTTGACCCGTACCGCCACAGTAAAGCAGTCTTGGGTACATCCTCTTCACGAATGCGCAATTGGTGGTAACCCAACCTCAAATCGACCTTTGAGAAGTATGCAGCTCCTCTCACCTAATCAAACAAGTCGTTAATCCTCGCCAACGAATACTTATTACGTATCGTCACTTTGTTCAGCTCTCTGTAATCTACACACAGACCAAGTGAACCATTCCTTTTCTTTACAAATAACACCGGCGCACCCCATGGCGATGTACTCCGTCGAATGAAGCCCTGTCCTAGTAGCTGCTGAATCTGTTCCCTCACTTCTCGCATCTCCGAAGGAGCCATACGATACGGCGCTCTGGCAATCGATCTCATCCCCGATGCTAGGTCAATAACGAACTCTATCTCCCTACTGGGTGGTAACCCTGGAATCTCTTGAAAGACATCCTCAAAATCCCTCACAACTGGGATTGAGTCCAGAGAAATGACAACCCCATGTGAGGTCTCCTCCTCAATATAATATAAATGAGTTAGCGATCCTCCCTCGGGGAGTGGCATTGCCACAAGGAACATGTCTTGTACCGGAATGGAGAACACGATAGTCCTCTCATAAAAATCAACCATTGCTCTATAATGCTCCAACCAATCCATACCTAGGATGACATCATATCCCTCCATATCCAGCACTAGGAGGTCCACCGCTAGACTCAATCTTCCGACCATAATGTCCACACCCTTACAAATCGAGTGTATAAGGGACCCACTACCCATCGGTGACTCTACACACATAAGATGAGTGTCAGCTGTCGTTAATAGGCCGGTTGCCCATGCAAATCTGGTGGAAATAAATGAATGCGTCATCCCCGTGTCAAATAAAATACTACCCTCAAGTCCATAAATAGGAAACATACCCGCAACTGCCGACGGTGCTGGAGGTGCTGGCTGAAATGGAATATCACAGACGTTGAACACACGTCCGTACTGCATCTGCCCTGGCTGTGGGGCCTGTACTGCTGCTGGAGCTAACAGAGCTTGCTGCCCTTGTTGGGCACCCTGTTGTTATGCCCTGTCTGGCTGTGGATAATTTCTACTCTTGTGACCCTACTGGCCACAAGTGAAACACTGACCCTGCAACTGTCTCTGCCCTTGGCCCTGTTGGCCCTGACATTGGCCCTGTCGACCTTGTCCTTGATTTTGATTCCCTTGGCCCTGTCGGCCCTGAGGGGCTGGTTGCAGGGGACCTTGCTGGCCCTATCTATCAAAGCGATGCCTCCCATGCTTAAACTTCTTGGTAAGGTTCCCCTGTCGGGAATCCTGCCCTAACTGGCCCACTGTTTGTTGCTGTGGTGCGCTGCTGCCACTACCTCCATCCACCTTGCCCGATTGGCTAGGCTCACCTCTCTTGTTTCCCTTCGCATGAAAATGGTGGTCCTGACAGTGTAGTAGAGTGGCATTGACGACATCTGTGTAGGTTACCAATGCCGGATTACCGATCAAATGATGTCTGATTCTCCAGGTTAGGCCCTCCATAAATTTTGACTTCTTCCTCTCCCCATCGCTCACCTCGTTTGGCACAAAGTTGGCCAAGCGGGTAAACTCCTCCTCATAATTAGTAACTGTGCGATCTCCCTGAACCACTTCGCTGAATTTCTTCCTCATCTATGACTCCACTACTGGAGGGAAATACTTGCAGTCAAACCGCACCTAAAACTCAGAAATTGCCAAAGTGTCCCTTCCCTCGGTGGTGGTAACTGACTCCCACCACTGTAACGCTGCTCCCGACAGACGAAAAGTGGCTAGCATTTGTTTCTGTACCTCGGTGCACTCTAGCATGCGTAAGTGGCGCTGGATATTTTTCTTCCAGTTGCACGCCTCCACTACATCGGTACTACCCTGAAACTCAGGTGGGTGTCCTTTCTGAAAAGTCTCTCTGACTTACTGCCAAGTAGATGGTCCTGCTGGAGCCCGAACTACCGATGCCACGGGAGGAGGTACTTTGGGCTGAGGAAAATGGGTTGCCATGGCCCTCATAGCTGTCTCGACTGCATGATCCACTATCACTGCAACCTGAGTAGTGGAAATTAGCTCTGGTGGGGGTGGTGGTATCGGCACCTGTGGATCTTGAGGAGCCTCCCTCACCTTATTTTTGGCTTCAGCCCTCTCCGCTCGTTGTCTCCTTGGTGGCATCTGAAATAAGATTCAAATTGTATAAGTACACAATTTATACAAAAATTTAAGAGCAGATGAACGATAACGCAAAAGCGGATATTGAATCAACAGTCCTAATAGTAGGGCTCTAATAAAACCAAACGTTACGCTGAAACACAGTAAGCCGTACAGATCCTATGGACACTAGAAACTGATCCTCTGATACCATCTGTGATATCCCGCCTAATTAAACCTTGGGTGATCAAGCCTTAATTTAAGTTAAACAACTTTCTTAAATGGTTCATTCTTAGCATCACTACCGAAAGCCTTTTAATTTACTAACCACCTAAGTGAAATTAAACGAGTGCCAATTTTTTTTTATCTTCCTTAAGCAGAATAAATAATCCATACAAACACATAACAATTCTAGTAATAATAAAACAGTTTGCATAATTAACCGAATGTAGGTAAAGTCTTACCGAAAACCACGGCCAATAAAAGACAATTAAAAATCTATAACTAAAATAAACTGTAGCAGTAAAGATAGGACAACATGTCCCAACTAAAAATTACTAAAACTGAGATCCTGCACTAGAACTGAAAAAGAGGAAGCGTCTAAACAATCCCTGCAACATCTACACGTGCTACAGCTCCCAAATATCTGGAATGAAATCATGCTGGGTGTCCCTGTGGCTGGGCACCTAAAAGGTTTTAAAATTTTTGCATAGCAAGAGTTAGTACTCAAAACATTTTGAAAATATTTTGCAAGCAGTTATCACCATTGAGTTATTGATTACACATATTAAAGTTTCGCACAACTCCCTTGAACTTCCTCACCCCTCTTCTATAGTGCATGTCTAACGAGGACACTTAGTTCACCTAGTTATACCACCCATAAGCGTAGGTAACTTATTTACTGCTCGTTGTTCTTATTCTTGTAATAATTACATCACGCTATAAATTATTACTAAGATATTCACAATTCATTTCATTATCTACTATTTTCAATCCGTAGATTATGCATATAGAATACGTTTTATCACACAATAATGTATTTAATATCAGTTATCACTAACATATCCCTTTACCACAAATAAAGGACTCTTGGTTCGGAATGATTCATCGACCCCAAGTAAGAGTTGGCTCGGAATGATCCATCGACCCCAACTATTTAAAAATATAAATATATACACATATTCTGGTTCGGGACTCTTTCATCGCGACACCAGTTTAAAGTTTGGTTCGGCATTTTTCATCGACCCCAAACATATAATAACTTTATGTTAGTTCGGAATGTTACATCGACCCTAACATAATTAATTTAGGTAAAATTCTCTTAACCCAAACTTTTTTATAATTTAGTAGGTACACACCTGACCTATCAAATCATGTCCGTACGTAATATATTCTACTTATATTCACTGTACTCATTAATTACAATTTATTTCGCTATTGTATTTATTCGAGTATTCACGCAACTCTAAGGGCCCTAGTTATCCCTCCCTTAATTCAGTCGTTAAGTTAACTTTAACCTACTGGTATTATTCCGGAAATTTACTCTCACCCTTTCCGTAGCCAAATTCTCACAATCCCAACATACGGCTATCGATCGCTCTCCCGTCGGTCCATTTCTCCAAAATTCCCACTCAATCATTTTTGAAGAAATCTAGTGGTACACCTACTGGTATTTATGAAGTCTCCTCATAGGTAAAATATCATCACTAAGGTTCCCATCAAGCGACGGTAATTAAAGGAAATTTATTCACAAAATTTTCTACAGTCCAGCCAGGGTCGATCGATCGAGGGGATATGGTCGATCGATCGACTGCTCGATCGATCGACATTCAAGGGTCGATCGATCGATCAAGCAGTGACAGACCCAGTTCGTCTTCTTCATGCGGGTTTCACCATTTTTATCTATCTATCTTTCATGATCATTCACCATATTTGCAACCAACAATTTCTAATCATTCCTACATGTTCTAGGATGATTACTAACGATTTAAAACAACAAATACATTAAAAATCTTGGCCAAATCAACTAAAAATCTTTCTAGTATTCAAGAACCCTAAAAATACATTCTTTACATCTTTCATCATAATTCCAGACTTTTAGTTCGATTTAATCATCTAGTTTTCTATGATATCAGAATATTTGGAGATCCAAAACGTCCTACATGCAATCCCTACCAATCAAGGGTCATAATCAATTGTTTTTCTCCCAAAAATATCATAAAAACTATGTTCTTCATAAAGCTTAAATATGGGTATTATAACTCAATTTATTTTGCAAATAACCACTTGCCTTATGATTTGTAGGGTCTGGTTTCGTGGTTGTTGATGATGGTTGATGATTTTGATCCTTCAATCCTCCTTCCCAACAACTTTATGGCAAAATCCCCTTAGAATTTCACTTCCTTCCTTCTTTTGCCTTAGGAAGTTGTCTTTCTCTCTTCTCTAATGACAACGGTGTATTTTCTTTTTTTCTAACCCTAGCCTCAACTCTTATAATCTGATCTAGGGTTTCAAAATTCGTAGGTCTTCTTACCCATAATTGTAAAGAGACCAAAACGCCCCCGAATGGTCCTGGTTTAGTCCGAAAATGACCCGGCACTCAACTAGTACCCCGAGTACACTATTTTGACTAATTCGACCCTTTCGGAATCATCTGTGGACTCCAAATTATCATTTGAGTCTCTTAAATATTTTTCTACTCTTGTCTTTAATTTTTTTGTCCTACGTGCGACACTCGGTTGAGATAACTCCGGTACGTCCATATTGTCACTAGACCGTACATATCAACATTAAAAATTTACTACTTCATATTTAGTAAATTTTTAATCGTCATATTCATCCTTATTAACGTTATATCACATTAAATTACTCTTCTCACGTAATTTAAATAAAACGTATTTTATCACATTAAATTACTCTACTCACGAAATTTAAATAAAACGTACATTAAATTGCTCTACTCACGTAATTTAAATAAAACGTATTTTATTACATTAAATTACTCTACTCACGTAATTTAAATAAAACATATTTTATCATATTAAATTACTCTACTCACGTAATTTAAATAAAACGTACATTAAATTGCTCTACTCACGTAATTTAAATAAAACATATTTTATTACATTAAATTACTCTACTCACGTAATTTAAATAAAACGTATTTTCCTAATTAAGCAGAATTACAGGGTATTACAGCTACGGATTTGATTGATTATCATTATTAGTTGCTTGTTTCATATTTCTTTAGATATACTTCATTGATTATTGATTAGGGGTGAAAAGCGGCGCGTAGTTAGCACGCCGATCGTTGTTTTCTATTCACCGCCTCAATACAAAAACCTAAGTTACAACTGCACTTGCGATACAAGTATAGTGGTAAGTTGGGTATCGAATCCACATGGAGTGTTAGTATATGTCGTAATCGGTTTATTAATTCAGGAATAAAAGTGTAAAAGGTGATGTGTGAATGTAAATAAAAGAAAAGAGAGAAGTTCAGTCTAAATAAAGGTAAAGCGAGGATCGGGATAGCATTCAACCATCCGGATCGAAACAACTACTAATTAAGATTCTGTCTCGAAAGCTACTTAATCGACACAATCAATTAAGCATAAACATCACACAATAAGGAATTCAATTCAAAGTTGCGAGATTAAAAATTTAACGAAAAATGGTCACACACGGATTAAACTCGGATTATCGCTATAAACACTAACGTTGCATGACAGAGAAAGTTAAACGCATAATAATACGATTTTAATTCACGCAAGTTCAATTAAACGCAATTTTGCACAAAACCTAATTTTCGGAGCTCGGAACCCGTAAATGGCGGAACGAAATCCTGACCCTATTTATCTAAGGGTAATACATGAATTAAACTAAATTTAACCAATTAACTAAGAAAGAACGAAATAAACACAAATAAACTAACTACAAATCATGGAAACTAATTATCTAGGCAAGGAAAATAAAGAACAAAACTATATTAAAGGAGATGATAATGAAAAATTCAATCTTACAAAACCAAATGGATGTTGCCCCAAGAAGAGAAGAAGATGAGCTCTCAAAAACCAACCCCAACCTAAAATGTCTTCTAAAACTCAATATATCTGATATTACAACAAAAATCACTTATATAGTAAGTTGGGAGAAAAGAAAAGAAGAAAGAAAAGAAATGGAAAATATCTCAAAAAAACAGGGGCTCGATCGATTAACCCCTTTGGTCGATCGATCGATCAATCAAACTGAGCCCACTGTCTCCCACGATTTCAGAAATAAAGAGTGATCGATCGATCGATCAAGCAGGTGTGAGACTACTGCATTCCTTTTCCTTCTCTTCTCCCCTCTTTTGGTTTTATTATTTTTTCGCTTTCGCCAAAATCACCGTAACTTCTTCGTTAGGGATCCGAATTATGCACCGTTCGTGGCCACGCGAAGCTTGCGAGGAGGGATACAACTTTCGTGAAGATGATGGTCCAGATGACCAAAATGTGGATTGACTAAATTGCCCTTGAACGTGCAATTGCGTACGGAACTTGAGCGGAATGCATCCGAACTCCATACTTAGTACCTAAATACCTACAAAAGCCCAATTATATCTCATATAGCATGTTAACAATATAAACCGAGGTTTTCTGGTTAACGGGCTTAAATATAGAGATTAAGGCACCCAAGGGGGCTAAAATGCATAGGTTTGAGAGATGAAATACGCAATATTTGCGTATTATCACACCCCCTAACTTACACATTGCTAGTCCCTAGCAATGAAATAGGATGCAACAAGAACTACAAGCAAACCAAAAGCAGAATATAGTACAAAAGTGTGGTATAAAATCATAAGGCCACTTTTGCGGGTGATTCGATTGCATTTAGCATATGCAATAAGTCGTTAAACCCCTGGTGGACGAGTTTCGTCTCGTGAGGGTTTTCAGGGATGAAACCCACAAGCATCAAATTTCCTCAAAATGTGCCCAAACAACTAATAAGCCAAACTCAACAATAATTAGATATTTCAATATATTATTAGCAAAGCACAAGAGAATTTTTCTCAATAATCCGAAACTATCAACATTAAAAGAATAACTACATGGAATTGAAACCTCAAATGTGAGTGGGGTGTATGCACATGCGAAAAGCTTTGATTCGGTAAAAATGCCTATAACCCGGATAACAATTAAAGCATGATTCCACTCAATCCTCTCCGAATATTACACTCAACAAATAAAAGCACTCGGAATGGTGTGTAACACACGGGACATGCGGGTATAAAAAGTAAATGTAAATGGAAACTAGGTCGCGCACATGTCAGTAATGAAGAACGAAATATAAAAGTGCAAAATACAATCTCATGAAAGGATATCGCATATTAACCGAAATGAAATGCGTTTAAACAGATTATCACTAATGTTCTACCTTTGAATCACATTACCTTAGGATCAAATAGGACTTTATTGGGTTGTAATTCGCGCGGGTTCAATTAAATGCAATTTTTCACAAAACCTAATTTTTGGTGCTCGAAACCCGTAAATGGCGGAACGAAATCCCGACCCTATTTATATAAGGGTAATACATGAATTAAACTAAATTTAACCAATTAACTAAGAAAGAAAGAAATAAACACAAATAAACTAACTACAAATCGTGGAAACTAATTATATAGGCAAGGAAAATAAAGAACAAAACTATATTAAAGGAGATGATAATGAATAATTGAATCTTACAAAACCAAATGGATGTCACCCCAAGAAGATAAGAAGATGAGCTCTAAAAACCAAACCCTAACCAAAAATGTCTTCTAAAACTCAGTATATCTGGTATTACAACAAAAATCCCTTCTATAGTAAGTTGGGAGAAAAGAAAAGAAGAAAGAAAAGAAAAGGAAAATATCTTAAAAAAATAGGGGATCGATCGATCGACCCCTTTGGTCGATCGATCGGTCAATCAAAACTGAGCCCACTGTCTCCCACAAATTAAGAAATAAAGAGTGATCGATTGATCAATGGTTTTGATCGATTGATCGATCAAGCAGGTGTGAGACTACTGCATTCCTTTTCCTTCTCTTCTCCCCTCTTTTGGTTTCATTATTTTTTTATCTTCTGCCAAAAGCATTGTAACTTCTTCGTTAGGGATCCAAATCATGCATCGTTCATGGCCAAGCGAAGCTTGCTAGGAGAGCTACAACTTCCATGAAGATGATGGGCCAGGTGCTCAAAATGTGAATTGACTAAATTGCCCTTGAACGTGCGATTGCGTACGAAACTTGAGCGGAATGAGTTCGAACTCCATACTTAGTACCTAAATACCTACAAAAGCCCAATTATACCTCTTATAGCATGTTAAAAATATAAAACAAAGTTGTCTGGTTAACGGGCGAGGGGTCTAAAATGCGTAGGTTCGAGAGATGAAATACGCAATATTTGCGTATTATCAATTATCTCATGCTAGATATATTTATCTTTTCATCGATTGTTCTATTTGAGACAAAAAGGGTGAGAGGTGTATGTGATGATGGAGGGGGGGAGTTTTTTTTGTTTCATTACAAATTGATATCATAGGCTTTCATGCTTATATGTTGGTATTAATTAATTTATACAAATTGTTATCCTGAATGCAATGATTGTTTTCAAATTGATATAAAATTTACTCACGTGTTTATAAATGATTGGATTTTGACTTTACATACATTTATTAATAGTACATATTAGTATCATGATGTTTTATATCATTTGTTCCTCCATACTTCACTGGGTATTTATCTGTTTCGAGTGTGTAGGTATTCTTCAGCGATTGATTCAAGATTTCGAGACTACATCACATTCAGACAGTTCATTCTTGTCGATCATACATATACTAGTCCTTGTCCTGTATTTTTTTTATTTAGGGTTTATGGGATGGGATTTTGGTGTCATACGGCTTGACGGCCTGGGTTAGCACTCACTAGTTTAGTTTTGTCTCATAATAGTCAAAGGGGGAGATTTGTAAGGACAAAATTTCCAATTGAGTCCATTGTTAGTTTTTGGCTTATTCCTGGCATAAAACACTGTCTTTGAGTCATAGATATGTTTTACACTGTCATGATCCTACACAGACTATGACATAAAGTTTATTGAAGACGTTGCGGCAAAGCGTCAAATAATTATCATGTCGATTTGTGGTGCATATTTCATCTTTAGTCAAATTGCATTATGAGATTGCTCAAGTATGAATGCGTAATGTTAATGGAACTCAAAAAAATATTTTAGGATGTTATTTTCATAAGTAAATGTTTTTAAAAATGTTTAACTTCATTTATTCTGAGATAAACATCGTTTAGAGTTGTGTAAAACACAAACTCTCGTGTACAGTGGTTCAAACGACAATGCATGTTATTCAAGCTAGAACACTATGTCGTTCGAATGACACAACCATCTCGTTCGAGCGATTTCCTATATCGTTCGAATGAGACACCGCCTCAAATTTTCTATATAAGGCGTGTTTCACTCAGAATTTTGTAGGTGTGCAGTACAGAAAATCAGTTTACATCCAGTACATTTTTATCAAAAATTTTCTAAGGTTTATTAAGTCTAAAAACATCCTTAGAGTTTCAAAGATCCGAGTATTCATTATCATATGCCATAGTGATATTTGTTTGCACCATAGTGTTTATTCAACATCACTGAACACAAGTTATGCCAAGGTTTTGCGGTGAAGATTCGGTGGAGTACGATTTCAACATCGTAGAAGTTATCAAGCCATATCAGTGGAGACCAAGTCATTTGTGGATACGCGTGCTATGGAGAATTATCGTAGAAGGACTTTCTGCGTGGGCACTTTGGAGGAGCAGTTGAAGAGAAGAACTGCGTCAAGGCTTATGGGGATAGAGTCGTTATGTAAGGTTGTCTTACTATCTTTGTAAATTCCATATCATAGTGATTGTCTGGCTTGGGCCGTCTGAGATTTTTTACCCTTTGTGGTTTTCCTAATACATCCGGTATTGTGAGCTTATTTATTTTACTTGCTTTAATCACCTAGATGCATGTTTAGGATTAAACAAGACATAATTCGGTTTAATTGAATTTGGTTCACAAACTTGTTGCGTGTTAAAATTGGAAAAAGATTTTTCTAAAAAGAGATTTGTTTTGTAATCTTAAAACACACTTTGAAAGAAAAAGGGTCCTACAAATTGGTATCGGAGCTAGAAACACTATTTTATGATGTTGTGATCCCGTATGTTTTTAAGGATGAATTTTGGAGGGTTTGATGCTTTTAGAACTCCTGTTTTTTATGGCACTAATTACACTTATTGGAAAATGCATCTGAAAAGTGCGTTAAAATCAATTGATGAGTGTGTGTGGTAAGCGGTCAAAAAAGGGTGGACACCACCGATCACGAGAGAGGGTGAGGCCATTACTTTAAAACCTATTAAGTCATGGACCAAGGCCGAATATAAAATTGCTCTTTATAACTCTGAAGGTTTACATCTTATTTCCTCTAATGTCACACCGGAAGAGTATAATAGAATCATGACGTGTGAATAATCTAAAAAGGCTTGGGATGTTCTTGTACTTACTCACGAGGGGACTAGCATGGTTAGGGCATCTAAACTTCAAAATCTCACTACACAATTTGAGATGATGAAAATGTTAGAGGGTGAGTCGTTTGATGAGTTTTATGCTAGAATATCCAATATGGTCAACTCCACGTTTAATTTGGGAGAGAAAATACCCGACAACCGAGCCATAAAGAAAATCTTAAGGTCGTTGTCTAGTAGATTTGACCCTAAAGTGAATGTTTTAAACTCCTTAGGTACGCTTGCATCAACAAATCTAGGGATAAAATATAAACATGTATTCATACCTCACTGACATCCCTCGAATGATGAAGATGAAACTCGACTCGAAACTCTGTGTACATAATATCGATTTATCTTGGCCGCTACGATATTCAAACACGCATCACTGGTGGAAGGATAAATAATTGAAATCCAAATAATCTATGACTCAAACAAATTTTGTCCAACACGAAAATAAGCCAATACATAAAAATTGACTCGGTTTAGAAATTTTCCCAACAAATCTCCTCTTGGCTATTCCTTGACAAAACTAAAAAAATAAAAACTCTACTTGACCATCAAGCTCACTAAGACTCAATCCTAACCCCAAAAGGAAAAAGTACAGATGATTAACTAATAAAAACTTGAGTAGCTTTTTCCTTGTGAAACTTTATCGCCTCGTTGCTAAATCTTCACACTTAAACAAACCTTTCAAATGAAACTTGAATATAAAAATATAAATTCACATATGAAAAACCATCCCCTTTTTTTTAACAATCTCCACCTAAGATAGGATGGCTCCCCCTAAGGTATAAATCTCCCCCCAAATTAAAGAGTTAGATACCATTTCTCCCCTTTTTTGTCTAGGAATACACAAAGAATAAGGTGCACAGTAATAAAAAAAATCCCCCCTGGATGTAACATATGAAATCATAAAGTAAAGCAAGTAATATCATGTGATGATGTGAAGTGCAACATGTACCGACAAATAAATCGGCAACACAAGGACACGTAATCCAAACAAGGAACACAAGATATCAAATTTGATGCATAAATGAGATACCAATGATAACAAGCAACGAAAGATACCAAAGTGATCATACAACATGCCAATATGAATTGAAGATTATGCATATGAAAAAGATGGATTAAATGCAAACGCAAAGACTCAGAAAAAAAAATATACCCTATATATATATATATATATATATATATATATATATATATAAGGAAAAAAACACATAAGTTTTTCACACTATTATAGTATCAATGTCTTTAAACAAAAGGGTACAAAGTGAAGGGGCGTGAACTAGTAACAAGAGAACTATGACCCAATCATTCAAAAATGTCCAAGGAGTTCTATTTGACCGCAAAAACCTATCAACTTCGATTTAGCATCGTAGTGATAAATAAAGAACTTATAAAGGACAAACATACACAATGCACACTATCGTAGAAATCTTGATGATTCTCAGATTAATAGCTTCAAACATTTAAGATAAAGTAGGACTCATTGTGCAAACCCATTGATCTTCAACTTAACACCCTCAGAAATACATTTATCATTTTTTTCTTTTTCTTTTGAAGATAGTAAATTAAGAATCATCAATGGAGAAAATTGGCATTGCCAATTTTTCTTTTCTTTTGCCACTATTTTCTTTTAGGCTCTTTCCAACGGTGGTCTTTCATGCAAATCTCCTTCCGTAGCCCTTTACCATTGCACACTCATATTTTATCAAATAATATCAAACTCATGCAATGGTTATTAAATGCAAAAATCCCCCATATTAAAAAATATTGTGTATATGATAAGATTGACTGGAGAACACCTCACTTAGCTCATGCAACATTGGCGGTAAAATCTAAAAGAGCTCATGCAAAGTGTGTGCATAGGCATATACAAAATGAATCCATCAAGGCAAATCAATTTCAAACAACTTCATGCAAGCACGATTAAGAAAAATCCAAGATTTGAAAATCATAATCAAATGTCTTAGTCACATAGATACATGGAAGGAATGGGATTCAAACACACCAACATGCCATACAAAATATGTAAAACTAAACTACACATAAACAAAAAATCTTTTTGATTTTTTAAACAATTTTTCAAAATAACTCAAAAGATAAAAAAAATATTTTAGTACTTTTCTCAATAAGACCAAAAGCAAATGGAAAATCAAAATACAAAAGATAAACATCATATAACTTGAAAAAGCATAAAACGTGAAGCACAAAAGCTAGTGTATGAGAAACATGCAACTACAATCACTCATAAGATATAGCATGTGAATAATCATGTGATAACATGCGATAATCAACAAGCCTACCATTAAGTGACTCTAAATCGAATCTCCTAAACCACATAGATGTAAAGCGATGATATAGGGTTTTGTAAACGACAATATGTTCAAGTGTAGACACGTGGAATGTCACTTTTGGGTGGACCTTCTCAAAACTTTGTTCTTGGCTTTAGCAACAGAAGTTTTTGTATCATCGAAGTCAATTCCAAAATTATCATATTTGACATGGACGATGCCTAACATCTTATCTAGTTTTTACGACCTAGATTCCAAATTAAATTTGACATGTCTCAAGTCTCTCACTTTTTTCAACAAATCTATAATCCAAACTCAAGGAAATGCATAGATTCTTCAAACTCAAGGGACTCCTTTTTAAAAATTTCATCAAACCTCGAAGGTTATCTCTCTCTCCCTCAACATACTCGAGCTTCTCTCTAAGAGTCTTCTCACATGACCTCAACTCCTCAATTAATTTAGCATCATCGTTTCCTATGGCACGTTCTTTCTTCTTAGCTTCTAAACTGAAGTTGGACTTTTTAACTTCAATGACTCGGTGTACAACTCCCGAAAGGCCACTTGAAGATCTCTATCCTCCTCCTCCTCCTCTTCTTCTTAATCGCTCCTCACTTGGGAATCACAAGACCGAACCTCGAAATCGTCATGAAAATGATCATCTTTAACAACAAATTTTTTTTCATCTAAGCCCATATGACTAGTCATAAACGTGGTGTAGTTATACGCAACAGAGGAATCATATTCCTCTTCTGAGTCACTATCACTAAGGATGGAATTGTATACCTTCAGTTTTGTCCCTCCTTCCTTAGTCTAGTGGGACACTCATGAGAATAATTCCCAAAACCTTGGCATTCAAAGCACTTGTCCTAATTATCCAACTTCTTAGGAGCATCCCTCTTCTTCCTATCACGATCATTAAAGTTCTTAGGTTTATTCTCAAAACCATTATCTTCTCTAAGCTTAGTGATTTCTTAAGCTTATTAGCAAACCTAGCTATCTCTTCAGCATTAAACTCACCGTCACTATCAGAATTCAACACATCCTCCTTTCGATCTTTCAAAGTAAAGCCCTTATGTTTATTTTCATCATTTTTCTTTGAAGGACACATGTTCATCTCATAGGTTTGAAGATCACCTACAAGTTCTTGGACTCTTATAGTGTCGACACCACCTAGGGAATCTAGGATCGTGACTTTGGCATTAAATATTTTAGGAAACAACCTTAAGATTTTTTGCACAATTTTAGGCTCAAGGATAGGTTCACCTAAGTTAAATAAGGAATTAACAATATCCGACAACCTGTCATGAAACTCATCAAAGGAATCATTCACAAACATCTTAATCATATCAAACTTAGTCGTCTAATTTTGTGACTCAAAAATCCTAACGGTATCTATACCCTCATGTGTGGATCATAAATATCTCGAGCATCATTCATGATATTGCAACTCATAATTCTTCTAAACTCTTCGTTGGTTACATCATAAAAAATAGCATTTACACCCTTGGAATTAAAAGTCGAGGCATTCTTTTTAGCCATTTTCCAAGAGTTAAATGATTTTGTAGCACTGCCTTCAGTGGGAGGATTCCACCCATACTCAACCAAGTTCCAAATGTTCTCATCGATCGATTCAAAGAAAAACCATATTTGCACCTTCTAATGGGGAGAGTTTGTTCCATCCAATAATGGAGGTCAGGTAACGAAACTCCCCTCTCGGTTAAAATCCATCTAAGCTTTAAATTTGCACAAAAATAGGGATCTACACGATATGTTAGTGTTCCTTCTCTGATACCAATTTGAAAAATGATAGTGCCCGAGGGTTATAGGGAAACACCACCAACTTTTAATTTTTCAATTATTATATATGGACTGAATAAACAAGTGTTGTGTTAAATAATTTACCTATTTTAGTATTGACCTAAGAATGCATCTAAGTAAGATTGAGCAAGCATAAAAATAGTAAATCACAACACGCCGACATACGATGAAAACCCACAACGAGAAAAATCTCGAACGACCTAGCCACACAAATGCACTATGATATGGGTACATTTACAAGAACAACTTATAATTACTCACAAACTCGACGCCTTAAAGCCTTGGCTCACTTCCTTATTCCTTGTAACCTTCTTCGCAGCCACTATTAGAAGCTTTTGAACAACTACACAGTGCAGATGCTTCCCACGTCTCGATATCCCACCGATATTACTTGTCTCATGATCAGTCCAGCCAATGCACAACACGAAATATAGTCTCCACCACTCAAAACGCTCACACTATGAAGAGCTAACGACTATGGTGCAACACAAAAGACATCTCAAATAAATATATAAATGTAGGATTCTTGGATCTCAGTTTTTGGTGTAAATAAGGGTTTGAAGGCTTTTGGATTTTGATAGGAAAGCAATTTTCACAAAATTCCCGAGTGAAAACATTTCAGGCATGCTTATTTATAGAAAATATGAATTTTGAGGCGGTGGAATCTCATTCTAATGAAAACTATAGGTTCGTTCGAATAATTTCACAATCTCATTCCAACAAATAACCATATCGTTTGAACTGACTTTGAACGAGTTTCGAATAAGATTTTGTTGACAAACAGATGAAAACTCGTTTGAAATTCTTTTGAAGGTCATTCTAACGACATTCACTAACTCGTTCAAATGAACTTAACCATCTCGTTCGAATGACTCTAAAACAAAAAAAATATATTTTTCTTTTAAAACCTCGTTTTGTGAAAATAGCATTAAACAAGATTTTAAAAAAACACACCCAAACAAATCCAGGGATCAAACATAAACATGTATTCATACCTCAATGAGATCCCTAGGAGGATGAAGATGAAACTTAGCTCAAAACTTGATGTGTATGCTATGTCAGTTTATCTTGGCCTTTACGATCTTCAAACACGAATCATATGCTTGAAGGATAAACGACTGAAATCCAAACAACATATGACTCAAACAAGTTTTGTCCAACATGAAAATAAGCCAGTACATATAAATTGAATTGATTCAGAAATTTGAACTTGCAATTCCCATAAACTTATAGCTAACATCACCACGTGAAAACTAACTAGCCACACTACGAAGGCTGTGTACGCGAGCCTAATCTCAACCATGTGCACGACTGCGCAAGAATGTCATTCTAATGAGATCAAATATCATTCTAATGAGATTCCTTATTTAATTATAAGAAGATCATAATATCATTATAACAAGATTCCTCATTTCGTTCTAACGAGATCCTAATCTCGTTCTAACATGACTGACGTTGAGCCATCTTTTCCAAAATACCAAAAATGACCATTAACAATCCAAAACCTGACTCCAAAGCCTCTAATCGAACCTATACCCATCATCCTTCAGATATAAGATGAATAACAAACATACTAACTTAATCTAATAAGTCTTAGGTTATTAAAACAAGGTTTTAAATATCAAAATCAGATTATGAGCTTAATAACCATAGGTTCATAAATCTACCCAATACATCTCATATTTGATTCAATTATTAAATTAAAAAAGGGGCTAATACACGATTCATTAACATAATTCAAAATACATCAATTTAAATCACATTACAAGATGAAATCATATAATTTCTCATCAAACTATTCTAGTTCATTAATACAAAATTAAGGTTTAATTTCATAATTAAACAAGTTTTGAAAATTGGTTTTAGATGATTAAAATCAGATTATAAACATATTAATTAAGAATCCAATGAACTACTAGTATCATAACATAATCCAAATTATATTCTTAATTGGTGTAAACTTGTCTATAGACTGATTGATGAATCAACATCCCCAAACCCCTAATTCTTCTTCCAATCCTTGGTACCGTTTCTCTCAATCTCTCTAAGATCTCTCACGAAATTAGGCTTAGGATCAATATAACCCTCGACCCAAAAGGTCCAAATAACTCTCCAAATGGCTCGAAACTCTATCCATGCCATACACCAACCCAAAAGACTTAAATTACACTATTATAAGTCAATAACGAACTTTCTACACATCCTAGTAGTCAACACGAAATACAAAATAATTCTAATAAAATAATTATCTCAATAAATCAATGTATTTTCAGGTACGAGTTAATTAAGTTTGAACTTATTATTAACTTGTTACGTGTGACTCGACATTATAAAAAACTACTTCACGATCGTTGGAACCCGATACCGAGGGAATAAGGAAATCGCTAACACTTATTCTCAAATCATTGCATATTCGCCCATAATACTAAGTCACACAAAATATTTAATAAATGAATCTGTTTATTATGCCAAGTTTTCAAAAAGTGTCAATTCACGTAACACATCTACGACCACATATATAATCAAATAACAAAAATATAACAAATATATTAAGTAACATAAAACATGTCACATGCATATAGTAACTCATCCTAAATAAATTATCAATTTAACAATTATTTAATTATGATCGAAAATGCGGGGTATTATAGAATGGTATCAGAGCCAGTACCCAGCTGGAATAAGTGTGATAATGTATTGGGTGAGGTTTGATTTTATCCTAACGAGGATGTTGGGCTCCCTAAGGGGGTTGGATTGTAACAAACTGATGTCATGGTTGATTTGGTAGCCATAGAGTTACATCGCCAATGTGGGGGAAAGTAATGGTTTATATATGTAGATTTGCACTCTTCTGACATTGTGTCATTTTTAGTTCCATTGGTAAGGCATATGGTTTATGACATCACATGTCAGGGGTCCAAACCCTCTTGGCACCATGTTATAGATGTGAGTTGAAATAAAACCCCATACCGCTATGTACGGTGGTTAAATTGGGTACAATATCGTTGGTGGTAGAGTTGGGTCTTACATTTTACCTCTCTTTCTCCTCAAGGTTTACCCTCCCAAATGCCTCCTCCAACATTCCCCTCTCAACCACCTCTTGCACTGTGACACTCGTAAAATTTATAACTATATTTATTAGTCTAATTTAAATGTAAAGGAACCAAACAATTGAATATCATTCTAAGCATTACTAGAAATAAAACTAAATACATAAAGTAAATAACTGTACATAAGTAAGAGGAAATCCCAAACATGTCTCGTACCATAGTTGACAATAAAGTATGAAGATACTAATAAGAGATCAAGGCGGAAGTGACAACAATTTCCTAGATCTTGAAAAATGTTAAATCCACAACGTTAACATCACGTACAATTAGAATAAGATTTTAATTGAATTTCGCTACCATATTACTTTACATCTTCCTCTCGTCCTTTTTTTAAGTTTATCCCAAACCCAACATCCCTAGATATATCATGAGTCTCCCAATTGATCCCATGATTAATAATTATTCATCTCGATTGAATATAACTAATAGATCTCAATTCATTCTACTTAAAATATCACCAGTGTATAGGAATATAAGTAAAGACATTCCATGAGTCCACTATTAACATCAGTATAGTCCCAGCCATGCACATAACCATACAATGACTCCTTTTAAGCCTGCAAATAACAAAGGCCTAAAAAGTTTCCTTCAGGAACTCTCTCGTCATACTAGGTAGAGTTATAGGTTGTCCCACCTTTATAACCCTAAAATATCAACAAGCTGTCATCACTACTCCTTAACATCAATCATATAGACCCATACCCTATGCCATATGAATGAGTTCTCTCGTATTATCATTATGGTATAAAACATGCATGCCAGTCACATTATGTTCGAGGTAAAATAATCAAAGTAAAGCCCATTTCATAACCGGGGTACCAATGAATGTCGCACGTGCCCCATATAGATATCCTCTCTGGTATGTAATACAATGATGACTCAAGACTAGATATGTTGCACATAAAATACATGAATAGTAAACCCAAGCATACAAGGTTCACTAAATCTTTACCAAAATCTATTACTTTATAATTTCCATAACATTAATTATTCGCATCAAACATCAATTTCAACATTTCTAATTAATAAGATTCGTGAAATCCTACATGGATAAAGAACCTTTTAGTCATTCCAAACTATTCCACGATTACAAAAATGAGCTCAGAATAAATATAACCCACTTTGATTCAAACAGTGATGGTCGATCGATCGAATGCCATCGATCGATCGATGGTCCCAAAGTTCATTTCCTTCCTAGTTATGAGATTTAAAACCCTAAACCTCCCTTAACATATGTCAAGTTACTCAAACTAGAATTCAATTCGAACTCCTTCATAAGCATTTGATATATTAACATTCCAAACCTATATCTACCAATATTACACAATTTCAATAAGATTGAAGGTTAATTTGCGAATTAACATAAGAACCCTATTTTATAGATAATCTAACCAATTTGATTCAATTATACATCAATTAGAATCATTAACATGGGGCTTTTGAAGATTAAACAGAATATAATCCATCCTTACTCTTCCTAGAACAATTTCCATTACAAATCATGTAGAAATCCTCAATAATCAACTATCCCTTTAGCCTAGTTTCATATTTTAATTAACTAAATTATAATCCAACTAATTCTAACCTCTAATTCATATTTAAATGTGATTTAATTTATATTCTAACGCATGAAAACATAATAATCAAACACAATTAAAATCAAATCCTAATTAAACTTGCCTTAGTCCCAAATGGTGAAGAAATGACACTCAATTCCTCTTTACTCCTCATCCTCTCTTGAAGTCTCTCGTCTCCAATCCTTAGGAAGCCTTCCCAAAACCCTAATGAACTCTTAAGACTTATAACCCACAAAATTAAGTTAAACCCTTACATGAGCCTCACTTAACTGAGTCCAAAAACATTGTCCAAGTCCTAAACTAGCCCAATGGGCCTAAAACCCAAACCTTTGGACTAAAACATAGATTATATGCATCCCAAAAACCAACCCTCAACATTTCATAAAATAGATTACTAATCTAACTCAGTAATTTAGTAGCTTATCGTATACGAATCCAAACTTCCAAAATTTGATTAATTTATTAACACAAAACTATATGAAACTACTTCACAACTGTTGGAACTCGACGCCGATGGGATAATCCAAACAAGGAAACCCTCGATACTAAATCCCTGACCATTACATAGTCGCCCATAATACACAGTCGCGTTAAAATATAGTGACACATTAAAATGTTTATTTACAGTTTTATCGTGTATTAAATCTAATTTCTTAAATAATTTATATAACACATAAGAACATAGAACAATGGAGAGATCACACATCACGACAGACAATTAAGATAAGATAATTTCATAATTTATTTAATGCATAAAAATACAGGGTATTACATTCTTTTCCCCTAAAATAAGGAATTTTGTCCTCGAAATTCGAATTCATTATACTTATACTCGAAAGTCTAAGAATATATCGCACGTAACGTCCTCATACTACACCGAATCTACTCGCATTATAACCTAATATACACTAAGGTCTCTCATCATAAATCGTGTTCGGCTAACACTTGACCAACTTGTCTAATCGTTGAATCCTACAATGTGTACCCGTATAAACCTCGTCTACACAATGATGAAAATAATATGAGGTAAAATGTCATCGGTCCCTCTCTCTCCACGAGTATGAAAAGGACGCATGTATCGAAATGCCAATTTCCCTTTGGAATTTGACTTCGCAATTTCCATCCTCGAGGAGGCCTTCAAAATTACTTGGACTACCTCTTGGAACCCCAAACCATAGTTTCATTCATCTCAAAATCTTCTTTTGCCTGCTCTGGCAATGTTCATATGCTATAATATAAACACAACTTCTTGTGAAGTGTTCTGAACACATTCTCACATAACAACTTTATAACTCTTAGCTCTTAGTCAATTTGGTCAATCTAAATAAATTATTCCCAGCTGGTCCCATGTCCTCTTTTAAACCACTAAACCCGAAAATATTAATATAAGATGATGGTTGCACTCTCCCACATCTACGTTTATATTTCGAGTACTGTAATACTTCAAATGTTTTCAGGGCCCTACCTTCTATATTGGTAGGAGCACCCTTCAAACACAAACTATGCCTATAATTTCTCTATCACACTAACCCTGCACACTCTTTAAATTACTAAACATCCAATAGTTTACGTATCGTAAATTGAACTAGCAATACCCGCCTCGGCCAAAACTACCTCTCATAGATTAGCACCCTCTGGCACACACCTCTCTTAAAAATAACCCTCTACTTACTGTAAGGACATTGTTCATCACATTTTAGTATGTCGTATACCGCTACAAGTTTGTCAAAGATATGGGAAGCTTACATCTACAATCGACAATTCAAATTTCAAGACAGCTTCAACAATCATGCCCGACAAGGACGAATTTGGTAAAATGTGTTTTAGTTCCATTTACATTTTACATTAAAAGTGTTGGGATATTTTTATGAAAAGAAAAATTATTTTTAAAATATTTTAATCATAAAATGATTTTGGATAAATGCTCCTGATCCCATAAACAATTTTGATTTTTAAGGATTCCAAGTTATATAATTTTTAAAAGTTTTTTAAAAGAATCAGTGACGGTCGTTCGAACGACGTCACATCTTGTTCGAACGAGATGGAGTGTCGCTCAAACGATGTCGTGTTTCATTCGAATGACAAAGTTTATTTATGACATGTCACTGCCTTGAATTTTATTATATAAAGGGTGTCAGGCTTCTGTATTTTTTGTGGAGAAAATACTGGTTTTCACAGAATACGTTCTGAGTGTTTTTGGTATATTCTCCATCACTTTGAGGGTTCAAAACTTGTTCTACAATTCACAAATCCCAGTGATTTTTTGTGAGTTGTTTTATGGAACCTAATACATAGTTTTGCTTGGTGTTTTGCTCATTCAACCTTTTTCGGGTGATTTCTACAATCGAGAGCTGCGTGCTATTGTGGAGGGAGACTCTGCAAAGCTTCAAGACTGCGTGTCCTTGTGTTATAGCTGCGTGTGAGCCACTGCGGATTTCTAGACCGTTACTTTGAAGGTTTGACGAAGGCACCGTGCGTTACACTTGTGGGCGATTATCAAGTTGGTTGTAAGTCAATGGTCTTATAAACTTGTGAAAGTTCTAGAAATAAAGGTTTTTACCCGAAAGGGGTTTTTTCCTGAAATTATTATGTCGCATGCTTACTTGATTTACTTTGACACGTAGTTACATGTTTAGGGGCTGATTTAATTGGTATTTGGTTTGAGCAAATTTAGACATCCAATTAAATAAGTTTAAGTTGGAAATTGCGAATCTATTTAAATCAGTATCACACACGTACTTTCAAATTGGTATCAGAGCGGGTTACTCTAAGTTATCGAGTGATCCTGTGTTTTAAAAGTTTTTTCCTAATACAATTTGACTACTCATGTTGTCAAATTGGTATCAGAGCGGGTTACACTATTTTATTGCGTTTGATCCTTGTTTTCAGCAAAACTTTGTGTGATATAGATTTTTGTTGAAAAATTTGTCAGAATTTTTCGATGGCAGACTTATCTATTATGATGCCCTCAGCTGTTGGCTCGAATCAGAGTTTTGATGATATAAATCGTTTTAATTTAAGGTTTGCTAAAAGAATTGACTTTTTGAAAAAAGAAAAATCTCGTTTTAAATCCGCTATGGATCTTTTGCAAACGGTTCAAAATCGAAGAGATTTTTATCGTGAAAAAATTATTTCCTTGGACCAGGACTTTAATGATTTACAGTTGTCCAAAAAGAAGAGCGATGAAAAATTCCTTGTTTCAGAAAAGGAATTAAAGGACTTGAAAGAATCCAGCATGTGTGTTTGTGTCAAAGAGGAGAATAATATTTTAATCAATAAGTTTGTGGCAAGTGAAGAGATTCTTAGGGAAAAGTTTGTTTTAATTGAGGGTGAGCGCGATAAACTGTTAAGTTTAATTGATAACTTGAAAAAGAAATCCCTAACTTTTGAAGAGTCTAATTATTTACTTGAGTTTAAAATTTTGAAGTTAAAAAATTAATTGAAGGACTCTAGTAGTTTGTGTAGTGATGGTAATGGATCATCTTGTTCACATGCTTCTAATGTTAAATCCAAAACCATAGTTTGTTTTAGAGGGTCAACCATTTCCAAGGACATTAGAAAAGATCAACCCAATGTTATCGTTCCATCCGTTTACACATGTTAATATTGTGGTAGGAAAAGGCACCTTAGGCATTTTTGTTTTGATCTTAAAAAAAGTCCTAGGAAATCTATGTCTAGTGTCCCCGTGATTCCCAAAACCCCCACGCGATGTTTGAGATCTATTTGGGTTAGGAAATCACTTTTAGAGGCACTAGATATTAGACTTTTTAATTCTCGTTTGCTTGCACATGATTCTTCTCTTGCCATATCATATAGATGATTGTGTTCGCATGTTTGTCATACGCTAGTTGTGTTTCATGATTCATATATCTGCTAATGTTATGACATGTACTTTTTATATTATTTTTTATTGGAAATTTTTTTTAAAAAAATATACAAAAATATTTTTGCAGTTTGTTTTGCTCCATATATGAATGCACAGTTAGGATGACCAAGTCATAATTTCATGCCATATCCATGTGACTGTTTGATAGTGTTATGAAACAAAATACTGTGTCATTCATGTGCTTTACAAAGTTTGGAGTCTTTGAGATGCTATAGTGTTGCTATCTACATGCTTGACTCACTTTGTCCTTTGATGCACTCGAGCACGAATTTGTTCGAATATTGCTCTTGTCAAATCACTTGTTGGTTTGTTTTCATCTCAATTCTGTCTATTAAAACGAATCAAATGCGATAAAATAAGATGGTAAAATCTGTGCATGTTTTAAACCATTTGTCGTGAGTTTGTGTGAATTTTATAAATGGTGAAGGGCTACGAAAGGTACACATTGATCCTTTGCGATTAAGCCACCGTTTAATTGGACCTAAAAATTGAGGTAATTTAATTATTCGAGGTCCAAAGAGGTTTAAAAGAGCCCGAAAAAATTTAAAGGCAATACAAGGAATTTATGCCAAAAAGGGGCCATTAGGTTTATTCACTAATTATCCAATGTTTGAGAATTTAGATCACCTCAAAAAGAAAATATATATGAGGGAGTTTGATTGGGGAATTAAAATGGCTTTGCACGTCCTTAAAAAGTCTTGAAAAGGCATGAAAAAGTTTTAAGACGTTATTGGTGTGAAAATCATGTTGACTTTGATTTGTTGATTTTGATTTAAGATGATGTCATCTAAATTCACCATTTTAACACCTAAGGACTATTTTGATGTTCATTCTTTATGAGTACATTTATGCATCTTGCACATATGATATGATTGAGTTGATTTTTCTATCGAATTTGTTCACACTCATTCATTCCGTTTCCACGATTTGGTTATCTTAGTAAAAATTCATGGTGTGTGATTTTTGTAACATCATTTTTACATTTTTTTTTTGTATGAAAAATTTGAAAAATTCAAAAATAGTTTGTTTGTTTTGTTTACCATGACACCCCGATTTTCTTTATGTGATTTATTCTTTTCCTTGTCTATTTCGGATAAATAAAAAGGGGGAGAACGAATTATGATTTTATGGGGGAGTTTTAGTACGGGGGAGATTTGATTATGCTTTCATTTTTATGCTTATATCATTTCAAACTCGATACGTCACGAGATTTTTGCTTTGTCTCATGTGATGACAAAATCTTGGAGTTTTGAAGATGTTTGAATTGCACACCCTGATGACAAAATCTTGGAGTTTTGAAAAGTTGATTGTTGAAGCAATGTTTGAAGACTTGTTCAGTTTATCTTTCCATGTTTGAGTTTATGGGAGGGTAGATTTGCATAGGTCATATTTTGATTTTGTACCGGCATAGACAGAGGGGGGATTTGTAAGGACATTGTCCATCACATTTAGTATGTCGTATACCTCTACAAGTTTGTCGAAGATATGGGAATCTTACATCTACAATCAACGATCCTAATTTCAAGACACCTTAAACAATCATGCCCAACAAGGACGAATTTGGTAAAATGTGTTTTAGTTCCATTTACATTTTACATAAAAAGTGTTGGGATATTTTTATGAAAAGAAAAATAATTTTTAAATGATTTTAATCATAAAAAGATTTTGGATAAATGCTCCTGATCCCGTAAACAGTTTTGGTTTATAAGGATTCCAAGTTATTTAACTTCTAAAAGTTTTTTAAAGAGGATGAGTGATGGTCGTTCGAACGACATCACATCTCATTCGAAGGAGATGGAGTGTCGCTTGAATGACGCCGTGTTTCATTTGAATGACAGAGTTTATTTTTGACATGTCACCGTCTTGAATTTTATTACATAAAGGGTGTCAGGTTTCTGTATTTCGTGTGGAGAAAACACTGTTTTTACAGAATACGTTTTGAGTGTTTTTGGTTTATTCTCCATCACTTTGAAGGTTCAAAACTTGTTTTACAATTCACAAATCCCAATGCTTTTGTGTGAGTTGTTTTATGTAACCCAATACATAGTTTTACTGGTTGTTTTATTGATTCAACCTTTGTCGGGTGATATCTACAACCGAGAGTGCGTGCTATTATGGAGGGAGACTCTACAAAGTTTCAAGACTGCGTGTCCAGGACTGCATGTCCTTGTGGTATAACTGCATGTGAACCACTGCAGATTTCTAGACCGTTACATTGGAGGTTTGACGAAGGCACCGTGCGTTACACTTGTGGGGGATTATCAAGTTGTTCGTAAGTCAATGGTCTTGTAAACTTGTCAAAGTTCTAGAAATAAAGGTTTTTACCCGAAAGGTTTTTTTCCCTGAAATTATTGTGTCGCATGCTTACTTGATTTACTTTGACACGTAGTTGCATTTTTAGGGGCTGATTTAATAGGTATTTGGTTTGAGCAAATTTAGACATCCAATTAAATAAATTTAAGTTGGAAATTGCGAATCTATTTAAATCAGTATATCGCACATGCACTTTCACTTACATCGAACGATGAAAGGAACTCCACCCAATTACGACTTATATACCATCTCTCGATAAAACTTCAACGCTTGGGTGTAAACCACCCCTAATAAAATTTTGGGTGTAATGCCCACCACTGCTACAAATGCTTCTTTTTCATCAAGATGTCATCTTTAAACCCCGTGATGAAATCTTCACAATAAGACACTTGTATTGAATTGATCCAACAGGTCGTTGACATGACGAAACGGGCACTTATTCCATGTTACGACCTTATTGACTCCCCTTGAGTTCAAAAGCACATGTTTGAAGCATGTCTTATAGCATCTAGTTCACCTGCTTAGTCTGATCGTTTGACTGAGGATGATATGCCTTATTCGAATTTAGATATATTCCCATAGTATTTTAAAGCCTCCTCTAGAACTAAGATACCCACGTACTATCCCGATCAGACACCCTTTCTAGTTGACATGTAGCATACCTTGACATACACTCTAGAACATATTTATTTAACCTAATTCATCAATACTATCTATGCATAACTGATGGACGGGGTTTTGCCACGACGCGAGAGTCACCTACGTGTCGTTCGTTTTGAATTCGGCTCACCAAATCATTACAAAAAACTAAACTATGACTACACTATTTTAAGGGAGTATAGCATCCAGTTCGGGTATTGAATCCACAAAAAAATGTTTCTAGACTTTAATTGGTTTAATACTTCTCAAATAAAAGTGTAATAGATAATGGGTTATCAAAAAGGAAAAGATAATTAGGAATGTGTATTTAAACTACGTTAACAAAAGGGATAAAAACTATAGGTTGCGACGGATATCCCTCACCCCGAGTAAATTAGTATAAATGGTTACATGGGTCGACGAGTCTATCAAGATTGCGTCTCATTTCTACAGTCAATTAAATAAAGAGTTATTACACCCAAAAATTCATATTAAAGCCTACTATGATTTTGGCGTCAACAAACACCCCGTAAACTACACACGTAAGGTCGTAAATATGGCGCATACATAATATACACCGTTAAATCTCCTAGGCGTAATAACATGAACAATACAATCGGGACAAGAACTACACAACGCCATCACCAAAGCAAAGAAACTAAATCAACCCTAGGTGAATTCAATCCAACACAACCTAATTTAACTTAGCCACTAAGCATGATTAAAAACATAAATTAAAGAACCTAATTAATTAAAGCCAACACTAATTAAATTAACTACAAAAATTAACTAGGCATAGAGATAAATAATAGAGCATGACATAAATGGACAAAGGATAAATAAGAGGGAGGAAGATTATGAATAGTAGAGGAAACTCACATTAAATGGGTATTACCCACAAAAATGGAGGAGAGGGGTGGTCTCCACAAATAAACCATAAATATTCTCTAAACCTAGGTTCCAAAACTAAGAGAAAGGAAAATAAAACTAGATCCTTATGAAAATAACTAAACTTCCCTTATATACAAAGTGGGAATAAAGTTAAATCAAAAATAAAAAAAGTAACAGCAAAGGAGCACACTCTCGACCAAAAATAGAGGCCCGATCGACCGGTGGTAAGGGAGAACAACTACTGGAAATGCGCAAGGCATAAATTGGAAAACTCGATCGATCGGGGGCTCAGGGCCAGTCGATCGGCATCAACAACTCAACCCACAAATTCTCCTCTATTTGAACAGGCCAACACCCAAGATTTCCTCTATTTTCGTACATTTTAAACCAATAATTCAAGACCAGTGCTGAAATCCCATGTCCAAAAACCCAGATTGTATGGGAAAGCTCCATGAATCCGTGCCAAAAACCAAGATATGATCGTGTGTGACCAAGACCCATTTGGATTTTAATTATGTCGAAACCTGCAACCTTTTGTGTTGAAAACCCATGGACCTGCTATGATTTGAAAAGGGAAGACCTCCACCAAATCGTGTGATACCTGCTATTGTAATTTCTATTTAGGCCAGTACATATTGGGCATTTATTGACTTGTTTTGATTAAATGGTTTCTTATATTTCTTCCCCGGATAAAGACACGTAACTTCTTTATTTAAACTCGGATTCACGCACCGTTTGCACCCACGCGAAGCATGCTATGAGAGCGTCGACTTCTGTGAAGACTTTGGGCAAAAATCCTGAAGTGTGAAATGATGATAATTCCCCAAATCGTGCGAACTTTAACGAAACTTTACTAAAATGCATCCAAACTTCATACTAAGTACCGTAACACCTACAAAAACTCCATAATACCTCAAATAACATGTTAGCATATAAAAGGGAGGTTGTCTGATTAGTGAGCATACTAATAGGAGTTAAAGTATACAAGGGGCCTAAAATGCATAAGATTAAAGGGTAATTAAATGCAATATTCGATATGAATCAATAACCTGGTACATCTTATCCCTTACGGAATATACCGTGAATTGCAAACCATATGCCTCTGCTAGCACTGATCTTTTCACTCAGGACTCTCTAGCACAACCAACTATCCTTGAATTCTGAACCAATTGAGAAAGAAAGAACTCTGACTGACACTGGCCTTTATACATTCTCTAGGCAGAAGGAATCTGAAGCATGTGTTTGTATCACCTACATCACCATGGTTGGAATAACGATGACTATTTCTAAAAATCTATAAAAAAAAATCTAAGCCTCGTATGGCATTCCAGTGTGTTACCTAAATGTCTGATAAATCATCATCATACTCGTACCCCTTATACTGTTAGTGTAACAGTTGGTCTCTGACTCAACACACCAACTACCATATTCGCCTTCCCCAGATGGTACTGAATTGAAAAATGGTAGCCCTTCTCAAACTTGAGCCATATCCCCCGGCTCATAATAAACTATCTCTTACTAAACAAGTACTGAAAAATCTTGTGATCAGAATATAAAGTGAATCTCTCACCCAACAAGTAATATCTTTAAATACTATGGGCAAATATTATTACGGTCAACTCTAAATCATAGGTGGGGTAGTTACCCTCATAAGGTTTAAGATTTTGGGACACATAAGTTATAGGCCTCTACTCCTGCAATAGCACTCCTCTTAACTCCTAAACTGATGCATATAGAAATACTAAATACTCCACGTCAGTTTTTTATAACGTAAGTACAAGCATGGTAGTGAGTTCCTCCTTGACGTCCTCAAAAGCTCTTAAGTAGTCTGCAATCTAAACGAATGGTACTCCCTTATGGGTGAGGTGAGACAGTTGTCCCACAATCTTCGAGAACCCCCGAATGAACCTCTTATAGTACTCTACCAAACCCCATAAATGCTTAGACTCTTTAGGTGTCGTGATCTACCTTGATTCTCTAACTGCAGATACCATACTAGGATTCACCGAGATCCCAACCTCTAGTATGATATGGTTCAAGAATTTTATCTCTCGAAGACAAAACTCAAACTTAGAAAACTTAGCGTACAACTAATGTTCTTGTAGTGTCAACAATATCAATCGCAAATGATTCACATGCTTCTACTCGGATCGATAATACACTAGAATGTCATTAATAAATACGATGGCGAACCAATCCAGGGATTGTCGAAAAACCCAATTCATCCTATCCACAAATACTATTGGCACGTTGGTCAGCCCAAACGGCATATCCCAAAACTCATATGGTTCATATCATGTCAAAAAATATGTCTTCAAAATGTCCACCTCCCAAATACGTAACTGGTGAAACCTTGAATGCAAGTCAATCTCATAAAACGATGGTGTGTCTCTTAATGTGTTGAATATATTATCGATGCATGGTAACGGACACTTATTCCATATCTTGACCTTGATAGGCTCATGATAGTCCACACGTAATCAGAACAAACTGTTCTTCTTCTTTAAAAATAAAATCTAGAGCTCATAACGGAGACGTTCTCTTCCATATGAACCCCTAGCTCAATAATTGATAAATCTAATCTAAAAATTTCCTCATCTCTAGAGGATCCATCTGGTACGGTTCCCTCATAATGGGCCTAGTAACCGATGCCAAAGCTATACAAATGTCTACCTCTCTAACTAGTGGTAGTCATGTTACCTCATCAAATACATATGTAACTTCTGGATGATCGATATTGATTCTAACGGTACGGTGACCTCCTCAAACAAATTTGAATGTATGTAAGTGTGTGCTAGACCCTCCCTCGGCCCAGGCCTAACTGTAAGAAACATCCCCTTCCCTAAAACGACATTCGTAAAAACCTACCCCCGATAGTCGATATAAATGTAATACATATAGATACTACTCAAAGCTAAATAATAAGAATCATAAGACCACATATCTAAGTCAATAATGTGGCTAAACACCAAGCCGACTAACAAATTATCACATCTCTACAATCACGACGTAAAGTATCCCCTATTTGTTATAGTATTCAAACAGAAATAAATCCCGATGACAACATTTATATATCTCATAGTCATAGTAACCTCACTAATAATAAAGAATGACACACTACTCCAAAATAGGCCATTTATCACGATCAAAAATCCTGACAAGATAACCTTGTCATGGTTAAAGACCATGACATTGCCCAGGGTGACAACAAATTTGTCACGAACATGTCGCGGTCAAAGTCTATGACAAGTTTGACCTTGTCACACACGTGTCACGATTAAAAACCTTGACAAGTCCGTGACATGGCACGAGGTGACAACATAATTGTCATGGACATGTCGCGACCAAAGTTCGTGACAAGTTTGGTCTTCTCACGGACATGCGACAGTCAAAAAGTGTGACAAGGTCGTGACAAGGATAACTTGTCATGGACTTTGACCATGACATGTCCTTGACAACTGTACTTATCACGAACATGTCACAGTCAAAGTTCGTGATAAGTTATCCTTATCACGACCTCTTCGTGGACTTTGACCATGACAAATTTAGGTAGTAGTATAATTAAAACTGTTGGGCAGTATGGCCACTACCACTGCCCAGTAGTATATTATCACCTGTAACATCAAATATATGACATATTTTCTCAATAAAAAATAGCAACCAATATTCAAAAACCTAAATAATCAAACACTAAACAAATATAGATAAGAAAATAGGCCATACAATATTCATTCATTATCAAACACTAAACAACATTAAATATTCATGATAATCAAACACTAAGCAAATAATAATCAAATTATTACAGATCGTTCATTCATTATCAACTTGAAGGAGAAAGCTAGGCAATACTACATAAGAATTGACATTACCCTCAATAATCTGTTTATTGCATTGTTCGTTCAACCACACGGCTTCGTTCTCTTTTCTCACCAACACTTATGTGACGTGAACCCGAGCCTTGTGTGGTTGCAATGGACAGTTATGCACCCAGGAACCTGGGTGTATATTCGAGTCCCTCAACCCCCTATATATTCTATCACCACGCCGTAAGTCTACTAACTACACTTTATCCCAACCAATTGTAAATGGCCTAGTCGGGACGAGGGGATATGGATGGGGGTGGTGAATATTTCATATAGAGACGAGGGGGTATCGGTGAGGGTGAGGATGAGAAAGACGGAGTTGTTGTCCCCTCATCCACCACTTTCTCCTTGTCCTTCACTGATATGGACCCATCTCGGTATTGAAAAGCATGTTTGACAAATGAAAACATTTTATTCAATGTTTTCTCTAGGTCTTCAAACTTCTCGGCATTGTTGGTCTATAACTCGTCCACCTTGAGTGTTAGCCCAATGTTTCTTGATGCAATCCCAATGAACCTTGACTTCCCAATTCGAGATCTCTCCCCCGATTACGGCCCTTATGATCCTGCTCGAGCACTTAGCTAAGTGCGCCCGTTCTTAGAGATGCCTTGCCGGCATCACTTTGTGAGCTACGGACTTCTTTGAGTGTTTCCTTAAATAACAAAAAAGTGCACTATTAGATGAATTAATAAAAAAACATGTGATTATAAATTTTTATTTTAATAGCGTAATTAAAATTATAACTTACAATAGTGGGGGCCATGGTAGGATTCACCTCCTTATCCTTCCCTTTCTTCGTTTAAATTGTTACATAGGCATCGAGCCTATGTGGCTTACCCCCAGGATCACACTCCGTCTCCTGAAATAAAATATTTCATAATGAGTGAATTAGTATACAATTATCACTAAGTAGAATAAAATAGAACTAAAATTAAATAACATTCAAAACTTACCATCCTATGCTACACCTCAGCGTAAGATGTACGCCCGGAGTAATGCACGTCGACCTTCTTATCCCGGTTTGCCCTTCCAAATTCATGAGAGCAAAATTGCCTATCCAATATCTCATTATCAACAAACTGTTGCCAGCTTACCAATGAGATTGGCTCCTTCTTGAGTACCATATCCCTAAGTCATAAGACGGACTCCCGGTCTCGGCTAAAATAATGTGTATCCATATTTTTCTTCCACGTTTTCCATTGATATCTTAGTTATTCCAATGTGGAGTCACGTGCTTATGGAGGCAAGTCGAATTGTTCCTGTCAAACAAATACAAAACAAAAAAAAGTGAGTTAGTAGTAAATAAATTATAAAATAAAATATAAATATTATATAGTCAAGCAAGTACTTGTAATGCTCCCCCCCCCCCCCCCCCCCCCAAATGGCCTTCTTAAGCTCATATGTCACCTTCCTCCATCCAGTGTACCCGGGGACAATAATCATCTTGAGAAATTCCAAGCCCTAGCTTATAAGACCCTTTTTTTCTCCTCTACTATCCCCAACTTCTCCCGCTTTGGCGGTCTAGTGCTAGACGATCCTTCCTCTCCCCCGCTTCCCTGATGCTCTGATGAGGATATTTCCTGCAAAAATTATTATCAGTAGAAACATATATATGAGCAAATGATTTAGAAATATAAATAATGAATTAGTTTGACTTACTTACTAAACCAAATTGAAGACATTAGAAGAAGATAAATCCATATGATAAACCAAACTAAGAATTGTTTTAAATAATTGGACCATTTATAATCTAAGAATTATTCCATATTCGAATTATGTCACGGACTTTGAAATAATGCTTAAACTGAATCAATAGGGTTATATTTTAGAGAGAGAGAACAAATCGTTATGGTCACCTGAATTGATAGTGTTATATTTTTGAGAGAGAGAGAGAGAGAACAAATCGATATGTCCACCTGAATTGATAGGGTTATATTTTAAAGAGGGAAAAAAAATCGATCGGGTCACCTGAATCACATTGTAACACCCCATATTTTAGAGGATATATAAATTAATTAAATTAGTGATTTGGAATTTATTTAATTTGGTGATTTAATTTATTTAAATTGGAGATTTAAAACTTTCATTTATATTTGGGGATTTAGAAATTTAAATTAATTAGGGTTATTGATATTTTTTTACATGTGTCGCTTTTTGAGATTGAATTGGAAAATTTTGTAAAGTATCTCGGATAACAATTGTGAGTGCACGGTTGATTCCGAAAGGGTTGAGATAGTTGGAGAAGAGTACCCGTGGGTAGTAAATGGGTCTCGAGGCATATTAGACATGACCGAGCCCAAACGGGGGAGTTTAGGTCATTTTTAATTGGCAAATATGCTTAATTACGGGATTGAGGAATTTTAACCTAGGTTTAAGTGTGTTGGGCAGCCATGAGTCAATCCAAAACACAAAGGGTTGAGAGAGGAGAGAAAGGAAGAAGGAAAGAAGGATGACAAGAGCAATCCGGGCAAGAATTTCGACATGGGATTGTCGGATTTAATCCACCAAGGAAAGTATTTTCTTTGTTTAACTTGAGTTGTAGTTAATGATGTAAATGGTTGTAATTATGTCAATTAATTCTGGAAATTTGGATGTAGGAATATGAATTGAAATTTTTGGGTTTATGGTGAAGAAGATGGAGAATAACCATTAATGGGGGATTTCTAATTTTGTGAGAAATTAGGTTAATAGTGAGATTATAACTTAATTTGAGAAGTGAATAACATGATTAGATCTTGGTTTTTGAATCACCATTAGTGATATTGTTGGAAGAAATTGTTAATGAGAAAGTTTGGGTGGATTTAGGATGAATCTTGGGAGGTTTGGGGGGTAAAAGATCTCGGAATAATCGAAGCTTTTAGAGATTTAATGGAGATTTTGTCTGCGTTTCCCTATATAAAATTGTGTTTTCTACATTTTGTTCTCTCCGGGATTCCTCCAAAACTGCTCCAAAATGCCTCAAAACAACAATTCATTAATCTGGGCAGAATGTGGGGGAAATTTTTAAGAAAGGTTTTTTTTTAAATTTTCTTTGAGGTGAATCTTTATAATGCCCCAAATTTTGGCATACGGACTCAGATTAGTGTGCCGTTCACGGCCACACGTAGATAGGGAAGAGTATTATGTTATCCCGGGAATGTTTTTAAATAGATGCAAAAATTAAAAGGTCTAAAATACCCTTGAAGACGGAATGAGTTATTTGATTTTTAGCATAACTTTGAATGAGCGTAGTTTTGTCATACGAATTTGGATTTACGAGCCATTTGCGATCATACATAGCTAACGGAGAGTAGTACGCTGCTATATAGAAATTATTATTTATTCATAAAGTGTGAAATGTCTAAAATGCCCTTGAAGTTTTATTTAGAGATGAAGCTTTCTCGAATTGGAACCAAAATTTTAGGGACCTTTGTGAGATTAATATGAACTTAATAGGGTATATATGAGGTGGAATATACCATTCTATGAATTATATTAAATAGTGGGAGGTAGCTATTTTAGTATTGGATCGTATTTAATACGAGCGAACTCGTTAATAATTGGAATATATGTAAATATATATGAATGTGGGAATTATATATACAAATATGGAAATACATAATCCAATAGAAAAATGATAATAGGTTACGTGAATACCTAAAACAATGATAGGTTGTGTGAATACCTAAAACAAGGAAAGGTTGTGTGATTACCTAAGATTTTAATAGGGTGCGTGAATACCTATTTGATCGTTTCATTATGTGTATGACATACCTACGCTGCTTGCTATCGAGTGGAGGTTGCGCGTTATGGAAAATCATGCCTTGAGGATCCTTCGGGTGGGATATTGAATTGTACCACTAGAGCATAGAACCTAGGTATGGGCTATCTGCGAGAACGATAGTGATGATGATCGTATGGGTGCGTAGGTATATGCGTAGCCCATCGGCTTGAAACTATGTTCTCCTCCAATATGTGTGCTTTATTTTGATGGTTCACGAGAGATTGAACCTATGGTTCTTTATGCAATGAGTGATGCAACGGGACATGATAACAGAGTATGCAGGCACCGCAGCTTTGTCTCGTGGTGCGGTATAGTATATTTATATAAGATACTGTGCTTATATACATACATGTACTTGTGATGATATCTATTGTGTAAATTAAGTAGACATGAATAATAATAAAATCTGAAATGAATAGTAGTCCTGCATGCAGTGAGTAATGCACCGGGACACGATAACAGAGTATACATTGCGCCAAGAGGTCTTAATTTAGGGGTGTAAGATTAGAATATATATATGTTGAATGATTAAATATACACACCGGTAAACAATTCTACTGTGTATAATTAGTTGAGGTGAATGTCATGATAAGTAAAATAATATTAGTGAGAAAAGGATTAATTATACAAATAATGAACGTAATTGACTTTTCAGTACAAACTATTTTGATATCGTATCGTATGGGTGATACGGGTATTCTAGAGTGAACATAGGTAGTAATAACACTGGGTTGAACTAATGCCATATTTAGTGTGTGTGTGTGTATATATATATATAGAGAGAGAGAGAGAGTATGTAACTAAGTATTGGCAGTATTGAGGTAATATATAAAAATATTCGTAAAGCTGAGAATTTACATACGTGATTCTAATCATAAAAGTAAACTTAACTTGCAACGGGAGGATTAGCGGGCTAGTTATATAGCTATTATGGACTAGCTGGATAGAGAAACGACTAGGAGGAATAAATGAATGCGATATGTGTGCACTATAGAAGAGAGATGAGATTCTACTCAATAGAGTGCGACCATAAAAGTAATTATGAACATTATATACTACGCATTTCATTTATTGCAATAAAATGCTTGCTAAACAGTTTTATAAATCGGGCTCTGACCCGTTTCTTGTACTTCTTCTCTCTTGTCTATGTATATGTATATTAACAGGTGTCTAACCACAGGGATGCCTAGTTGACTTATCTATTCCAGGGTTACGCAACTGTAACATTGTGGATGGTTGCAGGAACTGATTTAGACGTATCATTTCTTTATTCCTAGAGTAGGATTCTTATCTCAGTTATAGATTCATGCAGGGCATGTTTTCCCTTTTACTTTTAGACTCAGTATGTGGTTTATGTATTCATTTATTGGACTAGTATATTGATATTTTGAGCCGATTGTTTATTCGGAAGGTTATTTATTCATTTAGTACTGTTTTAGACTCATGGTTTGGATGTATGATTTATTTGTTATTTAGCATGCATATTTAATTGTTTAATAAAAAGATAAAATTTGTCATCAGTCTTTTTTAATACTAGGTGGTTAGTAAAGTTTTAAAAAGTTTTCAACGGTGATGCTAAGAATGAACCCCTGAGATTCCTGTTTTAAATTTTATATAGGACTAATCACCCAGTATTTATTTGGGCGGGGTGTCACAAGTGGTATCAGAGCATCAGGTTCTAGTGTCCTTAGGATCTGTACGGCTTTTCACATTTCTGTTTAGCGTTCTTTGATGTAGAGCCTTATGATAGGATTGTTGAATTCACCTAAGTGTGCAATTTTGTTCTCCTGCTATGAAGTATAATTGATGTGATTCATGTACGAGTTCGGTTAGGTTTCGAACACCAAAAATTATAGGACGATTAGCGGGGGCCGTTAGAAGGAATGCAGGAGGAAGGCAACAGAAGCAATAGAGTAATCTGAAAATAGTAATGGCGATAGACTCACCATAATTGTTGTTTAGAAAAGTGATGATAGGAAAATCTCGGGGAGAGTAGTTTCCCCTATCACAGTCAAGGATGAAAATGGTGCAAATCTTACACTCACTCAGCGTAGTCGGCAAGGGGTAGGGAAAGTCGAAAGGACTCTTTTGAGGATCCGTCGATAAGAATCCAGAAAAAGATGAAGTGTGATAAACCAATGGAAGGAGAAATCCAGCGGCAACTATGTAGGGTAGAGTACAACGATACTCAGTAGTAAATTTTGGACAATAAAATTTTAAGCTCATAGGAGTAATGTAAGTGACAAGATCCAGTCACTATATATAAGAAGAATATGGGATTGAATGAAAAATTTAAGTACAATTTAATCGTTAGATTTTCGATCTGTTGTTCGGACAGGGGTGCGAATTAAGTTTCAAAACTTATCATAAGTGAGCAAGATAGAAACCAATCGGGAGAGAGAAGTTAACTTGGTTAGTGAACTTCGTACCCGACGAAGGGGATACGGGGTATATGAAGGGCCCGTAAGTTATTAATGGACTCGTGAATAGAATACACACGTGTGAGTGTAAAATTCGGATAAGATGAATAGTGTCAACGTCGTCAACATCTCTTGACTTTTATAAAGCCATAACATCTCAACATCTCTTGATTTTTAACAAGCCATAAAATCTCAACATCTCATGACTTTTAATAATCCATATCATCTCAACATATAATACATACACATCACATCCATAATAAACTCAGTAAGTACACTCACATTGGGTTGTCAACTAGGTATTCACGTTTCCCTCGGGTGGAGCTGAATTGGGTTGATTTGACCTTACACCTATTAATACAACTAAATTAGTACTGAATTTCAATCATAAATATTATCTTAATATATCTATGTAACTTTCAATGACTATACAACAACAATATAATTCTACTCAAGTCATATTCCATGAAATATGTGTAAAGACCAAACAATGGTATACATGTTGATAAGGTCATGAACATTCAACCCTAGAAGCTACCTCGTAAGGAATTTATAACTAAAATCAAGTAAACATAAAAGAATACTTATCAATATATATACACATAAAACATGTACTCAAAATACCCTTGGGAAGGACAAAATAAAAACATTCCCTCATGGGGTATCCAATATGGCCTCAAATTAATGTCCTCCGTACTTAACCATCCCTTATTCATAAATTGCATATATACAGGTGTCCAAGATTATCAATATGAAAACATATCTGAATATACTTTCCATTACAAGTTACGGTGCAATTTTTCAACTTCCTAGAGCAAGTTATGACCATTTCTTTACAACATCATAAATCTTCCGTACAAACTCCTCTATTGTCCCTTCAACTTCCATGAATTTTAATAATTTTTATCCAACATAATTTTCCATTATTTTCTACCCATTTTCAATAAACATACTGAATAATACAGAATTAAAGTTTCATAATCTTTTGACTTCATTTGCTATGTCAAAAGCTTGACCAAACTCAGGGTATACCGAAATTAAATATCCAAACAGCAACTATATACCAACTTGAAACCATCACCAAGGCCCAACCACAAAGAGTTAAATTCTAATTTTAGAATAAGATATGAATATATGAGTATAATTTCATACAAAATTGGAATTTCTAAATTACAGTAAGCACACAAAAATATATGCAAGTTTTAATACAAGGGGTTTCAATACAAACCAATATGGCCTATAAACACCACCTACCTCACATATGAACCAATACATATTATCACAAAGGGTGATGGAATTTTAATCCCTAATTCACGATTCATATACTTTGAAATAAGTATAATACAATATTAAAACAATATTAATAAAAAACTTATACCTTGGAAACAGTTTAAGGATTTTCTTGGAATTTTCCTAGCTTTTCTTGTAATCTTTCTTCCTCAAACTTCCACTTTCTCTTTCCTTAAGCTTAAATCTCTCAAAACTAAATCTAGGGTTATATTTTCTAAAGAAATAAGTTAAAGGGAGAGGTTTAAGTCGACCAAAGATGCCTCCCATTCCAACCAATCAAATTGAAACACTTGGTTTACTAAAAGACAATTTTCCACTTAAAGGGAAAGGACAAATTTGCCCCTTGTTCGTAAATTCGGCCTAACTTCTTGCTCGGACATCCGTTTGATGCACCGTTTATTGTGTTAGAACCCTAACTCACATGTATACAAGTATATAGTTTTCACCTAAAGTCATTTGTAATGTTATAAGGGTCAAAACTAATCTTAAACATGAACATTTCTACCGAAAATAACAAAATCTTGTGTTTGGAAATAATTCAACATTTCATGATTTATGAAAGTAGGATTATACTAACAATGACCTCTTAACATTAGATATACTAATAACAAATTATTTATATCACATAAGATAAGCATGATTTAAATATAATTTATCATAATTATATCCAGGTTGTCACAACCTCGCCTCCTTAGAAAATTTCGTCCCCAAAATTTAATATGAAGTTCACTTACCAAACAAATGGGGATAATGTTTCTTCATGCTATCCTTCATTCCCCAAGTTGCTTCTTTAATACCATGTCTCATACACATAACTTTAACAAAGGGAATAACTTTATTTCTCAATACTTGCTCCTTACGATCAATAATATCCATTGGCTCCTCGCTGTACGACAAGTCTTCCTTCAGTTCAATTGGTTGAGTTTTCAACTGATGAGATGGATCCTCCAAATACTTACGAAGCATCGATACGTGAAACACCTCATGTAAATGGGATAAATCTGGAGGTAAATCTAATTTATATGCCAGGGTCCCAATTCTTTCTAGCACTTCATATGGTCCAATGTATTTTGGACTTCGTTTCCCCTTTTTCCCAAATTTCATGATGCCTTTCCATGGTGAAATACGTAGGAATACAAAATCTCCCTTCTGAAATTCCAATGGACACTTCCTTTTATCTGCACAAAATTTTTGCCCGCTTTGCACTTTCTTTATCCGTTCCCGAATCATTTTAACCTTTTCTGTTGTCATATCTACCAATTCAGGACCCAAAAGTTTCCTTTCACCTACTTTATCCCAACACAAAGGCGTTCTACATCTCTTCCCATATAAAAATTCATAAGGAGTCATACCAATGGTGGACTGATAACTGTTATTATACGAGAATTCCATCAATGGAAGATGATCATCCCAACTACCCTTGAAGTCAAACACACAAGCTCGTAACATGTCTTCTAATATTTGAATCATTCTTTCGAATTGTCCATCAGTTTAGGGATGAAATGCAGTGCTAAACTTCAAACTTGTGCCCATGGCATTCTGTAAACGTGGCCAAAACTTATAAGTGAACGTTGGATCTCTATCTGATACAATTGACACTGGTGCCCCATATAAATGGATAATCTCATCAACGTACATACGTGCATACTTATCAACAGTGTAGGTGTCTTAACTGGAAGAAAATGAGCTGGCTTCGTCAATTTATCTACAATCACCCAAATGGAATCATGCCCCTTTGGTGACCGGGGTAATCCTGTAACAAAGTCCATCGTTATATGCTCCCACTTCCATTCCGGAATAGGCAATGATTGTAATAATCCTACCGGCTTCTGACGCTACGCTTTCACTTGCTGACACACTAAACATTTAGCTACAAATTCTGCAATCTCACATTTCATATTATTCCACCAGTAATACTCTTTCAAATCTCTGTACATTTTGGTACCTCCCAGATGCATAGAGTAAATAGAACTATGTGCCTCTTCTAATATATCCTTCTTTAAGGGTGGATCATTAGGTACACAATTCCTATTTTTATAACACAACGATTCATCATTCTTAATTTCAAAGTCACTCTCTTTACCATCCAGGACATCTTGTTTCTTCTTCTCAAGGAATGGATCACTGACCTGCAAATTTCTTATGCGTTCTGCCAATAAAGGTCTCACTATGACATGTGCTAATAAGCCTCCCCTTTTTGAAAAATGTAATTCAATGCCCATCGATGCCAAGTCAAGGATATTTCCCACATGTGCACACTGTATGCAACCTAGAATCCCCGATGATTTTCGACTCAAAGCATCTGCTACTACATTGGCCTTACCAGGATGATGATGAATGGTACAGTCATAGTCTTTAATTAGCTCTATCCAACGCCTCTGCCTCAAATTCAAGTCTCTCTATGTAAATAAATACTTCAAACTTTGATGATCAGTGAAAACTTCACACGTCTCTCTATACAAATGATGTCTCCATAATTTCAAGGCAAAAATAATAGCCGCAAGTTCTAAATCGTGTGTAGTATAATTACGTTCATGCGTCTTCAAATGTTTATATGCATAAGAAATTACCTTTCCATGTTGCATGAAAACACAACCCAGACCCTGATATGAAGCGCCAGTATAAATCATAAAACCTTCTCCACTGGATGGAACAGTGAGAACTGGAGCTGATACTAGCTTATTTTTCAACTTTTCAAAGTTTTTCTAACATTCATCACTCCACACAAATTTCACTTCCTTTCGGGTTATTTTAGTCAACAGTAAGGCTATAGATGAAAACCCCTTTATGAATTTTCTATAATATATAGCCAATCCTAGGAAACTCCCTATCTCCGTTACATTTCTTGGTCTTTCCCATTACACAATTGCCTCTACCTTCTTAGGGTCAACATAAATTCCATCTCTCTAAACACATGCCCCAGAAATACTACCTGATTCAATCAAAACTCACATTTGCTAAACTTAGCAAACAATTAACTATCTCGCAAAACTTACAATACAACTCTTAGATGCTTCTCATGTTCCTCCTGGCTAGGTGAGTATATCAAAACATCATTGATAAAGACAATCACAAACGAATCTATGAAAGTATGAAATACCCGATTCATTAAATCCATAAACACTGCAGGAGCATTTGTTAACCCAAATGGCATTACCAAAAATTCATAATGACCATAGCGAGAACGAAAAGTTGTCTTAGAAATGTCACAATCTCTCACCCTTAATTGATGATAACCCGATCTCAAATCAATTTTTGAAAACACTTTAGCACCTTGTAATTGATCAAACAAATCATCAATACGAGGCAATGGTTATTTATTTCGAATAGTTACCCTGTTCAACTGCCGATAATCAATGCAAAGTCGCATGGTGCCGTCTTTATTTTTCACAAATAATACTGGAGCACCCCATGGTGATACACTGGGTCGAATAAAACCTCTGTCTAACAAATCTTGTAGTTGAACCTTTAACTTCTTTAGTTACATAGGTGCCATTCTATATGGAGAAATAGAAACGGGAGCTGTACCAGGCACTAGATCGATAGTAAACTCTACCTCTCTGCTTGGTGGCAATCCTGATAATTCATCTGGGAACACATCTGCAAAATCCTTAACTACTGGGATATCTTCTAATTTTTGCAATTCCCTGTTTGTATCCACAATATCTGCTAAAAATCCTTAACAACCCTTATTTAACAATTTCCTCACCAGAAGGGCATAAATAAGACAGTTTTGAACCACATTTCTTTCCCCAGTAAATTTGAATTCTTCCTCCCCCGGTATATTAAATGTAACCTCCTCGCGAAAATAGTCAATCGATGCATGGTAAGAAGATAACCAGTCCATACCCAAGATAATATCAAAATCTCGACTATCTAGTGGAATTAAATCAATGGTCAACTCCCTCTCCCCCACATACAATACACAATTTTTATACACACGCTCCACTAACATCACATCCCCCATAGCTGTATAAATATATAAACCACAATCTAGATAAGAACATGGTCTACCCAAATACATGGTAAATGACAGTGCTATAAATGAATGAGTAGAACCTGGATCAATAAGCACGTAAGCATGTTTGTTCATGACAGAAAATGTACCTGTCACCACCTTTGAAGTAGCTTGAGCATCTTGTAAAGTCATAGAAAATATTCTTCCCGGCGCCCTGGAACCACTAGCCTGTCCTCTACATCCTCCCCTCCCTATGCCTCTAGGTGATGAACCTCGACTAGTAGTGGCTGATTGAATCCCTCTCAATATCATAGGATAGTTCTTTTTTTGTGTGACCAATTTGATGACAGTGGTAACACTCTACCCCCTTTAACTTGGGAAAATCTGGACTGATATGGCCCTCAGCTTTACAAAAATAGCACGTAACGGTCTTAGACTTCCCATTGTCATTCTCCTGTTATCTATTATGTTGGCCCATCGATGTTGTACCCCTAAAACTGCTTGGTGTCCTATTCTGAACATAATTTCTAGTCCCTCTACCGTGCTGAAATCTTTGACTCCCCTGTTTTGAGTATTCTACATTGGCTTCCTTTTGCTGAGATGGATTAAATCTACTCCTATTTCCCCTTTGTTCCCTATTATTTATTGCATCATTAACATCTCCTTCAACCATCATAGCTTTTTTAACTAATGAGGTATAGTCTACCATTTCAAGTGCAGTGAGTCTAGACTTGATAACCAAATTCAACCCATCCTGAAATCTGGTGCATTTGTCCTCATTCTGTAAGAAATGTAATGAAAATAGAGACAAGGATATAAATTTAGTTTCATACTCCCTGGCCGACATATTCCCCTGAGTCAATGATAAAAATTCTCTCTTTTTGCTTCCGTTACATGCGAGGAAAATACTTTTCATATAAGACTTTAATAAAGGAATCCCAAGTAATTACCTCACCTCACTCTAGAGTAAGCAATAAATGTTTGGAAGACTTGCACCAATATTTAGCTTCGCCCTTTAACATGAAAGTAGCCAAAATTACCTTCTGCATGCCAGGTACATTCATCACCCTGAAGATAGTTTCTGTGTCTCTAACCCAAGCCTCAACTTCTAAGGGATCTACAGAACCTGAGAATGCTGGGGAGTTCAATTTGATAAACTTCTTATATATAGTATTCTTCTCCTTTCGTTGTATTTACCTTTCTCTTCTGGCCAAAGTCTGCTTCTCCAAGTACTTGTCTTGTTGTTCTGCTATTTGCATCATAAACATGTTTTGTTGTTCTTCCATTAAATTCATGGCATGAGCCATTTTTTGCATATCTATAAGTTGTTCAGGAGCCCCCTCTATATTATTTAGATTTTGTTAGTTTACTGTATTTGAAGACTCCTCATCCACCCTCTGATGAACATTTGCTCCTTCCATATTTGACTATCTGTCATAAACCACAATTACAGAAACAAGAATACAACATTTATTGCAAACATAATGGTTAGTATTTCTCACAAGTTAATATAAATAACCCACGCCATGTTATTTCTGTCACTGCCACATCTAGACTCTATAACCCCAGAATATAAAAACCTAAAGCTATGATACCAAGTCGTCACCCCCTAACCCCATTAGGATATAATTAACTAAATAGTTTACAAACCACATTTATTATTTATTTAGTAATACATATTGAAACAACTACAAGGTCAAAATGCAGAATACTAAAAATCCAATCTTTTTAAGGAGACATAATTTAAACAGAACTCCCATACCATTTAACTTAATTACAACTAGAATGATGTATAAACCAAAACTAACAAGACCCTACTACTATTTACTCAACCTCCTAGACCTGGCAGTGGCAGCATCAGAACCTGAAAATGTAAACATATAAAACCATAAGTTTAAAAACTCAGTGAATGTACTACATCTTTATATAGTAAAAGAACTATTTTAACATCTCAACATATCAATATATAACCATATATGTGCCAAATTAGGCCATATACATATCCGGAGTTAATAAACCCCACATCTCATGCCCGTAGGCAATAATCATATCCATAGGTTTTAATAACCTAACATCTCCTGAATTGCATAGCAACTCAACATATCTTGACTTTTATAAAGCCATAACATCTCAACATCTCTTGATTTTTAACAAGCCATAAAATCTCAACATCTCATGACTTTTAATAAGCCATATCATCTCAACATATAATACATACACATCATATCCATAATAAACTCAGTAAGTACACTCACATTGGGTTGTCAACTAGGTATTCACGTTTCCCTCGAGTGGAGCTGAACTGGGTTGATTTGACCTTACACCTGTTAATCCAACTAAATTAGTACTGAATTTCAATCATAAATATTATCTTAATATATCTATGTAACTTTCAATGACTATACAACAACAATATAGTTCTACTCAAGTCATATTCCATAAAATATGTGTAAAGACGAAACAATGGTATACATACTGATAAGGTTATGAGCATTCAACCCTAGAAGCTACCTCATAAGGAATTTATAACTAAAATCAAGCAAACATAAAATCATACTTCTCAATATATATACACATAAAACATGTACTCAAAATACCCTTGGGAAGGAGCAAATAAAAACATTCCTTCATGGGGTATCCAATATGGCCTCAAATTATTGTCCTCCATACTTAACCATCCCATATTCATAAATTGTACATATAGAGGTGTCCAATCTTATCAATATGAAAAGATATCTGAATATACTTTCCATTACAAGTGACTGTGCAATTTTTAAAGCTTTCTAGAGGAAGTTATGACCATTTCTTTACAACATCATAAATCTGCCCTACAAACTCCTCTATTGTCCCTTCAACTTCCATGAATTTGCATAATTTTTCTCCAACATAATTTTCCATTATTTTCTACCCATTTTCAATAAACATACTGAATAATACAGAATTAAAGTTTCATAATCTTTTGACTTCATTTGCTATGTCAAAAGCTTGACCAAACTCAGGGTATACCGAAATTAAATATCCAAACAGCAACTATATACCAACTTGAAACCATCACCAAGGCCCAACCACAAAGAGTTAAATTCTAATTTTAGAATAAGATATGAATATATGAGTATAATTTCATACAAAATTGGAATTTCTAAATTACAGTAAGCACACAAAAATATATGCAAGTTTTAATACAAGGGGTTTCAATACAAACCAATATGGCCTATAAACACCACCTACCTCACATATGAACCAATACATATTATCACAAAGGGTGATGGAATTTTAATCCCTAATTCACGATTTATATACTTTGAAATAAGTATAATACAAGATTCAAACAATATTAATCAAAAACTTATACCTTGGAAACAGTTTAAGGATTTTCTTGGAATTTTCCTAGCTTTTCTTGTAATCTTTCTTCCTCAAACTTCCAGTTTGATGCACCGTTTGATGCACCGTTTATTGTGTTATAACCCTAACTCACATGTCTACAACTATCTACTTTTCGCCTCAAGTCATTTGTAATGTTATAAGGGTCAAAACTAGTCTTAAATAGGAACATTTCTACCGAAAATAACAAAATCTTGTGTTTGGAAATAATTCAACATTTCATGATTTATGAAAGTAGGATTATACTAACAATGATCGCTTAACATTAGATATACTAATAACAAATTATTTATATCACATAAGATAAGCATGATTTAAATATAATTTATCATAATTATATTCGGGTTGTCACAAATAGTGTAGGGACCGTTGGACTAAGGGGTATCGCTAGGAGAAGTGTAACAAGAACATCATAACGATTTAGATTGTGTGGGAAAGGATGAAGGTGTATGAAATTATATCCAAAGCTTTGAGTACTAGTCTTATCCGAATTTCAAGGACGATATTCCATTGTAAGGGGAGAAGTATGTAACACGCCATATTTTAGTGGATATATAAATTAATTAAATTAGTGATTTGAAATTTATTTAATTTGGTGATTTAATTTATTTAAATTGGAGAAATTATTGAAATTGGAGATTTAGAACTTATATTTATATTTGGGGATTTAGAAATTTAAATTAATTCAGGTTATTGATATTTTTCACATGTGTCGCATTTTGAGGTTGAATTTGGAAAATTTTATAAAGTATCTCGGATGACAATTCTGATTGCACGGTTGATTCCGGAAGGGTCGAGATAGTCGCAGAAGAGTACCCAGGGTAGTGAATGGGTCTCCGGGCATTTTTAGACGTGACTGTAAGGACATATTTCTCATGTCCGATATCTTACATTTATGTATGTCGTACGTCGCTACATTTGGCACGTCTCTACATGATCTCACACGATGGCCTTAATTCGAATTCCGAGAATCAAGCATTCATCTTCTCCATCATGTGTTCCACATCTGGCTCAACGACTTCACGTTCCATGATTTTAGGGACTTTATGCAAGTGGTACGCAAGAGAAGTCAAAACAGTGGAAGAAGGCAAGATATGGAAGTTCAAGGGCATTTTGGTAATTTTACAGCCTCCATCCGAAGGATCGGTCAACTGGAAAGTTTAAGAGCTCATCGCAACAAAGACACTGGAAGAAACGACACCTCAATTCGAGCTACGTTGAAGAAGTTATGGCTCTTTGAAAATGGAGAAAATTCCAAGAAAAATCCTTTGAAAAATGCTAAGTGTTTCAGCCCCATGTTCCAGTGATTTTTTGCGAACTAAAGGCCAAACCGGTTCGAGGGGGGAACCAGTTCGTGGTACACCCGAAGTGGTTCGGGGTACCTATACGCTGGTAGAGTTTTAAAATCGTGAAATTCTTTGTTAGTTTCCCTATAAAAGCCAAATTCGGGGGAGTTATATTATAAGACATTGATAGACGATTTTGAGAGTCCAAATACATCTAGTCTTCATATTTTTGAGTCCCAAGACTCATGTTTTGATTCACACATCCTTGCCAAATCTTTGTAAATCCTTTTGTAACCCAAGAACACGGCTCTGCTTTTGTTCAACCCTTATGGAGAAGTCGTTTTCTTCTTCGTTGTTGCCCTCCTGGAAAGGGAAAGTTCCAGTCGACGACATCAGAACCGACACCTGCGGGTATTTCTGTGTCAATATTTCTAGCCGTTGCCTTAGAGGTTTGATAAAGACACCGTGCGTTACACTTGTGGGTGATTATCAGGTTGTATGTAAGTCAATGGTCTTGTAAACTCTTCAAAGTTCTAAAATAAAAGGTTTTACCCGAAAGGGGTTTTTTCCTTAACTTTGTGTCACATGCTTTATCTATTTATGTTTGATATTTACATGCATGTTTAGGGGTTGTATTTATTTGATTTAAAAGTAGACTCTAATTAAATAAGGTTTACTTGGAATCTTGCGATTTAATTTAATCAATTATCACACACCGAATCTATTCGGTTTTTCAAATTGGTATCAGAGCGGGTTACGCTAATTTATCGCGTGATCCTGATTTTTCAAGGATTTAATTTTTTGATACAATTTGACTTCTCACGTCGTCAAATTGGTATCAGAGAGGGTTGCGCTAATTTATCGCGTGATCTTTATTTTTCGCAAAAATTTGTGTGATATTGATTTTTTTTTAAATCTGTTTTATGAAAAATCGCAATTTTTCCAATGGAATACCCGTTTAATGAGGAGCCTATTTTTGAAAAAGTTCACGACCATGCTGAAAATTTAAAAAGTTTGAATTTGAAACTTTGCAAAAGAATTGAAGTTTTGGAAAAAGAAAATTCTCTCTTTAAAAGTAAGATTGAATATTTTCAAGCGTTTCAAACTCAAAGTGATATTTGTCGTGAGCACTTTGGTAATTTGTGTATTGATTTTGATTCTTTGAAAATTGCCAAAAAGAAGAGTGATGAGAAATTCCTAGTTTTAGAAAAGGAATTGAAGGACTTAAAAAATTCTAGGGTTCCCGTTTGTGCCGTCGAGGATAAAAAATTAATCGATGATTTTACGGCACGTGAAAAGACTCTTAGGGATAAGTTTGTTTTAATTGAGCGGGAGCATGATAAACAGTTAAGTTTAATTGAAAATTTGAAAAAGAAATCCCTGTCTTTGGAAGAGTCTAATTCTTTGCTTGAGTCAAAAATTTTGAAGTTAAAAAATGATTTGGCGGACTCAAGTAGGTTTCATAGTGATGGTAATGGCTCGTTTTGTTCTCATGATTCTAATGCTAAAGCCAAAACCATTATTTGTTTTAGAGGGTCAACTAATCCCAAGGACATTAGAAAAGATCACACTTTAGGTGTCGTTCCACCAGTTTACACATGTTTATATTGTGGTAGGAAAGGTCACCTTAGGAGATTTTGTTTTGATCTTGGAAGAGGTCCTAGGAATTCGAAATCTAGTGTTTTGTTGGTTCCCAAAACCCCGTGTCGACGTGTTACATATGCTTGGGTTAGGAAATCTCTTTTGGATACGCTAGATTTTAGAATAATTGATTATCATATGCTTGCACATGATTCTTCTCTTGCCATATCATATAGATGATTGTGTTTGCATGTTTGTCATATGCTAGTTACGGTTTTTGATATATTTTTGCTAGCGTTATGACATGTACTTTTTGTATAAATTTGTGTTTGAAATATTTTGAAAAATACAAAAAGATTTTATTTTGATAAAACTTTTGAAAAAATCCAAAAAGAGTTTTGTTTTTTGTTTGCACCGTTTGTGGATGAACACTTAGGATGACCGAGTCACAACATCATTCCGTTTTTTTTCATGTGACTATTTGATAGTGTTTTGAGACAATAGGTCAATTCATCCATGTGCTTTATAATGTTTGGAGTCATTAAGATGTAATTAAGTGTTACTACCTATATGTTTGACTCATGATTTCCTTTATTGCACATGTGCATGGATTTGTTTGATTATTGTGCTTGTCTTATCACATGTTGGTTGGGTGTTTTCACTTCAATCTTGTCCTTTAAAACAAACCAAGCGCGATAAATTTTGATAAGGAAATTGTGCACATAAGAACCGTTTTGTGAGTTTGTGTGCTTTATTTGAAAATGGGGAAGGGCTGCTAAAGGTTCTTTTTGCCTTTGCGAATACTAAGCCACCGTTAAATTGGACCTAAAAAATGGAGGAATTTTATTATTCGAGGTCCAAAGAGGTTTAAAAGAGCCCGAAAAAATTTGAAGGCAATAAAAAGAAATTCATGCCAAAAATGGACCAATTAGGTTTTTTCACCAATTCTCCAATGTTTGAGAATTTAGATTACCTCTAAAAGAAAATATATATGAGGGCGTTTGGAGGGAGAATTAAAACGGGTTTGCACGTCCTTGAAAATCTTGAAAAAGCGCTAAATAGTTTTGGACGTTATTAGTGTGAAAATCATTTTGACTTTGATTGTTGATTTGCATAAGACGATCTCATCTAAATTCAATAATTTTTACACCTAAGGATACTTTTGATGTTCATTCGTTAGGGGTACGCATATGCATCGTCCACATATGATTGATTGAGTTGATTTACCTATCGAATGTGCTCACACCCATACATTCCGTTTCCATGACTTGGTTGTTTGAGTTTAAATCCATGGTGTGATTTTTGTGTTATTTTTTACAAATTGTATCTTATTTTTGTGCGAAAAATTTGAAAAATCAAAAATAGTTTGTGAAGATTTTTGAGTATCTCTTTGTAAGAGCGTGTTTGCCATCTGATTGATGCCTTGTTTTGAATACAGTGACACCTCGACATTGCTTGTTTGATTTATTCTTCTCATTTGTCTATTTGGGGACATAATAAAAAGGGGGAGAAAGAATTATCATTTTATGAGGGAGTTTTAATTTTGGGGGAGTTTTTGAGATTTGACTTATGCTTTCATCATAAATTAGTATGTGTGTCTATCTCATTTCAAACTCGATATGTCACTTGGTATTTGCTTTATCTCATGTGTGTAGGTACTACATTGATGATCTCTGAAATGCACACCATGATGAGAAAAGCATTGAGATTTTTGAAGAACAAATGAAGAAGACTTATTCATTTGTATCTTTCCAGTTTTGGGTTCATGGAAGGGTAGATTTGTATAGGCAATTTTGTTATTTGATAATTCGGATTTTTTATGTATGTACCGGCTTAGACATAGGGGGAGATTTGTAAGGACATATTTCTCATGTCCGATATCTTATATTTATGTATGTCGTATGCCGTTACATTTGGCACGTCTCTACACGATCTCACACAACGGCCTCAATTCGAATTTTAAGAATCAAGCCTCAACGACTTCACGTTCCATGATTTTAGGGACTTTATGCAAGTGGTATGCAAGAGAAGTCAAAACAGTGAAAGAAGGCAAGATATGGAACTTCAAGGGCATTTTGGTAATTTTACATCCACCGTCCGTAGGACCGGTCAGCTAGAAAGTTGAAGAGCTCGCCACAACGAAGAAACTGGAAGAAACGGCACCTCAATTAGAGCTACAGTGAAGAAGTTATCTCCCTTTGAAAATGGAGAAAATTCTGAGAAAAATCCTTGGAAAAATGCTAAGTGTTTCAGCCCCATGTTCCAGCGATTTTTCGCGAACCGAAGGCCAAAACGGTTCGGGGGGAGAACTGGTTCGCGGTACACCCAAACCGGTTCGAGGTACCTGTACGCTGTTAGAGTTTTAAAATCGTGAAACTCTTTGTTAGTTTCCCTATAAAATCCAACTTCGGGGAGTTATTTTATAAGACTTTGAGAGACGATTTTGAGAGTCCAAATACATCTAGTCTTCATATTTTTGAGTCCCAAGACTCATGTTTCGATTCACACATCCTTTCCAAATCTTTGTGAATCCTTTTGTAACCCAAGAACACAACTCTGCTTTTGTTCAACCCTTGTGGAGAAGTCATTCTCTTCTTCATTGCTGCCCTTCTGGAAAAGGAAAGTTCCAGCCGACGACATCAGAACCGACACCTACGGGTATTTCTCTTTCAATATTTCTAGCCGTTGCTTTGGAGGTTTGACAAAGACACCGTGCGTTACACTTGTGGGAGATTATCAGGTTGTATGTAAGTCAATGATCTTGTAAATTCTTCAAAGTTATAGAAATAAAAGGTTTTACCCGAAAGGGTTTTTTTTCTTAACTTTGTGTCACATGATTTATCTATTTATGTTTGATGGGTTGATTTAGATGCATGTTTAGGGGCTGTATTTATTTAATTTAAAAGTAGACTCTAATTAAATAAGGTTTACTTGGAATCTTGCAATTTAATTTAATCAATTATCACACACCAAATCTATTCGGTTTTTCAATGATCGAGCCCATACGGGGGCGTTTAAGTCATTTTTAATTGGCCAATATGCTTAATTACGGGATTGAGGAACTTTAACCTAGGTTTAAGTGTGTTGGGCAGCCATGAGTCAATCCAAAACACAAAGGGTTGAGATAGGATAGAAAGGAGAAAGAAGAAGAAGAAGAAGAAGAAGAAGAAGAAGAAGAAGAAGAAGAAGAAGAAGAAGAAGAAGAAAAAGAAGGATGACAAGAGCAATCTGGGCAAGAATTTTGACATGGGATCGTCGGATTTAATCCACCAAGGCAAGTGTTTTCTTGCTTTAATTTGAGTTGTAGTTAAGGATCTAAATGGTTGTAATTATGTCAATTAATTCTGGAAATTTAGAAGTAGGAATTTTAATTGAAATTTTTGGGTTTAAGGTGAAGAAGATGAATAACCATTAATAGGGGATTTCTAATTTTGTGAGAAATTGGGTTAATAGTGAGATTATAACTTAATTTGAGAAGTGAATAACATGATTAGATCTTGGTTTTTGAATCTCCATTAGTGATATTATTAGAAGAAATTGTTAATGAGAAAGTTTGGGTGGATTTAGGATGAATCTTGGGAGGTTTTGGGGGTAAAAGATCTGGAAATAATCGAAACTTTTGGAGATTTAATGGAGATTCTGTCCGCATTACCCTGTATAAAATCGTGTTTTCTACATTTTGTTCTCTCACGGGCTTCCTCCAAAACTGCTCCAAAATGCCTCAAAACAACAATTTATTAATCTGGGCAGAATGTGGGGGAAATTTTTAAGAAAGGTTTTTTTTTAAATCTTCTTTGAGGTGAATCTTTATAATGCCCCAAATTTGGCATACGGACTCGGATTAGTGTGCCGTTCACGGCCACACGTAGATAAGGAAGAGTATTACGCTATCCCGGGAATGTTTTCAATTAGACGCAAAAATTAAAAGGTCTAAAATACCCTTGAAGACGGAACGAGTTATTTAATTTTTAACATAACTTTGAATGAGCATAGTTTTGTCATACGAATTCGGATTTACGTGCCATTTGCGGCCATGCGTAGCTAACGGAGAGTAGTATGCTGCTATATAGAAATTATTATTTAGTCATAAGGTGTGAAATGTCTAAAATGCCCTTGGAGTATTATTTAGAGATGAAACTTTCTCGAATTGGAACCAAAATTTTAGGGACCTTTGTGAGATTAATATGAACTTAATAGAGTATATATGAGGTGGAATATACCATCCTATGAATTATATTAAATAGAAGGGTGTAGCTATTTTAGTATTGGATCGTATTTAATACGAGCGAACTCGTTAATAATTGGAATATATGTGTATATATATATATATATATATATATATATATATATATATATATATATATATATATATATATAAATGTGGGAATTATATATATAAATATGGGAATACATAATCCAATAAAAAAATGATACACTACACCAAATCTGCCGAATTATCACGGTCATTGACCTTGACAACTTCAGCTTGTCAAGGTCAATGACCGTGACAATTCTGGGTGAGACAACTTTTTTTATCACGGTCATGTCACGGTTATTGACCGTGACAAGTTCGTTAGAATTGTCACGATCGTGTCACGGTTCCTGATCGTGACAAGATTTGTCACGGTCAAGGATCGTGACAAGCCCGTGACATTCTTTAAAAAATTGTCACGGTCATTGACCGTGACCAGTCTGTGACAAGTTTCTTTATTAAGGACTTGTCACGGTCAATGACCGTGACAATTTTGGGCAGAATTAAAAAAAAATCTATTGGGCAGTATGGCCACTGCCACTGCCCAACAGTATATTTGTACCTGTTATAGCAACGTTGTACCTGTTCAAACTTCATATATCCAAATAAAATAGAGATAATGCAAATATACATTCAAAATAGAGAGAATATGCATCACCATATAATCCAAATATAATTCAAATGTAATAATTTAAAATACTTCAATTCAAACTCAAATCAATGTCACTAAATGTCTGGGGTATGGTTAACGCTGAGGAGGTGAGTAGGTCACACGATATACAAATTAACACATCCACTAATATACGTTGTTCTGCATTGTTCGCGCAACCACAATTGGGAGTTCTCCTTCTCGAGCATCACATGCGTGATGAGCACCCTGGACTCGATGTCTTGAAGTTCACGTCCATGAACTAGTGCACCCTGGATGATATTTGGGTCCCTCAACCCCCGCCCTATCTGCTGACCATCAAATATGTCCATTATAAACACGCTCGACCAACCAAGTATCAACATCGGTCTATTGAAGGGAGCCATATAGGGAAATGGAACATCAAAGTCCGCACGTCTCGACGATGAAGCTGCGAGGTCAACATCCTCATCCTCGTCCTCCCACACCTCCTCCTCCCACACCTCCTCCCGCACCGCCTTCTCCTTCCCTTTACCCTTACGGTTTCCGCCCAACGAACGCTTCACGAATGAGTACATATCCTGGACCGTCGCCTCCAAATGGGATAACTTCGCGTCATATGAATCCACCATTCGAGCCAACCCGAGGTCGCTCGTCTCCAATCCAATGATCCTAGATTTGGCCACCCGCGAGCTCACCCCCTTGTCCTCCCCTTGCGATCAGAGCCAAGAACTTGGTTGAGTGCGTCTGTGGACAAAGATGCCTTATCGGCATCAGACTGCGACTCATGCACTTCCTTAAGCATTGCCTGAAATAACAAAAAGCACATGATTAGTAAAATAAGTAAATTAAAAAATTATAACGTAATTAACAAAAAGTAAACTGTCGGATTACTTACAATCGTGGTCGTGAAGCTTGGGGACACCTCTTTGTCCTTCCCCGTCTTCGTCTGAAGAGCCACATAAGTATCGAGCCTATGTGGCCTACCCCCAGGGGCACCCCCTATCCCCTGAAATAAAATAAAGTAAAATTAGTATTGGCCCCGCAAAGTAAAATAATGAAGAATAATATATTTTATGTAGTTATAGAAAAATTAAATCTTACCATCATCATATGATCCACCTCGGCGTAAGACGTCCGACCGGAGTAGTGCACGTCCATCTTTTTTGCTCGGTTTCCCCTTCCCGATTGGCGAAATGCCAATTGTTGCTCCCCGATCTCATTGTCAATGAACATTTGCCATTGTGCCAATGAGATCGGCTCCTTCGGCGGGACGGATTCATGACTTTGGATAATGGACTCTCGTGTCTTCCCAAAGTATCGGGTCCGCATATTTTTCTTCCACGTCTTGTGTTGCTCCCTCAACTGCTTCAAGACGAAATCGCGTAGCTTTGGATCCAGGTTGAATTGTTCCTGTCCAACAAATACAATGTTAGTTGCAAATAAATATAAATATAAATATAAAATGAAATTGAAATTGAAATATTCATATAAATATAAATATAAATATAAATATAAATATAAATATAAATATATTACCTGCAGTGCCACCCAAACAGCTAACTTGAGCTCATATGGCACCTCTTTCCAACTAATGTACCCCGGGCCGATGATCGTCTTTACCAGCTCGAGGGATCTCGCTAATATCCCCGACTTGTTCTTGATGGGCATCCCTAATTTGCCATATTTGGGGAGACTTGGGGCCGAGGAGCCCTCGTCGCCTTTGCTGTAAAAAAATATTATTAGTACATATCAAAATGAATTAAAAGAAGACATGCAAATATGTACAATTACTACAAATAAAAATGAATTGTTACTGTTAAACACCTCAATTCTGAATTCCAAAACAACAGCATCTAGCTCATAATATGTACAAGAGTGAAACATATCCACCCCCACCCCTACTGCCCACACACACGTACACTACACAAGAGTGAAAATGATAAAGTGCAAATCAATTAAAAGAATTAAAATGGATGTTTCGGTACAAATTGGAATATTTATTACAAATTCAAAAATTATTTGAAATTCAAGTTATCATAAAAAATGGATTGATATTCGGTAGGAGCAGCCAAGTCATCCACATTACTATTTAGATGCCTTGGCGCGTGTTGGACAATTGACCATGGCTCGTTGTTGATATACTCTGATTAAAACACTTGGTTAACCTTTTGAAATGCACAAACAAATGGCTCATCGCTCACATGGTCGTTGCTCTTCAACTTGGACAAGTCAACCATGATCAAATTAGTGATAGGATCAACTTTACAAGCATTTTTATCCTCAGCTCTTACCTAGTCACAGTAAAATACAACCTCTTTGAAGCTTATATAATCCAATTCAAATATATTTCGGATTACACCATAGTAAGTCATTTCAGCTTCAACGAGGTTTTTATCTTTTGCGCTCGCTCGAAAGAAAGTAATAGCCTTGTATGAAATGCCCTAGTTTTTTACATTTGTACTTTCCTCGTACACTTTAGCTTCGTAAATGTAACCGTTCAAATCGATACTTTTTGTAGTCTTGTGCCACGAAAAAGTGTCCAGTGGCTAGACGAGCAAGCCTTGATGTCGCATCACATGTCTTTAAGAGCTGACAATATAGATAAATTAATTATATTAGTGGTAAAATTTGAGTGTAATGTAACGTTATATAACGGTCATTTTCATTATAATTACCTCTTGTGTCAACCACAACCTAAATTCGTTGTCTGATTGTACTATTGTTTTTCGTCTTTTATTGTTCCGACAGGCTTCATATTTTCTGCATATTACAAAATTAATCATGTATAAAATAATCTAAAATAATGTTAAACATTATAATAATCGAAACTTACTTTTTCCATTCTTCGACATCTTCATGTGTGTCAAACAGATAACGAGCTACTTGTCATGTTGCAAACTCATTAATTTCACTCGTTTTCCCATCACATGACCACCATCATCGACAAACTCATCAGTGTCATCGACGCTAGTCGAGTCACGCATATATTCCCGAGTATATATTGATGACTCCACGGTGATGTATTCCTCTACAATTGATCCTACAATGTATCACGTATTCTTGACGTAATATTTAAAAACATTCATCAATCTTTCAAACGGATACATCCATTGATATCTAACTGGACCACAAAGAAGTGCCTCGTCGCATAGGTGTACCAACAAATGAACACTTATGTCAAAGAATGCTGGGGGAAATTACTTCTCCAATACACAAATCACTTAGGTCACCGCCAATTTTGCAGCCACTATGTGTTCTCGATTGACTACCTTCTCACACAAGAGTGAGAAGGTAATACTAATTTGAATAATAGCCCTCCGCAAATCCTTGTGCTTGGAGAAACAGTACTTAAACAATAGAGGAACCAATAGCATGATCATATACCAATTGTGGGACTTACACTTATGTAAATCATGAGTAGCATAATTCACAATCCTTTGCAAGTTGGACAAAAATGTAGGTGGGCCATTCAAATTATATATTGTGTCTAAAAGCACCTTCCTTTCCCCACTCGTCAAAGTAAATGCAACAGGGGGAATTATTGTCCTTCCCCTACTATCTTCTTTCAACCATAGTTGTGGCTTAAGTTTCAACGATTTAAGGTCTTTTCGTGCATTTTCTCCATCCTTCGAATGACTCCCCCCAAGGAAAGTGCCCACAATATTTTAGCGAAGTTCTTCTCTGCATGCATCACATCCAATACATGGCGCACCGGGTTATTCTTCCAATAAGGCAAGTCAAATAAAATTGACTTCCTAGACCATGCCTTTCTTGTCTCAGTTTCATTCCCAGTTGGGGTCTTCTTATGCTTGACGTTCTTAAATTTGGGATTCTTACCTGGCATATTAGGGCCACATTCAGAAAATTTACTTTCAATTTCTGAACCCGAAAGTTGTCTCGACGGTAGCCTATGTTCAACCCCGCCCAATAAAAATTGGAACCTTTCTCAGATCTGAAACTATGAGCCGGGGGTAAAAACCTCCTTGGCAATGGTATAAATTTTTTTATCTAAAGGATAGACAAAGAGATTCAGTCTCCTCTCCACAAATAAGACACCCCAAATAACCATGTACTACACAATCGGATAATGTCCCATAAGCTGGAAAATCATGAATTGCCCACATCAACATAGCTTTTAGCGTAAACTCTTCTTTTCTAAAAGCGTCAAATGATTGCACACCCTCTTCCCACAACTCATTTAATTCTTCTACCAAAGGAGCCAGGTATACGTCGATGTCATCACTTGGTGCCTTTGGCCCAGGTATCAACAAAGCCATCATCGAAAATTCAGGTCTCATTCACTGTGAAGGAGGGAGGTTGAGTGGGGCTAGGATCACTGGCCATACGCTCTGATTGGTGCTTAGATTTCCAAATGGATTGAAACCATCTGTTGATATAGCCAAAAAAATATTGCATTATTCTTGAGCAAAATCGGGATACTCATAATTCATCTTCCTCCAGGCAGTAGAATCAATAGGATGATGCATGATATTACCTTCTACTTCTGCCCTAGCATGCCAAATCATTGCCTCTGCTATCCATGGTACTGTGAAAAATATCTTTAATCTAGGACCAACGGGAAAATATTTTAATACTTTTTTAGTCACCTTTGAGATTGTGCCTTCCTTACTAATAGATTAGACATATCTAGGTTCATCGCATACCGAACAACAATCGAGATTTTTATACTCCTTTTGGTATAGTATGCAGTCATACACACAAGCATGAATCGATTTATACTTCATTCCCAAACCTTTCAAACTGTTCTTCATAACGGGATAGCTATTTGGAAGTGTATTCTCCTTGGGTAAGAAGCCCTTCACCCATTTCAGAATTACTGTCATCCTATTGCCAGACAAATCGTACTGCGTCTTCAAACTATGAAAACCAACCATGGCATGTAAAGTTGTTTGATCTTTCTCACAACCAGAGTATAACGGTTGGGTCGCCTTAAATTTTAAACTTTGGTAGTCATCGTCAAGTTTTATCGTGATATCTTCACGATCACTTGAACCTCTACATCATCAGTAACCTCATTCTCCTCTGCTTCATAAACTCCATACACATCATCAATTAAATCCTCTAACATATTATGATCAACGTCAACCCCTTCTACATCTATCCTACTTATTGATGGTTATTGTGAAGGTTGGTCGGGTACAAAAGGAACTTTCAATTCACCGTAAAAACTCCAAAATTGATAACCATCTTGCATACCCGATCTTAACAAATGTAGTTCAACTATTTTTCACTCAAACACCTTACCATTCTTACACCTAGCACACGGACGCGGAAACTCTTCATCATTATGACATCTCTTTGCATATTTCACAAATTCATTAGTACCTCTGCGAAACACATCCCCCATTCTATTTGTCTCACCCATCCACTCTTTGTATTTTGGATATCCCATCACAGCTACCACAACTAATCACCTATTAAAGGTACGAAGCGTATATTCATGGATTAGTATAAACAAAACTTAGATTTATAGTATGTTTCATTTAATTATGTCTTATTTATATTCAAATTCAATTTATAATAGAAATTTCTATTTCCTCCATCTCCTCTAAAGGGTGAATGGTCCTATCCCATTCAAGACCGCATTTTTCTGTAATATACTTAACAGCTCATGCTCATTGTTACAATTTGAAAAAAATTCGGCAGCATATCCCTGTAGTTCTCCAAGTACACGACGTAGATTGACAAGTGTGAGTGTTATTTAAATTGATCAATTGAAATAACAGTCACACCGGTCAATCTAATATGTACCCAGAGAACATTAGGATACGACTGCAGAACTTCCTCCAAAAGTGACAACTTTAAGCCACTAAGAATATTATACAGAAATTATGCAGTCCCAAACTGTCCAAACGGGACAATTCGAGAGATCTCATTACAGGGGTAATGACTCTCGAACGGGTCTAAGGGCTATTTAATGCGTACGCATAAGAACTAGAAGGCTAGTATCCATGCGCACTATATGTAATTTCAAGTATGTTTCATTTAAATATCATACTATATATATATTGTTCAATATACAAAGTAATTTTCAAAAAAAGTTGAAAAATCTCACCCCCATATGGACAATAATCTAGTGGTCATACCACTTTTAAAATTAACCAACCCAACATCAATCCACTATAATCCAACAACAATGTCAACACCAAATGTGTATCCCGTACTCCTTCTAATTCATATACTCAATTAATTATTTTCATCAATTAAACTAACAATTAAAGTATACAATTATTAATTTACTAATTTACAATGAGGGATAATCAATCAATTCGTTTACAAGGAACATTACGCACAAACACGTACACTACACACACATATACACACACGTGCACATATACAAATATTCCCCCTCCCCACCCCCCATTAACCACACACACACACACGCACACGCACACACACCACACACACACACACAAACAGCCCCTTGCCCCACCCCCTACCCCCACCCTGCCCCACCCCCCTCCCCACTCCCCACCCACCACACACACACACACACACACATGCACGCACAGCCCCCCACCCTGCCCCACATGCACACACACATACACACACACACGCACATATATACACACACACACACACATATACACACACACACACACACACACACACACACACACACATATATATATATATATATATATATATATATATATATATATAAATGGAAAAGTAACCTAAAAGTAGAGAGAGAGCGCAGCGTAGAGAGAGAGAGAAAAAAGGAGGGAAGAAACGACGGGGGAAAAAAGAAGGGGCAAGGGTTTTTTTACTGCGACATTTGTCACGATCGTGTCAAGGTCATTGACCATGAAAACATTATAAGTATTGTCACGGTCAATGACCGTGACAAGTCCGTGACAAATAGAATTGTCATGAACTTGTCACTATCATTGATCATGACAATCCATTATCACGGCCTTGTCACGATCAGTGATCGTGACACAAAACGGGTGCCTGTTGTCACGGTCATTGACCGTGACAAGGCTAGGAGATGGAAGGGTGCCAATTTACCCATTTTTGTGTAGTGATAACAGGTTACATGAATACCTAAAACAATGATAGGTTGTGTGAATACCTAAAACAATGAAAGGTTTTGTGATTACCTAAGATTTTAATAGGGTGCATGAATACCTATTTGATTGTTTTATTATGTGTATGACATACATACGCTGCTTGCTATCGAGTGGAGGTTGCGCGTTATGGACAATCATGCCTTGAGGATCCTTCGGGTGGGATATTGAATTATACCACTAGAGCATAGAACCTAGGTACGGGCTATCTGTGAGAACGATAGTGATGACGGTGGTATGGGTGCATAGGTATGTGTGTAGACCATCGGCTTGGAACTATGTTCACCTCCAATATGTGTGCTTTATTTTGATGGTTCACGAGAGATTAACCCTATAGTCCTTTATGTAATGAGTGATGCCACGGGACATAATAGCAGAGTATGCAGGCACCGCAGCTTTGTCTCGGGGTGCAGTATAGTATATTTATATAAGATAGTGTGCTTATATATATACATGTACTTATGATGATATCTATTGTGTGAATTAAGTAGACAGGAATAATAAAAAAATCTAAAATGAATAGTAGTCCTCCAAGCAGTGAGTAATGCACCAGGACACGATAACAGAGTATACATTACGCTAAGAGGTCTTAATTTAGGGGTGCAAGATTAGAATATATATATGTGGAGTTATTAAATATATACACTGGCAAACAATTCTACTGTGTGTAATTAGTAGAGGTGAATGTCATGATAAGTAAAATAATCTTAGTGAGAAAAGAATACAAATAATGAACGTAATTGACTTTTCGGTACAAACTATTTTGATATCGTATCGTATGGGTGATACGGGTATTCTAGAGTGAACGTAGGTAGTAATAACACTGGGTTGAACTAATGCCATATTTAGTATATATATATATAGAGAGAGAGAGAGAGAGAGAGAGAGAGAGAGAGAATGCGTAACTAAGTATTGACAGTATTGAGGTAATATATAAAAATATCCGTAAAGCTGAGAATTTACATACGTGATTCTAATCAGAAAAGTACGCTTAACTTGCGACAGGAGGATTAGCGAGCTAGTTATATAGCTGTTATGGACTAGCTGGATAGAGAAACGACTAGGAGGAATAAATGAATGTGATAGGTGCGCACCATAGAAGAGAGATGAGATTGTCCTCAAGATAGTGCGACCATAAAAGAAATTATGAACATTATATACTACGCATTTCATTTATTACAATAAAATGCTTGCTAAACATTTTTATAAATCGGGATCTGACCCGTTTCTTGTACTTTTTCTCTCTTGTCTATGTATATATATATTAACTGGTGTGACATAGTTGACTTATCTATTCCAGGGTTACGCAAATGAAACATTGTGGATGGTTGCAGGACTTGATTTAAACGTATCATTTCTTTATTCCTAGAGTAGGATTCTTATCTCAGTTGTAGATTCATTCAGGTCATGTTTCCCCTTTTACTTTTAGACTCAGTATGTGGTTTATGTATTTATTTATTGGATTATTATATTGGGATTTTGAGCCGATTGTTTATTCAGCGCGTTATTTATACATTTAGTACTGTTTTAGACTCATGGTTTGGATGTATGGTTTATTTTTTATTTAGCATGCATATTTAATTGTTTAATAAAAAGATAAAATTTAACATCAGTCTTTTTTAATACTAGGTGGTTAGTAAAGTTTTCGACAGTGATGCTAAGAATGAACCCCTGAGATTCCTATTTTAAATTTGATATACGACTAATCACCCGATATTTATTTAGGCGGGGTGTCACACATATTCAAACAAATAGGATCAGTTAATAAATGCCTAGGGTCAACCAACTCAATGCTACAAATTGCAAAACATGAATCCATACCCTAAATGCTACAAATGCCTAGGGCCAACAAACTCAATGGCCACCTAAATGTTCAAATTCACCAGTCAATAACAATTCCAGAACCCCAAACAATAATATGATCATCCATGAGTTGAAATTAATGCATAAAATACACCGAACTATTGAAATTTTAAAGCATTGGTAATTTCTACAAATTTTTAAAGAAGGTCGGCATTTTTTTTCCTTTTACCTATACACTAATTTTTTGTGGATTATCCATGAGTTGAGTTGAGTTTTGTTTAAGAATTAGGATTGCTTGTACGTTGTACCCAAATAATCATGAAACCATAGCAATAATCGATTGGAACCTATTGGGGATGAAATCATACCTGATTTGGTATAAACTGATTTAGAACAAATCTCCCATGAGCCTAGAAACCTTGAAATCCATAACCTTTGATATCGATTTGGTATAAATCGATTTGTACAAATCAGTAGCCCCTTGAAATTTGAATCTTGAAATCGATTGGAATAAATTAATTTAAGAGAGAGTTTTGTTGAATCGCCTAAACAAACCTTGAAATTGCCTGAACAAATTGATTGAATCACCTGAACAAACCTTGAAATCGCCCGAATTGTATTAGAGAGAGAGTTTTATTGGAATGGATGAAACAGTTATGTGTTGGTTAGGGTTTTAATTTCTTTTTATTGTCACATTCATGTCAGGGTCAAAGACCTTGATAATTGTTTGTTGTCACGGTCTTTGACCCTGACATGACCGTGACAACATCCTTGTCAAGGTCTTTGACTGTGACACAATCGTGACAAGGTGTTGTTATGAACGTGTCACGGTTAAAGACCTTGACAATGGCTCTGCATTTTTTGTCAATGTTTTAAACAATGACAACCCTTTACAGGTGAAAAGTGACAAAAATCTTTTTTTTTTGTGTAGTGATAGCTCCTCGATATCTAAGTCAAAATCATACATGCGAGTCGTTAATATAATCGTACCCATCTCCTGGTGGTATTCTAAATAACACAAGTTGTTCTAAGGAATCTACTAAGTGAGTGGATTCTTTCGCCACACTAGTAACATATTCCTCTAATGGAACTTATAAAAAGGGCATCCCTACTGACCTTACATCTACAGTTGTTACTGCTAAATATTTCTTCATTATTTTTTCTCTCATAGGTAGTGATCCCACTAGTCAAAATTTCGTGGGCTCTTTTGTTCGTAACCATTCATATTATCTAATCTTAGAAACCTCTCGGGATATGCACATCCTATGTTGTTCCTCTTTCTGGTGAGGTCTTACCTATTTGGGTTAACGCTACACCATATCTAGTCATCGAGGCTACTTTAGCCTTGGTCTTTCCAGTGTTAAAAACTCTATCGTTTAGACAGTTGTGGTTGTTTTACTGACGTAGGAAGATAACTTCCACCATCTGACCATAAGTGGTGATTAACGATTTATCTAATAAAACCTGCCAAACCCTTCACAACAAGTTTAGGTGAATTCAAAAAAAATCCTCTCATACTGCAGTGAATAGTGCGAATAGCCTTCTTCGTTTTCGTATCAATCTCTCCCAGTGCATAAAGATAAAGATAGTTGGACTTCTCCACATACTGACTACCCTGCGATCGCATGGGTGAGATCTTTAAAACATACCTCAAATATCTTTATGAATGGTGAGTAAGAGAATTTCCCCCCGAACCATACGCTAATCACTTGCTAAAGGTCACCCACCCAAAAGTCTCTAAAACCCGACCAAAGTCGACCTCATGCGTGGGATGTCTCACATTGAAAATTCGAATGAGGAACCCTTCATATACAATCGATCTTATTAGAATCATTCATTTGGGACAATGTCACGAAACCCCTATGCGGTGGTCGTGATATAGAGTAGAAATCCTAAACGATAAAGATCTAAAGTAATCAGAGAATGCAATATGATAAAGTGACAAACGCACTCAAGAGCCCTAGGACACTAGAACCTAGAATGATATGATACCAACTATGACAACCCAGAAACATTGTAACCAGATTTATAAGTTCTAATTTAAATGTACAGGAATCAAACAATTGCATACTATTCTAAGCATGACTGGAAATTGTTAGACTGTAATTCATCGATACCACTATGTTAGCGCTTCAAATGCGCTCTGTAAGGATGGCCACAAACAAAAATTCTATTTTTGTATTTTTATCAATTTAAGTCCCAATAACACAAATCCATTTTTATACCAAATTTTAATTCCTGATTAAATTGTGTTTGCATAAGCTAAATGATCCAATCACATGAATTAAACTAAGCATACAATCAAACATGACAAATAAGGAAAAATCCATTTTCAGGGCAAAGCCTATATTTCAACAATTTAGAAATTTTTACAAGACTATCAACTTACAAACTACTTAATATAACCCACAAGTATAATGTGTAGTGTCTTACAAACTTTTAAGAAAATGGCTCAGTCTAGAGTCATCCATGGGTGGTGATCCACCTTCGGTATCCACATATTAGCCTTCAGCGTTCTTCTGTCGTGATCTCTCGGGTTCACAAATTTAGTCGTGGAGATCTATCTCCATAAAGTGTGTAAAGAGGATACAAAACTTCTAGGGTTTCAAAACGATTCACAAAAACTATTTGGGGATGCAAAGTTGTGAATCAAAAGTTTTATTGTAACTCAAAACTTGAAAAGTTTTGCAATAGATATGGAGGAAATGTTTTGTCAAAAGTCTTACAAAATTTGGAGTCAAAATAGGTATTTATAGACGTTGCACAAATTTCGAGATGGAGGCTCATTCGTTCAAAATCCAAGTCGTTCGAATGAGATTGGCATCTCGTTAGAATGAAAACTCTAGGTTGTTCGAGCCATATTTTTTTAACCATTATCTAATGAGATTCTAATGCATCATAACAGTATGGTTCATTAGTATTTCGTTCGATGTTGGATCTAGTAAGTCGTCAAATGACAAAGCCACGTCATTCAAACGAGATGCTGATTTCTTTTGAACGAGGTTAAAAAAATATTTTTTTTATTTAAAAAATCCAGCCTCGATTTTTCATAAAAAAATACATCCCAAATAAAATTATTAATAATTTTAAACTCCTAAAACCTTTATAACTTCATGAGATGTAGAGGAGTATTGAACTTGGAGATATTAGAGTTCGGTTCATCATGTCGGAACATGTCATTTTGTAACAGGATACGCCAAATATGTCAAAGTGCAAATAAAATAAATAAATAGCCTAAGCAAAAATATTTGCCCTTACAAATCTCCCCCTTTGGCTATTTCTGTACAAAACTAACTGAAACCCAAATTACAAAAATCACCCCTCTATGACTAAAATTCTAATACCCTTCCCAAACCCTATAAATTGAACGTAATAGATAAACTTTGTCTTCAATCTCATATTATTCTTCCCTTGGGTAACTTTGTCTTCATCCGGTGCAATATGTTTTTCGTTTGGATACCTACACACATGAAACAAAGAAAATAACCGTGATGCATAGAGTTTGAAATAAATATAAAAACAAAACTCATAATGTGTTTCTCCCCCATAAATCAAACTCATCAAATCTCCCCCTTAATTTTTTGTATCCCTTTTTGTCCAAAATAAACAAAGGAGTAGAAGCTAAACATGAAGAATAAAGCATCACATAGAAGAAGTAAGATATCCTCACAAAGATATAGAAACAACGCACGTGTAATGATAATGTCAAAGGCATCACCAACTATTTTTGAAATTTTTCAAAAAGGTATAAATATTACAAGTACAACACAACAACTGAAGCACAAATAAATCCAAACTATGATTAAGTATCTGACAACAATGGACTAAATGTTAACCGCAAAGAGTAAAAAATACCATGCCATATATAATATATGCAAAATATACCAAATAAAATTTGGCACACATATATAGGTATAAACAACCACAAAACTCGATACAAAACACATAAGCTTTACACTAGCATAGTATCGATGTGTCCAAACATGTGGGATGGAATGAATGGGCGTGAACTAGATACAAATAAATTATGACCCAAACACTCAAATAAGTTCAAGAAGTTCTAATTGACCAAAAAACTTTATCAAAACTAAGTTTTAGCCTCAAGTGACTAAATAAAGTGAACTCCAATGAACAAATAAGCACAATGCACACAAGCCTAGAATATTGATGATTCTAGAAATCAATAGTGTCATGAGAAAATAAGCATAACTAGGATTCATTGTGAAAATCCGTTGATCTTCAACTAAACACCCTCAAAAGATAAACATATATCATATTTTATTTTATTTTATTTTCTCAATTCTTTTGAAGTGATTTCTTTTTAATGATCAAACATAAAATTAAGTTTACCCCTTTTGGCAATTTTTCTATTTTTATTGTTGTTAATCTTTTCATTGGACTCTTGCCAATGGTGGCTTTCCCGAGATTTTCTCCTTTCGTAGCCTTTTCCCGTGCACATTCATATTTTTTCAATACAATGCAAACATTCTCATGGGTAATGGTTCTTACATGCACGAATCTCCTATAGTCACAAAACATGTAGATGACAAAATTGATGGGAGCACATCAAAGCTCAAATATACATGTGAAGTTAACGTTCAAAAATCTCGTTCATGTGTGTGTGGAGGCATATACAAAGTCAAATACATAAAGTAAATCAAGTTCGAAACAACTCCATGAAAACATGGTTAAGAACAATCTAAGTATCTTAAATCATAAAAAAATATCCTAGCCACATGGAAAGTACGAAGTGAATTGGATTCAAACACACCAATATGCCACACCAGATGTGTAAAACAAAAATGCACAAAAACCAAAAATCTTTTTGCATTTTACAAAAAAAATTATCAAAATAAAATCTTTTTTTGTTTTTCCAACGACTCAATAAAAGAAAATTAAAGTACAAAAGATACACATGTCATAACACTAGGAAACATACATCATGAACTACAATTAGAGTATGACAAACAAAATCGTGCAAGCAATCACCCATAAGATATAGAATGTGAAACATCATGTGCAAGCATGTGAGAATTAACCAGCCTAGAATTTAGCACCCCCAAAACAGATTTCCTAACCCAAATAGATATATACCAAACGCGGCTGGTTTTGGGAACCAAGGTGCCACTAGACTTCAACTTCCTCGGACCTCTTCCAAGATCATGACAAAACTCCCTTAGGTGATCTTTCCTACCAAAATGTGAAGGCGTATAAACGTGAGGAATGTACCTATGGGTTGACCTTTTCTAACATCCTTAGATGTGGTTAACACTCTAAAATAAACGATGGTCTTAGCTTTGGTGATGGAATCATTGGAATCATGGGAGCCAATACCATTACTACAAAAACTACTCGAGACTTTTAAATCATCTATTAACTTCAAAATTCTAGACTCAAGCAAATTATTTGACTCTTCAAGTTTTAGGGACTACTTATTTATATTTTTAATCAATCCTAGAAGGTTATCTCGCTCCCCTTCAATGAAAGTGAATTTACCCCTAAGAGTCTTCTCACGTGCTTTCAAATCATTCATTAATTTATCATTATCATCATTGGCACGTAAACTAACCCTAGAAATTTTAGAGTCTTTTAATATTTTTTTTTAAAACCGAAATCTATCATGACTCTCTTTCTTGGACAATTCTAAATTTTTAAAATCACGGTCCATGTCCACAAGATTCTCACAAAAGAAGAATCTTTGAGTTTGAACAATTCGGAAAAGTTCCATAGCAGTTTTAAAACAAGAATTTTCTTTTTCAAGAATTTTAATTCTTTTATCAAACTTCAAATTCAAATGAGATAAATTTTCACTATGGCTATCCATTGAGAAAAAAAATCAACACGGGAGAGATGAATAAATAACCACCCTAAACAACACTAAATAAGGATCTACGTGATAAATTAGTACAACCTGCTCTGATACCAATTTGTTCGAGTGGAATGCTCTGATACCACTATATTAGCGCTTCAAACACGCTATGCAAGTATGGTCACAAATAAAAATTCTATTTTTGTATTTTTATCAATTTAAGTCTGATCACAATATTGAAATTTCAGTTCTAGTACAACTGAAATGTTAACATCCTATCGATATAGCAGCGTGTGCAATCCTAGTAGTTTATCTTAAACTATGGGGACCTGTCTGATGGTTTAAAAACTTATTTGATAGTTCAAAAGAGGATTATGATAGCTACATATTATGTACCATATCATCTTTTTAAATAAGACCTCATTACTCCGAGAGATTTTCAGACAATTACATCGCAGTTGAGTCGTAATTATTTAGTGAAATTAATTATGATAAAATAAATAAATAAAATAAAGTACGGGGTTGTAATTTGAGATTTTTAAGTATTTATTTGGAAGTCAATTTAATTATTTAGTCTTGGGTCCCCAGTATATTCCATATGCCGAGGTTGCTAGCCCAGACTATCTGGAAACCTAGTTTAGCCTAAGCCCATGACTCTTATACCTATTTACATTGGTGTAAGATCTATTTTAGTTGAATATTCATTATTGAGGTTTAAAGATGGATGGGAATATATTATTCACATCCTTGTGAAGAGGCTTAGAGAGAGAGGTCAGTATCTCACTCAAAACCTAAGGTATTCATCTCCAAAGGTACCCACACACATACCCTACTTTGGGAGAATCATATACTATAAGATCCTAGGCTTTCATCATGTTTTAGCAAGCTTTGAGAGGACAATAAAAGGGTATCCCTGTTATCTTCTTCAAAAAACCTTTTCTTCTTATATGAATAACCAACAAGATCGCTAAGGTATCGTGATTCGAAACCCTACATTTATGCTTTAAACTTAGTTTTTTATATATTTTTTTATTGCATGATTGATCAAAGTTATTGGTCTGATTTTTTTTTCATATATATCAATTCCCAACAATTGGTATTAGAACCCCTATTTACATTGATCATGTTTTCGAAAGATTCATGTTGTCCACCATTAAACCCTAGGTTGCATATTAGAAAATATGTGCATGGATGTCTGTATTTTGTACTGATATGGTTTTATAGGATGTGAATGATTATACCCTGTCCATTACGGTCACATGAATGGGTTTTCTATGAATAGATCATATGGCGGTTTATTCATAGTTAATTTTTTCTCATAGATTAGATTTAGTTGTAATAATTAAGGTTTTATAATTATTGCATATAATCATTGTAGTTGAGGAGTTTGTTAGGGGATGTAATTTTATTTTCCTATTTGGTCTTGGGTTTGGTTATGGAAGATTTCCATGGAATTATTCATGAGTTTGTGGGTCTTCTATAAGGTTTTCATGAAGTTACAGAAGACAACCGAAGAAAATCGATGCAAAACCGACACTGATCTAAGCAGGAAGCCGCTATAGAGGCGATCATAGCCCACTATAATGGGGTCACGACCACTACAACGTCCAGACTCAACTGTTATTTATAGCAGTGGTCAGTCGGGAGCAAAAAGTATGGAACGGATTTTTTTCTGAAAAATGTTTCTTTGAATGGGTTTTCTATGAATTGATAATATGGCGGTTTATTCATAGTTAATTTTTTCTCATAGATTAGATTTGGTTGTAATAATTAAGGTTTTATAATTATTGCATTTAATCATTGTAGTTGAGGAGTTTGTGAGGGGATGTAATTTTATTTTCCTATTTGGTCTTGGGTTTGGTTATGGAAGATTTCCATGAAATTATTCATGAGTTTGTGGGTCTTCTATAAGGTTTTCATGAAGTTACAGAAGACAATCGAAGAAAACCAATGCAAAACCGACACTAATCTAAGCAGGAAGCCGATATAGCGGCGATCATAGCCCACTATAATGGGGTCACGACCACTACAACGTCCAGACTCAACTGTTATCTATAGCAGTGGTCAGTCGGGAGCAAAAAGTATGGAACGGATTTTTTTCTAAAAAATGTTTCTTAGAGTGTTTTGCTCATTTTGGACTCCATTTCTTCCAAAATTCTTCTACAGTAAGGTCTCTTGTATAGGGAATCTTAATCCTTAAGTAATCTTCTCACAGAGGAAGTTTAGGCCGTGAATGAAAGGGACTTTGACTCCTTTTTATTTTTATTTGCATTTATTTCTATTTGCTTATGCCTCTTAATTATTTTGCTGTAAAATTTTGTGTGTTAATAAATTGATTAAACAGGGACATCCGATTTTATGAACAACATGATTTTTAATTTTGAGACAGGCCAAAATCATGATTTTTCTTAAAAAAATCTATTTTTATGTATTATTTTTAAATTAAATTTAATCGGGTAATTAATCTAAGATAAAAATTAAATTGTGATATCCGAGTTTTTTTAATTTAAAAAGGTTTTTTATTTTTGAAAAATTAAAATAGCAAGATCGAAAAATTTAATTTTAACAAGTAAATTGAAATTACCAAGGATTTAATTCAGACATTTAGAATTGAATAAATTATTTTTTTCAAAATACACTCCAGTTTAAAATATCAAGTGGGAGAGGGTTTCAGTATAAATCCCGCGATCTCAATTGTTTTTAAGAACGCGATGTGATTAATTCCTGGTGCCAGCTTTGTCCCCCCCCCCCCCCCCCCAACAGATGGGATTAAATCACGACATCCGGTATTCTTAAAACTCTTAAGTGATAATTCCTAAAAGTATAATGTGAATGAGTTTGATCCCCCCCCCCCCCAAATGGGGAAGTTCTTCACGAGTGGATTAAAATTAGAGGAATGAACTAATAGTATACACTTAAACGTAATTAATGATATCATCCCTGACGGAGTCACAGTCATTAATTATGGGATCAAAAGACGTCGACTTTTCAATGATGTAGAGCGGAATATTCCTGTACAGTTTGAAGGACATAATTGAAAGATGAAATCTGTGTAGTTCAAGGTAGAGTGATTTAATCTCCCAATGAGAAATCTCGCATCGTAACGAAACTAGGATGCTCGACGAGCTTCTTTTTTTTTTGCGGTAGAGGGATGCCAAATTAAAATTTAATCGAATTTAATTCTCACATGTTTAATTTGAAATTAATTCCATTTTCAAATTATGATTCCTAAGATTCAAAGTGGGCTCAGCATTTAACCCACTGCTTCACATCTTAAAGGATAACAAGTTAACTAAAATGAACTATATTGATTAAAAAAGAAAATTAGACATTTTCTTAACTATTGAGGACTATAAATTTGTTTTAACCGAACCATGCCTTGTCAAACCTCATAAGGGGGCATCCAAAGAGGATGTTCGGGCTTATCAGAAGTGGCAAAAGGCTGATCAGATGGCTCATTGATACAGACTAGCCTATGTGACCAACGTGCTGTAACCCCGGGATTAGCACGTGTTAAGCCCTTACGACATGATTCTGAACCACGGGGATATATTTGAGGATCAAAATCATATCGCTAGGCTAGATGATGTGGAAAGGATCGTAAACAGAAAGATGCTAGATGGTACTCCCGTATGTGATCAAGTTCTTAAGATTATTTCCATCTTGGGAGAACTAAAAGTGCTTGGTTCTGAAATTGATGGGGAAACCCATATCGATTTTGTGCTTCAATCACTACCAGGGGCCTTTAAACAGTTTTGCCTGAACTATTCTATGAACAAACTTTATTACTCACTAGTGTAACTACTTAAAGAACTCCAAGTTATGGAGAATATCACCTAGAAAAAGGGTGGTATTTAGGTTACTGAGAGATTCCCATCTTCTTCTGTGTCAAAAGCTAAAAAGGAGAAGGGAAAGTCTAAGTCACAACTTGTGATTGTTAAAACTATTTTTAAGCCTCAGGACCAGGTGGCCTAGGAGTAGTACGTGATGTACCTGGTGCCTGTTAGCATACTAGGGATGCATTCGGGAGGTCCAACCTGGGGATGCTATGTATATACGTATAGAGAGTGATATGTGATTAAATGATTGTGTGAACATCAAAGTATAACTAGTTTATGGTTATATTGCATATGCATTGAGACAAATATAATTGAGAAGCCCTAGATCATAGCTTATGAATTGGCTACGTAGTACATTGTATAGGGTATAATATGAGTGGTATGGATGGGCTAGATATTTAGCGATTCAAAGTATATTAATGATCGTTAGAATAGTTAGGCAAGGTAGCATAACTAGGCGAATAAAATATATACGTTAGGTGCGCACTGTAAATGAAAGGTGTGGATAATCTCATGTGAGTACGACACTAGGTAATCATGGATATTTTTTACTACTTTATTATTATTGCATTTAAATACTTGCAACTATTTTTCAAATGTTTTGGGCATTGAACCGTACCAAAAATATTTTTAAAACCTTTTAGGTACTCAGCTACAGGTTCAGCAGGGATAGTCACTCCATTCCAGTCGGACGATGATGCAATAGTTGTGGATGCCTACAAAATTTCTCTTCGGGCATGTTTCGCTCATTTATATCTAGATATGACTCTAGTTTAGTATTTCTCTTTGGGCATGTTTCCCGTAGTTGGACAGTTTTATTATTAGATGTTATTTACATCATTTTAGTTGAACATTTGGATTAATGTATTCTGGATACCGAGAGTTTATTCTATTTATTTTATTTATGCTATCAGTACTCTTTAAGTTCAGTCACTGTGGATGTTTATATTTATATTATTGAAGGGTTTCATGTATGCATGTTCACAAGATTTTAAAATCGACATCAGACTTAATAGGTTATTAGTTAATTAATTAGTTTTCGAATAGTAATGCTAAGAATGAAATCAGATATGATTCCTGTTTAATTTAATAAAGGCCTGATTAATCGATATTAGACTAGGCGAGGTGTCACAGATGGTATCAGAGCATCAGTATCTAGTCTCCTTAGGATCCGTGCAGACTCGCTACGTTTTTAGTGTTGTGTTTTCTTTGATATATTTCCCAATGACTAGGATTGTTGTATTCTTAATTGCATTTTTATGTTCTTGTGCTATTGTATATGGTGGAAGTGAATCTCATACAAATTCGGTTTGGTTTCAGATGTCAAAAAATAGGAGAAGACTACCAGCTCGGGATGCTAGGAGGACCGTAGGAGGGGAGGCTCAGTCGGAGCTGCAGACAGGGATGGTAACCACAGCATAGTTTTCCACTATTGTTGCACAGGTAGCTAATTTTGCTATGACTCCCTTAGCACAGCATTTTCCCAAGCACAGTCACATCATCTAGTGGCACTAGTTCAGGCTCACCCAGTGCCATCAATTTGGGAAAGAGTTAGAGAATCCTTTTTGAAGAGACATTCGCTAGAGTTTTAGGGGAGCACAGATGTGGTTGCAGCTAGCCAGTGGAAGAAAGACATCGAGAGTCATTTTCATATGATGGAGTTCAGCAACACTCAAAAGCAGGTACTATCTATGTTTAAGATAGTCGGGGCATCTTTGCAGTGATGGGAGTCGGTTACCATAGCAGAGGATGGGTATTTAATGATAATACAGGAGTTCTGGGTGTGGTTTAACCGTAAATTCTTTTCGTTGGCAGTTCAGACAGAGTTGAGGAGGAAATTCCTAGATCTTTCATAGGAGGGTCGGACGGTGGTCGAATATTAGGAAGATTTCACGTGCCTGGAAAACTTTATGCCAGATGAGGTCAACACCAAAGAGAAGAGGGTTCTTAAGTTTACTAATGGACTCACTTAAAGGATTCACCAACATTTATTAGGAAACTCTGCGTTGAGGACTTATGTTGCTGTCATCAATGTTTCACTTTTACACTGTCAAGATTACTACTTCCACCTGAAGGGAGCAAAAAGAGTTGGTAAGTCTAGTCGGCAGGGTAAGACCGGAGGTATTAGTGCTAGTGGGTCACCACAATAGCAGAGTAGGCAGCATGAGCGAGATTCCCAGTAGGGGAATCGATTAAGAGATTTAGGCCGGGCAATGGTAGTTACATGTGATAAGCACCCAAAAGTGTACATTTTATACCCTGAATAGACCATTTTAGTTGCTAATTCTCGACAATATCAGACTTATGATAGTATTTACTTGTTTTGTAGCTCAATAAGCGTTTGCGAAGTTTAAAGTGATAATTCAGGGCAAATGCGCGACAAAAGTGACTTAATCCCGTAACCCAAACCTTGTTTCGTACCTTACCCGAGCCTAAACTTAGCTCAAACCTTCCCCCGAACCCCGTGTGTGTTTAGTTTGTGCCTTTTTAATATTTTTTATATTTTTAGTTTGAGTCATTTTTATTTTTAGAGTTTATTTTAGATTTATTTAGAATTTCTAGGTTTTATTTTCTAATTTTTTATTTTATTATTATTAGTATAATTTTATTTTGATTTTATTATTTTTTAGTTTTTATTAGGATTAGATTTTTTTTAGGATTTCATTTATTTTTTAGTTTTATTAGATTTTACATCTATTTAGGATTTGAGTTTTTAGTTTAATTGATTTTTATTTTTATTTCTTTTTAGTTTCTTTTTAGTTTCTTTTTTATTTGAGTCTTTATTTTATTTATAGATTAGGATTTTATTTTTTTTAGATTTTAATTTTTAATTTTGTTAGTTTTTTTTAGATGGTTAGTCTATATTTTTTTAAGGGCCACAAACTAACACACACAAACACCTCCCTAACCCTCACCTCACTCTCCTACACCCTCACACACACAATAATACCCTACTTCATCTTCTTCCTCACCATAGCCACTCTCTCCTCATCCATCATTAACACACCAATCTAACCCCAAACCCACTTCTCTCTCCTCCATAGTCATACCTCTTTCTCCTCTTTCATCACCTTAACCAACAAACCCACCTAAAACCACCATCCCATTTCTAACCTGAAAAACCCGGCGACATAACCCGAGATCACCCCTTGTCCTACCCGAACCCGCTTCTATCCAAACCTGCTCGAACCCGACCCGAAACCGTGAACCAAAGACCCACACCGCCGGCCAACCCGCCACCAGCAACCCCTGGCCCAACCTTTTCAACCCGCGATCCTTTCCAACTCATACCCGGAACCCTTAACCCCTGTCCAAACTCCTAACCCGGAGCCACAACCCGTGAGCCTCGGTTTTGTCCTACCCCAAACAAAAATCTCCAACCCATCTCATCAGAGCTTCCATGTCCGACCTTACACCCAACTGCCATACCCATCTCGAATCACCGCTCACCCGTCTCCCCGATCAAAATCCCCAACAATATGATCTCTCTCTCTTACCCAGTTGCCAACCACAAAACCCAAATGCAAAAATCATTTTTTACCTCCTGCATAAAAACCAAGAATAAACCAAACTCCAATTAAGTCAAAACCAAATAAAACTCCCATGTGTCTATTAAACCCTTTAACCCCTTTTCCCAATAGACCCTCAACTCATCCTAACTAACACGTCTCCCACATGCAAAATTAAAACCCCAAAATACCCTCACCCAAATCATATTTTTATATCCTCTCAACCCACATGCTCCTCTCACCATTTCCATGCACACTCATGTCAATTACACAAATTAGCCCCTAGCTTCTTCCACCTATAAATGCAAGACTTGGTGCCATTTTCAAAAGATCTCCAATTTAGTTTTTAAGCTTTCTGTGATAAAATTCTCTCCACCCCTCTATGTTGAGTATTTGCATTTTTAGCAAATACCTCAATATAGAGGTGTGTAGTGAAATTTATCTCTAAGATAAATTCAACCCCACCCATCTATAATGAATTTTTGCATTTTTAGAAATTATTTCAAAATAGATTGATGTAGTTGAATTCATCCCTTATGGGAGGTAAATTCTATTCCATTCCTTTTTGTTGAGATTTTGCATTTTTAGCAATTATCTCAATATAAAGTAATGATCTAGAATTTATTTCTTTGGGTGAGTTCTAATGTACAATTTTATAATGTTAGAATTTGCATTTTTTGCAAATTTCTTTTATTATTAAATTATCCATTATGAATTCATCCATTATCCTTTTTTTATTTTTTATTTTGTAGTTTTTATTTTAGATTCAATAAATATATTAGTGCGTGATTGTAATTGAGAGAGTGTTAATGTAATTGAAGATTCCATTCCAATTCAAGGCTTAAATGGATTTGATATATTCCTCTCCTATTACTTTTATTTTAATCCTCACATGCTTTCATTTTTTTATCTTATATTTTTGGAGGATGATTATTGAGGGTTAATATCCCATTCATGGGATGTATTTTGAAGCCCTCATGTGTCCAATTTAGTTAGTTTACTTTTTAGCACAATTTTGTTTACCACATTTTTTTATTAGCTTTTACATCTTAGTTAGTACTTTAAAAATTAATACATAGTTAGTTAACTAATAATCCCTTGAAAAATTCACAAAAAATATAAAAAGCAAATCAAAAATAGAAAAATATAATAAAATGCAAATGAATTTACACTTTTTGTCTTCTCATATTTTGTGTTTCTTCCTCAGAGTTGGATTGATACTCCCTTACTTACCCTATGCATATTTTGAGTTTATTTGTAGGTTCAATGGAATTTTAATGGAAAAGAAGTTGCAACAATGATAAACAAAAATACATAAGAGAAGCAATTTATTTCTTATCAACATGCAGGTCCATCAGGACCAGGATAAGCAGATTGGAGGCCAGTAAGGCCACGGATATCAGGGCTAGTGGGGTTAGAGACAGGGACAGCCTCGTTAGGGACAACCTCGCGAGAGCCAAAAGCCGATAGAGTTTATAGCGCGGTATTTCGTATGTGGGGAGCAGGGTCATATGCGGCATGTATGTCAGAGCAGGGATAGGGCTTAGGATTAGGGTGCCTAATATGGGAAACAGTTGCAGTGGCTTCCAACCCCATTAGAATTTCCATCATTATCGCCTCTATAAGAGCAGGGGTAGTTTGGGTGTGTGTATCACGTCCGTGGACTAGTTCTACAGCCAACGCCTTTAGTAGTTGAGTGTATGTTTTCTATCCATGGGCATAAGGGACGAGTTTTTTGTGACACGGGTGCATCACATTCTTTTGTTAGCACCAGATTCACACGTGAGACGGGTTTAGTGGATATAGCATCAGTTATCATTATAAGTGTATAATTACCGTTGAGTAGCGGGACTCTCTTTCGTTCCATCTTCAAGGGAGCGGGTGTGGGCATTGGGAGGTTATGTTTTAGTGGATCTACTTATTTTGGAGAGGTATGAGTATGAAGTTATCCTAGGTATGGGATGGTTAGCAACGTGTAGAGCAATGGTGGATTGTTACAGTAAGGCTATCATGTTCGCTATTCCAGAGTAGGATGTGTTTCTTTTTGCGATGTCTCATCCTGAGTGAGGGTCGAGTCCGCAGTTATATAATGTTGGGGAGGAAACTTCAGATAGTATACTTGTCTCGTTAGATTCAATCCTTGTGTTTAGGGACTTTACTGATGTGATTTAGGGGATCTCGGGGTTACAGTCAAGTTAAAAGATCAAGTTGCGATTGACATAGTGCTGGGACTTAGCAATAATGCGAGCGCCATATTGTATGAATCTTTTAGAGATGTGGGAGTTGAGAGTCAGATTTAGAAACTTTTGGGTGCGAGATTTTTGTGTGTCCTGGTAATGTGTCTTGGGTCTACGTATCTCGACAATTAACAAAACTAACTAGTAGTGTATCGGGAGGGTTTCTTGTTTATATTTTGCTTACGAGACCTCCCATGCATGAAGCTTAGTAACTATCGAGAGTTGGGAGATGTTTAGGGCTCTAGGGCATGGGTTTAGAACATTTGGCATTACACGTGTGTAAATAATTCTTCGAGCAGAGAGCTAGTATATGATTTAAGGCCAAAGGAGATAGGTAGTGCTATATAGCAAGAATTGTAGGATGTTTTGTACCACTAGTTGATAAGTGGGGTAATCTAAAAAAGAATTGAGTCGTGATTAGTAGGGTAATCGAGTTTAACTTTACTCAATAGTCATGTAGGGCATATTTGGTCAATTTTGATGTATGTAGGTTGCATTTGTGGTATTCATGCGCGTATATATGTGGTATAGGGTGTATGGGCACACTAGTCACTTCAATGTTCAGTTCCATCTGGGAAAGCCTAACGTGGAGGTAAATGCGTTGAATTGTATGCTTGTAGGGACGTTAGCAGAAGTTTTGAAATCGTGAAGTGGCCTGAGCTACGTCAGGAGAAGAGACAGTTTGGGCAATTATAGCAGTGATGGTCATCACACTCGAGATCAATATGAGAGTTATAAAGGCATAGAAAATGGATCCGCCTTGTCAGGAGAGGGTTCAATAGTTATTGGCAAGTAGAGAAAAGTCTTATTCAGTTAGTTCTGAGGTTGTTTTGCACATCAATGGGAGGTCTATTATCCTAGATGATGAGGACCTTCAACCTGCATTTATGGAGAAGGTGCATGGGTTAAAAATTTTGGTGCATTGCAGGGGGAATAAGATGCACTAGGATGTGAGGAAGAAGTATTGGTGGGTCGGTATGGGCCAATTCGGGTGGATTACACAATCGGTCAGTGTGCCTAACTTTTCATTGTATAAAGAGAGTGAGCCGGTATGAGGTGCCACTCAACATTATTTTGGATCAAAATAAGATCTTTGTGTCTCAACTCTAGTATAGTTGTTAGGAGGCAATAGGGATGGAGTTGCATTTTAGCATGGCTTATCACCCGTAGATAAATGGGCAGACTGAGCAAGTGAATCAGATGCTGGGGATATGCTAAGGATGTACTATATTTCAGGGTAGGTTTGGAGCAATACCTTCTACTAGCAGAGTTTCACTATAGTAACTCATACCAGTTCACAATAGGCATGGAAACTTTTGAGGCATTATATGGTAGACCTTATCGTTCACGCGTTTATTAGTTAGAGGTGGGGAATAATAATCTTCTTGGACTAGAGATGATCTAGGACACTTCTGCATAGATTGAGTTGATTTGGGGTTATATACGAACTCAGGACAGGAAGAAGAGTTGTGTAGATGCATATCGAAGGCACTTGGAGTTCGAAGTGGGTGATCAAGTGTTATTATAGGTGTATCCCATGAAGTGAGTCATGCGATTTAAAAATAAGAGGAAGTTGGCACCGAAGTATGTGGGGTCTTTCCTGATCATTGAGAGGATTGTGCCAGTTGAGTATAGACTCGCCCTACCAGAACATTTCCAGTGGATCCACGATGTGTTTCATGTGTCATCATTAAAGAAGTATCAAAAGAGTGGCATGGATTAGTGGCATATACCGCTAGAGGAGATTAACTTATAGTCAGACATCTCATATGAGGAGGGACCTAATGCCATCCTGGATCGTAGCAAGTGTAAGTTTCGGTCCAAGGTGGTACCATTAGTTCGTGTTCCATTGGGGAATCATAATGCCGATGAGTCGACTTGGGAACATGAGGATGACATGCAGGAAAAGTATCCAGAGCTCTTAATGCTAGGTATGTCTAAATTTCGGGGACGAAATTTCATTATTAGGGGGGAAGTATGTAAACACCCCATATTTTTAAAATTATTTTATATTACATGTGTGCACATAATTTTAAAATAACCAAAAAATAAATTGCCTTAGATAAATATTAATTAGAGAATAAAAAGTATTAATATTTATGCAAATTTATAGTCACTTATGTGATAAGTAAATGATAACGTATTAAAATTAAGTTATATCGTAAGTAAGTATATCGGTATTTCATTCAGGACGCTCGGGTAGAGTCATGTCAGGAATGAGATGGAAATTTTATGTTAGAGGACTCGGATGATAGTTTTGAGTGCATCGATGGTCCAGAATGGGTCAAAATAGTCCAGAATAGGTACTCGGGGTTACAATTGGGTTTCAGGGCCTTTTTAGAATAAGTAGGAGTCGTAGAAGGGCATATGGGTCATTTTACTTGAGGGGGATGACCCTATTTCAGGATTAGATAGTTTTAGGTTACTATTTAATCAATGTGGATAGAGGAAGGTTGCTATCTATCCACCCAAAGAGGCTAGGATTGGTGAGAAAGTGAGAAAAAAGAATAGAAATTGATAAAAGAAGAGGAAGAGAGGATCCGAGGAGAAAAACCATCGTCTTTGGGGTAAAGATCGTCACCAAAAGAATAGTTTCTATAAGGGAAATATCATAACTCATCATTTTAAAGACAATTACTTACTTGCTTTAATTTTTTTGTGTAGTTTCATTTGTTCATGTAACTTGGTGTAGAATAACATGGTTTTGGGGATGGAAATCCGAGTTTTAAATTGTATAAATGATAGGAGATGAATCTAAGAATGTTGTTATGATGAATCTGATGTAAATCTATAATAAAAGATAAGCGCTCGGATGAATTAAGAAGAACAGATCAAATCTCGAAACTAGGGTTTACTATAGCATGAATTCTTGATTTAGTTTGTTGTTGAGTGAATTAGATGCTGTTTCGGGATGGTTTTTATGTAGAAAATTATTGATTTATGTTTGAGTATGGATTAGGGTTCATGTATGGGGGTTTGGTGAAGATTAGGACCACCATGGATGAGGGTTGAAGGTGAAATCCCATCAAAAGTCCGTTCTAGCAACCCAGCAAATCGAACTAGTTTGGTCCAGATAGGGAATCGGTTCAGTTCTGCTGGCTTGACACCTTTGTCTTGCGATTGTTTTTCATACTATTTGAGCAATGGGCATGAAATCTTGGGTTCGAGAATGAGTTTAGGTTTTGTGGAATTCAGTATGAGGGTTAAGAAGTATCGTAGGCTAACCGGGGATAGATTACATGTAAGTAAAATACGCAAATAAGTGAGTGAATGTTCATCGGTAGGAATCGAGAAATCGAGTTAGGATTTCGGGATGGCTAGGCTAGGTCTTGGTTAGAATAGCATATTGGCTAGAAGAATATAATTAGATAGTTAAACTCTAAGTAAGGGAATACTTATATAAGATCGGGAAGTTAGGTTAGACTTTGGAATTTGATAAACTAGTGCTACAAGAGATATTACTCACGTTAGTCGACTTCATATATACACACGTATCTAGTGGGACCAGTATATATATGTGTGTGTATGTGTGTGTGTATGTGATTGACTTTATGTGAACATACCTACTCTAATATGATATCATTTGAGGTTGCGTGTAGCTAGCGGTCCACCCTGGTGTGGACCAACAGGTGTTGGATTGTTTCCCCGGGTTATATTACTATTACATGGCCACTATCCGTATGAGAGTATATGTATTGGTTTTTAGTCCATTTGGGTGTGATGTGGTATGGTTACAACCCACGAATGTATGTTTATGACTGCCTCTGTTTTGTGTTTGCGATTTGGGATCTGTGGTGAGATTTCAACCTAACAGTCTAGGAGTGGTACGTGATGTACCTAGTGCCTGTTAGCATACTAGGGATGCATGGAGGTACAGCTCGGGGATGATATGTATATACGTATAAAGAGTGATATGTGTTTAAATGATTGTGTGAACATCAAAGTATAACTAGTGTACTGTTATAAGGCTTATGCATTGAGACAAATATAATTGAGAATCCCTATGTGAACATGGATATTTCTTACATCTTTATTATTATTGAATTTAAATACTTGCAACTGTTTTTCAAATATTTTGGGCGATGACCTGTATTAAAAATATTTTCAAAACCTTTTAGGTGCTCAACCACAGGTTCACCAGGGATATTCATTTGATTCCAGTCAGACGATGCTGCAGCAACTGTGGATGCTTGCAGGACTTGATTATACGCTTCTCTTATTTCTATTTAGATAGGGCTTTAGTTCAGTATTTCTCTTTAGGCATGTTGCCCGCAGTTGGGCAGTTTAATTATTAGACATTATTTACATTATTTCAGTTGAACATTTGGATTATTGTATTCTAGATAACGAGAGTTTATACCGTTTATTTTATTTATGATATCATTACTCTTTACGTCCAGACACTGTGGATGCTTATATTTATATTGTTGACTGGTTTCATATATGCATGTTAACAAGATTTTAAAATTAACATCGAACTTAATAGGTTATTAGTTAATTAATTAGTTTTCGAAAGTGATGCTAAGAATGAAATCATACATGATTCCCATTTAATTTAACGAAGGCCTCATCAACCGGTATTAGACTAGGTGAAGTGTCAAAGAAATGGGATTCGTTACGCACGGATGATGAGTTATTACGTGCCTTTATAGAAATTATTACCATCACAGCCGAAATCATCATTCGGGTCGTGTAGGCACAAAAGGGAGATCCTTTTTGTTAGGAGAAGCTCAGTCAGTTGTTAGTAGAGGGATCAGAGCATTATTCGATTAGTTATGATGGAGGTTAGTAGTTCCAAAAGTTGAGGAATTATGATGGGTAGTAATGACAGAGGCATATAGGTCACGTTTTTTTATACATCCTGATGGGGAAAAATGTACCAGGACATGAGACGCCAGTATTAATGGGTAGGCATGAAGAAAGACATCGTCATTTTTGTATCCAAGTGTGCCACGTGCCAAATAGTGAAGGTGGACCATCAACGACCAGCAGGTGTTCTACAGCCTCTCGAGATTTTAATATGAAAATGGGAGAGCATTTCCATGGACTTTATTATGGGGTTACCTACGTCACAGTGGGGACACGAAGTCATCTGGGTGATTGTTGATCGTTTGACAAAGGTGGCTCACTTCTTACCAGTTCGTACAGACTATACTTTGGAACAGTACACTAGGCTTTTCCGTGCAAAGATTATGAATTGCATGGTGTACCACTCAATATTGTGTCAGATAGGGACAAGAAGTTTATATCCCACTTTTGGAGGAGCTTTCAACAGGAATTAAGGAGTTATGGTTAAATACCTCGTATCACCTACAGACGAAGAGGGTGAATCAGGTGTTGGACTGTAATACCCCGTAATTTTAATGACTTTTAAAATGGGTTATATTTTAAATTAATGGATTAATTGGATTTTATTATAAATTAATTCATTTGGGTTTTATCCGAATTGTGGATATTAAAATGGATGATTCTGAATATTACTTAAAGATATTTAGGTAATATATGAATGTGATGTCATTGATATGACGGTATGATATAAATTCGGTAATTTGAATTTTTAGTCAGACGCGGTATGGGACGTGTCGGGACTAATTTATTAAATTAAAAAGGAAATTTACTTTTTATCGACCTTATAGTCATTTCGACTGCGTCGTTGCGTCCGGAAGGGTTGAAATAGTCAGAATAGTATATTTGGATGTTGGATTTGGGTCTCGGGTCATTTGGAAAAGAAAAGATAACTTAAAAGGGCATTTTGGTTATTTTTACAAGGGGGGTGAATAGTGATTTCGGGTTTTGTCTTATTATAAGTATTTGGAGATTAGTTGAATGTGGGTTCATCTCTTCTACACAAAATTGAAAGGTCATCTTCTTAGAGAGAGTGAAAGGTTGCTTGGGAAGAGAAAATCTTGACTGGAAAGGAGGAGAACTAAAGACCAAAGGTCACCACCACCAACCACCACCAAAAGTGGCCGGAAAAAGGGAGAACCACCAATGTTATTCAACACCAAAGGATCAGATCTTCATTAAAGGCAAGTGTTTGATATTTGCAACTTAAGTTCGTATATTGTCCATGTTAGAATAATTATGAAAAGAGATGATTTTTCATGTTTGGAAGATAAAAATGGAGTAGTAATGGATTTCTGGAAGTATGAAATATATAGGAATTAAAATCATGTTGTAGGTAGTTAGTAATCCAAGAAATATTCATCAATCTGTGGAAGAAATTCTGAAAATAATTTAGTGTTCTTGAAGATAATATGTTGATAATTTTCTGGAAAAAGAGGCAAAAACGAGTGGAATGAGAAGAGCCAATTTGGAATGTTTAGATCTCCTTTTCGAGTGCATTTGGATGAGATTCAAGAAAAACTCAAAACACATACCTGACTCAATTTTTCGTGTAGAATCCAAATCTGAAGTTGGATTGATGATTTGAATAATTTTTGCATCTGATTTTTATGAGTATTTAAAACATGAGAATTCATGATGTTGTTTCTTTTTAATGTTGGTTCTTATCCCAAAACTTTTGTGGATCTTTGGTGATTATTATTTGGATATTATGGGACATAGAAAAAATCAGTAAACCCTTGATAAAATTTGAATTAATTTGATTTGGATTCAAGTGATTAAAATGATATTGAGTGGAATTTTGGTTGCTAGATTCATTTGTTAAATTCCAAATGGGGATGTATGAGGATTAAAGATAGGACCAGTAGGGATGATTTAATATAACACCTGGGTATCCTTAAGTTTACAAGAGGGCTTAAATCCTAAGTGAAAGAAGATGTGTTTATAAGAGATTTGAAACAATCGGTTTTAACCTTAATTAAAAGGAGAACTAAACTCGTAGTAGTTCGGGAGAAATAATGTTATGGACCAGTAGGATATTAGTGACTTCTTACTGAATATATGTTGAGGAAAAACCTATTTGAATCTTGTGTATTGAGTGAGGGTAGCCTTAGGGATACAATTTGAACATCAAGGACTGAGTTTAAGCTCATTATGGATTTCGCAAGCACGGAGTGTAATACAAGAGCGTAGTGGTATGTCTCCTGGATAGAGATGGGAGTTTAGAACACATTTGGTTGAAAGAAGGTATGAGGTTATCCCGATCGCATAGTTGAAGTTGTCGGACCTCCTCGATCGACAAAGTTAAGTAGTAGTGTATTGGAGGGGTTCCTTGTTTGGATTTCGCTTTGCGAGACGCTCCGCGCATGAAACTAATAACCGTTGGGAGTCGAAATAAGTTTGGTCCTTAGTATATGAGTTTGTATCCTTTGCTATTATAATGAAAGTTGTACGATAGGGTGTATGGGAGCCCTGGATGATTGGATTGTAGTAGTTTTCAAAATTGTGAAACAGTAAGTAGTTGTGACTTCAGGATTTATTTGTTTAATAAGTGAGGATCATTTTTCCAAAACTTTGTCACGAGGACGGTATAGGGAAGATTGGGTATAATTTAAATTTGATTCAGTTGGAACTATATGGTGAGACTTAGTGTAACATCGATAGAGATTTTCGTTAATGTACTGTATGGGCGGTACTACTTAGATTTCTTGCGATGAGAGATTTATACTCGGAGTTGACCTTATCAGTATGGTTCATTTTTCTGAATTTCGGGATGAAATTCTGTTATAAGGGGGGAAGTATGTAATACCTCGTAATTTTAATGACTTTTAAAATGGGTTATATTTTAAATTAATTGATTAATTGGATTTTATTATAAATTAATTCATTTGGGTTTTATCCGAATTGTGGATATTAAAATGGATGATTCTGATATTACTTAAAGATATTTAGGTAATATATGAATGTGATGTCATTGATATGACGGTATGATATAAATTCGGTAATTTGAATTTTTAGTCAGACGCGGTATGGGACGTGTCGGGACTAATTTATTAAATTAAAAAGGAAATTTATTTTCTATCGACCTTATAGTCATTTCGACTGCGTCGTTGCGTCCGGAAGGGTTGAAATGGTCAGAAAAGTCTATTTGGATCTTGGATTTGGGTCTCGGGTCATTAGGAAAAGAAAAGACAACCTAAAAGGGCATTTTGGTTATTTTTACAAGGGGGATGAATAGTTATTTCGGGTTTTGTCTTATTATAAGTATTTGGAGATTAGTTGAATGTGGGTTCATTCATCTCTTCTACACAAAATTGAAAGGTCATCTTCTTAGAGAGAGTGAAAGGTTTCTTGGGAAGAGAAAAGCTTGCTTGGAAAGGAGGAGAACTAAAGACCAAAGGTCACCACCACCAACCACCACCGAAAGTGGCCGGAAAAAGGGAGATCCACCTATGTTATTCAACACCAAAGGATCAGATCTTCAATAAAGGCAAGTGTTTCATATTTGTAACTTAAGTTCGTATATTTTCCATGTTAGAATAATTATGAAAAGAGATGATTTTTCATGTTTGGAAGATAAAAATGGAGTAGTAATGGAGTTCTGGAAGTATGAAATATATAGGAATTAAACTCATGTTGTAGGTAGTTAGTAATCCAAGAAATATTCATCAATCTGTGGAAGAAATTCTGAAAATAATTTAGTGTTCCTGAAGATAATATGTTGATAATTTTCTGGAAAAAGAGGCAAAAACGAGTGGAATCAGAAGAGCCAATTTGGAATGTTTAGATCTCCTTTTCGAGTGCATTTGGATGAGATTCAAGAAAAACTCAAAACACATACCTGACTCAATTTTTCGTGTAGAATCCAAATCTGAAGTCGGATTGATGATTTGAATAATTTTTGGATCTGATTTTTCTGAGTATTTAAAATATGAGAATTCATGATGTTGTTTCTTTTTAATGTTGGTTCTTATCCCAAAACTTTTGTGGATCTTTGGTGATTATTATTTGGATATTATGGGACATAGAAAATATCAGCAAACCCTTGATAAGATTTGAATTAATTTGATTTGGATTCAAGTGATTAAAATGATATTGAATGGAATTTCGGTTGCTAGATTCATTTGTTAAATTCCAAATGGGGATGTATGAGGATTAAAGATAGGACCAGTAGGGATGATTTAATATAACACCTAGGTATCCTTAAGTTTACAAGAGGGCTTAAATCCTAAGTGAAAGAATATGTGTTTATAAGAGATTTGAAACTATCGGTTTTAACCTTAATTAAAAGGAGAACTAAACTCGTAGTAGTTCGGGAGAAATAATGTTATGGACCAGTAGGATATTAGTGACTTCTTACTGAATATATGTTGAGGAAAAACCTATTTGAATCTTGTGTATTGAGTGAGGGTAGCCTTAGGGATACAATTTGATCACCAAGGACTGAGTTTAAGCTCATTATTGATTTCGCAAGGACGGAGTGTAATACAAGAGCGTAGTGGTATGTCTCCTGGATAGAGATGGGAGTTTAGAATACATTTGGTTGAAAGAAGGTATGAGGTTATCCTGATCGCATAGGTGAAGTTGTCGGACCTCCTCGATCGACAAAGTTAAGTAGTAGTGTATTGGAGGGGTTCCTTGTTTGAATTTCGCTTTGCGAGACGCTCCGCGCATGAAACTAATAACCGTTGGGAGTCGAAATAAGTTAGGTCCTTAGTATATGAGTTTGTAACCTTTGCTATTATAATGAAAGTTGTACGATAGGGTGTATGGGCGCCCTGGATGATTGGATTGTAGTAGTTTTCAAAATTGTGAAACAGTAAGTAGTTGTGACTTCAGGATTTATTTGTTTAATAAGTGAGGATAATTTTTCCCAAACTTTGTCACGAGGACGGTATAGGGAAGATTGGGTATAATTTAAATTTGATTCAGTTGGAACTATATGGTGAGACTTAGTGTAACATCGATGGGGATTTTCGTTAATGTACTGTATGGGCGGTACTACTTAGATTTTTTGCGATGTGAGATTTATACTCGGAGTTGACCTTATCAGTATGGTTCATTTTTCTGAATTTCGGGATGAAATTCTGTTATAAGGGGGGAAGTATGTAATACCCCGTAATTTTAATGACTTTTAAAATGGGTTATATTTAAATTAATGGATTAATTGGATTTTATTATAAATTAATTCATTTGGGTTTTATCCGAATTGTGGATATTAAAATGGATGATTCTGAATATTACTTAAAGATATTTAGGTAATATATGAATGTGATGTCATTGATATGATGGTATGATATAAATTCGGTAATTTGAATTTTTAGTCAGACGCAGTATGGGACGTGTCGGGACTAATTTATTAAATTAAAAAGGAAATTTATTTTCTATCGACCTTATAGTCATTTCGACTGCGTCGTTGCGTCCGGAAGGGTTGAAATAGTCAGAAAAGTCTATTTGGATGTTGGATTTGGGTCTCGGGTCATTTTGAAATGAAAAGATAACTTAAAAGGGCATTTTGGTTATTTTTACAAGGGGGGTGAGTAGTGATTTCGGGTTTTGTCTTATTATAAGTATTTGGAGATTAGTTGAATGTGGGTTCATTCATCTCTTCTACACAAAATTGAAAGGTCATCTTCTTAGAGAGAGTGAAAGGTTGCTTGGGAAGAGAAAATCTTGCTTGGAAAGGAGGAGAACTAAAGACCAAAGGTCACCACCACCGAAAGTGGCTGGAAAAAGGGAGAACCACCTATGTTATTCAACCCCAAAGGATCAGATCTTCATTAAAGGCAAGTGTTTCATATTTGCAACTTAAGTTCGTATATTGTCCATGTTAGAATAATTATGAAAAGAGATGATTTTTCATGTTTGGAAGATAAAAATGGAGTAGTAATGGAGTTCTGGAAGTATGAAATATATAGGAATTAAACTCATGTTGTAGGTAGTTAGTAATCCAAGATATATTCATCAATCTGTGGAAGAAATTCTGAAAATAATTTAGTGTTCTTGAAGATAATATGTTGATAATTTTCTGGAAAAAGAGGCAAAAACGAGTGGAATGAGAAGAGCCAATTTGGAATGTTTAGATCTCCTTTTCGAGTGCATTTGGATGAGATTCAAGAAAAACTCAAAACACATACGAGACTCAATTTTTCGTGTAGAATCCAAATCTGAAGTCAGATTGATGATTTGAATAATTTTTGGATCTGATTTTTCTGAGTATTTAAAATATGAGAATTCATGATGTTGTTTCTTTTTAATGTTGGTTCTTATCCCAAAACTTTTGTGGATCTTTGGTGATTATTATTTGGATATTATGGGACATAGAAAATATCAGTAAACCCTTGATAAGATTTGAATTAATTTGATTTGGATTCAAGTGATTAAAATGATATTGAATGGAATTTTGGTTGCTAGATTCATTTGTTAAATTCCAAATGGGGATGTATGAGGATTAAAGATAGGACCAGTAGGGATGATTTAATATAACACCTGGGTATCCTTAAGTTTACAAGAGGGCTTAAATCCTAAGTGAAAGAAGATGTGTTTATAAGAGATTTGAAACTATCGGTTTTAACCTTAATTAAAAGGAGAACTAAACTCGTAGCAGTTCGGGAGAAATAATGTTATGGACCAGTAGGATATTAGTGATTTCTTACTGAATATATGTTGAGGAAAAACCTATTTGAATCTTGTGTATTGAGTGAGGGTAGCCTTAGGGATACAATTTTAAGATCAAGGTCTGAGTTTAAGCTCATTACTGATTTCGCAAGGACGGAGTGTAATACAAGAGCGTAGTGGTATGTCTCCTGGATAGAGATGGGAGTTTAGAACACATTTGGTTGAAAGAAGGTATGAGGTTATCCCGATCGCATAGTTGAAGTTGTCGGACCTCCTCGATCGACAAAGTTAAGTAGTAGTGTATTGGAGGGGTTCCTTGTTTGAATTTCGCTTTGCGAGACGCTCCGCGCATGAAACTAGTAACCGTTGGGAGTCGAAATAAGTTAGGTCCTTAGTATATGAGTTTGTAACCTTTGCTATTATAATGAAAGTTGTACGATAGGGTGTATGGGCGCCCTGGATGATTGGATTGTAGTAGTTTTCAAAATTGTGAAACAGTAAGTAGTTGTGACTTCAGGATTTATTTTTTTAATAAGTGAGGATCATTTTTCCCAAACTTTGTCACGAGGACGGTATAGGGAAGTTTGGGTATAATTTAAATTTGATTCAGTTGGAACTATATGGTGAGACTTAGTGTAACATCGATGGAGATTTTCGTTAATGTACTGTATGGGCGGTACTACTTAGATTTCTTGCGATGTGAGATTTATACTCGGAGTTGACCTTATCAGTATGGTTCATTTTTCTGAATTTCGGGACGAAATTCTGTTATAAGGGGGGAAGTATGTAATACCCCGTAATTTTAATGACTTTTAAAATGGGTTATATTTTAAATTAATGGATTAATTGGATTTTATTATAAATTAATTCATTTGGGTTTTATCCGAATTGTGGATATTAAAATGAATGATTCTGAATATTACTTAAAGATATTTAGGTAATATATGAATGTGATGTCATTAATATGACGGTATGATATAAATTCGGTAATTTGAATTTTTAGTCAGACGCAATATGGGACGTGTCGGGACTAATTTATTAAATTAAAAAGTTAATTTATTTTCTATCGACCTTATAGTCATTTCGACTGCGTCGTTGCGTCCGGAAGGGTTGAAATAGTCATAAAAGTCTATTTGGATGTTGGATTTGGGTCTCGGGTCATTTGGAAATGAAAAGACAACCTAAAAGGGCATTTTGGTTATTTTTACAAGGGGGATGAATAGTGATTTCGGGTTTTGTCTTATTATAAGTATTTGGAGATTAGTTGAATGTGGGTTCATTCATCTCTTTTACACAAAATTGAAAGGTCATCTTCTTAGAGAGAGTGAAAGGTTGCTTGGGAAGAGAAAAACTTGCTTGGAAAGGAGGAGAACTAAAGACCAAAGGTCACCACCACCAACCACCACCGAAAGTGGCCGAAAAAAGGGAGAACCACCTATGTTATTCAACCCCAAAGGATCAGATCTTCATTAAAGGCAAGTGTTTCATATTTGCAACTTAAGTTCGTATATTTTCCATGTTAGAATAATTATGAAAAGAGATGATTTTTCATGTTTGGAAGATAAAAATGGAGTAGTAATGGATTTCTGGAAGTATGAAATATATAGGAATTAAACTCATGTTGTAGGTAGTTAGTAATCCAAGAAATATTCATCAATCTGTGGAAGAAATTCTGAAAATAATTTAGTGTTCTTGAAGATAATATGTTGATAATTTTCTGGAAAAAGAGGCAAAAACGAGTGGAATGAGAAGAGCCAATTTGGAATGTTTAGATCTCCTTTTCGAGTGCATTTGGATGAGATTCAAGAAAAACTCAAAACACATACCTGACTCAATTTTTTATGTAGAATCCAAATCTGAAGTCGGATTGATGATTTGAATAATTTTTGGATCTGATTTTTCTGAGTATTTAAAATATGAGAATTCATGATGTTGTTACTTTTTAATGTTGGTTCTTATCCCAAAACTTTTGTGGATCTTTGGTGATTATTATTTGGATATTATGGGACATAGAAAATATCATTAAACCCTTGATAAGATTTGAATTAATTTGATTTGGATTCAAGTGATTAAAATGATATTGAATGGAATTTCGGTTGCTAGATTCATTTGTTAAATTCCAAATGGGGATGTATGAGGATTAAAGATAGGACCAGTAGGGATGATTTAATATAACACCTGGGTATCCTTAAGTTTACAAGAGGGTTTAAATCCTAAGTGAAAGAAGATGTGTTTATAAGAGATTTGAAACTATCGGTTTTAACCTTAATTAAAAGGAGAACTAAACTCGTAGTAGTTCGGGAGAAATAATGTTATGGACCAGTAGGATATTAGTGACTTCTTACTGAATATATGTTGAGGAAAAACCTATTTGAATCTTGTGTATTGAGTGAGGGTAGCCTTAGGGATACAATTTGAACATCAAGGACTGAGTTTAAGCTCATTATTGATTTCGCAAGGACGGAGTGTAATACAAGAGCGTAGTGGTATGTCTCCTGGATAGAGATGGGAGTTTAGAACACATTTGGTTGAAAGAAGGTATGAGGTTATCCCGATCGCATAGTTGAAGTTGTCGGACCTCCTCGATCGACAAAGTTAAGTAGTAGTGTATTGGAGGGGTTCCTTGTTTGGATTTCGCTTTGCGAGACGCTCCACGCATGAAACTAATAACCGTTGGGAGTCGAAATAAGTTAGGTCCTTAGTATATGAGTTTGTAACATTTGCTATTATAATGAAAGTTGTACGATAGGGTGTATGGGCCCCCTGGTTGATTGGATTGTAGTAGTTTTCAAAATTGTGAAACAGTAAGTAGTTGTGACTTCAGGATTTATTTGTTTAATAAGTGAGGATCATTTTTCCCAAAGTTTGTCACGAGGACGGTATAGGGAAGATTGGGTATAATTTAAATTTGATTCAGTTGGAACTATATGGTGAGACTTAGTGTAATATCGATGGGGATTTTCGTTAATGTACTGTATGGGCGGTACTACTTAGATTTTTTACGATGTGAGATTTATAATCGGAGTTGACCTTATCAGTATGGTTCATTTTTCTGAATTTCGCGACGAAATTCTGTTATAAGGGGGGAAGTATGTAATACCTCTTAATTTTAATGACTTTTAAAATGGGTTATATTTTAAATTAATGGATTAATTGGATTTTATTATAAATTACTTCATTTGGGTTTTATCCGAATTGTGGATATTAAAATGGATGATTCTGAATATTACTTAAAGATATTTAGGTAATATATGAATGTGATGTCATTGATATGACGGTATGATATAAATTCGGTAATTTGAATTTTTAGTCAGACGCGGTTTGGGACGTGTCGGGACTAATTTATTAAATTAAAAAGGAAATTTATTTTCTATCGACCTTATAGTCATTTCGACTGTGTCGTTGCGTCCGGAAGGGTTGAAATAGTCAGAAAAGTCTATTTGGATGTTGGATTTGTGTCTCGGGTCATTTGGAAATGAAAAGACAACCTAAAAGGGCATTTTGGTTATTTTTACAAGGGGGATGAATAGTGATTTTGGGTTTTGTCTTATTATAAGTATTTGGAGATTAGTTGAATGTGGGTTCATTCATCTCTTCAACACAAAATTGAAAGGTCATATTCTTAGGGAGAGTGAAAGGTTGCTTGGGAAGAGAAAAGCTTGCTTGGAAAGGAGGAGAACTAAAGACCAAAGGTCACCACCACCGAAAGTGGCCGGAAAAAGGGAGAACCACCTATGTTATTCAACCCCAAAGGATCAGATCTTCATTAAAGGCAAGTGTTTGATATTTTCAACTTAAGTTCGTATATTGTCCATGTTAGAATAATTATGAAAAGAGATGATTTTTCATGTTTGGAAGATAAAAATGGAGTATTAATGGATTTCTGGAAGTATGAAATATATAGGAATTAAACTCATGTTGTAGGTAGTTAGTAATCCAAGAAATATTCATCAATCTATGGAAGAAATTCTGAAAATAATTTAGTGTTCTTGAAGATAATATGTTGATAATTTTCTGGAAAAAGAGGCAAAAACGAGTGGAATGAGAAGAGCCAATTTGGAATGTTTAGATCTCCTTTTCGAGTGCATTTGGATGAGATTTAAGAAAAAATCAAAACACATACCTGACTCAATTTTTCGTGTAGAAACCAAATCTGAAGTCGGATTGATGATTTGAATAATTTTTGGATCTGATTTTTCTGAGTATTTAAAATATGAGAATTCACGATGTTGTTACTTTTTAATGTTGGTTCTTATCCCAAAACTTTTGTGGATCTTTGGTGATTATTATTTGGATATTATGGGACATAGAAAATATCAGTAAACCCTTGATAAGATTTGAATTAATTTGATTTGGATTCAAGTGATTAAAATGATATTGAATGGAATTTCGGTTGCTAGATTCATTTGTTAAATTCCAAATGGGGATGTATGAGGATTAAAGATAGGACCAGTAGGGATGATTTAATATAACACCTGGGTATCCTTAAGTTTACAAGAGGGTTTAAATCCTAAGTGAAAGAAGATGTGTTTATAAGAGATTTGAAACTATCGGTTTTAACCTTAATTAAAAGGAGAACTAAACTCGTAGTAGTTCGGGAGAAATAATGTTATGGACCAGTAGGATATTAGTGACTTCTTACTAAATATATGTTGAGGAAAAACCTATTTGAATCTTGTGTATTGAGTGAGGGTAGCCTTAGGGATACAATTTGAACATCAAGGACTGAGTTTAAGCTCATTATTGATTTCGCAAGGACGGAGTGTAATACAAGAGCGTAGTGGTATGTCTCCTGGATAGAGATGGGAGTTTAAAACACATTTGGTTGAAAGAAGGTATGAGGTTATCCCGATCGCATAGTTGAAGTTGTCGTACCTCCTCGATCGACAAAGTTAAGTAGTAGTGTATTGGAGGGGTTCCTGGTTTGGATTTCGCTTTGCGAGACGCTCCGCGCATGAAACTAATAACCGTTGGGAGTCGAAATAAGTTAGGTCCTTAGTATATGAGTTTGTAACATTTGCTATTATAATGAAAGTTGTACGATAGGGTGTACGGGCGCCCTGGATGATTGGATTGTTGTAGTTTTCAAAATTGTGAAACAATAAGTAGTTGTGACTTCAGGATTTATTTGTTTAATAAGTGAGGATCATTTTTCCCAAACTTTGTCCCGAGGACGGTATAGGAAAGATTGGGTATAATTTAAATTTGATTCAGTTGGAACTATATGGTGAGACTTAGTGTAACATCAATGGAGATTTTTGTTAATGTACTGTATGGGCGGTACTACTTAGATTTCTTGCGATGTGAGATTTATACTCTGAGTTGACCTTATCAGTATGGTTCATTTTTCTGAATTTCGGGACGAAATTATGTTATAAGGGGGGAAGTATGTAATACCTCTTAATTTTAATGACTTTTAAAATGGGTTATATTTTAAATTAATGGATTAATTGGATTTTATTATAAATTAATTCGTTTGGGTTTTATCCGAATAGTGGATATTAAAATGGATGATTCTGAATATTACTTAAGGATATTTAGGTAATATATGAATGTGATGTCATTGATATGACTGTATGACATAAATTCGGTAATTTGAATTTTTAGTCAGACGCGGTATGGGACGTGTCGGGACTAATTTATTAAATTAAAAAGGAAATTTATTTTCTATTGACCTTATAGTCATTTCGACTGCTTCGTTGCGTCCGGAAGGGTTGAAATGGTCATAAAAGTCTATTTGGATGTTGGATTTGGGTCTCGGGTCATTTGGAAATGAAAAGACAACCTAAAAGGGCATTTTGGTTATTTTTACAAGGGGGGTGAATAGTGATTTCGGGTTTTGTCTTATTATAAGTATTTGGAGATTAGTTGAATGTGGGTTCATTCATCTCTTCTACACAAAATTGAAAGGTCATCTTCTTAGAGAGAGTGAAAGGTTGCTTGGGAAGAGAAAAGCTTGCTTGGAAAGGAGGAGAACTAATGACCAAAGGTCACCACCACCGAAAGTGGCCGGAAAAAGGGAGAACCACCTATGTTATTCAACCCCAAAGGATAAAATCTTCATTAAAGGCAAGTGTTTGATATTTTCAACTTAAGTTCGTATATTGTCCATGTTAGAATAATTATGAAAAGAGATGATTTTTCATGTTTGGAAGATAAAAATGGAGTATTAATGGATTTCTGGAAGTATGAAATATATAGGAATTAAACTCATGTTGTAGGTAGTTAGTAATCCAAGAAATATTCATCAATCTGTGGAAGAAATTCTGAAAATAATTTAGAGTTCTTGAAGATAATATGTTGATAATTTTCTGGAAAAAGAGGCAAAAACGAGTGGAACGAGAAGAGCCAATTTGGAATGTTTAGATCTCCTTTTCGAGTGCATTTGGATGAGATTTAAGAAAAACTCAAAACACATACCTGACTCAATTTTTCGTGTAGAATCCAAATCTGAAGTCGGATTGATGATTTGAATAATTTTTGGATCTGATTTTTCTGAGTATTTAAAATATGAGAATTCATGATGTTGTTTCTTTTTAATGTTGGTTCTTATCCCAAAACTTTTGTGGATCTTTGGTGATTATTATTTGGATATTATGGGACATAGAAAATATCAGTAAACCCTTGATAATATTTGAATTAATTTGATTTGGATTCAAGTGATTAAAATGATATTGAATGGAATTTCGGTTGCTAGATTCATTTGTTAAATTCCAAATGGGGATGTATAAGGATTAGAGATAGGACCAGTAGGGATGATTTAATATAACACCTGGGTATCCTTAAGTTTACAAGAGGGTTTAAATCCTAAGTGAAAGAAGATGTGTTTATAAGAGATTTGAAACTATCGGTTTTAACCTTAATTAAAAGGAGAACTAAACTCGTAGCAGTTCGGGAGAAATAATGTTATGGACTAGTAGGATATTAGTGACTTCTTAGTGAATATATGTTGAGGAAAAACCTATTTGAATCTTGTGTATTGAGTGAGGGTAGCCTTAGGGATACAATTTGAACATCAAGGACTGAGTTTAAGCTCATTATTGATTTCGCAAGGATGGAGTGTAATACAAGAGCGTAGTGGTATGTCTCGTGGATAGAGATGGGATTTAGAACACATTTGGTTGAAAGAAGGTATGAGGTTATCCCGATAGCATAGTTGAAGTTGTCGGACCTCCTCGATCGACAAAGTTAAGTAGTAGTGTATTGGAGGGGTTCCTTGTTTGGATTTCGCTTTGCGAGACGCTCCGCGCATGAAACTAATAACCGTTGGGAGTCGAAATAAGTTAGGTCCTTAGTATATGAGTTTGTAATATTTGCTATTATAATGAAAGTTGTACGATAAGGTGTATGGGCGCCCTGGATGATTGGATTGTAGTAGTTTTCAAAATTGTGAAACAGTAAGTAGTTGTGACTTCAGGATTTATTTGTTTAATAAGTGAGGATCATTTTTACCAAACTTTGTCAAGAGGACGGTATAGGGAAGATTGGGTATAATTTGAATTTGATTCAGTTGGAACTATATGGTGAGACTTAGTGTAACATCGATGGGGATTTTCGTTAATGTACTGTATGGGCGGTACTACTTAGATTTCTTGCGATGTGAGATTTATACTCGGAGTTGACCTTATCACTATGGTTCATTTTTCTGAATTTTGGGACGAAATTCTGTTATAAGGGGGGAAGTATGTAATACCCCGTAATTTTAATGACTTTTAAAATGGGTTATATTTTAAATTAATGGATTAATTGGATTTTATTATAAATTAATTCATTTGGGTTTTATCCGAATTGTGGATATTAAAATGGATGATTCTGAATATTACTTAAAGATATTTAGGTAATATATGAATGTGATGTCATTGATATGACGGTATGATATAAATTCGGTAATTTGAATTTTTAGTCAGACGCGGTATGGGACGTGTCGGAACTAATTTATTAAATTAAAAAGGAAATTTATTTTGTATCGACCTTATAGTCATTTTGACTGCGTCGTTACGTCCGGAAGGGTTGAAATAGTCAGAAAAGTCTATTTGGATGTTGGATTTGGGTCTCGGGTCATTTGGAAATGAAAAGACAACCTAAAAGGGCATTTTGGTTATTTTTACAAGGGGGATGAATAGTGATTTCGGGTTTTGTCTTATTATAAGTATTTGGAGATTAGTTGAATGTGGGTTCATTCATCTCTTCTACACAAAATTGAAACGTCATCTTCTTAGAGAGAGTGAAAGGTTGCTTGGGAAGAGAAAATCTTGCTTGGAAAGGAGGAGAACTAAAGACCAAAGGTCACCACCACCGAAAGTGGCTGGAAAAAGGGAGAACCACCTATGTTATTCAACCCCAAAGGATCAGATCTTCATTAAAGGCAAGTGTTTGATATTTTCAACTTAATTTCGTATATTGTCCATGTTAGAATAATTATGAAAAGAGATGATTTTTCATGTTTGGAAGATAAAAATGGAGTATTAATGGATTTCTGGAAGTATGAAATATATAGGAATTAAACTCATGTTGTAGGTAGTTAGTAATCCAAGAAATATTCATCAATCTGTGGAAGAAATTCTGAAAATAATTTAGTGTTCTTGTAGATAATATGTTGATAATTTTCTGGAAAAAGAGGCAAAAACGAGTGGAATGAGAAGAGCCAATTTGGAATGTTTAGATCTCCTTTTCGAGTTCATTTGGATGAGATTTAAGAAAAACTCAAAACACATACCTGACTCAATTTTTCGTGTAGAATCCAAATCTGAAGTCGGATTGATGATTTGAATAATTTTTGGATCTGATTTTTCTGAGTATTTAAAATATGAGAATTCATGATGTTGTTTCTTTTTAATGTTGGTTCTTCTCCCAAAACTTTTGTTGATATTTGGTGATTATTATTTGGATATTATGGGACATAGAAAATATCAGTAAACCCTTGATAAGATTTGAATTAATTTGATTTGGATTCAAGTGATTAAAATGATATTGAATGGAATTTCGGTTGCTAGATTCATTTGTTAAATTCCAAATGGGGATGTATGAGGATTAAAGATAGGACCAATAGGGATGATTTAATATAACACCTGGGTATCCTTAAGTTTACAAGAGGGTTTAAATCCTAAGTGAAAGAAGATGTGTTTATAAGAGATTTGAAACTATCGGTTTTAACCTTAATTTAAAGGAGAACTAAACTCGTAGTAGTTCAGGAGAAATAATGTTATGGACCAGTAGGATATTAGTGACTTCTTACTGAATATATGTTGAGGAAAAACCTATTTGAATCTTGTGTATTGAGTGAGGGTAGACTTAGGGATACAATTTGAACATCAAGGACTGAGTTTAAGCTCATTATTGATTTCGCAAGGACAGAGTGTAATACAAGAGCGTAGTGGTATGTGTCCTGGATTGAGATGGGAGTTTAGAACACATTTGGTTGAAAGAAGGTATGAGGTTATCCCGATCGCATAGTTGAAGTTGTCGTACCTCCTCGATCGACAAAGTTAAGTAGTAGTGTATTGGAGGGGTTCCTTGTTTGGATTTCGCTTTGCGAGACGCTTCGCGCATGAACCTTAACGACGCCGGTAGTGGAGAGATGCTATAGGATGCGAGGATAATTAAATTATGAAGTAAAGATATGATATTTTAATACGTGGAATTTAAAAGAGATATAATGCTACGTATGGGAATTATCTTAGGGTAGTGATATTACCTTATTGATATTATATTATAGGTATGATAATACCTATTTGATTTATTGATGATTTGTGTGTATGACATACCTAGCTTACTTGCTATCGGTGGAAGGTTTGCGCGTGAGGGCAGTCATATCCTGATGAATCCATGGGATCTTTGATTTGTCTCTCGAGAACATAGGTCTATGAAAGACTTATCGGGGAGTTGATAAGTCCGCTGACTGTGGGTACGTAGGTATGTGCGTGACCCATGGATACGAGAACTATGTGCGCCTCCAATTTGTTTGTTGTTTTTTGTGGTTCGAGGAATCCTTACCGAACCTTTTGTCCACTATTCGGCGACCAGCGATAATGGGACATGATAGCAGAGTAATGCATTGCACCGCAGCTGTGATTCGGGGTGCCGTATTATATATGAATATATATATATGTAATGGATTAAATGAATGAATGGATATTTATTATGGTTAAATCTATCTACGGTGATAATTGTAGATAACGGTGAATAGAGAAAAATAATTGAATTAAGTTAATGAATGTTTATTGAAAAACTTAATTCATATTAATTGATAGATGATTCATGTTAATGAGAAACGAGGAGAAATGTAAATGAACAATAATGTGACGTATGGTATGGGACATACGGGGATTATGATATTGGGATGGAATTATAATATGGAGACTAGAAAAGAGGAACCATTAACTAGGAGGTTAATAGGAAACGTTAAGTGTGCACTCTAGTTGAGAGGTGAGAATGGCAAGTGAGAGTTGGGTCTAACATGTACATAATAAAAGATTTATTGCACTTGTTAAATACTTGATGTTTTAAAAATCATTTTCACAATCGGGCTCTGACCCGTTTCCTTGCATATTTTCTTTTCTATTGTATCTTCTATATCAGGTGTCCAGCAACAGGGACGCCAACCTTAGCGGATTACGAAGAGCTATGGAGCTATGGAGTAATGCTTAGACACCTATCATATTTTTGATTCACGGTATTCTAAGTTAGGGCATGTCGCCCAAAGGATTCAGTTATCTCTTTTCTATCGGGGTCAAATACTATTGTATTCGTGTCTTTTTAATACATTTAATATTGTTGTGATTACTGTAATGGATTAATATTATTTGGGAATGTTTATTCCAATTGCATTTAAATTCTTTTGTGTTATCTACTTGGTTATCAATGTTGTAGAATAAAATGTGTTGTGTTATTCTTAAACTGGAAATGGATTTTGTTAAATTAAAATTTGGAAAGTTTTTAACACCAGCTTAATTGGGTATTAGGTGAGTTGTAAATGTTTTCGACGGTGATGCTAAGAATGAGCCAACTGTATATTCTGTTTTAATTTGGTATGGGACTGGCCACCCGGTATTTAATTAGGCGGGGTGTTACATGGAGGACATGTTACGAATGTGCATTTTGGACTTCAATGGTAGTTTGGATCAGTACTTACCATTGGTGGAGTTTGATTACAACAACATTTCCAGTTCACTATTAGTGTGGCGCCATTCAAGTCATTATACAGAAGGACTTATCGTTCGCCCTCTTGTTGGTTAGAAGTGGGGGATAACAAGCTTCTTGGATCAAAGTTCATCCAAGACACATAAGAGAAGATTGAGATGATCATGTCTAGGATCTAGATTACCCAGGATCGATAAAAAAAGTTATGCTGATGCAGAGAGGAGGCACTCTGATTTTGAGGTTGGAAATTAGGTGCTACTCAGGGTGTCTCCCATGAAGGGAGTAATGCGATTTGGGAAGAATGGGAAGTTGGCTTCCTGATACGTAGGACCGTCCCTTATCATTGAGAGGATTAGACTAGTGTCTTATTGGTTAGGATTACTGGATCAGTTGTAGAGGATCCACGACATTTTCTATGTCCCGACACTACGGAGCGTCCTTAGGGAGAGCTAGCTTACCAGCACATAGATCTTGACGAGATAGAGTTCCAGCCCGATGTGAGTTATGAGGAGAAAACAGTCGCCATTTCGGACTATAGGGAGTGTAGGATTCGTTCGAAGGTAGTTCCTTTGGTACGCATTCAGTGGGGACACCATAACGAGGATGAGTCGACGTGGGAGAGGGATGATGACGTGTGAAGGAAGTATCCGAAACTCTTTTAGTCAGGTACGTGTCGAATTTTGAAAACGAAATTATGTTATTAGATGGGATAATGTAAAACCCCATACTTTCATGTCATTTAATTTGGAATAATTATAATAATTAATTGCTTAGATATTATTGTTCATTATTATGTGATTAAATTATATCGCATGTGTTGTATTGGTATATTAAATTAAATTTGCATATTACGTGAATTACTGATATTGCATGATTAGTATAATAAAAAAGTTATATTTATTGTACACCTATTTGAGTAGGTCATGGAGTGATTTTGAAGCCCGTTTAGGTGTTTTAAACATCTTAAGTTGGGCGCGAGGCATAGGTATACCCTTAGGGAAGATTTTGGATTATTATGGGTAATATTTTGGACTTATTTGGGGGCTCAAAATTGGGCCTTATGGGGATACACGGGATTAGGGAGTTTAATTATAATATAAACCACCCTAATTAGGTTCTCCCATCCACTTTAATTAAACCTAGCAGCCATAAACATTCTGGGAGAGGTTAACAAGTTTGAAGAGGAGAAAAGGAAGAAAATCTCAAAGGAGGAGTCTTCTATCATCTTCTAAAGCAAGAATTTTCTTGCAATATCTTTAATAATGTGTTCTTAATTTATAACCATATTTTCTCATACGATTTTGGGTTTTAATTATGTTGGATATTGATTTATATGATGGTTTATGATTGGGACTGATTATGATTAATAGTAATTAATCTCACTTTGAAAGCTAAGACTTTGGTGATAAAACTTGAAATCGACATTGAATAACTAATGGGAATTATGTTAGAATCCATGTTTAGATTTGTAGTTACTATTTAATCAAATCCACTTTTAATGAATCGTGAATTGAAAGATATTATGGATTTATAAATTGTTCTTGAGAAATTTTGGGTTAATTGGATTATTAATTGAAATAATATTGAAAACCCTAGGTTATGATTAGAAATCATTATGATTCTTGCCCTAGATGTTAGTTTTAGGTTCTAGTAAAATGGAGATTCGATTGGAGACCTTAGTGGAGCTTTAATGGAGGTTTTGGGGGAAGTTTTGGGGCTGATTTTCATAGTTTGGGATGAAGCACAATGTCTTTCTCGTTGGAACGTCATTAGAACGAAGTACATTTCTCGTTCAAACGAGGTTCCTTTCTCGTTCCAATGAGAATCGTTTCTTGTTCGAACTAGATATCATTCTCATTCGAACGGCTTCGAAAATTCAACCCATTTGTGCAGAACTGAAATATGAAGGAGTAAGCGTTGATTTTGTATTTTTTTATTTTTTTTATTTGATATGATTTTTCTTCTAAACCGTGCGTGAGACCGAAAGGGCGAATCGATTCGACCACTGGAGTTGGATCAGGTTAATAATGGAGGATAGGGAGTTGTATTCTTGGGTTATGGAATTCAGTTTAATTGGATTGACGCGTGAGAGGTGCGATATATATATGTGTGTGTGTGTGTGTGTGTGTGTGTGTGTGTTGTATACTTGTGTTCACATACCCGTGCTCGTGGTGGGCCTATTGGTTGGGGTTGCGTTCGACATCGGATCGCGTACCATACGTCGGCTAAGATGTGCTAGGCCTAGTGGAGGTTATTATATTTTATCATGCATTCAGGGGCATCCCTTTCGTGACCGAAATCATTAGTCGGGTTGGGTATGGACCCGTTAGTGGTGTTACTGCGTACTGATCACCCCACCTTTTTGTGTATTTTGCTTAAGCCAATAAGTAATGAATTCATACGGACTTACCGATAGAAGCACGATCTAGACACTGAAGGCATATGCCTTTGTGTGTCGTATATATATATATATATATATATATATATATATATATATATATAAAGCGATTAAGAAACAAACTAATGTAGTCCATGAAGTAAACAACTATTAATGGACACAATGGTACGTAAAATACATTATGTACTGTGATTGTATTTCTGTGGGGGTAGTATTGTGGGGTTAGTCCTTGTGAATGTGATTGTATACATATAATATAGGTAGTTACATCCCGATTATACGATAGTTACTTATTCTTTATGCTTTATAGTAGTGTAGAGAACAGTTAGCCTGTTATGGCGTGGGTTGGGAATGCATGTCTTATTGTACTTAGATGAGGGGTGAGGTACTTATTTCATATAAGGGCCGATGGTGGCATGCATTGCGAATTAGCTGCATCATTATTTAATTCCTGTAACTTTAGGGTTTTGACACAAATTATCAGAATTATTTTCCATGTTTTCCTAGACATGACCAGCAGGGCTGACAGAGTATCAAACTTGCAGTTTCAGTTGCCTAGCTGATTCAACTATTTGATTATAGCTTAGGTTGTTACTCCTATTCATTCTGATCATTTACATTTTAGACATTGTTTGGTCATAAGCCCGAGACTTATTTACTTTAGTCGGTTCATTACTAGTCACTTTAAACAGATGTTTTATGTTATTGAGAGTTGGACTTATGTATTTGTTCAATTTATTATTTCATGTTCTTATTATGCATGGATGTTTTAAATTATAATTTTATTTTACAGTTTGATGCTAAGAATGCTATAAATTATTAGATAAGCCTCATCTTCAGCGTATTGTGTCACGTCAACCTTTACGTGAAAAAATGGGGGTTATCACAAGAGGCGCATAAGATAAGGGTGAAGTATTCTCGGTTCCACTTAGGAGAAAATGCAAAGCTCTATCAACGATTCTTCTGAGGATAATGCGTACACTCTAACGACATCATGAGCTCCATGAAGGGATCTTCGGCAACCACGCAGGGGGTAAGTCGCTTACATTCGGGGCAATAAAGGAAGGATATTAGTTTCAAAATAGCCTTAATTTTTGTTCGGTCCATTCGGGTCGGTTCATTGTTATCCATCCTTACTCACAACTTGTGCACTAGACGGCCAGCGACCTCAAGTCCCTTATAATCCCATGGCCATTCGCCCAGTGGGGGCTTGAAATTATTGGCATATTGCCTCTCGCATCTAGTAGTAGAAAGTACCTATTGGTCAACACAGACTACTTTTCCAAATGGAACGAAGAGGAGCCCTTAGAAAATATTTGGGACATAGACATGACCGAGTTTATATGGAAAAATATTATAACTCGCTTCGGTATTCCTCGAATCATCATCATTGATAATGGAACCCAGTTCGAATGTAGTTTCTTTCAAAACTTCTGTAACGAACAAGTCACACGGCATTACTACTGCTTGGTGGCATACCCCCAGGCAAATGGGCAAGTGTAAGATTCAAATAAGGCAGTCCTCAATGGGATAAATAAGTGGTTGGAGAAATCAAAAGGTTCTTTGGGCATTTCGTATGACGCTTAGGCAATCAACAGGGGAAACACCCTTTGCCTTAGCTTAAGGCATGGAAGTCGTGATCCCGCGGGAGATAGGCTTACCAACCATGAAGTCCACCTTGGTCGGCCAAGACCTCAATAACAAAGCAATCAGAGCAAAGTTGGACCTGGCTGATGAAAGAGAGGAGCTCGTTGATCGAGGGTGAAAAGTAGTACAGTGTCAGTACTCAAGTCGTTCAATTCGGTTCACCTACTGAATACAAAAACCTAAACTATGACTACACTCTTTAAGGGAGTACAGCGGTCAGTCCGGGTATCGAATCCATAGAGAAATGTTACTAGACTTTAATTGGATTATTACTTCTCAATAAAAGTGTAAAAGATATGGGATAACAAAAGGAAAGATTATTCTAGGCATGTGTGTTTAAGCTAAGATTACGAAAAAGGGAAAACTATAGATTGCGACTAATATCCTTCACCTCGAGTTAATTACTATAACTGGTAATATGGGAAGACAAGTCTACCAAGATTAAATCTCATTTCATTAATTAATTAAATCCAGAGTTATCACCCCCTAAATTTTCTTAAAAGCCTACTATAATTTTCGCGTCAACAAATACCTCAAAAATTACACACACAAGGCTGTAAATACGGTGCATACATGATGTACACCGTTAAATCTACTAGGCATAAAATCAAGAATAACCCAATCGAATTAAACTCATAAAACCCATCACCAAAGCAAAGCAACCAAATCAACCCAAGGTGAGTTCAATAAATCACAACCTAAACTAAGTTAGCTAGAAAGCATGTTAAATGACATCTATTAAATGAAAGCAATAAATGCAAGAAAGTAAATGAAAGCAATAAATCTAAGTTACAAAGCAAGTACACAAATTAACACAACAATAAAAGAACATTGGAAGGTTGAATTTAAGGAGAGAGGTGATGAATAGTATTGACATACACCCAAATGGGTTGAAACCCTACAGAGAGAAGCTCCCAATGAGAACTTAAAAAAATTGATTACTAACGAATTATCATCCCTAAATAAAAAAAACCAACATTCTATTAATACCCCAAAATAAACATCCAAAAAAACTAAGCAAAATCACCCAAAATAAGTCAAATTTTGTCAATATCTAATGGTACCGGTCGACCTGGTCCTAGATTTTTGCCTTGGGATGTTAGCAACCCCATTTTCCTCTTCGATCCAATTTTGACACGTCGAACGGAAACGGCTATAAGTCCCTCAAACGGAATTGAAATGATGCATGGTTGAAACTCACGCGAAGATAATTAAATTATACACATGATTCTATTTTGAAACCCTACAAATTATGTAGTATGAAACTACCAAAGTGTCCTTGAAGTAGAAGTAAATACTGAAACCTTTCGAAAATGGCCATAACTTCCTCATTCGGGGTCAGTATGATGCACGGTCAATGGACATGAAAAGATAATTTTATAATGTACATGTTGGTAACTTTATCCCATACAAATTAGTGAGTTTGAAAAGACAAAAATGCCTCTGAAGTTTCCTTATGCGACGAAACAATCTCGAAACGCATCCAGCTTCACACTATGCATCCATAATACCTACAAAAGATCAAATATACCTCATAAAACATATAAACATATAAAACAAGGGCTATTAAATATATGAGCTCAAATATAGGAATTAATGGACAGGAGATTGCTAGAATGTGCAAGAATAAAAGGTACTAAATGCAATATTCACGACTTATCACACCACTAACTTACACGTTGCTAGTCCCTAGCAATAAAGATGAATGAAAATGAGAAAAAGAGGAAGAGCAACCAGAATATATATATATATATATATATATATATATATATATATATATATATCATAAAAAGCCACTTTCGCAGGGAACACGATTGCATTTAGCATATGCAATAAGCCATTAAACCCTAGGTTACCCTAGTGGTCGAGTGTTCACTCGTAAGGATTTTCAGGGATGAAACCCACAAGCATCAAAGTTTCCTCAAAAAGATGCCCAACCAACATGCGACAATCCTAACAATAACGAAAAAGATTTCAAACACGTTATCAGCAAAATGGATGAATTCACACAAAAGTCCGTATTATTAACATTATAAAATGAACTTCCTCGAATTGAAACCTTAAAAGTAAAAGAGTGAGCACATGCAAGGTATGAGTTGGAAAAACTTTTATAAACCGAATAAGCATTAAAGCGTGTATATATGTCAATCCTCAACAGATATTACACACAACAAATGAAATCACAATGAAATGGAGGTAATACTTGGGGCATGCGGGCATAAAGAGCAAATATAAATGAAAACTAGTTCGCGCACATGTCACTAATGAAGAATGTTATATATAACATCAAAAACATGTAATCTGAATGAAAGATACCATCATTAAAGGAGGCGAAATGTATTTTCACAGATTATCGCAATTATTTAAACTTTTGAATTGAATTCACCCTATTATTACATAGGACTTTATAGGGTTTTAATGTAGGTTTGGGGTTAAGGTTAGGAAATAAAAGGAATATGTATAGATTCAAAGGTGTTTAGGCATGAAAAACTTGGGATAAGGGAAAATCGCAAGCAATTTCAATGGTTGGAAAATGATTTCCATAACAAGCATTAGATATGAAATTGGAGAGCGAGATGGATTATTGAACACTATATATATCATATATAAACTTTCTCTTTCTTTTCTTTTCTTCTTTTTCTCATATTTTTCTTTTGTTTTCTTTTGCTGTTTCATTTTTTCTTTTCTTTTTCACTTATTTCCTTTCTTCACTTTTCTCACTCTCACATGCTTAATTGCAAACCACGTAACAAGAACATCATTCAATCCCAAATCTCATTCCAAACAAAGGTATGGAAGTTAATATGCATGGTTTATAACTCAAATGTGGAGTTGGTTATGAGATTTTGGGAAATAAAACGAAAGGTTATATTAAGGCTCAAAGGGATTGACTAGGGAAATATATAAGGTGAGGACAAGGTCTGGGTGATATAACAAAAATGGCTTATGATCATTTCCTAAATTTTACTCAATTCTCGAGTCAAAATAAACTTTGAAAATTATGCTCAAGTAACACATTTTAAAATATGAACTCAACTAATGAATGATCAAATGAAAGAATAGTGAGATTACAGACGAAATTAACGTTTTCAAGGAGGAAAGAGTAGTGTATAAACACTCACAAATGAAGAAAAGCATAAAGCTCACTCGGTGTAAGTATATAAAATACAACAAAGATTACCGAGTTATAAATGCCTTAAACCAAATCATTAAAACACGAAAAGTGCATGTGATCATGGGATTAAAGTCTAATTCATGAAGTTATTCATAATATCAATGATATGATGACTAAAGTCTAATAACTTCTAAAATCAAGAACATGCATCATTAAGTTGTCTATAGGATCGGGCATTTATTAAAATTTATCATCGAAAATAAAGGAAAAATACCCAATAAAGGAGAAAAAAGAAAGAATATTTTTGAAATTTTCACTTTTTTTACAAAAAATCATGCTTAGTAAATAACATGTGATCAAATCAATGAAACTACCAAAGAATGGATACAATATCCCACACCCCCTAACTTAAATGTTGAATTGTCCTTAATCTAAATCAATAACACAGCATATAGAGAGGAAAATAAAGATATTACCCAAAGTGGAGCGATCCCCGATAAGTACGAGCCCATTGAATCTACAAAATATATTATAACCCAGCATAAGTAAAAGAATAACAAAAAATTTAACTAATTACACTAGAGACTAAAATTAAAAAGAAAGAAAAACTAACTATTTACAATCTAGAATTTAAGCTTCTAACAAACTATACACTAGAAGTCAAAAATTTTGAGGGTCCACCAAAAATACGATTTGGCTTTGAGGGATAATCGGTGTACCCTCCATTGAATGACTGCCTCCCAAAAAATAGGAGATCTGTTTGAGCAACGGAAGGCATGTGTAAGGCGGAAGAAAGTAACCATCGCCAATTAAAATTTTGAGGTGGGTGATGGGGGATTTGGATTGGACGGGTGATGAATACACATGGGATCCAAAAAAACGAAATTTCCTCCCAAAAATTTTGCAATCGGAATGGGAGGTGGCGCACATGGAGATAAAATTGCCTTCATGGAAAGCAACTCGAGCAAGTAATCCTCATCGGTGAAAGGGTTGAACGTATTAAAGTTTTTAACCGAGTCAGAGGATTCTTGTGACGGTTTGACAAGATAGAATAAAGAGGAAATAAATTCAAACTCAAGAGATGACTCATCATTACTAGAAGATTGAATTTCAAAGGAAATAGGATCATTTTCTATGAAACTTTCTTCTTTGGTTATCAAAGAAGAAATCATGTCATTTCAAATGGATACTACGTCCATTTCTTCCTCACTTTTGTTCTCTTTTATCCCTTGGGACAAGTGAAAAATGGTTTGTTCCAAAGTAGGCAAAAATCCCTCATTTGGTTCAAAACATTCCTTAACTTCAAAAGTCTCGAAAGAAAAATCATCGTCGGATTCGAACAATGTAAGGATATATTTTACATAGTCCGCTTTACATTGCGTATGTCGTATACCATTACACCCGCCAAAAAAGTTAAAGTTTGTATATGCATCAAGATAGATCCAAATATCAAGTTTGATTCAACAACAAGCCTTAACAAGATTTGTTTTGGTAAGGTTGTGTTTAAAGTCCCTTAATGTTTCATTTAAAGTGTTGGGATATTTTTTATAAAATGTTTTTAAACATCGGAGGCATCATTTTCATCAAAATAATTTTTCTAAGACTTGTAGGCAGAGTTTTAAAAGAAAAAAAACTGCTTTGGTCGTTCAAACGACATGGAGTTATTGCTCGAACGAGGACTTCAAGAGATATGCAATGTCGCGCGAAGGTCGCGAGAACCTTACCAGAATCTTTTCATCAAGAGAACCTGTACTGTTTTGGAATTTTTACCTCGCTTGATATCGCGCGATCTAGGATCGGAAGACGTGTGTTGTCGCTCGAATGACATTGAGTTGTCGTTCAAGTGACCCCGCCGACTCAAATTTTTTATAAGTAGTTTATTTCGTGAGTCCTTTTTCCTTGAGAGACCTAAGACTTTTCAATACACGAAAACTGCATTCTACAGAATTCTAGTCTTCTCCTTTTAGGGATTTTTAACCTTTTTTTTAGACACCCCGACTAATTAAATACCGGGTAGCTACTCCTTTATTAAATTAATACAAAATGCCAAGTTGGTCCAGTTAATAGCATCACTGTCGAAAACGTTTAATTTCCAACCTTAACAATTAAATAGAGAGTTCTACTTTAATTCTCGGATTCCCAATTATTAACAAAACCATTTATTGATATTTGTCCCCTTTTATCTTTTCATAATATTACAATTACTATACCCACAATTTAACATAGCAATTTCCTTATCATTTAACCGTATATTATTCACATCATAAATATACAATACAAGCACCCAAAGGCTAAGCTGCGGTGCACACATACTCTGCTATCCATCCCGGTACATCACGTACATAAGGATCACAAATTCCGAATCTCTCAGGAATTGTTGGAATAAGCACCACACACAAAATTGGAGGCGGACATAATTCAACATATCCATGGTCACGTACATACCTACGCTCCATAGTCAGCTGGCTTATTAACTCACAAATAAGTCGTTCTCTTGAACTATGTCCTCGAGGTACCAATCTAAATCTGGGCAACACAAGGATAAGAAGGCCCTAAGCGAACGTAACCTCCCGTGATAGCAAGTATGGTAGGTATGTCATACATATAAAAATCATATACTAAGCATTCACACATCTTAGATAATTCAGTATTAATAAAGGTATACTCTACATCCTTATACCATTATTCCAAATTTGTATATTTTACGTCTCCTGATAATATAAAAGTTAAACTGTCGACACGTCTCACGTCGTAGTTTCTTATACTTAAAACCTATCTAAAATAGATTATTAAGTTCCTATTATTCCCATGTATAACATCTTTATTCCTAAGGTCCTTACTTCTGCCCCAAACCTCATTTCATCAAATTATTCAAATTTACACTATTAACCCAAATATTAACTCACTTATCGAATTTCATTAGTTTAGAATAATTCCTCAAATTGAATTCTAATTAAGGTCCAAATTTCATAACCATGCCTACTGGTCTTCCTTAAGGTTAAGGGTATTCATATGGTCTCCAACAATATTATTCAAGGGTTAACATCATTAAAATTTAAATAGGGAAAAACTTTACTCATTCTGGGAAGGTCGATCGATCGACCTTGACCTTCGATCGATCGATCACACCAGGTAGGCTGCGGACTGCTTCGTTTTGCAGTTTACAAATCAACCCAAAACACCATTAACAAGCATGAAACTCTAAGATAACGTTATAATATCATCATGCAACCATCCTACAACAGTGTAAACGTTCTAAAACCAATAATTCATCATTCAAAGGCTTTGTATGGATCAAATCTTCATCAAGAATTCCAGATTTCTATTTCTTTCAAGAACATTAATAAACTTCTTCTAAAATCCGTTTTTAAATCATCAAGGGTCATAATTCTGAGTTCATAATTCATCCAGAATGTTTCTACATGCAGTCCCTAACATAGTTCATAGTTTTAAACTTCCGATTCATGGGTCTATATCATCTTCCAAGATAAATTCGATAATTCCTAAACATGGAAAAGCATGGCATTGAATCAATTGTAATTAAACCACTTGCCTTAATCTTTCTCTGAATTTGATGTTGAATCTTGAAGGCTGAGTTGTTCTCCTTCTCTCTTTCTGCAGAATTCTCTTCTCTCTCTCTCTCTCTCTACAAGTTTCTCTAAGGATGATGACAATGGAGGTGTGGTTGGTTTTTGGCAAGTTGGGACTATATCTTAACTTCTCCCGTAGCCCATTAAGTCCCTTAGTGTAGTTAGTGGGTTTAGTGGATAAAGAATAAGTCAGATTTTTGTTTCTAATTTTCGTGGGTTTTAATTCCCAGATTTCTGAAATTACCAAAATGCCCCTATAAGTTACCGGTATGGCCCAATAATGCCCCGGGACCCAAACTTAACCCCGGCTAGTGTTTTCTGACTATTTCGACCCTTCCGGACGCGTTGGCACACTCAAAATGACCATACGGGTGATAAAAATAAAATTCACTTTTTAATTCAAATAATTATATTTCTGACGCGACTGTCACGCGCGTCCCAACAAAGTTTCCCAAATTGCCGTATTTCAATCTCGCGACAATTTTAATATTTCCAATATTCATATATTTCCAAGTATACACATTATAATCAAATACTAACTTACATCTCGTTAATATTTTTATCCGGATTAATTTCCAATTAATACACATTTAATTCAATTAATCCCCAAAAATAAATATCACGAAAATACGGGGTATTACATTTTTCAATTCACAAATCATCCCAATTGCTTTATGTGAATTGTTTGGGGACCCAAGATACAAGTTTGTCAAAGTTTCTCTTATAGAGAAGATCTCTACTGCTGACTTGGTGATTCTCAAGGGAGTTGCTTACTGAAGACGACTGTGGTCACTTGGGAATACTCGTGGGTGTTTCTTGCTAATTCGAAGTTGCAGTTCTTGTGGGACTTGCGTTATTCATTGTTGGTTCTAGATTGCGTGTCTATGTGAGTTTGCTCTGGTGGATTCATTACAGATTTCATTATAATACTTGTAGGTTGCGATTTACTGTTTATAGTGAAATAAAGGTTTTATGCAAAAGTTTTTTTTCCCTAAAATCCGTTTGTGTAGCAATTTATGATTATTTTTATGGCATAGATGCATAATTAGGGTTTAATTAATTTGGATCAAATATTGACTCTAATTAAATAAGTTTAAAAATGGAAATTTGTGAACTTATAAATTGATCGATATCACACAGCATTCTTAAATTGGTATCAAAGAAGGTTTCACTAATTCATTGTGAATTCCTTTTTTCGCAAAAAAATTTTATATCGATTTTTCTAAAAATTTATTTTTTGAAAAATCACAATTTTTCCGATGGAACACTTATATAATTGGATGACCGTCTTTGAAGGCATAAATTATGCCTATTAGAAAGCTCGCATGAATTCAAGTTTAAAATCCATTGATGAACGTGTTTGGATAGTTTGTGAAAGAGGGTGGAATCCTCCCTCCGTCACCGTAGATAATGTGACCAATCTTAAGCCTGTGTCGGACTGGACTGAAGATGCGTTTAAGTGGAGTACCTACAACTCCCGAGGTCTTAGTGTTATTTTCGGATCCATCACTCTCTACGAGTTTCGATGCATCATGACGTGTACCACGTCAAAGGAAGCATGGGATGTTCTTCAACTTACCCATAAAAGCACAAAGGTTGTTAAAGAGTCTAAATTGCAAAATTTAACTCACAATTTGAAATAATAACCATGCTCGAATCTGAATATTTTGATGACTTTTATGCACGTTTGTCTGATATTGTCAACACTAGTTTCAATCTTGGTGAGTATATTCCTGATGCACGAGTAGTTAAAAAGATATTGAGATCGTTACCTAAACATTTTATTCCTAAGGTCACTATTTTAAACTCATTAGAGAATTTAAAATCACTTAAGTTAGAGGAGCTTGTAGGAGATCTTCAAACTATGAGATTGATATGTTTCCTAACACTGTTAAGCCTAAGGATAGAGGGATTGCACTTAGGTCCGAGTCTAGGAAGAGTGAGAAAAAGGGAAAAGTGAGAGTTTGTGAGTCCGATTCTCAGGTCGAGTTTGACTTTGATGACATGGCCTTATTTGCGAAATTTTTTAAAAAGGTTCTCAAATTTTCAAAAGAAAATTCTTTCAATAAAAGATTTATTGAGAAAAATAAAAAGAAAGACTAGGACAAAGAGAGCAATGAGAAAGAGGAAGAGATGATGTTTTGAATGTGAGGGCAAAGGGGACAAGGCGTTTGAGTGTCCCACTATGCTAAAGAGAAAGGACAAGAAAGATGTTATGTCAGCCACTCTTAGCGATTGTGAAGTTGAGGATAATTCGGGGGATGAAAAATCACATGGGATGTGTTTTTCTTTTTTGTGTAGTAGGGTGAGCACACCTAGTTTGTCCCATAAAGATGAGGATACTTGTGTACGTGAGAGTCCCGAGGATGATTTGAGTGTTTCAAGTGAGGGTCAAAGTGAAATTAAAAGTGGAGATGAAAGTAAGCTCCACATAGCTTTTAGAGATTTATACGTTGAGACCTTAAAGACGAAGAAGTTGAATAGGGAGTTAGGTCTTAAGGTGTTAGATTTGGAGAGAGGGGTAGATTGTTTAAAGGTGTTTGAGGAGAAAGCAAGTCAAATCGAGAAGGTGAAGGTTTCTTTGAGTGAATAGTTGATTGCTTTAAACCGGGAAAAGAATGATTTGACCAACACGATGTATAGTCTGACGACACGTGTATCCAAACTCGAGAGTGATCTCGAACATTCTAGGGAGGTCAAAGTCCCTTTAGATAACTCATCTAAGAAGGTTGTAAAAATGGTTCTCAATCCCATTTTGGGTAAGGTTGAGGTGGTTAGAATAGGTAATGACGGTTCGTCCACTTCTCATGTTGCACCCAAGCCGGCTTTCGAGTTTGTGATGGATCATTATGTCTCTCAACCTAACCCACCTAGGCGTCCCATTACCGATAGGAGAGTGCATCTTAGAGTTTTTAATAGAGGTGTTCGTAGGCCCGTTTATGTTTGCTCCCAGACATCTTAAGGAATTTTGTTTTAAGTTGGGTAATGTATCGCACAAATTTCTTCCACGTCATGCTTCGACACATGCACCCACACATGGTATTTCACATGCTCCCCATGATTACGTGAGAGAGTTTTCACATATTCAGGAGCAAGTTAAGTTTTTGGTCAAAACTTCACATGATTTTATGGATGTTTTTCATAGGATGTCACCGCCTTTGGAAAACTCCTTTGCACTTAACGGTTGAGGTTTAGACTTGTTTGCTAGCATAGGATGATGTTCATGATGATATTTTATGCCTATTGCTAGTCTGTACCACTTTTGCAGTTATTTTTCATTTTTGATATATTTTTTGAAATAGCCAAAAAGATTTTGTTTTTGAAAAAATTTGGAAAAATACAAAAAGATTTTCCATTTTTTAAGAAAAATTGAAAAAGCCAAAAAGATTTTGTTTTGATAAAATTTTTGGAAAAAGACAAAAAGATTTTTGTCATTTTTTTGCGTCATTTGTGAATGGACATTTAGGATGACCAATTCACAAATTCATTCCATATCCATGTGACTGTTTAATAGTGTTTTGATATGCGTCATCATTTCATTTTTGTGCTTTACAATGTTTGGAGTCATTGAGATGTGATTAGTTGTTACTGCCTACATGTTTGACTCATGATTTCCTTTATTGCACACATGCACAGATTTCTTTGATTATTATTTTTGTCTATCACATGTTTGTCGATATGTTTTCATCTCAATTATGTCTTTAAAATGAACCAAATGCGATAAAACTTGACAATGAAAGTAGTGTATGTAAAAACTGTTGACCGTGAGGAATTTGTTTAAAATTTGAAAAATGATGAGTGCACGGGAAAGGGCTGCGAGTGAATAATAATCATGTCGTAAAAGCCACCATTTTAAAAGAGCCCGAAAAAAAATTAAGGTAATAAAAAGAATCATATGCTAAAAATGGGCCAATAGGATTTTTCTAAGGAGAGAATTTAGTTTGATCACCTCAAAAGAAAAAATAAAAGCATTATTATTTATGAGGGAGTTTGGATGGAAATAAGCAATGGGGTTGCATGTCCTTGAAAGTCTTGAAAAAGCGTTACATCGTTTTAGACGTTATTGGTGTGAAAATCATGTTTGACTTTGATTTGTCGATTTGATTAAGACGCTGTCATCTAAATTCATATTTTCAACACCTAAGGACAATTTTGAGATTCATTCGTTAGGAGTACACATATTCATCATGCACATATGTTGTTATTTATTGCATTGATTTTCCTATCGAATGTGCTCACACCCATACATTTTGTTTCCATAATTTGGTTATCATAGTGTAAATTCAGGGTGTGTGATGTTTTTGTAAATTATTTTTGCTTGAAAAAACAAATTATAGTTTGTGAAAGCCTTTGAGTTCTTCCTTGCATGAGAGCATTTGTTCCATAATTTTTGTGCTCGTCATGACACCCCGGCATACTTATTTTGTATATTCTTTTCCTTGTCTATTTCGGACAAATAAAAAGAGGGAGAACGAATTATGATTTAATGGGGGAGTTTTTATTATGGGGGAGATTTAATTATGATGATTGATTTATTTTTATATCACTTCAAACTCGATACATTACGAAGGTATTTGCTTTGTTTATTATGTGTAGGTACTTTGATGATGTTTGGAACGCACACAAAAATAAGCGCAAGGAAAGTAAAGAGAGTTGAAGAATTGTTTAAGCGAAAAGTATAAGACTTGAAATTTAGTACCTTTTCACTTTTGGATTCATGGTAGGGTATTAGATTTGTATAGGCCATTTGATTTGATAATTGGAATTTTTTATATTGTACCGGCATAGACATAGCGGGAGATTTCTAAGGACATAGTTTACATAGTCCGCTTTACATTGCGTATGTCGTATACCATTACACCCTTAGAAGAAGTTCAAGTACATACATACATCAAGACGGATCCGAATATCAACTTTGATTCAACAACAAGCCTCAACAAGATTGATTTGGTAAGAATCTGTTTAAAGTCCCTTAATGTTTCATTTAAAGTGTTGGGATATTTTTTATAAAATGTTTTTAAGTGTCTGAGGGGTTATTTTTTGTCAAAATAATTTTTCAAAGACCTGCAGGCAGAGTTTTAAAAGAAAAATATTTTCCACTTTGGTCATTAAAACGACATCCTTATGTCGTTCAAATGATGTGGAGTTTTCGCTCGAACGAGGACTTCAAGCGACATGCAATGCCGCGTGAAGGTCACGAGAACCTCTCCAGAATCTTTTCATCAAGCGAACCCTTACTATTTTGGTACTTTTACATCGCTTGATATGTCGCACGATCTAGGATCAGACATTGAGTTGACGTTCAAACGACATTGAGTTGTGGTTCAAGTGACCCCTCCGACTCAACGTTTTTATAAATAGTTGATTTCGTGAGTCCTTTTTCCTTGAGAGACCTGAGACTTTTCAATACACGAAAACTGCATGCTACAGAATTCTAGTCTTCTCGTTTTAGGGCTTTTTAACTTTGTTTTAATTTCAAAAATAATCCCAATTGCTTTATGTGAATTGTTTTGGAACCCAAGATACAAGTTTGTCAAAGTTTCTCTTATAGAGAAGATCTTTACTGCTGACTTGGTGATTCTCGAGGCAGTTGCTTGATGAAGACAACTGTGGTCACTTGGGAATACTCTTGGGTGTTTTTACTGATTTGGAGATGCGGTTCTTGTTGGTCTTGTGGGATTCATTGTGGGTTATAGGTTGTGTGTCTTTGTGATTTTGCACCGGTAGATTCATTGCGAATTTCATTGTAATACTTGTAAATTGTGATTTACTGTTTATAGTGAAATAAAAGTTTTACCCGAAAGATTTTTTTTCCTGAAATTCATTTTTCCAACAAAATATTATTATTTATGATGGAATAGATGCATGATTAGAGTTTAATCAATTTGGATCAAAGATTGACTCTAATTAAATAAGTTTAAAATTGGAAATTTAGGAACTTATAAATTGATCTATATCACACAGCATTCTTAAATAATGCATCCAACCCTTCCTACAATTTTCTTCCTGATAACGGTTTTCAAGTTTCTCATTATCAAGAATGCGCAAGCACTCACGCAATGTCATAGGTGGAGGCACGGATTCTTGAAAATAAGAAGTTTGGAAACTATCCTTGGAACTAATATCAAAATCTTTATCATACGAATTTTGAAAGTTATTGCAATTAGCTTCAAAATTCTTATTATAAGGATTTTGTGGCTCACATTCATAAAGATCATACTCAAAATTCCCATAATCCAACACTTGACTTTGGTAATACTCACTCAAAGACATTTTAGATGTTTCAAGTTTTTGACTTTGTGAGTATTCACCAAAAGTCATTGGTTTAAGGGGATTTTGAAAATTATCGTTACGATTATCGAAAACATTGAAATATGACATGCTCCCCAAAAGGCTCAAGATGGCAAAATCCACAAAGTGATATGCGTCCGATAGATTCAAGGGTTTCTTGGTGCTCAAATGTAGAAGTCCTAGAAAATTTGTTAACAAAAAATACAAATAGAAAGAAAATATTACAAAATTCTAAAACAAACAAGTCCCCCACAACGACGCCATTTTGATCGAGGGTGAAAAGTAGCCCAGTGTCAGTATGTCGGTCGTTGAATTTGGTTCACCTCCTCAATACAAAAACCTAAACTATAACTACACTCTTTAAAGGAGTACAGCCTTCAGTCCAGGTATCGAATCCACAGAGAAATGTTGCTAGATTTTAATTGGTTTATTACATCTCAATAAAAGTGTAAAAGATATGGGATAACAAAAAGAAAGATTATTCTAGGCATATGTGTTTAAGCTAAGATTATGAAAAGGGGAAAAACTATAGATTGAGACTAATATCCCTCACCTCGAGTTAATTAGTACAAATGGTTACATGGAAAGACAAGTCTACCAAGATTAAATATCATTTCAACAATTAATTAAATCCAGAGTTGTCACCCCCAAAATTGTATTAAAAGCCTACTATGATTTTTGCGTCAACAAATACCCCAAAAATTACACACACGGGCTCGTAAATATGGTGCATGCGTGATATACACCATTAAATCTCCTAGGCGTAAAATCAAGAACAACCCAATCGAATTAAACTCATAAAACCCATCACCAAAGCAAAGCAACCAAATCAACCCAAGGTGAGTTCAATCAATCATAACCTAAACTAAGTTATCTAGAAAGCATGTTAATTGACATGTATTAAATGAAAGAAATAAATGCAAGAAAGTAAATGCTTGCTAAGGAATTATTATCCCAAATGAAACCCCCCAACATTCTATTAACACCCCAAAACAAACCCCCCAAAAAACCAAGCAAAAACATCCAAAATAAGTCAATTTTTATCAATATATTATGGGACCGGTCGACCTCTAAAATGACCCGGTCGACCTGGTCCTAGAATTTTTCCGTGTGTTGTGCTACCCCTATTTTCCTCTTCGATCAAATTTTGACACGTTGCATGGAAACGGATATAACTCCCTCGTACGGAATCAAAATGATGCGTGGTTGGTACCCACACGAAGTTAATCAATTAACTACATGATCCTGTTTTGAAACCCTCCAAATTATGTAGTATAAAATTACCGAAATGTCCTTGAAGTAGAAGTAAATACCGAAACCTTTTAGAAACGACCATAACTTCCTCATCCGAGGTCAGAATGACGCAGGGTCAGTGTCCATGCAAAGGTAATTTGATGATATACATTTTAGTAACTTCATACCATACAAAATAGTGAGTTTGGAAAGACAAAAATGCCCTTGAATTTTCTTTATGTGATGAAACAATCCTGAAATGCATCCAGCTTCACACTATGAATCCATAATACCTACAAAAGCTCAAATATACCTCATAAAACATATAAACGTATAGAACAAAGGTTATTCAATATATGAGCTTAAATATAGGTATTAATGGACACGAGAATGCAAGAATGTGCAAGAATAAAGGGTACTAAATGCAATATTCACGACTTATCACTCAACCTTGTAACGCTTGCTTCCTACCAGCAGCAGTTGGCCAAGAATTATAACAAGGGGGTTTGGCAGCAAGGGTTCAAGTTCGGAAACTATGTTCTTCAAAAAATTATGGGCAGTGCCAAAAATCCCTCAGTTGGGAAGCTCAGACCAAACTGGGAAGATCATATCAAGATTATTCGTGATGACCTAATGGGGGCATTCAACCTGGAGACTATGGAAAGCAGAGCGATAACTAGAGCATTGAACACAACCAACCATAAGAAGTTCTACTTTTTGTACCAGTTTTTTACTACTTATATTTTTCAGCATTTTTAATTCATGCATTTATAAATGTTTCTTAACGAAGTTATTTACGACTTCTCATATTGAATAAATATAAATAGTTTTTTACTCATTCTTTGTATATAAAAATGTTGTCTTTTCCCAAAGGGACTAATTTAAAGACTAACTGGTTAGGCCACATTGCAAATGATTAGGCTCAAATTCTTCAGAATTTAGCCCTTTAATTTTGAGACCCTTACCATCTCGAATAGTGTAAAATGAGTCTAATTATTGCATTTATTTGATACTAACTCCTTCTAATAAGTACATCTAGTTTACTGTATTTCTCATGAGTTTTGTAGGAATTTGAAGTATTGAGGAAGAAAGAAACTAGAAAAATAATGAATAAAGTCAAAGGAGGAAAGTCAAAGGGTAATTTCGTAAATTTGTAGCCTTTGTTCGGAGTCGAAGCCAACCATAAAGTTGAAGAGAAATCAATTTCAAGAACATGGAAGAAACGACGAGATAATCTAAGCTATGGTGAACAAGTTATGAGGATTTGAAGTTGAGATGAATCAAGAGAAAGTACCCTGCATTGAAATACAAGGCGATCGGGACCTTTTTCTAAGAAAAGGATCCGGACCAATCTCCTAAAAAATTCTCCGGATGTAAAATCCAGGCGATCCGGACCGCCCCTGGGTGCTCGATCCGGACCGCCCTAGTAAAACAATTGTTGTAAGGAAAAGGGGTGCGATCCGAACCTTTTCCCCAAAAAAGGATTAGGACCGCCTCAAGCTAAGGAATGCTGGACCAAAATAGGGGCTGATTCGGACCGCCTATCCCGATCGGTCTAGATCGCATTGGATTTATTCAAATTTTTATGTTCTTTCTCATAGATGGAATGAAGTCAAAATCTTGTAAATTTCGTGGTTATTTATTCAGATTAGTTCCTTAATATAGAGAGTTGGATTTTTAGGTTAGCTAAGTAGGAGTATAGGGTTTTTGTAGTCAAAAACCCTAGTTTTCAATAGAAGCATTGCTATAAGGATTCAAGCTTTCAGTTTTTGCAATTCAAGTAACATCTTTTCCTTTAATTTAAATTGCTCATTAGGTTTAACTGTTGGTTCTGAATTTGAAAATTTCTTTCCAACTAGTTGCTTTAGATTTAATGTTTTCTTCCTTAAAAACCATGTCTTTCTCTAAGTTCATCATGTCTAGCTAATTTTCTAAGGGTTGGGGTGCATGAATCCCACCCGATGTAATTCATGATAGTGGAAATAGAATTTTAAATTATAATATTAGATGAATCATTTCCTATAACTGGTACAGCCGTTGTAAGGATTTTGATCTCGTTTGCCCTAAATAACCGGGATGCTTAGGTATGCAACGCGAGTATGGGTTAATGCGATACTGATTTACTCATCTTTTGCTTACATACTGTACGGGCTACGATCCCTCATATATGTAGTACTTAGAAGTACTCAATATTGGGTTCATTTAAAGTTTTAATTTTGAATCTAGTATCCTACGAAGTGAATTACTATGGTGTGGGGGATTGTAACCCGACCTATCGTTCTCATTTCATAGTCAAAATTTTAGTCAAATCTCCATCAGCTTTTAGTTTAATTAGAGTAATTGCATTTCATTTAGTCAAAATTTCATTAGTAATCATTTTCAACTTTGCATTTAGTAGTAGTCGTTTCACATTCCAAATCACCTTTTCTTTCTTTTTAGAGTCCAAGTTAGATTTCTCCCTCTTTCCAACGTCGTTATGACTTCGTTCGTCCTATTTCCCTGAGGATCGATACCCGACTTATCGGATTATTACTTGAGCAAAAGGTTTGCACTTGAGCCTATATAGCACGCACACAAGACACATTTGTGGTCGCATCAAGTTTTTGGCGCCGTTGTCGAGGAATTAGGTAGACTTAGGTTAGATCGAGTCAATCTAAAGCTTAGACCAAAAAAAAAATTAAAAATTTATCATCTCTCAAAAGACTTTAATGCAAAATCCTGAACATACTCACACTCCTCACAAAACTCCAACCAGAATCCACGAAAATCAAATTGTTGAGTATAACTCCGAAAGCCCCCACACACCTCGCGTTCCCTAATTCTGCGTTCCAATTCCTACTCCTGAGCACTCCATAGGTAGTTACACCCTGAGTCAAACCTCGAGTCACACATATTGGACACCGAGTGAGTACACCGAGTCACTTGAAGAGAGCGCGAGAGAGATGTCCGACGCAACGAGTTTCGGTATTAGAGAGGGAGATCTCCCTTATCGTCCCATGAAAGACTTACTCTTCCCTAAGAGAATTGTCACCCCTGGTTGCATTCTATTTCCATATAATGCCGGTCAGTTCCACTTTCGAAATGGGATGATACAAATTCTCCCTACGTTCCACGGCATGGATTCAGAGAAACCATATCTTCATATCCGTGAGTTCGAAGAGGCGTGTGTCACATTCAGTGATCAAGCCTGCACGCAAGGTACCATTCGCCTCAAGATGTTTCCTTTTTCCTTAAAGGATAAAGCCAAGACCTGGCTATGGTCTTTACCCCCGAACTTCGTCACTTCCTGGAGAGATATGCAGTCTAAGTTTATCTTAAAATTCTATCCACAGCACAAGCCCAACTCTGCCAAAACGCATATCCAAGCTTTTCGACAACATGATAATGAGTCCTTTGATAGGTGTTGGAACGTTTCCAAGAGTTAGTGAGCTCATGCCCCCATAATGGTTTTAATAAACACCTAGTGATATCTTTCTTCCATAATGGGTTTACAGTAGCTTCCAAACAACTTGTGCAAACAATGTGTGAAAGACCCTTTTGGGATTTAAACTCATGCGATGCCGAGGCCCATCTTAAGTATGTCACAGAGACTACTCAAGCATTGGACACATCTGATCCTAACCAAGCTCGACCTAGACAACCATCTATCAATCCGACTGCATCCGATCTATACCATTTGGATAGCAATACCTTAATAGACCTTCGATTCGATGAGTTTCAAAGAGATATGAAAGAGTGGTTTGATGGTCGGTTGAAAGATATCTTCGGATCCAACCGTGGGTCAAAAGAAAAAGTGTGTGCTATATGTGAGGTGGGTCATTCCACAAAAGCATGCCCGATGATTTCCGCCTACAAAGGTATGCACACCGAGCAAGTGAATGCTATAGGAGGATTTAAGGACAATTCTAATGCCCCGCATGGGAACTCATACAACCCTTCATGGAGAAACCATCCTGGTTTTAACTACGGACAATCACAAGATGCAATGAACCCACATTCATAAGTTGTCCCACCTCCACCACCTCCTTAATATCAACAAGCACCACCACCTATAGCTCCTTATATTATCCCACCACAGAGGAATCTTGAGGATATAATAAACCAATTCATAAATTCTCAAAGTGCAAACAATGCTAGATATGAGCGCATGTTAGCCAACATAAATGCGAACATTTCCAAGATGCAGTCCTCGTTGAGTATCCAAGAGAAGGACAATTTTCCTTCCCAAGGCCAAAGACCTCCCCAAGGTCAACCTAGTGTTAGCTCCACCTCTACAGAACAGCAGGATCATTGCTAAGCTGTAACCACTCTTCGTAGTGGGAGAGTTGTTGATTTATCACCTCCCACACATGACATTTCAAAAGACAAGGAGAATTCGCCCGGCACGAAAGAGGCCGAAGATATCTCCTTGAACGAGAGTGAAAAGGAAAACACTAGTGAGCCCTAGGTTAGTTGTAAAACCATCGTACGCTGCACCATTTCCTCAAAGATTGGTTCATGCCCATAAAAGGACCATAAGTGATGAAGTGATAGAAGTCCTTAAGAACGTGAAGTTGAACTTACCTTTCCTCGATGCAATAAGGTAAATTCCGTCCTATGCAAAAGTCATAAAAGACTTATTGACAGTAAAGAAAAGGATGAAGATAAAGAAAAATGTGTTTCTAGCACAGAACGTGAGCTCGGACCTTCTTAATGATCTCCCACCTAAATATAAATATCCCGGTGCACCCACTATTTCCAACACCATTGGAGAGAACAAGTTCGAAAAGGCCTTACTCTATTTGGGGGCGAGTGTCAACATCCTCCCTTATTCTATTTATAGGAAACTTGATCGAGGTGATCTTAAGCCCAAAAGGATCACTCTCCAGTTAGTGGATCGAACCGTGAAGATACCAAGGGGTATAGTTAAGGACGTGATAGTCCAAGTGGACACTTTCTACTTCCCGATAGATTTTGTCATTTGGGACACGGATCCTTACTTCATCTCAAAAAATTATGTTCCCATCATCCTTGGACGCCCATTCTCAGCTACGGCTAATGCAATGATCAATACTAGAAATGGGCAGATGCAACTCACTTTTGGTAATATGACTTTAGAAATGAACATCTTCAATATAGCCCAACAAGAAGGGGAAGAAGATGATCTTCACGCGATGAACTTAATTGAGGAGATCGTAGAAGAACACTTTGAGGAAAATTATTATGGAGACGCCTTAGAAGCTTGCCTAGCTTCTAATCATGAGAGGTAGGGAGCCTACACAGAGTTTGAAAGGGAGGTAGAGGAGTTGAGAGGCTTACTCGATGAGAGAGCGTCAGACGAGGACGCGAGAGATGTTAATTGGGTTTCTCGATTCAAAGAGTTACCGCCAAGGGAAGCACGCATGGTGCCCTCTAGCGACACATTACCGACTCTAGGGTTGAAGAAACTACCCTCTAATGTTAAATATGCTTTTCTAAGAGAGAGTGAGACATTTCATGTCATTCTCTCCTCTAGCTTAGATGATGAGCAGGAGGGTAAACTATTAAAAATTTTGAGGAAGTACAAAAGTGCTTTTGGTTGGTGTATAGCTGATCTAAAGGGGATAAGCCCTCTAATTTGCACCCATAAGATTCACCTCGAGAAGGATGTTAAGCCTTCGAGAGAAATGCAAAGACGGCTAAACCCCACAATGAAAGATGTGGTGAGGGCTGAAATTATAAATTATTGGATGTTGGGATTATCTACCCAATCTCGGATAGAAAGTGGGTGAGCCCCATTCATGTCGTCCCGAAGAAGTCGGGTATGACAGTGATTGAAAATACAAAGGGAGAACTAGTCCCCCAACGTACCACTACTGGGTGGCGCATTTGCATTGATTACCGAAAACTCAATGCGAGAACTAGGAAAGACCATTTACCCTTTCCATTTATTGATCAAATGATTGAAAAAGTAGCAGTCCACCCTTATTATTTCTTCCTAGATGGTTATTCCAGATATAACTAAATTTAGGTAGATGTACTTGATCAAGAGAAAACAACCTTCACTTTCCCTTTTGGAACGTTTGCCTACAAACGTATGCCATTTGGCTTGTGTAATGCACCGGCGACCTTTCAAAGGTGCATGTTGAACTTATTCAGTGACATGGTTGAGAGAGGGATAGAAGTTTTTATGGACGACTTTAGTGTTTTTGGCTCCTCTTTCGACCTATGTTTAGCCAATCTTGAGAAAGTGCTAGCCCGATGTGTGGAAAAGAACTTAATGTTGAATTGGGAAAAATGCCATTTCATGGTAACTGAGGGTATATTTCTTAGCCACCTCGTGTCATCCAAAGGGATCGAAGTTGATAGAGCAAAAATAGATGTCATAGCTGACCTACCCCCGCCTAAATAGCTAAAAGACGTGCACTCTTTCTTGGGCCACGCAGGGTTTTATAGAAGGTTGATTAAGGACTTTAGTGCCATCACTAGACCCTTAAGAAATCTTCTTATGAAGGACACGCCATTCGAGTGGACGGAAGCATGCCAAAGTTCTTTTGAAAAACTAAAAAACATGCTTGTGTCCGCTCCCACCATGCAAGCTCCGGATTGGTCCTTACCATTTGAGCTTATGTGTGATGCTAGCGATTATGCGATAGGGGTTGTTTTGGGGCAAAGAAGAGGCAACAAGGCTCATGTCATCAACTACGCTAGCCGGACTCTCATCAGACCACAACTCAACTACTCCACCATGGAGAAGGAATTGTTAGCGGTAGTTTTTGCTCTTGACAAGTTTCGTTCCTATCTTATCGGTTCCCCCATCACTTGTTTCACCAACCACGTGGCTTTAAAATATCTACTTACGAAGAAAGACGAAAAGTTGCGCCTCATAAGGTGGATCCTACTCCTACAGGAGTTTAACCTATCCATCAAAGATAAAAAATAAAAAAAATAAAAAAAAGAGTAGAAAACGTCGTTGCCGATCACTTATCACGGCTTTCGTCTGACGTACCTAGTGATCCTATACCCATAGACGAGTATTTTCTGTATGAGCAACTCTTTTGCCACCTCTTCTTTGCCCTGGTTTGCGGATATAGTGAACTATCTTGTCACGGGAGTCGTCCCTCCCGATTGGACACCGCAAGATAAGAAGAGATTCATCACTTAGTCGTGCATGTTTTTATATGATGATCCATTCCTTTTTAAATATTGCGCAAACCAAATCATCCGAAGATGCGTACCGAATGACAAAATTTCGAAAGTCATCCAATTCTGTCATTCGGAAGCATGTGGAGGCCACTTTTCCATGAAAAAAACAGTTGCTAAAATTCTCCAAAGCGGTTTGTAATGGCCCACAATGTTCCAGGATGTAAACAATTGTTGCAAATCTGGCGATAGGTGTCAACGGATGGGGGCGATTACCCGACGAGACATGATGCCATTAACCCTGATTCTCATCATTGAGGTTTTCAACTGCTAGGGTATTGACATCATGGACCCTTTTCCCTCGTCCTTTGGATACCTCTACATCCTAGTCGCGGTAGACTATGTGTCTAAGTGGGTGGAAGCTATAGTTACCAAGACTAATGATAATAAAGTGGTGATAAAGTTCTTACATGAACACATACTTTCTCGCTTCGGTGCACTAAAAGCGATAATTCGTGATAATGGCACGCTCTTCTGCAACAAGCCATTTAAGAAACTTCTGAAAAAGTATGGAGTCGTTCACAAGGTTGGAACGACATATCACCTACAAACGAATGGGCAGGCAAAGTTGGCCAATTATGAGATTAAAAACTTCCTTGAGAAAACCGTCGATCCAAATCGGAAAGATTGGTCCCTTAGATTAAACGATTCCCTATGGGCCTACTGCACCGCATATAAGAACCCACTCGGAATGTCCCCGTTCCATTTTGTGTATGGAAAACCTTTCCATCTTCCTGTTGAGTTGGAGCACAAAGCGTATTGGGCCATCAAGAGGCTAAATTATGATATGGATAAAGTCGGTGAAGCTCGTAAGCTTCAACTGAACGAGTTGGAGGAGATACGCAATGATGCGTATGAGAATGCCAAGATTTCAAAAGAAAGGATGAAACTCGTGCTTGATAGGATTATTCGACGGAAAGAGTTTTAACCCAAACAAAAAGTACTCCTCTATAACACGTGGCTTCATCTATTCCCGGGTAAATTATGATCCCGTTGGACGGGCCCATTCATTTTTAGAACCGTGTTTCCCCACGGAGCTGTGGAATTGGATGATCCAAAAGGGGGGAACACGTTCAAAGTCAATGGCCAACACCTAAAACCATATCTAGAGGTGTGCATAGAGGATGTCGGCACCATTTGGTTGTCGAACCCCGTCTACGAGGCCGAGTGAACTGAAACTGAGAGGTCATCTCACCCTCGATGCGTATGGGGTGATTCTTGTGTACATTAGTTAGGTGTCAATTAGGATAGGATAGTTAGGTTGTAAATTTGGGTGTCGAGTGCATTCGTAAGTAGGAAGCATACACATTGGGACCATCTCGGGATTCGAAAATGGGGATCGAGCACAAATCAGGGTCATGATTGAGTTGAAAGTTAATGGGAGAGCCTTTATTGAACATGAGAGAGTCATAATTGCAGCAGAGAGGAGTTCTGTCACCAAAACGTATGCGATCCGCTCCGAACCGCCTTCGAAGAAAATAAAAATAAAAATAAACACAAAGATCCGGACCTCCCTTGGGAACCCAGTCCGGACCGCCCCTGGTTTTTCTTCGATCCAATTCTTTCTCTCCCAATCATCCCTGCCCACCTGTTCCCTCCTAAAATCCCTCCCTTTTTTTCCCTCCTTCTCTTCTCCCTCCAAATCCCTTCCTTCCCACCTCCCCACACACCTATAAATACATACCCTACCCCCACCATCCCTCCCACACCCATCTTCCTTAAACTATCTCCCTTCTTTCCTCTCTCAAATACTTGTTGCCACAAACTCCCTCACTCCATGGATGACCAAGGCCCCCCCACCAAATACAACTCCGTCGACTTCATCGACAATAACCCCTACGGCTACGGCTCCAACCAATAATCACGGTGGTGCGAGGCTTTCTTTGGGCCCGCACGCAACCTCCAAATTGAGCGGACCATCAATTGGGCGGAGCTACCCAATTCCGTCACTACCCTCTTTACGCCGAAGGGTTGGCGCCGCTTCCTTCATGAACCCTACAACAAAGTGTGGGCAGCGAAGGTCCGTGAGTTTTACGGCACACTAGTCCGCACTAGGGACTTTGTTGCTGAAGCCCGTGTGCGAGGCCAACGCATCCCATTTTCGATCCAAACTTTTGCCGAGAAGCTCGCTGAAAAAGATGTCCCCCACCCATCCAATTATGTTTATCCCAACGTGTCCCTGCCACTTGAAAAAGACGTCCTCATTGAACGTTTAGCATCCGGGGAAGTTTGGGACACAGGTGTGTTTTGGGTCGATCGGTTGAGCGAAAAAGCGGGTCTCACGTTTCAAATTGTGTTCGCAAATATTCTTCAAAATTCCAATGGTTCAGGAATGCGACCCCGGAAGGCCACACTTGTGTACCACCTCTTTGACTGCTCCTCCTCCATTAATCTGGCCCATATCATTTACCGCGATGTTACTTTTGCGGCATTGGATGAAAAGAGCATCACTCCCCTTCCCTATGCCCGCCTAATTACATCCATTCTGGCCGACTATCTCATTGCGCCACCTGTTGGTTCTCTCCACCTCCCAACCCCTTTTGGGAAAGGTACCCGGACCAAGAGTGAGCGCCAAAAGGCTATTTTACGCACACGACCAGTTGCTGCAGCGGACTCGAATAACGAGGACGAAGAGGCCGACGTGAACATGGGGGACCAAGAGGTGGGGTCCGATGAAGACGAAGATGATTAGGATTACGAGCTCCCCGACAATGATACAGACGCGCGCTTAACAGCCTTGGAGGGAAAAGTTAATGGGCTCATCTCGCAATACCAAAGAAACACAAGCATAATGCATAGGCTTCAAGCTCACATGTACGAGCTCAACTTTGGTGGGCCGCCTCCAAGCTTCTTCTATGATCCGTATGATCCAAACGCGCCCGGTAGCTCTAATCCCTGGCCCTAGTGAATCTTGTGTGTGGTGTTTGTGTCGGTTGTAAGTTGGTTGGGTTGGGTTGTTTTTTACATGATTGTATGTTGTCTTTCCTTTGTTATGTACCACAGTCCTTATTAATAAAAATCTGCGTTTTCTTTTTTTGCTTATTTTATTTATTGCACTCTTATTTTGCATTATTTAGATTTTAGTCCTTTTGATTGGAGACAATGCAAAATGCTAAGTTGGGTAACACGTGCGTATTTCTAAAATTTCACAAATTTTCAAAATGCCAAAAAAAATTAGAAAACTTCAAAATTTCCATAAAAATCGAAAAATTTTGAAAAAGCAAAAAAAATATTTTTCTTCAAAATAAATAAAAATTGGAATTCAAATTTTTCAATAATATCATTAAAAGTCGGTTTAAAGTCTCAAATTGTAAAAAACACAGTACACAAAGACGAAATTGACCAAAGATGGAAATTGAGCGAATATAGACGACTTAACGAATAAATATGGAGATTAACCAACCCGGTGAGATTCGAGCCTTTCATTGTTGTGAGTTTATAAATCAATTCGAGTTAATGTTTAACTCAAAGTTCTAATTCAGCGCCTAAAAGTCATCACGATCTCAATACCCTTGTTTTCATCAGTTATAGGAATAGTGTGTAGTGCTGCCTCGAAAAGAGCGTTAAAGTATCTCTAAACTAATTTAATCTAGAGACGAATATGGTAAAGCAACTCGCAATTGGACAATAAAATAGGCCCTCGTTTGTTTAGCCAAAAATATTGGCCAGAAAAAGTAGTACAAAATTATCCCTTTTGAAACCCCAATTTGATCTGAATAAATTTTTCCTTTTCGTTTGGCAACCCGAGAAACCCAATTAGCCCGGAATTGTGAAAATTAGAAATTTCATCAATAAAGTCCAAAAAGTGAACAAAAAGGGGCAAGAAAAGAAAAATAGAAGAATGCTCAGCAAAAATAGCAAGAAAAAGAAAATAAATGTGTAAAAATAGAAAAAATAAAATAAAAAGAGAAAAATGAGCAAAAGCCCGGAAAAGGAACTAATGGACATCTGAAGAATAGTTTCCAATTTCAAATTTTCCAAACCCATTTCCTTATACCCATTACACCTTAAAACCTGAAAAAGTCCTAACCGAGTCCAAATTGCGAAATTGGTTACCGCGTGGAAAGCTAAAATAAAAAAAGATAAGAAAAAGTGTGAATTAGAGGCGATGTTCCCATTTTCCTATAACCTTAATCATATGATAAGATCCATTTACCATAGAATTATGTCTTTCTATTTCTGTGCATGAATTTGGTTCCAATACATTTACTCTTTATATCATGCACACCGAGAGAAATAGCCACACTTCCGAGGGATTCGTTTGTGAGAGCATCCCATGAAATTTTGAAATCGAAACGAAGTTTTGGATAAGTAACGTAATGGTCAGCCGGTGGAAATTCGAGGTTAAATTTCTGGCTTAGCACACACGAACTATGATTCAAGACTCTTGAACATGAATTGACGATGACTATTTTATGGAGAAGTTTGAATTATATAATTTTTGCGTATTTTGAGTTTTCTTTGAGTCGAATTTTGTGGGTATATTCACTGCAAACCCTCACGAGACACAATTCGTCCCATTAGGGTGACCTAGGGGTTTAAAGGCTTATTGCATACGCTCATTGCAATAGCTTGCCCGCGAAAGTGGTACTCTATCCAAATAAAATGAAATTTTTAATAGTTGACCCATAGTTACATTCTTTTACATTGCTCAGGATGCGCAAAGTTCTAAGTTACGGGGGTTTGATTAGGCTCAAATTCTTTTGAATTTAGCCCCTTAATTTAGAGACCATTACCATCTCGAATAGTGTAAAATGTGTAATTATCACATTTCTTTGATACTAACTCCTTTTAATAAGTACATCTAGTTTCGTGTATTTCTCATGAGTTTTTCAGGAATTTGAAGTATTGAGGAAGAAAGAAACTGGAATAATAATGAATAAAATCAAAGGAGGAAAATCAAAGGGCGATTTCGTAAATTTATAGCCTTCATTCAAAGTTGAAGCCAACTATTACGTTGAAGAGAATTCAATTTCAAGAACATTGGAAGAAACAGCGAGATAATCCAAGCTACGGTGAACAAGTTACGAGGATTTGAAGTTGAGAATAATCAAGTGAAAGATCCCTGCATTGAAATACAAGGCGATCCAGACCTTTTTCTAAGAAAAGGATCCGGACCGGTCTCCTAAACAAGTCACTGGATGGAAAATCCAGGCGATCCGGACCGCCCCTGGGCGCCCGATCCGGACCGCCTTGGTAAAATAATCATTGTAAGGAAAAGGGGTACGATCCGAACCTTTTTCCCAAAAAAGGATTCGGACTGCCTCAAGCTAAGGAATGCTGGACCAAAATAGGGGCCGATCCGAATTGCCTATCCCGATCGGTCCGGACCGCATTGGATTTCTTCAAATTTTTATGTTCTTTCTCATAGATGGAATGAAGTCGAAATCTTGTAAATTTCGTGGTTATTTATTAAGATTAGTTCCCTAATATAGAGAGTTGGATTTTTAGGTTAGCTAAGTAGGAGTAGAGGGTTTTTGTAGTCAAAAAGCCTAGTTTTCAATAGAAGCATTGTTGTAAGGATTCAAGCTTTCAATTTTTGCAATTCAAGTAACATCTTTTCCTTTAATTTCGATTGCTCATTAGGTTTAATTGTTGGTTCTGAATCTAAAAATTTATTTCCAACTAGTTGCTTTAGATTTAATGTTTTCTTCCTTAAAAAACATGTCTTTCTTTAAGTTCATCATGTCTAGCTAATTTTTTAAGGGTTGGGGTGCATGAATCCCACCCGATGTGATTCACGATAGTGAAAATAGAATTTGAATTATAATCTTAGATAAATCGTGTCGTGTAACTGGTACAACCGTTGTAAGACTTTTGATCTCGTTTCCCCTAGGTATCTGGGGTACTTAGGTATGCAACGCAAGTATGGGTTAATGCGATACTTCTTTACTCGTCCTTTGCTTACATACTGTGTGGGCTACGATCCCTCATATATGTAATACTTAGGAGTACTAAAGACTGGGTTCATTTAAAGTTTTAATTTTGAATCTAGTATCCTACGAAGTGAATTACTAGGGTAGGGGGGATTGTAACCCGACTTATATTTCTCATTTCATAGTCAAACTTTTAGTCAAATCGCCATCAGCTTTTAGTTTAATTAGGGTAATTGCATTTCATTTAGTCAAAATTTCATTAGTAATCATTTTCAACTTTGCATTTAGTAGTAGTCGTTTCACATTCAAAATCACATTTTCTTTCTTTTTAGAGTTCAATCTAGATTTCTCCCTCTTTCCAACGTCGTTACGACTTCATTCGTCCTATTTCCCTGAGGATCGATACCCAACTTATCGGATTATTACTTGATCGATAGGTTTGCACTTGAGCCTATATATCACGCACACTAGACACATTTGTGGTCGCGTCAACCAATGAGAAAAAGTTTTGGTCAGAAACAAAATAAGTACAATGGCCTACTACCAATGAAAGGCCTATTAGGGAACCTTAGGCAAACTAATTAGGTAATCAAGAATAAATCCTTTCTGGGGAATGTCTCCACAAACAGGTGCATTTTTTTTCTTTTTGGCACTAGGTCTAAGCATGGATGTGACGACATCTCTCAAAAGGTAAGACCAAAAGTCCATATAATCACCAAGGAAGGAAAAAATATAAATTTTATATTTTAATTATCAAAGTTATTACTAGGAAATTATAAAAAAAACAAATAAAATACAACAAATTACTCGTGATAATGAGGTTACTCGCTTATCGCACCCTCAAACCTAGCAAGGTAAACATCCAATGCATTTGGGTAATGGTCATCTTAAGGTCTCTGAGCCTTGACTGACTGTTGGAACACACCCTTTCCCCAAAGTGTTAAGGTCGTGAAGTTCTTCATCCCCATCAATATCATAATCCCCAAGGTACTTTTTCATCAACCTCACTGAGATGGCATCCGGAGGGATCCACGAAACATCAATCTTAAAGGTAGGTTTGGGATGCTCCAAGCAACATGGGTCATACTATTACCACAACTCGACATCCTTGGGAACCTTCGTCAAGGTAAGGGAGTTAAGCCATCCATGTTTATAACCAACCTTACGAGCATGTTCAAGTAATGCATCCATATGTACGAGAGCCTCATCGTAACCATACAACTAGATAGTGCGAGGTTATTTGTAAAATTGATACGTGAGGCAATGAACATTCTCACTTAATCTCTTTATTGTTGATAGATGATTCTTAATAGTCATTTCCCGGTCGAGTGGGTTCTTTTTGGTTATCTCTTCATTTACAGACTGCAAATTTCCCATCTTTTGTTGAGAATACTGGTTCTTTGCCTTATTAATTTTTCCCATTCCTCCCTTAAATAGGCATTCTCTTGTTCTAAGAAATAATCACCCTCACTTTGTTCGGCATACTTGAGATTCTTAAGTCCTTCGAGCTCTGCCCTTAAGGAACTATTCTCCCCCTCTATCATTAGAGCCGATCAGTTCAGCTTTAAGAATAAACTCCTTCTTTGAGTAAGTAAATGATAAAGAAAGTAGATTCTGATCAAATCCACTACTTTTTTGCAGTTTGACTAGATTTTTTTATCGGCCTGAAGATTCTCCAGAGATTCCTTATGATCCCTTTGAACCAAAAAAATCATTTCATGATAAGCTTCATTATCAACAACCGCCTGGTGAAAAAGACAGTGTAGTCTCAAATATGCCGCCTTGGCCTGAGAAGGTGCATCAAGGCCAAGCAGATCCTCGAGCTCATCTTTGTCAACTTCACCATAACTAGCAATGAATAGCCTACTACATCTCTCTTAGAAGTCATTTTAAACACCGACCATAGCTTCCAGCCTTACATTGAACTGCATGAAGCATATGAGTGAAAATAGCTACGAAAAAGAACTTGCAGGAAGGTAATTAGGATAACAATGAATGGAAAAATTCATTTCAATATTAAAAGGTCACAATAGGGAAAGACCCTTACCTTGATGAAAGTAAAAATAAGCAAGATAAAACCTAAGTAAGGGACAAGCATTCCTAATAAGACTAGAGGGCCTATTTCTCTGTATTTTCCTTGTCAGTAGTAACAGGGACCTCAACTGGCCCAACAACAGTCAAAACTTGATTGGGGGTCTAGCCTCCAGTGTCAAACTCATCTTCATCATCAACTTCCTCCTCAACTTGAGGAGGAGAACCAGGATGATGTTGTTAGAAACGGTCGGATCCTTTAGTAATTTCAGCCTTGACAAGGGCCTCATCCCAACCGTTTCTAAAAAATTATTTCTTCAGGTATTCAATCTGCATGGAGGTGTTGGCAAAAGATATATCCCAACCTTTACTAAAGACATCCACTTTGGCCTTATCAACAAAATCCAAAGCTTCCTCGACCTTGGTATTTGCCTCAACTTCTTGAGTTTTAGCCAGGCTAGCAGTAAACTTGGTCTCATGAGCCTCATTCTTGGATTTCTCGACAGCAATCACAATAGTAGTCAATGCAGCCTTCTCATCCTCTAACTTATGGATCCTCACCTCCAGCTTCTTCTCATTCTCCTGGGATTCATGGGCACGATGAGATTTTGCTAGGGACTTCTATAGCTCGCTGAAAGAGATTTCAACATCATAAGATGACTCCCTCATCTTATCATTCTTCTCCTGTAGTTGGTCATAGTCGACCAAGAACTGCAAGACAAACTAGCAAAAAATAAATTAAAAGACTGAACAAAAAAGCATGAATAAAAAATAACAAAAGTAGCCAACTTTTGAGGCTTAGATTGTGGTTTGCGCACTCTATCAACCTTGAGTGTGATAGGGAAGATACAGTTGCCTTATCAGCTAAAAGGACTCCAGAATTTCTCAAACCCCGAGCAAGCTCTGGGCAAGCAGCCACAGACTAGGTAACAGTCTTGTCCTTATTAGCGGCTTTATTCCCCATAATGTCCATTTGGGGAGGGGGTCCCTTTCCAGCGTCTTAGAAAGAGGTGCGTGATCCTTCAAAGGAGATTTATCCAGGTCAATGGGGTTAGAGGAATACCCAGCTTCAATATTTTTGCTCGTTAGGCGACCAGGTAGAGGCGATCTCACGCTAGCATGAGAGGCAGCAAAATTAGTAACCTTATGCTTCACCATATTTCTCGGAGAAACGCTGGAAGGAAGCGAAGAAAAGTCCAAAGGATTAAAGGACGATGAGGTGCTCTCTCCAGAAAAGTCGTCTCCTTTTAAAAACTCCACAAGAGAAGACACTGATCCAAGCTCTGAACTAGAAGTTGAGGCCTTTGGATCGTCCAAAAAAATTGGGACAATTGTCCTCTCCTCAGTAGGTCTTGTAAAGAAAGAAGTTTTTGTGCTCTTATATCCGAACAGAAAAGTGACTGATCTTAGATGATCTTCAGCACATATTCTCTGTTAAATGAACCAAATGATCTCGAGATCGATGAAATTGACATCAGCCTCGCAGGAAAGTTTTATCTTGTTCTTCTCTACAAAATAGAAAATAAAATAACAAAATTAGCATCAATCAGAAAATGACAACCCAAACGAAAAAGAAATTTATTTCCTAACCTATTCCTCTACCCCCTAAAGGGAACCTTGCCCCTCGTATACTATGCCCTCAGCAAGAGGGGCAAATTACCAATTCTTCACTATCAGACCATGATCCCAATAGTCTTTATTGGAATCGGGAAGATTCACGACTAAATTCATATTTTAGAACCTCATCTTCATGTAATTAATTTCGTCATTAGTGGTAACCTAATGGTAGCAATGCATCAACTCAATAATTCCTATGTGGGTCCCATAGAGTTCATTAATACGATGCACCCCATTAATGATTCTCTAAGTATTTGGGAAAACTTGGATCGAGACCACATCGAAATACTGGCAAAACTCTTTAAACAGGAGATTTGGGGGAAAAGTGACCACATACTCCGCTATAAATATTGAAGGCAACTAGTGACCCTCAAGCAAAGTGTAAAGGTCACAAGACCCATTTAAGAGTTATGTTCCCACCCATGGAGGGATTCCATGTGTGGCCCTAAATTTCTCTAAAGAATGCTCATCAACAGTGTACGCCATTTCTTAATAAGATCAAGAAAAAATCACACAAAAGAGAAAAAAAAGGAAAAAATAGTCCTCATAATGAAAAGGAGGAAAATGGAAAGCCCTAACAACTGATGAAAAACTTTGAGACGAAGAAAGGTATCTTTGAATGAAACGTGAGGTGAGAAAAAAGAAGGGAACTGACACTTTATAAGCCTCAAGACTTCTTCATAGTTAACCAGGACAATTAAATGCATATGTCACTTTGTTTTAATGGCAGTTCGTTGCTAAATACGATTTATTACCAGCTTACTCCCGAAGTGCTTCACTTTTCAAGCTTGCCCATATTTATAAAACTGTCATGAACTAGGAGGATAAAAAAATCTAGTACGTTAACTCTCTGAGATCGCTAGTCGACCAAGTCACAAGAAAAACCCAACAATCTCAAAGCGGACATAATCTTTGGGGATAATTAAGGGACCACAATTTCACATTTTCATATGACCCGTACGTGCTCAAATGTGGGCCTAAAAAATCAAAATCGTAAAAGAGTCCAAGCAGTTTTAAAGTTTCATCAGCACGAGACACTAAATGGTTAGCTTAGATAAAGGATAAGTCTGAAATCTTTGGGATAGCTATCAACTGAGCAGGGACTCATCCATGTACATCTTGCGTCGTGTTTGCTTTTTGGCTCTTTTCATTGATTATCCTGCTTTGTTTACACTTGGGTGCATATACTCAAACTGTAGGAAATTGCCTCTTACATGTACACACAAGCTTGCAAGAGAAGCTTAGGAGACAAATAGGTAAGATGTAGACTTACATGAAGTGACATGGTATAAGAAGTAAAAAATATATGGTCAAAACTTTAGTTTACGTGAGTACCAAGGAATATGTGCACAATCTAATATAAAAGGTAACTTTTTGTACCAGACTGGCACATTTCGCTGGAGCTTCGCTGCAGCAGGGATCTCCTTCACTGTGGCGAACCTGCAGCAATAATACAAGGCAAGCCTAAGAAAAATCTCTAGAAAATTGTGCGATCAGCGAGAGACTGATGCTGCAGTGAGGCAAAATCCCATTGCGGTAAAGGCCCTGAGACAGACCTACAACAGCCTTTATAAAATGCAAAAAATAAGATTTTCATAATGATTTTATTTTAATTTCATAAACAAGTTCAAAGATCCATATCATCACAAACATAAACAAAAAGTATTTCCAATAAAATAACTAGTATGAAAAATGTGTGTGAGTCTACATGTCCATTTTACCTTCCTAATAATGGTATAAAAAGGATACATATGAAGTTGAGGATATTCGTTGAATGATTTGTATGAAGATTTGTTGGAAAGACCTCAAGGACAAGACTCAAAGTATCTTTGGGTCAACGGAATAGGACAATTTAGTTCTATTGGGGCACTTGAGTGTAATATATAATCTTACAAATTTAAACCTAAAGCTCTAATACCAAGTTGTAACGCCCCGATCGAGATTTAAGGGTCACCTATGGGTTACCCCAATTCGATTTGAAAGCTCTGAGTGTGGAGTGATGTGAAATAACCTAGATAATCTTTTTAATCCATTTTAATAAACTATATTTATGAATAATCATGCAATTCCATTTCCAAGAATATAAACATAATTATAACAAGTGGAAAATCCATTAGGCAATGTCATAGGGTACTAACGTGAATAGTAAGAATCATTTACCTGCAAAATGCTCTGAAAATACGAAATATCGATTGACTTGTCGTAGCAAAGTGAACGGGGTGAGTCAATACCCAGTTGGATTCCTAACAATGATCTAGTATAGAAACGAACAGAAGAAAAAGAAAGGATGATATATCCTATATTAAATCGAATGCACAGGAAATAACTAATTAGTGTATGCATTAACCATGTTTTATTTCAAAAGATTTCCTTTTACTTAGGTTAAAATCCATTAACCTTTAGATTCTAGGCTTTAGCATTTTATTACAAAAAATTTCCTTTAATCCATCAATACACATTATTAATATGCAAAAAAATCATATTCATTTGTTACTCTTTTGTCATTCATCCAGTTTCTATTTGAAATTCATTAGTTTCACCTTTAAACCGCCACTTCCATGCATTTTTCTGAAAATATCTTTTAAACACACATGCCCGGTGTATAAAATATTCATTTACAATTATATGTCTATCAAGGCCTATAACTACTTATTTGAACGCCCAATTACAGCCTTTGTTGCTTTATTTCTTTTAGCCTTTAACCTAACCAACGCATTACCGTGTTAACTCATTATATTATTTAATCCATTATACGATGGATTTGTTAATTACCTTAATTTAATGATTACCCATTATCCCATTATATGCCATCTAAACCCAGAATATGATGTTCATATACAATTATCAACCGTTTATCTTTTCTCGAATTTTACTAATTCCATATATGTTTATTTATTTATTTTTACATCCTGGATTTAACAGTATCCCATTTATGTTTTCAGTCTTTCACTGTCTGCCATAAATGTCACGGGTGTTTCTTCCCTGGACAATGGTTTTGGATCTAAGATGAAGCCGCACCATAGGTCTTCGGGGCCTCTTTAAGTTTTTTCGGTACTCATTTGTGAAAAATCTTTCACTTTTCATTAGGTTCATTTCATTGCGGTCTAACTACCATTTTTACGAAAAATATCCGGATTACCCTTATTCCTTTACTTACATAATTGTATCTTTAGTTCATTTTTCACATTACGATTTATATCCGGCCCAAAGTCCAATGCTTCCAAGGCAACTACCACCTCGATATTTCCATTATCATAATATTAAACACTTTGAACACATCCACTCATTTAAGTCTTTTTATTTACCAAATTTTCACACTTTGTTTACCCTTTTTAATTTTTAGGCCTTTATTTTATGAGTATTACCAACTCAATACCATTTTATCTTTCAAGACTTTATCTTTATCATTTTATGTGAAATATATTAAGTTTCATGGACCTTAAATAAAATCACACTAATTGAGGATCACACTACTTTAGTGTATTTTATGCAAAAAAAAAAGTGTAACTTTTGGCACCGTTTTGTAAACTTTATAATTTCAAGGACTAAAATGTAATTTCTACATTTTCAGGGGCTATTTTTCATATAAATAATCTTAGGGGTTGTTTTGTAATTTTTAACATTTGTCCAATATTTCAAGTTCAACACCTTAAACTAAATTTTTATACTTTTTGTACATATTCAAGGTGTTTCAACCCAACCATATTTACATGTATCACATGTACACAAATAGGGCATTCTTAGAATTAAAAAGAGGATTGGCCCTATTAAAAATGGGCAACACATCACTAAGCTTCTAGAGTTTTTCTTTCGTCTAAAAAGTTCGGTTGAGTACCAATAATCTAAGTGGGTTGTTGTATTTATGTCTTCAATGATATACTTTTATACTACTCAATAGACTCGATATAAAGTTACTATAACACAAAGAGTTTGTTCCAAAAATAAAGCCAATTCAAATGAACCTAGCGAGTGTAAAACATGTCCTTATAGAGACCATTAGATTTAACAAAAGTGATAGGAATTCTAAGGATTGGGTCCTTTTTAAAAATCCCCACGGACTGATCATTATGGGCCACATAACCTTCCAAAATTTCAAGGATTTCATCATTGGTTCTCAAACAGTCTCATGATATAATCACGTATCTCAATTAGAGGGAAGTTATTTTAAAGATAAATTATTAATTCCATGAAAGAAGTAATAGAGGCTATTGATAATACTAAGTCCCCCCAACCCAACCCTGTCAAGGTCCCTTAACTTTGAAGGACCTTAAATTATGTTAACTAAGGCATAAAACCTTAATCAAAACTCTACTTCTAGTGCTAAGGTCAAAAGGAGACCTCGAGGACATCATCCCCCTCGACATAAGAATAATTATGTTATAATAAGGTCAAGGTGATATTTCTAACCATCACAATGGACTCAATCAGTAGCTTACAGCTTAAGAATACTTTAACAAATGCTCAAGACAACCTCACCATTCGAGAATCAACCTCGAACATACTCCACAAGCCTCATCAAGACATAGGCACATACCCCTTGAGTGGAGTACCTTCAAAATATCATTCTCACTAACTCGGGGTTAAGAATTCTCACAAATAACCAAACAAAGAACACTTAATCGATATAATGAGTTGTTAAGAAGTACACTCACTACTTCACCTACTCAACTCACTCTAAAGCATGCCCTGATGCATTATATCTCATTTAATGCTAACACTTACGCCCTTTAATACTTCTCCAAATTGTATTTTAGGCATTATACTTAAGTACCTGAGTCAGAAACACCTAAAGGAGTTAATCAGTTATTCCCTAAGAATTCTTTACACGTTATAAATATCTCACACTACCTTATACCACCTTAAACAAATCCTAAGTTTGGTCATGAGATAATCACCTTAATAGTAGACGTGGAAATTCGAACCACTCTATATCTTTTATTGTTACTATTATCAACATATATACATATCCCTTCCAAGAAGGATCACTTGGGTTGAGGTCTAAACTGATTTCGTCACCATTATTCTCTATTTTTTATATAGATTGTCATTTTTTGTTTGATTGGTTTGTTGGTCACGGGAGTCCTAGTCAACGCACTAATGCACATATAACGTATATGATTGTTATTTGACTTGTTATAATTTAATTATACTCATTTCGTCACATATTAACAATAAATGTTTGAAAGTCAAACATTATAATTGAAAAAGTTATTTTCCAAATTTATCCTCCTAAAATTGATAAGTACCTTTGAATTCAAGATATGCATTTGCATCATTGTTCTCTTAAAGGTGTTTGGATGGTAAATTTATAATATCGCCAATTTTTTTTTAATTGCATGGATAATGTTTGGAACAAATGAAGTACTTATTATGGGAACAAAAATAATGGCATTAAAATGTGAGAAGGACTTCAATAAGTAAAAAGTTATTGTATGTATATACTTTCAATATGTCATTATCGATTCTTTAAACCTTACTGGCAATAATCGGCCATTCCCTTATTTTACCACATGCATGTTCATCATAATGGATTCTCGAATAAAGATTAAGGTCGCATTAAGGTTTTAAATACATATATTCGTTTTAGAGCTTTGGTCACTAAAGATTCATGAATATCATGCACATATTATATAAGTAATATGTCACATTGTTGTTGGTTAAATGAACATTTCATGTTTATTGGTAACTTAAAACGAAGTGGGAACTTAACATTGGCTTGATCACTTTCCATAGAAACCAAGTAATGCTTGTGTCTTAGATTGGGTTAACCCACAAGTGATCCTATTCAAATCGGGTTTTATGTTATGACCATGTTAGTCGGTTAGGCGCTTATGAGACGCTAGTTTGAGAGTAAGAGTTTTTGTATTAAAGATCATTTTAACTTGATCTTTTATTGTTCTCTTTATTTAAATACCCTCGTATTCTTTTTTTTAATTTAAGGTCTTCACATTGAGAGTTACGGTTTAAAATTTGGGTTAATTACATTTTGACCCCTCGAATTTTACCCCTATTTTCACTTCACTGCCCCTACTTTCATTTTTTACACTATACCCCCTAAAACTTTTTAAAAATGGTCAAATTACCTCCGAATCCTAACGGTGTTATGTTCAAGACGGAAATTTGGTTATTTATGTGCCACGTGAGGATATTTTTGTATGAAAATGCCCTTATGTGCCACACACATGGCCACTTTTCCTTCCTGAACATAACACCGTTAGGGTTTGGGGTAATTTTATCATTTGTAAAACATTTTAGGGGGTTTAGTGTAGAAAATAAAAGTATAGATGGTGAAGTGAAGATAGGGGCAAAGTTCGAAACCCTTAAAATTAATTACTAAATTTCAAGATAATTTTATAAACTTTGATAATACCTGCATTAAGGCTTATTTGGGGGTTGACCTTATACATTTGGGCATAACTAATTTTAGTCCCTACAATTTCATTAATACTCATGTTGCCCCAAGTGTCATATATAACTTTTTGACATTATTTAAGATCCTTTATGACACTATTGGAGGCTAAATATGCATAAACAAATGTTATGGGTACTAAAATCACGAACGCCTAAATGTAAGAAGACCAAGCCCCAATCACCCATTACTATATATATATATATATAGAGAGAGAGAGAGAGAGAGAGAGACTTTTCAAAATAAAACAATTCTTAATTCAAAACAAAGTGGATAATATAGACTTTTAATCTTTCCCCTAAAAGATATACACCTAGACCCGACAAATGGACAATTACGGACAATTATGGGCAGGTCAAAAATGGATATGGATAAATCTGGACAAGCCAGAAGCGGGTTGGAGAGGATATTCGGGTCGAACCAGGTCGGGTCAAACTTAAATCGGGTCGGGTTGACCCTTTATTTTTATTTCTTTTGCATGGGCACATGTGTATAAACAACACCACAAATCATAAGTCTCCATTTCAAATTTATCCATATCAAAAATCCATTATATATAAATCCAATAAATTGTCGTCTACTAAAAAATTGAATAAATAAATCAGTAAATAGATATTTTCTTCAGTGATGGTAGAGAGAGAAACTCAAATCTAAGAAAACCATGTTATCTTTAGATTGAAGAGAGAGAAAGCATAAAAGATAAAGAATAGGGAAGATGAGAGAGGATACAAATGATGGAGAGAGAGAGAGAGAGAGAGAAGCGTTTGGTTTTTACATTAGGTCAGCTTTGATTAATTATTTCATGACCCGCAAGTCACCCGGAGACCACCCGCAAACAAACCGAGTTGAAAACAAGGTTAACCCATTTATGACCCGCAAACATATTATACCAAACCGAATAGTTTTTGTTGGGCAACTTATGGGCGATTTTGTTCTGATAAAACCATATTGTCGGGCCAATATACACCCATTGGTCCCAAATTAATAGTCCCTATATGAAAGTCAGACAAATTGACGTAACAAAAATTATTTTCAAATTTATCCTCTTTAAAATTTTGAAAACTTTTGAATGCAACACATTTGCTTTAGTCATTGTGTTCTTGGATGAGGAAAGTTGAATCTTACTTACTCATATTGTCATATTATATAAATATAAAATTCTCTCATCTTAGTAGAGATTGGCAACGGTCTGATGTTTAATACACTATTTTAGAGCTTAAATGCCTCAACTTACCGCCCCATAGGAGGGGGGTCAAAGTAGTCAAAACAGTCGAAAGGCAAGAATCCCAAATTTCTTCCCGTCATGTCCTTTCTTCATTGAATGAAGAATATTCCAAAAAAGATATCGAGGACATAGAACCGAATATAAGAATGGTATGTCCGATTACTGAAAAAGAAGTAAATATATTAATTAGAAAAATGGGAAAGAATAAAGTGATTGCCCTGGATAAAATACTTAGAGAGGTATGGAGGATCCTTGAAAGTATAAGTATAAAATGGTTAACAGGTTTATTTAATAAAATTTTAAAAGAAGGTAGCATGTCTGATGAGTAGAGGAAAAGTATCATAATACATTTGTATAAAAATAAAGGGGATATACAAAAGTGCGGTAATTATAGAGGAATCAAACTGATGAATCACGCTATGAAATTATGGGAAAAGGTGATTAACAAAGATAACGAAATGAGTTAACTATTTCGGACAATCAATTTGAATTTATGCCAGGGCGATCCACCACGGAAGCTATTTACTTATTAAGACAGTTAATGGAGAATTGTAAAAATAAGAATGAAATTTATAATTGGTCTTTATAGACTTAGAAAAGACTTATGATAGAGTACCTAGGGATATAATATGGTAGGCTTTAAGGAGGAAAAAAATCCCTATGAATTATATTAAAATTACTGAAGATATGTATGATAACAAAAGGACAAGAGTAAGAACTATATGTGAAAAAACTAAGGACTTTACGATTAAAGTAGGTCTTCATTAAGGATCGGCCTTAAGTCCTTACTTATTTGTTATAGTATTGAGTGATATTACTAAGGACATACAAGAAGATATCCCATGGTGTATGTTGTTTGCGAATGATATAGTTTTAGTAGACACTTCAAAGGAGGGCTTCGCAAGGAGAGTTGATACTGGGATAAAAGCCTCAAGTATAAGGGACTAAAAATCAGTAGAAATAAAACTAAATTTATGGAATGCAAATTTAATAATGAGGCGTCGAATAGCATAATGTTAAAGATTGAAAAAAAAGTGATAAATCAAACTGTTAAATTTCATTAAGTTCAGTGTCACAAAGTAATGGGAATATTGATCAAGATATTACGAGTAGAATATCAACTGGTTGGATGAAATAGAGACAAGCAAGTTGGGTATTATGCGATAAGAGGATAACTAATAAATTAAAAAATATATATTATAGAACAATTGTTAGGTCAGCGACCCTATATGGAGCGGAGTGTTGGGCTTTAATGAAAAAACATGAACAAAGTCTTCATGTTAGTGAGATGAAGATGCTCCGATGGATGATAAGAATTATTAGAAATGACAAAATTAAAAACCATTACGTGAGTAAAAAGTTACGAATAGCCCCCATTAGTAAAAAAATTAAGAGAAAGTAGACTTAAGTGGTACGGACATGTATTGCGTAAACCCGTAAATGCATCTATAACAAGAGAAAGATTAATGAAAATAGAGTAAAAGATAAAAAGATCACCCTAAGTTATCAGGGAAGATAATTATTAAAAAAATCTTAAAGAATTAAACTTAAATGATAATATTACTTATAATATATTAGAACCAAAGGGTTCGTTCGTGTGGAGGTTCAGGGTTATCAAAAAAAAATATATATATATATATATATATGGAAAAGAAAAGTCTACGTGACCGATCTCATATGATGAGATTAAGACAAGGATAATGATAATGATGACGACTTAGGTGGACATTTATATTTATTTGTATTCTTTTTACAAAATCAAATTGACGTGTAAAGGGGAAAGCTTCACTGTAATATTTGGCATAGATTAAAATGAAAAGTGGCATCACTAATAATACATGCATACCAAGAGAATTATTCCAAAAGTAATGATAAATGCCCAATCAAACTAAGTGACCATTATGCTTGTGTGTAGGGGTGTGTGTATGTGGGTGTAGGGGTGTGTGTGTGTGTGTGTGTGTGTGTGTGTGTGTGTGTGTGTGTGTAAGCAAGTTGGAACACACAAAATTGACACATTTGAGATGACACACTAACGTATTGCACAAGTATTGTATTGCACAAGTATTGACTTGTGTTCAGAGCCCCTATCCTTTTAGAAATGGGACTCTTAATTCATTAGAGTCCAAAAAGCAAATCATGACTTTTTGGCATCCACTTAATAAAAATAAAAGGATGAATACACATCAAATAATAAAGAATTAATTAATAAAAAAACAATATTCACATTACAATCTAAATGTGGGTTACAAATAAAAATTCTATTAAAAATAAATTATAAGATCCCTTTATTGAGAGCTTGGCGTAAAAAATGGGGAACGACTATGTGCTTTATTAGAGGAATGAGAACTTGGCGTCAAACAGGGGGAGAGGAACTGTGTAGAGGTGGTTTGGGGCGTGAAGTTAGGTAAATTAGGTAAGAGCTTATAAGCAAGGGTAAGGTCAGAGATGAAGAGTATATTAATCACATCCGCCTTAGCCTCAATGGTTAAATTAGGATTCCTTTTCTTCTTCATTTCGGTTGACAAGTAAGGTGAAGATATTAATCACATCTGCCTTAGCCGCCTAAAGAGCGGAAATCCATATAGTTTAGGTTAAGAATTAAAATAAAGTAAGAAAACAAAACATCGGCCAATTGCCTCGCTTATGATTGAATTAACTTAGATGCAGTGATGCTGTCTCTTCCACCAATTAAACTCGAATTAGTAGCATTTGGGGCATGGACCTACAAAAAAAAGACATGTAAAAAAACACACATTATACAATACATGTTTGATAGACATCTAAATAGAACGTCGTAGTTAAGAAAATATATTTAGAAGACAATTAATGAGATGTTTGAAAAAACAAAAAGTTAAGAAGCTTACCATCAACCTATCAAAATTGGCAATAACCGGATCAGTGTGCCCCATTTCAATGTCGTCTGAAGCCTTGTTATCAGCTACAGAGTGATGTTAAGACAACCATATTAGCAAACAGAAATCATTTAACTATAAATATATTAGAAGTGAGAATGTGAGGGGAGACGAGATTGGAACACGAGAATATGGAAAATCAGTGAAACATACTTGGACGCATCTTTTGCCATTATTCTCTTATTTATGCAAATACCTTTTACGACTCTTTTTACAAAACTCCCCTCAAACTCACTTTTGAGTAGTAATAATAATGGAGTAGAACAATATTTTCATAAACAAAATGAGAAGTAGATTTACTAGGTGATTTTGAAGCTAAGGTGCAATGACAAAGATGGATGATTATAAATTTGATGTTTGTGCAAAACAATATATTCTTTTTTTTTAAATTAATGTTAGTTTATTGTGATCTTCATGAATAAAGTTGTAGTATGTTAATTTTGATAAACTATTTTCAATTTCATAGTAAATTGTATTAAAAATTATTTAGATTTTTTTTTATTATTATTTAGTTTGAATATTGGTGGAATGATTCCTTATTTTATCCCTTTTAACAAGTTCTATATAAAATGCATGTAAATTGTATAGAACTTGTTAAATGAGACGAACCTATTTTCAATTTCATAGTAAATTGTATTAAAAATTATTTAGATTTTTTTTTATTATTATTTAGTTTGAATATTGGTGGGATGATTCCTTATTTTATCCCTTTTAACATGTGTACTCGTGGGTTTAAATTGAGAATGGGTGAGGGGTACAATTGTCTAAACATGTGTACTCTCTCTCTCTCTCTATCTATCTATCTATCTATATATATATATATGCCAGCTCCAAACCCATCCCCCAACCCCACAGGAGACTCGCCAAAGCAATCCGCCAAAGACTCACTAGACATCCCCGCCGCAGATTCACCAGAGTCTTTTTCTCTCCGTTTCTCTCTCTCTCTCTCTCTCTCTCTCTTCGTCTATTTCTAGTCAGCGTCAACAGCACCATCGTCAGAGTTGGAGAAGAAAGTTCTTCTCCGGGTAAAAAAACGAAATTTTTATAGAAACAGATAATTTATATGTTTCAATTTTTTCGTCAAAAAATATCGAATATAGGTCTTGTTTGATAGATCTTAACGAGTAAATTTCAGATATATAAATTTTGTGAATTTTATATTTCTAGATCTGAAGTAATAGACTTCTAAAGATTTGATGATTTTTTTTGCAAAAAATGAGGTATTTGCTGTCAAAGATATTTTGGGGGTATCTTAGTCATTTTAATGCGCTGAGTCGGTAAAATAGGACCTTTGACAGCATTAATCCAGTCAAAGAATCTCTTGCATCATTGACATATTCAGTAGGCCATGATACCATTTACCTCAATAATAAAGGTAATTTATAGATATCTCTAATTAGATACGTGATGCAGATCATGTTCTCCTCAAAGGAAAGCTTTTTGTATATGATTCTATATGATATATGATGCGTTTTAAATTAAATTTTAAAACACTATCAGACCGGCAGATCGCATATGATGCCTGTTTGATGTTCTGTTCGAATTACATTATATACTGATCAGTGGATTTTGTGGAAAATAGGGATAAACTATACTCTGCTTACAATATATAAGCATGTGTGCGCGTGTTTTGCAAGAGTTTCCCACAATAAATGAAGTTGAACTTTGGATTCTTAGTAAATTGTTTCATGGCCACTTCGAGCTTTAAACTTGGTTGTATATGATTTCATGACATTGCATTAATAATAATTACTTGGTTGAGGTGTAGCAACTATAGGAATTTTAAAAAGGTGAGAGTTACCCGACTCTTCATAAATATGGTCCCGCAGTCTTAAAGGCCAGTCATCAAACCTTTCCTTGAGCACCATTTTAGAAATGCTAGCAGTTGATCTCAGAGGAATCACCACTGCTGCCAAGTTATCCATGCTGCCTTTCTCAAAAGCAGTATCTACTATGCAATCAGCCAGAGCACTTCTGTGACTATGGCGTTTTTCCCACAGTAGATCGCAAACATCCTGCGCGCTCTGTTTTTCCAAAACGCCATCGGATGTAGCCACCAGATAGCTATCATTGGCTGTTAAAATTTTCCATTCTGTAACCTCAGGATTAGATATGACACCATAACTGGAAGAAGGGAAAAAAACATTATTAGACCACATGCTTGACAAGCATTTCGCTCTACTTATACAAGAAGTCTCTTAAGCGGACTTCAAAAAAAGGGCCTAAAAATCTTTAAAACAGAAAAAAAAAAATCAAAATACTATAAAAATGAATTTTTGGATATGATCTCTATAGGGAGGAGATTATCTACCAAAAGTTGCTTCAAAAAATTCAACCAAGTCTGCGAAATGCAAGATTGAAAAATATGCGTCTTTTCGACTGTTGAAACTTTTAATGATCATTCCACCCACATTTGGATTGAATTCTTTGATATTTTTTTTTTTGTAGATGATCTCCTCATTACGGATATCAACTCAACCACATTTGCTTGCAAAATTCATTTTTTAAATATTTTTACAATATTGGTGCGTTATTTAGTTATGTTGTTTGGAGTTCACTGTAAAGGCTTCCTGCTAGTTAAATATAAATTATATACAGAGAGTAAAACATTAAAAAATTGAATTTTTTAATGATTTTTTTTTGTAAATGATCTCCTCACTATGGAGATCATCTACGAAAAGTTTCATCAAAATATTCAATTTTTTACTATTTTAAAATATTGATGTGCAAAAATGATGAATATGTGCATTTTTTGCCATTGAGATTTTTAATGATCATCTAACCCACTTTTAATTTGAATTTTTTGATGAATTTTTTTGTAGATGATCTCCTCATTATGGAGATCATCTCCAAAAAAATTCATCTCAATATTCATTTTTTTACTATTTTAAAAAAATGGACCGCACGGGGGTCCGTACCTGAGATGGCATGATATTATATATATATATATACATATATTATTTTCTGTAAAAGAAAATTAATTAAAGTTTTCAAATAAGGCTGGTAGTTGGATGGATAATAAAGGCAAATACAGTAAATAGCAACAGCAACCTTTTCAAAAAATGGAAGAAATTCTAAACAGGCATTTTTTCTTTTGATTATAAACCTCCCTCACCTCTTAAAGGATACATCGCCGATAGATCGAGAAACAGCCAACTGACCATTAACTCTAGGTACACCAGCCCATTCAACAACATAACCTCCAGCAGATTCCACTCGCAACTTCTCATCATCTCTATCCGGATGATGATCTCTTGTTAGCTCCTTGGCCGAAAAATGTGCCAAACCATTGGAAGCTTTTGACAATTTCGAACCCCAGCCATTACCTTTTCTTCTTTGAATACCACCATCATGTATTTTCTGCTGCCTGTACAGCCTTAATAAAGTAGCTGCAATATAATTTTAACCTTTATAAACACTCGTCTACTAATTCTGTCATATTATTAAGAAAATCACTATACTATCAGTTAGAAAGCTAGAATACTTCCTTCTAACCTTTAGCCTCAGAAGGAGATTGAAATGTCTCAGAGCACAAAATAGCTTTCGAGTCACCAACATTGGCAACTAGAATTTGACCATCTGCCAAAAGTATAACTGTGGCTGTAGAACCTGAATTAATATTGTTCCTAGATGCTTCCTTCATGAATCCATTTTATAAAAGTCAATATAATGCAAAGCGAAGGATATAATGTCCAAGTAAATTTCAAAAAACTACAAACACCTAATAAAACATACCTTAATAAATGTTGCATTAATATCATGAATGGCCCTCAGTAAAGATTCCTTCAGAATTTGCAAGTGATAAGACCCATCAAAGATTGCTGACAAAGAAAGCTTAAACCTGTGAAAGTATTTACATGTTCATCTTTCACATGACATAAAATTTATAATAAAAAATAACAATTGGGTTCCGAGGCCTTTCGATAGCAAAAACATGTGTGTGATATCTACCAAATATAAATTCATTATCTAGTCAAAATGAAAATAAATATATAATAGTGAAATATTCAAATCATATAAACATTAAATGGACTAAAATTAAAGGAGAAAACTAGGATATCATGCAAAACAAAGATAATAGATAAAACAAGATATTAAAATCCTGAAACAACATTAACTTTAAATTTCATTATACCCCCTCATCTATTTCGATTTTTGGGTTCCAGCTTATCTATAAATTCCGACAATTAACTCCCTGAACTTACAAGCCCATAACGAGTAGACCCAAAATTTCGGGTTTACAGTGTTTTGAGTGGCGATGTCCAAAATACTATAGCCAAAATCAGAAAGAAAACTCAAAAACCCATTCTCATCACACAAGGCAGACATGATTGTCCCTGTTGGTGGGTATGTCGTCCACAACTACTATAATTGTTTTCTCCCCACTCAGTTTGATCCTTCTGTGAATCACATAAGCAAATTGTCCAACAGTCAAGACAGATGGGAAAAGGAAATTATCCTTATCCATGTTGGAAATATAACTTCTCCCCGCCTTCTAAGGGGCTGCAGATTACATGCAGCTATAACATGGCAGCTTTGCTTTCAACCCTTCCAGTTTTCTTGTTATGTGTACTTAGTGGTGATTTGAACCCATAATTTCAGATCAATTTGGGTCTATTGTTCAATTGGGGGGTTGAACCAATTTCGAATTTGTGTTCGTTGTTCAAATCCGAGATATATCGATTTCGATCTAAATTTCATCTTGTTCTAACTCAACCATTGGTTCGGGTCGAATTGAATTTTGATGGAGGTTTGTTTCTCAGTTCTGGATTGAATCGACGACTTTGTTTCTGTTTGACCTAAAGAGATCCGATTCGGACTTTGAAAGTCCTCCTGCGCGATCGAGATTGACGGTGTTGATCATTGGGGTGAAGGCAGTTGTTAGGCTATATTAATGCCAAACCACATCTACTCGGTGGAAGTTAATAGAACATTTTTTACACTTTCGATAACATTCTAAAAAATATAATCTTCATAGTTTGCATTTGAATTAAATCGATCTGGGTACCAAACAACAGTTGTGTATTAGCATATAAAAAAATTCTTAACCATAAATCAAATAACATACAGGCTGATGACTCATGCCACTAACAAAGGAAACCCATCTCAATTTAAGAGGGTATCGTGATGATGTATGCTCAGATTCATACCCAAAAGACAAAGGAGACAGTCTTAGTTAGGGGAGGAGTGGTGTGTGTGTGTGTGTGTGTGTGTGTGTGTGTGAGAGAGAGAGAGAGAGACCTTCCAAATCTTAACACGTGCCGATCTACATCCTCATCCCAATTAAGCGTTTGAGAAAGACGATCATGTTCTCCCTTATCTGATAACCTTCCCATGGGTGTCTTCAATAAAAGCGAAAATATTTTACCAAGAAGAAAATGTGTGTGCAGCGTGAAATACTCCAAGAATAACTCTGAAGCAAGTTCACTAGCATCCGCGCCATTGTGACCATCAAAAATTCCCACAATACCAACTATAACATCTTTAATCCCTGAAGGGCCTGTTTCAATATAAGAAGTCCCACATATATCAGAATCACCATTATAATAATATATAAAACAAATTATATCATATAAACTGGTCAATTTCTCATAGTAATCAAACAAATAGTATATCCCAGCTAAATCTCCTTCCTGAACTATCTATTTAATTAGCTGCAGTAATCCCAATATTGAATAAGATCAAAACATCACCAGGCTTCTGTGGTGGGATCATCTTCCAGATCGAATATTATCTTTGGTTAATGGAGACATTATTGGTTGGCCCACCTATGTATTCCAACCTTGCTTTTGTTTTCAATTTAGGTCTTATATAGGCGGATGTTTATGTTCCTTGTTAGCTGGATATTTTGTAAGCATTTTTTTCTTTATTTCGTTCAAAGAAGCTAACCATATTTTAATTTTCAAAATATAAATCTCTAGAGAAGGTTGCGAGGAGGGTTAAGGTGAATAGGAGAATGCAACATATGAAACGAGCAAACGACTGGATTTCTTAAATGCCGGGAGAACAAGCAGACAAACGTTCCTTTTTACGGCACTGAATATAGTTGGTAAAATTAAATTTACCAACTTTTAATGCTAGGTTGGAATTGTGGAGAGAAACTTTAGAAACAAGAGGATTTAAAATAAGCAGAACTAAAACATAATATGTGGAGTGCAATTTTAGTAGTAATAGGAGGACAAATGGAGATTTGGTGAAATTGGAGTGTCAAGAGATACCTAGAAATGATCATTTTCGTTATTTAGGATCGATTATCCAAAAAGATAGAGATATTAGTGACGATGTTACTCATAGGATTAGAGCAGGCTAGGTTAAGTGGAGAAGTGCTACCGGCGTTTTGTGTGATAGGCGTATACCTTTGAAGTTAAAGGAAAATTTTATAGGAAGGCCATTAGACCCGCCATGTTATATGGTACAAAGTGTTGGGCAACCAAGAAGCAAAATGTGCAGAAAATGAGTGCGGCGGAGATGCGAATGCTAAGATGGATTTGTGATAAAACTCGAAAGGATAAAATTAAAAATGAACAAATTTGTGAAACGGTAAAAGTAGCTCCCATAGAAGATAAATTGAGAGAAAATCGACTAAGATGGTTTGGACAAGTCAAGTGTAGACCAATGGATGCTCCTGTAAAGAAAAATGATTTAGTTAGTAGTATTGATGGTAACACAAGGGGTAGAGATAGCTCTAAATTGACTTGGTGGGATATTATAAAAAATGACATGATGTCATGTGGTTTAACCGAAGATATTGCACTGGACAAAATGGAATGGAAAAATAGGATTCATGTAGCCGACCCAAAATAATTGGGAAAAGGCTTTGTTGAGTTAAGTATAAGGTAGAGTTCGATCGTACTCTGCTATCTACTGAGAAAAGAACAAGAGTTCAAAAGCCGCATTATTTTTGCTTGAAAAAAAAAGTATTTCCTGAAAGCATTCTTGGTAAAATAATTTTCACCAAATAAACAAATAAATAAAGGGAAAAAGCCTACCATCCTCATCTCTTCCACGAAGTCCATAACTAGATATTTCGATCACAAAATGATGATAGTATAAAATAATAAATCAGCATAAATAAACTACCTAATTCAATAAATCAATCACGTAATTAGCCATTCAATTCTGCAAAATACTGAGAGCAAAAGAATTAAGAGGGTGCACCGGAAGTTGGGTCTCAAGAGGTAACGGCGTCTTGAACCTTGTGTCGCCATATATTTTGATCAAATCAACCAAAATAAACTCTTATGTTTCAAAATTTTCAACATTCTGAAGGCGATCAAGAACTTGGTGGAGTTTGTGAACAAGGAAGCTTTTGGTTAGGGATGTGATGACAAAATGATACACATTAGGAGTAGGGTTACAACATTAGATGGTGAAGGAGACGAAGAAGATGGTTGAGATTGTAAATTAACCAATGGTGATTATTTTAAGGAGTCCATGTCTTCTTGTTACTTCTTACCGTTGGTCTAAAAATTTGGGTATAATATGGGGGAACACGATGAAGTGAGGAGGGTAATTTTTTGAGAGAAGTGTAAGGGTATTTATGTAATGACCCCACTTTTATATGCTCGTATATTATTTGTTTTTACAATTATGTGTTACTTACTATCTAATAAATGCTATATTATTACATTGGGTCTTGATATAAGAAACCCCATCTTTAAATATGAAGAAGCAATTGTAAACTGGATCAAATCAAAGTCTTATGACATATACTAAGGTAAGTGATAAGTTTCAGCATAGAAAATGCAATTTTATGAAACTTTAGGGAGGGGACTTTGATTTGATAACAAAAGTTTTAGGGGCTATAATAAAAAATATAAAAATGACCATTTTGTAAATAAAATATTTTCAAGGACTACAGAGAAAATTTGAAAAATAACTTAATGTGAAATTACCAAAATACCCTTCAAGTGTAAAATTACCTATATAACCTTAACACTTTTCACCTCGTGCTTCAATTTTGACACCTCCACCTTAAATGTATCGTCTTTTAGAGAGAAACTAAAACACTTGTCACCATTTGGCGATATTAAGACTGCAAGCCCATTCCGGCACACGACACCTCAGCGTTGACTCGCCAAAATAGGGTCTCTGGGATCATTTGAAACTCACACCAATTCCTTGAGAATTATAGTAAGAAAGAGTGATAGAAAGGTTGGGAAAACATTAAGAAAGAGTTTTATAAGTTTGAAGAGAAATTCATCTCATAGGTATGATTTTATTTAAATGTTGTAATGCATTTTTTTATAGTTTTAATTTCTTGTTTTATAGCTTTACTTAGTAGTTACGCTGGTAAAATATACTAAAGGATCCTTATGAAATCCCATTTAAGTAATTTCAAAGTCAAGCCCAATGAAATTTTGTCTAGATAAAATGGTATTTAAGTGGTGCCTTGTGACTCTCCATCTCTATTAGGAATTAATCTGAAATGTTCTGTCTAGATGAGGTGGTACTTAAGTGGTGCCCCTATGACCTACCATCTTGACTAGGAATTGACTGATTAGGAAGAACTATGAATTGAATTCTTCAATTACGATTAATGAATTTTAAAATTTGAGAAAATAGATTTTAGTAACCTTTTTTAGTATTAAAACACCATATGTAGAACTGGACTTTGTTTAGAATATGTAATTAAACCGTTATTGTATTTATTAAATTAAAATGTGATCCAAGACTCAATATCTGTAGTTTCGAACCTTTATTTTAGATGAGTATTCTATGCCATTTTTTGCGCATTTCAATTATATTATATTATGCAAACTATATATATTTCGTAAACTACTTTTATTCCCAAAATGCTTCTGATACCAATGATTGATTCATTTATGATATGTTTATCTCTCTCCATATAGACATACCGATTGAAATGAGTATAGATTGAATATTGGAAATACGATTCGGATTAAGGGACCTCTCTTACTAACTGACCTTCCAAGTTGGGTTATCGCCAGTATGCCCTAAATAAGACGTTGTAACGAACTAGTTCGATTGACCCTCAACTACCAGGGAATAATACGGTAGAACATAGTATTAGAGTGTACTTGGCCATTAAAATGATATAATTGAAAGAAAAAGATATCGCATTTGATTTGTCGCATTCATTTTATTCTGAGCTATTCATTTGTGATATATATATATACTAGTGGATGCCCGTGCCCGAGGGCACGGCGAAAAATTTGCCCCTGTAATAAAAAAAAATGAAAGAAAAAAAATAAAAATAAAAAATATAAATAAAAAAATAAAATTAAAGAAAAAAAATATAAATATAAATAAAAAAAAAAAAATTAAAGAAAAATTAAAAATGTAAATTAAAAATGTAAATTAAAAAAAAAATTAAAAATATAAATTAAAAAAATTAAAATTGGAGAAGAATATTTAATAAAAAAAATTAAATTTACACGTATTTAAAAAAATACATGTATTTATAATAGTATAATAGTATATAATGGTATATAATGGTATAAATAACACAAAAAAAAAGGAAAAAGAAAAAAAATAACTTTTAGCATGACATTCATGTATGGGCATGAAAGAGAAAAATGTCATGCATGCCAAAGTGGAGATATTTTGGCCAAAATTTTCAAAAACCATGCTCCTTTATGATATATATATATATATATATATACTCTCATTTCAATTTATATATCTATTACTACAAGTTCCCATCCGTATATGTATATGCCTTTTCTTTTGACTCGGATAGGAATCGATTTTCTGAAAACCTTGGAATATCGGAAGATTAAATCTCATTCCGCTTTTAGCTGACTTGTATAAATAACAATTTTTCAAAAAATAATTATACTAGCGAATGGAATGTAGAAGGATTATTTTGATGATTTATCTTAAAAGGGCTCTTTCTTTTAAGTAGAACAGTTGTTTTTATCAAATAGAGCATGTTTGGCTCTCTAGTAATAGGCTTTTAATTTTGGCTTAAGTTGTAACTCGTTAATAATTTTAATATATATGACATTTCCTTTTAGAAAGCTCTGATGATGTAATTCATTTATTTTTACCATTTTACGATTCATGACCATGTGAATGTAATTCTGTTGCATTTATTTTTAGAAATGTGTTAAAAGTTAGAATATTAAATGCCCATGTCAAGACACTCGTTCCTACTACTTTTGGGTCAGGGTCATGGCAATTGTTAAGGTAAAGTCTAATTGAAAAATAATATGTTTTACAGAAGACTGTAGCGTTTAAACAAAATATATGAGATTTGTCAAAGCAGTTAGTAAAATTGGGGTTAGGTATAATAAAAATTATAAAGTGGGGTTAATACACTAAAAAAGTACATATATTCCCGAGCTCCACATATACATCAGGAAAGGTTTAAATAGATTGTGATTTATCTCCATGGAAGGAATGTGATGATATCCTCGAATATGAGGTACGTGAAGATTTACCTTTTGGAGAAAGCTCCCACGTGCTACTTTCAAGGTTTTGTTGAATGTCAATGAAGTCAATTGCAATCGTTTGTCTCAATTTCAAGGAATACGTTGTCGACATGCAATTACAATGTCAATTCACAAGAACATTTATCGGGTACCGGATAAGGACATTTTGGAGAGATGGAATAAGACGGTCAAAGGGAACCACGGCAAAATCAAGATTAGTTACGATGATTGGTCCGTCAAACCTTAAGCACACCATTTTGATATAATGTGTAATGCATTTTATAAGATAGCATATATGGCGACAAATTATGATGATAGGTGTGGGAAGGTGTTGGCTTGGGTACATGATATAGAACGGGATTTGGCAACACATGCTTGTGGAAGTTGGGAACCTATTCAAACGAGGAGGAATGATTCACCTTCTCGTGGAGGAAATGGTACACACCCAACAAAAGCGAACAAGATTGTTCTTACTCCATTGGCCAATCGAATCAAGGGGCGATCACTATTTAAGAGGCAATAAAACGTTGAAAATGTTGTAAAGAAGGAAAAATAAAATAAAATAAAAAAAGACAGACTCCACCTCCTAAGGTATTTATATCTATTAATTTTTAATGTTTTTCTTTAATAATATGTGAAAATACATTCATACAAAATTTGATTTTATTGATTCATTTTGAAGGATTCTCACTTAGCAAATGGGGAAATTGTTGGAGATATCCATAGTGCATCCCATAGGCAATCTAATATCATGGGGCTGAGTTCATTTAGAGGAACACAAAAAAATCATAACTTAAAGGCAAATTTTTTGTTAATATTTGAATGCATTAAGTTATGTTTATTCAAATAAAATAAATATTTTTTATGTGATTTAGGAATATGGAATGAAACCACTACAGCAAGTGAAGTTGTTCACTGGAGTCGCAACTTTCATGAGCAATCTGATATCATCGGGCTGAGTTCATTTGGAGATTCAAATATATTGAAAGGATTTGGGCAACAAAATATGCTACAAGGTTGCGGAAATATGATACAAGGGCTGGACATGAACAACATTAGGAAAAAAATTGATTTTGTTTGGCCCAAACGAAATGCAGCCTGCTGTTCAAAAATTTGGGAGTGATTGAAGGATATTTTCAACAATGTTGGGCTTTTATTATGTATTTGGGATATTGCGGTCTCTTGAAAAATTCTAATTACAGTGGCTCTTTTGAGGTGGAGAAATAAATAGGTTGCATTATGACTTTGGGTGAGTTTTGCATATGAACATGGTTCAAAGTCAAGGCCAATACCGCGACGATACGGCCGAGTTGACTAGGTATCGGTGCCCACCGATCCGATTCCGAGTTACGAGTTGAGTTTTCAATTATTAATGTGAATCAACCTTATATCGGTAATTTCTCGGTAATATCGGTGATATCGCGGTAGAATCGGCCCATATCGGCGATATCGCAGTAGAATCGGCCCATATCGGCGATATCGCGATGGAATCGACCCATATCGGTGATATATCAGCCGAGATGGTATAAGTTACTAAGTGTTGTGTTGGTAAGCGGGTTTTTTGGGGGGTACGAAATGCTAATTGCTTTTTTAATTTAGTGTGCTGTGTGTGTGGGTTATTTGGTCATCGTGTGGGTAAAATTTAGTGCGTTGTATATGTGTCAGTTTTTTATTTAAAGAATGCAAATGATCCAAATGTTATTTGTTATTATTGTTTATAATAATGTTCCCAATGTTATATTTTAATATGTTATTATTTATAAAAAAACGTAAATGTTATTCTTTTACAAACAAATATACAACTGTAATTATTGTAAACATAATATTTTATCCTCTAAACATTTGTAAAAATAATATTTGCATCCTTTATGTAAAAATAACATTTGCAACACAAGTAAAAAAAATATTTGCATCCTCTTTGTAAAAAAATAATAGTTCCATCAATTTAAAAAAAAAAACATTTGCAACCCAACAACAAAAAAAAATAACATTTACATTCCTTTTATAAGAAAATAACATTTGCATCCTTTTTGTAAAAAATGATCATAAAAAAATGTAGTGTTTTGTCAAAATCACTATTTGTATCATCTTTGTAAAAAAATAACAATACTAAAAAAGAAACATTTCGATCCTTTTTAGAAAAATATAACATACTTAAAAAACACATTTGCATCCTCTTACTAAAAATAACACTAAGAATATAATAGTTGTATCCTCTTTGTAAAAAAAAAAAAATTACCCTCTCACTAAAAGAGTAACATTTGTTTTTCTTTGTAAAAACATAATATTTGTATCCTCCGTGAAAAAAAAAAAACATTGATTTATTATGGAACATTGAATCTGGCAAGTTCGCAGCACGTCAATATAATCAATTGTACATTGTTATACATATTAAAGGATAGTTTTAAACTTATCTAATTGGTCCACATTGTTAATCGTATTTTTTTAAAAATTTTAGAATTTTTTTGGAATTTTTTGCGCTCTTTAAATAGTGTATATTTGCGTATCGCCCGATACCGCGACCGAGTTGAAAATCGAGTGACCGATACCAAGACTTTGAACCATGCATATGAATTGATGAGCCTATATAGATTCTGATATTTTCTACTTTCCAAACCCCATATCACTTTTTAAAAAAAATATTGAGTACTCTTCTGCTCTCACAAGCCAAAAAAAATTATACAATTTGTAAATGAAATGTTTGACTAAAGCCCACTGCTCTCACATTTCATACACAATTTGCATATGAAATGTAAACTAAGTACCCTACTGCTCTCACAATCCAAACGAAACTAGGCACCATAGCAACACAAGAATTGTTTGAAATAAGAATTGATTGGATATGATTATTGAAACCAAAATGTATTTGATGAAATGGCCAATTTTTCAAATAATTGGGGATCATTTTTATTCAGCAAACTTTAAAGCTCTGAAATTTGTCATTTAAAAGAAAATGTGAACAGTGATACTAGAAAAATCCTCGTTCTTAGGTTTTCTGCATTTAATATTATTTAATTTATCATTTCATGAGAATGGGTAAAACAAACACAGTTTTATTTATGGATACAGAGGCATGGGTTAGAGTTTTTGTAGTAGTCAATATATTAAGGTATGAGCTGGGTTCAGGAGTTAGATTTTGGAGAGAGAGAGAGAGAGGTGGGGGTACGAGAGAGAATTAGTGGGCTCCACGTCACTTGGTGTGAGAACTTGGTAAATACTCTTGGCACCTATAGCATTTCTCTATATATAAAGGTAGTTGAATGTTGAAAGAGGAGGTTTTAAGGGAAATTCAAATGAGGCCAAGAGGCCAATCATGACAGCTCTCGATGATCATTCAAGGAAAGCGAGTCAAACAAGTCTCACTGCCAACACTCGATACGCGACCTAAGTCTTATTGCGCAATCAGAACATTGTCAACCGATAACCAATTTTTACTGCTCCATGCATGAACAGCCAAGTAGTGACATATATGTCCATGCGCAACAATACTCTACGACTAAGCAAAACCTGTATATATTGATCAAAACATTTTTAAAATACAAGCTACTTGTGCTGTATTCCTATATTTATTTTACTTTACTCTGGCTCTCATGGTAGTATTTTATGTTACTCTGGCTCTCATGGGAGGCAGAACTCGGGAACCAGTTTGGGATCTGTCAAGTGTTTTGGTTTGGAGGATAGAAAACCAGATGACAGTGGGTCCCTCTCCCAACCACAAAACCGAATTGATTCAGGGGAGTAAAAAAACAACAAAATTTACTTATGGTCCTTTTTCTCTCTTTTGATTATCTCTTGTATGTTTTCTTTACCTCAAGTATATTGTAGGGCACCGATCCGATACCGAGAGACGTTTCAAAAAAAATACTGAATCGGCCGAGACAGCCGCGATATCGCCCGAGACAACCGATTCCGAGACGCCTCGCCGCGATATCGGCCGAGACAGCCGCGATATCGGCCGAGACAGCCGATTCAAACGATATTGTCATATTTTGTTTTATTTTTTGATAGAACTTTTGTCTTTTACCATATTTCTTCGTTGTTGAAAATATATTGTAACATTTACAGAATGGTATTACTTTTTCAAAAGTATTAACATTAATTTTTTAAAACATAAAACTCTTTTTTTTTAAATAACTCTACTAAAAAAAATATATAAATCTTTTAAAAAGTAGTACTCTTTTTAAAAAAAAAATGACTACTAAAACTCTTTTTTCGAAGAAATGTTATTTTTTTACAAAAAATATTCAAATCTTTTACAAAAAATATATAATGTACATTTATGTTTGTAAAAAATGTACATTTCTGTACAAATATTATTTTGTACGTTTTTTGTAAAAATGTAAAAAAATGTACATTTTTGTTAAAAAAAATGTACATATTTGTAAAAAAAGTGTACATATTTGTAAAAAAATATATATTTTTGTTAAAAAAAATGTACATTTTTGTAAAAATGTCCTTTTGTACATTTTTGTAAAAATGTACATTTTTGAAATTTTTTGTAAAAAATGTTCTTTTGTACGTTTTTATAAAAATGTAAAAAACAATATACATATTTGTTAAAAAAAATGTACATTTTTGTAAAAATGTTCATTTGCACGTTTTTGTAAAAATGTAAAAAAATGTACATTGTTGTTAAAAAATGTACATTTTTGTAACAATGTTCTTTTGTACGTTTTTGTAAAAATATAAAAAAATATACATTGTTGTTAAAACAAAATGTATATTTTTGTTTTTCAATATTATTATTGGTTTACTATGTAATATTGAATCTGACAACTCTGTCGCGTTTCAGTATAACCAATTCTACAATGCAATGCATATTGAATGATGGGTTTGAATGTATCTCATTGGTCCACATTGTTAATCTTATTTTTTTTAAATTTTCTATATTTTTTCCGAAATTTTTTGCGCTCTCTAAATAGCGTATCGCCCGATACCGCGACCGATACCTCGACCGAGTTGAAAATTGGGTGTCCGATACCGGGACCGATACCGAGACTTTGAACCATACTCAAGTCACAAGATATAATCTAATTTAGCAAAATTGAATAAAAAAATCTACTCTATACATCAATACGTTCAAATGGAAGTAAGAAAAACCCTAAACATCATTAAATACATTGGAACGAAAAAAGAAAAGCATTCATACATAAAAAAAAACATGTGGATATACAATGAAATGGAGAGACTTAAGTTACCAGGAAAGGGAATGTGAAGATCGAAAGAACACAAAGTACGATCTTCTTGATACTTTCTTCTCCCCTTAAGCCTTGCCGACTGACACAGAACCTGTGATGGTGATGGTGATGGTGATGGTGATGTGTCATTTGATGGATTCCAGTGAGGGCACTTGGGAGACTGAATTACGGCAGGTGCACCGCCTTCTGCATAAACCATCAAGCATGGTACCGATTCATCATAAGCACATGTCACAAAAGCAAGCCCTAATAATAACAGACCAACTTTGAACGTTTTCATAGCCTGTGATTTTACGAATCAAGCATCAAGGAAACAGAAGAAACAAAACGACTCTTCACTTGCACCAAAATAACAGAGAAATTATTACCTGGAGACTGAGATTCAGAAATCGTTCCGGAGAAGGAGACGGAGACGGAGAGGAGAGTTGGAGGAGAGAGTGTTTTCTCCTCCCTAAAATTGTAGATGTCGTAAGAGTTATTTATACATAATTTTTAATTTTGGAATCTTAACGTCACGTTTGTTTGCATTTCTAAAGTCAGTCTGGTCTAAACTTAAGTCATTCAAATTTTAAAAAAAATAAAAATATATTTATTTTTCATAGAATTCAAATAATCACGATAATATTTTTGAGTTAATGATTCAGATATTCTAAATCCTCTGAATCTAAACACTTAAATTTGAACGAAAGTTTGTTTTCAATAATACCCTTGAAATGACAGTAGTGTAGATAATCTATAGATAATAAAAAAAACAAAAAAAGCTATTTTTTCTACTAAATAAAAAAAAATGTTGTTTTCATAAAAAAAAAAAAAAAAAACTGTTTTTTCTAATGAATAAAAAAAGTTATTTTTTCTACTGAATAAAAAAAAAGTTGTTTTCCCTAAAAAACATATTTTTTCTACTAAATAAAAAAAGGTTGTTTTCATTAAAAAATAAAAACTGTTTTTTCTACTAAATAAAAAAAAATTGTTTTCATAAATAAATAAAAAAAGTTTTTTCTACTAAATAAAAAAAAACTGTTTTCACAAAGAAAGAAGCTGTTTTTTCTACTAAATAAAAAAAAGTTGTTTTCATTATAAAAAAAAAGCTGTTTTTTCTACTAAATTAAAAAAAAAGATGTTTTTTCTACTAAATAAAAAAAAAGTTGTTTTCATAAAAAAAAAGGAAGTTGTTTTTTCTACTAAATAAAAAAAAAGTTGTTTTCATAATGTTTTAAATATACATTTTGTTTATAAAATAAATATAAGGGTAAAATAATCCAAATAATCTGCATTTAGATTCCAGACATAAATCTGCAAACAAACAGTATACATTCAGAAGTTTCATTCAGACAGTGAACAAATAATTTTTTCAGATTCAGACTTCAGATTTCAGATTCAGACTTCAGATTTAGAGAAAAAAACGAACGCAACCTAAGTCTCCTAATTAAACATGGAAACTAATTTTGAAATTAATGATTTATTACAAAAAGAAATTATAAGATGCCTAACTTTAAACGATTTTAAATGGTACGGAGATGTTTTCACATCACCGGTAATTAGGGGTGTTAATTATTTCCGAACTTTCGATTTTTTCGATTTTTGATTCGTAATTTTCCGATTTTGGCATCATTTTTAAATTTTCGAATTTTTCGATTTCTGAATCTTCCGAAATAAATTGGAATGGAATTGGAAATCATATTTAATTTTTTGAATTTCCAAATTTTCGATCCGAAAATTCCGATTGTCGATCCGAATTTTCCAAAATATATTCCGAAATCATAATATTAATATTAATTTTAATAATTTTTTAACTATCATATTTACATTAAAAAAATTATTTATTAATAGTATAATCTCAACCCTTCATTTAAAATAATCCCAACCCTCAATCTTTACCATATATATACTACACACTAACACACACAACACTCTTAACCTAAAAACACAATCAGCCGCACCATTTTCTATCACCTCTTTCTAAACCTAAAATCTCTTCTCTCACACATCAACCACAGCCGTCGCCGCACCTCATCTCTCTAACCCTCGCACCGCCGCACCTCATCTCATCTCTAACCCCCACTCCGATGGTGACTGTTGTTTCGGGGTGAATTTTTCGGTGGTTTTTGTTGGTGTTTCAGCTATTTTCGGTGGTTTTTTTTGGTGTTTCAGCTGTTGTTTCGGGGTGCTTTCGGTGGGTTTTTTTAATGTTTCAGCTGTTTGGGTAAGATCTCTTTGTTTATATATATATATATATAAGATCTCCTTTTGTTTATATAAGACCTGCAAGTTAATTAAATCTGTTTGTATATTAGATCTCTTTGTATATGTTTGTATATTAGATCTCTTGGTGTGTTAATTAGATCTCTTTGTATATCTGTTATTAAATCTTATATACAAAGATATATAAGATCTTATATACAAAGATATATAAGATCTCCTTGTTAATTAAATCTGTTTATATATGTTTGTATATCAAATATGTTTGTATATTAAATATGTTTATATAAGATCTCTTAATTAAATTTGTTTGTATATGTTTGTGTATTAAATCTGTTTATATAAGAACTTTTTATTAATTAAATATGTTTGTATATGTCAAATCTGTTTGTATATTAAATATGTTTATATAGGATCTCTTAATTAAATCTATTTGTATATGTTTGTATATTAAATCTGTTTATATAAGATCTCTTTGTTAATTAAATATGTTTGTATATTAGATATCTTTGTATATTAGATCTCTTTATATTAGATCTCTGTTTGTATATCTGTTAATTAAATCTGCTTGTTAATTAAATCTGTTTGTATAACCATTGTTTGTTAATGATTTACAAGTTTATTCAGATTTATAAAAATGGTTACCTCTGTTTGTTAATTTCTAGATTTTTTGACGCCTTTTGTTTGTTAATTTTTTTACACCCTTTGTTTATTATTTGGTGTGGTATTACTTTCAGATATATGTCAATTATGGAGGAGAGTTCCACGGCCGTAAATAGCAACTCTACTTCGGAAAGTAGCCAAAAAAAGTCAAAGTTTGGCGGCAAATTCGGTCTTTCAGGAAATCATGGGAGTTCGGAGGTATGGAATTATTTTACCAAATAACTTGTAGAAGGAACTGAAAAATATTCTGGTAAAGATGATTGTGTCCTTTTGTCATTCTACTATTAATGCACCTTTTTCTGGTGGAACAAACAAGTTGTGGAACCACATTAAAAAATGCAAGGAGTTTCCTAGGGGTGAAGAAGATACCGGACAAACTATTATTTCTTTTGGAAAAGGTCAACTCACTCCTTGGAAATTTGACTAAGAAAAATGTCGTAAATCGTTAACTAGAATGATCATTCTTTGTGAACTCCCTTTTAGTCATGTTGAGAAGGAAGGTTTTAGGTGGTTTTGTGAAGATTTACAACCAAAGTTTCACGTTTTTGTAGAACTACAATAACAAAAGATTGTTTGCTAATGTTTTTTGAAGAAAAACAAAAGCTAAAGGAATTTTTTAAGGCCACGTCTACACGAATATGCATCACAACTGATATGTGGACGTCAATTCAAAATCTTAGTTATATAGTCTTAACTGCTCACTTTGTGGATAACGATTGGAAACTTCACAAGAAAATAATTAATTTTAAAGTACTTCCACATCCACACAAGGGATAAGCCATTGCTAAATCCGTGGAGAGTTGTTTAATAGAGTGGGGTCTAGAGAAAGTTTTGACAATAACTCTTAATAATGCTTAGAATAATGATACATGTGTTGCGAATTTCAAAAGAAGATTATCAAAAAGAAATGGTTTGTTGTTGGAAGGGGAAATCTTTCATGTAAGATGCTTTGCACACATAATCAACTTAGTTTTTAGGGATGGTGTTACAAAGGTGAAAACAACTATTAAGCGCCTTCGTAGAAGTGTTAAGTATGTGAGGAGTGGTTCCTCACGCATGTAAGCATTTAAAAAATGTGCTTCACATGAAATGTTAAGAGGGTTTTAAGTCTAAATATCAAAACTAGGTCGAATTCAACTTACCTAATGATAAATGTTGCATTGGAGTTTGAGAGGCTTAAGGAGCAAGATCCAAATTATAAAATTGAGTGTAATGTGAAGGGTGTAGGTATATTGGATGAAAATGATTGGAAGAAATTGAAAGCTTTGCACACATTTTTAGAATAATTCTATGAACTCACGAAGCGTGTTTCAGGGTCTAAATATGTCACTTCCAACACATATTTTGATGAATTAACACAAGTTAAAGATCTTATTATGGAGCAGTCAGTAAGTAAGGATCCTTTTTTTCGTGAAATGGCAAAAAAAATGGATGCCAAATTTGATAAATATTGCAACTTTGACTCTCTTAATCCAATTTTAGTTGTTGCAATAGTGTTGGATCCTCGATATAAAATGCAATTTATGGAATTTTGGTATTCCTCGTATTTGGATAATATTTGAAATCTTTCTGAAACGGAGAAAACTCTCAAAGTGGGCAATTATATAACGAAGTTTAATGATTTAATGAGTTGTCTTTATTATCAATACAAGTTGGCGGGTACATCATTTGTTGATGTTGAATCATCCAACATTTCGGATAATGATATGGCCGTTGATAAGGTGTATAAATGTCCCAAGGCAAGAGATTTGTTTAGGGGCATTTTGAAGAGGAAGTATTATGTTGAAGCATTAAATGATTTAGATAGGTATCTAAGTGATGGGGTAGTGGTTAATGAGGGTCACAATTTTGATATCTTAACGTGGTGGCATGGTAAGGTTGGAAATTATCGTACTCTTGCTATGATGGCTCGTGATGTATTATATATTCTCGTGACATCGGTTGCTTTAGAGAGTGCCTTCAGCACAACTGGTCGTGTTTATGATCCTTTTCGAAGCTCGTTGACCCCTACTACTGTGGAGTTTTGGTTTGTACACAAGATTGGTTAAGAGGCACTGCACCATCCATTGTTGATTATTCTATTGAAGAACAACTTGAGGTTCTTTTTTAACTTAAGAGAGGTATATACTCATTTGTATGTTATTTCCTATTTATTATTCAGTTATTTAGTTGCATTTTAATTAATTTTGTATATTTTTTAATCATTTCAGTTGTATTGGAAGACTTTCAAAAACTAACTCTTGGATCATCAACTTGAGGGGATATATTCAAAGGTAACATTTCTTGGATCTTCTACTTGAGGTGATATTTTCAAAGGTAACATTTTTCACTTATTCATGTTGTACCAGTCGTACCAGACAGTACCAGTTTTGTACCTGTTTTGTACCAACCGTACCTGTTTCCAGTTTGTACCTGTTTTGTACCAGCCGTACCTATTTCCAGTTTGTACCTATTTTGTACCTGTTTTGTACCTGATTTTGTAGTAGATTTGAACCAAATTGTTGAACTTTTATTTATATTTGTTTTATTAGAACAATGGCTCTTTTGTTGTGATTTTATTGGAACAATGTTAGAAAATTCATATTAGTATGTTACATTGTTTATGTTGTTGATGCATTCTAAAGTTTATTAATTAATCATATGTATGTTTTTAAAAAATGATAGTTCCGATATCTGCCAAAATAGATAAAACTGATATTTTCGATTTTTCCTAATTTTTTTCGAATAAAAAAATATCCAAAAATTCTGAATATTTCGAAGTCGCCGACATGGAAAAGAAATTGATTTTCCGAAATTTATTCTTCTGATTTTGGAAAGGATTTTAAAATTTCAAAAATTTTGGAAAAAATTTCGAACACCCCTATTCCGATCCGATCCAGCCGAAACACACCCCTACCAGTAATGCTTGGAGACGAGTAATGCTTAGAGACGATAGTAATGAACCATTTTGGAAAGAAAAATTTATTAATGGTTTATCAAATTTATTTACTCATAAAATAAGAGAAGTTCTAAGTAATACAAATGGACACATTGATTATAATAATCTTTACATATGGAGACATAATAAGTACAATCCATAAAGAGGGATTAAAAATGTGTATAGACATGGAAATAAGCAATCAAGATAATAAAGAAAAATTAAAGGCAAAATACGAGATGGAAAATTTTTGTGAACAATATGGTTTGAACCCTGTTACACCATAAAGAAATAAAAATTACAAGTCATACCCAAAACAATACAAAAGACATAGAAAAAATTATTTCAAAAATAACAAATTTTGCAATAAATAAAATAAGGAATTTTTTTAAAAAAAACATAAAAAACCACAAACGAATCCACAATATAAGAAAATCGACAAAAGTAAAGTAAATTATTATAAATGTGGGAAAACGCGTCATTACAAATCAGAATGTAAAGTAAAATTCAAAATTAACCAGTTACAACTATCACCTGAAGTAACACAAGAAATATACAAAAATTTTGAACTAAAAAATTCTTCTAGTGAAAGTGAACAAAACACTGATTATGAATCATTAAGTTGCTATGAATTGGGTACAAACTCTAGTTCTCCGAATATAAAATTAGGATGCAAAGACAATTGTTGTAAAACTATCAATGTTCTCACTAAACAAGAAGAACATGAAGCATTATTAATTGATTTAATTGGAAAAATAGAAATCGAGAATTAAAATCACAATACCTTTCAAAATTAAAAAATTATTATCCAGAGAATAAAGTAGTATAAATACTCAAAATAAGATAAGTCTTGATAATACTTTAAAATGATTTAAAACTCACAAGGAAGTTACATTACAAGATCTCCAACGAAAAGTCAACATGATTAAATAGGATATCAAAGACATCAAAATAGAAAGTAAAGAATTAAAACAAGATATCACTATTTTAAAAGTAGACCAAACTTTCCAAAAGCAACAAGTCATCACCTCAGAAGAAAGTGAACCAAAAGCTGAACAGGAACCTAAAATAGTAACAACAAAAGAAACTGATCAGCAATTTAACATCATAAGCTAAATTACTTTGCAAAAATGGCATGTATAAGTAACTTTAATTATTAACAAAGAATATGAGATAAAAGTCATATCATTAATTCATTCAGGTGCATATCTAAATTGTCTACAAGAAGGATTAATTCCAACAATGTATTATCATAAAACATCTTAATGATTAAACTCAGCCAATGGAAGTAAAATGCAAATCAAATACAAATTACCCAAAGCACACATTTTTCAAAATAATTTATGTTACAAAACTTCATTTGTTTTAGTAAAAAATATAACTGACAAAGTAATCTTAGGAATCCATTTTCTTTGTCTTCTATATCCATTCGCAACTAGTGATACTGGAATAACCTCCGCCTTAGGTCAACAAGTAAAATTTGAATTTCTTTCAAAACAGAAGTTAGAGATTTAAAAACACTCAAAGATTTTTCAATATCAGTAAATCGTCTTCAATACAAAAGAAAGTAATTAATTTTTTAAATGAAAAAGTAAAATACAAGAGGATTGAAGACCAACTTACCAACAAGGTTCTCCAGAATATAATTAAAAATTAAAAATTAAAAATCACAAATGAAATCTGTTTCGATCAACCAAATACCTTTTTACATAGAAAGAAACATATAGTAACCTTGCCATACACTAAAGATTTTAGTGAAAAATTTATCCCTCCCAAAGCAAGACCAATCCAAATAAATCAAGAAGATATGAAACTATGTAAAGATGAAATTAATGGTTTATTGCAAAAAGGAATTATAAGAAAAAGTAAATCTTCTTGGACATGCCCTGCATTCTATGTCAGAAAAAATGCCGAATTAAAACGCGGAGCACCAAGACTAGTCATCAATTACAAACCACTTAATAAAGTTTTAGAATGGATAAGATATCCAATCCCAAATAAATGTGACCTCATGAACTGATTAAATCAAGCAACTGTTTTTTCAAATTTGATATGAAAAGTGAATTTGGCAAATACAAATCCATGAAAAAGACAGATACAAAACTGCATTCACAACTCCCTTTGGTCACTATGAATGGTGTGTCATGCCATTTGGGCTAAAAAAATGCACCTAGTGAATTCCAGAATATCATGAATAAAATATTTAACCCCTCATCCCATTTTACGATTGTCTACATTTATTATTTCCTCATCTATTCCCATACAGTTGACGAACATTGAAAACACTTAAATTTATTTTTGAACTAATAAAAATTAATGGTTTAGTGGTTTCAGCCTCAAAAGTCAATCACCAAATAAAAATTAGATTTTTAGGTCATAATATCCGCTAAGAAAAAATTAGTCCCATAGATAGGGCCATCCAATTCGTTGATAAATTTCCTCATGAAATCCTCAAGAAAATGCAACTTCAAAGATTTCTAGGATCCTTGAACTACATTGCTGAATTTTATCCAAATCTCCGCAAACAATGCAAACCATTATTTGAACGACTACAAAGTTCCCCTCCTCCTTGGACTATAGAGCACCTCGATAGTTCAAAATGTCAAGAAACATGTTAAAACCCTACCTTGTCCTGGTCTTTCTACATCTAATTCATTCAAAATCATTGAAACGGATGCATCTGACATTGGCTACGGAGGTATGCTTAAACAGAAATGTGACAACCCACCTAATAAAATATCGGGCGATCACTCCTATATCAAATTAAAACAGGAGTCTCATATGGTTCATTCTTAGCATCACTGTCGAAAACCAATTTAATTACTAATATCCTATTAGGCCGGCGTCAAATTTTAAATTAACTAACCTTTTTAACCAAACCATTCAAATAAAACAATCACAACAGTTGTATGTAATAACTGAAATAAAATGCAGTAACCGAACACTCGATAAAAAATAATACAACCAAATCGAATACCGCACAAAAAGGCGGTAGAAGAATAAAAGAGTACAGTTGGGCCATCAGCCCGAATATGTCTACAATACCTCCTATTGAGATCTCAATGATAGAAGCGTCTACAATAAACCTGCTTGCATCCACAGCCGCTGCAGCATACGTCTGACTCGAAGGAATCATCATTCAGGCATTCCTGTGTCTGGACACCTATATATATATATATATATATATATATATATATATATATATATATATATATATATATATAGATAGATAGATAGATATAGATATAGATATAGAAAGAGAGGGGAAAAAGAGAGAAACGGGTCAGAACCCGAGTTTTGAAAACATTTTAGCAAGTGCTTAAAATCCATATTCTTAAGATAGGATATTTCTCATATTTAAACTGGTATTGCACTCTCATGAGATACACCTCACCCCTCTTCTAATAGTGCATAACTATCACATATATTTTAAACAACCTAGTTAAGCTACCCTGCCTAACTAATGTATTTTCCATTTTATAATAATCCTTATTTATCCGAGTACGAAAGACTAAACTTCTCCCCATTCAACATTATGTTACGTTCGTGTGTGGGGTGTCTCGCGAAGAGAAATCCAAACAAGGAACCCCCCCCCCCCCCGATACACTACTACGTGACAATGTCGATCGTCGGGATCCATTAGGCCCTCAGTACATACAACATCTTATACTAACACGTATATATATTTAGTTCTCATTATAACCAAGGATTCATAATCATATAAGTCCGGATATAAATTTACCGGAAGGAGTATATTACTTTATTCATTTTTTTCCCTTTTTATATAAGGTTACGTTATATGACATCTCATCTCATATATAAATAGTATACTATACACCACAAGTATATTAATCAATCCACCGAGCTATAATATAGGTGGCCTAGTCATTTTTTTTATCTACTAAGCAACGGTGAAACATCTCAAGTATACATATATGCTATTCTCAGTATATATATACATATATAGCACCCCGAGGCTAAGCTGCGGTGCACACATACTCTACTATCAAATTCCAGTACATCACGTACACAAGGATTACGCGTTCCGAATCACTCAGGAACCGTATCAATACAAATCACACATATTGAAGGCGAACATAGTTCTCATATCCATGGGTCACGCACATACCTACGCTCCCACAGTCAACAAATTTATTAACTCACAAATAAGCCCTTCATAGTCCTATGTTCTTGAGGTACCAAATCTAAATCCCCCCGAAGGGAACACAAGATAAGATTGTCTTCTTTCGAAAGTCGTCCTCCCGTGATAGCAAGTATGGTAGGCATGTCATACACATAATAAACAATAATATAGGTACACATTCCACATATATAAATATAACATCAGTGAGGTATTCATACAACCATATTATAACAATAGGTATTTGTATCACCCATACATAATTCCCCATAGGTATTTATTTAACCCATGTATATAATAATATTAGGGCATACGCATAGCCCATATAATAAATCCCATACGTAGTATATTTATATTTTGAATATCCTACGCATTTATCGATCTTTAACTAATCCTCAATATATTATTTTATAGCTTTTCTTACCTCACGATGATAATACCAATAACACCGTTACGTTTATTCGTATTGTATTATATATAATTTAACGACTTCTTCTATACAATCTCAATCACTTCCCAATATATTATGGCTATAATTTCTAAATTTTATAGCAATAGCCAATAACCTCAAGTGATCCCTTTCTTAATAATATAAACATTCATACACTTAAAATACTACCCCAGTACGTACTATGTTCTTTAATATTCAAATCACTCATTAATCACTTCATAAAGATTTGTACAATTAATTCCCAAATGTACCAATTCATAATAATTAAATAGCATACGCACTACTTCTCTTAATTCCTTAGGTATCTCCTCACTTATAATAATCGTCGTCCATAGACGCTTAGGGAAATTGCTCAATTCTAGTACATATCCTAAATTTCATCCTAGTCACCTCGTAGGATTTTACTTAACCAAGGTCGGTATATAACTACCTTTTCTACGCGCACAATTACTTATATAAAATTACCCACCTAAATACCTCTTTAAGTATTACTCCTCACGAACACCCCTATTTGGGTAAGTCTTGGATTTTACTTTCAACTAACCCAAGGTATACGCCTTACTCAAAAAAAATATTTAGAAGTCCCCACGCTATTTTTAGAAACCCCAAATATTTATTTCCAAATAATTCTAGCCTTTATTTTTCCAATTTCCGGTTTGATTTCCGAGTTAATCATTTCAACCTCGAAAACTACTTTCTTAGAAAAATCATATCAAATCGAAAAAAATTAGAAAAATACGCGGTCGGAGTCCACAAGACCGTATCGAAAAGATCAACAACTTTTATGTTTTTACTAAGAGCCAAATCGGCCCTCTTCCTAGCTGAAACAGTTCGAAAGTGACGCTGGTCACTATTCACCTTCTTCTCCAAAAATCCAAACCTCCATTAAAGCACCTCCAAGCTTTTTATCTCCTCTCTCATCATCATCCAACCTCAAACAACCATAAATACACACATAAAAAGGGTTCTAATCATCCTAGAACCCATAACCAACCATTAATTTCAATTAATTCTTAAGTTTCTCAAATTGGGCATAAATCAAGTTTTATCCATTTAATCGTCCAAAAAACCCATTTGATTTACGCAAATTTCAACATAAAAATCTTTATAGTTTTACACCAACTATAATATGAGAAATAAATACACTAAATCATAAAGCAATTTAAACACTTGCCTCGTGGATTGAATCCAACGACCCCGAGTCGAATCCCGTGAAGTTTTGGCCGGAAATACCTTTTCTTCTTTCTTCTCTTCTCTTCTATTCTCTTCTTTCTCTTCTCTTACTTCTCTCTTCTCTTTCTCTCTCTTAGATCTGATTTTGGGGGAAGAAATGAGGGCTGCCTTCTTAATAAATTTGAAATTGGGTATATACCTAATTATAAAATGACTCGTGTACTCAATTACGAGTCCCTATTAGTCCAAAAATTCTCGAAACCTAAACACTACCCCCGGATACTCTAATTTGACTATCTCGGCCATTTCGAACCCAACGGCACAGTCGAAATCTCCAACCGAGTTACTTAACTAAAATTCACTAATTAGACCCAACACGTTCAATACGCGTGTTTTCCAATTAAAATATTTCCCTTTGTCGCTTTACCCAACTGCGACGTGTAATAAAAATAATCCACTCATATACTTAGTCTCGTAAGAGAAATATAATCCATGTAAATATTAATCCGACACTTGAAAACTAATATTTACTATTCACTTTATAATATTAAATTTATTTGATTTCACTAATAAATTCCAAAATTACTATTCATAGAAATTCCTCAAATTACTAAATCACGCCCACAGTGTAATTTAAATACCTTTAAAAGTACGGGGTATTACATACTTCCCCCCTTACAACAGAATTTCGTCCTCGAAATTTAGGTATAGCCTACACCACTACTCTAGGATCGCTATATACACTATGTCCTAGCTTAACCAAATTTAGATATAGCCTAATACAATGGTCTCTTACCATAGTCCACCTATCTCAAGGCGTATGCTCTAATGCACTAGCCTAATCACAAGCTTACTAAATCTCTATATGTTACAACGCTACCTCGGTCGTAAGGTTGACGCTAACGTCATATCGCACCTAGTGCTTCTTTAAGTGCATATAAAGAAAATAAGCATATAACCGTTGTTCTAACTTATTTGTCCCATCGGAGGTCCGTTACTCCAAGCGTTCACTTATTTACATCAGGACATTTAAGTTCCCTCAAAAAGGAAACTTCACTAGCGCTCTACTATTCCCGTCAGTCTTTTCGTTTATTCTAAGTGTGCCAACTCTTATTGCACAAATATAATTGGATCATTGCATACTTCCTACGACGTTCCATCCAATCCATTTCAAATCCATTTATAACTGTCCTGCCACATAAAATCTAGCTTTATATACTACGCCCCTTCTATTTCGGGCGGTATATAAAATCAATTTACCAAGGTTCCCGTACACCTATTTAACTCGTGCCTATCTGCATAACAATTATAAACGTCTGATACATAACACTCTCTCTAAATAATGGGCCTCATTTCCTCGGCCTGGTACTAACATCTGGGTACCCTTAACCCGAAAAATTTCGAAATTTAATTCTCCCGATACCTGGAAATTCAATCCTTCTTAAGGTTATCCTACCGATCTTCTTGTGGTTAACTCACAATAGTCTTCCCATATCAGTGCAACTAGTCTTATTTCCCTCACCTTGTGGTAGTCCTAAGATCAAGGTGTTTCTAACACATGTAATATGAGTACTATCCTAACTATATCCCTAGTGCCCAAGACCTCTCTCAACTTCCGACATTTGCTCGATTTCGTGCGTGGGACATCTCCCAAAGCAAAATCTAAACAAGGAACCTTACCGATACACTACTCCCTCGCTTCGTCGGTCATCGAGATATAACGGTCTAAAGGACACCAACGAGACATTCTAAATCCTACATCGTTACTCTACTAATGTACTTCTACCACTATATCCTTCCATCTTGACCAAATGGAAAGTACAACTAATTAGGGCGCATACTCTCGACAAAAGCATTATGAACATCATACCCGAAACGTATTTCCTCTGAATTTCCCTTATATTCAAAGCCTGGCTATAAGTCTCAACTCGATTTCCTTCACCTTACCTCACCCATATACTTGCGGTGAGAGAACAATTTCAGTGCTTTTCCATACCACTTATATCTCTATATAATTATACTGTCATCAAATGGCTCTCAGTCTATAGTGTTTTCCCTACACTAGGTGACTTATCGTCAAAACTAACATCCTTGTATTTTATAACATATCTCCACTCCCGACATCGTTAGGGTACGTGCGTGGAGCATCTCGCAAGCGAAATCCAAACAAGGAACCCCTCCTATACACAGCTACTTAACTTTGTCGGTCATGGAGGTCCGCTAGTGTAAATATGTCACTGGGATAATCCCATCTCTCCTATCGTCAAAAGTGTGGCCAGAACTCCTAATTTTGTCAAGGAGTCTTTCCATAAGCGCTTGCATTAACACTAAGTCCTTCGCGCGAACAATAACAAGCTTAAACTCCCAGCTTAACTATAAATCCTGCATACCTTAAATTATATTTATAAGGTCCCCATGCACTCAAATCATGGTAATGAAACATCTCCTCATCGAAGTTCCATCTAAACATATAATCAAGGCGAGCTCATCCAGAATTTATCTCGCATTCCATTATTTATTATGTCCGTATATATATGTTTCACATCTCATATAAATATATATACAATATACTATACACATCAAGTATATCCATACTTATATATCATACACTATATAAGTATAATAACCATCCCTCAGAGCTATAACTCAATGGATGCAGTCTCTCAATACTATCATCTTTCAGGGAATTAATTACACATCATCCTGGGTACCAGTGGTCGAACTATCACACCGACTCGATAAAAACCATGTCATATAAGTATACCAATCACACACATATATATTCTTGTCTTGTAATATTTGATTTTAGGTTTGATGGGATGGGATTTAGGCATCATACTGCTTGCCAGCCGAGCTTAGGCATTTCACTTTTTAGGTTTTGTCCCGGAATAGTAAAAGGGAGAGATTTATAAGGACAGAATTTTTAATTGATTCCATTGTAGTATTTGCCTTATTCTTGGAACAAAACATTTTCTTTGAGTCATAAATAGATTTTTTATTGTCATGATCCCACACAGTCTAAGATATAAAGTTTATTGAAGATGATGCAGCCAAGCTTCAAAGATAAATCATACCAAAATTAATTTGGTGCACGTTTCACATCTTCATTGCATTCTGAGATCTCTCAGGTATGAATGCGTAATGTTAATGAGACTCGAAAAATGTTTTAGGATGTTATTTTAGTAAATACGTGTTTTTAAAATGTTAAAAAGATTTTTGAATTGTTTAAACTTCATTTATTCTGAGATAATGATTGTTTAGAGTTGTATTTAAATCAAACTCGTGTTTTCATTAGTTCAAACGACTTTGCAAGTCGTTCAAGGGAGATGTCAATGTCATTTGAGCGACATATTCATTTCGTTCGAGCGACATACAATTTTCGTTCGAACGATGCGCCAGACTCAACTTTTCAAGAATTGATGACATATTTTTATAAGTTCGTAATCAATTTGTTATGTCATATACCGTTACTCTGTCGAAGAGCATTCAAGAGCAATATACATCAAAGATGGATCCGAATTAATCATGTTCTTCATCAAAAAGGCTCCGCGAAATTTACTTTGGTAAGGTTATGTTTTAAATACCTTTTCTTTTCACTTAGAGCTTTTGGGATATTTTTATAAAATATTTTCTAAGTGTTGGAGCGGACTTTTTCGTCAAAATTTGAAAAAGAGTATTTTTCTAAGTGTTGAAGCGGACATTAAAATAATGATTTTTTCGCAACAGTCGTTCGAGCGACATAGCATATCGTTCGCGCGAGATAGCATGTCGCGCGATCTCTTTCGAACGACAGATGTCCTTCGTTCGAGCGACATCCTGATCTCATTCGAACGAGCTCTATTTTCGAGGCGACGTGTTTTTTCTATAAATACTCATTATTTGGTAATGTTTTCATTAAGAAGTCACAGCGTTTTGACAAACAGAAATACTGCGAAAGCAAAATCCTTTTTTGGCTTCTTCCTTTAGGGTTTTAATCCCTTTTTGTTTTCAATTCCCAAAATTCCCATATGCTTTAGTGAATTGTTTTCGTGTTCAAGAACATCTTGCTTTTGTTCATCTTTCGTGGAGTGCGTCTCTACACCGTATGACTGCGTGTCATTGAGGATCTTGTTGCGTGAAGATTATTTGCTGAAGTTTGGGTTGCGAGCCCTTGGAGGGTGTTGCGTGTATTCTCTTGCTGAGTTCAAGACTGCATGTCTTTGTGGGTTGGCTGCACGTTGATCCATTGCATATTTCTCTATGTAATTGTAAGTTGCGATCTATATATTCATAGTGAAATAAAGGTTTTATCCGAAAAGGATTTTTTTCTGAAATCTGTGTCTCAACATATTTTTGTGTCACATGCTTTATTTATTTATGGGTTGACACACTCAGTTGAATGTTTAGGGGCTGAATTAAATAAAGGTTGATTGGAAACTTGCCAATTTAATTTAATCAATTATCACACAGTCGCACTTTTCAAATTGGTGTCAGAGCGGGTTACGCTAATTTATCGCGTGATCCTGATTTTTCAAGGATTTATTTTTGATACAATTTGACTTCTCATGTCGTCAAATTGGTATCAGAGAAGGTTACGCTAATTTATCGCGTATTCCTATTTTTCGCAAAATCGTGTGATATTGATTTTTTTTTGAAAAATCAGTTTTGTGAACAAATCGCAATTTTTCCAATGGAACATTCATTTAATAATATGCCTATTTTTTATGAAAATAATTATGCCTATTGGAAAGCTCGCGTGAAATCTAGTTTAAAAGCTATTGACGAGCGTTTTTGGTTGCTTTGCGAAAATGGGTGGACTCCTCCCACGGTCACCGTTAATAACATCACCTCTTTCAAACCCGTGTCAGCCTGGATCGAAGATGATTATAAAATGTCCAATTTTAATTCCCCTGATCTGAGTGCTATTTCTAGAGTTGTCACTCCTGACGAGTTCCGCCGAATTATGACGTGCACCACGTTTAAAGAGGCTGGGGATGCTTTGAAATTGACACATGAGGGTACGAACGCGATTAAAGAATCAAAATTACAAAATTTGGCCACCCAATTTGAGACTATCACCATGTCTGAGTCTGAATGCTTTGATGATTTTTATGCACATTTGTCAGACATTGTTAACACATGTTTTAATTTGGGTGAGGTGATTAATAACACACGTGTCATTAAAAAGATTTTGAGATCTCTCCCAAAACGCTTTATTCCTAAAGTCACTCTTTTGCACTCTTTGGGAATTTTGAAATCTCTTAAGTTGGAAGAACTTTTAGGAGATCTTCAAACCTATGAGATTGACATGTTTCCCAAAACCATTAAGGCTAAGGACAATGGCATTGCTTTAAAGACTCATTGTAAGAAAAAGAAAGAAAAAGTTTGTGAGTCTGATTCTGAGGGAGATTTTGATTTTAATGATATGGCCTTGTTTGCAAAAAAAATTAAAAAATTTCTCAACATGAACAAAAATAATTCTTCCAATAAAAAGAATTTTTTTGAGAAAAATAAAAAGAAAGGAAAGGCCAAGGAAAGTGAAGAGAGGGAAAAAGAGAATGACTCCGATGAGGAGTGTGAGGAAGATTTTGAGAACGTCACTTATTTTGAATGTGGGGGTAAGGGGCATAAGTCGTTTGAGTGTCCTACATGGCTTAGAAAGAAAGGAAAGAAAGTAGCCATGCCTGCCACGCTCAGTGATAGTGAGAAAGAGGAGGAAGATGAGTCTGATAAAGGTTTAGCACATGGGATGGTTTTCGCTTTTTCTAGTCGTGTGAGCACACCCAATTTGTCTCACGAGAGTGCACACGAGAGCGATGATAGTGATTTTTGTTCTTCGAGTGAGGGAGAAAGCGAAAGTGAGAGTGGAGATGAAAGTGAGCTCCAAAAAGCTTTTAGAGATTTGTACACCGAGACCTTGAAAACAAAGAAGTATAATAATATTTAGGTCGTCGGGTTTTAGAGTTGGAGAAAGAGAAGGAGGTTTTGACAAAGGAGAAGTGTGATTTGATCAACACGTTGTCTAGTCTGACGAAACGTGTATCCCAACTCGAGAGTGATCTCGAACGTGCCAGGGAGGTCAAAGTCAATTTTGTGAACGCACCTAAGAAGGTTGAAAAGGTGGTTCATAAGGGTAAAGGTGAGAAGTTAGTAATAAGTCATGACGGTGCTTCTACTTCCCAATTAGCACCCGAGACGGTTCCCACTTTAGTGTTTGATTCACGTGAGTCTCATCCTCACCCACCTAGGCATCCCATTCCCATTAGGAAAGTGCGTCCTAGAGTTTTTGAGAGAGGTGTTCCGAGGCTTATTTATGTTTGCTCACATTGCGAACGAAGAGGACACCTTATGGAATTTTGCTTTAAGTTGGGGTATGTGTCACGTTTTGCTTCTACACGTGTTTCTGATACACATGCACCCATACATGATTCTTTACATCCTCTCAGAGACTACATGAGAGAGTTTGCACATTTAGGTGAGCAAGTTAAGTTTTTAGTCAAAACTTCACAAGAATTGATGAAGGTTTTTCATAAGTTGTCACCACCTTTGGAAAACCCATTCGCACCTAATGATTGAGGTTTGACTTTTTTACTAGCATAGGATGTTTTTTCATGATGACATTGTTTGCCTATTGCTAGTATGTATCATTTTTGTATGTTTTATTGTTTTTTTTGGAAAAAATTTGAAAAAATACAAAAAGATTTTATTTTGATAAAATTTTGAGAAAATCCAAAAAGATTTTTGTATTTTGTTTGCACCGTTTATGGATGGACACTTAGGATGACCGAGTCACAACATCATTCCATTATTTTTTATGTGACTATTTGATAGTGTTTTGAGATACTAGGTCAATTCATCCTTGTGCTTTATAATGTTTGGAGTCATTAAGATGTAATTAAGTGTTACTTCCTATATGTTTGACTCATGTTTCCTTTATTGCACACATGCACGGATTTATTTGATTATTGTGCTTGTCTTATCACATGTTGGTTGGGTGTTTTTCACTTCAATCTTGTCCTTTAAAATGAACCAAGCGCGATAATTTTTGATAAGGAAATTGTGCATATAAAAATCATTTTGTGAGTTTGTGTGCTTTGTTTAAAAACGGGAAAGGGCTGCAAGTGAATAATAATCACGTCGTGAAAGACACCGTTTGAAAAGAGCCCACACAAAAAATTAAGGCAATAAAAAGATGAAATATGCTAAAAATTTGGGCCAATAGGTTTTCTCTAAGCTGAGAATTTAGTACCTCTTTAGATATAAAAAATTGCATTATTATTTATGAGGGAGTTTTGGATGGATATATCAATGGGTTTGCACGTCCTTTGAAAAGTTCTCGAAATGACACTAAATAGTTTTGGACGTTATTGGTGTGGAAATCATTTAGACTTTGATTTGTTGATTTGATTAAGACTATATCATTTAAATTCAACAAATTTTTACACCTAAGGATACTTTTGATGCTCATTCGTTAGGAGTACATGTAAGCATCGTGTATATATGATTGATTGAGTTTATTTACCTATAGAATGTGTTCACACCCATATATTCCATTTCCATGACTTGGTTGTTTGAGTTTAAATCCATGGTGTGATTTTTTTTGTATCCTATTTTTGTATGAAAATTTTGAAAAATCAAAAATAGTTTGTGAATGTTTTTGGGATACTCCTTTGCATGCGCGTTGATTGATTCATATTTGCTATGAAATTTTATCGTGACACTCCATATTTTGATTGTTTCTTCTTATCTGTCTATTTGGGGACATCATAAAAAGGGGGAGAAAGAATTATCATGTTATGGGGGAGCTTTTTCATTATGTGGGAGATTTGATTAATAATGCTTTATTCTTATATCATTTCAAACTCGATGCATCACGAAGGTTTTTGCTTTATCTCATGTGTGTAGGTACAAAATTGAAGATTGATAAGTTGCACACCCTGATGAGAAAAGCTTTGAGATTTGACGAAGATGATTGAAGAACTGTTTTGAGGTCTTGCAAATTTATTCATGGGAGGGTAGATTTGTATAGGTATTTTGGTTTTTGATAATTCGGATTTTTATGTATGGCATAGACATAGGGGGAGATTTGTAAGGAAATATTTTTATAAGTCCGTTATCAATTTGTTATGTCATATACCGTTACTCCGTCGAAGTGCATTCAAGATCAATCTACATCAAAGATGGATCCGAATTAATCATGTTCTTCATCAAAAAGGCTCCACGAAATTTACTTTGGTAAGGTTATGTTTTAAATACCTTTTCTTTTCACTTAGAGCTTTTGGGATATTTTTATAAAATATTTTCTAAGTGTTGGAGCGGACTTTTTCTTCAAAATTTGAAAAATAGTATTTTTTTTAAGTGTTGAAGCGGACATTAAAATAATGATTTTTTCGCAATAGTCGTTCGAGCGACATAGCATATCGTTCGCGCGAGATAGTATGTCGCGCAATCTCGTTCGAACGACAGATGTCCTTCGTTCGAGCGACATCCTGATCTCGTTCGAACGAGCTCTATTTTCGAGGCGGCGTGTTTTTTCTATAAATACTCATTATTTGGTAATGTTTTCATTAAGAAGTCACAGCGTTTTGACGAACATAAATACTGCGAAAGCAGATTCCTTTTTTGTCTTCTTCCTTTAGGGTTTTAATCCCTTTTTGTTTTCAATTCAGAAAACTCCCATATGCTTTAGTGAATTGTTTTGGTGTTCAAGAACATCTTGATTTTGTTCATCTTTCGTGGAGCGCGTCTCTACACCGTATGACTGCGTGTCATTGAGGATCTTGCTGTGTGAAGATTCTTTGCTAAAGTTTGGGCTGCAAGTCCTTGGATGGTGCTGCGTGTATTCTCTTGCTGAGTTCAAGACTGCGTGTCTTTGTGGGTTGGCTACGCGTTGATTGCAGATTTCTCCATGTAATTGTAAGTTGTGATTTATATATTCATAGTGAAATAAAGGTTTTACCCGAAAGGGTTTTTTTCCTGAAATCTGTGTCTCAGCATATTTTGTGTCACATGCTTTATTTATTTATGGGTTGACACACGCATTTGAATGTTTAGGGGCTGAATTAAATAAAGGTTGATTGGAAACTTGCGAATTTAATTTAATCAATTACACACAGTCGCACTTTTCAGTATTTAGTCCAGAAAAATAGTTTACATACAGTATGTTTACGGCATAAGCTTTCTAAGGTTTTTAAAGATAAAAAACATCCTTTGAGTTTCAAAGATTCGATCTTTCATTCACATATGTTATAGTTATCTTTGTTTGCACCATTGAATATTCTTCTACACTTTGAACATTATTGGGTTTTGCGGTGAATAAGCGAAGGAGTTCGTGTTCAACATTGTATATGTTTCTAAGCTACATCGGTGGACAACGAGACATTCGTGGATGCATGTACCGTGGACAGGTATGGCAAAAGGATATTTGCATGGGCATTGTGGAGGAGTAGTTGAAGATCATAAGAGCATAACGTTTCGTGGGGGTCAAGTCGTTGTGTAAGACTTCTGTTTATCCTTTGTAATTCTGCATCATAGTGATTGTCTGGCTTGGGCCGTCCAAGGTTTTCTCCCTTAGTGGTTTCCTCGTACATCCGACGTTGCTTTTGTGAGCTTACTTTATTTTACTTACTTTAATTAGCTAGATGCATGTTTAGGATTAAACAAGATAAAATTGGGCTAAGTTAAAAAAAAATTCACATACTTGGTGCGGTTTGAAATTTGGAAAAAGGTTTTTCAAAAAGAATTTGGTTTTAACATCCTTAAAACACATTCGATAGAAAAAGGGGCCTACAATTGGTTCCTATCCCTCGATGAATCTAAAATCCACAGTTGGGAAGATGTTGCTAGGGAATTCATGTCATAGTACAATTACAACAAAGAACTAGAGGTTACTCTTAGTGATATAGAGATTCTCAAGCAGAACCCTGGAGAAACTATCAACAACTTCATAGCAAGGTGGAGGGAGAGAGCTGCCACCATGACCAATTGACCCTTCGAAGAAGAAAAAGTTAACATAGTGAAGAAGAATTTCTTGGCCCATATACCCACACTTTTGAGCCTTTGGGGAAGCAGGTGTGGAGATTGAAGAAAATGTTACCAAGACAGAAGTCGAGCCTAAGAAAGTGTCCGGACAGCTCACTCCCAGAAAGTATGAGAACCCTACTAATGCCACAGTCTCAACCATCAACAATATCTCCCAGCCTAGTACCTCTTGGGAGCCATAAAGCCATCATAATCCCGCCAGAAAAGAATACACCTATCTCCATGCTCCCATTTCTAAAGTCTACCAAGCCTTGTTTAGCCGAAATCTTATCAAACCTCTAGACCCCCGTCCATTACCAAACCCACTTCCCAAAAACTTCAAAACTGATGCCCACTGTGACTTCCACCAGTCTATCGACCATACTACTGATTAGTGATTCCACTTCCAAAATGTAATCCAGTGTCTAATTGATCGGGGTATCATCGTCCCACAAGCCAATCCTGAACCCAACACCACTCATAACCCACTTCCAACCCATACCAAAGACATCTTCCTAGAAAATGACACGTAATTTGACCCATCTACCCAAATTATGTATAGTAAAGCACCCATCATACTTGTATTTTCACCCAAACCACTCAAAGTTTCCCCATATTTTCTCGTACACCTTACCTGCTTCGCTGACCAGGCTTTGTCACTCCTCACAAGAGCTTGTATTGTTGTTCGTACTCAGTTCGAAGGAAAAGATACGGAGTTACTAGTTACTCTGAACTAGCTTATGAATTTTGGGCTAAGGTTTCCCTCTGAAATGACCATCGACTGTCAGAAGTTCAGCATCCAGTTTATGGAAGCTCGTAAGTGGGCTCGAGAGTCAGATAATTGGGTGGTACCCGTTGATGAAATTAGCCTTGACGATGTAGTACAAATTATGGCAGACATGTTTCGACAAATCAGTGAGACTTGTAGTATTTCCAATCTACTCACAACGTTAAAACTTCAAGGGTGGTTGGTCCTTTTTTTCTCATACCTCCCCATTGAGTGAGAGGATTTATATGAAGAAGTCGTTGAGGTCGTGGAATGCATTAACTTCTCTTGGCAGGAAGACATCATTGCCACCGGATGGGGGGGGGGGGGGATGAATTTGATAGCTCTGATAATGAATCGAGTCAGGAAAAGGTTAGTCCAGTAATTAGCATGTGCGGGACTATATCCTTCGAGGAGGACCTGTTAGGAGAAATTAGTTAAGTAGCCGTACAACCAGAAATTGATGAAAAGACGGGGTTATTTTTCTTCCCCGCCTCCGTAAACCATATGACTAGATCAGGAAGGCACTATTAGAATCCAAATTCTCAGCCATCAAGAACTGATAAAGGAAAAGGATTTATCGAGGAACTCCCCTGCTGGAAATGACCATCGAGGAAAATAAGATCCTCGACCAGATCAAGAAGACTCTAGCCAATATCACTTTGTGGGGACTCTTCATGTCTTCCCAATTACACCAAAATGCTCTAATAAAATTGCCATGGTATGATCATGTGGATAAGAAGATGAAGCCAGGGATGGAAATCTTCTTTTAAGATACTTACTCCTGGGCAAAAGACTACCAGCATCAAGTGCAACCTCTCACTCAGAAAGCTGTAACCATTACCGAGGTCTCCAAGGAAAGTGATTCTGAAGACTCATTAAATCTGCAGACACTGGGACTAACTCTCTGCATGATCCATTCATGCACTACATCATCAGACCCATCCACTCTGATCCAGGCCATTCCTCAATCAAAATATTATACCAATTCCACTTGCTGAAATGCAACCCAACCTTTTTGTTTATCCTACACATTCCTCTGTTGTTATTCCTCCTTTTTCTGATAACAATGTAATCGAGACCTCTTCTGATCGGGTTCTCAACGCTATTTTTCCTGAAAGTGAAATAAACGTGGATTTCAAGTATCTTATTGTGCCTTACATTAATTGTCTTGATTCTAATAAAACTCTTGATGATGTTGATTTTGCAAATGAAAAATTCTTAACTGAACTTAATAAGGTTAATAACAAATAACATAATCGCATTCAAATTAATGCGGATGGAACTGTTGTTATCAATCTTGGTTCAAGTAGATAAATACGTGAGATTAATCTTGACGAGCATGAGCGCACTTAACTCAAAGAACCGATGAAGGAATTTATGGACATCTTCACATGGTCCTACAACGACATATCTACATTGATCCTGAGATTGCCTAGTACGAGATTCAAACTCTCCCAGAATGCAAACCGGTCAAACAAAAATTGTAAAAGATCCATATCGAATGGTCACTCAAGGTCAAATTAGAGGTAATCAAGAAGTTAAACATAGACTTCATCCAGGTGATCGAATATACCACATGGCTAGCTAACATTGTACCCGTACTAAAATTAAGAGGAAAAGTCCACTCTTGCATCGACTACCGAAATTTGAACAAAGCATCTCCAAAAGACGATTACCCATTGCCGAACATTGACATAATTATAGACAACACGACCAACCACTCCCTCAAGTCATTTGTCGATGGATTTACCGGATATAATCAAATAAAGATGACCCTGATCATCAAGAAAAAATTACCTCCGTCACCCCTTGGGGAACCATTTGTTACACGACTATGCCATTCGGGTTCAAGAACGCAGGGACTACCAACCATCTTGCATGATTTGATATACACGGAGGTCAAAGTTTGTTTGGACGACATCATTATTAAGTCCAAAACTCGATAAGGTCACGTTCTTTCCCTCCGAAAGTTCTTCTAACGACTGCGACGATACTGTATGCGGTTTAACACACATAAATGTGTCTTTTGTGTTAGCAAAGGAAATATTTTGTGATTCATGGTTAGCGAGAAGGGAATCAAAGAAGACCCTACCAAACTAAAAGACATACTCGAAATCCCATCACCTTGAATGGATAAGGAAGTTTAGGGATTCTTGGGAAAATTATAGTATATCAGTTGGTTAATTGAATAGTGGACTTCTATTTGTGAACCCATCTTTAAATTCCTCCGAAAGGATTTTACCAAAATCTAGAATGAGGCATATCTGGAAGCCTTCGACAAAATCAAGCTATACCTTACCCGACCTCTGGCACCGCAGCCTGGTCTCCCTCTACTCCTATACTTGATCGTAACATATACTGCAGTAGGGGATTTGGGAGCCCAATACATTGAAAAAACCTGCAAAGAAATAGCCATTTACTATGCCAGTTGAACGTTAATCGGGTAAGAATTCAACTACATTTCCTTGGAGAAAGCATGTGTTGCCCTAGTCTAGGTCACTCAAAAGTTACGACACTACATGCTCCCTTTTGCCATCAGACTTGTGTCATGAATAAACCCCATCAAATACTTTCTTGAGAAACTCGCCCTGTATAGATGAATGGGCCGATGTTTGATGCTTCTATCTGAGTTCGATATTGTGTATGTTATGCAAAAATCCACAAAAGGGCGAGCTATCTTCGATTACCTTGCTGATTACCCCACGGAGGAGGCTGATGTTTGGGTCTCTGAATTCACGAAAGAAGATATCCTATACACCTCTCAGGAGGAACTCTAATGAAAAATGTTCGTTGATCGAGATGCCAACAAGAAAGAATATGGAATTGGGATACTCCTGATCGCTCCTAGTTACTCTCACACTCCCATTGCCATCAAGATGGATTTCCCCTGCACCAATAATATGACTGAATACATGCACTATATGCCTAAAAGTTAACCTCAAGAAAGGTATCAAATACCTAGTTGTATATGGGGACTCTGCCCTCATCATCGATCAAATCCTTAGAAGACGGAAATCAAGGATAAAAAGCCCTTACCCTTCCACGCCCACCTAGAAGAGTTGGCCTCCCAGTTCCGGGATATCACCTTCCACTACTTACCTCGCGCAAGGAACAACTTAGTTGATGCCCTTGCTACCTTTGCCTCTATGGTCAACATGCCTGAGGGAATAATGATGGTCCCTTTCATAGTCTAAAAATAAGCTTTGCTAACCCCCTGCTACCATATTGAGATCATCACATAGGAAGATTATGATATGGCTGAGTTTTGGTACTATGATATTTGGCACCTCTTTAAGCATAATAGGTATCCTTAAGACACCAACAAGAAAAATCGTGCGACCCTCCGTAAACTGACTGGCCAGTACATTATCTGTGATAAAGAACTATTAAAAAGAAACTTCTATGGAACCCATTTTCACTACATTGCAGGGGCTGGCATTGAAGCAATTATACAGAAGATCCATATCGGGGAATGAAGACCCCACATGAACGATCATATTCTTACTAAGAAGATTATCCATCAAGGGTATTATTAGACCACCACTGTTCATGATTGCATCGCCTATGTCCAAAGATGCCACAAATTTCAGTAGTTTTCTTATCTCCCATACTTGCTCCCTCAGGAATTGTACAACATGACTTCTCCCTATTCGTTCTCCACCCGGGGCATTAGCATTGTAGGTAAGGCTACACCCAAACCTTCCAATGGGAATGGGTTCATCCTGGTTGCCATTGATTACTTCACCAAATGGGTTAAAGTCGAGTTATATTCACTCCTGAATGCTAAGAATGTAGCCAAGTTTATCCTAAAGAACATTATCTGTCGATACAGAGTCCCTCACGAGATGGTATCAGATAATGGGTTACATCTCAAAGTAGAGGTCACAGAATTGGTCGATGAGTATGGGATTCAGAGGCATAAATCTTCTCTCTACCGACCCCAAACCAATGGTTCCGTTGAAGCTGCCGATAAAAAACTCAAAGCCATCATCAACAAAAGACCAAAATTTATCGAGATTGGGTCGATTGGATCCCTTACGCCCGCTGGGGCTACCGCACTTTAGTCAGAGATCTACTGGGGCTACCCCTTACTCTTTAGTATACGACATGTAAGCAGTCCTACCCATTGAGCTGGAAATACCCTTAGTGAACGTTATGCTTGAAAGCAAAGTCAGAGAGGAAGATTGGTATCAAAGCCGCTTTGACGAATTGTCACTCTTGGATGAAAAAAGACTGAAGACTTTAAACCACATACAAAGGTACCATCACCGAATAGCGTAATCATTCAATAAAAGAATTAAGGACCGCGGTGTCTGAGAAGGAGACTTGGCCCTCAAAGAAATCATAGAACCCGCCTGGGAACCCAGACGAAAATTTAAGCCAAACTGGAGTGGCCCCTCAATTGTGAAAAAGATCCGATCAGGCGGTGCCGCTATGCTCACTGACCTTGATGGAGAAGAGAAGGCATGTCCTGTCAACCTGGACCATCTCAAAAATTTCTACCTTAGTCCAAAATCTCGGTGATGTACGAATCCTCTCGTCTCCCTTCTATCCTAAAAAAAATTCTTTATTCCCCTATACGTAAAACTACACGGGGCTTGATCGTCTAAAAAACCTTTTAAATTTAAAATGGAACTCATAAAATTTTCAAAACCCTCAGAGGAACGTAGGCAGCTCATACACTTAACATGGGCATGGTCCCATTCTTTTTCACAAAATGCTATTCGTTTCTAACCTTCGAGAATGATAGTTCATTTTATCATTTACCTTAACAAAAGGATTATGTATGCATTAGCGATTGGTATATATAATTCAAATGTAAAACTCATCAAGAGGCACAATAATGTGATCAAAATCTTTTTTATTCCAAATAGGGGAGTTCATTACAAATTACATGAAGTATCAACGCAGAGAGTCAAAATAACCACCCTTAAGTAATGAAACTATCCTAACCTAAATGTCCTTAAAACAAACCCAACCAAAATTCATAAAATTATTACCCAAATCCCAGAAACCAAAAGAAAACCAAAAACATACAATTACATCCCAGTCATAAAAGCTTCACAAGAAATGAACCTATCTTCACAAAGGACCTTATCCGCAGCTGCCAGAAGACCCATCCCCATCATTATCTACTCTTTGAGGCCCCCAAACTTCCCCTACTTGATTGGTGTTCCGAAGGCGCTTCATAAAATAGTATGCCCTGACCAGCCTGGAGAAAATTACTCCCCTTCCCTCCATAGTGTCAAAAAGGACAAACCACTTCTGATAGGTTACCTCCACCAAAATCTTCGCTTCGAATCGCTTCTACAGTCATTTCAGATAGTCTCCGAGCACATGCCATACCTTACTTACAGATTGAGATGGATGGGTTGATGGCTGACGATTCTCCCACAGAGAACCTAACCTCATGCGTATGGATTCAGTTAAGTCTTCCACAGGAAAGAAGCTTAGTTCTCGAGGAGGCACTATCTGCTCCCATTTGACTTGGTGCAGAAGCCGTTAGGGGAAATAGAGTGAGGTTTTGTAAAGGCCAACTGACTAAACGTATCGATATTCTCCTAGTTTCAGAATAGACTGAAGCTCTCTCTACTATGCCATCGACCATAGCATGCATTGAGCTCCGCGATCTACGAAGTAATTTACCTAGTTCTCTATGGATAGGCCAAAACTGATGGAATATCGAGTAAAGAAATTTGGCATGGTTGCCAAGGGATATTCAAGGGGAATCGCTAAATGAAATCTCTCAGCCAGCCACATGAACAACATAACCAAAATCCCTCTTGAAAAATTAGAAAGGCCTTCCCAGCAAGCATCTAGATCGTTCAAGGTCTTCGCCAGTATCACTACCATATGTTTGCGATGATATGACATCCATGATATAATGGAAGATAACTGAGGGTCCACCATTAGGTCCCCTGTAACTAGCAAGAGCCTCGAAGTTAGGCTTAGGTCAATAACTTTGGCGTGGCCCGCATCATTGAAATCTCATAAACGCATAAAATACATAATAGACATAACAGAAATCAATTTCCCAGTGACCAATGGTTGAGCTGTTGAAGGGGAAATATGGAGAAATTTTGTTAACAATGCCCGAGGAGCCAGAGAAAATTTGAGCATAGCCGCTGCAACACTGGGATTAATCCATAATATGGCTGAAAACTCCTCGTAGGTTGGGCAAACCTCGTCCAAACCAAAGCAGAAAATGTGATCCTCAGGGTACCAGAATTGAGTTTCCACCGCCAACATGTTCCAATCAATACCCTAATTGTGCCACAAAGAGACTCGAGGCAAATCGAAGGCTTCATAGTCCTCGTTATAAAAGCATATGGCTTCTAGGCTCTCAAGGTATGAAGGAAATTCTACACTCATTGGAAGGGCCATTTGGGGAATAATAGGTAGAATGCAAGAAGTAATAAAGAAGAAAAAACGAGAATGGATGAAAAACCACACCCCTTTACCCCCTTTTATACACAGAGGCCTTGGCTAAAGACAAGAAACCTAAAGAGCCCGAAATAAAGCATATCGTACCAAGTACTGTGCGCTGGAAAAAAGTGCAATCAAAGCCTTAGAATGATTGACTGGACTCACCTGCTGATAAGTAGGAGGACAAGGGGTATACCGATAGGCAACCCCCTTATTTTAGAAAATTCTATCTTTCCTTTTTTGTCAAAATCAAAAACGAAAAAAAAATCCTTATTTAAAAACCTATGGGTTATTTCTTCTAAACTTATCCATTTTTACCCATCATTTTTCTTGAATTATTTAATCTTTTTTCTATCCTATCATTTTTTACAGTCTCACTAGCAAAGTAAAAATGCATGTAAAATAAGTCATTAAAGCAAGAACAAATAATAAAAAATTCCTCTTCATATATGTTGCCATTTGCACAAATACGTTTTTTTTAGATGGAAGAATAAACAAGAAAATGCGTAATAATGATACTCAGCCCGAACCCAATCTCTCTCTCTCTTTCTCTAGACCCTTAATCCCTGTGACGGACGTGCTTCCCCCGATGGTGAGCTGTAAAACCTCCACTCCTCAAGCTTGATCCATCCTCTGAACTAGCAGGCAGAAACAGACAAGAAGGAACGGTAACATAGTCCTTGATATAGTCAATCACTGATGCCATCTAGTCCTTAATGTCCTTTAGCCAAGTAATCGACAACCGAACATGCTACAAGAAAAACCATAGAACCAAAAAGCAAATCAGTCAGTAAAGCGCATAGGAAAAATCAAAAAGAGACAAGACAAGAAATAGAAGTATACCTCAGGCTGAAAGGCATCCTCCATTAGCCCCATCAATCCAGGATCCACTACATTAGGACGGTGTAACAATCTCAGTGATCCCCCTCCAGTCAACTGAAAATTATATGAGGGCGGAGTGACCAGAATGAGTAGAGCCTCCTATGTTGTTACCGCCACCGACAACGTGCCACCTTTGCTGTGGGCAGATCCCACCGGCCTACTCATACCCCTGCTCAAAATTGTAGGAGGTGAAGGCATGTTCACCACATCGTAAATACATGACGACATTAGACAACTCGTCACAAAATCAAGGTAGTTGTAAGTCGACACTATATCCGTATAAAGATAATAAGAATATTCGAGCATCGTTTCCATCTTAGCCTCATCCGACATCTCCCACACCTTCCTCATATGAATCGGAGGCACCGCTGGTTGGACCGCCACCTCTTACTCCAATATCTGTCGCATAACCCTTTCGCCTAAGTACCAAGAATACCCAAACTCATGGGCCATCAACAGTCGCATCTGTGCATGCACGCCTATCACCCCGTGTGCTGAGGAGTCGTCTCATAGGGATAAAAGCTCACCTGCAAGCCCCCAAAAATATCAATATTCTTGCAAAGAGAAAATGCCAAAAAATAATTCAAAAGAAAATAAGGAATAACCTGATTACTCGTTAGTGTGTTCAGGGCCTGTCGCACTACCACTAAAGACAAAGACTGGTTCGACTGCCTATTGGACTTGTATCACTGATACATCTGAAATAAGTCCCCTAAGTCCTCGTATTTCAGTGATATCAACTTAGCGTTGATACCAATCACGTCATAAAATCATGCATGTAGAAAGGACAAAAGTCAACAATTATAAAAAACCAAAAAGGAAATGCAAGAAAATACAAGAAAATAAAATAGGAGAGTTACCTCCATCAAGTACGTGGCCCCCCGTAAAGGTGTGTCTGCAACACAAGCTGAATGCATCTAAAAAAGAATAAAGGTTTGTCAAGGTCAGGCTCCCCCAGTCCTAAAATGGGACATTCTAAAAGATCTTCAAAAATTGCAAGAACCAAATATGGATGACGTTCCCACTCGTCGCCACTAAGAAATCACCCAACAGAAGCAAGATAAATAAATGACCCATCTGCCTCACCTACTGCTCGTCCATCTTGTCAATCCTCTAACTCAAAAGAACCTACCTTAGAGAGGATATGCGTATAGAATCTCCAGAAACTATCCTACCCCCGTCCCCCAAATCTTCATAAATCGCCTTCGATGTCAAACTCACAATACAGTCCACCTCAATTTGATGAAGACGTAGCGGAAAAGATTTAAAGATTTGATCCATCGTATCGTGTTTAGTGCCAAGTCTCAAAGTTTACTGAGGATCTCGCAGGCATGAATGCATATTGAATATGGGTGCATTGGATATTTTTAAAGGTGTTTGTTTTTGCACTTAATGTTTTGAACTATTTTTAAATTTTTTTGATGAAAAATATTTTTGGGTTTTAATCTCTTTAGAACGAGAATTGATCTCATTAGAACGAAATTGAGTTTTCATTTGAACGACCTTGATCTCGTTAGAACAAACTTAACATTTTGTTGGAACGACCATCTAATGACGATCAAACGAGAATTCTCTGCCAAGGTTTTCACAACTCATTAGAAATTCCTTAAAAGGATATTTAAACGAAAAAGTTATTTCGTTCGAACAAAATGTAGTTTCATGAGAACGAAATGATATTCTCATTTGAATGACTTGATATTTTTGTTCGAACAAGTTGGCCACCTCAAAATTCGTGTCTTCAATATTTAAGGCATGTTGGACTCAGATTTTTCAAGAATTTTTGGAGAAAAATGTTTTCCTACATGTTTACCAAAGTTCCAAAACCCTTGTTTCACTCTTTATATTTAAAGATCCAAGATTCGTAATTCTTATTCTTTGAGATCTTAAGTTTGGGCACCAAAGTTTATTTTTCTTCATCTTGAGAGAATTTATTTCGTGAGGTGGACTCCGTGTGTGCTGTTTGTGGTGTAGATGGTTGCTGAGCCTCATCGGTGGATATCGAGATGTGTGTGGACTCTTACGTTGTGGCATCTTATGTGGGTGGACTCCTGCATTGTACTGTGGAGGAGTGGTAGAAGATAGAAGAGCGTCAAGGCTCCTAGGGATCGAGTCGTTCAGTAAGTCCATTATTTTTATTTTGTAAAACTATATTATAGTTAACTGTTTGGTTAGGCCGTCCGAGATTTTTCCCTTTGTGATTTTCCATGTACATCGGCGTCTTGTTGATGATTTCTTTATTTTATCTGCTTATTACATAGATGCATGATTTAAGGTAAGAAGATAAAATTAGGTAAATCTGTTTTCCACAACAAAGGATTAAAATTGGTGCATAAGTTTAATTGGGTTAATTTAGTTTAAAGTTTCAATGTTTAAAAATTCAAAAAATATAAAAATGGACTTTTATTTATTCAGACCATCTTTGCCTAAGCACAGACCTTTAGGGGGCACTATCAGTTCATGTTTCTCATATTATAATCTGAGTTTTGAACGATGAATATGGGTTGAATTAATGAATAAGGAATCATGTGATGAAATAGGTAAATTAGAAATTGATTAACTACACATTAGAGAATTGTACATGTGAAGAGAAATGAAATTAATAATTAGATGTAGTTTGGTTCATCTAAAGTTTGTTGATTTAGGTTACTATTATTGTAATACACCTTCGTCTTGAATTAATATGATATTTGGATTGTTTAGAAAATTTAAAAGTTGGTGTCGAGCTGTTAATGTGCGTTTTTCATACTTGGAGAAGATGAAGTTTGCATTAAATTCTTTTTTTGGACAGAATGTACACTTATTAGTTAAACTTGAATATCTCCTAGACATAAACAATTTTTTAGGTGATTCCTAATTTATATGAAACAAAATCTACATACCTTTCCAATATTGTATGGTATAACACCTAATTAGTTTCCAATTAGTATAGATTTATCTATGAACATGACCCCAAAATTCGAGGTTATTTTTGGACAGATTGTACACCTATTGGTAAAACTTGAATATATCCTAGGTTACAAATAATTTTTAGGCAATTCTAAGTTTATATGAAACCAGATTCATATGCATTTCCCACCATATATGGTACAACATCTAATTTGTTTCAATTTGGTACAGATTAATCTACAAAATTTACCCAAAATCTGAGGCTATTTTCTGAACAGATTGTACAACTCTTAGTAAAACTTGAAAATCTACTAAACCATAAATACGATTGAAAAAATTCAACTTGGATTACAACTAGACAAACTAATCTATATTTTTGTCAAATATGAGCCGTTAATCCATTGTAATTTAGTTAGGGTAAATATTTAATTTCGGACAGAAATGCTGATATTCTAGATCGGTGATTTTGTGTTCAGGCTTTTGTTTAAAGTTGTTTAACTATGTTTATTAAGAGATTAGATTTGGTTAATATTGGATATATTTACATAGGTTGGACATTTAAAACTTAGTACTATTTATTAACATCCAGTGTTGGGATTGTGTTAAATTAGGTAGATGCGGGAACAATATTTTATAGTAGTGTGAATAGCTGTAATGATTATGTAGATGTGTAATGAATTTTTATATGAACATACCGTACTCGTGATTAATCTATCGATGGGGTTTGTATTGGAAGTGCTGACCGTGTAGCGTAAAAGTGAGTGATAATGTAGGAAATCAGGAGGTCTTATGTTAGAGGTGATGACCGTGTGCCATAACCTTGACTGATCACGCGAGAAATCGGGAGGTCTTAAATTTTATATCTTGCGTTTAACTGGTCTAAACTTCGTAATGAGAGAGGTTGATGAACCTATCGTTTGGTGGGGTTTTGTAAGGAATTACCTATCAACTGAGTGCGTAGTGATGCCCCATGCTTATTTGTATGTATTGAGATAGTTTAAGTTCATTAGGTAAGTGAACCCTATAGACTTACGGATAGAGGTATGAGTGTGTCCCCTAAGGTTGATGCCATTGTGTGTGCTTAACATCATGACTATATAAAATTAATATTTAAATCTAGTTAAATAAATATTAATTAAACCTTATGTCACTATATTTTGCGGTTTAATTAAAGGTATTTTAATTGTGGATGACATTACGAGGGTTAGTACATGGGGCGCATTCCCACTTGAGTAATTAGTTACATTCTTATTTCACATGAGTAGTTAATTTCATTCTTATTTAGATTGTAAATTAATTACGCACTCATTAGTTTAATGTTATTAGACATATATACATGTATATAATGTTAGCCAGCAATGGACACTTTGAGTTAAATCCCTATATCACATTACCATGTTGTGTTATGAGATTTTGTATATCTTATCATACTGGTGATATAGGGGGGGTTAATATGGAATCTTATTGTACGCTTATGTAATAGTTCAGTGACGAACACGTTTAATTAAAATAAAATAAAATAATATAATGTCACGTTATGAGATCCTAAATATCTCAGTGAGTAAAAGGTGGACATTGGGTTCTATTATGTACATGTGTAGTTAGTTACTTCCTGATTGCATTTGATTGTAAATTACTTACTTATTAGTCTAGATATAGAGACTTTTAATATAGTTTATCCCTTGGGTTGGGACATGCTCATAGTACTTACACTAGATTAGAGGTGAGGAATTCATGGCATGTGGGTGTCGATGGGTTTCATGATTATTGTAAATGAGTCTAATGATTTACGTTGATGTTATTGGAGATATTTCTTGCAACTTTGGGCTCTGAATCAAGTCTATAAATCTTTTTCCACCACATGTATTATTATAATATATAATTTCATATGGGATGAGCAGTCAGACTTGCGACATTGGAAATTCAGTCATCATCATAAGAGTAGAACTGTTGTTTCATTCAATTATCATTTGTATTCAGGAGTTTGGTTCAGAGATGGTTACTATTGTAATTCTTTCTTCTAGATGAGACATTTGTATAAAAGAAATTTTTATACATTAGAGTTTCATTTTACCTCCGTTTGGTTGGTTTCATTATCATTATTTGTTGAGTTTTTATTGTCGATGATTTTTATTTATTGTCATTTTTATGTTTACGTTGATGCTTAGAATGATATAAATTATTTTAGCACTCCCTGTATTTTGTAAATGGTCTAATCCTATGGGCATGAAAAATAGGGGTTGTTATAATTGGTATCAAAACATACAGTTTTTAGTGCCCTTGGGACCTGTGTTGTGTCTGTTTCACTTTCCACTGAGCATTCTTTGATATGTTTAGAGCCTATCATAGGGTTTGTACTCTGGTGTCACGACGACGTGTGTGTCGTCATCATACGTCGTTGATGGAGAATTAGGTAGAATCGAGGAGCATTCGAGTATAAAAAAAGATGAGGATGAATATAATTGTGAGTTAGTGGTCAGGGATGTAACGAGTAGTTGGGAAAAAAATGTTCACCACCTTTGTTAGCATAATTTTGGAAATTTATTTTGTTTAAGGTGATAACTACAACTTAGAGACATTTGTAGGTGTAAATAGTGAATTTATTTTACGTTGAGTTCATGTATGGAAATATTTAGGAATTTGAGTTTTGAGGAGCCTATTAAATATTTGGGTTCACCTGGGATGATATGGATTATAATGTCAATTGGGGATAGTAGAAGCCTTTGAGTGGTTTTGTGCACCTAAGAGAGGGGGAAATGGATTTCTTCATTTGAGTAAAATAAGACGAGTGTGATGATGGGTCTACGAGTGGTTAATTCCCATGAGAGAGTGTAATTTTATTTGTCTTAGATCGAGAAAGGATTATTTCTATGGTCAAACCCGTATATGAATAAGGGTGAGGCAATGTGTGAACTTTTGGCCTATAAGTAGAGTCACCAAGTGGTCATGAAGAATTAGTTGGAACTAGCTAGAAATAATTTATTAGTACACTTGGGTACATGAAAACTGTAATCATAGTATTAGTGTTTATGTTGGTTGGTTTGAGATGACGCATTGATGAGTTATTGTGAGAATAAATTTTCATAAGTGTTATAGAAGTATATAGTGAATGCATTAATTATGAAAAAGTGAAGCAACGACTAACTTCCAAAAAGCTAAAAAAATATATTGATTATGGATTATAATTATGACTGTAAGACCGAAAGTAACCTTGTTCGAGATAATTAGGGGAAAACAGAGGAGTATGATACTAGGTGACAAGATGAGCAACGAGAGAAATCTCCCAAGGTAAATTGTGACTATCATTTTGAGATGTTAAATGTATGGCCATATAGTTGGAAGGTGCCTGAATGTGGATTCTAGGTACTATAATGTAGTAACCAAAGATGGTTTTGTTAGGACCTACAAATTTTAAGTTATTTCTGTTACTACCGGCACTTGGGTGATAGCCGTAGGTTTGGCATGTTTTGAAAAATATTACCTTATTAAGAGTGAGTGCAATGATGTGGGGATTAAGGTGTAGATGATTTTTTGACTTGTTTAAGTTTGTATCTATATTTGGATTTTTCCACCACTTGTGGGATAGTGGGTTTTATGCTATCTTGCTTAGGAATTAACTAACAATAAAATATTATGGTTTAAGTGTTGATTAGGGTGTGGGAGAGTATGCAACCCACCACCCGAATGAGGAAGAATGTTTATGTGTGCCTATTGTTATGCAATTTGAAGCATAAATTATTGATATATAATTTTATAGAGTATTTAGCCCTAGGTATGTTGCTTATCTACGAAGATATGGGGTTAGAGTATGCCTAATTTTCGTGCGGTTATTTATGGATGCATTGGTCGAATGAACACATGTGGCATGTGAGAATTTTAGGTTGACTATTGATGCACTTATTTATTCTAGGATTTATGAAGCATTTGATTCATAATATTTGGGTGTTGTATATTGATGTACCTTGTTTGGGCATAGTGTTGTACAGAGATTTATCTCTTATATGTGGATTACATGTTGATATAATCCTATGGATTATGGTTTGGTATTCACTAGGATATGACTTCGGTGGTGAGGGAAGACATCCCATATGGAAGTGATTATGTGATTTAAAGTATATGAGTAGATTATATGCGTATTCACTGTATATAATGATAGTTGTGGGCGTTTGAGCGGCCTCTACGCCATGTTACTCAATTATGAGTTATATGAGGGACCTAGAAATTAATGGGTCCTGTGAGCGCTTGATGCATTTTGATAATTATTTTTGTGCAGTGGCAATGTCATACTGTGGATTTACAAGGTGAGTGTGATATTGATATTTGCGTGGTTAGTGCATTACTGCTTGTTGATCTAGGACCAACTGTTCTCGATAACCGACGCATCTAGGTAGATTTGTATTGGGAGGGTTCCATATTTGAATTTCATCTGCGAGATGTCCCATGCATGAAACTTAGTATGGGTCAGGAGTTGAGAGATAGTCAGGTGGTAGGAAATTTAGTTATTACGTGAGCATTACTTATATGAGAGATAATATAGAGTGTCTAGATATTCCAAGACTTAGGTCCAACAAGGCCAATGAGTGCAAAGTCAAAAGCACTGAGAAAACATTCCCACCATAAAAATAGGTGGGACAAATTTTGAAAAAAGTCGAGTCGTGAGTAGTAAAGTATTCGAGTATATCTTTACTTTATTATTATACCTATGATATGTGTTTGAGTTTTGTATGTATATATGTGATACTTGAGCATGTGTACATGTGGTATTAGGTGTATGGATTTCCCAATCATGGCATACTATGGTAGGTGTACCCAAGCCTTATTTCTTTATCTCGTGGTGATACGGGTACGCGTTAGTATGTACGAGCCTATGGAATTTGTGCAGTTATGTTTCAATAATACGCCTAAGTGAGTTCTGAGGACGGAATTCCTGTATAAGTGTGAAAGAATGTGATAGCCCATATTTTTCTGGACTTTATTTATTAATTATTTAAGGAGAAAGAAGTCAATAAATGGATATAATTGCTAGTTGTATGATTTAGTAATAATAAAAATACATAATTTATAAGGTAATTAAATTTACATTTGACATGATTTTTATGTCGTGTGTTATGAATAATTAAGTAGTGATATTAATTAAATGATTTTGGGACTATGTGTTATACGTGAAAATAATAGTGCGTAAATTATTACACTATGAGGTGTTACTGTGTTTGTAAGGTATTACCATTCAGACTGGTCTCTAGAGTGATATTTAGACTCGGATGTATGCTTTTATCATCTTAAGTTGGTTCTGGGGGGTATGGATTCCCTTATGCCAAGTTTTAGGCTATTCGGAATAGTATTTTGGACTCATTTAGGGGGCAAAAATAGCAATAATTAATCCATGCGGGATTAAAATATAAATAAAAGAAATTTTCCCAACTATATAATATATCTTCCCTTTGGAAGAAACCCTATCATCCCAAAAACCAGAGAAAAGAGGGGATGAAGTTGAAAAATAAATGAGAGAGGTTAGAAGAGGTAGAAGACATCAAAGCACATAAAGTATCAAGTGTTCTTCAATCAAGGCAAGCAATCTCTTGCAATACCATTTTCAAATCTATATTTTTTTATAATTCATGTTTCTCATATTATAATCTAAGTTTTGGAGGATAATTAAGGGTTGAATATATGAATATTAAATCATGTGATGAAATGGGTAAATTAGAAATTGATTAATTATAGATTAAAGACTTCTACATATGAAGAGAAATGACATTGATAATTAAATGTAGTTTGATTCACCTAGAGTTGGTTGATTTAGATTATTGTTGTTGTTAAACACCTTAGACTTGAAGTAATATGATATTTGGATTGTTTAGAAGATTCAAAACTTGGTGTTGAGTTGTTAATAGTTGTTTTTGGCGCTTGGAGAAGATGAACTAATTTGCATCAAATTCGCTTTTTGGACAAACTGTACACCCGTTAGTTAAACTTGAACTTGTAGACATAAATAATTTTTTAGGTGATTCCAACTTCATATGAAACTAGATTCACATAACTTTCCAACAATGTATAGTAGAACACCTAATTAGTACAAATTTATCTACAAATAAGACCCCAAAATCTGAAGTTGTTTTCTAGACAGATTGTACACTTGTTGGTAAAACTTGAATATCTCATAGACTACAAATGATTTTTAGGCGATTCTATGTTTATATGAAACTAGATTCATATAAATTTCCAACCATATATTGTACAATTCTAATTAGTTTCCAATTGGTACATATTTATCTACAAAGTTTACCCAAAATATGAGGCTGTTTTCTGGATAGATTGTACACTTGTTAGTAAAACTTGAATATCTACTAAACCGTAAATATGATTGACGAAGTTCAAGATGGGTTTAAACTAGACTCATTAATCTATATTTTTATCAACTATGAGTTATTAAGTCAATGTAGTTTGGTCTGGGTAAATATTTTAATTCAGGACAAAAATGCTAAAATTCTAGGTTGATGGTTTTGTGTTTAGGATTTTGTTTAAAATTGTTTAACTACGTTTATTGAGATATTAGATTTGGTTAATATTAAAATATTTATGTAGGTTGGAGATTTAAAACTTAGTACTATTTATTAACATCCGGTGTTAGGATTGTGTTAAATTATGTAGATGCATGAGGGAATAATATTTTATAGTAGTTTGAATACATGCAATAATTATGTGGATGTGTTGTGAATTTTTATGTGAACACACCATACTCGTGATTAACCTATCATTGGGATTTTTATTGGAAGTGGTGATCGTATACCATAACCCTAACTGATAATGTAGGAAATATGGAGGTCTTATATTAAAGGTGGTAATCGTGTATTGTAACCTTGACTGATTACGCAGGCAATCAGGAGGACTTATATTTTATATCTTGCGCTCAGCTGGTCTAAAATTTGTAATGAGAGAGGTTGAAAACCTGGTACTTCGATGGGGTTTGGTATGTAACTACCCGTTGGTTGAGCTGTGTAGTGATGCCCCATTTCTCATACAACACGAGCGTGTCCCCAAAGGTTGATGCCTTTGTTTATGGTTAAAATTATAACTGTATAAATTAGTATTTAAATCTAGTTCAATAAATATTAATTATACCTTATGTCACTATAATGTACGATTTGAATTAAAGGTACTTTAATTATGGATGACATTACAAGGGTTAGTATGTGGGGTGCATTTCCACTTGTGTAATTAGTTACATTCTTATTTCACATGAGTAATTAATTACATTATTATTTTTATTGCTAATTAATAACCCACTCATTAGTTTAATGTTATTAGACTTATATACGTGTATATAATGTTAGCCGGTAATATACACTTTGAGTTAAATCCTTATGTCACATTACAATATTGTGTTATGAGATTTTGTATATCTTATCATTCGAGAGACATGAGTGGGGGTTAATATGGAATCGTATTGTGCACTTACGTAATAGTTCAATGACGGACATGTTTAATTAAAAGAAGTTGAAATGATTAAATATCATGTTATGAGATCGTGAATATCTTAGCGAGTAAAAGGTGGACATTGGGTTCTATTATGTACATGTATAGTTAGTTACTTCCCTATTGTATTTGATTATCAATTACTTACTTATTAGTATAGAGATAGAGACTTTTAGTATATTTTATGCCTTGGGTTGGGACATGCTCATTCTACGTAGACTGGATGAGAGGTGAGGTATTTATGGCATGTGAGCGTCGATGGGTTGCACGTTTATTGTAAATGAGTCTCATGTTTTGCATTGATATTGTTGGAGATATTTCTTGCAACTTTTGGGATCTGACCCAAATCTATACATCTTTTCCCCCCACAGGTATTATTATTATTATATATAATTTTCGGAGGCTTGAGCAATCAGACTTGATGCATTGGAAATTCAGTGATCATCCTAAGATTAAGAGTGTTGTTTCATTCAATTATCATTTGTATTTAGGAGTTTTGTTTAGAGGTAATTACTATTTTAATTGTTTCTTCCAGTTGACACATTTGTATAAAAGAAATTTTTATATACTGGAGTTTTATTTTACCTCAGTTCATTTGGTTTCATTGTCATCCATTATTGAATTTTTATTGTGGATGGTTTTTATATATTGCCATTTTTATATTTACGTTGATTTTGAGAATGATATAAATTATTTTATCACTCCCTATGTTTTATGTTCGGCCTGATCACCCGTGCATGAAAAAAAGGGCTGGTTACATGTACTTTAAGATATCTTCGACTGAAGCCGCTTGCTTGTATTTTTTAACAAACTTTAAATGAATGTCAATAAGAATTCGATAATTATAAAAGTATAATTGGGGTAATAGATATTCTCATATAATGACTTCTGCTTATACAAGTATTATAAGTTCCCACATCATTCTTCTTTTTTAATAACTAAAAGACTTCTTAATGATAATACCTATAGAGGTTCTCAGAGTTCCAAGGGTTTTTAAATAGCTCTTCTTCTAGAGTTTTGATATGATATGTGACAAGTTGTACAAATTTAGCCATGTAGTATGGACCATGGAAATTTGCTTCCAACTTGTTGAACTTTTGCGTAACCTTCTTCAAGATTTAGTCCCCTTAATTGAGTGTACTAGTCTTTACTATTTTGTTATAGATATTTATTGTGCATTGTTGATATGCTGCTACCCTAAGAGCTGATGCCTCCATGACTTCATTTATCATGTTTAGATCCAATATTCTTGCAAAATCCTTCTTGGGGGAATCGAAGTCCAGGACCCTATTTCCTAGGAGGCCGACCTTAACTGGAACCATGGCTTCACTTCCAAAGGCCAACATATATGGTGTTTCTCCTATTGTTATTCACGGTGTTGTCCTGTAGGCCCATAGTACGCCTTGTAGTTCATTTATCCAATTTCCATTGGTTGACTCAAGACTCTTGTTCATTCCATCTAGCAAAGTTTGGTTCGTGACCTATGTCTTCCCATTTGATTGTGAATGAGCTGGTGATGAATGCAATTTTCTAATTTTGGCCTTGTTGTAATACTTTTAAAACTCATCATTGTCAAACTAGGTGTTGTGGTCAGTAATGAAGGAGTGGGGGATCCCATACCAACTTATCACATTTTCTATATAAATTGAGAGATTTTTACATAGGTCATTTCCATGAGTGGTTCGACCTCCATCCATTATGTAAATAATCTAAAACTACCACCAGATACTTGAATCTTTCGTTAGTTTTCGTCAATGGTCCAACCAGGTCCATACCCCAGATGGTAAAAGGCCAAGGTGATGTGATCGGTACCATCTCAGCTCCTGGTCTCTTGTGTATCACTCTGAATCTCTGACATTTGTCTAAATTTTACGTGTATTCTTCACAGTCTTTCCTTATTATTGGTTAATAATGTCCTTGGATGGCTATTCTCTTTACCATTGTCCGACCTGCTACATGGGCAACACATGATCCTTCATGTATTTTTTGCTAGGTTTGGCATTTCCATGGGGTTAATATATCTCATTATTGAGACTGTAAAACCTCTTTTATACATCACTCCCTTATTTATGATGAGCTTTTCAACTTTGTAACGAAGTCTTTTCGCCTCCTCGTGATCAACTGGTAGAATACCTTCTTCCAAGTATATAATAACTGGGTCCATATAGTATAGGCCCATGTCAGATCCAAAAAAATGACTTTTTCTATGTCAATGCTCCTTTGCAACAATATTTCTACAGTCACAGCTCTCCTCAAATCAGCCCTAGTGGCTGATTCTAGAGGATCTAACGCGTGTGCTTTGGTATTTTTAATTCTGGGGATTCTGAACATTTGGAGTGGTTTTAGCTTTAGAAGTAGCAATTTCACCATTGCATGATATTTTAACATGTTGCCCTCTCTTACTTTATACTCTCCCAACACCTGGTTTACCACTATCTGTGAATCACTGTGAGACATTATCTTCTCGGCTCTAAGTGATACAATAAACTCTAATCTAGCAATCAAAATCTCGTATTATGCTTCATTATTGTATGCTTTAAATTTGAAATGGAGAGCATATTCTATATCTACTTCATCAGGTTTGTTAACTATCAAACCATCTTTGCTACCGCTTGCACACAATGATATATCCACACATATCTTCCATACTGGTAGCTCATGCTCAAAGTCTCCTTATACTAAAGGACTGTTTTCAAAACGTCTTGTAGTAAATTCTCTCATGCAACTAATTTTATCTTGTTCGGATAGGGACTCCGCTGAGCTTTGGATATGCCCGGTTAGAACTGCAGTAGTTTGTTTGGCTGGTTTTCTATTTGCTCAGCTAGGACAACAGTTGTTGTTTCGATTGGTCTTTTCCCCTCATAGGTGAATTCTGCAACGAAATATGCCACGACTTACCCTTTGATTGAAACCTTAACATATATGTTATTTCATATTCACCCATCTCTATCACCTATGCCATCAACCTGCCATATTTATCAAGTTTATGGATGGATTGACGAAGTGGGAGACCAGTATAGACCACTATAGAGTGGGATTGAAAGTACTACTTCATCATCCTGGATGCCACTATCAAATATAGAGCCAATTTTTCCATTATGGAATATTTTATTTTGGGACTAGCAAAAATTTTGCTCATGTAGTATACGGCTTTGGGACCCCTTCATCACTTATAATCAGAGCCGAAGTAACTATTGATTCTGACACCACTAAATACAAGAACAAATTTTCCCTTAGGATTAGTCTTAACAATAATGGGGTCGATCCTAAGTATTTTTTTAGCTCTAAAAAGAAGTGTGGGAGCCTCCTTCATCACTTAGGATTAGTCTTGACAATAATGGGGTCCTCCTTCCATTCGAAAGGGTTTTTAATCACTTTGAAGAATGGGAGGCACTTAGATATGGTTTTGGATACAAATATGTGCAAAGTTTCCACCGATCCTATTAGGCTTTGGATTTCCTTCTTACTCTTGGGAGGTTATATATTGGTCAATGCTTGGATCTTGTTAGGGTTGGCCTCTATGCCTCTTTGGTTAATAATAAAACCCAAAATTTTCTAGCCTTGACTCTGAACACTCACTTGGTGATGATGCTATGAAGTCATCATTTCAAATTATATAAGCATCTCAAGCTGAGGCACAGTACAATAATGTATATGTATAACAGAACAATAATGTAAATAGGAGAAGGAGATGAGGAAAATAGCAATAACACCAGAATTTAAGTGGTTTAGCTGTATCAACCTACTCCACTGTGCAGGTGAGTGTAGTTTTCACTATATAAAAAGGGCTCTAATATCTTGAAATATACAACTCTCAAGCTTTGTCTCTCTATTTCAAGTGAGACAAAGTTTGGCTAGGGTTTTACAAATTTTGGATCCTTTCTTCTGGGTAAGAAGATTAATATTTATAGTACTTGGAGTTCACAATGCACCCCCAAGCATGCATGGAGCGTGTCCTTGATAAAGCATCCAATGAGGAATAGACACATGTCCTGAGCATAAGTATGTAATGATGATACAATATTCCCATCACGTTCTCCTATGATCTAGTAATAATTGCTTGTCCATGTGGATTAGTCACTCTAGAAACATGTGTCACACGTGGATGTATATCGTCATGTGAGGTCTTGGCTTGGCCGAGGATGACACTTCCAATGTCCTGTTGAGTAGTCGACGAGCTTGATGGAAGTGTGGTCTTGGCTTCCTGGGAGTGTCAGGCCCAGATGAGACCTCTAAAGGTCTGTTGGGCCAGCTGATGTTTCTCAGCCTAAAAGATAAGGACGAGACTGAGACTGCTGGTGAAGGTCACTACAGAGGAGCCCATAAATGTCTGATATGTTGATTTGCAAGGTCGGCCTTAGCCGAGTGGGTCTCAGGATGAGACGAGGTTGCACTTGGGTAATCAATCACCCCTAGCCCTTAGCCTTCGATGTGAGTAGAAGGATGATGAGTAAAAATGTCTAAGATTATATGCTTATGAGACGTCCTTGATTGAGGGCTGACATGTCCTTTCAATGTCAGGTCTGAAGTGTTGAATAAGAGAAGTGGAGTGACACCTAGCAAGAATCTTATGGCTTAACATGTTCAAGAGTGACGGTTGTAGTCCTGCTTAGGAAGTTATTTCCTAATGATGAACACCTTAGAAGTTGTGCATAATCATTGACACTATTTAAATCATTTTGAACACCTCCACTTTCTCTTTCTTATTCATTTCCCCTGTGCTTAAACTTTCTCTCACTGCAGTAAACTAGTTTCCACTCATTTTCTTTCCTCTATTCAAGCTTCTATGATGAGTTTTAGGGTCAAACCATCATTATTTAGGCGTTCTCCGCCACCACCTATTTCCCTTAAGTTTTTGCCATTTTTAGTTACTTTAGTCTTTTGCTATTTTTTCGGCAAGTACCTTAGGTGCCTAGGGTGGTTTTAATGGTTCTTATGAGTGGTTGAGAGATGAGAGTAGTGGATTACGATTTTTTCATCAATTTTTCATCTTCTTTTCTCCCAGTGAGGGTCGTCGGAGTTACTTAGGTAACCTTTCCCGATGAAATTCAACCCCCTGTCCTTAAGTAAAATGATTCATTTCCCCTTTTGATCTTCAAGGTCAATTTAGGTCAAACCCTTTGGGTGTTTAAGACTTTATTAGAACTGAATGACCATATTCCCCATCTTGAAGGCTGCATTCTTAGAGAAATACGAAAGTGTGAGGTAGAGTCCGAGGCCAAAAGGAAAGTCGGGATTGGCCTCACACGTCCTATCTTTCATGTCCCCTTAGCCGTCGTTGATCCTTCAATAGTTGAGATTAGTTCGGATTTGTCTCAGAGTGCAAGATCATCCTCGTCCTCAGAGGACTGTAGCCTTTCTGCTTCCAGGGTTTCTTGTGAGGCCGACTCTTACAAGAAAGCTATGAGAGTCCTTTCCTCTCGTACGACTCTTACGATCAAGCTATGAGAGTCCCTCCCTCTCGTATGGCCGATTCTGGGGCCACTGGGTCTGGTGGTTATGACCAGGCTAATAAGACTTCAGTCCCTGAGGGACTGAGAGTTACTATTTCACAACCCCCTCTTCGATTGACTGTGCTTATCTCGTCCATGACCAAGGGGGAGTTTCAGAATAGGTTTACCGGCGGAGTACCGATCGTAGAAATCGTCGACTTTGAAGACGAGGTTGAGGAAACACTTGACACATCTTATGCTCAAACCTTCAGGAGAACAGTGAAATATGTTGACCCCCTGTATTAGAGACTCTTGTATGGGATCAAATTCAATATAAACATGAGGGTCCCTGATGAGTCCGAGAGGGCATTTGATGTCTAACCTGGTGAGTTTACTGTCTATGAACAAATGTTCAAGGTTGGCTTCTACCTTCCCATCCACCATACTGTGAAAATAATCCTCACCAGTTTGGGCCTAAACCAAACCCAACTCTCTCCCAACGCGTGTAGGATTCTACTCGGCTTCATTTGACTCTGGAAGTTCTGTCATAGTGTCGACCTTCGAGTTAGAGTTTTTAAGGTATGTTACAATGTCTCCTGCACCAAAGCCCAACCTGACTACTATCACTTTGTAGCCAGGAAGATGATAAATAAGGTTATTTTTGTTAATCATACGTCCAACCATGACTAGAAACCGAGATATTTCTTCGTCTCCGGTGCAGGGGAATTTCCGTCTAACGTCGCTTACTCTGCCTTAGAGCCGAGGATCCTATAAAAATGGGGAAAAGCTTCCATGGCTGCCAAACTTGACCGAACATATTAGAGTACTGTGGGACTATAGTGGGCTTATTGAATTCGAGCGGCTAATGACCCCCGAAGTCCTAGCCGAGACGGGGTTAGGCATTGAGCCTTTAACTGAAATATGTAAGTATTTCCTTTAAACTCGTCTTTAATTGACTTTGATTGTAGGACTTGTGAGTTTTGATTTTGAACTGTGGTGTCGTCTGTAGCTATGTTGTTTCTAACATTATTCTTTTCCAAATTTTTATAGATCGGCCAGATAATACACCTGAGGCTATTTAGAAAATGGTTGCCCCTAATGTCATGACCCTGACCCAAATTAGTAGTAGGGAATGAGTGTCTTGACATGCCACCAAGGCAACATATATTTTAACTTAAATTGTTTCCTTAATAAGTGCAATGGAAATACAATCACATGGTTATGAATCATAAAATACTGAAATTAAAGGGATTACGTCATCAGTTCTTTCTAAAGGAAACTTCATTTATTTTAAAAGTGACAACGAATTACAATTTAAGACAAAATTTTAAGCTTATTACAAAAGAGCCAAACATGCTCTAAATGATAAAACAAACATAATAAAAAAAAGAGCTCTAAAAGTTGAATCTTCAACACAGTCCTTTTTCGTTCCCTCTGCGAACCTACTTATTTCCTGAAAATGGTTATTTATACAACATTAGCTAAAAGCCCAATGAGATTTAATCTCCAGACATTCCATGGTTTTTAGTTTTTAACTCAAGTCAATTATTATATTATAATGGTCAAAACTAGTCTCTAATATGAACATTCCTACCAAAAACTTTAAAATTTTATGTTTGTAACTAATTTGATATTTCATGATTTATGAAGGGAGGATTAGACTAAAATAATAAATTAACATTATCCATATCACGTATGAAATAATACAACATTTAATACTATATATGAACATATAAAAGTGGGGTCATTACATCCTACCCTCATTATAAAAAGTTTGGTCCCCAAACTTTACTTACATTAATTTTCAAATAGGTATGGATATTGCTCCTTTATTTCATCTTCCCACTCCCATGTTGCTTATTCAATGGAATAATTATGCCATAATACTTTGACCACTGGAACTACCTTGGTTCGTAATATTTGATCTTTATGGTAAAAAATTTCTACTGGATGCTCAATGTAGGTTAAATCTTATCTAACTTGAAGAGGCTCATGACATAGGATATGCATTGGATATGAAACGTATTTCTTCATCATTGACACATGAAACACATTATGCACATTAGAGATTTCAGGTGGTAAGGCTATTCTATAGGCAACAAATCCTATCCTTTCAAGGATTTCAAAAGGTTCTATATATCTTGGACTTAACTTCCCTTTCTTCCCAAATAGAATTACTCCATTTACTGGTGATACTTGTAAGAAGACATAATCTCCTCTTTGGAATTCCAACTCTCGTCGGCGATTGTTAACATAACTCTTTTGACGGCTTTGAGCGATTCGAAGTTGGTATTGTATCAATTTCACTTTCTCTGTTGTGATATGGATCAAATCTAGTCCTAATAATTTTTTTTCTTCAACATCTACCCAACATGTAGGGGAACGACACCTTCTTCCATAAAGTACCTCATACGGAGCCATTTGAATATTTTCTTGATAACTATTATTATACGCAAATTCTACTAACGGTAAATGATCATCCCAATTCCCCTTCAGATCAAGCATACATGCCCTAAGCATATCCTCTAAGGTTTGAATGGTTCTGTCAGATTGTCCATCTATTTGAGGATGAAAAGTAGTGTTGAAATTCAATTGTGTTCCTAAGGCTGCTTGTAGGCTTTTCCAAAAGCGAGACATAAATCTAGGGTCACGAACAGAAATAATTGAAACTGGGGTTCCATGAAGCCTAATAATTTCCTGCACATACAACTTAGCTAACTTTTCTAAAGAATGGGTAATCTTAATGGCAAGAAAATGAGAACATTTAGTTAACCTATCAATAATTACCTAAATAGGATCATTGCCATTTGAACTCCTTGGTAAACCTGTCACAAAATCCATAGTAATATGTTCCAGTTTCCACTCAGGGATAGGTAGTGGTTGTAGTAATCCTAATGGATTCTGATGTTCATCTTTTACTTATTGACAAACCAAACACTGAGATACAAATTATGCTATCTCCCTTTTCATGTTATTCCACCAAAATACTTCTCGAAGATCCCTATACATCTTTGTACACTTGGGATGAAATGTGAATCTCGAGTAATGATTTTCCTCCAAAATTTGCCTTTTTAGTTGGGCATCAACTGGCACACACACTCTATTTCCAAATTTCAATATATCATCTCGTATCACAAATTCAATCCTCTTCCCTTCAATAACTTCTTCTCTAATCTTCTTCAGTTGTTTGTCATTTTCTTGTGGAATTTTGATCCTTTCCATCAACATGGGTTGTACTTGTAAATTTGGGACTATTCCTCTTTTACTATAAATACGTACATCTATTTTCATACTTCTCAAATCCTTCAACAGTGCTTCCTGGCTTGTAATAAGACACGCTAAATTTGGTGTAGACTTCCTACTTAAAGCATCAGCTACTATATTAGCTTTCCCTGGGTGATAATGAATATTCAAATCATAATCCTTCATTAATTCTAACCACCTCCTTTGTCTCATATTCAACTCCTTTTTGGTAAAAATATATTTCAAACTCAACTCTTATGATCGGTATAAATATCACAAGTCTCACCATACAAATAATGTCTCCAAATCTTAAGAGAAAACATTACAACTACTAATTCTTGGTCATGGGTTGGATAATTTTTCTCATGTGGTTTTAACTGTCTCGAGGCATAAGCTAATAATTTTCCATTTTGAATTAGCACACATCCCAAACCATTTTTAGAAGCATCACTATAAATCACAAATCCCACTATTCCAGAAAGAATAGTCAAAATTGGGGTAGTTACTAATCGATCCTTAAGTTCTTGAAAACTATTCTCAACTTCCTCAGACCATTCATATTTTACCTTCTTTTGGGTTAACCTAGATAGAGGATTGGCAATACTAGAAAATCCTTCAACAAATCTTCGATAATAACCTGCTAATCCAAGAAAACTACGAATCTCCGTTACATTAGTTGGTCTAGGCCAATCAAGTATAGCCTTGATCTTTTGAGGGTCAACCGACACTCCCTCCTTAGAAATGACATGTCCTAGAAAAGAGACGCTAGGCAACCAAAACTCACACTTCTTTAATTTTGCATATAATTTCTCCTTCCTAAGGATTTGTAACACCGTCTCTAAATGCTTTTCATGTTCTTCAATACTTTTGGAATAAATAAGGATGTCGTCAATGAAAACAACCCCACACTAATCCAAATATTTTCTAAACACCCTATTCATCATATCCATAAAAGCAGCTGGTGCATTACTTAGTCCAAATGGCATCACAAGAAATTCATTATGATCGTATCTAGTACGAAAAGATGATTTTGAAATATCATCTTCCTTAATCTTCAACTGGTTATATCCTGACCTAAGGTCAATCTTTGAAAATACTTGCGCACCTTGAAGTTGGTCAAACAAATCATCTATACGAGGTAAGGGGTATTTATTCTTAATGGTCACCTTATTTAGTTCACGATAATCTATACATAACCTCATCGTCCCATCCTTATTTTTAACAAATAACACGGGAGCACCCCAAGGGGATACACTTTGTCTAATAAAACCCTTGTCTAACAGACCTTGGAATTGAGCTTTTAATTCCCTTAATTCTAAAGGTGCCATATGATAAGGTGATTTCGAGATTGGTATAGTTCCGGGAATAAGGTCAATCGTAAACTCTATTTCTCTAATAGGAGGAACACTAGATAACTCATATGGAAAAACATATGGAAAATGTTTAGCTATAAGAATATCTTCTAAAATAGGCTCTTTTGTTTGCAAATCAATAACACTCGCAAGGAATCCTTGACATCCCTTATTAAAAAAACTACAAGCTTACATTACATAGATAATACAAATGAGAGATAGGATGTCTGTTCCTTCAAAACTGAATTCTAGTTGGTTATGTATTTGGAAAGTAACTCTCTTCTCACAATAATATACCTTAGCATGATACGATTCTAACCAATCCATCCCCAAAATGACTTCAAAGTCTTTTATGTCTAAAACTATCAAGTCAGCGAATAGTTTATGACTACTAACATCTATAGGGCATGACTTATATACTAAGGTTCCCATCAATTACTCACTCGAAGGAATAAAAATGTGCATGCTATGATTCAAGGGTCCAGGCTTACTAGGAAAGCGATTAACAAGATGAACATAAATAAATGAATGGGTAGAACCAGGATCTATTAAAATTTGAAAAGGTTGTGCACATATAGAAAGTGTACCTGACACTACTGCATTAGAAGCTTGGATATCAGAAAGTGCAAAAACTCTACCTTGTCTGCCTTGGTCCTTCTTTTCACCTAAAGGCTGTATCGGAATCCTTGTTGGGGTTGGGCAGTCTTTTATCTGATGTCCCTTTTGTCCACATCTAAAATAAGCTCCCGTATCCTTGTAATAAGGTTGTCCTCCATGCATCTTCCCATATCGCTGACATATCTCATTATTAAACTATTTGTTATCACAACAATTGATGTACTCCTTAAATTATTTCTAATATTTGGGATCTTCCTTATTTGTTCCCCAAACTTCCTCTTACCATCTCTAATTTGATTGTACTCCTCGCCATCCCTTTCGGCTATCGTAGCCCTAGCCATAACGTCACTATACGATGTCAACTTTAGGATGGAAATTTTACTACAAATACTCAACCTTAACCCACGTTCAAACTTTTCAACTTTTAAAACATCAATTACCACAACATAAGGTGAAAAAAGGGATAACTCAGTAAACTTGGCCTCGTATTGACTAACCATCATTTTCCCTTGCACTAGACTCATGAACTCAGCTGCCATTTCATCCTTCACTGTTTCAGGGAAATATTTCTCATAAAAGATCACCAAGAAGTCATTACAACCTATACAAGTATTCCTCTCCTCGTGTATTCTATTAGTCATTCTCCACCAATGTTCAGCTTCACCTTCTACATAAATGTTGTAAATGAAACCCTTTATTCATCGGTACACTTAAGAACATCAAGCATCTTTTCCATCTGCATCACCCAACTTTCTGCTTCTGTGGGGCTAGGAACACCTTTAAAAGAAGGCGGGCTCAACTTCTTGAAATTCTCAATGGTACAACTAGTTAGTTATAGATTCCTTGGTGCTCCATTATTCACCTGATGCTCCATAATCTTTGCTAGACTCTCAATCTTCTTATATGCACCTTCTAGTCCTTCCATACTTGAATCACTTGTTCTCGCAGTTGATCTTGGCTTGGTCATTTTCTACGGTCATGGACAAACATAAGACGTATTATACTAACTCAAGATTGCAAATTAGAAGAACAATTATATATAAACAATTATATGTAGACTGTAAGACATATGGAGGGTTATCACATATGTCGGATATTTAATCCTATATCTTATGTATGGAATCTTAAAATCAATAACGTTCGAAACTTACGTTCAGTGGTCTACGGGATCATAACCTATGATCTGATACCACCTCTGGCACGACCCAAACCCAAATTAGTAGTAGGGAACGAGTGTCTTGACATGCCACCAAGGCAACATATTTTTTAACTTAAATTGTTTCCTTAATAAGTTCAACGGAAATACAATCACATGGTTATGAATCGTAAAATACTGAAATTAAAGGGATTACGTCATCAGAGCTTTGTAAAGGAAACTTCATTTATTTTAAAAGTGACAACGAGTTACAACTTAAGACAAAATTTAAATCTTATTACAAAAGAGCCAAACAGGCTTTAAATGATAAAACAAACATAATAACAAAAAGAGCTCTAAAAGCTGAATCTTCAACATAGTCCTTTTTTATTCCCTCCGCGAACCTACATATTTCCTAAAAAATGATATTTATACAACATCAGCTAAAAGCCGAATGAGATTTAATCTCCATACATTCCATGGTTTTTCAGAAAATTGATACCTATTCAATTTACAACAGAAGGAATATACATATATGGACAGGAATTTGCAGTAAAATATATAAAGTAAATTGACAGTATGTATTTTCAAAATAAATAGTTCAGAACAGAACAGATAAAACAATTGAGAAATATTTCAATTATTCAATTTTATTTTGATGGCCATGTACGCTCTATTACCCAGACAAACATATAGTGTTACCAAATGTTTCCACCCGGCAACAACACAGACATAAAATCATGATATCTGAAACAACGCCTTATTTAGGGCACACCAGCGATAAACCATCTGGGAAGGTGCCACCCAAATATTTCCACCCGTTAGTCAAGGGCAACATAGTAAGAGAGTTTCCATAGGCCGAATCCAAAATTTCAGAATTCAAATCAGATGTATATATCGAGAGATATACACATATAACAAACGACGAAATCATCGGTATCAGATGTATTTTGAGGATAAAACATTTCACAAAATATATATAGTGTGCATAATATCATATGATCAAAATACGCAAGGAATGTCTCAGAGTACTCACCTAGAACAGAAATCCGAAGTTACAGATACAGAGTCTTGGATCGCTCGTTAATCTTAAGACGAAACTTCTTCTTAATCTTCCTCACACTTTCTCTCACACTTTCTTTTTGATATTTGGAATGAATTTCGTGTAATAACTGATCCTAAGGCCTTATTTATAGTTCCCAAAGTTATTTGGGTGTTGACACGTGTCTGGGTGACTAAGCTTCCATTTTGGTGAGTTAGCGTTGACATGTCGTGTAACGGGGCTATCTTGCAGTCTTTATTTCACCCGATGCCGGCACATGTTTTAGCCTTATTTAACTGAATGACATGTGCTTTATCCTTATTTATATGGATGACACGTGAGGTGTGGTGGCAAAAGTATAGCACGGGGTGTCAAGCACGAGGTGTAAAGTTAGTAGGGGTATAAGGGCCATTTTACACATGAAGGGTATTTTAGTAAATTTACACCATACATTTTCAATATTTCTTAGGGGTTCTTGAAATATTTTATTTACAAAATGGTCCTTTAATATTTTCATTTTAGTCCCTAAAACTTTATTTATTTAAAATCAAGTCCCTAAAGTTTCATAAATTTATATTTTAAACCCCATAACTTATCATTTAGCTTAGGATATGCCATAAGACTTTGATTTAATCAATTTTGATGAAGAAGGAGGTTAGTTCAAAGTGTTTATGTGACAACCCGGATATAATTAGGATAAATTATATTTAAATCATGCTTATCTTATGTTATATGAATAATGTGTTATTAGTATATCTAATGCTAAGTGATTATGTTTAGTCTAATCCTATTTTCATAAATCATGAAATGTCGAATTATTTACAAACACAAAATTTTGTTGTTTTCGATAGAAATGTCCATGTTTAAGACTAATTTTGACCTTTATAACATAACAATTGACTTGAGGTGAAAACTATATAATTGAAGAAATATGAGTTAGGGTTGTAACACAACAAACGGTACATCAAACGGATGTACGAGTAAGAAGTTAGGCAAAATTTACGAACAAGGGGAAAATCTGTCAATTCCCTTTAAGTGGTAAATTGTCTTTTATTAGACCAAATGGTTTAATTTGATTAGTTGGCTTGGGAGGCAGCCTTGGACGACTTAAACTCTCCCTTTAACTTATTTCTTCATCAAATTAATCCCTAGTTTAAGTTTCAAGTGTTGTTAGCTTGAGGAAAGAGAAGGTAGAAGTTTAGGAAGAAAAGTGAGGAGAAAAAGAGTAGAAAAATCCGTAGAAATTACGTAAAAGTCCCGAAGGTAATCCTAATTCAAATCTTGTAATTTTTCATATATTTATGATTTATATGATATAAATCCTTTATTTGTTTATTGACCTTTCATGCTTGGGTGCATATGTATGGATATATGCAAGTTTAAGTTAGGTTGAATACATAAACCCTTAAAATTCCTTTGTATTGAAACCCCTTGCATTCAAACTTGAATATATTTTTGTGTGATTACTGGAATTGAGAAATTCCAAATGGATATGAAAGTAGATTCATATATTCATATCATATCCAATAATTAGGATTTAACTCCTTGTGGTTTGGCCGTAGTGATGGTTGAAAGTTGGTATATAGTTGCTGTTTGTATATTTCATTTCGGTATGCCCTGCGTTTTGTCAAGATTTTGACATAGCAAATGAAGTCAAAAATTTATGAAACTTTAATTCTGTACTTTTCGGTATGTGTAATGAAAATGGGTTGAAAATCATGGAAAGTTATGCTGTAGAAAAATTATGAAAATTCGAAGGAACAATAGAGGAGCTTGTAGGGAAGATTTCTTGTGTTGTAAAGAAATGGTCATAACTTACTCTAGGAAGCTTGAAAAATTACACCGTCACTTGTACTGGAAAGTATATTCATATATGTTTTCATATTGATAAGGTTGGACCCCTGTATTTATACAATTTAGGAATATAGGATGGTTGAGTATAGAGGGAAATAATCTGAGGCCATACTGGATACCCCATGAAAGGATAATGTTATCTCCTCTTTCCAAAGGGTATTTTGAGTACATGTTTCATGTGTATATACATTGAGAAGTATAATTTCATGTTAATTTTTTTTGGTAATAAATTCCTTATGAGGTATTTCTTACGATTGAATGTTCATAACTTTATTAACATGTATAACATTGTTTTGTCTTTACTCATATTTCAATGAATGTGACTTAAGTGGAATTATATTGTTGTTGTATAGTCATTGAAAGTTACATAATTATGTTAGGATAATACTTATGATTGAGATTCAGTACTAATGATAGGTGTAAGGTCTAATCAACCTAGTTCAACTCCTCCTGAAGGAAACGTGAATACGTAGTTGACAACCCAAGGTGAGTGTACTCACTGGGAAGAGATAATTATATCGTGTTGTTGATATGATCAGAATATAATGAATATAAAATTATTCATTTCGGTTTACCGAAATGGGAGGTTACTCCTCGACCCGGAATGGGGGATATTTGTCTATTAATTACAAGGGGTTACTCCTCGACCAGGAATGGGGGAGAATTGTCTATTTAGACAGGATATGTGAATCATGATTCAGAAAAGTTGGTCATTCATTATGAATGAGCCAGATAAGTTAATACATAATTATATGGACATGATTTATTGCATTTAAATTCATGTAGTAGTATAGTAGTGATGCATTCACTGGGCTATTTTGCTCACGGTTCCTATGTTCACATTTTTCAGGTATTGCGATGTCACTGCCAAATCTAGGAAGTCGGGTTGGGTTAGCAAGGAACGGGAGAAACAAGGATTTTTGTTTTAATGTAAATGATGTAATTAAGTTAAATTATCCTTCTAGCAAGTTTGTATAAGTATGACTAGCGTACTATTGTAAAAAGTTTTTAGTTATATGGAATTACGTTGATGACTCTGAAATTAAAACCAGTTTTTATGGTTTGGTTAAATGAATTATGGTTTGACTCACTTTGACTTTCTAACTTAATTATAAGTAACTGGGTTGGGGTGTGTCAGCTTTTGGTATTAGAGCCTAGGTTTTAGAGATTCTGGAGTTAAAAGAGTCTAGATTTGACAGTGAATGTTAGAAATATGTTTTGTTTGATACTAACGATTATGTTAGGAAAAATATGTATATATGCATGTTGTTATATCCTTGATTCATTTCAGATATAAAATAATGGAAGGAGGGAATGTTAATGATAGAATAGAAGATGAGGCTTCAAATATGGCAGCAGAAGCGGAGGTCGAGCAACCTGTTTATAGAAATGTAGAACCCGAGCCAGAATAATTGACAGACATATAAAAAATGGCGCGTGCTATGACTTTAATGGCAGAGCAACAAGCTAGATTTATGGCTCAGATCAGGCAACTGGAGGCACACGCATTGGCCAGGGCTGAGGAGGTGATACACCGGGAAGAAAGGAGTACTTCACATGAGAAATTTATTAAAATGAATCCACCCTCATTTGAAGGAGCAGTTGATCCAGCAGAGGCAGAAGTATGCGTTAAAGAGATTGAACTTATCTTTGGGGTAATGAGGATGCCTAAAAATCAATAGGTAACCTTGGTGGCGTATATGCTGAAAGGAGAAGCTAAGTACTGGTGGGATGCCACAAAACATTTGTTGATTACTCCAGGAGGTGGGAATGTGATCTCATGGGATGCTTTTGTTAAAGCCTTGTATGACAAGTATTTCCCCTAATGTATCAAAAACAAAAGGAGAAAGAATATTTCATGTTGAATCAGGGAAGCATGACTATTAGAGAATACGAAGCTAAGCTTACAGCCTTATCTCGGTTTGCTTCGAGGTTTATACGGAATGAGGAAGATATGTGCAACCGATTTCTTGATGGACTAGAGTTAGTTATTAAATCAAGGTTGTCGACTTTAGATACTGTTAATTATTCTGCCTTGGTGAACAAAGCCCTGCTGATAGAGAAGGACGTGAATGAAGCGAGAGGGAACCGAGAACGAGGTGTAGAGAGAAGTAGATTCGAAGGTAGTGTTACAGAATATTCGAGACTTGGAGGGCAGAAATTCCAGTATGGTAGAGGCATGGGAGCTAGTTCACAAAGGGGTGAAGCAAGTGGTGGAAGAGGTTCAAGAGTTTCAACAAAAGGAGATCCGAATATGTGTTTATTTTATGGGACATCGGGTCATATAAATAGAAATTGCCCAAAGTTACAGAATACAGAATGTTTTAACTGTCATCAGAAGGGCCATCTGAGAAAGAATTGTCCTATGTTATCAATAGCGGTTTCAGTTATTAGTGTGGGACCTCATAAAGGATCATCTCTAGGAAATGCAACCAGGGGAAGGGATACAGGACAAGCAAGTGTATCGAAGGCAGGAGGAAGAGTGTTTGCGATGTCATTGCAAGATGCCCATGCTACACCAGAAGTGGTTACATGTAAACTCTCTATTGCAAACAAAGATTTATATGCACTCATTGATCCTGGATCTACGCATTCATTTGTGGCATTACATATTGTTTCATATTTGGATAGAGCATGTTCATTTTTCAATTGTGCCTTATATATTTCTACCCCAATGGAAAGTGTAATTCTGGTGGAGCATGTTTATAAAGATTGTGTCTTACGAAGGGGGGAGCGAGATTTCTATGTTGATTTGATACCGTTGGCCATTCGAGATTTTGATATTATATTGGGGATGGATTGGTTATCATCATATCATGCTTTCATTGATTGTTTTCGAAAAGAAGTTACGTTTTATCTTCCCGGTGACCCGAGTTCCAGCTTATAGGAGAAAGGAATGTTGTCCCTAATTGTCTTATCTCAGCAATTAAGAGTAGAAAGTTATTGAGTAAAGGTTGTACAGGGTATTTAGATTATGTTGTTGATACTAGTAAAAAGATAGTTAAAATTCAAGATATACCAGTGGTTAGAGAATTTTTTTATGTCTTCCCAGAGGAATTGTCGGGGTTGCCACCCGATAGGGAAGTAGAATTTTCCATTGAATTAATTCCAGGTACTGTTCTAATTTTTCTTGCTCCATATAGAATGGCACCAGCGGAGTTCAAATAATTAAAAGTTCAATTACAAGATCTGATAAGCAGAGGTTTCATTAGGCCTAGTGTCTCGCCATGGGGATCCCCCGTGTTATTTGTGAAAAAGAAAGATGGGACAATGCGATTATGTATTGATTAACGGCAATTGAATAAGGTGACCATTAGAAAAAAGTACCCTCTACCTCGTATCCATGATTTGTTTGACCAATTACAGGGGGCCACAGTATTTTCAAAAATTGATTTGAGATCGGGTTACCACCAATTGAAAGTAAAGGATAGTGATATTTCTAAAATAGCTTTTCGGACATGATATGGGCACTATGAGTTTTTGGTGATGCCATTTGGATTAACTAATGCTCCAGTAGTTTTTATGGATTTGATGAACCGGGTATTCCACCCTTTCATTGATTCATTTGTGATTGTATTTATAGACGATGTGTTGATTTACTCGCGTAGCATGGAGGAACATGAGAAACATTTGAGACTGGTATTGTAGATTTTGAGAGAGAAGAAATTATTTGCTAAATTTATCAAGTGTGAGTTTTGGTTGAATGAAATTGTGTTTTTAGGGCATGTTGTCTCAGGAAATGGGATATATGTTGATCCAAAGAAGGTGGAAGCAATCGTTGAATGGGAAAGTCCTAAGAATGTGACAAAAATTAGGAGTTTCCTAGGATTGGCAGGTTACTATCACAGATTCATTAAAGGATTTCAACAATAGCATTACCATTGACGAAGTTGACTCGTAAAGAAGTGAAATTTGTATGGGATGAAGAATGCGAGAGGAGTTTTAAAGAATTAAAGAATCGGTTGGTTTCAGCCCCTATACTTACTATTCCATGTGGGAATGAGTCTTTTGTGATCTATACAGATGATTTATTTTAAGGGTTAGGATGTGTTCTTATGCAGAATGGGAAGGTAATAGCATATGCTTCTAGGCAATTAAAGACGCATGAACGAAACTACCCTACGCATGATTTGGAGTTAGCAACCATTATTTTTGCTTTAAAGTTGTGGAGACATTACTTGTATGGAGAAACTTGTGAGATATTTACCGATCATCAAAGTTTGAAATACTTGTTTACATAGAAAGAATTGAATTTGAGACAGAGGCATTGGATAGAGCTGATTAAAGACTATGACTGTACCATCCATCATCATCCCGGGAAGGCCAATGTAGTAGCAGATGCTTTGAGTAAAAAATAATCTGGGATTCTTGGTTGCATACGGTCTGCTCATGTTGGAAATATTCTTGACTTGGCATCGACGGGGATTGAATTAAAGTTTTCAAAAAGGGGAGGATTATTAGCACATGTCACAGTGAGACCTTTATTGGCAGAACGCATACGAAATTTGCAGATCAGTGATCCATTCCTTAAGAAGAAGAAACAAGATGTCCTGGATGGTAAAGAGAGTGACTTTGAGATTAAGAATGATGAATCGTTGTGTTATAAAAACAGGATTTGTGTACCAAATGATTCACCCTTAAAAAAAGATATATTAGAAGAGGCACATAGTTATATTTACTCTATGCATCCAGGAGGTACCAAAATGTACAGAGATTTGAAAGAGTATTACTGGTGGAACAATATGAAACGTGAGATTACAGAATGCGTAGCTAAATGTTTAGTATGCCAGCAAGTGAAAGAAGAGCATCAGAAGCCGGCAGGATTATTGCAGTCATTGCCTATTCCGGAATGGAAGTGGGAGCATATAACGATGGACTTTGTTACAAGATTGCCCCGGTCACCAAAGGGGCATAATTCTATTTGGGTGATTGTAGACCGATTGACGAAGTTAGTCATTTTCTTCCAGTTAAGACCACCCACACTTTTGACAAGTATGCACGTATGTACGTTGACGAGATTATCCATTTACATGGGGCACCAGTGTCAATTGTATCAGATAGAGATCTAACGTTCACTTTTAAATTTTGGCCTCATCTCCAGAATACCATGGGCACAAGTTTGAAGTTTAGCACTGCGTTTTATCCACAAACTTATGGGCAATTAGAAAGGACGATTCAAATATTAGAAGACATGTTACGAGCTTGTGTATTTGATTTCAAAGGTAGTTGGGGTGATCATTTGCCATTGATGGAATTTTTATATAATAATAGTTATCAGTCGACTATTGGTATGGCTCCTTATGAAGCTTTATATGGGAGGAGATGTAGAACGCCTTTGTGCTGGGATGAAGTGGGTGAAAGGAAAATATTGGGTCCTGAATTAATAGATGTGATGACTGAAAAGATCAAAATTATTCGGGAACGGATAAAGATAGCAAAAAGCAGGCAGAAATTTTATGCAGATAAGAGGAAGTATCCATTGGAATTTCAGAAGGGAGATGTTGTATTCCTGCGTATTTCACCGTGGAAAGGCGTTATAAGATTTGGGAAAAGGGGAAACTAAGTCCAAGATACATTGGACCATATGAGGTGTTGGAAATAATTGGGGCCCTGGCATATAGATTAGCATTACCTCCAGATTTATCCAATTTACATGATGTGTTTCACGTATCGATGCTTCGTAAGTATTTGGCGGATCCATCTCATCAGTTGAAAACTCAACCAATTGAACTGAAGGAAGACTTGTCGTACATCGAGGAACCAATGGAAATTATTGATCGTAAGGAACAATTATTGAGAAATAAAGTTATTACCTTAGTTAAAGTTATGTGGATGAGACATGGAGTTAAAGAAGAAACTTGGTAAACGGATGATATCATGAGGAAACAGCATCCCCATTTGTTTGGTAAGTGACCTTCATACTAAATTTCGGGGATGAAATTTTCTAAGGGGGGAAGTTGTGACAACCCGGATATAATTATGATAAATTATATTTAAATCATCCTTATCTTATGTGATATGAATAATGTGTCATTATTATATCTAATGTTAAGTGATTATGTTTAGTCTAATCCTATTTTCATAAATCATGAAATGTCGAATTATTTACAAACACAAAATTTTGTTATTTTTGATAGAAAAGTCCCTGTTTAAGACTAATTTTGACCTTTATAACATAACAATTGACTTGAGGTGAAAACTATATAATTGTATACATATGAGTTAGGGTTGTAACACAACAAACAGTACATCAAACGGATGTACGAGTAAGAAGTTAGGCAAAATTTACGAACAAGGGGCAAATCTGTCAATTCCCTTTAAGTGGTAAATTGTCTTTTATTAAACCAAATGGTTTAATTTGATTGGTTGGCTTGGGAGGCAGCCTTGGCCGACTTAAACTCTCCCTATAACTTATTTCTTCATCAAATTAATCCCTAGGTTCAGTTTCAAGCGTTGTTAGCTTGAGGAAAGAGAAGGTAGAAGTTTAGGAAGAAAAGTGAGGAGAAAAAGTGTCGAAAAATCCGTAGAAATTATGTAAAAGTCCCGAAGGTAATCCTAATTTCAAATCTTGTAATTTTTCATATATTTATGATTTATATGATATAAATCCTTTATTTGTTTATTGACCTTTCATGCTTGGGTGCATATGTATGGATATATGCAAGTTTAAGTTAGGTTGAATACATAAACCCTTAAAATTCCTTTGTGTTGAAACCCCTTGCATTCAAACTTGAATATATTTTTGTGTGATTACTAGAATTGAGAAATTGAAATTGGATATGAAATTAGACTCATATATTCATATCATATCCTATAATTAGGATTTAAATCCATGTGATTAGGCCGTAGTGATGGTTGAAAGTTGGTATATAATTGTTGTTTGTATATTTCATTTTGGTATGCCCTGCGTTTTGTCAAGATTTTGACATAGCAAATGAAGTCAAAAATTTATGAAACTTTACTTATGTACTATTTAGTATGTGTACTGAAAATACTTTGAAAATAATGGAATCTTATGTTGTAGAAAAATTATGAAAATTCTGGGAATTCGAAGGAACAATAGAGGAGCTTGTAGGGAAGATTTCTTGTGTTGTAAAGAAATGGTCCTAACTTGCTCTAGGATGCTTGAAAAATTACACCGTCACTTGTATTGGAAAGTATATTCATATATGTTTCCATGTTGATAGGTTTGGACCACTGTATTTATACAATTTAGGAAAATAGGATGGTTGAGTATAGAGGGCAATAATCTGAGGCCATACTGGATACCCCATGAAAGGATATTGTTATCTTCTCTTTCCCAAGAGTATTTTGAGTACATGTTTCATGTGTATATAAATTGAGAAGTATAAATTCATGTTAAATTGTTTTGGTAATAAATTCCTTATGAGGTATTTCTTACGGTTGAATGTTCATAACTTTATTAACATGTATAGCATTGTTTTGTCTTTACTCGTGTTTCATGGAATGCGACTTAAGTGGAATTATATTGTTGTTGTATAGTCATTGAAAGTTACATAATTATGTTAGGATAATACTTATGATTGAGATTCAGTACTAATTTGGTTGGATTGACAGGTGTAAGGTCTAATCAACCCAGTTCAGCTCCTCCCGAAGGATACGTGAATACGCAGTTGACAACCCAAAGTGAGTGTACTCACCGGGAAGAGATAATTGTATCGTGTTTTTGATATGATCAGAATATAATGAATATGAAATTGTTCATTTCAGTTTACCGAAATGGGAGGTTACTCCCCGACCCGGAATGGGGGATATTTGTCTATTAATAACAAGGGGTTACTCCTCGACCAGGAATGAGGGAGAATTGTCTATTTAGATAGGATATGTGAATCATGATTCAAAAAAGTTGGTCATTCATTATGAATGAGTCGGATAAGTTAATACAATTATATGGACATTATTTATTGCATTTAAATTCATGTAGTAGTATAGTAGTGATGCATTCACTGGGCTATTTTGCTCACGGTTTCTATGTTCACATTTTCCAGGTAACGCGATGTCACTGCCAAATCTAGGAAGTCGGGTTGGGTAAGCAAGGAACGGGAGAAACAAAGATTTTGTTTTAATGTAAATGATGTAATTAAGTTAAATTATTCTTATAGCAAGTTTGTATAAGTATGACTAGCGTACTGTTGTAAAAAGTTTTTAGTTATATGGAATTACGTTGATGACTCTGAAATTAAAACCAGTTTTTATGGTTTGGTTAAATGAATTATGGTTTGACTCACTTTGACTTTCAAACTTAATTATAAGTAACTGGGTTGGGGTGTGTCATTTTAAGTCATCCAAACCATCCTCCCCTTCAACCAATCAAAATATTACACATGGTGTGGTAATAAGACAAAATATGACTTAAAGGATGTACGTGTTTGCCCTTATTTCGTAATTTGGGTAAAACTTCTTGCTCGGACCTCCGTTTAACACACCGTTTGTTGTGTTAAAAACCTATTTCACATATATACAAATTTTTAGTTTTCTCCTCAAGTCAATTGTAATATTATAATGGTCAAAAATAGTCTCTAATATGAACATTCCTACCGAAAACTTTAAAATTTTATGTTTGAAACTAATTTGATATTTCATGATTTATGAAGGGAGGATTAGACTAAAATAACAAATTAACATTATCCATATCACATATGAAATAATACAACATTTAAAACTATATCTGAACATATAAAAGTTGGTTAATTACACCTGACACCTTCACAATGCTGAATAAGCTTGGCAAGAAGTCGTCTCCTCATGCACCGATGAAGAAAACAACTGTCAGTGGCACCGATAATACCGAGGTCTCAAAGAAGAAAAAGGAGGTGAGGGTTGACACTAAATTCCACCATCAATGCAAGAATAATGTAAAAATATTCCTCAACAAAGGGGAATCAAATAAAGAGATCCCAATATCGTCTGATGACGTTCTTGCGGCCCGTCTCGAATAGCTGAAACTCAACGATGAGACATTGATTGGTAATGCCATGATGTCAAGGGAAGCTAGAAACTCTATGATGAAAAACATTGACATGCATTTTCTGGAGGTGATGGATGCCCCTTGTCTCATCGGGATTGGTTTTCACAAGGCTACTCAAGTAATAATTTATAACTTTTGTTGTTTAAGTTTTTTGCAAGTCTTATCTCATACTAACCCCTTTTTTCAACCTTTTTACAGTCTTTACTTCCCTTCACTCGCCTTGGTGAGTGGGTTGAGAAAAGGCTTCCCTTAATCCAAAAGTTTAAGGATTATTAAAGGTGGTGAAGAACATTTGGGATGAGTTGGCTTCCAAGGACAACCACCACCAAAAGGCCATGGATGCAAAATAACAGAGGCTCTTGGATGAAGTAAACATGATGAAAATGATCATGGTGATGTCCTCAAAGGGCTATCCGATAAGAGGCAAGTCGACATTGATGCTGAGGTTAAACTGATTTTGGACGAGGCGAAGGCGTAAGCCGTGGACGAGTTTGAGGCCTCTAGCAAGTTTGTGGGGTATGTTTTCCAAGACCTAGAGAGGCGCGTAAAGATGGTTTGTCATTGGATCATCCTCAAACAAGCCGAGGTTGGGATATTGACCCCCGAACACTTTGTGGGCCTTGATCTGCTCTGATCAAGCCTATATCAAAGCTATTGTGAACGCCACTATAGAGACAACTGAGCAGACTACAATCGAAACTACTGAGTAGGACGGTGCTGACACGCAGAGGGTGAAACCAATGATAACGACGATGTTCTCCCAGAGGATACACTCTATTTTTCTTTTCTACTATAGTTATTGGGCGACCGCCTATGGCCTAACTTGCCCTGTCCTAATTTCTGAATAGTGTTTGATGTATAATTTCTAAACAATGTTTGATGGTTTATTTTTAATAATCTGTATCATCATCTGAACAACATGTCCGTATTAATTTAGAAATGTGATGAATGCAATTAAAAATCTCCTGTTGCCCGCTCTTATGTGTCATTATCTTCTTCTCATTACGTCATATATGCTTGCTTTGAATTTGTGTGACTGTTAATGAACTTGTGATTTTTTAATTAGATATCCACTCTAATCCTTGGCCGAGATAAATAACCAACTAAATGATTTATAATTGGAGACCACCAAATTAATGATGATAGTATCAAGTCTGCTCTCGTCCTTGTCCGAGATGAATAACCAACCGAATGACCACCGAATTAATGTTGTTAATCTCAAGTTTTCTCTCATCCTTAGCCGAGATAAATAACCAACTTAATGATTTTTAAATTGGAGGCCACTAAATTAATGATGTTAATTCTCCAAGTCCTTTTTGTTCATTTTTGGGGGTGTATGGATGAGTTTCGTCTCTTCATGCACTCTCATCTTAGCCGAGGGAGATTCAAAATTATTTTCACTAAGCCAATGATGTTTAAGGTAACCATAATGAAATGATTTTAAATAGGATATCACCAAATTAATGGTGTTATTTCTCAACTCTACTCTCGTCCTTAACCGAGAGAGATAACCAACTTAATGATTTTTAATAGAGTTTGTGTTTTTCACCACCTTAGTGATGTTATCACACCATTCCCTTGTCTCGGTGTTATTGAGAATACATGGATGAGATGAATCTCGCACGGTTTCTCATATCATCGAGCGCGAGTTAATGCTAATTCACCAAACGAATGATGTTGTTTAGCTTAAGACAATTAAAACCATGCATTTGGACAATTTGTACAAGAAAGATATGAGAAAACATTTAAACTCTTTTCATTAATATTCATTACTTTGAAATATTTCACATACAAAGAGAAATTTACATGAATTGTATACATAAGTACACTGATAATACTTTTTCAAATGGTCGGCATTCCATGGATTATAGAATGGCTCTCCTTTTAAGTTCTCCGTCCAATATGTTCTAGAGACAACCTCTTCAGTGACCCTATATGGTCCATGCCAATTCGATTGTAACTTGTTCAGATTTTGCCAAACCTTCTTTAGAACCAGGTCCCCCACAACTATTGACCTAGGTTTAACTCTCTTGTTGTAGAACTTGGTCGTTCTCTACTGATACGTTACTTTTCTCACCTCAACATCTTCCCTTATCTGCTCTATCAAATATAAGTCCAACATTATTTCTTCGTTGTTGGTCTCTGAATTGTAGGTATGGACTCTATGGTTGGACATACTGAGTTTAGTTAGGATCACAACGTTCGAACCATAAGCCAATATAAAGGGGGTGTCCCCCGTCGACATCCTTTCTGTCGCCCTGTAAGCCATAAGACGACATGCACCTCTTCTATTCATAAGCCTTTGGTGTTTTCTATCTTTTTCTTGATCCGATCTAGAATTATTCTGTTAGTGACCTCCGTTTGGCCGTTTTCTTGGGGTCGACTTGGTGCCGAGTAGAACTACTTGATGTCGACCCTTCCACAGTAAGCATCCAGGGACTTATTCTTGAACTGTTTTCCATTATTTGAGATCAGTGTGTAAGGTAGACCATATCTGCATATGATATTCATCCAAATGAATTTTAAGGTCTTCGTCTCTGTGATGGAAACCATGTCCTCAGCCTTTACCCATTTTGAAAAGTAGTCGATCGCCACTATTAAGTATATACAGATGTGTCACCAAGTCAATCCCCTATACTACGAATGGATAAGGGGATGTAACAGACGACAGAGGTTAATGGGGCTGATAGGGATGCAGGCGTATCTTTGGAACTTGTCACACTTTTTTACATAGTCGGCCGCATCCTTAGCAAGGGTTGGCCACCAATAGCCCTGCGTCACTATCCACTTTACCAAAGATCATCCCCTAGATATGACTGGAGCATAATCCCTCATGTACGTCTTTTAAGACATATTCCACCTCAGAGGGGTGGACACATCGTAGTGGGGTAGAGAAAACCCTTCTTATATAGGACATCTCCTATGATAGTGAATTTTGTTGCCCTATACCTCAATTTTCCGTCGGCCTTTAATTCTGGGAGCTCCTCGTCTATGATATATCTAATAAGAGGGTATATCCATGAAGTTCCAAAATTTAAATTCAAATAAAACTCAAGTTTACCATCATCTTCATTAATGCTCGATTTGTGCACAATCTCAACTGGGATAGTTCTCCTAATTTCTATTCTAGTGACCGAAGCTAACCTTGCTAATGCGTCAACTCGGTTGTTTTCAAGATGAGGGGCTCTCTTCATTTTCACTTCTCTGAAGTACGTCAAAATCTTTTTTGCCCTGGCCAAGTATTTGGCCACCTTCTCATCTTTAGCTTCATAAATCCCCAAACTATGGTTCACCACCAACTGGGAGGCGCTGTGAATTATCATATGGACGACATTCAATACCTTGTCCAGGGATAAGCTTGACAACAAAGCTTCATACTCAGATTCATTGTTTGAGGCCTTAAAGTTAAACCTCAATGCATATTCAATGTTAGTCCCATATGGAGCCGATAGTATTAGCCCTGTCCCACTGCTGCTTTCACATAAGGAGCCATCCACAAATAAACTCCAGATTGGGATGTAAGTCAAGAAAGACCCTTTATCTTCTATATCATTTTTGAATAAAATATCTTTCTCTGTAGGATCGGGTGCTGCACTATTGGCTGTGGCTAGACCCATAATTTCTTTTTTCCCAAACTGCAATCTTGTCTTCCTTGGTACTGGCCTCATCCTAAGTTAACTTAGCCACAAAGTTGGCCAACTCTTACCCTTTAATTGCAGTCCTTGACTGGTATATGATGTCAAACTCACGTAGCTCAATTGACTAAACCATCATCCTACCCGATTATTTCGAGTTTATGTATGACTTACCTCAAAGGAGTATCGGTGAGCACCACCATTGTGTGGTATTGAAAATAAGGCTTCATCTTCCTTGAGGTATGTCAAAGCATACACCAACTTCTCTATCTTTGGATATTTTGGGTCGGCCCCTTGAAGACACTTACTGTTGAAGTATACTAGTTTCTGCGCCCCTTCATCATCTCGAATGATAGTTGCACTAATTACCGACTCTGATATTGCTAAGTATACAAATAGCTTTTCTCCTTGTTCGGGCCGAGATAAGAGCATTGGAGAACCCAGGTAAGCCTTAATCTCTTGAAAGTCTCTCTCACACTCCTCATCCCACTCTAATGTTTTTTTTCAAAGTTTTGAAGAAGGGCAGACACTTTCTGTTGGCCTTGAGACGAATCTGTTGAGTGCAACGACTATTCATATTAAACTCTACACATCTTATATGGTCTTAAGAGTCTTTATTTCAACCAGTTCTTTGATTTTCTCCAGGTTTACCTCAATACCCCTCTCGTTGATGATGAAGTCGAGGAATTTTCCTGCACCCACATTAAATACACACTAGGCCAAATTTAGCTTTATCTGGTAAAGATCCATTGTGTCTAATATCCTCTCAAGGTCATCCACATAGTCCTCGACCTTGAGTCTTTTCGTCAGCATGTTATCTATGTAGACCTCCATAGTCTTTCTGATCTTATCTTCAAACATCTTACTGACCAACCTTTAGTAGGTTTACCCTACATTCTTAAGGCTAAAAGGCATGACCTTGTAGCAGTATGTTCCTTTATCACTAATAAAGGAAGTCTTCTCTGAGTCGGCCTCCTCCATGAATATATGGTTGTATCCTGAGTATGCATCCATAAAACCCATTAACTCATGCCCAGCTATGGCATCAACCATCTGATCTATATGAGGCATAGAAAAGCTGTCTGTAGGGCAAACTTTGTTTAGCTCGGTGAAGTTAATGCACATTCGCCACTTTCCATTGGACTCTAGGATAATTATAATGTTGGAAAACCACTCCGGATAATGCACCTCCTTGATGAAATCAGCCGACTAAAGTTTCTTAACTTCCTCTTGGATGACCCCATAGTTCTCTCTTGCATAAGTCATTCTTATTTTCTTCATGGGCTTTGCCTTCTCATCAATGTTCAGCTTGTAGCATATGACGTTTAGGTATACCCATGACAGGTCTTTATGGCTCCACGCAAACACATTTTTCCTCTTCCTCAGTAACTCTATGAGATTTTATTTCACCTCCTTTTCAGTGATGAGTCGATTTGAATGGTTTTTTAGGGCTCATTCTCATTGAGGATGATGTATTCTCCCTCCTCCATGTCTTATCACTTCTTTAATTTCCTCTTGTCCCTTGGATCAGGAGTATCAATGTTGTAGGAGGTGGTGGGTTTTGTATAGGCCTCTTTCTGCTCGGCCGAGCTGAAGTAGCATTCCCTGGCCTCTACTTGATCACCTTGGACTTCCCCTACTCTATAACGAGTCGAGAATTATACCATATGGTGTACGAACGAGGATACTTCTTCAAACTCCTTAAGGGCTACATGAACGCGGATGATGTTGTAGGCCAAAAACACATTTTCATCCATTACAAAAAAGCTGACCTTCTTTGTTAGGCACCTCGCTTAGGTGCCCATGCAAACATCCATTTTAAACACTCCAAGAGGATGCACCTTTTCTCCACTGAACCCTATCAAGGGTTGATGGAAAGGAATCAATCTCTTATTGATTAACTTTAATGCTTTGAAACATTCCCAAAACATGACGTTGGCTGAGATGCCGCCATCCACAAAAATTCTGGACACATCATACCCATGAACCCTAGTGCTGATGACCAGAGGGTCGTCATAGGGGACCAAGATGCCCTTAAAATCCAAACATGAGAATTCCACAATAAGAGTGTCCATATCCACCTTCTTTATCTCCCCCAGCTTCGGCTCTGAAGCAGCCGAGTTCACTTCCATTCGCTTGGGCACTGACTTAGCCTTTACGACGTGCGCCTTGCGATCGGTTGACTTTATCCCTTTGCTGGCCATTCCCCTACTGATCATTTTCACATAAAATGAAATCATATTTCAACGTCCATTTAGCTTTAGGATTTTTGGTGGGAGGTCAGGGTCTTCTTCATCATCATCAGATTAGTTATCCTTCTTGTCGACCTGAGGCTATTGCCTCGGCCTCTCATCTCTCGACCCGTTATGTCTCTTTCAGGCATCATCCTTGGAACCACTTTGGTCAACGTACTTCTGAAGCTTCCATTGTTTCAGCATTTTCTCAATATCATCCTTTAATATAAAACACTTGTCGATGGTTTGGCCTTGGCCTTGGTGAAGTCACACCACTTTATCTTATCTCTCTTATGAGGAGGTGATCTAAGATTTTCAGGACATCTCAAAGCTTTATCATCTTTAATCTTATTTAAAATCAAGCAGGACTTACTGTGAGTGGAGTGTAGGTAACAAATTTTTCATTAGTCGACCTCTTCTTCCCATCCTTGCCCTTTGCTTTTTGTGATTTACTCCCACTGACTTATTTTTCATCCGCTCGCTCGGTCGCGATGGCCTCCTCCGCATTCATGACTCTCTCGACCGTATCCAGAAGTTTTTCCATTAATTTTGGAGAATCCTTAACCAACTGCCAAAGTAATTTTCCTTCTGTAACCCCCCATGAGTGAGGTCATGGCAATATTCTCCTCGTAGTCTTCAACCTCCAGCTTCCCTTTATTAAACCATGCGATATAGTCTCTGAGAGACTTGTTATTCCCTTGCTTTACATATAAAACATGGGTAACCTTCGTTTGGGCTTTCATGCCGAAGCAAAAGTTATGAATAAACTTCTTGGTCAGTTGTTTGAAATTGTCTATGGAGTTTTAAGGAAGAGAGGTACACCAAATATGGGCTGCACCGGTTAGAGTGATGGATAATGCCCGGCATTTCATCTCATCAGAAATAGAGTAGATGTCGACTACAGACTGGTACATCTCTATATGATGAATAGGATTTGTACTCCCATCGTACTTGGGTGTGATAGTCAACGGCTTGAACTTGGCCGGAGTTGGATAGCTCACATTCCTTGCTATAAATGGAGACCCTTCTACATACCCCCTTTGAATGGGGACTCGTATTTTCTGGAGGTCGCCAATTTTATACTTCAGCCTTTGGATTGAACTGTTCTATGATTTCTCGTCCGCTGCTGCATTATATCCTTCAACTTCCATATCGTTATCTCCGGATCCTTCTCTATCAGTTGGGCATTTCACGAGATCTCGGCTAGCTGTCCTCTGACGGATATTTACCTCCCTTTGCTCTCCCTTTTAGCCTTATTGAGGCCGATGATCGTCACAACCTCCATTCCTTCTGGAGGCCATAATACTGCATGATCTGGAGAGTCTATCTCGTAGGTCTCCGACCAAGCCGAGTTAGTCAAAAGTTGACCCTTAGCTAAATATGTCAAATGCTGAAGCCCGAGGTTATCCCTCTTGGCTTGACCGACCACTATTTCCTCTACTAACTGGAACTGGTCATCTGGGTTTTCTTGCACCTGGCATTTCCTTCCTAGGTATAATCGCATAGGGTCGGGAATGCCTCTACACCTTTGTTGCTATGGAACATCTTTGTGTGGGGCCGAGGGTGGTCTCTTTATCCCCGCAGGCATCTCTCTAGCAGCCGAAGTTATCATCTTCGCTATAACTCCAGTTGATCTAGTCATCATAGTTAGGCTAAAGGCAGCAAGTTTTTCTTTTATTTTTTACTGACTGGATGCCAGTGAACACAACACCGCAGCCACCTCAGTCATTTCTGATTAAGGAGGCACAAGGCTGGAGCTGGGTCCAGCGCCATGAGGCAAATCGAAGACCATTCTCTCCGATGAATGAATAGAACAAAGGGGTGAGCTAGAAAAATGCTTGAATGACCCAACAGGATCTCTTTCAATGGTGATACAAATCCAATCAATTGTGGAACTGGATCGCCACCACATAATCAAGTGAGAAACAAGCTGAAAATAAGGAGGAAGAAGATGATGAACCTTCGTTCCCACAGACGGTGACAAAATAATGACGCTATGAAGTCCTCATTTAAATTAATATAAGCATCTCAATCTCAAGCACAATACAATAATGGAGATGTATAACAGAACAACAATGTAACTAGGAGAAGGAGATGAGGAGAAGAGGAATAACACCATAATTTAAGTGGTTCAACGGTATCAACGTACTCAACTATGCATGTGAGTGTAGTTTTCACTATATAAAAGGGCTATAATGGCCTGCAATATGCAACTCTCAAACTTTCTCTCTCTACTACAAGTGAGATAGAGTTTGGCTAGGGTTTTATAATTTATCGATCAATTTTTTTGGGGAAGAAGATGCATATTTGTAGTGCTTGGGGTGCATAATGTACCCCCAAGCATGCATGGAGAATGTCCTTGATGAAGCATCCAATAAGGAGTAGACACCTGTCCTAAGCACAAGTATGTAATGATGATGTAATATTCCTCTCACGTGCTCCTGTGATCTGGTTATAACCTCCCATCCACGTGGATTAGTCATGCTAGAAACCCGTGTCACACGTGGCTGTATGCCGTCATGTAAGGTTTCCGCTTGGATGAGGATGACACTTCTAATGTCCTGTTGAGGAGATGACAAGCTAGAAGTAAGTGTGGTCTAGGTTGTCTGGTGGTGTTAGGACGAGATGAGACCCGTGAAGGTCTATTGGGCCAGTTGATGGGTTTCGGACTAAGAGACTGGGATGAGGTCGAGACTGTTGGTGAAGGGTCACTACAGAGGAGCCCACACTACACCAAATCCTGCGAATGGTCATGCCTAGTTGGTCACGGCCCAAGTCCGCGACCAGCTGGTCACGAACTTGGGCCGTGACCAACTCAATTTTTGGCATGACCATATTCATTATTACACTGAGTCAAGGATGCTTTGGAAGTGGTCACGACCCAAGTCCCTGACCACTGTGGGTCACGAACTTGGGCTGTGACCAAGGCGTGACCATGTTGGCGCCAAAACCACTCCAAAATTTCCTCCAACTTGGTCGCGGATGGGTCACGGACTTGGGTCGTGACCATAGGCAAGACGAAGCACAAAACACACACACCGAGGGTCATGGATAGGGGTCGTGACCATTTTTTTGGGGTGGGTCACGACTACGGGCTGTGACCATATGCAAATTGATGAGAGGGTTTCATTTAAGGGTTTCACTGGTGGTGGGTCACGGCTGAAAGCCGTGGCCAGGTTCAAGCTTAAGAAAAAAAACACCCATTGGCCGCTGCCTTCATTTCCTCAATTCCTGACCCTCTCATTCATTTCTCCCATACGCTGCCCTCGCTTTCAGTTTGGAAAAAAAAAACACTCGCTTCGAAGTATTTGCACATCTCAATTTGCAAACGGCGGTGGATGGGTCGATTGTCTGGCTACCGTCGATGGGGGGTCATCCGGGGAGATGGACGACTAGGATCACTCGTCTGATGAGGAGTCGTCCGGGGAGATGGAAGGTGGTGTACGAGTTTCCACCATTCTCATCTCAATAAAATCAGAACTTCAGTGTAAGCTTATAATCTCAAAACCTTAGACCTATTTTGTTATAATTTCTCCTCTATTTCTACACACAAATATATCTTCTCATATCCACTTTTCTTTTAAGTTCTTCATTTCATTTGTGGTATATGTTTTATTATTTAGTATATTCATTTTCATTTTTTTGGTACACTAATGCCATATATTTTTTCACTGTTCTGATCTTTAAACGAAATAATTTTTTGGATTTGTTTTTTCACTGTGCATTAAGATATGTAAATGCATCACGTTCGGAGGTGTCTGTTATGTGCCGAAGAGATGGACTGGATGGATCAACAATTGAAGCCATGCAAATGTGGTTATCAGGTTTGTGTTTTTCAGCCCTAGAGGGATTTGTGTGATAACAACCATATTTGAGCCATTATATTACAGTACTCCATATTTTTATTGATAATACTTTGTTGAGGCCAAGTGCTACTGTATAATTATATGAAAAGGATGAAGTTAATTGATATTAATTTGGTTTAACCAAACTGAATAGTAGGTTCTTTTCACGAATGTTCCTTAACCCGAATCCTTCCTCTCATTGAGTGTTAATTATGATAACGACCGAGCCCCTCCCCCCCAAACACATATAAAAGATAAAAAGGACATACATTGTGATTTATGACTTTCGTGTAAAAAGTTTTTTTAATTTGCTGAAAGTAGTGTTATGTTAATTGCATTTGGATTTACGAATAATGTTTTGGAAAGTGTGTAACTTCAATCATGTGCATAATAATGAGAATTTAACAAATTTCAGGTCCACGTGGGTCTGGAAAAGGTACCCAATTTGCTATCATCAAGGACGTGTACTGCTTATGCCATTTGACAACATGTGATATACTGAGGGAATAAAATTATGTTTGTTATTTATAGTATGAATTGAATGATATTGTTTGTTCTTTTTTTGTTTACATGTTGCAACAACTTTGTCTTGTCGGTTCTAATAGTGACATTTGTCTATTTATTCATTTTTAGGGATAACTCGTCTATGATGTCTTGGCTGTTGGCACCATTCAAGTGGCCAGTTTCACACAAAATTTTCACTTCCCAAAGTTCATGGTGTTGATTATGTAAGTTGAAAGTTCTAGATTAATTAATAATATTAGCCAATGTCCCCCAATTGAACCTACTTAATGCTTTTTTTTGCACTTCAAAAAGATATATATCATAAGAACTCGTGATATTTATATCATAAGCACTCGTGATATATACATTCTGCTTCCGCATATTTATATCTTAAGCACTCGTGATATTCAGGATCTTTGCTAATAAACTGATGTATTGATAGTGTAATAGTAATAAGCTTGGTTGATTCTGATATATACATTATGGTAATCCAATGTGCTTATTCATAGTTGTTTATTTGGGACTTGAATATGTTGACACAATTGGTATTGAAAGTGTTGGCACAGTTAGATACACTAGGATTGAATAAAAAATATGTTATGGTATCACTTAAGTAGTTTCTAACTGATTTTGTGTCATTCAACATATTTTTATAGCCTACCAATACTTTGGTTTAGCATTGATATGTGTAGTCTGCTAATAAATCGATTTGTGAAGCCTGGTGATAAACTAGTGTGTTGATATGCCCAAATAATAAGCTAGCATACTGATACCTGCAATTGGGAATCTAATGTACTAATATGTACTGATATGTTTATAAATTACCAACTGTAATGGGATGTTTTGGTACTTAAATGTGTATCTTTACAAATTATGCTTATGTCAGTTTCCAATTGACTTAGATAAATATTTTACTACACATTAATTTAGATACACAGTTAACTACATACTGATTTAGAGACACATTTAACTACATATAGTGTCTTCATTATGCATTTATTATGGTTTCATATCTGATAAATATAGCTTTAAACTAATGATCATACATATTGTATATTTTAAATACTTCAAATTGATTTGGGAATTCATGATATGAAGAATGATTATTGATTATAGATCATCTTGAATAATTTATTTAGAAGATTCGTTTGTATGATGAAGAACAATTATTGATTATGATTTGGTTTGCAATTCTTTGTAAGCTACGATGATTTGAACATGTGAGATATCAGATTGGAACATGGGTCGTATATATTCAATCTAAAATAAAAATCGATATAAGAGGTTCTTGAACTTTTTAGTCATACTATAGGGAAGAGTCTTAGTGGAATAAGTATCCTTCCACACCTCAGTGGCACCACAATGAATACGTAAACTACAAGTTAGATTTTTATTATCAATTAGTGATTAAAGTATGACAAATAGTTTGAGGTTGCCTCCAGTTTTTTAATTTAAATTGAATTTTTATAAGCTATTTAATCTTTGAAAATCTTACTGTTTGTCCAATCATCTATGCATTAGGAATTTGGATCAACGGGGATCATGGCTTCCACGGTTTGACTAAATTTGGAATTTGACTCTCTCTATATCTCTCAAGTTTTTAGTCACTTACAACTCTCTTTGATCTAAGGTAACCTCCTCTATCTTCTATTTTTTGTGTATGTATTTGTACATTGTGATTGTGTATTTATGTAATGTACAACTATTGTATTTGTATATTGAAATTGGTATTTGTTTATTTAATTTGGTATTCTAAAATTGGTATTTGTATATTGAAATCTGTATAAATTTGTAATTGGGTTCTCTCTCTAATTGCAGCAACGGCGACCCCCTTTCCTCTTCCTCACACATTCCGGTACATCTCTCTCTCTCTCTCTCTCTCTCTCTCTATGTATGTATATATATATATATATATATATTGGCGTTAGGCTTAGGCTTAAAATATGAGAATACAATGATAATTTGATAATATGAGGACTTAGGCTTAAAATATGGCGTTAGAGGGAAAAAACCCAAAACAACCCCCGAACAGCCCCGTGAGAGGCACCAACACCTCACACGGGACCACTTTAACTCGCAGGAACTTATCGCGCAATCACGGGGCTAGATTTTGTGAAACTTTTACAAGTTTTCATCTTTTTTGTGACTTCGAAGTCACCTGGATTTTGTGAAAATAAAAAATCCACACAAAACAAAACCTACGTCGGCTACCGTAGCTATATATGGCTATATATATCAGCTATATATAGCAACTATATTTGTCTATATATATCAACTATATTTGGCTATATATGGCTATGTATAGTAGCTGCTATATATGGCCATATATAGCTGCTATATATAGTTGCTATACATGGCCATATGCAGCTGCTATATAGCAACTATATTTGGCTATATATAGTAGCTGCTATAACTTCTATATATGGCCATATATATATGCTATACATAGCCATATGTAGCTGCTATATATAACCTATATATAGTAGCTATATATACCTATTGCTGCTATATATAGCAGCTATATATAGGTTATATATAGCAACAACTATATATAGCAGCAACATCTATATATAGAAGCTATATATACCTTGATTAGTTTGATCATAGAATAATTTAAAAATAAGGATGCAGTTGTTTGAGGCTCCTAAGAATAATTTAAAATGTGGCATTAGAGGGTGAAAACCTGAAATAGCCCCCGAACGGACCAGTGAGAGGCACAAACACTTCGTAAGGGACCAATGTAACTCGTAGAAACTGACCGCTCTATCACTGGACTCTCGATTTGAGAATACGATGATAATTTGAATAATTCTAAACTTAGGCTTAAAAACATGGCGTTAGTGGGTGAAAACCCAAAACAAGCCCCGAACGGCCCCATGAGTGGCATCACCACCTCGCACGAGAGCAATATAACTCGAAAGAACTTACCGCATGATCACGGGACTCCCAGTTTGAGAATACGATGATAATTTTCATATTCTAGACTTAAGCAAAACATGGCATTAGTGGGTGAAAACCCGAAATAACCCTCAAACGGCCTCGTGAGTGGCACCAACACCTCGCACGGGACAAATGTAACTCGTAGGAACTGACCGCAAAATCACGGCACTCTCGATTTTAGAATAGGATGATAATTTGAAAATATGAGGACTTAAGCTACAAAATAAGGCGTTAGAGGGTAAAACTCGAAACAACCCCCGTACGGTCCCGTGAGAGGCACCAACACCTCTCGTGGGACCAATGTATCACATAGGAACTGAAGGATCTATATCATATGCCATATCTTTAGCCAAAAGATTATTCTCTACCATTATAGCTTCTCTAGAAATATCACCAAATTTAAGTTTACTCCAAGAAGAAAGGGTGGATCTAAGAAGTTTGAATTTTAATCCTAAAGAGATCAGGGGATTGGAATGGTCAACTGAATTCCAGGTTTGGGAAACAATTGAATGGATTTTTGGAGACTTATAGAAATTTTGAAATTTAAATGATTTATGTTTCACCTCAAGGAAATTCTTAATTGACAGCAGGAGGGGACAATGATCAGACATGAGTCTATTTAGGTGATGAAATTCCATCGCACCTAATTGAAGAGAATTCTAATTAGCAAAAATTTTATCAAGTTTACACCAAATACGATCCACACCCTCCCTTTTATTGAACCAAGTGAATTTAGATCCTATAAAACTAAGGTCAGACATCTCATTCATTTCCATAGCTTCCAAAAACTCCATAGCTGCCCCTCCATCTATATCATTACCACCTGCTTTCTCCATATTTTTAGAAGCCACATTAAAATCTCCCCCTATAAACTAAGGAGCTGTTATGAAATTCATATTTGGATATTCCCAAAGATATCTTCTCTCCACCTTAGTATTCTTAGCATAGATAAAATAATCTCTGATATCAGTGTTGTTAATGTTTAAGGAAAGAGTAATACCTTATTCCATTTTAGAAACAACTTAGCACATTAAATCTTCTCTACCAAAACACCATATCTTACTATTAGAATTAACATATGCAGAATGAAATCCCAACTGTATTCTAAATGATTCCAGCTTTTGAACCTCAAGCTTTGGATCCAAGATTACATTAATTGAAGGTTGATAAATTCTGATAAACCTCTTAATTCTCTTCATTGCTCCTTTTTTAGAAAGCCCTATAATATTCCAAATGATTGCATTCATCATTGGGATATGAGAAAAGAGGAAGTTTTAGTACCAGACCTAAGCAGTCTAGTATTTGGTCTGGGGTCATTCTTCTCCTTACTTATTTGCTGTTTAAGTTTAGACAGTTTAACAGGTTTGGTTCCCCCTTGAAAATAGGATATTTGAATCTAGAGCTACCCTGACTGATTTTGGACATATTCCCTTCCATTCTTCCTTCTACACTAAATTTATCCTAGGCTATTACCCCTTTAGACTTGGGGGTTATAGCAGGGTTGATGAAGTTCTTATACAAACATGGGGACATTTCTCCTTCTTCTAATACTTGAGGATCATTAATGATTGCAGTTGTTAAATCATTGACATTGCCTTCAACTTCTACATGAACATTCTTGTCTCATATGATTGATTTAATTTTCACTTGGATTGCTAGAAGGATCTTCTACCCTTGTGGATTTCTTCTTGAAAAAAGTAGTGATCTTTTGTTGATGATCTTTTATGGAATGAACAGTTGTTGAAACTTTGGGAATATTAAGGCTAGCTTGTTGCAAATCACTAGGTTTATTTGATTGATATACTTTATTCCCCTTAAAAGTGTTGACTACCCATTCTTCAGTGCCCATATATAGCAATTATATTTGGCTATATAGAAGCTATATATGCCCATATATAGTAGCTATATATAGCAGCTATATATGGCTATATAGCACCTATATATGTCCATATCTAGCAGCTATATATGGCCATATCTAGTAGCTATATATGGCCATATATAGCTGCTATATATGAGCCTATATAACTGCTATATATGGCCATATATAGCTGCTATATATGGCCCACATATAGCTACTATATATGGCCATATATAACTGCTATATAAGCCATATATAGCTACTATATAGTTGCTATATAAATTGAAAACAAGGCGAAGAGGGCGAAACCACAAAACAGCACCCGTACGATCCCGTGAGAGGCACCAACACCTCTCACGAGACCAATGTCACACGTAGGAACTGACCGCACGATAATGGGACTCCCGATTTGAGATTACGACGATAATTTGAAAATATGAGGACTTAAGCTTGAAAATAAGGAGTTAGTGGATGAAAACTCGAAACAACCCCCGAAGGGCCCCCTGAGTGGCACCAACACCTCCTACGGGATTAATGTAACTCGTAAGAACTGACCGCGTGATTATAAGACTCTCGGTTTGAGAATACGACGATAATTTGTATATTTCTAGACTTAGGCATAAAAACATGGCGTTAGTGGGTGAAAACCTGAAACAATCCCAGAACGGCCCCATGAGTGGAACCAACACCTCGCACGGGACCAATGTAAATCATAGGAACTGACCGTGCGATCAAGGGACTCCCGATTTGAGACTACGATGATAATTGCACATTTCTAAACTTGGGCATAAAAACATAGTGTTAGTGGGTGAAAACTCAAAACATACCTCGAATGGCCCCGTGAGTGGCAACAACACCTCGCACGGGATCAATATAACACATAGGAACTGACCCCGTGAACACGGGACTTCCAGTTTGAGAATACAATGATAATTTTCATATTTCTAGACTTGGGCTTAAAAACAAGGCGTTAGTGGGTGAAAACTCGAAACAGCCCCCGAACGGCCCCGTGAGTGGCACCAAAACCTCATACGGGACCAATGTAACTCGTAGGAACTGACCATGCGATCACGGGACCTTCGATTTGAAAATACGATGATAATTTGCATATTTCTAGACTTAGCCTTAAAAACATGGCGTTAGTGGGTGAAAAGCCGAAACAGCCCTCGACCGGCCCCGTGAGTGGTACCAACACCACCCAGGGGACCAATGTAACTTGTAGGAACTGACCGCGCGATCACGGGACCCTCGGTTTGAAAATACAATGATAATTTGTACATTTCTAGACTTAGGTTTAAAAACATGGCGTTAGTGAGTGAAAACCCAAAACAGCCGCCGAATGGCCCTATGAGTGGAACCAACACCACGCACGGGACCAATGAAACTCGTAAGAATTGACCGCACGATCATGGGACCCCCGATTTGAGAATACAATGAAAATTTGCATATTTATAGACTTAGGCAAAACATGGCATTAGTGGGTGAAAACCAAAACAGCCCCCGAACGGCCCAGTGAGTGGCACCAAGACCTTGCACGGGACCAATGTAACTCGTAGGAACTGACCGCGCGATCACGGTAGCCCTGGTTTGAGAATACGATGATAATTTGCATATTTCTAGACTTAGGTTTAAAAACATCGCATTAGTGGGTAAAAAGCCGAAACAGCCCCCGAACGGCCCCGTGAGTAGCATTAACACCTCGCACAGGACCAATGTAACTCGTAGGAACTCACTGCACGAACACGAGACCCTAGGTTTTAGAATAAGATGATAATTTGCATATTTTTAGACTTAGGCGTAAAAACATGGCGTTAGAGGGTGAAAACCCAAAACAGCCCCCGAAAGGCCCCGTGGGAGGCACCAACACCTCCCACGAGACCAATGCAACTCGTAGGAACTGACCGCGCAGCCACGGGACTACCGGTTTGAGAATATGATGGTAATTGAAATATTTATAGACTTAGGCTTAAAAACAAGGCGTTTAAAGATAAAAACCCGAAACATCCCCTTACGGCCCCGTGGGTGGCACCACCACCTCGTACGTGACCAATGTAACTCGTAGAAACTGATCGCACAACCACGGGACTCCCGATTTGATAATACGATAATAATTCAAATATTTCTAGACTTAGGCTTAAAAATAAGGTGTTCGTGGGTGAAAAGCCGAAATATCCCCCAAACAGCCCCGTGATAGCACCAACACAACCCACGGGACCAATGTAACTCGTAGGAACTGAGCGCGCGATCACGGGACCCTCGATTTGAGAATATGATGATAATTTGTAAATTTTTTGACTTAGGCTTAAAAACATGGCGTTAGTCGGTCTATAGCCAAAACAGCCCCCAAACGGCCCGGTTAGTGGCACTAACACCTCGTACGGGACCAATGTAACTCATAGGAACTGATCGCGCGATCACTGAACCCCCGATTTGAGAATATGACGATAATTTACATATTTCTAAACTTAGGCTTAAAAACATGGCGTTAGTGACTGAAAACTCGAAACAACCCCAGAACGGCCCCGTGAGTGGCACCAACACCACGCACAGGACCAATTTAACTCGTAGGACTGACTGCGATATCATGGGATCCTTGATTTCAGAATACGACGGTAATTTACATATTTCAAAACTTAGGCAAAACATGGCGTTAGTGGGTGAAATGAAAAAAATCCCTCGAACGGCCCCGTGAGTGGCACCAACACCTCGCACGGGACCAATGTAACTCGCAGGAACTGACCGCGCAATCACAGGACCCTTGGTTTGAGAATACGACAATAATTTTCATATTTCTAGACTTAGGCTTAAAAATATGTCATTATTGGGTGACAAGTCGAAACTGCCCCCGAACGACCCTATGAGTAGCACCAACACCTCGCATGGGACTAATGTAACTCGTAGGAACTGACCACAGGATCACGTGACCCTCAGTTTGAGAATATGATGATAATTTGTATATTTCTAGACTTAGGATTAAAAACATGGCGTTACAGGGTGAAAACCCAAAATAGCCCCTGAACGGCCCCGTGGGAGGCACCAACACCTCCCATGGGACTAATGTAACTCGTAGGAACTAACGGCACAGCCACGGGACTCCCGGTTTGAGAATTTGATGGTAATTTAAATATTTCTAGACTTAGGCTTAAAAACACGGCGTTTAAAGGTAAAAACTCGAAACAACCTCCTACGGCCCCGTGGGTGGCACCAACACCTCCCACGGGACCAATGTAACTTGTAGGAACTTACCGCACAACCACGGGACTCTCAGTTTGAGAATACGATGATAATTTGCATATTTCTAGACTTAGGCTTAAAAACATGGCGTTAGTAGGTGAAAACCCAAAACAACCCCCGAACGCCCCTGTGACTAGCACCAACACCTCACACGGGATCAATGTAACTTGTAGGAACTGACCACGTGATCACAGGACCCCCAGTTTGAGAATACGACAATAATTTTCATATTTCTAAACCTAGACTTAAAAACATGGCGTTAAAGGGTCAAAACCCAAAACAATCGCCGAACGGCTCGATGGGAGGCACCAACACATCCCACGGGACCAATATAACTCGTAGGAACTGACCACGCAACCACGGGACTCTCGATTTGAGAATATGTTGGTAATTTGAATATTTCTAGATTTAATCTTAAAAACATGGCGTTTAAAGGTAAAAACCCGAAACAGCCCCCCTACGGCCCCGTTGGTGGCACCAACACCTCCCACGGGACCAATGTAACTTATAGGAACTGATCGTGCAGCCACGGGACTCCCAGTTTTAGAATACGATGATAATTTGCATGTTTCTAGACTTAGGATTAAAAATATGGCGTTAGTGGATGACAAGCCGAAACAGCCCCCAAACGGCCCAGTGACCAGCACCAACACCTCGCACGGGACCAATGTAACTTTTAGGAACTGACCATGCGATCACGGGACCCTCGATTTGAGAATACGACAATAATTTGCTTATTTATAGACTTAGACTTAAAAATAAGGCTTTAGAGGGTGAAAACCCAAAATAACCCATGAACAGCCCCGTGGGAGGCACCAACACCTCCCACAGAACCAATGTAGCTCGTAGGAACTAAGAGCACAGCCACGGGACTCCCGGTTTGAGAATACGATGATAATTTGCATATTTCTAGATATAGACATAAAAACATGGCATTAGAGGGTGAAAACCCAAAACAACCCCCGAACAGCCCCGTGGGAGGCACCAACACCTCCCACGGGACCAATGTAACTCGTAGGAACTGAGCGCACGATCACGGGACCCCCGAGTTGAGAATACAATGATAATTTGCATATTTTTAGACTTAAGCTTAAAAATATGGCGTTAGTGGGTGAAAATCCAAAACAACCCCCGAACGGCCCCATGAGTGGCACAAACACCTCGCATGGGACCAAAGTAACTCGTAGGAACTAACGGCGTGATCACGGGACCCCCGATTTGAGAATACGGTGATAATTTGCATATTTCTAGACTTAGGTTTAAAAACACGTCGTTAGCGGGTGAAAACCCAAAACAACCCCTGAACAGCCCCGTGGGAGGCACCAACACCTCCCATGGGACCAATGTAACTCGTAGGAACTAATCGCGCAGCCACGGGACTCCCGGTTTGAGAATATGACAGTAATTTGAATATTTCTAGACTTAGGTTTAAAAATATGGCGTTCAATTGTAAGAACCTGAAATAGCCCCCTACAGCCCCCTGAGTGGGACCAACACCTCATACGGGATTAATGTAACTCGTAGGAACTGACCGCGTGATTACAAGACTCTTGGTTTGAGAATACAAAGATAATTTGCATATTTCTAGACTTAGGCAAAAAAACATGGCGTTAGTGGGTGAAAGTCTCGAAATAACCCCAGAACGACCCCATGAGTGGCACCAACACCTCCCACGTGACCAATGTAACTCACAGGAACTGACCGAGCAGCCACGGGACTCCCGATTTGAGAATACGATGATAATTTGCATATTTTTAAACTTTGGCATAAAATAATGGTGTTAGTGGGTGAAAAGCCGAAACAGGCCTCGAACGGCTCCGTGACTAGCACCAACACCTTGCACGGGACCAATGTAACTCGTGGGTACTGACCGCTTTCACGGGACCCCCATTTGAGAATACGATGTTAATTTGAATATTTCTAGACTTAGACTTAAAAAACATGGCGTTAGAGGGTGAAAATCCAAAACAACCCCCAAACATCTCGTGGGTGGCACCAACACCTCCCACGGGATCAGTGTAACTCGTACGAACTGACCGCGTAGCCACGGGACTCCCGGTTTGAGAATACAACGATAATTTGCATATTTCTAAACGTTGGCTTAAAAATATGGCGTTAGAGGGTGAAAAGTCGAAACAACCCCCAAACGGTCCCGTGACTAGCACCAACACCTCGTACGGGACCAATGTAACTCGTAAGAACTAAAAGCGCGATCACAGGACCCCCGGTTTGTAAATACGATGATAATTTGCATATTTCTAGATTTAGACATAAAAACATGGCGTTAGTGGGTTAAAAGCCAAAACAGTCCCCGAACGGCCCCGTGAGTGGCACCAACACCTCGCATGGGACCAATGCAACTCGTAGGAACTGACCGCGCGATCACGGGAGCCCCAGTTTGAGAATACGACAATAATTTTCATATTTCTAGACTTAGACTAAAAAACATGGCGTGAAAGGGTGAAAACCCAAAACAACCCCCGAACAGCCCCGTGGGAGGCACCAATACCTCCCATTGGACCAATGTAACTCATAGGAACTGATCGCGCGACCATGGGACTCCCGGTTTGAGAATATGATGATAATTTGAATATTTCTAGACTTAGACTTAAAAACATGGTGTTTAAAGGTAAAAACCCGAAATAGTCCCCTACGACCTCATGGGTGGCACCACCACCTTGCACGGGACCAATGTAACTCGTAGGAATTGAGTACGCAGCCACGGGCCTCCCGATTTGAGAATACGATGATAATTTGCATCTTTCTAGAGTTAGGATTAAAAATAAGGCGTTAGTGAGTGAAAAGCTGAAATAGCCCCCGAACGGCCCTCTGATTACGCCAACACCTCCCATGGGACCAATGTAACTCATAGAAACTGAGCGCGCGATCACGAGACCCCCGATTTGAGAATATGACTATAATTTACATATTTCTAGACTTAGGCTTAAAAATATGGCATTAGAGGGTGAAAACCCAAAACAACCTCCAAAAAGCCCCGTGGGAGGCACCAACAATCCCACGGGACCAATGTAACTCATAGGAACTGACCGCGCAGCCACGGGACTCCCGATTTGAGAATATGAATATAATTTGAATATCTTTTGATTTAGTCTTAAAAACATGGCGTTTAAAGGTAAAAACCCGAAACAGCCCCCGGCGGCCCCGTGGGTGGCACCAACACCTCCCACATGACTAATATAACTCGTAGGAACTGACCGCGCAGTCACGGGACTCTCGGTTTAAGAATACGACTATGATATGCATATTTCTAGACTTTGGCTTAAAAACATGGCTTTAGTGGGTGAAAAGACGAAATAGCCCCCGAATGGCCCCGTGACTAGAACCAACACCTCGCACGGGACCAATGTAACTCGTAGGAACTGATCGCGCGATCACGGGACCCCCAGTTTGTGAATACGACGATAATTTGCATATTTCTAGAGTTAGACATAAAAACATGTCGTTAGAGGGTGAAAACCCAAAACAACCCTCGAACAACTCCGTAGGAGACAACAACACCTGCCACAAGATGAATATAACTCGTAGGAACTGCCCGCGCAGCCACGGGACTCTCGGTTTGAGAATATGATGATAATTTGTATATTTCTAGACTTAGGTTTAGAAAATAGCGTTTAAAAGTATGAACCCGAAATAGCCCCCTACAGCCCCGTGGGTGGAACCAACTCCTTCCACGTGACCAATGTAACTTGTAGGAATTGACCGCACAGCCACAAGACTCCCGGTTTGAGAATACGTTGATAATTTTCATATTTCTAGACTTGGGCTTAAGAATAAGGCGTTAGTGGGTGAAAACCCAAAATAGCCGCCGAACGGCCCCGTGAGTGGCACTAACACCTCATACGGGAGCAATGTAACTCGTAGGAACTAATCGCATGATCACGGGACCCTCGGTTTGAGAATACGACGATAATTTGCATATTTTTAGACTTAGACTTAAAAACATGGCTTTAGTGGGTGAAAAGCCGAAATAGCCCCCGAACGGCCCCGTGAGGGGCACCAACACCACCCAGGAGACCAATGTAACTCGTAGGAACTGATCGCGCGCGATCACGGAACCCCCAGTTTGAGAATACGATGATAATTTACATATTTATAGACTTAGTCATAAAAACGTGGCTTTAGTGGATGAAAACCCGAAACATCCCCCGAACGGCCCCTTGAGTGGGACCAACCCCACGCACAGGACCAATGTAACTCGTAGGAACTGACTGTGCGTTCACGGGACCCCTAGTTTGAGAATACGATGATAATTTGCATATTTCTAGACTTAGGAAAAACGTGGCATTAGTGGGTGAAAAGCTGAAACAGCCCTTGAAACAGCCTTATGAGTGCCACCAAAACCTCGCACGGGACCAATGTATCTCGTAGGAACTAAGCGTGCGATCACGGGACCACCGATTTGAGAATACGACGATAATTTTCATATTTTAGACTTAGGCTTAAAAATATGGCGTTAGGGGATGAAAAGCAAAAGCAGCCCCCAAACGGCCCCGTGAGTGGCACAAACACCTCGCATGGGACCAATGAAACTCGTAGGAATTGACTGCGCGATCACAAGACCCCCGGTTTGAGAATACGATGATAATTTGCATATTTCTAGACTTAGGCTTAAAAACATGGCGTTAGAGGGTGAAAACCCATAACAACCCCCGAACAGCCCCGTGGGAGGCACCAACACCTCCCATAACACCAATGTAACTCGTAGAAACTGACTGCGCAACCATGTGACTCCCGGCTTGAGAATATGGCGATAATTTGAATATTTTTAGACTGAGACTTAAAAACATGACGTTTAAATGTAAAAACCCAAAATAGCCCCCTACGGCCTCATAGGTGGCACCAAAACCTCACACGGGACCAATGTAACTCGTAGAACTAACCGCGCAGCCACGGGCCTCTCGATTTGAGAATATGACGATAATTTGCATATTACTAGACTTAGGCTTAAAAACATAGCGTTAGTGGGTGAAAACCAGAAACATCCCTCGAAGGGCCCCGTGAGTGGCACCAATACCTCGCACGCGATCAATCTAACTCGTAAGAACTCACCGCGCGATCACGGGACCCCCGATTTGAGAATACGACGATAATTTGCAGATTTCTAAGTTTAGGCTTAAAAACGTTGTGTTAGTGGATAAAAACTCGAAATAGCCCCGAACGGCCTCTTGAGTGGCACCAACACCACGCACGGGACCAATGTAACTTGTAGGAACTTACCGCGTGATCACGGGACCCCCGGTTTGAGAATACGATGATAATTTGAATATTTTTAGACTGAGACTTAAAAATATGGTGTTTAAATGTAAAAACCCGAAACAACCCCCTACGGCCTCATAGGTGGCACCAACACCTCGCACGGGACCAATGTAACTCGTAGGAACTAACCGCGCAGCCACGGGCCTCCCGGTTTGAGAATACGAAGATAATTTGCATATTTCTAAAACTTAGTCGTTAGGGGGTGAAAAGCCCAAATAGCCCTCGAACAGCCCCGTGAGTTGCACCAACACCTCCCATGGGACCAATGTAAATCGTAGGAACTAAGCTTGCGATCACGGGACCCCCAGTTTGAGAATACGACTATAATTTGCATATTTCTAGACTATGCTTAAAAACATGGTGCTAGAGGGTGAAAACCCAAAACAACCCCCGAATAACCCCGTGGGAGACACCAACACCTCCCACGGGACCAATGTAACTCGTAGGAACTGACCGCGTAGCCACGGGACTCTCGGTTTCAGAATATGATGATAATTTAAATATTTCTAGACTTAGGCTTAAAAATATGGCGTTTAAAGTTAAAAATCTAAAAAAGCCCCCAACGGCCCCATGGGTGGCACCAACACCTCCCACGGGACCAATGTAGCTCATAGGAACTGATCGTGCAGCCACGGGAGTACCAGTTTGAGAATATGATGATAATTTCCATATTTCTAGACTTTGGCTTGAAAATATGGTGTTAGTGGGTGAAAAGCCGAAACTGCCCCCGAACGGCTATGTGACTAGCATCAACACCTCGCACGGGGCCGCACGATCACGGGACCCCCAATTTGAGAATACGATAATAATTTGCATATTTTTAGACTTAGAGTTAAAAATGTGGCGTTAGAGGGTGAATACCCAAAATAACCCCCGAACAACCCCGTGGGAGGCACCAACACCTCCCACGAGACCATTGTTACTCGTAGGAACTGACCGCGTAGCCACGGGACTCCCAGTTTGAGAATATGATGATAATTTGAATATTTCTGGACTTAGGCTTAAAAACATGGCATTTAAAGGTAAAAACCTGAAATAGTCCCCAACGGCCCCGTAGATGGCACCGACACCTCCCACGGGACCATTGTAACTCGTAGGAACTGACCGCCCAGCCATGGGACTCTCGGTTTGAGGATAAGATGATAATTTACATATTTCTAGAATTTGGCTTCAAAACATGGCGTTACAGGGTGAAAAGCCGAAACAACCCCTAAATGGCCCCGTGATTAGCACCAACATCTCGCACGGGACCAATGTAACTCGTAGGAACTGACCGCGCGATCACGGGATCCCCGGTTTGTGAATACAACGATAAGATGCATATTTCTATACTTAGACGTAAAAACATGGTGTTAGTGGGTGTAAACCCGAAACAGCCCCCGAACGGCTCTGTAGGTGGCACCAACACCTCCCACGGGACCAATGTAACTCCTAGGAACTGGCTGCGCAGCCACGGGAGTCCCGATTTTAGAATACGATGATAATTTGCATATTTACAGACTTCGGCCTAAAATAATGGCGTTAGAGGGTGAAAAGCCGAAATAGCCCCTGAACGGCCCCGTCACTAGCACAAACACCTCGCATGGGACCAATGTAACTCGTAGAAACTAATCGCGCGATCACGGGACCCCCGATTATTGAATACGATGATAATTTGAATATTTCTAGACTTAGACATAAAAACATGGCGTTAGAGGGTGAAAACCCAAAATCACCCCTGAACAGCCCCGCGGGAGGCACCAACATCTCCCATGGGACCAATGTAACTCGTAGGAACTGAACATCCACGGGATTCCTAGTTTGAGAATATGACGGTAATTTGCATATTTCTAGATTTAGGCTTAAAAATAAGGGGTTAGCGGGTGAAAAGCCGAAATAGTCCCCGAACGACCCAGTGAGTAGCACCGACACCTTCCACGGGACCAATGTTACTCGTAGGAACTGAGCGCACGATCACGGGACCCCAGTTTGAGAATACGACTATAATTTGCATATTTCTAGATTTAGTCTTAAAAACATGGCGTTAGTGGGTAAAAACCCAAAACAGCCCCCGAACGGCCCCGTGGGAGACACCAACACCTGGCACGGGACCTATGTAACTCGTTAGAAGTGACCGCGCAGCCATGGGACTCCCGATTTGAGAATACAATGATAATTTGAATATTTTTATTCTTAGCCTGAAAAACATGGCGTTAGTGGGTGAATTGCCTAAATAGTCCCCGAACGACCCCGTGAGTGGCACCTACACCTCGCACGGGACCAATGTAACGTGTAGGAACTCACAGCACGATCACTGGACCCCCGGTTTATGAATACGATGTTAGTTTGCATATTTCTACACTTAGACAAAAAAACATGGCATTAGGGGCTGAAAACCAGAAACAACCCCCTAACGCCCCCTGGGTGACACCAACACCTCCCACGGGATCGATGTAACTCGTAGGAACTGACCGCGCATCCACGAGACTCCCGGTTTGAGAATATAACGATAGTTTGCATATTTCTAGACTTTGGCTTAAAAACATGGCGTTAGAGGGTGAAAAGCCAAAATAGCCCCTGAACGGCCCCGTGACTAGCACCAACACCTCGCACGGGACCAATGTAACTCGTAAGAACTGACCGCGCGATCATGGGACCCCCGATTTATGAATACGACGATAATTTGTATATTTCTAGACTTAGACATAAAAACATGGCGTTAGAGGGTTAAAACCCAAAACACCGCCCGAACAACCCTGTGGGAGGCACCAAGACCTCCCGTGGGACCAATGTAACTTATAGGAACTGACTGCGCAGGAACGGGACTCTCGGTTTGATAATATGATGGTAATTTGCATATTTCTAGACTTAGGCTTAAAAATAAGGCGTTAGTGGTTGAAAAGCCAAAATAGTCCCCGAACGTCCTCGTGAGTAGCACCAACACCTCTCAAGGGACCAATATAACTCATAGGAAATGAGCGCGTGATCACGGGACCCCTAGTTTGAGAATACGACTACAATTTGCATATTTCTAGACTTAGGAAAAATATGGCATTAGTGGGTAAAAAGCCAAAACAGCCCCCGAACGGCCCTGTGAGTGGCATCAACACCTCGCATGGGACCAATGTAACTCGTAGGAACTGACCGCGCGATCACGGGACCCCTGGTTTGAGAATACAACGATAATTTGTATATTTTTAGACTTAGACTTAAAAACATGACGTTAAAGGGTGAAAACCCAAAACAACCCACGAACAACCCCGTGGGAGGCACCAACACCTCCCACAGGACCAATGTAACTCGTAGGAACTGACCGCACAACCACGGGACTCCCGATTTGAGAATACGATAATAATTTTCATATTTATTGACTTAGGCTTAAAAATAGGGCGTAAGGGGTGAAAAGCCGAAATAGCACCCGAACGGCCCTGTGAGTTGCACAAACACCTCCCGTGGGACCAATGTAACTCGTAAGAACTGAGCGCTCGATCACGGGACCCTCGATTTGAGAATATGAGTATAATTTGCATATTTCTAGACTTAGGCTTAAAAACATGGCGTTAGAGGGTGAAAACCCAAAACAACCCCCGAACAACCCCCGGGGAGACACCAACACCTCTTATGGGACTAATGTAACTCGTAGGAACTGACTGCGTGGCCACGGGATCCCGGTTTGAGAAAATGACGGTAATTTAAATATTTCTAGACTTAGGCTTAAAAATATGGCGTTTAAAGGTAAAAACCCAAAACAACCCCCAACAACCCAATGGGTGGCACCAACACCTCTCACGGGACCAATGTAACTCATAGGAGCTCATCGTAAAGCCACGGGAGTCTCCGTTTGAGAATACGATGATAATTTGCATATTTCAAGACTTTGGCTTAAAAACATGGCGTTAGTGGATAAAAATTGGAAACTGCCCCCGAACGGCCCTATGACTAGCACCAACACCTCACACGGGACCAATGTAACTCGTAGGAACTGACTTCACGGTCATGGGACCTCCGGTTTGAGAATACGATAATAATTTGTATAATTCTAGACTTGGACTTAAAAACATGGTGTTAGAGGGTGAATACCCAAAATAACCCTCGAACAACCCCGTGGGAGGCACCAACACCTCCCACGAGACCAATGTAACTCGTAGGAACTGATCGCATATCCACGCAACTTTCGATTTGAGAATATGATGGTAATTTGAATATTTCTAGCCGTAGGCTTAAAAACATGGCATTTAAAGGAAAAAACTGAAAACAGCCTCCTACGGCCCCGTGGGTGGCACCAACACCTCCCACGGGACCAATGCAACTCTTAGGAGCTGACGACGCAGCCACAGGCCACCCGGTTTAAGAATACGATAATAATTTTCATATTTATAGACTTAGGGTTAAAAATAGGACATTAGGGGTGAATAACCGAAATAGCCTCCGAACGGCCCCGTGAGTTGCACCAACACCTCCCGTGGGACCAATGTAACTCGTAGGAACTGAGCATGCGATCACGGGACCCCCGATTTGAGAATACGACTATAATTTGCTTATTTCTAGACTTAGGCTTAAAAGCATGGCGTTAGAGGGTGAAAATTCGAAACAACCCCCGAACAACCCCGTGGGAGACACCAACACCTCCCACGGGACCAATGTAACTCGTAGGAACTGACTGTGTAGCCACGGGATCCCGGTTTGAGAATATGACGGTAATTTAAATATTTCTAAACTTAGGCTTAAAAACATGGCGTTTAAAGGTAAAAACCCGAAACAGCTGCCAACGGCCCCGTGGGTGGCACCAACACCTCTCACGGGACCAATGTAACTCGTAGGAGCTGATCGTGCAGCCACGGGAGTCTCCGATTGAGAATACGATGATAATTTGTATATTTCTAGACTTTGGCTTAAAAACGGCATTAGTGGGTGAAAATCCAAAACTGCCCCTGAACGGCCCTGTGACTAGCACCAACACCTCACACGGGACCAACGTAACTCGTAGGAACAGACCGCACGGTCACGGGACCCTCGGTTTGAGAATACGACAATAATTTGCATATTTCTAGACCTAGACTTAAAAACATGGCGTTAGAGGGTGAATACCCAAAATAACCCTTGACCAGCCCCGTGGGAGGCACCAACACCTCCCACGGGACCAATGTAACTCGTAGGAACTGATTGCATAGCCACGGGACTCCCGGTTTGAGTATATGATGGTAATTTGAATATTTATAGCCTTAGGCTTAAAAATATGGCATTTAAAGGAAAAAACTCTAAACACCCCCTACGGCCCCGTGGGTGGCACCAACACCTCCCATGGGACCAATGCAACTCGTAGGAACTGACCGCGCAGCCACGGGTCTCCCGGTTTGAGAATACGACAATAATTTTCATTTTATAGACTTGGGATTAAAAATAGGGCGTTAGGGGTGAAAAGCCAAAATAGCCCCCGAACGACCCCGTGAGTTGCACCAAAACCTCCCGTAGGACCAATGTAATTCGTTGGAACTGAGCGCGCGATCACAGGACCTCCAATTTGAGAATATGACTATAATTTGCATATTTCTATACTTAGGCTTAAAAACATGGCGTTAGAGGGTGAAAACCCAAAACAACCCCCGAACAACCCCGTGGGAGACACCAACACCTCCCACGGGACCAATGTAACTCGTAGGAACTGACCGTGCAGCCACGGGATCCCAGTTTGAGAATATGACGGTAAATTAAATATTTCTAGACTTAGGCTTCAAAACATGACGTTTAAAGGTAAAAACCCGAAACATCCCCCAACGGCCCCGTGGGTAGCACCAATACCTCTCACGGGACCAATGTAACTCGTAGGAGCTGATCGTGTAGCCACGGGAGTATCCGTTTGAGAATACGATGATAATTTGCATATTTCTAGACTTTGGCTTAAAAACATGGCGTTAGTGGGTGAAAATCCTAAACTGCCCCTAAATGGCCCTGTGACTAGCACCAAAACCTCAGACGGGACCAATGTAACTCGTAGGAACTGACTTCACGGTCATGGGACCCCCGATTTGAGAATACGATCATAATTTGCATATTTCTAGACTTAGACTTAAAAACATGGTGTTAGAGGGTGAATACCCATAATAACCCTCGAACAGCCCCGTGGGAGGCACCAACATCTCCCACGGGACCAGTGTAACTCGTAGGAACTGATCGTATGGCCATGGGCCTCCCGATTTGAGAATATGACGATAATTTGAATATTTCTAGCCTTAGGCTTAAAAATATGGCAATTAAAGGAAAAAACTCGAAAGAGCCCCCTACGGCCCCGTGGGTGGCACCAACACCTCCCATGGGACCAATGTAACTTGTAAGAACTGACCGCACAGCCAAGGGCCTCTCGGTTTGATAATACAACAATAATTTTCATATTTATAGACTTAGGCTTAAAAATAGGGCGTTAAGGGTGAAAAGCTGAAATAGCCCTCGAAAGGCCCTGTGAGTTGCACCAACACCTCTCGTGGGACCAATGTAACTCATAGGAACTGAGCGCGCGATCATGGGACCCTCGATTTGAGAATACGACAATAATTTGCATATCTCTAGGCTTACGCTTAAAAACATGGCGTTAGAGGGTGAAAACCCAAAACAACCCCCGAACAACCCCGTGGGGGACACCAAAACCTCCCATGGGATCAATGTAACTCGTAGGAACTGACCGCGCAACCACAGGATCCCAATTTGAGAATATGACGATAATTTAAATATTTCTACACTTAGGCTTAAAAACATGGCGTTTAAAGGTAAAAACCCAAAACAGCTCCCAACGACCTCATGGGTGGCACCAACACCTCCCACGAGACCAATGTAACTCGTAGGAGCTGATCGTGTAGCCACAGGGGTCCCCGTTTGAGAATACGATGATAATTTGCATATTTATAGACTTTGGCTTAAAAACATGGCGTTAGTGGGTGAAAAGCCGAAACTGCCCCCGAACGGCCTGTGACAAGCACCAACACCTCACACGGGACCAATGTAACTCGTAGGAACTGACCGCACGATCACGGGACCCCCGATTTAAGAATACGACAATAATTTGCATATTTCTAGACTTAGACATAAAAACATGGCGTTAGAGGGTGAATACCCAAAATATCCCCCGAACAGCCCCGTGGGAGGCACCAACACCTCCCACGGGACCAATATAAGTCGTAGGAACTGATCATATAGCCACGGGACTCCCAGTTTGAGTATATGACGGTAATTTGAATATTTCTAGCCTTAGGCTTAAAAACATGGCATTTAAAGGAAAAAACTCAAAACAACCCCCTACGACCCCGTGGGTGGCACCAACACCTACCATGGGCACAATGTAACTAAGCCACGGGACTCCCAGTTTGAGAATATGACGATAATTTACATATTTCTATACTTTGGCTTCAAAACATGGCATTACAGGGTGAATGGCCGAAACAGCCCCGTGACTAGCACCAACACCTTGCACGGTGAAACACCTTATACCTTTGACTTGCTTAAGTCTATACTGTATAAGTGTTCAACTAGTTTGGAAATAGTGACAAAATTGGTTGTCCAACCTAGAATCCAAAGAACCTCAGATTTTATCTCTCTAATCCTCTTCAATGATCCATGAAGGTATAAATTGAATCACACTACACACATTAGAAGTGCATACATGTGTACATATTGCTTAAAATTGTGTGTGTGATTAATTCCCCTTTAATTGGTGCTTTAATAATTTTTTTGGAATTTTTAAACATTTTTAAACATTTTTTAAACATTTTTTAAATAAATGTTTTCATTAATAAAATGTGTTTATATAATTTGTGGGGTAAAATTTCTATTTTAAAAACTTCATTTTTCACTGGAATGTTGGTTTGGGTAGAATATAAATGCGCTAGAGAATTCAGGGGGCTGCTTGTAAATACTTTGGACTCGCGTTTGTGAGCCACTCACATTTCAACACTTGTCATCCTCCTGGCTCATCTATTTGTGTTTGTTACGTGAGAGGATTGCTTGGTGGATTGCTGATCGTTGGATCATTCCTTATCAATGGACTGCATGTGTTTTTTGTCAATCTTGGTGCTATCTCTATGAACCAATCACAATCATCTTAACCACCGCTATTTCATAACCCTTGGATCAAGTCAAAGTTCGAAAGACTTGATCTCAGCCATTGATTCCCTTCGTCGTTCCAAAACCTTCCCTCACTCCTATATAAACCCTCCTCTTCTCAGCCTTTCAAGACTTTTGGGCTTTCGTCATTTCTGAGAGAAAAAAAATAGAGAGAAGAGAGAAGTGAGAGAGAAGAGAGAAAAGAAAAGAGAGAAGAGAGAGAAAATAAACTGTGTTAGCCAAACCCTAACTTTAACCCTAAACACTTCAAACTCTGAATCAAACCTTCGTTTTTATAATACCCCAAACACAACCTTGAATGTTTGAGAGAGAGAGTGGTTTGTTCATATTGAAGCTGTAACCTCTTTGTGTATGATCTTGTTTACAACTTAAACATTCGTGTGAAGATCTGCATTTCTCTTTCATAGAAACTATAGATCTACACTCTGCATGTTACATTTTCACTAGATCTGCATATTTCTTACTTGATTTAAGAAAAAATTTACTGATTTAGTTTTGAAAATGTTTTATGGTTTCTATTCTTACGAAACTTAACCTTGACCTAGTTGGATTCACACTTGGAGATTTTCAATCTCAAAAATATTTTTAAAACCGAGATTGATTAAGATCTTGACCGATTTAGAAGCGAGATATCCGTGGAATCTGGGTTATATTAAAGGTCAAAAAGGTTTTTAGTTCTGTAAGAAAGAAAGAAAACAAAATCACAGCATATAGTCTTTATATGTAATTTTTCTGGGACTGTCTGTAAATCTAAGTGTGTGTGAGTTCATGCATGTTGATAGGAATCACTTCACAAACACTTAACACACTACTACACTGGAAGTGTTGTGAATAAGTTCAAAGATCATTGAGTCGACATAAGGAAGCTAAAGCAAAGGAAGTTATTAAACTGGAAAAACATCATCAACAATCAGATCTATGAGAAGTTAGAAGGACACCAAGTGGGGTATATTCCTAAACTTAGAATAGGTTGATTTGTGTGCATGTATGTTGTATTGTTTGTAACTATTATTTGTTGTTAGTGGATTTTTTACTTTCGTGACTTAGAAGTCACCGTGGATGTTTCCTCTGTTGGGAGAGGTTTTACCACGTTAAAACTGTGTGTTGATTATCTTCATCTACTCATCCCATTCTATAGTGTGCTGAATTTTTGAAACTGTCTTGTTTTAAAAACTGATTACAAAGTCTTGATTACTCTCGTACGTAAGTTTTTGTAAACACATCTTGTTGTTTATAATTTTTATTTTCAAAAGAAAAGGGTTTCTTCAACAAACATCTCGGAGTTGCTTATACAGTTTAATCTTGTATTAAACGGCATTAGCAACGCTTTTCAGACGGGACCAATGTAACTTGTAGGAACTGACCGTGCGATCACGAGACCCCCGATTTGTTAATACGACTATAATTTTCATATTTCTAAGCTTACGCTTAAAAACATGGTGTTAGAGGGTGAAAACCCAAAATAACCCCCGAACAATCCCGTGGGAGACACCAACACCTCCCACGGGACCAATGAAACTCGTAGGAACTGACCGCGCAGCCACAGGATCCCAGTTTGAGAATATGACAATAATTTAAATATTTCTAGACTTAGGCTTAAAAAAATGGCGTTTAAAGGTAAAAACCCGAAACATCCCCCAACGGCCCCGTGGGTGGCACCAACATCTCCCACGAGACCAATGTAACTCGTAGGAGCTGATCGTGTAGCCACGGGAGTCCCCATTTGAGAATACGATGATAATTTGCATATTTATAGACTTTGGCTTAAAAACATGGCGTTAGTGGGTGAAAAGCCGAAACTGCCCCCGAACGGCCCTCTGATGAGCACCAACACCTCACACGGGACCAATGTAACTCGTAGGAACTGATCGCATGGTCACGGGACCCTCGGTTTGAGAATACGACAATAATTTGCATATTTCTAGACTTAGACTTAAAAACATGGCGTTAGAGGGTGAATACCCAAAATATCCCCCGAACAGCCCCGTGGGAGGCACCAAAACCTCCCACGGGACCAATGTAACTCGTAGGAACTGATCGCGCAGCCACAGGACTCCCAGTTTAAGAATATGATGGTGATTTACAAATTTCTAGACTTAGACATAAAAAGATGGCGTTAGAGGGTGAATACCCAAAATAACCCCCGAACAGCCGCGTGGGAGGCACCAACACCTCCCACGGGACCAATGTAACTTGTAGGAACTGATCGCGCAGCCACGGGACTCCCGGTTTGAGAATATGACGATAATTTGTATATTTCTATACTTTGGCTTCAAAACATGGCGTTACAGGGTGAATGGCCGAAACAGCCCCTGGACGGCCCCGTGACTAGCACCAACACCTTGCACGGGACCAATCTAACTCGTAGGAACTGACCGCGTGATCACGAGACCCCCAGTTTGAGAATACGACTATAATTTGCATATTTCTAGACTTAGGCTTAAAAACATGGTGTTGGTGGGAGAAAACTCGAAACAGCCCCCGAATTGCCCCGTGAGTGGCACCAACACCTGGCACTAACCTATGTAACTCGTAGGAACTTATCACGCGATCACGAGACCTCCGGTTTGAGAATACGACGATAATTTGAATATATTTATTCTTAGGCTTAAAAACATGGCGTTGGTGAGTGAATAGCCTAAAAAACCCCCGAACGGCCTCGTGAGTGGAACCAACACCTCGCACGGTACCAATGTAACTCGTAGGAACTGACCGCATGATCACGGGACCCCCGATTTTAGAATACGATGATAATTTTGATTTTCTAAACTTAGGCTTAAAAACATAGCGTTAGTGGGTGAAAACTCGAAACATCCTTCGAACGACCCCGTGAGTGGCACCAACACCTCGCACGGGATCAATGTAACACATAGGAACTGACTGCTCGCTCACGGGACTCCCAGTTTGAGAATACGGCGATAATTTGCATATATCTAGACTTGGGCTTAAAAATAAGGCGTTAGTGGGTGAAAACCCGAAATAGCCCCCGAACGGCCCCGTGAGTGGCACCAACACCTCGCACAGGACCAATGTAAATCGTAGGAACTGATCACGTGATCACGAAACACCTGGTTTGAGAATACGACGATAATTTGCATATTTCTAGACATAGGCTTAAAAATGTTACGTTAGTGAATGAAAACTCGAAACAGCCCCGTAACGGCCCCTTGAGTGGCACCAACACCACGCACGGGACCAATGTAACTCATAGGAACTAACCACGTGATCACGGGACCCCCGGTTTGAGAATACGATGACAATTTGCATATTTCTAGACTTAGGAAAAACATGGCATTAGTGGGTGAAAAGCCGAAACAGCACCCGAACGGCCCTGTGAGTGGCACCAACACCTCGCACGGGACCAACATAACTCGTAGGAACTGAGCGCGCGATCACGGGAGCCCCAATTTGAGAATACGCCGATAATTTGCATATTTTAGGCTATGGCTTAAAAACATGGCGTTAGTGGGTGAAAAGCCAAAACAACCTCCGAACGGCCCCTGAGTGGCATAAACACCTCGCATGGGACCAATGTAACTCGTAGGAACTGGCCGCATGATCACGGGACCCCCGGTTTGAGAATGCGACGATAATTTGAATATTTCTAGACTTAGACTTAAAAACATGGCGTTAGAGCGTGAAAACCCAAAACAACCCCTGAACAGCCCCGTGGGAGGCACCAACACCTCCCACAAGACCAATGTAACTCGTAGGAACTGACCGCGCAGCCACGAAACTTCCGGTTTGAGAATATGACGATAATTTGAATATTTCTAGATTTATACTTGAAACATGGCGTTTAAATGTAGAAACCCGAAACAGCCCCCTACGGCCTCATAGGTGGCACCAACACCTCGCACGAGATCAATGTGACTCGTAGGAACTAAGCGCGCAGCCATGGGCATCCCGATTTAAGAATATGATAATAATTTTAATATTTATAGAATTAGGCTTAAAAATAGGGCGTTAGGGGTGAAAAGTCGAAATAGCCCCCGAATAGCCCCGTGAGTTGCACCAACACCTCCCGTGGGACCATTGTAACAAGTAGGAACTGAGCGCGCGATCACGGGACCCCCGATTTGAGAATACGACTATAATTTGCATATTTCTAGACTAGAGTTTAAAAACATGGCGTTAGAGGGTGAAAACCCAAAACAACCCCCGAACAACCCCGTGGGAGACACCAACACCTCCCACGGGACCAATGTGACTCGTAGGAACTGACCGCGCAGCCACGGGATCTCAATTTGAGAATATGACGGTAATTTAAATATTTCTAGACTTGGGCTTAAAAACATGGTGTTTAAAGGTAAAAACCCAAAACAACCCCCAACGGCCCCGTGGGTGGCACCAACACCTCTCACGGGACCAATGTAACTCGTAGGAGCTGATCGTGCATCCACGGGAGTCCCCATTTGAGAATACGACGATGATTTTCATATTTCTAGGCTTTGGCTTAAAAATAGGACGTTAGGGGTGAAAAGCCGAAATAGCCCCTAAACGGCCCCGTGAGTAGCACCAACACCTTACGCGGGACCAATTTAACTCGTAGGAACTGAGCGCGCGATCACGGGACCCCCGATTAGAGAATACGACAATATTTTGCATATCTCTAGGCTTACGCTTAAAAACATGGCGTTAGAGGGTGAAAACCCAAAACAACCCCCGAACAACCCTGTGGGAGACACCAACACCTCCCACGGGACTAATGTAACTCGTAGGAACTGACCGCGTAGCCACGGGATCCCAGTTTGTGAATATGACGGTAATTTAAATATTTCTATAGTTAGGCTTAAAAACGCGGCGTTTAAAGTTAAAAACCCAAAACAGCCCCCAATGGCCCCCTGGGTGGCACCAACACCTCCCACGGGACCAATGTAACTCGTAGGAGCTGATCGTGAAGCCACGAGAGTCCTCGTTTAATAATACGACGATAATTTGCATATTTGTAGACTTTGGCTTAAAAACATGGCGTTAGTGGGTGGAAAGCCAAAACTGCCCCCGAACGGCCCTGTGACTAGCACCAACTCCTCACACAAGACCAATGTAACTCGTAGGAACTGACCACACGATCATGGGACCCTCGGTTTGAGAATACGACAATAATTTGCATATTTTTAGACTTAGACTTAAAAACATGGCGTTAGAGGGTGAATACCCAAAATATCCCTCGAACAGCCCTGTGGGAGGCACCAACACCTCCCACGGGACCAATGTGACTCGTAGGAACTGATCGCATAGCCTCGGGACTGCCGGTTTGAGTATATGATGGTAATTTGAATATTTCTAGCCTTTGGCTTAAAAACATGGCATTTAAAGGAAAAAACTTGAAACATCCCCCTACGGCCCCGTGGGTGGCACCAACACCTCCCATGGGCACAATGTAACTCGTACGAACTGACCGCGCAGTCACGGGACTCCCGGTTTGACAATATGATGATAATTTCCATATTTTTAGACTTTGGCTCCAAAACATGGCGTTACAGGGTGAAAGGCCGAAACAGCCCCTGAATGGTCCCGTGACTGCACCAACACCTTGCACGGGACCAATGTAACTCGTAGGAACTGACCGCGCGATCAGGTGACCCTCGATTTGTGAATACGATGATAATTTTCATACTTCTAGACTTAGATATAAAAACATGGCTTTAGTGGGTGAAAACCCAAAATAACCCCCGAACGGCCCCGTTGATGGAACCAACACCTCCCATGAGACCAATGTAACTCGTAGGAACTGACTGCGTAGCCATGGGACTCCCGATTTCAGAATACGATGATAATTTGCATATTTCTAGCCTTTGGCTTAAAAACATAGTGTTAGAGGGTGAGAAGCCGAAACACCCCCTGAAGGGCCCCGTGACCAACACCGACACTTCGCACGGGACCAATGTAACTGGTAGGAAGTGACCGCGCGATCACGGGACCCCCGATTTGTGAATATGATGATAATTTGCATATTTCTAGACTTATACATAAAAACATGGCGTTAGAGGGTTAAAACCCAAAATAACCCCAGAACAACCCCGTGGGAGGCACCAATACATCCCACGGTACTGATGTAACTCGTAGGAACTGACCGTGTAGCCACGGGACTCCCGATTTGAGAATATGATGATGATTTGCATATTTCTAGAGTTAGGCTGAAAAATATGGCGTTAGTGGGCGAAAAGACTAAATAGTCCCCGAACGGCCCCATGAGTAGCACCAACACCTCCCACGGGACCAATGTAACTCGTAGGAACTGAAGATCTGATCACGGTACCCCTAGTTTGAGAATACGACTATAATTTGCATATTTCTAGACTTAGGCTTAACACCATGGTGTTGGTTGGAGAAAACTCGAAACGTCCCCCGAATTACCCCGTGAGTGGCACCAAGACCTGGCACGGGACCTATGTAACTTGTAGGAACTGAGCGTGCGATCACGGGAGCCCTGGTTTGATAATACGATGATAATTTGAATATTTTTATTCTTAGGCTTAAAAACATGGTGTTAGTGAGTGAATAGCCTAAACTGCCCCCGAACGGCCCCGTGAGTGGCACCAACACCTCGGACGGGACCAATGTAACTCGTAGGAACCAAGGTTCTAAAAAATGCGGGGCGTGATCGAGGCGTGGAGGCCAAGCCTTAAGCCTTAGAAGCCTAGGCGGGCCTTGGCTTAAAAAGGCGTTTAGGTCTTTTTAATATATTTTAATATTTTTTAACCATAACAAGGCTATTAAAATACTAAATTTGTACATACCATAAATATATCTCTGAATATTTTCAAATAAAATTACTATTTGATTATTTTGGATGAGATAATGGTCGGGTTTGCAAAAAAATCTTTAAAAGGCGATGTCGTTTCACTAAAGCATTGTTGTTTTTAGAGAAAAAGTATGCCTTAAGGGTTTTACCAAGCATAAGGCGTCAAAATCATAAGGCGGGGCGTTTCTCCCAAGCCTCAAGCCTAGGCGTACCTAGGCGGAGCCTAGGCGAGTGTAAGGACAATTTGTCCATCTTTATGTATATGTTATGTCATACGCCGTTACAAGATTGTTGGTTGAAAAGATCACATCGTCATCAACAAAATCCGAAGATCAAAAGAAGAAAGAATTTGGGAATCAGACCTGGCCGGACCGATCCGGTCCAGAAAAAGAACCGATCCGGTTTACCGGACCGATCCGACCATCTACCGGACCGATCCGTTTTGTCAGACTCCAGTAGCCACCGGATCCATAGCGAACCGATGAAGGAAAAAGTCCCGGACCGATCCGATGCCAACCAGACCGATCCGGTTTCAGAAAAAGAACCGATCCGACTTACCCGGACCGATCCGCCTAATCGACCGGACCGATCCGGCGAGGATAATCACTGCCAGATCGTGCAGCCGATTTTGAAGGGTTTCGATCCCTTATTTAAACCACGATCAGCAGTTGGTTTTCACAAGACTTTTCAACACGATTTTCAGAGTCCTAAATACTCTAAGTCTTCACCTTTTTGATGTGCCAAACATCTTTTTGATTCACACCAAAAATCCCAATTACTTTTGTGAATCTTTTGGAACCCTAGAACACAAGCTTTGCTACTGTTCATCTTTGTGGAGAGATCTTTGCAAACGAGGGCTGCGTGTCATTGCCGAGGGAGTCTCTACAAAGTGTTATGACTGCGTGTCATTGAGGAGAGCTGCGGTTCTTCCTGCGTTGTTTGGGCTGCGAGTCCTTGGAGGGTGCTGCGTGTATTCTCTTGCTGAGTTGAAGACTGCGTGTCTTTGTGGGTTGGCTGAGCGTTGATCCATTGCAGATTTCTCTATGTAATTGTAAGTTGCGGCTTGTATATTCATAGTGAAATAAAGGTTTTACCCGAAAGGGGTTTTTTCCTGAATTCTGTGTCTCAGCATAATTTTTTGTGTTACATGCTTTATTTTTTTTTATGGGTTGACACACGCATCTTAGATGCATGTTTAGGGGCTGAAATTCAATAAGTGTGCTATATTAGAAATTTGCGAACTTAATCAATTATCACGCGTTCTCAGCGAGTTTTTTAGAACAGTGGTAGGAACTGACCGCATGATCACGGGACCCCCGATTTGAGAATACGATGATAATTTCCATTTTCTAAACTTAGGCATAAAACATAGCGTTAGTGGGTGAAAACCCGAAACATCCCTCTAACGGCCCCGTGAGTGGCACCAACACCTCGCACAGGATCAATGTAACACATAGGAACTGACTGCGCGATCACGGGACTCCCAGTTTGAGAATACGATGATAATTTGCATATTTCTAGACTTGGGCTTTAAAACAAGGCGTTAGTGGGTGAAAACCCAAAATAGCCCCCGAACGGCCCCGTGAGTGGCACCAACACCTCGCACGGGACCAATGTAACTCGTAGGAACTGCTCACATGATTACGAAACCCCTGGTTTGAGAATACGATGATAATTTGTATATTTCTAGACATAGGATTAAAAACGTTACGTTAGTGGATGAAAACCCGAAACAGCCCCAGAACGACCCCTTGAGTGGCACCAACACCATGCCCGGGACCAATGTAACTCATAGGAACTAACTGCGCGATCACAGGACCACCGGTTTGAGAATACGATGACAATTTTCATATTTATAGACTTAGGAAAAACATGGCATTAGTGGGTGAAAAGCCGAAACAGCCCCCGAACGGCCCTGTGAGTGGCACCAACACCTCGCACGGGACCAACGTCACTTGTAGGAACTAAGCGGTCAAACATGCGAGTACCAATTTGAGAATACGCCGATAATTTGCAAATTTTAGACTTAGGCTTAAAAACATAGCGTTAGTGGGTGAAAAGCCAAAACAGCCCCCGAACGGCCCCGTGAGTGGCACAAACACCTCACATAGGACCAATGTAACTCGTAGGAATTGACCGCGTGATCATGGGACCCCTGGTTTGAGAATACGATGATAATTTACATATTTCTAGCCTTAGACTTAAAAATATGGTGTTAGAGGGTGAAAACCCAAAACAACCCCCGAACAGCCCCGTGGGAGGCACCAACACCTCCCACAGGACCAATGTAACTCGTAGGAACTGACCGCGTAGCCACGGAGCTCCCGATTTGAGAATATGATGATAATTTGAATATTTCTAGATTTATACTTAAAAATATGGCGTTTAAAGGTAGAAACCCGAAACAGCCCCCTACGGCCTCATAGGTGGCACCAACGAACGGGACCAATGTGACTCGTAGGAACTAAGCGCGCAGCCACGAGCATGCCGGTTTGAGAATACGACAATAATTTTCATATTTATAGACTTAGGCTTAAAAATAAGGCGTTATGGGTGAAAGGCCGAAATAGCCCCCGAACGGCCCCGTGAGTCGCACCAACACCTCCCGTGGGACCAATGTAACTCGTAGGAACTGAGCGCGCGAACACGGGACCCCTGATTTGAGAATACGACTTTAATTTGCATATTTCTAGACTTAGGTTTAAAAACATGGCGTTAGAGGGCGAAAACCCAAAACAACCCCCGAACAACCCCGTGGGAGACACCAACACCTCCCACGGGACCAATGTGACTCGTAGGAACTGACCGCGCAGCCACGGGATCCCGATTTAAGAATATGACAGTAATTTAAATATTTCTAGACTCAGGCTTAAAAACATGGCGTTTAAAGGTAAAAACCCGAAACAACCCTCAACGGCCCCGTGGGTGGCACCAACACCTCTCACTGGACCAATGTAACTCGTAGGAGCTGATCGTGCAGCCACGGGAGTCCTCGTTTGAGAATACGACGATAATTTGCATATTTTTAAAATTTGTCTTAAAAATAGGGCGTTAGGGTGAAAAGCCGAAATAACCCCTGAACGACCCCGTGAGTAGCACCAACACCTTACACGGGACCAATGTAACTCGTAGGAACTGAGCGCGCGATCACGGGACCCCCGATTTGAGAATACAACTATAATTTGAATATTTGTAGACTTACGCTTAAAAACATATCTTTAGAGGGTGAAAACCCAATACAACCCCGCAACAACCCCGTGGGAGACAGCAATACCTCCCACGGGACCAATGCAACTCGTAGGAACTGACCGCGCATCCACAAGATCCCAGTTTGAGAATATGACGGTAATTTAAATATTTCTACACTTAGGCTTAAAAATATGGCATTTAAAGGTAAAAACCCGAAACAGCCCCCAACGGCCCCGTGGGTGGCACCAACACCTCCCACGGGACCAATGTAACTCGTAGGAGCTGTTCGTGCAGCCACGGGAGTCCCCGTTTGAGAATACGATGATAGTTTGCATATTTATAGACTTTGGCTTAAAAACATGGTGTTAGTGGGTGAAAAGTTGAAACTGCCCCCGAACGGCCCTGTGACTAGCACCAACACCTCACACAGGACCGATGTAACTCGTAGGAACTGATCGCACGATCACGGGGCTCCCGGTTTGAGAATACGACAATAATTTTCCTTTTTTTAGACTTAGACTTAAAAACATGGCGTTAGAGGGTAAACACCCAAAATATCCCTCGAACAGCCCCGTGGGAGGCACCAACACTTGCCACGGGACCAATATAACTCGTAGGAACTGATCGCTTAGCCACGGGACTCCCGGTTTGAGTATATGATGGTAATTTGAATATTTCTAACCTTAGGCTTAAAAACATGGCATTTAAAGGAAAAAACTCGAAACAGCCCCTACGGCCCCGTGGGTGGCACCAACACCTCCCATGGACACAATGTAACTCGTATGAAGTGACCGCGCAGCCACGGGACTCCCGGTTTGAGAATATGACGATAATTTGCATATTTCTAGACTTTGGCTTCAAAACATGGCGTTATAGGGTGAAAGGACGAAACATCCCCGTGATTGGCACCAACACCTTTCACGGGACCAATGTAACTCGTAGGAACTGATCGCGCGATCACGGGACCCCCGATTCTTGAATACAATGATAATTTTCATATTTCAAGACTTAGATATAAAAACATGGCGTTAGTGGGTGAAAACTCAAAACAGCCCTCGAACGGCCCTGTAGGTGGCACAACACCTCCCACGGGACCAATGTAACTCCTAGGAACTGACTGCGCCGCCATGGGACTCTCGATTTGAGAATACAACGATAATTTGCATATTTCTAGACTTTGTCTTAAAAACATGGGGTTAGAGGGTGAAAAGCCGAAACAGCCCCTGAGGGGCCCCGTGACCAACACCAATACCTCGCTCGGGACCAATGTAGCTCATAGGAAGTGACCGCGTGATCACGGGACCCCCGGTTTGTGAATATGAGTATAATTTGCATATTTCTAGACTTAAAAATAAAAACATGGCGTTAGAGGGTGAAAATCCAAAATAACCCCAGAACAACCCCGTGGGATGCACCAATACATCCCACGGGACCAATGTAACTCGTAGGAACTGACCGCGCAACCATAGGACTCCTGGTTTTAGAACATGATGGTAATTTGCATATTTCCAGACTTAGGCTTAAAAATATGGCGTTAGTAAGAATAAATAGTTGCCGAACGGCCCTTTGAGTAGCACCAACACCTCCCACGGGACCATTGTAACTCGTAGGAACTGAGCGTCTGACCACGGTACCCCCGGTTTTAGAATACGACTATAATTTTCATATTTCTAGACATAGGCTAAAAAACATGGTGTCGATGGGAGAAAAATCAAAACAGCCCCCGAATTACCCCATGAGCGTCACCAACACCTGGCACGGGACCTATGTAACTCGTAGGAACTGATCGCGCGATCACGGGACCTCCGGTTTGAGAATACGACGATAATTTGAATATTTTTATTCTTAAGCTTAAAAACATGGCGTTGGTGAGTGAATAGTTTAAATAGCCCCCGAACGGCCACGTGAGTGGCATCAACACCTCGCACGGGACCAATGTAACTCGTAGGAACTGACCGCATGATCACGGGACCCCCGATTGAGAATACGATGATAATTTCCATATTTCTAAACTTAGGCTTAAAAGATAGCGTTAACGGGTGAAAACCCGAAACATCCCTCTAACGGCCCCATGAGTGGCACCAACACCTCGCATGGGATCAATGTAACATATAGGAACTGACTGCGCGATCACGGGGCTCCCAATTTGAGAATATGACGATACTTTGCATATTTCTAGACTTGGGCTTAAAAATAAGGCGTTAGTGGGTGAAAACCCGAAATATTCCCCGAACGGCCCCGTGAGTGGCATCAACACCTCGCACGGGACCAATGTAACTCGTAGGAACTGATCACGTGATCACAAAACCCCTGGTTTGAGAATATGACGATAATTTGCATATTTCTAGACATAGGCTTAAAAACCTTGCGTTAGTGGATGAAAACCCGAAACAACCCCGGAACGGCCCCTTGAGTGGCACCAACACCACGCACGGGACCAATGCAACTCGTAGGAACTAGCGGCACGATCACGGGACCCTCGGTTTGAGAATAGGATGATAATTTGCATATTTCTAGACTTAGGAAAAACATGGCATTTGTGGGTGAAAAGCCGAAACATCCCCCGAACGGCTCTATGAGTGGCACCAACACCTCGCACGGGACCAATGTAACTCGTAGGAACTGAGCGTGCGATCACGGGAGCCCTGATTTGATAATACGCTGATAATTTGCATATTTTAGACTTAGGCTTAAAAACATGGCGTTAGTGGGTGAAAAGCCAAAACAGCCCCCGAACGTCCCCGTGAGTGGCACAAACACCTCGCATGGGACCAATGTAACTCGTAGGAACTGACCGCGTGATTACGGGACCCCCGGTTTGTGAATACGATGATATTTTGCATATTTTTAGACTTAGACTTAAAAATATGGCCTTAGAGGGTGAAAACCCAAAACAACCCCCGAACAGCCCCGTGGGAGGCACCAACACCTCCCACAGGACCAATGTAACTCGTAAGAACTGACCGCGCAGCCACGGGACTCCTGACTTGAGAATATGACGATAATTTGAATATTTCTAGATTTATACTTAAAAACATGGCGTTTAAAGGTAGAAACACGAAACAGCCCCTTACGGCCTCATAGGTGACACCAACACCTCGCACGGGACCAATGTAACTCGTAGGAACTGTCGCTCAACCACGGGCCCCCCGGTCTGTGAATATGATGATAATTTGCATATTTCTAGACTTAGACATAAAAACATGGCGTTAGAGGGTGAAAACCCAAAATAACCCGAAAACAACCCCGTGGGAGGCACCAATACATCCCACGGGACTAATGTAACTCGTAGGAACTGAGCGCGCGATCACGGGACCCCCGGTTTGAGAATACGACTATAATTTGCATATTTCCAGACTTGGACTTAAAAACATGACGTTAGAGGGTGAAAACCCAAAACAACCCCCGAATAACCCTATGGGAGACACCAACACCTCCCACGTGACCAATGTAACTCGTAGGAACGGACCGCACAGCCAAGGGACTTCCAGTTCGATAATACGATAGTAATTAAAATATTTTTAGACTTGGGCTTAAAAACATAGCGTTCAAAGTTAAAAACCCGAAACAACCACCAACCACCCCGTGGGTGCCACCAACACCTCCCACGGGACCAATATAACTCGTAGGAACTGATCGTGCAGCCACGGGAATCCCGATTCGAGAATACGACGATAGTTTGATATTTCTAGATTTTGGCTTAAAAACATGGCATTAGTGGGTGAAAAGCCGAAATTGCCCCGAACGGCTCGGTGACTGGCACCAACACCTCGCACGGGACCAATGTAACTCGTAGGAACTGACCAGATGATCACGGGACCCCCGATTTGAGAATAGAACAATAATTTGCATATTTATAGACTTAAAATTAAAAATATGATGTTCGAGGGTGAATACCCAAAATAACCGCCAAACAGCCCCGTGGGAGGCACCAACACCTCCCAAGGGACCAATGTAACTCGTAGGAACTAACCGGGCATCCACGGGACTCCCAGTTTGAGAATATGACGGTAATTTAAATATTTCTACACTAAGGCTTAAAAATATGGCGTTTAAAGGTAAAAACCCGAAACAACCCCCAACGGCCCTGTGGGTGGCACCAACCATCCCACGGGACCGATGTAACTCGTAGGAGCTGATCGTGCGGCCACGGGAGTCCCCGTTTGAGAATACAATGATAATTTTCATATTTATAGACTTTGGCTTAAAAACATGGCGTTAGGGGGTGAAAAGCCGAAACTGCCCCCGAACGGCCCTTTGACTAGCACCAACACCTCACACAGGACCAATGTAACTCGTAGGAACTCACCACACGATCCCGGCACCCCCTTTTTGAGAATACGATAATAATTTGCATATTTCTAGACTTAGATAAAAAAACATAACGTTAGTGGGTGAAAAGCCAAAACAACCCCCGAACGGCCCCTGAGTGGCACAAACACCTCGCATGGGACCAATGTAACTCGTAGGAACTTATCGTGTGATCACGGGACCCTCGGTTTGAGAATAGTATGATAATTTGCATATTTCTAGACTTAGACTTAAAAATATGGAGTTAGAGGGTGAAAACCCGAAATAACCCCTGTACAGCCCCGTGGGAGGCACCAACACCTCCCACGGGGCCAGGGTAACTCTTAGGAACTGACCGCGCAACCATGTGACTCCTGATTTGAGAATACAATGATAATTTGTATATTTCTGGACTTAGACTTAAAAATATGGTGTTAGAGGGTGAAAACCCGAAACAACCCCCGAACAGTCCTGTGGGAGGCATCAACACCTCCCACATGACCAATGTAACTCGTAGGAACTGACCGCGCAACCATGTGACTCCTGATTTGAGAATATGATAATAATTTGAATATTTCTAGATTTATACTTAAAAAAATGGAGTTTAAATGTAGAAACCTGAAAAAGTCCCGTGAGTAGATCCAACACCTGACACGGGACCTATGCAACTCGTAGGAACTGACTGTGTGATCACGGGACCCCCGATTTAGGAATACGATAATAATTTGAATATTTTTATACTTAGGCTTAAAAACATGCGTTAGTGGGTGAATAGCCGAACCATCCCCCGAACGTCCCCGTGAGTGGCACCAACAACTCACACGGGACCAATATAACTCGTAGGAATTGACTGCACGATCAAGGGACCCCCTATTTGAGAATACGATGATAATTTCCATATTTCTAGACTTAGAATTAAAAACATAGCGTTAGTGGGTGAAAACCTGAAATATCCCTCGAACGGCCCCATGAATGGCACCAACACCTCGCACGGGATCAATGTAACACGTAGCAAGTGACTGCGCAATCACTGGACTCCCAGTTTGTTAATACAACAATAATTTCATACCTCTAGACTTGGGCTTAAAAACAAGGCGTTAGTGGGCAAAACCCAGAATACCCCTCGAAGGGCCCTGTGAGTGGCGCACCAACACCTCACACGGGACCAATATAACTCGTAGGAACTGACCGCACGATCACGAGACCCCTAGTTTGAGAATACAATGATAATTTGCATATTTCCAGACTTAGGATAAAAAACATGGCGTTAGTGGGTGAAAAGCCGAAACAGCCCCCGAACGGCCCTATGAGTGGCACTAACACCACGCAGGGGACCAATGTAAGTCGTAAGAACTGACCGCACAGCCACGGGACTCCCCATTTGAGAATATGATGGTCATTTGAATATTTCTAGCCTTAGTCTTAAAAATATAGCGTTTAAAGGTAAAAACCCAAAACACACCCTACGGCCCCATGGGTGGCACCAATACCTCCCACGGGACCAATGTAACTCGTAGGAACTGAACGCGCAGTCACGGGACTTCCGGTTTGAGAATAAGATGATAATTTGTATCTTTCTATACTTTGTCTTAAAAACATGGCGTTAGAGGGTGAAAAGTCAAAACAGCCCCTGAACGACCCTGTGACTAGCACCAACACCTCGGACGGGACGAATGTAACTCGTTGGAACTGATTGCATGATCACGGGAGCCTCGGTTTGTGAATATGACGATAATTTGAATATTTTTAGACTTAGACATAGAAATTGGCGTGAGAGGGTGAAAACCGAAAACAACCCCCGAATAGCCCCGTGGGAGGCACCAACACCTCCCATGGGACCAATGTAACTCGTAGGAACTGACTGCGTAGCCATGGGACTCCCGGTTTGTGAATACGATGATAATTTACATATTTTAAGACTTTGGCTTAAAGACATGGCGTTAGAGGGTGAAAAGTCGAAACAGCCCCTGAAGGGCCCCGTGACCAACACCAATACCTCGCTCGGGACCAATGTAACTCGTTGGAAGTGACCGCGCGATCATGGGATCACCGGTTTGTGAATATGATGATAATTTGGATATTTCTAGACTTAGACATAAAAACATGGCGTTAGAGGGTGAATACCAAAAACAACCCCGTGGGAGGTACCAATACATCCCACGGGACCAATGTCACTCGTTGGAACTGATCGCGTAGCCATGGGACTCCTGGTTTGAGAATATGAAGGTAATTTGAATATTTCTAGACTTAGGCTTAAAAATATGGCGTTAGTGGGTGAAAAACCTAAATAGTCCCCGAACGGCCCCGTGAGTAGCACCAACACCTCCCACGGGACCAATGTAACTCGTAGGAACTGAGCGTCTGATCACGGTACCGGCGGTTTGAGAATACGACTATAATTTGTATATTTCTAGACTTAGGCTTAAAAACATGGTGTTGGTGGGAGAAGACTCGAAACAGCCCCCGAATTTCCCCATGAGTGGCACCAACACCTGGCACGGGACCTATGTAACTCGTAGGAACTGACCGCGCGATCACGGGACCTCCGATTTGAGAATACGATGATAATTTGAATATTTTTATTCTTAGGCTTAAAAACATGGCATTAGTGAGTGAATAGCCTAAACAACCCCTGAACGGCCCTGTGAGTGGCACCAAAACCTCACATGGGACAATTGTAACTCGTAGGAACTGACCGCATAATCACGGGCCCCCCGATTTGAGAATACGATGATAATTTCTATATATCTAAACTTAGGCTTAAAAACATAGCGTTAGTGGGTGAAAACCCTAAACATCCCTCTAACTGCCTCGTGAGTGGCACCAACACCTCACACGAGATCAATGTAACACATAGGAACTGACTGCGCGATCACGGGACTCCCAGTTTGAAAATACGATGATAATTTGCATATTTCTAGACTTGGGCTTAAAAATAAGGCGTTAGTGGGTGAAAACCCGAAATAGCCCCCGAACGGCCCCGTGAGTGGCACCAACACCTCCCACGGGACCAATGTAACTCGTAGGAACTGATCACATGATCACGAAACCACTGGTTTGAGAATACGACGATAATTTCCATATTTCTAGACATAGGCTTAAAAACGTTGCGTTAGTGGATAAAAACCTGAAACAGCCTCGGAACGACCCCTTGAGTGGCACCAACACCACGCATGGGACCAATCTAAATCCTAAGAACTAATCACGCGATCACGGGACCCCCAGTTTGAGAATACTATGACAATTTGCATATTTCTAGACAAAGGAAAACATGGCATTAGTGGTTGAAAAGCCGAAACAGCCCCCGAACGGCCCTGTGAGTGGCACCAACACCTCGCACGGGACCAACGTTACTCGTAGGAGCTGAGCGCGCGATCATGGGAGCCCCGATTTGAGAATATGCCGAAAATTTTCATATTTTAGACTTAGGCTTAAAAACATGGTGTTGGTGAGTGAAAAGCAAAAATAGCCCACAAACCGCCCCGTGAGTGGCACAAACACCTCGCACGGGACCAATGTAACTCGTAGGAACTGACCGCGCGATCACGGGACCCCCAGTTTTAGAATACAATGATAATTTGTATATTTCTAGACTTAGACTTAAAAATATGGCGTTAGAGGGTGAAAACCCAAAACAACCCCCGAACATCCCCGTGGGAGGCATCAACACCTCCCACAGGACCAATGTAACGCGTAGGAACTGACCGTGCAGCCACGGGACTCCCGATTTGAGAATATGACAATAATTTGAATATTTCTAGATTTAGACTTAAAAACATGGCGTTTAAAGGTAGAAACCTGAAACAGCCCCGTGAGTGTCACCAACACCTGGCACGGGACCTATGTAACTCGTAGGAACTGACTGCGTGACAAGGGACCCCCGGTTTGGGAATACGACAATAATTTGATTGTTTTTATACTTAGGCTTAAAAACTTGGCATTAGTGGGTGAACAACCGAACTAGCCCCGAACGTCCCCGTAAGTGGCACCAACACCTCGCACGGGACCAATGTAACTCGTAGGAACTGACTGCGCGATCACGGTACACCCAATTTGAGAATACAACTATAATTTCCATATTTCTAGACTTAGACTTAAAAATATAGCATTAGTGGGTGAAACCTGAAACATCCCTCGAACGGCCCCATGAATGGCACCAACACCTCACACGGGATCAATGTAACACGTAGGAAGTGACTGCGCAATCACTGGACTCCCAGTTTGTTAATACAATGATAATTTTCATACCTCTAGACTTGGGTTTAAAAATAAGGCGTTAGTGGGTGAAAACCCAAAATAGCCCTCGAAGGGCCCCGTGAGTGGTGCACCAACACCTCACACGGGACCAATGTAACTCTAGGAACTGACCGCACGATCACGGGACCCTCGGTTTGAGAATACGACGATAATTTTCATATTTCTAGACTTAGGATTTAAAATATGGCATTAGTGGGTGAATAGCCGAAACAGCCCCCGAACGGCCCTATGAGTGGCACTAACACCACACAGGGGACCAATGTAACTCGTAGGAACTGATCGCATAACCACGGGACTCCCCGTTTGAGAATATGATGGTAATTTGAATATTTCTAGCCTTAGGCTTAAAAACATGGCGTTTAAAGGAAAAAAACCCGAAACAGCCCCTACGGCCCCATGGGTGGCACCAACACCTCCCACGGGACCAATGTAACTCATTGAAACTGACCGCGCAGTCACGGGACTCCCGGTTTGAGAATACGACAATAATTTGTATATTACTAAACTTTGACTTAAAAACATGGCGTTAGAGGGTGAAAAGCCAAAAGAGCCCCCGAACAGCCCCGTGAGTAGAACAAACACCTCGCACGGGACCAATGTAACTCGTAGGAACTGACCACGAGATCACGGGACCCCCGGTTTGTGAATACGATGATAATTTGCATATTTTTATACTTAGACATAAAAAATGGCGTTAGAGGGTGAAAACCCAAAACAACCCCCGAACAGCCCCGTGGGAGGCACCAACACCTCCCACGGGACCAATGTAACTCGTAGGAACTGACTACGCAGTCATGGGACTCCCGGTTTGGGAATACGACGATAATTTGCATATTTCTAGACTTTGGCTTAAAAACATGGCGTTAGAGGGTGAGAAGCCGAAACAGCCCCTGAAGGACCCCGTGACCAACACCAACACCAACACCTCGCATGAAACTAATGTAACTCGTAGGAAGTGACCGCGCGATCACGGGACCCCCAGTTTGTGAATACGATGATAATTTGTATATTTCTAGACTTAGAATTGAAAACATGGCGTTAGAGGATGAAAACCAAAAACAACCCCAGAACAATCCCGTGGGAGGCACCAATACATCCCACGGGACCAATATAACTCGTAGGAACTGACCGTGTAGCCATGGGACTCCCGATTTGAGAATATGATGGTAATTTGTATATTTCTAGACTTAGGCTTAAAAATATGGCATTAGTGGGATAAAAGCCTAAATAGTCCCCGAACGGCCCCGTGAGTAGCACCAACACCTCCCACGGGACTAATGTAACTCGTAGGAACTGAGCGTCTGATCACGGTACTGCCGGTTCGAGAATATGACTATAATTTGCATATTTATAGACTTAGGCTTAAAAACATGGTGTTGGCGGGAGAAAACTCGAAACAGCCCCCGAATTGCTCCGTGAGTGGCACCAACACCTTGCACGGGACCTATGTAACTCGTAGGAACTGACCGCGCAATCACGGGTTCCCCGATTTGAGAATACGATGATAATTTGAATATTTTTATTCTTAGCCTTAAAAACATGGCGTTAGTGAGTGAATAGCCTAAACAGCTCCCGAACGGCCCCGTGAATGGCACCAACACCTCGCACGAGACCAATGTAACTTATAGGAACTGATCGCATGATCACGGGACCCCCAATTTCAGAATACGATGATAATTTTCATATTTTTAAACTTAAGCTAAAAAACATAGCGTTAGTGGGTGAAAAACTGAAACATCCCTTTAACGGCCCCATGAGTGGCACCAACACCTCGCACGGGATCAATATAACACATAGGAATTGACCGCCCAGCCACGGGACTCCCGGTTTGAAAATATGATAATAATTTGAATATTTCTACATTTATACTTAAAAATATGGCATTTAAAGGTAGAAACACGAAACAGCCCCTACCGCCTCATAGGTGGCACCAACACCTCGCACGGGACCAATGTGACACGTAAGAACTAAGCGCGCAGACACGGGCCTCCTGGATTGAGAATATGATGATAATTTGCATATTACTAGACTTAGGCCTAAAAATAAGGTGTTAGTGGGTGAAAAGTCGAAATAGCCCCCGAACGGCCCCGTGAGTTGCACTAACACCTCCCACGGGACTAATGTAACTCGTAGGAACTGACCGCACTTCCGATTTGATAATATGATAGTAATTTAAATATTTTTAGACTTGGGACTAAAAATAAAGCGTTTAAAGTTAAAAACCCGAAACATCCACCAACGGCCCCGTGGGTGGCACCAACACCTCCCACAAGACCAATATAACTCGAAGGAACTGATCGTGCAGCCACGGGAGTCCCGATTTGCGAATGCAATGATAGTTTGCATATTTCTAGACTTTGACTTAAAAATATGGCATTAGTGGGTGAAAAGCTGAAACTGCCCCTGAACGGCCCCGTGACTAGCACCAACACCTCGCACGGGACCAATGTAACTCGTAGGAACTGACCAAATGATCACGGGACCCCCGATTTGAGAATACCACAATAATTTGCATATTTCTAGACTTAGAATTAAAAACATGACGTTAGAGGGTGAATACCCAAAATAACCCCCGAACAGCCCCGTGGGAGGCACCAACACCTCTCACGGGACCAATGTAACTCGTAGGAACTGACCGCGCAGCCACGGGACTCCCAGTTTGAGAATATGATAGTAGTTTAAATAATTTTAGACTTGGGCTTAAAAATATTGTATATAAATGTAAAAACTTGAAATAGCCCCCTGTGGGCCCGTTGGTGGCACCAACACCTCCAACGGGACCAATGTAACTCGTAGGAACTGACCGCGCAGACACAGGACTCCCGATTTGAGAATACAATGATAATTTGCATATTTCTAGACTTTATCTTAAAAATATGGCCTTAGACGGTGAAAAACCAAAACAGCCCCTGAACGGCCCCGTGACTAGCACCAATACCTCCCACGGGACCAATGTAACTCGTAGGAACTGGCTGCGCGTTCATGGGACCCCCGGTTTGAGAATACAATGATAATTTGTATATTTATAGACTTAGACTTAAAAATATGGCGTTAGAGGGTGAAAACCCAAAACAACCCCCGAACAACCCCGTGGAAGGCATCAACACCTCCCACAGGACCAATGTAACTCATAGGAACTGACCGCGCAGCCACGGAAGTCCCGATTTGAGAACTTTGTGTTTAAATGTAGAAACCTGAAACAGCCCCGTGAGTGGCACCAACACCTGGCACGAGACCTATGTAACTCGTAGGAACTGACTGCGTGATCACGGGATCCTCGGTTTGGGAATACGACAATAATTTCAATATTTTTATACTTAGGCTTAAAAACATGGCGTTAGTGGGTGAATAGACAAACCAGCCCCCAAACGTCCCCGTGAGTGGCACCAACACCTCGCACGGTACCAATGTAACTCGTAGGAACTGATTGCCCCATCACGGGGACCCCTGATTTGAGAATACGACGATAATTTCCATATTTCTAGAATTAGACTTAAAAACATAGCGTTAGTGGGTGAAAACCTGAAACATCCATCGAACGGCCCCATGAATGGCACCAACACCTCGCACGGGATCAATGTAACATGTAGAAAGTGACTGCACAATCACTCGACTCCCAGTTGGTTAATACAACGATAATTTGCATACCTCTAGACTTGGGCTTAAAAATAAGGGGTTAGTGGGTGAAAACCCAAAATAGCCCTTGAAGGGCCCCGTGAATGGCACACCAACACCTCACACGGGACCAATATAACTCGTAGGAACTGACCGCACGATCACGGGACCCCCGATTTGAGAATACGACGATAATTTGCATATTTCTAGACTTAGGATTAAAAACATGGCGTTAGTGGGTGAAAAGCCGAAATAGCCCCCGAACGGCCCTATGAGTGGCACTAACACCACGCAGGGGACTGATGTAACTCGTAGGAACTGACCGCACAGCCACGTGACTCCCCGTTTGAGAATATGATGGTAATTTGAATATTTCTAGCCTTAGTCTTAAAAACATGGCGTTTAAAGGTAAAAATCTGAAACAGCCCCTACGGCCCCATGGATGGCACCAACACCTCCCACGGGACCAACGTAACTCGTAGGGACTGACCGCGCAGCCACAGGACTTCCTGTTTGAGAATATGATGATAATTTGTATATTTTTATACTTTGGTTTAAAAACATGGCGTTAGAGGGTGAAAATTCGAAAAAACCCCTGAACGACCCCGTGACTAGCACCAACACCTCGCACGGGACCAATGTAACTCGTAGGAACTGAACGCGTGATCACGGGACCCTCGATTTGTGAATACGATGATAATTTGTATATTTTTAGACTTAGACATAAAAAATGGCGTTAGAGGGTGAAAACTCCAAATAACCCCCGAACAGCCCCGTGGGAGGCACCAACACCTCCCATGGGACCAATGTAACTCGCAAGAACTGACTGCGTAGCCATGGGACTCCCGGTTTGAGAATACGACAATAATTTGCATATTTCTAGACTTTAGCTTAAAAACATGGCGTTAGAGGGTGAGAAGCCGAAACAGCCCCTGAAGGGGGCCCCGTGACCAACACCAACACTTCGCACGGGACCAATGTAACTGGTAGGAAGTGACCGCGCGATCAGGGGACCCCCGGTTTGTAAATATGATGATAATTTGCATATTTCTAGACTTATACATAAAAACATTGCGTTAGAGGGTGAAAACCCAAAATAACCCCAGAACAATCCCGTGGGAGGCACCAATACATCCCACAGTACCGATGAACTGATAGAAACTGACCGCGCAGCCATGGGACTCCCGATTTGAGAATATGATGGTAATTTGTATATTTCTAGACTTAGGCTTAAAAATATGGCATTAGTGGGATAAAAGCCTAAATAGTCCCCGAACGGCCCCGTGAGTAGCACCAACACCTCCCACGGGACCAATGTAACTCGTAGGAATTGAGCGTCTGATCACGGTACCCCCGGTTTGAGAATATAACTATAATTTGCATATTTCTAGACTTAGGCTTAAAATCATGGTGTTGGTGGTAGAAAACTCAAAAACAGCCCCCGAATTACCCCATGAGTGGCACCAACACCTGACACGGGACCTATGCAACTCGAAGGAACTGACCGCGCGATCACGGGACCTCCGATTTGAGAATACGATGATAATTTGAATATTTTTATTCTTAGGCTTAAAAACATGGCGTTAGTGAGTGAATAGCCTAAACAGCCCCCGAACAGCCCCGTGAGTGGCACCCACACCTCGGACGGGACCAGTGTAACTCGTAGGAACTGATCGCATGATCACGGGACCCCCAATTTGAGAATACGCTGATAATTTCCATATTTCTACACTTAGACTTAAAAACACAGCGTTAGTGGATGAAAACTTTAAAAATCCCTCGAACGACCCCATGAATGGCACCAACACCTCGCACGAGATCAATGTAACACGTAGGAAATGACTGCGCAATCACTCGACTCCCAGTTTGTTAATACAACGATAATTTGCATTCCTCTAGACTTGGGCTTAAAAACAAGGCGTTAGTGGGTGAAAACCCAAAATAGCCCTCGAAGGGCCCCGTGAATGGCGCACCAACACCTCACACGGGACCAATGTAACTCGTAGGAACTGATCGCACGATCACGGGACCCCCGATTTAAGAATACAACGATAATTTGCATATTTCTAGACTTATACATAAAAAAATGGCGTTAAAGGGTGAAAACCCAGAACAACCCCGTGGGAGGCACCAATACATCCCACGGTACCGATGTAACTCGTAGGAACGGACCGGTGACTAGCACCAACACCTTGCACGGGACCAATGTAACTCGTAGGAACTGACCAGACGATCACGGGACCCCCGATTTGAGAATACCACAATAATTTGCATATTTCTAGACTTTGAATTAAAAACATGGCGTTAGAGGGTGAATACCCAAAATAACCCCCGAACAGCCCTGTGGGAGGCACCAACACCTCCCACGGGACCAATGTAACTCGTAGGAACTGGCCGCGCAGCCACAGGACTCCCAGTTTAAGAATATGATGGTGATTTGCAAATTTCTAGACTTACACATAAAAACATGGCGTTAGAGGGTGAATACCCAAAATAACCCCCGAACACTCGCGTGGGAGGCACCAACACCTCTCACGGGACCAATGTAACTCGTAGGAACTGATTGCGCAGCCACGGGACTCCCGGTTTGAGAATATTACGATAATTTGAATATTTCTAGATTTATACTTAAAAACATGGCATTTAAAGTTAGAAACTCGAAACCGCCCCCTACGGCCCTTAGGTGACACCATCACCTCCCACGGGACCAATGTAACTCGTAGGAATTGATCGCGCAGCCACGAGACTCCTAGTTTGAGAATATGATTGTAATTTAAATATTTTTATACTTGGGCTTAAAAATATGGAATTTAAAGGTAAAAACCTGAAATAGCCCCCTGCGGGCCTGTTGGTGGCACCAACACCTCCAACGGGACCAATGTAACTCATAGGAACTGACCGCGTAGCCACGGGACTCCCAGTTTGAGAATACAGTGATAATTTGCATATTTCTAGACTTTAGCTTAAAAACATGGCGTTAGAGGGTGAAAAGCCAAAACATCCCCTGAACGGCCCCGTGACTAGCACCAATACCTCGCACGAGACCAATGCAACTAGTAGGAACTGATCGCGCGATCACGGGACCCCCAGTTTGTGAATATGATGATAATTTGAATATTTCTAGACTTAGACAAAAAAACAAAGCGTTAGAGGGTGAAACCCAAAACAACCCCCGAACAGCCCGTGGGAGGCACCAACACCTCCCATGGGACCAATGAAACTCGTATGAACTGACTGCACGATCATGGGACCCCCAGTTTGAGAATACAATGATAATTTATATATTTCCAGACTTAGACTTAAAAATATGGCCTTAGAGGGTGAAAACCCAAAACAACCCCCGAACAGCCCCGTGGGAGGCATCAACACCTCCCACAGGACCAATGTAACTCGTAGGAACTGACCGCGAAGCCATGGGACTCTCAATTTGAGAATATGATGATAATTTGAATATTTCTAGATTTAGACTTAAAAACATGGTATTTAAAGGTAGAAACCCGAAACAGCCCCGTGAGTGGCACCAACACCTGGCACGGGACCAATGTAACTCGTAGGAACTGACCGCGCAGCCACGGGACTCCCGATTTGAGAATACGATGATAATTTGTATATTTCTAAACTTTGGCTTAAAAACATGGCGTTAGAGGGTGAAAAGCTGAAATAGCCCCTGAACGATCCCGTTACTTGCACCAAAACCACGAACGGGACCAATGTAACTCGTAGGAATTGATCGCACGACCCCTGGTTTGTGAATACGACGATAATTTGCATATTTTTAGACTTAGACATAAAAAATGGCGTTAGAGGGCGAAAACCCAAAACAACCCCCGAACAGCCCCGTGGGAGGCACCAACACCTCCCACAGGACCAATGTAACTCGTAGGAAGTGATCGCGCAACCACGGGACTCCCAATTTGAGAATATGATGGTAATTTGAATATTTCTAGACTTAGGCTTAAAAACATGGTGTCTACAGTTTAAAACCTGAAACAACCCCCAAAGTCCCCGTAGGTGGCACCAACACCTCCCACGGGACCAACGTAACTCGTAGGAACTGATTGCGCAGCCACGGGACCCCTGGTTTGAGAATACGACTATAATTTGCATATTTATAGACTTTGGCTTAAAAACATGGAGTTAGAGGGTGAAAAGCCGAAACTTCCCTCGAACGGCCCTATGACTAGCAGCAACACCTCGCAGGGGACCAATGTAACTTGTAGGAATGGACCGGACGATCACGGGACCCCTAATTTGAGAATTAGATGATAATTTGCATATTTCTAGACTTAGACTTAAAAACATGGCGTTAGAGGGTGAATACCCAAAATAACCCGCGAACAGCTCCGTGGGTGGCACTAACACCTCCCACGGGTAACTCGTAAGAACTGACCGTGCAGCCACGAGACTCCCAGTTTGAGAATATCAAGGTAATTTTAATATTTTTAGACTTGGGCTTAAAAATATGGCATTTAAAGGTAAAAACTTAAAATAACCCCCTACGGGCCCTTTCGTAGCACCAACACCTCCAATGGGACCAATATAAATCGTAGGAACTGACCGCCCAGCCACGAGATTTCCGATTAGATAATACAATGATAATTTGCATATTTCTAGACTTTAGCTTAAAAACATGGCGTTAGAGGGTGAAAAGCCAAAACAACCCCTGAATGGCCCCGTGACTAGCACCAATACCTCGCACGGGACTAATGTAACTCGTAGGATCTGACCGCGTGATCACGGGACCCCCAGTTTGTGAATACGATGATAATTTGTTTATTTCTTAACTTAGACAAAAAAACATAGCGTTAGAGGGTGAAAACCCAAAATAACCCCTGAACAGCCCCGTGGGAATCACCAACACCTCCCACGGGACCAATGTAACTCGTAGGAACTGACCGCGCAGTCACGGGACTCTCGGTTTGAGAATATGACATTACTTTGCAAATTTCCAGACTTAGGCTTAAAAATAAGGCTTTAGTGGGTGAAAAGCCAAAATAGTCCCCGAACGGCCCGTGAGTAGCACCAACACCTCCCACGGGACCAATGTAACTCGCCGGAACTGATCGCGCGATCACGGGACCCCCGATTTGAGAATACGACAATAATTTGCATATGTCTAGACTTAAGCTTAAATACATGGCATTAATGGGTGAAAACTCGAAACAGCCCCCGAACGGCCCCGTGAGTGGCACCAACACCTAGCATGGGACCTATGTAACTCGTAGGAACTGATCGCGTGATAACAGGACCCCCAGTTTGGAATACGACAATAATTTGAATATTTTTATACTTAGGCTTAAAAACATGGCGTTCGTTGGTGAATAGTCAAAATAGCCCCCCGAACGTCCCCGTGAGTGGCACCAACACCTCGTACGGGACCAATGTAACTCGTAGGAACGGTCTGCGCGATCACGGGACCCCCGATTCGAGAATACGATGATAATTTCCATATTTTTAGACTTAGGCTTAAAAACATAGTATTAGTGGGTAAAAACCCGAAACATCCCTCGAACGGCCCCATGAATGGAACCAACACCTCGCATGGGATCAATGTAACACGTAGGAAGTGACTGCGTGGTCACGAGACTCCTAGTTTGAGAATACAACGATAATTTGCATACTTCTAGACTTGGGCTTAAAAATAAGGCATTAGTGGGTGCAAACCCAAAATAGCCCTCGAAAGGCCCCGTGAGTGGCGCACCAACACCTCGCACGGGACCAATGTAACTCGTAGGAACTGACCGAGTGATCACGGGACCCCCGATTTGAGAATACGACGATAATTTGCATATTTATAGACTTAGGATTAAAAGCATGACGTTAGTGGGTGAAAAGCCGAAACAGCCCCCGAACGGCCCCGTGAGTGACACTAACACCATGCAGGGACCAATGTAACTAGTAGGAACTGACCACACAGCCATGGGGCTCCCCGTTTGAGAATATGACGGTAATTTGAATATTTTTACCATTAGACTTAAAAACATGTCGTTTAATGGTAAAAACCCAAAACAGCCTCCTACGGCTCCATGGGTGGCACCAACACCTCCCACACGACCAATGTAACTCGTAGGAACTGATCGCGCAGCCACGGGACTCCCGGTTTGAGAGTACGACGATAATTTGCATATTTCTAGACTTTGGCTTAAAAATATGGCGTTAGAGGGAGAAAAGCCGAAACGGCCTATGGACAGCCCGTGACTAGCACCAACACCTCGCACGGGACCAATGTAACTTTCAGGAACTAACCGCGTGATCACGTGACCCCCCGTTTGTGAATACAACGATAATTTTCATATTTGTAGACTTAGAAAAAAAATGACGTTAAAGGGTGAAAATCCAAAATAACCCCCGAACAGACCCATAGGAGGCACCAACACCTCCCACGGGATCAATGTAACTCGTAGGAACTGACCGCGCAGCCACGGGACTCCCGATTTGAGAATATGATGGTAATTTGAATATTTCTAGACTTTGGCTAAAAAATATGGCGTTTAAAGGTAAAAACCTGAAACAACCCCAAAGTCCCCGTGGGTGGCACCAACACCACCCACGAGACCAATGTAACTCGTAGGAACTAGTCGCGCAGCCACGGGACTCTCGGTTTGAGAATACGACTATAATTTGCATATTTATAAACTTTGGCTTAAGAACATGGAGTTAGTGGGTGAAAAGCCGAAATAGCCCCCCTACGGCCCCGTGGGTGGCACCAACAACTCGTACGGGACGAATGTAACTCTTAGGAACTGATCGCGTGATCACGGGATCCCGATTTCAAGATACGATGATAATTTGTATATTTCTAGACTTAGAGTTTAAAACATGTCGTTAGAGGGTGAAAACCCAAAACAACCCCCGAACAACCCCCTGGGAGACACCAACACCTCCCATGGGAGAAATATAACTCGTAGGAACTGATCGCGTAGCCACGGGACTCTTGGTTTGAGAATATGACGGTATTTTGAATATTTCTAGACTTAGGCTTAAAAACATGGCATGTAAAGGTAAAAACCCGAAACAACCCCTATGGCCCCATGGGTGGCACCAACACCCCCCCACGTGACCAATGTAATGGGACTCTCGATTTGAGAAAACGATGATAATTTGCATATTTCTAGACTTTGGCTTAAAAACATGGCGTTAGTGGGTGAAAGAAAAGTCAAAATAGCCCCCGAATGGCCCCGTGAGTAGCACAACACCTCCCAGTGGACCAATGTAGCTCGTAGGAACTGAGCGCGCGATCACGGGACTCCCGGTTTAGAATACAACAATAATTTACATATTTTTAGACTTAGTCTTAAAACCATGCCGTTAGTGGGTGAAAAGCCAAAACAACCCCCGAACGGTCCCGTGAGTGGCACCAACACCTCGCATGGGACCAATGTAAATCGTAGAAATTGATCGCACGATCACGAGACCCCCGGTTTGAGAATACGACGATAATTTGAATATATCTAGACTTAGACTTGAAAATATGGCGTTAGAGGGTGAAAACCAAAAATAACCCCCGAACAGCCACGTGGGAGGCACCAACACCTCCCACGGGACCAATGTAACTCGTAGGAACTGACCGCACAGCCACGGGACTCCCGGTTTGAGAAAATGATGATAATTTGAATATTTCTAGACTTACACTTAAAAACATGGCGTTTAAAGGTAAAAACCCGAAACGGCCCCTACGGCCTTGTAGGTGACACCAACACCTCGCACGGGACCAATGTAACTCGTAAGAACTAACCGTGCAGCCACGGATCTCCCGATTTGAAAATATGAGGATAATTTGCATATTTCTAGACTTAGGCTTAAAAATAAGGTGTTATTGGGTGAAAAGCCGAACTAGCCCCCGAACGGACCCATGTGGTGCACCAACACCTCCCACGGGACCAATGTAACTCATTGGAACTGAGCGCGTGATCACGTGACCTACAGTTTGAGAATACGACTATGATTTGTATATTTTTAGACTTAGACATAAAAACATGGCATTAGAGGGTGAAAACCCAAAACAACCCCCGAACAACCCCGTGGGAGGCACCAACACCTCCCACAGGACCAATGTAACTCGTAGGAACTGACCGCGTATCCATGGGACTCCCGATCTGAGAATATGATGATAATTTGAATATTTATAGACTTAGGCATAAAAACATGGCGTTTAAAGGTAAAAACCCAAAACAACCCCCAACAGCCCCGTAGGTGGCACCAACACCTCCCACGGGACCAATGTAACTAGTAGGAATAGATCGCGCAGCCACGGGACTCCCAGTTTGAGAATACGATGTTAATTTACATATTTTTTTATTTTGGCTTAAAAATAATTTGTTAGTGGGTGAAAAGTCGAAACAGCCCCAGAACGATCCCGTGACTAGCACCAACACCTCGCACGGGACAAATATAACTCGTAGAAACTGACAGCACGATCACGGGACCCCCGATTTGAGAATACGACAATAATTTGTGTATTTCTAGACTTAGACTTAAAAACATGGCGTTAGAGAGAGAATGCCCAAAATACCCCCCGAACAGCCGCAAGGGAGGCACCAACACCTCCCACGGGACCAATGTAACTCATAGGAACTGACCGCAGAACCACGGAACTCCCGGTTTGAGATTATGACGGTAATTTGAATATTTCTAGCCATAGGATTAAAAACATGGCGTTTAAAGGTAAAAATCCGAAATAGCCCCTTACGGACCAGTGGGTGGTACTAACACCTCCCATGGGACCAATGTAACTCGTAGAAACTGAACGCATAGCCACGGGACTCCCAATTTGAGAATACGATGATAATTTGCATATTTCTAGACTTTGGCTTAAAAATATGGCGTTAGAGGGTGAAAAGCCGAAAAAGCCCCCGAACGGCCCCATGACAAACCACCACCTCGCACGGGACCAATGTAACTCGTAGGAACTGATTGCGCAATCACGGGACCGCTGGTTTGTAAATACGATGATAATTTGCATATTTCTAGACTTAGACATAAAAACATGGCGTTGGAGGGTGAAAATCCAAAATGACCCTCGAACAGCCCCGTGGGAGGCACCAACACCTCCCACGGGACCAATGTAACTCGTAGGAACTGATCGCGCATCCACGGGACTCCCGGTTTGAAAATATCACGGTAATTTTCATATTTCTAGACTTAGGCTAAAAAATAAGGTGTTAGTAGGTGAAAAGCCGAAATAGTCCCCGAACGGCCCCGTGAGTAGCACGAAACCTCCTACGGGACAAATATACTCGTAGGAATTGAGCGCGCGATCATGGGACCTCCGGTTTGAGAATAGGACTATACTTTTCATATTGCTAGACTTAGGCTTAAAAATACGGCGTTAGTGGGTAAAAACCCAAAACAGCACCCGAACGCCCCCGTGAGTGGTACCAACACCTGGCACGGGACCTATGTAACTCGTAAGAATTGACCACACGATCACGGGATCCCTGGTTTGAGAATACGATGATAATTTGAATATTTTTATACTTAGGCTTAAAAACATGGCGTTAGTGGGTGAATAGCCGAAACAGCCCTGTGAGTGGCACTAACATCTCGAAAGGGACCAATGTAACTCGTAGGAGCTGACCACGCGATCACGGGACCCCCGGTTTGAGAATATGGTGATAATCTCCATAATTCTAAACATAGGCTTAAAAACATACTGTTAGTGGGTGAAAACCCGAAACACCCCTGAAACCGCCCCGTGAGTGGCACCAAAACCTCGCACGGGATCAATGTAACACGTAGGAACGAACTACGCGTTTGGTTCCCAATTCAAGAATACGACAATGATTTGCATAATTCTAGACTTGGTCTTAAAAATAAGGTGTTAGTGGGTGAAAACCCGAAATAGCCACCGAACGGCCCTATGAGTGGAACCAAGACCATGTAGGGGACCAATGTAACTCGTAGGAACTGACCGCGTGATCACGGGACCCCCGATTTGTGAATACGATGATAATTTGCATATTTCTAAACTTAGGCTTAAAAATATGGCGTTAGTGGCGGAAAAACCGAAACAACCCCCGAACGGTCCCGTGAGTGGCACCAACACCATGCAGGGGACCAATGTAACTCGTAGGAACTGACCGCACGATCACGGGACCCCCAGTTTGAGAATATGATAATAATTTGCATATTTCTAGACCTACGCTTACAAACATTGCGTTAGTGGGTGAAAACTCAAAACAACCCCCGAACGGCCCATTGAGTGGCACCAACACCACGCACAGGACCAATGTAACTCATAGGAACTGACCGCGCGATCACGGGACCCCCGGTTTGAGAAAAAGATGATAATTTGCATATTTCTAGACTTAGGCTTAAAAACATGGCATTACTGAGTGAAAAGCTGAAACTGCCCCCGAACGGCCCCGTCAGTGGCACCAACACCTCGCACAGGACCAATGTAACTCGTAGGAATTGATCGTACGATCATGGGACCCTCGGATTGAGAATATGATGATAATTTGCATATATCTAGACTTAGGCTTAAAAACATGGCGTTAGAGGGTGAAAACCCAAAACAGCCCTATAGGAGGCACCAACACCTCCCACTGGACCAATGTAACTCGTAGGAACGGACCGAGCAGCCACGGGACTCCCTGTGTTGAGAATATGATGATAATTTGAATATTTCTAGACTTAGGTTTAAAAACAAGACGTTTAAAGGTAAAAACCCGAAATAGCCCCTACGGCCCCGTGGGTGGCACTAACACCTCCCACGGGACCAATGTAACTCGTAGGAACTTACCGCCCAGACACGGGACTCCCGGCCTAAAAATAAGGCATTAGTGGGTGAAAAGCCGAAATAGCCCCCGAACGGACCCGTGAGTTGCGCCAACACCTCCCACGAGACCAATATAACTCGTTGGAACTGAGCGCGTTATCACGGGACCCCCAGTTTGAGAATACGACTATAATTTGTATATTTTTAGACTTGGACCTAAAAACATGGAGTTAGAGGGTGAAAACCCAAAATAACCCCCGAACAACCCCGTGGGAGGCACCAACACCTCCCACAGGACCAATGTAACTCGTAGGAACTAACCGCGCAGCTATGGGACTCCCGATTTGAGAATGTGACGGTAATTTGAATATTTCTAGACTTAGGCGTAAAACATGACGTTAAAAGGTAAAAACTCGAAACAGCCCCCAACAGCCCCGTAGGTGGTACCAACACCTCCCACGGGACCAATGTAACTCGTAGGAACTGATCGCGCAGACAGCGGACTCCCAGTTTGAGAATACGATGATAATTTGCAGAGTTTTTTAAATTTGGCTTAAAAACAATTTGTTAGTGGGTGAAAAGTCGAAACATACCCTGAATGGCCCCGTGACTAGCACCAACACCTCGCACGGGATAAATATAACTCGTAGGAACTGACAGCACAATCATGGGACCCCTGGTTTGAGAATACGACGATAATTTGCATATTTATATACTTAGACTTAAAAACATGGCGTTAGAGGGTGAATACCCAAAATAACCCTCGAACAGCACCGTGGGAGGCACCAACACCTCCCACAGGACCAATGTAACTCATAGCAACTGACCGCACAGCCACGGGACACCCGGTTTTAGAATATGACGGTAATTTGAATATTTCTAGCCTTAGGCTTAAAAACATGGCGTTTAAAGGTAAAAACCCGAAATAGCCCCCTAAGGCCTTGTGAGTGGCACCACCACCTCCCACGGGACCAATGTAACTCGTAGGAACTGACCGCACAGCCACGGGACTTCTGGTTTGAGAATACAACAATAATTTGTATATTTCTAGACTTTGGATTAAAAACATGGTGTTAGAGGGTGAAAAGCCGAAACAGCCCCCAGACGGCCCCATGACTAGCATCAACACCTCGCACGGGACCAATGTAACTCGTAGGAACTGATTGTGCAATCACGGGACCCCCAGTTTGTAAATATGATGATAATTTGAATATTTCTAGACTTAAACATAAAAACATGGCGTTAGAGGGTGAAAACCCAAAACAACCCTCGAACAGCCCCGTGGGAGGCATCAACACCTCCCACGGGATCAATGTAACTCGTAGGAACTGATCGCGCAGCCACGGGATCCCGATTTGAGAATATAACGGTAATTTAAATATTTCTAGACTTAGGCTTAAAAACATGGTGTTTAAAGGTAAAAACCCAAAACATCCCCCAACGGCCCCGTGGGTGGCACCAACACCTCTCACGGGACCAATGTAACTCGTAGGAGCTGATCGTGCAGCCACGGGAGTCGCCATTTGAGAATATGATGATAATTTGCATATTTCTAGACTCTGGCTTAAAAACATGGCGTTAGTGGGTGAAAATTCGAAACTGCCCCCGAACATCCCTGTGACTAGCACCAACACCTCACATGGGATCACTGTAACTCGTAGGAACTGGCCGCACGGTCACGGGACCCTCGGTTTGAGAATACGACAATAATTTGCATATTTCTAGACTTAGACTTAAAAACATGGCGTTAGAGGGTGAATACCCAAAATAACCCTCGAACAGCACTGTGGGAGGCACCAACACCTCCCACGGGACCAATGTAACTCGTAGGAACTGATCTCATAGCCACAAGACTCCCGGTTTGAGAATATGATGATAATTTGAATATTTCAAGCCTTAGGCTTAAAAACATGGCATTTAAAGGAAAAAACTCGAAACAACTCCCTATGGCCACATGGGTGGCAACAACACCTCCCACATGACCAATGTAACTTGTAGCAACTGATCGTACTGCCTTGAGACTCCTGATTTGAGAATACGATAATAATTTTCATATTTCTAGACTTGGGATTAAAAACATAGTGTTAGTGGGTGAAAAGCCGAAACAGCCCTCGAACGGCCCCATGACGAGCACCAACACCTCGCACGGGACGAATGTAACTCATAGGAACTGACCGCGCGATCACGGGACCCCCGATTTGAGAATACGATGATAATTTTCATATTTTGAGACTTAGACTTAAAATCATGGCGTTAGAGGGTGAAAACCCAAAAGAATCCCCAAATAGCCCCGTCGGAGGCACCATCACCTCCCACAGCACCAATATAACTCGTAGGAACTGACCGCATAGTCAAGGGACTCTCGGTTTGAGAATATGACATTAATTTGAATATTTCTAGACTTAGGCTTAAAAACACGATGTTTAAAGGTAAAAACTCGAAACGGCCCCTACGGCCCTTAAGTGGCATCAACACCTCCCACGTGACCAATGTAACTCGTAGGAACTGACCGCGCAGCCACGGGACTCCCGGTTTGAGAATATGATGGTAATTTGCATATTTCTAGACTTAGGCTTAAAATTAAGGCATTAGAAGGTGAAAAGCCAAAATAGTCCCCGAACGGCCCCGTAAGTAGCACCAAACCTCCCACAGGACAAATATACTCGTAGGAATTGAGCGTGCGATTACGGAACCCCCAGTTTGAGAATACGACTATAATTTTTATATTTCTAGACTTAGGCTTAAAAACATGGCGTTAGTGGGTGAAAACTCGAAATAGCACCCGAATGACCCCGTAAGTGGCACCAACACCTGGCACGGGACCTATGTAACTCGTAAGAATTGACCACACGATCACGGGACCACCGGTTTGAGAATATGAGGATAAGTTGAATATTTTTATACTTAGGCTTAAAAACATGACGTTAGTGGGTGAATAACCGAAACAGCCCCCGAACGGCCCCGTGAGTGGCACTAACACCTCGCACGGGACCAATGTAACTCGTAGGAGCTGACCGCGCGAACACGGGACCCCCAGTTTGAGAATACGATGATAATCTCCATATTTTTAGACATATGCTTAAAAGCATAGTGTTAGTGGGTGAAAACCCGAAACATCCCTTGAACCACCCCGTGAGTGGCACAAAAACCTCGCACGGGATCAATGTAACACGTAGGAACAGACTGTGCGATCATGGAACTCCCAGTTTGAGAATACGATGATAATTTGCATAATTGTAGACTTGGGCTTAAAAATAAGGTGTTAGTGGGTGAAAACTCGAAATAGCCCCCGAACGGCCCTATGAGTGGCACTAACAACATGCAGGGGACCAATGTAACTCGTAGGAACTGAATGCGTGATCACGGGACCCCCGGTTTGATAATACGATGATAATTTGCATATTTCTAAACTTAGGCTTAAAAATATGGCATTAGTGGCTGAAAAGCCGAAACAGCCCCTGAACGGCCCCGTGAATGGCACCAACACCATGCAGGGGACCAATGCAACTCGTAGGAACTGACCGCATGATCATGGGACCCCCGGTTTGAGAATTATGATGATAATTTGTATATTTCTAGATTTAGGCTTAAAAACATTGCGTTAGTGGGTGAAAACTCGAAACAGCCCCCGAACGACCCATTGATTGGCACCAACACCACGCATAGGACCAATGTAACTCGTAGGAACTGACCACGTGATCACGGGACCTTCGGTTTGAGAATAAGATGATAATTTGAATATTTCTAGACTTAGGCTTAAAAATATGGCATTACTGGGTCAAAAGTCGAAACTGCCCCCGAACGGCCCCGTGAGTGGCACCAACACCTCGCACAGGACCAATGTAACACGTAGGAATTGATCGTGCGACCCTGTAGGAGGCACCAACACCTCCCACTGGAGCAATGTAACTCGTAGTAACTGACCGCGCAGCCACGGGACTCCCTGTGTTGAGAATATGATGATAATTAGAATATTTCTAGACTTAGGCTTAAAAAAAAGGCGTTTAAAGGTCAAAACCCGAAATAGCCCCCTACGGCTCCATGGGTGGCACTAACACCTCCCACGAGACCAATGTAACTCGTAGGAACTTACCGCCCAGCCACGTGACTCCCGATTTGAAAATACGACGATAATTTGCATATTTCTAGACTTAGGCTTAAAAACATGGCGTTAGTGGGTGAAAAGCCAAAATCGCCCCCGAACGACCCTATGAGTAGCACCAACACCTCGCACGGGACCAATGTAACTTGTAAGAACTGAGCGTGTGATCACGAGACCCCCGATTTGAGAATACGATGATAATTTTCATATTTCTAGACATAGACTTAAAAACATGGTGTTAGAGGGTGAAAACCCAAAACAACCCCCGGACAACACCGTGGGAGGCACCAACACCTCCCACGGGACCAATGTAACTCATAGGAACTGACCGCGCAACCACAGGACTCCCGGTTTGAGAATATGATGATAATTTGAATATTTCTAAATTTAGGCTAAAAAACATGGCCTTTAGAGGTAAAAACTCGAAACAGCCCCATGGGTGGCACCAACACCTCGCACGTGACCAATATAACTCTTAGGAACTGACCGCACAGCCACGAGACTCCCAGTTTCAGAATGGGATGATAATTTTTATATTTCTAGACTTAGGCTTAATAATAAGGCATTAGTGGGTGAAAAGCCGAAATAGTCCCCAAACGGCCCCGTGAGTAGCACCAATACCTCCCACGGGACCAATGTAACTCGTAGGAAGTGAGTGCGCGATCATAGGACCCTCGGTTTGAAAATACGACTATAATTTGCATATTTCTAGACTTAGGCTTAAAAACATGGTGTTAGTGGGTGAAAACCCAAAACATCCCCCGAACGGCCCCGAGAGTGGCACCAACACGTTGCACGGGACCTATGTAACACGTAGGAACTACTCGCGCAATCACAAGACCCTCGGTTTGAGAATACGATGGTAATTTGTATTTTTTTGTACTTAGGCTTAAAAACATGACGTTAGTGGGTGAAAGCCGAAACATCCCTCAAACGACCCTGTGAGTGGCGCCAACACCTCGCATGGGATCAAGGTAACTCGTAGGAACTGTCCGCGCGATCATGGGACCATCGGTTTGAGAATACGACGATAATTTCTATATTTCTAGACTTGGGCTTAAAAACATGGCGTTAGTGGGTGAAAACTCGAAATAGCCCCCGAACAGCCCCGTGAGTGCCACCAACACCTCGCACGGGACCAATATAACTCATAGGAACTGAGTGTGCGATCACGGGACTCCCAGTTTGAGAATACGATGATAATTTGCATATTTCTAGACTTGGGCTTAAAAACATAGCGTTAGTGGGTGAAAACCCGAAACAACCGTCGAACGGCCCAGTGAGTGGCACCAACACCTCGCACGGTACCAATGTAACTCGTAGGAACTAACCACTTGATCACGGGACCCCCGGTTTTATAATACGATGATAATTTGCATATTTCTAGACTTGGGCTTAAAAATAAGGCGTTAGTGGGTGAAAAGCCGAAATAGCCCCCGAACGGCCGAGTGAGTGGCACCAATACCTCGCACGGGACCAATGTAACTCGTAGGAACTGACCGCTTGATCACGGGACCCGTGGTTTCAGAATACGATGATAATTTGAATATTTCTAGACTTAGGTATAAAAACATGGCGTTAGTGGGTGAAAAGTCGAAACAGCCCCCGAACGGCCCCGTGACTGTCACCAACTCGACGCAGGGGACCAATGTAATTTGGAGGAACTAATCACGAGATCACGGGACCCCCGGTTTGAGAATACGACGATAATTTGCATATTTTTATACTTAGGCTTAAAAACATGGCGTTAGTGGGTGAAAACTTAAAATAGCCTCCGAACGGTCCCTTGAGTGGCACCAACACGACGCACGGGACCAATGTAACTCACAGGAACTGACCGCGTGATCACGGGACCCCGGTTTGAGAATATGATGATAATTTGCATATTTTTAGACTTAGTAGAAACATGGAATTAGTGGGTGAAAAGTCGAAACAGCCCCCGAACGCCCCTGTGAGTGGCACCAACTCCTCGCACGGGACCAATGTCACTCGTAGGAACTGACCGCGCGATCACAGGACCCTCGGTTTGAGAATACGACAATAATTTGCATATTTCTAGACTTAGGCTTAAAAATATGTCATTATTGGGTGAAAAGCCGAAACTGCACCCGAACGACCCTATGAGTAGCACCAACACCCACACGGGACCAATGTAACTTGTAGGAACTGACCATGCAATCACGGGACCCTCGGTTGGATAAGAAGATGATAATTTTCATATTTATAGAATTAGGCTTAAAAACATGGCGTTAGAGGGTGAAAACCCAAAACAGCCCCAGAACGGCCCCGTGGGAGGCACCAACACCTCCCACGGGACCAATGTAACTCGTAGGAACTGACCGCGCAGCCACGTGACTCCCGGTTTGAGAATATGACAATAATTTTAATATATCTAGACTTAGGCTTAAAAATATGGCGTTTAAAGGTAAAAATCCGAAACAGCCCTTACAGCCCCATGGGTGGCACCAACACGTCCCACGGGACCAATGTAACTTGTAGGAATTGACTGCGCAGCCATGGGACTCCTAGTTTGATAATACGATGATAATTAGCATATTTCTAGGCTTAGGCTTAAAAATATGGTGTTAGTGGGTGAAAAGCTGAAACAACCCCCAAACGGCCCCGTTAGTAGCACTAACACCTCGCACGGGACCAATGCCACTCGTAGGAACTGATCGTGCGATTATGGGACCCTCTATTTGAGAATACGATGATAATTTGCATATTTTTAGACTTAGACTTATACACATGGCGTTAGAGGGTGAAAACCCAAAACCACCCCCGAATAGCCCTGTGGGAGACACCAACACCTCCCATGGGACCAATGTAACTCATAAGAACTGACCGCGCAGGCATGGGACTCTCGGTTTGAGAATATTATGGTAATTTTAATATTTCCAGAGTTAGGCTTAAAAACATGGCGTTTAAGGGTAAAAACCATAAATAACCCTCCTATGGCCCCCGTGGGTGGCACCAACACATCAAACGGGACCAATGTAACTCGTAGGAACTGACCGTGCAGCAACGGGACTCTCGATTTGAGAATACAATGATAATTTACATATTTCTAGACTTAGGCTTAAAAATAAGGCGTTAGTGGGTGAAAAGCCAAAATTGGCCCCGAACGGCCCCGTGAGTAGCACCAACACCTCCCACGAGACCAACGTAAACTCATAGGAAATGAGTGCGCGATCACGGGACCCTTAGTTTGAGAATACGACTATAATTTGCATATTTCTAGACTTAGGCTTTAAAAAATGGCATTAGTGGGTGAAAACCCAAAATAGCCCCTGAACGGCCCCGTGAGTGGCACCAACACCTTGCGTGGGGCCTATGTAACTCGTAGGAACTGATCGCGCGATCACGGGACCCCCGGTTTAAGAATACGATGATAATTTTCATACTGCTATATAGAGACTTAAAAATATGGCGTTAAAGGGTGAAAACCCAAAACAACCCCGAACAACCCCGTCGGAGGCACCACACCTCCCACGGGACCAATGTAACTCGTAGGAACTGATCGCGTGATTACGGTACTCCCGGTTTGAGAATACGATGATAATTTGCATATTTTTAGACTTTGGCTTAAACACATGGCGTTTAAAGGAAAAAACCCAAAATAGCCTCCTACGGCCCCGTGGGTGGCACCAACACCTCCCACGGGACAAATATAACTCGTAAGAAGTGACCGCACAGCCACGGGACTCCCGGTTTGAGAATATGACAGTAATTTGAATATTTCTAGACTTAGGTTAAAAAAATGGTATTTAAGGGTAAAAACCCGAAACAGCTCCCTAATGCCACATGGGTGGCAACAACACCTCCCACAGGACATATGTAACTTGTAGCAACTGCCCGCACTGCCACGGGACTCCCGATTTAAGAATACGACAATAATTTGCATATTTCTAGACTTAGGCTTAAAAACATGGCGTTAGTGGGTGAAAAGCCGAAACAGCCCTCGAACGGCCCCGTGACGAGCACCAACACCTCACACGGGACGAATGTAACTCGTAGGAACTGACCGCGCGATCACGGGACCCCCGATTTGAGAATACGACGATAATTTTCATATTTTGAGACTTAGACTTAAAATCATGGCGTTAGAGGTTGAAAACCCAAAAGAACCCCCGAATAGCCCCGTCGGAGGCACCATCACCCCCCACGGCACCAATATAACTCATAGGAACTGACCGCATAGTCACGGGACTCTCGGTTTGAGAATATGATGGTAATTTGAATATTTTTAGACTTAGGATTAAAAACACGACGTTTAAAGCTAAAAACTCGAAACAGCCCCCTACGGCCCTTAGGTGGAACCAACACCTTACACGGGACCAATGTAACTCGTAGGAACTGACTGCGCAACCATGGGACTCCCGGTTTGAGAATATGATAATAATTTGTATAGTTCTAGACTTAGGCTTAAATATAAGGCGTTAGTGGGGGAAAAGCCGAAATAGCCCCAAAACGGCCCCGTGAGTAGCACCAACACCTCCCACAGGACCAATGTAACTCGTAGGAACTAAGCACACAATCACGGGACCCCCAGTTTGAGAATACGACTATAATTTGCATATTTCTAGACTTAGGCTTAAAAACATGGCGTTAGTGGGTGTAAACCCGAAATAGCTCCCGAACGACCCCGTGAGAAGCACCAACACCTCGCACGGGACCATGTAACTCGTAGGAACTGACCGCGTGATCACGGGCCCCCAGTTTGAGAATACGATGATAATTTGTATATTTTTTGACTTAGGGTTAAAAACATGGCGTTAGTGGGTGAAAATATGAAACAGCCCCCGAATGGCCCCGTGAGTGGCACCAATACCTCGCACGGGACCAGTATAACACATTGGAACTAACCACGCGACCATGTGACCCCCGGTTTGAGAATATGAGGATAATTTGCATATTTCTAGACTTAGACCAAAAAATATGGCACTAGGGGGTGAAAATGCGAAAGATCCCCCGAATGGCCCGGTTAGTGACCCAACACTACGCACCGGACCAATATAACTCATAGGAACTGACCGCACGATCACGGTACCCCCAGTTTGAGAATACGACAATAATTTGTATATTTTTAGACTTAGGCAAAATATAACGTTAGTGGATGAAAACCCAAAACAACCCCTGAACGGCCACGTGAGTGGCACCAACACCTCGCACGGGACCAATGTAACTCGTTGGAACTGACCACGCAGCCACGAAACTCCCGGTTTGAGAATACGATGATAATTTTAATATTTCTATAGTTAGAGTTAAAAACATAGCGTTAGTGGGTGAAAAGCCGAAATAGCCCCCGAACGATCACGTGAGTAGCATCAACACCTCGCATGGGACCAATGTCACTCATAGGAACTGATCGCACGATCACGGGACCCTCGGTTTAGGAATATGACGGTAATTTGTATATTTCTAGACTTAGGTTTAAAAGCATGGCCTTAGAGGGTGCAAACCCAAAACAACCCCCAAACGGCCCCGTGGGAGTCACCAACTCCTCCCACGGGATTAATGTAACTCGAAGGAACTGACTGTGTGGCCACGGGACTCCCGATTTGAGAATATGATGATAATTTGAATATTTCTAGACTTAGGCTTAAAAATATGGCTTTTAAAGGTAACAACCCGAAATAACCCCCTATGACCCCGTGGGTGGCACCAGCACCCCCCACGGGACCAATGTAACTCGTAGGAACTGACTGCGTAGCCACGGGACTCTCGGTTTGAGAATACAATGATAATTTACATATTTCGAGACTTAGGCTTAAAAACATGGCATTAGTGTGTGAAAAGACAAAACAACCCCCGAACAGCCCCGTGAGTAGCAGCAACACCTCGCACGGGACCAATGTAACTCATAAAAACTGACCGCGCGATCACGGGACCCCCGGTTTGTGAATATGATGATAATTTGCATATTTCTAGACTTAGACTTAAAAACATGGCGTTAGAGGGTGAAAACCCAAAACAACCCAGAACAACCCATTTGGAGGCACCAACACCTCCCACGGGACCAATGTAACTTCTAGGAACTGACCAAACAACCACGGGACTCTCGGTTTGAGAATATGACGATAATTTGAATATTTCTAGTCTTAGGATTAAAAACATGGCGTTAGTGGGTGAAAAGCCTAAATAGCCCTCGAACGACCCCGTAAGTAGTACCAACACCTCGCACGGGACCAATGTAACTCGTAGGAACTGACCGCATGATCATAGGACCCTCAGTTTGACAATATGATGATAATTTGCATATTTATAGACTTACGCTTAAAAACATGACGTTAGAGGGTGAAACCCAAAATAGCCCCGATCGGCCCCGTGGGAGGCACCAACACCTCCCACGGGATCAATGTAACTCGTAGGAACTAACTGGGCAGCCACAGGAGTCCCGATTTGAGAATATGATGGTAATTTTAATATTTCTAGACTTAGGATTAAAAAAAGGGCATTTAAAGGTAAAAACTCGAAACTTCCCCCTACGACCCTGTGGGTGGCACCAACACATCCTACAGGACCAATGTAACTCGTAGGAACTGACCGCGCAGCCACGGGACTCTCGGTTAGAGAATACGACGATAATTTTCATATTTTTAGACTTAGACTTAAAAATAAAGTGTTAGTGGGTGAAAAGCCAAATTATCCCCCGAACGGTCCCGTGAGTAGCACCAATACCTACCACGGGACCAATGTAACTAATTAGAACGGAGCGCGTGATCACGGGACTCCCGGTTTGAGAATACGACTATAATTTGCATATTTCTAGACTTAGGCTTAAAAATGTGGCGTTAGTGGGTGAAAACCCAAAACAGCCCCTGAACGGCCCCGTGAGTGGCACCAACACCTCGCACGCGACCTATGTAACTCGCAGGAACTGACCGCGCGCTCACGGGACCCCCGATTTGAGAATTCGAGGATAATTTGCAAATTTTTAGACTTAGGCTTAAAAACAAGGCATTAGTGGGTGAAAAGCCGAAACAACCCCCGAACGGCCCTGTGTGTTGCACCAACACCTCGCACAGGACCAATGTAACTCGTAGGAACTGACCACGTGATCACGAAACTCCCAATTTGAGAATACGATGATAATTTGCATATTTCTAAACTAAGGCTTAAAAACATGGCTTTAGTGGGTGAAAACCCGAAACAACCCTCGAACGACCCTGTGAGTGGCACCAACACCACGCACGGGACCTATATAACTCGTAGGAACTGATCGCGCGATCACGGGACCCCCGATTTGAGAATAAGATAATAATTTGCATGGAATTAGTGGGTGAAAACCCTAAACAACCCCCAAACGGCCACCGTGAGCGGCACCAACACCTCGCACGGGACCAATGTAACTCGTAGGAACTGACCACGCGATCACGGGACCCCCGGTTTGAGAATACGATGATAATTTCAATATTTCTAGACTTAGGCTTAAAAATATGACGTTAGAGGGAGAAAACCCAAAACAACCCTCGAACGACCCCGTCGGAGACACAAACACCTCCCACGGGACCAATGTAACTCGTAGGAACTGACCGCATAGCCACGGGACTCCCGGTTTGATAACATGATAGTAATATTAATATTTCTAGACGTGGGCTTAAAAACATGGCGTTTAAAGGTAAAAACCCAAAACAGCCCCCTGTGGCCCCATGGGTAGCACCAACACCTCCCACGACACCAATGTAACTCGTAGGAACTGACCGCGCAGCCACGGGACTCCCAGTTTGAGAATACGACGATAATTTGTATATTTCTAGACTTGGGCTTAAAAATATGGAGTTAGTGGGTAAAAAGTCAAAACAGCCCCCGAACGGCCCCGTGAGTAGCACCAACACCACGCACGGCATTGATGTAACTCGTAGGAACTAACCATGCGATCACGAGACCCTCGATTTGAGAATACGACTATAATTTGCATATTTCTAGACTAAGGCTTAAAAACATGGCGCTAGTGGGTGAAAACCCGAAATAATCCCAACGGTCCTATGAGTGGCACTAACACCTCGCACGGGACCAATGTAACTAGTAGGAACCGACCGCGCGATCATGGGACCCCCGATTTGAGAATACGATAATAATTTGCATATTTCTAGACTTAGGCTTAAAAACATGGCGTTAGTGGGTGAAATGCCGAAACAACCCCCGAACAGTCCCGTGAGTGGCAGCAACACCTCACATGGGACCAACGTAACTCGAGGAACTGACCGCGCGATCACGGGACCCCCGGTTTGAGAATACGATGATAATTTGTATATTTCTATACTTGGGCTTAAAAACATGGCGTTAGTGGGTGAAAACCCGAAACAGCCCCCGAAGGGCCCTATGAGTGGAACCAGCACCACACACGGGACCAATGTAACTCGTAGGAACTGACCACGTGATCACGGGACCCGCGATTTGAGAATAAAACGATAATTTTCATATTTCCAAACTTAGGCAAAACATGGCGTTAGTGAGGGAAAACCCGAAATAGCCCTCGAACGGCCCCGTGAGTGGCACCAACACGTCCCACAGGACCAATGTAACTCGTAGGAACTGACCGCGCAGCCAGGGGAGTCCCGGTTTGAGAATATGACGGTAATTTGAATATTTCTAGACTTTGGCTTAAAAACGTGGCATTTAAAGGTAAAAACCCGAAACATCCCCCTATGGCCCCGTGGGTGGCACCAACACCTCCCACGGGACCAATGTAACTCATAGGAACTGACCACGCAGCCACGAGACTCCTGGTTTGAGAATACGATGATAATTTACATATTTCTAGACTTAGGCTTAAAAATATGGCGTTAGTGGGTGAAAATCTGAAAGAGCCCCCGAATGGCCCCATGAGTGGCACCAAGACCTCGCACGGGACCAATGTAACTCGTATGAACTGACCGCGCGATGACGGGACTCCCGGTTTGAGAATACGACGATAATTTTCATATATATAGACTTAGGCATAAAAACATTGATAAGTTGATAATTATAACTCATATATGCAATTTTCAGCTTGAATAATTTGTTTGGAAAACTACTTGGTTACTGATATCATTTTTTTTAGTATCCTATCATTTGTAGGATTTTGGCACGTGGAACAAATGAACAAGACAATGGTTTACGACATACAGATTGTTTATATAATGGTTTTGGTGTTCAGGATTATGTTATTTATATGTTGTAACCGGGGGGGCTTTTATTGTTTAGTTTTATGGCCGTGCGGGCTTTTTCAATTTAGTTTTTAAATTTTGATGGTCATGTGGGCTTTATAATAAGCAGGTTTTATATTTATAGGGTTTGGAATGTCTAGAAAATAGAGGGAACTACGCCCAATTTTTTTTGGTTTGTGAATTATTAAGACGTGTAATATTTTTAAGTTTATATATGTATATTAGTTTATTAACAACGTTCTCGATTCGCAATTCGCAATTTGTGATTTTTTTTTTGTTGTTTTGGCTAATAATAAATATTTGTAACACCTCGTACGCGTCCAACGTTACACGTAGCAACCGAAAATGCACTCACACGACCCCCAATTTTAGGATTGGACCAAAAAAATACATTTTTTTAAAATTATAGTTAAATATGGTCATGGACTTTGTCCATGACCATTTTTATTTTTTCCGTCAAGAATAAAAATGGTTGCGGCCAAAGTCCATGACCCCTAACTGTGACATAAAATGGTCGCGGCTAAAGTTCGCGACCATTTTTTTCCTTTTTTTTCGTCGCGGTGTCGGTCACGGACTTTGGCCGTGACCATTTTTGGTCACGGTTGGGGGTCACGGACTTGGACCGTGATCATTTTTTTCCTTTTTTTATCACGGTTGTGGGTTGCGGCCAAAGTCTGTGACCAATTTGTCCCGGTTATGGGTCACGGACTTGGGCCGCGACCATTTTTTTCATTTTTTTTGTCAGGATTGTGGGTCGCGGACTTGGGCCGCGACCAATTTGTCATGGTTATGGGTCACGGATGAGGGCCGTGACCATTTTTGGTCACAGACTTGGGCCGCGACCCAAGAAATTGGTCATGACCAAAATAGTCACGACCCAAGTCTGTGACCCACAGTCTTGGTCAGGGATTTTGGCCGTGACCAATCGCCAGTTTTGGTGTAGTGCCATAACTGTTTGATATGTTGATTTGCAAATTTGGCCTTGGCCAAGTGGGTCCCAGGCTGGGATGAGGTCACACTTGAGTATGTCACTTGTATAGATTTAGATTCATGTAATATTTCTCCAGCTCGTCGAAGGTCTGGCCGAGGTCTTTGATGTGGTCATTTGCTTTTACACTATTGGTCAATATGTCGTCCACATAAACTTTGATATTCTTCCCTATTTTCTTCTCAAATACCTTGTTCACGAGCCTTTGATAAGTGGAACCTGCTTTTTGTTTAGTCCGAAGGGAATAACATTATAACATAATGTACCACAACTGGTGATGAATGATGTCTTCTCTTTATCTTGTAGCTTCATCTTAATATGGTTATAACCATAATATGCATCCATGAAGCACAGTAGTTCAGGCCCAACTGTTGCATCCACCAATTAATTTATTCGAGGCAAATGATAATATTCCTTGGGATATGCCTTATTGAAATTTGGGAAGTCTACACACATCTTCCATTATTCATTTTTCTTTGGTACCATTACCACATTTACTAACAAACTGGGATATATCACATCTTCAATGAATTTACCTTTCTTCAACTTGGACATTTCTTCTTGAATTTCCATATTCTTCTCCTTGGAAAATACCTGTCATTTCTTCTTTACTGATATAGCTTCATTGTCTATATATAGCTCGTGACTAATAATTTCTAGGTCAATTCCAAGCATATTTTCATTGCTCTAAGAAAATACACTTTTCCTAGATGGTGGGAAGTCCGACAGACGAGATCCAGGGATGTGCCGATTTGGGCTATCCTTTCTAGATACTCATCGTACAATATTATTATCTCTGTTTTCTCAATTTCTTCTCCAGTCATGAAATTATCTTCATCTCGATAATCTAACATCTCGATCAAATAAGTTTGAGCTAACTTCTTCCTTTATTCCTCATTAGCCTATGTTTAGTAGCCTTCTTATGCTTAAACTTAGATTCCTTTCACCACTCCCACACCAAAATTGGTGAGGAAATTTAGACATCGATGGACAGTTGAGGCTATAGCCTAAAATTTCTTCAGACCCACTCTTTTAAAAATTATATTATACATCTATGGGATGCTTTTATTTAGGTTGAAGAATCTCATCACCTCAGTTCTACAGGTCAAAAAACTTCAAATAAAAATTTCCAACCCAATTATTCCCAGTGGATATAATTTTTCACCTGAGAATCTGACCATAGGACGACGGCATGCCTCAAATTTTCTATCAGACATCTTCAACCTCTTGAAATAGTCATAGAACAATACATTCATCAAACTCTCGTTATCTACCAGTATTCTTTTCGCACTCCTATTGTGGATAATTATGGTTGTTATTAGTGGTTCGTCATGATGATATAAGAACCCTAAAAGGTCATCTCTTGAAAAACTTATTTCAAATCAATACTTGGCAACCTTATGAGGTCGGGCGTCTACTACTACTGTTTTGTTAATATCTTTGTTATCGGAACAAGCTATTGCTTCGTTGAGATATGCCTTTCTTTTAACCGGTTATTCACCTCCACTAGCATCCCCTCCTGTTATGCAACTATACCTTAGAGAAATCATATTAAGTTCTTTTACTGGCTCATTGGATCTTGCAGGGAGATCTGTATTTTCCTCATAATTTTTCTCCCAATCTTTTTTCTGATCCTTATTTCCCGGGCGAGGTGATCTTGATCTTCTCCTTGGTTTCCAATCATCACGAGTTGGTGTTCTGCCACTTTCTCCACGTATTTATTTAGATTTTCTCTTTTAATAAGGGATTTAATTTTGTCTTTCAGGGCCAAGAAGTCTTTGGTCTCATGCCCGTAATTTTTACGGAACATGCAAAATTTATTCTTATCTTTTCTTCTAGCAAGAATTTTTAACTTCTCCGGCCACTTCAATTCATCATTTCCTCATATCTCATCGAGGATGTGGTGTACTCCCATTACCAAGGGAGCACACCCATTTCAAAAGAAGAGGTCACTTTAGGGAATTTTGCTGCAAGTTAGAAAGAACTCCACGTGCCCATACTCCCACTCCCCTCTATAACGACTTTGCTAGTCTTAGAGAGCAAGTTGAGTTTCTAGTTGCCACTTCTCAAAGATTAATTAATAAGTTTAAAAGTATGTCCATGCCTCTTAATAACACTTCCAACGCCACGACTAGAGCCAACAACGATAAAGGTAAACAAAAGGTTACTTCCACTTGAGTACCAAAGCAAGGTGACAAAGCCCTTATTGTTCACGTCGCTATTAAGAGTCAAGATGCTTCCCAATGGTATTTTTATAGTGAATGATCTAGGCACATGACTAGTGACAAGTCTTATTTTATCAACCTTGTGTATTAAAAGGAAGGCAAAGTTGCCTTTGGAGATCGGAGTAGGTTTAGCATTTTAGGACATGGTTATGTAGAGATACTCGAATTTCCTAAGTTAGACAATGTGTTGTACGTTGAAGGGTTGAAAGTGAACTTAATTAGCATAAGACAACTTTGCAATGAAGTTCGATCGGTCCGAGTGTAACATTTACGATCAATTCGGTAAACTTTTACTACAAGGAGTGAGGACCGGAGATAACTGCTATAGGATAGTTCGTAAGTCCTCCTTTGTGTGAAACAATGCCACAATCTCCTCTATTAACCTTTGGCATCAATGACTAGGTCATGTGAACTTCAGAGATCTTGAGAGATAAGTGAATAAAGACCTATTTTATGGCTTATATCGCTTAGGAAACCACCTTCCTCGGTTTATGGTCCTTGCCAATAAGGAAAAAAAATTTAAAGTCCCCATCAAAAGTTAAATACCATTAACACCTCTCATGTGTTGGAGTTAATACACATGGATCTTATGGGTTCTACTCGTATAAAGAGCATTGGTGGTAAGAGATATATTCTCGTGATGGTCAATGAATTTCTAAGATACTTTATCGTAGGGTTTCTTACAGATAACTCTGATGTGATTGAGTTCCTAACAACAAGGTTTTATGTCCTATAAAAATAACACGGTGTCACTATTAATCGGATGTGTAGTGACAACGAAACTAAATTTAAATAAGATGGAGTGGATAGATATTATGATGGAGTGGGAATCAAACACAAGTTTTGACCGTTCATACTCCTCAACAAAATGGTATGGTTTAGTGGAAGAACTGAATGATTTTTGAGATGGATATATCCATGCTTCTTGAAAGAAATGTGCCTAGATGTTTTTTGGTAGAGGCAATTAATACCACATGACATACAGTAAATATAGTATATCTTTTCCCCACACGTTACTCATGCCATTTGAGTTGTGGATAGGGAAGAAACCCAAACTATCATATTTCTGAGTTTTTGGGAATCCTTGCTACATTTTGAGAGATAGAGATCAATTAGGAAAGTTCGACTCCCAAAGCGATAAGGGGATATTTTTTTGGTATTCATCGTCAAGTAGGGCTATATAGTGTTTAACCTTGCAAGTTGTAATGTTATGGAGTCAATAAACGTCACGATTAGAAACGATGAGCTTCCTACGTCTATTCATCCTAACCTCGAGTGTGAGAACAATTCACCCCTTGGTGATGATCTCATCATTCCTCGTACTACCTCGGTGGATCCCTCCCATGATTTAGAGGATCCACCATCTTGGGTTCAAAAGAGTCATGCCCTTTCCCTATACATGGTAATCCCACACTAGGTGTCAAGACTCGTGCTCAACTTGAGAATGTGGTTAGCTACTTTTGCTACACCTCCTTAGTAGAGCTCAAGAATGTGAAAGAAGCACTCAAGGATGAGCATTGGATATGCACTATACAAGATGAGTTTCTTTAGCTTTGCAAGGATGATGTCTGAGAGTTAGTCCCCCGACCTAGCGAGAATAATGTAACACCCCGGGAGGTGCTACTAAAAAATATTAGATAATTAAAAAAAATTTAAAAAATAACATTTAGATTTAGCATAATGCATAAATAAATTTAATAGAATGTCTCAATTTTATTAAATCTCAAATGTCCTCTTACAAAATAATTTACAATAAATTTTGCAGTATATTTAAATTTTGAAAATAAATATCCAGAGCCTTTAATGACTCTCCCAATCCCAACAATGCCATAAATATCATCTCACATCAAGCCTAAAATACAACAAACTATAGGGGGTGTGAGAGAAACTCAGTAGCTCATGCTCCAAGTGTAACTACACCAACTCGTGTGTGCATGTAACATATATAAGAGTGTATGCGATATGAACACTCAAACTAAAATACCAATAATATAATCATAACCAAGGATATCACCATAGTCACTACACAATCAAGGACCCCATATAAAAAAATCCCGCGTCACTTCCCACAGTACGGTATGAACTACTGCCCACTATCTTGTCAATTATCCTCGAAACAATCCAATTTCCCCCAAAATATATAACATAACTCGGGTACATGGTGCATTATAACATGGTGTCACTGCCATAAAATCTTGGCATCACCACCATAATAACACTTTTCATACTCGCCAACCGGGGGCAATGACCTAGTCTTTGGATAAAAAACAAAATAGTTGCTGACAACACACCCCGTCCAACAGGTGGTTTGGCTATGGAATGCCTATTCATTCTCCAATAATAATCGTCATAATATCTTTCTATCAATTCAAATAAATTTCATATTCAATTCTCATAAATCAAGTATACATGTATTCTAACCGATTTCTATAACGCATCAATCTCGTAAAGTCAACTAGTTTCATTACCCCAAACTTCACAACATGAAAATAAAACATACAAAATTGGTGCAAGAACGAATATAGTATATGAGAATACAATACATATAAACGCAACACATAGTATGGATATAACTATACAATTAAGGTTGAATATGTGTAGCACACTAAATTAACAATGGGAGAATGAAACCACCTCAAGCGAGTCAAAATCCACAATTGTAGGCATGTTTTAAAAACTCAAAAAAATTAGACCCAAAACTTATCGGAATTGCCAATCCAATTTCAGATTTGGACTCTACAAGACAAATTAAGTCAGATATGTGTTTTGAGTTTTTCTCAAATTTCATCCGAAGGCTCTAAAAAAGAATATCTAATACACTCCAACGTGACTCTTTTCATTCATCTCGTTTTGCCTCTTTAGATTTTGTTTTTGGACTCTCTATTTTCTCTTCTCACACTTAAAATCAGTCCTAACATTCCTTACAAATCTATCCCTCAAAACCTAGCTTGGAGCCTAAGCTAACACATATTACCATATTGATCTTTAATTTAAAATTGTATACTTTACATAGTTAAACCATTATAAAATGTACAAAAACTATTTAAATCTAAATTTAAATGTTTGATGCGATTTCCAACCAAAATATTTTTTTTAAATATAATATCAAATAAAATATATATATTTAAAAATATTACCGAAATCTTATATAGTATTTTTAAATAAGACCTAAAAATAATGTGGTATTACATTATTCCCCTTACAAAAGGAATTTCGTCCTTGAAATTTACCCCAAAAATTTCTTCCATTAAATTTAAACAGAAAGTTTGACATCACCCAAATTAGGGACGACATAAATAAAATCTCTCTCAACGGACAACGTAATGAAATAATAACTCTAAGCCCAGGAATACGAATAACCTATACTCTGATACCACTTTCTAAAACTCCGGGAGGTGATGTTGAAAAATATTAGAGAATTAAATAAATTATATGAAATACCATTTAGATTGAGCATAAATTTGCGAAAGCATAAATGCATAAATTAACTGAATAGAATATCTCAATTTTATTAAATCTCAAATGTCCTTTTACAAAATAATTTACAATAAACATTGCGGCATATTTAAATTTTGAAAATAAATATCCAGAGCCTCTAATGACGCTATCAATCCCAACAATGCCATAAATATAATCTCGCATCAAACCTAAAATACAACAAACTATGGGGGGTGATCGAAATACTCAATAGCTCGTATAAATGCTCCAAGTGTAACTACACATACTCGTGTGTGTGTACATCATATATAAAAGTGTTTACGATATGAACACTCAAACTAAAATCCCAATAATACAATCATAACCTAGGATCTCACCATGATCACTACAAAACACAAGACCCCATACCAAAATTCCCGTCGTAACTCCCACAATACAGTATGGACTACCATCCACTATCTTGTCAATTATCCTCAGAACAATCCAATATCCCACAAAAATAAATAACATAACTCGGGTACATGACCCATCATAACATGGCATCACTGCCATAAAATCTTGGTATCACCACCATAATAACACGGGCATATTAGCCAACCAGGGTTAATGGCCTAGTCTTTGGATTATAAACAAAATCGTAGCCGACTACACAACCCCCGTCTAGTGGGTGGTTTGGCTACGAAATGCCTATTCATTCGCCAATCATCATCATCACAATATCTTTCTCTCAATTCAAATAATTTTCAGATTCAATTCTCATAAATCAAGTGTATATGTATTATACCCAAGTTCTAAAACTCAACACGCTCATAAAATCAACTAGTTTCGTTACCCTAAACTACACGACAAGAAAATAACACTTACGAAAAGGGTGTAATAACGAATATAGCCTACGAGCATACAATATATATATATATATATATATATATATATATATATATATATATATATATATATATATGCAACACATATCATGGATATAACTATAAAATCAATGTTGAATATGTGTATCACACTAAATTAACAACGGGAGAATGAAACTACCTTAAGCGAGTTAAAAACTACAATTGTAGGCCTATTTTAAAACCCCCAAAAATCAGACCCAAACATTAGCTGAATTACCAATCCGATTTGATATTTGGATTCTACACAAAAAATTGAGTCAGGTATGTGTTTGAGTTTTTCTCAAATTTCATCCAAAGGCTCTCAAAAATCTAAAACACTCCAAAGTGACTCTTTTCATTCATCTCATTTTGCCTCTTTAGATTTCGTGTTTGGCCTCTCTATTTGCTCTTCTGACACTTAAGTTCAGTCCTAACATTACTTATAAACCTCCCCATCAAAACCTAGCTTGAGCCTAAGCTAATGCATATTACCATATTGCTCTTTAATTTAAAATTGTCTACTTTACATAGTTAAACCATTATAAATGTCCAAAAACTATTTAAATGTTTGATTCAATTGGAAACCAAAATTATTTAAAAAAATATATAATATCAAATAAAATATTTTTATTTAAAATTATTACCAAAATCTTATATAATATTTTGAAATAAGCCCTCAAAATAATGCGGTATTACATTCTTCCCCCAACAAAAGGAATTTCGTCCTCGAAGTTTAGGCAAAAATTTCTTCCATTAAATTCAAACAGAAAGTTCGACATCACCCAAATAAGGGACAACATAAATGTAATCTCTCGCAACTGTCAACGTAATGAACCAATAACCCTAAACTCGAAAATAAGAATAATCTATGTTCTGATACCACTTTGTAACACCACGGGAAGTGCTACTGAAAAATGTTAGAGAATTAAAAAAATATAAAAATACCATTTAGATTGAGCATAAATTTGCGAAAACATAAATGCATAAATCAGCTGAATAGAATGTCTCAATTTTATTAAATTTCAAATGCCCTTTTACAAAATTATTTACAATAAACATTGAGGTATAGTTAAATTTTAAAAATAAATATTCAGAGCCTCTAATGATGTTCCCAATCCCAACAATGCCATAAATACCATCTCGCATCAAACCTGAAATACAACAAACTATGGCGGGTGAGTGAAAAACTCAGTAGCTCGTATAAATGCTCTAGTGTAACTACACATACTCGTGTATGCATGCATCATATATAAGAGTGTATGCAATATGAACACTCAAACAGAAATTCCATTACTACAATCATAATCTAGGATCACACCGCGGTCACTACACAACCCAGGACCCCATATTAAAATTCTCGATGCACTTCTCACAATACAGTATAGACTACCGTCTATTATCATATCAATTATCCTCAGAAAAATACAATAGCCTACAAAAATAAATGACATAACTGGGGTACATGGCCCATCATAACATGGCATCACCACCATAAAATCTTAGCATCACCAACATAATAACACTTGGCATATTCCCCAATGGGGGTCAATGTCCTAGTATTTGGATGATAAACAAACTCGTAGTCGGTAGCACACTCCGTCCAACAGGTAGTTTGTCTAAGGAATGCCTATTCATTCTCCAATAATAATCATCATAACACATTTCTCTCAATTCAAACAAATTTCAGATTCAATTCTCATAAATCAAGTGTACATGTATTCTACCCAAATTCTATAACCCAACATACTCGTAAAATCAACTAGTTTCGTTACCCCAAACTACACAGCATGAAAATAACACTTACGAAATGCGTGCAATAACGAATATAGTATACGAGCATACAATATATATATATATATATATATATATATATATATATATATATATATGCAACACATAGCATGGATATAACTATAAAATCAAGGTTGAGTATGTGTAGCATAATAATTAACAACTGGAGAATGAAACTATCTCAAACGAGTCAAAATCCACAATTGTAAGCATGTTTTAAGTACTCGGAAAAATCAAATCAAAACATTATCCAAATTTCTATTCCGATTTGACTTCTACATGGAAAATTGAGTCAGGTATGCTTTTTAAGTTTTTCTCAAATTTCACCCGAAGGCTCTCAAAAAGAAAATCTAAAACACCCCAAAGTGACTCTTTTCATTCATCTCATTTTTGCCTCTCTAGATTTTATTTTTGGCCTCTCTATTTTTCTCATCTCACACTTAAAATCATTCCTAACATTCTTTTTAAACCTCTCCCTAAAAACCTAGCTTGGAGCCTAAGCTAACACATATTATTATGTTGCTCTTTAATTTAAAATTGTCTACTTTACATATTTAAACCATTATAAAATGTCCAAAAATTATTTAAATTAAAATTTTAATATTTGATTCGATTTCAAACCAAAATAAATTTTTTATATGTAATATTAATTAAAATATTTTTATTTTAAATTCTTACTAAATTATTATTTAATAATCTTAATTAATCCCTCAAAATAACGTGGTGTTATAACTAATGTGATTGGTACCATGTGGATTTAAACGAATATGATGGATGAGAATGGTACCATAGTTTACAATAAGTCTAGGTTTGTCACTCAAGGCTACACACATATTGCAGGTATAGACTTTGATGAGACATTCTCTCCTGTTGCTAGGCTTGAGTCCGTCCGCTTACTACTTTCCATAACATGTAATTTACGATTCAATTTATACTAAATGGATGTTAAGAGTGCGTTTCTAAATGGCATTCTATAGGAGGAAGTGTATGTGGAACAACTAAAGGGATTCGGAGACCTAAAGCACTTGGGACATCTCTTTTATCTTAATAAGGCCTTGTATGTTTTAAGAAAGACCTCGTGCTTGGTACGAAAGGGACACTTCTTATATCTTAGCTTGTGGCTTCAAGAGGGGGAGTGGATATGACACTGTTTATGAAGAGAGTGAGTGGCGTTATATTGGTTGCCCAAGTCTATGAGGATGACATAGTATTTAGATCCACGTGTTCCCAACATTCTCACACAAGTGAGGAGGAGATGCAAAATGAGTTTGAGATGAGCATGGTTGTTGAGCTTATGTTCTTCGTAGGTCTCCAAGTGCGTTAACTTGAGGATGGGATATTCGTATCTCATTAGAAATATGTTATGGACCTAGTGAAGAAGTTTGGTTTAGACTTCGCTAAACACTCATACACCCCAATGAGTACATCAACTATGCTTAGGAAAGACACTTTAGGCAAGGACGTAGAGCAAAACCTTTATTGGAGTATGACAGGTAACCTTCTCTCCTTGACCGCTAGTCGTCCCAATATTGCCTTTAGCGTAGGAGTTTGTGAGCATTACCAAACGTCCCCAAAAGGGTCTCACTTAATTTCACTTAAACATATCATCAAATACATGAGTGTCACTCTTTTTTTTACGGTATTTGGTTTCCTTTGATACCGATGACCGTTTGTCCACCTATTCGAATGTCGATTGGGACGTCGATGTTGATGCTTGTAGGTGCACCTCGAGTGGGTGTTTTTACTTTGGGAGTAATCTTGTCTCTTGGTTGAGCAAGAAGTATAACTCCATATCTTTGCCCATAGTAGAGGACGAGTATATAGCCAGCCGGAGTTATTGCACACAACTCTGATGGATGAAGCAAATGTTGAAAGATTATGGAATTTTCCAAGGCACAATGACTATTTCATGTGATAACACGAGTGAAATTTATATATCCCATAATCCAATCCAACATTCTCGCATAAAGCACATTAGGATACGTGAGCATTTCATTCGTGATCTTGTTGAGAAGAAGGTCATGTCCTTGGGCTTTATGAGAACCGAACGCCAATCATCCAATATTTTCACAAAATCTTTAGATTCTCTTAGATTCGAGAATCTTACGATGTCTTTGGGTATTTTTTTCGTTGATTGAGTTCGGGTACTTTATCTAGTTTAGGGTGATTATCTTCTTCATATCATTTGTCCCTATTGCTAGATTGTATATCTATTATATTTCTATGTTTATATATGCTTTTATTTGGAATAATTTTGGAAAATCCAAAAAGATTTTCGGTTTTTAAGAAAAAGTTTCAAAAACTCCAAAAAGATTTTTTTTGATAAAATTTTTGAAAAAGGAATTTTTTTTTATGTATTTTTCTCTTTTCAAAATATATGGATGTTCATTTAAGATGTTTGAATCACCACAGAATTCGATCCATTCATGTGAACTTTTCATCGTATTTTGACATATGGCGTCATTTTGTTAGTGTGCTTAATAATGAGTGGTTAGCATTTCGTCGTTCATTCTTCATGCAAGACTTATTATCAGCTTTATTGCACGCATGCACGTACTTCCTCAACATTGTACTTTCTTATCATGTATCGTATACGGTGTTCTCATCTTAATAAAGTTTAATAACGAACAAAATGTACTAGAGGTAAGTTGTGCTTATAAGAGCCATTGCCCGAATTCCGTTTCCTCCAAAAAATATTTTACGTTAAGAAATTGAAAAGGGATACGAAAGAGAAAATTCTCTTTGTGTTAATAGCCAGTATTTACAAAAATAGACTTAAAGATTAACGACACACAAAACCAGAAGTGCCAAGGCTAATATTATTTACATTAATGCTTCGTTACACGTGAGCATCATGATATCTTAAAATTTGAGAGTGAATTCTTAAATATGTGAGATTTTGAGGGTGTTATAAAGTAGAATATAAATGGGTTTGCATAATAGACTCTCTTAAAAATCATTAAATAGTTTGACATTATTATTTTGAGAAGCATTTAAATTCATCTCATATTTCATAAGTCAAGCCAATTTATTTTGTTCAATATTTCTTACACCTAAGGTCGAAATTGAGTTCTTTCTTTAGAAGTATCTCACTGACTTTGTGCACCTATGTTATGAATGCCTATATTCATTTGCTCATGGAAAATATTCACACAATTACATTCCACCTTCAAGATTCGGACTTTTTAGTGTTATTCCATGTTGTGATGTATTTATACTTATATATGCCTTTTATACACTTATGTGATTTATTGATTATCTTTGTGATGTTATTCCATTTAGATTTGGGTGATGCATATTATTCGTGCTTAGTTTCTTACCCCTTTTTCTATTACAAGCAAAAAGGGGGAGAACAAATTGAGAGGGAGTCCTTATTTACATTAAACTCTCGTATGTATCACGTTATTTATTTTGTTTCATGTATGTAGACCTATTATTCTTTGATGATGATCTCATGGACTACACAAGATGAAGAATTTTAGTTGAAGAAAAAGTCTCGAATGTCATTCCATTTTGGGTTTGGGAGGGCATTGGTAGAACCTTTTTTCTATGGATTTTATTGTAAGTTTGGATCGATTTTTTATTTTGTATCGGAATAGAAAAAGGGCAAGATTTTATAATTGTGTAAGAGGGTACTTTAGATTATAAATGGAGGCGGGACCCCCTATTAAGTATGGTAATGATAAACCAGTTAGTTAGAGCTTAGAATCAATGACATAACACATAAATATGAACCCAATGAAGGTAAACTCAGCTTAAACTCTCAAAATCTCTCAAAATCTCTCGTGTATAACTCAGGTAACAATATTGAACTTTTAGAAGTGGCTTAGCTAGAGGGAGAGGGAAGTAAGCACCCTAGATACGCCCTGGTAGGCAGGTAGAAAACACACAAAACACCCTCAAGAATCTCTGTCAAATATTAAAAGCTTCGTAATAAATGACATTGGTGAGTCAGTGAATTCTCTAGTTTGCAATAACTCTTTTTAATTCTCCAAAGGATCATCATTTCTCAGAGGTGGTTGGGGTCCTTAAATAGCCCCCCACACCACCCCCGAGGCAACTCAGTCATTTAAGACTATGAAAGACATCCCTCATACTTTATGTCACAGCATTAAATGCCTGATGCACTAGTTGTCTCCACGTCATAAACATTAAATGCCAAGACATGCCTTTTGCCTAACCACTGTGTGTCAGGGGGCTGTTGTCACAGAGGTGGCTCACCAACTGCCTGACAGCCCCAAATACCACGATGGTTTACTCAAGTGCAGGTCTGACATTGTTTAGCTGGCTAGTGACATCACCTACAGTAGATGTGACATTAAGTAGAGGGCTACTTGGTTCATGACTCAACGCCCGATGGAACTCCAAGCTGCTCCGCTTGAGGTTCCACGGTCAGGGTCCTTCGGTGTTTTACCAGGTGTGTCTAAGATGGTCAGGACAAGCCCCAACGGTGCCTTACTTCTCAATCCTCCAAACCAAGTCCCTCTAAAGTTCCCATAGTGAGGTCATTCGATAGGGCATGAAAGCCCTCCCAGGTCCTGCCATGCCTGGTCTCTCGTGAGTACCGTTTGACCTCACCCAGACTGTATTGTTATTATCTTTATGTCATTACAACCGTTATAGCTTTACAGTGAATGTAATCAAAGGTACAATATGATTAACACAACAAGCTGCAGTATGAGTTGCCACGCTTGACTTGCCACGCTGAGCTGCCTCCCCAAGCTGCCACGCTTGAGTTGCCTCACCAAGATGTCACGCTTGAGTTGCCACGCTGAGCTGCTTCCCCAAGCTGCCACGCTGGGCTGCATCACCAAGATGTCACTCTTGAGTTGCCACGCTGAGTTGCTTCCCCAAGCTGCCACGCTTGAGTTGCCACGCTGAGCTTCAAGCCCCCTCTACATTTGCCCCCTCGTGGAGAGATTTGTTGGGACAAGAAATGTCTGCACGAAATGATCAGCTTGATGGATTTTTCTTTGTGTAACCGTTGGAACATCTTCTTTGTTGGGGCCTTTGTTAGATAAGTCTGACAAAAAGATTGGCGCCAAAATCTCAAGCTTGCTGGGGAAGGCAACGCTTCCTGTTCTCTATGCGTCATTTCATTAATGACGTGCGCTGTCTTTTCAACTGTCACAGCACTTCCCGAAGTGCCACGTGTTCATGTGAAATGATTACATGCGGCGATGTACGTGCGAGGGTGGGGAAATCTAAACGCCAAACTCGAAAGTCTCAACCGCCATATTCAAAATACTTTGAACCTTAAACACGTGGGCCTCAGGGGTGTCTTTCCACTTCTTCCTTCTTCTTTGCTTATTTCCTTACTTCGTTATTATCTTCTTCATCAGACTGTCGCTTCTTTTTTAGAAAGAGAGAGAGAGAGAGAGAGAGAGAGAGACTCCATTGTTGCAAGAGCTATACCACCGTTTGTAATCGTCCGTCTCCATTGTTGCTCTCAATCCCTTTTCTCTTGAAGCTTTCTTTGTTACAGCTTCACTGTTTGTCATGGCGTCTTCAAGCAACCCCACCATTTCCGCCACCAGTGTTCCGTCTGCCACCACCACTGCTGCCTCCGCCCTGGGTGCTGCTCGCCAAGAACAGCTGAGATTTTACCGTCGCTCTCCCATTTTTGGGGAGGGTGATGGCTTTGTTGTTGCCTGTAAGGCTGTCTGCTTTTCCTCCAAGTTTGACGCCCTCTTGTTGGGTGATGAGGACGAAGAGGTGTCTAAGTGGGGATTTCTGCCCCTAGGAGGAACTCTCAGATTTCGCTTAGAGCGAGGGGACTTCCCATGGTCCCATATTGATTTTGAAGCACCCGGGGGATCCCCCGCGCACTTTGCTGCCTGGAACTCTCACATGCAGAGTTCCTATACTGATGTCCTTACTAAGATTGGGCTGCAATGGGCAAGGTGGTTTGGTGAGTTTACTCTATCAAAGAACAACGCTGCCTTGCCTATACTGGTCTCTCGCTGGAACGTGGATACTCATACGTTCATTGCTGCCTGGGGTGAGTTTACCATAACTCTGGAGGATGTGTGCGAGCTCCTGGGCCTCGATGCAACAGGCCATGAGCCCTACACCGATGAGGCTCTCGATGCTCGAGAGATCGCAGATCGTTTGGAGTTGGATCGCATATGCCGAAGCTGCATCGGTTCTTTCAACAAAGCCACTTTCTCCCCCTTGATCAATTACTTCTTCAAGGATGCTGGTGAAGGCAGTTCCTCATCCCCTGCACCTGGTCAAGGTACGCCGTTGGAGCTTCCTGCTTACATCCTTATGGTTCTTTCCCACTTCTTTTTGACGGGCAAGCCCAACGACCAGCCCCGAAGGGACCTTATCAACCTGTCCCTTCGCTTAGCTCGAGGCATAAAGCTTCCCCTGGCTGTAATTGCCTTGGGATCCTTGTATACCTGGTTGGATAGGGCTTTATTCGACATGGAACGCTCCATTGGCCGTTATAACTTGGCCAATTTTTCCAATAGTGTGCTTCTAACTGGCTTTCTTTACTTTCGCTTTCCTACCGTAGCGGCCAAGCCCAACAGTCCTCCTTCAGCTGAATCGATTCTGCCTCCTCGGTCCTTCATTTATCATAAGAGACAAAGCCGAAAGGAGTTGATTTCGATGATTGACCGTTTTGAGAGCTTCGTTATGAGGCCTTATCAAGAAGAGGCCTTTTTCCATACTTGTAAGTTTTTTCATCATGATGCCAGAATGATACGAGATCCTTCTCCTGACATTGAGGACCCCTCGCTGGCCGTAGGTCTTCTTCTTTCTCCTGGATATCTACCCTCCTACAGCGAGTGGGGATACTCGAGCGAGCATTATAACCCCAAACGATGCAGCCGTCAGTTTGGGTTTGACCAAGGGGTGCCACGTCCAGTTTTCCAATCATCAAATCCCAAAGTCTCCTTTGGCGAGGCATGTTCGTTGTTTTCTTCAACTGCTGCGTGGGGGATATCCTCAGCAATGGCTGGGCGTGTCACCATTCCCAGTATTTCTAGGCATGGGGATGTGACCCCTCTGTTTGCCACCAAATATTGGCCAAGACAACTAGCTGAAATTGCTAAGTTCATCGAGGGAGAGCCGGTGTACCCTCCTGTTTGCTCATTTTCTGCCCTATAGTTGGGGCTAAAGGGAAACTCTGTGCTTGGGATAGAGTTCCCTCTAAGTTCAACCCACAAAGCACTTCCCAACGAGCTTCCCCCACTTTGTGCCATGGTCCCAGTTGCCACGCCAAAGTCCAAAACTGCTGCTACGAATAAGGCTGCCCCCTCTACTGCAGCTACTACCGACGAGGAGGCTTCTCAACCTCTTGCTAAAAAAACAAAAACAGCCAAGAGTGGGGCATCGAAATCGAAGTCCCAGAAGCCCCATACTCCCGTGGCAGCTCTTCCCATAGCCTCCGTTCCCCCTCCCATGCCTGCTGAGATGGCTGAGCGTGTGAGGAGGGAGGCCCAGGCAGAACTGGACCGAATAAATGTTGAGTATCAACGGCATGCAGTCGTTGTCCCTTCTTCCATTGCTTCCCCCACGGTGGTGGTGGATCCTTCAGAGCCAACGGCCAGGAAGAGAAAGAGATCCAGGGCTCCCCAGCAGAGTCGCCAAATGTAAGAGGGTACTTTAGATTATAAATGGAGACGGGACCCCCTATTAAGTATGGTAATGATAAACCAAGTGGTTAGAGCTTAGAATCAATGACAGAACACATAAATATGAACCCAATGAAGGTAAACTCAGCTTAAACTCTCAAAATCTCTCAAAATCTCTCGTGTATAACTCAGGTAACAATATTGAACTTTTAGAAGTGGCTTAGCTAGAGGGAGAGGGAAGTAAGCACCCTAGATACGCCCTGGTAGGCAGGTAGAAAACAAACAAAACACCCTCAAGAATCTCTGTCAAATATTAAAAGCTTCGTAATAAATGACAATGGTGAGTCAGTGAATTCTCTAGTTTGCAATAGCTCTTTTTAATTCTCCAAAGGATCATCATTTCTCATAGGTGGTTGGGGTCCTTAAATATCCCCCCACACCACCCCCGAGGCAACTCAGTCATTTAAGACTATGAAAGACATCCCTCATACTTTATGTCACAGCATTAAATGTCTGATGCACTAGTTGTCTCCACGTCATAAACATTAAATGCCAAGACATGCCTTTTGCCTAACCACTGTGTGTCAGGGGGCTGTTGTCACAGAGGTGGCTCACCAACTGCCTGACAGCCCCAAATACCACGGTGGTTTACTCAAGTGCAGGTCTGACATTGTTTAGCTGGCTAGTGACATCACCTACAGTAGATGTGACATTAAGTAGAGGGCTACTTGGTTCATGACTCAACGCCCGATGGAACTCCAAGCTGCTCCGCTTAAGGTTCCACGGCCAGGGTCCTTCGGTGTTTTACCAGGTGTGTCTAAGATGGTCAGGACAAGCCCCAACGGTGCCTTACTTCTCAATCCTCCAAACCAAGTCACTCTAAAGTTCCCATAGTGAGGTCATTCGATAGGGCATGAAAGCCCTCCCAGGTCCTGCCATGCCTGGTCTCTCGTGAGTACCGTTTGACCTCACCCAGACTGTATTGTTATTATCGTTATGTCATTACAACCGTTATAGCTTTACAGTGAATGTAATCAAAGGTACAATATGATTAACACAACAAGCTGCAGTATGAGTTGCCACGCTTGACTTGCCATGCTGAGCTGCCTCCCCAAGCTGCCACGCTTGAGTTGCCTCACCAAGATGTCACGCTTGAGTTGCCACGCTGAGCTGCTTCCCCAAGCTGCCACGCTGGGCTGCATCACCAAGATGTCACGCTTGAGTTACCACGCTGAGCTGCTTCCCCACACTGCCACGCTTGAGTTGCCACGCTGAGCTTCAAGCCCCCTCTACAAATTGCTTATAGTTTAGATTTGGGTGTATCCCATTACAAATCAAACACTACAACTTCATATTCTTCCACAATCTTTGAAGACATGTTAGTGACCGAGCAATATTTTGAAGTTCAAGCCGTTAAAACTATCACGACACAATATGGAGGTATATGGAAGTTTAGGTTTTTGATATTACTCAGTCAAATGAATTATGGGATGTTCTTTTTCACTCAAGCCATTTTTATAAAAACATTTTTCAAATATATATATATTATTTTCTCGTTCGTTGGAATATGATTGGCATATCGTTAGAATGAGACCTTGTTCTCATGCGAACGAGTTGGATCTTCATTAGAAAGAATGTTTGAGTTCGTTGGAATGAACTTCAAACGGGGTATCTCTATTTAACATAACTACACCCGTTGGAAGCTCGTTGGAACGAACTAAGTTGTTTAAAATCAAGGTATTTTAATATATAATTTATGATGTGGTAGGTTCAAAATCAAGGGCTGTGTTTTTTTAATTTACAATTTGCAGGTTTACTCTCTTGGTTTTGTGGGTTCACATGAAATTTTGAATCATATTTTGGTTTAAAATAAGGTTTCTTCTTTGTGTGTGTGTGTGTGTGTGCGCGCGCGCGCGTGCATTGGGGGGGGGGGGGGGGTGTTAAAAACTAACTTTAATTTGCCCAGTTCAATTTTTCTCAGTTATTTTTAGATGTTAATGCTGCCACACTTTTATTACAAATTGTTAATTTCTAGCACGAATTGGGGTATTCATGTTTATATATCCATAACAATGTTTATTTATCCATCATCATTATTATTATTATTATTTCTACATTGTGTATCCATATGTAAAGGTAATATTGTTATGGAAATTTTAATTGTTACCTATTAGGTTGTTTGTTTCTTTGATATTTTCCAAAAGAACATATCATTTGCATTGTCTATAAAGTTATGAATCCCAACAAGATGGTACACATTTGCATAGTTTATGGAGATTTAACTTAATTTAGTTTGATTGATCTATTTGGTTGTAATTGTTGTTTTTCAGGTCCACATTGAATTCCACTTACATTATCTTCATTTGGCTCCCATTTGAACCATATGCAATACATATTTTTTCGGGGTGGGTGGGTGGGTATAAGGTTAGTGATTTTTACCTTCATACTTATTTTGTATTTGTAGTACAAAGTGAGACATACATATGAACAAGATGAAATGATAAATCTTCACTTGGAAGAACTTAATTTACTTTATATTTATTTAGCTAAGTTTACCCTTACCTGTTATTTTAATCGATTCTAACAATCCATAATAGAAACACTTTCTTTTCTATGTATATGTAAAGCATGCGGTTTATCTTTATTATTTCTTTTCTCTTCTGTTTGCAATTTTTAAAGACATTTATGAAATGGTTTGTGGAAATATGGTGATGTGGTAAAGTGCCTTAGAGTATCTGCAATTTGTATATGCGCAGGTACAATCTATTGCCATATACATTAGTTTGCACAAAATAATTAGTTAATACCTTTTTGTTTTCCTTTGGTTATTTCTTATATGCAGGTGATAATCAGTATGAGTATCCTTTATCTCTAGGTATCTACAATGCAACTCTGTCATAAATTTTTTGTTAGTTTTTTTACATGCCATCTGTAGTAGTGTGACCTTTTTCTAGAATTTAAATTTGTGTTATAACTTTAAAAAGTCATTTGACTTAAAATTTGTCTGTAAGTTTGAACTCAACTAGATTCATTAGACTCATTGTGGAATTAGGAAATTGATGTGCTATCAAGCATTGGATTCACTATGCCACTTGCTCAGTAGTAACATTATTAATAATATTTCATGGGCATAGTTTTGTGAAAGCAATTGAGGGTAAACGCCGAATATAACATTAACACACGTAATTTATTAGATTCCCCCACGGATTTCATTGTGTGTTTGAAATTGTGTAGAAATAGGGGGATTACAAATGGAATGCATATAGTTATTGGTCTGCCTGTTTTCCTCATTTTTGTGTTGTTTTCATTGTTCGCATACGTTTCTTTTTTTAGGTAACTACATTTATAGGTTATTTTATTCATTAAACTTTTGGTCTGTGTAATAGAGAGATTACAAGAGAAGCTCAAATTAATTTTCTCTTATTGATTGAGATATTTCTTTCTCTACTTGTCCTTATTATTTTTTCGTAAGTTCATTAGGAATTCATAGAAAATTCATCTAATACAACCAGTGTTATACATACACTTTGCAAACGTCTATAACTTACTTATTATTTTGGATCTAACCAATCTAACTATTTGTATTTATGGTAAGTCAAGTTATGTAATATATATTAGAAGGAAAATTTATTTTACGCAAGTATTTGGTGGAAATTATATTGATATTGATTTATCTCATTTCCTAGTTAATTTATTTAGGAGTGCTGAAAATAGATCATGAAATCCACAATGATATCAAGATTAGTACCTACTGTTTGAGACACTTACCAAGTTAATTCTCAAAGCTCTTGAAAATAATTTATATATTTTTTATCTCCTTTTTTCTTCACATGCCCAACGTATTTTAACTTTTTTGTGTTCAAATTTGTTTTACCATAGTTACATTCTGATTCTGTTGGATACATATTTTAAAAAGCTGTGATAATACATATGCTTCAGATTATTATATTGTATTATGTTTCCATCGAAAAATTAAAATTTAAGATTAGATTCTAAACTCATATTGTTACACTACATATATATCTTCGTTTTTGATTGCCTTTTCTCAGTTAAAGTACTTTTAAAAACCATTTCAAAGTACTCATGCTGTGAGAATTAATACTTTTAAAATCATTGTTGTTCATGGATTTGAGCAATGTGAATTGAAGACAAGAACTTATATCTAGTTAATTTTATGTTGTATGTTAATTCAGGACTATATTTATGATTGTTCTTACTCTGCGCCATGAATCACACTCTATTATCTCTTTTCACTGTCATGGTTTTCCAAGGTTTGTAGTTTTCATTGTTAGTTTTTCAAATTTAAGGGTGTATTGACTTCAAATTAACATAACCATAATTGAGTTTTGATTGTTGTCACTAATGTGTTTTAGTTATTTGCCACTTTTATTTTAGAGATACAATTAATTATTTGTATTATTCATTAGTTCTCTATTTATAATAGGTTTTCAATATCTATTTTTCCTTCGCTTGAGCTGTAAAATCTTACAACTAAACACCATTGTTAGGGGTTGAACACATTTTTAATTAGATTTGTAGATATCCATGTTAGTTTTTCCTCATAGAAGATCCTAATTCTTAAATATCATACTAAATGTTGACTATTTAATTTTTTGTTCGATTAAGTTTCCATTTTGGCAGATATTATCATAATAGAATTAATTAAATCACAGTCTTGCAACGAAAGTACAGTTTAGGGCGGCTACTTTATCTTTCATAATGTATTATTCTTTCTCATTCTAAAAGTATGTCTACATCACTCCATAATTGTTAAAGGAGCGCCTAGGTGAGCACTTAGGCTCGAATCTACCAAGTCACAACATTGGCGCCTCGTCTTACCTCACGCAAGGCCCCTTTAATAAGGCGTATGCCTTGTGCGCCTAGGCTCCAGGCTCAAGGTGCGTCTTGTTACATTTTTTCTAGAAAATTACCCCTATACAAGAATAAATAAATTAATACATCGACATTACGTATTTTCCAATGAAATATGGATAATTGAACCATTTCCCACCCAAAAACTAACCAAAGTCGAGCATAAGTTGTGATGAAACATTATCTTTCTCACTAGTCACTACTTAGGAAAAAGAAACCAAAAAAACTCCAACATTGTTGCATCTGCAATTGATTTTAATTTTTCTTTTCACACATTTGAGTACATTTGTTTTAAAAATATTAATATCTTTGATTTTGTTGATTATTTGATAATTAAAATATCAAATAAAATTTTATATTTTATTATATATATTTTTCGTATGGTATATTAGATATATCTTCTTACGTGTCTCTTCATAACCTTCTATAATAGTAATTTATGCTATATTTCAAATTTTAGATCATAAAATAATCTTATTCTTATAGATATACAATTTTCGCATGTCTTGTATATTGTGCGCCTCACTCCGATCAGGCTTGCACCTCGCTTTGCACTTAGGCTCTAGGGAGATATTAGCTCCTTGGTGCACCTTGCACCTTAAATAACTACACATCACTCCCTCATTGTAATATTCAGTTCCATTTTATGTTTACTAACTTTATCATTCCATGTTATGTTTATATCACTAAGTACTGACTTTTTTGTTTAATGATTGTATTAAGACTCTATCATGAATATTTAAATTTCAAAATCTTCCAATTTGAAACAATTTAGTTCTAAACTATCTAATGATACGTGAGATAAGTACAACTATCATATCGATTTTCTTTGTAATTCTTATGTGAGTAATGTGACCAATGCCAATTTAGATTTATGGATTTTATGATTTGATGTTGTTTCATGATTCTAATTTGTGTTCATTGATGCATGTATGGATGTCAGGCCACAAGTTTGTAGTTTTTTCCTATATGACCATGTAGTTTACTGGCATGCAATCTGACTACTTTTATACTTTTTCAAATTTGTAGGTTATCATCTATATAAAATAGTTATATCTTTATAATATATGCTTGACTAAGTGCTTCTATCTCTTGCATTGTATATTGGTTAGTTGTTTTGGTGTATTGAATAATAATGAGTTTTATCTTAGTATAGTGTAACAAATGCCATTTACATGTTTATTGATAATTATCTTCATCAGTGGCACATGTGTTTATTTGCAGGTTAAGGAAAACTCTTTATTATCTGGACATTGAAGAACCTCGTAATGAAGGTTGGGTCTTGAATAAAGGGGTGGAGATGGAAGATGAAAATCAGGAGTTCGGAAGATTAAAAAAGACAAATGAGTATATAGTGCATGTTTTAATATATAGTCAGATTTTGAACATTTTATGATTAATTATTCGAATTAATGTTTTTTTGTTATTCTACGAGTTCATATTGTAGGTACGTTTTATTTATAATTTTGGTATTTGTAAGTAAATTGAGTTATGACGAAGACAAGTGTGACACCCCGCGTAATTAAATACCGGGTGATCAGTCCTTTATTAAATTATAATCAAGGTGAACGGTTGGTTCATTATTAGCATCACTGTCGTAAAAATAACTTTTCCAATATAACACCCTAAATAATTAAGCTAAGTGTCAAAACTATTTTAGACATTACTTTTCAAATTTTATTTATATAAACCAACATTTCACTTTACGTAATTCATAACTAAAGAATCACACAACAACTATACTGGAACAAACAATCCATTAATTAAACATCCAACTAAATAATTCCAACATTAAAACTTAAAGGAAAAACATCCTGACAGTAATAAATCCCAAAGTGTAAATACTGAAATAAACAAATCACAATATCCGATAAATAACTGAATAATGGAAAAGGGCGACACATGCCCAACTGAATAAATAGTGCTAGAAGAGGAATCAAGAAATGAGGTCGTCTAAGCAAGAGGCCTGCAACTCCCACCTAAGCTGCAACGCGTTCCTTCCAAAGGATCCTATGCAAGATGCCCCTGTGGCTGGGCACCTGTAATACATACATATATATACAAGAGAGAAAAGAAAATGGAAACGGGTCAGATCCCGATTGTAAAAACAATTTAAAATTTGTTTAGCAAGTATTTAAAAGGTTAACTGGCCAATGCAACAACATATTAGTGCGGCACTCCCTTGGGAAATTCTCACCTCTCTTCTAATGTGCACACCTATCGCACTAGCCTTCCTAACAGTTTAACTTATCTTATCTTAGGTTACTCGTAAGATTTAAACTGAACAATTCAACTGTTTAAGAAGTAAATTCCATTTAATAACAAAGCTCTCATTTTAACTTTATTTGTTAATAAAGTTTCCCAGTAATATACTATACTTTCAAAACACGCATTTCTCAATTGAAGTCATTATTCATTTCTTACATACCATAAACGTAGTAGGTAGTTCCCAAATTCAGATTTAAATATATATATTAATCCTCATATGATATATATATATATATATATATATATATATATATATATATATTCTAACAGCACCCCACATAATAATTATGGTGTGGGCATACTCTGCTATCCAGTCCCCGTATCACTCGTACTAAAGGAAATACAAGTTCGGAATCACTCTCGAACTGTATTGAACAAAACACAAACAATATTGAGGCGAAGTATAGTTTCCAATTTCAAGAGGTCAGCACATACCCTCACGTCTCTTAGGACCGTGACTATCGATCCGATAGTCTGTACCTAGGATTCCTATCTTCTAGGGTACGAGTCAATATCCCCCATAAAGGTCCCATCGAGATAAGACTATCCCAGCGCGGTAGCCTCAGGGATAGCAAGTAGCGTGGGCATGACTTTTACATGTAAATAGTATATGCATAAACACAGTCATATATATATACCACTATTACCATATCAAGTTTAGGTACATACTCACGTTCCATAATTATGATATTTATTCTTATTTCTCATTATTTAGTCATCACGTGTAACGGTTTGTCTCTTACTTTAATTTGTGGGATTATTCCAACTCACTACGTACACCCGTGGATTCTTACCTTCCCATGTGAAATTTCAGTAGGTACTTAATCATGATTCAACGTAACTTCTTTTCGAGTCTCGCTCTTTAACACGTATTTCCATTTTCCCTTAAATGTAAAACCCCTCGTAAAAATGTAAATCTCGTCCTACATTAAAGGTTTCATATTTTTAATAATTCTTACTCCTCTTCTTTAACTCCCAAAATATTTTAATAAGGATGTCCAAAGATTATTACTCACCTAAATTTAATTCAACTATTTAGAAGGGGAAATATGAGTCTGCCAGAAGGGGTCGATCGATCGATGGCAGGAGCTCGATCGATCGATGCGTCGATCAATCGACACTCCTGGTTCGATCAATCGATCAAACATATATGACAAATTCTGCAGATTACCAGTTACGGGTTCTATCATCCAATATCATCCAAATCCAGATTTTTCACTCCCAAACTCCCAGAAATTTATACTACAAACATTATAAACCCAAACTAACAATCTTCTACGTAAAGCATGTGAATTTTCATCAATATCCATGGATTAAAGGGACAAAACTTATATAAATCTCATGAACCTTAGAAATTTCTTTAACTTTGTTCTAATCAACCTTTTTCCATAATTTCTACTCTAATCCATCATAAATTCGTGGTTCAACCTCTACATATGAAGGGGATTTCTAGATTATCATTTATATCATTACTACATGCAATTTTCCTATCTCCAACATGGGTTTTCTTCTATGAAACTCATCCTAATCAACACTAGACTAACATGAATGATGCATTAACGAAATTAAGAAAGATAAATACTTGCCTGGGAATTTTTGGTCTCTTATTTGTGCTGAAATTAGTGTGGCTACGATCCTTACGACGCGATCTCTCGTTTGGCGGCGACGGCGGTGCAAACGGAGGGGTTTTCGGCCTAGAATTCCTTGGCAAGCTCTCTCCTTCCTTCTCCAATGGACATCACTTGCTTTTGGTTGTGTTAATCCTATAAGGCAACCCTAAGCATATGATATAACCTTGTAATTTTCGTGGGTTTAATTATTCAAAATTATGAAATGTCCAAAACGCCCTCCCGGGGTGCTAAATAGGCCTAAAAACGCCTTGAGACCCAAACTAAACCCCCGGGTACATATTTTTTACTATCTCGACCCTTTTGGACACTTTGGTGCACTCGAAATGACCATATGGGTGACTTATAATTTATTCACTTTTATTAATCAATATTTAGTCCCGACGCGACACGGGCGCGTCCCTACTCAAATTTCCAAAATTGTCATTTCATTCACTCGTGACATTTAATAGTACCAATAATATATTACTTTACACATTAGTAATATTCAACAAGTTTCCATACTTACTAACTCACATCACATTAGTAATAATAAAAAAAAAATCTCGGATTTATATTAAATTAATAATTCACATTAAATTTAATAAATCCCCAAATTTAGAAAGCATAAAAATACGGGGTATTACATACTTCCCCCTAATAATGGAATTTTGTCCCGAAATTTGAAAAATAAGGCATACCTGGTAAGAATAAATCTGAGTATCTCTCGCGCATATCTGCCTCGTGCTCCCAGGTGGATTCCTCCACATTATGATGCTCCCACTGGACACGTACGAGTGGAACTACCTTAGACCTCAATCTCCTCTCGCTATGGTCTAGGATAGCCATTGGTCTATCCTCGTAAGAGTTATCAGGCTGTAAGTCTATCTCTTCTATCGCGATGTGGGTGTGGGCCATATCATCCCGAAGGTATCGCCTCAACGACAAGATGTGGAATACATCGTGGATGCGATGTAGATGCTCTGGCAGTCCCAATCTGTATGCTACCGTCCCAACCCTCTCGATAATGGGAAATGGTTCCACGTATCTCAGGGCCAATTTCCCTTTCTTCCCGAACCTCATCACTCCCTTCATGGGAGATACACGTATTAATACTTGGTCCCCCACATTAAACTCTCGAAATAACCGTTTCGCATCGGCGTAGCTATTCTGCCAGTCCTAGGCTACTCGAATGAGACTCCTGATAATCTCAATCCTCGCGGAGGTTTCCTGAATCACCTCTGGTCCGAGCAAATTTTTATCCCCGACCTCTAGCCAATAAGTTGCGGAACGACAAAGCCTGCCATACAAAACCTCAAATGGAGCCATGCCAATCGTGAACTGATAAGAGTTATTATAAGCGAACTCCACCAGTGGAAGATGTGGCTCCCAACCTCCTCCAAAATCAAGGACACCCATGCGTAACATATCCTCCAACATATGATTAGTACGCTTTGTTTGTCCATCGGTCTGTGGGTGATAAGCTGAACTCAACCTCAACTCTGTACCCATAGCCTCCTGAAAGCTCTCCCAGAAATGAGACACAAAAATCTTATCTCTATCTGGCACAATATTCAGGGGCCACCCCATGTAATCTGATAATCTCAACAATAAACAACTGAGCATACTGACCCGTGGTATAGTCCTTCGCACCGGCAGAAAATGAGCCACCTTGGTCAAACGGTCCATAATCACCCAGATGGAATCGTGGCCCCGCTTTGATGTAGGCAACCCTGTAATAAAATCCATGGAAATACTCTTCCACTTACACGCAGGTATTTCCAATGGCTGAAGCAACCCTGACGGTTTCTGATGGTCTACCGTTACCAGCTGGCAGGTAGAACACTTGGACACGAACTCAGCAATGTCCTTTTTCATCCCACTCCACCAGTATTGCCGCCTCATATCCTGATACATCTTATCACCCCCAGGATGTACCGCAGATCGGGACCCGTGAGACTGGGTCATCACTGTATGACGTAATTCAGCTCCTTCTGGGACCACCAATCTCCCATTAAACCTCAAACCCCCATCAGAACTAACAGAATAGGACTCAGTTCCCTCAGCTAAAAGTCGTACAATCTGCTCCTGGCAAAACGGGTCTGCGGTTTGTGCCTGTATCACCCTCGTAACAATCTTGGGTGTCACGATCATGACAGATATGAAGGAACGGGATACTGCATCCTGGTGACCCAACTCTTTCCACTTTGCTTTCCAGACGTCTTCTACATCATCTATCGGTCAACGGCTCAACGCATCAGCAACTACGTTTGCCTTCCCCGGATGGTATTGTATATCAAACTGGTAGTCCTTCACAAACTCTAGCCACCTGCGCTGACGCATATTCAGCTCTCGCTGAGTGAACAGGTACTACAGTGACTTGTGGTCTGTGAATAAGAGAAATTTCTCCCCCAATAAATAGTGCCTCCATATCCTTAATGCAAAAATGACCGCTGCTAACTCTAGGTCATGGGTGGGGTAATTCTTCTCATGAGGCTTAAGCTTGCGGGAGGCAAAAGCTATAGCCTTCTCCTCCTTCTGAAGTACTCCCCCAAGTCCCCGTAAAGAGGCGTCGGTGTAAACCAAATATTCCACACCCAGCTTAGGAAAAGCAAGAATCGGTGCTGAAGTAAGCTTGTCCTTCAGCTCGTCGAAAGCCAATTGACAAGCATCGTCTCAAACATATGGTACCGCCCTGCGAGTCAGGTTCGTCAATGGACCCGCTATTTTGGAGAAACCCCGAATGAATCTTTTGTAGTATCCGGCTAATCCCAAGAAACTATGTACTTTCGTCGGTGTTATGGGCTGTCCCCACTCCCTCACCGCTGACACTTTACTCGGGACAACTGCTATCCCTTGTTCAGAAATAACATGTCCTAAGAATGTACTTCCCGCAACCAAAACCCGCACTTCTCGTACTTAGCATACAACTAATGCTATCGTAGAGTCTGAAGAACCTGCCTCAAGTGATCAGCACGCTCCTCCTCAGAGTGTGAGTATATCAGGATGTCATCTATGAAGACGATGACAAACTGATCCAAGAACTCTCTAAACACTCGGTTCATCAAGTCCATGAATAAGACTGGAGCATTTGTGAGTCCAAACGGCATCACTCTGAACTCATAGGATCCATATCTTATCAAGAAAGCAGTCTTCGAAACATCTTGCTCCCTAATACGTAGATGATGGTACCCTGACCTCATATCTATGTTAGAAAAGAAAGTTGCTCCCCTCAGTTTGTCGAATAGATCATCGATTCGAGGCAACGGATACTTGTTCCATATCGTGACCTTTTTCAGCTCCTGGTAGTCCACACATAGTCTCAGTGAACCATCTCTCTTCCTTACAAACAAAACTGGAGTGCCCCAAGGTGAGGTACTCCTGCGAATGAAGCCTTGACCTAACAGCAGCTCTATCTGATCTCGTAACTCTCGCATCTCTGCCGGAGCCATACGGTATGGAGCGCGTGCTATAGGTCGAGTATCTGGTAATAAATCTATGACGAAATCTATCTCACGACCGGGGGTAGGCTTGGTATCTCCTGGAATACATCGGAATACTCGCGAACAACTGGGATCGAGTCTAAGAGAATCACAACCTCCTTAGAGGTATCCTCCTCTATGTAATACAAATGAGCGGTCGAGCCTCCCTCTGGGCGAGGCATCGCCACTACAAACATCTCTTGCCCCGAAATGGCAAAGACAATACTCCCACCGAAACAATCTATCATGGCTCTGTAAGCTGCGAGCCAATCCATACCTATAATAACGTCGTGCTCATGCATATCTAAGACTAACATGTCTGATGGTAATACTAAGCTACCAATCTCTACCCCCACACCCCGACATATAAAGAAATTTAAAGATCCATTTCCCAATGGTGAGTCTACACACGTCACAGTGCTCTCTGCTGTGGCTAATAACCCTAAGGCCTTCGTAAAATGGGTAGCTATAAAATAGTGCGTCACCCCAGTATCAAATAAAACTCAACCCATAGTACCAGGTATAAGGAACGTACCTTTTATCTCGGTTGGGGCCTGAGATGCTGCTATCTGGTGAACGTTACAGACACGTCCATACTGTAATTGCCTCTGTTGAACTGAGGCTGTTGGAATGGCTGGTGGAATTGACTTCTGTGGTTTATTACTGGCACCTTGCTGCCGTGGGGCCCTATTCCTCTCTGGGCAATCCTGACGCCTATGGTCATTACTGCCACATTGGAAGCACCTCCCTCGAAACTGCCTCACTTCACTACATTGTTGACTAGTCTCGCTTTTTCCCTGGTCTTGCTGGCCTTGATGAGAAATTTGCAGAAAAACTATGTCAGGGTGAGGACAATCTCTCCACTTTTGACCTGGCTGTACACATTTATAGCAGAGTCCCAGAAATTTTCGCTGGTCGGGTTGTAGTTTCTCCCCAGTCTGATTCGGACAAGATTGACGTTTGTGATCATCCATTCCACAACTAAAACATCTCTTTGCGACTTCATTCTGACCCTGACTTTTTTGGCCCTGACACTTTTGTCCCTTTACATAAATTTTGTTACTTCTGGAACTGTCTCGGTCTTGAGTGGTTTGTTGTCGCAATTTCGGTGCCTTCGCATAATTGTCAACTTCAGTCACATGCATTTGATTAACCTCTCCAGGTCTTTTTCCTCCTATAAGCTGCATGCTACGTTCGTAGTACTGTAAGACTGCAGTGGTAACTGCTTGTGCCACAATGCCCGCAAATTCGGCAATTGGTACCCTTTTCGGAGACACCTGAGGCGTGAGTTGTCCTTGCTCATTAACTTCCCCAATGGTATTAGCTTGTTCGTCCTGACGGGCCATCAGAAAGTTTTAAAATTTTATTCCGAATAAGTTCAACAGTTACATCGACAAATCGCAGAAGCACGAATTTCCAACGCATAAAGGTGAATACAACATTCCTAATGTTAGGGCTCTAAATCAAAGACGCTAAGATGGAAACGAGATAAACCGTACAGATCCTAAGGACACTAGAACCTGATGCTTTGATACCACCTGTGACACCCCGCCTAATTAAATACCGGGTGATCAGTCCTTTATTAAATTATAATAAAGGTGAACGGTTGGTTCATTCTTAGCATCACTATCGTAAAAATACCTTTTCCAATATAACTCCCTAAATAATTAAGCTAAGTGTCAAAACTATTTTAGACATTACTTTCCAAATTTTATTTATATAAACCAACATTTCACTTTACGTAATTCATAATTAATGAATCACCCAACAACTATACTGGAACAAACAATTAATTAATTAAACATCCAACTAAGTAATTCCAACGTTAAAACTTAAAGGAAAAACATCCTGACAGTAATAAATCCCAAAGTGTAAATATTGAAATAAACAAATCACAATATCCGATAAATAACTGAATAATGAAAAAGGGCGACACATGCCCAACTGAATAAATAGTGCTAGAAGAGGAATCAAGAAATGAGGTCATCTAAGCAAGAGGCCTGCAACTCCTACCTAAGCTGCAGCGCATTCCTTCCAAAGGATCCTATGCAAGACGCCCATGTGGCTGGGCACCTGTAATACATACATATATATACAAGAGAGAAAAGAAAATGGAAACGGGTCAGAGTCCGGTTGTAAAAATGATTTAAAATTTGTTTAGCAAATATTTAAAAGGTTAACTGGCCAATGCAACAACATATTAGTGTGGCACTCCCTTGGGAAATTCTCACCTCTCTTCTAATGTGCACACCTATCGCACTAACCTTCCCAACAGTTTAACTTATCTTATATTAGGTTACTCGTAAGATTTAAACTGAACAATTCAACTATTTAAGAAGTAAATTCCATTTAATAATAAAGCTCTCATTTTAACTTTATTTGTTAATAAAGTTTCCCAGTAATATACTATACTTTCAAAACACATATTTCTCAACCATAAACATAGGAGGTAGTTCCCAAATTCAGATTTAAATATATATATTAATCCTCATATGATATGATATATATATATATATATATATATATATATATATATATATATATATATATATATTCTAACATCACCCCACATAATAATTATGGTGCGGCATACTCTGCTATCCAGTCCTCGTATCACTCGTACTAAAGGAAATATAAGTTCGGAATCACTCTCGAACTGTATTGAACAAAACACAAACAATATTGAGGCGAAGCATAGTTTCTAAGTCCAAGAGGTCAGCACATACCCTCACGTCTCTTCGGACCGTGACTATCGATCCGATAGCCTGTCCCTAGGATTCCTAACTTCTAGGGTACGAGTCAATATCCCCCCATAAAGGTCCCATCGAGATAAGACTGTTCCAGCGCGGTAACCTCAGGGATAGCAAGTAGCGTGAGCATGATTTTTACATGTAAATAGTATATGCATAAACACAGTCATATAAATATACCACTATTACCATATCAAGTTTAGGTACATACTTACGATCCATAATTATGATATTTATTCTTATTTCTCATTATTTAGTCATCACGTATAACGGTTTGTCTCTTACTTTAATTTGTGGGATTATTCCAACTCACTACGTACACCCGTGGATTCTTACCTTCCCATGTGAAATTTCAGTAGGTACTTAATCATGATTCAACGTAACTTCTTTTCGAGTCTCACCCTTCAACACATATTTCCATTTTCTCTTAAATGTAAAACCCCTTGTAAAAATATAAATCTCGTCCTACATTAAAGGTTTCATATTTTTAATAAGTCCTACTCGTCTTCTTTAACTCACAAAATATTTTAATAAGGATGTCCAAAGATTATTACTCACCTAAATTTAATTCAACTATTTTGAAGGGGCAATATGAGTCTGCCAGAAGGGGTCGATCGATCGATGGCAGGAGCTCGATCGATCGATGCATCGATCGATCGACACTCCTGGTTCGATCGATCGATCAAACAGGTATGGCGAATTCTGCAGATTACCAGTTACGGGTTCTATCATCCAATATCATCCAAATCCAGATTTTTCACTCCCAAACTCCCAGAAATTTATACTACAAACATTATAAACCCAAACTAACAATCTTCTAAGTAAAGCATGTAAATTTTCATCAATATCCATGGATTAAAGGGCCAAAACTTATATAAATCTCATGAACCCTAGAAATTTCTTTAACTTTGATCTAATCAACCTTTTTCCAGAATTTCTACTCTAATCCATCATAAATCCGTGGTTCAACCTCTACATATGAAGGGGATTTCCAGATTATCATTTATATCATTACTACATGCAATTTTTCTATCTCCAACATGGGTTTTCTTCTATGAAACTCATCCTAATCAACACTAGACTAACATGAATGATGAATTAATGAAATTAAGCAAGATAAATACTTTCCTGGGACTTTTTAGTCTCTGATTTGTGCTGAAATCAGGGTGGCTACGATCCTTGCGACGTGATCTCTCGTTTGGCGACGACGGCAGCGCAAACGGAGGGGCTTTCGGCCTAGAATTCCTTGGCAAGCTCTCTCCTTCCTTCTCCATTTTACATAACTTGATTTTGGTTGTGTTAACCCTAGAAGGTAACCCTAAGCATCTGATATAACCTTGTAATTTTCGTGGGTTTAATTTCCCAAAATTACGAAATGTCCAAAACGCCATCCCGGGGTGCTAAATAGGCCTAAAAATGCCCCGAGACCCAAACTAAACCCCCGAGTACATATTTTTTACTATCTCGATCCTTCCGGACACTTTGGCGCAGTCGAAATGACCATACAAGTGACTTATAATTTATTCACTATTAATCAATATTTAGTCCCGATACGTCACGGGCGCGTCCCGACTCAAATTTCCAAAATTGTCATTTTATTCACTCGTGACATTTAATAGTAACAATATTATATTACTTTACTCATTAGTAATATTCAACAAGTTTCCCATACTTACTAACTGACATCACGTTAGTAATTATAAAAAAAAAAAAATCGGATTTATATTAAATTAATAACTCACATTAAATTTAATAAATCCCCAAATTTAGAAAGCATAAAAATACGGGGTATTACAACAAGTTATAGGCATTAGTGTGATAACGGTCTAATGGATAATGCCATTAATTTGGACAAGGCCATAAGATTGGGTTCACTGGGAATATAATTAAAGTGGTTATAAGACAAACCTCATTTGCAGCTTAGATTTCCTTACTTTTCAGCTAAACAAATATCGTAATTGAGTCATGATGTATGTTCATTTGTGTTCCCAAGTTGGTTCTCTTTGAATTAAATGTTGTTGATATTTTTGGGTCATATTATTGATGTCTTGAAATGGTTGTGCGGCTTAATAAGAATCAGCTTTGATATGGGATTTCTAATGCTTTTTGACATTGTTGTTACCTAAAAATAAGTCATGCAAAACTAAAGCCATAATGATTACAAAGGATCTAAAATTTGTGGTGTTTATTAAGTGGGCGTTTGATCATTTTACTTTGTGCAGGGAATGGCTAAGGCCATCTTCGGTGGTTTTGCCCCAAAAGATGTAAATATTCATTTTCTTCCTTACATTGTTTGGTCATTCTACACATTGGGACAATGCATATTGGCCTTAGACGGAGGAGTCTTAGCCGCCTAGGTAGTGGGTCCTACCTTGGGAGGATAACTCTTACCCGCCCAGCTCTCGTCCCATTTTTGCCCGTTAACTTTGTAGCTGTTGTAATATATTCGTTAGAATACATTAGTTTATTTATAAAACTACCACTATAAATACAATACCTCTTCTCTCATTTTTTTCACACTAAAAAAAAATCTATTCTTGTATTCTAAATACCATACACCTATATATTATATAAATGCTTGCGATTAAAAGAAAATGGTGTGGTAAAACCGCGAAACCTAATGAAAAATCCACCCCCTCCACCGCATTTTCTAATCGTGTATCGAAAGTTTTTTCCGGTGTATGATGATAGTACACCGCATGTGATGGAGACGATTGTTGATCCTAACCTGCTTGCAAATGACAGTCAGTTTCACATGCGCGGTAGTGTTTAAGGTCCGATTGAAATGTATGCCAAATTATCTCGGACTCCAAAAGTGAGAGACACCATTGCGATTTTTTATTTTGGACTTTTGTTTAGCTAAATTTTTCCTAACTTGGACAAGGAAATGATCGGAGCGCTAATAAGTAGGTGGTCGGAGATAACACATACATTTCATCTACCGGTTGTGGAGTTAGGGATTACCCTTTTTGATTTTGTGAATTTATCCTGTATTATTTCAATAATAATGTTACCCACTATATTTCTTTGGATTTATTATTTTTGAAACTTTCATTATTTAATAGTTTAAGTTTTTTGGTTTTAGGAATTCAAATTGGAATTCATCCAATTTTGCCCCGCTTTCCAACATCTAGTCCTTATACTGCGGAGGAAATATTTGAACTATATTTTCCCGAAATAGGCCTCCCAGACTACAAATGATGAAATATTTCTTGCAAAATGCTAAAAGAGTACATGTTGCATTGGTGTCAATAAGCTCTGAAGCATAGATTAGCGAGCTCAAACAAATCGCTCGATCTTTTATTATTTTTGTGCTGAGCTCCATATTTTTCTCGACATGCCATAATTCAGTGTTTGTGGATTGGACAATTTATTTACACGACCTAAACGACATGGCTGCTAAGGATTGGGGTTATACCATTCTTGCTCATGTTTACTATGCCCTTGATGCATGCACTACAAATGCGCAAAAAATAGTAAATTTTTTCTGGCAACTTATAGAGGTATGGTCTTCTCGAATTGAACATTTTAATCATGTTCATAAAATTTATATGTACTTATTTTATGAATATACCAAATATTAATGAGTTGTTCTTTATATTTTCATTACTTCGGCTACGAGTACATCCGCACGATGTCGCAGTGGAAAGATGATCGCGTATGCTACAATGGGTGACCAATCAACGTGGTGCTCTAACAGGACAAATGCGGTTTAAAAGTTCTACCATGTAGGAGAAACTAGAAATGATCTCTCCCGAGTCTATTGTATGGCAACCTTTTATGGGATTGTCAGAAAACCAGTTTGATGCTGCTAGAGTTGCTCAAGATTTGCTCAGAGGCGGTTCACGCTTTTTGATTCTGAGTTAGGTGGGACTTGGTATCTCAGAGATCGCTGCTACCATCAAATGACAAGCAACATTGTTATTCCCGAAAACCCACCTTATCCTGTGGAATTCATTCCTAGAAACATATATATGCACCAAATTGGCAATTGGCAACCTGCAACTGCTCATGTCACAACATCATCGGAGGAGGAATGGTTGACATACTGGAAGGTTGTGGGTAAGGGTGAAATATTACCCACAGTATTTCAGTGACATAACAATGACGAGGTGGGGTTTGCCTAAATTGTACCCTCTGATTTATGAGTACCCATCGTACAGGCAGATAGATGGGAGGCTCCATATATGTACAACACATAGAGGCTATCTTCTTCGTCAAATATCTAATCACAGGAGTTTGAAGTTGCAGATTTAAGTGGGAATGGCACAACAGTCATTCAACTAGATCCACCAAGTACGCAAAATAACTTACCATTGGGAGAATTTTACTCACGCTCACAATGTTTTTTTTGGAGAGGACTACATCTAGAAATGAAATCCAAAAAGTTAGAACGGGAGCTTATGTGGAAAAGGTTGTTGTGAGGAAAAAATGAAAATCTACAAGAGAAAGATAATTAGATTACAAATCTGAGTGGCGTGGGACCAAGTTCAGCTCCAGGTCACTACCCCATTCCGCAACACACACCGCCGTACATATCTGGAGATGAATATCCTATTTCTTCTACTAATATTGAACACCCACCCTCACAAGATCCTGGAGGATCGTCTACTCAACTATCTCTTACTAGTGACCTTTTTGGACTTTTCAATGCATTTCCTTATAACCAATATCAAAATCCAGGTCCAATGTAAGGTGAAGTTTGCAATGTAATAATTTTTTGTGATAATAAAATCTTTTTTATTGCGTAATAATTTGTTCCTTTATTAGTGAGAGTTTGCAATGTAATAAATTATTCCTTTATTATTGATAATAAATTCACGTACAAACACTCATACTCAAAGACAAGATTACTAGGATTATATGTTCAAACGCTTACGTCGAACCTAGTAGCAGTACAACAAAATGGTTTCTCATTACGCACTAGACATTTTAGTAAGTAAGATCGTTGCGTATCGGAATCAACATATCCTTTGTTGTAGTTCGATATATTTGGTTCGTACTCTTCCCCATCAATTTTATATATGCATGCCGAGAAGTAATCATAACCAAAATTTGTGTAGTCAGAAATGTCGTTATCCGATTCCAACGCAAAGTTGTTATAGATGTTAATTAATTGTTCCTGAATGTAACCCCCTGATAGCATCACGCGTTGTGCTTTGTGATAACGTTGTAAGCACCTCTACATCTACAACATATATTACTCCAATAAATCAAAGGAAAAATAACTTCGCTTCATCGAGATACGATATTGGCCAAAGTGAGGCAACCCGATTTTTCGGCACGGGTAAGTGATGATAATGGCAAAGAACCTCCTTATCGCACCTTTCATCATATTTTTTTGGCCAGGTTAGGTGTTCCCAATGATACTCAATTCCGTCTTCAGGTTCCGAACTGGGGGACATTATGAATATATGACCAAAGTCATTAGTATCAATCAAATAAGTTCAAAAAATTACTTTCTTCCCATACCAATCGTTACTGACTATATCCGTGTATGATCCATTATAAATGGATGAATTATAGGGAGTTAAATCCATCTTTGTAATTTAATAGATTAGATTTTGTTTCAAAAAGAAGGTTAGATAAAAAATTATACAATACAAACTATTATATGTGATTTGCACCCTGCCCGACGGGTCTTTGTGTCCATGCCAGATGAGTATTTCTCTACCGTCCAAGTACGGCTGTCCATAATTCATTCTGATAACATGCTGGGTGGGTAATCTTTTACCGTCCAAATACGGGTGGCCATAATTAATTCTGCAAACCTACTGGGAGGGTAATATTTTACCATCCAAGTAAGGGTGGCCATTATTCATTCTGTAAACCTGCTGGGAGGGTAATCTTTTATCGTCCACGTTTGAGCGGTCAAACCTGTTGGGCGGGTCTTTGTCTACTGTCCAAGTATGGGTGGCCATAATTCATTCTGCAAACCTGTTTGGCGGGTAATTTTCTACCGTCAAATGCTGAGTGGTCACATCATCTTAATAATACATACTAATAAATGCTATCTGGACGAGTATATTTTTACCGTTCAAGTACCAATGTGTATGTATGCTCTCTATAAATAAAAAGTTTTCTAACTCCTACAACATCAAAACCATTTATAGTACTTGTTATTTTAGATTTCACACAATGAATCACCCAATATGGTCAACTGCTGAGGATTACTATTTTCTCACCGAAATAACTGAGAGATACTATAACAAGGAGACATAATTGGTTACCCGTGGTGGAATACGTACCATATGCGGTCGTTGGAGGAATGACCCCGGATTATCCCCTCGTTTCCATCTTGTGCACGATTTGAACATCGGTGGATCGTGTTAAATCATGAATTTGACCTTTACCAACTAATGGTCACAATTGGTGGGTGTGGTTAGAATGCGTCGGCGTTCACACTAGTTTTGCGCAATGAGGAGGCGTGGGAAATGTTGTGTGAGCAAGTCCCACAATGTAGGGATATCCTTGAAGAACCTCTATATTTATTTAATGAATTTAGGGGAGCTTTATACCTCCATTAGACTATCTAAATTGTATTCGAGTGTTATAACTCATCTATTTATGTTTCTATTTAAAAGCATCCAGTTTCAATTGATCATCAATTTATGTTTTTGTTTATGTTTTCGTCTTAAAAAGTACTGCATAATATATTATGACAATAGTAAGGAACAACAAAAACATATAATACTTTATTATGATATTGATAAGGAACAACATAAGAAGTTGATAATTTATTCAGAAACTTGTAAGGAAGAACAAAAATAATGAATAATTTTTCGAATTTATCGAGCGAAAGGCATAAAATAGGTAAAAAGGTTCGTTGTGTAATGCCTGACCACGTGGATAACAGTTGCAAAACCTTTCCCACTCATCTCCCTCAGAAATGACCAACATGTAAGTTTCTTCATCCCACCCACAACCAGCAATGCTTATAGCTTTCTCGTATAAGTCAAACTTCATTTTGTGCGTGAACCAATGCATACGGATCTCGTTTGCGGTCCTCCCTCTACTAGTGTTAGGCAGTGTCACCCAACATCGCTCGACATTTGTAAAAATTCTTGATGGTCCTCGATAGTGAGGATTGAAAGGTGAATCGGAGTTGGTTATCAAGTTAAGTAGTCGAAAGTATTCATTTATTAGCCAGGATTGTGAATCCATTATTCAAAAGCAGTAGATGAATGCGTTTACATTGAAGTCATATTTATATATTGTCCAAATACGGGTGGACATAATTCAGTATGCAAACCTGCTGGGCGGTTATTTTCTTACCATCTAATAAAGATGAATGGTCACATCATATTTATTATTCCGACTGATAATTGCTAGATGTCACTATACAACTTCCATCTACAAACCTGCTGGGCGGGTCTTATTTTATAATCCAAGTCGGAGTGGTCACATCATTTTCATTATTCAGACTGATAATTTCTAGATGTAACTATGTAGCTTAAGTATGCAAACCTACTGGGCGGATCTTCTTTTATCGTCCAAGTACCAGTGCTCACATTATTTTCATTATTTAGACTGATAATTGCCAGACATCACCATGCAACTTCAGTTTGCAAACCTATTGGGCGGGTCTTTTTTTACCTTCCAAGTACTAGTGGCCACATCATTTTCATTGTCCGGATTGATAATTGCTAGATATCACTATGCAACTTCAGTCTTCAAACCTGTTGGGCGGGTCTTTTTTTACCGTCCAAGTTTGATCCGTCACATCATCTTTATTAGTCATACTGATAATTACTAGACGTTGATGATACTTACTACTAAATGCACATTTTCACCTTCAGTACTATAAATATACCACTTACATATATGTTGAACATAACAACTATTAGTCCAAAGATAATAATATTTCACAAGACCGTAAAAATAAATCTAACAACGGTTTGGAGGAAATGATAGTAGCTTAGATCCCCTAATCTTATGATCTCGATTAAGATGATGAAGTCGTGGCGATCCATAACAAATTGCAAAGGGCAATCTATCAATCTTCTCGATTTCGTAATAGTAGAGAAATTCATGAGCGAAGAACGGTACACCGCGAGAGGGAGACGGCTCACCGTAATTTATGGAGAGACTATTTTCAGGAGAACCCAACTTATCCTGAAGAAATGTTTAGGCTTCTCTTCAGGATGAACAAAGAGAGCTTCAATCATATTTTGGAAGCCGTATGTGAAAAAATTTGTATTTCATCCAGAAAGTCGATTATATTGGTCAAATGGGATTCAGCTCATACAGAAGATTGTCTTTACACTTCAAATGTTGGTGTACGATGAATTCAGAGATTTACAAGACAAATATTTGAAAATTATTGAGACGACGGTGATTCAGACTTTACATTTCTGCAAGATTGTGGTGAATGTGTTTTGCCTAGAGTATTGTTGCATGCTTACAACCCAAGATATTTCCAGCATGCATCCTGAGAATGAGCGGTGTGGTTTCCTCGAGATGATTGGTAGCATTGACCGCATGCAGTGGGAATGGAATAAATGTCCACATGCATGGAGAGGACAATATCAAGGACATTACCATGAAACCACTATAATTTTAGAGGTTGTGGCATCTTATGAAACTTGGATATGACATCCCTTCTTTGGAATGCTCGGAGCATGTAATGATATGAATGTTCTTGCCAAATCTCACGTGTTCAAAGAACTTATGGAATGAAATCAAACCCCTATGCACTTAGAAAATAATGAAAACACATATGACATAGTGTACTACCTTGTAGATGGTATTTATACGCCCCTCGCAGATATTTTCAAAAGTTTTAAGAGATCAACCACTCAGAAACAAAGCGTGTTCACACGAGCGCAGGAAGGAGCCTAAAAGGATGTGGAAAGGGAATTTAGCATCTTGCAAAAACAGTTCTATTTTGTCAGGAACCGGACAAATTTTTGGGAATATAAAGACTCATGTGTAATTATGAAGGCCTGTGTCATATTACATAATATTATTGTCGAGGAGGAGTTGTAGTACGGACTTGTCGAGCTGACCTGCCTTTACGTGAGCTACCACCATGCTTAAGCAGGCAAAGCTTCACTGGCTATTATCAGTACCAGGTGCGGGAGGAGAAGATGAGGAACAAGGATGCCTATAACCAGTTATGTGGCGACCTTATGGAACACATTTGGAATCGTCATGTAGAATCATCATCTTGATTGCTACTAATATCATGTGTGTTGTTAATTGGCTACATTGTTATTTTTGGTTGTTTGTTTATTACAATTATTGTAAACCTATATGTGTAATATAATTTATATGTGTTTTTTTCTTAAATATACCATACAAAATATTCACAAGCATGATGCAATACCATACAAAATATTCACAAGCATGATACACTTAAATTTTTATCCATGTATAAAATTTGATCCATGCAATTAAAATTATATTAATTAAAATAGTAATTGACAACAATGGAAAAGAAATTAATAAATAATAAAATTGCATAATATAAATAACCATATATCTATTGTGAGAAGTTTCGATATACTTGAGTCCGACGATGCATTATATCATTCATTCACATCTCGTGAAAGGCTAGTAGTTGGGGCATGAAGTTACTAGTATATGTATATAATTTGATATTCATCGCAATGGAGTTGAGCTTCGTACTCTTTTTTGAAAATTGTAATTAAATCATCAATATTGTCATTTAGATTTCTTATGATTGCTTGGTATTCTGTAGAATTTTTTTATATAAATTGTTTTGAATTCCACAAAGTTATCTGAAAAGGCCGTGTGTGCATTCACACTGTTGGCGGTCCCAAGTTTCTTCCCTTTCTGTTTCACAATTTTACGTCGCATAGGTCTCTTTAGTGCATTATTGAAGTCCCCTATGTCGGGGTCGTTGGAATCAAGCGGGATCTCACTATAATCTTCATCCATATATTGTAATCCGGTGGTTGACATGTCATACCTAGGAAAATCCTTGTGCACCTCGTAGCAAAGGTCGTATTTGAATTTATGACCCGCGACGATTCGAAAGTTATCACTAGCTCGTTGGAGCTAAAAAAATATTATATATATATATATATATATATATATATATATATATATGTATGTGTGTGTGTGTGTGTGTGTGTGTGTGTTATAAATGAATGAAATTAAGTATAAATAATGAAATAAACACAAATGAATTGTAATTACGCAAGTAGCGTCTGTCATCCTGCTTTCTTTCCCTCCTGCTTATGCTCAGGACAACTTCGTCGCATATAATAAACACTCTTTGTTTATTAATAGAAATTTTCCCTGCAACGCATTCTCCGTGCATTTATAAATAACACCCTCGCTTGTGTTATATTCGTGAGTAATTTTTCCCCACATGGTTGTACAAGATCTCACTACACCAAAATGGGTGATTTGTGAGTGTTGTTAGTAGTAAAAAATGACCTATATAACTGCTATTTACCGTCATGATTTAGGGGGTGACAAAGGAAATATTGTAACTCCTAACAGCAGTCACAAATTTTTATAACCCCTATGGGGGTTAAGACTGGTGACCCCAATTTGTAACTGTTGGTTGTAACTGCTATCAGCAGTTATGAATCTAATATTTGTAACTGCTGTTAGCAGTTATGAATTTAATATTTATAACTGCTGTCAGCAGTTACAAATCTTATATTTGTAACTGCAATTAGCGGTTACAAAATTGATGGTAGTGACAAATTGGTGACTGCCATTAGTAGTTACAAAAATTAAATTTGTTAAATGTGATAAGAGTTGTTACAAATATACTCTATATAATTATAAACAAAACATATTAAAAACAATATATAACATATTTGGCATCCCATTTCAACATATATAACATATAATTTTTCATTCAACTATAATTAGAGTTCATACAAAGAAAAAAAAATACAATTCAACATTGCGCCCACCAACCTAAGTATCTCTATACAATTTCACTCATCTCATTAGAAAAAATACATAAAAACCCATCTACTCCTAACATAAATGAATTAAGAAAAGTAAACTCGTAGTCTTGAAACGTATGACCTCCAACAAAACGACTTCAATGTCTTGCCTTGTCCCCAAAAGATTTTCACCTGCAATAAATTTTATTTAGTGTTAGTTACCTTAAATAAAGAAGTAATCTTTTTTAATAGTTCCTAAAGATGACAATCTTTTTTAATAGTTCCAAATTTATATATCTTCATATTGTTTACTTTTAAAAACACTTAATATTTTTTTAAAAAAAATCGGCAAAATCTCCTTTGTTTATTCATGAAAACCAATTTGTTTAAGCATGTAAGAGGGTACTTTAGATTATATATATGGAGGCGTAACCCCTATTGAGTATGGTAATCACAAGTTAAATTAGCCAAAACCCTAGACTAATTATAGGAAATGCACACACAAACTCAATGAAGATGAACTCAGTTTAAACTCTCAAATCTCTCGTGTATAACTCAGGTCATGCTAATGGACTTTTAGAAGTGGCTTAGCTAGAGGGAGGGAGAAGTAAGCACCCTAGATACACCCTGATAGGCAGGTAGAAACACACCAAACACCTTCAAGAATCCCTGTCAAATATTAAAAGCTTCGTAATAAATGACAATAGTGAGTCAATGAGCTCTTCTAGTTTGCAATAACTCTTTTTTAATTCTCCAAAAAAAACAGGATCTTCTCCTCAAAGGTGGTTGGGGTCCTTAAATAGCCCCCCACACCACCCCCGAGGCAACTCAGTCATTTAAGACTATGAAAGACATCCCTCATACTTTATGTCACAACATTAAATGCCTGATGCACTAGTTGTCTCCACGTCATAAACATTAAATGCCAAGACATGCCTTTTGCCTGTCCACTGTGTGTCAGGGGGTTGTTGTCGCAGAGGTGGCTCACCAACTGCCTGACAGCCCCAAATACCACAGTGGTTTACTCAAGTGCATGTCTGACAACGTTTAGATAGCTAGTGACATCACCCACAGTAGATGTGACATTAAGTAGAGGGTCGTTTGGTCCATAACTCAATGCCCGATGGAACTCCAAGCTGCTCCACTTGAGGTTCCACGGTCAGGGTCCTTCGGTGTTTTACCAGGTGTATCTAGGATGGTCAGGACAAGTCCCAACGGTGCCTTACTTCTCAATCCTCCAAACCAGGTCCCTCTAAAGTTCCCACAGTGAGGTCATTCCATAGAGCATGAAAGCTCTCCCAGGCCCTGCCAAGCCTGGTCTCTCGCAAGTACCGTTTGACCTCATACAAACCCTTTAGTTATTATCGTTACGTCATTACGATCGTTAAAGCTTACAGAAATCGATAATGAAAGTACAATGTGATTAAAACAAAAAGCTAAAATATGAGTTGCCACGCTGAGCTGCCTCCCCAAGCTGCCACGCTGAGCTGCCTCACCAAGATGTCACGCTTGAGTTGCCACGCTGAGCTGCCTCACCAAAATGTCACGCTTGAGCTGCCACGCTGAGCTGCCTCACCAAGATGTCACGCTTGAGCTGCCGCGCTGAGCTGCCTCACCAAGATGTCACGCTTGAGTTGCCACGCTGAGCTGCCTTACCCAGATGTCACGCTTGAGCTGCCACGCTGAGCTGCCTCCCCAAGCTGCCACGCTGAGCTGCCTCACCAAGATGTCACGCTTGAGTTGCCACGCTGAGCTGCCTCACCAAGATGTCACGCTTGAGCTGCCACGCTGAGCTGCCTTACCCAGATGTCACGCTTGAGCTGCCACGCCCCCTCTACATTTGCCCCCTCGTGGAGAGATTTGTTGGTACAAGAAATGTCTGCACGAAATGACTCAACTTGATGGATTTTTCTTTGTGTAACTGTTGGAACATCTTCTTCGTTGGGGCCTTATTAGATAAGTCTAACAAAAAGATTGGCGCCAAAAACTCAAGCTTGTTGAAGAAGGCAACGCTTCCCCTTCTCTATGCGTCATTTCATTAATGACGTGCGCTGTCTTTTCAACTGTCGCAGCACTTCCCGAAGTGCCACGTGTTCTTGTAAAATGATTACAGGCGGCCGTGCACGTGCGAGGGTCGGAAAATCTAAATGCCAAACTCGAAAGTCTCAACAGCCATTTTTCAAAATACTTTGAACCTTAACCACGTGGGCCTAAAGGGTCTGTTTCTATTTCTTCTTTCTTCTTCACTTATTTCCTTACTTCATTGTTATCTTCTTTCCTCAGACTATCGCTTCTGTTCTTATAAAGAGAGAGAGAGAGAGATACGCCATTGTTGCAGAGAGCTATAACACTACTTGTGATCGTCCGTCTCCATTGTTGCCTTCAATCCCTTTTCTCTCGAAGCTTTCTTTGTTACGGCTTCAAGCACCATTTCTGCCATGGCGTCTTCAAGCAACCCCACCATTTCTGCCACCAGTGCTCCGTCTTCCACCACCACTGCTGCCTCCGCCCAGGGTGCTGCTCGCCAAGAACAGCTGAGATTTTACCGTCGCTCTCCCATTTTTGGGGAGGGTGATGGCTTTGCTGTTGCCTGTAAGGCTGTTTGCTTTTCCTCCAAGTTTGACGCCCTCTTGCTGGGTGATGAAGACGAAGAGGTGTCTAAGTGGGGATTTTTTCCCCCAGAAGGAACTCTGAGATTTCGCTTAGAGCGAGGGGACTTTCCATGGTCCCACATTGATTTCGAAGCACCCGGGAGATCCCCCGCCCACTTTTCTGCCTGGAACTCTCACATGCAGAGTTCCTATGCTGATATCCTTACCAAGATTGGGCTGCAACGGGCTAAATGGTTTGGTGAGTTCACCATCTCAAAGAACAATGCTGCCCTTCCTGTCTTGATCTCTCGATGGAACGTGGATACTCATACGTTCATTGCTGCCTGGGGTGAGTTTACCATAACTCTGGAGGATGTGTGTGAGCTCCTGGGCCTCGATGCAACAGGCCATGAGCCTTACACCGATGAATCTCTTGATGCTCAAGAGACTGCGGATCGTTCGGAGTTGGATCACATATGCCGAAGCTGCATCGGTTCTTCCAACAAAGCTACTTTTTCTCCCCTGATCAACTATTTCTTCCAGAGTTCTAGCGAAGGCAGCTCTTCATCAACTGCCCCTGGTTAAGGTACATCGTTGGAGCTTCCTGCTTACATTCTTGTGATTTTGTCCCGTTTCTTTTTGACGGGCAAGCCTAACGATCAGCCCCGAAGAGACCTCATCAACCTGTCCCTTCGCCTAGCTCGAGGCATAAAGTTTCCCCTGGCTGCAATTGCCTTGGGATCCTTGTACACCTGGTTGGACAGGACTTTATTCGACATGGAACGCTCCATTGGTCGTTATAACTTAGCCAATTTTGCCAATAGTGTGCTTCTGACTAGTTTTCTTTACTTCCGCTTTCCTGCCGTAGCGGCCAAGTCCAACAGACCTCCTTAGGCTGAATCGATTCTGCCTCCTCGGTCCTTTATTTACCATAAGAGGCAAAGCCGAAAGGAGTTGATTTCAGTGATTGACCGTTTTGAGAGCTTCGTTATGAGGCCTTATCAAGAAGAGGCCTTTTTCCACACTTGTAAGTTTTTTCATCTTGATGCCAGAATGATACGGGATCCCTCTCCTGACATCGAGGACCCCTCGCTGGACGTAGTTCTTCTTCTTTCTCCTGGATATCTGCCCTCCTACACCGAGTGGGGATACTCGAGCGAGCATTACAACCCCAACCGATGCAGCCGTCAGTTTGGGTTTGACCAGGGGGTGCCACGTCCAGTTTTCCAATCATCAAACCCCAAAGTCTCCTTTGGCGAGGCATGTTCGTTGTTTTCTTCAACTGCTGCGTGGGGGATATCCTCAGCAATGGCTGGGCGTGTCACCGTTCCTAGTATTACTAGGCGTGGGGATGTGACCCCTCTTTTTGCCACCAAATATTGGCCAAGACAACTAGCTGAAATTGCTAAGTTCATCGAGCAAGAGCCGGTGTACCCTCCTGTTTGCTCATTTTCTGCCCTAGAGTTGGGGCTAAAGGGCAACTCTGTGCTTGGGATAGAGTTCCCTCTAAGTTCAACCCACAAAGCACCTCCCAACGAGCTTCCCCCACTTTGTGCCATGGTCCCAGTTGCCACGCCTAAGTCAAAAATTGCTGTTGCAAAGAAGGCTGGCCCCTCTGCCGCAGCTACTACCGATGAGGGGGCTTCTCAACCTCTTGCTAAAAAAGAAAGGACGGCCAAGAGTGGGACATCAAAATCGAAGTCGAAGCCCCAAACTCCCGTGGCAGCTCTTCCCATAGCCTCCGTTCCTCCTCCCATGCCCGTTGAGATGGCTGAGCGTGTGAGGAGGGAGGCCCAGGCAGAACTGGACCGAATAAATGCTGAGTATCAACGACATGAAGTCGTTGTCCCTTCCTCCGTTGCTTTCCCCACGGTGGTGGTGGGTCCTTCAGAGCCAACGGCCAAAAAGAGGAAAAGTTCCAGGGTTCCTCAAGGGGTCAGCATTGGTGCAGCTAGCTCGAGGAAGAAGACTCTGGGCACCAAGTCCCAGAAGAAACGGACTCCTGAAGTACACCTGACCCCTGAGGTGCAATCCACCCCTGCCCCCTCAATTGCTGCCACTCCTCCCACTTCGCCCGTGGTTGTGCCATCTCGTTCTCCTTTTGAATTGGAGGTATGTATGGCTGACTTAATTATTATCTCCTTTTTGCTTGAGGATGACTGTCTTTGCTTGTGTGTATACTTATCCCTCCTCCCTTTCTTTGACAACTGTTTTGCAGGGGGTTGAAATAGAAAACCCAGACCCTTCCAGTCCTCCCGTGAGCCGTTTTGTGGGGGGACGCTTCAGTGCACCTCATACCGATGTAACTCCTCCCCGTTCCCCCATGACGGGGCTCATGTATTCTCGTCGTGGATCCAGCCAACGTGCGAGGGAAGTTTTTGTGGGATGTGATGACGTTGATCGTGCGAGTGATTCCTCGCCTGAAGTGGTAATCTTGCCCGAAGTGGCACATCCCGAGATAACCTCCTTTGTCCCTTCTGAGTCACGGGCCTCACCTAAGGTTCCTCTGCCCATTGTACTTGTGGTAGAGAATGAGCCCGAGGTATGATGTGATCTATAATTTGTTTGTTGTAGTCCTTTCGGTCATACTCTTTTCGTATTTGGCTTACTGAATTGTGATATGTATTGGGTACCCCAGGTGGAAGTGTCCTCGTTGTTGGCGAGCATTCTTCTTCCAACGATGCTGATAAGGCCCCCGCCTGTCATTCCTTTGTTTAGCACCCTAACCGAGGTAAGTAACACGTCAAGATATTTCTTCATAATTTCTGTGCCCATTCTTCTTCTCTAACACTTGGCTTTGTGCACAGTTGTCTCCTGATCTTGCACCAACTCCCGTAGTGAGGGCCCAGGTTGGTGTGTTTACACCTCCTCCTGACGTGGCTTTGTTTGAGGGCCCAGTGTCTTCTCTTGATGATCCCAATATGCTGGCCCTTGTGCCCTATACGGGTGATCAGGTTTGGACAAGCGTGGAGGCTTCTGCGCCAAGGGGCCCCGTTATGCCATCTGAGGCAATGACCGCTCCCCCAACGGTTCCTTTCCCTGTGGCAGCCTTAACTGCTCCCGTTGTGACTGAGGTATATTTTTCTTGCTATCTTTCATTAAGTTTTTCCATTATCTCCATCTTATGATTTTATGTAAGATTGTTCTTAAGCTCCTCCTTGTAACGGTGACTTAACAACGAAAACACTTGTTAAGTTTTTTTCACAAACTCCACCTTATAACGGTGGCTTAACAACGAAAACACTTGTTAAGTTTTTTTTCACAAACTCCACCTTATAACGGTGACTTAACAATGAAAACACTTGTTAAGTTTTTTTCACAAACTCCACCTTATAACGGTGACTTAACAACGAAAACACTTGTTAAGTTTTTTCCACAAACTCCACCTTATAACGGTGACTTAACAACGAAAACACTTGTTAAGATTATTTTTACAAACTCCACCTTATAACGGTGACTTAACAACGAAAACACTTGTTAAGTTTTTTTCACAAACTCCACCTTATAACGGTGACTTAACAACGAAAACACTTGTTAAGTTTTTTTTTCCACAAACTCCACCTTATAACGGTGACTTAACAACGAAAACACTTGTTAAGTTTATTTTTACAAACTCCACTTTATAACGGTGACTTAACAACGAAAACACTTGTTAAGTTTTTTTTCCACAAACTCCACCTTATAACGGTGACTTAACAACGAAAACACTTGTTAAGTTTTTTTATTCATAATTCCATCATTTGGCCTTTTCTTTTCAGGTTGCTCGGGAAGATTCGCCCCTAGTCCTCTCACCTGTAGGCTCTCCCTTCCGAGAACCTGATGCTTCGGAAAATTCTATACATGATGATCAAGGTTCTACGACTGGTGCTGCAGCCGAGAGCGAATCTGGGTGCGAATTGCCTCTTCCTGACCTTGCTCCTCACTCGTTCTGCCTCATGGTGCTTCGGCAGTCTCCTCAAATGCCCGTCAACCATCGCCTGTTGATTGAACAATTGGTGGATCGGCATCCTGAGACCTTCACACCGGATTGCCTGCGCTCAAATATTCATGTGATGAGTCTCAGACTGCAAGGCATGGCGATCGTTGTTGCTGAAATTGCCAGTACCCCCACTGCCAGCGTTACCAGATCCCTTCTCAACCAATTTCTAGGTTTTCTGAAGGAGTTGGGACGTGATGGTTTCCATTTTGACTGGCTTTCTATGTATCTGAAGACCTTGAAAAACCAGCAACTGATTGGCCAGAGGGAGGTATTGCGCAAGCACCAGGAGGACCAGCAAGCTGAGGAGGCCAGGTTGGTTGTATTGGCCCCTCTTTTGGAAGCAGTGGAACAAGAGGTGAAGGATGCCGAAGAAGCTTTGTCCCTGGCCAAACTGAAGCGTGAGAGACTCCTGATCGAACGTACGCAAGTGCAAATGAGGCTGGAGGTTTCCATTAACGCCCAACGTTCTTTCACAGCAGCTTCTTCGGGCCTGCCTGGAGATTTTTCTCTTCCTCGGATTTATCTTTTCTTTTAGGGTAGTTACTTCTTGTATACAGATCTTTTACTTCTTTTTCTCTATGTAATTCTTGGGCAATAGCTTCCAAAGGAAATTTTGTAATACACTATTGTTTATGAATGAAGAACGCATACTTTTCAATCCCTTCATGTGTTGTGACTGCTGTTGTGTGCTATAGAGTTTTGTGTTTCTGCAATTCTTAAAAAAAAATGTCACTCAAAACTTGTATATTTATAACGATATAACATCCCTCAAACTTGGTTATTTTACACATGATAAACCTTCAGCCACTTATTGTTAATCTTAAATGGCTTGTCTTCTTCTATCTTTGATATTAAGCAATAACCTGAGTCATGCGCTTCCTTCACAACTTAAGGTCCCTCCCAGTTGGCTGCGAACTTTGGTAGAGGAAGTCCCCTGATGTGCTTTACTGCCGCTTTTAATACGAGGTCTCCTTCCACGAACTTTCTTGGTCTCACCAAGTTGTCATATGCCCTGAAGAGTTGTTTTGTATATATTTGAAAATATTGCATCGAGTTATCTCTGTGCTCATCCAATACTTCCAGCTGTATATGCCTACTATGAGGGAGCATGCTACTTCTCAAGGCATAACGGGCAGAGGGAACCTCCAATTCTACTGGGAGGATTGCCTCAGCCCCATAGACAAGAGAGAACGACGTGTATCCTGTGGGTTTTCGCTTGGTTGTTCGATAGGCCCACAAGACGGCTGGTATCTTGTCATCCCATGCCCCTGGAAAGTCTTCCATCATTTTGGCCAAAATATTAATCAGGGTTTTGTTAGTTGCTTCGGCCTGACCATTTACCTTTGGGTATGCCACCGTTGAAGTGTGATGAACAATGGAGTATTTGTCCGTGAGCATTGTTACCTCAGAATTGACGAAGGGGGTCCCATTATCTGAGAGAATTACTTTTGGGATCCCAAAACGGCAAATGATGTATTCTCTGATGAAGTTGCTCACCACCCCAGCCATTGCCCGTTTGAGTGGTATTGCCTCGGCCCATTTTGTAAAACACTCTGTTGCTACCAGTATCCATATCTTGCCTCTCGAAGAAGGGTGTATTGCCCCCACTAGGTCAAACGCCCAAGTATGAAATGGATAGGGTGTTGACAGAGAGTGTAAGTCCACCGATGGGGCATGGATCATATTTCCATGAAGTTGGCAAGCTTGGCATTTTCGAACGAACTCAGCAGAGTCTTTCTCCATCGTTGGCCAATAATACCCCAACGTCATCAACTGATCATACAACTTAGCCCCTCCTATGTGTGCTGGATCGTGCGCTTGTTTGAGGACCTCCGCTGCTTCTTCCCTTGTGATACATCGCAAGGGCCTATTAAAGTACCCCTTTCGATAAAGCTGCCCCTTCTGGACGTAGAACCTTGGAGCCCTTCGCCTTAGACCCATTGCATCTATTTTCTCCGTTGGGACAACCCCCTCCAAAATGAAGTCGATGTAGGGCTGCCTCCAGTCCGTTTGAGCTTCAATAAAATGGCACTCAGCTGCTTCAAAGAATAGCTGACACTTGTTACATTTCCGTTGTAGCTCTGCCGCATCCTGCTTCATTCTAGGCCAGAAATACCCCTCCCTTTGAATTCTCCTATATAGAGGTATCTCAGTCATCTCGCAATGCTCCTTATGCGTTTTCCTCAACCTCCGCTCAGCTTCCTCTGGCCCAATGCATCTCGATAGCCATCCCCCTGCATTTCTGAAGTAAAGATTTCCCTGGTTTGTAAAGTATTGGGCTAACTCTCTTAGTCCCATAGCTCCTTCGCCAGACTCCAGTTGCTTCCTGACCTCTCCTCTCCAATCCGCGTCTCCCTCCATCGGTAGTATTGACTGTACCACCGAAGGAGCTGTTCTTCGTTGGATCGTAACAATAGTCGTATCGTTCCTCATGACCATCTTTTGAGCAATAGTGGCATAAGCGTCTGGATGACGGTTCATCGTTCTGGGATGTCTTCTAATTTTGGTCCGATGGAACTGGCTGAGGAGCCTTTGAATGATCGTTCTGTACGGTGCCAAACTCATGTGCTTCAACGCATATTCTCCGTTAACTTGCTGAATTACTAAGTTCGAGTCACCCTTGATGCAGAGTGAACGGATTCCCCTTCGAAGAGCCTCCATCAACCCTAGTACCAACGCTTCCTATTCTGCTTCGTTATTGGAGCAAGGGAAATCCAGTTTGTAGGAAAGACAAATCTCCTCCGTTCCTTTTGAGAGGATGACCCCTTCCCCTCCTTTTTTCTCTGCCGAAGACCCATCAAACTGCATCGTCCATTCCTCATCAGTTGCATCCAGATAGTTGGCCTGCAAGTCATCTCCCGGAACGTCTTCTTTAGGTGGTTCAAACGTTCCCGATGGAAAGATTGCCAACAGATCAGCATACGCCTGGCTCTTGATAGCACGAGGGACGACACACTTTAAATCATATTCGGAGAGAATAAGGAACCACCTAGCTGCCCTGCCAATCAAGATAGTTCTATCTAACAAATACTTAATAGTATCACACCTAGTTACAATATGAATTGTAAAAGACAGCATATAATGTCTAAGTTTTTGTGCTACAAAGACTAAGGCCAAACAATGCCTTTCTAGGATGCTATATCTAATCTCTGGCCCATGTATGATCCTGCTGAGGTAATACACTGGCCGTTCTTGCCCGTCAACCTCTTGTGCCAGCAAAGCTCCAACGAACCTTGTAGTGGAGGTGAGGTACAGCTGCAACGGTAATCCTGCCTATGGAGGAACCATGATTTGTGGTGAAACGAGCAGCTTCTTCAACTCATTGAGAGACTCCTGGTGATCCTTTTCCCACCTGAACTTCGTGTTCTTTCGCAGCAGCTGCATCAACGGGTGTGTTACCTCGGCCAATCCTGGTACAAATCTCCTAAGGTAGGAGACTTTACCGAGGAAACATTTCAGCTCCTTCGCCGTTCTTGGGTACGTCATTTCTAAGATCGCACGATGTTTATCCTGGTCCATCTGCACCCCTTGTCGATCAACCACAAAGCCTAGAAACTTCCCACATGTTACTCCGAAGACGCACTTCAATGGGTTCATCCTTAATTTATACTTTCTACATCGAGTAAACACCTTCTTTAAGTCATTTAGGTGGGACTCCTCCTTCTTCGATTTGATGACCAAATCATCCACATAGAATTCTACAAATTTGTGGAAGAAATCGTGAAAAATGGCCATCATTGTTCTTTGATAAGTAGCTCCCGCGTTCTTAAGTCCAAACGACATTACTTTGTACATGAAATTGCCCAACGGGGTCCTGAATATCGGTTTCTCTGCGTCCGCGGGATCCATCTTGATCTGGTTGTACCCTACGTACCCATCCATGAAGCTATACATCTCATGCCCAGCCGTGGCATCTATCAAGCTATCAATGGAGGGTAGAGGGAACTCATCTTTGGGGCAAGCCCTGTTCAGATCTCTAAAATCCACACAGATCCTTATTTGACTCTTGTCCTTTTTTCCTACTGGCACAATGCTAGATAGCCAAAGGGGATGTTGTATTGGTTTGATGAATCCTGCTGCCAACAAACGCTGAACCTCTTCTTTAATCTTCAAGTCCAACTCAGGTTTATAAGTCCTTGTTGCCTGCTTCACCGGGATGGCTGAAGGCATCATGTTTAGCTCGTGGCAGCTCACTTCCTCATCTAGTCCTTCCATTTCGGTATACTTCCATGCAAAGACATCTATGAACTCCCGGATTAGCCCAACCAAGGCTTCTCGTTTCTCCTTACCGAGATCCTTCGCGATGAAGATGGGCCTTGGGTATTCCCCTTCTCCTGCCAGGTTCAACTGCTCCAACTCTTGTGCCTGGGGCTTTAGTTGATTTGCCATGTAGTCTGGTTCTTCGGCGACCTCCTCCACGAACTCCTGTATGTTGGAGTTGTCTATCACCATACACTGTCCTTGTTGATCCACCAAGAAACACTCATATAACGGGTCAGCCCCATCCTCAGTCTCTTCGGTCGCCCGCTCACATCGTTATAAACGGTATACCACCTTTCCCTCTTCAGTGACCACCTTCTTGCATTGCCTGTTGGTAACTGTTGCCACAGCCTTCCTCTTCCTCTCTCTCGAAGCCTCAGCAATTCTTCCCCCTGAAAAGCGACTCAGCACGCTTTACCGTTGGGCCTCATGCTCCATAGGATCCACTCTAAGCTTTACTTTGTTTTTGAGCTGCTTCGTGGTACCTTGGGGTTGATGGATCACCTGACGGGTTTCTTCGGCCCTCACCCCTTCGTTACTCGTAGCTTCTTTGCTTTGCCCGTTCAGAGGCCCCATTCTATCTCTGATCGAGGGAACCCATGCCCCCTCCATTCTTCTCGTTAGGACTCGAGCATCCTCCTCCAACTCCGTATAAAAGGCCGCATCTACAAAGTGAGCTTCCTCGATAGCAAAAGGCCTTTTTGTAGCCCTAATGGTCACTTATGTTCCCTTGACATTTGCCTTGGAGCATTGATGATATGTTGAAGGAACTAAACCTTGATTGTGCATCCATACTCTTCCTATTAGTAAATGATAGGAAGTTGCACTTTCTATTACATGGAACTTGATGTGGGAACTCAGATTTCCCATTACAATTCCCACATTCACATACCCAATGGATTTGGAAGATTGGTTGTCATACCCTGAGATTACCAGAGGCATGGGGACCAACCTTTCTTCTGGGATATTAGCTGTGTGGAAGGAGTTGATCGGCATAATGTTGATGGAAGCACCCCCATCCATAAGCGTTCTTGCAAAACTAACCCCGTTGATACTGGCCGTCACATACAAGGGCCTGTTATGAGGGAACCTTACAGCTCTATCTGCATCACTGAAGGTCACCTCTGATAGGAACTTTCTTACCAGCCTCGCCATGGGTCCCCTCCATTTCAACGAGGGAACCGCGTCCCTCTTCGCGATGTCAAGGATCGCCCGAGTTATTTCCAGTCTGCTCTCCTTTGGTATCCCCACTTGATCGAAGAACCAGGCGAACTTTGGGGATTTTGAAACTGCGCTATATTCTATGACTGGGTCCATTTCCTCGCCCTCAACGCTATAGGCGTCTTCTACGTCCCTAGCACTTGCTTCATCATACGCTAGAACTACGTTAGCCATTCCCCTAGTGCAATACTCCAGTGCTTTATCAAACTCCATTGCTGCCCCTCCCCCTTCTCGCTCTGCCTCCTTATCATAGGCCGTTACAACATTGGCCCCATGCGCCGGGAGCGGGTTATTGTTAACATTCCGCGGGGGGATTTGTAATGTTCCCGCCCTCATGTGCTTGTCAATGATTCTTCGCAGCGTGAAACAGCTTTCCATTGGATGTTGGACCTTTCGATGAACCTGACAATATTTGGGATTGGCCCTGGTTGCCGCGCCGGGTTCTTCCTCCGGGACGCCTTTCAGTTCATAAACCGTTCCGCCTTGTACCATTGCGTTATAGCAACTCACAGCCTCCTCCACCGTACAAGGCAACGGTGGTGGGTCTTCTCTATCCCTTCCAAACTTTCTTTTGTTGTCCTTCCTCTGGGCCTTGCCCCCATCCTCTCTCTCGACATATCCCACCCGTGGGGCCTGAGACCTTGCCCCGATGGGTTGTATCGGCTGTCTGAACATCATGGGAGCTACTACCGGGCTAGGTCGCACCACCAAAGATATATTTCTTGCGGATTTTAAGAATGCCGAAAATGTTCCCTCGCGTGTCTCATTGATCAGGTGACAGATATACTCAGGAAGTAATCCCTCAGCACAAATTTGTAGTAACCTAGCCTCCTTAGCTTCTTCCCTCACGTCGAGGGACCTTTCCCTAAACCTTCGGATGTAGGCCATTACCTCCTCTCCTGGCCTTTGCCTTTCCCTGCCCAGTTGGGTTAAGGTGAACTCATCTTCTGCCAAGAAGAACTTTCGGACGAACAATACATGCATCTCCTCCCACGTGGAGACACTATTGGGTGGCAGGTGAGAGTACCAAGTGTATGCTTTATCAGTCAGAGATTTGGAAAACTCCCTCAGCCTGAGCTTTTTGTCATTGCAATGCGCCCCCAAGTGTTCAACGAAATGCTTAATAAGTTCCTTCGGGTTCCCGCCATTCCCTGAGTATTTTTCAAAGGTAGGGGGAATATAGTCCTTCGGGTAGGGTTCGTCATTGTACTCCTGGGGGTAGGGTGTCCGAAAGTCGCCGTAGACCGCTGCCACCTCGCCCACAGCCTGCGAGGAAGACTTCATGAACTTCAGCATCTCCTTCTGCATCTCTTTTCTCATCTCTTCCAAGGGTAAGGCCATCGGGGCCACCTGCAACGGGGCAGGCGGTTGAGCGCTCGTTGCAACCAGAGCGGACGTTATCGGTTGCGCCGTTGAAACTCCTGAGCCACCCACAGTGGGATTCATAACAGAGGGTACACTTGCTAGGACCGCTCCTGTAATACCTGCCCCCGGTGGGGCCCCTGGGGCCACTCCTGGTGTTACGAAGGCATTAGTCTCCAATCCTCCCAGCATAGTTGAAGATACTGGGGTTTGCAAAAACTCGTAAAATTTGCTCATGAGGAGCGCCATCTGGGCAGGTCCCAGCCCTGCGCTCGTGGAAGGTTGTGCCGCCCCCGGGACGCCTATCATTGTTGGAGCCAGCGGTACCTCTACTCGAGGAGCCCCATCTCTTAGGGCCTCCTGCTCCCTCGCATCCTGTTCTTCATTATGCTGTATGTCATCCAAATTGAGTCTTCTAGTAGCGTTATCCTGCGCCATACTCCTTCTCTAGAAGGATGCCTCCCCAACAGAGTCGCCAAATGTAAGAGGGTACTTTAGATTATATATATGGAGGCGTAACCCCTATTGAGTATGGTAATCACAAGTTAAATTAGCCAAAACCCTAGACTAATAATAGGAAATGCACACACAAACTCAATGAAGATGAACTCAGTTTAAACTCTCAAATCTCTCGTGTATAACTCATGTCATGCTAATGGACTTTTAGAAGTGGCTTAGCTAGAGGGAGGGAGAAGTAAGCACCCTAGATACACCCTGATAGGCAGGTAGAAACACACCAAACACCCTCAAGAATCCCTGTCAAATATTAAAATCTTCGTAATAAATGACAATGGTGAGTCAATGAGCTCTTCTAGTTTGCAATAACTCTTTTTTAATTCTTCAAAAAAAACAGGATCCTCTCCTCAAAGGTGGTTGGGGTCCTTAAATAGCCCCCCACACCACCCCCGAGGCAACTCAGTCATTTAAGACTATGAAAGACATCCCTCATACTTTATGTCACAACATTAAATGCCTGATGCACTAGTTGTCTCCACGTCATAAACATTAAATGCCAAGACATGCCTTTTGCCTGTCCACTGTGTGTCAGGGGGTTGTTGTCGCAGAGGTGGCTCACCAACTGCCTGACAGCCCCAAATACCACAGTGGTTTACTCAAGTGCATGTCTGACAACGTTTATATAGCTAGTGACATCACCCACAGTAGATGTGACATTAAGTAGAGGGTCGTTTGGTCCATAACTCAATGCCCGATGGAACTCCAAGCTGCTCCACTTGAGGTTCCACGGTCAGGGTCCTTCGGTGTTTTACCAGGTGTATCTAGGATGGTCAGGACAAGTCCCAACGGTGCCTTACTTCTCAATCCTCCAAACCAGGTCCCTCTAAAGTTCCCACAGTGAGGTCATTCCATAGAGCATGAAAGCTCTCCCAGGCCCTGCCAAGCCTGGTCTCTCGCAAGTACCGTTTGACCTCATACAAACCCTTTAGTTATTATCGTTACGTCATTACGATCGTTAAAGCTTACAGAAATCGATAATGAAAGTACAATGTGATTAAAACAAAAAGCTAAAATATGAGTTGCCACGCTGAGCTGCCTCCCCAAGCTGCCACGCTGAGCTGCCTCACCAAGATGTCACGCTTGAGTTGCCACGCTGAGCTGCCTCACCAAAATGTCACGCTTGAGCTGCCACGCTGAGCTGCCTCACCAAGATGTCACGCTTGAGCTGCCGCGCTGAGCTGCCTCACCAAGATGTCACGCTTGAGTTGCCACGCTGAGCTGCCTCACCAAGATGTCACGCTTGAGTTACCACGCTGAGCTGCCTCACCAAGATGTCACGCTTGAGATGCCACGCTGAGCTACCTTACCCAGATGTCACGCTTGAGCTGCCACGCCCCCTCTACAAAGCATAAAAATTAACTTAAAAACAATGACAAAAATAATCACAACACTGTAAAAAACTAAGGGCGGAATAGCTACAACACATATCCTACCTAACACTCCATTAAATACATGTATATAAACAAAATAAATATTTGTTATTACCTAGTCGGTATAGGACGATGAGGTGATGGAAGCCTGATTAGGGATAATACTCTGAAACAAAATCTGCATTTCGCTTCTCATGTGAGACTTTATTTGTAGTAGCATTTGTTGGTGGCGAATCTATAATTCTTTGGTGTCGATGTTGAGCATATCTTCATCTTCTTATCGATGTTGAGCCTATCGATCTTCATCATCTTTCTATAACCATGCCCTTCTTGTCATATATGAGATAGGTAAGTGTGTAACAATCGATCATCTGCAATTTTTCAAAGATATTAACGCATTATATTGGCATACATAAGTGAAGTCGTATATGAGATAGGTAAGTGTGTTTTCGTACTCACAGCACCAATAGGTTTGAGATGTCGCTTAATGATATCGAGCTGCAAAATGCAAAGCTAGGGGGTACACTACTCTTATATGGCAAAAAGGTTAATCTACCTACACAATCTTATATGGAAAAAGGTTAATTTACACAATCTTATATGGAAAAATGCAAAAATCTAGGGGGTACACTACTCTAATTATGTTACCAAAACAACATAATTAAATTTTTTGTTTGCACAATCTTACATGGAGAAAAGTTTAATTTACCTACACAATCTTATATGGCAAAAAGGTTAATTTACACAATCTTCTCCGATGCATATGTATATACATTATTTACTTTCATGCATGAAAATAACAAAAGACAATCTTATAGTTGCATTGAAAAAGTAATTTTTTTAGGCTAAATAGTCTACTTCATAATGTTTACCCATTTTTTCCCACATCATAATCATAGTCGCCAACCATAATTGCATTAAAGAAGCATTTAAGTCATTATGATGTCAATATTCATCAATAACTGTGTTTAATAGGAATTTACGAAAGTCCAGTTTGAGAAATGTCGAACTCCAAATGAATGAAGGAATGATCAGATGCAGGGGTATGAAGTTCCTTTTTCACAGCCACATTAGCCCTGCAGGAAAACAAAAGCGCATGTCTTAGTTAGTTTATAAAGAGACAAATTATAATTCTAAATAAAACAAAAAAAGCTTCAAAACATCGTACCTGCATGGATGTTGAGCATCATGAACATCATGACTATTTGATTTACTCAACTTCTGATCGAGCACAGAAGCATCTGTTCTGTCATGATATACAACCCGATATTCCAAATCAGCAGCGGTATCGGGAGTAGCAGTAGATGATTCATCCTCGCCCCGAAGCAGCTGATCCAACTTAAGCCACACTAACTCTTGCCTATATACAACAATTAACAAGGCACTTCCCACCTTCAAATGGTAAAAAAATATCATATTCTTCTGCTTGTATTCATAGCATGGTCTGCAAACACGAAATGCACAAACATTGCAATCTACAAATGGTTTGTTATCCACACTCTTGCCAACATTATCACCATAGATCTAGCAGACCTGACTGCCCATATAATTTGTCATAGCTAGGTCATTAAATATCATACTAGCATCTTATAGCAGACTTGAATGCCCATGTAATCCTAAAGCAAACTCTTCATCAATGGCCACAATCAGGATTAAAAACTATTCTTATAGTAGAATGCAAAAATGATTGAACAGGTAGGAAATGCAATAATACAATTACTTACGCCATGTCAACGATTCATTCTTTATCCCGAGGGGTAAGGGCCATTACAGGTAAAAAGAGCTTGCACTTTGATGTTGTTAACAAAGTAGGTGTTGGCAATAAGCATAAATTAAAAAGTAGAATAAAAATGAAACAAGGGTTACTAACTAGCGCATCAAGATACCATATAATGGCCAACCATATATTCAAGAAGGCACCGATGGGCACTTGTGAGTCATACACAACCAATCCAACTTGCACGTATTTATGAAAGAGTTACATGCCATTCTTGATAATATAACATAATGATAAATAGTTAACTCACCTTTAAAGTGTTTGTTTGAAGGCAAATAGGCCGATGCTTTTCAAAATCTTCAATAAGTTCCATAAGTTCAACAACTGGAAACATCTATAAGAAATACAAATTGGTATACAAGAATCTTCATAAAATAAAAAATAGGTGACATTACTAAATGATATGAAAGATTACATCCACCAAGACCTCAATCAGGAAATCATTGTAGCCATAATATGAACCCAAATTCAACTTAAGTTGTTCCACATAATCGTTTCGTGATGTCCCCTCTTGCTTTAAAGACTTCAAATTTGAAAGTACTCGAACAACTGAATCATAGTTGAAATAAATAAATTCAAACAACACTTAATGAGAAATGATTAATGGAATAAAATTGAATTGAGAAACTTAGATATAGAATAAAATTGAATTGAGAAACTTAGATATAGATAGCTAAAATAATTAAATTCAAACAACATTAAGCGAGATTATATCTGGGATAACATTGAATTGAGAAAGTTGGACAAATTAAGTGAGATTATATCGTGGCTGCTCCTGGTGGTAATACCCAATGTTACAGATTACTTGTTGCAATAAATCTTCGGAGTTCTATATCCATCGGTTAGAGGAACCAAGGTTGTGACTGATCCTAACGCTGGACGGTCAAAGGTATATGGATTTGTCAAAACCTATTTTCTAGCTCTAGACTTGGCAGCAGACTCTCTATTCTTGATCATCCTCCGTTGCCTACTCTCCACGACCTTCTCCACCAGACCATCCAGAATTATCTTTCGTCCTCCCCTCATCACCCCCATATCTAAACTCGCACACATCCCATTCGAGGATGCTGGACTCAATGGTTGCACTTGCCCATAGCTATTACCATTATTTTCTACTATCCCACCATAACACATTGTCGATGTTTGGTACCCACCACTCCCTTTCCCATACCCAAGGTACAATGGTGCCCCCATCACAAAGTGTGTGTTGAAACTCATCGTTTGTTCTAGCTGTATGTTGTAACATGAATAACTGGAGAGGTCAATGTGATAAAAAATGATAATGTCAACTATAAGAATAACATGAATATAAAGATCTTAGTCAAGCCCAGATTGCAAGACATTCTATATACACACACACCTAATCAAGTACCATGCACAAAAAGAACATAATCAAGCCCAAATTGCAAGTAATGACATCAATCCAGCCCTATGAAATAAGATAATATTTGCAGCCTCAGAGTGCATCTCATTCTCTTACCCAAGAAACCAACAACAATTAGGTCTACCAGAGCTATGTAACCTAGAATTCTAGCAGAAACAGAGTCAAATATACCCTCAATAACTAGTGGTCTCGTGTTATTCGGGTTGTAGAAAGAAGAAATGCCGATACCTATCGTAATCCCTATATATGCACTCTGGATATATTACTAAGGCCTTTGTATTAAGTAAAAAAATGGTAGAAAATCAAGGATCTCCCTCCCCTTACTAAGGCTCCTGTTCAGACATTAAAAGTTGAGTCAACTCCGGTCTATATATCTTCTAGGATGGGTCAGATCCCCCTCCCCTTATCTGTGATTGACCGCTAATATACATTATACAATAATGATAGAAAGGCAAGGATCATGTTTACCATTATTATATTATACTCATTGGCTAATTACCATTTATCAGGATATGAGTGAACTGTAGCAAAATCAATGGCTGCGATCTTATTATTTGCTATAAAATTTATTCTAATTAAAAAAATTTGGTTAAAATGTTGCTTCTAAGGATCAAATTCTTCATAAAATCCTTCCAAACTAGCCTCTAGTAAGTTATTAGAGTCAATAAATTTCAAGTAAGAAGCCATCTGTGTAATCCATGCATGTGAATAAATGTATTGGTGTCAATTAAAAAAAATAAAAGGGACAAAAGCCAAGAGCAAATTTTTATTAAAACTCAGCGTACATATAACTTTTTATTGGAGTATAAAAGATAAAAAGAAAACACAAAAGTGTTATTTCCTAATGTTGAATAAGTTCCAGTTCAAACAAAGCGGCTTATGTGGGATAAAGTTGGATTTCAAGTCATCTAGTAAGCTCATTAGCGAACACTTAGGTTTATGTACCTTTCAGCCCTTTGGAACAGTGTAGCCAGTGTAGGTGAAGTCACTTAAAACCTCCCTGAAGGTTCCTTAAAGTGGTGGAACCAGTCTCATCGTTTCACATATCACATTCCACAAGTACTTCATTTTATGCATGTCTGCCCAGTTTAATAGTTCCCCCGCCTTCTTGGAGTCTGCAATCTCTATTTACTCTTCATATTGGACAAAGGATAAAAATAATGAAGTCAATTTTAGTTACAAAGCTATAAAATAAAGAAAGATAGGGACTTATATTTTTTAATGGTCACAAAGTATATTTCAAGCTAGAACTACCTTTCTTTAATGATATGCTACGAATCGTATATTTAATTTAGAAACTTTGCATTAGTACCTGTTCTGATCTTATTGTAAATCTCAGGATTCTGTCCAACAAACTTCATAAAAAAATTAATGGTAGTTTCCACTGTATTATAACCCGTGATTAGTAAACCCATAATCTTATCAGCAATCTCAACCTCCAGCATAAACTATCCAGTTGGGTCTGTGACAACAGTCATATGTAACAATATATCCTGCATTGGTTTCCCCTCATCTATAGCATTATTCTTTTCCCCTATAATTTCCAATAGCTCTTTCCTAATTGTGGCGACAACTTTGTTTGCACGGTAAAAAACTGTCCTGGGGATACTGGAAATGATAGAATGCATACCAGTATTATCATCGAAATAATTTTACTTCTTTTCTGGTTTCCATGTGGATCTTTAATTTCTAGTGTGTGATAAAGTTCATTCCTCTAACAAATCTGGATAAGGCGTCGGGTTTGAAAAAATATAATGAGTATACTCCAACTCTATAAAATATGAATGATCAGGGCAAAAAAATCATAATCTTAATATTAACATGCTATTATTTCACATCAGTACGTTTTCAAAATTAATTAAGAACACTATGAATTGATTCAGCCAAATTGCATCGAGAACACTGTGAAGACATAGCTCATTTGTCTATTATATTGTGTCAAATGACCCTCCATAAACATGTCGTGTTTTGTCAACATAGAAAACTCGTGAATTAGATGTTTTAAATTAAGACATCTAGCTATCAATTAACATATATTGGTTTCAAACATGCAATTTCAAAATACATTATCAAAAACGATAATAAAACTAATATACATTGGTTTCAAACTAATATGCATTTTCACTTTTCTCGCAAGCGGCGCGAGTCATTTTCGAGCACCTTTTTTATGTCTTGTTTTCCTAGAATTTTTATATTTCGATAAATTTCTTGTTTTCCCAACTAGAGAACAGATAAAAATCATTCTCTTGTCACATACATGAATCAACAAGTATAAATCTAAACATCCAATAGCATGAAGTGACAAAGGCCGGCGGTATAAAGCTAAAAATGCGAGCAGGGGGTATAAAGCTTAAAATGCGGGAGTCCTCATAGATTACACTGAGAATGAAATCTAATAAAATACTAGAGTTTGTATGAAGATTCACAGCTTCTCCAAATTTCCTAAATTCAATTAGTTTCCAATTACCAAATATTTCTTAGAAAACTGAATTCTTTCAACACCTTAGCCAAATGTGCACATCATTCACTGTCCAGTCTCAAGTTGGTAATTTTCTCACAATCAAGCCTCAAAATTTGTGACTGCTTGTGACAGTTATAAATTTGTGACTGCTTATAGGAGTCACTAATTAATTATATGGTAACATTTGTGACTCTCATTAGCGGTGACAAACTAGTTGACTCAAATTTTTTATTATCCATTGATTTTATCACCCCTAATGGGAGTTACAAATGGTTTCGTGACTGATCCTGGGAGTGATAATTTTATCACCCCCATTAGCAGTCACAAAAGGGCAGTCACAAAATTAGCATTTTGGTGTAGTGTCGGTTATTCTTGACAACACCATCTATAGAATATTAAACAACGCAACACCTCGTCATGTGAATTGAAATTTGGTAACCATATGGAATTGTGAGAAGTAATTTGAAAAGTAGAATCCATAGAATTAATTTGAAAGGATGAAAAATTATTTTGGTGTTAAAGTATTTGGGGAGACTTATGTATTTATAAGTAAATATATAGCCATCATACATAAATATGGCCGTATTGGTTCCTGCCGTTAGGAGATTTTTTTTTAATATAAGACTTGGGAAGATGAGGGTTAGCCGCCCATTGTCTAGGTGGGCAAGACTTAGCCGCCCAGGTGTGAGGCCCTCCTTTACATAATGTGTGGTGATGATGTAATTTTACATTCTCCATACACTTTCTCTCTCCCAAATTTACATTTTTTGATACCCATTGTGAAGCCAAAAGATGTAAAAGTGCACATCTACATCTCCCATTGGAGATGGCCTAATAAATATTTAAAATACTGATGCCTAGATAATTGGTGAACCTTTTAAAAATGACATGAACATGAACCATTTAAAACACCACACGATAGGAATATCACGATAAGATAAGACGATTACATGACTTATAATTTTTAACGACCTGGCACAAACACGATGTGAGATATCGTGTTAATTTGAAGTCCCGTTATCATGCCTGTGTTTAAAATTTCCACCCTTATGCGAATGACAATTTATATTACCAAGAATACACAACATGTAATATAGAGGATATGTCCAATAAGTGTTTATCAATTTTCTATTTATTTTTGCTACATGTATGCATGTTTGAGCACCTTTTTTTATTGATTTATATAAAATAAGAACATTTCGTTAGGTACTTTGTACATTTAGAGGGATGTCAATTTTTTTAAATATTTTTTGGTTTCAATGGTACTACAACGTTTCTTTTTTATTATTTTTATTTCGATTCTATTGCACTTTTTTATGTGTCCATAACTTTGATATGAGGCTTCACAACGTATTTTTCATACAACTTGTGGTAATTATGTGTCTGGTTAAATTTTGTTATTTTGTTTTGAGTCATTTATGATGATCTTCAATATGTGCTCTATTAATTTGGAAAAATATATAATGACTAAATGCCTACACACGACATGGGTGTGAGGTGTGTTTAGATTTTTAAAGTGTCTTCTCCCACTGGATTTTATGTATATTTTTTCATTAGGATTAATAACAATACGTTTAATTCAGTGTTTGCCATTTCTTAATAATTTGGATAAATAAATTTCAATTCCATGTTAAGGAGGAGTTATCCTAAAATTGCACAAGCTATATGTGACCATAAATTTTGGCCAATAAGTCGGTGACTCTATTTCACCATACATGTACTATGTTTACAAAAAATAGTTGTGCCTTTAGGCATGGGCATCCGCTAGTATATATATATACATATATGTGTATGTGTGTGTGTGTGTGTCGTATGTTTGTTTTGAGTCTTTATGTGGAATTTAATCCATGACTGTCATATGTTTCATAGTCGTATCACATTGACATCATGTATGATCGTATTGGCATATTTTGTTTCACTGTTTACATTAGTATCATGTGTTAATTATGTGGATTATTTATGCTTGTGTTTCCGAGTTTGTTTGTCATTGAGTTTCACTTCACATTGCATGATATTTCTTGTATTCCTTTATGTTCACGTGTGTTACATTAAGGGGAGACGTTGGTTTATATTGAGCACTTTACCTTTGTCTATTCCTGAACAAAAAGGGGAGAGATCAAACCTAACGGAGGTGCATACTCTAAGGGGGAGATGTTTAACAAACGGGGAGTTTTGTTTTCGTATGCTTTTTATATATTGTTATATTCTCTTTGCATTTAAAGGTGTGTTAAGTGTGAAAGTTTAGCAATGATACGATAGATATCACAAGAGTGAAGCTACTCAAGTTTGTATTATTCAAACATTTGTACTTTTTCCTTTTGAGGCTGGGATTGAGTCTTTAGTGAGCTTGGTAGCCCTGTAGGATTCTATTTTTGAGTTTTGTCCCTATATAGCCAAAGGGGGAGATTTGTAAGGAAAAATTTCCAATCGAGTCAATTCAGATGTATATTGTTTTTATTATATTGGACAAAACGTTTTTGACTCGTAGGTTGTTATTTGAGTTGTTTGTCCTTCAAGCCTATGATGTGTGACTGAATACTATAGAGGACAATTTAAAGCAACCTCGACTTTCTTGTTGAGGGATTCGTCTTCGACGTCCATGGGATCTCTAGAGGCATCAATGCATATTTATGTTTGATCCCTAGATACATAGTTTAGGTGTTTTGTTTTTGAACTGAGGCATTTTTTACGTACAAGTATTTTAAAAGAAAAATATTTTCATTTTTAAGGTCGTTCAAACGAATTGGTATATCTTGTTCAAATGAGTTTAGGTCATTCAAAGAGTTTTGGTTTCATTCAAACGAGGATAAGTTTTCATTCGAATAAGATTTTAATGAGCGTTGAGAGAGTTACTTTGGTTTGACGGAGAATTTTCATTTGAAGGTCAATTGTTCCTCGTTAAAATGAGTTTCGAATTGTCGTTCGAACGAGTTTTGGTTCGATCGAAGCAAATGTGTTAAATAGTTCGAGAACAAGTTTTGGATCGATTTTTGTGTCACCTCCTTTTCCATGTTTTTTATAAATAGGAGGACTGGCAAGGTTTTTTAACGACATATATTTGCGAAAATGTTTTTCAAGAACATATCTTCTGCCTCCCAAAACCTAGTTTATACCTTATTGTTTGAGATCCAAGAATCATTCATATATATCTATTTGAGATCTCGTTTGTTCTATACCAAGAATGTTTATTTTTTCTGAGATTTTGTTTCGATAAGTGGAGTTTGTGTTTGCTCCGTGCGGTGTTCCGTTGGTGATTGCATGAATGTCTAGAAATGGTAAGATTGGTGTCATACCGAGACGTGGGAGCGCCTACATTGTGATTATTGCTGGAAGTCATCCAATAAATACTATGAATAAGGTTCAAGGAGCATAGAGAGCATCAACACTTGAAGGCATTAAGTTAGTTGAGTAAGTCTAATTTATCCTTGTAGCGATACCTATATCATAGTGATTTGTGTGGCTGGGTCATCTGAGGTTTTTCTCGTTGTGGGTTTTCCTCACACATCACCATGTTGTGGTTGCATTATTTTACTCTTGATTATTCACCTAGATTCATGCTTATGGCAAGATAAAATTTGGTAAACTATTTACATAACACAAGTTTAACTGGTGCAAACTTTAATTAGTTTAATTAAATTGAGAAAATTAAAAACTGGTGTTTGTTTGGTAATCCTGTTTAAAACCTAGGAGCACTAGCCACTTTCATCATTACTTATGATTTTAAGTATATATATTTTTTCAACTCCAACCACAGTGATACAAACTCTCATAGACAAAATGGATTAACAATGACATCCTTTCAACAAAATGTCGCACAAAACTTTTAATTTTCAGTAGAAGTAGAAAACAAATATCTCCATTGTAGTTTCCAGGGAAATTCTCAAGTTTATTATGTGGTGTAAAGAGTATGAGTTATGACAAATACTCTTATATATCAAGCTCAATTTACCAAGGCATTTCAAGCTATAAAATTTTAAGCATGGAGTATAAAAGTTATAAATAAAATCGTTAGTATAATAACTAAGCATGTAGGTTTTCATTTAAGTACATGGAATAAAATCATACATAAGAAACATAAAAGACCAATATTGTACAAGGATAAAAGATAAAGGTATGAACAAGTAGAGAACATATCTAAACAATGAAAAGTATTCTAGATATAAATCAATATGCTTATAATAAATAGCAAACAAAACACTCTAAGATACCAAAACCAAAAGAATCACATTTATTATTAAAATAAGTCCAAGAACTTTCCTTTGCTCGTTCTTTTAGAATCATATTTATAAACCACCGTAGGAATTATGGGAGGATCAACCATGTTTTTTTCCCTTCACTTTGTAAAACTTTTGAAGGAATTCTATCTTCTTCTTCCCTTTACTATTGACCTTTTTACCCTTATCAAAATTATCTATAGTCACTGAGGGTTAAAGTAAAACATAAAACTCCTTAAGATGTCCTAACTTATGATAATGTGTACACCTATAGGGTTGTGGAACAATTGGGTCGATGGGATGCTTGAGTTGTTTATTGCTAAGTCTAAAGAAAAACTCTTTCAAGTGTCCTTCCTAATTTCAAAAGGAACACATAAACGTCACCTTGCTTTGGTTTTCTTCGGGTATAGTGTTAGTTGAAGATTCACAAATGGGATTTGGAAAATGTTTTGGGATGCTAAGGTAGCTAGGATGGATGAAGGGATATTACTAAAAAAACTAATTCCACATTTATCTGAGGCAGAGAACTTGGATCCAAAATGCATCCTATCCAAATTTTTTGCCCTGTCCGCCAAGTTTAGCTTAAAAATGGACGCATATAGTATTTCAGCCTCAAGTAAAGAGATTTGGTTTCTAAGGCTATTATTGAGTTTTCACTCTCATATAAGGACATCCTAAGGAACTCAGTCTCAAGACGAAGAAGTTTGTTGGTACTTCCTTCAATATGTGGTTCACTACACACCACATGTGGAGCATAAAAAACTCACACTATTCTCACCCACCATGGCCTCTTGGTTCTAGGCATTGGCTAGCATTGTGAAGAGTTCCATGTTATTACTCTCAAGGTTTATGGATTCCTCATAGAGCCTAACATAGTTTGCTTGAAGATCATTTTATTCTTCTTCTTCCTCAGTAGTGCTTAAGGAAGGGTTTGAAATAATAATATTTTTATTAGACGGATGAGGAACATCAAAATCCTCAAAATCATCCAACTCGTCAAATTTCTCCTTTGCCATAAAAGTGGAATAATTGCATTCTTGAGAGTTATATTCGGAGTCCTGGTCATCATCACTAAAGGTGGCTTGATAAGCATTCTTACCACCACCATGACTCAAATCCGAGGTATATTTCTTTGAAATATTCCCTCGACCACTGCACGTAAAACACGTGATTAGTTATGGAGATTGAGCTTTCTTTTCTCCATTTCCTTGATCTTTTACAAACCTAAACAAATCATTATTTGGTGCTCCTTTTGATTAAAAATGTTTTTGCCACTTCTTGACAAACTTAGTGATAAATGCCATATCATCCTCACTAACATCAAGGGAACTAAAATCAGGAGATGACTTCTTAGCCTTGAAATCTAGATTTTCTCCTCAAGAGTCATTCCTGAGTGATAAGACAAATTTCCATCATAGGTCTAGAGAGATCCAGCCATTCGTCTACACCCATTGGCTTAGAAAGTAAAGATCTAACCTTGTAAATTGCATTAACTTTTCCACATAACCTAGTGGGGAGATAAGGTAGGATTTTATCGACAATTATATCCTCTTTAATGTTCTTCCCTATAGAAAAGATAGAGGTTACTATGTCATTCATCTCGACATAGAACTCATTAAAAGTTTCATTATCCTTCATGGTATGGAGTTCTAAATGGGTGTTAAGTCATTGATGCTTGGAGTGATTCATGGTGGAGGTGCCTTAGTAGGTCATTTGTAAAATTTACCATGCCTACTTAGACATCGTACATGCAAATATACATATAAACTCAGTTGGAGACATGCAACTTAAAATAGAATTGAGTCCCTTCATATTCCACTCACTCTCCTTTCAATAGTTATCGTCCCAACTTGATCTACCCCTTCTACTTGGACATCATCGACAACGATTTTGGGAGAAGTTCATCCCAAAAGCACACTATTCCATATTCGATCATCCGTAGACATAAAGTAAGTTTTCATGCGGGCTTTACAATAAGAATAATTGTAACCATCAAATGGAGGATGCTTGAGGGTTGAAGTTCCATACATTGCATACAAAAGGATCAAAACCTAGGTTATTACACCTAAAACTTAGAGTCTCGCTCTGATACTAGTTGAGAGTGTTCCTCTTGATAGTAGCTACCTAAATAAAGATTAATTTCCCTAATTAAAAAAGTTTACTAATTTATTATTATAAAAAGGGTTTAACAGTCCAAAAGTCTATGTGACAAAATATTTTATAATCCCATGTTTTATATTCTTAATTTAAGACAATGATTCTAATAAATATGAAAAAAGTAAAATAAGCATAAGATCATATGTACTCAGGAAAATCCCATTAACGAGAAAAAAATCGTGTCGATAAGAATGCTAAATTCACTATGGTAGAGATATTACAACTAAAAGAGTTACAACCACACTATGATATTACTGACTAGACACTATTTCACACCATATTCTTCGAGGAGAGCGTCACCACTAAATTTAAAGTACATTTCACAATCGCCACCAATTTTGATTTGTGAACAATGTTGTCAAATATCTCGCCAAAACTATCTTCTTTAAAGTTGAATCACCCTATTCTAAGATTGAAACCTTCAAGAAAAAAAAAACTACACTAAGGATTTTCAGGGAGTCCTAAGAGATTGTGTGTTAGGGTGTGTATTTCTAAGTTATGGTACTATAAATCTCAAAAATAATTTTCTAAGCCAAGGAAGGAAAAATATTTACTCCCTAATGAAATAGGTTTTTGAAACGTAATGTGAGTAAATAAACCTCTAAAGTTTTATCAAAGGAAGAAAAATCAACAATAATGGCTTGAAGAATTCAAATAAGAAGAGTGAAAAAATGTGCTTTAAAATACATTAAATGTTTTTATTATCCAAATTTATTTTTCAAAGCTTTCTGTCTTAGTTTGGAAGAGTATGGAACACTCAACTATATATCCTTTTGATTTGAAAAGGTTTAAAGGCTCATATGCTAGGTGTTACACCTTTATTGTAACACCTGTGTTTTCAATATAATAATAAAAGTACATTTCGATATGTGAGGCCCACGAAGAATTGGGGTTAGACATGCGACTAGAAATATTTAAAATAAAAGAAAATTTTGGAGTATGAAAGCGCAATGCATAAAAGCTAAGGGTCCTAAATGGGAAGAATAAAAGTGATTGGTTTTAAAGGGGGAAAGTTGATATTCATCCTAATCAGATGGTTTTAAAAGGTAAAAGTTGATATTCATCCTAATCAGATTGATTTGAAAAGGATTATGGATTGATCTAATATGCGTGATCAGCAGAATTTTCTTTTCTCTTATTGGTATAAATTTTTGGGAAGTTAACAAAGACTTTTAGCCGAGAATTTCGAGACTTTAGCTGATGGCCACTTTTCCCCTAACCACACCTGGTTAAGGGAAAGTTAACCCATAGGTTTTAGGGTTAGTTTTTTTAGTTTTAAATGGATGAGAGGGGAAGAAGAAAATCATTTCTCTCTTTGTGCTTTATGCAAAAAACACATCCTATTATCCCTTCCAAAACCTCCATGTTAGAAAGCTATTCCTCCATATTTCTCCATTGTCTTCAAGTATGTTACACCAAACCATTCTCCACCATTATCATATGTTAGAAGGAGGTGTAGGAGACTTTAATGGTGTTAAAAATGAGGTTAAATAAGGGTTTTTTAGAATTATTTGAAGTATTCATGGAGTTTGAAAATGGAGAGGAAGACCAAACTTTTAGATCTAAAAGGAAGACAAACTTGAGGGAGCTTGGTAAAATCTTTGACGCCATTTTAAGAGATGGGTGGTTTACCTTTTATAATGATATTTCCAACATATTTTATTAAGTGGGAAAAACCGTCCTGTACTTAGGGTTAAAAGGGTCAACATAATTCTTCTTAATGTTTCTATGCTTTTATAATAGTAGTAGTGTATATATATATATATATATATATATATATATATATATATATATATATATAGAGAGAGAGAGAGAGAGAGAGAGAGAGAGAGAGAGGCAGGCTCCAATGCACACTAAGTTTGCACAGTGCTGGCGCACACCAATTTTTTTTAAAGCATTAAAAAAATATTTTTTAGTTTATTTTTTATGTGATATTTAAACATTTCAACGGACTCGCGTAAAAAAATCATCTCAAAAAAAGTTTTTTTTACTATTTTAAAAAAATGGTCAAACTTTCACAGCTTTTAAAGTGCTTAAAAGTAGCAAAAGTTTGACCCATTTTTTAAAAATAGTAAAAAAACTTTTATTGAGCTGATTTTTTTTACATGGATCTGTTGAAATGTTTAAATATCACACAAAAAAAATCAAGTCAATTTTTTTTTTACTATTTTAAAAAAATAATGTGCAAACTTAGTGTGCACATGAGCCTCTCTCTCTCTCTCTCTATATATATATATATATATATATATATATATATATATATATATATATATATATATATATATATAACTTGTAAAAATAAGATATTACACAATTGACCATTGTATCCTATAATTTCCATAAAATACCATTTATATCAAGCCACTAATAACCCCTAACTTAATTAATTCTTGCTCAGTGTATGCCATTCAATATCATCCATTTAATGTACTCCCATATATACCGATAACTTATTCATTTGTCCCTTCTCTTTATCTTGCCTAATCTCTTACGTCACCATACGTGTCCATTGTGTATGCATCTCAACCCAATCAACAATTGGTATTTTTTGTACACACGTGCGATTCATGTTTCAAAAATAAAGGAAGAAAATGAGTGATTCATGTTTTAAAAATAGAAGAAGAAGATGAGTTATCACCTCAACCGATGACTATTTTCGAATGCTAAAAGTGATCAACGATCGGTAAAGATCTTAATTTTCACGTATTTTAGTGTGATGGCTACTCATGCTTTTAGATTTTTTAATGGTCTTGGCTCTGATGTTGTCGTTGCCGCTAATGCCACTCTTCATACCTGTTGTGATCATGATTGTATAGGTATTTGTATAATTACGATCATTAATTTCTAATTTGATATATGAATAATATAAAATTTAACTAAGTTCAACACCATAATAAGCAATACAATCCATAATGACGAGGAAAATGTGCAATTCATAAACCCATAAAAGTTCAATATTTTAATTAGTATCAACCAATAGTGTACCAATGATAACAACAATAATATGTGGCCATCCCCCGGATCTCTCTCCTCTCCTCGTTGGGGGGAAAAGACGGGGAGAAAAAGGTCTCGCGCCCGCTTTCTCTAAGAGCACTTAGGCTGTTGTCAGTGTGGAGGTGAATGTAAAGAGATGGAGTCTCCAGCCTATTTTGCACAAAATAGACAAAAAAACATGTCGCTGCCTCAAGAGAGTGACATCAAGGACAAAAAATGCTTGCGAAACCAATAGTTCAAAGGTTCGGGGGCTAAGTTTCTGAATGCAAAGGTGTTAGGTACCCCTCCTGCCCTTTCAGCCTCTCATGGGATTTTGTTCTTGTTTTCCTTTATTTCTCCGTGAAGTATATGTGCGTGTATATATAAATGGAGATTGGAATCACTCGACTCATATCATGGAACAGATAGAGTGAGGTCATCCAAAGGAATTTTCCCAAAATAATATTTAGAAAATACGATTTATGCGTTTATCAAGATATTGATCGTTATAATGAAACGATAATATATGTTGGGATAAAATGCCAATAAGGGTTACAAATATAATGTATATTAAAATAATGTATAGATGAAAAAGATGAAAATGAAAAAATGGGAAAATTGGAAAATTGGACTCGACTCTCGGGTTTTAGCCCAAAACCTTGATGTAGCCTATAAATGCATCAAAGTCCATGTGGTTCGTATGAGGCATAAGGGTGGGGTTTATCCCATATATTTGAACGGGAATTTATTATATGTGTATGTGTTGAAAATGTATTTTAGTTTTGAGAAATTATGATGGATACTCCCGTTGGAATTTATAGGTGTAAGCCTCTTTTCATTTTTTTTATAGAAAATAAAGTATGTGGAATATAACTAATAAAAAAGGTGAGATATTAATGTGTATGAACTAAAGCAAAATCTAGATTAAAATTTTATGTAACTAATGCAAAAATAGAGAAATTAAAGAGAGAGAATGGTTTTAGACATTCTTTGGAGAATTGAGGCTTGTTCTTGATCCTTGATGGGATCCCTTGGATGTTGAGATGAATGTTGGATTAGAGAGAATGAGATTTTTTCTAAATTGGGTATGAAAAGGATGGGAATGAAATATTGAAAGGAATTTCACTCAAGGAAACTTCGCTGATTGAAGAGAATGTTGTTGAGATCACTAATATTGATGGATCTGAGGTGTGCCTTATGAGTGAGGTCATGCCACCTATTTATAGGGTAAAGGGGTGATGATCGGCATAGTCCTGTACCCGACAATCGGTAGGTAACCCTAGACACACTACCAATAGGTAGGAAAATGGACCTGTTAATCGATAGTCTCGTGCAGATTGTTTTGAAAAAATGGTCGTAGAATGCATTTCGTTTATCCAAATCATGCACGGTGCATACCGTTAGAAAGGTAATTCATATACCTTCAAGAGTCATTTGGGCTGCTCTCGGGTTCGAGAGTTGACTTTGGGTCAAACGGGGCTTGGAAGCGCTCGTTTGTCCTTTGGATGGGAGATTGTTAGACGAAAACGGATCGTTCATCCGAATGGTAAGTCATAATCGTGCACGAGGCAGACTGTAAGAACGTTTATGAAAGGTACTTAGACATTACAAAGAGCTTCAATAGGGTTAGAAAGTTAACCTTGGTCAATCGAGGCCCGAAAGCACCTAGTGACATTTTGAAGTAAAACGGGTCATTCATCCATACCGTAAGGCCGATTCGTGCACGGGGTAGACCGTTAAATGACCTTTGAAGATTCATTCAGTCTCATTCGAGACAATGAGTTGACCTTGGTTAAATGGAGCTTGGGAGCACCTGGTGGCCTCTAGATCATTTTTTTGGGGAAAATAGATCATTCGTCCAAACAGTTATGCCATTTTAATCATGGGGTAGACCGTTATAAATGGGTTTCAGTTCCTTTCAAAGATTTAAAGAGCATTCACTTTGACGATGAAGTTTACTACGGTCAAATCTGGGCCCGAGAGCGCCCAATGGCCTCTAGATTGATTTTTAGTGGTAAATGGTCCATTCATCCGAACCATTATGCCGATTTGCACTCAAGGAGGACGTTGGAAAGGGTATTTATATTCATTCGAATATTCATTGAGCTTTCGCTATGATGATAGAGTTGACCGGAGCCAAATAGGGCTCGGGAGCGCCCGATGGCCTTTAGATCGATATTCTGAGTATAGCTTAGGGTTTGTAGTGAAATGGGGGGGGGGGGGGGGGTGATAGGAACCTAAGGAGGGAATGACTTAGGGTTTGTAGTGAAATGGGGGGTGATAGGGACCTAAGGAGGGACTTAGGGGTTCTTATAATGTGGTGTCTATAGAGCCCCTCTATGGGTGAGATTAGAATAAGTGAAAGCCATCGAATAAACACCACATAATGTTTTAGAAAAAGGTCGATTATACGGACCTAAAGGGACAAGGATGACCGATTCGGATGATCGAGGCCGATTATTAGGACCTAAGGAAATGCTAGGGATGGATAATTCTATGAGATGAGGTTAATTATGAGGAACTAGGGTAGGGAGCGACCAATTCTGCAGGACGAGGTAAATTCTGAGGACCTTAAGTTGTAGCGACCAATTATGCAGGTCATAGCCAATTTTGAGGGTTGTAGATGGGAGGGACCAATTCTGAGGTTCGAGGTCAATTATAAGAACCTTAAGTTGAAGCAACCAATTCTGCGGGTCAGAACAAATTCTGAGGGCTTTATATGGGAGCGACCAATTCTAAGGGTCGAGGTCAATTCTGTGGACCTTAAGTTGTAGCGACCAATTCTGCGGGTCGAAACCAATTCTGAGGGCTTAAGATGGGAGCGACCAATTCTGCGAGCCAAGGTCAATTCTGAGGACCTTAAGTTGTAGCGACTAATTCTAAGGATCTAGGTCATTTCTGAGGACCTTAAGTATAGGTGACCAATTCTAAGGGTCGAAGACAATTTCGAGGGACTTAAGTTGGTCAATTACGAGGACCTTAAGTTGTAGAAACAAATTTTACGGGTCAAATCCAATTCTGAGGGCTTTAGATAGGATGACCAATTCTAAGGGTCGAGGTCCCTTCTACGGAACTTAAGCTTTAGCGACCAATTCTTTGGGTTAAGGTCAATTCTGAGGATCTTAAGTTATAGCGACCAATTCTGAGGGTCGAGATCAATTCTGAGGACCTTAAGTAGAGGTGACCAATTCTGAGGGTTGAAGTCGATTTCGAGGGCCTTAAGTAAGAGTGACCAATTCTTTGAGTTGAAGCCAATTCTAGGGGCTTAAGATGGGAGCGACCAATTCTGTGGGTCGAAGCCAATTCTGATAGTTTCAGATAGGAGCGACCAATTTTGAGGGTCGAGGTCAATTCTGAGGACCTTACGTTGTAGCGACCAATTCTTAGGATCGAGGTGAATTCTACGGACCTTAAGTAGAGGTGAAAAATTTTGAGGGCCTTAATTAGAGGTGACCAATTCTGAGGGTCAAAGCCAATTCTGAAGGCTTTAAGTAAAGGTGACCAATTATGTGGGTCGAAGTCAATTCTTAGGGCTTAAGATGGGAGCGACCAATTCTACGAGTCGAGGTCAATTCTGAGGACTTTAAGTTGTAGTTTTCTTGGGGAAGTTTGGAGATTCCACTGCGGAAAAGCTTTAGTCCGTGGATTGGATACAACCTTGCTGGGGAATTTTTTGATTTCTGCCGTGTCCCTTGGAGACGTTGTTGGGGAGATGCCCAATTGATTTTGGAAATTCCTCTGGGGATATAATTCTAGGAAAAAATGTGGTATTAATCCGATTGGGGATTTGGAATGTTTGAAAAATTGTTTTTTTTTTCTGGGTGAAAAAGGTTCTAAAATTCATTTGATAATTTAAGGAATTTTCTAGGGATTTTTCAGAATTATCTAGTATTTTTGGGGAATTTTTGTACTAAATTTCATGGAGGTACCGATCGGGAGGGTGTAGGAGGTGTCAAACGGCAATGGCACAGTCTTTTGGGCTACCTCGAGCTGGTGAAGAGACAATACCGATCGGTATGTTGCTGAGGACTGCCGATCGGTATGCCCCTTAGCATCCAATAAAAAGGGGCGAGATTTCTTCATTTTTCAAAGCTTTTAGATCTTCTATCTTCTGCTTTTCTCCTCTAAAACTAAGAAATGGCAGATTTTTCGAGTAGTGTGGTCCACATGGCTTGGTTGAGCTCATTTGAAGTGATGGGACAGGATGCCCCTAATGCTAGGCAATGAGAATGCCTTTGACTCATTCGAGTCGATTACTGATGAGCGAACTATTCTGCTCGAGCCCACGCACCATCGATTGTCTAGGTTGGTGAACCCTAGTGGATATGTAAGTCTTAATGACCTTTGGTATTTCCTATTTTGGTATATTTCCGTATTTTTTTCTGAATTTTGACAACGGTTTTTGGCTTTGGCATACTGATATATCTATGTCGAACCTGCGTTCTTGGAGGATGATGGGGTTCAAGGATGTCTGGGAGCACCTTCCACCAGTGCTGCATTGGGTGGTTTCATTAGCCGACTTTGGAAGTTAGCATCTACACTGGATGAGACGCCTCGTTCGATGACTGTTCTCTACGCTTTGGGGGAGAGGTGGTGGGATACCACTCACATCATGCATTTTGACTTTGGGGGAGATGACAGTGACTCCCATCGATATCCAGTAGCTGTTGGAGATTGATTGTGATGGGGCTCAGATAGAGATGGATCGAACATTGCATGTGACACCGGTGACGCGTGGTGTTGGGTGACGTTGGGCGAATAGTCTCTGAGGACCCCATTTGTCTATCTCTTTTGAATGAGGTTTTATTGAGTCGACGGATCGATGAGACTGACGAGTTGCAGGTGCGGCAGATGGTTCGTTTGTTTATTCTTTTGTTGCTGGGAGGATTCTTGGTGACGCCGAGTAGTGACATCATCCATCTGTGTTTTTTTCTTTATTTGAGATTATTTTAGAATATACCTCTTTTTGATTGGGGGATCCTAACTTTGGAGACCCTTTATTCTTCTTTGGCTGCATTCAGTCTGTGTTGTCGGTAGACTTTTACTGGCGTCATATATCTTTTGGAGGTATTATTTCCTTTTTGCATTTTTCCTTTATGTATTTTATTCTTTTGATTGATGATCCTTTGTCCTTTGCATACGTGGTTTTATGAGGTGATCAGTCTTAACGCCTAATTGGTAGGTTTGAAGGATGAGTCGGTGGGGAACTTTTGCCTTATGTCACCGGTGGCAGAAGTCCAACCGGTAATCTAGGCAGTCTCTTTTTTTAGCGATGCTGCGTCAGGTCTTCAATGGACTAACGAGCGATCGGGTAATTCTTCTTTCCTTTCGAGACCATTTTTCCTTAATGACCTTTTCATATACTGATTTTTTCGTTGGAGATCTTGAAGGTGACCTTCTAATCCCTAGGGGATAACCATCCAGCACACGGGGGTGACCGGGGGAACGCGCAGTTGCATCGTCTACTGGTGCATGAGTTTGGCTACTTCTGGTACCTAGGGGAGAGGGTAGTCTGACAGGTGGTGGAGGATGAGGTGATGGTTTTAGCTGTGAGGTCCACGGAGTACATGCGATGGGAGTGAGAGATGTCGAAGGATGCGAGGGTGGCGGCAATGGTCAGTGAGCCTTATTCGTCGTATACCAACACGACTGCGACTTATGATTATCTGGATTTCGTGTAAAGATGGATGATGATGCCCAGCATATATGACGTTATGCCTCTTCCCCTGCCGGCTCTCATAGGAGCATGATTCAGCCAGTGGGGTCTGCCCACAATGCCGATGGTACGTCGACATCGACCACGGTGATGATATCTGAGGTTCTGTTTCTACTGTTGGCTCCTCCTTCCTATAATATTCGACACTGTGATGGAGGATCTGTGCATATGCTGGATCGCCCCAATGCGATGGACCCGAAGGTGCTGGGGCTGATAGAGGGTGTCCTTTAGCCATAGGTATACCTTTTATTTCTTTGCCTCAGACTGACTAATTTACTGTTTTATGTTTTTTCTGCAGTAAGCCGGGTGTCGACTACTTGGCAGAAGGATATTCACGATTGGGTAACTTTCGTGATAGCTCACATCTAGGACTCGATCCCGATTTCTTCTTACTTGGTGTCGTCTTCCTCGTTAGGGGAGGGGTCTGGATCAGGGTGCGGAGGCTCGTCATCTCGTCGCTGGGGGAAGCGCGTATGCCATAGGGACAAAGGGTCTTGGAGAGAGAGAGAAAGATAAGTGAGAGAGGGAGATAGAAAATGTTTTGGGGGTTCTGTAAGATTCCCGTTGTTTGTGTTTTTCAGCACGACAAAATGTAACGAGGAAATATATATACAATGAAATGGGATTTTATTTTTGCTTTAGTGACTTAATGCATATGCACTTTTTACTTTGCTGCTGAGACCGTAAAAAGGAATTAAAATGACTTGAGGGAAAATTTATTTTATAACAGGATGAGTAAAAATACGAGGAGAAGAAAATTCTGAATTCCTTAGAATGAAAATTATTTTTAATGAGTTTTCGATTTTGACAAAAAAGGAAAAATGAAACTTTCCAAAAATATGGGTTGCCGATCGTCATACTCCTTGTCCTGTTTATCGGCAGGGCAATCCAGTGTAATCAACCCAAGGCTTTGATTATACTTTGTTCAATTACTTAGTCCTTGATGGGGCAGGGTTTCCTTCGGGATTTGCAAGACTTTTGTCTTTGGCTAAATTTTTTAAGTATAAAAAGGGGTAATAGTGGAGTATTTTATTCACCCATCCACATTTCTTTTCTTTTGGTCACTTCTTGCTTCTTGTCTCATCATTTTTCAATATGCCTATCCCCGGAAGTGTTGAATTTGCTTCTTACCTCGAAAACTTAGAGGCTATGTGCTCATATAATGTAGACTATGATGCTTTTAACATGCGTCGGATTTCCTTATGGCGCAACCGGACTATTGAATGGAACATGCTGATGGTGGCGGTATAATTTTGGTATTGTGAGGACCATGTCTTTTTCTTTGTCTTAGACGAGGTATATCCAACTTATGAAGAGTTCTCTGCCATGCTAGGGATAAATCCCAGTGTTTCGGTGCCTGTGTCTGAATTTTTTCGATCTCCTCGGGAGCTATTAGAAGGACTTCTCAATATTTCTCCCTCGGTGGATCGATCATTGGTTACGGGAGGAATGATCTCTCTCCTGGCTGTGCTACATTCCGTGCATTTGTAGGATGTTGGTGATGCGGGCTATGCCGGAGCCATCGTCCTTGGCTTGACTTCAAAATTATTATTGGTGATCGAGTACCTATTAATGGATCCACAACTTGCAGTCATCACTTCGTGGATGTCATTCCATCGCAATCCTGTAGCGGCGATACTGGCGGAGACCCTAAATAGTCTAGATACTTTACGGGAGGGTAGTTCTGACTGAAAGGTAGCCCAATAATGTTGTTTATGTGGTTGTTGGAGAGATTTCGTATGGCGGTCCCTCCTGAATATCCCTTGGCAGTTGTACCAAAATTTTTTACTCGCTAATTTATCAGCGTGGGCCTGGATATCAAGATCTGGGAGAATTAGTTTACGAAGCACAGGGCTCGAGGTTTGCGTTAGTCAGTACCTTGGTGGGGAGAGTTGCATCTCATTCTAGAACTAGGAGGATACTAGTATGTTCGGTTGGTTGGCCTTCAACAAACTTTTTTCTACTTTCCCTAACGACTCCTGCGCCAATTTGGCTGGGAGATGATTATGCCACCTCGGACGGTAAACTTCTTTCCTTTGGAGGATTTGACCAAGCGCATGCACATGCGGCTGGGCTCTGCGTGGGAGAATTGTTGAATGTCGACCCGTCCTTCCCAGTCTGTTAGCCGAGTTTGGCATGTTTCTGGGGATTATATGAAGTGGTTATAGAGGAGGATAATTGCAAAGTTTCTCGCTGAGGAGACCGGGGAAAGGTGGTTCACTATGTTTGACACCATAAAGCATGGGTTGTTGTTTTCCCCAGGATGGTCCGGGCTTACCATTTCATGGAGAGCCTTCAGTATTCCATCCATGTAGGGGAAGCTTGGGGACCTGAGGATGTAGATGATAATGGGGTTGGTTCTTCTGGAAGCTGTGGGTAGGATCTTATTTGTGAATCTTGTGTATGGTGTTTGGTTATGATCTGGGTTTTTTTCGGTAGGAATAACTTTTGGAAGGTTGTTTTAGGAGTAGATTATCTTGTTTTAGGAAAAATAAGGTTTGGTTGGTAGGGGGAGTTGTTTGACTCCCTATGCCGATGTAATTGTAACAGAATTTTTAGTCAATGAAATAAAGAAAAATTTAATTATATTGTTGTTCCTTTTAATGAGTTTTTGCATTTGAATTATCTATACCAATCACTAAGGCATACATAATGCTTTTGTTTATGTACATGAATAAATGAACCGTCGTTCTCAAAGATAAGAAAAGAATAACATTTTGTGAAAAAGAAGGGGGTTGTGCTCATATGAAGCCTATGAGTTGCCTACGTACCTTAGGGGGTTTTGAAAAAATTTTGAGTTGCATTTTTAAAAGTAAAATGATTTTTAGAGGATCAGGCCCCATGTAGTTCTGAATAGAGGGAAATGAAGAATTTTTTTTTCAGAATAGAAGGGGGGTGAGAAGATTCGTAGCACGCCAAGATTTTGGACTAAGGGTAGAAATTCTTGAGATAGTCCAAGTTGACTAAATGGTCCATCTCTTCCCCCATCGAGGTCGGTGAGCATAGTGATGCCGTCAGATAGGATCTTCTTCACAATGTAGGGCCACTCCAATTGAGCTTGAATTTTCCTGTGGGGTCCAAAATGGGTTCTACTATTTCTTTAAGGGCTAAGTCCCCTTCTCAAACGCCATGGTTCTTGACTTTCCTATTTAATGATCATGATTTTCGGCGATGATATCCTTGTATGCTATATAGAGCCTTCAGTCTCCTTTCGTCCAAGAGTGACAACTCGTCAAGACGGCTTTGAGGCCAGTCTTCTTCATTGACTTTGCTTTCAATCATGATGCATAGTAAAGGAATTTCTAGCTCAATAGGTAGTACTGCTTCCATGCAATATACCAGAGAGTAAGGGGTAGCCCTAGTAGATGCTCGAACTGAAGTGTGGTATCCCTAGAGGGCATAAGGGATCCAATTGGCCCAATCTCGATAACTTTTGGTCATTTTGCTGAACATTGCTTTGAGGTTCTTATTAGAAGATTTGACTTATCCGTTGGTTTGAGGTCAGTAGGGAGAAGATTTTTGCCTCTGAATCCCATACTCGTCAGCCACCTCCGTGACTTCTGCTTCAAATGTAACTCGTTGTCTAACACTAGCTCATGTGGGACCCCATATCGACATATGATATTTTTTTAGATGATCTTGGACACCTTTTTGGCATTTAGAACTGCGTATAACTCAACTTCGACCCATTTGGTGAAGTAATCGATGGCAACTAAGATGAAATCATGCCCGTTGGAGGCCTTGGCTGTAACTTTCCCTATGATATCGGTGCCCCATGTTGAGAACAACCATGGATAAGTCAGGTTGTACAATTCCCACGGAGGCAAGTGATTGAGATTGGAAAACTGCTGCCATTTAATGCATCTCCAAATATAAGTGGTGCAATCCTGAACAATGGTAGTCCAATAATAACCATGTCGGATGATTTTATTGGCGATCATATGGCCATTCATGTGGGGTCGGCACTCCCCGCTATGGATTTTCTGCATCATCTCTTCAATGTCAGCCCCTGTGATGTAGTGTAAATAGGTTCCATCGAAGTTTCACTTGAACAGTTCTTTATTGCAGACAATGTGCTGGGCAACTAGTTTGCCGAGGGTTACTCGATCTTTCTTATCAGAATCTTGGGGATACCTTCCATGCTTGAGGACGCGCCAAATATCATAGTACTAGTAATTGGATGTAGATCTTCTTTTGTGACGAGCTCAATGTGGTAGCAGTGGGTAGGTTTAGCTTGCTTTTGGAGTAGGAAAGGGGCCATCGTTATTCCTTTGGGAATGTTAACCATGGAAGTAAAGGTAGTAAGGGCATCGGCTAAGTTATTCTTTGCTTAGGATAGGTAGTGTAAGGTGATGTCTTGTAATTGGGAGGCCAACTCTTCTAGGTGGGCATGGAAGGGTAAGAGTTTCTGGTCTTTGAATTTTCATCTTCTGAGTCCTTGATCGATGATGATGGTTGAATCCCCGTAGACATCTAGGCATTGGATTCCTTTATTGAGAGAAACTTTGAGGGCTACCGTGCATGCCTCGTATTCGGTCATGTTATTGGTGTAGGGAAAATCCAGTTTGATGGCAATGGGAGTGTGAGAGTCATCAGGGGCAATGAGGAGTATCCCAATGCCATATCCTTTCTTGTTGGCAGCGCCGTCAAAGAACATTTGCCACCGAAGGTCATCTTGGGAGGTACAAAGGATATTTTCATTCAGGAATTCGAAAATCCAAACATCAATTTCTTCCATAGGGTAGCCAGCGAGGTAGTCAGAGATGGCTCTTCCTTTCATGGTTTTCTGTGTGACATACACTATATCGAATTCAGCTAGTAGCATCAACCATCGGTCCATTCAGCTAGATAGGGCAGTTTTCTCGAGCAGGTATTTGATAGGATCCATTCGGGATGCAAGTTTGATAGGAAAAGCGCGCATATAGTGTCGTAATTTTTAGGTGACCCAGACAAGGGTGACACATGCCTTCTCGAAGGAAGTGTAGTTAACTTCGTACCCATCCAACTTGTGACTGGCATAGTAGATGTCTCTTTCTTTTTTAGACTCATCAAGATACTGGGCCAATAAAGCCCCCGCTGCGGTGTTTGTTACGATCAGGTATAGGAGTAAGGGTAGACCAGGCTATGGTGGCATGAGTACCAGAGGTCGGGTTAGGTGTTGCTTAATTCAGTCAAAGGCCTTTTTGCATGTGTCGTTCTAAACTTTTATTAATTCCTTTTGGAGGAGTTTGAAGATGGGTTCACAAATATAAGTTAACTGGCTAATGAACCAGCTGCTATACTGTAATTTTTCAAGGAATCCCCAGACTTCTTTCTCCATTTAGGGTGATGGCATTTTGAGTATGGATTTTAGTTTAACATGATCTGCTTCAATCCCCTTATCGCTAACCACAAATTCCAAGAGCTTTCCTTTGGTAAATCCAAATTTATGTGGGTTAAGTCGCATCTGGTATTATCGTAGTGCTCGAAGAACTTTCGGAGAATGGGGACCTGACCTTCATGAGTTTTAGACTTGATTATCATATCATCAACGTAGACCTCGACTTCTTTGTGTATCAAATCATGCAAGATAGTTATGGAAGCCTTCTGGTAGGTAGCCCTTACATTTTTTTAGACCAAATGGCATAACGGTGTAACAGAATGTTCCCCAAAGGATAATGAATACGGCATTCTATTGATGATCCTGGTGCATCTTGACCTGATTCTATTCGGAAAAACCATCAACACACGACTTGCAAGCATGACTAGCTATATTATCCACAATCATGTCGACATTGGGTAGCAGGTAATCATCCTTTAGAGAGTCCTTGTTCAAATCTCGGTAATCAATGCACATGCGAACCTTTCCTCCAAATTTCGGCACGGGTACGATGTTGGCTAGCCATGTGGGATATTCGATCACATGAATGAAGCCCCATGTTCAAATATTTGACCATTTCTTCCTTAACCTTCAGTGACTATTCAATACAGAGATTTTGTAATTTTTGCTTGATCGATTTGCATTCTAAGAGAGTTGGAATCTCATACTGAGCTATCTCGGGATCAATGTCGGGCATGTCATCGTAGGACCATGAGAATATTTCCACAAATTCCTTTAGTAATTCCTCAAGTTTTGTGCGCTTATGCTCGTCAAGGTTGGACCATATCCTAATCTCGCGTAGTTGACTACTAGAACCGAGATTAATAACAATGGTTTTACCTTTATTAGATTGAATTAGGTTATATTGTTTGTTATTAACCTTATTAAGATCAGTTAATAATTATTCATTTGCAAAATCATCATCATCAAGAGTTTGATTAGAATTAAGATAATTAATGCAAGGCAGAGCAAGATACTCAAAATCCTCATTTATTTCATTCTTAGGGAAAACATCGCTGAGAACCTCATCGAAGGAGGTCTCGATTACATTATGACCAGAACAGGGAGGAACAATAAAATAAAAGGAAATGGGATAAACATCTGGATTGGGTTGTATTTCAGTGGGTAGATTTGGTATTGCATGCCAGCTGCGAAGAGGTTTAACAGCAACTTTAATCATGATGGACGGATCCAATGATGTAGTGCTTGAGCGGATCATGCAGAGTGCCAACCTAAGTGTTTGAAAATTGAGTGAATCCTTAGAGTCACTTCCCTCGAAATATCCGATAGCAGTTGTAGTCTTCTCAATGAGTGGTTGCACATGATGTTGGGAATCCGCGGCCCATGAGTAACTGTCTTGGCAGAAGATCTCCATCCCTGGCTTCATCTTCTTATCCATGTGACCATACCATGGCTCTAGAAATCCACAAAAGGGGAAATATTCACCCTCTTTAGTGAATCTTTCGTTCAAGGAACCCCATGAGATAGTCTTGGTAATTTCTAGCCTTGTCTTCAACCGAGTTTAGCAGAGCATTATTAGTTCTTTTACTGATGGTTGATAATTTAAACCGTGAGGAGGAAAGGCCTTTTTCAATACTATGGGTTCAAGTATTCCCTATTTTCGTCGCCCTAGTACCAGTTCGAGCATGAAGTGCATGTTCTTGAATATCTGTATCACATTGACGTTTCCATGAGAGATGTGTTCTGGACAAACCCTAACTTTCAAATCATCCCATACTGGGAGCAAAAGCGGTTCGACTCAGAAACCTGACAAAAGAATATTATTCATCCCCTGATGTATCTCTAGTACTGGATTGATGGTGCTTGCATTCTCAGTATTATCATCGTCACCCAAAATGGTGATGACATTCCCATTGGCGAAGAACTTCTGTTTCTGATGGAGGGAAGAAGACACAACCTTGATACTATGGATCCATTATCATCTAAGAAACAGATTGAAATAAGTTGGGATATGGATGACTTGGAACTCAGTAACATAATTTATAGGGACAACCCCTATTATAAGCTTTATGGATCCCATTACTTCTTGACGAGTATTATCATAAGCACGCACCGTGGTAGAGGTTGGATCAAGGTCGCTCACTTTCACTCCCAAGCAATTGAGGGTTCTCATTGGGAAAACATTAAGAGTTTATCCATTATCGATAATTGGAAGTGGGACGTTCTTTCCCATGACTTCGACATAGATATTGAGAGCATAGTTGTGATTTTCTCCAAACTTAGGGATTTATTCTTCGAAGAAGGAGAGAATTCTAGTAGAGGTTAGAGATCCAACCCAATTCACTATTTCTTTTGGTGTAGTGGAAGGAGGGACTGTAAGTTCGGTGAGTAGTTTGATCAAGGCATTCTAGTGCAGCTAGGAAGACATAAAGAGTCCTGATAAAGTGATGTTATCTTGGGTTTTCTTTAAATGATCGAGGATTTTTCTCTCCTCGAGGGTCATTTTCGGTATAGGAAGTTTCTCAACACATTTTCCCTTATCAATCGATGATGGTGGAGAATTCAGGGCTTGGTAATGCCTTCCTGATCTAGTCATATGGTTCACAAAAGAGGGAAAAAACAGAATCCTATTTCCTCATCAATCTCGAGCTATTCAACCACCTTATTCATTTCTCCGAGTAGCTCCTCGAACAATATCATTTCATATATCCTGACAATTGGGATAGTCTTGTCTGGACTTTTCTCTTCATCTAAACTATCGAATTTGTTCCCTCATCCTGTGGCAACGACATCATCTTTCCATGACAACGACCTCTTCATATAGATCCTCCCACTCAATGGGGAGATGTAGAAGTGAAGGGACTAGTCTCCCTTTTAGTTTCAAAGCATCAAGTAGCTCGGACATGTTAAAAATTTCACTGGTCTATTGGAAAAAGTCTGCCATGATCTGGATGACATCATCTAAGACGACTTCATCGGTAGGTACCACCCAACTATCTGAGTCTCGAGCCCAGTTTTTGTGACACCCGTCTAATTAAATAGTTGGTTCATTCTTAGCATCATTGTCGTAAAAAATACTTTTCCAATTTAAACACCCTAAATAATTAAGCTAAGTGTCAAAACCATTTAAAACCTTATTCTCATTTTATTAAATCCGTTTATAAAACCTTTAACCATTTACATTTAAAGAGTCACACAATAAGTAGAAGAATAAAATGAACATTCAAGAATTTACCCAACAATGATAAATCCCAACATTTAAAATACTAAGGAAAACATCCTGACATTTACAATCCCGAAATAAAGATACTGAAATATAAAAGAATTACAATCTCTGACAATACCAACTAAATAATGGAAAAGGGCGACACATGCCCCTGCTGGATAAAGTTGAACTAGAAGTAGAGTCAACAATGAGCTCGTCTAAGCAATGGCCTGCAACTCCCACAAAAGCTACAGCGCGTTCCATCCAAAGAATCCTAAGTACACCCCTGTGGATGGGCACCTATAATAGATATATATATATATATATATATACACAAAAGAGAAGAAGTAACAGCAAACGGGTCAGAGCCCGAATGTAGAACCGTTTTAAAAATAGTTTAGCAAGTATTTAAATTGATTAGAGGCCAATGCAACAACATATTAGTGCGACACTCTCTTGAGAAATTCTCACCTCTCTTCTAATGTGCACACCTATCGCACTAACCTTCCCAATGGTCTATCTCATCATATACCACACTATCTTTCCCCAATGATTTAACTTATCTTAGGTTATTCGCAGAATTTACAACTGATCAACACAAGTATTTAAAACGTAAGATTTCATTTTGTAACCAAAGTTCTCCTTTTTACATTATTAATCAACAAAGTTTTCCAGTGTCATATTATACTTTCTCAACACAAGTATTTATAATTTTGAGTCATCAACCATGTCCTACATATCAATTCACAGTAGGCAGTTCCAGTTTTTAGAATTTCATATATATATTAACTACTCGTATAATATATATATCATAACGGCACCCCACATAAAAACTATGGTGCGGGCATACTCTGCTATCCAATCCGCGTATCAATCACACTAAAGGGAATACAAGTTCGGAATCACTCTCGAACTGTACAAATACATACACAAACAACATTGAGGCGAAGCATAGATTCCAAGTCCAAGAGGTCAGTACATACCCTCACGTCTCTTAGGACCGTCCGACTATCGATCCGATAGCCTGTACCTAGGATTTCTATCTTCTAGGGTACGAGTCAATATCCCCCATATGGAAACACAGGATAAGATCGTCCCAGCGCGGGAACCTCCGGGATAGCAAGTCACGGGCATGATTTTCACAAGTATATAATATATGCATACACAATCATATAAATATACCACTTTTATTATATAAATTTAGGTCTATCTCATAACCCATATTCACAACATTTATCCTTATTTTCCCATTATTAGTTATCGCGTATAATGGTTCGTTTCTCACTTTAATTCGAAGGGTTTTTCCAACTTACTACGTAACCCTCATGGACTCTATTCTCCCAAATGTCCAATTCAGTAGGTATCCATTTATGTTCCAACGTAACTCTCTCTTACGTGTCTCTCCCCTTTAATATATACTTACATTGTCCCTTATGCAAAATATCCCAAAAATATAGATTTCACCTTACATTAAAGGTCTCTTATTCATTAATGAATCTTACTGGTCTTCATTATCTCCCAAATTATCTTAACAAGGATGTCTAAGGAGTTTTCTTCATTTCGAATCAATTCAACGATTTTAAAAGGGGAAACTTAAGTCTGCCAGGAGGGGTCGATCGATTGAGGTCTGGGGCTCGATCGATCGAACCTTCGATCGATCAAAGATCTGGGCTCGATCGATCGATCAAGCAGGTATGGCGAATCCTGCAGTTTTGCAGTTACGGGTTTTCTCACAAAACTTCATCCAAATCCTAACTTTCCATACCCAAACGTCCAGAAAATTATACTACTAACATTATATCCTCATACCAGATATTTCCAACGTAAAGCATGTAGATTTCTATCACTAAACATGGATTAACAACCCAAAATTATTATAATTATCAAGAACCCTAGAAATCTCTTAAACATGGTTCTAACAAATCTTTTCCAGAATTTCCTTCTCATAAAACATCATAATTTCGTGGTTTAATCCTCTACCTGACAAAGGGTTTCTAGAATATCATATCAATAATCATTACATGCAATTTCCTATCTCAAATTCGGTTTTCTTCCATAAATCTCACCCTAATCATCCCTAGACTAATATGAGTGATGCACCAACGAAAATAAGAAAGATAAACACTTGCCTGAGGTTTTTAGAAGTCCGGTTCGGTGCCGAAATTGGTGTGGTTGCGTTCCCCGTCTCGCGATCTACGCGTTGGTGGTGGAGGCAGTGCAATCGGAGGTGTTCTTGGCCTAGAACTCCTTGGAGAGCTTATCCTCTTCCTCTCCAATGGCCGTCATTTGTCTTTGGTTGTTCTAACCCTAGAAGACAACCTAGATATCTTATATAACCCTTTTAATTTTTGTAGGTTTATTTACCCATAATTGCGAAATGTCCAAAACGCCCTCCCAGGGTACTAATTGGGCCTAAAAACATCCCGAGACCCAAACTAAACCCCCGGGTACACTTTTCTGACTATCTCTACCCTTTCGGACACGTTGGCGCACTGAAAATGACCATATGGACAACTTATAAAATATCCATTTTTATTTAACAATATTTAGTCCCGACACGACACAGGTGCGTCCCGACTTAAATTTCCATAATTGTCATTTTATTCACACGTGACAATATTATAAAAATAAATCTCATATATTACTATACTCATCCAGTAATATTCAACAAATATCAAATTTCCAATAATTACTAACTCTCGTCTCGCTAGTAAATATTTAAAGCAACATTCCGGATTAAAATTAAATTAATTTATCTCAATTAAATTTAATTAATCCCATAATTTAAAAGCTATAAAAATACGGGGTATTACATACTTCCCCCCTAATAACGGAATTTTGTCCCAAAATTCGGAAAATAAGGCCTATCAGATAGCACAATTCTGGATATCCTTTTCCCTACACAAACTAACTACACATTACGACTCAATCACTATAGCCCTTTCTTCACAGCAACATTGCTTTACATTCTCATTGGAGACACTTCACATTGTGCTCCCAACCGACAACATTCGCATAGGTCACGCCTATACGTTATAAATTTCATTATCTCACTATCATTAGGAGGCCGCACCTCACTATATGATAAATACTCGGATTTATTCATATACAAAGCTCCCATTTTGAGAAAATATTACGAACATTTGATCACTTTTGCTCGCCTAAAACAGTCATGGAATTCTACCACATTTATCGGATGTTCTCTCGACCGATCCAAAAATTCTGATTATATACTCTCCTCTAAACATACGGAAGGAGAATAGTCGAGGTTCTTCCATAACAAAACTTTAATAAGTACCTCGTACGCGACAAACAGGTACGAGTGCTTCTACAGAGCATTCTTGGAATCATCGTACCAAGATTCCAAAATCTCCTTCACGTGGCTCCACTAATCTTTAATCACCATGCGCTTATTCCCTGGCTAAGGGTGATACATCCTACTCGAAACGAAATCTTATCTTCGCTGGTTCCTGAAATCCCATATCAAAGGTGGGATTCACCAATCTCATCCTGATTTAGAAATTTATACTGCGCCGGACCATGCACTGGCGCGATCCTTCCTTTCAAAGGAAGTCTGGGCCATACTAGTTAATATTGTAAGCCAGACCAAAGGAATATCAATCACTTCCTTCTCAACGGCTTAATTCACATGTTCGGGATGAACCCTTGATCTTGTTTTGACGATGGCAACCCATCCAAGAACTATACCGACTTTACCGACCTCTTCCAATTTCATGAATTGTCGATAAACACAAAATTCTTTTGTTGATTCTCCTCTTTTAACCAAACCTTACCTATGGGCGGTGCATGTAGACACTACTCACTACGTCCCGCTAAACATCGATTCTTCCTTGAAATGTCTCACATTAAGTGACACGTAATACTCCCCTTCCTTCTTGGAGTATGCCGAAAGTTCCGACCCGTGCTCTTCTCTCCACGAAGCGCACTTCTGGATCTCTTATACTATACTAACATCATCACCCTTTATATGTGTGAGTCGCTCTCACATTTTCCTACTAACAACTCCGCTCTGAGTGTTCTTCATAATCATTTAATTCTTCTCCATTCAAGGAATACTCTTCTTAAATGACTTCTCACAGTCTTCCAATTCAAATTTGGGTGTGCTATTCTAATTACACATCTATGGATGGATTATCGCCCTTCAAGTGACTTTTAATTCACTCTATCACTTCCACTTCGTTCTGTTAGCCCCACAAACACATTTTCCACATGTCCATTGCCACGCCCCTTCATCTCGGATGAGTTTTAACATCAATTAACCAGGATGTCTACACACCCTATTAACCGGGCATACTAGCGTAAGCATCACATACGCTCCATACTAATAAACAAATTCTTTATTGTCCCTGGTGCTTGCAGCGTGATTACAACACTCTAATCACCCTAAAAATCAAAATTTTAAATCTTCCTTATCATCGTTCCACCCCTCAACTCGTGGGGTAACTTTCAATGCTTTCTTACCACAAGATCCGACTTCCAATAGCTTTAAGACAAAATTCAACTTCCAACTTACATACATAATTACTGGATCCTATTTCGACCAGGGTACCGAACTCATGGAATAGTGACCAAACGTCTCCCTATTTCCAACCTTACGCTAAGTTTCATGCGTGGGATGTCTCGCAAAGCGAAATCCAAACAAGGAACCCCCCGATACACTACTACCTAGCATTGTAGGTTATCGAAATCCGTTACGTCCTTCGTCCATAGCGTATACCCCTTTATTCCATCCCTTGAGGGGAAAGTTATAATTTCTCCCATAATTATGCTTAACAAAGAACGTTTCACTAATTTCACTATTGTTCAGTATAGGTTGGTGGTAATAGCATTCCATAAACCTCGAATACATACAATCGGAATTCTCGAAATTCCTTTCCCTAATAATAGGGGTATAAATATTAACTCCCACATCTCTAAAGGATACATATAACAATGCACTCTTCCCATCACTAAGTCCGGAGTGCTAAACATAATACTGAGTCAAATCTTTTCGCTCAACGGTAAGTCCCGATACATACGGAATTATATTGGAAAAGTCTATACATACTTTGGCATCGAATATCTCGAGTCCACTATCTCCTCCGAAGTCTCTAGGATAGATAATATAAGTGCGAGTCCAACCTTTTCACAGGTAAAGCCTCGCCAAAACAAACATAAAACATGTTGCACTAATGCAACCACTCCGATAGTCTTGCAATAAATGCCCACTATCGTACTAACCATTTCTATAACATTTTAACCAAGATAATATCATACTCGTGTATCATATCACTACAACGAGTAACCTCAATAAAGTATAAAACGCTGTTAATATACTCATTCATCCTCCGCGGATATCACTAAAGAAAAATCCCGCTACACTAGGGAAAACTATTCACATTTTAATAACGTTTATAATGATATGCATTAAGCTCGTCTCACATGATAATCTAGCAAGGAACAAAATATAGTGACTCGCTCGTGTCACATAAACACGCCTCATCCTATGAGGATACAACTTACACTTCTACCTTGTCAATCGTCTTGACTGCACAAATGGTTTCCGGACGTAACACGTCTACTTAACCCAAACAAAATTTCTTTAATCGTTGCCTTTTACTAGGCACCGTATTCTTGTCCTTTCTCACTTTGGAACATATTATCGCGAGCGATCTCACTCCACACAAAATACCTCAACACATAATCCACTTATCACCTGTCCTAATAACCAGGTTAGGATTTTCCTTCTCTCGGACTTTAGTAAAGTCGATTCCCGTTAGCCATCCCGATTGTTCCTTTAACTTTTTAGGCCATAAAGATCATGTTACTATCTATAATAGTACTTACTGAATTTACCATCACTTGGTAAGAATTCCATTATCCGAATTATTTAAATGGGTCCCCTGATGTATATCCACATCCCTTTTGTGGCGCTACACTACCACCGTTGTATTCAGTCTTATTCTCGACTAAATTCCTCGATTCCTTTAAGCTTCCCACACAAGGAGCATTATCATCTTTATTGACAAAATACAACATTGGCAACCTCTGAATCATCCGTCCATCAGAATTTCCTCCTCGAGTATTATCAATTATTATTACGAGTTTGTCTTCTCCACTCGTATCTACATCTTTCGATACAAAATTTGCTAATGATTAGGATTCATATCCACAATTGGACTTCTGTCATGCCCTCCTGCGATGAGTTCAGAACCACGTTTGCTTCTAATCCTGAACAATTGAGGAAGGAACATATAGTCAACATTTTACCTAAGGTTCTCCTATAGGCATACCATTCCATTTCTAAAATTTCCCATTGAAAATCTCTACACGTTTTTGTAATACGTTGGGTAAGTTTACCCTCGCACCTCATTTGACTATAACAGCATTGGAAATCATTGTTGCACCATAGTCGCCTTTCGAGTCTTGGCTTCTCCCGCCATAATGGAGGTGACCTCGACTACGGTCATCATCCTCGGGTATATTTTATAATCTCAACTGAGCCCTGCCTACTAATGTACACTTAACGGTCCTCTTCTGACATCCGTCATCGCTCGGCACACGCACACATCCGAACGAAATTAGAATTCACTAATGTATACACATTATAACAGGAGAACGAAATCTCGTCAAAGGAATTGACAATCCTAAACATAGGGCTCTATATCAAACAAAGCAATGCTGAAAGCATAATAAGCCGTACAGATCCTAAGGACACTAGAACCTGATGCTCTGATACCACCTGTGACACCCCGCCTAATTAAATATCGGGCGATCACTCCTTTATTAAATTAAAATCAAGGTGAACAGTTGGTTCATTCTTAGCATCACTGTCGTAAAAAATACTTTTCCAATTTAAACACCCTAAATAATTAAGCTAAGTGTGAAAACCATTTAAAACCTTATTCTCATTTTATTAAATCCGTTTATAAAACCTTTAACCATTTACATTTAAAGAGTCACACAATAAGTAGAAGAATAAAATGAACATTCAAGAATTTACCCAACAATGATAAATCCCAACATTTAAAATACTAAGGAAAACATCCTGACATTTACAATCCCGAAATAAAGATACTGAAATAAAAAAGAATTACAATCTCTGACAATACCAACAAAATAATGGAAAAGGGCGACACATGCCCCTGTTGGATAAAGTTGAACTAGAAGTAGAGTCAACAATGAGCTCATCTAAGCAATGGCCTGCAACTCCCACAAAAGCTACAGCGCGTTCCATCCAAAGAATCCTAAGTAAGACACCCCTGTGGCTGGGCACCTATAATACATATATATATATATATATATATACACAAAAGAGAAGAAGTAATAGCAAACAGGTCAGAGGCCGAATGTAGAACCGTTTTAAAAATAGTTTAGCAAGTATTTAAATTGATTACAAGCCAATGCAACAACATATTAGTGCGACACTCTCTTGAGAAATTCTCACCTATCTTCTAATGTGCACACGTATCGCACTAACCTTCCCAACGGTCTATCTCGTCATATACCACACTATCTTTCCCCAATGATTTAACTTATCTTAGGTTATTCACAGAATTTACAACTGATCAACACAAGTATTTAAAACGTAAGATTTCATTTTGTAACCAAAGTTCTCCTTTTTACTTTATTAATCAATAAAGTTTTCCAGTGTCATATTATACTTTCTCAACACAAGTATTTATAATTTTGAGTCATCAACCATGTCCTACATATCAATTCACATTAGGCAGTTCCAGTTTTCAGAATTTCATATATATATTAACTACTCGTATAATATATATATCATAACGACACCCCACATAAAAACTATGGTGTGGGTATACTCTGCTATCCAATCCCCGTATCAATCACACTAAAGGGAATACAAGTTCGGAATCACTCTCGAACTGTACAAATACATACACAAACAACATTGAGGCGAAGCATAGATTCCAAGTCCAAGAGGTCGGTACATACCCTCACGTCTCTTATGACCGTCCGACTATCGATCCGATAGCCCGTACCTAGGATTTCTATCTTTTAGGATACGAGTCAATATCCCCCATAAGGCAACACAGGATAAGATCGTCCCAGTGCGGTAACCTCCGTGATAGCAAGTAGCGCGGACATGATTTTCACAAGTATATAATATATGCATACACAATCATATAAATATACCACTTTTATTATATAAATTTAGGTTTATCTCATAACCCATATTCACAACATTTATCCTTATTTTCCCATTATTAGTTATCGCGTATAATGGTTCGTTTCTCACTTTAATTCGAAGGGTTTTTCCAACTTACTACGTAACCCTCATGGACTCTATTCTCCCAAATGTCCAATTCAGTAGGTATCCATTTATGTTCCAACGTAACTCTCTCTTACGTGTCTCTCCCCTTTAATATATACTTACATTGTCCCTTATGCAAAATATCCCAAAAATATAGATTTCACCTTACATTAAAGGTCTCTTATTCATTAATGAATCTTACTGGTCTTCATTATCTCCCAAATTATCTTAACAAGGATGTCTAAGGAGTTTTCTTCATTTCGAATCAATTCAACAATTTTAAAAGGGGAAACTTAAGTCTTCCAGGAGGGATCGATCGATCGAGGTCTGGGGCTCGATCGATCGAACCTTAGATCGATCGAAGATCTGGGCTCGATCGATCGATCAAGCAGGTATGGCGAATCCTACAGTTTTGCAGTTACGGGTTTTCTCACAAAACTTCATCCAAATCCTAACTTTCCATACCCAAACGTCCAGAAAATTATACTACTAACATTATATCCTCATACCAGATATTTCCAACTTAAAGCATGTAGATTTCTATCGCTAAACATGGATTAACAGCCCAAAATTATTATAATTATCAAGAACCCTAAAAATCTCTTAAACATGGTTCTAACAAATCATTTCCAGAATTTCCTTCTCATAAAACATCATAATTTCGTGGTTTAATCCTCTACATGACAAAGGGTTTCCAGAATATCATATCAATCATCACTACATGCAAGTTCCTATCTCAAATTCGGTTTTTCTTCCATAAATCTCACCCTAATCATCCCTAGACTAATATGAGTGATGCACCAACGAAAATAAGCAAGATAAACGCTTGCCTAGGGTTTTCATAAGTCTGGTTCGGTGCCGAAATTGGCGTGGTTGCGTTCCTCGTCTCGCGATCTACGCGTTGGTGGTGGAGGCGGTGCAATCGGAGGTGTTCTTGGCCTAGAACTCCTTGGAGAGCTTCTCCTCTTCCTCTCCAATGGCCGTCATTTGTCTTTGGTTGTTCTAACCCTAGAAGACAACGTAGATATCTTATATAACCTTTTTAATTTTCGTAGGTTTAATTACCCATAATTGCGAAATGTCCAATATGCCCTCCCGGGGTACTAATTGGGCCTAAAAATGTCCCGAGACCCAAACTAAATCCCCGGGTACACTTTTCTGACTATCTCGACCCTTTTTGGACACGTTGGTGCACTCAAAATGACCATACGGACAACTTATATAATATCCACTTTTATTTAACAATATTTAGTCCCGACACGACGCAGGCGCGTCCCGACTTAAATTTCCATAATTGTCATTTTATTCACACGTGTCAATATTATAAAAATAAATCTCATATATTACTATACTCATCCAGTAATATTCAACAAATATCAAATTTCCAATAATTACTAACTCTCGTCACGCTAGTAAATATTTAAAGCAACATTCCGGATTAAAATTAAATTAATTTATCTCAATTAAATTTAATTAATACCATAATTTAAAAGCTATAAAAATACGGGGTATTACAGTTTTGAGCTTCAAAGAACAGTGTACTGAATCTCTGGAAATCAATGGTCATCTCTAAAGGAAATTTTAGCCCGAACTGTAGAATCTAGTTCAATACTGCTGATAATTCCATATCTTGCCCTCTAGAGCGGGTAAGAAGAGAAATGCATGCTCTTGCAAGGAGTGACATATCCTAATATGCAAAATAAGTAGGATGCAGGAGAAAATATGGGCAAACTTTGAGGGGTTTAGCGGAGTATATGGAAATGATGGATGATTTACTGGGTACAATCCGAGTAAATGGATTAAATTCTGGTTCTTCTTCTAGGAAGATGGCATTTGCATAATTTGGGAGTGGATTGTAGGTAGTGTTTGGTTTAGGATTAACTTGTGGGCGATGATACCCTGATCAATCAGACCTTGGATTACATTTCAAAGGTGGAAACAATGATCAGTGATGTGGCCGAAATTTTTGTGGAAATCACAATGGGCATCTAGTTTGAAACTTTTGGGATGTGGGTTTGGTAATGGACGAGGGTCCAACGGCTTGATAAGATTTCGACTTAAAAGGGATTGGTAAACTTTAGAGAGGGGAGCGTGAAGCTCGGTGTATTCCTTTTTTATTGGGTTAGGGAGGCTTTCTGGTGCCCATGAAGTGGCAGACTGAGAGATGTTATTGATAGTTGAAACTGCGATATTGGCAGGCTTCCCATACTTTCTAGGAGTGAACAGTCTGGATACTTTCTTCAGATCAACTTCTGTATTGGCAATAATTTCTTCGATCTTTACTCCTTCTTCTTGGAGGGCTCGAAATTGAGGGTAGTACTATCCTCCCATCATTGATCGAACATGGGGTAAGAATTTCTTCTTCACAATACTGACTTGTTCCTCTTCGAAAGGCCGATTGGTCATGGTGGATGCTTTCTCTCTCCACCTTGCTATGAAGTTGCTAACTGATTCCCCAGGATTGTATTTGAGAAGTTATAAGTCACGATGAGTAACCTCCAACTCTTCATTATACTTGTACTGTGATATGAATTCATGGGCAACATCCTCCCAAATGCAGATTCTGGACTCCTTGAGAGATAAAACCAGCGAAGATCGCTGACCATCAAAGTCTATTATAACATTTGGGACATTATTTCCTCGAAGGCTCCTAGGTGAGTCATGTCTCGGTGGTAACATTGGAGATGAATAATTTAGGGGTCCACTATCTCTGAACATCTCAATGTTAGGCATCTTGAACTTTTTCGACAACCTTTCTTTAGGATAGAGAGACATGTGGGTGTCATCCATTTAGTTACCGGAGATTTGCACTTGGTCAAACATTTTGGTCAACATCTTAAGTTCCTCTTTGACTTTGTTCAATTCTTCTTCCTTTGGATCAATGGTCACAGGTAGGTTAGCCCCTGGATGGGTAAGATTCGACATAGGAAGCTGACCTGGCGGGGGCCTATTAGAAGAAGGGGAACATGGTGCGTGCTGATATTCCTTGGGGACCCAAATAGGCTCCGGTGTGGGTGGACCCGTAGCACGAAGGAAGAGTATCTCGAGATCTTCGGGAATAGGGACCCAGTTTCATTGCATCTCATGAACCTCGGTTTGAAGGTTGTCAATCTTGGCCGTGAGTTGGGTTAGGACTGTCATAAAATCCGGCTGCACATTCGGTACATGGTCAGTGTTTTCCATGGAAAGTGAATGAAGATAAATTTCAAACTCGAAGGAAGTAGCGAGGTAACTGACAGATCCTCGGGACGGTTCGATGGAAGACCTAATCCAATAGGGAGTTAGGCCAAGGGTCGGGTATACGATTGACCTGAGAAGGAGAAAAAATTAATCTTTTTTAAAGAGAAAGGGAAAAACTATTATTTTTAAAAAGGAAGGAAAATATTTTTTACATTTTTGGAAAAGCGGAGGACGAAATATTTTTGGGTAAAAAAAGAGGAAAAATATTTTGGTATAAGGAAGGAAAAATGCTTTTGGTGTTTTTAATAAAAAGGGAATAATTTTTTTTGTTTTGACACTTTTGGTAAAGAAAGAGGAAAAATCGGGGAAAAAAGGGTCTCAGTATGATTACTACTACTACTACTACTACTACTACTACTACTACTACTACTACTACTACTACTACTACTACTACTACTACCACTACTACTACTATTATTATTATTATTATTATTATTATTATTATTATTATTATTATTATTGTTATTACTATTATTACTATTATTATTATTATTATTATTATTATTATTATTATTATTATTATTATTATTATTATTATTATGTTCTCACTTGTATTAGGTTTACATTAATGCAAAAAGAAAGGTCGGATGGGACACAAGCCTGGGAAAATTGGGTTTGAAAAATATGTAAAAATATTATTGGACTTGTTGCCAGGCTCATGGACAGGGTTCCGTTTAAAAAAAGATGAAATTGCGCAAAAATTTGGGTGGCATGCTAACCCGTCATTTCGGTAGAGTTTTGGGTAGTAGCCTACAAACTAAATATGAGTGCCCTTGGTTTGACACCTACATAAAGGTATGAATTTGTTGGGTTAATTGAAAGGGTTCCTCCCTTTGGCATGACTTCCACGATATACGCCTTGCTTTTGAGGGCAATCGGTACGTGTGGACAAGCCATTTGATATACCTGAGTGTGAGTGAATTGTCTCACTATATAAATCATGGGGACTGTACATGTGAGAGGGAATTCGATATACTCGACATATGTGAACGATTTCCCTAAGATATACCTCCCGTCATGACTTCGGTCAAGCGGTAAGATGCGGGGGGAACCATTCATGATACGTCGAAGGTACTTGGTCAATGGAAGGTGAGAGCCATATCGCTTAGGCAAACTGCGACCTGTCGGACTAGCGCCCATCACGAAGTGACCCCCCAATTACGGGACAAAATTGGGTCAATGGCCATGCTCTTTGGTGATGTAGTGTGCAAAATGCACGGTTCTTGATTAGTATATTATGGAGAGAGTATTTTATTTGTCTTGATGAGCACTATACTAATAGGGGGAATGTACAAGTATAAAAAGTAAATCTAACATGGAGCATGAGGATTATACTAAGCTTGGATATGTGAGAGTTAGTGATGTGTGAATATCTATAAGTGAGTGTGTGGTAGTGAACCTAAGCATGGATCAACTACAAGTTGTGTGTGACAAATGTGAGTGAGCATGGATATATACAAGTGTGATAAGTGGAGGTGTGTCTTAGTGACACCTAAGCATGGATATTCTAAGTGGTGTGTGCAACATGTGGGTATAAGTGATCCTACATGTAAGTAGTGTGAAGTGTACATGGAGAGTATCTATAAGTGTGTGAGTGAGTAGTGATATAAGCATGATGTAGATATGTATAAGAAATAATAGAGGATAAAAAAGGGAACATACAGGTAAGTGCATATGCACACAAGAAAAAAATAATAACACCCATGCAAATATTATCTAGCCCTCTTATGAAAATAAAAATCCAGAGCGGAGTCGCCACTGTGGCCATCCGAGGGATCTCTCTCCTCCCTCTCCTCTCCTCATTGGGGGGGGGGGGGGGGGGGGGGAAGAGGGGTAGAAAAAGATCTCATGCCCTCTTACTCTAATAGCGCTTAGACCATCGTCGGTGTGGGGTGAATGTAAAGAGATGGAGTTGCCAACCTATTTTACACAAAACAGGCAAAAAACATGCCGTCGCTTCGAGAGAGCAGCACTAAGGACAAACTAATGCTTACGAAACCAATAGTTCAAAGGTTCGGTGGCTAAGTTACGGAATGGGAAGGTGTTAGGCACCCATTATACCCTTTCAGTCTCTCATGGGCTTGTGTTCGTGTTTTTATTTATTTCTTCATGAAGTGTGCGTGCGTGTATATATAAATGGAGATTGTAATCAACCGACTCATATAATGGAAAAGATAGAGTGAGATCCTCCAAAGGAATGTTCCCAAAATAATATTTAGAAAATATAATTTCCGCGTTTATCAAGTTATTGATCATTATAATGAAACCATAATTTATGTTGGGATCAAATGCCAATAAGGGTCATAAATATAATGTATGTTAAGGATGAAAATGCGTAAATGGGAAAATTGGACTCGAGTTTTGGATTTTATCCCGAAACGCCTACGTAGTCTATAAAGGCATCAAAGTCCACGTAGTCCGTATGCAGCATAAGGGTGGGATTTATCCCATAGATTCGAATGGGAATTTATTATGTACGTGTGTGTGTGTAGAAAATGTCTTTTAGTTTTAAGAAATTGTGATGGACAATCCCGTTGGAAATTATATGTGTAACCCTCTTTTTATTTGTTTTGTTTTTTTATAGAAAATAAAGTATGTGCAATATAACAATTAAAAATGGTGAGATATTAATGTGTATGAACTAAAGCAAAATCTATATTAAGAATTTATGTAACTAATGCAAAAATGGAGAAATTAAAGAGAGAGAAGGGGTTTGGACCTTCTTTGAAGAATTGAGGCTTGATCTTGATCCTTGATGAGCTCTCTTGGATGTTGAGATGAATGTTGGATGAGAGAGAATGAGATTTTTGCTAAATTGGGTATGAAAAGGATGGGAATGAAAGATTAAGAATTTCACACAAGGAAAGAATGTTGCTGAGATAACTGATATTAATGGATTTGAGGTGTGCCTTAGGAGTGTGGTCATGCCCTTCTATTTGTAGGTTAATGGGGTAACGATCGACATAGAACAAGCCCTGCCAATCAGAAGGTAACCCTAGACACACTTTCGATAGGCAGGGAAATGGACCTGCCAATCGGCAGTCTCGTGCAAATTTTTCTAGAAGAACGATCGTAGAACGAAATTCGTTGATCTAAATTGTGCATAGGGCATACCGTTAGAAAGGTAATTAAGAGACCTTAAATATTCCTTTGGTCCACTCCCGGTTTTGGGAGTCGACTTTGGGTTAAACGGGTCTCAAAAGTGCTCTTCGGTCCTTTGGACGGGAGATCGCCGGACAAAAATTGATCGTTTTTTCGAACGGTAAGTCAGAATTGAGAACAAGGCAGACCGTTGGAATGGTTATGAGAGGTACTTAAACATTCCAAAGAGATTTTACCGATTCGAAAAGTTGACCTTGGTCAACTGGGGCCTGCAAATTCCTGGTGACCTTTCGGAGTAAAATAGTTCGTTCATCCATACTGTAAAAAGATATTCAGTTCCCTTTGAAGATTCATTCGAGATAAAGAGTTGACCTTGGTCAAATGGAGCCCGGGAGCACCCGGTGGCCCCCAAAATAGTTTTTGGGGGGAAACGAATCATTCATCTGAATGGTTATGCCATTTTGTTCACATGACGGACTGTTGGAAATGGATTTGTGTGACCTTTGAAGATTCAAAGAGCTTTCTCTGTGATGACGAAGTTGATTGGGGTCAAATTGGGGCTCGAGAGCGCTCGGTGGCCTCTAGATTGATTTTTGTTGGTAAAATGGTCCGTTCGTCCAAACCGTTATGCCGATTTACACACATGACGAACTGTTGGAAAGGGGATACAAAGCCCTTCAAAGATTCATTGAGGTTTTACTCTGACGATAGAGTTGATCAGAGTCAAATGGTGCTTGGGAGTTCCCAATGGCCTCTAGATTGATATTCGGAGTATGACGCGGGGTTTGTAGTGAAATGGGGAGGTATTAGGGACCTAAGGTGAGACTTAGGGTTCCTAGAATATGGTGTCTACAATATGAACTCCCCAAAATTGTTTGGAATTAACATATACTTCAAATAATACATGCATATCACAAGAATGTAGAACATAAAATATAACCTCAAACCTCCTTACATCATAACTTCTTTATGGATTGGGGCTTTATGGTCACTCTAACACTAAAGTCTCATTTTCCATAGGAGTATTTCTACTATGTATTCCGTGAGTGCAGAAAATATCACAATAAAATATTCTATGAAAAAAAATCACAAATGGAAGAAAGTAAATGGAATCACACGCACAACAACGAATTATGTGGTTCGGTAACTTACCGACATACATGGAGAGGTTACTTGTTCTTATTAATTGTCTCTCATAATCTCAAGTTTGGATCCCTTTTCCCCGGGTCAGCCTGTATAATTTATAGATACATCATGATAGAGTTTGAATCGTTTCAAAAACTTAAAGTAACATGTGGATTGCCAAGGTGTGACTGAATCTCTCATCCGAGATTGTTGGTACCTGATTTGACCCTAACCGTAAGTGTTATTATGAAACTGAAATACTCGTCTGGAAATTAAGTCATGATTTGGGTCGGGCAGCGTGTAAGTCCTCCTGGGCTGGTCGGCTACTTTCATGGACCGTATTAAATGGGCTCCCACGATTGCCCCCAAAATATTTGGGCTAATAGTTATTGGCCAATAGATTTTAGCTTAGTCGAAGTCCGAAGAGTGAAATATTATCAAAAATCGACAAGGTGTAACGCCCCGACCCGGATTTAAGGGTTGATAAGGGACTAACCCGACCCAGTTCGCACGTTAATTGTGAAGTGTAATGAAACAACCTAAATAATGTTCCTAATCCAGTTTTATTATTATTTAACGTTACTCTTAATAGCATGCGAGTTCAATTTACAATCTCTACGTGATATAACCCAAGGGAAGTTCCCTAAGGCCAAGTAAACAGAGCTACTAACGTAAATGCAAGTAAATACTTACCTGTATAACGCGCTTAAAATACAAAATTGCAAGCAACCTGAAGTAACAAAAGGAGGGAGGGAGTTGAATGCTCAGTAGGAACAATACAAATGCAGTATAGAAATGAATGGCAGAAAAGAATCCTTACACACTACACTACATGAATGTGAAAGTACGTATGTATCTACATATATACCTTTGAAAATACTCATCCTAATGTATTAAACCTTTTTATTCCAAAAATTTCATTTAAGCCGTTTATTCTCCTTATCTTTACAAAAATCATTTTGCATCATTATGCTAAAAAACTAGCATTCCTTCCCATTAACGCACACGGTTAAACAATTAGCAATTATTGAGAAAATATTTTATATACTTTCAAACATTTATTAACTCATGTTAGAGTTACTTAACCATATTATAGGAATTCCATCCAACGTACGCCACACCGTGTTTAGAAAAATACTCATTTTCCTTTGAAATCCTCATATAAGACACGCTTACGTTTATTATGATTCAAACCTCATTAGGTAGCTTAAAAATCATTAACTCATCTTGTTTAACCATCCCATGTTACCACATGGACATTAAACTTTTAATGCGTTATTCTTGCATTAATAAATCAATAAATCAATACCATTTATTTATTCCTTTTTCATGAATATTGAATTCACCACTTAGCATTTTCTTTAGGGATTTCGCTAATACACACACCCGTCACAACACACGCACACCCACGGTTTCATGAAATTTCACTGTCCGACACCGAGTGCCAAATACACTGCAGTTGGTTTGAGGTCTTTCACCACTAGGGACAGCATAGCCCTGCTTAATTATTTAACCCGACATCATCCAATATCATTATCTTGCCAATGTGTTCGACTTTTTCATATTTTCCACATTAATTTGCCTTTTTCAAGCCGAAGCCAAAGCCTTGGGCTTAACCATCCATTTTTCCATTATTCATCTATCAAAAATCATTATATTCCATTAAAGTCCCTTATTTCACACATGTTGATTTTACACCAAAAATCATTTATGTTTAACGACCCATTTCATTCTTTCTCTATACGTGTCAAAACACTCTTTAACATTTTTTATTTCCTAAAAATGTTACACTTTAAGTAAATTATCAATTTACCCAATTTACATCAGATGTAACTTCACTCCTTACTAAACTGTTATTTACAAAAAAAAACACAATTTTTAAGCTTCAAACTTAACACGCAGGCATTTTAGTCATTATAACACTTTTTCAACTTCTAACTTTGTCGAAAATCACATTTTTGCACATTACTCCCTTTAATTTATAAAATCATACTTTTCACATATTAAAGTCTACAGACTTTATTTATGAGTTTTGACACTAAAACTCCATTTTAGTTAACATTTACACATTTGACACTTAGCATTTCAAACTTCGTGTTACATGCTTTAATTATGACTTTTTGCACAAAGACCTATACTTAGTCATTTTATTCACACTTAGTCTTCTACACTTTCGTTATTTACATTTTTACCCAAAGTTTGCAAGAAGACTACACTTTCAGATATTTACACTTTTAACCCCAAAACTTAGTTTAACAAACTAAATAGTACACTTTGTAAATAAAACTCCATTGTCTCATTTCATAATGATTCATCAACATTAAAATAACTATATTGATCTCATAAAAAGGCATATACATACCAAGTATTCTTCACATCAAAGAAATCATTTATTCACCTTAAAACATGAGTTTAAAATATGTTATTTCATAAAATGTTTGTGAATAGTGGGCTGAAAATTATCCATTTTTAAAACCTATTAAATCCTTAATTTTAAGTGCCATTTTTCATAGAAAATCGTAAGAATGATACTAATAAGTCTATTAGTATATTTAAAACATTCATCGACATTTTTAAGCTATAAATATGTAGAAAAATCAAGCTAAACATAGGTTTATTACAAGACCCATTTCAAAGATAGAAAATCCCATTTTTTCCTAAACTATATCTTGAAATCATATAGTTTTCAATATTTAATCATTTATGGTTATTTCTATGCACCTAATATCAACAAGACGCAAAATACTCTTACTAATATCATCATTAACTTAACTTAGTAAGAGATAAGTATCTTCCACCTCAAAATGTCTTCAAATAATGGAAGAGAAGGTATGTGACTACTCCACATCCAAAGGTGTCCCTAAAAGGAGTCACAATAGACCACTTTTCAAGCTCCCAAATGAATCGTCAAGTTCCATAAGCTACTTGTTTCTTCTTTGTGAGAAACTCCTTTCAACAACTCCCAACAAGCATTCCTTTGAGACTCCAAGAACTCCTCCCAAAACCTCTTATGAGTGAGAGTTGTTTTAATGGAGTTTGGGGACCTCCAAGGTGGTGTTTTAATGGTGGAAAGGAGGTGGCAAAGAAGGACCACAAATTTTGAAAGAAGAACAACTCTTGCAAGATCTAGAAGATGGAGATATAATCTGAAAATGTTTGAGAGTTTTGGCTCCAAGTATGTCCCTCCCATTTCTCTTATAATGCAATTATGGAAGCTTTCCACCAGTGACCAACAAACCCAAGGTTTTGAATGCCCAAATGGGTGTAATTTGGTTCTCTAAGGTCTGCATAGTAAGTCTTGAAAGAGACTACACATACACTAAAAATGTGACTCCAAAAATACATTTAAAAAATGTCCTAAAAAACCCACAAATATTAATTTGCATCACTTTTGGTACCCTGCCCCTCCCCCCCCCCCCCCCTCCCCTAATTTTATTTTTTTGAAACTTTAAAATTTAGAATCGTGTTCCTTGCATTGTTTTAGCTAAAAAGTCATATTTACAATAATCATTTGGCCTCCCGGATTGTCCTATACAAGGCGCGCAAGAATCGGGACATCCGCACAAAACATAATTTTTTTTTATGTTTCTTCGCATGGTAATATTTTTTATATTTTTATGAGCCTAAATTTATGGTCGAAATATTTTTTTTGACCTACCAATTATCCTAAACAATTCACGCAAGTTCGCGTCCTACACGATAGGTGCTGATGAAAATCCGCCTAACATGGGTCTAAATGATTTTTTTCAAAGACGAAAAAGAAGAGAAAGTTGCAAAAATTAAATTTTAAGTCGATATGAAGATTTGCATAATTTTCTGAGCATTTTTATTTTTTTGGCGAAAAATAATTTTTATTTATTTATTATATATTTTTTGACTTTTGACCCCATGATATTTTTATATGTATTTTTTGGACCCTATAAAAGTGGTCATTTCGATATTTGGGACCGCAATGCATGCTATAAAAATCGTGCAAAGTTACCTATCTCGCGCATCGCATACTGCTCAAATTATCGCATTATTAGCCATGACCGTGTCACAACCCGTCATTGATATTTTCGTGTCAAACTTAACCAACATACTTACTTGGATTATTAGAACTTAAATACGCATCCAAGCGAATCATGCGACGTGAGAACTTTTCACCATAATTACTTTTCATAATGCGCCACTTTTCGTGTCATTTGGCGTAATCCCCTTATATAAATTTACTCAAATTTTTCTTCGAATATAATATTTCGATTATCATTAAATAATTATGTTTTAGGATGGGGTATTGCATTCTTCCCTCCTTAGGGAAATTTTGTCCTCGAAATTTATGGTTATCAAGCTAACAAATCATTCATCTGATAATTTAACTCAAATCCTAGATGTGTTTAACACTATAGTCTAACCCAAGTATTGCATACCATTAATTTGATACAACCACGGTGGATTCTAAGGTATTATTGCTAACTCCCAAGCATGCCTAACATGTCCATCTAAAAAATACCTCAAAGTAGTTGACAGGAAGTACATATCATGCTAACATCCCAAAGAACTCTTTATAATGAATTGTTCCGAACATTGGGATTTACAAGCCTACGTTTCGTCAAACGATTTGGATCTTGACTAGCCTAGGAAATATATCCTCAACATTAATAACCATTCAATAAATGATTTCGAGATAGCCATTTAATACCAATGGTCCATCTGCCCAATACCTCTTACGTGACTACACATTAAGCTCGAGCCATCCTAGGTATGACAACCCAAATACAAATGAGAGACTACATTATCAATCTGCAAATTCCATATGGAGTTCAACACTAGCAATTATTATTCCATAAGGTTCTAATATTCATATCTTACAGTCTGACCTCAAATCAACGATATACATTGTAACCAGCTATATCGGTTAACTAGCGAGTGTGTTAACCTAAAGTTATCAAGTACATATGCAAACTATATGCAACAAACCGCGAGACCATGTGTACACACCAACCAATGTAAAATAATGGTGCTTCCAAAGAGGAGTGTACTCATGTGCCATGATGCATCAACCTCAACCCGACCTATTGCACATCACTATTGAGCTTATGCAACGCTACATCTGAATGCAGACCCATAACTAGAATAACAACTTCCCATTACCGGGATCAAAGAAGACATAATAAGATGAAATGGATCAAGCGATTGTCACACCAGAATGAAACAATTAAATTTGAGCAACGAATCATGCCACGCAAAGTACGAACCACAATGTACACTAAAAGTCTAAAATTTCACCGACCTACACGTTCGCTAAAGTCTTAGCCATGGCACGCGTCCTGGATTGAATCACTAATCACGACTATCCATTTTCAAAGGAAACGGCCTGGGAACCGATTCATTTGGGAAGATAAAACACTAGGCTTCCCTCTTTAAGACTGAGGTTACTTTTTATCCTTCATATCAAAGTGTAGGAGGGTAGTGAGACCGGGGTCTATGAATAACTGGAAAGGGTGAGGCGTGACCCACTCCAATGGACGCTACCTGCAAGGTCTTCAAAGTCTCCTGGTGCAACTTCTGAAGAAAACTTCTCCTTCTGGTAACAATGGAACTCAAGCTTCAACTCACTCCCTGCAAGAAGATGAACTTTCACAACAAAAATAGCAATTTTCTCAAGGGAAACACCTGAGAGTGATGGCTGTTAATGGGGAGTGAAGGAACAAGGCACTCAACACTATGAGATTGAGCAGGGAGAGAATACTTAGGTAGGTCTGGTGATATTTTAGCAGAGTAACAGTGCAATTTTTTCTATATATCTTTTGACCTTGCCCAGAGGTCTATTTATACATGGGCGTTAGGGGTGAGCTGGCGATTTTGGGCGCCAAAATAGAGAGAGTTGGTGGGGAACAATGTCTGAAGTGTACTATTTATCCCTACCTGTAGGCAGCCTGCCTGTCCCCTCTGCAGGCGCCACCTGGCGCCGACCAAAACTCAAAAAGCACATATGTCCCCTAATGGAGACAAAATAGCAGATTTTGGTAGTTATCTTTTAAAACGGTAACTTGTGGTGCAATTTTGCAAATTTGGAGAGAGGAGACCTTAAGGCCTCATCTCCTCTAAAAGTGTTATTTTTCTTGAGAGGGACCTCAAGGACCCCCTCTTCTGGGAAAGTCATTTTCTTGTAAAGAGTTTACTTCTTGTGAGTAGCCAGCTCTTTGGCTGCTCACTTCACTTGTGACCAAGTGTGCAGTGTGTGTGGTCTCGAGTGACTTCTGGGTCTTCCTACTAGTATTCTCTCAATCCTATAGTGCTAAGTGGTTGAGCTTGCTCAATATACCTTGTCCCTCAGCCGCCAAGCCAAAACTCCCAGGAGGCCCCAACGCGCCTGTTCGAGCCCTGCTTGCTCGACTAGGCTACCTGTACAAGAAAATAAAGTGTTAGTGTTGTTGTTTATTTAGAGACTGCTGTTTCATGATTAAAACCCCTGTAGCAGCACTTCTCGAATAACATTTCTGCAGTGACCCTTGCAGTGGCACTGACTCTTGTGGTGACGCCGACTCTCTCAACTGTCATTATTGCAGTGGCCCTTGAAGCGGCGCTGGCACTTGAAACGGCGCCGACCTTTGTGGCGGCGCGGACCCTTGCATCGGCGCTGGTATTTGAAGTGGCGCCGACACTTATAGTGGCGTCGATAAGTGACGCGGTTCCGACACTTGCAGCGGCGTCGATACTTGAAGTGGTGTTGATGTTTGAAGCAACGCTGATACTTGAGGTAGCGCTGACGCTTGAAAAGGCCTCATCTCCTCTAATTGGCGCTGTCATGCGAGGCGGCACTGACGCTCGAAGTGGCGCCGATGCTCGAAGTAGCGTTGATACTTGAATTGGCGCTGACATGTGAGGCGGCGCCGACCTTTGTCGTGGCGTCGACGCTCGAAGTGGCGCTGATGTTTGAATCGGCGTTGACATGTGAGGCGGCGCCGACCCTCGTCGTGGTGCCGACGCTCGACGTGGCGCCGACGCTCGAAGTAGCGCTGATACTTGAATCGGTGCTGGCATGTGAGGCGGCGCCGACCTTTGTCGTGGCGCCGACGCTCGAAGTGGCGCTGAACCTTGAATTGGCGCTGACATGTGAGGTGGAGCCGACCTTTGTCGTGGCGCCGACGCTCGAAGTGGCGTTGATGTTTGAATCGGCGCTGACATGTGAGACGGCGCCGACCCTTGTCGCGGCGCCGACGCTCGAAGTGGCGCCGACGCTCGAAGTGGCGCTGATGCTTGAATCGGCGCTGACATGTGAGGCAGCGCCGACCTTTGTCGTGGCGCCAATGCTCGAAGTGGCGCTGAACCTTGAATTGGCGCTGACATGTGAGGCGGCGCCGACCTTTGTCGTGGCGCCGACGCTCGAAGTGGCGCCGACGCTCGAAGTGGCGTTGATGCTTGAATCGACGCTGACATGTGAGACGGCGCCGACCCTTGTCGCGGCGCCGACCCTCGAAGTGGCGCTGATACTTCGCAATGGCTTTTGGGATTCTTGGTGACCCTCGCGGGTACCTCTCGGGTGTCATTAATAAGAGAGTATTTTTTATTTCGTTTGCTTTTTTCTGTTGATAACACCCTTATACATTAGCCCCTCGTGCAAAGATTTTTTGGTTGGGTAGACTAAAAAAACTTTGTACGCTACAAATCTGGTTTCAACAATCATATATATATATATTTTCTGAGGGACCCTTGGATCATTAACTGCGATGTCCCTTTATCCGAGTTTTTTAATTTTTTGAGAACCCACGCGTCAGTGTGGGAACTGTCATCTCATCATTTGGGAAAAAAAGGTCATCAACTTTTTGCCTTCCTGCACGTTTTCCAATTTTGGTGCAAAAAACATAAACCCCTTTTCTTGGGCTCCTTCATCTTCTTAAAAAAAAACATAAGATACTTTTGGGTTTTGGGTTTGTAGTGAGAGAGAGTGAGAAATGGACTTTTAAAACACCATAGCCACCTATCTCCTCATTTTTGCTCTAACCTTCCCAACTATCATACCCTCTCATCCATGGATTCCAAACCAACGAATGTCTCTCCAAATGTAAACAACTCTAAAACCCCCAATATTCTAAGCTCTATACCTTCTTTATCAATCGTTTCCAACGATTCTATGGCCGAAACACCAATCGTCGGCGATCCCTCGTTCCGTCCGACCAGCGACGTCGGTGTTTCATCCTCTATACCCGCCTTCTCAGATTTTGCGTCGAGAGCCCTCGAGGGTTCCTCGCCCTCCGCGTCGTCATACGTGACCTTCTGTTTGGGATCCTCCGCGATGAGGGGTGTCTCGTCCGAGGCTTTGCTGCTGGCGGGGAATATATCGACTGTAGATGGTATGCGCGAGGGATACGATGTCTCGACCAAGGCTATACTTCCGGCGGGGGGTATCTCGACTATTCGGGTTCTGCGTGAGGGACACGGTGTCTCGACCGATCTGGGCGCGAGTTTAAGTTTCTTGGTTGGGACGGCTGCCCGCGAGGGTTCTTCTTCAGTAGGTCCCCCATCCGAGGGTCTCTCGCCCCATTCAAGACCTCATGATGCTGATTTTTTTCGGCGAGAGATCTCCTCGCCTCCTATATCTGTGTATGGGGGCCTCTCGCCCATGACGAGTTTTGTTAGAAGTCCTCCGCGTGAGGGGGTCGCGATGAAGCTCTCCGATGCGTCCTCTACAGGTGTCTTAACGCGCCGTAGCGCTGGCAGCGATTCCTCGCGCGCTGGCGCGAATATGGGGAATACTTCCTTGTGTCCCGTATCCGAGGGTCTCTCGCTCAATCCGTCATTGGCGTCTGGGGGCGTCTCGACCTTGGGTGTCTTGGCGCCCACGATCTTTTCTGAAATTTATCCAATTGGTGTGGATAAGGGTATCTCGGATTTTTCTGGCGCCGTCAGTGGTTCCTCGCGCGTTGAGCTAGGCGTGGGGAGTTCTTTGTCTGTTGAAGATGAGTTTGGAGGATGGGGGGTCTCGACAGGTATTAGTGCTGACGCTCGCATTTCTCCCTCTGGTGTCTCGATGCCTTTGACTATTTCTGAAAAGGGTATTTCAGCTTATGGCAGCATGGTGACCTCTCGTCAGCAGTCGGGGGCCTCGAGACTTGGTCTCGCGTCCACGGGTCTCTCGTTCGTGGAAGGGGGTGCCTCGACATTTTGTCACCTTGGGGGTTCCGTGACCCAGGGTGTCTCGCCGACTATTGGTGTTACGGAGAGCATGCTACTGACCAGGGGCTCTTCACATGATTTTGCTGGGGTTTCTTCCTCTACTTCTTTTTTTGCGACAGGGGACCCCGAGGGTCCCTCGCTCGGAGTCCCCACTAGGGTGAGTTCTTTTCTTGAGCCAATGGCTCTGGATGGTTCATCAGCTACACCAAGCTCTTCTCAGGCATGGAAGGACTATATGCACATTCGCTAAGGGCGAGACTTTGGTATTTATCGTCGTGCTCCTTTTTTTGGTCCTGCTGACAGTTTCATGATTTCACTTTCCGATTTTGGGTGCTGTTCTCGAACGTTCTCATGCGGGGTTAACTGAGTCTGCTGATCTTCCTACTATTTCTTCGGATTCCATTCTCCGAGTTTGAGTTGACCGTGGTGACTTTCCTTATTCCAACGTTGAAGTTAAAACCCCCGGTGGACCTACAGAGGAGTGGGCCAGTTGGGTCGATTATGTTCTGAGCGTTCCTGATTATGTGGCTATTCTTAGGGAGGTGGGACTCTTCACCGCCGTCAGCAGCCTGAAGTCCTGCACCATATTTAAACACGGTTCTTCGCTCAATCTCTTATTGTCTCGGTGGAGTATGGAGTCTCATACCTTTGTCACGGGCTGGGGGGAATTTACTGTTACCCTAAAAGATATATGTGAGTTGTACGCCCTTCCTTTCTTTGGGCTGCAGGTCTTTTCCGATGACTGCGAGGACTCCCTAGAGCAGGAGCTGGTGGGGGAGTTACAGTCGGCTCTTGGAGAGTGCTCGAGGTATGTGGCCATAAATATAACTGGTCATTCCAAGCATTCCTTTGCCAAATGGCAAAGATACTGGTTCAGAGACTTTGAGCAGTTGCAAAAGGGGGAGACTTCTCGTGCAGCCCCCAGATCCCAGGATGGTCCCAAGCTTCACTCTCCTGCACATTTAGCCGCTTTCCTCATTACGTTCCTGACTCGGTTCCTTCTACCAGGTAAGCCCGAAGATTATCCTCGCGAACTTCTTTTTAGATTTGTTGTACGATTGTCTCGCGGTAGATCGGTACCCATGGCTGCCCTGACCTTGGGTTCTCTTTACACCTGGATAGACCGAGAACACATAGACGTAGAGAGGTCCTCCGGTCGGTATGATGTTGCTAATCATGTCAACGCCCCTCTCTTGATGGCCTTTTTGTTTGAGCATTTCCCCCACTTTACTTAAGGGGCTCACGCATGTCATAACGACACTGCGAGAGTTCTTCGGTGGCATAAGAAAACTCCCAAGCAGTCTCTGGGAATGTTGATTGATGATATCAAGGAGTTTCAGTTTCGTCCTTACACCAAGCGCCCTGGGGGTACTTTCAGCTGGCTTTCTTTCCCCGGCGACGGCGGGACCTTCTATTGCCCTTCACCAGTGGGGTCGGTTTCCACGTGTCCTCATATTAATGTGGTGACGATGCTCTTACCGTGTCACCTTCCTTCTTGGACCGAGTTAGGTCCGCGTGCTGAATCTTATCATTCCGAGAGGGCAAGACGACAGTTTGGCTATGATCAGGGCGTTCACACTCCTCCTCTTCCTACCTACAGCAGTCATTCTGAGGCATTCTCAGAGGCGTGTGCTAGCTTTACTCTTCAGGGATTATTCCGCAGAGTCAGTGGTTTGGGTGGTCTCTATGTGCCTCCCTGCGATTATCATCCTTCATTCACTTCATCTTGGTTCCTTCTTTGGCAGCAGCAGATTCGTCTTATTCAAGAATGTGTAGTTGGCCCTCCTCATGAGACTAACCCCATTAAATATACCAGAGCCCAGTTTTTGGTCAGGCGGACTCAGAAAGATCCTTGGTTTCTCAGCACCACCTCTACGCCACCCTTGGAGCAGGCCATCCCTATTTTATTGAAACCTCTCATTGACGAGTCACTTCCGCCTCCGTCGACTGAGCTTCCCCCTGTGAAGTCTAAAAGCCATCCAAAAAGCAAAGGGAAGGCGGGCACCTCTACTACCAGCAAAAGGAAACACCCTGACGCCGATGTCTCCAATTTTGTTCCTACTACTACTACTTCTCCTCCTTTTTCTCCTGTGAGGACCCAGGCTGCGAAGAAAAAGAAAGGAGATGGCGTTGGCCTAGCTGCTTCCTCTACGGTGGATCAAGAGTCCAATACTGGCAACTTTGGTGCAGGGGGAACTTCCCAAGTAGTGAAAGGGAAAGGTTACTCCTCACCGAGCCTTAGTTCCCAGGAGACGCGGGTCGCGTCTATTCCTATTGCAGAAGGTACTAAATCACAACATCCTTTACTTAGTGGAACCAATTCTCACGGAGTTCCTTCATCTCCCTCCCCTTCATTGGAAGAGGAACTAGTTGATTATGGAAGCACCCCTTCCTATGACGACCATAGTTCTTCTTAGGGTGATATGGGCGGCTTGGGTTTCCATAGCGAAAGCACTACTGACACTTATGCTTTGTTATCAGTCTCCAGAGAGTCTTCTAGCGATGATGAAGCCTCCCGTTCTCCTGGGGGGGTCAGCCCCACCCATCTTCCTTATAGCCAGACTACACGCCCTGTTACTGTAAGCGTTCTCCCTTTACTTGTCTATATTTTTTTTTTGCATATGATTTTCTTTCTTCCCCTCATTATATATATATGTATTTTTTCATTCAAATCATTCTGTTATATTTGTGCAGGCCATTTCCGTAAAGGCAAGTAGTTCTCCTCTTCCCCCACTACGACCGACGCCCTTTCAGCGGGAGAGGAACTCCATGCTCATTTCCTCCCGAGGCTTGTTTAGAGAGGTTTGCTGTCTCCTTAATTCATTTAACATCTGTTGTAATTTATTCGTCTTCTAACTGCCTTTTGGTTGCGTACACTGTCATTTCCTCGCAGCTTTCGTCCGTGCACTTTTATTGTCACCAGGACCACCCCTGTGGCTTCCCCTTCTCCTCAGGTATGCTTTGCTTTTTTCAAAACTTTCATTGCACCATTTTTTTTACTTCTTCCTTTTATTTACCCATTTATCATGCGTAGAGAGTTGTGTCTTCGGGCGTTGCCACACCATCTTCTTTTGTCTCGGCGGTGGGCACTTCTACAGTTGAGCCTCTGGGATCCTCTTCATCTGAGGTACGTATATATTTTTTTCTTTACCTTTGAATATTTGTTTCCTCTTAACACGAGTCCTAATGGCTCTTGGACTTTCTTCTCAGGGAGGGGTTCCTCCCTTAGCTGGCGTTATCGCCCCGGGTTTATCCTCTTCGGGGAGAATTTCTATCCCTAGGGCCCGCGTATCTATGGACGGTAGACCTTTGGTTCAGGCGATTTTTCGTGGCCCAATATTTATCGTGGCCTCGACTAGTGAGCCCACACTTCAGGTCAGTCCTTTCTGTTGAAGCAATGGGATCTCCTTTTCCTCGAACATGCGCTAAACAACGTATTTTCATTCTTTGCAGGCTATCAGTAGAGCCCCTACTGCGCCGACCGTCTTTTTTCGCGCTTCCCCCTTGGATGGCGTTCAGGTATTCTTTTATTTTCTTAGTTCTATTTTCTTCTCTGTCCAGCCTGTACTTATCGTAGCCCTCTTTTACTTTATCGCAGTTATCCCTTGGCATTGTTTCGAGTGCGGCTCCTGCCACTGCCGTTTCAGCAGCCCCTCTACATGGGCTGGTTTGTCCTATTGTTGCGCCTCTTCAGGTAGCTATCTCTACGGTACCCTTTTGAGGAGCTTCCCTCACCCTCTTTTTAATTGAGGTATTTATCGTTCATGGAATAACTGATTTGTTACCTGTCGCCCTTTTTTGTCACTCGCAGCCTCACCTACCTCTCGCGGCCTCTGTCGCTGAGATTGTTCTTCCGGAGGCGTCTGAGGTTGAGTTAGCTTCTTCGGAAGCATTGGTCGCCGAGGCAACCCCTTCTGGAGCATCGATCAGTGTTGTTGCCCCTACGGGAGCCCTTGCTCCTCCTTCTATGACCGTTACGGAGGGTGTTGTTCAGGTGCCGTGTATAAGAGTATCTACTTTCCTCCTTCTTGCGTATACTGTGCAAGCATTGTCATTTCACCCTTGTCTCATTGTTTCCAGGTGCATGAGAGTACTCCAATGACTATGGAGTCTGGCAGTGGGGCCGCTGCGAGAGAGGTATTAGACTGGCATACCTCCTCCTTTTACTATTCCCCTATTTTCTTCTTGCATATATTGTGCAAGCATTCTCATTTTACCCTTTTCTTATTGTTTCCAGGTGCATGAGAGTACTCCGATGACTGTGGAGTCTGGCAGTGGGGCAGCTGTGAGAGAGGTATTAGACTGGCATACCCCCTCTTTTTACTATTCCCCTTTTTTCTTCTTGCGTATACTGTGCAAGTTTTCCCATTTCACCCTTGTCTCATTGTTTCCAGGTGCATGAGAGTACTCCGGTGACTGTGGAGTCTGGCAGTGGGGCAACTGCGAGAGAGGTATTAGACTGGCACACACCCCCCTTTTTTTACTATTCCCCTACTTTCTTCTTGCGTATACTGTGCAAGCATTCTCATTTTACCCTTGTCTCATCGTTTCTAGGTGTATGAGGATACTCTGATAACTGTGGAGACTGGTAGTGGGGCAACTGTGGAAGGAGATCACAGTTCTGAGTTCACTCCTTTAGTCGGTGATGCTGATTCTGGTGGGGAGTCTTCTTTTCTTCCTTCTGAGGCGGGGTCTCGCCACTCCGAGTGCGATGATGAAGCAAAGGACGCTGCGACTATTTCTAGTAGGCTATGGCATGAGGAGTTACCAGGCCGCTTCAGGGTACATGAGCGTCAGCTCTTGGATCTCATCTTGGAGCACCATCCCGAGACGTTCACTTCTCAGAGTATACTCCAGGTTGAGAGTCTTACGGCCTTCAACCTGAGGGCTCTTTCCAGCCATGTTCATGAGTTCTTGGCTACCTCCCCTGCTAAGCTGATTAGCTCTTCTATCTTGCTATTCTTGGATGCTCTCCGCGACTTACAGCAGTTCTATCATTTTCATTTGGATTGGCTTGACGCAGGGGTTCGCCCCTTTCTGAGTGTTCCTTTCCGAAAGATAGTGAGGTTTCACACTTCCCGGCAGTCTAGGGTTGAGCAACGACACGCTGAGGCTACGAGGATCCGAAATCAGATTGCCCTACTGCAGGTGAAGCTTGCCAGACTCGAGTCTGGCGATGAGGAGGATGATGCTAAATTCGTCAGGTTGGAGGAAGAGTTTCTGCGGGAGGCTGGTCCGTCATATGCTGGCACCATTGCGCGCGATGATTTATTTTTTGTGGTTTCTAGCCGATAGGCTACCTCTTGCTTTGTAGTGCTCAGAATTCTATGTGTACATCACTTATCATTCCTGTATGAGACACTTTGTTTCTTATGCACTTTCTTTTTCTTTTGTTCTCCCTTTATGCTGTGGGTGTTTGTTTTACATGACTTGCTCTAATTTCTGTGAGCCTTTAGTCTACTGGTGGCTACCCCATATACTGCGGGGTATTTGCATTGATATGAAAAGTTATGTATTATCATATTTTACACATTTTTTTTGAAAATGCACCTCTTGTAGCTGTGAGGTGTTGGCATGTGACTTTCTTGGGTTGCCCCTCCTGTCTGTGGGGGTATTCCTACATATTACTGCTTATAGTCGTAGAGGCTGGGTTGGAGAGGAGGGTGACCCCCGCCCCTTTCCGGAAGCCTGATTTTATTATAAAACTGTATTAATTTATGTCTGGGGAACTTTGCTCAGTATACTTTCTCTTAGGATGGACTTACCTCCCAAGTGTAGTGAGCAAAGTTCCCGATCTTTTTTTTTACTCTCTTCTAACTTAATAGGGAGCGTATATGTATGTATAAATGAGCAAGCAAAGCAAATGTCAAAATGATCAAAAGTGTTGCTATTTCATTTCTTTACCTTTGTGTGCTGTTTACAGTGTAGTATTGCTTCAAAAAAAAATTACAAAAAAAACTTTTCTGGTATAGAAGCAATCCTTGACATCCATTACACACATGCAAAACACAAACAAAACTTGTTAGTTGTTACTAAGCATAGTACCTCTTCAGCCACTTGCAGTTGATGGACTGGAGGCAATCACCCTCTGGTTCTGATATCTGGCAGTAGCCCGACTTCCCCACTCCTCTGACAACAAAAGGGCCTTCCCAGTTAGGTTTGAATTTTGACGCCGACATGTTACGGAGATGGTGAGTTGATGCTCGCAGGACTAGATCTCCCACTTGGAATTCCCTAGGCTTAACCAAATTTTCGTAGGCCCTGGACAGTTGCTGAGTGTAGACTTTGAAATTCTCTCTCGCCTTGTCTCTGTGCTCATCCAGCGCCTCCAGTTGCACATGCCTTGGGTCTGGGATGAGCCCATTGCTAAGAGAAATTCTGGCTGAAGGTACCGTCAGTTCCACTGGTAGGACAGCTTCGGTCCCATATACTAGAGAGAAGGGAGTGAACCCCCTTGGCTTTATTTTCGAAGTACGGTAGGCCCATAATACCATAGGCAACTTCTCATCCCATGCTCCCGGCATGTCTTCTAGCATTTTCTTCAAAATATTTATCAGGGTCTTATTAGTAGCTTCTGCTTGGCCATTGCCACAAAATGATACGACTAAATCGGACTACAAACATCAAAAACCTATGCATCCACATAATAAATTTCCCAACATTTTATGGAAAGGACACAAAAATTAATCATCTCCAATAATCATGCACATTCTAGAGTAGGAGTGATCATGAAAAAATCCTATAAATTATAACAACCGATCATGGCCGTTAATTTTTTTTTCGAGGGTCAAACACTAACCCAATTACTACGTGTTACACCAATTGTAACTCCATGTCCTTGCCATCATAAGAAATACCAAAAGTTCAAAGAGAGATATCCTTGTGATCGTAATACATGAAGCGCAATCTAAAGTTCACCATTACTAGGGAGTGTCTATCACTTACACTAATAACTCATTAGCTAATCCATAGTACATATCTCCAAGCAATTATCAGTATGGATTCACATGCATGTCTATAACTATAACCTGAGATCAAACTCATCACGGTGTATAACTTAACCTTATTGAACACTCAACTCTGACAACTAACTTGTCTCACTACATAGCCATCACACTCATTTGCTAGATCACAAGCCATTACCACTATAAAACTTTTCGTAGGATACAGGTCATTGGGTACTACTTATAAAACTTTGGGCCAATAATTTTGACGCCACAAGAGATCCTATTCCTCAATACCACTTCATTTTTCTAAAACCATAATTCAATACCACCATTTCTAACACTAAGTCCCAAGGACTATATAAATTTGTTCTTAAATTACCTTGAATCAATATGATTATCTAAACCCAAATCATAATCAAGTCACTTATGCATTCTAATTTCCATAGAATTATATATTCACAAGTCACGCTATTTAGTCACCTAATCTCATAGATGAAATCACAAGCATACCAGTTCAGATGCAACTGAAATCATTATGACTTTCTAATCATCAAACTTCCACATGATATATCTCACACATGCCTAAGGTGCTACCACTTAACGGCCTACACCAAAACCCATACTTGATAGCTAAAACTACCATAACAAATGCAGCAGAATAAGAATGGCTACTAACTTAACCAATCACCAACTCAAATAGAAGGGCACAACGGGCTCAAGACCTTGACTTTACCATCAAGGTACAAATCAAAACCATCACCAGGCAAGTGTGACCGGCTCTAACCAACACGATGCTGACATATCCACTACCGACCTCACCACGTCACACCTGAAAGGAACATCGGATCTAAAGCTCTGATACCAAGTTGTAATGCCCCGACCCAAATTTAAGGGTTGATAAAGGACTAACTCGACCCAGTTCACGCGTTAATTGTGAAGTGCAACGAAACACCCTAAATAATGTTCCTAATCCAATTTTATTATTATTTAACGTTACACTTATTAGCATGCGAGTTCAATTTATAATAACTACGTGATATGACCCAATGGAAGTGCCCTAAGGCCAAGTAAATAGAGTTACAAATGTAAATGCAAGTAAATACTTACCTGTATAACGCGCTTAAAATACAAAATTGCAAGCAACCGGCCGTAACAAAAGGAGGGCGGGAGTTAAATGCTCTGTGGGAACTCTACAAATGCAGTATAGAAACAAACAACATAAAAGAATACTCACACGCTACACTAGATGCATGTAAAAGTATATATGTATCTAGATATATAACTTTGAAAATACATATCCCAATGTATTAAACCGTTTTACTCCAAAAATGTCATTTAACCCGTTTATTCTCCTTATCTTTACAAAAATAATTTTGTGTCATTAAGCTAAAAAATAGCATTCCTTCCCATTAACGCACATGGTTAAACAATTATCAATTGTTGGGAAAATATTTTATTTAGTTTCAAACGTTTATTAACTCACGTCAGAGTTACTTAACCATATTATAGGACTTCCATTCAACACACGTACACACCGTGTTTAGAAAAATATTGATTTTACTTTAAAAGCCTCATATAACACACGCTTATGTTTATTATGATTCAAACCTCATTAGGTAGCTTAAACATAATCAAGTCATCCTGTTTAACCATCCCATGTTACCACATGAACATTAAACTTTTAATATGTTATTCTTCCTTTAATAAATCAATGAATCAATACCATTTTTTTATGCCTCTTTCATGAATATTCAATATTACTTAGCATTTTCTTTAGGGATTCAGCTGACACACACACCCGTCACAACACACGTACACCCATAGTTTCATGGAATTTCACCACCCGGCACCGAGCGCCAAGTGCACTGCAGCTGGTTTGGGGTCTTTCGCCACTAGAGGTAGCATAGCCTTGCTTAATTATTTAACCCTAGATCATCTAATATCATTATCTTGCCAATGTGTTTGACATTTTCATATTGTCCACATTAATTTTCCTTTTTTGGGCCAAAGACAAAGCCTTGGACTTAACCGTCCATTTTTCCATTATTCATTTAGGAAAAATCATTATATTCCATTAAAGTCCTTTTTTCACACATGTTGATTTTACACCAAAAATTATTTATGTTTAAGGACTCATTTCATTCTTTCTATATACTTTTCAAAGCACTCTTTAACATTTTTTGTTTCCTAAAAATGTTACACTTTAAGTAAATTGCCAATTTACCTAGTTTACACCAAAATATGTAACTTCACTCCTTATTCAAGTGTTATTTACAAGAAACACAATTTTTAAGCTTCAAACTTAACACGTAGGCATTTTAGTCACTATGAAATTTTTTCAACTTCTAACTTTGTCGAAAATCACATTTGTGCACATTACTCCCTTTAATATATATAAAATCATACTTTTCACATATTAAAGTCTACACACTTTATTTATGATTATTAACACTAAAAACCCATTTTAGCCAACATTTACACATTTGACACTTTGCATTTTAAACTTAGTGTTACACGCTTTAATTATGACTTTTTACACAAAGACCCATACTTAATCATTTTATTCACACTTAGTCTTCTACACTTTTGTTATTTACATTTTCACCCAAAGTTTGCAAGAAGACTGTGCTTTCACATATTTACACTTTTAATCCCAAAACTTAGTTTAACAAACTAAATAGTACACTTTGTAAATGAAACTCCATTTGCTCATTTCATAATGATTCATCAACATTAAAATCACTATATTGATCTCATAAAAAGGCATATACATACCAAGTATTCTTCACATAAAATAAATCAATTATTCACCTTAAAATATTAGTTTAAAACATGTTATTTCATAAAATGTTTGTGAATAGTGGGCTGAAAATTATCCATTTTTAAAACCCATCCAATCTTTCATTTTAAGTGGCCATTTTTATAGAAAATAGTAAGAATGATACTAATAAGTATATTAGTATATTTATAACATTCATGGACATATTTTTAGCTCTAAATATGTAAAAAAAAGAAGAAGAAGAAGCTAAACATAGGTTTACAACCAAACCCATTTCAAAGATAGAAAATCCCATTTTCTTCTAATCTATATCTTGAAAGCATGTAGTATTCAATCTTCAATCATGGATGATTATTTCTACACACCTAATATCAACAAGATGCAAAATACTCATACTAATATCATCATTAACTCAACTTAGTAAGAGATAAGTATTTTCCACCTAAAATGTCCTCAAATAATGGTAGAGAAGCTGGGTGAATCCCCCCACCTCCAAAGGTGGCCCTAAAGGGAGTCACAATAACCCACTTTTCAAGCTCACAATTTATTCTTCAAGCTCCATGAACTACTTGTTTCTTCTTCCATGAGAAACGCCTTTTAAAAACTCCCAATAAGCATTCCTTTGAGACTCCAAATACTCCTCTCAAAACCTCCTATGAGTTCTCCTAACTTTGAAAGTTGTTTTAATGGAGTTTTGGGCCTCCATGGTGGTGTTTTAATGGTGAAAAAGGGGTGGCAAATAAGGACCATGAGTTTGGAAGGAAGAACAACTCTTGCAAGAGCTATAAGATGGAGATATAATTTGAAAATGTTTGAGAGTTTTGGCTCCAAGTATGTCCCTCCCATTTCTCTTATACTGCAATTATGGAAGCTTTCCACCAATGACCAACAAACCCAAGGTTTTGAACGACCGAATGGGTGTAATTTGATTCTCCAAGGTCTGCATAGTAAGTCTTGAAAGGGACTACACATAAACTAAACATGTGACCCCAAAATCCATTTGAAAAATGCCCAAAAAACCCACAAATGCTAATTTGCGTCATTTTTGGTACCAGCCCCCCCAATTTTTTTTTGAAACTTTTAAATTAAGAATCATAATGCTTGCATTTTTTTTTAGCTAAAAAGTTATATTTAATATAGTCGTTTGTTCTTCAGGATTGTCCTATACAAGGCATGTAAGAATCGGGACCTACAAAATATATGTGTTTTCGATTTTTTTTCGCATGGTAATATTCCTTATATTTTTATGAATCTAAATTTATTGTCAGAATATTTTTTTGACTTATCAATCGTCCTAAACAATTCACGCAAGTTCGCGTTCTACATGATGCGTGCCGACTAAAATCTACCTAACATGGGTCTAAATCATTTTTTTTTTCTGAAAATGGCAAAGAAGAGAAAGTTGCTCAACATTAAATTTTAAGTCGATCTAAAGATTTTCATAATTTTCTAAGCACTTTTATTTTTTTGGCGAAAAATAATTTTTATTTATTTTTTGACTTTGGAAACCATGGCATTTTTATATGTATTTTTTGGACCCTATAAAAGTGGTCAGTTCGATATTTGGAACCGCGATGCATGCTATAAATATCGTGCAAAGTTACCTATCCTGCCCGTCGTGTACCGCCCAACCTATCTCATTATAAACCATGACCGTGTCACAATCATTCATTGGGTTTTTCGTGTCAAACTTAACCAACATACTTACTAGGATTATTATAACTTAAATACGCATCCAAGTGAACCATGCGACATGGGAATATTTCTCCTTAATTACTTTTCGTAATGCGACAGTTTTCGTGTCATTTGGCGTAATTCCCTTATATATATTTATTCCTCAATTTTTTTTAATATAATATTTTGATTATAATCAAATACTTATGTTCTAGGACGGGGTATTACACATGGAATATTTATAATTGCAAGATTTGTAAGAGGGGTACACTTATCCCAAAACGAAATTGAAGCGCCAAAATCATCCTGGGAAGACGAGTCCCATCATTAGAAGTTCTGGTGATCTATTGGTGTACACACTCAATCGTTTGTTCAACAATTATGGTCGTTCCTATGCATACTTCGAACCTAGGCTTATCTTATCATTTCCTTCCTCAAAAGTCCAAGTCCTTATTCTTTTGTGCTTTACCAAAGCATCGTTACTACATATAAAATCTAGTCTTTTCTTTTTCAGTTCTTTTTCTTTGCATTAGCTTGTTACTGTAGCTTTGGTTTCTTATTCTTGCTTATGCAGTCATGGAGATGTTAGATAATAATTCAATACATTAATTTAGTTGTCAGTACAATATCCATGATTTGGTGATCATAAACCGTGCCCCCTTCCTCATAATGTTCGTGATGTTGACGGGGGGTACTGGATTCACACCCTTTTTACAACGTAAGGGGGTTTAACATTCCCCCCAAACAAGTTGTTTCTCAGATTTTTTTAGGTATTTTGAAATCATGCCTGCCCAATGTGCCCCCAATGTTTGGAAAATAGTAAATGTTGTCCACCAAATAAATAGACTATATGGAACAAAACTAGGTCTTACTGAGATATGCTACTGCTACGTGTGGTCACGGACCAAAGAAGGTCTGTTGTATTTGAAAACCATAAAGGCTGAGCGAGTTCTGGTGGTAATCTTTTGAACTCTCATAAAGATTACTAGGAACATGGGTTCATTGCTAGGAATTGGCAGCTGATTAAGGGTGAAAAGTAGCATGTGTCAAACGCTGATCGTTGTTTTCTATTCACCTCCTTAATACAAAAACCTAAACTTATGACTACACTCAAAAAGGGAGTATAGAGGCCAAGTGCGGGTATCGAAAATCCACAGAGACGAGTTGCTAGAATTTATAGGATTTAATACTCCTAAAATTAAAGTGTAAAAGGTGATAGGTTGGAAATAAAGAAAAGGGAAAAAAAATAAGAAGTTAAGTCTAAACTAGAATTAATAAAATGAGAGTCAGGATCGTGTCCCCACCATGGGCTAAACAACTAATAATTAGAATTTCGGTTCAAAAACATTTAATCGAGCATTTTCAATTAAGTATAAACATCACACAATAAGGAATTTAACCCAAAGTTGCGAGATTAAACATTTAATCAAAAATGGTCACACGCGGATTAGATTCGGATTATCGTTATAAACACTAACGTTGCGTGACAAAGAAAGTTAAACGCATAATAATCCGACTTTAATACGCGAGGTTTCAATTAAATGCAATTTTATACAAAACCTAACTTTCGGAGCTCAACGCCCATTAATGGCGGAAACGCAATCCCAACCCGTTATCTACGGACAATACATGTATTAAACTACTTTAAACAACTAATTAACTAATTAAAGCAAGAAATAAATAACTACAACTAATTATCTAGGCAAGAAATGGAATGACATTAATGGAAATAAAGTAAGAAAAGGAAATACAACTATATTAATGGAGAAGAAGATGAATAGTGTTACTTACAAACCCAAATGGTGCAAACCCTAGAGAGAGAAGCTCCACCACCAAAATCGCTTCTTCTAACCTAAAATGAATTATATATCCTCTAAAGAAAAGCCCATAACATTCTATTTATACCCCAAAACAAACCCCCAATAAAACCAAGTCAAAAAAACCAAAATAAGTCAATTTTCGTCCATATCTGAAAGGAACGGTCGACCTCTATTTTGGGACCGGTCGACCGCACTTTTGGAATTTGCCTTGGGCAGTTGACAGCCCACTTTTCCACTCCGAACCAATTTTGACGCGTTGCATGGAAATGGCCATAACTCCCTCATACAGAATCGAAATGAGGTGTGGTCGGAACTGACGCGAAGATAATTCAATTATATACATGATTATGTTTTGAAACCCTCTAAATTATGTAGTATGAAACTACCAAAATACCCTTGAAGTAGAAGAAAATACCAAAACCTTCCGAAAATGGGCATAACTTCCACATACGGAGTCAGAATGACGCACGGTGAGTGGCCATGGAAAGATAATTTGATGATTGGTAACTTCATTCCATAAAAAATAGTGAGTTTGAAAAGACCAAATTGCCCTTGTAGTAGCATTCAATGACGGAACTTCTCCGAAATGCAATCGAACCTCACTTTTAGCGTTCCAATACCTACAAAAGTACAAATAACCTCTACAAAGCATGTATATATCCAAATCCAAGGTTGTCTGGTTAATGAGCATAATTATAGGCATTTAGGACTGTAAAAGTGCTAGAATGCATAAAGATAACGGGCTGAAATATGCAATATTCGATACGAATAAGCAGCTCCCTCCAGCTCTTGAGGGGGAGAGACAATAAGGCCCTGTGATTTTTTATTACGAAGAGGCCGAGGTAGGTCTCTCATTCTTTTTTCTTCCTGCTCACTTCTTATTCTTTTCCCCTCGTTCTTTTGGCTAATAGTTTTCTTTTTTTTTTGTAGCTCGTTCAAAAAATCAGGAACCTGATATTGGTGATATTGATGCTGACGATCTTGTTAAAGCTTGGAGCATTAGAGAAAGATTGGCAGACGGTGAACATCCAAGGTTGATGGCCTTTTTTTTGGAATACAAGAACACAACCATTAGCTTTATTGCTCATCCGATTGATAGGGTCCCATCTTTGAAAACTCCAGAGGTAGGTCCTTCTGAGCCAGTAGTTATTGAAGGGGAAATCTCTGAACGAGAGGAAGAAAATGAAGTGGGGGGAAGTGGAGAGGTAGGGGTGGAATAAGAAGAAGACATAGACCCTATGGTCAAGAGGAGAAAGTTAAGGGTCCCCGAAGATGATGACCATACAGTCTTGTCTGATAGGATCTCATCTTTTAAGACATCTGTAACAGATTCCTCCAAGGTAAGTGGTTCAAGCCCAACATATAAAAGGGAAGAGAAAGAGAAAGAGAAAGAGAAAGAGAAAGAGAAAAAAAGGAGGAAGATGAGAGAAGGAGGAAGAGAGAAGAGGTAAAGAGTAAAGAAGAGGAGAGAGTGGAAGCTAAAAGGATGTTGGTTCTGCAGTCCTCTAAGGTGTCTCCTTTCCCAAGTCTTGAGGGGGCTAGTGTGGGAGACGTTATTTCTTTGTCCCCTGACCAAGGTCAGTGATCGCTGCTGACCGCGAGCGTTCATCTAGGTTGAGACCATCCCAACTCGCCCTCAAGACTGCGCAAGGGATGGCTCTGGTAAGTTTTTCCCGCTATTTCTTTTCATTTTCTCTTCCTGCTTCTTTTCTTGTTCTCTATTCTTCTTTTCTATGTGTAGATGCTATCTGATTTTACCACTCTTTTGGACACCCAAGCTTACAGCTTCAGGAGGGAACAAGAACTAAAATATGCCCTGGAAGATGAGAATGGGGCTTTTGTCAACGGTCTCGAATAATGGGAGCATGAGAAGAAATAAATGTCCAAGGCCTATGATGATCTTGGGGGTACTCAGAAGGTGATAATTATTGAGAAGTCTGAACTGGCAGTGGTCAATAAGGACTTATCTAACAAAGTTGCCAAGTTGGAAAGTGAGCTTCTCCAAGTTAAGGATGATAGTTACCGGGAGGGATTTTATAAAGTCTATGAGCATGTAGAGCGCTAACTGTCCTATGGGTGTAAGGTCTCCTTCAAGAAGGGATGGGACCAAGGTTTGAAGGCTTCTGGAACTCCTACAGACTCTGAGATTTTTAATCTTCATTATCATGGACCCGACCCTTATGTTCAAAAAGAAGAAAATGGCAACCATGATGCTAGTAATGTGGAAATTATCACTGTCGAGGTCGGCAAAAGTGTTAGTACTGACCAGGAGAAGCAGATGGTTGATAAAGGGAAGGACATAGTAGATGGATATCAACTTAAGGTGAAGAGTTCCCAATATATGTGTGTTTCAAACAAAACCAATTTTTCTCCGAAAAAGATCCAACTTTTAATCATGCACCAAACAATGCTGTGAAAAACTCAATTCTTACTTTAAACCAATTTTATCTTGATTAATCTTAAACATGCATCTAGTGATTAAAGCAAGTAAAGTAAAATAAAGAATACTCACAACGCCGGATGTACGAGGAAAAAACCCAAAACGGGAAAACAACCTTGGACGGACCAAGCCAGACAATCATTATGAACAATGGTTTTACAAAGACAGATTCGCTTTACACTAAGACTCGATCCCCACGGGTCTTGATGCTCCTTCTAATCTTCAACCGTTCTTCAATAGTGCCCACGCAGAAATTCTGTCTTCCACGATACCTATCCACAACACACGCGTCCACGTATATCTCGGTGTCCACCGAATGGCTTTGATTCGTCTACGATGTCGAACAAGAAGTCCTCATCTTTTCTTCAGCGCAAAAACCTTTGATGTTCAATGTGTAGAACAAACAATTTTAGTGCAACAAGATCACGTAAACATATAAGAATGATAACTCGGATCTTTGCAAACTCTAAGGATGTGTTTAAGAATTTTAAACCTTAGAAAACATGTGCAAATAAGGTTCTGGTTCGTAAAACTGTTTTCCAGAAAGAACACTTACAAAACTATGATGAAACACTGTTTAAATAGGATTTAAATGCCTCCTTGAAAAACGTGTCATTTAAACGACTTGAGGAACTCGTTTGAGCGACATCCCATCTCGTTCGAACGAGATTGGATGTCTTTTGAATGACAGCACGAAAGTTTGACTTTTTGACTTTTTGTTTAAAACATCTCTTCCAATGAGAGATCCAAAAATGTCAAACTCTTTTACGAGCTTATCATCGTAAAACGTAGTTTAAACCTTTAAAACACTTTTAAAACATTTAAAAACATTTTTCTATATAAAAATTACGTCCTTATCTTTTATAAAATAATTCCGAGCACCATTAATTATACGCATTCATACCTGAGTGATCTCGGAATGAAATTATCTTTGAAGACGATTAAACTTGCACCAATTAAACATCGACATGATTAATTCTTTGAAGCTTTGCCGCAACGTCTTCAATTTCTTAAATACGTCATATACCAAGTGGGATCGTGACAAAATAAAATTCTCCCTATGACATATTACAAACACAGTTTTGTTCACGGAATTAAGTCAAAACAATACAGGGACTCAATTGGAAATTTATGTCCTTACAAATCTCCCCCTTTGACTATTCCGGGACAAAACTAAATCAGTGAAATGCCTAACCGAGCCGTTAAGCCGTATGACGCCTAAATCCCATCCATAAACCCAAAAACAAAAATACAGAAAACGGATAGAATATGTAGCACCAGCAAGCATGAAATGCCTGAATGTGATGTAGACTTGAAATCTTGAATCGCTGAAAGCATACCTACACACATGAAACAGAAAAACAGATACCGAGTGAAGTATGGAGGAACAAATGATACAAATTTATATTTCTAATATGAACAAATCATTTGAAACATGAGAGCAATTATTTGATACCAATTTGAAACAAATATAATCAAACAATATGTAAACCCATATATTAATAGAAGCGCTCAAAATCTCCCCCTACATCACATACATCTTTCCCTCTTTTTGTCTCGAATAGACAATCCGGTGAAAAGATAAACCAATTTGAAATATCTAGCATGAGAAGATGATACCAAATTGAATCAAGTTGATACCATTTTTAAAAAATGAAAAATGTTAGATAAACATGAAACAACCAGTTAAATAAGATCATGTAATGACAAATCAGTAGCTAGTAAACCAGGGAATCACACAAAGAGTATAACAATCAAATCAAGTGTAATAAACGGACTCATATGCAAAAAATCAATTTGGAACATAAAAGAACCTGCATATAAACCAGTCAGTCCAAAAAAATGCTTCATGCAGTACCAAAAATTGAACCTGAGGACTACAAACTAATCAGAAGCCATTTTTGATTCTGCCATTCGAACGAGCCAGGGACATTGCTCAAATGAGATGAGGATGTCGCTCGAACGAAGTACAGAAGTCGTTCGTGCGAGATGAGTTGTCGTTTGAACGACTTCGCGCGACCTGCCAAAATTTCTCAGTTTCCCGAAAATATTATAAAGTATTACCCAGTGAAAAAATTTCCACAAAAATATTCCAAGAAGGGCGTGACAGAATCAAAACATTGTTAAAACAGTAGGCTTTTAACACAAAACATAAAAACTCATAAAAGCTTAAAATGCCAGTTACATGCAAACATATTACCGATGCGCTCAAACATGGATATGGAATGAATGGGCGTGAAACTACGACAAATGAGTCATAATTCCAACACATCGAAACGATCAAGAAGCTCTAATTGATAGTTATAAATCATCAAACTTTATCATAGCCATATGACAATTAAAGTGTGATCTTAATGAACTAAACATACTACATGCACACAAATCCATAATCTTAATGATTCTACGAATAATAGCGTCAAATTGCAATGTTTCAACATTTGGATTAGTTGTACAAACCCGTTTAAATTTTTAATCCATCCAAACTCCATCAATAATATCATATTTTCTTTGGAATGAACTAAACAAATTTGTCCCTTTTCTTAGCATATTGCATTTTCTTTTGGGCTCTTTTAAACGGTGGCTTTCACGACGAGTCAATTTTGAACTCTCGCAGCCCTTTCCCGTGAATCACTCATCATTTTTACCAATTATAAATCCTCACGGTAAATGGTTATTACATGCACACTTCTCCTTAAGTCTACCTATGCATAGATGACAAGACTGAGATAAGAACGCCTCACCAAATTCAAATATGCAAGAGAAGTCAAACATCCATATAAACTCGTGCATGTGTGCAATATTGGCATTTATACCAAGTCGAATCAAAATGCATATCAACTTCGAAACAACCCCATATAAAAAATGGTTAAGATCATTCTAAGTAATTATAATAATGACCAAATGTCCTAGCCACGTGGATAATGAAACGATGGGGGGGGGGGGGGGGTCCAAGCACACCAATATGCCACATCAAACATGTAAACTCAAAAATAAAAATTGAAAATCTTTTTGGCTTTTCAAACATATTTGACTCAAAGAAAAGAAAAATCTTTTTGGATTTTCAAAAGTTTTCTCAAAAACAAAATCTTTTTGTATTTTTCAAATAAGACTCAAACAAATGAAAACTATAATACAAAATGATACACATGTCATAATACTTGCAATGAATATATCATGAAGCAAACTAGCATATGACAAAAATGGCAACACTATCATCCTTTAAATTTAGCATGGGAAGAATCAAGTGCACCCAAACGAGAATCATGAAGTTTAATTTCTAAAGCCACTAAATCCGATTTCCTAACCCAATTAGGTGTAAAACGACGCATGGGGCTTTGGGTAACCGGTGCAACTTTATTCTTAAACTTCCTAGGAGCTTGTCTAAGGTCGTAACAATAATGCCTAAGGTGACCTTTCCTACCACAAAACGAGCAAGTGTAGCGATGGTGGGAATGATTACCTTTATGTGGACCTTTTCTAACCATCCTAGTGTTTCTCACACGTGCGGGGGGAGTGGGAACAACTCTCTCACCAAAACCTATACCTCCCCTATCTTCTTTAATTTGGGAAGTGCCTAGGATCTTATCTAACTTCTCCGACCTAGCCTCCAAATCAAACTTAACTCGTGACGAGTCTATCAATCTCTCCTCCAACTCGTGAATCCTAGACTCGAGCAAACGTCTAGACTCCTCAAACACTAAAATATCCTTTTTCAAGGACTCCATCAAACCACGGAGATTATCTCTCTCTTTCTCCACAAACTCTAATTTTTCCCTAAGCTTCTTCTCTCGTTCCCTAAGATCCTCATTCAAACTATCATTATATTCTATGGCATGCTTATTCAACTTAGATTGCAATTTTGAGTTAGCCTTTTTCACCTTCACCGTTTCGGTATACAACTCATTAAATGCATTTTGCAATTCTTTCACATCAACCTCCTCCTCGTCACTCTCTTCCCCCCTCACTAATATGGGATTCACTCAAAACCTCCTTGGAAGTGTCATTCACATGAGTTATATCGTCTTCACTCACATGACATGCCATAAATGCAACAAAGTTACACTCAATGGGGGAACTCTCTCCCTCTTTCGGATCACTATGACTTAAGGTGGCATTATAGACAATGGGTTGCTTGCCCTCTTTCTTAAGTCTAGTGGGACACTCCTTAACCTTGTGACCGTACCCCTCACACCCAAAAAACTTATCCGACTCATCTCTCTTAGGCTTCTCAAACTTATCCTTAGAGGTGGGATCTACTTTGTTGTTCTTGAATTTTTCAAATTTCTTGGCATCTTTCGATTGCTTTTGAAACTTAATAAATTTTTTAAATTTCTTTGCCAACAAAGCGACATCCTCAAAATTGGAATCGGAATCGGAATCCGAAACTTTAATTTCCTCCTTCCAGGTTTTCAAAGAAATACCCTTTTCTTTCTTAGGCACTTGCTTGGAGGTAATCATGTTGATTTCATAGGTTTGTAAGTCACCTACAATCTCTTCTAGTTTCGTTGACTCTAACCTACCCAAGGAGTTTAATATGGTCAATTTCTCATCAAACTTACTAGGCAACGACCTAAGTATTTTCTTAATGCCACGGTTGTCGCGAATTTTCTCACCTAGGTTAAACGACGAGTTGACAATATTAGACAACCTAGCATAAAACTCATCAAAGGTCTCACTCTCTAACATCCAAATGGTATCAAACTGTGTAGTGAGATTTTAAAGTTTTGACGCCCTAACCGTGCTAGTGCCCTCGTGAGTGAGTGCCAAAATATCCCAAGCCTCTTTTGATGTTTCACAAGTCATAATTCTATTATATTCTTCCTGTGTGACATGTGAAGAAATAACGTGCAGGCCCTTAGAATTATATTGTGCAAGTCTTTGTTCAGTTTCGGTCCATGACTCAATAGGCTTTAAACTAGTGACCTCACCTACAATAGTGACAGAGGGTGTCCAACCTTTCTCAACTTCAATCTAAACACTCTCATCAATAGATTTTAAAGCACATCTCATTCTCATCTTCCAATAAGTGTAATTAGTGCAATAAAAAATAGGAGTTGGAGAAAATTCATTATATCCAGAATTCATCTTTGAAAACACAAGGGATCACAAAACAAATAAAAATGTTTTCTAGCTCTGATACCAATTTGAAGAGTTCCCAATATATGTGTGTTTCAAACAAAACCAATTTTTTTCCGAAAAAGATCCAACTTTTAATTATGCACCAAACCATGCTGTGAAAAATTCAATTCTTACTTTAAACCCATTTTATCTTGATTAATCTTAAACATGCATCTAGCGATTAAAGCAAGTAAAGTAATATAAATAATACTCACAACTCCGGATGTACGAGGAAAAAACACAAAACGGGAAAATAACCTTGGACGGCCCAAGCCAGACAATCACTATGAACAATGGTTTTACAAAGACAGATTCACTTTACACTAAGACTCGATCCCCACGGGTCTTGACGCTCCTTCTGATCTTCAACCGTTCTTCAATAGTGCCCACGCAGAAATTCCATCTTCCACGATATCTATCCACAACACACACGTCCACGTATATCTCGGTGTCCACCGAATGACTTTGATTCGTCTACGATGTCGAACGAGAAGTCCTCCTCTTTTCTTCACCGCAAAACCCTTTGACGTTCAATGTGTAGAACAAACAACTTTGGTGTAACAAGATCACGTAAACATATAAGAATGATAACTCAGATCTTTGCAAACTCTAAGGATGTGTTTAAGAATTTTAAACCTTAGAAAACGTGTGCAAATAAGGTTCTAGTTCGTAAAACTGCTTTCCAGAAAGCACGCTTATGAAACTATGATGAAACACTGTTTAAATAGGATTTAAATGCCTCCTTGAAAAATGTGTCATTTGAACGACTTGAGGAACTCGTTTGAGAGACATCCTATCTCGTTCGAACGAGATTGGATGTCTTTTGAGTGACAGCACGAAAGTTTGACTTTTTGTTTAAAACGTCTCTTCCAATGAGAGATCCAAAAATGTCAAACTCTTTTACGAGCTTATCATCATAAAACGTAGTTTAAACCTTTAAAACACTTTTAAAACATTTAAAAATATTTTTCTTTATAAAAATTACATCCTTATCTTTTATAAAATAATTTCGAGCACTATTAATTATACACATTCATACCTGAGTGATCTCGAAATGAAATTATCTTTGAAGACGATTAAACTTGCAGCAATTAAACATCGGCATGATTAATTCTTTGATGATTTGCCGCAACGTCTTCAATTTATTCAATACGTTATAGACCGAGTGGGATCGTGACAAAATAAAATTCTCCCTATGACATATTACAAACACAGTTTTGTTCACGGAATTAAGTAAAAACAATACAGGGACTCAATTGGAAATTTATGTCCTTACATAAGGACTTGGGCTTTATACACTAGGATTTTACATTTTCCTTGTACAATCTTTGCCTTGTTAGTTTGTAACTATTTTGTTTTTGAAAACTTAATGTATTGGCCTATAGCCACCCTTTTATGCTATATGGGCATGAAATTTTCTCCTTTTTGCATGTGTTTGCCTGAATTTCCATATGCTAATATTCTTGCTTCTGGTCTTGTGTGTATCATTTGTAGTATGTTGATTTAGATCGCTATATTTCTCCCAACTCTCAAATGGGGAGAATTTTTGGGTCCAATATTAGCTTAAAGGCTCACAAAGCCTATGTAAAAAGTTGCAAGTCTTTAAGAGCAAGGAATGAGAAGTACAAGGATCAGATTGAGGTAATTACCAAACTAAAAGATAATCTCTAGGAAATGGAGGAGATGGGCTCCTCCATACAAGAGGAAGTAAATTCCTCGAGGGCCCAAATTTTATAGAGGATTAAGGTCGACCAAGTGAGTGAAGTCCTCCAGTCCGATAATTATTCTTTCTAAAAGGAGGTCACTAGCTTGAAGTCTTTTATGGTTGTGCTAAAAGAGAATGTTAAGAAGCTGAGATATTCATTCAACATGGGACCCTGAGAAGTCTAGGGAGAGGGTTACAATGTTATATGTGCGGATGCCCCAGCAAAACTCAAGGAGGCAGAAGACGTTGACTTTGTTCGAGGATGGCTAAGTTCCCTCAAGGAGGTGAAGACACCAAAGGAATCCAAACTTTTGTATAAATACCAGACTGATTGCCCTGCCTACTTGCATAACCCCTTCTCAAAAGATGATGAGTGGAGATAGTTGATTCCATTCCCTCCCAACTTTTGGATGATTACCTCGATGAAGATGTATAAGAGTTTACTCCAAAGCTAGATGACGGTTAGAGAGTGATTGTAGCAGAGTATCTTGCTCACCGTCCTAGTCCACCTTAGGTCTTTGTGTATTTATTTTTGGCCCGCGATGTAATTGTAACCTTATATCTTAATGAAGATTTTTATTATGTTTTGAGCACATGCTGACTAAACATATGTTGATCTTGTCTCGCCGATGGTTACTTAGTATATTTATTGACCAAAGCGATACTGACTAACTAATCTTAGGCCTTGGGTAAGCTTATACTTAGTTTGAATCATTTTGGGATTTTTAGCTAATTAAATGATCAAGTATTAGAACATTCTCCCAGTCCAATATGCCTTAGCAATATCATTCCATCCACTTTACCTTTTAGGTTGTGTCGTCACACTCCCTTAGGCCTAAGTGATATGATGGAAAGAATGCACTTGGATAATGGGCAATCCGCCTGAGCAGGCTTTTTTCAACCAAAAAAAGTTGGCGACTAACCTAAGTTGGCTTTGCTGCCTAAGGATCCCCTGTAGGGCTTTTTTTGTTGCCAAAGCAACTCATGAGGACTATTTTATTTTCAATAAGGACCTAAGGGTCATTTGAAGTGCTTATAATTGACTTGCTAACCATGTCTGTTAGGCATTTAGATATGCGTAAAGGAGTTATCATTGGAAAATGTGCAAATTGATGAGATATAATTAAGATAAGATAAGAAGCTAATGAAAAATATGAGAATAGAGGGGCCAAGCGACCTTTATTTGTTAAGTATTGTCTAACAAGAAACACAAGTTTGAAAATAAAAATTTGCTAACTAAATGATAAAGAAAAAGATCAAAAAGTATAACTTCTTGAGATTGGGTGCATTTCATGCTCTTGGTATCTCCCTGCCCTCTAGTATTTCCAAGTGATATTCTACTTGAAGATCGTATCTGATTATTCCAGAAGGGTCCTTCCTAGTTCGGTCCCAGTTTTCCATCTGATGGTTTTATAGAATTGCTGAGGAATTTCCTCAGGACATAGTACCCTATTAAAAAGTTCCTCAGATTTACCCTCCCGTTGTACTGCTTAGCTAGTTATTGTTGGTAAGAAGCCAACTTGATCAAGTCTAGCTCTTATCGCTCATCTGCTAGGTCAAGCTCAGTGCGTAGTGCTCCATTGTTGAGGCCTTGGTCGACCAGAGTGGTTCTCATAGTAGGGAGACCTGCTTCCAAAGGGATGACAACCTCCATTCCATAAGTGAGTGAAAATGGTGTTTCTACAGTTATTCTCCTGGGTGTTATGCAATAAGCCCATCGAACATGATGGAGTTCATCCACCACAGCACCCTTAGCTCTTTCCAACTTCTTTTTCAGTCCATCGATCATGATTTGTTGGAAGCTTCTTCTTTCCGATTGCTTTGGGGATACGCCACAGAGTTGAAGTGATGTTTGATGTTGTGCTCGTCACAAAAAGATTGAAAGAAACCACTTTCAAATTGTGTACTGTTTTTGGTGATTATATCCCTTGGTATCCCAAAGCGATTTATGGTGTTCTTCCATATGAACCTTGCGATGTCAGAATCTCGAATGTTTGCCAATGGTTCTACCTCTACCCATTTGGTGAAGTACTCAGTGACGACCAACAAATACTTGTAATTTCCAGGTGTAGTTGGTAGTGGTCCCACAATGTATAATCCCCATTGAGCAAAAGGCCATGGGCTAGTGAGTGATTTTAGGTCTCTCGCGGGCTGGTGAACTACAGGTGTGTGATTTTAGAACTTTTTGCATTTACGAACGTAGACACTAGTGTCTTTTTGCATGCAAGGCCACTAATATCCTTCCTCGATCGTGCGAAAGGCTAATGATCTTCCACCTGCGTGACTCCCACAGATGCCCTAATGGAGTTCACTAATTACTTATTATGCATCTTATGGGTGAACGTACCTGAGGTAAGAGCATGTAAATGATTTCTTATAAAGCTTCCCTTTAGGGTTGAGGTAGAAATGAGCAGCCTTGACCCTAATTTGATGGGCTGACCTCCTGTCGTCTGGCATTATGTCACTCCGTAGATAATTGATGATGGGATCCATCCAACTTGGGGCCTTATCTATGAGGAAGACTTGCTTGGCTACGAATGCCTAGTCGTAATTGGGTTGCACGATGATCTCTATCTAAATTATTCTCCTTAGATCAGAGTCAATTATCGAGCTCAATGCTGCTAAAGCGTCAGCGTGACTGTTCTGTCCTTGAGGGAACTGTTGAATTTCTACCTCTTTAAAGTATACCGTGAGTCTTTTTACTATGTTGAGGTACGCTTCTATTCGATCATATTCGGCGCTGAAGTCCCCATTTACCTTTTTTGAGACCAGTTTGGAATCACCGAATACGTAGAGGCATTTTACCCCTAGTAGTTTAGGTTTTCACAAATCGGCGATCAGTGCTTCGTACTCAGCTTCGTTGTTTGAGGACTCAAATCCTAATCTAATTCCTTTATCAATTACAGTGTCTTCGGGGATGATGAGAACAATCCAAACTCCCATACCCTTGTAATTTGAGCCTCCATCAACATACAGGGTCCAACCTTTGGATTGTGCTTCTTGTGCCATCGATTACTCACTATTTAGTTGGTCTATTGGTTGATCTACTATGAATCCAGCAATGAAATCTGCCTGGTTTTATCCCTTGATCTCCATTCTAGGATGGAAATGGATATCAAATCTCCCAAGCTCGATCGATCATTTCGAGAATCGTCCAAAAAGGTCGTCCTTTCATAGAATAACCTTGAGTGAATAAGAGGTGATTACAGTTATGGAGTGGCCTCAAAGTAATGTTTTAACTTTTTTAAAGCAACCACCAGTGCATAGGCAAGCTTTTCCAGTGGCAAGTACTATTGTTTATCTTTTAAGAGTATCTTACTGGCATAGTAAATCGGGTGTTATCCCCTCTCTTTTTCACATACTAAGGCAGAGCTCACAGAATGGTCTAATACTACCAAGTAAAGATATCATTGGTCTTCATCATTTAAAATTACCAGTAATGGCAGTTTTCTAAGGTAGGACTTGATTTCTTCCAGATCTCATGACTAGTCATCATCCCATATGAGGCCTTTGCTCCCTTTTAAAAGCTAGAAGAATGGTAGATAACATTTCGAAGACTTGTAGATGAAGCTAATAAGCACCATGAGCATTCCAGTCAGCTTTTAACATCTCTCAATATCATAGGATGCTGGACTCTAATGATAGCATCCATTTGGTCTGGATTGGCCGCGATTCCCTTCTTACTTACTAGATAACCTAAGAATTTTCCTAACTAGATGTCGAATGAACACTTACTTGAATTAATCTTCATCTCATACTTCCTGAGGATCTTGAGGGAGAGTTTCCCCTGCATTCTTGAGGCCAAATGGCATGACCTTGTAGTAGTACAACCCGATTGAGGTTATAAAGGATGTCTTATCCTGGTCGGGGTCGTATAAGGGGATCTGGTGATAACCTGCGTAGGTGTCTACGAAGATCATCCTCTCATGTGTCATTGTCGTGTCAACCAACTGATCTATTTTGGGGAGAGGAAAGTTATCTTTGGGGAATGCACTATTGAGGTTAGTGAAGTCTATGCAAATCCTACAACGGCCATGGCTTTTGGGTACCATCACTGGGTTAGATAACGATGCAGGGAACTGAACTTCTCTGATGGATCCTGTATCCAGTAGATTCCCTACTTCTTTCTCCACTGATTTAGCCTTCTCGAGGGATATTTAGAGAGACTTTTGATTGATGGTCTTAAAGGTGGGATCGACGTGTAGGATATGTAAGTCCACACTGGGGTCAATCCCTGGTAACTCGTAAGGCTCCCAAGGGAAAAACATCTTTGTTGCTTTTGATAAGTGAAATTAACTCCCTTTTCTCTTGATTGGTGAGAGCAGCTCCGATCAAAAATTTCCTCTCCATCAAGTTATCATCGGCTACAACTTTCGCCAGGCTTTCTTCGACCCTATCGGTGGTGTGGACCCTGGTCTCTTCCACCCCTGGTCGACCATACAGTAGTTGCTATTTGGAGAGAACATCCCCCTCCTGGGCATTCTTAGGCTCCTTTTTATTTTCTTTCTTTGGGCGAATATCTGCAATAAAGCCCTTTTTGGCTATAGCCTCGTCCCCATGGATATCGACCATCGCTCGATCTGTAATGTACTTAAGCTTTTGATTATAGGTGGATGGTACGGTCTTTAAGTTTTGGAGGCATCCTCTTCCCAAAATATCATGGTGTAGGGACTCGATGTCAACAACTACAAAATTGATTAGCTTTGAGATGGTTCCTCCCCTAACAGACAAGATTATCTTCCCTAATGGAATCCTGATTCTTCTTGCAAAGCCGACCAATGGAATAGTGGCTTCTTTGAGGTCGGCGACATTCAACTCCCCTAGTCCCCAAGTAGCATATCAACATCCCAGTTATCAATTCTAAGTGTAATCACCAACGCTTCATGGTGTGGGATTCTTACCCCAACCAAGTCTTCTTCGGTGAACACGATGTGCTTGGTGTAATCAACATCTTTTGGTCACTAACGGTTTCCTTCCTTGGATTTAGCAGGATCAATCTGAAAATATTCCATCACGGTAATCATCTTCTTGAGTTCTATTTGAACGGCATTGCCCTGGATCTTCTTGAGGTCCGATGCCCCATGGATTACTACTAACCCATGTCCTATATCATCATAGAGCACGTTGTCTGGGTTTTGATCGCCTTTGGTTGCTACCTTCTTTATTTTTTTATCATCATACTCGCTGAGGTGTCCCTCCTGAACCAGATCTTCCAGGTGTGACTACAGAGCTTTGTAATTAACAGTTCGGTGACCACCCTTATTATGGAATGCGCATCTCAATGCGTTGTTCCTTTTAGTTGGGTCGCCGCCCATGTTTTTAGGCCATTTAATGAAAGGTTCAACTTTGATCCTACTAAGAATTTTGTAAATAGGTTCCTTGAAGACTGTGTTAACAACCTGGAATGCTTTGGAGGGGTCATTCTTGCTCCCACTCTTAGGGCCATTCTTGCCCCCATTCTTTCTTCCCTTCTTTTGGGTATCATTCTTCTCCATTACCTTGTTCGCCTTCGCTCGACCATTATCTCCCCTATTAGGATGAACCATGTCTTCCACCTTGGCATACTTCTCGATGCAAGCCATAAGATCATCGATGGTGATGGCTTCCATCTTGGTGACGGATTTTTGCAGTAAAGAGGTGGTTGGAAAGACGATTTTAAAGGATGCAATGACAACCTTCTCCGATCAATCCTCAATCTCATTAAAAACTTCCCAATATCTTTTGGCGTAGCCTCGAAGTTTCTCCTGTGGCTTCTTCTTCATAGTGAGCATTGCATCCATCTGCTTGGGATGGGAGTTGCTCGTTATGAATCGGGTTGTGAAAGCCTCTGCTAGTGCTGCAAAATTCCTGATTGACCTATGGGGAAGCTTCTCAAACCACTTTTCTGGTACATCTTGCAGGCTAGAAGGGAAGATTCTGCATATAAGTACATCATTGTGGCTCCATAAGGTCATTGCTTATCGATATTTCCTGGCATGGTCTATAGGGTAAGTTTTCCCATCATAGATCTTGAACCCGGGGATAATGAATTTCTCTCGAGGCTCCTCCTGTTCAATTGCCCTTGAAAAAGGAGACATCATCTGAGTGTTGAGAGATCTTCTGTCTAGTTCTCTAGTTGATCTATCTCCTCAGTGAGCTGGATGTTGGTCCATCACCCCACGAATCAGAATTCTTAAATCTTCATTCTGCCGTTCGTTGCTTCTGTGGTGTTTCTCTTGCTGGACACTCTCTAATCGTCCACTCTCTAACCTGTCACATTCTGTCGTTTCTTGGTTATGCTTAAAGATCCTTCCTCAACTGCGAGTGTTGCTAACCCGAGGACTAGGAATCCTAGTACGACATTTTTTAGTTACCCTTTGTAGATCTCTCTCCATTCTTTCAAGTCTCCTATGTAAGCGATCATTCTCTTCTGCTTGGAGGCGTGTAACCTCCTCTTGTTCATGAAGCCTGGCTTTATAGGCATCGACTAGCCTAGAAATCTGGGTGGTCCATGACTTTCTTCAGAGGGTTTATTATATTGGTGGAACCTGGGGTTTGTGTGTTGGAAAATTTCAGACCTGATCCTAGGAGGAACTGGGTCTTCTTGAACGTCATCGGCTTGAGGAATGTTGCTTCTATGGTGAGACATTACCGACAATGAATGCTTTCGTAGGAATACAAATCGTTTCCCAAAGACGGTGTCAATTATGAGTGCCAAAAATATCAAAATAAAATATTCTACAAAACCTATCACAAATAGCAGAAAGTAAATGTAATCACAAGGATAACAACGATTTACATGGTTCCACAAATTGCCTACATCCACTGAGAGGTTACTTGTTTTTATTAATTGCCTTTCACAATCTAAAGTTTTGATCCCTTGGCCCCGGGTCAAGGTGTATAATTTATAGATACATCTCGATAGAGTTTGAATCGTTTAAGAAACTCAAAGTAACATGTGGCTATGCCAAGGTGTTCCTGAATATCTCGTCCGAGATTGCTGGTACCTGATTTGACCCTATTCGTAAGTGTTCTCATAAAACTGAAATACTCGTGTGGAAATTAAGTCATGATTTGGGTCAGGCAGCGTGCAAGTCCTCCTAGATATTCGGCTACTTTCATGGATCGTATTAAATGGGCACCCACATATTCCCATTGAAATTCATATGCAAAGGCATCTTTTCTTCCTTTATTAGTTAAACTAGAAACATTGCATGTTATAAACTCATAATTGAAAATTATCATAATTGTTTCCTTTCCTATCTTCGACGCAATGTTTATACAAAGACATCATTTAATTCCTCATACCAATATAGTGGTTGTAGTTTATGAAATAAATGATTGAATAATATCGAATATAAATGTTATTTAATATTTTATAAGCAATATTTGTTTTGAGTAGATGTCTTCTTCATCACATTTTTGCTTAGTTCTTTTCGCACTCATATTGATATTACTACATTTATATTAATGAGTTTTAATACTTATAATTTGTTCATAATTTATTTACAGAATTTATATTAATGAGTTTTAGTACTTATAATTTATATTAATGAATTTAAATAATTATACGTTTTTTGTACTTAAATACTTTCATAATTACTCGATTTTGAGTTTGATAATTTTTACTAATTGACTTTGAGTTTAGTACCTTTTTCAGTAAGAGTGCATTACATTTAACAGTCATGTCCAAGGCACGTGACGTGTGAAAAAAATTGAAAAAATATAAATCAGAATAATTTAAAAAATAGAGAAAGAACTACGAAAAATTAAAAATTAAAAAGCATTAACAAATAGAAAAACATTAACCCAAAATGGGGTAAAAAGAATAAAATAAAAAAGGCTCAACCCCTTATCATTTTCGTCCTCCCCCCCCCCCCCCCCCCCCCCCCGGCCCTGCTGCTTTATACCACCCACCGCCTCAACCGCCCCACTACTACCCCACCTCCTTCGCACCACCTGCAAGACACCATGTATCATCGATTACTTCCTATAATCGTGTTCGCATCCCAAAAGATAAATAAAATAATAATATTACCGCACGAGATATATAGTAAATTCCTATCAAAAGAAAACTATAATCAAAGCAAAGAACATAATGCAAAAATGGTAAATGAATCCTAATTATCCTGAGAAATTAAAACCTGGAATGGTAGAATACCAACTGTGATACCCATATTTTTACACAAAAGTGGCTAGTTACATGTACAGTTAATGAGGGTTATTTAACATTCACATACAATTCTAAACATGTGAAAAAAAATAACATAATTATTGTTGGCAATATAATATAATACATACTTATCCAAACCTAACAACTAGAATAATATGATAAAAGTCTCCACCATAAACAAACTCCATAACTCAACATAAATAATTCAATCCCATACATAATCTTGCATCGAATACGGATCCTTAAATATTAACTAAACGTGAATCAGTAAAATAGACATGGAAGATAAAAGCCCAACTCCTACATCACTACAAATGAAAGAGCTTGAATGAATATAGTGTCTCCCAGAAGTGCTACAATATAAAATCGTGTATTGCCAATGTTATGATCTATAAAGGTTCCAACGCAAGATGAGTGAGGCCAATAGTAAGAAACTTTATACATGATCCCAATCAGAGGTAAAATATAACAACAATATAGTCATTTCATCCTCATGGTAAATAAACATGTGAATATTCCAAGAAAAGTTATTCAACATGTAAATAAGATAAACCACCTAAAAAATGCCAACAATTTAACTCTCCATCACTCCATGTCTCTAACATAACAAGGGATAAATCTACCACTAGCTGTCCTAGTTATATATTCACCACTTGTAATACTTATATCAACATAATGGTACCATCATAAAAATCAATATTAATAGTCTCAACCCATGGTAATAAATATAAGGGTGCCCGTAGGAACCTCACATAATATTTCTTTGGAAGTTCTATACCTTAGGGGATCTTTTGTTTCTATACTAGTACCAGCTAAAGAAGGTCCCAACTTCTAAATTCTCTAAACATATAAATGGGAAATCACTACTCTATTACGCAAATCACATAACCACATACCCACATTAACATAGAAGGATTCATCCCCCATTGTCCCAATATGGTAAACATCGACCTCAATGTGTGGGATCACATTAATTTTGACTTATTCACAGTTGAGTTAATTATCATATGGTGTAGTACATGGGCACAATGTATGTTTCCTATTAAATTATCTAATAGTAGATTATCCATGAACATTCACATCCACCCACGGTATGTTCACACACATAAAATCATCTAAGAAGGGTGTAAAAAAACCTAATGTTAACACTATATTATTGCAAAATGATATTCATCCCCTACCCAACAACTTATCACCTAAAACTTATGTAACCCATGGTGTAAGGGCACTCACAAACTCCAAAAATAAACCCCCATTGGTCTCAAATGTCCTTAGGAACTATATAGATTTAGATTAAAATTGCACAGAAATATGATTTATGCCAACTCAATGACACAAACTGGGTATTCCATTCGGAGCGAATCGATTTCTCCTTAGGGTCGAATCAATTTGTTCCTCGAGCTGGTGTGAAAATGGATTTCATAGCTATAGGTTTCATCCCCAAATATCTGCTTATTTCAATCACAACGTTATTATATTTATTTCCTATTATTTGATAAATGTTATAGGTTGAAATGTCATTAAAATAAGATCTAAACTCTAAATTTGCCAATCGCATTATCATTAACAATTTATGTGTCAATTTTCCTATGAACTCTAATATATAATCCATTATTTTTCATCATCAGTATCGTCAAATCAATCTAACTAACATGAAAATAGATATTTTAACATCGATTAAAACATACAATGATCTTCAATTTTAGAATTAAACAAGATATTTAATATACTTTTGCCAATAAGATTATTTTAACATAATCCCTGGTTTATTTTAGTAATGGATTCCATGTACTAATTCACGAAATTCATTTATTAATTTTAAAATTATCTTCACAATAATAATCAAAATTATCATTCTAACATGGTCTCTCCACAACATGGTTTCTATTACAATCATATATAATCAAAGGAGAAAATTATTATGGATTTTATTGCCTTTTTGTGTAGACAAAATTCCCTAACTTTGAATTCTAATTTTCTAAGCTCATTTCTTCTCAATTGCATTAATTTTCTCCCGAATGCAAACTTTATATAGACTTTATGTTTAGGTTTAGGTATGATATTATGTGTTAAATTGACCTAACATTGTTTAATATGATGCTAAACCTCAACTCCATATTTAACCTAAAATAAATCCACTTATGGGCTCCAAAACAATACCATACTTATTTGTCCAATGGGTCACCAGACCCGTGGGTCCAATTAACTATAAGTTTGAAACTATTTTGACACCCTAATAACCTTATAAGTCCAACCCAATTCCAATAAATTGCTACCAAGACATAGAAAAATAATGAAATCACATAATCGACAACATAGCCCTATTTATTTTTATTTTCAATAATATAACCGAATTAATTTATTTAACATATAATTAAAGTGTTAACACACAAGAATTAATTAATTCACATAAATTTATCCATTAAGAAATTACTTACAATCACGGGATATTTTTGTAATAATATATTGCGTGAAAAGTTATGTGTTGTTAAAATGTCAATGGAAAATTTTCAAAAATCTTTTAGTGACAAATTATTCAACGACCAAATGTTCAAACTCTCTAAGTTCTTTATAAAGTAAGCCTGATTAGTATCATTGAGTTTTTGTTTTATTGAACTCATATGGAATCAATTTGGTGTTCTAATTTTTCAAAGTGAATGAGTAATCTAAGTGTGTGATAAGTTTTTAAATGATAATATATTCATATGTCTAAGTGTGTGTCAACTTTTTATGTGAATGTATTGAATGTCATTATGTGAGAGAATATTTTTCAACTGAAAATCATCATGTCTTGGGAAAGACTAAGTGTTCAGGTGAAATAAAATTTGAGCAAATTCTGAATATGAAGGTGTTGAGGATTGTAAGAGTTCAATGCCTTTACACATCATTTCAAAGGTGTTATTTATATATTTGTTTAAATTGCACATATATGTTTTGTAACATGTTTTAGATGTGATTTTTTAGTAATTAACTTGTCATAAAAAATATATTGTGGAGCATATGATCAAGTTCAAGTCAAAACATATGAATTTAAATAATGCATAATATAGTATCAAGATGAACATGCATAGATCTTTAGAAACCATTATTCATAATATATTTTTCATCCAATATGTCCTTAAAATAGACTTTCAAAGTTATTTTTCTCTCTCAATCTCATTTTCTTTTATACAAAAACTTGTCCCAAATCATTTTTCTTTTTTAATAACAACCTCCAACGTTTTTAAAAACTATTTTACTCGATAAATTATATTATAAAAATATATTTTAGTTCTTAAAAAACTTTTTTTTTCCAATTTCATTTTTACTTTTCCACAACCATCTTTCATTTTGTCAAGATTTTATCTTCTTTCAAGGATTATGTTTTGATAAAATGTCATATTTCGAATAACCCATGTTTGGATTTGATCCTTAAAATTATACATGCTTTTAAAAATCTGGTATTTATGATCTAGGCTCTCATAGTCTTGTAAAATATCCCAATGTGGTGGGGAGGGGTGAACTAAGATTTTAAAAACTAATTGGATTTAGATAGTTCAAAGTATTTTATCCTAAAACAAATCATTTTATTTCCACGGACATTCACATTCACATTCATATAAACATCACACATAATAATTAAAATAGTTTCGTGAAGAGAATAAGGGAAAATAAATGGACTAGAGGATTTTAATCATGGTTCACTGATGACCTTTCACCTACACCCACACCCGAGAGGTCCCTCGTGACCTCTCCACGATCTTTTAATTTTGATAAGGTAGAAAAAACACATTATAAGGATAGTACACAACTTGTAACCTAAACCAATCAAGAGAACATTTCTTCTTTTCCCAAGAAGACATGACCAAGCTCAAGGACACCTTCCTTGACTTCTCGTACAATCTGACTCCAACGATGAATACATAATAGAGTAAACATAACATGAATTAAATATGTATTCTTATAATATGAACACATTAAAAATAATCCTTGAATAATTCAAATTTAGAATATGCTCTCCTTTGAGAGTTTTGTTGTAGATGGAACCCTTGATGTTAATGTTAAATTGGATTTCTAATTTCTATTTTATTTTGTTCTTCCTCTATTTCTTCATTTTTTTTCTTTATTCTTTGATGTTGTTGGGGAACATTCCCCGTTGTTGAGTAACTTGAGGATGAAACTTTGTTGATATCCTTGATGTCACTAGGAGAGAACTCTTGTTGTGTTCGAAGAGTTCTTATTGCTTATATTGAATCACTGATGATGTTTATTGTTGATGTTGTATCTTGATCCTTCTTTGAAACTTTCTAAGAATCCTTTCTTTACTTGAATAACTGGAAGATGGTGTGATGAACTCAAGTCTTTATATGGAGGAACAATTCTCTCTTTTTCCAAATTAGAAGTTCATTCTGTTATTGATTTGAATTAGCTACTTTTGATGAAATTTAGGGAAAAGTGTTGTATATGGATGGCTTATGCATGAATTCGATAAGTTGAGTTAATTTATGTTCCAAGGTGTATTTATAATTTTGAGAAAAACTCGTAAAGTTATAAAAGTGTATTTAAAACTAGTTGTTATAACTCTATTTACTAATTATTAGCTGACTAAAGAAAATATTTAGTCTACTAAATCATGTTTAGTCAAATAAACATTTTCTTATAGTCGACTAAACCTCACAATGTTTTAATAAGAAGCTATTCAGACGGTTTTTCCTACTTTAGTCTAGTGTAGAACTCTTAGTCAACTAAACTAGGTTAAATTGTTCAATCTTGTTCCGAAAACCTATTTTAATGATTATAACAAGTGCCCAGTGGTTGTGTTTTACTGTGAGTCATTATAAAAGACAATTCATATCAATTGAGAGAGTGATACACCTTATATAAAATTTTGATATTCTTAAAAAGCCAAGTTTCTTTGTGTGATGATCTTCTTGAGTGTTTAATGAAGACCTGTGTATTTTGGTCATGATTAAATGAACTTAAATTTTATTTGATTCTGGAAGGCTCATACACACTTAGAGGACATATTTAGTAAGAAAAATATCATCATATAGATTATTATGATAAAAATCAATAATTAATTATATTATTATCTTTTGTATTCACAAATAGTATACTCGTTGAGAGCCAAGACAACGAGGGTCAGAGTAATTATTTTCTTGGAAATGAAATCATCCACTCACAACACTTGTAGGTTCATGGGTGTGTTTATAGCGATAGGATTTTTCCATATGACAAAACGAGTAATGCAAATTGCTTGAAAATAAATGCTGAAATGTAAAGGATGGAATGTAAATAAACTTCCACTGAACTGAAGGAAACTAGGATTACATTGATGAAAATTAAAGGATAAAAGGTACAAAAAAGGTGCTGAAATTTAAAAGATAAAACGTAAATACATACGTTTGTTTGATCGTTTAGAGATCTCTTTTGTCTTCTTCAGGGACTGAATTTATACTTGTGTGCAATAATTAACTTTCTATGGCTCCAAGTAACTTTCAGTTTGAATTTTGTCTCCATGTAATTTAGGTTTTAATTCAAATTAATTTTCTACAATGACCACCCATGCTTGCCTCCAAATAACTTTTAATTCAAAACTTCCCACTAATTCAACAAAAATAATCACTTTAAACCACCCACTTCTTCCACCAAAATTTCTTACAATAACCACCATTAACTTCCCACATCATCTTAGCCATGTATAAAAAAATGTCACGAGATGAACCCAGTAAAAAATGGTGTAAACATATCCCTCGCACCACTTGAGCTTTGTGAAAAATTTAGGTGGTGGAGACTTGAAAATTACATTCTTGAATAGAAGTTGGAGATTTGACAATTGCAGTCTTGAATAGATGTTGAAACCATTTGTAAAACGTTGCGTAATTTATTTCTCGATTTCAACTTCTATCGTCGCCAAATAAGCTGAATAACTTCAGACCTTTTAACTTCGAAGGTCACCAAGGATGGTGAATAATCTCAATATTTTTAACTTTCTAAGGTCACCAAAAATGGTGAATAATAACACACAAAATTTGAACTTTGAAAGGTCATCAAAGTTTGCATATAATAACATAAAAAAATTTGAACTTCAAAGGCTCATCAAAGATGGTGAATAATTGCAACATTTTTCACCTTGGAAGGTCACCAAAGATGGTCAATAATCACAAAAAATTTAAACTTCAAAGGGTCACTAAAGATGGTAAATAATTGTAACATGTTTTTACCTTCAAAGATCACCAAAGACGGTGAATAATCCCAAAAGGATTTGAAGCCTCACCAAAGATAGTGAATAGTTTCAATATTCTTAACCTTTGAAGATCACCAAAGCTGGTGAATAATCATAAAAGATTTTAACTTTGAAGGGTCACCAAAGATGGTGAATATTTGTAATTTTTTTAACCTTCGAAGAAAACCAAACATGGTGAATAATTTAAATATTTTTTTCCTTTTAAAATCACCAAAGATGGCCAATAATCATTAAAAAAAAATAAACTTCGAAGTGTCACCAATCATGGCGAATAATTATAATATTTTTTAACCTTCGAAGATCACCAAAGATTTCTGTAACTATCTGGAAATTTGACCCAGATTCCAAAGCTTGGCGTTATTTATGTGTTTTTAAATAGAAAATGATCCATAGACAAAATGAAATCCCTAGAAGTTAATCTTCCAATGCAACAATCAGTTCATCATTTGAACATCTTTAGAGAGATCTATGATCGTTTTACTAAAACGTGTTTTGGTGACAGCACGAAACACTATAGCAGTAAAAAATATTGGTCTGACTTCTCGAGCATAGTGTTATTTATGTATTTTGAACTGGAAAAGGAGTCAGGTACCAAAAGAAATATTTGTAAGTCAAACTTATAATCCAAAAAGTGATCCATCATTTGTACCTCTATAAAGAGAGTTATGACCGTTTTACTAAAACACATCTTTGATGACTACACAATCCAAAAATGAAATCAAGGTTATTGTCAAGCCAATAAAACTCCAATTTTTGGTGTTCATATTCATTCCTCATGACTATGCCTCTATATTTATCGATTGAATTGGTATATAAATATTGTAGAAATAACATCCTACCCATTTTCTACCAACCAAAATTGTAGTTCACCATCCATGAGAGCCAATTCGAATGATAAACATTTTAGGGCATGACTGAGATTTTCATTGTCTTCGAAGAATATATTTTAGGTAATTTTTTACTAAAACTATCCATAGGTTTGAACATCTTCATGCAGCCCAAAATCTGGTTTTCACACTAATGTTTTGTACCCCCAAGTTTTTAAATCTTTTGATGATTTTTCAACTCCACGAGTTCTAGATTAGCATGACGATTTTGTAATGCAAAAGGTTGATGATGATTATCATATTTGTTTTGAAAATCTGTGGCATTTTCCTTACCAATAGGTTTTGCCAAAACATGCTCTATGTAGAAGGTTAGTATGATAGGGACTGTTACAACTGAATTACAAAGAATTTTAGAAAAATATTATAAACTAAGAACGCCCCCCAACAGTGTGTGCATAGGAAAAGATGGTCCAAATAAATAAAAGTCCAATTTTTATATTTTTTGAATTTTTAAAGATTAAAACTTTAAACTAAATTATCCCAAGTAAACATATGTACCAATTTTTAGTCTTTGTTTTAGAAAATCGATTTACCCAATTTTATCTTTTTTCCCTAAAGCATGTATCTAAGTCATAAGTAAATAAAATAAAGAAATCAACCACAAGATGTCGATGTACAAGGAAAATCACAAAGGGAAAAAACTAGGATGACCCAGCTAAACAAATCACTGTGATGCGGAATTACAAAAGTTGATAATAGACTTACATAATGGTTGGGTCCCCATAAGCTTTGACACTCTTCAATCTTTGATTGTTCCTCCATAATGCAACGCATGAGTCCACCCACACAAGATTCCATAATGCACGAGTCCATGCACATCTCAATATCTACCAATAAGGCTGAACAACCGTCTACACCACCAAAAACACACACGAAGTCCACCGTACGAAACAAGTTCTCTAAAGATGAAGAGAAAATTTGGTGCCCAAACTCAAGATCTCGAAGCATATGAATTACGAATCTTGGACCTGTAAATGTGAAATAAGAATTTTGGAACTTTAATTAACAGGTAGGAAAATTTGTTTGCCAAAAATTCCTAAATAATTTGAGTCCAACACACCTAAAATACAGAAAACATGAATTTTGAGGAGACAAAGTTGTTCGAACAAAAACACCAGGTCATTCGAACGTGACTAGCATTTCGTTATAAGGAAACCTTATTTCGTTCGAATGAAACAACTTTCTAGTTCAAATGCCCTACCAACGATCTTCTAACCAGGTGTGAAAACCTTGGCAGAGAATTCTCGTTTGATGGTCATTCCAACGAGATCATAATTTTGTTCTAATGAGATCAAGATTGTTTGAATGAAAACTCAATTTCATTCTAACAAGGTTGATTCTCATTCTAACTAGATTAAAATCAAAAAAATATTTAAAAAACAGTTCCAATCGATTTTAGTACAAAAATAAACACCCTTAAAATATCCAAAGACTCATATTCAATATGCGTTGATACCTACGAGATCCTCGATAACCGTTAACACTTGGAACGATAAACACGACACGATGTATCAAGTCTTTAAAGCTTGTCCGCAACGCCTTCATCAAACAATTCATAGGATATGGGATCAACAACACAAAGTCCATCCTATGACTCGAATATTTTTTCCGGAATTATGCCAATTACATATAAATTGACTATTTTGGAAATTTGTCCTTACAAATCTCCCTTTTTGGCTATTCCAGAAAAAAAAAACAAAAAAAAAATCCTATGGCCCTCAATCTCTCTAAAAATACTTATTCCACAACCCCAAAAAGAAAAAAGTACAAATGCTCGACCGACACACAAACTTGGGTAGCTTTGCTTAGTTTCAAAACTTTGATGCATGTTACGAATTTGTAGTCCTCCACAGTTAAAGACACCTCCAAATGCAAAGAGAATATAACAAGTATAAATCTGGAAATGAATAAACATCTAACAATGTCTAAAATAATCTCAACCCAGGTAAGACATCTCCCCCTAAGATAAAGATATCCTAATCATGCAAAGGAAAGGTACCTTTTCCCCTATTTTTTGTTCTGGAATAGACAAAGTAATGTAGTAAAAATAATTACTCACCCAAAAAACTAAATCTGCCCCTAAATATGTGATCATAAGATATAATTTTAAACAAAGGGATAAGGTAATAAATTATGCAACGGTGTAAAGTGTAGCAAACACACAACATGACAGCTCAAGCACAAATAAACCAAACTATGATCAAATAATCTCACTATCGATGCAAAAAGATATCAATATAAATAAGCAATAAAGTATGATACTAATCTTGAAATTACCAATATGAGAAAGTAATTTCAATGCAACAATGAGAAATATCAATATGATCATATAGCATGCCAAATAAAATCCAATGATAAAGCATATGGAAAACATAGACTAAATGCAAACTGTAAAGACTTAACATGATACCATATATAATATATGAAAAATATACCAATGAAAATTTGGCACATATATATAGGTATAAACAATCACAAAACTCGACACAAAACACATAAGCTTTACATACTAGTATAGTATCGATATGTCTAAACTTGTGGAATGGAATGAATGGGTGTGAACTAGATAAAAATGAATTATGGCCCAAACACTCAATTATGTTCAAGAAGTTCTAATTGACTGCAAAACTTTATCAAATTAATATTTAGCCTCAAGTGACAAGATAAAGTGAACTTAATGAATAAGCATTCACAATGCACACAAGCCTATAATATTTATGATTCTACAAATCAATAGTGTCATGAAAAAATAAGCATAATTAGGATTCATTGTGTAAACCCATTGATCTTCAACTAAACATCCTCAAAAGATAAATGTATATCATATTTTTTTCTTTTCTTTTCTCAATTCTTTTGAAGCTATTTCTTTTGAAAGATCAAACAAACAAACTATGTTGGCCTTTCGTAATTTTTTGATTTAATTTCCTTTAATCTTTTTATTAGGCTCTTGCCAACAGTGGCTTGTCTGCAAAGGACATTAGCTACTTTCGTAGGCCTTTCCCATGCACCCTCATATATTATTTTCAATACAATTCAAACATTCTTATGGGCAATGATTCTTACATGCACAAATACCTCATAGTCACAAAACATGTAGATGACAAGATTGATGGGAGAACATCTCACAAAGCTAAAATATATACGTGAAGCAAAGTGGAATCCATAAAAAAAATCAAGTTCGAAACAACTCCATGCAAGCATGATTAAGAACAATCTAAGCATCAATAATCATAACAAAATGTCCTAACCACATGTAAAGTAAGGAATGAATTGGATTCAAACACACCAATATGCTACATTAAATTTGTAAATTTAAAAATATAAAAAACCAAAAAATCTTTCCGAGTTTTTCTAAAATATTTCAAAATAAAATACCAATTTTTCAATTTTTGAAAAAAAAACTCTAACTCAAAAGACAAACAAAATCTTTTTGTATTTTTCAATATAACTCGAAAAAGGAAAATCAAAATACAAAAGATATACATGTCGTAATACAGCAAACATATATCATGAAGCACATACTAGTGTATGACAAACAACCTGACACAATCAATCATTAGATATAACATGGGAAGTATTATGTGCGAGGAAGAGAATCAACAAGTCCAATATGTAAAGCCTCCAAATTCAATTTCCTAACCCAAGTAGGGTGACTCTATTAATATACTTCCTAAGACCGTTCTTAAGATCATAACAAAAAATTCTAAGGTGACCTTTCCAACCGCAATGAGTGAAAGTGTAAACACGATGAGGGGTGTTACCTAATGGTTGATCTTTCCTAATGTTCCCACTCAACTATCTCAAACGTGTGGTCTTGGATTTGGTAGTGGAAGCATTATGATCATCGAAGCCAATTTCACATTTTTCATCTTTGATTTGGACGGTTCTTAATATTTTATTCAACTCTTTCGACCTAGACTCCAAATCAAATTTGATGCAAGTCGAATCTCTCCTCAAAGTCAACAATCCTCAACTCGAGTAAATTCCTAGACGCCACAAACTCTAAAAGATTTTTCTTCATAGCCTCCATCAAACCACGAAGACTATCTCTCTCACCCTCAATGTACTCTAAATTCTCTTGAAGAGTCCTCTCACATGCCCTAAGATCCTCAATCAAAACACTATCATCATTCAGTATGTCACGTTCTTTCAACTTAGCTTCTAACTTCAAGTTATCCTTATTTACTTTCAAAACTTTTGCATATAACTAACGGAAGGCAACCTGTAGTTCACTCTCTTCCTCCTCTTCTTCATCCTCACTCTCATCTCCACTCACTCAACCATTACTCACTTGGGATCCACAAACTAGCCTCAGAAGTGTCATGCAAAGAAAAATCTTCATGGGAATATTTCTCGTCAAAGCTCACATGACTAGCCATGAATGCAGTAAAGTTACACTAAATGGGAGAATTAGTTCCCCATTCCGGATCACTATCACTAAAGTTGGTATTAAATGTTATTAGTTTCTTTCCCTCATTCCGTTGTTTAGTGGGGCACTCAGCTACCCTTAGCCATAACCCACATAATCACAACATATTTTTGACTCATGCCTCTTAAAGTTATCACTATGATTATTAGGGAAGTGATCATCCTTTTTATGCTTATTTTTCTCAAACCTTATTGCCTCTTTCGATTGCCTTTATAATTTGAGAAATTTCTTGAATTTCTTTGCCAGCATGGCCACATCCTTGGACTTGATGTTAGACTCATCATTCGAATGAGGTGTTTATTCATTCCGGACTTTCAAAGCAATGCCCTTCTCTTTCTCCGTCACATTTATGGTGGTAAACATATCAATCTCATAAGTTTGTAAGTTACCTACAAGCTATATAATTTTGGTAGAGTCTAAAGTATCCAAAGAATTCAAAACGGTATCTTTTGGATTAAATATTTCAGGCAACGACCTTAAGATTTTCTTTATTACTCGGTTGTCAGGTATTTTCACTCCCAAGTTCAAAGACGAGTTAACTACATTGGATAGTCTGGCGTAAAACTCATCAAAAGTCTCACTCTCTAACATTTTAATCGTTTCAAATTGAGTGATGAGGTTTTGGAGTTTGAAGGCCTTAACATCACTAGTTCCTTCATGGGTAAGTTGGAGTATGTCCCAAGCCACTTTAGATGTCTCACAAATCATAATACGGTGGAACTCCTACAAGGTGACAAAACAAAATAGAGTATTTAAACCTCTAGAATTTAAATTTTCTAACTTATGCTCAGCCTCACCCCATGATTCTACAAGTTTTAAATGAATTTCCTCTCTATCTCTCGTGATAGGTGGAGACCACCCTTTAACGACAACTAACTAAACCCTTTCATCTATAGCCTTAAGTGTTGACTTTATAAGCATTTTCTAGTATGTGTAGTTTGACCCATCAAACATCTGGGTTTTAATACCATCAAATCCTCCAAAATCCATTCCTAAAGACATGAGATTAAAACACAATAACCAAGTGTTCTAACTCTGATACCCATTTGAGAACGCCCCATAACGGTGTGTTCTTAGAAGAAGATGGTATGAATAAACAGAAGTCCAATTTTTATATTTTTCAAATTGTTAAAGATTGAAACTAAAAACTAAATTAACCCATTTAAACTTATGCACTAATTTTAAATATTTGTTGTGGAAAATCGATTTACCTAATTTTATCATTTTATCCTAAAGCAGGCATCTAAGTGATAAGTAGATAAGATAAATCAATCAACAACAAGATGCCTATGCAGGAGGAAAATCACAAAAAGGAAAAATCTCGGACGACTCAGCCAAATAGATCACTATGATGCGAAATTACATAAGTTGATAGTATACTTACACAATGACTTGATTCCCACAAGCCTTGATGCCCTTCAATATTTGACCGCTCCTCCACAGTACAACGTAGGAGTCCAACCATGAAAGCTGACACAACATATGAGTTCACGCACGTCTCGATATTCACCGATAAGGCTCAACAATCGTCTACACCGTAAACAGCATGCACGGAGTACACTGCATGAAACAAGTTGTCTCAAAATTAAGATAAACAAACTTTGGTGCCCAGACTCAAGATTTCATAGCATATAAATTACGAATCTTGGATCTTTAAACATATAGGGTGAAACAAGGGATTTGGAACTTTGGTAAATCGGTAGAAAAATGTTTTTCGCTAAAAGTTTTTAAAAAATTTGAGTCCAACACGCATTAAATACAGAAAAGACAAATTTTAAGGCAGCAAACTCGTTCGAACGAAAATAACAAGTCGTTCGAACGAGATTAGCATTTCGTTCTAACGAAACTATTTTTCGTTCGAACGAAACAACTTTCTCGTTCAAATGTCTTTCCACCGATCTTTTAACGAGATGTGAAAACCTCAGTAGAGAATTATCGTTTGATGGTTGTTAGATGGTCACTTTAATGAAATATTAATTTCGTTATAATGAGATCAAGGTCATTCGAACGAAAACTCATTTTCGTTCTACCGAGGTCAATTCTCATTTTAACGAGATTAAAATAAAAAAAATCTTCAAAAACAGTTCCAAACGTTTTTAGTACAAAATAAAGACCCTTAAAATATCCAAAAACTCATATTCAATATGCATTCATACCTGCGAGATACTCGATAAACGTAAAGACTTGGCACGATAAACATGGAATGATGTATCAAATCTTTAAATCTTGGCCGCTACATATTCCTCAAACACGTTATAGGCTTATAGTATTAACAATACAAAGTCTATCCTACAACTCAAATGTTTGTCCGAAATTATGCCAATTACATATAAATTGACTTAATTGAAAATTTGTCCTTACAAATATCCTCCTTTGGCTATTTAGGGACAAAACCAAAACAAAATACTATGGGCCATCAATCTCTCTAAAAAGAATCATTCTCCAACCCCCAAAGGAAAAAGTACAAATGCTCAATAGACACACAATTTTGAGTACCTTTACTTTACTTGAAAACTTTGTCGCATGTTGCAAACCCGGTGTAGTCCTGCACACTTAAGCACACCTTCAAATGCAAAGAGAATATAATAAGTATAAATCTGCAAATGAATAAACATCTAACATTGTCTAAAACAATCTCAACCTAGGTAAGACGTCTTCCCTTAAGATAAAGACATCCTAATCATGCAAAGGAAATATATCGTTTCTCCCCCTTTTTATTCAGGAATAAACAAAGCATGATAGCATAAAATAATTGCTCCCCCTAAAAACCAAATTTTCCTAAATATGTGATCATAAGATACCAATTTTAAATAAAGGGATAAGGGAATAAATTATGCAATGGTGTAAAGTGTAGCAAAAACACAACATGGCAACTCAAGTATAAATAATTGAAACTGTGATCAAATAATCTCACTATCGATGCAAAAAGATATAAATTTGAATAAGAAATGAAGTAGGATATCAATTTTCAAATAACCAATTTGAGAAAAGGAATTTTAATGCACATAATGAGAAATATCAATATGATCATATAAGATGCCAAATAAAATCCAATGATAAAGCATATGGAAAAGATGGACTAAATGCAATCAGCAAAGACTCAAAACACGATGCCATATATAATATATGCAAAATATATACCAATGAAAATCTGGCACATATATATAGTAACAAACAACCACAAAACTCGACACAAAAAATATAAGCTCTACACACTAGCATAGTATTGATGTGTCGAAACATGTGGAATGAATTGAATGGATGTGAAGTAGATACAAATAAATTATGACCCAAACATTCAAATATGTTAAAGAAGTTCTAATTTATCGTAAAATTTTATGAAACTAAGATTTAGCCTCAAGTGATAAGATAAAGTGAACTTAATGAACAAACATGCTCAATGCACACAAGCCTCGAATATTGTTTCTTCTACAAATCAATAGTGTCATGAAAAAGTAAGCATAACTAGGATTCATTGTGTAAACCCGTTGATCTTCAATTAAACACCCTTAAAAGATAAACATATATAATATTTTTTCTTTTATTTTCTAAATTCTTTAAAAGATACTCTCAAACAAACAAACTTTGTTGGCCTTTAGTAATTTTTCAATTTATATTTCCTTAAATCTTTTCATTAGGCTCTTGCCAATGGTGGCTTACCCACAAAGGAGATTTTCTCATTTCATAATCCTTTCCCGTGCGCCCTCAAATATTATTTTCAATTCAATTTAAAGATTATCGCGGGCAACAGTTCTTACATGCACAAATCTCCCATAGTCACAAAACATGTAGAAGAGAAGATTGATGGGAGAACATCTCACAAACCTCAAATATACCTGTAAATTTAACGTTCAAAGATCTCATGCATGTGTGTGTGGAGGCATATACAAAGTCAAATCCATAAAGAAAATCAAGTTTTAAATAACTCCATGCAAGCATGATTAAGAATAATATGAGCATCGACAATCATAATCAAATGTCCTAGACACATAGAAAGTATGAATTGAATTGGATTCAAACACACCAATATGCCAAACCAAATTTATAAAAGTAAAAATACATGTAAACCAAAAATCTTTTTGAGCTTTTCTATATTTTTTCAAAATTAAATACCAATTTCTCAAATTTTGAAAACAAACTCTAACTCGAAAGACAAATAATATCTTTTTTTATTTTTCAATAGGGCTTAAAAATGGAAAATCAAAATACAAAAGATACACATATCATAATATTAGCAAACATATATTATGAAGAAAAAACTAGAGTATAACAAATAAGCTAACCCAATCAACCATTAGATATAACATAGGAAGTATCATGTGCAAGCAAACGAGAATTAACAAGTCTAATATTTAAAGCCTCCAAATCCGATTTTCAAACTTAAGTAGGTTTAAAATGACGCTTAAGGGATTCAAGAACCACAGTGACTCTATTCTTAGACTTCACAAGACCGTTCTTAAGATCATGACAAAAATGCCTAAGGTAACTTTTCCTACCTAAATGAGTGTAAGTGTAAACACGACGAGGGGTGTTACGTAAGGGCTGACCTTACCTAACAATCCTAGTTTACTCTCTCTTAAATGCATGGTCTTAGCTTTGGTTGTGGAAGCATTATGATCATCATAGATAATTCCAAACTTGTCATCTTTGATTTGGATGGTGCATAATGTTTTATCTAACTTTTTCGACCTAGACTCCCAATCAAATTTGACATGACTCGAATATTTCAATCTTTCCTCAAGCTCAACTATCCTCGACTAGAGTAAATTCCTAGAGTACTCAAATATCTTTTAGTTATTTCTTCATAGATTCCATCAAACCATAAAGACTATTTCTCTCACCCTCAACATACTCTAGATTCTCTCAAAGATTCCTCTCGCGTGCCCTAAAATCTTCAATCAAAACTCACCATGGCACGTTCTTTCAACTTAGCTTACAACTTCAAGTTAACCTTATTTACCTTCAAAGTTTTCACATTTAAATCACAGAAGGAAACTTGTAGTTCACTTTCCTCCTCCTCCTCTTCTTCATCCTCACTCTCATCTCCACTCACTCGACCATCACTCACTTGGGATCCACAAACTTTGGCTTCAGAAGTGTCATGAAAAGAAATATCTTCATGGGAATATTTTTCGTCAAATCTCACATGACTAGCCATGAACATGGTAAAGTTTTTCTCAATGGGAGAATCATTTCCTTCTTCCGTATCACTGTCACTAAGGGTGTCATGAAATGTTATCAATTTCTTATGCTCCTTCCTTAGTTTAGTGGGGCACTCAGCTACCTTATGGCCATAACCCTTACAACCATAACATCTTTTCGACTCACCCCTCTTAAAGTTCTCACTACGATTCTTAGGGAATTGATTTTCCTTGTTGTATTTATTTTTCTCAAACCTTTTTGCCTCTTTTGATTGCTTTTGCAGTTTTAAAAATTTCTTGAATTTCGTTACCAACATGGCCACATACTCAGGCTCGATATCAGAATCATCATCCGAAATAGTTATTTCCTCCTTTTGGGTTTCTAAAGCAATGACTTTTTTTCTATTTGTCACATTCTTGGAGGTAAACATGTCAAGATCTTAAGTTTTTTAGTCACCTACAAGCTCTTCAAGTTTTGTAGAGTCTAAAGCACCCGAAGAATTCAAAACGGTAAAATTTGGATTAAATCTTTCAGGCAACGACCTTAAGATTTTATTGATTACTCGACTGTCGGGTATCTTCTCTCCTAAGTTAAAACACGAGTTAACTATGTCGAACAGTCTAGCATAAAACTCATCAAAGGTCTCACTCTCTAACATTTTAATTGTTTCAAATTGAGTGTTCATATTTTGGAGTTTGAAGGTCGTAACATCACTAGTTCCTTCATGGGTGAGTTGGAGTATATTCCGAGCCTCTTTAGATGTCTCACATATCATAATACGGTGGAAATACTCAGGGGTGACAAAACAAAATAGAGCATTTAAACCTTTAGAATTAAAATTTTCTAACATATGCTCAGCCTCACTCCATGATTCTACGAGTTTTAAATGAATTGAATATCCATCACTTGTGAAAGGTGGATAGCACCCTTTAATTACAACTACCCAAACCCACTCATCTATATCTCTAAGTGTTGACTTCATATGCATTTTTCAGTATGCATAGTTCGACCCATGAAACATTGGGCTTTTATTACAATCAAATCCTCCAAAATTCATGCCTAAAGACACGAGATCAAAACATAATAACTAAGTGTTGTTGCTCTTATACCAATTTGAGAACGCCCTATAATGGTGTGTGCTTAGGCAAAGATGGTCTGTATAAACAAAAATACATTTTTTATATTTTTCAAATTTTTAAAGATTGGAACTTTAAACTAAATTAACCCAATTAAACTTATGCACCAATTTTAAATCTTTGTTGTGGAAAACCGATTTATCTAATTTTATATTTTTAGCTTAAATCATGAATCTAAGTGATAAGTAGATAAAATAAAGAAATTAACCACAAGACGTTGATGTACGAGGAAAACCACATAGGGAAAAATTACAAACGGCCCAACCAAGCAAATCACTTTGATGCGAAATTATAAAAGTTGACAGTAGACCTATACAACGACTCGATCCTAACAAACCTTGACGATATTTAATCTTTAACTTCTTCTGCATAACGCAATGCACGATTCCACCCACTTAAGTTGACACATCACATGAGTCCATGCACATATTTGTATCCACCGATAAGGCTCAACAACCGTTTACACCAAAAATGACATGCACGGAGTCCAGTACACAAAACAAGTTCCCTCAAGATGAAGAGAAATAAACCTTGATGCCCAAACTTAAGATCTCAAAGCATATGAATTACGAATCTTGGATCTTTAAATGGATAGGGTGAAACAAGGGTTTTGGAACTTTGGTAAACAAGTAGGAAAATGTTTTTCGCCAAATGCTCTTCAAAAATCTGAGTCCAACACGCCTTAAATACTGAAAAACAAATTCCGAGGCAGCAAACTCGTTCGGAATGAAAACTGTAGGTCGCTCGAACGAGATTAGCATTTCATTCTAATGAAACTAAATTTCATTCTAACGAAACAACTTTCTCATTCAAACGTCCTTCCAACGTTCTTCTAACGAGATATGAAAACCTTGGCAGAGAATTCTGATTTGATGGTCGTTCCAATGAGATCTTAATTTCTTTCTAACGAGATCAAGGTTGTTTGAACGTGAACTCAGTTTTATTTTAACGAGGTCAATTCTTATTCTTATGAGATTAAAATCAAAAAATATTTAGAAAATAGTTCTAAACGTTTTAAGTACAAAATAAACACCTTTAAAATATCCAAAGACTCGTATTCAATATTCATACATACCTGTGACATCCCTGATAAACGTAAAGACTTGACATAATAAACACGACATGATGTATCAAATATTTGAAGCTTGGACGCTACGTCTTCCTCAAACACGTCATAGGCTTTTTGGATCAATAACACAAAGTCTATCCTATGAATCAAATGTTTTGTTCGGAATGACTATTTATCTAACATTAAAAATCACCAGTTAACAAATATTGGTCTAAATCATAAGTGGAAAATACTTGTTCTGTCATTTCAACAATATATGCCCCCTCCTTCTAGCGCCAAAATATGTTTGATTGGAAATGAAATCATCTACGCACAATATTTGTAGGTTCATGGTTGTTCCTAACTTAATAGGGTTTTTTGTATGATAAAACAAGTAATGTAAATGGTTCTAAAGCAAAGGTTGAAATGTAAATGATGGAATGTAAAGGATGGAATGTAAATAAACTTGCATTGAACTGAAGGAAACTAGAATTACATTGCTTAAAATTAAAGGATAAAGATACAAAAAAAGGTGTGAAAATTTAAAAGATAAAATGTAGAGACATAGGTTTATTTGATATTTTTGAGATCTCTTTTGTCTTTCTCAAGGGATGAATTTATACTTATATGCAATAACTAACTTTCTATGGCTCCAAGTAACTTTGGTTTGAATTTTAGCTCCGAATAACTTTCGGTTTGAATTCAAATTAATTCTCTATAATGTTCACCCATTCTTGCCTCCAAATAACTTCTAATTTGAATTTTCCCACTACTTCCACCATTTTTTTTACAATAACCACTATATAACAACCACTAACTTCCCACACCATCTTAGCAACATATCATAAAGCATCACGAGATGAACCCGATAAAATATAGTGTACATAGTAATGTGGCGATGATCTATTACTCATAAAGGGGGGATCTTATATACACAAACGGATCCATTGTAATTATGAATTCTATCAATGTTATCGTCATATTTTTCGGTGATCTTTGATGTTGATTCGTATCTTACTATCCCAAATGAGTCCTCTACTTTGTGGGACCTTCATTGGATACTTATCATTAAATATATGCTAATAATCTTGAGATTTTCCTTGATCTAATCAATTTCGATCAACTTGCGGTACACATCTGCCATCTAGTCAACCATTGATATTGTGAAGGGTATAATGAGACTTGGGCCACGCATCACGAATTCACTTGTTAACCACTTTTTACTACATTGGAATCAACCCGAAATGAAATAAAATTATTTTTTCTTATTACGTGAAATAAAATAATGAGTTTAGACAAATTCAATAAAAGATATGAAAAGATAACCAAAATGGAGAATTATTTTGTCATAATGACTTCTATAAACCACTAAGTTACAAAAAAATGTTTATTAGAAATCGCACATGAAGCTTAAAAAGATGAATAGGTAAAGAAATTATCTCAGGGAGGCTTATATACATAGAAGTTGTAATGCAACTTGCATAAAATTAAGCGTCACTCAATTAACAACCTAAGAAATGTGTTTCAATCATTAAGATTGTGGCATTTTTAGTGTAATGTCGCAAAATTCTCCTTAAAACTCAACCCTAAATCACAAGGCCTTCTCATGACGAAGGATTGCATGGTTAAGATAGTATATTGTATACACACTTATGTGTCAGAATCCGTAGCATTGAATAAAAATAACTGACCCACGTATCCCATAAACGACCACAAATAAATAAATAAATATATATATATATATATATATATATATATATATATATATATATATATATATATATAAAAGAACAATACATCTTCGTCTTCGTATTGGATCTATCTAATACCTCATAATTTTGGAAAGAATTAGAAATATTTATTGGGTTTATATTAATTCTTTTAGAAGCTAAAATTTTATTGTGATATTATATTTGTGGCATTTATATCCCTTAGGGAATATTTTGGCTAATAGATCAATGTTGGATGTGGATTCAAATATATATTTGATGTTGGGTTGGACTTTGAATAACTTTAGAGTGACTAACTGGTATTGAATTACATGTATTAGGCATATATTCTAGTTATTACTTAATTATAATTAAAATCTAATTATTGCTTATAGTGAAAGGAATTAAACTCTAGTTACTACTTAACATAATTGAGTTACATTTAATAGAAAAATATTCTAAAACGTACTACTCATAAAGCTAAATGTACAACCCTATTTAGCACATGCATTTACAATAGCAAATAACCTCCAATTAAATCTTACTTATTCAACATACAATTAAATCAATCATAATTATCATATTAAATCCCAAATTGCAATATGAAATTATGAAAGTTAATGGTTCAATTTCACGTTTCATAAACTACTTTAGGCTAAACTCTAATTTACAACCTATAACATATTCCAATATCACCAAACTTAGGGACAAAGTATAAAAGACCTCAAAACCCGAACGGTTACCACTCCATTTTAAACCTAAATTTAGAATTTAGGTGAAATTACGAGATGTATATATAAAAGTATAAGAGTAGTCTAGTGTCTTGCCTTAAAATAGTCCAAAAACTTGATTTGATAGAGTGAGAAGAGGTCCTTGAAAACTCGCATGAAACCCTTTGAAAATTTGTTTGAATTCCATTAAAACCTCCCTTGAATATTTATTTCAAATGTTGAATATAAATCTTGGGTTACAGTTTTATATTTGGGCAGTTATTTTGGTGAGGAATTAAGAGCTAATAGGTTTTGGGAGAAAAAAATAATACATTGGGGATTTTTGTTGAGAGAGAAAATATTTTGTGTACCATAAATATGGGACATTGAATAAACCAATTAGGTAGTGACACATGTCAGCAAAAGGTGCTGAAGGGAGCTCGGTTTGCTTATTGAACTCGGTCGGTAACAACAATCAGGTCGACTCAGTTATAATTCTGCTCGGCTGGACAATGACACGACATCAGTCAATAGTGTTCATTAAATACACTAAAGCCAACCTTACACCAACTTATATCACGTTATAGAATACATATATTCATGTTATCCTACGCGCACACGTGAGGATATATTCCACTTTTATCAGTTTATAACCAACTCATGATTATCCACCCCATAACATGTAAAAGGTAACGACCTAACCTATAAAGGCATTCCACCTTTCTCCCTACACTCTCTATCTCTCTCTCTCTCTCTAAAATAACTCCCTATAAATAACACTCAATCCCACATGATAAAGGATCCAAAAATATTCCACCAAATGGCCATATGCAAAACCCTAGAGAGAACTTTGAGATCTTGTAATCATCCCTTTCATGGTATTGCCCATGGAAGTACATACAATCAGTACTACACTTATAGACGAAGGCACCGCATCGGGCCGAACTACGTTAATCTCTGGTTTCCTTTTTTATCTCTCGTCCCTTTCTATTCATCCCATATTAGCACGTTGAAAGTGATGATTTCTTTATTTGTTACTATTTATTATTAGTATATTATAACTAAGGTCCAAGAATCCATATACTAGTTTTTTATGATAACAGATTATCTCCGTCTATGGGAATTCCAATAAGTCGTTTGTTGTTTCCTACCATTTTCTATTCACTGGTCCAATTTATGTGAAATCCCCTAGTTCGATTCCCCCAATTTTGGATTTGTTCCATTATTTCTCTTATTTCTATTTAGATGGGAGAAAACCTACAAAGTAATCATGTGACTGAAGTAATCTCGCCCTCAACTCCTGTCGGAATGGGTGACGTATAAGGAATTTTGATGAGGCTGGCTAAGGGTCAGGAGGTAATGTAAGAGTGTGAAGCAACTTCCACAAACACTTCAAGACGGGCAAGTCAGGAGAGAATTAGGTCTAATCATCGTAGCTGGGGGCAAACATTCTGACAGGAGGGATGAAATGCCACTTCCTGCCCCTATAGAGAGAGGCAACATGACTACTGCGATCGAGCATTAGAAAACCCAATAAAGATGAGTTTAGGTTCGCAAGATGAAGGAAGTAGATCTAGATATTCAGGATCGTAAGATGACAGGTCATATCACCTAGGGGACACCTCATCCTTATAAACAACTGGTTATGATGTCGAATAGTCTTTCTTAGAGGAAAGGCCAAGTTTGTTAGAAAGGCTGACTAGAGGCTATGCATTTGATTGTTTGGGGCCACAAGCAGTAAGAATGAACTATCACAGAGAGAATGGGGGCCTAGAGAACGCGAAGAAGAGCCAAAGAAGAACAGAATACTTAGCTAAGTCTAGGACGAGCATACGAGGATCGTCCAGAGCCAAGCATACATCCAAGGAAGAGAGCTCATCCAAAAACTAAGGCCGATCAGGTAAGTCCATTACAGTTAAAGCTGAGCAGGAGGACCAGCCTTGGAAGGGATTGATTAAACGACTATAGGATCATTTGGGAGAAATTTCTAGATCAAAGAATCCCTTGCACATAGGTTTTATGAAGGGATCTCCATTCACTCCATCAATTGTGGGTTATCCTACACCGTAAAATTCAATATTATAGTAATAACCCTAACGTACGATGGCAAAGCTGAGCCAATACTATATATAGAGTAATACCAACTTAGTTCCAGATGAGATGCATTATCGAGCATTCTCTAGTATGATTACTAGGTCAGCAAAGATCTGGTACAATAGTTTACCACATGGACAGATCTCAAACTTTCAACAATTAGCTGATCTCTTCGTCATCAACTTCTATTTTGGGGCCAATCTTGAAAAAAAAAGTGGATCATTTGCTAAGCGTCTGCCAAAAAGTCGATGAGACTACCCATAAATTAATCACTCACTTCAATTGTGAGAATATTAAGGCAATTGACTATGATGAGAAACATTAATCACGATGTTAATGAGTGTTTTGATGCCTGGGAAGTTATAGTTGGTGCTAGCTAAGGATCCATCCAAGACGATGATCGAATTATTGGCCAAGGCATGTAAAATTATAAACACCGAGGAGGTTATGGCTGCCAAGGAGTAGAGCCATTTCAAGCCCAATGTTACCAAGAGCTCGGAGAAGAAAGGGCAAAAAGATAAAAAGTTAGACAAGCCGAAGAGATACGATGAGTATACTCATCTAAGGGTTGGAATTCACCATATCCTCGAGGAGATTCATGGGGGAAAGGACTTAAGAAAGCCCAAAAAGTAAAATGCTCCAGCAAATAGAAAAGATAAAATATGATATTATGAGTTCCATAAGGATCATATCCACAACAAAAATAATTATTTGGTCCTAAAGAACGAGATTGAAAAGTTCATCAGAAGAGGCAAGCTGTTAAATTAGTGGACAAAGGTAGCTGAGCAAAAACCCAAGAGACGATCAGAGTCTCCTTATAGGAAGGTTGATGAGAAGAAGAGGGACTACGAAGATGATTCAGAGGATGACCCAGATCTCCTAAAAATACCTAAGAAGCCTACGCACGAGTTTAATGGTATCTTTTTTGGGTGTAATTTTATTACAGGAGAAAATACTGGGGGTGGAGACAGATCTGTAGAGCGAAAGGTCCATCTTAATAAGGCAAATGGTGACACCCACATTAGGTACTGGCGCTATGGACACCTTCCCTAGGAAGGTGAACAAGGATGTTTTAGTAGTTATCTTCTCCAAAGATGACTAATCTAGAATACTTTACTCACACGACGATCTTATGGTTGTCATAACAATGGTACATGAGGTTAAGGTGGGAAGAATTCTAGTCGACAATAGTAGCTCAACCAATATCTTATTTTACAATTGTCTCAAGAGCTTGAGTTTTAGGGACAACAAACTGGAGGCTTAATACAGACCTCTCATAGGTTTCTCAGTATAAAATGTATACCATCTGGGAACAATTAAACTGGAAGTTGTTATTGACACTTGGCCAACATGTCGAACCGAAATGATTCGTTTCTTCATCCTAAATAAGAACATTTATTCGATGTATAACATAATCTTTGGTAGATTTAAGTTGAAGCGGTTTGAAGCCGTACCTACTATAGTGCACTAATATTTAAAGTTCCCCACTCACTACAGGGTCGGCATAATAAAAGGGAACCAGGTTAAAGACGAAGAGTGCTATTATACCTCAGTCAAACAAGAAGAGCAGAAGAAGCTAATGATGACCTATTAGATCAAGACATTAGACCCTCAAGATAAGGATAAGTTAGCTAATGGCCAGGTCGTGAAGGATATTAAATTGGTTACCTTGGACGATGAGCATCCAAAAGGGTAGCCCAGATTGGCTCGTCGTTAGATCCTGCCTTTAAAAGGGAGTTAACAGAATTTTTAAGGTATAGAAAAATTTGTTCGCATAAAACCATAAGGATATTCCAAGAATCGATTTAGAGTTTATTTTCTACGAATTGATCATAATAAAGGATGCCAAGCCTATGAAGTAGAAACGTTGTGTATTCAATCAGGAAAAGAACATAGCCGTATAAGAAGAAGTTGACAAGTTGTAAAAGGAAAAATTCATTTAGGATGTTAGGTACCCAGAATGGCTCTCGAACGTGGTCATGGTCAAGAAGAAGAATGACAAGTGGTGCATGTGTGTTGAATTCACCAACCTGAACAAAGTGTGCCCAAATGATCATTACCCTTTGCCTAGGATCAACGAAGTGATCGATACTACTTCAGGGCATGAGTTACTTAGCTTTATAGATGCTTATTGAGGGTATAACCAGATCAAGATGAAGCCAGAAGGTTGACAAAAAACTTTGTTCATCACTAGCAGAGGGACCTACTACTATAGTGTTATGTCCTTTGGGCTAAAAACACTGGAGCAATGTATCAAAGGTGGGTAAATAAAGTTTTTTAAGATTAGATCGATAAAAACTTGAAGGTGTACATCAATGATATGCTTATGAAGAGTAAAATGTCCGCCAACCACATCAAAGATTTTGGACAGACATTTGACTAGTTGGAGAAATAACAGATGAAGCTCAACCTGATAAAATGTGTCTTCGGGGTAAAGGAAGGGATATTCCTGGGCTTTATAGTGAATCAAAGTGGTATTGGGGCCAACCCTAATAAAATTCAGGTGCTGATTAATATGCAACCCCAACAAGAAAGAAGGAAGTCTAGAGGATGACTGGATACATAGCTGCACTGAACAGGTTTGTTCCAAGATCAACTGACAAATGCCTTCCATTTTTCGAGGTGTTATGAAAAAACTTTGAATGGAACGAAGCGTGCAAAGCTGCATTCCTAGAGTTAAAATCATATTTGGGGTTTGGACCTTTGCTTTAGAGACCAGTCTTGTGTGAAAAGCTTTATCTATATTTAGTCATATTTAAATTTACAATCTATTCGACTCTAGCTCGACAGGAAGACGGGGTGCAAAGGCCTGTGTATTAGACTAGAAAGGTATAATCCTGAGTAAATATCCATTATCCTAGATTATAGAAGATAACGTTAGCCCTAATTGAAGCTTCCAGAAGGATAAAGTCGTACTTCCAGGCTCATTACATTGTTGTTTATAAAGACCTTCCTTTGCGCCAAGCCATTCATAAACTTAAGAAATCAGGCAAACTGATGTCTTGGTCCTTAGAATTAGGAGAGTATGACATCCAATATGAACTAATATGGACAATCAAGGGCCAAGTAATATAAGATTTTATTATTGAGTTCACATACGAAGAGAATCCAATCAAGAAGACTTTTATGGAAGAGATATCAACGAAAAAAGTGGCAAAGAACACTTCTTAAAGAGAGCTCAACCCCGATATATACCGAGTAGACTTCTTTGAAAGAAATCTCACCAGTTCAATCAAATGAGCAGACTCCTAAAGAAGATAGCTCATTCGTCAACCCGACCAACCAAATTACTAACAGACCAGAGTCATCTGCTAGGCAAGAAGAAATTGCTTACAACCTAGAGCAAATGAAAAATTTATTCAAGTTTGGAAGATTGACCTACAAATTTTTTAAAGAGGACCCTCATATTCGGCAATTGTTCATAGGTGGCTCATCCTGTGCCACTGGTAGTGGAGCAGGCCTAAAAATTATAATTTTGGGTGGTATTGATGTGGAATACGCCCTCATATTCCAATTTGATCCCTCCAATAACTAGGCATAGTATGAGGCGCTCATAAAAGGATTTGGCCTGGCATCATCTCTTGGCGCTGAACAGATACTGGCGCATAGTGACCCTCAGCTCATAGTGAACCAAGTGTTGTGTATTTACGAGGCGAGAGAAAAATCTACGGCAAAGTACTTAGCTAAAGATAAGGGATTATTATTATTAAAATTCCCTACAGTTAGTATGATCATAATTCAAAGGGAAAAAATGTACAAGCAAACGCGATCTCCCAACTGGCATCTGCCGCTAGAAGAAAGCTTTGGAGAATAGTTCCAGTAGAAGTCCTCATGCATCGTAGTACTGATGAGGAAAATGTCAATGTGATGGATCTGGATTTAGGGTCATCCTGGATGGATCTAATACGAGCATATTTGGAGACCAGCATAGATCCGATAGACCTTAAAAAAGCAAGGAGACTCTGATACAATGCAGTTAAATATTTGCTGGAAGGAGGAATCCTATTCAGAAGATGGTTCATTATTTCATTTCTCATATGATTCCAACCAACCAAAGTCAATGATTTAATAATATAGGTGCATGGAGGATGTTATGGAGCACATTCGGTGGGTTGATCACTATGAAGTTAGTGTCCATTCAAGGTTATTACTAGCCTACCATGAAGACAGATTGTACAGACTATGCAAGGAAATATGATAAATGCTAGAAATAGACCTCAATCCATAGGACTTCAGGGTAATCACTTACGCCGATCACATCACCCTTTCCTTTCGCTATGTGGGGGATAGATCCAGTTTTCCTACTTCCAAAGACCAGAGGCAAAATTTAAGTATCTAATGGTAGCGGTGGATTACTTGACCAAGTAGGTGGAGGCCAAACTCCTGGTAGAAATGCCATACGAGAAAGTCTTCCACTTCATTTGAAAGAATATCATTTCCTGGTAAGGGATTCTATACGCCTTTATCACTGACCACAATACTCAATTTGATAATCAAGAGTTTGAAGACTATTGCACGTGCTCTAAAATCCAGAAACTACACTCAGCACCAAGCCACTCGTAGTTGGATGGATAGACAGAGGTGATCGATAAGACCTTGCTAGATGGAATGAAAAAGAGGTTGGACAACGTAAAGGGGAACTAGATCAATGAACTTCAGAGTGTCCTTTGGAAGTACAAAACAACATCGAGAACAACAATAGGTGAAACACCTTATATGTTGGCCTTCGGAAAAAAAGTTGTGGTCCTAATAGAAATTGATATGCCTTGTCACCACGCCCTCAATTTTGACTCACCATGGATCGACCTAATGAGAAGACTATATTTGAATTTTATCGAGGAAGTCAAAGAACATGCAATAATTTGGGTGGTAGCATACCAACAGCAGACCGCTCGATTTTATAATAAAAGAGTAAAACCAAGCACTCTAAAGGAGGGAGATTATGTCCTGAAGAAAATTATATGGAAAGGGAAAAATTGGATCCCAACTGGCACGATCCACAAAGAGTATCCACGATTGGATGATAAGAAACTTCTAGAATTGAAACCCTGGAAGGAGAGAAGTTCAAGAACTCCTGGAATGCTAAACACCTAAGGAAGTACTATCAATAAGGATAAAAATGTAAAGTCTTTTCGTTCCTTGTAATCTAGTTTATTAATTAATAAAAATCTTTGATTCCCCCCTGAATGTTGTCATTTCAAAGCTTTCTGTTTTTCATGGGAGTGGGATTTGTGGAAAGAGCTAAGGTCGAAGGCATCTCAGTATGCACAAAAAAAATCTTACTTTATGCATAACCTCGTCTTCGAACAAGTAACAAATATGAAGTTTAACTTTATGTATGATCTCGTCTTAGGACGGATCACGAATAAGAAGTTCACCAAATATAGGAAATTCATTGTAGTCATATGGATGGCAAGATCCGACCATAGTTGACTAATACAAGGATAGATCCTCACATTTGGTCATCTTAGATAACTTCCACTAGTACATCAGAACGACAAGATTCGTCTGTATGACCAATAAATTAGGATAAACATCAATAGAACCTACGACATGACAACCTAGGTTCGTTTAAAACTGGTAGCTAGTAAGGCAGATCAATTAGGAAATATTTGACCACATAATCATAAGACTAAACTACTAGCAGGCCCATCTCAAACAATTAATAGTTAGTAAGTTGATGTAGCCAGTTGACTTATTGCTATAATAAGTCCACAAGACTAAAAGTAACTATGTCGAACGTATCTGGCCACATTTATTTATCCTAAACACTTTGAAGAATAACTGATCACAAGCACAATGATCGGAGATTTAGACGAATAAAACATGTTGGCAAGAAATCTATATAATGAGAATACACGTGCAAAGTAAACAACGAATGACAACATATATCACAATAAGCACAATGAAACCTATACATTACAGATCATTCATAAATTTATTCATTACAAGTCAGAAAGAAGTGTTTATAGTAATGATAGAGGAGGAATATATGAATCTTCATAAAAGATAGACAGTGATAGCTAAGCCTCGGGAGCATGACCTGCCTCAATCTTAGCAGTTTGATCGATAGTTTCTTTAATCATTTGAACGTCCTCGGATACAATAGGTACATCATTAGTAGCGATGTTCTGATTAATAGTAACCTCGGTTTGCTCTTTTACATCATCATCCTCATCAACTTCCTTTACCTGACTTTACATTTAGCTGCTAGGGCTTTTTCTTCCTCATCGTCGTCCTCCCACATCTGAACCATCTCAATAATGTCCGAGAAGTTCAGTATAAACCTCTTCTTGAGGTCAGCATATCCTTCCATGAATATAGTCACCGGGTCAATGTTCTATTCCCCCGACATCTTAAACGTTTTGGCCATCTCCTCTTCATCTTGTGCAAGAGTAGTAGTGGCCTTTTTCCAACGATTTATTATCCGCCTTAAAGGCGTTATTTTCCTTTTTTTATATCTTCTTCTCCCTCGAATATTTCCTCATTAGAGTACTTAATCTTGATCACTATAGTCTCAGCCAACTCCTTCATCACTTTGTTCTTCTCTTCCATTTGGCTCATGATCATCATATTGGCCACCAGTTGGTTGTCCTTCTCTTTCATCTTCATATAAACCTTGTCATAATCATAATCGGTTGTCTTTATATCCTTAAAGAGGGTCTTATAGTGGCCGAGGAGCTTATTGTGCTCATCCTTCAGGTCGTTGTAGGACTTCTAGAATGAAGCAACTTGTTCCCTTATAATGGTGGCACCTATAGCTCCCTAAAGATGAAAAGTCAAACATGTCATCAGTCGCACTCTAAAAAAGTATAAATAGAAGTATAAGTTGGAGATGTACCACCATCATTCTGCATTGCACCATGTTTCAGATTTCATGAGCATTGAACTGCCGTAAGTAATGGATGTCTTTAGCATATTCATTGTACCCAAGGATATCAACAATATTCTTTCGATGGAAAAAAATGTAATCCTTCTCACTCTTCAACTTAACAGGTTTCTCAGGATCCCAAGTAAAGGTCGCCACCTCTTTATAAGGGATGAAGATCCAACACCTCGTACTAAGCACCGAGTAGGAGCACCTATAATTTGGACTCTCTGCCCTAGCTGTAGTTTTTTATTATTAGGGACTGGGATGGGGAGGGGGTCACTCCATCGATCTTTTTTGATGAAGCACAGACCCATCATCAAAGGTAATATCTTTTCCCTTGCCCTTAGATTTAGCAGTAGCAACAACAGCTGTCGTAGCATCGGCTTGCCTCTTTGTTGTGTACTCATTGCCATTTCTGGCCTCTACAACGGCACTTTTCTCCGCCTCAGCCTTCTTCAGCTCCCTAGATTCAGAATTGGCAGCATCCCTCTTCTTCTTGGCCTTTGGTCTAATTTCCTCTTCCTAAATTCTCCATTATAAGACGATCAAGAGTTGGAGGTACCATTGTATATATTGGAGTGGATGGACTGGGTGAAGAAGGTGCAAAAAATAGAATATGGACATCAAGTTATAAACACATAAGTCAAAGTGTTAAGTAAGAATAAACACAAGTTCACAAACATACCTTCTTCAACCTCCTCTTCATCAAAGCCTTCTTAGACTTGATCAGCTAAAAATTGACCTTCAACTGCAAAGTCAATCTACTCATCTTCTGGAAGAGCACCTCCCGGGGGAAAGTAATACCCCAATTCAATAGACTTCTAAATTGAGAACAACTTATCGAACTCAATTGGGTTGGAAGTACAACTATTCCCGATAATCTCTCTCAAAACAAAAGCACTCTTTAGGGCTCTCTTCACTGCAAATGAGTGGAGCATAAAAAAAGATCATTAGCAATGGCAGAAACGGGGATGTTTTTCGATGAAAGAGAAGGAAGGTAAAACAAATCTTAACTTCTCTCTCTAAAACGCTTACACAATAAGGAAAACGATTGGGAAAAAGGTGAAGGGAAAACTAAAATTCGTATTTATATTTATAAAGAGGCGACGATCATTACTTTTAAAAGGGTGGCACGTGATGTTATGCGTTGGAAAAGTAAGTGACGTTTGGTGGTTGGCACACGCCACCCTAAGCACGTGCATCATAATGATGGTAGACAAACATCTAAGAAAACTCTCACTGGAAATCTCAAAAGTCAATAAGATAGTTACATATCAAATGCTCAGAAGATCCAACACTTCGGAGAATCTTCTATAAGTTCCATCCATGAGTAAAGTCTCGGAGAATTTTATTGTACCATACATATGGGATATTGAATAGACCAATAAGATAGTTACATATGTCATTAGAAGTTGATAAAAGGATCTCGGCTTGTTTATTAAACCTGGTCGGCAACAACAATTCGATCGTCTCAATTATAATTTTTCTTGGCTGTACAGTGACATAACATCACTTAACAGTTTTAATTAACTCCGCCTAAGCCAACCTTGCACTAGCTTATATCACGTGACATAATACATAGTCATGTTATCCCACTCGAACACGTGAGGAAACATTCCACTTTTATTTGGTTTTAACCAACTCATGATTATCTAAACCCATATCATGTAAAAGGTGTAACAACCTGACATATAAAGTCACTCCACCTATGCCACTGCTCTCTCTCTTTAATAACTACCTATAAATAGCACTCAATCCCATATGATAAAGGATCGGAAAATATTCAACCAAACGACTATACGCAAAACCCTAGAGAGAACTCTAAGAGCTTGTAATCATCCCTTTCATGGCTATTGCCCATTTAAATACATACAATCAGCACTGCACATGTGGACGTAGGCACCGCATTGGGTCGAGTCATGTTAGTCTCTAGGTTCCTTCTTTATCTTTCATCCATTTCTATTCATCCCATATTGGCATGTTGTTAGTGATAATTTATTTGTTTGTGTCTATTATTAGTATATTATAGCTAATGAGAATCCATATACCAGTTTTTTATAATAATAACGTGCAATAAGGAAAAAAGGGGTCGAATCCTTTATTTAAGTGCACTGGACGTGATAAGGGTTCCCTGGTAGGTACGCCACCAAAATAATGTATACATATGCGCTCCATAAACCCCCAAACTTTCTACACAAGAAATGTACCAAAGGCCTTTATACCTTTGGTCTTTTCCCAAAATTCTCCATTTGTCTAAACCACTTCATAAGTTACAATGATTACCGTTTTGCCCCCTAAACATTAAAATAATCACACTTAAGCCCATACAACTAGAACATTTTACCAAAAGTAACTCTATAACTCCAATTAAATTCATTTCAATTTTAAATTCTCATAAATAACTTAAAGTTCACAATTCAAATTATATAATTATTCCAGATTATCAATTGATTGATTAAATTTATCCCAGTTAATTAATTATTAAATATTTTTAAAATTATGAGGTATTATAATTTTATTATTTGGATAATTTGCTCCATGAAAGAGGTTTTGTTCCGTTCAGATTTTGGAGATAATTGGGTGCTGTGAAATTTTGGATATCTTGTTTTACTCTTATAGTATTAGGATATATGTACATTTAGAATTTCTTTGGTAGTTAAAGGTTAGTCGTTATGTTTAGGGGCACGTAGTCTTGGTTTTAGTAGCTTGAATATTCTTATAAGATATTTTACGGTTAGAAAATTTCGTAATTAGTATCCTTAAGGGTAAAGCTTACCATTCTTATTGGGATTTTAATGTGATAGTTTCAGGGTTCCTTTCATTGTACTCAGAGTTAGTACATCATTTTTGTGTATTTTTTTACTTGATTGGTTGATTATTATTACATATGATTTATCATGAGGATGACATGATTTTGTATCATTCATTCTTATGTATGTTTGAGATCATGTATAAGATTAATTGGTGTATGTTTAACACACATTTCATTGTTCATATTTTCAAGTTCTGTAGATGAGATGCCAAAAGAGTTAGTGTGACAACTTTGATTCTTTTAGCGTGGATTACAATTCAGGATTCGTAGTGTATGTTTATTTCAATTGTAAACTATGGAGTCTCTCACACCTTAATTATTTTTATTTTGGATCCTTTGTTACTCCACTTTATTTTGTTACTTTTGGATATTATGGTATTTATTTACACTACACAAAAAAGGCTAAATTGACACCCTTTAGTCAGCCAGCCTTGTCACGGTCATTGACCGTGATAAAAAAATACGCATTTTTTGTCACGGTCAATGACCGTGACAAGGCTGTGACAAGGCCGTGGAAAATGTACTTGTCACGATCAATGACCGTGACAAATACTAATAATATTGTCATGATCAAGGACCATGACATGTCCGTGACTATTTGTTCAATAAAAAAAATCCTACGCTTTCTTTTTTTCCCACCATTTTTGGTTTTCCCTCGCTTTCTCTCTCTCTCTCTCTCTCTCTCTCTCTCTCTCTCTCTCTAAGGTATGTTTTTTTCCTCTCTTTCTCTTTCATTTATATATGTGTATGTATGTGTGTGTGTATGTGTGTGTGGTGGGGGGAGGGGGCAGGGGGTGGTGGGTTTGGGGTGGTGTGTGTGTGTGCATGTGTGGTGGGGGAGGGGATGGACAGGGGGGCTGGGTGGGGGGGCTGGGGGTGGTGTGTGTGTGTGTGTGTGCGCAGGTGTGTGTGTGTGTGTATGTGTGTGCAGGTGTGTGTGTGTGTGTGTGGTGGGGCGGTGGGGGGTGGGGTGGGGGTGGGGTGGGGTGTGTGTGTGGTGGGGAAATCTCAACAATTGTATAGCTTTAATTAATAAATTGTATAACTTTAATTGTATAGTTTTATATGAAAGTAAATTAATAATTAGTGTCCATTTCATATGAAAGTAGGATTGCCCCTCATTGTAAATTAGTAAATTAATAATTGTATACTTTAGTTGTTAGTTTAATTGATGAAATGAATTAATTGAGTAGATGAATTAGAAGGAGTACGGGATACACATTTGTTGTTGACATTGCTGTTGGATTATAGTGGATCGATGTTGGGTTAGTTAGTTTTAAAAGTGGCATGACCACTAGATTATTGTCCATATGGGGGTGGGATTTTTCAACTTTTTTTGAAAATTACTTTGTATATCGAGCAATATATATATATATATATATATATATATATATATATATATATATAGTATGATAATTAAATAAAACATACCTGAAATTACATATAGTGCGCATAGATACTGGTCTTCTAGTTCTTATGCGTACGCATTCAATAGCCCTTAGACCCATTCGAGAGTCATTACCCCTGTAATGAGATCTCTCGAATTGTCCCGTTTGGACAGTTTGAGACTGCATAATTTCTGTATAATATTCTTAGTAGCTTAAAGTTGTTACTTTTGGAAGAAGTTCTGCAGTCGTATCCTAATGTTCTTTGGGTATATATTAGATTGACAAGTGTGACGATTATTTTAATTGATCAATTGAAATAACACTCACACTTGCCAATCTATGTCGTGTACTTAGAGAACTATGGGGATATGCTGCCAAATTTTTTTCAAATTGTAACAATGTGCATGAGTTGTTAAGTATATTACAGAAAAATGCGGTCTCGAATGGGATAGGACCACTCACCCTTTAGAGGAGATGGAGGAAATAGAAATTTCTATTATAAATTGAATTTGAATATAAATAAGACATAATTAAATGAAACATACTATAAATCTAAGTTTTGTTTACACTAATCCATGAATATACGCTTCTTACCTTTAATATGTGATTAGTTGTGGTAGCTGTGATGGGATATCCGAAATACAAAGAGTGGATGGGTGAGACAAATAGAATGGGGGATGTGTTTTGCAGAGGTACTAACGAATTTGTGAAATATGCAAAGAGATGTCATAATGATGAAGCATTTCTGTGTCCGTGTGCTAGGTGTAAGAATAGAAAGGTGTTTAAGTGAAAAATAGTTGAACTACATTTGTTAAGATCGGGTATGCAAGATAGTTATCAATTTTGGAGTTTCCACGGTGAATTAAAAGTTCCTTTTGTCCCCGACCAACCTTCACAATAACCTTCAACAAGTAGGATAGATGTAGAAGGCAACGACGCAGATCATAATATGTTAGAGGATTTAGTTGATGATGCGTACGGAGTTTATGAAGAAGAAGAGAATGATGTTACTGATAATATAGAAGGTTCAAGTGCTCGTGAAAATATCACGATAAAACTTGATGATGACTACCAAAGTTTAAAATTTAAGGCGACCCAATCGTTATACTCTGGTTGTGAGAAAGATCAAACAACTTTACATGCCATGATTGGTTTTCACAGCTTGAAGACGCAATACGGTTTGTCTGGCAATAGCGTGACATGAATTCTTAAATGGGTGAAGGGCTTATTAACCAAGGAGAATACACTTCCAAATAACTATCCAGTTATGAAGAACAGTTTGAAAGGTTTGGGAATGAAGTATAAATCGATTCATGCTTATGTGTATGACTGCATACTATACCAAAAGGAGTATGGACATCTCGATCGTTGTCCGGTATGCGATGAACGTAGATATGTCCAATCTACTAGTAAGGAAGACACAAGCTCAAAAGTGCCTAAAAAAGTATTGAAATATTTTCCCATTGGGCCTAGATTAAAGAGATTTTTCACAGTACCATGGATAGCGGAGGCAATGACTTGGCATGCTAGGGAAGAAGTAGGGGGTAATATCATGAGTCATCCTATTGATTCTACTGCCTGGAGGAGGATGAATTATGGGTATCCCGATTTTGCTCGAGAACAACACAACATTTGTTTGGCTATATCAACATATGGTTTTAATCCATTTGGAAATCTAAGCACCAATCAGAGTGTATGGCCAGTGATCCTAGCCCCACTCAACCTCCCTCCTTCATAGTGTATAAGACCTGAATTTTTGATGATGGATTTGTTGATACCTGGGCTAAAGTCACCAAGTGATGACATCGACGTCTACATGCCTCCTTTGGTAGAAGAATTAAATGAGTTGTGGGAAGAGGGTATTCAATCATTTGACTCTTTTAGAAAAGAAGAGTTTACGCTGAAAGCTATGTTGATGTGGACAATTCATGATTTTCCAGCTTTTGGGGCATTATCCGGTTGCCACATGAGGTTTTTAACCCCTGGCTCATAGTTTTAGATTTGAAAAAGGTTCCAATTTTTTATTGGGCGGGGTTGAACATAGGCTACCGTCGAGACAACTATCGGGTTCAGAAATTGAAAGTAAATCTTCTGAATATGACCCTAATATGCCAGTTAAGAATCCCAAATTTTAGAATGTCAAGCATAAGAAGACCCCAACTGGGAATGAAACTGAGACAAGAAAGGCATGGTCTAGGAGGTCAATTTTATTTGACTTGCCTTATTGGAAGAATAACCCGGTGCGCCATGTATTGGATGTGATGCATCTAGAGAAGAACTTCGCTGAACATATTGTGGGCACTTGCCTTGGGGGGAATCATTCTAAGGATGGAGAAAATGCACGAAAATACCTTAAATCGTTTAAACTTAAGCCACAACTATGGTTGAAAGAAGATAGTAGGGGAAGGACAATAATTCCCCCTGGTGCATTTACTTTGACGAGTGGGGAAAGGAAGGTGCTTTTAGACACAATATATAATTTGAAGGCCCCATCTACTTTTTCGTCCAACTTGCAAAGGATTGTGAATTATGCTACTTATGATTTACATAAGTGTAAGTCCCGCGATCGGCATGTGATCATGCAATTGGTTCCTCTATTGTTTAAGCACTGTTTCTCCAAGCACAAGGATTTGCGGAGGGCTATTATGCAAATTAGTATTACCTTCTCACTCTTGTGTGAGAAGGTTGTCAATCGAGAACACATAGTGGTCGCAAAATTGGCGGTGATCGAAGCAATTTGTGTATTGGAGAAGTACTTTCCCCCAGCATTCTTTGACATAAGTGTTCACTTGTTGGTACACCTATACGACGAGGCACTTCTTTGTGGTCCAGTTAGATATCGGTGGATTTATTCGTTTGAGAGATTAATGAAAGTTTTTAAAGATTACGTCAAGAATATGCGATACATTACAGGATCAATTGCAGAGGAATACATAACCGCGGAGTCATCAATATATACTCGGGAATATATGCCTGACTCGACTAGCGTTAATGACACTGATGAGTTCGTCGATGATGGTGGTCATGTGATGAGAAAACGAGTGAAATTAATGAGTTTGCAACATGAACAAGTAGCTCGTTATCTATTTAACACATATGAAGATATCGAAGAATGGAAAAGGTAAGTTTCGATTATTATTGTTGATGCAAAAAAATGGACCGAATCCCATTTTTATGATCACAGATAAATAGATGAAAGCAATCTAATCAAGCACATGAGAGAGAAAGATTTTTAAAGTGGTTCGGCTATAAGAAAAGCCTACGTCCACTGTTATTTTATTCCCAAGGGTTTACAATAGCACAATGTGGTGTAGAGAGATAAAAGGGTGTGGATCTTGTGTATGATGTCTCTCGATTCTCCCGGATCTCCTCCTTTTTGGCTAAGGGAATACATGTATTTATAGTGATGGGAGATAAAGAGATTCATTGTATGTAGACATTTATGTCTACATTCAACGAATCTAATTGTTGAATTGCTTGGTATGCTATGTGTTGTCATCTATTAATACAATATAAATGTACATTAAGGCTCATTAAATGGGCTGCCATCTTCATTAATGCACATTAAATGCATAGTTATCCTTTGATCTTCCTGGATGATATGCCGACCAACTCTCCTCGGGTGCCGACTAACACTCCTCGGGTGCCAACCAACTCTCCTCGGGTACTGACCAACTCTCCTCGGGTGCCGACTAACACTCCTCGGGTGCCGACCAACTCTCCTCGGATGCCTTCCAACTCTCCTCGGGTGTCGAATATTTTCACGTAGGATGACATGTGTCCTTTTCTGATTGGTCCTCATAGATGGAGAATTTTTGCGTTAACAGAAGCCCCCAATGCTCCATGATTGATGGTTTACTTGAAAGGATGGAGTATTTATTCTGCAGTGTTGCTCGGTGCTCGTGAAATTCTTGATCTACCTTCTTGATTTGTTCAATATAAAGTGCATTATCTCCTAGACGACATATGATGCAGGCTGATCGATGGTTGCTAATCTTTTTTTTTAGGAACTCCATGTGCTATGTATCACCCCTGGGAATTTGGATGCAGCCATGCCATAGTATGAAGCTTGTAGCTTGTCATAATCTTCAAGTATGTTGATTGATTTGCTAGCCGACCAACTACCTCCTGTGCCGAGCAACTGAGTGCTAACTTCACGTGCTTGATTCTTCTGATTTATGATTCTCTGAATAATTTGTCGAGTAACATACTAGCTTTTGAACCCAACTCTTCAATCTAATTAGTACCAAGCTAGTGGTGGACTTCGAAACATTTTCATACAACTTCTTCTTCAATGTTGGTCGGGACAGTAGTAGTAAAGATCTCAGTGCTGTAGATGCTAAATTTGACTTCTAAACTTGTGCATAATAACTCCTGAATATGCCTCCTGAACTTCTGAATTCCTCCTGAACTTCAATATACCTCCTGAACTTCAATAGCCTCCTGAACTTCAATATCAAAATAATTCCTGAGCAAGAAAAAATAACTCCTGAATGATAATTAGTCGGGGCCCCGACCGTGTGAGTTTGTGAAGTTGAATTTGATGCTCGACTGCATGATGTTATAAGAATGTTCCACCGAATGAATAAATATATCTATAATAGAAGCCCCCAAGTGTGGAATGTGAACTTTGAATGCTTTTTGCTTGATCGCTTTCACATACTCGTAAAATGTTTTTGACCAACTGTAGTTGACAACTTCTTATTTCCGACCAACCTGAGTTGACATTTTTGGGAATAGATTTACTTCCTAACCAACATAAGTTGGCATTTTTAGGAATATATATAGTTTTACTTCCTAACCAACATAAGTTGGCATTTTTAGGAATACATAGTTTTACTTCCCGTAGGAATACATTTACTTCCTAACCAACATAAGTTGGCATTTTTAGGAATACATAGTTTTACTTCCCGTAGGAATACATTTACTTCCTAACCAACATAAGTTGGCATTTTTAGGAATACATGGTTTTACTTCCCGTAGGAATACATTTACTTCCTAACCAACATAAGTCGGCATTTTTAGGAATACATTTTTGATAATAAATGATAGAGACTTCCTAGGAGCTGACCAACAGATTGTTGGGAATAAGATATAATAAATGCTGGAGACCTCCTCGGAGCTAACCAACAGATTGTTGGGAATAAGATATAATAAATGCTGGAGACCTCCTCAACAGATTGTTGGGAATATGATATAATAAATGTAGGAGACCTCCTCGGCGCTGACTAACAGATTGTTGGGAATAAGATATAATAAATGTCGGAGACCTCCTCGGCACTGACCAACAGATTGTTGGGAATAAGATATAATAAATGCTGGAGACCTCCACAACAGATTGTTGGGAATAAGATAATATAAATTCTGGAGACCTCCTCGGAGCTGACCAACACATTGTTAGGAATAAGATAATACATGTTGAAGACTTCCTTGAAGCTGAATATATATAGAGAGAAGAAATTTTTCGAGCTCCATGCAGAGATAAATATAAAATATGCATAGATTCTAATAATAAACTGTCTTGCTCATCCGTCGAGGCAAAATTGCATAATGCCGGATAAGAATAATATTTTCAATATAAGAATATGGCCGAGAACTTTGCTGGGCCTGCATATAAATAAGAATTACCCCGACCAACTATCCGTTGGGGGTGAAATATAATAAATGTTATAGTTCTCCTCGGAGCTGAATATGATAATAAGTATCTCACCGAGTTCCATGTTGAGATGAATATAGAATATGAATCCCAAGGGATATATAGAATAATTTGTGCTTGAGCCGATATCTGGGCCTGAATATAAATAAGAATTGCCCCGACCAACTATCCGTTGGGGGTGAAATATAATAACTGTTGTAGCTTTTCCTTGAAGCTGAATATGAATATCTCGTCGAGTTCCGTGTTGAGATGAATACACAATATCAATCCCAAGGGATATAGAATAATTTGTGCTTGAGCCGATATCTCCGAGTAATAATAAAATATATAATGCCTCGCTGAGGTAAAATGATAATAGTTTCCAGATTGCTTCTGAGCATTCATCGGCGTTGAGTCTTGTACCTGTAAAAATTAATATCTTTCTATACCATATGTGTAGGCTGAATTGATTAATCATGAGAATAATTTACTCATCCAATCAATATATGATGTGTATATGCTTGAGAAATAAAAATATTAATTTCAAAAAATGAAATAATATATGTTGGCTGATATGTCGAGGCAAAATTGCCTGATGTCGAGCAATAATAGTTTCCAGAGGTTTAAGATTGTGGCTGAGCTTTCGTCAGGATTGAATCTCGTCCCTATGAAATTTTAATAAGCTGCCCGAGCACCTGTCGAGACTAGATCAAATAATTATTATCATGAGAATAATTATTCAGCCAAACAATATGTGATGTGTATCAGCATAAGGCAATAAAAATTTCAAAATGTGAAATAATATGTTTTGTGCCAATTGTGTGTGAGATGGAGAAATTTTTATTAGATATGCGTCATAAATAAGACATAAAGTTTTTTGTAAATTTATTTAATCTCCAACAACTAATCAGGTATAAGTTGATGTTTGAAAATTATTTATCACTTGGTTTTAAAAATATTTTATTTTGGGTGCTTACAAGTTTAAAAAAAAACTTTTGCTCCCTGTTTACCCCTAAGCTGAACTCGTGTTTAAAGAAATATCTGGGGCGCTTCGCATTTTTTAATACCCCAAGATTCTACTACTGCCGACAAACGACATGGATGTTACCGACCAACATTTAAGGATATCTCAGGTTGTAGAATATATAGTGCTGACCAAGAAGAAAATGGTCCCCGACCAGCAAAGTGATTTCGCCGATCAACAAAAATGGTGCATTGATATTGCAGACCAACTGTTGGATGGTCAGCGAACAATATCAGATGTCACCGACCAAGAAGTGGATGGTTGGATAGTTGCCGACCAGTAAATTGAACCCTCCGAACAAGACTAGGATGTCGCCGATCAAGAAGTAGATGATCGTCGACCTACAATTGGATCTACCGAGCTACAATATAAGTCTCCGACCAACAATAAGATACCTCGTAGTTGGATAAAATTATTTCAATGTTGCTAATGGATCTTCACATCTTATCTCCGACAAACAAAATTGGTTTGGTTAAGCTTCCCTTTAATAAAAGATGGCCCGAGATGATGCCGACCAACAATATGTATGGCTGACCAGAAATAGGGGTTGTAAGTGGATCATTTCGAACAACCATATGAGCCACGGTGATAAATTTTTCATGAGATTTCTATGTCCCAAAATATCTCGAACCAATAGATCAGAAAAAATAACATTCGATTTAAAATCCAAGCATTAAGATTGCTAATTAAATGATCCATTCTCTAATCCACTATATCGTGTGATTCCGACAAAGAAACCCTGTGATGTGATGAACGACGAGCCAACATCCCAAATTTGTGCCTAGAGTCTTGATATGGTCATGATTGTTTAATTGATCATTTTTTACAAGAGGTGGGTAATGGTTTTTCAGGTGAGAGAAAATTATTTTTTATATTGATCCCTTCCTATTCCCTATTTGGAGAGATACTGAATGATCGAAGTTATTACCAAATTTATCTCAAAAATCAATCAATGAGACTTTATTGACATGGATGGAAGATGAACCACATTAAGTATATAGTTCATAAAAATGAATACAAAGAGACTCAAACTTGAAGAGAGAGAAAGTAGATATGGGTCATGATTTCCATGAGAAAACTTTTTATTGTCTTTGACCTTTTTCCATTCTCTGATTAAAAATGTAATGGGAATTTGAATAGTCATCAAAGATCTTTCAAAAATTATTTCAAAATCAACAATGAAAATTATCAAATCTTATCATCGTCGTATATATTGGTATATGTAATCATTTAAAATATTGATTTCATGAGATAAAATTTTAACTTGAGAATCAAGCCAAAAGTTTTGATTTATGAAATCCACCATTTCACAGATTTCTCAACAAGAATTAATTTAACAGTTATGATTTTGAAATCATGATATGCAATTTTTGTAGATTTCATAAATAAAAATTGGACAACTAATTTATGTACATAAACATAAAAATCATGATTGAATCAACAGATGTATGTATAATTGATTATACGTAGAGAAAATAAAAACTTAGCTTTTGATGGAGAACAATGCTTGTAACACGTTCCCACAGACGACGCCAATCTGTTGATGCAAAAAACTGGACCGAATCCCATTTTTATGATCACAGATAAATAGATGAAAGCAATCCAATCAAGCACATGAGTGACAAAGATTTTTAAAGTGGTTTGGCTATAAGAAAAAGCCTACGTCCACTGTTATTTTATTCCCAAGGGTTTACAATAGCACAATGTGGTGTAGAGAGAGAAAAGGGTGTGGATCTTGTGTATGATGTCTCTCGATTCTCCCGGATCTCCTCCTTTTTGGCTAAGGGAATACATGTATTTATAGTGATGGGAGATAAAGAGATTCATTGTATGTAGACATTTATGTCTACATTCAACGAATCTAATTGTTGAATTGCTTGGTATGCTATGTGTTGTCATCTATTAATACAGTATAAATGTACATTAAGGCTCATTAAATGGGCTGCCATCTTCATTAATGCACATTAAATGCATAGTTATCCTTTGATCTTCCTGGATGATATGCCGACCAACTCTCCTCGGGTGCCGACTAACACTCCTCGGGTGCCAACCAACTCTCCTCGGGTACTGACCAACTCTCCTCGGGTGCCGACTAACACTCCTCGGGTGTCGACCAACTCTCCTCGGATGCCTTCCAACTCTCCTCGGGTGTCGAATATTTTCACGTAGGATGACATGTGTCCTTTTCTGATTGGTCCTCGTAGATGGAGAATTTTTGCGTTAACAATTATAATGTTTAACATTATTTTAGATTATTTTATACATGATTAATTTTGTAATATACAGAAAATATGAAGCCTGTGAGAATAATATACAGAAACTATTTAGACGTTTTGGCGCGTGCTGGACAATTGATAGGTGATTAGTACATAGTTATTTGGGGTGTCCTATTTGTGGAGAGGAGACTGAATCTCTTCGCCTATCCTTTATATCCGAACATTAATAAATGCCATAATCCTATGGAGTGATGCTCTGCAAATTCCTTCCAACCGTTATGTAGCCAAACATCACCAGTTGAAGTTGTCAATTACACTTTTCATACCCCACCACTTGAAACCTCTAGCAAAACATGGAAAAATATGGAAAGTGGAATTGACAACTTTAACTGGTGATGTTTGGCTACACAACGGTTGGAAGGAATTTGCAGAGCATAACTCCATAGGATTATAGCATTTCTTAGTGTTCAGATATGAAGGGAATTATATTTGACACGATTGCCCGGGGTACATTAGTTGGAAGGAGGTGTCATATGAGCTCAAGTTAGTTATTTAGTTGGCACTATAGGTAATGTATTTATATTTATATTTATATGAATATTTAAATTTCAATTTCGATTTCGATTTTTATGAATATTTGTTTGTTAGGTGGCACTACACTCTTGTGTAGTGTCTGATTCTTATAGTGGAACTGGAACTGAAAATTGGTGCTGGATTTTCTCAAAAGTTGTCCTCTTCTAGAGGTTCTTATCTTTGCGGCACGTCAAGGGTTCATAACATCACTTTCAGCTAAATAGTTTGTAGATTTGAGATAGCTGATGATGATGTTGTTTCTTCTTATATTAGGATTTTTCATTTTGTTGTGAACAAATCGGGACATCGTGGTTGGAATGGTATGTACCTGATTGTTTGAGATCACACCTAAAGACAATCGAAATTACGGGGATTGGGGTCGAACAATGGAGTTGAATAGTTGAGGTACTTTGTGGAGACTGCCAAAGTTCTGAACAGGTACGGGATTGTTCCTATTTTGAATGTATATTTGCACTATTTCTATTCTATCTGGATATATAATGTTTGAACATGTACAACATTGCTATGACAGGTACATATATACTGCTGGGCAGTGGCAGTGGCAGTGGCCATACTGTCCAACAATTTTTTTTTTCAATTCTGCCCAGAATTGTCACGGTCATTGACCGTGACAAGTCCTTGACAAAGAAAGTTGTCACGGACTTGTCACGGTCAATGACCGTGATAATTTTTTTAAACACGGTCACGATTTTATCACGGTCCTTAACCGTGACAAAGCTTGTCACGATCAAGGCCCGTGACATCACCGTGACAATTCTAACGAACTTGTCACGGTCAATGATCATGACAAGTCCGTGACAAAAAAATTTGTCACCCCCAGAATTGTCACGGTTATTGACCTTGACAAGTCCAACATATCAAGGTCAATGACCGTAACAATTCGATAGATTTGGTGTAGTGTTAGTATCATTTTATATGGTTTGAGATATTCATATGTTCAATTGCATCGGTCACAAGACAATCCATTGCATATTAGTGTGACATATGTTCCCTCACATATGTTAAGGATAAACAACTGTAGCATGTTCGATCATAGTTTAGAATGTTCTAGAAGGCTCTACCGGGAGGTAACATGAGGTTAAAAAGCAGCCTCTCCATATACATGTAGTATAATAGAAGCCTTTCACCAACAAACGAGGGTGTCTCACTATGATCCTTAAGTGGGTGCTCTATCTAAATCACTACGGCTTTCCACATAACTTAGCCTTCTCTTTTGCCTCATCTCTTTTTGCTAGTTCCCCTTCGATCGACCTCGTCTCATCACTGTAAAAGAGTTACTCTAAAAGGGATCCACCTTAGTAAGACGATAATAATTTTATATGAATTAAGACAATTAATGTCTTTTTTGTACTTAACTCGAATGAACTACGTATATCTTGGTGTTCTCTTTGATTCATTATTTTACAATTGCACATAATTAGTTACTTTATTTAATAATAATTGACTTTTTGAATATGACTCCATCTATTGGTCTAATTTTCAGAATTAACACTTATTACATGTCGAACATATTTCACTAATACTAGCATGTAACCCGCGCAATGCGCAGACGCATATAATTTTTTTTTCCTACCATACTTCGATACATACATGTGATCAAGATCGTAGTTATATCGAGGGGGTAATTTTAAATCACATTAACATGAGTAAATCGATATAAAGACCCGAACATAATATGATAAATCATGTTATTTTTATTTAGTTCAGTTTGATGTTTAATATTCATGTTTAAATCATAATTGGTTTTATATTGTGTTTTTGTGTTCTTATTATATTTAATATTATTTTATACAAATAATTCCAAATTAATATCTGATACAGTACATGGATGAAACAATACCCATTATTTAAGTCAAACAATAAATTTTGATTGACAAAAATTTATTCATAATAATAAATGAAACCTACATATTATATTATCTCAAATATCATTTAACTTTTTAACCAAAGCATGCGCCATTTTCATTTAGTTTAATTCAATCAATAGTATTCATGTTTAAATCATAATTGATTCTATGTTCTGTTTTCTTGTTCCTATTATATTTAATATCAATTTATACAAATAATTTTACTTTAATATCTTATACAATACATGGACGAAGAAAAATCCATTATTTAAGTCAAACAATAAATTTTGATTGGCAGAAATATATTCATAAGAATAAATCTAGGGAGACCCAGAAAAAAATCCAATTTTAAACCCAATGCATTAAAAGCTTGTACCTTATTGTTGTGGGTCCAGCCAGGGCATCAAAATGTGCATTAAAAATTTGTACTCATTTTTGTCTTATGTGTGAGTTTCAAAATTGGGTCCCAAAAGTGGGTCTCCCTATCACCACTCTATTCATAATAACTTGCATAAATAAAATTTACATATTATATTAACTCAAATATCATTTAACTTTTTAACTAAAATATACCTCATTTAGATGTATATACATGACATCCTAATACATGAACCAACTTAATACATGTATTGACTAAATACATGAATCTGCATTTAAACTTCTATACATTAATTTCGTAATACATGAACCAACTAAATTCATATATTGTCCCAATATAAAAGAAATTATTATGGAAAAAAAATGTAAATAGTCAATTTTGAGACACTTTTTCTTTAGAAATTAAAAAATTAAGGAGAAGGGAGAAGTTTTTAAAAAATTAAATGATAATAAAAGTTCTTCTTTAAATGCTCTTTATAATGTTTTTAAAGTGTAATATAGATTTATAATCGTTTAAAATTTTAATTAAGAATAGGGTTAGGAACATGTAATGTCCAAGGGAGAGTGATAACAAACTTAGGTTCAAATCAAATTAAATAGGGAAGAAAAAGTGGCGCTGGGCTGATTGGCATTTTCAATGTAAATAAAAAAAAAATCAAAGCCCCATGCGTGTCTGTTATCTGACAAAATGAATCATCTCATAAGCTAACAAGTCCTAGGAATGCTAACCCGTCTCGTTCTTGGGTTTAGATTCTCAAAACCCTAGAGGGAGTGGAAACAGCACTTGGGATTCAGACCTTTGACTTGGACCCTTCAAACCTATTTATCCCATTCATCTGCGTTGAATAACAAACAGCAAACAGGGAAATTATATCATACACAATAAAATAAACAAAAAGGAACGTACTTTCTCAACTTGTATGCCATGAAAAGTACTATTCTTAATGAAATATTATTATTTGATTTTATTAGATAAACTAATTAAATATTATTCAAATAATAATCTTTATTATTTGATTTTATTAGATAAACTAATTATATATTATTCAAATAATGTCCTACTTCCTAAATATATATTTTTTCATTATATCTATCATGCCAGGTTATGAATAAGAGTTGTCTAGTCTTTATTATTTTTTTAATATTTACAGTCTCTCTCTCTCTCTCTCTCTCTCTCTCTCTCTCTCTCTCTCTCTCTCTCTCTATATATATATATATATATATATATATATATATATATATATATATATATATATAATGCTTGTGCGGACGGTCATGCCGAATATGTATCGCGTCGCGGTGAACCCATAAATTATCAATTAAATTGAAGGCACGCTCTCTTTCTTTTCTAAACTCACCGCCAGGTGATATGTGTCCGGTCTGCACTGTTAAAGTGCGGGACATTATATATATATATATATATATATATATATATATATATATATATATATATATATATATATATATATATATATATATATATAGTCCTGCTCTTGTGTGGACTACTCCGCATTTTAAGAATACGGATCGAACATGTGTAACCTGACGAGCGCAGAAAAGAGAGAATGACACATGTCCGATACGCATTCTTAAAATGTGGACTAGTCCGCACAAAAGTATATATATATATATATATATATATATATATATATATATATATATATATATATATATACAGAGAGAGAGAGAGAGAGAGAGAGAGAGAGAGGAGTGCACACGAAGTTTGCACAGTGCTGGCGCACATCAATTTTTTTAAAGGATTAAAAAAATATTTTTGAGTTTATTTTTTTATGTAATATTTAAACATTTCAACGGACGCATGTAAAAAAAATCCGCTCAAATTTTTTTTTTTTACTATTTTTAAAAAATCAGTCAAACTTTCGCAGCTTTTAAAGTACTTAAAAGTAGAAAAAGTTTGACCGATTTTTTTAAAATAGTAAAAAAGTGTTTTTTGAACTGATTTTTTTTTACATGGATCTTTTGAAACGTTTAAATGTCACACAAAAAACATGAACTCAAAAATAATTTTTTTACTATTTTAAAAAAATGATGTGTAAACTTAGTATGTGTGTGTGAGAGAGAGAGAGAGAGAGGAACTGTTTTTTTTTAATATAATCCGATGACCTAATTCCAAGAACAAAAGAATAGGAAAATAAAAGAATCCCATGTCCTAAATTGATCTTCCGGGGCATGTGTTTATGTGCTCCTTTCTCTGTGCTTGCATACATGAACTAAAGTACTTCTTAGATTATGTTGCGTCTGATTAAAGGTCTTCTTATGTGTGCACGTGTAGTAGATCCCTTTGCAGTTATTTGAGTTCTTGAGAGGAAATATATTAGTTTTCCAGGTAAGATTTTGACAGATATAGCGAGTTCAATATATGATATTAAAACTATATTGCTGAAGTTTAACATGGGGTGGTGTTAAAGCTTAAGACTGTAATATCCTAAAGGATGAGCTATTATCCCCTTACAAAATACATTTGCATTTTAAAATTTGCAACTATAGCCTATAGGGTTGCAAGGTATCACGAAAATCCTAAAAAAAATGTGAATACGTTTAAACTGCTCGGCAGCATGACAATGTTATTAGTAATTATTTAACAGAAATCTTAAGACCACCGCAAGTTCTGAATAAGTTGATTCTTAATTATCCAAACTGTTGTCATTCTTTTAATTAAAGAAAATGAGTTGAATTAAGGAATATATATATATATATATATATATATATATATATATATATATATATATATATATAGAGAGAGAGAGAGAGAGAGAGAGAGAGAGGCAGGCTCCTGTGCGTACTAAGTTTGCACATTACCTTTTAAAAGTAGTAAAAAAATTATTTTTGAGTTGATTTTTTTTGTGTGATATTTAAACATTTCAAGGAACCCATATAAAAAAAATCAGCTCAAAAAAACTTTTTTTTCTATTTTTAAAAAATCGGTCAAACTTTCGCAGTTTTTAAGCCCTTTAAAAACTGCGAAAGTTTGACCGATTTTTTAAAAATAGCAAAAAAAGTTTTTTTGAGCTGATTTTTTTTATATGGGTTCCTTGAAATGTTTAAATATCACATAAAAAAATTGGTGTGCGCCAGGACTAAGTTTGCACACTTTTAAAAGGTAATGTGCAAACTTAGTGTGCAAACTTAGTGTGCACAGGAGCCTCTCTCTCTCTCTCTCTCTCTCTCTCTCTATATATATATATATATATATATATATATATATATATATATACATACTGTTTTGCACTTTAAAACTAAAACACATTGTCAAACTAATATATAAAAATTAACATGGATATATAATTCATAATAACAATCCATCTTGAGACTACATTTTATTTTTCACTTTTCTTCTCATTGTTCAAAAATCCCTAAAAAAATAATTTTACATGACGATACTACAATTTATTAAAGTTAATTATTTTTTTAGTGCCCAACCATGTCCACGGAGTGTTTAGTCATGTCCACGAAGTGACCAACTTATCTAAAATGTCAGCACGCTGCGTGGCTTATCGTGTGCATGCCACAATGTACGGAGTGTCCAATACGGGTACTTCACGTCTAGCGAAATGTTCGTGTGTTCCTAGGGTGTAGTCAATTGCCACTGTTTGCTTCTACCAAAAAGTAATTATTTTCACTCATTTGTTGGTATATGATAACAAAACAATAGTTTTCAATGTGACATATTCTTTCATAAGCTTTTTTAATTTTATAAAAAAATACTATTCATCCTCTTCAAAAGAATATAATTTATTAAAAAAATAAAATAATTAATGAATATATCACCAAGACAATATTCATTTGAAACTTTTTATAATATTTAGCACTTATTATCGTCTAAAATTGGTTTAGGGTATTTATGCCTTAGCCAGGGGTTTAACTAGTAATAAACAATAACAAATAATGATTTAACTAGTAAAAGGAAATAGAGAATGGGGGTGAGAGATAAAGAGAGAAGACGATATTTATGTAATTCGGTCCAGAAATGGTACCTATGTCCACAGGTGCAGTGATGGTGAAATTATTAGTTTCTGAAAATGGATACGGGTTTAGGGATTTTCCCGAGGATGATGACTTCACTCCTCTATCTCTGTGGGACTCCGCACTATTTATTATTAGTTATGTGAGAATATTAAAGGAAGGGTGGAGTGCCTTTATGGTCAGGCATTTAAACCATTTACACATCATATGAGAGATAAGGATGTGTTAGTTACAGCCCAAACGGAATGGGTAGGAATGCATATTCACCACGTGCTCAGGTGTCACCAGCGTGACTAGCGGGTCTTCTTTACATGTGTAAGCAGGTACGGGAATAACAATGACTAAGTCAATAAGGCAGGTCGTTTAATTCCATAAGACAAATGTCAAGTTAGCAGGTGGAACACTAGGCTGAGCAGAGAGGTATATGAGTCGGGCACAATTAATAATAAGTCCAACCCTTTTTTTCTGCCTTAAGGGAGGGTTTATGTCTTGCTACGAAGGCTCCACATGGCGATGTAACAAAAGCCCCCGAGACTTCATGAATGAGTGGAATTTAGTACCAGCTTCTCGGGACTGGTGTGGATCGTGAGTGGTTATTACATGGAATGAATGGATGGAGTGTTAATTCTGCTTGATGAAACAAGATTTTGATTATCTCATTTTCTGGTCGGTCTAGGCCGAGCAGATGGACTTGGTGTATTTTAGTTTGTAAGGACACGTGTTAGGTTAGGGGAAACGACAACCAGGTAATAATTATTGGGTCTGTAGCGTCGGTTGTCTTTTTAACTCTTACGTTATTTAATGAAGTGACCCTTTTGTTGCCAAACCCGACCTATTTAAAGGGGCATATACCTTCCTTTTCATTCATCATGTTCAAATTTTTCAAGTTCTTTTAGAGAGAGAAAGTGAACCCAGCTGCATCAATCCTTTTTTAGTGTAGCAGGTACACATCCCTTCACTTTCTTAGGGGTTTCTACCTTATTTTTTGGATTTTTCATGCATCGTTTCCTTTAAAATTATTGTTGGGTTCAATTTGCTGATTATCGTGTTGGAGATTTGAGCTTTTTGATAACCATTGAATTAGTTGACTTAGGAGTTTAACATTTTTATTGTTTCTTATTGTTTTCTTCATTTCTCTTTCCCCATGTTCGGCCCCCAATTCTACTTTTCAGTAGTGAAAGGCTTAGTTATTGTATTAATGAGTTTAGCACCTCACGTGCAACGTCTTTTTGAGATATTAGATGAGTTAGAGCCCACTTGTCCGGGTATTACTGCTAGGAGGTTTTCACATCATTTGCAAGTGATCCGGCCTAGAGAGGAACCATGGCATCCCGAATTGTAAGAACCGGGAATTTCTTTAAACCTTAAATTACCTACAACCCTGATTTAGACCCTCAAAAGTTGTGTAAAATCAAAAGTCTTCTAAAGAGGAAAGAAGCTATGTTTAAAAGCCTACAACTTTGTTACATTAACTTAGACCCTTTGAAGTTTCAGTAAATTACAAAAGATCCCCTGAAATTTTTAAAGTAAGATAACTTGAGATATATTTAAACCCTAAACCCTAACTTTACATCAAATTAATCCTTTAGATCTTAATTAACATAAAATTATATTTTTAATCCTAAAGACTTTTTGAATTTATCAAAATACCCCTATACTTTAAAAAAAGTTTACTTTTAGAGCTATAAAATAGATATACAAATAATGAAGGACTAAATTCAAGACCTTCTTAATATAAACTTCAACCTATGTCCACATGCTGCCACACATCAGTATAATAAGTTAAAACCCCATGAACCCATGTGCACCCCATTTACCAATAACCAAAACCTCAGATAAACTAGTTCAAATCCACCTCCCTTGAGCTCCAATCAATTTTCTCAAGAAGTAGTATAAATACCCCATGCCCCAAGAAGTAAAAACTCACCCCACGATTCAGTTTCAAACCTCAAAATTTCTCCCAATTCAGGTATCTTATCATTTTATGCTTCATTTTTAATTCTTTCAATTGTAGTAATTTTTTGCATAGTTAATATAGTTAGACTAATCATGATATGCAAGCTTTTACGTGTAAAATGTCCTAGGATAGTAAAAACCAGTAGGAACACCATTAAAGCTTGAGCTTTAAAAGTGAAACTCGATATATTGCATAAAACTTTGATTTGAAGACATAGATAACTTCATTATAACCTAAGGATATCGAGTGTAATGGTTAAAATCCATGAATGTTCATGTAGAGCTCAAATCGATCAAAAGTGTTTTTTGAACTCAAAACTTGAAAATCCAAAATTCTCCATGTACAATCCATATTAATACTTGAAATCAAAACCAAACTACTCCCACATATAAAAGAAACCAAACTCAATTAATAAGATACCTTGCCATACTCTAGAAATCCACGAAGATGAGGTTAAATTTTCAGAAAAAGCACAATTTTCAAACTTGAGCTATACTGAATGTCAATCTATAAAACTCGTATATTTGGATTCCTCATGAAAAATTAGGTTAAGTTTGTTAAGGGTCATCTCAAATGGTGTAGCAACGAAGGGGAAAACCACGGTACAAAACTGAAACCCTAAAAAGTCAAAATCAAGAGGTTGGAGATGAAGACTTTCTTCAAAAACCTTGACCACGGATGCGAGGGTGCGTGGTCAATCAGGAAATTCTGATTTTTTTCTCAAAATTTTAATTAAAATTTTCTAATCAAAATGGTATAAGATAAGACCATGTTTTGATATTCCTAGCTCAAGTTACCCAAAAACAAGGTCTTTACTTAAAGAAACTTTTTCGAAATTATAAATAAACCCCTATTAGCTTTTCCAACTTATGAGCTTGATCCCCAAAATTTTCTCATGCACACATCAAACTATTTTAAGATAAAAACTCTTTTGCATCAAAGTTCAATAATGAGATTAAGTTCAATATTTTAAAGTCTCAAGATAATTATAAATAAGCCCCCGTAAGTTTAAAAAAACAGTTTAATACAAAAATGACTGATTAAATCCCAAATAGTTATATACCACAGATTGTATAACAGAAGATCAAGCCCCATTTCTTACAAATATCCCAGTGTGATAGAAAGCCAATCGAATACTAAGCAAGTAGGTTTTTCCTACTTTTTCAATATTATACTTTGCGTATCTGAAATATTGCTATTGATATCACTATGTGATAGCCCTATTTACTCCTAATATGTGCATGTTATTATATGTGCATGATATCAGTTACTCCTAATATACGAATTTATCACCAATATTTAAACTTAATGATCAATTTTAACCCTTCTCATCTGATAACTGATATCATGAATCTATTCAATTAGTTCACCCTAGCACTCTGTGCCATTTTTACTATAAGCATCAGTATTAACTAGGAATTAGACTGACGTGTCATCCCATGAAACTTTCTACATGGCCTGCTGGTCTCAGATGATTAAGAGCCATGATTATTGCTACATACGTATGAGTGCCACTTTATTCTTGTGAATAGCATGGTACTTTTTCCCAAAAGTTTTGGGTTGACTGATTACTATTATGAGCTAACTCATGGCTTAATTACTTCTATACCCTTTAGTGAACTAGTAAGAATGAGATTATTAGTTCAAAAGTCTTTGACTTTCTTTACATGATTTTAAATAAATTAGTAATGAAACCATATTTATTAAACGGACAAATCACTATAGAATTGTGATGCCTAGCATTTTAATGTTCTTATAACCTGATGAATATGGAATTATGAGCTTATTATTGTCAACATTTTTAAACACCGATTCTATACACACTCCAACTGTCATTGTTATTGAACTGTTAGAACATGTTTATCATATTTGTGCTAATTCCTTCCTTGTACAAATGCGCCAGGAGAAAAAAGATAGTAGGTCTTCCCTACTAGAGATAGAAACCGGTAACCTGTTTGCGTATGTGACCGTGTGGGAAGAGACTAAACCAAATGGGAGCAAGGAGAGACACTTTTTAATTTTGTGTATTATAGTGTATACTAAGATTGTGTAACTCACCCCTGCGGTGGTTCAAACCTATGTAAACCTATTAATAATGAATAAAGTTATGTTATTCCGCCCTAGCTTCAATTTATTGCTTTATGTGTACATCTTGTTTATTTATACCAACAAGCAGGGTGTGACAAGTTGAATGAGAGCATATTTTAAATTTAAAACATATTGCCGGCTTAGCATTCTATGCAGAAAATAAATATGATATTAGTTATTTGGTCTTTTCATAACTTATTTTTATTACTATTATTATATGGTAAACCCGTTTTATAGTATGAATGTATGGGATACATTCCTGTTTAATATAGATCTCGAGCCAGATAACAGATGGGAAACACGTGTAAGAGAAGAGGCTTTGTCTTGGTTATGAGAAATGATTCGTGGATTTGAATAAGACTGGGTAGGGTCAAGTAATGACATTAAAAGGCTGGTGTTGACCAATAGAGCGTTAGGAGAGATGCAGTTAATGCGAAAATGAGATGATTTTGCCAATGGTCTGGTCATACTTCAAGAAGTTATAAATTTAGCACTTGTAGACGAACTGCCAGCTCTACCAATGTACCCTGAAGAGACATCCAATAGGGAAATTCACGGAGGGTATTTTTCCAGCACCACATGTCACTCGACTAAGGATGCAGACCAAGGAGATTATCTAGTTAGCCCAGACTTTACATCCAGTGATGAAGCAGTCGTTCCTACTTAAAAGAATCTAATGCTAAACGTTATTTTAAATGTTGTATAATATAACTTTAGCTACACTGATACAGGTTATGATATATAATAGTATTTTACAATATAGCTTTATGTGAAATATAGTATGCTTGTTACTTCATTTTTATGTTTATAACTTTTGTTATTTAAACTGTTCTATTTTAGGATAGATAGTACTCAAACTCCTTCTGCTGGAACTCAACCTGAACAGACTCGGACTGAAGGAATCATGCGGTGTCTTTAGGAACTTACTACGTTAGTTGGACAACAACAGACTACTCATTCTACTACTAAGGATGTTTTCAAAGAAATTTTTAGAATGAACGCTCTTAAGGAAATTCTAAGAAAATGGCCCCCTTTTTTTCTTGGAAAACCAGGTGCGAATGAAGCTGAGAAATGGATGCGCAAGATTGTGAATATTCTAAACGGAGTAGGTATAGATACTAATCTCCAAATAACATTAGTCGTTTATATGTTTGAAGGTGAAGCCGATTTCTGGTGGCAATCAATGTCGCGCAAGCAAAATGTTGTTAATTTTATTTGGCAACAATTTGAGGAGACTTTTTTTTTCCAAAAAGTACTTTCTCGAGACTGAGCGAGACCAATGAACCATTAATTTCCTAAAATTGCAACAAGCTAACCTGTCAGTAGCCCAATACAAGGCTAAGTTTACCGAAATATCTCGCTATACCCTAGAATATGTTGGATACTGAGATAAAGAAATGTAAGTAGTTTGAAAGAGCATTACATCCGAGAGTTAAGAATTCAATTGCTCTGTTACAAATTCATGAGTACTCCCAGTTAATTGACGTTGCGGACATTATGGAACGCAGTTCTTCTACAATGATCCGATCTTCACCCCAACCATCAGACACAACCATGTAATTAGAACTCCATCTCATTGTAGACCTCATCTATATGTGAACTCGAGTGGACAAACTTATTCCCAGATCCGTCATAACACAACCCGTTCCAAAATTCGTTGTCATGAATGTCATGAAGTAGGACATATTTGACTCCGATGTACTAAGATGAAGTCTGCTCCAATCCGCCGCCAACTAAATAAACCCTCACAAAATCTAAAAGTTTGTTCTATTCCAAATCACTCCAAACCAACACAAAGAGCTAATCCAATTTTGAGTCATGGGAGGAATTATGGGATACGGCCTATGCAAAATGCCCATGATGCGCTAAAAGGTATAATTATCTTTTAACATGTTCCTACACATATTTTGTTTGATACAGGATCTACGCATTCCTTTACTAATCATAGACTAGCTAAATTAATACAATTATCACCAACATTTTTAGCTAGCCCACCGGATATTGAGTTACTAACAAATGAGATCAATACACCAACGCAAGGGTATAAAAATTAGAAAATTAAGCTTAGTCTAGGAAGTCTCTTTATTAACTTGATAATTCTAGATATTCACAGTTTTGATATTATTATCAAAATGGATGTGTGATCAAAATATCACGGTTATATCAATTATCAAGATAAGAAATTTCATTTTTGAAATGGAAATAATTGTTCTTTTATGTTTCAAGGATCAGGTCCATCAGAATATTCAAATTTCCAGATTTAGATTTCTTCTTTAATTCCAAATCTATTGGAACAATTTGAAGACGTTTTTCCTGAGGATTTACCAAGATTACCTCTTTTAGAGAAATTAAGTTTAGTATCAATCTTTATCCCAATACACTTCCTATTTCGATACCGCCATATTGAAAGTCTCCTTTAGAATTTTAAGAACTTCATAATCAATTAGATGATCTTTTAGAAAAAGGTTTATTCAACTAAGTTCATAACCTTGGGGAGATCCAATGTTATTTATTAAGAAATAAGATGGAAGCTTTAGACTATGCATAAACTTCATAACTATTAAGATTAAGTATCCTTTACCCCGAATAGGAGATATATTTGATCAACTTAGAAGAGCAAGGGTATTTTCTAAAATAGACTTACAATCCGGTTATCATCAGTTATGCAGTAGAGAGGAAGGCATTCCGAAAATTGCTTTTCGAACTCGTTACGGACATTTCGAATTTACTGTAATGTCATTTGGTTTAACTAATTCCCCAACATCTTTTATGGATCTAATGCATAGAATTTTTAGACCTTTTCTTGACCAGTTCATTATCATTTTTATTGACGATATTCTCGTATATTCTCAAAATCTTATTAAACATACCCAACATTTGAAGGTAGTCTTAAGTACTCTTAGAAATCATCGGTTATATGAAAAAAAGAGCAAATGTGACTTATCAGTGAAGGAAATAAAAATTTTAATATATGTGATTTCTGAAAATGGAATCCAAGTCGATCTAGCCAAGATTTCAGCGATTTTGGAATGGAAAAATCCTACCAATATTACTAAAATAAAAAAAAATTCTAGGATTAGGTGGATTCTATCATCATTTTATCGAAGGATTTTCACACATTGCTCTTCCCCTTTGAAAACTAACTAGGAAGGAAGTTCCTTTTGTATGAACTGAAGAATGTAACCAATCATTCTAAGTGTTGAAGGACAAGTTAACTACTGCTCTCATTCTTATTAATCCTTCTAGTGACGTAAGTTATGAGGTTTATACCGATGCTTCATTACAAGGAATACGATGTGTATTAATGCAAAATAAAAAAGTGGTAGAATATGGGTCGCGAAAACTCAAGGAACATATGTGTAATTATCCGGTCCATGATCTAGATCTAACAACTATAGTTTTTGCATTGAAGATTTGGCATTGTTACATTTGTAGTGTAAGTTTCCAAGTCTTTTTAGATCAGAAAATTTTAAAATATATCTTTACCCAGAAGGACTTGAACTTAAGACAACGACGTTGGATAGAATTTTTGGAAGATTACTGATTTAAACTCAATTACCATCCAGGTAAAGGTAATATAGTAGTCGTCGCTTGGAGTCAAAATCCCGTATGAATACTTCATACTCTATATTCCTACGATATTGCCACTACCATAGAGCAATATGATCTACAGTTACTTACCCCTTATACAATTTTTTTAACATTGTTGGTTATCCCGATTAAGAAATAAAATCTTGATTCAGCAGGCCCAAGATTCCTTTGTACAGAATTTTTTGAGCAAATATCCAAATTTTTCCTATGATAAAGAAATAGGACTACGATATAGAAATAGATTATATGTACCTGATGATGCATCTCTACGAGAATAAGTGTTGCAAGAAACTCATCGTTCAAAATTTATGATACACCCTGGAAGCTCGAAAATGTACCATACTTTGAAGAAGCAATATTGGTGGCAAATATTGGAAATGATGTCGAGAATTTTGTAAGGAAATGTCTTACTTGTCAATAAGTAAAGATAGAACACCAATATCCCTGTGGACTTCTTCAACCCTTACCTATTCCCAAATGGAAATAGGATATGTTACAATGGATTTTGTTAACGGACTCCCTCGTACGTCCCAAGGACATAATTCAATTTTGATAATAGTAGATCGACTTACCAAATCTATCCATTTTTTTCCTTTAAAGACCACCGACTCATTCCAAAAACTTAGTAAGATATATATTCTAGAAATTATTTAATTTACATGGAATCCTTTTATCCATTGTATCAGATAGATATTCTCATTTCACAGGAAAATTTTGGCAAGCATTGCAAGCCGCAATGGGTACTAAACTTCACTTAAGTACCGCATTCCACCCCCAAACGGATGGACAATCGGAACGTGCAATTCAAACCCTAGAAGATATGTTACATGCTTATACATAAGAAATGTCTGACCATTGGAATGTATATTTATATCTTGTCAAATTTTCATATAACAATAACTATCAAGCCAGTATTAAAGCTGCCACATTTGAAGATTTATAAGGAAGACTTTGTAGATCCCGTGTATGTTGGATAGAGTCAGGAGATAGTAATCATTTTGGTCTAGAAATAATCCAAGAAACCACTCAGGTAATACAACAGATTCGAGAAAAGTTTAAGATAACCCAAGATCGACAGAAAAGTTATGCAGATCAACACTGAAAACCTTTAAAATTTTAATAAAATGAGCAAGTATTCGGGAAGTGTCCCCCGAAAAGCAATTTTATGTTTCGGTTAGAGAGGGAAATTAGCCCCTAGATATATTGGACTTTTCACAATTTCTAAGAGATTTGGCTCCGTATCCTATTAATTAGAATTACCCTTGGAATTATCCGATATCCATAACATGTTTCACGTATCACAGTTACGCCGATATATATCATATCCAACCCATACCATCACATGGCAAGATATTTCAGTTGAACCCAACCATGAATTTGAAGTAAGTCCTATTCGAATTCTCGATCTCTAAGTAAACTATCTCAAGAACAGGGAAATCACCCCAGTAAAAGTAAATTAGGAGCATCAAAATCAACAAGAAGCTACATGGGAACCAAACAAGAAACGAATAATCAATACTCAATTATTTTAAGGTAAAAATCGAGGAGGAATTTTTTCTTACGTAGGTAGATTGTAAGAACCAGGAATTTCTTTAAACCCTAAATTACTTACAACAATGATTTAGACCCTCATAAGTTGCATAAAATCAGAATTCTTCTAAGAGGAAAGAAGTTATGTTTAAAAACCTATAACTTTATATTAACTTAGACCCCTTAAAATTTCAATAAATTACAAAATGGACCCTAAATATTTTAAAGTAAGACAACTTGAGATATATTTAACCCCTAAATCCGAACTGCACATCAAATTAATCCTTTAGATCCTAGTTAACATAAAATTACAGTTTTATTCCTTAAAACTTTTTGAATTTATCAAAATACCACTATAATTTACAAAATGTTTTATTTAGGGGTTATAAAAGAAAATATACAAACAATAAAGGACTAAATTCAAAACCTTCCTAATATGAACTTCAACCCCTATCCACATGCCACACATCGTCATAAGAAGTTAAAACCACATGAAAACCCCATTTACCCATAACCAAAACCTCACCTATACTAGTTCAAATTCACCTCCCTTGAGCTCCAATCAAATCCTCTCAAGAAGTAGTATAAGTACCTCACACCCCAAGTAGTAAAAACTCACCCCATAGTTTAGTTTCAAATCTTAAAATTTCACCGAATTCAGGTATCTTATCATTATACACTTTATTTTTAATTCTTTCAATTCTAGTAGTTTGTTGCACAGTTAATATAGTTAGAACAATCACAATATGCAAGCTTTTACGTGTAGAATGGCCTAGGATAGTAAAAAACAGTAGGAACACCATCAAAGCTTAAGCTTTAATGGTGAAACTCGATGTATTGCCTTAAACTTTGATATGAAGCCATAGACAACTTCATTATAACCTAAGGATCTCGAGTGTAATTATTAAAATCCATGAATCTTCATGTAGAGCTCAAATCAATCAAAAGTGTTTTTAAACTCAAAACCTGAAAATTCAAAATTCTCCATGTACAATCCATCTTAATTATTGAAATCAAAACCAAACTACTTGCACATATAGCAGAAACCAAACCATATTAATAAGAGACCTTGACATACTCTAGAAATCGATGAAGATCAGGTCAAATTTTCAAAGAAAAACAAAGTTTTGGAACTTGAGTTATACTAAATGTCGATCCATAAAACTTATATATTTGAATTAGTTATGAAAAATGAAGTTAAATTTATTAAGGAATCATCTAAAATGATATAGCAAAGAAGGAGAAAACCTCGGTAAATAATTGAAACCCAAAAAAGTCAAAATCAGGAGGTTAAAGATGAAGAATTTCTTCAGAAACCTTAACCACACGCGTTAGGGGGCGTGGCCAATCTGGAAAGTCTATTTTTTTTTTTCGCAAAATTTTATAAAAAATTTCTGATCAAAATGGTATAAATTAAGTCCATGGTTTGATATTCCTAGCTCAAGTTATGCAAAAACAAGGTTTTTACTTGAACAAACATTTCAAAAATTACAATTTAACCCTTATCAACTTTTCCATTTTATGAGTTTGATCAGCAAATTTTTCCCATACATCAAACTATTTTAAAATAAAAACTCTCTTGCAACAAAGTTCAATAATGAGCTTAAGTTCACTATTTTAATGTCCCAAGTAATTACAAATAAGCGCCCGAAACTTAAAAAAATACAGTTTAATAAAAAACTGACTGATTAAACCCTGAATAGTTATATACCACACATTGTATAATAGGATATCAAGCCCCAATTCTTCCAAATATCCCACTGTGATAGCAAGCCAACCGAATACCAAGCAAGTAGGTCTTTCCTACTTTTTTAATATTTTCTTTGCGCATTTGAAATACTGTTATTGATATCACTATATGATAGCCCCATATACTCATACTATGTTCATGTTACTATACTACCATACTAAATATTTTGTTAATTATCATCAGTATTTGAATTTATCACCAGTATTTAAACTTAAGGATCAGTTTTAACCCTTCTCACCTGATAACTGATATCATGTATCTATTGATTCAGTTCACCCTATCACTTTGTGTCGTTTTTACTATAAGCATTAGTATTAACTAGGAAGTAGATTGGCGTGTCATCACACGAAATGTTTTACTTGGCCTATTGGTCTCAGGTGAGTGAGAGTCGGGATTAATACTATATACATATGAGTGTCACTTTAATTGTGTGCATAGCATGTTACTTTTCTCTAAAATTTTTGGGTTAACTGATTACTATTATGAGTGAACTAATGGCTTAGCTACTTTTATACCCTTTAGTGAACCAGTAAGAATGGGATAATTAGTTCAAAGATATTTGACTTTCTTTACATGATCCTATATAAACTGGTAATGAATCGTATTTCTTAAATAGACTAATCACTATGGAATTATGAGTCCCTACATTTTAATATTCTTATAACCTTGATAAATATGGAATTACCAGCTTATTATTGTTAACGTTTTTAAACACTGATTCTATACAGACTCCAACTCTTATTTATATCTATATCATTATTATTGAACTGGTAAAACCTGCTTAGCATATTTGTGTTAATTCCTTCCTTCTTCAGATACGCCAGGAGAAAGAAGATAGTATATATTCCCTACTAGAGATAGAAATCGGTCACATGTTTGCATATGTGAACACGTGGGTAGAGATTTAACCAGATGGGAGCAAGGAGTGGAACTTTTTAATTTCCTATATTATCGTGTGTACTAAAAATATGTAACTCACCCCTATGGTGGTTCAACCCTATGTAAACCTATTAATAATGAATAAAGTTATGTTATTCTTCCTTAGCTTTAATTCATTACTTTACGTGTACTTCTTGTTCATTCATACCAAAAAGCAGGGTGTGACACAAATATTCTCCCCAAGCAAACTCCTGTAGAGATTCAGCTCCCTTTCCAACTGAACCTCCCATTGCTACACCTAATTTAGACATCCAAGGCGTGGGTAGCTCAGTTCCATACCAAGAGGTTATAAATTTAGAGAACAGGGAATCCATGCCTTCCATAAACTTAGGGTATTCCTATGAAGAGGTGAGGTCTAACAGGGTTGATGATGTCAGGCCTGAGAGTCTGGGACCAATCCCCTCCACCTATCCTGTAAATGAGCCCCTTAATGAGGGAACGGATAATGAGGATTATAATACTGCTAATTCCTCTAATTCTCATGATCCTTCCAACACTGATGCAAGGCGGTATGTTACTGATATTCTAAAAAAATGAGTTGGATTTCGTCAGGGAAAATAAAGCATTCCTATTAGCATTCAAACCAGAATTTCCACCTATGAAGAGAGATTATATGACAATTCGAATGCTGATGAGATTTTTATCCCTCTATGGGCTCTACAAGTGGGACTTAGATTACCATGGTTGTAAGTCCCACTTGCAGAGCCCATTTAAGAATGGTGTAAGTAGTGCAGACCAGTAACCATGGTTGGAAAGATCCGTACGTGTTTGCTAAGGGTGATTGGGAATTTAAACGTCATGAGTAGAAGAGGTCTTGAAGGATTACTCATGAATGGAGCAGATTGAACATAATAAATAAACTTCCAATCAATTATGTAACATTATCATTTGTATATGTTAGGTCCTGATACTAACCCCTTTATTTTCTCTTTTTAGTGAAAAGGCCCCTCAATTGCCTACTGCTATGATTGACCTGACTGAATCATATTATATGAAGAATCCCCTAAAGTTTGAGGATTTTTTTCTATGGAGAGGTTTATTTTTACTGGGTATCACACTCTACCAGGTAGAGTTACTCCGGTGGAAGTTGAACACCCTTTGGAAGATTATGTTTTGTATGAGACAAACCTGGGAGTAGCCGACCATTTTGACGATGAGGCTAAGGCAGATCTTAATACAAGTACTAGTGTCTTTTATTCTCGGCATACCATAAGCTTTCTCTTGGCTTGATAACCTTTTTGATTGTCCAACCCTATCTCCAGTTACCTTTGAGAACCCATCTGAGTAAACATTAGGAATGACTCCCATACATATTGATCGAAAGGCAATGGAGCTTGTTTAAAAGAAGAAGATGCAAGAGAAGAACAACAGATTGGATGCTAAGAAGTGGAAAGATGAGGTCAAAAAGAAAAAGGATGAAGAAGAGAAGATACTGACTAAAAAACATTGAGAAAAGGAATTAGGTTGCCAAGTCAAAGGGAAAATCCCCCATCTATTCTCAAGAACATGTTGTGGGTGATAAGCGTCTTTATGAGCCCCCAGTTAATCAAAACGTCCCCAAGGTGTCAGGACCACAAAAGAGAGGCCCTTTTATAGGTTGGTGAGAGGCCAAGGTTCTACTCCCCTCTATGGGGAAGTGGAGCAATTTAGTTTTGATCCCGCACACAGGATTTGTTTCGATGAGTTAAGGGTCGACTCTGAGTTCATATTCCATTATGCCAGTAATGCTACCGATCTTCTGGGATACCATGGATACAACAAGGAATTCGAGTTCTTAAGGGGATATGACCCTAACTCGTTATGGATATTGATTCAACATAGATTCTCTATGGTATGCCTTTTTAATACCTTTCCATTTTATGTTGTTGAGTTATTCATTACTTGGCATATTCATTTATGTTGGTAGACTGCTACTGCTTCCGCCGTATTATGAAAGAAGGTTATAGTTAACAACTCTACACATGAGGAGCTGTCTGAGGAGAACAGTAAATTAAAAGTTAACCTAGAGAAGGCTGGTTTGGGTGTTAAGAAGGTTGGTGAAGAGCCGCAGGCATACGATGACCAATAGATCCAAGACAATATCCCTTAGCTCGAACAAGGAGGAAAAAAAATAATCTTCGAGATAAGGCAACCACAGATGGTGCCAAATTGAAGAGCCTAGAGGATTCTCTGTCAGTCGTGAATAAGGCTTTGAAGGAGGATACTCAGACGAGTGTTCAATTATCCTAAGATCTCTAGAAGGCTCAAGAGGCTTTAGCTACTGTTGAGGAGGCTGGGTTAGCCAAGTAAGTATAAATCTTCTAGAGACTATAACGTGGACTATGTTGGTTTCTTCATGGATGCGTATGAAAAATTACAGAAAAGGGTGATGACCCATTACCTCAACATTACTAAAGTGGTGAGCACCTGCCAGGGTGATGATGATGAGTCCACTGCCTTAGCTGGTGAACAGGTAATGGCTATTGATGAACCTATTAGTGAGGATATACCTGCCCCCCCTAACCTGACTTCTCCTTATGATAATGAGACTTCTAATACTTGACCATTCGGTAAAGATTTTTAATGTTTGGTTTCTTTTATAATTTTTTGAATGTAACACGTAACCTTTTGTTTTGAACAAATTTTATTTTTGTAGTGCCATACTTCATGAATGACAAAATCATTTTTTTCCATTATGGTTCATCTTTGTTTCATGCTTTAATTTAAATTATCCTTTGCACACTGGTTGGTTGACTACTAATTTCTGTTCATAAGCAGGTCTTGAGTTTGTTCGGACTTAGGTTCTATCGGTGTCTCATAATTTACTAGGAAAATTATGTGTTAATCACCAGTTACCTTGGTCAATTCCAAAGTTCTAAAGTTGGTCATCCTTGTATTAGATAATGGTCAGACCTCATCGACCATAAAGTAGGGAATCCTTTTACTTTGGCGGGAATACGTTTTGTTTACGATTTTCCATATGACGAGATCATACATGAAGTTTGGTTTTCTGTTTGTGAATTGTTTGTTCAATGAAGTCATATATGTTTTATGTTCATGACTTGTTTGTTCAACGAAATCATACAGAGGGTTATAATTATAACTCTCGTTCATAATCTCTTGTATTGAGACTGTACAGGAGTTAGTTTTTAATGTTAAGTAATGATATGTGTATATTCATATCCCATGCCCGCAAAAATAAAAAATGAAAATACTAAATAAAAATTGAATTTTTATTCATGGAAATATGGAAATACATAATAAGTAGAAAGGGATAATTCTTGTCACTTACATCTTTGATAATATTTTCTCAGATGTTTAACATTCCAAGGATTTTTTGAACTATTCACCTTCAGGGGTCTCAATGTAATAGATTCGTAGTCTCACAACACTCGAAATACGGTAAGGACCATGTCAGTTGGGATCGAGTTTGTTCCCTTTCTAGATAACCTTTTTCAAAACATAATCGCCTCTATCAGGCTACTCAACCTAACTCGACGATTATAGAAATGGGCAGTTCTCTACTGATAAGTAGAAACTCTTAACGCTGTGTTTTCTCTTACTTCCTCCATGAGGTTTAGATCCAAACTTCTCATCAGGTCACTCATTGGGGAATTGAAATTCAGAAAGCGATGGTTGGGATAGTCGATCTCAGTTAGGACCACAGCCTCGGTGCCAAAGGCTATCATATAGGGAGTTTCACCTATGGCAGTCCTGTGAGTGGTCTTATGAGCCCATAAGACACTTTGTAAATCGTTGACCTAGTTCCTCTTTGCGTCGTCCAGTCTTTTCTTGATTCCATCTTGTAAGGTTTTGTTAGTGACTTCAGTTTTGCCATTGCAGTGCGGATGTCCCGGAGTAGAATAAAGCTTTTGAATCTTCGAGCGGATGTAATAGTTCTCAAATTCTTGGTTGTGCAATTGGGTGACGTGGTCGATAATGAATGAATATGGCATTCTGTAATGGAAAATGATGTTTTTCAGATGAATTTGAAGACTCTATCATATGACATTTCCACTAGAGTCTCTGCTTCCACTCATATGGTTACGTAATCCACAACGACCACTAAGTATTTGAACATTGCCTTTATTTTTAGTAACGGGTCAAACTGATCAATCCCCCAGATTGTAAATGTCCTTGGGGATGTCATCGGTGTCAGAGGATCTCTAGGAGTGTGGTGAATCATGGCATACTACTAGCATTTATCGCACTTTCTAGCACAATCAGTGCAGTCGAATTTTACAGTCATCCAGTGGTAGCCTTGTATAGCTACTCGTTTCACTAATGAACTTCTTATTGAATGTTCCTTGAAACACTCTTCATGTACATCTTTTATCATGTTGTTTACTTCTGTAGGGTGAACACAGAGTAATGGAGATATGATGTACCCTCTCCTATACAATACTCCTTTCTCTAACACATAACTCATAGATTTATATCGCAGCTTTCTTGCTTCCTTTGGGTGAGATGGCGTGGACCAGTCTCAATGTAATATCGTATAAGGTCCATATATGATGGACCAAGAACCACTTCCATGATTCTGGCGGTCTCCTCGTTAGTGCTGCGATGGGTTTGTATTTCAATTGGTACTGTTCTTCGCAATTCCGTTTAGGTAATTGACACCAATCTCACCAGTGCGTCTGTCCTAGCATTCTCTACTCTAGGGATTCTTAGTGCATTTACCCCTGGAAATTTGGTCAGCTACCACTTTGCCTTTGATAGATACTTGATCATGGACTCTTCGTTGGCCTCATAAAGCCCGAATAACTGTTAACCACCATCTATGAATCATTGTGTGCTAAAATTTGTTTGGCCCCAAATGACGAGGCCAATACAAAACCTTCTACCTGTGCTTCATACTCAGCCTCATTATTGGAGGTTTCAAATTAAAATGAAGTGCATACTCCACATCTATTTCATCCAGAGTGGTGATAATAAGACCCACTCCACTACCAATTATACAAGATAAACCATTACAAATAGTTTCCAGACAATACTTTCTTGATTAAACTCTTCTTGTACAAGTTCTCCAAATTTGAATGAATTTTTTAATTGCTCGTGGTCGTGTGTGAGATCTTCTTGGCTTACGGTCGAATCTGGAACATTCACAATAGGATTTGTGGTTAGAGATGTTTTCTCGCTCTTTTCACTATGTGAGATCTCTCCCCAAAAAGTCGACTCGGATTCAATCATAGCGGAGCTCTCTTTTGGAAAAGTTTATTTTCCCTGCTATGTTGAGCTCTCTCCCGTAGGATTCTGCTCGATAGGTTTCTCTTTGTATGTGAACTGAATTATAAAGTCTAATATGGCTTGGCATTTGATAGCCATTCTAGGCTCATACTGGATGTCAATTTCTCTATCTCCACTTCCAAGACCATCAATCATCCTGACTTTTCTGGTTTATATAGAATCTGCCTTAGGGGAAGATTTATATAAACAAAAATGGCGTGGGCTTGGAAATATGGCTTCATCCTTCTTAATGTTTCATTAGTGCTAGGGCTAGTTTTTCCATTCTGAGATACAAGACTTCTACCCCTCTGTATGTTTTTCTAGTATAATATATCGACCTCTGTATTCCATCCTCCCTTCTTATTAAAGCTGAGTCGACAACCGATGATACCGCTAGGTACAAGTAGAGTTTTTTCTCCGAATATTGGTCTTATAGGAAAGAAGCTGACCCCAAATATCATTTCAAATCTAGGAATGCATTTTCATATTAATCATTCCATTAAAGTTTTTCTTAAAACTTTACAGAAAGGGAGACATTTATCAATCGCTCTAAAACAAACCCATTAAGCACAACAACACACCCTATTAGCCTCTACACCTCTTTCTTTCTTGTTGGTTACTGCATGTTGATCAAGGCTTGGATCTTTTCTGAATTAGCTTCAATTATGTGTTGGTTGGCAATGAAGCCTAATAACATTCCTTCCTTTACCCTGATCACATATTTATTCGGGTTGAGCTTTATCTGCTACTTCTCAGGTTGGTAAAAAGTCTGCTGCAAATCCTTCGCATGGTCGACCTTTGTTTTGCTTTTAGTGAGCATATATTACTCATAAACTTTAATATTTCTACCGATTTAGTCTTTAAACACCTTATTTAGCAGTTTTTGATAAGTTTCTCCGGCATTCTTGAGCCCGAAGGACATGACGTTATAGCAGTAAGTACCCCTGCTGGTGATGGACATTTTTCTCTATCGAAAAGTTTCATCCTGATCTTGTTTTATTCGGAATAAGCATCCATGAAACTTAGCAGCTTGTGACTAGAAGTTGCACCAACTAACTGGTTGATTCTAGGGAAAGGATGATGATCCTTGGGACATGACTTATTCAAATCGATGAAATCCACAGACATACCCCATTATTTATTCATCTTATGCACCATGGCCAGATTGAATATCCATTCAGGGTACTTGACATACCTATAAAATTGGCTTTTTGTAGCTTCTGAACCTACTTTTGGACTGCCATGTTCTTTAAGCATCGAAGACCCGTCTCTTCTTCTTAATTGGTTTAGCACCATTCGTTATACTCAGCTCGTGGCATATGAATTTTGGGTTGATCTCGGGCATGTCTTTGTGGCTATAGGCAAATACGCTCTTTCATTGTCGAAGGAAGTCGATCATATTTTTCTTCAGGTCTGGATCTAGGAATGATCCTATCTGGATGGTCTTCTCGAGACATTCCTCATCAAAGAATGGCAATTTCAATTTCCTCGATCGCCTATCCTATGACCAACTTTTCTTCATCTCGTGGATCGATCGTCTCAATTTGATAAGTAGTGGTTAACTTTTTCTATTCTACATGGTTGGCCGAAATATAGTAACACTTACGAGACTTCACTCAGTTCCCTTTTACCACGCCTACCCCATAATGGGTGAGGGTGGGGAACTTCAAGTACTTATGAACTGTTGAGGGCACTGGCTCAAATTTCTTCAGACCTAATTTTCCCAAAATGACGTTATAAGTCAAAAGAACATTCTTGTCTAAGATAAAGAAATAAACCATTTTTGTTCGGCATGTTGGCCAGGCACCCACCAATTCTATAGTTCCCAAGGGATACACCTTCTCCCTCGAGAAACCGATCAAGGGTAGATGATATAGTGTTAACTTGATATCCCGGAGCTTCATCTTTTGGAAATAATTATCGAAGATGACATCTACATAGATACCATTATCTACGAGAATCCAGGCGACTTTGATTTCATGGATCATTATGGTGATGACCAGATGGTCATCATGCGGGTAAAACACTCCAAATAAATTATCTTTAGACAATCCAACAATGTGGAAGCATTTATTTACCTTTTGGGGGTGAGCTTATGCATTTCCTATCAAGTTGATATGCCTAATATGAGCACAGGCCTTGGCCTCATTCAGATAAGCCTTCCTTTCTGCCAACTCTTCTCCGCCTCCTACATCTCCTCTAGTGATGAAGTGACATCTGAAGGAGATCATCTTGATCTTATGGACCGATTCTCTTGGCTTCTTCGAGAGATCTAAATTATATTATGAATCTTCATATTATCCCATTTTTTCTCATTAGTCTTCTTGTAATGGGATTTTGATCGTCTCCTAGCCTTGTGGTCATCCATGTCTTCTCGACCATCTTTATCCACGTATCTGTGCCATTTACCCTATTGATGAGGCTTTTTATCTCACTCTTAAGGGAAATTCAACTATCTGTATTGTGGTCATGATCTTTGTGAAATTCACAATACTTGCTTATGTCACATTGGTTTGCTGGTGTCTTGAGCTTTTCAGGCCACTTGAGATCTTTGCTTCCTTTAATCTCTTCCAGGATATGGTTAATGCCTACTTCTAAGGGAGTGTAATCATCATATTTTTGTCTTTTCATCCTTCTTATCTTTTTGGTCCTTCTTCTCGCTTATTTTGTTGGATATAGCATTTGGATGATCTGATTCTTTAGCCATGATAGCCTTTTCGGCGTTCATGATCTTGCCTGCTTTGGCCAGAACTCTATCATGGTCTTGGGCGGTTCTTTTGCCAGGACCCAAAATAATTTTCCTGGTTGTAATCCTCTCATTATTGTGGTTATGAGAGTTCATTCATTATAATCAACTACTTTAGGTTTATCAGTGTTAAAACGAGTGGTGAAATTTCGTGTGGTTTCGTCAACCTTTTGTCATAGGCTGAGGATATGGGAAGCCCTCTTGCCAGGATTTTCTTCAAAGAAAATGTTACTGAAAAAGATTTTAGCCAACTATTAAAAATTAGAGATATATTCTCATGGTAAGTTGTTATACCAAATATGAGTGGAGATGGTGATCGTACTAGATAAAGCTCGACAACGCATTCATTCGAGACAGAGTAGATGCCGGCAACTACCTGGTATTGCTCCACACGTAAAACGAGATTAGTTTTTCCATCATACTTTGGTGTGAGCACATGGGGTTTGAACTTGGTGGGGGCCAGATAACCCACGATAGAAGGGATGAAGGGATATCCTTTCACAAAGTCTCTGTGGAGCGGATTTTTTAACCTAGACATTTCCCCCAACCAGTCTTCTGAGTGTTGGATGGATCCCTTCCCAGGTTGATCCTCTAGTTCAACTTTTATTGTTGCATATTTGATTGTTCAGCCTCATCTTTCGGATGAGCACTCTTCTTAAGAAGTCTGTTCGGCTTGGGCTGATGCTCTAGTGCTAGTATTGGATTTGGATGACCAGTGTGATCCTTTAGTGACTGCTTGAGTTGACTCTTATCGTCGTGCATTATGCTTCCTGTGCGCCACCACAGCCTCTCCCCTTGTGCGAAGTAGTCCCCACTGATCAAACGATGATCCTCTATGTAGCCTTTCCAACACGCTGGGTCTTTCCTCTAAAAAGGATTGCTCGTCATCATATCTTGCCAATTGTAGGGAAGAGGTGACATCGAGACAGTACGATCAATCATGGCGTGACCCAAATTATCGGGATGTTCTACTATTGTCATATGATCCAAGGCTTAATCTCCTAGTATTCTCAAGAGCTTATGTCTTGTATGCATGCCTTCTATCCTTATAGGTAGCTGAATGTGGCATTCCTCCTCTTCCTTTCGACATCACTCTCTCCACTGTGGTGGCAGGATTCGGAATGATCCTGCCTATCCAGCTTGTAGTGTCAGCGTTAGTTGCTTAATGCTCTCTTACATAACCTCCTGGACTTTTTCCAGTCTCAATAGTATTCCTTGTAAGTCGACGTTTCCCATCGGAGTGGATGGTGTGAGGACCTCTGCTATACGGTTGCTCTCCGGGTTATCAGGCATTCTAAAAAAATTGGAGGACTATAAAAGATGGAAAAGTGAATTTAGAAACGGTAGGAAATAGCAATGGCTCGTTGAATTCCCGTAAATTATGCCAATTTGTTATTGTCTAAAATTAATTTAGGTTATTTATGCCTTAGCCGGGGGTTTAAACAATAATAAACAATAACAAATAATGATTTGTCTAGTAAAAGGAAATAGAGAATGGGGTGATAGATAAATATAGAAGATATGATTTATATGGTTTTCTCCAGCAATGCTACCTACGTCCATGGGTGCAGTGATTGTAAAATTATTAGTTTCTGAGAATAGGTACAGATTTAGGGTTTTTCCCAAGGATAATAACTTCTGTCCTCTATCTCTGTGGAACTCTGTGCTATTTTTAGTTAGTTATCTTAGAATATTGAGAGACAAGTAGAGTGCCTTTATAGGCCAGTAAGTTACACCATTTGCACATGATATGACAGATAAAGACGTGTTAGTTACGACCCAAAAGGAGTGAGCAGGAATGCATATTCACCATGTGCTCAGGGTTCACTAGCATGACTAACAGGTCTTCCTTACGTGTATAAGCAGGTACGTGAATAACAATGACTAAGTCAATAAAGCGGGCCATTTAATTCCATAAGACAATTGCCAAGTTAGCAGGTGAAACTCTAGGCCGAGGAGAGAGGTATCTGAGCCTTAAGGGAGGGTTTATTTCTTTCCACGAAGGTTCCAGGTGGCCTATTTTATTTAGGATATAACACTTTTCTTTTAATCTTTTCCAATGTTTTGCAATTAAACGTACTCTAAAGTTTTGTGTTAGTGACCCCAATTTCTGACGATACAACCTTGCCTCTACTCCATTTTCAGTTCTGAAAAATCTAGTTCGAAAAATTCCAACACAAAATCAAACCATCCCAATGCGATATAGTCCGCACACACCAAATTTAAACTCAACCCATCCTAACAAAACCAAAATCTCAGAACCATAATAGACAATCCAATAGACAGTCCAAAAATAAGAAAATAAAATACATACAAATATATATAATCCAACAAATTGTATTGATTACATATATCTCTAAATATAAAAGTATATATATGTGTATGTATATAAATGGTACGAGGTTGGTATCGTCGGCGTTAAATAAAGAGAGAGAAAGAATTGGGTTAGGTGAGAGTTGGGTGGGATTGATCAGTGGCTGAGGTTGGGGTGAAGATGGGGTGAGGATGGGGTGGGAATGGGGTTGGGGCTAGGGATGGTTGCCAATAGAGCAATAGTGGGGTGGGTTTGGATTATCAGAGCTCTTTAAATAAGAGTGAGGCAGGTTTTGATTGTAGTGTTTATTTCAATGGATAATGTGTTTTTTTTGAGTTTTTTTAATTTTCAATGTATTTTTTATTAAATTACATTTATTCCCTCTAATAATATTATTAATTTATATTTTTATCCTTTAAAAAAGTCGTGTGCATCACATATGACTATTTCCGTCCAAATTAATAGTTCCATATGACGAAAGGGTCTTATTAAATCGATTTGGTTAGTTTGAGAGCTTAATTAAAACTTTGGATAGTTCATGGTCCATTTTGCAACAATCATCTTAGTTTAGTAGCCAAATGAGTTATTTAAGAAGGAAAACAAAACAAAAAAATTGAAACCCTCCCTCGTTTCAAATTAGCGTCCAAAATGGCAGACCTATATTCTCTCCTTACTCAATTGATACTCTCTATCCTCTCATCTTTATGTGAATGCTTCATGTCTCTCCACCTCTTCACTCTCCAACTATCTCTAGTCTCTCCTCTCAATATTTCATATTTTTCAGGTTTGGTCACTTCCAAATAAAATTTAAATATATTAAACGTTTATTATATTTTTGCATTTCCAATCCAATATATATATATAATTTCATGGATGATCATAACTCTCTAATATTAATGAATTCAATGCAATGTATTGTTAGCTTTTAATTTTGGGGATATTCAATTTCATACCTTTACAATTTTGATGTTGTTTTGTTAAGGACTATGTTATAAATATGGGGATTTTCAATTTTATGGTGTTGGTGTATTTCTCGAGGAAATAGTACATATGTTTCAATTTGATAAGTATAATATATTGATTTTATTTTGTAAGGTTAAATGTTTAGAATAATTAATATTTTTGGTGTATACAAATGTTATTGTTAATGCTGGTAGTGAAAAATGTCATTAAAGATGTTAAATTTGATTATGTTTGATAGGTTTTAATAATAATGGCAAATAATCAACCCCTACATAAGAGAGGATAAATTATTTCTTATTTTTTAAGAAGAGAATACATAAAAGTGGAATACATAGATAAAATATTTGAGTGATATTTTGATAAAAATAAAGTTTAAAAAAATCCTTAAAAAAATCGACTAGGGGCTCCCGCCCCTAAGCCCCAAACGTGATTATTAACTCCGTAGCATAATTTATCTCACATGAGAGAATAATCATAGATCCACTCCTTCATTAAAGTCAACAAATAATAAAAATAACCTTACAAGCCAACTTTAAAAACATACATAGGAAGACTAGTTTTGTTTATTTTCAAAATTAAAAAATCAATAAAATAAGATTTCAATGATTTTTATTAGAACGATAGCATTTTTGAAAGTTCTCATTGAGCTCTATCAAATAAGATATGTTTGTATTATTATGAAATTCTTTATAAAAAAATAAAAGTATTAACTTTTTTTTATTGATGACTAAGAGTGAAAATATTTTTATGGTCAATTTTTAGTGAATATATCATTGTCAAGGGATTAAATTCAACTCTCCACTTCATTATTCAATAATATATTTTTGTAAAATATTAATATTTAATATTGGAGGATTGCACGTCTTATGCACGTGGGTGTAAAACCATGGATATTACGAATAACAAAAAATGTCAGATTATGGACCATTGCGTAAAGTGTCAATAATGTCGTGAAAGGAATTGATGAAACTTATCAATTGTCATTATATTTTTTAAATCTATTTTCCATTGATGCAAGATTCATGTTACGATTTATCAAGATTTAGTTTAATATCAAGTTTTTTTAAGAGGGCGCGGTGCTCCCTCGAGTTGGATTTTCAATGATTCAATGGGTGAATGATCCTTTAAATTTAACTATGGTGGAGCACAACAAGGGGATATTCCATGGAGATTTCTTCAAAGAAGTAGGTGGAAATAGTCCAATAATATTTGAGGATGAAATTATGCTACCAATGATGTTTGATGTACGATATTCTAATCGGTGTCCGATATAAGTTATCTATGGAATTCAATCATAATCATATACGTGTGTTTGTTTGTGAAACGTATATTGGTCATAGAAAATTAATATTTAATGATTTATACCTCATGAAAAAATGACTAAAAAACTGGAACTTATTAATGTAATCATACATAATGAAGAAATGACTAAAAACTGAAACTTATTAATGTAATCAAAATAATACAACCTCTTCTCTCATTTGTTACATTCCCACATGCTTATTGGGGTTTATTCTTAAAATTATTGTAGAAACTCCATCCGAGGACCCCCCAAGAACCTCCTTAGGTTCCTCACACTCATCCTTTTAGCATAAACCCCAGGTCATACTTTGAGTACTAATCAGGATGCCATCGAGCGCTCTCAGGCCCCGTTCGACTTCGATTAGCTCTCCAACCTGAGCAAAGCTCAATGAAAATTCAAAGGGCTCTCATTCCCTTTCTAACAGTCCGTCTCATGCGTGAATCGACCTTACAGCTTGGACGAATAATCCGTTTCACTCTATGTACTGATCTAGAGGCCACGGGTACTCTCGCGCCTCGTTTGACTCCGATCAACTCACCACCCTGAGCGAAGCTCAATGAATCTTCAAAGGGCTCTGAATTTTCTTTCCAACGGTCCATCCGTGCATTAATTACCCTTACAGTGTGGACAAAAAATTCTTTTTACTCCGAAGGGTCATTAGGTTTAGGCCCCGTTTGACCTTGGACAACTCTCCAAACTGAGCAAAACTCAATGAGATCTCTAAGGGAAATGAATTCCCTTCCCAATGGTCAACCCCGTGCACAAATCTTCCTCATGGTTCAGACAAATGATTCGTTATTCTCTAAAAACCTTCCGTTTAGAGACCAGCGGGCGCTTCTGAGCCCTATTTGACTTCGATCAACTTTTGACCCCAGAGTTGCTCAATTGATTCTCAAAGGGCACTAAATTCCTTTTCCAGCAGTCCACCTCGTGCGCGATTCGAACTTACAGTTTGTATTTTTTTTCTATTTTTTTGAAAAATTCATTTCAGACTGCCTATAGGCACCGCAGACACCCTGCCTATTGGCAAGGTGTACTTTTCTTGCCTAACAAGACATGCCTTATATGGATAGGCAGGTCGAGGGGCATGTCGATCGGTACCCCTTGGACCTTTGAAAAGGGCCATGACCTCACCCTAGAAAAAGACTAGAAACCCCTCTCAGAAACTTAGGGAATATTCTCCTCGTAATCAGAGCCTTTCCCTTTCCCAAAAATTCCATTTTCCCATATTTTTTTACCTCACTTCCTTACCTAACTTGGTAATTTACCCCACTTCTTCATATTACTTCCATACCACTTCAAGATCAGTACACTTGCATTTCAAAGTCAGCATCAAGCATTCATATGGAGGTCTATTTCTCCATCCCTTTCTCTAATTATCCATTTTAGTATTATTCACATTATTTCTATTTTTGTTCTTTTGTTTCATCAATCAATCTCCACTCTTTATTAGTAATGTTACACATAATTTATTTTCACAAAAAAAAAAATAAAAAAAAATAGGGTTTATTCGTAAATTCCAAAAGCGGGATTTTCCATTGCACACTTTCACTCTTAGAACACATTTTCTCTACATACACATAAGAGAAGTCCCACATTTGGATTTATGGGTTGAACCCCACCCCTATGTTATTTTCAAACTACGTGGACTTTGATGCCTCTTGGGTTACATAGGCGTCCGGGCCAATACCGATATTCGAGTTCTCCCTTTTTCATTTTTATATATTTCTTTTAATATTTTATTATAATGTTTTGTGATTTTATACTCCTACATAATTGTGTCTCATCCGATATGCACATTCATTCTTTTATAGTAATTTGTGAATTTGGCGAACACTTACATCATATTTTTTATCATTATTTTTGGTATGCTCATACGAATGAGTTTGCTACGTCCCTTCCATGACACGAGTTAGATGATTCCATTCTCTCATCAATTATATTATACATATGTAAACACACGTCACGAGGTCAAAAAGGATAAGATTAACATTAGCCCATGAGAGACCAAAAGGCAGAATAGGTGCCTAACTTAGTCCCATTCTGTAACTTAGTCCCCGGACCTTCGAACTAATTGATTTTACAAGCATCAGTTTGACCTTGATGCTGTTCTCTTGAGGCAACGACATTCTTTTGACTGTTTTGAGCAAAATAGTGTGGCAACTATATCTCTTCACATTATCCCCCACTTGACGATAATCGACCTCCATATTTCGCATGCGTCAGAGGGAATCCGACCCCATATGGCTATAATTTTGTTTATGAAATTATTATTTATTAATAAAATATTATCTGGACTCATATATGAATTATATTTGTGGGATGCCTTATATTTTTTTTAAATATATCATATATGTCGACTAATTGTACTTAGTATGAACTATGGAGAGTTAGGTTCTGCCTAATTATAGAAGATAGGAATTTCGGTTCTAATAGAATTGAATAGTTCACAACCTAAATAGGGAGTTTACATCGTATACACAAAGTTGTGTCTACAATCTTATTAGTTCATCTTGACTAAGAGATCCAGTCTGATGGTTCAAGAACTTGTCTAGTATTTCAATGAGGAATGTACCATTACACCTGGAATGTATTGAATGGTCCTCTTTAAATGATCGTAATGAAATAATCAAAAGTTACCACACACATTTAGTATTCTCTTAATTCATTATGTTTTCATCTATGAAGTTTTTGCACACATATCTTGATTTGGGTTCATCATATTCTAAAAGAGCTACGAAGTTTTGCAAATATAACCCATGATTAAAGGTGTTTGATCATCAACTTTATCTCGTACATTACAAGGTCCGCAAAAGCATGGTGATTTAAAACATAGATTTAATTATTCTAGATGTAGTATTTGTTGTTTTAATTTCTTATATATGATCAATCAAACTCATTTTGGGTAGAAATTATTCATTATACATTCCCATCAATTTCTACCAGGGCCCTAGTTAAATATTGATAATGTTTTAGAAAGATCCATGTTGCCAACCATGAAACTCTAGTTTTACATGTTGTAAGAATATACATATTTGTATGTGATATTTTACTAATATGGTTTTTTAAGGTTCTAATAGCTATAAACCTTCTACCATGATCACATGAATGTTGTTTTATGATAATGGATCCTATGGTGGTTAATGCATTGTTATTTTACTTTGATTTGGTTGTACATTTCATATTTAAGCAAATCATGTATTTAGAGAAGTTTGTGAGGTGATGTAATAGTTTTTACGAGTTATAATCCTATATTTTAATGGGGTTGGGCCATAGATAATGTTTAATAGAGTTTGGTAAAGCTCTAGTTAAGTTTGAAAGAGTTTTGAATGATTTTTACGAAGTGGAGACGAATCTAAAAATGATATCGTTTTTTTCTTTTCAAAGCCCAGTCAGATCCGACTCGATCAGGCCCTAGGAGTATGCCCATTTTTGTTTTTTTGAAATTTTTCATAAATTCACTTTGGTTATTCGTTCCAATATTTCCCGAATGTACAAAGGAGTATTACCAAGAGTTTAATCAGTGAACGACACTGGTTTTCGAAGAAATCTAATTCAATGAGGATTATTGCTTATAAAGAAGTCTATTTCATATAGAACTTTTGTTCTTGAAGAGTTCTATTTCAAGAAGAACTTTATGTCATGATGGAAAGGGGAATTCATTTACTATTTGAATTAATATTTTATGTGATTTTTGCTTTATTATGATTCTAGAATCTTACTCATGTTCATAATTACCGCTTGCTAATGAACTTTTTAATTAGGATCCCACGCTATTATGAACAACATGGATTATTATTGTGACATGCCTAGATGAGTTTTTTTCTCTCTAAAATCAATTTTTTTATTCTTTTATGAATTGAATTAAATCATGTAATCAACTTATTGTACAAATTATATTTTGATCTCCCAATTTTTATTTCAATAATAAATATCTTTATTTGTCAAAAATCAAAATAGTTAGACCATGTAATTTAATTCGCATAAAAAATTGGGATCTTTTTGTTGATTAAGTTAAAGAAACTAGAATTGAATAATTTATTTAAAAAATACCCTTAATTTCTAAATAATAAGTGAGAGAGAGGTTTCAAAACTCTGCTGTCTCCATCAGTATTTTAAAAGGTAATGTACCTAATTCTCATGTTAGCTTGGTTTTCCTCCTTAATGTAGAGAATTAATCATCGTATCATGAGATTTTAAAATTCTATATTGATATTTTAAATTTCTATATTGATACTACATGAGTAGATTTAATTTTTTAAAAATAAATCGATGGAAAACACTTAAACACATGTAATGATATCCTCCCCAAGAGATTCACTGTCATTTATTTTGTGACAAAAAAATGTTAGCTATTTAATAACATTGGACTGCAATTTCTTAGATGGTGCGAACAACATAATTTAAAGATGTAATGTCTGCCAATTTAGGGTGAAATGATTTAAACTTCCAATAAGAAATTTTTTTTCACAAGGTAATTAGGATGCTCAACCTGATCAATTCTAATTAATGGTGGAAGGAAAGAAATTTAAAATTTAATTAAAAGTTTAATTATCAGAATTCATTTGAAAATAATTTTTTTTAATGATGATTCTCAAATTTCAAAATGGTTTCAACTTTCAACCGACTTTCTCAATATTAAAGGAAAACAATTAACTGGAATGACTTTCATAGTCTGGAAAAGAAACATGGACATTATCCTCACTACCAAGGATTATAAATTTATTTTATTTGAACCATGTCTCGGAAAATCTACTGTGAAGGCATCTGAGTTGGATGTTCGGACTTACCAGAAGTGGAAGAAAGATGATCAGAATGCTCATTTTTATATGTTGACATTTATGACCAATGTATTGCAACACAAAATATCAAAATATGTTTAGTTCTTATGACATGATTAATAATATCAAGTACATGTATTCGGCAATCAAAATTATTTCCCAAGATTAGATGTTATGTTAAAGCTAGAAAACACATAAATGGTTGATGGTACTCCGATTAGGAACTAAGTTCTAAAAATAATGTCCATATTTGGGAAAGTGGGGTTCTTTAAATCTGAAATCGAAGGGAAACCCCATGTCAATTTTGTGCTCCGATCACACCCAGATACCTTTAAACAGTTTCGCATAAGCTATTATATGAATAAGTTTGATAATATTTGTTCCAAATACTTATAGAACTCTAAGTTATGGAGAATATAGTAAAATAAAAGGGTGTTATGGAGGTTTCTAAAAGAGTCCATCTTCTTATATCCCAAAAGGTAAGAAGAATTAGAAGGAGAAGTCTCAGGTACAACATGTGGGTTTTTAAAAATTGGTTCAACCTCAGTTGTGAGGGAAACAATCGAAAGGATAGTGTTACACCTAAATATGGTCAGGACATTAGAAGAAGCAACTCTCGGTCTACTTAATAAAAATAAAGGAATGGATGCAGTAATTTATCCTTTATCATTGAGACATGTATTGTGGTCCAATCTACCGGGAATTGGTGTGTAGATTTGAGAGTCACTAGTAATATTTTCAATTCCTTGCAATGGTTCCACGTAACTAGGAATCTCAATAGGGTAGACATATTTATGTTCACGGATGATCATAACAAGGCATTAATATTAATAGTAGAACATTTATCTTTAGATTATGGTGGAGAAAAAAATATAATGTTAGAATATTTTTATATGTACCCACTATTAGAATAAATTTGATTCTAGTTTCTAGATTAGTGATGAATGGATATTCAAGTTATTGTAATAAAGTTGCTTTTATAAAAAAATGGCAAATATTTTAGGATAAATTAAACCAACCCCCCCCCCCCAACTATCTAGTTACGGGTCGCCCACCTCAATTAAAATATCCGACATTTCACCCCTAAACTATCGACCCATTACAAATAAGTCCAAAATTGGGGTTCCCTTCGTTTTTTGGCTAAGTGAAAAAAAATACAAATCATCCCAATTTAAACATCCAAAACTAAGAAAAAATCTTCTTTCTCTATTTCTCTCCCTCTCTCTCTTTCTCTCCCCCCTCTCTTTTTCTCTCTCTCTCTCCACACATCCATTTCAAAACCCGAAACCTATATCCCCACCCTCTCTATTTTCCACGGCTCCCTCTATTCTCCAATCCACATACCACCACCACCTTACCTAACACCTCCCACATCCCCACTATTACATACAGCAATCGAAAATTTAGGTAAACGGAACCATGCTCCACTCGTCAAACCCATCACTACCTTTGACTTTTCTAATATGGAACATCTGTATTGGAGAACCCTATATGCCTCTACCCAAGTAGTCTTAGATGAAGAGAATCTAATATACATATCAGTAGACACATAATTAGCTACAATTAGATTTTTATAAGTCATTAAGGGTTTGAAATAATTGAATTATGGGTTTCTTCTGGTGTCAAACTCGACGGTGAGGAGACAAGACATGGTAGGAGTGCTGGCATTGGAGAAGATCCACTATGACGTTTCATAATTTTGGTGGAGTCCAACCCAGACCCATTTCTTGTTTGAAATCCTAAATATAAATGGCAAAACTTGAATGGATCCACGACTCGATTGGACTTCGAGTTGGACTAAAATCTACACGTCGAACTATAATTATTTTTCAGTTGAATCAAATTTTGAGGAGATATAGGATGAGATAAATTGTTTTCCCCTCCTACGATTAGGGTAAGACCATCAAAAGAACATAGATTCCTGTAAAAACTCAACAAATGGACTGGTTTCAGAAACCTCATACTATCATTCAATTTTTTTCTTATGATTTATGTCTTTAGGAGGTGGTGCTATGAGGTTTGTTTAGGAGGGCGAGGGAGACAGGGGAAAGAGAGGGGGTTAGGAGATGGGTTTAGGTGGAGAGAGGGGGTTGTTTTTTTTGTTAGTTTTATCTATTTAAATTGGAGAGGGGTACTTTTGTCCATTTAGACAAAAAAGGGAGAACTTGATTTTTGGAATTATTTGCGACGGGTTGATAGTTTAGGGGGTGGGTTTGGTGGGTATTTTAATTGAGGTGGGTGGCCCATAAACTCGAGATAGTTGAGAGGGTTTTAGTGTAATTTACCCAATATTTAGTTATTCTGGTACAATGGACAATGATTTGTATGTTCTAAACCATGTCTCACAAGTAATACTAAATAGTGGAATGAATAACTCAAATGAAACTAACCTAAAGAGAAATACAATAACTCAATGAATGGTTTCAAATTGACACTTAAGTTCATTGCAAGTGGAGGCACATCATGTATATGAATCTCATTTAGAAGGTTAAATGTCCAAGTGACTCTTCATGGCCAAAGGCTTTGGAGATAAAGATATGTTGGAATTGGTTTATTATGATTTATGTGGTCATATGACTATTCAAGAAAGAGATGGTTATGAGTACTTCTTCACTTTTATTTGAAGATACCCAAGATATAGATTTGTTTACCTTATACACCATAAGTTTTAAGCATTTGAATAGTTCAAAGTTTACACGGCTGAGGTGAAGCATAGGTATGGTGATCTAATTCAAACCCTACTATATGATCATGAGTGTGAGTACCTTTTGGGAGAGTTTAAGAGTAATTTATTTCAAGTTGAAATTACATCCAAGTTATCTACAATGGTTACTCCATAATAAAATGGTATAGCAAAAAGAAAGAACAAGACCCTGCTAGATCTTTGATGAGTTTTTCAGATTCACTGAATTCTTTAGGGGTAATGCATCAGAGAAGGATACATATTTACTAAACTTAATTCCTTCTAAATAGGTCTCAATAACTCCCTTAAAATTCTGGACTAGGCATAAGCCTAGTCTTCAAAAAGTTTAGATCTAGTGTTGCCTATCATACATGATAAGGAAGGATTCATGGAAGTTGGAATCAAGTACAATGTTCTAATCTTGTGTTGCCTAGCACACATGATGACGAAGGATCTATGAAAGTTGGAATCAAGTAAAAAATTGCGCCTCTATATAGGTTACCCAAAAGGAACTAAAGGTTGTTTATGTTATAATCACAAGGACCAGAGGATTATTACAAGCACTAATCATTGCTATATAAAGTAAGATTATTTAATGGAATACAAACCTAGTAATAAATTGTTCTTACAAGTTCTAAGAGGGAAAGACTAATTAATTGAGTTTAAATAACCCGTACAAGATGAAATAGGACCTCATATAAATTATACATTGCCTAGCAGTAGTGGTTGTATTACCAATAATTAGGATATAGATGTCACTATATAAGACCACAAGTGGAGTCACGCCATAGTGGGAGAGTTGGGTGATATCCTAACATGTTAGTATATTTAGATGAACATTTAAATAAAATCCTAAACGAGCACATACCAGATCCCATGACCTATAATGAGGCACTCCAAAATAATGGCATTGGAATTTGTCTTAAGGATATGAATATTGTTATGGATTTGATGTATTACATTCAGGTTTAAGAACTTTTATACTTTTTAGATGGGCTAAATCCCATCGTACGCAAGTGGATCTATAAGATGAAAAGAAGGGAAATGGGAAGGTGGAAACCTTCAAGATAAGCCTTCTTGCGGAAGGGTTTACTCAAAAAGAGGGAATTGTATATGGGAAAAACTTCTCACTAGTAGTAATTCTATTCATATTCTTTTTTCCATTATGAGTCCTGTAGATTATGAGAGTTTTCAAATGGATGTCAAGACTTCATTCTTTAATGGTAGTCTTAATAAGTGCATCTATTTGATGCAACTTGGAACATCTCATTTGATTAGGAAATTAAATCTTTTGGTTTTGATCAATGTCTAGATGAAACTTAAGTGTATAAGAAACATGACTTAAATATGTTGGTATTTTTAGTACTTTATATGGATAATATTCTCCTATTTGGAAATAATGTCGGTGTATTGTCTATTATAATAGTGTGGTTGTCTAGCTAGTTCGATATGAAGGACTTAGGTAGATCAATTCATATCTTTGGGATCAAGATTTTACGTGATAAAAAAAGGATGTTAGGCTTATTCCAAGATACATATAGTGATAATGTGTTCACGAAGTTTAACGTGTAGAATTATAACAAATGATTTCTTTCTTTCAAGAATGGAATCACTCAGTCAAAGGATTAGTGTCCTGAGACAGTTGACCACATAGAGATGATGGAGAATATACATTATGCTTTAGCGATGGATAGTGTAAAGAGTATTTGTATGTTCCTGTGCCCCACACATATCTAGATTGTCTTAGTTTGTGTACAAAAAAAAACTTTATGTCTTTTATTAGTCCTTGAGGTCGTTCTTTCATAGAAAAACTATGGTTAATTTACTCCGTACATTCTTTGACTTCTCAACTCGACATCCACACGATCTTATACTGGTGTGTCCACTTAGATAAGGTGTTTGCATTTCCTAAATACCTTTACACACAATGTCACATTCAAATTAAATATTTTTTTGTTGGCTTGTGTGTTTGGTTTGGTTTTATAGTTTAAATGATTAACTTATATAAGAATACTATTCTTACAAAATATACGTTTTAAAGTTACTTTCTTCATAAGTGTATAACATTAATGTTTGTGTAAAGGTTCAAACATTCATGTCTTTTTTTGTGTTAAAGTTTGTAAGTTCAGTCACCCACTGTAGCGAAGCTTGCCTTTGCTAACGCAAAGTCGTGGTTTCTTTGGTCGTATCACTGTACATCAATTTGACCACTTTTGTCATAATTCCTTGCGACTTCCTTCGTTTGTTATTCGTTACTGCGATAAATCTTGTGCCACCCGCTGCAATACGTTCATTGGTTACGACATTGCCCCGTAAATTTGATATTTTACAAAATATCTTATCGAAAAACGTGAAGACATTTTGGCAAACAAATCTTTCGTACACTTAAGTTCTTTCAATCCCCTTCTTATTTCATCACCCACTTTCCTTAAGAAAATATTCCACCCTTGATAGATCTTAGTTTAAATGGATGACTGACTTCACAATTTACATATCTTTTCTCAAAATCTTAACATAAAATTGTTGAAAAAATATTTTTGAGCAAAGACACTTAATCAAGAGGAAAAAATTAAGAGATTTTTGTAAGTTTGATTAATCTAGAGAGTTAAACTATTATTTATCTTCTTCACATTTATCCTTGTCTTGAAGTGTTTTACTTTAAAACTACGATCGGAAGTTATATTGAAGATTAAAACCTTATACCTCATGCAGCCTCATGTAAGATATGTTGTGTACAAGGAAAAATATATAATTTGCCATTAGCATGGTCAATATATTTAAGTCTAACCCAAGTGAGGAGCATTGGACTTCATTAAATCACATTTTATTAAGTATCTATAAAGGACTAGAGATTATGTGATAGTTCACTTAACTAAGAATCTTATACCTTTATGGTACACGGACTCAAATTTTTAGCATATAAGGATTCCAAGATATCGACCTCGTGATATTAGTTTACGTTAGGAGGTGGTTCCATAATTTGGAGGACTATCAAGCAATCATGTATTGGTTATTCGACCATAGAAGACAAATGTGTTTTCGCTTCAAAGTGTATAAATGAGGTTATTTGGCTCACAAATTTCCTAAGTGAGTTCGGAGTGTTTCCTTCAATGAAGCTAGTTATTACACTTTAGTGTGATAGTAGGGGAGTGGTTTCCAAATCTAGGTAACTCGGGTACCAATGAGAGGACAAGGCACATTAAGCACAAGTATCACCTAAATTGGGAGATCGTGTGAGAGGCAACATCATTATGACCCGGATTGAATTTTTGGAAAACCTGGTGAATAATTTTATAGAGAGATTCTCAGCTAAATTTTTTGATAGTTATGTAAAAGGAATGGGTGTTAGATGGATGGATATGTGAGTTTGAGACTAAGTAGGAGATTGTTACGATTTTGCTCTTAAAACTATGTTTATGACATATATTATTTGTTAATAAAATATTGCCTTAACTCATTTCAGATATGACTCATGTTTATTGAAATAATATATATTTATTTTAAATATATATTATATGTCATTTAATTATACTCAGTAGTAATCTAGTGAGTTAGATTCATCATGGGCCAAAAAGACCAAAATTATGATTCTCGTACAATTGAACAATTCACATCCTAGATAAGGCTTTGACATTCTATCGGTAAATATGCATGTATAATCTTAGTTGTGTATCTTGACTATGGGGGACCTATTTGATGGTTCATGAACTTATCTAATAGTTCAAAGAGGATTTTACTAGTACATCGGGAATGTATTGAACTTGACGAACTGTGAGATTAAAGTCTAGGTCTAAACTAGATTATACTAGAACAATCTCACATGGATGTAAAGGGTTAATATATTCTTAGGCCCATGGATTATAAGGATTGGAATATATAAATCATTATTTCTTTGATTTTCTATGAGTGAAATTCAATTTATTGGGTCTATAATCTCTGTCAGATGGCAATCAATGTGTGAATATGTCTAAAATCCAAAGGAATCCATGGATAGGATATATTATCGATTATGATACCCCATCGAAAAAATTATAAGTTTTTATTCAACAATAAACCCGACTGGTGGTTTTTATAATCTTGTAGAGTATTAAATAATTTAGGTTTGAGACCAATGAACAAGTAAGACTCTGGTGAAAATTGATTAGGGAAAATTAAACTTAACATACGGAATCATTATAGGTGTTATCTAACTTTGCAAACAAGGTATCTTTATTCAAGTGATTTTAAGATAGTTAAATTGGAGTGCATTTGTAATTATTTAGTGGAATTAATTACAATTATACATAAAAAATTACATGACGTAATTTTAGATTTTCATAATTTTTTTTGGAAACCCATTTAAATATTTGCCATTGGTCTTTAGTATAGTCCATATATCATGTAAAAAATTAAAAACTCTTTGCAAACCCTATTTGGCCCAAGCCCACTTCATTATATATATATATATATATATATATATATATATATATATAAATAGATAGATAGATAGATAGATAGATAGATAGATAGATAGATAGATAGATAGATAGATAGATAGATAGATAGAGATAGAGATAGAGAGAGAGAGAGAGAGAGAGAGAGAGAGAGAGAGAGAGAGAGAGAGAAGTGGAATAAGATGCATTAACACTCTAAAGGATTAAAGATAACAACAGTATTCGCGTATTATTTAGTGGGTAAGGCGAGACAAAGTGATTATCTTTAACTTCACCAAGCTTTTTTCTCTGTAAGTTTCGACACATGTAGCTTGATTTGGGTGACTCATATAATGATAGATATGAGGGGGGTTTCATATATAAGAAACGACTGAAGGTGATTGATCATCAACTATATCTACTTTATGAACTTTATCTCCTACGTTAGATCACATACAAGTTCCTCAAAGGTATGGTGATCTAAACCTTAGGTATAGTATTTTTATTGGTCCAAAGAAGCATGGAATTCTTAAAAACAAAAACATATATAGTGGATGAGTGAGCCCACCATCAAGTCTTACAAATAAAACCTAATACATAAAGAAACAAAAAAAAGTAGGGCCTTCTAACATGAATCTACACGAACACACAACGTGCAAAACAAAAAGTCCTACGATCCGGTCAAAGACACACATGAGGCAAGGGATTGGACTATAGGACAAAACAAAACCACAAACAAAGAACTCATAATTTACTCGTGTGGGTGTTCAAAAGAGTTTCTAGAATGTTCAATTTTTTTAATTTGGTTAACACGTGCATCCTGATATTTATGTGCTTCTGGCATAAAGTGTGCCATCTGAATTTCTTCATCTAAGGATGTTCCGTATTCATCATGGATTTTTTGTAGACCTTTTTCAATTTCCAATTTTACATCTACCATAACTTTGGGTATTTCTATATCGGTCAATTTTTTTTATTGATCTCATCTTGCTCCAATTAACTTTGGTTTTCTTTCTTTCTAATGGCCTTTTTTGGGCTTTTGTTATGTTTGTCCATCTAGAGAGACAAGGGCTAGGGTAAAAAAATTTAGCCCTATTTTCCAAGTCATTATCATGAGAAAAAGAATCGAGTGGGCTTTTAGAATGTGTGGAAATGTACGAGTTTCGACTACATATAATATGGATTTTAATGCTACTTCTTTATACATGCATAGTAAATAGAAAAAACTGGAGGATCAAAGTTATTGGGGTTTCACAACATATTTGGAGAAGAATGCAAATGGTTGGACTTGAGTTTGCAAAACATTTTAAAAATGGTAACTCGTTGCTTGACAAAACTAGTGAGTTTAGTGTTAAATCTGCATGGCATCTTACTAGGGAATAAGGTTGTGTTCAATGCTCTTTTTCCTAAATTTGGGGTGTGAGAATAGTTCCAAAGATCTCTATCTTATTATGGCGTTTGCTTAAGGAGGGGGTTCCATTGATGAGTATCTCAAATGTATTAACATTCCATTTGCTTCCAAATGTCGATGTTGTACGATAGCAAGTGAGGAAGATAGAGACCACCTTTTTATTAAAAGCCCTTTGGCTCAATCTATTTAGAATCGATTCATCACTCTTCTTGGTTTCAAGTCAATGGATACTACCTTCAAGAGTAACTTAATGTCGTGGTGGATCCACTCGAAAGGTGAGAAAATTAGAGCCATTTTATGTCGCATTATCCCCCCTTTTATTTGTTGGCACTTATGGTGTGCTCAAAACGAGTGCAACTTTGATGGTGTTTCTATGAAAGAGTCTTTTACTTTCAACCAAGTTTATGGTGAAATTAGACTAGCTTTTAAGATTGAACCGATTTGCACTCCTAGAAACTCCTATTGCTTAGACATTCTAGATGCTTTCCATATTATTGGAGCACAGATTTGTAGTCATTGATGTAAGCCAGGGGTGAGGGGTTATTCCTCACTAATTTGTGTTTAATAATAATCTTGAAAATTACATTAAAAAAAAGAATATGGATTTTAAAAATGGGAGCATCTTGTTCATCACTTAAATAATATTCCCAATAATATTTTTTATTAAAAGAAATACTAAGAGAGGCATATTAAGTTGGAGAAAGCCTACATTCACCTGTGAAATATCCAACTGCCTGGATGGACATGGGGACTCAATGGAACGGGATGAGGGTTGCTTCAAAGGAGGAGGCAGGGTTTCCTTATTCACATGTTCTAGAGACACAAGTCTTACGACCACAACATGTGTAATGGATGGGGGGTGCTCAGCCTACAATTGATATGACATTAGAAAAGGCTGCCAACTCAATTGGCAAAGCTACAAAAATATTCTGACCCTTTATTGATGAAAAATAAGTAGGGTGATGAGAATTCCAACTAACCCACTTAAAGAATGTTGAGTATGCATAAGGTCAACATCAACCGTTGATCTTGGTGTTATTAGTAACGGACTAGTACAATAAACATCGTCAATTAAGGAATTTCTTCCCCTTTTAATGATATATCATGAGGCAATTGATAAATAACCAAACCAAAAGATCCGTTATCAGCATTGCATGGGAAGTTCACTTTGTTGCTACTGTATAATAACATTAATACCCACTTTTCATACAAATTGCAGTAGTATCATCCTGTAAATGGATTTCGTGTACCAAAGAGGTAGGGCAAGACATGTCATTTTGTCTATTTTCCTGACAAAAGGTTTTGGAGGTTGATGGAACACACGCTTTTTCTCCTAAAGCCAATTTAAAACCCTATATATTTTCAGTTCCATCTTCTAAGACATCAACATCATCACCTAAAATAATGAAACTATTACTAACATGTTTTAAAAATTTTGAGTTTAGACTATGAACTAAATTCAAATGATCACTAACTGAAGAATTTTGGTGGGAACCACTTTGAAGAAAAGGAGACTGAATTTTTGTTTGCAATTGGTAACTCATCACCATTGTTGACATTTTGCACAAAAACATTGTTTAATTATCAACATTATCAGTGACCAAAATGTTAACAACATCACCAGTTTGGTGCATTGTAGGAGGCTTACAATGATGAAAGTCCCTAACTTCATTGTGGACATTTTTTTGACCTGCTTTTCATCTAACTTCCTTATCCAAAGGAGGCTGGTGAATTTGAGTTTTAACCCTTTCACAAAATGACATGGCATGAATAACACATCTACGGAATTCAAAAAATGAAGGGGATGATCTAAAACAAATTTTATAGGAAGTTTAAACCTATTTCCATCAATAATAACTCTTTTAGGTAGTTATAAGCAAAGTCAACTTCAATCATAACATGAGCATATAATCCATACCTTTGATCAAATGTAACAGGATCAATTTTAATGGGGTTGACGAAACCTTTATGAATCTCCAAAAGAAAACTACGATGACAATACTCCTCAAGTAAATCCAAAAAATGGACCCAACCATCAGTAGTAAATTAAACATAGGATTATGGATTGAAATTAACACACCTTTGAATTGGTTTAAATAAACCTGCCTCAAGTCTCAAAGGACCAAAGGTCCAAAATTTTCTCAAATCATCATTAGACTCAAAATGCATGCTATAAAAGACTTTTTCTTTTGGCATGAGTATCCATGGTTGAACAAGTTCCTATTCTTTAGAAATAAGAGAGTGAAGATCATTTTTTGTTAGAGGTATAATCCTACCTAATATCTTAGTTATTAGTTATAGTTAAATATAATTGGTCTTTGTTCTCTCTCTCTCTCTCTCTCTCTCTCTCTCTCTCTCTCTCTCTCTCTGGGGTATCCTAGGGTTTGTATGGCTACTACGGCCGAAAACCCGCTTAAACCACCCTTTTTAATCCCTCTTAAGCCTTCAGATCCCCTAAATCCTTGGTCTAAATCATTTACAGGTGTGTTAGTCAACATCAACACTCATGAACCTGATCTAAAACTCCCGCCTCCTACAAAGGAGAACCCAGCAGTCCTTTTTTCTAAAGAAGACATTACATCTTGTCTTCTCCTTTAAAACACTCCATTATGGGTAAGTTTTCATATGGAAGGCCTATAATAGATATGATATGTAAAAATTTCCTCTCTTTCTCCTTAAAAGTAGCCTATTCTATTGGTCTTTTGGACTATAAATATATCCTAATCAGACTCAATTATGAGGAAGATTATGTATGCTTGTGGCTACGAGACCAGTGGTACATAGGAAAATATCCAATGCGTAACTTTAAATGGACATCTCATTTCAAACCAAATGAAGAGAGACCCATTGTCCCAGTTTGGATTAATCTTCCAAACTTACCCATTTCTTTTTATATGAAATCATCATTTTATTCTATTGCTTAACTTGTGGGCAACCCTTTAAAGGTGGATGCATCCACTGAAGTAACTAGACCTAGCATTGCAAGAGTGTGTATGGAACTTAATCTACTTAAGGAGATACCTAAAAGAATTTGGATAGGATGTGGATCCAAAGGTTTTTAGAAACTAATATCATATGAAAATCTCCCTTCTTTCTGCCATTATTCAATGAGAAAGGGACATAGTGAGACTAAATGTATCTTCAAGAATCCAAACAATAAGGTGTTGGTCAAGACAATTATAAGAAAAGAAGAAAAAACCAAGAAGACCTTAACTATGCCTGAATTAAATTATCAGAGTGTGCAACATGAGATTATAGAAGATCAAGTAGAGCAGCCCAAGTCCAAGACATGAATTAAGTTAGAAGAAGATACTCAGAATAGGAAAGAAATGTTAGTAAAGTCCAAGAAGTACAACCCAAAGACAAAACCATCAATTATGGGAAAGTGACAATCTTGAAGAATGTCTAAGCCAAAAAAAATTCAGAAACATATTGATAAGATCAAGCAATATGATCTTTCAAATGAGGAAATGATGATTATTGACCAATGTAATTTATCCCCCAGAGCTTTAGACCTACCTGACTACCCCAAGCATCAAGCATTCAATAAGGAAATTCACTCAGATATTGAAGAAGAGGAGAATGAAGTGCCTATGATGGAAAAACTCAAAAGTTTTGTAAATTGGATGGAGGTTAAATGGAAGAAGAAGAAGAAAGAAGTTCAATCTAAGAAAGCAAAGATCAATAAAAAGTTTCAATTAAAGAGGATAAGGTCAAGTCCATCAATTCTAATAATCCAGTTAAGCCAAAGAAAATTCCATTTGATCCTCTTTTCAAAAGGATTACAAGATCCTCTAGTAAGAAAAACTCTCTAAATACCTTTGTAAATTCTCAATGATTAACTTATTTTGTTTGAATGTGAAAGGAGTGGGTAATAAGGACACAAATAGAAAAATCAAAAGAATGTTAAAAACCTACAAGTTTCCATTCATAGCCTTAGTTGAGCCAAAAGTCGATTCATTCACTATTGGTAAATATTAATTGAAATGACAGTTTTGTCATAGTATATTTAATTGCTCTAATAAGATCTGATTTGTATGCAATAATGACATCCAAGTTACAGTGATAAAAGATGAAGAATAACTCTTAAGCTTGAAAATTGACATTCCACTATTGGACAAAACTGTGTTTGCAGTGATTGTATATGACAAATGATCTATAGTTGAAAGAAGGCTGCTATGGACAACTCTAGAAGTTTTGACTCTCAGTTCCTCATAAAAATCATGGTTGGTTATAGGAGGCTTTAATGTAGTTTCTAAGGAAGAAAAAAAATCAAATGGTGGTCAAGTGGATTTTAATTCCATTGAAGACTTCAATGACATGATAACAGGATGCTCCCTTCTTAACTTGGGTTATTCATGATGTAGATTCACTGGAAAAATAATAGAGCATATGGCACTATATTTTGTAGACTAGATAGAGGGCTAATAAATCAATAATGGCTTCTTGATTTTCCATCGTCTACCATCACTCACCTATATAGGAACTGCTCAGATCATAGCCCATTGTTATTATTAATTAAAATAATTTGGGATGATTGCCCAAATACCTTTAAGTCCCTTAACATGTGGTGTATAAACTCTCATGTGAAAGATAATGTTAAGGATTCATGGTCTACAAACATTAGTGCCCCTCCAATGACTCTTTTTACTCGCAAGTTGAAAAGGTTGAAGCTAAGGCTAAAAGAGTGGAATAAAAATCATTTCAAAAATGTTTTCCCACAGGTTAAAGATTGGAAGAATCTTCTAATCTAAGAGAATTAATTTGAGTTTAATCCCAATGAGACCAATAGAGCTGAAATGTTTGAGGTTAAGGCAAAGATCAATATTGCTTTGAGAAGAGAAAAACGTTATTAGCATCAGAAGAGCAAAGTTAAATGACTACAACTTGGGGATTTTAATACCAAATTCTATCATTCAACAGTGAAGGCAAGCAAGATAAGTTTAGCCATTAATAGACATAAAAGTTCAAATGATCAGTGGGAGGATACCAAAGAAGAGATTAAAAGAACACTTATTAACCACTTTTCCAGGCTGACTATAAGGACTTGAATACAGAAATTATGAGTGTCGTCAATAGAAGCATTAGTCTTGATATGAATGATTAACTCACCAAATTTCCAATAGAATTAGGGATCTAATCAGCTAGTGCAAGCTTAAAGTCTACTAGTGCACCTGGTCCAGATGGCTTTAGAGGAGAATTTTACCTCAAATTCTGGGAGACCATCAAGCATGACCTTATATTAGCCATAAATTTTTTCTTTACAGTCTCTGATATACCCAGAAGCTGGACTAATACGTCTATTATTCTTATTTCCAAAGTTAAAACACCACAAAATGTTCTTATTTTAGGCCTATAAAACTTTGCAACTCTTTAAACAAAATAATTTCAAAGATTTTATGTTAGAGGTTGATAGATATCCTTCCTAACATCATATCCAAAAATAAAAGTGTTTTTGTCAAAGGGATAAGTATTCAAGACAATATTCTTCTAGCTTAAGAAATGGTCTACTCAATTAGGAGAAAAGCCCACGGATCTAATGTCATCATCAAATTAGACATGGAAAAAGATTATGACAGAGTATATTGGCCTTATCTTTGTGAATTCCTTAGAAGATTTGGGTTTAATTAACTATTCATTGATATTGTATGGAGACTGATCTCCAATAACTAGTATTATATCATGATTAATGGCAAAGTAAAGGCTTTTTCAATTCTACTAGGGGCTTAAGACAAGGCCCCCCTTGTCTCCAGCTTTATTTATCATTGCAACGGAAGTTTTGAGTATAAATCTAGACAAACTCATCCTCTCCAAATTGGATACACCTTTCTCTCATCCTCAAAGTAATCAACTTATTTCCCACCTTGGGTTTGCTAATGATGTAAATATTTTCATTAATGGTGGGAATCATAGACTTAGATATGTTTTTGAAATCATAAAAACTTTTGAAGATACCTCTGGTCATTTAGTGAACACTTTAAAAAGTTATTTCTATGTTGATCCAAAGGCTACTGCAACTACAAATAAAGACATAGCTCAACACACTGGTCTAAAATCCAAACCTTTGCTTATCAAGTACCTAGGGTGATATTTAAACAAAGGTAGAAGTAAAGTCATTCAATTCTCGGAGCTGTTGAATAAGATAAGAGATAAACTAAATGTTTGGTCTTCCAAATTGATCTCTCAAGGAGGAAGACTTACTCTGATTAGACATGTTCGTTTTTCAATACCAATTTTTACTCTTTCACTTCTTAACCATCCAAAGTCAGTTATAAAAAGGATCAATGGTATTTTATCGGGGGCTGCAATAGAGAAAAACCTTATCAATGGTCCAATTAGTCAAAGGTATGCTTCCCATTTAAAGAAGGAGGGTTAAATATAAAAATTCTAGAAGATTTGGTATGATCATCTACATTGAAAGTATACTAGAAATTTTAATTTGACAAGGTGATTTGGGCTTCATTTATGAGAAATAAATATCCAAACATGGCAACTTCATGGAATGAATTTCCTATCATGAAGAGAATTGGTGCTATAAGGGACTTTGCTGACAACTTCATGGATGGTGATAAAAAACATTGGCTTCTATCCTCCACATGAGATTTATCATTTAAATTATCTTTCCACTACTACAGGCAAGCTAGATCAACTTTTTTAAGATGGAAATTAAATTGGCAATCGTATTGCCCTATAAAGATCTTTAACTTCATTCGGAAGCTACTGAATAATTCAATCCCTCTTAAAGTTAAGATTTAAAAGTTGGGAATCAAGTTGGCCACTAGATGCAGCGGTTGTGAGGCATAAGAAGAGTCAATAGATCATATATTCCTTAAATGCAAGGTAGCCAAAGAAGTCTGGAACTACTTAAGCAACAAAATCGAGGTGAAAATTAATTACTACTCATGTAAATACATGCTCCTGTCATGATGGCTAAAGATTCCTAGGAGAGACCATCAACAGTTCATTTTTAAAAGCCTGCCAAAAATCATCCCATGGGAATTATGGAAAACAAGGAACTCCAACTTTTATGATGATATTCAACTTCAACCTATGAATATTATCAGCAAAGTTACTAGTCTGATCTGTGATACAAAGTATTCAATGATAGATGCTGATTAGAAGACCATTTCATAGTCAGGTGGTCCAACCTAAAAATTAGAGCTAAACAGTATAAATGTGTTTGGTCTAAACCTTCTTTAGGATCATTCAAACATAACATTGATAGAGTATCCAAATGTAACCCTAGTCCAAGTGGAATTGGAGGGGTAATTAGATATGATAAGGGTTATTTTATTGCAGGTTTTGGAATGGCTTTGGTGAAGAGTGAGCGTTTGTTCAAACAAAGAAATTATTTAATTAAACTCACTTTTTCAATTAAATTCTAAAACATTCATCTAGGTGTGATTGAAGACAATATGATCATGCAAGAACATTCAATCACAAACAAAACACACAAGTGAGGAAAAATCCCCCAAAGGGGCAAAACCTTTTATTTTCACTATAATTTGTAAAGAACGGTTTACACGGATTACAATGAAAACAAAAGTGACATATGAAATACCCTCCGGTGTCGGTTTCGTTGTCGTCGGCTGGAATCCCCCACAAGAACTCCATATGGGCAGCAATGGAAAAGAGACGACTTCTCCACAAGTTACTCCAGATGAGTGAAAACGATCCTCTTAAAGGTTTAAAGATTCACATACATATATGGGAGTGGTTATATGAATAAAGAAGGCATGAAATCCTAAAACATGAAGTCTATTTTTTGGCCTGTAAAATGTAGAAATCGTGTATGAAAAAGACTTAGAAAACGTGTAGAATGAACCCATATATTTATACCAAAATCGAGGCGGCGACGTCACTCGAACGAGATCCCGCGACATCCTCATGTCGCTTGAACGACAAAGAGATGTCGTTCGAACGAGTTCACGCGACATGCTCATATTGCTCGAATGACAGAGCGATGTCGTTTGAATGAGCTCGTCGACCGAGGCAAGTTCGCTTCTACACTTAGAAAAATTTATGATTTTTGATAAAAATAAATCAGACTTCAAAAAATATTTTCTAAAAAATTTCAAATATTAATGCAAATATAAACAACTCAAATAAATCATTTTACCAATAACCCGTAGTGGAGTAGTGGGAACGGTTAAGCAACACGTCGCATGTAGCATGATGCACGTGTGAAGATGGTGGATGCATGGATTCGGATCGAGGCCATCGAGGATGATCATGTTGACGTGCCGAAAGTAGCAGTATCAGACATACATACTGTGATCTAGGACAAATAGAAAATTCCTAGATTCTACCTGGACATTTATAAAATTATGTCCTTACAAATCTCCTCCTATGTCTATGCCGGTACATACAAAAAAAATCCGAGTTATGCTATCTCCATAAAATAAATGACATATAAGATAATATCCTCATTAAACCCTCAAATCGAGAATACTAAATGACATGTCGTCAATCAAACTTCAATATCTTCAGCTTAAACTTTTCAGAAACTCTCAAAGCTTTTCTCATCAGGGTGTGCAATCCAATAATTATCAACTTTGTACCTACACACATGAGATAAAGTAGATACCCGTGACACGCAACAATTTGAAATATAATGATATGCACAAATCAAAGATCAATTAAGCTTAAGCAAATCATTGATAAATCAACCAAATAAATAATTCTCCCCCATAATTCATTCTCCCCCTTTTTATGATGTCCCCAAATAGACAGATATGATAAGCACAAATAAATGCAAATGGAGAATGCCACAAGGTAATAAACTTTCTATTTTTGATTTTTTTTAAAAAAAAAATTCACACAAGATATACAACAAACGAATCACACCATGAAAGAACACAAAAACAACCAAGTCGAAGATTGCGGAAATGTAGGGGTGTGATCAAATTCAATAGCAAAATCAATACATACAAACATGACATATGTGCACGATGAATATCGGATACTCCTAACGAATGAACTCAACATCCTCCTTAGGTGTAAAAAGATGGAAATATGAGACATTGACTCAATCAAATCAGCAAATCAAAGCTCAAAGTGATTTCCACACCAATAGTGTCCCAAATGATTTAATGTTTTTTCGGGACTTTCAAGGAAGTGAAAACCAATTCTCCAACCAAGCTCCCTCAGATTTATATTTTGTGTAGAGGTGATCTAAATTCACAAACATTAGAGAATCGATGGTGAAACCTAATGGCCCATATTTGGCATGAATTGCGTTTTATTGTTGTTAAATTTTTTCGGGCTCTTTTAACCTCTGTGGACCCCGAATAATAAAATTTCTCAATTTTTTAGGTCCAATTTAAATGGTGGATTAATCGCAAAGGATAGATAAGAACATTTCATAGCCTTCACCGTTGATAAAATACCACACAATCTCACCAAACGGATTTTTACATGCATTCCAATCTTATCAAGTTTTATCGCATATGGTTCATTGTATAGAAATAATTGAGATGGAAACACTCAAGCTAATATATGATTAGACAAGTACAATAGTCAAATAAAACCGTGCATGTGTGCAATAAGGGAGATAAGGAACCAAATATGTAGAAAGATATCACTAATCACATCTTAAAGGACTCCAAATAATGTAAAGCACATGGATGAAATGATGTAGCGTCTCAAATCACTATCAAAGATGACGTGAAAAATGGAAATGGAAGTTTTGACTCGGCTATATTAGATGCTCATCCATAAAAAGGTGCAAACAAAATACAAAAATCCTTTTGTGCTTTTCTAAAATTTTATAAAAAGAAAATCTTTTCGAATTTTTTGAAAAATAAAATAAAAAGAAAAAATAAGAATACAAATGATACAAACTAGCAATAGGAATCATATGATATGAACATAACAATGCATCCTATCCTAGACAAGGACCATCCTTTCAGTCAACTGTGCAAATCCCTAAAGACTTCCTAAGACTCTCGAATCTAAGGGCATCTAAAGGTTTAGTTGAAAATATCGACTAATTGAAGGTCAGTGGGTACGAAACTCAGGGATACAACTTTCTCCTTAACTAACTGTCGTATAAAGTGCTCGCATATCCTGATGTGCTTTGTGCGCGAATGCTGGACTGGATTGCGGGATATGTGTATCGTGCACGTGTTATCGCATGAAATGGTCATGGTGTCCTATGAAATCCCATAATCCTCCAACATTTGCTTCATCCATAAGAGTTGCGTGCAACAACTCCCGGCGGTGATGTACTTAGCCTCCGTAGTGGATAAAGAGATAGAGTTTTGCTTCTTACTGAGCCAGGAGACAAGAGTAGAACCAAAGTAGAAACACCCACCAGAAGTGATCCTACAACCATTTACATTCCCGGCCCAATTGGCATTTGAATAGGCGAACAAACGATCATCGGTATCAAAGGAATACCAAATACCATATGATAGAGTCCCACTCATGTATTTGATAATACATTTTAGAGCGAGTAAGTGTGACTCTTTCGGGGATGCCTGATATTGCGCACAGACTCCAACACTAAAGGCTATGTCGGGGCGACTGGCAGTCAAGTAGAAAAGACGACCTATCATACTCCGATACAAGGTTTGCTTTACGTCCTTGCCTGAAGTGTCCTTACTAAGCTTGATAGAAGTACTCATAGGTGTACGTTCATTCTTAGCGGAGTCTAAACCAAATTTCTTCACTAGGTGTTTAGTATATTTGGATTGGGAGATGAACATCCCATCCTCTAGCTGACGAACCTGGAGACCAAGGAAGAAAGTAAGCTCACCTACCATGCTCATCTCAAACTCACTTTTCATCTCCTCCTCAAAGTAGTGAGCATGCTGGGAGCACGTGGATCCAAAGACTATGTCGTCCACATAGACCTGGGTAACCAAAATAGCACCGTCATCTCTCCTGATGAATAAGGTTATATCAACTACCCCTCTCTTGAAACCACGGGCTAAGAGATAGGAAGTAAGCCTCTCATACCAAGCACGGAGTGCTTGCTTCAAACCATACAAGGCTTTCCTCAGATAGTAGACGTTCTCCGGGTGCTTAAGGTCTTCAAACCCTTTTGGTTGTTCCACGTAAACCTCCTCCTATAGAATGCCAATTAGAAAGGAACACTTGATATCCATTTGATATAACTTGAAGCGCATATGACATGCAATGGCGAGTAGTAAGCGGACGGACTCAAGCGTCGCAATAGGAGCAAATGTTTACCCAAAGTCTACACCCTCTATCTTTGTGCAGCCTTGAGCGACCAACTTAGCCTTATTTCTGATTATAGTACCATTTTCATCCATTTTATTCTAGAAAATCCACCTGGTACCTATCACATTAGTCTCACTAGGTCGGGGGACAAGTTCCCAGACATTATTCTTTTTAAACTGAAGCAACTCACCCTGTATAGTAGATTTCTAGTGTTCATCCTTTAGTGCTTCTTTGGGATTCTTAGGCTCGACTTTAGATGTGTAGCAGACATGGATAACAACATTCTCTAGCTGAGCACGAGTCCCCTAAAGTGAGATCTCCAACAATGGCGAAAGGATCATGACTCTTGCGAACCCAAGCAGGTGTGTCCCCTACCTTAGAGCTCTTCAGGATAAAAACCCGGTACGCTCTACTATTTAATGAATATCCTAGCAATATTCCCTCATCGCTTTGGGAGTCAAATATTCCTAATTGCTCTCTATCCCGTAGGATGTAGCATTTACTCCCCAAAACACAAAAATATGCAAGGTTGGGCTTCTTTCCAGTCCACAATTCATAGGGCATTTTAAGTGTGTGTGGACGAAGGTAAACTCTATTCACCATATGGCATGCAAAAGACACTGCCTCTGCCCAAAATCTCCTAGAAACTTTACGACCTAGAAGCATCGATATAGCCATTTCTTGAATCTTCCTGTTCTTTCTCTCAACAATCCCATTTTGCTGAGGAGCACACAGCAGAAAACTCATGTTTGATTCCTAGGCTATCACAGTAAAGATCTACTTTTTGCTTCGTAAATTCAGTGCCATTGTCACAACGCATTCTATTAATAGTGACTATGTGTTGGTTTTGTAGGACACGGCACTTGGTCATTAAAAACTCTATAGTATCAGATTTCTCTCTTAGAAAACCTACAATTGAATATCTAGAGAAATCATCTACCATCACTAGGATATACCTCTTACCACCCAGACTCTCTATACGAGTAGGACCCATAAGATCCATGTGTATCAACTCAAGTACTCGTGAAGTGGTAATGGAATTCAACTTCCTATGGGGGCAACGGGTTTGCTTTCCCAACTGAAAGGGTCCAAAAATCGTGGAAGTTGACTTTCCAAGTGTTGGTAAGCCACGTACTAGGTCCTTTTTAGCTAATCACGTCAAATCTCTAAAGTTCACGTGACCTAGACGTTGGTACCACATATCCATAGGAGTGATCGGGGCTCTGTTGCAGACAAGTGAGGACTTGGAAATACTCCCATAGCAAATATCCTCTGTCCTCACCCCTTGCACTAAAGGTTTACCGTCTTGATTATAGACATTACACTCGTCCCTGTCAAACTTTACGGTAAGGTCAGCATCGCACAGCTGGCTAATACTGAGAAGGTTTGCTTTCAAACCTTTGATATACAAAACATTCTCTAGATTAGGAAATCTTAGTAACTCTACTGCACCTCGTCCTACGATGCTAGACTTTCTCCCGTCTCCAAAGGTGACTCTACCTTCGTTATAATCCTCTAGGTAGGTAAAAAATGAGACATCACCGATCATATATCTGGAGCACCCACTATCAAAATACCACTGTGAGGTATTATGTGCTTTGAGAACGACATGAACAACAAGGGCCTTTTCGTCTTTCTTAGGTACCCAAGAAGTGGTAACCTTTTGTTTACACTTGTTGTTGTTGGTTTTAGTCGGGATGCGGGAAGCATTCATTGACGACAAAGACATCCGTCGGAATTCTTCCATCAAACTCTGTGGTGTGGCGGCTAAAAACTCAACACGCTCTCTCAGACTGGTAAAATCATCAGTACGATGTGGTGGAGCAGTAGTACGTCATGTCCGACCCAAACTATAGCAAAACTCCTTAAGGTGGCCTTTTCTTTTGCAGTACGTACAAAAGAACACAGTCTTAGGCGGACCTTGGTTTACTTTTCTTGGTCGAACTCTCCTTCTTGGATTTTGACGCTGGCCATATGGAGTTGAAGTAAACTCAAGAACTGGTCCAGGTGCTATTTGGGACGTGGAGGCCCCATCAAATCCTATTCCCTGCCTATCACCAAAACCTAAAGCGGTACCGAGGAGCATCTTTCCAGATCTATCCTCGATTTGAACCTTGACTTCCCGAGCTCTCTCAACATCATGAGTAAGCTGGGCTATAAGGGCTTCAAGTTTCTTCCGAGTCTCCAGGGAGGAATGGAGCTCACTCGTAAGACTAGCCACTTGTTTAGTCAAGTCCCCTTTCTCTTTCTCAAAACAACTCTCTCTTCAAACAGTCTCTCTCTTTATCTAAATTGACTTTCTTTCTCAACACAGGAAGACTCTCTCTCTCTCTCTCAAGATAGTGCAGGTGGAGGACTCTCTCTCTCTTGCTTCTTCTAAATCTTCCTCTAAAGCGGTGATCCTAAGAACTAATGCTTTGTTACGCTTTTTGATTTTAAATGACTCAGTATAGAACTCAGCGTAGGCACGTTGAAGATTACTCTCGATCTCACTTGCAGTATCTTCCCCCTCATTCACTTCGTTCTCACTGCCGAGGTGTCCTTGTGAAGTAGCATCCTCATCGTCGTGAGAAGCACTAGAAGTACTCACATGACTAGCCACGAATGCGGTGAAGTTACACTCATGCGATGACTCATCTCCAGAGTCCACCGACTCGACCTCACTGTCATCACTAAGGGTAGCATTAAGGACAACTTTGCCCTTTTCTTTGGCAAGTCTGTTCAGCCTAGTAGCACACTCAAAAGCTCTATGAACCTTATTGTCACACTCATAACATCTCTCACCGTCTTTCTTAGGAGGGTCTTTAAAATCTTTTTCATTTTTCTTTTCAAACTTATTTTTCTCAAAATTCTTTTTATCTTTGAAATTTCCATTTTTCTTAAATTTGAGAATTTTCTTGAAATTTTTAGTAAACAGTGCCAAATCATCTAAATCAAGGTCACACTCGGAATCAGACATTTTTATCTCCCTTTTTTCTAGATGACTCAACTCTCTTTCTTGCCGACTCCTCACTCTTCCTATCCTGGGCATTATGTGCAATTCCCTTATCTTTAGGCTTAACAGATTTAGGAAATATATCAATTTCATATGTTTGTAAGTCTCCAACAAGTTCCTCTAATTTAAGCGTGTTTAAATTACCCATAGAATTTAGCACAACGACTTTAGGGATAAAATGCTTAGGCAGTTATCTTAGAATCTTTTTAACAACTCTAGCATTAGGAATGTGTTCACCAAGATAAAGCTAATATTTACAATATCAGATAACCTAGCATAAAATTCCTCAAAACATTTAGTCTCAAGCATGGTGATAGTTTCATATTACGTTTCTAAGTTTTGCAGTTTTGATTCTTTCACAGCATTAGTTCCTTCATGGGTAAGTTGTACAATATCCCATGCCTCTTTTGACGTGGTACACGTCATTATCCGTCGGAACTCGTCAGGTGTGACAGATCCAAAAATAGCACTTAGACCCTTAGAGTTAAAAGATGACCATTTAAATTCTTCTTCAGTCCATGCAGTCACAGATTTTAAAATAGTCACGTTATTAATAGTGATGGAGGTAGGTGTCCACCCTCTTTCAACCAAAATCCAAACTCTTTCATCAATGGCTTTCCAAGAAGATTTCATGCGGGCTTTCCAGTAAGCATAATCTATCCCGTAAAAAACTGGCATTTTATTATATAATTTCTTCATTTGAACACGCCCTTTTTCAAAAATAAATTTTTCAGAAAATTGATATCTTCAGAAAATTTTGTGAAAAATTACGCGGTATAATTTTGTAATTGGCTCTGATACCAATTTTAAGAGTGCACGTTTGTTCAAACAACGAAATTATTTAATTAAGCTCATTTTTTCAATTAAATCCTAAAACATGCATCTAGGTGTGATTGAAGACAATATGATCATGTAACAACAGTCAATCACAAATAAAACACACAAGTGAGGAAAAATCCCCAAAATGGGCAAAAAACTTTTATTTTCACTATAATTTGTAAAGAACGGTTTAGACGAATTACAATGAAAACAAGACTGACATACGAAATACCCTTGGGTGTCGGTTCCGATGTCGTCGGCTACAATCTCCCGCAAGAACTCCAGATGTGCAACAATGGAAAAGAGACGGCTTCTCCACAAGTTACTCCAGATGAGTAAAAACGATCCTTTTGAAGGTTTAAAGATTCACATACATATATGGGAGTGGTTATGTGAATAAAGAAGGCATGAAACCTTAAAACATGAAGTCTATTTTTTGGTCTGTAAAACGCAAAAATTGTGTGCGAAGAGACTTAGAAAACGTGTAGAATGAACCCATATATTTATACCAAAATTGAGGCGATGGCGTCGCTCGAACGAGATCGCGCGACATCCTCATGTCGCTTGAATGACAGAGAGATGTCTTTTGAACGAGTTCGCGCGACATGCTCATGTAACTCGAATGATAGAGTGATGTCGTTTGAACGAGCTCGTCGACCGAGGCATCCCACTTCTACACTTAGAATTTTTTTCTTTTTGATAAAAACAAATCAGACTTCAAAAAATATTTTCTAAAAAATTCCCCAATATTAATGCAAATATAAACAACCCCAATAAATCATTTTAACAATAACGCGAAGTGGAGTAGGACGGTTGAGCAGCATGTCGCATGTATCACGATGCACGTGTGAAGATGGTGGATGCATGGATTCAGATCGAGACTATCGAGGATGATCATGTTGACGTGTCGAAAGTAGCGGTATCAGACATACATACTGTGATCTAGGAAAAATAGAAAATTCCTAAATTCTACCTCTGACATTTATAAAATTATGTCCTTATATTTGAGAATCAACTCTTCTTTATATGCTGAGACAAAGGCACTAGAGGAGGGTCTCAAGATAGTTTATCTACTTAAATTTGATCAGATTCACGTGGAAACTGATTCAAAAATCTTAGTTGACATTTTATCTAAGAAGACCAAACCCCCTTAGACTATTATAGAGAGCATTCACAACCTCACTTTCCCTAGGGTCTTTAATATTAAGAACATTTGGAGAGAAATCAATGCAGTACAAGATGCTGTGGCATTAAAGGCAACCAAAAATCGTGAGTCCACAACCTACTGGTCATTTAATACCCTTCATACTTTGATCAAGGGCTTGCTCAATATTTACAGGCAAAGCATTTCTCAAATTAGAATTAAGCATCAATAATTATAACGGGGTTAATTTATAAAATCCCAAATTTATTCTTTATCTCTTTTATCATCATTCATGTAATAGGGATATTGTTAAATCACCAAAATTTATTTCCTTGATAAATTTAGAGTATTGGGCCTAACCTCTAGATTAAGTTTAGATAAAGGTTTGTATGCCACAGAGAGTATTTTCCTTTATTCTTTTTAATTAATAATATGCGTGGGGGTTCCGTTCCTCTTTTCAAAAAAATACAAAATAAATAAATAATTAGTCTTTGTTATTATTATACATCCCTATCAATGCCTCCATTATAACTAAAATGAGGCAGACAGGCCCCTCAAATGTTCCTTGGCATACCTAAACTAACAAGATATCAAATTATCATCAAACGAAATGCAATATTAGAAATTCAATTCACTATTTCTCCTTTATTTTTCTTTCTTTTTCATTTTTTTATTCTCTCTGTCTCTCTCTCTCTCTCTCTATCTATCTATCTATCTATCTATCTATCTATCTATCTATCTATCTATCTATCTATCTCTCTCTCTCTCTCTCTCTCTATATATATATATATATATATATATATATATATATCATTCCTCTTATTATATATTCCCTAAAGATAATATATATTGTAACAAACAGTACGGGTCTCTATAAAAAGAATATAGAATCTAATGAACGATAATATCAGTTGATTGATCCCCTAGTTGAGAGGTAAATATTTTACTTATACTAGCCTCGACATATATTTGTGTTTGAGTCGTGATACATGAAAGTGTTGTGGATGAAAATAGAGAATAAATTCTGATCATCTTCAAGAAGGTATGTTTTGGGGATAAGACTTAGTGTAGGTTGGTTATTTATGTTGGTTAGATATAAGTTTTCATAATAACTGCATTGTATTTACCACATGCAAATATGAATGCCTTTTTTGTCAAATGTGTATCACTTACACTCCCCCTCAAATGTAGGAGTGGGAAGGAACCATTCCAAAACTTAAAAAAATGAAAGTAAATTAAGGAAAGCTACGTGTGTTCAAAATTACATAAGCCAGTTAATAAGTAGAACAAACAATGAGTGATTAATTGGCCATTGGCCACCATTTCCCGCACAAAGTTGTAGCCAATTCAATATGTTTGGTGTGAGCATATTGAAACTAATTGACCATTATTTAGAATGAACTAATGTTGATAATATTGAAGATGGTAGGAGAATTCAAAGTAATGTTAATATCATGAAATAAATATATGTGCCATAATAGTTTGAGGATTAACATAGGCCATTGCATAATATTTTGTTTCACACTTGGAGTGATTATTGACAACCAATTATAGAAGATAACAAGACATAACTACCTCCTATGAATATGTAGTGTCCGTAGGTGGAGCGAGGAGTAAGTGGATAAATAACCTAATTAACATCACAAAATTCATAGATCAGAAGAGGGGGGTGAGAAGAATATGAAGACTAAGAGAATGAATGCCTTTGACATATCATAAAAAATCTTTTGGCAAATAAAAGACTATCCAAACTAGGGTAATGGATAAATTAGAACATAAAGTTCACCTCATCAACGATATTGAGTTGAGTAAGAGTAAAGTATTGAAAAGCTCTAAAGCGAGAACGAAATACATTATACACATAAATAAGGAATGACACAAACCCCATATACCGACCCAAAACAAATAGAGATGATGTAAAATGATTGCACATAATACCTAACTAGTGTATAAATGAGATTTATTCATCAAAACATGCTCCCAACACTTATTTAAGTTCATATATGGTGGTCTTGTTTACCATCCATGCATGAGTAAGAAAATGAGGATGAGTAAAACCAAGTGGTTGTGTCATATAAAACTTAATTGAGAGTGTTGTGCAAGAATGTGTACGTAACTTGAATTTGTTTGATAGGACAATTATGGGAAATATATAAGTTAAAATAAAATAATGGTGATAGCCCTGAAAACAAGATTAAATGTTTCTATACAATCAAACCCCTTAATTTGATTAATCATGTTTAGAGTCAAACGATCCTTGTGGCACTAAATTGTACCACTAGGGTGAATTTTATACTTTAAAACCAATTTACATCTAATAACATGCATAGAAGGGTGTAATGTTTTATATATATTGGTGTGCAAGTTGTCGTTATTACCCGTGGTTTTTCTTGCAAGGATTTCTCATACAAATATTAATCTCAAGTGCATGATTTCGTTCCCCCCCCCCCCCTTTTTATTTTTTTATTTTGAGTCAATTTTTTAAAACTATTTTTTTCACTTATAAGTTATGATAAGCTTTTACCCGACAATGGGTAAAAATAAACTCTTTCTCCTTATTTTGATAGCTACTATTGAGACACACACTCTTAAAATCCTCTTAATATGCATCAAGAGTATTTCCATTTAACTTTAAATCCTGTATTTTAAACTTTTTCTTGTAAATAGTTCTTTTTTATAGAGTGAAGTAATTATCTTCTAACCATTCCCAAATTTCCTTTATTGTCTTATACCCCATTATGAGTGATATAAGCTCTTATAGCATTTTGATACTCCCCTGGCATAACATATCTTTCTCATCACATTTTCTTCCTTTTTCATTCAAGTATAGTTATTCCTAATTAATTAGATCATTTTCATAGATTAAATGAAATGCAACACATAAGTTATCCATACAAGATAATTAGTATGCTTCAATTTAATTGAGAAAATGCACTAATTTGATGAAGTGAACTTTCAGTAAGAGAGAGGGTGACTGTTGAAAATGAGGAAGCCATGTAATTAGAATACTCTGATGCGATGAAGAAGTATAAAATAAAATAAAATAAAATAAAATATGGGCTCGGTTTATTGATAGCCTAATTGATTCGTATATGTTTTATTTATAATTACTTAAACTACTAAACTTAACAAGCCATTGATTCGTATATCTAGCAAGGAAGTATTGGTGAACAGAAAAATCCAGCCTTGGCCTAAGCCACATATTCCTCAGTCGTCTAATCACATAGAAGACTAAGGGCTAGGGGGTGATTGATATGACCAAAGTTCACCCTCGTACTCAGAGAAACTAACCTCGGCCAGGATCATAACCGAGGTGACTAAAAGCCTATGAAAATCAGTGATATCGCCTCTCATATGGTCGGCCCTAGCCGACGTTACAGTAACCCCATACACCAACCTTAGTGGATCAACAGTCAGGGTCAGCAGGGCCTCATGGGCTTAATCAACTACCAACCTCATCATCGTCCCCAACTGACGTTGTGGTCACTAGCCGCAATCAGCATCTCATGGTCAATCATCTACTAGCGTCATTGTCGGCCCCACCCGACGTTATGGCTCTCTCATACCCAACCTCGGACAGCCCTCCTGGAAGAGGCCATCGCTACGAAGCAACTACATTTGACTCCATCAACATCGTACTTGTTAAGGCCTAGGTTGCACCAGTCAAGGACATGGCCGAGCATTTATAAGCGTATGCAAGGTTAGGAACGCGTGGACAAAATCAATTGTAACCAAATCAATCCCCTCACGTGAGAGAATATTTCATCATCATTTTCTATATGTGACACTGATAGATGGCTTCATTAGATTTTTTAGATCATCACACATATGCTCATTGCATGCTTGGGGGGTATATTATGCCCCCCAAACACTATATATACTTGTCTTCTCCTACTTTGAAAGGGATCCAAAATTAAAAACCCTAGCCAAACTCTGTTGTATTTACAATAGAGAGAGAAAGTGGAGTGATTGTATTACTAAGGCCATTAGGGCCCTCATTTGATAGTGATATTTACACTCACCTGCACAATGGACGTAGGCAATTGCTGAACTACTTATATTCTTGTGTTCATCCTCGTTTCCTCATCTCCTACTGTATAAATATACTCTTGTGTTGCCATTTTTATCACTTGCTTGAGCTTGTTAACACCTTATCTGGTGTTGTTGTTTCCAGCATCATCATTTTAGCTCCATTTGTGGGAACGAGAAGATCCATCTCTTCCATTTTCCAGCTTAACCTCACCGAAGACTTTGGTGGTGAAACAGGCCTCACCCTTCGTGTGAAGCTGTTTCACCATTCAAAGAGGTCCTTTAAGGTATTTAATCTCTCTAATATATTCATCGTAAGCTCTTTAGCCCTAACATATGGCACTGGAGTTACCACCACCTCCTCCACTATCTGGTGTTGGAGGACCCAGTTCCAGCCAAGCACCACCCCAGTCCGAGATAGCTGAGGTGGCAGAAGCCTTAAGGTCATTGGCTGTAACGTAGCAAGTAATGAAGGAGCAGTTTGCCCAACTAAGACAAAATATGATGAGGCCACCTGGGGTCTCACCGAAAATGATTACTCCGACGGTTGTTCAACCACATCTAGAGGCCATGGGACCACCCCAGGCACCGCGAAAGGACCAACCTACGCCTCAGTAGAGAAGGGACATTGTTGACCCTAGGTGATTACGTCTGGGGAGGCAAGGAAACCATTGCCCTGAGGATATGTATAATGACATTGATGCAGAAGATGCCCCAGCAGACTGTTGGGATCCATATGAGGTTTTAGACAACACGGTACATCCAATACAGCAGAGCCGAGGTTACGGAGCAAGAAGGGACGAGGTTGGTGATGCCCAACCAAGAGGATCAGCTTTTAATCACTTGAGTAGAGGGTCGACCTTTGAAAGACTCGACCCAGTTAATGATCTGAGGCAGAGGCTATCCAGGTCGAGAAGTGAAGCTAGCTCACAGAGGGAAGATGGTGAACATTGGCCTCGCCATGGCCAACCCATATATGGCCGAGACTGTGGCCAAGAGGTCAACAGTCGACGTTGTGCAGCAGCTAGGGAACCCGTAGTTCATCTCTTGGAGGTGGCTGAGGACAACCTCGGCTAGGCCTATGTTTTTAAACCATGGAATGATTCCATTCAACGGCTGGAAGAGAAGATAGGTAACCTCATAAAAAGTCCAGACCCACTGCAAAAGGGGTTCTCAGAGGGCTCCCCATTTGTGGCAAGAATTGTGAACTTCTCAACCCCTACCAAATTCAAACCACCAATGGTGTCTCCCAAGTATAATGGAAGTACCAACCCTATACATCATATCGAGATGTATCAGTTTAAAATAGACATTTATTCAATCCCTGATGAGATGAGGTGCCGATATTTTTCAAGCACTTTTATGGGAGCTGTGCATATTTGGTTCACTTCCCTTCCTAAAAATTATGTGGCAAACTTTAAAAGTTTGGCTGAGCGGTTCATACACAACTTCTGTTTTGGGGTAAGACCTCGGAAGAAGACAACCCATTTACTCCACATAAAATAAGGCAAGAATGAGAGCCTCGAAGACTACATTACAAGATTCAATAAGGAAAAGTTAGAGGTTGAAGATTACGAAGAGAATATAGCCATGACAGCCCTTATAGGAGAACTGTAAAAGGGGAAGTTGCTTTGGAAGCTTGCTTAAGACCCTACAAAATCCATGGTCGAGCTGTTAGCAACAGCTGGTAGGGTCATGAACACTTAAGAAGCAATGGACGCAAAGTATGAGGATGAGAACGGAAGTAGCAGTGGAAAATTCCAAAGAAAGAATGATGGAAAGAAGAGGGCTTCAGACAACAAGTTTGCACACTACACTCCTCTAACTATGAGCTGCGAGAACATCCTTAATGAAATAAAGAATGACAAGTCCCTGAGATGGTTAGAGAAGCTGAAGGCTCCTCCACATAAGAGGAATAAGAATCTGTGGTGCGAGTTCCACCAAGACCACGATCATCTGACTGACAAGTGATTTTCCTTGAAGGATGAGATTGAGAAGATGTTGAAATCTGGAAAGCTCAGGAAGTATGCGAATGGTAGAGCTTCTAAGGGGGGAAGAGACGACCCAAAAAAGAAGAGAAATGACAGGTATCGGGAAGATTCCCCAACCAAAAGAGTTGAGGACTCAGATGATGATTATGATAATGATGATGATGATGATGATGATGATTATGACCCTGACCTCCCACCAAAAGACGATAATGTCCCAGTGAAGAGGTTCGATATGATCTCCTTCGGTGTTAACACCATCTGTGGAGGACTAGTAGGGGGTGGCTCAGAGGTAGCCGGCCGTAAAGATCACATGGAAGAGTCTAAGTCAGTGACCAATGTAGAGGTTATGAATTTGTCATCTTCAGAGGTAAAACACGAGAAGATAAATAAGGTAGATATGGATACTCTCATAGTTGGATTCCCACGACTCGATTTCAAAGGTATCTTAGCTCCGCACGATGAACATCTGGTAATCACTACAAGGGTGCATGGATATGAGGTGCAGAGAATCCTCATTGATGGGGGAAGTTCAGCAGACGTAATGTTTTGTCCCTTCTTCAAGAGCCTAGGCCTCAGCGGAGCTAGGCTTGTCCCTTATCATCATCCTTTGATTGGCTTCAGCGGAAAAAAAGTTCATCCATTGGGCATGTATGAGATGGATGTGAGGATGGGATATGAGTGGCCTAAGAGGTAGACCAGAAAAATCAATTTCTTTATGATGGATGAGAACTTCTTCTCAGCTTACAACCTCATCATAGGAAGAGTAAACCTCAAGGAAGTTGAGGTCATGCCTTCAACGGTCCACCAAATGCTAAAATTCTCGACTCGCTATGGGGTAGGGGAAGTGCAAGGTGACCAAATATCGACGCGTGAATGCTACTTCAACTTTGTAGAAGAGGGAGAGGCTCATAAGAAGGCAACAACCAATTACAACATCGACACCCTTGATCCTAGAGATGAGACAAAGCTCAAGAAGGGAGAGGTCGCGAAAGTGGTAGAATCCATCGTCCTAAATGAGGAAGAGATGAAAAAAACCATCCAAATTGGCAAAGCCCTAAGACCTGAGATCAAGGAAGAGCTGGTGAAGTTTTTAAAGAAGAGGCAAAGCATTTTTTCCTGGAGCCACGCAGATATGTCAGGTATTGATCATAAGGTCATGTACTACAAACTCAATGTTATGGAAGATGCTAAGACCATCAAGCAAAGGAGGAGAGTATACTCAAGAAAGAAATATGACATCATCAGAGAAGAGGTCAGAAAGTTTGAAGAAGCCAAGTTCATCAGGGAGGTCATATACCCCGAGTGGTTGTCCAACGTAGTCATAGTGCCAAAGGCAAATGGGAAATGGAGAATGTGCATAGACTTCACTAATTTAAATAAGTCTTGTCAAAAAGACAGTTTCCCCATGCGTTGTATTGATCAGATGGTGGATGCCACAACTAGACATGAGCTCATGAGCTTCATGGATGCCTATTATGGGTATAACCAGATCTTTATGAACCTAAAAGACTCCGAGAAGATAGACTTCATCACAGATAAGGGGACCTATTACTATAAGGTCATGCCCTTCGAGCTGAAGAATACAGGGGCTACTTACCAACGTCTTATAAATAATATATTTGAGGATCAAATAGGTAAGTCCATGGAAGTGTATGTGGATGACATGATGATGAAGATCCTGAAGGCCGACACTCACGTGATCGGCCTTAAAAAAAACTTTCGATACCATGGACAGATGCAGGATGAAGCTCAACCCAGCCAAGTGTGTCTTCAGGGTAGGAGCAGGAAAGTTTTTGCGATTCATCGTCAATCAGAGGGGGATAGAGGCTAACCTGAGAAGATCAAGGCCCTTCTGGAAATGAAGACACACGGAACCATCAAAGACGTTCAGAGGTTAACCGAAAGAGTTACTGCGCTAAATAGGTTCATCTCAAGCGCTACAAATAAGTATCTTCCTTTTTTCAAAGCACTTAAAAAAGACTTTGAATGGCATAAGGAATGCGATAAGGCTTTTAAGGAGCTCAAGTCCTACCTCGGATCCCCTCTACTTCCGTTTCGGCCCATTCTGGGGGAAAGGTTGTATGTATATCTAGCTGTTTTAGAATCAGCCATTAGTGTAGCCATAGTAAGAGAAGATAATGGTGTGCAGAGGACAGTATACTTCAACAATAAAGCTCTTTAAGGGTCTGAATAGAAGTACCCTCGAATGGAAAAATTAGCTTATTCTCTGATACACGCTTCTAGGAAGATGAATCCATACTTCCAAGCCCACTGTATGGTTGTCCTCACTGATTCCCCACTCAGACAGGTCTTCCATAAGCCTTAGAAGTCAGGCAGGTTGATGACCTGGGCAATCGAGTTAGGGGAGTACGACATTGTTTATCAACCCAGGGTTACCATCAAAGGGCAGGAACTTGCATACTTTGTAGCCGAGTTTACCTAGGAAGAGGTTGAGATTGAGATTAGTCAGAGGACTGCTGATCAACCAAATAGAAACGTCTTCGAAGATCCGGGCGAGGTTAGGTCAAGCAGGTTCGGAAAAAGTGTAGTTGAGAATGAGGAAGACAGGTACCTCTTCAAGCAAGGTACCCTGTCAAAGGGGAACTTATCTTCAAATGCAAATGTTCGGAACCTCTTCGTTGATGGGTTATCTTGTGAAAGCGGAAGCGGAGCGGGGCTGATAGTGTCAGCACCAGATGGTAATGACATTTAATATGTGTTGAGGTTAAGGCTTTGAATATGAGGCATTGATAGCAAGTCTCTCTTTGGCAAAAGCCCTTAGTGTTAGTCGACTCCTAGTCCACAATGACTCAAGGTTAGTTGTCAACCAAATCTTGGGGGTATATGAGGCCAAAGATGAAAAGATAACCAAATACCTGAAGAGGGTGAGAATGATGATAGAAAGCTTCAAGGAGGTGAATATGAAGAGGATACCTCGACAAGACAACTGTCGAGCCGATGCACTCACGAGGTTGGCTTCAACAATGAGGACAGACATAAGAAGAACGGTGGAAGTTGATATTCTTCTCAGGCCAACCATTAAAGAAGAAGAGGTTACCAAAACTTGCCTCAACTTGAATATGGGAGCCTCATGGATGGACCCACTTATCAGATATGCTAGATAAGGAGAGCTGCTAGAATCAAAGTTGGAAAATAGAAAGATGAGGTTCAGGGCTGCCAAGTTCTCAATTGTAGGAGATGTCTTATATAAGAAGGGGATCATACTCCCTCTCCTCATATGTGTCCACCCTTCAGAGGTTCCACACGTCTTACAAGATGTACATGAGGGATTTTTCTCTAGTCACATAGGAGGAAGACCTTTAGCTAAGAGGATAATCACTTAGGGGAACTAGTGTCCGGCCTTGGCCAAAGATGTAGTGGCATATGTGAAGACATGCAATAAATTCCAGAGATTATCCCCCCCCCATCAACCTCATCAACCTATGATGTCAATCACCTCACCTTGTACATTTGCAGTATGGGGTATCGACTTGGTAGGACCATTGCCAAGGGCTGCGAATAACTGTCAATTCTTAATGGTGGCCATTCATTACTTCTCCGAGTGGGTAGAAGCTGAGTCGATGATCACGGTTACATAACATAAGACATTCCAGTTCATCTAGAAGAACATCATATGTAGGTATGGTCTTCCAAATACCCTCATCTCAGACAATGGAACCTAGTACAAGAAAGCATCCTTAGAAAAATACTATGAAAGAGTGGGGATCAAGTAGTTCCTCTCCTCTCCTAGTCGACCTCAGGTAAATGGGCAGATTGAGATCACGAACCGAAAATCCTTGATGGGATAAAGAAGAGGTTGGAAGAGGACAAAGGGAGATGGACAGGGGAGGTATACGCTGTGTTATGGGCCTACAGGACGAGATCAAGGACACCAACGGGAGATACTCATTTTATGCTAGCACACGATTCAGAAGTTTTCATCCCTACAGAAGTAGGACTCCCCATCCACATAGTTCAGACCTATCATCCTCAGAGGAATGAAGAATAGAGAAGACTTGACCTGGATTTGATTGAAGAAAGAAGAGAAGATGCAGAGATTAGACAAACAGCCTACCAGCAGAGAACTGCGAGGTTCTACAACCAAAGGGTGAAATCAAGGCCTGTAGTTGTGGGAGACCTAGTCCTAAAGAAGACGTTGCAGAAGGAAAATAAGCTCCACCCAAACTAGCATGGTCCTTACAGAGCAGTTGATGAGGTTGTGCATGATATCTACCAACTAGAAAATCTCGAAGGGGAACCTTTCTCCAATCCTTGGAATGAAGACCACTTGAAAAAATATTACATATGATGTTACAGTTGTTTCTTTATAATACATGTATCATTTCATGAAGAGGATTTTAATGAGAAGAGCAATGTTGTGCTGATACTTTTGTTATATGCTTTAAACATCACAATTTGGTGAAATCGATGAGTAAAACATCATATTATGGTAACCTCATACCTTAAACATCATAATTTAGTGGAATCTGAGGAGAAACGTCATATTATGGTGACCTCAGACCTTAAACATCATTTATTTGGGGAAAATTTATGAGGGTAAAACATCATATTATGGTGACCTCGTACATTAAACATCATAATTTGGTGAAATCTATGAGGTAAAACATCATATTATGGTGACCTCAGACCTTAAACATCATAATTTGGTGGAGTCTGAGGAGAAACATCATATTATGGTGACCTCAAACCTTAAACATCATTAGTTTGGTGAACATTATGAGGGTAAACATCATTATATGGTGAACTCAGACCTTAAACATCATTAATTTGGTAAAATTTATAAGGGTGAACATCATTATATGGTGACCTCAGACATTAAACATCATTAATTTGGTGAAATTTATGAGGTTAAACATCATTATATGGTGACCTCAGACCTTAAACATCATTAATTTTATGAAATTTATGAGGTTAAACATCATTATATGGTGACCTCAAACCTTAAACATCATTAATTTAGTGAAATTTGAGGGTGAACATCATTATATGGTGACCTCAATCCTTAAACATCATTAATTTGGTGAAATTTAAGGGTGAACATCATTATATGGTGACCTCAGACCTTAAACATCATTAATTTTGTGAAATTTATGAGAGTGAACATCGTTATATGGCGACCTCAGACCTTAAACATCATTAATTTGGGGAAATTTATGAAGGCGAACATCATTATATGGTGACCTCAGACCTTAAACATCATTATTTAGTGAATTATGAGGGTAAACATCATTATATGGTGACCTCAGACCTTTTTAACAAAGGAGAGGTAAGGCATTCAAGCATAGCATTGAAAAAAGAAATATAACCTGAAGAAGATGAGATTAATGATATATGAACGAACAACATTCAAGAGTTACAAATCAGATGTGCCAAGAGGCCATCAAAGTTCACAAAAGCTAAGGGGTACAGAAAGGAAATCAAAATTACAGCAAAATCTTCACAAGACCAGGCCTAAGTCTCTGCATCTACAGTTGTGTCTTCGTGGCTGATGTTGGTCACCTCAGCCCCATCATCCTGAGGATTAGCATCTTCAGTATCAGTGGCTTTCAAGGGAGCAGTCTCAGTAGGTGCAACATCGACCTCTTCAACCTCTTGCAAGGCCTGAGCAAACCGAGGGTCACTAAAGCCTAGACCTTCAAAGTCTGAGGCAGTCAGACTCCCTGACTCTTTTTACTTAGAAGCTGCCCATTATCTAGTTGCTTTGATACCTCTTTCAAGGTATTCAAAGACAAAGCTAACAAATTCACCAGAGACTTTATAGTCTTCGATGATCTTCTCTGAAGCGTCCTCTAAAGCAGCCTTAACTGCAGCAACCACCTTAGCCTATAGAGCATCATCTTTATCCTTAAGATTTAAATCGTGGTCCTTCCTGAGCTTGGCCATGTCCCTATCTCTCTGCTGAATAACTTCTTTTATCTTATCAACCTCCTTCAGCTCTTCCTTCAGACGTTCAACCTCTGCATTCAAAGAGGCTTGAACCTTCTGAGCTTCTTGACCCTTCTTTATAAGGGGAAGCTTCTTCAGGGTCCAGTCAATAAAATGGTGCATGGAGAAGATACCCTACAGTAGAAGGTCAGATGTATAAGAACATGAGCTATAATATGTAAAATAACCGAGGTTACAGTTTGAGCAACTAGTACCTATATTGATCTATGAAGAGAAAACTCGGCCAGTAAAGGGACGTCCAAGGAGCGTAAGAAATTCTTATCCTCTTCAATCATTGCTGCGCTGATAGCATTAGGAGCCTTCAGACCATGGATGATGAGGCTATCACTGATTTTCAACTGAGAAAGACGAGCAGACAGGGCCTCGTCTGTGGAGATGGGAATGGCACGATCCCCTCTCTGAGTCTTGCCAGACCTCTAATGCTCCGGGTCTGTTGTAATCTTCTTTTTCTTGTTAACATCGTCCTTGGATGTGTCGACATTCTTTTGGGTGGTAGCAGGGGGCATAATTTTTCCACCTCTCTTTTGCATCAGCTTCGCTAGGCTTGGAGCAGACATTTCCCAGAAGTCGTCTGAAATTCCTTCAGGGTGCTCTGCAAAAAGAAATATCTGAGTTAGTAAGTCAAAAATATAAAAAGTAAGAGGTACAACTTATGAAAAATGAGACTTACGAAGCTCTGTCAAAGGACCACCCCCAAGCCTATCTGAGAGAGGTAGTAGGGGGTCATCAAATGTTCATATTTTACTAGAAGACCCTGCTCCCCCTGATCGCGAAAATCCTCAACTTTTTGAAGATTATCCTGGCTAAGCCCAGGGCGGCTTTAGCAGGAAGTGAAACCTTCCCCCATCTCAGAGGGGTCCTTGGAACCGACGTTCCAGCAGCCTCATTGGGACCAAATTCCCATACCCCAGAGACAAAGAAATACCGAGGTTTCCAGTTATGGTTTGAAGTTTGGGTAACCAACAACATTTTCTTCTCAAACTTCGTAGCTAAGAAGTAGTAATATCTAGGGTGGTTTTTGGAAGAGGAAGGGACATAACAACCTGTGAAGACCCTAACTAGAAGGTCTGAGTGGTGGACAACCCTCCAAAGGACAATGGCCCCAATCATAACCCTCCGGGCATTAGGGGATAATTATGAAGGGGCTAGATTTATATGGGATAATATGGCTCTGATAGAAGGGTGGATAGGAAGACGGAAACCCAACTTCAACATCTACTCATAGAGGCAAATCTCGCCATCTCGATCGTCATATGCCCTCTCATCCCTCAGAGGTTTCCTAAGGGTAATGGAAGAGTTTATTGAATTGAGGTGCCTAAAAGCTAGAAGGTCATACTCACTGACAGAGATCTCAATCTCGGATGCCTCAGATGTAGATATCACTCTCTTGACCATCATCGTCATCCCCGATAACATCGGCCTGAGCAGGTGCGGGGACACCGCCAGGAAACCTCTGAGCAAATTCAGCAGAGGTGGCGGCCGTCAGAGGAATTGCATCAATAGGTGGGGGAATAACCACACTTGGCCCAATAATTTCAACATCTGAAGACCTACGTAAGGTGCTAGCACTCTGGTGAGATAAGGCACGACTCAAAACCTCGGCCTCCTCTGAGACCTCACCCTGCTTGGGAGAGCAATCCATAGCCTATTGAAAAGAGTCTACAGACATGGGGTCTGAGGAGGACGGCTCAGACTCAGACATTAGTTTTGGTTCTACAAGAACCTCTGCAGGATCAGCAGGCTCGACTGGCTCAAGATATATAACCTTCAGAGGTGGAGGGAATATGGGTCTAAGAGGGAAAGCCTCAGCCCTATAATCTTCCTCTTGCTCTAGCTCTATTTGCCTTATTTTCTCAAAGGTCTTCTAACGAAGATATGGGAACTCTTCTATGAGTTGGTACAAGGGTCTGAGCATAAGGTAGACGACACTACACTTGGACTCAAAACCACAAACTGATAAACAACTTATTCAATATAATTTAAGGATCAAATTAAGATTGTGAAAGGTTTTCAAAGGAAGAACATCAAGAACAGTCAAGAACAAGGTCGCCGGAGAGGGTGCCCGTAGGTCAACCAAAAACTTAAAGAAGGGATTTTTTTACCAAAGCAACCTCAGAGCTACCTATGACTATCCCAAAGCCACTCAAACCACTACTGACCTAGCCTCACAACCACCAATACACGTGTAAACACTTATCGGAAAACACAAAACCTCACCGAAAAATTCAGAAATGAATAATAAGGGCAAAAAATGGAAAAGAAAGGTGGAAATGATACTTGACTGATTGCGAAATAAAGGAGAAGAGGATTAGAAGCGAAGAAACCCTCAAATGGAAGCCAACTATGGAGGCTTGAAGGTGCAACTGTTGAAAGAGCTCAAGCGGGAAAAATAAAATGGAGAAAAAAGAGAAGGAAGAAAAAGAAAGGGTTTTAAACCCACTAAATTATTAGGCGCGAGTTTCGAGGGCCCATCATTGCCCTAGGGAACCTAAAGGGCAAGTCAAGATCACATCAACTTGGGACACACGCCTCACTTCAGAATGTTACATGTGGCAAGGAAGTATTGGTGCACAGAAAAATCCAGCCTCGGCCTAAGCCACATATCCCTCAGCCGTCTAATCACATAGAAGACTAAGGGATATGGGGTGATTTATATGCCCAAAATTCACCCTCTTACTCAGAGTAACTAACCTCGTCCAGGCTCACAGCCTAGGTGACTAAAAGCCTATGACAATCAATGATATCGCCTTTCATAAGGTCGGCCCTAGCCGACGTTGCACTAACCCCATACACCAACCTCGTCTGATTAATAGTTAGGGTCAGTAGAGCCTCATGGGCTCAATCAACTACCAACCTCATCATCGGCCCCAGCCGACGTTGCGGTCACTATCCGTAATCAGCATCTCATGGTCAATCATCTACTGGCTTCATCGTCGGCCCCAGCCGACGTTATGGCTCTTTCATATCCAACCTCAGACAGCCCTCCTGGCAGAGGCCATCGCTACGAAGAAACTACATCTGACTCCATCAATCTCGTACTTTTTAAGGCCGAGGTTGCACCAGTCAAGGATAAGGCCGAGCATTCATAAGTGTATGCAAGGTTGGGAATGTGTGGACAAAATCAGTTGTTACCAAATCAATCCCCTCCCGTGAGAGAATATTTCATCATCATTCTCTACATGTGATATTGACAGATGGCTTCATTAGATTGGCTAGATCATCACACACATGCTCATTTCATGCTTGGGGGGTACATTACACCCCCCAAACACTATATATACTTTTCTTCTCCTACCTTAAAAGGGATCCAGAATTACAAACCCTAGCCAAACTCTATTGCATTTACAGTAGAGAGAGAAAGTGGAGTGATTGTATTACTAAGGTCATTAGCCCCCTCTTCTGATAGTGATATTTACACTCACCTGCACAGTGGACGTAGGCAATTGCCGAACTACTTATATTGCTATATCTATCCCCTTTTTCTCATCTCCTACTATATAAATATACTCTTGTCCTGCCATTGTTATCACTTGCTTGAGCTTGTTAACACCTTATCTGGTGGTGCAATTTCCATCATCATCAGTATATGTTTTATTTATAATTACTTAAACTACTAAACCCAACAAGCCATTTTCTCAATTATTTGGGGTTGGCTACATTGATCCTATTTTTTAATTTCATGACATGTCCAACTCATCTAAGCTAATTTCTCTCAATTTATCTTTTATGGAACATACTTTTACCATTTCACATTTTTTTCATTTTATCCTTTCGAGTTTTATGACAAATTCATCTTAGCATCTTGCATCATCGTCACACTCATTTTCTGCACATTTTATTTTTGGGTTGCCCACTCTCCGTCCCATATAACATGAAAAGTGTAATAATCGTCATGTATAATTTATCCTCTAACTTCAAAGGTATACACTGATCACACAATACACCGATAGTACCTCTTCCTTTCGCCCAACTTATTTTAATAATATGAGTAATATCTTTATTCTTTTTGAATAATCGAGCCCAAATAATGAAAATGGTCATTTCTAAGTATTTCTTAACCCTTCAATTTAGCCATATCCCCGTTTGTCATTCGATTATTAATAAAAATTGCACTCCACACATTGTGTTTTAGTTCTACTTATTTGAATTCTCTTTTTTCTAGAGTTTCTGTCCATAATTTTAATCTAGCATTGATCCCTCTCTTAGTTTCATCAATTAAAATAATATAATCTGCATATAACATACGCCGTTGCACCCGACCTTGTATTTTCCCATTCAACTCATCCATAATAAGAGAAAAGAGATAAGAACTTAATGCTAAACCTTGGTGCAGACCTACAATAATTATAAATTCACTACTTTCTCAAGCTGATGTTCTTACAATAGTCATGACCCCATCATACAAATTCTTGATCACATTAATAAATTTATGAGTCACTTTTTTTTTATCTAAAACACATTATATTATATCCCTTGGTATCCAATCATATCATACGACTTCTCTAAATCTATAAAAACCATATAAAGATCCTACATTTTCTCTGTATACCTCTCCGTTAATCTCCTCAATAAATAATTAGCTTCTATTGTTGACCTCTCAGGCATAAACTCAAACTTATTTATAGATCCTATTATTTTTATTTTTAATTTATATTCAATCATTATCTCTTAAAGTTTCATTATATATTTTATTAACTTAATACCAAGATAATTTGAATAACTTTGTATGCCTCTACTTTTTTTAAACAGGTATCAAAATACTCTTTTTCCATTCATTAGGCATATCATATTAGTCATTATAATTTTATTAAATAATTTTCTAAGTCAAGACATTCCTCCCCCTCCCCCCCCCCCCCCCCCCCCCCGCACTTCTAAACCTCGATATGGGTACCAGATGGTCCAAAAGCCCTATATGTTTTCATCTTTTATAGTAATCGTAACCTCTCTTTTTTTAATTCTGTGAAAAATATATTTTCTCAAGGCTCCTTATGTTCATCTATATCTAATTTACTCGCATTATCTTCATTCGTAACCTCTCGAAGTAATTTTTCATCTTTTCTTTATCTCATTATTCTTGACTAGGACTCTTAAATCACCAGTTTTATTCAACTTAACGTCATTAAAATCTTTTCTTTTTATCTCCCTAAATTTAGGAAGCTTATAAGTACCATTTCCCCTTCTTGTATTTCTAGTTTTGTATAAAGATCATCATACGTCTTTAATTTAATATCTCTTAGTATTGACTTGATATATGTATATGTATATATATATATATATTCCGTGATACATGAAAGTGTTATGATTGATGATATATACTAGAATTACGATTAACTATAAGTGAGTAAGTTGGTGGGATTAGACTTACTGAGGGGTAACGATCTATGTTGATATCATGAAGATCAACTTTGGGCAGTATTCATCGTAATAGATTTTGAGTCTTTATGCACCTCATTCGGGTATGATTAGTTGACTATATGTGTATGTCTTAGGGCCACTATTTATTTACCGCTAGAAAATATATTGTTCATTGTTAAATTTTGCATTGAAAATTTCTTATGATGTTTTATAGTGACTTTTTATATCACAATTGTTGTTTTTTCTCTGAAATTTTACATACATCCCGATCTCTTTTGATAGATATGTAAGAAATCATTCCAAAAATATGAATTTCATGAAATTTGAGTGTATTTAGTGAATGATATTGCGCTCTCATAAAACAATATCTTTATTGTTAAATTTTGTAATGATGGAATTTATAAACATTATTGTAAATTTCACACACTTTCGAATTACCAAGTCTTTTATTAATGTGTTTGATAGATCTCCTCTAGGGCAAAAAAAAAAAGATGTGGGATCGGAGCCATACAAAACAAATTGGTTCAGGACACCACAAAATATCTATACATAATATTGGTGTCATGTAGACATGCATTTATAGATATATATAATTTTAGTGTGTGTGCATAGAAAGACAAAATATGACCTAATGAATGGGTTTATGTTGTAACTGGGAAAAATGGAATCCAAAGTTGGAGCACTTGCGAATGAACGATTAGGCACGAAACACACATGCCGCAATTGCCATCTTTGTTTCGTGTGCTGATGCCTATGTTGGTTCTGGTCCTTAGTTGTGACGCAAAAATAGTATAATGCACTTGCAACATCTCCAATTTTTGGGTACAAGTTTTGTATAAATTATGTTAAGTGGGTTTTAAACCACAACTATTCAACGCTTTATATTAATTAACAATTTTAATTTAATTTGTTGTGTAAAAAATGAAAACTCAATGAAAAGATAGAGACACGTCTAAATTGGGTATTTCTTATCAATATTTCTTTAAGGAATAAAGCACTCGAAATTTACGTCTTGTTTAATTGATCTTGACAAATGTTTTCCAAATCTATAAATTTTAGTATTTATACATTTGAAATGAAAATTGTAATATTTTAATATTATAGAGGCCATAGAACTATAATGTTGTTGTCTGTAACCATGGTGCATTTTGTAGATATATTATATACTTTACACCCTTATGATCCTTTTTCTTTTTTGAGAGGCTTCATTTTTACACGTCATGTATTTGTTGCAATGATTCACATCTAATTATACTTTTACATTTTTTAAAAAATTTAAATTCAAACTGTTATATTACAGTACATAAAAATTCGAGATAATTATATTTAAGTCCCATTTGTCGGGTCAATATTCATATAAGTTCTATTGACTTTTCAACAATCATATAGGTCATATTCCAACTTTTTAGGGAATTTTTTCACAATTTTACCCTTTTATAACTAATCATCCGTAACGTCCTTTAGGAAGTTACATAAATGGTTGGACTTTTTTTTTAATCTTAAAATGATCATAACTTTTGATTCACAAATCCGTTTTTCGCAAAATTACTATTTTTGAAATCTGCTCGACGAGATCTATCAAACAAGATTCATGAAGCCCATAAAATTTCAAAGAAAAAAATTTACACAAACAGTAAACTTTACTGTATGCACTAGAATATGAAATAGTTTTATATATGTGACATTTTTACAAACAGACAGTAACATTTGCTGTGGTAATATTACAATATATATATATATATATATATATATATTCGGTGGATCAAAACCCTCATTTTTAAAATTACCTTATATTTAAAGGTTCGCGCTAGCAGCATCCAATCCTTACCACCGTTGTTAGAGCTTCAACGACCTTCACCAGAGCTCCGATTTGGGGTGGGTATGGGTGGCATGTGGTGCCGCTGGCGCGGACCTTTTAAAATAAGAGATTTTTGAATAAATGGGTTTTGGATCCACCGGAGTCTCATGGGGTGCCGCTGGCGCGGACCTTTGAAAATAAGATTGGATAAATGGGATCTAAATCCTCTTGAGCGTCGATTTGGGGTGAGTAGGAGTGACATTAGGTGCCGGTGGCGCAGAGCTTAAAAAATAAGAGCATATGTATATATATAATGTGATAACACAGTAAATGCTATTGTTTGTAAAAATGTCATAGATATTAAACTTTATTGTATACATCAGAAAATGAAATAGTTTTATATCTGTGACATTTTCACAAACAATAACACTTAGTGTGTTAATATATTTATGAAATAGTTATATATATAACATTTTCACAAACAGTAACATTTACTGAGTTAATATTACACAATATATATAAATAACATTTTCATAAACATTTACTGAGTTAATATTACACGATATATATATATATATATATATATATATATATATATATATATATATATACACACACACAATAGATCCAAACTTCTTTTTTTTCAAAATTACCATATTTTTAAAGGTTTACACTAGCGACGTTCAATCCCCACCACTACCCACCCCCATTGTCGGAGCTTCAACGACTTTCATTAGAGCTATGATTTGGGGTGAGTATTAGTGGCATAGGGTGCCGCTGGCACGGACCTCTGAAATTAAGATAAAATTAGATAAATGGAGTTTGGATTCACCGGAGCTCCGATTTGGGGTGAATAGATGTGGCATTGGGTTAAGTTTATATCTATAACATTTTCACAAACATTAACATTTACTCTGTGTGTGTGTGTGTGTGTGTGTGTGTGTGTGTGTGTGTATAAACCTCTTTTTTCTGATATTATCTTATTTTTAACGGTCCGCGTCAGCGGTATCCAATCCCCACCACCACCCACCCCCATTGTCGGAGCTCCAACAACCTTCATCAGAGCTCTGATTTGAGGTGGCATGGGATGCCAATGTAACATTTTCACAAACAGTAATATTTATTATTTGTGAAAATATTATAGATATAAACCTAACCCAATGCTACACCTACTTACCCCAAAATGGAGTTCCGGTGGATCCAAACCCCATTTATCCAATATTCTCTTATTTCCTAAGGTCCGCGCCAGCGGCACTCCATGTCACCCCAAATCAGAACTCTGATGAAGGTTGTTGGAGCTCCGACAATTGAGGGTGGTGGGGGGGAGATTAGATGCCGCTAGCGAGGGCCGTTAAAAATAATATATATATATATATATATATATATATATATATATATATATATATATATATATATATACATACTGTGTTATAACACAGTAAAATGTTAGCGTTTGTGAAAATGTTACAGAGATAAACTTAACCTAATGTCAACCCTACTCACCCCAAACCGAAGCTCCGATGGATCCAAACCCCATTTATACAATATTCTCTTATTTCCTAAGCTCCGCGCCAGCGGCACCCCATGTCACTCCAAATCAGAGATCTGATGAAGGTTGTTGTAGCTCCGACAATGGGGGTGAGTGGTGTTGGATATTGGATGCCGGTAGCGCGGAGCGTTGAAAATACGATAATATTTGAAAAAAGAGGTTTGGATCAACCGTATATATATATATATATATATATATATATATATATATATATATATATATATATATATATATATATATGTGTGTGTGTGTGTGTGTGTGTGTGTGTGTGTGTGTGTGTGTGATTAGGCATAAATTCTTCACATTTATCCCCTTAATTTCGGTATTTTTATGATCCTGTGCGGTGTAAATAGCTTGGATTTATCTCATATCAATGATACTAACCCTTTTTGGCAAGTATTTCGTATTTTTTGTATCTCTTATGTGTTTTACAGATATTTCATTCAAGAAAGATGGAAAAGAAAACTCAAAATAGTGAAAGAAACCAAGAATCGGAGAGTTGAAGGGCATTTTCGTAATTTTTCAGCCTTAGTCCAGAGGTGGAGCCAACTGCAAAGTTGAAGAGATTTAAATTACAAGAACACTGGAAAAAATGGCACCTCAATCCGAGTTACGGTGAAGAAGTTATGCCCATTTGAAGTTGAGAAGAAATCCAAAAAAAAGTTGTCAGACCCGAACCGAACCGAAGCTCAGAAAAAAGAACCGGCCCTCCCATTTGTCACGCACCAAATTCGTTACGAAATTAGTCACGCTCCAAATCCGTTACGAAATTAGTCACGCTTTCTAAGTGTGACAAATTGGCAGATATGAGATTTTTATTTTGTGCTTATCTTTTAGCCAAAAGAGTTTTATGTTTTGGGGATTCTTCTAAACGACCTCTAGCCTATATATTTAGTCATTAGGACTCTTTTTATTCAGATTTCATTGATGTAAAAGCTCCATAAAAAGTAGGAACATCTAGGAGAAAGATTCACATATTTTGCACCATTAATTCAAGAGCTTTTTGAGTTTTTCTTCAATCTTTGATTTCTTCTTGCATGTTCTTGTTCTTCAATCCTGGTAACTTTTATTTTCAACACTTTTATTATTATTCACCATGTTAGGCTAGGTTTTTAAAGGTTGGGATGCATGAACCCAACCTGATGTGGTAGTTGCATGTGTATAAAATTAGTCCTCTGAATTTAGTGATTGATTATGACCGTGTTGCGTAGTTACACAACAATTGTAGATCTTTATATCTCGTTTGCCTATGGGTACTCGTGATGATTTAGAGTGCAATTCGAGTGCTACTATCGCGATTCTGATTTACTCATCCTCAGATTAAGTATGACGCGGGCTTGAACCTCGTATACGTAATGCTTGGGAGTACTAAATTCCGGGTCAAATTAATCAGTTAAATTTACGATTAGTTTTATACCATCAATACTCTAGGGTTGGGGGATTGTGTCTCTACCTTAATTTTTCCAATTAGTTTTAGTTAACTTCTTTATTTTTCCCTTTTTTCTTTCTCACTCAATCATCATCTTTACACTTTATTTTTTGAAGTAATAAATCAACTAAAATCTATCAAACATTCCCTGTGGATTCGATACTCAGACTCGCCACTATACTCCGCAAGAGTGTAGTTAAAGTTTAGGTTTTTTTTTTGTATTGTGGTTGGGAGCCGACAACAACGACTAGCGTATTTATACGGACACTCGATTTTCAACTCGATCAGTGTATTATGTTATAACACAGTAAATGTTACTGTTTGTGAAAATGTTATAAATATAAACTAACCCAATGCTAACCCTACTCATTCAAAATCGAAGCTCTAATGAAGGTTGTTGGATAGTGTGCACCTTTAAAAATAAGATAATTTCAAAAAAAAAAACGGTTTGGATCCACTGGGTGTGGGGGGGGGGGGGGGGGGGATGGGTGTGTGTATATACTATTTTTGCACTGTAAATGCTAATGTTTGTGAAAATGTTACAGATATAAACTTATGTCTCTTTCTCGTGCATACAGTAAAGTTTACTCTATGGGTAATTTTTTTCTTTGAAATTATATAGGCTTCGTGGATCTTGTTTGATAGATTTCGTCGAGCAGATTTCAAAAATAGTAATTTTGTGAAAAATAAATATGTCAATTATTAGTTATGATCATTTAAAGATTAAAAAAAAAATTCAACCACTTATGTAACTTCCTCAAGGTAATTACGGATGATTGATTTTAAAAAGGTAAAATTATGAAAAAAGTTTCAAAAAATTAAGAACAGAACTTATATATATAAAAAAAATATGATAAGACTAAAATGTCTACAAAAAAAAAAATGTAATATAATCTAAATGTGAATGTTACTAAAAAAAAATTCCCACATGTACACCATATACATGCATGTATACACAAAAATTAAAGTAGGAATACTCGGATTCACATAAAGGAGGGTTGAGAGAGAAACAGTTGACTAAAGCCATTGTAGGAGGGGGGTTATCTATGATAGTCTATTTGGATACCTTAGGATTTAAGATTTTCTTCCAACCTGTCCCTAAATCTTGAGAATGAAATAACCCCAAGACCCGGAAGACAAGGGTTATTGTCCTCGTATAGGGGTACACCGAGCAAACCCGTCTCCATATTTTTTTACACTTTTGTTTTTAGCTTAATATACTCCTACAAAGGATTCTCACTCACCTTTTCTTATAGTAAAAAGGAAATTGTCAGTCATGCATGAATTATTGTTTTTGGCACAGTAGAGAGAGAAAAAGAAAGCTTTACCCCCGTTAGCCGCGGGGGAGCAGTTTGATGATTAGGACTAGAAGATAATAGTAGAATAATTGTATGGATGGATGGAATGTGAGAAAGTTATGGGGTTTTGAAGGCTGACTGAGGGGTCTATGTGCTCAGAGAAAATGAAAGGGGTTGGTTAAGGGTGTGGCAGGCCAGATTTCTGACATTATGAAAATGACTTATGTCCAACTACGCATGAATGAATAAATGGGTGTGGAGAGGTACTGCGTGTGGGTTTTTCGTCACATTTGTCAGAGATGTATATATATATATATATATATATATATATATATATATATATATATATATATCATCTTCTACAGGTGTTGTACAGAAATTGAACAGAGTTTTTGCATGCAATATGAGAAAGAGACAGTCAGTCTTCGTTATCGAGTTCAGCTAATAATTAATAAGGTAATCAAAGGCAAGTCGAATCAAGGATATCTTTGAAAGTCCAAAGGGGGAATGCGCAGTTTGTTTTAAGATTACGAAACCACATGCTTATAGGTTATGAACCCATGTGTTACCCTAAATAAGCTCTCATATAATATTCTTTTTTTAGTTTTGATGAACTATCAAAAGCATTTTCGCTTTGGGCACCTGAGTCAACTGTCTCACCCATCGAGGTGCCTACAAATTAGCAAAGGGATTAGTCGCTAGTGAATAACAAAAAAAAAAAAAAGATAACCTCAACTTGCTACCAATTACTTGCTTTTCTTTTTTGTGAACAGTTATTGGATTACAAGAGTCTGAATAAGGACATGAAGATTTAGTGATACTAAATCACATCGTCCCACCTATAGTTGATAGCCATAAAATCTTGATATAGAAAGGAGTCATTTCACAATGTCCATTATTAATTTATTTATTTATTTTTAAAATTAATTTCAAGTCCTCATGAGTTACATTAATCTCTCTAAGAATGACATTAATAATTGAATAAAAATTAATTTGACAAATTAAATTGTTGTTTTGACGTAATGATGAACTCAGATTTACATGTTAGCTTTTGTAGTTGGCAAATCTAAAGTAACTATTATCTTGTTAATATAACTATTGAGTTTTTTTTTCCCTTAAAGTTAAACTACTTTGGAATAAAAACATATGGACCATATTTTTTAGACGATAAAATGGATAAACCTTGTAAAGAGATATGGAGACAATTAAGGATTCAAGCTTCCGTAGTACATTTTATGGAAATGGATGAAAAAGGACTTAATAATTTATATAATATAATGTAAAAATTGTGTTTCTATTCTACTTGTTTATTTTAACATGCACTATTGATGTGGCGTGATGATACTATTTCATTAATTAAGAAAATTATATTAAATAAGGTATTATGTGGATAATTAAATGAATAAATATAACTAGGGAGTAACTTATTATTGTTACATTATACAATCTCTAACTCAATATGTAAAATAAGATCTGATGTGTATTAAATTCAAAGAATGAACACTTGGTGCTTTTATTTTTGAACAAATCACAACTATGTCCTTTAGTATCTTCAAATTTAAATTTATACCGTAATCTATTTTCACCTCGTTTTACCCCTCAAAGTACTGAAACATTAAAAATGTCTCACTCATCAATATCCATAAAGAAAACCAATGAAAATAATTATATGATCTTCACGTGGCCTTCAAAACGAGGCCATTCCCATATATATAGGCATTCTAAATGTTCAGACCATTCCAGAGTTGATATTTTTAGAGATCTAAATGTTGTACCATGAATATTATATGGTCATTAAACTGATCAATAAAAGACATCTAGACTCATTATTGGCTAGAAGGAGGTAGGCTCGAGCAGACGATGAGCTCAACTCATGTATGATTGAGATCGGCCATAGGCATTCTACTCAGTCTGAGTGTCCCAGACAATACATGTGCAATTATATGTTCACTATCAATGAGTCAGATACTGGGATGGCGTCATCAAATCACGCACACACTAGAATCAAACAAACATTCTTTCACCCATGTTTGCCCATACTAACTATATAATTATTCCCCCACCACCTTGTAAAGTGAATATTATTTATTTTATAAAGACAAAACTCCGGATATATCCAAGTGGATCAATTATATTATTCCACAAACAGATACTCCCATGCCCATGTTTAAGGAGGTAGGGAATAATCCATAGAAAATCAACTTGATTGAGACTACATACCCTCATTCTATAGAATTAATACTATCTACACTAGCACATGTGGGTGTAGGTACCACCTTGGGCCGAACCACATAAATTCAGTTTCATCTATTTTCTCCCATCTCACTTTATAGAAAGTTTTAGATAAGTATTCCATCGATTTTTATCTTTTTATCTATTATTGTTTGAGCTTATGTACATTCATTAACATCGAATCGATATACCAGTTTTAGAGAATAACAAATTGGGGTCGTCTGTGGGAACGCAACAGGCCTTTTTGTTGTTTTTCTACCATTATTTTTCTCTTAAACTCGAAGAGACTAATTTCAAGAAAATGATTGGATTAAACTTCAATTAATCAACTATCATTCGATTATGTTTAAACCCCAAATTCACTATTGGATTTACCCTTTCCGGCCTTGAAACCTTCTTTTCAATATTTTTTGTTAAACAGTTGTTATACTCTGTTTTCTCGTGTTACGATACTCATTTTTTCCTATAAATACTTGGAACATGGTAGAAAACCAAGGAAGCATTCGAACCACGGATAGAATTCCCCCTCAAAGCCTATAGGGACGGGCGATCTACAAGGAATCTTTACGATCCTGGGTAAGGCCTAAGATGCTATGAAAGAAAGCATGAAACAACTGACACATAGCTTTTCTGAATTTGCAACATCATCCTGAAATAAATCTAGTTACCCCAATAGGGAAGAAAATCCTCATAGGAGACGAGATATGCCACCCTTAGCACCTTACAAAGAGAGGAGGTGGGATCATCATGACAAAGCAGTTAAAAATCCTAGAAGATTTGATTTAGACCTGCGATGCAAAGGTAGTAGATCTAAATACTCTGATTCTGATTAGAAGGATAGATCCTATCGTCTAGAGGAAGCCTTCACCATCAAATTAGCGGGGTATGACATCGAACATACCTATTCCTTAGAACGACCAAATATCCTAGAATGACTGAGCATACACTCTGCTTTTGATTATTTGGGCTTGAGAGTAGAAAGGGCGCACCAACACAGAGAACTAAGAAAAGGCAAAAAGGAGCTAAGAAGATCGGGGACAAGAAGGGAGGAATGCCTAACAGACTTTTCAGGAAGAGATCTTAGCCAAACGCCAAGGTCGATAAAATAGGATCGTCATAGCAAAGGACAAGAAAGAAAAACAACCCTCGAAAGGGTCCATCCAATGTCTGGAAGACCGGTTGCACGAAATCATCAAAAAAAAATCTTTATAAAGGGGTTTCATTTAAGGATCGACGTACACTGCCGTAGTAATGGGTTACCCAAACACTACTAGATTCAAACCACTGGTTATAATTCCCAAATGTGATGGAAAATCTTATTTGATGCTTCACGTGGAATGTTGCTAAGTTGCCTGAGATATCTATTCAGTGTCTGATGAGAGGAAATATAGAGCCTTTCTAGCAACATTATAGGATCGACTCAGGTATGGTACAACAGGTTGCTAAGAGGGAAAATATCTACTTTCTAGCAGTTGGAACTTAGTCAATAACTTTTTTTTTTTGCACAAGGCTAGGGAAAAGAGTAGCTCACTTGCTAAATATCCATAAAAAAGGGGGTAAAAGAATAAGGTAATTCATTGCGCGATTCAATATGGAGAAGCTTGAGGTGATAGACTATGACAAGAAAATTGTCATTACTGTTATCACGAGTGGTATGTTACCTAGAAAGCTATACTAGACGTTGTTTAAAGAACTATCGAGATAGATGGTTGAGCACCTTACTAAGGCGAGAAGAATTATGAACGCCGAAGAGGCAATGGTAGAAAAAGAATCCAGTTATGCCAAATTTGAGTTAGGCAAGAACTCTAGCAAGAAGGAAAAGTCTTAAGAAAGGAAATTTGAAAAGCCAAAGAGATATGATGAATACACCACTCTCACCGTAGGGGTACACCACATCCTCGATGAGATCCGAGGAAATAACGAACTTGGGTAAATTGAAGACCATGCCTGTAAGGCCCTAAAATGCGATTAGGAATATTAATTATATGATTAAGTATAAGTTATGAGTTATAAGTTATAAGTTGGTTAGGGGTGTTAAACATGTTAATTATCATATTTGGGCGATGCATACTCATGTGATATATGTGTTGGTTGCATTAGATATTAATCGAGCTTATGATTAGGGATAACTTGTTTAGATCATATGATTAGTTATGTGGTTAAATACACTATGAAAATATATTTTTCATACATCATTATGATTATAAAATTAAACCAAGGTCTTGGTCCGAAATTGACGATTTTAGGTCGCGAAATGTGAAAGTTTTGAGATTTTTGGTAAATTAATACTCTTCTGTTCGGGACCAAATTAGGCATAATAATTTTATGATCTGGGGAAAATACAAAATATGGAAGTTGTAGATATTTGAGTTGAGTTTATAACACAATAAACGATGCATTAAATGAACATTCGAGTGAGAAGATATTGTCTTTTTATGAAAAGGGGGTAAAGTGGTCATTTAACTTTAAATGATATTTTGTCTTATATGGCGCCATGTGTCATAATTTGATTTGATCAAGGGGGTGGGGGTTGACCTTATGCCGAATTTAAACCTTTACGATGACCTCCTACTTCGGCCAAAATCATCCATGAGAAAGTTTGGCCTAAGGAGAGAGAACCGTGGAGCTTAGGAAGGGAAAAGTGAGAAAAAATTGGAGAAAAATCGGTAGGAAATTATGAAAAAGTCCTTAAGATAGTTCTATCCCTAAATCTTGTTATATTTTTTGGTATTACTGATCAAAATGGTAGAAATCATCAATTGGTTGTTGAACTTGCAAGCCTTGGTGGTTATGTACGGATATATATAAGTTCAAGGAAAGTTAAACGTGTAAACCCTTAAAATCTCTTTGTTTAGAAACCTTGTGTATTCAAACTTCTATATCTTTTTGTGTACTTACTGGAATTGAGAAATTCTAATTGGAGATTAAAATCATATTTGTATATCATATCCGAAAATTATGTTAAAATACCAAGAAATGAATCGTGGGTGATAGTTTGAAGTTCAGGTATAAAATTTGCCCCAAAAGTGTAAGTGCGGACACCAGGTGTTCGACGCTTTGCTTGACTTAGCAAATGAACTCTAAAAATTATGCAACTTTAATTTTATATTATTCAATATGTTTAATATATGTTCCCATAATTTATAATTGAGGTGGAGGTTATATATGCTTGAAAAAGATTAAGTTATGCTTTGATGGTCTACTCAGACCTAGATGTCTTAAAAGTGGCAAAAATTATTGGATACTTGTTGAAATCAAGAAATTCTAATTGGAAATGTTAGAGAATATTTACAAGTATGACATGATCGAATAGGAGAATAAAAGTACCTTTTGGTTTGGCTTGGGGGTTATGTTGAAGTTGAAGTTTTGTTGTTATTTTTCTCCATAAATGATTTGGAAAATGTTGTAATAAAACGGGCATAACTTTGTTTAGAGAATTCATAAGTTAATTCCATAAATTGTGTAAGAACCCTAATGAATATGGTGTTATAGAAATGTAAAGTATGATATTTAATTACTTTTCAGTTATGTCATATTGGCCAATTGTTATGATGTGTTACCGAGTTTAATGTGATTTGGTGTATTCAAATACTAATGATGTTGAATTATTAGGTGGGAGAAGAGACTAACACTACCATACTAAGGAAATATTTTTAATATTAATCTTAGTACCAAATTCAAGGTGAGTGACTTGTCCTATGAAATATAGATGCTTATATTTTCATATGGAATTGTGTAGTTAAACACATGTGGGGTGATGCTTATGGAGTGATGTGATGTTATTAAACATATGCGTATGATTAAAAATGTTAAATGATATTATTTAATGTTATGTACTGAGGTGGGACCTCTATCTAATGTGAAGAACCATGGATTAAAATGTTAAATGATGTTCTTTAATGTTATGGACTGAGGTGGGAACTCTATCTAATGTTAAGAACAATGGATTAAAATGTTAAATGATGTTATCAAATGTTATGGACTGAGGTGGGACCTCTTTCTAATGTTAAGCACTGTGGTGGATCCTACGGGATGCAGTGGCTATTTTAATCCAACTTAAAGGTTTGTTGTACTCGGGCCTAATTATGGAATTTGGTGTTCCCCATTAACTGGGAGTTAATTGGACTGGAGGGTCCAGGCTTGCGAGAGTTACACAATTCCTGTTGGGTTATAACATTGGAAAATAAATATGGTCATTTAAATTGGTTATATGTGTGTGGTATATGGTCATTAACTAAGCTTGTATTGCTTACACTCCTATAATGTCATGTTTCAGGTATGCCTATCATTTTGGAGTTCACTGCCAAGTTAGGACCATAAAACGGGGAAGTGACGGATATCTAATATGGGTTGAATATCAACAAACTTTTGGGGTAAATGTTAAACTAAAGAACTTTTGTATGTAAAGTTGTTACTTGTAAATTACATGTTAAGGTAGTTATGTTTTCATCTAAACATGCCTTTGAAGAAAAAAAATATGGCGCTATTTTTCGAAAGATTTCAAGTACCATATTGTTTAATGGGGATTTATCTCGATATAAAATGATAATCTTAACTTACTTAAGTGAGGGCGCGATAATGCCTAACCTAGGAGATGAAGATAGGTACTAAGAGTTCCATAAAGATTATGTCCATAACAATGAAAATTTTCTTACTCAAAAGAACGAGATTGAAATCTCATCAGACGGGGGAAACTGAAGAAGTTTAATGATAAAAGTGGCCAAGATAACGAGCAGAAACCCAGATGTCGAACAAATTCCTCTTACAAAAAGGTGGACGAGAAGAAAAGGGGCAGAGATGGAGACTCGGAGGATGATTTAAATCTATAAAGGAAACCAAAGGAACCTATGAATGAAGTCAAATTATCTCCTTTGTCTGTAACTTCATAGCAGAAGGTGATGCTGCCTGTGAAAACGAACTGACAGAAAAGAAGGCCTACCTTAATGAGGCAAAGGCATGTGTTTATCTTAAGAAAATCGACCTAGTTGATGCTTTGGAAACTTTCCCCAGGAAGGTAAACAAAGATCGTCTCATCATTGGATTATCTAAAGATGACCTGTTACTTTACCCATATGAAGATCCTCTGGTCTTCATGATGATTGTGGATGAGAATTGGGTAACAAGGATCGTGGTTAACAATGATAGTTTAGCTGATTCTTATTCTATAAGTGCTTAAATAATTTGAGGTTTCCAGATAGAAGATTATAGGCATATCATAAGCCTCTTATTGGTTTTTTAATGGAGAAGGTGTTCCGCTTAAGGACAATCGTGCTCAAAATTATGGTCGACATATGGCTAACTTACCGAGCAGAGATGATACGATCCTTCGTGCTTGATGAGAATGTCCACTTAGCTTACAACATCTTCTTTGATAGAGTCAGATTGAAAATATTTAAATCCGTTCCTTCTACTATTCATCGATGCCTCAAATTCCTAACAAACAATGGAGTTAGGGCGATAAAGTGAAACCAAGTAAAAGCCCGGGAATGCTATTACACCTCAGCCGAGAAAGAGGAGAAAAAAATTGATTGACACTTATCATATCAAAATTGATCCTCGAGATGAAGATAAGTTGTTCATAGATGAGGTCATTGAGAAAATGAAAACTGTAGTTCTTGATAATGAATATTCGAAGAGGATAACACAAATTGGCTCAGCACCAGATCCAACCTTCAAGAAAGAATTGGCACACTTTATAAGATAGAGAAATAGTGTATTCCCATAGAGTCACGGAGACATTCCATGAATAGAATCAGCGTTCCTCTATCATGAAGTCACCATTGTGAAAGATGCCAAGCTTATCAGACAGAAGCACCGAATGTTAATCCCGGAGAAGAATTTGGTCATTCGGGAGGAGGTTGACAAATTAGTGAAGGCAGACTTCGTTGAGAATATTAGATATCCAGAATGAGTGTAGAGTATAGTCATGGTAAAGAAGAATAATGACAAGTGGTTCATGTATGTAAACTTTATCAATCTCAACAAATCTTGTCGTAAGAATCATTATCCACTGCCCAGGATCGACAAGCTAGTCAACACTACTACCAAACATGAGTTGCTCAGTTTTATGGGTGCTTATTCAAGGTATAACCAAATAATGATGAAGACAGAAGCCAAGGAGAAAACTTCATTCATCACCGGTCGAGGAACATACTTCTATAACATAATGCATTTTGGATTGAAGAATGCAAGGGCCACCTACCAAAGACTGGTGAACAATATCTTTGAGTAATAGATTGGGAAAACTATAAAGGTATAAATAGACGACTTGCAAACATAGAGTAAAATCACAACTGATCACAATAGCAACCTCAGTAGGACATTTAATCAACCGGAGAAGTACCAAATGAATCTAAATCAGGCCAAATACGTCTTCGGGGTAAAGGAAAGAAAGTTAATCGATTTCATAGTCAATCAGAGTGTCATAGAGGCCAACTTGGATAAGATCCAAGATTTGATCAACATGTAACCGCCTATAAGCAATAAATACACCCAAAGATTAACAGGACGAGTAGCCGCACTAAACTGGTTCGTTTTAAGAGCTACCGATGCCTTCCGTTTATTAAAATACTTAGAAGCTCGTTTAAGTGGACCGAGTAATGCGATAAACCTTTTTTTGAAGATAAAAAAGTACTTAGGGTCGGAACCTATTCTAACGAGACCAATCCCCATGAAAAACTTTATTTTTTAGTGTCAGAATCTACAATCAGCTCAACATTGGTCTGATAAGATGAAGGATTATAAAAATCCATATACTACACTAGTAAGGCATATAGAGGATCCAAAATCCATTATCCCAAGCTCAAGAAGTTGGTGTTGGCTTTAATCGAAGCCTTCTAAAGAATGAAACCATAGTTTCTAGCACATACAATCATGGTATACACAGACTTTCCTCAGTGTCAAACCGTTCACAAACCTGAGAAATTGGCCAGATTGATGGCTTAGTACGTAGAACTTGGAGAGTAGGATATCATGTACGAGCTTCAAATAGCAATCAAATGTTATTTTATAGCATAATTTACGTACAAAGAGAAAAGGGTCAAGAAGAATTCTTCAAAATAAAGCTCAACCATAAGAACAACCTAAAAGACTAAAGATAGCTTTGTAGTAAGAAAAATTGAGCAAACTTCTTCGAAAGAGAGCTCGGTAATAAGAACAGTCGAGAAGACTTCTCTTGAAGAGAGTTCAGCAGTAAAATAAGCTGATCAGGGCGGAGGCATACATAAAACTTTGGCCTATTAAAATATAAGAGCTCGTTAGACAGAGAGGATGAGAAAATTATTCAAAAATGGGGTTCCAATAAAAGAATATTTGATGAATAACCCCTTGCATGGAAACTATTTGTAGATGGCTCATTGTGTGCTAATGGCAACAGTGTTGGTTTGATCATCAACACGCCTAGAAATATAGACATCGTATATGCCCTCAAACTTGACTTTGAGGCCTCCGTAATGAGGAAGAATATAAAGCATTCATAGAAGGATTAAGGTTGGCATTATCATTGGGTGCGAAGCAATTGACAGCACACATCGACTCTCAATTGGTCGTGTGTCAAATCCTCAAAATTTATGAGGCTAGGGAAGAATCGATGGTGAAATAATTATCAAAGGTAAAAACATTTCTATCATGTTTCTCAGTTATACAAGTAATTAGAATAACAAGGGCTAAAAATGACTAAGCAAATACACTCACAACAAAATTCGAACTAAGAAGAATAGTCTTGGTAGAAATCCTATCACAACGAAGTACAGAAGAAGAATTCATCAAAGTCCTGGAATTAAATATGGGAGCATCATGGATGGATCCCATCCGTCAATACTTAGAGGTTGGTACCATGCCAATAGATAAAAAGGAAACAAGGAGGATATGTTACAAAGTAGCGAGGTATGTTCTCGAAGAAGGGGTCCTGTTCAGGAGGCAATGCATTATATTACTACTCAGATGCGTCCACCCCCACAAATGTTAGTAACCTAGTAAAATAAAATACACGAAGAATCATGTGGTTCCCATTTTCCAGAATGAACATTAGTAAAACGGGTCGCCAATTAAGGGTATTGTTGGGCCACTATGAAAGAAGACTATACAAGCTATGCGAGGAAGTTTGGCTAATGCCAAAACTACACTATGATTCATAAAAGCCCAGTATCTTCATTAACACTGATCACATCCCCTTGGTCTTTTTCCATATGGGGAATTGATCTAGTTGATCCCCTGTCCAAGACAAGGGTAAGATTCAAATATCTGGTCGTGGTAGTGGAATACTTCACTTAGTGGGTAGTAGTAGAGCCCCTGGTCGAGATGCCATATGAAAAAGGTTTCCACTTCATATGGAAGAACATTATTTTTCCATTACAATATGCCATACACCTTCATTGTGTATCACGGTACTCAGTTTGATAAGAAAGAATTTAAAGATGTCTATATATATTCAAAAATCCATAAACTACACTTGGTAGCCGGTAACCCATAATGCAATGGGAACACGGAGGTGACGAACAAAACTCTACCAAATAGAATAAAGAAAAATCTATATAACTCTAAGGTAAACTGGACTAATAAGTTAGAGAGCGTACTTGAGGCGTATAGGACAACACCAAGAACGGTAATGGGCGAGACCCTATTCATGTTGACATTTATCACCGAAATAGTAGTGCTCACTGATATCGAATTACCCATACATCGGGTAATTAACTTCAATTCACTAAGGATCGAATTAATGATAAAACTCGATCTGGATCCTGTAGAAAAAGTCAGCGAGAATAGTGTAGAATTGTTGGGAGGTAATTATATAATGATATATTAAATATTTAGAAAGGTGAGATAACTTGAAAATTTCAAAGAAAGCGATTAATCGAAATAAATATGTTATACGTAGTAATGAGAGAATGATACGTATGGAAAGTATATGTTCTAGTTGGGTGAATACCTATTGATTTTAAAAAGGATGTCTATACTTATTATATGGATATTATTACTGTGTGTATAGAATACCTACGCTGCTTGCTATCGGGACGAGGTTTCGCGCAGTGGATAGTCTTATCATGGGTGACCTAATGGGGGGATACTTGACTTGTTCCCAAAGCAAATGAACTTGCATACGTGCTATCTGATACGTAGGATAATTTCGATGGTTGAATGGGAGATTAGGTATGTGCGTGACCCATTTGACGGGTAAGTATGCTCGCCTCCAATATTTGTGTTATGAGATTTATGGTTCGTGAGAGACACCAAGCCAATTGTCCTTTATGTAGTGAGTGATGCACCGAGACATGATAGCAGAGTATGCATTGCGCTAAGTGGTCTTAACCAAGAGGTGCATGATTAGTATATATATATATATATATATATATATATATATATATATATATATATATATATATATATATATATAGGGATGATGTGACTATATATATATATATATGTGTGTGTGTGTGTGTGCTTGTGATTATGTCTACTGTGTATAACTAGTAGATATGGTAATAATAATAATTTCTTTGTGCCAAGTGGTATTAACTAAGGGGTGCAGGTGTAGTATACATATATGGGGATGATGTGGCTATATATATAAACTTAGGAAAATTATATTGTGTGAAATTAGTAGATATAGTAATGATGATAAATAAAATGATCTTAGTGGATAAAAGATTAACCAGCCGGACGGTGAATAATGATATTTAGTTATGTGGGATAAACTATTTTAATAACGTATTTTATGGGCGATACGGGATACTCCTTTGAGATATAGTTAGAAGTCTAAGGTTGTGGACTAGTTGGGAATGATATAAATAACTAGGTTAGGTTAGATGTACGTTAGGCGTGCACAATAGTGGAGATGTGAGAATCTCATGTGAGAGTACGAAACTAACATGCACATAATACTTGCTTCATTGCAATTTTAAATACTTACTAAAACAAATATTTTTACAACTTGGGCTCTGACTTGTTTCTTGCTATTCTCCTCTCTTTTGCTATATATATATTATTTATCAGGTGCCCAGCCATAGGGTCGACACCAGACTTAGATGCATGGATTATTTGGTGAGCTGCAGCTGTTGTGGAAGCTTTAGGTTATTGAGATTAGACGCTTCTATCTTTCCATTCAGTTCTAGTTCAGAAATTTCAGTTAGGGCATGTGTCGCCCGCTTCCAATTTAGTTATTCAGAGATTATACTTTTCTTAGTAGCATTTCTTCTGTTGTTAGATTTAGTAGTATTACACTTTTGGTTTGAGACTTTGAACTGGAATATTTTATCCAGTCTTATTTAATTAAGTAGTTGTCTCCTGTTCAGTATTTATTTTATTCTGGTGGAATGTAGATATTTTTTTTAAATATTAAAATTTATTAACGGATTATTTGGGTATAATTAAAATTTAATATTTTGACACTTAGCTTAATTATTTATTAGCTGATTAATAAAATAAAATTGTTTTTGAAAGTGATGCTAAGAATGAACCAACCAGTCACTTCGATTTAATTTAATAAAGGACTGATCACCCGGTATTTGATTAGGCGGGGTATCATAGGTGGTATCCGAGCATCAGGTTCTAGTGTCCTTAGGATATGTGTGGCTTTTCACGTTTCAGCGTAGCGTTCTTTGATGTAGAGCCTTTCTATAGGATTGTAGTATTCCCTCTTGTATGCGACCTGCGTTTTCCTGCTATGAATTATAATGGATGTGACTTATTATACGAAATCGTGTGTGCTTCTAGCACTGAATATTATAGGACAACCAACAAGGGACATAAGAAGAACTGTAGGAGAAGAAGACCGATAGAAGACATAGAGTACTCTGGGAGTGGCGATCGTGGCAAAAGTCACTGTGAGTAATATTTAAGAAAGTGGTAATAGAAATTTCACTGGGGAAGTGGGATCCCCAGGTACAGTCGTAGGTAACGGTGGAGCGATTTCAGGATCGTCTGGCGTAGTCAACAAGGATGAAATTAGAGGGAATCTTTTGAAAAGTCATCGGTGAAGATGCAAAGAAGAAAGAGAGAAAGTGTAACAGGCCAATGGAAGCAAAAAATTTGAAGGCAATTGAGTAGAGTGGAGTACAACGACACTCAAAATTAAATTGGTATTAAATTTATAGCTCTTAGGAGAGACATAAAGTGATTAGAGTTAATCGCCACATATAAAAAAGTGTGTTTGAGCCTGAAATTTGGGTATGGTTTGACCGTGAGTTCTTCCTTTCGAGGTTATAACAGATATGCAAGTGAAATTTTGAAACTTAGCACAGTGGGTAGGCTAGAGACCGATCATGAGAGATGGGTTGAATTGCCTAACGAATTTCGTACCTAGAAAAGGGGGATAGAATAAAAAGGGTTTATAGTTATAAATGATCGTGTGTAGAATACAAGGTTGGATGAGAAATCCAGCTAGAATGACTGATATTGATGTCATCAAAGTTATATGTTTACAAGTTATTTCAGGAATTCTAGAAGAAGTGAGCCAAGAGGGTTAGAGAATTTGGTCAAAAAGTAAAACTGAACTTAACGGTGTCAGTGAAACACCACATAAGAGTATACCCAATAGGGAACTCATTTAGATAATATTGATTGATTAACTTTATACCAAGTGACGATGAAATCAATCAAGGCTGTAGAGGCCAACAATAGTTCCAAAAGGCCCGCATAGCCAAAGGGACAACGGGAGAACAATTGGTAGCAAAGACTGTCGGTTTGAGGGAAGGACATTCCAAAATGGTCAGTGGAACCAGTGATAAGAAATTGCTCGAGAAGTTTCCCTATGTGTATAGAGTGGGACTATCAGTGTTGAATGTGCCCACGTTGAGAAGTGCAACCGATAAGGTTTGAAAATGGTTAACTATGTCAATTAGGCATAACAACTGGAGGAGTGAGATTTTCAGAGGAGGAAATTGGGCCTAGAGAATTGATCTAAATAAGTTACCACCCGAGAGTGGTGGGTTTAGTCAGGACCAGTGGAGTCCTCAATAACAATGGCATATAAAAATCCTCAGGGTTATTGGGGCCCAGGATGAAATAGGGTAGCCAATAAGGCCATAATTGAGGTCTCGAGACTTAGGCCAATGTTTCAATGATGGGTGTGTAATCCGAAGAACAGAATAATTTTCCCACAGTGAGGAGGGGGAAACTATGGGGTGAAATACTAGATATACAAAGATTGCATATGCTCATGGGTCGTATTGGCAGTTACGTGCTGGGACCCTACGATCAGGTGACCCTGATGAAGTTTTATTTCAACCTTGCGAGAAAAGGATTAGGTCAAGTGACATGGGTGTATCACAATAGATATATGAAGTGTTAACACTAACGTTCACATGCGAGGAGAGTTTAGTGGGTACATTAGTTTTAACAGTCTGGTTACAAACATATTTATCATGGGTAACGGGGCTTTCTGATATCGCCCGTGAGTGAGTCGGGTTGGTCCTAAAAGCATAATTTATTGTTATAATTTACTATTGACTGAGTTAGTAAAATAGAGCTTATTATGGTAATGTGCAGTTATAATTACTGAATGTTTGAACGATCGTAGATTGAGTGATAAGACTATCGTGCTGGATACTCCGAGTGAGTAAAATTACTTATATGTGGTGCCACCTGAAATGGGGATGGGCCTATATATATGTATATGATAATTTCATGATATCATAGACTCCAGTGAGTATGTTGCCTAGTTAGATATGACCCCGATGTGTAGGAATTTATTTACTGATGTGACTCAGGATGCATTGTGTTCTTTATCAAGCAGCGAGAGATAACTTGTTATATATACCGCCAAAACTTGGGATAGTGAGAGCGCCATGTTTTATGTTATTTTTATGGACATACGTAGATTAATATGTCAACATACAGAGATTATGGGAAGGTTCATGTTATGAACTAGGGGCCTTACGAATCTCGACGACCGATATTGTTAGGTAGTAGTGTATTGGGAGGGTTCCTTATTTGGATTTCTCTTTACGAGACACCCCACGCATGAACTAACGAACATCGGAAGTTGGAGAGAAGTTCGTATGATAATACATGGGATTCGTACCTTAGTAATTATACATTTATGAGAGTATAATTGAGAGTGGATAATTCCGCTATGATGTGAGAATATATTTTCTCGATACAATATTGCGCAAGGCATAGGGTGTATGGGCGCCCTAGGTAATTGAATCTTGATTTTGTTATAACTCGGGACATATGGGATAAGGTAAATGAAGATAGAAGTGGAGATATCAGGACTTGATTGTACGCTAACGAAAATTGTATCGTATTAAGCATTCAATTGTGATTGTCATGTGAAATCGACAACCTTTAGCCCGGGGAGTTGAAGTTATTCCTTAAGATTTATCAAAGGTGTACATTTTACGAGAAACTAATTTTTAGAGCGAGGGAAGGACCTATGACATGCGGTGAGGCAAAGACACATGGTCAAGATTAAAGATATATTTGAGAACAATATCAGATGTATCCTGTTATAAATGATAGTGGCGATGGGAGTTAATGAGGAGAAATAGGGCTAAATTCGTTTTGCAATGAGTCACTTGTCCATTAAAAAGGATGGACCACCTGAAACCAGTAGAGGTTTCTTTAACCGTTAGGGATTCTGAAGTAATAATGGGAGAATATTCCCAAGGATTTTATTGAGAATGGAGTTACAATCCTATATGGGTGATAATGGATCAGTTGACCGAAGTTTCTCATGTTACGCCAGTTAGGACTGGTCATACTACGGGGCAATATAAGATCTTATTAAACGAGATGTGAGGTTATATGGGGTACTGCTTGATATCATGTCCGATTGGGACAAGATATTTGTCTTTCGATTATGGAAAAGTGTTCACAAGGCTTTGGATACCGAGTTGTGGTTGAATACGACCTATCATCCGCAGACAAATGGGTAGAACAAGTGGACTAGTCAGATGTTGGAGAATAATGTATATGTGTACTCTTGAATCTCAGGGGAGGACGAGAGAAGTCCCTTTGTGTACAATAACTCATATAAATTCACTTCTGGGCATGGTGCCAGTTGAGGTATGGCATAGTAAGCCTTGTTGTCCTATTGCTTGTTAGTTAAAGATAGGGGACCAGGTACTATTGCAAAAATTAGAGATGAATTGGTACTTAGTATATCATTTGCGTAAAATAAATACTACGCAAATAACCTACTTCTGTGCGATCATCGCGAGACGAGATCATATGTATCTTAATAATGATTAATCTACTAAGGTACGAATAGTAGAAGGCTAGATAGCGAATGTCTAAAATAAAGATTAAGTAGTGTAACTTAAACGATAAGGCTTGGGCAAGAACCTACGTGACAGGGTAACTTGGGGTTTAAAACGAACATATGTGGAGTGTTCAATATTAAGGGTTTTTATGGTGTTTTATATGGGTGGTACGAAGTAGTTTACTTGAGGGCGCAATGATACGATGCACAACATATATACAACTTTGTTTGTATCTGATAAACTTTTTTGAATTTCGAGACGAAATTTTGTTGTATAGGGGGAAGTATGTAACACCCCGTATTTTTTATGATTTAAATAATTACATGATTAATTATTATTTTTGGATTAATTAATAAAAGTACGAGAAATAAATTGTTAATTAATCCGGATTAAAATAATTATTAACTAGCGTGCTAAGGGTTAATACTTATTGATGAAAATTATTGAATATTACTGTGTGGATATGTAATATGGAATTATCAAATTTTATAAATTGTCGAGCGTGAGAAATACGACAGTTTGGTATATTAAGTCAGGACGCGCATGTGAGTCGTGTCGAGACTAATTTAATGGATTAAAGAAGTGAATTATTTTTAAGTAACTCGTTTTGTCATTTTGAGTGCACCATTGAGTTCGAAAGGGTCGAGATAGTCAGAATAGTGTACCCGAGTGTTTAGTTTGAGTCCTGGGACAATTTTAGGCCTAACCGACGTCCAGAGAGGATATTTTGGTAAATTGCAATTTTGGGGTTTAATTAATGAAGAAAATTAGAGATGGTTAATATCAGTTACTTAAAGTAAAAGTTATGGTATTATGCACAAAGTTCAAGGGAGATCCACAGAGGGTGAGAGAGAACAAGCCCCAAGAGATTAAGGCAAAAAACCCATCGTCTTCCACCACCGTAACCACCTTTGCGTAGATCGAAAGATGAGGAACAAGTCTATACCAATTTCATCGACGGATTAAACCATCAAAATCGAGGCAAGTGTTTATTTTTTGCTTTCATTAGAAATAATCGTGCCCATGTTAGACTAGGTAATTACCCCATAAATATGAAGATGAATATTGGTGAAAATTTAGGAGCATTGATCATAAATTAGGAATGATTTGAATAAAGTTTGATTCTCTCATGTTGATAGGATTATGTCCACGAGATTATGATAATTTTATGATTAAATCTGGCCTTAATTTGGAGTTTTGCATATAAATTTGAGAATTAGGGTTCTTAATTTTTTAATTTGGGAATTTCGATTTTATTAATGATTAGTGGTGATTTAATGATGATATATTGCTGGAAATCATGTATAGATGTTAAGTAGTTGATGGGAATTGAATCATTGGTGTTTGGGCTGATTATTTTAGAGGTTTTAGGCTTAAAATTGGTGGAAAACATAACTGTTAAGGGTGTAGAATGTAACAGGTCTGGTGGGGGAGAAAACTGTTGAATCTCGTTCGAACAAGATTGAGCTTCATTCGAACGGTAAAGTTGATGTCATTCGAATGACATCTGACCTCGTTCGAATGACAGGTCTAAAAATTTGAGAAATTTCCAGTTCAGTCCAATTCAAGTTACACATTATTTTGAGTGAGGAAAACTGTCAGTTGATGAATTTAGTATAGTGGAGAATTGTTGGGAGGTAGTTGTATAATGATACATTAAATATTTGGAAAGGTGAGATAACTTGAAAATTTCAAAGACATATATTAATCAAAATAAATATGCAATACGTAGTAATGAGATAATGATACATATGGAAAGTATATGTTCTAGTTGGGTGAATACCTATTGATTTTAAATAGGATGTGTGTATACCTATTATATGAATATTATTATTGTGTGTATAGCATACCTACGCTGCTTGCTATTGGGAGGAGGTTTCACGCAGTGAACAGTCTTATCCTGGGTGACCCAATGGGGGGATACTTGACTTGTACCCAAAGCATATGAACTTTAATACGTGTTATCTGATACGTAGGATAGTTTCGACGGTTGAATGGGAGAGTAGGTATGTGCGTGACCCATTTGGCTGGTGAGTATGCTCGCCTCCAATATTTGTGTTATGAGATTTATGGTTCATGAGAGATGCCGAGCCAATTGTCCTTTATGTAGTGAGTGATGCACCGGGACATGATAGCAGAGTATGCATTACGCCAAGTGGTCTTAACCAAGGGGTGCAGGATTAGTTTTTATATATATATATAAATCTGTGTGTGTGCGTGTGCGTGTGTGTGTGTGTGTGATTGTGATTATGTCTACTGTGTATAACTAGTAACTATGGTAATGATAATAATTGCTTTTCTCTAAGTGGTATTAACCAAGGGGTGCAGGTGTAATATACATATATAGGGATGATGTGACTATATATATAAAGAAACTTGGGAAAATTCTACTGTGTGAAATTAGTAGATATAGTAATGATGAGAAATAAAATGATCTTAGTGGGTAAAAGATTAACAACCCGGACGGTGAATAATGATATTTAGTTACGTGGGATAAACTATTTTAATAACGTATCGTATGGGCGATACAGGATACTCCTTTGAGATATAGTTAGAAGTATAAGGTTATGGACTAGTTGGGAGTGATATAAATAACTAGGTTGGGTTGGATGTACGCTAGGCGTGCACAATAGTGGAGTGGTGAGAATCTCATGTGAGAGTTCGAAACTAACATGCGCATAATACTTGCTTCATTGAAGTTTTAAATACTTGGTAAAACAAATATTTTTAAAACTCGGGCTCTGACCCAGCCACAGGGTCACCACCAAACATAGACGCACGGATCATTTGGCGAGTTGCAGCTGTTGTGGAAGCTGTAGGTTATTGAGATTATACGCTTCTATCTTTCCATTCAGCTCTAGTTCGGACATTTTAGTTAGGGCATGTGTCGCCCGCTTCCATTTTAGTTATTCAGAGATTGTACTTTTCTTGGTAGCATTTCTTCTCTTATCGGATTGAGTAGTATTACACTTTTGGTTTGAGACTTTGAACTGGAATGTTTTATCCAGTCTTATTTAATTCAGTAGTTATCTCCTGTTCAGTATTTATTTTATTCTGGTGGAATGCAGATAGCTTTTGTTTTAAATATGAAAATTTATTCACAGATTATTTGGGTATAATTAAAATTAAATGTTTTGACACTTAGCTTAATTATTTGTTAGGTGATAAATAAAACAAAATTATTTTCGACTGTGATGCTTAGAATGAACCAATCGGTCAATTCGGTTTAATTTAATAAAGGACTGATCACCCAGTATTTAATTAGGAGGGGTATCACACAAAATGGCGATTTAAGAGGACGAGCACCTCGCACAGGACAAATGTTACCCACAGGAACAGACCGCGTATTTCGGGGATTCCAGTTTGAGAACATGACGAAAATTTTCAAACTGTTAGACCTAGACTTAAAAACTTGTCGTCAAAGGGTGAAAACATAAAATATCCACAAAACGGCCCTATAAGAGCCGTGAACACCTCACATGGGACCAATGTATCCTGTAGGAACTTATCGAGTAGTAACGGAACCTCGATTTTGAAAACACGAACAAAATTGTCAAAATATCTAGACGTAGGCTAAAAATATGTCGTCAAAGGGTGAACATGTAAAACATCCATAAAACGGCCCCATAAGAGGCACAAATACCTCCCATGAGATCAATGTAACCCACAAGAACCGATCTCATAGTAACTGGACCCCCAGTTTGAGAACACGACCAAAATTTGCAAAAAATCTAGACTTAGGCTCAAAACCGAGCTGTTAAAGGGTGAAAATGTAAAACATCCACAAAACATCCTCGTAAGAGGCATGAATACCTCGCATGGGACCAAGGTAACTTGTAGGAACCGATCGCATAATCACGGGACCCCCGATTTGAGAATACAACCAAAATTTGCAAATTATTAGACTTAAAACTAAAAATATATCCACAAAGGGTGAAACGTAAAATTGCCATAAAATAGCCCCGTAAGAAGGACAAGCACCTCTCACGGGACCAATGTTACCCACAGGAATCACCCGCTTATTCAGGGGAACCCTGGTTTGAGAACATGACCAAAATTGGGAAATTATTAGACTTAGGCTTACGAACTTGTCATTAAATGGTGAAAGCGTAACACAACCACAAAATGGTACCGTAAGAGGCAAGAATGGGACAAATATAACCCGTAGGAACCAATCACCTAGTCAGGGGACCCTCAATTTGAGAACACAACCAAAATTTAAAAAATATCCAGGCTTAGGCGTAAAAACATACCGCCAAAGGGTGAAAATATAAAACTGCCATAAAACGGTCCCATTAGAGGCACGAATACCTCGCAAAGGACCAATATAACCCACAGGAACTGACCGCATAGTCACGGGAACCTCGGTTTGAGAACACGATCAAAATTTATAAACTATTAAACTTAGGCTTAAAGACAAATCATCAAATGGTGAAAATGTAAAACAACCACAAATTGGCCCCGTTAGAGGGACGAACACCTCAGACGAGACCAATGTTACTCGTAGGAAGATAACGAGTAGTCAGGGGACCACCAGTTTGACACCACTGTGAAAATTTGCAAACTGTTAGACTTAGGCTTAAAAACATGCCGTCAAAAGCTCAAAACGTAAAACAGCCAGAAAACGGCTCCGTAAGAGGCATGAACACCTCACACGGGACCAAACTAACCCGTAAAATTTGACCGCATAGTAACGGGACCCCCGGTTTGAGAACATGACTAATATTTACAAAATATCTAGATTTATGCTTAAAACATGTCGTCAAGGGGTAAAAATGTAAAATAGTCACAAAATATCCCCATAAGAGGCACGTACACCTCGCACGGAACCAATGTTACCCACATGAGCCAACCGCATAGTCCCGAAATCCCCAATTAGAGAGCACGACTGAATTTTGCAAGTTGTTAGACTTAGGCTTAAAAACATGTCGTCAAAGGGTGAAATGGTAAAATAGTCACAAAATGGCCCCAAAAGAGGCACGAACAGCTCGCACGGGTCCAATGTTACCCCCGAGAATCGACTGCATAGTCAGGGGACCCCTAATTTGAGAACATGACCAAAATTTCCAAATTGTTAGACTTAGATGTAAAAATATGTTGTCAAAGGGTGAAAACGTAAAAGAATCACAAACCGTTCATGTAAGAGGCACAAACACCTCTGATGGGACCAATGTAATGTGTAGGAACTAACTGCATAGTCACGGGACCTCCGATTTGAGAACACGACCAAAATTTGCAAAATATCTAGAATTAAGCTTAAAAACATGTCATCAATGGGTGAAAAGTTACAACAGCGATAAAACGGCCCCGTTAGAGGCTCGAATACCTCGCACGGGACTAATGTAACCCACATAAAATGAATGCATAGTCAGGGGATCCCTGATTTGAGAACATGATAAAAAATTTCAAACAGTTAGACTTAGGCTTAAAAACATGCCATCAAAGGGTGAAATGTAACACGACCACAAAATGTCCCCATAACACGCATGAACCAATGTAACCTGTAGGAACCGACCGCGTACTCAGGGGACCAGTGGATTGAGAACACGACCAAAATTTGAAAAATATCTAGACTTAGGCCTAAAAACATGTCGTCAAAGGGTGATAAAGTAAAACAACCACAAAATGCCCCCCTAAGAGGCAGAAAAACCTCGCACGGGACCAATGTTACTCACAAAAACCGATCGCATAGTCAGGAAACACCTGGTTTGAAAAAATGATCAAAATTTGCAAATTGTTAGACTTTGGCTTAAAAACGTACCGTTAAAGTGTGAAAACGTAAAACAACCACAAAACGACCCTGTAAGAGGCACAAATACCTCGTACAGGATTGATGTAACGTGTAGGAACCGACTACGTAGTCACAGAACCCCCAGTTTAGGAACATGACCAAAATTTGCAAAATGTTAAACTTAGGCTAAAAAACATGTTGTCAATGGGTGAAAATGCAAAACGGCCACAAAACGACCCCATAAGAGGCACGAACACCTCATATAGGACTAATGTTTCCCGCAGGAACCGATTGAATAGTCAGGGGACCCCCGATTTGAGAACATGACCAAATTTTGTAAACTATTTGACTTAGGCTTTAAAACATGCCGTTAAAGGGTGAAAATGTAAAATAGTCACAAAACGACCTCGTAAGAGGCACGAACACCTTGCAAGGGACCAATGCAATTCGAAGGAATCGATCGTATTGTAACGGGACCCCCGATTTGAGAACACGACCAAAATTTACAAAATATCTAAACTTATGCATAAAAATATGTCGTCAAAGGGTGAAAACAAAAAAACAACAAAACAGTTTCGTAAGAGGCACGAACACCTCGCATGGGACCAATATAACTTGCAGGAACCGATCGCATTGTCACGAGACCCCTGATTTAAGAGCACGACTGAAATTTGCAAAATGTTAAACTTAGGCTGAAAAACATGTCATCAAAGGGTCCAAAAGTAAAACAACCACAAAATGGCCTCATAAGAGGCACGAACACTTGATACGGGACCAATGTTACCCGAAAGAACTAACAGCGTAGTAGCGGGACCCCCGATTTGAGAACATTACCAAAATTTGCAAAATATCTAGACTTAGACTTAAAATCATGCCCTCAAAGGTTGAAAATATAAAACAACCACAAAATGACCCCATAAGAGCACAAATACTTCACACGGGACCAATGTAACTCGCAAGAACCGACCTCATAGTCACCGGAACCCCGATTCGAGAACACAACCAAAATTTACAAACTATTAGACTTAGGCTTAAAAACATGTCGTCAAAGGTTGAAAATGTAAAATAGCCAAAAAATGGCCCCATAAGAATCACAAACACTCATACGGAACCATTATTACCCACCAAAACTGATCGCGTAGTCTGGGGAACCCCAATTTGAGAACACGACCAATATTTATAAATTGTTAGACTTAGACTTAAGAACATGTCGTTAAAGGGTAAAAACATAAAACAGTCACAAAATAGCCCTGTAAGAGGCACAAACACCTCCCACGGGACCAATGTATCCTGCAGGAACTGATTGCATAGTAACGGGGCCCCGAGTTTGATAACACGACCAAAATTTGGAAAATATCTAGACTTACGCTTAAAAACATGCCGTCAAAGGGAGAAAACATAAAACATCCACAAAATGACCCCATAAGAGGCACGAATATCTCGCACGGGACCAATGTAACTCGCAAGAACTGGCCATATAGTAACGGGACCCCGATTTGAGAACACGACCAAAATTTGCATAATATCTAGACTTAGGCTTAAAACCAAGCTGTCAAAGGGTGAAAACGTAAAAGATCCAGAAAACATCCCCGTAAGAGGCATGAATACCTCGCACGAGACCATGGTAACCCGTAGGAACCGATCACATAGTCACGGGACCCCTGGTTTGAGAACACAACCAAAATTTCCAAATTGTTAGACTTAGGCCTAAAAACATATCCTCAAAGGGTGAAAATGTAAAACAGCCCCGTAAGAAGTACAAACATCTCTCACGGGACCAATGTTACCCACAGGAATCGATCGCAAAGTCAGGGGGACCCCAGTTTGAGAACACGACCAAAATTGGTAAATTGTTAGACTTAGGCTTAAAAACATGTCGTCAAAGGGTGAAAACGTAAAAAAATCACAAAATGGCCTCGTAAGTGGCACGAGCACCTCACACGGGTCCAATGTATCCCGTAGGAACCGATCGCATAGTTAGGGGACCTTCGGTTTAAGAAGACGACCAAAATTTGCAAAATATATTAACTTAAGCTTAAAAACATGCCATCAAAGGGTGAAAACATAATATAGCCACAAAACGGCCCCATAATCACGAATACCTCAGACGGGACCAGTATAACCCACAGGAACTGATCGCATGGTCAGGGGACCCTCGATTTGAGAACACGACTAAAATTTGCAAACTATTAGACTTAGGCTTAAAAACATATCGCTAATGGGTGGAAATGTAAAACAACCACAAAATGGTCCCGTAAGAGGCATGAATACCTCGAACGGAAGCAATGTTACCCGTAAGAACCAACTGAGTAGTCAGGGGACCACCGGTTTGACACCACTATGAAAATTTACAAACTGTTAGACTTAGGCTTAAAAAGATGCTGTCAAAGGCTAAAAATGTAAAAAAACCCACAATAAGAGGTACGAACACCTCACACGGGACCAATGTAACCCACAAAAACTAATCGCGTAGTAACGAAACCCCCATAATAAAATATCTAGACTTATGCTTAAAAACATTTCATCAAAGGGTAAAAATGTAAAATGTTACAAAACATCCCCGTAAGAGGCACATACACCTCTGCACGGAACCAATGTAACCCACATGAGCCAACCGCACAATGACGGAATCTCCCGATTTGAGAGCACGACCAAACTTTATAAATTGTTATACTTAGGCTTAAAAACATGTCATCAATGGGTGAAATAGTAAAACAGCCAAAAAAATGGCCCCATAAGAGGCATGAACACCTCGTACAAGTCTAATGTTACCCACAGGAACCGACCACGTAGTCAGAGGACCCCCAGTTTGAGAACACGACCAAAATTTGCAAACTGTTAAACTTAGGCTTAAGAACATGCCGTTAAAGGGTGACAATGTAAAACAGCCACAAAATGGCCCCGTAAGAGGCACGAATACTTCGTATGGGACCAATGTAACATGCAAGAACTGACCGCATAGTCACGGGACCCCTAATTTAAGAGCACGACCAAAATTTGAAAAATATCTAGAATTCGGCTTAAAGACATGCCGTCAAAGGGTGTAAACATAATACAGCGACAAAACGGCCCCGTAAGAGGCACGAATACCTCGTATGGGACCAATGTAACGTGCAAGAACTGACCGCATAGTCACGGGACCCCTAATTTGAGAACACGAACAAAATTTGCCAAATATCTAGTATTAGGCTTATAAACATGTCGTTAAAGGGTGTAAACATAAAACAACGACAAAATGGCCCCGTAAGAAGCACGAATACCTCTAACAGGAGCAATATACCCACATGAACTGATCGCATAGTCATGGGACCCCGATTTGAGAACAAGACCAAAATTTGCAAGATCTTAGACTTTTACGGGACACATGTAACCTGTAGGAACTGACCGCATAGTCACCCAAGGGGCCAATGTAACCCAAGGGGAACTCGTAGCAACTGACCAAATAGACTCTCGGTTCGAGGAAAAAATGTTTTTTTATTATAAAAAATAGTCACGGATTTGGACCATGACTATTTTTTATTTTAAAATAAAACAAGTCACGGATTTGGACTATGACCATTTTATTTTTAAAATAAAACATAGTTATGGCCCAAAGCCATGGCCATTTTATTATAAAAATAAAACATGGTCACGACCCGAATTCGTGATTATTTTATTTTTAAAATAAAATCGGTCATGGACTTGGGCCGTGACCCTATTTGGGGGGTATAAAGTAGTGGGTTGTGTATTTGGGTTGTTACCAAGTCCGTGACTAGCCTGGGTCGTGACCAATGGTAGTGGTCAGGGATTTGGGCCGTGACCACCAAAAATGGTCATGGACCAAATCCGTGACCCACCACCAATTAGGGGTGTAAAGGGATCGGGTTTGGATCGGGTAAGGGTATATCCAAATCCGATCCGGGTATTTTTTTAGCGGATTGGGTCTTACCTAATTACCCGTCAGGTCTCAAAAAAATAATCCAGACCCAGATCCGTTAAGGAACCGGATACCCAACCCGAATACCTGTAATATATATATATATATATATATATATATATATATATATATATATATATATATATATATATATATATATATATATATATTTATTTATAAAAGTTAACTATATATATAACTTATAACTATTATAAGCTAACTATATATATAACACTTATTATAGTTTATATATATATATAACTGTTATTATAGTTTATTTATATATATAACAAGTAAACTTATATATATAACTAGTTAACTATATATATATATATATATATATATATAACTTATATAACTTATATATATTCATAAGCACCCAAAAGTGTACATTTTATGCCCCGAATAGACGTATTTTAGTTGTTAATTCTCGACAATTTGGGTCTTATGCGCTATATTGTCTATTTTGTAGGTCGAATGAACATTGCGGTGTTCAAACGCGTATTTCAAGGCAATTGTGCGGATTATGAAGCTAATTACCAATCTCATAGCCCTAGCCTACACTAGCCTAACTCCGCGTGTGTTTAATTTGTTCCTTTTCTTATTTTTTATATTTTTAATTTTTAGTTTGAATCGTTTTCATTTTTAGGATTTATTTTTTATTTCTTTTCATTTAATGATGTTTTAATTTGATTTTTAGTTTTTAGTTTTTAGTTTATTTTATTTGGATTAGTTTTTTTTTAGGGATTCATTTATTTTTTAGTTTTATTTGGATTTACATTTTTGTAGGTCTTTAGTTTTAATTTTTTAAGTTTTAGGAATTTATTTTTTTAGGACTTGAGTTTTTATTTTATTTAAGTTTTTATTTTTATTTTTATTTTTAGTTTTAGGATTTAATTTTTAGTTTTATTAGTTTTAATTAAATATTTTTTAAGGGTCATAAGTTAAACACTCATAAAACCCCTCACACCCAATTATACTCACACACCTATCCTAAACACCACACACACACATAAACTCACCCACACCATTCTTACCACACCCCTTCACACACCCAAACACCCCCAACTCATCTTCAACCTCACTCCCACCATCTCTCTCTCCCCTCATCTTACACCATCCAACCACTCAAACCCACCGGTGACACCTCCAGCAGCAACCCGCAACACCGGCGACCCGAACTCACCAACTCCAGCGCACCCTTCAACCCCCTGCCTGCGGCCCCTAACTGGCCACACCTGCCACCGCCGTCATAACCCTCTAAGCCTGCGACCCCACTGAATTCCAAACCTGGATATCCCCACGCTGGCCGAAAAAACCCACCTAACCGCAACCCTAACCCAAAACCATTCTCACTCCGGTGAGTTAAACCCATCCAGCTAGACCACCATTTCAATCCATAACCCAACTCAACCCGGTGCTCAACCAAACTGCGCCCTGAACCCGGATGAAACAACCGGAGAAAAAACCCATCACCTTCTATTGCCTGTTTCCCAACCCGACCACAGAAATCGGCGACCACAAGACCCATTTCTCATTTTTTCACCCATTTCCTCATACCCGATTTTTTCACCTGCCTAAAACAAACACCAAGCCAAAACCAATTAAATGACCACATGTCCTTTAACTAACTTATACCCCATTTTCCTATTATACCCCCAACTACCCCTCTAAACCAAATCAGAGTTGTTACCACCACTTTCCACATGAGCTCACCTCTTACCCATGCACATGAGTGCATAATTCCCTAAATACCCTCACCTCAACACCTTACACACCTCACACACCTCTTACATATTAAACCTACCCAAACTACCCCCATACTCCATGCCTACTATTTAAAGAATAAGACCCATTTAATAAGGATCTCAAAATTAGTTTTTAAGCTTTGTGTGATAAATTTCTCTACACTCCTCTTTAGAGAGTATTTGCATTTTAACAAATATCTCAATATAGAGGTGTGTAGTGAAATTTATCTCTTGGATGAATTACACCCCGCCCATCTATAATGAATTTTTGCATTTTTAGCAATTATTTCAAAATAGATTGATGTAGTTGAATTCACCCCTTATGGGAGGTAAATTCCAACCCATTCCTTTATGTTGAGATTTTGCATTTTTAGCAACTATCTCAATATAAAGTAATGATTTAGAATTTATTTTTTTGGATGAGTTCTAATGTACAATTTTATAATGTTAGGATTTGCATTTTTTTACAAATCTCTTTTATTATTTAATTGTCCATTATAAATTCATCCACTATCCTTTTTATTTTTATTTTGTAGTTTTTAGTTTAGATTCAATAAATACATTAGTGAGAATCCATTTTTGAGTGTAATTGTTGATGTAATTTTGGTTTGATCACACAAATTGGAGGGATGTAAATTGAAAATTCAAGGATTGAAGTTCAACTAAGCATCAAGAGATTGGGTTTGATTGTTCTCTTCTCTTCTCATTTATTTTATGCTTTTGATTATTAATTTGTCAAATTTCATACCATGTGTTGATACCAAATTTAGTCTGCTAACATGCTCAATTGGGTGAAGACACATGGAAATCTATATGGCAACAATAAACACTTACGAACAACACCTCGACTCCGAGGAACCATACTGCAACGAGGATCTCTGATTCCCCGATCAACTCAGACGCTCCGACCTACAAGAATTCTCCGAGGAACTCTTGAGCACCGAGGAACTTAGGCGGTCCGAACAGCTCAGGCGGTCCGAGCTGCACCTCGAACAAAGCATTAATAGCAGGATAACCAACAATTTGACTGTTCATTAAATGCTTATCATTCAGATGTATACACTTAAGGGGCATTTATTACATTACCCTTTCACATGTACAGTATTGAATGTATTACCCTTTCACATTACAGCCTTAGGGCTATAAATACATTGTATTGCCCTCATTGTAAAGGGACCGGAATTTCTTGAGAAAACTTATAATTGAGAATTCCCAAACAGTCAGCAATAACAGAAATAATGGACGTAGGCCATTCTTATAAGGCTAAACCACTTTAAAAGTTCTTTGTCTCATTTTATTTATCTGTGATTAAATAATTAGATATAATCTAATTTTTTACATCAACAGATTGGCGCCGTCTGTGGAAAACGACTGGTAATATCGTTTTTCGTCAAAAACAACTCATCACAAATGGCTGATATTCCAGAACCCAGCCATCGAAACGCTGGAAGCCCTCCAAATCCATCTGCTCTGCGTAATATTCCAGATCTGGCTGGAATAATGATAAATCTGGCCCAGGGCCAGACAGTCATGCAAGAAATGATGCGACAACTCCTACAAACCCTCCATGGCGGTGCACCAACCCATTCAGGACTGTGAAGTATTCAAAGAAATACCCGTTTACCTTCTTCACGTATTAGGCGTACTGATTCATATCGTACTGAGGAATCTGAAGATTTTTCTTATCAACCTGGATGAACTTCGTCAGTGCGGGCCACAGATACTGAACAACGTATCACTCTCTCTCCAGAAAGGACTAGCGCGCTAGAGAGGTTAATAAGGGTATCACCTTTTGATCGATTAGGACCTAGAAGGAGTAGAAGTCCTCCTAAAGTCGTATCGAGGAGTTTTCGACGACCATCAGATTTAAGGGAAGGATCTGCGCAGTCGCGACCAGCTGCTCGTCAAGATAGATCCCAGGAAGCCACATCAACACGATCAGTTGCTCGAACCAACAGGCCCGAGGAAGGAAATGATGCATGGAAAGGCTCTATTCAGAGGCTAGAGGATAGATTAGGGGAAATGGCTAAAGCTAAGAACCCTCTACAACGAACTTTTGTTCGAGGAACACCTTTTGTTCAGGCCATTGTAGATTTTCCAACACCATCAAAGTTTAAAGCACCTGTTGTGACCCCCAAATATGATGAAAAGACCGACCATGTCCTTCATATAGAACAATACCAAGCTGCAGATGAGATGAGATGCAGAGCATTCTCGGGAACTCTTACCGGATCTGCTAAAATGTGGTACAATAATCTTCCTCGGGGTAAGATCTCAACTTTCTTTCAACTGGCCGAGTTATTCATTGGGAATTTCTGTTTTGGGGCAAAGCCTGTTAAACGAGTAGCGCATTTGTTAAGTGTTAGACAAAAAGCTGGTGAGAGTACCAGAGATTATATAACTCGTTTTAATAACGAGAAGCTCGAAGTCATTGACTATGAGGAAAAGACAGCGATTACCGCCTTGATGAGTGGATTACTCCCTAACAAGTTGTACTACACTTTGGCTAAAGATCTTCCTAGAACCATGTCGGATCTAATGGGAAAGGCAACCAAGATTATGAATGCCGAGGAGGCTATGGCTGCGAAAAAGAATATGGATGCCAAAGAAACCAAGGTGGAAGGTGATAAAGCTAAGAAGAAGGAGCATAAGAACAATGGTAATGACAAACACTCAAAAATAAGGTCGTCTTGGGAAGTATTGAGGAAATTTGATAATTATACTCCTTTGAAGAAAGACATCAACCATGTTCTAGAAGAAATCAAGAACAACAAGGAATTAAATTGGCCAGAGAAAATGAAGGCAGACCCCGAAAGGAGAAATAAGGCAAAATATTGCGAGTTTCACAAAGATCATGGCCATATGACTAAAAATTGCATAGCTCTTCAGAATGAGATTGAAACACTCATCAGACGAGGAAAACTGGCAAAGTATGTTGATCGGAGGAATGATAGAAGAAACAACGACCGAACAAGAGAGAGGTCTAGATCTCCTCATCGAGCAGAGGAGAATAAGAAAAGAGACCATGAAGTTGATCTAGAAGATGATCCTGATCTTCCCAAGAGACCAAAGCAGCCAGAACGTGAGGTATTTTCAATACGCTTAGGGTCATTTGACTGTAATGTTATTACAGGTGGAGATGCATGAGGAGGAGACCTTACTGCCGAGAGAAAAGCTTACCTCTGTTAGACTCAAGCTTGCTCATACATTCAACGAATAAATCTAGCTGAGGAGGATCGCCCGAGAGAGGTGAACAAAGAGAAATTGGTCATTGGTTTCTCAAAGAATGACCTCACAGGTGTTCTATATCCTCATGATGACCCATTGGTGATCAAAATGACGATGAAGGAGGTAATGATTTCAAGAGTACTGGTAGACAATGGTAGCTCGACAGACATCATGTTCTACTCGTGCTTCGACAGTTTACATCTAAAGCTATCTCAACTGGAGCCTTATCATAGAACCCTCCTCGGTTTTGCTGGCAAAAAAGTATTTCCACTTGGGACGATCAAGTTGGATATATTCATTGGTACGTGGCCTGCTTGTCGAACAGAAAGAATACGCTTCTTCGTGATGGATAATAATGTTCAATCATCATACAATATCATCATGGGAAGAGTGGGATTGAAGAAGTTTGAGGCTGTACCATCTACGGTACATCAATGCTTAAAATTTCCAACAAATTTTGGAGTAGGAGTTGTTAAAGGTGATCAGAAAGTAGCTCGGGAATGCTATTATTCATCCTCCAAGCAAGAGGAAATGGAGGAATCAAGGAAAAAGACCATCACCTATCAAGTGGATGAAGGTGCAGAAATTGAAACATTGGATCCTAGAGATGAGTCGCAACTCGTGAAGGGTCAAGTGGTGGAAGCTACTGAAAACATCATCCTGGACGACGGACACCCTGAATGAACTACTCAAGTAGGTTCGTCGTTGGAAGCCTCACTAAAACAGGAATTGATAACTTTCCTAAGAAGCAGAAAGAAAAGTTTTGCGTGGAGTCATGAGGATATGCCTGGGATAGACCCAAATTTCTTATGTCACGAACTCAATGTGAATAAAGAGATCAAGCCTGTGAAGCAGAGAAGAAGAGTATTCAGTCCCGAGAAGAATCAAGCTATACAAGAGGAAGTCGAGAAGCTCCAGAAAGCTTGCTTTATTGAAGATGTTAAATATCCAGACTGGTTAACAAATGTGGTAATGGTGAAGAAGAAGAACAACAAATGGAGGATGTGTGTAGACTTTACTGATCTCAACAAAGCATGCCCAAAGGATCATTTTCTATTGCCCCGAATTGATTAACTAGTGGATGCTACCTCGGGACACGAGATGCTGAGCTTCATGGATGCTGAATCTGGTTACAATCAGATTAAAATGAAACCTGAAGACAGGGAGAGTGCTTATTTCATTACCGCTAGGGGAACTTATTGTTATAATGTTATGCCTTTTGGTTTGAAAAATGCAGGTGCAACATATCAGGGGCTGATGAACAAAGTGTTTGCAGAACAAATCAGTTGTAATATGGAAGTCTATGTTGACGATATGCTGACGAAGAACAAGAAAGCTGTTGATCATCTAGTTGACTTAAGCCAGACCTTTAATCAACTAGATAAATATCAAATGAAGTTGAACCCGACGAAGTGCATATTTGGAGTGGGAGAAGGCATGTTTCTCGGGTACATTGTCAATCAGCAAGGCATTGAAGCTAACCCTGAAAAGATCAAAGATCTATTAGGCTGCGATCACCAACGACGAAGAAAGAAGTGAAAAGTCTTACAGGACGAGTAGCAGCACTCAACAGATTTGTATCGCGAGCAACTGATCGATGTCTCCCATTCTTCAAGACACTCCAAAAGACTTTTGAGTGGAATGATGAATGTGAGAAGGCTTTTCAAGACTTGAAGAAATATTTGGGAGCACCTCCACTGTTATCCAGGCCAGTGATGGGAGAAAAATTATATTTGTATCTGGCAGTGTTCGAGAATGAAGTCACTTCGGCATTGATAAGAGTGGAGAATGGAGTAAAAACCAATCTACCACACAAGTAAGGCCTTCCGAGGAGCAGAGATCAGATATCCAAGGCTGGAAAAATTGGCACTAGTATTGATCGAGGCAAGTAGAAGAATGAAGCCATACTTTCAAGCTCATACCATAGTAGTATATACTGATATGCCATTGAGGCAAGCCCTTCATAAACCATAAAAGTCAGGAAGATTGATGTGTTGGGCAATAGAACTCGGTGAATATGATATAGTCTATGAACCCAGATCATCACTAAAAGGGCAAGATGTAGGAGACTTCATAGCAGAGTTCACCTATCCTGATACCCCCGAGGAGTAAAAGTTGCTCGCTGATCAACCTGTGGATGTTACAGGATCATCAAATTCAAACCCAGACCAGCTTAGGTTGGTAAAAAGGCAAGAAAAGATGATCGACGAACAGCAAGAAAAATCAGGAGATGGTAAAAGGAAGCAACAAATTTTCCACCGAGGAACTCTGTCAGATCAAAAACTTGAAGACGAGTTACGTATATGGAGTCTGTATATGGATGGTTCATCTTGCACTACAGGATGTGGCACAGGGATAGTTTTGAGCAGTACGGACGAGGTCGACATGGAATACGCCCTATGTTTCCAATTCAAAGCTTCGAATAATGAGGCTGAATATGAAGCCATGATTGCAGGTCTTAGTTTGGTGAAAACCATGGGGGAAGAACAAGTTATTATCTCTAGTGATTCGCAACTGGTCATAAATCAAATGATGGGAGTATATGCAGCCAAAGGAGAATTAATGATCAGATATCATGCAAAGGCAAAGGAACTGGTGTCGGAATTTGTTGCTATTCAGCTGGTCAGAATACCAAGAATGGAGAATGCGAGAGCAGACGCCCTAGCTCGATTAGCTTCAGCTACTCGTACCGAGCTACGAAGAATAATCCCAGTTGAAGTTTTAGCTAGTCGGAGTATAGATGAAGATCTGACGATGAACTTTATTACCCTCGATTTAGGATCATCATGGATGGATCCCATCAGGGCATATATTGAGAAAGGGGAATTACCAACTGACAAACTTGCAGCCAAGAAACTGAAGTTTAAGGCTGCTCGTTATGTATTGACCAACAGTATTCTATACAGACGAGGAATTATAGCAGGTTTGCAGAGATGTGTGCATCCCACCGAGGTGAAAGATTTAATTGAAGAGGTCCATGAAGGGTCCTGTGGAGCCCATGTAGCAGGTCGGACTCTTTTGCAAAGGGTGATGACGCAAGGATACTACTGGCCAACGATGAGGGCTGATTGTATAGCCTATGCTAAAAAATGTGATAAGTGTCAACGCTTCTCTTCCATTCTAAGAACTCCCCAAGCATTATTGACACCCATTACTTCCCCTTGGCCATTTTCCATATGGGGAATAGATTTGGTTGGGCCATTACCGACGACTAGGGGAAGGTTTAAGTATCTCGTGGTCGCTGTGGATTATTTTACTAAATGGGTTGAAGCTGAGCCTCTCATTGATATGACGTACGACAAGGTGTACCAATTTATTTGGAAGAACATAATTTGTCGATATGGTCTTCCTCATGCCTTCATCACAGACCATGGAACACAATTTGACAACGAGGAGTTCACTGCCTATTGTCATCAATCAAATGTTTTGAAGATCCACTCAGCACCAGGCCATCCTCAAAGCAATGGACAAACTGAAGTGACAAACATAACGTTGCTGAATGGCTTGAAGAAAAGACTGGATGATGAAAAAGCAAACTGGATCAACGAGTTACAGTCAGTACTATGGGCTTATCGTACTACTTCCCGAGCAGCAACTGGAGAATCACCATATATGCTGGCGTTTGGAAGTGAAGCTGTTATACCTGCCGAGTTGGGCCTCCCAACACACAGGGTACTGAATTTCAATTCCCCTGTCAGCGACTTAATGAGAAGATTGGATTTAAACATGCTCAAGGAAGTTAGAGAAGAAGCAGCCATCAGGAATGCTGCATACCAACAACGAACAACTTTGTTCTACAATAAGAGGGTGAAGAAGTACGACCTGAAAGAAGGAGACTTGTGCTAAAGAAAGTGATTCAAAAGCACAACAAACTGGAGGCAAACTGGTATGGACCATACCGAGTTACAGAAGTTGTTCGACCAGGAACTTACCGAATAGCAACTTTAGAGGGGGAGGAGTTTAAGAATGCATGGAATGCAGAGCACCTGCGCAAGTATTATTAGTGATGTATATTCTCATGTAACGTAATTCCGTCAGTATGAATAAAATGAAGATATTCTACCAAATTTTTTCCTTTTATTGAAAGTTTTTCGAGGAATACTAGTGCTACACACTACTCGGCAAAACTCGAATTACTCAAATTTCTTCTCGAAAATGCCAATAAAGGTTGGTCGGGAAACAAATGTATTCCTACGGGAAGTAAAACTATGTATTCCTAAAAATGCCAACTTATGTTAGTTAGGAAGTAAATGTATTCCTACGGGATGTAAAACTATGTATTCCTAAAAATGCCAACTTATGTTGGTTAGGAAGTAAATGTATTCCTACGGGAAGTAAAACTATGTATTCCTAAAAATGCCAAATTATGTTGGTTAGGAAGTAAATGTATTCCTACGGGAAGTGAAACTATGTATTCCTAAAAATGCCAACTTATGTTGGTTAGGAAGTAAATGTATTCCTACGGGAAGTAAAACTATGTATTCCTATAAATGCCAACTAAGGTTGGTCAGGAAGTAAAGATATTCTCAAAAAAGCCAACTAAGGTTGGTCGGGAGGTACAACTATTCCAAAAAGGGCCAAAGTTGCTCGTTAAGAAAAAAACCCACTAACTATGGCTGGTCGGGAATAAAAACCCACTAACTATGACTGGTCGGGAATAAAAACCCACTAACTGTAGTTGGTCGAAAAGGAAAATTTACCGACCTTGGTTGGTCGGAAACATTTTATGAACACGAGAAAGTGATTGAACAAAATTTTTTATACCCGTAACTTTTTAAATTACTACTAAGTTGGTCAAGAAACAAAACATCATTTTTACCAAGTGACTACCATAAATTCAAATTACTCGACAATAAGTTGGTCGACAAATAATACAATATTGTTATATTTTTAACAGATACACATGCACAAATGTAAATTGTTACAAGACAGTGGCAGTCAATACTTGCAAATAAAATTATTTCATTAAATGTAGAAAAAAATACATCAGGAATGAACTAGAAATTTATTACATCAATATTCCTATTCTATTGGTTTCTTCCCCTCTGCTTTTGAAACAGGTTCCTCTCCAGCAGGCGGATCATTTAAAGCAATGGGAGAATTTATGAAGTTAAGATCTTTTAACATCCTGATATTCATCACATATGGTCGATTTAGTAGATGCTCGGGATGAAATATCTCAACATTGGAATGGAGACTGTAGTCGCCAAGGTATTTGGAAATCATACACCGAGGGATGGCCTGAGCAGGGATCCAACTCATATCAAGATTGAATGGTGGCACGGGTAGGTCGAGCAGCCCAGGATTATGGTAATCCCACAGGTAATGACCCTGCTCGAGTTGCAGCACACCTAAGGCATTCAGCCATCCCTGTTTGTAGTCCTCATTATTTGCATTCTGGATACGATCGTCCAAGTGGTAGTAAGCCTCGTTGTAACCAGCCATCCATAACTCCCTGGGATGCTTGTGGAATTGATATGTCAATCTTTCTAGCTGTTCGTGGAGATTTTTTATGAAGAGTTCTTTATTCTCCAAGATAGATTTCTGTGCAGAAAGCTTCTCTTCCAGGTGCCTGATTTTCTTAGACATCTCAGCCAATGCCTGGTTCTTCGCCATCAGCTGGAAGGCCTGGTTCTCTAAAGAAGATTGAGTCCTCTGTTCCTTGACAGGAATTCGAGCAGCCCTTTCTCATCCCCGAGGAGCTCTTGCTCATCCACGAGAAGATGTAGAAGGGCTAGCTCTTTTCAAGGTTTCCAATTCATCCCTCAAGTTAGCATTCCCAACCTCCAAGAACGAGAATCCCTCGTCAGTCACTGGGATGAAAGAATTTAAGGTGGAAGCTACAGATTTTAATTGAGATACTTCTCTTTGCAAGTTGTTATTTTCTTGATCCAACAACTCGGCTATTTGCCTGTGATCCTTGACCTCGTCTTTCAAAGTTCTTTCCCTCACATCATAAGCAGTGAATCGTTTATCATATCCCTTGTTGGTAATGATTTGCTGATACTTCTTCTCGTACCCCTCGTGCAAAAAGGCAGTGGATTCCTTATATTGTTGCTGAAGTTCTTCAAGAGTGCCTTGGAGATGCTCAATCATATCATAATAATCTACGTTATTGGCCACTGCACGATCAAGCAGACACTTCAAATATTGGTAGGCTTCAATTGCCTGTTCCGAAGCATCTTGGCCGAGGATGTCGACGATTTGTGCTGCACTCAGATCTGTGTGACCAACCTTAAAATATTCATTGCATTGCTGTAACAGCTTTGTATCATGAGCAGACAATAATTCTATCCTAGCCAGAAACTAGTAGAGGAAGAAAAAACAATAATCAATAAGAGTACCAATAGAGCATGAAGAGGATAAACAACAGTATGCATAAACAAAAGTTCAAATTTTATTATATCATAAAGTTCAGAGTTACATGTTCAGGGTTACATTTGACAAAGAAAAATAAAATAAAAAGAAACCCGAACAACTCTACACCTTTTCCTTATCTCCCAAAACTTTCTCGGGAGGCTGCGACGAGGAGGTAGGTTGCTCGGAGGGAACAAAGAGTTGCTCGGGGAGCGCTGGCAGTTGCTCGGATGAAGTAACGAGTTGCTGAAGTTCCTCGTTAGTAGGCTGGATGGTTGGGGAATGAGAAACTTGATCTCCCATCACCATGGAAGACTCCTCAGAGGCAGCTTCGTCCTCTTCTTCGTCTTCAGGAGTTGGAGGGGGACCAGGGATGTGTCGCTGGAAGAGTTCAGAAGTTTCATAAACCTTCATCTCCTGAAGAGCTGCGACCCACCCATCTCTAAAGTATTTTAGGCTTCCATATTCGACTTGCGACATCATGGCAGCCAAGCCTTTGTTCCACCCCTTATCCCAACCAGCGCTAAAAGATTTCTTCACAGCCAACTTCCTCTTTGTCTTCTCCGAGGAAAGCTTCTCGGAAAGAAGGTTATCAACAGCTTTCAATTTATTCTCAACCTCCTCCTTCTGACGACTTACTTCCTGAAGTCGACCTAACTCCTCCTCACTAACCTTGAGTTTATCTTCAAACTCCTCAGCATTCTTGAGCTTCCCTTCAAGCTCTTTATTCTTCTCCTCCAGACTATTTAATTTTTTCTCCAACTCCTTGGAGACCTCAATAACCTGAGATTTTTCCTGCTCGGTCGAAGCAAGCTTCTTCTCCCAAGTTACCTTATCATCAGCATATTTCTGGCGAGAATCTTTCAGAGACTGCACTAAGCCCATCAAAGCTTCCTCTACACCAGACGAGGAGCTTGAAGCTTTAATAGCTTCATCTTTCTTAAAAATTGTGTTAAAGCATCTCACCAACTGTGAAAAGAAAATGAAAGCAAGTCATAGACAGATATAACAAGGGAAAGATGAAAAGTTCAAAACAATAAGACTTACAGAAGCAATATGGCGAGCAGCCAATGAGGTAACCATGTCCCGAGAAAGGTTTTCTTCAATACCTTGGATCTCGGGAATGATCCAAGTCTTCACCGAGATCATAGCAGAGCTCGGGGGAACAAAAGTGGGAACTCCACTAGTCGGGGGCTGAGAGACGGTGTCAGCCAAATTGACCGAGGAGCTCTTCTTCAGCCTCCTCGGAGGAACAGGAATAGTTTCGACCAAGGAAGAACTCTTGGTCGTTGATATGACAATCACTTCTTTTGGAGCATCAGTCTTGCTCGGGGCCACTGAAGGCTTCTCGGCAACCTTCACGGAGCAGCCAGAGGGGCTGCATCAATTTTCTTTGTCCTTTCTGGGACATCATGTTTACTTATTTTTGCCTCTCCATCACCAGAGGCAGGTTTCTCGAAAAGGGTGGGAGGTATTCTTTTCTTCATCCTTTCACTCAAAAGAATGTGTGACTCAGGTGAAGAACTTGTAGAGGCTGGTATGGGTTCTGCGTCGCTTATCACCGGACGAGCAGTAAAAGAAGTTGTGTAACTCTTGTACTGAAGCAGATATGAAGCTGGCCTAATATGCTCGTCGGCAACAGTCTGATGCAAACTCCAGATAAGTTTTAAGTCCCTTATATTAACGTCTGCCTCTTTTGGACACTTTCTTTTACTGTCAACTGCAAATAAATCAAAATTAAAATATCAGTGGCACATTTTATCAAACATAAAGGAAGCATAATCTCAAAATAAATAAAATGAAATAAAAATAACCTATCCCATTGCCATAGGGAGGGCATCTGGGACCCTGATACACTTCATCTCCAGATAAAGGAGCGTGTTGCCAATTTTTTATAACAACCCCGTGCTCAAAATAGTCCCTATTGGCATCCGGGAGATTGACCACTAAAGACCTATTTAAAAATCTAGTTTTTAAATAAAAAGTATTATCACCAACAACCCATCTATAACAAAACATGATTTCTGGAATTCCTATGCGAGTTCCATGAATTTGATTTAGTCTATGAACCCCATTAACTATTCTCCATGTATTGGGGGCTATTCTCGCAAGAACAACATCAAAATATTGAAAGAATTCCAGACATAAAGGATTTAACGGAAAAGAAAAGCCACAATCAGCAACGAAGAGACTGGGGAACCAATGTCCCTCAGCCAAATGGAAATAATCGGAAGGTTCAGAAAGTTCCTCCAGAACAACCCATGAAGGAATAGAAAAATCAGAACGAAATTTATCAAGAGATTCAACAAGGTAAACCATGATGAATAAAGGAAATGAAGAAGAAGGAAGAAGATCTTATAGAAAAAGAGAGGATCTGTCGACAACGAACGATGGAAGAGATGAATGCACAGGAGAGAAAGAGACGATGGAAAACTCGAAGATACAAATTTGAAAAAGTAGAAGACGATGGGATTGTCTGCGACGCTTAAATACCTTATCTTGGGAAACGGTAAAGTTAAAGATTACAAAAAGAAACGATTACGCTGCCGGCGGCTAGAAGGACAAAAAGTGTGCGGAGATCGAAGCGGTTATAAAAATTCAAAAAAGCCTGATTCTACAAATTTGAAAGGAAAAATAAATACAAAGGAAACACTCCTAAATTTCAGGATAACCATTTAAAACCGCCATATATCGAGAAAGAATGTTCCACACTCCTCAAATTTTGAACTATGAAACATTGGGGGCTTCTGTTGATACCAAATTTAGTCTGCTGACATGGCTCAATTGGGTGAAGACACGTGGCAATCTACATGGCAACAATAAACACTTACGAACAACACCTCGACTCCGAGGAACCATACTGCAACGAGGAGCTCTGATTCCCCGATCAACTCAGATACTCCGACCTACAAGAATTCTCCGAGGAACTCTTGAGCACCGAGGAACTTAGGCGGTCCGAACAGCTCAGGCGGTCCGAGATGCACCTCGAACAAAGCATTAATAGCAGGATAACCAACAGTTTGACTGTTCATTAAATGCTTATCATTCAGATGTATACACTTAAGGGGCATTTAATACATTACCCTTTCACATGTACAGTATTGAATGTATTACCCTTTCACATTACAAACTTATAAATACATTGTATTGCCCTCATTGTAAAGGGACCAGAATTTCTTGAGAAAACTTGTAATCGAGAATTTCCAAACAGTCAGCAATAACAGAAACAGTGGATGTAGGCCATTCTTATAAGGCTGAACCACTTTAAAAGTTCTTTGTCTCATTTTATTTATCTGTGATTAAATAATTAGATATAATCTAATTTTTTACATCAACACCATGTTAGGCTAAATCCCCTTTCAAGGGGTGGGGTGAACCCTTATTTGATGTTATTTTTGTTTAATTAGTTTCATTATTTGAAAATTCCCTTTGAATATTAATTTTGATCCCTCACCCTTAAAATTTACACCTCGAGAGAGGGTAAATTATTTTCGAGAGAAAATCGAAATTCTAAGTTATAATACCCATTTTAGATTCGAACTAGAGATAAGGGTTTCTTAAGTGGGGTATTATTACTTGAATTTCAACTCTAAATTTATTTTCTAAGATTTACATGAATTTTAATCGATCAATCCTAGCGAGTGATTAATTAAAAGGAGTGTAGATCTATTTTCTAGAGTTGTGGGGTGTTAAACTTAATTTTCAAAAAGATTACTATTAAAATTATATTTGCAACGAGAGTTGATTTGTAAGTTTATTATTAATTTGGGAGAATTCAATTAATTAAATTAATTAGTTAAAATAGCTAAAATTTGTGGTGTAATCCCACTCCTTGATTGTTCTCACATTTATTTACCTCATTTATCTCATATTTTAGTGTTAGGCTTTATTTTCCATTTTAGTTACTTTTTTAGTTTGTAATTTGATCTTTCATTTTAGTTTAGTGTTATTTCACCTCACCTTACCTCACCTAATTGTTTCAATATTTGAAAAGGCTAAAAAAATATATAGAAAAAGCAAAAGCCCAAAAAGAAAATAAAAATTTAATTATAATTGAGTTTGTCTCTAGCTTACCCCCTTGATGTGGATTGATACCCTTACTTACCTCTACACTTTAGTTTGATATATATTTGTAGGTATTTGAGGATTTTGATTAGAGGAACTTTTCAAGCAACGATAAAAAAAATACACCGAAAAGTTCACTCTATCATATATAACTGTTATTATAGTTTATATATATATAACTAGTTAACTGTTATAACTTATATAGTTTATATATATATATATATATAACTAGTTAACTGTTATAACTTATAACTGTTATAAGTTATAACAATTATATATAACTTATATATATAGTTAACTGTTATTATAGTTTATATATATAGTTATATATATAATATTATACATAAATATATATTTATTATAATATATATAAACACATTCAGGACGGTTCCTTATCGGATCGGAGTCATGTATATCCAGATTCGGTCCATTAACTAATCGGATAATTGGGTCTATAAAATTTGCTCATATCCATTAATTCGGATCGGGTTCGGGTCGAGTCTGGGTCCAGACCCGGTCCATTGACAGCCCTACCACCAATGGTCACAAATTTGGGTCGTGGCCATGCGCAGTATTTGGTGTAGTGGTGACCCACATTCTTTTATGAAGGGTAAGGAGCCCTTGATGACAACAGACTCACCCTATCGTGACCTTGAGGTTCAAAACTCGATCTCTCAGGCCACCATGTTACTGTTTTCCATGGAGGCCTTGAGGACATTCTCTTTGGAGAACCTTCAAAAAGAAAGGATCAACCACAACATTTAGGTAAGATCATTTTATTTATGAATTTTATAATTCTTAAGTTATTAGTACCACGATCACCATTATATTTTCTTATTTCTCAAATACCATACAAGTAGTGGCCCCAAGACTGATCATTTGGTGAGGAGGAACAATGTTCTTTTTGACAAAATACTATTTTGAAGAATCCTATGACCGAGAAGATCGAATAGGTGATAGACCTATTGACTAAATTGAAGGAAAAGATAGACTTGAAGGATAAGGTTGTGGAGAAAGTTGAATGAATCTAGATCGAGTTTAGCAAGGTCTACGTCGACCTGACTAACCTTTGGTAAGCCTATAACCAAAAATTATTGCAAAAATTCTTGTTACAAAGGCAAAATTGGTTATAGGCTTACGCCATCTAAGATTTAAAAAAAATACCTCAAATGGATTAACAGTCTCCAAAAGGAAAATAGCCATGATGGAGACCCAGCATACGCTAAGCACCACCCCTTAGAAAAACATATCATAGGGGAGGGTGGTGCCACCTTGGCTCCTGCCCCAGAGGTCGAGCAGGTCGTTATTGATCCCACTACCCCAATTGGTGTAGTTTTCCAAAAAGTGAACACTAACATGCCCAAGGGGATGCCTCTACAACAAGTTAGGGGGAGGTCACCCCTAACTATGTTTATTCTTTTTTTTAATAAGTCATTTATCCATTTATATTTGTAGGTGTTAAGCCCTTTTGAATATCAATGAAAGTATGGTTTCCTTTCCATTATGTCTTTTTTAACTTTCTTTTCATTTTAGTTTGATCATCAGCATAACTAAAATTTCTCAGTGGAAATATAGTTTGTGTCCAACTCCACCGACCTTATCTAATTATTATTGAAAAGGTTAACTAATTTAATTAACCAAGGTTTGTAAGTTAAAAATTATTATTTAACTAATTACCAAATTATTTAGGTCATGTAAGTTAACATTCTTATTTAGCTTGGATAGTAGTCGGTAAGGATGACATTTTTTGACTAATTAGATTGACATGTTTTATCAAAAGGTTACCGGTTAAAGGATTAATTAACTATGTTAAGATGTATTTACCTATTCTTGGATGGATTTATGCCTATCTTGGTCGACTAGTCCAGTTGGGATTGTACCACTGTTTTCTGGTGGGTTTAATACTGAACGTAGGCAACTAACTTATTTTTAAGTTGTACAATCCATTCATAGGTGGGATTATGCCATTTCTAGGTTGACCATCCCAACTTGTGTTGTACCACCATTTTTAGGTGAGTTTAATTTTAAACGTAGGAGACCATCTTATTTCTAAGTTGTACCATCCATTATTACGTGGGTTTATGCGTATTTTACGCCAACCAACCCAACTTGGGTTGTACCACCATTTTTCGGTGGGTTTAATACTGAAAATAGTTGACTAACTTATTTCTAAGTTGTAATACCCATTCTTCTATGGGTTTGTGCCTATTCTAGGTTGATCATCCCAACTTAGGTTGTACTGCCATTTTTCTGTGGGCTTAATGGCAAACGTAAACGACCAACTGTGTCTATGTTGTACCACCCACTCTTAGTTGGGTTTATGCTTATTCTAGGATGACCAACCCATTATGGGATGTACCGCCATTTTTGAGTGGGTTTAATGATCAAAACAATATAATAGGCATAATCATAAAGAAAAAAATATTATTAACATGAATTATTTTATTAACAATCATAAAATAGTCATTAAAAACATCAAGATAACACTTTAGTATATTGTATCATTGATAGGAGACTTACAAAAAAAATGACGACATTTATCCTATATTTGTCATAAAAAAACCTTTCACGTTTTTTAGACATCGTAATATTTTTAGCGACACATTCATATGGTGTCATTAAATTTTAATAGGCAACTCGTTATAGATGTCATAAAAAATTATTTACGATATGTGACCATGCGTCTTGTTCTATACTAAGAATTTACAGTTTTAATGAAACTATTTTAAAACTTCCACGTAATTATGCAAGCTAAAATTTCCCAAAATAATTCTGGTGGCACAAGGCTTCCCTAGTAAATCTATTTTCCCAATGCTTGTTTTCAGCCCTCATCTTTTTCTATTACATCGTTCGACATCCATGCTCAATGCTTGTTTTCATCATGTATCATTTTTCCATTACATCGTGTAGCATCCATGTACACGCAATTTTAAAGGTGGGTTTAACGAGGTTAATGTTATTTGCTTATTTTATTAAGTATTTGCTTTTTAGTGAATCAGATGTTGTTAGATATAGTGATTTTTAAACAAATGCATGACAAGGGTATTGAAGTACATGATTTCAGTTATTTATTTTATGTTGTAATGTTTTTCTGTTAACAATTATAGATAGCAAAACCATTATTTACAGTAGTCTTCTATGTTCGATTCATCCCACTCTACTTCAAAACTCGAAAGAGCAGCCTAACTAAATTTTCTCTCTCTAAAGATCCCAAACGATCAAAAGTAACCCATGAGAAGTGATTATGTCCTTAAAACACATTGCCTTTGAAATTCACTAAAATACCATGGCTTGGAATAAAAGTAGGGCAATGGGGGCAAAAACTAAAAATAACATTTGAAAAGGCCACATTCGCCCGCTATGTGTTAACAATTTTCCTTTTTTTTCATAGGGATAAAATTAATTTGTAGAAAACATGTTTAAACAAATTATTGCCTTTTTAGTAATAACAATAATAAAAATTCGAACTAAAATGAGTGCAATAAGTAAACTCATTAGTTACTTAGTCGATTTCTAATTATTATGCTCACCATATTGAAATTCTTGACCAGGAGAGATGAAAATATGGTGCATGGGAAGACTATTTTGAGAGGATAATGCTTAAAACTTCTTGTACATTATTGGACTGCATTTTAAACATTATTATTATTATTATTATTATTATTATTATTATTATTATTATTATTATCATTATTATTATTATTATTGGCATTATTATTATTGGAAAAATGATTCAACATGTATTAGATTCCTTTTCTAGGTAGTATTATCCTTACGAATGAAACATATTTAAGATCATTTAATGTCTTTGAAAATTTATCGGTTATGATTAGGGTTTTAAATGAAATGTTACTGAAATGTGTTAATCAATTTGATCATATTAATAGGATATTGACCAAGAAAGTAGTTTTTTTTTTAAATTACAAATTTAAGTACATTATATAAATGTCGTAAAAGAGGATTTCATGATAGAGAGTAATTGTAGTAAAATACTTCTTACGACCCATTAACTTAGGCATCAAATTGTATTAACATCACATGAAAACAAGTTGTGAAACTATATTGGTAGACAAGTGTACAAAATTTGTGCATGGGTCATCAAAATGAGTTTCAATGACACCTAAAACGTGTTGTATAGAGTTTTTGACAACACTCGAGAGATTTCATGGAAATGGAAGTACTTTCGACGACCACCCTATAATGACATTTGCGAGGTATCATCAAAGTCTTTCCACAATGCATTTTTGGTACCATCAATTTATTGTTGTAGTAAGTGACATATTTAAACTAAAGAAGAGAATTATCATTACATAAAAATTTTATAATACAATTAAATAAGTAACTATAATCCTTAGCTTAAAATTTTTGTTATAGTCCCATTAATGTTAAAGTAAGCTTCTACTTCTTTCATATCCATATTAATAGTTGACCATGTTAGTGGATATCGACCAAGAAAAATACATTCATTGCAATGTCATTGACTTATAAAATGTTACGTATCCATTCATCTATAGCTTATAGCTAAGCTATACTTCATAATATTGTAAAACTTATAGTATAAAACTAAACTCTTCACCATGAATAACACACTTTGATTGACATATTTTCACTAATATGAGGAGAACGTTTTCATGGTAAATTATTATATTAATGGGAGGGTTTGAGAGTTTTCTCATAGCCAACGCCAAATTATACTTGGATAAAATTCAGGTACAATAAGTAATGTCAAGAACAAGAATGAATGGGACAAAATGTAATAGTAAAAAGATTAAGACATATAGTTCAAATGGTATAATAACATGTTAGAGAAAGTTATTTTGGTGTTCTTTATTAGTTCACGAGTGCTATAATTTATATTCCATTACTAATATTTTGTTTGTATGAAGGTACACATGGAAATCTAAGACACAACATTATAACATGACACGAAATTGACACAAAAATGACATGATTTTTTATTTTTATATGCATATTTCTTTATTTAAAGTCATATCATTTCATACCCATGAAAAAATATTGCTCGAGTTAGTTGTGTTATTATTTTTGTAACTTGTATTTAATCGATGTAAAGATCATTAATTAGGCTAGTTGTATTATTCAAGAAAAATAGTGACTTTTCCCCCAAAACATATATTAAACAATCACTACATAAGTACACACGTAATTTCTATTTATTAAACCCTTCAATAGATATGCGTTTCTGAGTGTAAAATAATAACATTAGCACATGTTAAAGATAACTTATCTTGTTCTTACTTATTGAAATATCTATTGGTAAATTCTTCAAATTCTTTTTGTGTCAATTTTTCTTCTTTGCTCCATGCCATTAGGTTTTTCTCATCTTCATATATTAGTATACTAATGATTCTATATCCTACTATTATTTTATCACTGATCGACCTTCTACTCGGTTCGATACTTATGTTATCTATCTTTTCATTATTCTAAGTAGAACTTCCTTCTTCAATTTTTTAGAAGAGTTACCTTCATCAGACATACTTACTCTTGGAGTTTTTTTCTTTACATTTTACTCTTTATCGATTGTTATTAGACTTTGGTTCTTGGTATTGACATTACTTATATTATTAAAACTATCTATACATGTATTATCTGATCTAATTTCACATCGGTTAATTATTTTTTTATCTATTTATCCCTTATTTAGAGATGCGAGTTTATCTATTTTAATTATTCAACGTTGCATTCTCATTTCTGTAAAAACATTTAACTTATAAATTATATTACAAAGTATTATTAATGGGAAAGTGGTATCATGCCCGTCTATCCCTATGATTTTTTGAAGTATTAAAATATTCTTTATTATTCCATCCTTAAAACAAACATAGTATCATGGTCTATAGATAAGTCATATTGGTCATGAAATCGAATTACTCTTTATTTATCTTATTATTGACCTACCAAAATTTCTTTGTCGGACATCACATAAAAACACATATATATCTGCATTTTGACCTTTATTAAACAATGGTGTTATCTGTACTTCCACTCTTCCTATATCTATATAATTCTAATTATTATCTTTTTTACTCTTTAATAGATCATCAAAATTTATTAAACTTCTTTCTCCTACAACATACTTATAATGTTTTATTTCTACATCTACCTCCATTCTTTCATATATATATATATATATATATATATATATACCTTTTAGCCTAAAAAATAATTTTAAAATACTTCTTTCTTTTATATAAGACGTAATGTCCTATCATTACCTATCTCTTTATCATGTGTATTTTCTATTACAAAGTGTTCACCTCTTAACTCTCTTTATTATGTATAAATCATCACTATATTCTTCTTCTTATTTATTCCTCTTCTATTATCTATATAAAACATTTATTATTGGATAATGCTAATTTTATCTTATCCCATTCTAAATTCATGTAATTATTCTTTTTATAATTTCATCCTAGACATAACAATCCTTAATCAAGATCCATTTTTCTAATCACCGTCCTCCTAGAATCAAAAGGAGCAAATTCCTAAAAAAAAATATGGACTCTTGACATGAAAAAATTCTAGTTCTTACTAAATATATAGTCACCCCCATAAATACATGAAACTTAGCCCCTAATTTCACAATAGTAAAAAAAATAAGCTTAAGTCAATTTTTAACTGCGCGTCTAAATATTGGCCGCGAAGTAAACAATTAACCATACAACTTAAAATCTAAGTACTCATTACGTATTTATCTAGTTGTATCCAAATTTGATCACATGGTCAAGTTTTGAGACACCTGTCCACAATATCTTTTACCAGATCTCCAAGCGGTAAAAATTTAACTGAGCGGTTAAATAGCTTTTTAAGCACGGGGTAAAATTATAGCTTCTATAAATAAAGGTCCCACCCCATTGGGAAATTCACCCCAAAACCCAGCATTGATTGGGTTTTCTAAATATTATTCAATCCTAAACTTCTAGTATCTCGAGTTTTGTGCGATGTTTGACTATTCGAAATGTTGTTTCCTTTAAACAATTGAGTCGTACCTTTACACACATTCTATAAATCCAAGCTTCCCCAAATAATGATTTATCTGGTGGTACCACCTCCAAGGGGACAACCACCCCCCCTCCCCCCATAAAAAAACTTGTCTCACATTAGAAGGGTAAATATTTCGAAGAAAACTCGGGTCCATATCCGAAATAAATTTTGGGATATCAATATGTGTGTACTTGGGTAGTAAAATAGTTTGGCCCGCACCCGGGGATCGTGTGTGCACTTTAAAGCGTTTATATTTTAAATCCTAGTTTTATCCACCATTCATGTTTATTGAGTTGAATAGCATATTCATATCTTAATTAACACTGATAAAAAGTGGTATAACTAAGTATGACACGAAAACACAGCTTTTACATATCAAACCCATTTTCTGGAAACTGTCAGTGGGCAGGGTTACTCCAGACTCTTTGCGCAAGACAAAGTTAAAATTCAGAATAATACTCACCAATTCTGGCATAAAATGTTCTCGTCTCAACAGCAGCACCCACAAAGTTGTATTTTCATGGAATAATTATCACACACCTATCTTTGATTACGTATGTTTAACATACGAATACAATACTCTGTCACATCACGTGAATGCTATAAATAGGACTAAACTGCTTATATACCATAATTCTATGTAGTTTATACCCAATATTCTAAAGCCTGTACACATAATACAACCCCCATTGGAATTACATAAACATTAATCACAAGACTTCTCGGGTACATAGGAACAATACCGAGATATAATTGTGAGCCCAATCCTTATAATATGTCTCTCAGCATATTATCTTCAGGGATGTCTCAATATCTAATCCAAGCACTTCCCCCTCAAAATTACTATCTTTACCACATTAAACTAGTTTGATGACCTACAACACCTCTGGGATTTTATTAGTTCGACAAGGGATATCAAAATACATATTATCAACTTCTAGTCCACTACCATAATAAAACATCATATTAGATTCATCCTCGTAGATTTAAAACATGACATCTTTGGCACACCCCTAGCCCTGCACCCTGCAGGCAGTGAAGTATGTCTAAAACATAACATCCTTTACATAACTTACCCCAGCCAGGCATTCCACAAACAGTGAATTATATCTAAAACATTATATCCTTTCCACTACCACCAAAGCCAAGTTCCCGCACTTGCACACACATCATGTTAGAACACATTCTATGCAACCCACCACAAAACCAAACTACATAGGCTTTGATCACGTGTCTACACAACATAAGCCTTTGCAATATGTTTCTCAATATATTATACTAATAGAGATGCTTCCCACTCTCACCCTTGATGGTTACTATAAACGAGATATCTTTGAATGTAATGTAGTCGAATATGCTATGTGGGATAAGACGTGGTTCTCAAAGGCCAAGGAGCATGGTCGGCCGAATAGTTAGGGGGGATAAGTTAGAATCTAGGAAGATCTTCATGCATCATGGATGATGATTAATTATAGTGCAACTCTATATTCTAAGGATAATCTCAAAGTAGATAGACCTAAATTCAGAGAAACCCACTACTTATAAATAAGGGCAATATCACCAAATTTGAGGGTATTGATTTGTACCTTGCCCACAACGACTTGGACTCTTAGCTAGAACTCTAGCACCCAAATCCTCATTTGTTCATGCAAGAAATAAAGAGCTCTCCCTCCTTTCCCATGGACATAGATAGGATGATTTACCGAACCATATATATATTATGTTTTTTATTTAATGCATTCATATTTTGGGGGACAAACTATAAAATTACTTTTTGATATCCCCTACAATCTGGATTCATTTGTTGTTAAATTTTAAAATGCTCACCACCATGAAAACATCTTCCCTTTTACACACATGAGTGATAATAAGTCTCATCATTCACACGCCGTAAGTTATATCTAGTCCGAGGTATGAGTTGTCATGAGGGAAAAAACTCCTTCAAAACACTACACCAAATATGCACTATTGTCACGGTCATTGACTTTGACAAGTTGGACTTGTCAAGGTCAATGACCGTGACAATTCGGGATGAGACAAATTTTTTTGTCACGGATGTGTCACGGTCATTGACCTTGACAAGTTCATTAGAATTGCCACGGTTGTGTCACGGTCATGAACCGTGACAAGTTTAGTCACGGTTAATAACCGTGATAAATCCGTGACAATATTTAAAAAAATTGTCACGGTCAATTTTGGGCAGAATTTAAAAAAATTCTGCTAGGCAGTATGGCCACTGCCACTGCCCAGTAGTATATCTGTACATGTTATAACAATGTTGGTTGTACCTATTCAAACATCATATATTCAAATAAACTAAAGATAGTGCAAATATATATTCATGACGATATAATCCAAATATTCAAAATAGAAATAATATACATGACGATATAATCCAAATATAATTAAAATGGACAAACTTAAAAATAATGTTACTACATGTCTTGGATAAATGTGAGGAGGTGAGTTGACCACACGATATACGAATTGACACACCCACTAATATACATCCTTCTGCATTGTTCGCGCAACCACAATAGGGAGTTCTCCTTCCCGGGTATCACATGCGTGACGAGCACTTTGGACTCGATCCCTTGAAGCGCACGTCTATGAACTATTCCACCCTCGACGATGCCCCCGCCCTATCCGCTGGCCATCAAATACATCCAATATGAACACGCTCGGCCAACCAAGTGCCAACAATGGTCTGGGGAAGGGAGCCAAATAAGGAAGTGGATCATCGAAATACGCACGTGACGATGAAGAAGCAGCGAGGTCCACATCCTCGTCCTCTTGCACCTCGTTCTCCCGCACCTCCTCCTCCTCCACCGCCTTCTCCTTCCCTTCACCCTTCCCCTTATGGTCTCCGCCCAATGTATTCTTCATGAATGTGTACATATCTTGGACCATCGCCTCCAAACGGGACAGCTTCGCGTCGTGTGAATCCACCGTTCGAGCCAACCCGGTGTCGCTCGTCTCCAATCCGATGATCCTAGATTTGTCCGCCCACGAGCTCACCCCCCTTGTCCTCCCCTTGCAATCAGAGCCAATCACTTGACTGAGTGCGTCTGTGGAAAAAGACGCCTTGTCGGCATCAGATTGCGACTCATGCACTTCCTTATGCTTTGCCTGAAACGACAAAAAGCACATGATTAGTAAAATAAGTAAACTAAAAAATTATAACGTAATTAACAAAAATTAAACTATCGGATTACTTACAATCGTGGCCGTGATACTCGGGGACACCTCCTTGTCCTTCCCCTTATTCGTTCGAAGAGCCACATAAGTATCGAGCCTATGTGGCCTACCCCCTGGCCCACTCCCTACCCCCTGAAATAAAATAAAGTAAAATTAGTATCGGCCCCACAAAGTAAAATAATGAAGAATAATACATTTCTGTAGTTATAGAAAAATTAAATCTTACCTTCATCCTATGCTCCACCTCGGCGTAAGAGTTCCGGTCGGAGTAGTGCACGTCCGTCTTTTTTGCCCGATTTTCCCTCCCCGATTGGCGAGATGCCAATTGTTGATCCTCGATCTCATTGTCAATGAACTTTTGACATTGTGCCAATGAGATCGGCTCCTTGGGCGGGACGGATCCACGCCATTGTATAATGGACTCTCGTATTTTCCCAAAGTACCGTGTCCGCATATTTTTCTTCCACGTCTTGTGTTGCTCCCTCAACTGCTCCAAGACGGAATCGCGTAACTTTGGATCCAAGTTGAATTGTTCGTGTCCAACAAATTCTATGTTAGTTGCGAATAAATATAAATACAAATATAAATATAAAATGAAAATGAAATTGAAATTGAAATTGAAATTGAAATTGAAATTGAAATTGAAATTGAAATTGAAATTGAAATATTCATATAAATATATTACCCGTAGTGCCGCCCAAACAGCTAACTTGAGCTCATATGGCACCTCCTTCCAACTCATAAACCCCGGGCCGATGACTGTCTTTAGCAGCTTGAGGGATATCGCTAATAGCTCCGATTTGTTCTCGACGGTAATCCCAAATTTTCCATATTTGGGGAGCCTAGGGACGGAGGAGCCCTCGTCGCCTCTGCTACCACCGAGCCCAGACGACATCATCATAAACAGCATCATCATCTTCGCCTTAATACCTGAAGGAGATATTTGCTGTAAAAAATATTATTAGTACAGATAAAAAAAATGTTATTAGTACACAGAGACACACACACCTACCGCACCCCCACCACACACACGCACACGTACACGTACACGTACATAAATATGTCTAAATTAGTTGAAAGCATCTAACGTGGAATAGATTTAAAGCATGAAATTATTATTATATATTATATATGCCGGAATAGATGCAAAGCATGGAATTATTAGTACACAAACCACCCCACCACCCCACTCCCCTCCCCCCACCACACCCCCTGCCCTTCCCCCACCACACACCACCACACACATATAAACACACACATATACACATATTTAATTTCAAGTATGTTTCATTTAATTATCATACTTTGTATATATTATTCGATAAACAAAGTAATTTTCAAAAAAAGTTAAAAAATCCCACCCCCATATGGACAATAATCCAGTGGTCATGCCACTTTTAAAACTAACCAACCCAACATTTACTAAACAAAATAATCCAACAATAATTTCAACAACAAATGTGTAACCCGTACTCCTTCGAATTCATCTACTCAATTAATTCATTTCATCAATTAAACTAGCAATTAAAGTATACAATTATTGATTTACTAATTTACAATGAGGGGCAATCCTACTTTCATATGAAATTGGCACTCATTATTAATTTACTTTCGTCTAAAACTATACAATTAAAATCACAATTAAAGCTATACAATTTATTAATTAAAGCTATACAATTGTTAAACCCCCCCCCCCCCCCCACCACCACCACACCCCCTGCCCCCTCCCCCACCACACACCACACACACATACATACACACACATATACAAATTTAATTTCAAGTATGTTTCATTTAATTATCATACTTTATATATATTGTTCGATATACAAAGTAATTTTCAAAAAAAATTGAAAAATCCCACCCCCATATGGACAATAATCCAGTGGTCATGCCACTTTTAAAACTAACCAACCCAACATTTACTAAACAAAATAATCCAACAGCAATTTCAACAACAAATGTGTAACCCGTACTCCTTCTAATTAATCTACTCAATTAATTCATTTCATCAATTAAACTAACAATTAAAGTATACAATTATTAATTTACTAATTTACAATGAGGGGCAATCCTACTTTCATATGAAATTGGCACTAATTATTAATTTACTTTCATCTAAAACTATACAATTAAAGCTATACAATTTATTAATTAAAGCTATACAATTGTTAAAATTTCCCCGCCACACCCCACCACCACCACCACACCCCTCGCCCCCCTCCCCCCACCACATAGACACACACACACACACCACCCCACCACCCCACCCCCTCCCCCTCCCCCCACCACACCTGCACCACCCCACCCCCACTACCCCCTTCCCCCTCCCCCACCACACACCACCACACACATATATACACACACATACACACACATACACACATACATATACACACATACACACACATATAGAGATGAAAGAGAAAGAGAGGAAAAAAACATACCTTAGAGAGAGAGAGCAGAAATCGCATAGAGAGAGAGAGGGGGGAAAACCAAAAAATGGTGGGAAAAAAGAAGCCTAGGGATTTTTTTACTGCAGAAGTTGTCACGGTCGTGTCAAGGTCATTGACCGTGACAATTATTTAAAGAATTGTCACGGTCATTGACCGTGACACGACCGTCACAACTACATTTGTCATGGACTTGTCACAGTCAATGACCGTGACAATTCTTTATCACGGTCGTGTCAAGGTCAATGACCGTGACACAAAATGAATGTTTTTTGTCACGGTCAATGTCCTTGACAAGGGTGGCAGGCTGAAAGGTGACAATTTTGTCATTTTGATGTAGTGAAACCCCTTCACCACATAAGCAATCTAAGTGAAGGGGGATTTCTCTCATAAGGTCTATCCCTAGTCATTGATGTCATACTATATTCGTTGAATGACTCGTAGGGAGAGCATCACCATAACTGGTCAGTATTTTTGAAGAAAGGTTGGACCACCGTGATAAAGACATTGTCAATCTAAGGAGGAAACTAATGAGGCAATCAAAAGACCACATCTTCTATTTTCATAATCTAGAATGATGCAGAATGAGGATTATTCAATCCTCGAGGGAAAAAATGTTTTTCTATACAGGTAGTGCTTCTAGGTCAAAGAGCCCTTTCATAGTACACTCTAACCCCTGACATATACACTACTCCTCAGATCACAATTTCTTTAGACAAAGTCGTTCGCTAATTCGACCAACTGAGCTCCATAAAGTAGCAAGTCGTCTTGCCCTAGAGTGCAGTCGAATAATGTTGGGAGTGATGAACTATAGAGTTTCATTAAGAAGGAGTTGGAAAGATGATTGAATCTAAATTTGGCCCAACGCCACAAGACATTACTAGTTTTTCATTAGCGCATGGATTCGCCTCTCCTTTCATCATGGAGATAGAGACCTCAGAGACGATAAAGAATTCTTTGTTCTAAAGAAAAAACTTATGACAGGAAGGCTGACCCCGCCCATTGCATAAGGCATTATTGAGAGATGATGTCTCTATGGAGTCTCCATGATGCTCTTATATGTCGTGTCTTCTCCCCAACTTTAGGATAGATCGGCTAAAATTTGTTTGAGATGATGTCTCCTAGATCAATATCCTCATTCAGAGAGATAATTGAATAGTTTATGTCTCGCTTCACTACTAATGGAAAAGCGATAAAAATGCTCGACTCATTGATTGCATTTAAAATGAAAAAAGCATACTACTATTCAATGAGATAAATGAATGTAACAAGAAACTAGCTATTTTATCTTTTAATTTTGGTCTTTATATGTTAGACGATCTTTACCAATCCTTGACAAAGAAATCGACGTCAACCGTGGACGATCTCATGGAATTTATATTGAAAACTATGCTATGGTAAAGGACTAACTCGCCATCGCTGAGGCTCTGGCAGACCAAAGTTACAAATAGTCAAAGAAGAATGAACCAAAGAAGACCTTTAATGGAGGAAATCAGTCTACTTTATCAGAGAAATGGGCACAGAATGACACTATTAGGGGATGATCTAAATCGTAGATAATCGAAAGAACTTTGTAGGGGGTGGAGACTTTCTTCATAGAGCCAATCTAAAGATGATTTCGCTAATTAGAGATAAGATTTATTTTAAGATACCGGCCAAGATGGCTAGTGATCTCAAAGACAGGGATTCCATTCTGAGGTGCACCTATCACTAGGACCATTGGCACCTCACAGAGAACTGTAAGATGTTAAAAAACATTTAAAGGATCTTGTCCTATTTAGGTACCTTAAGGAGTATATCGATACTTTTAAGACCAAGTTCTTAATAAGGATGAATGCAGTACAAAAGGAAAATAATGATATCCAACCTCTAAGAATAGTCATGGCCATTCATAGCTAAATTGATCCTTTACAATGTACCAACAAAAAGCTCAGGGAAAGGGTAAAGATTATGTCTTGCACTTAAGAGGCCTTTCAAGTGGACATGTCGAAGCCCATTATGTCTAAAATGGAACTAAAAAATGAAGACTTTGATCATACCATCATGTTCACCAACAAAGACCTAGTTAGCATGAATATGCTACATAAGGACGCTCTGGTATTGACCCTACAAGTGGCCAGTTTCGATGTCAAAAGAATTATGGTCGATCAAGGTATCTGGTAGAAAATTATGTTATGAGCCTTTTTCTCAAGATTGATTACACAATTCAATATCTGGTTACCAAGGTTGGGCCATTAATCAGATTCAATGGGAATGTATAGACCTCTTTAGCAAAGATCAAGCTACTAGTTAAGGCCGGGCCAGTCAATCGCAAGATAAAGCTCCATATCATCCCGTCGGAATCACCTTACAATGCCATTCTGGGCTGAAGCTAGATCCACATTATGAAGGTTATGAGTTCATCATTTCACCAAAATATCAAGTTTTTAGTGATCATAGTGTTGTAAAGATTGAGAAACAAATCATAATTTCTTTATAGCTGTTATTAAGATAAATAAGAATCAGTCCAAGAAGAGTCAAAATGATTATGATTCAGAGGATGACCATACCAAGTAGAAAACGAAAGGGCATTTGACTTGGGGTTAAAGAGACCAAGATGGCCCCCGCCAAACGAGTAATGGAGTAACTCATAATTATTCCTCTTGTTAAATCTCAATCAAAAAATCTTTTTTGATCATATCATACCTAAACACGGAGGAAGTATATCATTTTATTTACTTCCTCATAACTAAAATTAACATCTTTGTGTAGAAACTCTATTATGTCCCGAGCGTTGATCTAGATATTTCTTATCATCGGCTACACATTGATCCAACAATCCAACTGATCAAACATAAGCCAAGGAAGTCATCAACAAAAATAGGTTAAGCCTGGGGAAAGGGAAGTCAAAAACCTCCTCCAGGCCAGCTCCATCAGAGAAGTCCAATTCCCGTAGTGGATCTCCAAGACAATTGCGATCAAGAAAAAGAGCAAAAAATAAATAGTTTGCATAGATTTCACTGATCTCAACAATAACTACCCAACAGATAGTTTTCCATTGCCACAAATTAATGAACTCGTGGATTCAAAAACTTGACATTAGCATATGTATTCATGAATGAATACTCTGGGTATCATTATATACCATTGTTCGGCCTAGATTAGGAGAAGATCTCATTCATCATAACATAGGGGCTTTACTTATACAAAGTAATGCCATTCGTCCCGAAGAATGCAAGCGAAACTTACTAACTCCTTTTCACTAAGATATTCATGAAGCAGATCGACACAACTATGGATGTCTACAATGATGGCATTCTTATTAAGAGAAAGTAAACAATGCTTAATGGATCTAAGTGTGTCTTCGAAGTGAGCTCTGATAAGTTACTAGGTTACTTAGTGACACAAAGGGGGTATAGGAAGATATTAATCAGATCAAGGCTCTACAGGATATCATAAAGCCTCACCATTGGGGACGTACATGTCCCCGCCAGCATGCTGGACCTTATAAATAAATCAGTTCATATCTATGTCGTCCGATAAATGCCAACCTTTCTTCCATTCCTTAAAGAAGGTGAGATCATCAATTTGAATAAAGGGGTACGATAAGGCACTTGAGGGAATTCGATAGTACTTGGGATATCCTCCCCTGCTGTCAACTCCAAAAATTGAGTAATATCTCTACTTATAGCTGGCTATCTCACAACATGTGGCCAACGCAAGACTGGTGTGATTATATGATGGGGAACAAAGTCCGGTATACTATGTCATCCGTACTCTCCTTTAGGAAGATATCATATATATGTGTTGAAAGATGGTTCTATTATTAGTGAGAGCATTAAAGAAGCTATGACTATTTTTATGCCTACACGATGGTCGTTCCCATGAATTATCTGCTAAAAGAGGCTTTCAAGAAGGCAGGTTTTTCCAAAAGAATGACAAAGTGGTCCTTAGAGCTAGCATGGCTTGACATTAAATATGGGTCAAAAAATTCCATCTAAGCTCAGAGTCTTGTCGAATTTATTATATTTTTTTAGTATTACCACCAAGTAAGGAGGAAGAGCCGAATCAAATCCTTAAATCACGTGTTTTAGAAAAGATGATCAAATATTGAAATTGTTCATTGATGGGGCATCCAATGAATATGGAACTAGAGCCGGGATCATGTTTGTCATGCCACAAGGTTGTCTCATAGAACAAGTAGTCCGACTGGGATTCAAAGGCTCGAATAATGAGTCCAAATACGAAACCATAATCTGCAACCTCTAAAGGGATATTAATCAAGGGGCTCATTATATAGCATTATATTACAAATCTCATCAAATCACAAATTAGCTAGGGATTCCAAGATGCTCACCTATAAGGACTAAGCAACGAATATTCTTAACCTCTTTCGAACGTCCTTGATAGATCTACTAAGGAAGATGCACTAGTTACTTTGTCATCTTCCATTGGCACTAAACTCAATAGAATAAATGAAGTTGAGTACATAGATCATCCTTGGATTGATGAGCCAAAGCCAGTTTTGGACATCATGCACACCTAGTTAGCACCATAATGGATGGATGTGATCATCACCTTTCTAAAGAATGATGATCTACCATCAAAGAGCAAAGATTCTCATAAGTTAAAGATCCAGTGAGCAAGGTTCTGCCTTAACTCTAAAGGAAAACTTTACCTGTGATCGTTCGTTATTCCTCTACCCAAGTGCATCCATCAAGATCAAGTGGAAGGAATACTCACCGAGATGCAGGAAAGAAGTTACGGATCACATCCAGGTGGAAGATCACCCTCTTACAGGGTGTCTCTCAGGGATTGTGAGAGCAAGATCTTATTCATAGATTAGGCATTTTTGTATTTTGGCATATCCCGTTATAAACCTAAGTTTCAAACCAAACACTACATCCGCATTTTCCTCCATGATCATTTTAAGTCATGTTAATGACCGAGCATCGTTTACGGATTTCAATCCATTGGATGTATCACCCACACTTTATGGAGGTATATGACTTGTGATTTTATTTCTCAGTCAAATTTTATTCTTGGACATTTACCTTTTAAATCAAGGCTTTTGTTAAAATGAATTTTGAAAATATTTTTTATTTATTTTTAATCTCGTTCGAAAGAGATATTGACCTCGTGAGAATGAAAGTCCCTTTATGTTGGAACGATATTCGAACCACCATCGAATGAGTATCCTCTGTTTAACAGACCCAAAGTCATTATAAGGTCATTGGAATGTTTATTGAACGAGAATGGATTATCCTTGAAATGAAAATTGATCTCGTTAGAATGAAACTGGTGTTTTCATTCGAACAAGATAACAGACCCAAAGTCATTATAAGGTCATTGGAATGTTTATTGAACGAGAATGGATTATCCTTCAAATGAAAATTGATCTCGTTAGAATGAAACTGGTGTTTTCATTCGAACAAGATGCCATTTTCATTCAAATGAAACTTCCTCCTCGAAATTCATGTTTTTTCTGTAAAAACATGTTTTGATGAGTTATTCTAAATATTTTTGGCAAAAACGGTATCCCAATATGAGAACTAAAAGTTCTCATCTTTGTGTTTTAGAAAAACACTTTTTCTTTTGAATTATTCATCTAATATATGATTTATTGAGTTTGTTCAAACCCAAGTTCCATGCTTACTATATCAAATCCTTGTAGAGTTCTACTCTATTACTGATTTATTGAGCCGAGGCTCTACTACTAAAGAAGATAGGATCGTGCATCCTGAGGCTGATCGATGGATATCGAGGGAAGACCACTTCCTATGGATGGTGTTGGACTGTGTTGTATTTGTAGAAGAATTGAAGACCTCTGCAATATACATAGTGGAGCTCTAAGTAGTTTATAAGTCATTGAGTTTGACAATTTTTGATACAACGATGAAATCTAGGTTTTTTCCCAAAAGGGATTTTTCCTCTGTTTATTCTTACGTGCTATTTGGTTTGGGTTGATTGTTTTCTTATATTGGAACATTTAAATTGGACTTTATCTTGTATGCACACCTGAATTTGATCAAGATAAAATTTGGATTAAAAATTGGATCTTTGTGTGTGCGTAACCAAATACACTAACTATCCATATGAGCCCGCTTTATCAAATTGGTATCAAAGAAGGTTACACTGAGTTTTTGTGTGATTATTTAATTTTAAGTGTCGATAGGTAATTTGTATAATAGGCTACCTATTTTTTATGTTTCTAATTATTCTTATTAGAAATATTGATTGAAGTCGGCTTTGAAAGCGATTGATGAGCGTGTCTGGATTATTTCTGGAAGAGCGTGGACACCACCCACTGTGACCAATGGTGATGTCATAAGTCCTAAACCTGTCACCTCTTCGAGGAAATATAAACTAAAATGGAGTAATTTTAACTCTCACAATTTAAGTGCCATATCTGGAGTCGTCACGCCTGACGAGTTCTAACACATCATGATGTGCACCACATCTAAGGAAGCATGGGATACACTCTAGCCCAATAATAAAGGTACCAATGCTGTGAAAGCTTCTAGGCTTCAAAATATCACCAAACAATTTAAGACCATTACTATTCTAGAGTCTGAGTTCTTTAATAAATTTTATGCACGATTGTCTGATATCATATACTCTAATTTTAATTTAGGTGAGAAAATTCTTGACATTAGAGTCGTAAAAAAGATTTTGAAATGACTTCCATCCCATTCTATCCCTAAGGTCACTGTCCTGAATTCGTTGGGAATTTTAGATATGCTTAGGTTAGACAAAATTGTATGAGATCTTCAATCTTATGAAATCAACATGTTTCCCAAAACGGTTATACCTAATGAAAAGGAAATTACATTAACATTTCAATCTAAAAAGAAAAAGGAGGTGTCTTCTGACTTCGAGTATGATTTTAATCTAGATGATCATTCACTTTTTGTAAAAAAAATTCAAACAATTTATCAAGCTAAGAAAAGAAAATACTTCCAAAGAAAATGAAAGTTTTAAGAAAGATAGAATGTATAAATCACGAAAAAAAAAAATCAAAAGCAAGAGGATAGTACCCTAAAAAAGATGAGGAGTGTTATGAATGTTAGAGTAAGGGTCACAAAGCTCACAAATGTGATACGAGATTAAAGAGTCATGGAAAAGGTAAAAATGCCTTCAATGCCACACTTAGTGATAGCAAAGTGAGTCAATGGATTTGGGGGATTAATCACCGCATGGACATAACTTCATCACGTTTATGGCTAGTCATGTTGGTACATAGAGTACGTTTAATGCTGATGAGGACATTTTCAAATGTGATGACCACAACAGTGAGTCTAGTCATTCCGGAGATAGTGAGGGGAAGATATTTTGAGTGAGGGAGAGAGTGACCTTCAACGCCCTTGCATCGATCTTTACGTCAAGTATTTTAAAATGAAAAAGAAAAAAAAATTGGTTCTGAGGGTTTTAGGTTTAGACAATAAGTTGAGAGAGTCGAGAAAGAGCGAGTCTTTGGTAAGAGTGTCATTTGTAAAGAGTCATTTTAGTGGAGAGGGAAAATGGTGACTTGACCAATAAAGTGGCTAGTCTTATAAGAAATCTTTAAGCCTCATTGGAGACTCGTGAGAAACTTGAAGCCCTTGTATCCTAACTCGAGAAATATCTCGAACGTGCCTGGAAAGTCAAGGTTACTATACAGGATACATAAAATAAGGTTGAAATTTTTTTCATAGGTCCCCTATAGGTTTTAGGGAGAGGCAAGGAATAGGTTATGATGGTGCATCCACTTCCCATGTGGAACCAAAACCAATTCCTGAGTTTATGGTGAATCCATACGGGCCTCGACCTAACCTACCAAATAGAGTTAAACCTCAATAGGTGAACCAAGGTATACCTAAACAAGTCTATATTTGAACATATTACAAAAGGACAGATCATTTTAACGAATTTTTCTACATGTTTGGAAAAACTAAACGTACACATACTCCCGCACACCATTATAGTGATTTTTCTAATCTTAGAGAGCAAGTTGAGTTTCTAGTCGCAACTTCACAAAGCCTAATGGAATAATTTCAGCGGATGTGTGTTACATTTGAGAACACTTATAACCCTACAACTTGAGACAATAATGATAAGGGAAGACAAAGGGTTACCTCCACTTGGGTACTAAACAAAGATGACAAAGCCCTTGTTGTTCATATTACTCTCAAGGTTCAAAATACTTCCCAATGGTATTCTGATAGTGGGTTCTCTATCCACATAACTGGTGGCAAGTAGTATTTTATTGATCTTGTGGATCGCAAGGAAGGCAAAGTCACATTTGGAGAAGGGATTTGGTCCAGTATTTTAGGACGTGGTTATGTTAAGATACTCGGATTTCCTAAACTAGAAAATGTGTTATACATCGAAGGGTTGGAAGCATACTTGATTAGCATAAATCAACTTTGCGATTCAAACTTTGTGATAATGTTCGATCGATCTGAGTATAAGGAATATGATCAATTTGGTGAACTATTACTTCAGGGACAGAGGACCGACGATAATTACTATGGGATCATTCCCAAATTCTCCTTTGTGTACAATAATGCCATAGTCTCATTTATGGACCTTTGGCATCAACGACTAGGTCACGTGAACTTAAGAGTCATTGAGATATTCATGAAGAAATACCTAGTCTATGGCTTACCATCGCTTGCAAAACAAACTTCCCTGGTTTATAGTCCTTGCTATTAAGGAAAATAAATTCGAAGTCCCATCGGATGTTGAATACTATTACCACTTCTCATAGGTTGGAGTTGACACATATGAATCTTATAAGTCCTACTCTTATGGAGAGATTATGTGGTAATAGATAAATTATCGTGATGTTTGATGACTTTTCGAGCATTTGAGTTCCTAACAAACAAGTGGTGTGCCCTACAAAACCAACATAGTGTCACTAATATTTAGATGCATAGTGACAACGACATTAAATTTAAAGAAGCTGCAGTGGATAGATATTATGATGGAGTGAGCATCAAACATGAGTTTTTAACCATTCGTACTCCTCAATAAAATGGGATTGTTGAGAGGAGGAACCGAACAATACAAGAGATGGCTAAATCCATGATTCTTTGAAGAAAAGTGCCAAGACGCTTTTGGGTAGAAGAGGTGAGTACCGCATGCCATACGGTGAATAAGTTATATCTTCATCCATATGCGTTACACACGCCATATGAGTTATGGACATGGAAAAAACCCAATTTATAGTATATTCATGCCTTTGTGAGTGCTTGTTACATCTTGAGAGAGAGAAAAATTAGGAAAGTTCAACTCCCTACGAAATGAGGGGATATTTTTAGGTTATTCATCATCGAGTAGGGCTTATTGGGTGTTTAAACTTGCAAGATCTAAGGTTATGGAGTTAATAAATGTCAAAATGAGAGATGATGAGCTAGCGACGTCTTTTTTTCGGACACCGAGTGTGAGAACGATGCACCCTCAATGACAATTTCATATCCCCTTATACTATCATAGTGGACCCCACTTTTGATTTAGAGGATCCACCCTATTGAGTTTGAAAGAGTCATGACTCTTCTGCTATACTTGGTCCCACACTAGGTGTTAAGACTCGCGCTCAACTTGAGAATGTGATTAGCTACCTTTGTTACATCTCCTTAGTCCGCCCAAGAATGTGAAATAAGTAGTCAAGGATAAGCATTAGATATCTTCCATACAAGATAAGTTGCATCAGTTTCACAAGAATTATGTTGGTGAATTATTCCTCTGACGTAGTAGTGGCAAAATGTGGCCCAAATAATAAAATAACCCATATTAGTCCATTCATCTAAATATGTGGCCCATATTTAAAAGCTATGAGTTAAATATGGGGCCCATATTTAAAAGTTATGAGTCAAATATGGGGGCCATATTTGAAAGCTAGGAATCAAATATATAGCCCAATTTAAAAGATACGAATCAAATATAATAGTCATTTTTAAAAGTTGTGAGTAAATTATGAGTTTTTTTTACATATACCTCGAATGGTAATACTTACTTTAGTAGAAAAATAATGGGTTGGCCAAACCCATATTTGGTCCACCCATATTTCGCCCAACCCACATTTAACCCGACCCATATTTGTCCCAACCCATATTTATCCCAACCCATATTTGACCCTCCCAAATTAGACCCAGTCCATCTGACATAATGATATAAATGTAATACGTACCAACTAGATTTATAAGAATAAAATGTATAATAATGCTACCATAGTTTGGAATAAGGCTAGGCTGGTCTATCAAGATTATACACAGATTAAGGATGTACACTTTGATGAGACATTCGATCCTGCTACTAGGCCGGAGTTCATCCATTTACTACTTTTCATAGCATGTCATGTATGATTCAAGTTATATCAAATGGATGTCAAGAGTGCCTTCTTTAATGGCATTCTATAGGAAGAAGTGTGCATGGAACTACCAAAGGTGTTCGAAAACCCAAAGCACCCAGGACACATATTTTATCTTAAGGAAGCCCTATATGGGTTGAAGCAACTTAGTATAAGAAGATCACTTCTTATCTCTTAGCTCGTGTCTTCAAGAGAGGGGGAGCGGATAAGACATTATTGGTGAGGAAATAGAATGGTGCTATATTGGTTTCTCAAGTCTGTGTGGATGACATAATATGTGGATCCATGTGCTCTCGACATGCTCAAACTTAGATAAGGAGATAATGAGGGAGTTTGAGATGAGCATTAATAGTGAGCTTACATTCTTCTTAGGTCTCTAGGTGCGTCAGCTTGAGGATAGGATATTCATATCTCAATCCAAATATGCAAGGGAACTAGAGAAGAGTTTTAGTTTAGACTCCATTAATCATTCACGCACCCCTATGCATACATCAACTAAGCTTAGCAAAGACACTTTAGGTAAGGATTTAGAGCAAACCCTTTATAGGAGAATGATAGGTAGTCTATTGTACTTGGCCGCTAGTCATCCCGACATTACCTTTAGTGTTGGAGTTTATGTGCATTACCAAGTGTGATTGAAAGAGTCTCACTTACTCATTCTTAAACTAATCATCAAATACGTGAGTGACACTCTTTTCTATGGTATTTGACATTCCTTTTATAGCGACGACCATTTATCTGTCTATTCGGATGCCGATTAGGTCGGGGATATTGATGGTTATAGGAGCACCTTGGGTTGGTGTTTTTACTTTGGGAGTGCTCTTATCTCTTGGTTGAGCAAGAAGAAAAACTACATTTTTTTCCATAATGTATGCCAAGTATATAGCCGCTTGTAGTTGTTGCATGCAACTCTTATGGATGAATCAAATGTTGGAATATTATGGCATTTCCCAAGGAATATGATTATTTTGTGTGATAATACGAGTGCAATTCATATATCTTGCAATTCGATCCAACATTCCTACACAAAGAACATTAGGATACATAAGAATTTCATTTGTGATCTCATTGAGGATAAGGTCAAGTCCACGAGCTTTGTGAGCATCGAACGTCAATTAGCCAATAATTTCATGAAACCTTTAAGTGCACTTAGATTCAAGAATCTTAGGAAGTCTTTGGGTATATGATCCATTGATTTATTTTGGGTACTTTACCTCGTGTAGGGTGATTATCATGTGCATATCTTTTATCCCTATTGCTAGATTGTATTTCTATGTATTCTTATATTTAATGCCCTCTTGCGTTAAAAGCCACCATTTGCAAAAAGAGCTTAAAAGATAAACGACACCCAAAAACAGAAGCACCAACGACATTAATTCTATATCCAATGATGCTTCATTTTATATGAGCATTATGATATCTTTAAAGATATTGAGAGTGAATTCATATACATGTGAGATTTTAAGTGTGTTATAAAGTACAAGATCAATGGATTTGCACAACAAACTCTTTTAAAAAGCATTAAATAGTTTGGCATTATTGATTTGAAAATCATTAAATTCATGGCATGTTGCATGAGTCGAGTCAATTTCATTAAAGTTCAACGTTTTTCCACCTAATGTTGAAATTTTGTTCTCTTTTTAGAAGTATCTCATTGGCTTCATACACCTATGTTCTGAATGCTTTTGTTGATTTTCCCAAGGATAATTTTTACACAATTATATTCCATTTTTCATGAATAGATTATTTTAATGTTATTCCATGGTGTTATGTGTTTTGTATGTACATGTATCTATTATACGTATACATTTTATACTTGAAAATTTTGAAAAATTGCAAAAATAGTTGTTTGAGAGTCTTTTAGAATTACATCACATGTGCTTATTTGATTATATTTGTGCTATTCTTTCTATTGAATTTGCGTGACGATTTTTATTCATGTTTGGTTTCTAACCCTCTATCTATTATCGATAAAAAGGGGGGAACAAATTGAGGGTGAATTTTATTTCTCTTTAAAACTAGTACGCATCACACCATTCTTTTGTTTCATGTTTGTATCACTCTTTTGCTTTGATGATGATTTCATGGACTATATAATATGAAGATATGGTTTGTTAAGGAGAGAAAAAATCCAGTTGAAGACAAAGTTTCAAATTTCGCTTCGTTTTTAGGTTTGAGAGGACATTAGGATACATTGTCTTAGGGGTTTTATAGTAATTTAATTTTCAAATTTTATTTTGTACTGTAATAGCCAAAGGTAGATATTTATAAAAGCAAGATTTTATAATTGCTCATCGCTTATGCATTTTTGTATTTTCGCGTATGCTGTTAAAAACGGGAGAAAACCGAACACTACATCATCATATGCCGTCGGATTTATCACCAACACTATATAAAGGTATATGACTTGTGGTTTTTATTTCTCGTATTAATTATATTTTAGGATGTTTACCTTTTAAATCGAGGCTTTTGTTAAAACGAATGGTGAAAATATTTTTTTTTGTTTTTAAACTCGATCGAACTATATATTGATCACGCTAGAACAAAAGTCCATTTTCATTGGAATGACCATCGAACGAGTATCCTTTGTGTAACACCCTGTGTTTTAATTAATTGACTTTAATTAATTTGGAGGAAAATAAAATCTTGGAGTTACTGGCCTTTAAGAATTTGACTTGGTTTTATTAGTAAATTTTCAATTGGAAATTAATTCGTATCTTTTATAAAAAGATTTTAAGGATTATTTTCTATGTTAACCAACATGTGCGTATTTGTTCAGCTATAGATTTTTATCAGATAAATAAGTTTGATTTTTAAAATATTTAATTTAGGGATTTTGGGGCTCGTTCAAATGACAGCGCATGTCGTTCAAACAACGTCGCATGTCATTCAAACGACAGGTGTCCTCGTTCGAACGACATTAAGTCGGTGGCTGGTTGAGACTCCTATTTTTTTCCCACTCTTAAACCTTTATATACCAAATTGTTACGGGGACTAAAATCACTTTTCTCTCAAACCTTCTCCAGTAAGGCTCTCAAAAACATATTTCCTCTCATCTTCAACCCCTATCCCCAGCTTTAGCTAAGTTTTGAAGATTCAATTGGTGTTTTCTCAAGTGGAGTTCAACCTTCTACTCAGATTTTTATTAAACTAATAACAGACATGAATACTCTATTCTTTTCCTTTAGTATTATGCGTTTTGAGTGTTGCCTAAACCTTAATTTAATGTTTTTTAAAATAAATTAGCAATCTAATTAGAGAAAGTGGACACATAAAACTCGGGGTTATTTTTATGAAATCCTTTAATATGATTAATATTCATAACCTTTGGGTACGTAGGATTTATGAGTGGATTTTGAGTTTTGTTGGTGTAGGTTGCATGTAGAAAAACTCTAGTTTTGAATAAAATGAATTTAGGGGCGTATAACTCACGTAATTTGTGTAGAGATAATAAAATTTGGACTTTGATGTATTAATGATATAATCTCGGTGTGTTCAAAATAAAATAATTAAATGATATTTATTGGGTGTTTATGACGATGTGATAATTAAATTAAAATTTAATTGAATCGGACTATTATGCGTAGTTTTATACATTGATTAATTATGCTTGTTTATGTGACTTGTTGGTATTATGAAGTTTCCATTTATGATGAATGGTAGTTGGGTACTTTAGTTCTCCCTATATTTTAGGATGCCTTTTAGGTATGGGACTAGTGGGTAGGCCTTTTTATGGTTTATGCCTTCTAAGTATGGGACTAGTGATGGTAGATTATTACGACTTTATTATGTTTGGGGTGGGCTGATTTTTGTTACTTTATCTTTGTTACGCTAGCCTAGGCATGATACGAGGTCGAGGTCTATGTTAGAAATTGATCCTATACATAGGGTAGGACGTATTGATAACTTGGGGACCCTTAGGTATGGAACTAAGGGGTATTTTGAGAATTTCACATCGATAAAAAGGGTGGGGTAATTTATGAATGTTGACTTTGAGAAATTGAGAATTAATGCCTAAGATAAAAACGGGTATTAAAATTCGTGGCGACAAAATGTGTCAGAGATCGACATTTTAACCTGGTCAACTTGGACGATTTATATCATGTAGTGTGTGGGACCTTATCAAATTACGGGAAATCAACAGTTTAAAAGGATTCGACAGGCATTTTGCCAAGGGAAAGTGTGACACTTTAGTGAATTATCACCCGTGGAGGGAGAGCCGCTATAATGAATTTTGGTGATTTCTCACCCAAGGTGGGAGGAACGCCATACCTAATAATTATTGAAGTAAGAACATAAATATTTGAGATATTTGGTAATTTGGGTTAATTAATAAAAGATTACCATCATGGGACTTGAGAATTTAAAATCATATTGGTGTGCCTTTTTAAATGGGGATCTCTGCGAGTAGTTAGTGATTTATATATCATGTTTAATAATTCCTTTTAAATTAAAATACTCTATTTTGATATTTATTACGTATAATTCTGTTGTCTGGGTTCAAGTATCCTATTTGAGGGGAGTAGTGTGTATTCATGTTCGGGGATCTGACCTCGTGCATTGACTAACTTTTTAGGAAATGGTATTTGGAAAAGCTGCATAGAATTATTTGGAGATTTGCTTGGAAGTGCAGTTGGAGTTTCTCTACCTTATGCCTATTTATTTAGTTTAGTTTTCCATTCCTTCGTATTTACTTTGAGATGCAATTTATGGTTTTGATTGGGCCATTCGGTTCCAAAGTTGTATGGGTTTTATTCAGTTATTTCACTGGTTTCAGTTGGAGATTATTCAGTTCCATATTATTAGAGATTGAATTTACTTTGAGTTTAGCATGGAGATGGATCTTTTTAGTTGGATGGTTTAAATTTTTGGGATTAATTATCATTTATCTTGTCGATTAATTTTATATGTCTCATATCTGTCTCATGCTAAGAATGGTATTTTATTTACTCACGTCCGACTTAGTTTTGATGGCAGCCGACGCAAGAATTAGGCGGGGTGGACTGATGGTATCACAGTATGGTCTTAGGTCTCGTAGGTTATGAGTCTGGTTAGCTTTCGCATTACCAATATTTGATTTGCTTTATTGATTCGTACTCCTTAAGGTAGAGGGTCTAGTATACGTGTTAGATGTGTTTCTTGGAGATATGAAGTTTTGTGCTAAGGTCGTTGTTGGCATTGAGTTTAGAATTAGTAAGCTTGATGTGAGGATTCTTAGAATGGATTATGGAGACGATAACTATTTTGGAGATTTTATTGTAGATGTTAGGTATTGTATGTATCGATTTTTGGTGTTGAAATTTAATTTGAGGATGTTAGCATTTTGATGACTTTCGGATATAGGATCGAGTGGGGATTTATGAGAGCGTGTGGTACGCCATTATTTTCTTAGTTATGCGTATGTATATAGGCTAAATATATTAGTTTGTTGTTTGTGGGGTAGGTTCTCGTAGGATTGGGTGTATGGAGACCCAATTATGACATTCTATGGGTAGGCATATGTGAGCCTTATTTTCTTTTGTGAGATTTACGCATTGATGTGTATGCTTCGTCTAATTTCGAGGACAAAATTCTTTGCTAGTGGTGAAGTATGTAACACCCCATGTTTTAATTAATTGACTTTAATTAATTTGGAGAAAAAAAAAATCTTGGAGTTACTGGCCTTTAAGAATTTAACTTGATTTTATTAGTAAAATTTTCAATTGAGAATTAATTCGGGTCTTTTATAAAAAGATTCTAAGGACTTTTTTTTTGCTAACTAACAGGTGCGTATTTGTTCAGCTGTAGATTTCTATCAGATAAACAAGATAGATTTTTAAATTATTTAATTTAGAGATTTTGGGGCTCGTTCAAATGACAACGCATGTCGTTCGAAGGGCAGGTGTCCTCACTCGAACGACAGTAAGTTGGTGGCTGGTTGAGAATCATATTTGTTTCCAACTCTTAAACCTCTATATACCAAACTGTTATGGGGATTAAAATTACTTTTCTCTCAAACCTTCTCTAGTAAGGCTCTCAAAAACATATTTCCTCTCATCTTCAACCCCTAGCCCTAACTTTAATCAAGTTTTGAAGATTCCATTGGTGTTTTCTCAAGTGGAGTTCAACTTGCTACTCATATTTTATCCAACAAATAACAGACATGAATACTCTATTATTTTCCTTTAGTATTATGCGTTTTGAGTATTGCCTAAACCTTAATTTAATATTTTCTTAAAATCAATTAGCAATCTAATTAGATAAAGTGGACACATAAAACTTGGGGTTGTTTTTATGAATCCTTTAATATGATTAATATTCATAACCCTTGGGTACGTATGATTTATGAGTTGATTTTGGGTTTTGTTGGTGTAGGTTGCATGTAAAAAAAAACTAGTTTTGAATTAAATAAATTTGGGGCGTATAACTCACGTAATTTGTGTAGAGATAATAAAATTTGGACTTTGATGTATTAATGATATAATCTCGGTGTATTTAAATAAAATAGTTAAACGATATTTGTTGGGTGTTTATGACGATGTGATGATTAAATTACAATTGAATTGAATTAAACTATTATGCATAGTTTTATACGTTGATTAATTATGCTTGTTTATGTGACTTGTTGGTATTATGAGGTTGACATTATGACTGGTAGTTGGGTACTTTTGCTCTCCTTATATATTAGGATTCTTTCTAGGTATGGGACTATTGGGTAGGCCTTTTATGATTTATGGCTTCTAGATAAGGGACTAGTGCTGGTAGATTATTATGACCTTATTATGTCGGGGTGGACTGACTTTTGTTACTTTATCATCCTTACGCTAGCCTAGGCATGAGACTAGGTCAATGTCTATGTTATAAATTCATCCTATACATAGGGTAGGATGTATTGATAAATTGGGGACCCTTAGGTATGGGACTAAGGGGTATTTTGAGAATCTCACATCGATAAAAGGGTGGGGTAATTTATAAATGTTGAAATTGAGAAATTGAGAATTAATGCCTAAGATAAAAACGGGTATTAAAATTAGTGGCGACATAATGTGTTAGGGATCGATAGTTTAACCGGGTCAGCTTGGACGATTCATGTCGTGTCGTGTGTGGAACCTTCTCAAATTGCGGGGGATTAACAGTTTAAATGGATCCAGCTGACGTTTTGGCAAGGGGAAGTGTGACTCTTTGGTGAATTATCACCCGTGGCGGAATTTTGGTGAATTATCACCCGAGGCGGGAGGACCGCCATACCTAATAATTATTGAAGTAAGAACGTAAATATTTGAGAAATTTGGTAATTTGGGTTAATTAATATAAGATTACCATTGTGGGACTTGGGAATTTAAAATGATATTGGTGTGCCTTTTTAAATGAGGATCTCCGCGGGTAGTTAGTGATTTATATTTATCGTGTTTAATTAATCCATTTAAATTAAAATACTCTATTGTGATATTTATTGCGTATAATGTTATTGTCTGGGTTCAAGGATCCTATTTGAGGAGAGTAGTGTGTATTCATGCTCGGGACTCTGAGCTCGTGCGTTGACTAACTTTTCAGGAAATAATATTTGGAGAAGCTGCATAGAATTATTTGGAGATTTTCTTGGAGGTGCAATTGGAGTTGCTCTACCTTATGCTTATTGATTTAGTTTAGTTTTCCATCCCTTCATATTTACTTTGAGACACAATTTATGGTTTTGATTGGGCCATTCGGTTACAAAGTTTGTGGGCTTTATTCAGTTATTTCACCGATTTCAGTTGGAGATTATTCAGTTTTATATTATTATAGATGGGTTTTACTTTGAGTTTAGCATGGAGATGGATATATTTAGTTGGATGATTTATCTTTTGGGATTAATTATCATTTATCTTGTGGATTAATTTTATATGTCTCATATCTATCTCATGGTAAAAACGGTATTTTATTTACTCACGCCCGACTTAGTTTTGGTGGCGGCCGATGCCAGAATTAGGAGGGGGTGTGACACTTTGTTTAACAGGCCCAAAGTCATTGGAAGGTCATTAGAAGGTTGATCAAAAGAGAATGGGTTATTGTTCGAACGAGAATTAATCTCGCTAGAATGAAATCGGGGGTTTTCTTTGAATAAGATGCCATTTTCATTCAAATGAAATTGCCTCCTAGAAATTTAAGTTTTTTTTTTCTAGAAAAACATGTTTTGATGATTTATTCCAAAGACTTTTGGAAAACTATTTCCCAATATCTGAACCAAAAGTTTCAATCTTTGTCTTTTAGAAAATTACTTTTTTCCAAATCATTCATCCAATATATGATTTGTTGAGTTTGTTCAAACCCTAGTTCCATAATTGATACTTCAAACCCTTATAGAGTTCTACTCTACTGCTGATTTTTGTAGCCGAGGCTCTACTACTGAAGAAGATAGGATCGAGCATCTTATGGTTAATCGATGGATACCGAGGGAAGATCGCTTCTTGTGGATGGTGATGGACTATGCCGTATATGTAGAAGAATTAAAGACCAGTACATTATACTTATTGGATATCTAAGTAGTCTTTACATCATTAAGTATGTCAATTTCTAATACAATGTTGAAATTTAGGTGTTGTCTGAAAGGAATTTTTCCCCTGTTCATTCTTCTGCGTTGTTTGGTTTGGGTTGATTGTTTGCTTGGATTGGAACATTTAAATTGGACTTTATCTTACATAAACTCCATAATTTAATCAAGATAAAATTTGGATTAAAATTTGAATCTTTGTGTGTGTGTAACCTAATATACAAACTATTTATATGAACCTACTTTCTAAAGGATATTAATCGCCTCTCATGTAAAAGGACGCTTTGTAGTTCGCCCAAAATGCGTCCAATGTCCGGAGTTCTCCTTAATTATCATGGAACTGACCAAAGATCTTAAACCTTTTGTGAGTCCTTGTTCTTTTGCCCAATGGGTCATGGGACCTCAGCCTATAGCACCTAATAATTGGAAGTACCAAATAATGTCCACTTCATGATGTGTGTTGAGGCAAAGGTTTGCCTCTCACCAATATTAGAGAAGCGGGTTCTTAGTGATTCGTGTGGAGGCATATCATCAATATATTTGGGATTCCAAGGGTATTGGTCACCAACAAGAAAATAAAATTTGACAGCGACATCTTTAGGGACTTTGATGCATAATATGGGATCAAAATCTACTATGCATAAGTCATATTCTCCTAACTCAACAGCCAGGACGAGAACAATGACAAAATGTTGTTATCAGGAAATAAATTATGGCTAGAAAGTGCAAAGGAAAGATGGGTGAATGAGATCCCTTCTGACCTCTGGGCCTATAGTACAATGCCATGAAGACCTATTAAGAAAACCCCATACTCTTTTACTTATAAAACAAAGGAAATCATTACTTTTGATATCATATTCCAAACTCTTTGATCATATATTTTTATAGATGGTCATAATTATGATCGAGATATAATGGAATAACAAAGAGAATTCATGGTCGGTGCTCTAGTCGTCCGAAAGATCCTTCCTACAATGAAAAAGACTTCAAACGGAAAGCTAGCAGTGAACTGGCAGGGAGTGGCGGATCCCATCACTTAGAGGAACTAAATGGCACAATAGTACCAAGGTAATAGAATGCCATGGACCTGAGGAAATTTTGTCATTAATTATAATTTTATTTATGTAATCTTTTGAGTTCATGTATGATCTATAAAGTTATTTCTTGGAACATTTATTTAAAGCATTAAACCCATTTGAAAATTGTGTTACAACCTAAGAGGTTGGTCGGCTTAGAAGAGGCATAAACCCACCGAAGAATTGGGTGGTATTACTTAGAATAATTTGATTGCCTACATTTTGCATGAAACCCACTCAAGTAGTGATATGACTTAGAACAGGTCGATCTCCTAAGAATCTAGCACTAAACCCACCTAAAAATGATGGTACAATCCAAGAGGGATAATGAGCCTAGGAGAGGCATAAACCCACCTAAGAATTTGGTGGTACGACCTAGAACAAATCGGTCACCTACATTTGATATCAAACCCACAAAAGTAGTATTGTGACTTAGAATAAGACGATCGCCTAAGAACCTGTCACTAAACCCCCATGGAAATGGTGGTACAACCCAAGAGGGCTGGTCAGCCTAGAAGAGGCATAAACCCACCTAAGAATTAGGTCGTATGGATTAGAAAAAGTTGATCACATACGTTTGGCATCCAATTTTAAGCAGTTGTATGACTTTGAATAAGTCGATTTCCTAAGAATCTAGCATAAAACCCACATAAAATGGTGGTACAACCCAAGGAGGATGGTGAGCCTAGGAGAGGCATAAAATACACCTAAGAATCAGATGATATGACTCAGAACAAGTGGGTCTCCTACGTCTGGAACTAAATATATCTAAAAATAATGAATAACCTTAGAGGGTTGGTCAGCTTATAACTGGCATAGGTCTATCCACACACAAAGTCTGGACACTCAAAAACGTTGATCTCCCTAAAAGGGATCATTCTTATAGATGGACAACAAATTTAACTTGTGATATATTGATTAATATGATTTATAATTTAATGAAACATGTTTTTAATAATGCATAATCATGGAAACAAAGAACTGAGCATGTCATAAGCAAAAGAGAAATGAAAAAGAGATAATGAAGGAAACTTAATTATTTTCATTAAAATAACATAATGGATATCAGCTTAAATAAATAACCAACCGGTCTACAAAATTTTAAACAAAAAAAACACTATACTAAGAATCAAGGGAGATCTCCCTTGAACTACTAGAGGTGTATTCTCCGCAACACCAGTTGCCCTCTCAGCCAGGGTAGTTGGGTTGATGGTGATATAGTTGTTGGCATCAAAATATTAATATACATCATTAACAACCTAGTTGTTGTCAGTAGCGGGGGATCAGTGGCTGATCCATCATGATCTTATTCTCCTCCTCCTATTAGATTCTCCAAGGGAGGGTGTTTGGCATAGGACGCATCACCAGTGGGGAAATTTCCCCTTTTGAGTCCAGCCAACCACTCCCTATTGAACAAAACGACATCATAGTAGTCCATTATAAAACACACTCTTGGACTGCAACCTCAAAACCTTCACCAAAGGGTTTGTTAAGGCCATCCTATGTTTTACTCTCCAAAATGAACTTTTTTTCCTTTTAAGGATTATCTTCTAGTGTCAACTTGGTTGAACTCCTGTTGTGTTCGTTTGACCTCCTCTACTACCTTGTCCTTGACAAGCAACTCCTCTCTCATCTTATTATTGAGATCATTCACCTCCTTATTCTTGTTAGCTGCTGAGTTCTTCAGAATGTTGTTATCATTTAGAAGAACATTGTTACTCTTCCTGAAGTGGTTAGCCCTATGCGTGAGCTCCTATGTGACTTTGACACTCTAACTCTCAATAGGTTTAGTGACATGAAGTTCACCTAGTGGAGGTGTGGGTAGCCTTTAATATTTCAAACCATACCTACTCTTTTTTATAGGAATAATAATTTATTTATATACAAGAGAGAACTCCACAAAGAGGCTTACAACCTTAAACTAATGCCAAAATAAATATGGGTCTTTGAAAATAGAGACTTTACAAAATTCAGAACAACACATATTTAAATGAAGGAAAATACAACTTATCCACCCTAACAGTGGCCTTGAACTCATTTGGAAGAAGATCAAGTTGATAATAGAAAATAGATTGGCTTTGACAACTACCCTTCTTTGATAAGAATTCTGTATCCATGTTGTATTTTCTATAGAGAGGGTTGGAGGAACAGGAAAGATGAGAAGAAAAAGTCTTTACTTGATCCACTAACCATTTGATGTTCCCAGGGCACTTGGATCTGTGAAGAAACACTTCAATGCGAATCTTAGAATAGGACTCTATAACCAACTCATAGCCTTTTAAATCTTAAAAGTACTTGAATCTATGTAAAAGAGAAGAAGCTTCTCATTCTAAATTATGACAGTGTCCAAAGTGATAATAGAGGAACCAAATCACTTTTCCCATGTGATTTTCTAAAGATACCTCCTCGACCACTAGGGCAAGGATTCCCCAAAGAGATGCCATCAACATTTAGTTTTATAATAACTTTGGGAGGGATCATCTATTTGATAGAAATATGTTTAATTTATTTTTTATATTGGTGAACAAATGCCAACTTGATGGAATCATAAATTTGATTTATTACACTCTGGAATGACATTTTGATATTGTCAAATTTATCCTTATTTCTACTAGTCCACAAGTACCAACATATGATGACTAGAATCATCTTGAATTCCTTTTGAGAGGCACTTTTGGGGAAGATCCACCAAGAGATCATTATTTGTTTGATAGAGACATTTGTGAGATAATACTCCAAACTTTTTCTCAAAGTGATACGAAACCTTGATAGCTATTTCACTAGAGGAGAACAGGTGTTTCGAAGACTTAATCTAACTTTGAGAACAACAAACACATTTAGAAGAACTGGGCATGCCTATCAGCTTTAAATTATCATCAGTTGGTAGCAATCCTCTGATAAGCTTCCCATTAAGGATAAACATCTTTGCAAGGAGATTAGGATCCCATATAAACTTGGAAGAACTGACCTTAATGGAAGTGTTGTATGCAAAAAATACATTTCCATGTGGACTAATGAGGAATATATACCTATCCTCCAATGTGGTCGGCTATCCTACTCGATCAGTCTCAAAGACATTTAGTAAGATGGAATACCGACTAACTCCAGAAGGCCGACTAATAGGAATACTAATAATTACTTCGATGGAAAGCTAACCAACACTGAATTCCATGAGTTTCCTTTATTGTACACATATGCAACTGCCTGGAAATATAAAGGCGCTCCACCTCTAGAGTTTTTATAACCACTATAAATACAAGCTACTCCCTCAGCTCAAGGGATAATTCAAATCATTCATATGCACACCATACTGAGCTATTATAAACCCTACTGAATAAAAATAATAGTGGACTTAGGTTATTTCATAGTTGAACCACTCTAAAACCTTATCTCTTGTGTGTGTGGTTTGAGTTATTCATCTTATTTTTATTTGTGATCATAAATTTGGAGTCAGTCCATTTTTAGACATCAAAAGATTAGCTTTGTCTATGGGAAACATTTGTCTATCATCGTTCTCTATCATCCGTATTTGTTTTCTTTCTTTACCTTCAAAAAATGAATAATCCTGAAAAAAACGCTTGAAATGAGAGCAATACCATCATCCCATCTGCTCCTCTTAGTGCGACAGACTTGCAAGGAATTCTGCTCAACTTGGCTAGAGGTCAAGAAGCCATTCAAGAGTTTGTGAAGCAATTGGCCCACACTATGAAAGATAAGTCCTCCAATTCTAGAAGGAATATACCACCACCTCCATCTAAATATGAAAGGAGTTATCACTCTCATTCTTCTCATGATAGGTCATACCATCCTAGTGCCACTTCTTCATTCCAGTCAACGAATTACTATGATGCTGGGTCTTTCTCCAAATAAAGGTCAAGTGTCTTGGAAAGACTAAGAAGAGAGTCTACTTTTGATCGCATAGCCCCGAGTAACTAGAGGACATCATAAGGAGCAAGAGCATCTCTGTGAATATAGATAAGTGTCCACACGATCTAAAGGATATATGAGGGGCTCTATGCCTGCCGAACAGACCTCTTAGAAGGAGAGTTCAGCACATAAACATAGTAAAGCCACTAGATCTACCTCGGCTAAATCTAATCCAGAAGAACATTCCTAGAACGGATCCATGTAAAGGTTAGAAGATCGTCTTGGTGAATTGTCCAAGACAAAAGATCCATTGCAAATGAGTTTCATCAAGGGATCACCTTTTGTCCAAGTAATTTTGGATTACCCTGCACCTTCCAAGTTTAAACCACTAGTTGTTACTCCTAAGTATGATGGAAAAACTGATCTAGTCTTACATATAGAGAAATATCAAGTTGTTGGCGACATATACTCAATGCCTAACGAGATGAGATGTGGAGCTTTCTATAGTTCTATAAGAGGGCCAACCCAGATTTGGTATAACAATCTCCCAAGAGGTAAAATCTCTAGTTTTCATTAGTTAGCCGAATTGTTCATTGATAAATTTTATTTTGCGGCTAAGCCGATTAAGAGTGTCACTCATCTCTTGACCGTGCGATAAAAGCCAAGAGAAAGCACTAGAGAATATATTACTCGCTTTAATGATTAAAAACTAGAGGTGGTGGATTATGAGGAGAAAATAGTAATTACATCACTTACGAGTGGGTTGCTTGCTAAAGATCTTTACTTTGCTTTAGAAAAAAATCTACCCAAAACTATGATAAAACTAATAGCTAAAGTTGGAAAAATAATGAACGCCGAGGAAGATATGGAAGCCAATGAAGCTCCTAACACCAAGGGTGAAGGGAAAAATAATTTTAATTCTGTAAAAAAAGATCAGAAAGATAAGAAGCTGGATTGAATCAAGAAGTATGATGAATACACACCTCTTAACAATGGTATTCACCATATCCTGGAGGAGATAAAAGGAAACAGAGAACTAAATTGTCCTGGAAATTTGAAGACACCACCAATAAGAGGGATAAGTTAAAGTACTGTGATTTCCACAGGTATCATAGGCAAAGCACCAATTGCTGCATTGCACTAAAGAATGAGATAAAAAAATATTATTCGATGAGGAAAGTTAAGAAAGTTTCTTGATCGGAATGGTAACAGAAATGATCGAAAAAGATTTAAATCCCTAGCTCGAGCAAGGGATGACAACAAAAGAGCAAGAAATGGTGATTTTGAAGAAGATCCAGACTTGTTGAATAAGCCTGATGAACCAGAGGTGGAGGTTTTCATGATATCCTTTGGGTTCCATTTCACTATAGGTGGTGACGCTGGAGGAGGAGATGTCATAGCCAAAAGGAAAGATTATCTGAATGAAGTCAAAGCCTACCTAATGGTTTGGCAAATTGATATGACAGAATCCAATGATAGTCGATCGAGGAAAGTTAACAGAGATAGGCTAGTGATTGGATTCTACAAAAACGATCTGAGTGGGGTCCTTTACCCTCATTACGATCTGTTAGTTATCACATGCAGAGTTGATCATAGATGAGTCGCAAGGATCTTGGTTGAGAATAGGATCTCAGCTGATGTAATGTTCTACAACTACTTCGATAGCCTAGGACTGAAGATCAGTAATCTAGAACCCTACCATAGACCTCTCATTGGGTTTGAAGGAGAAAAAGTATACTCATTAGAAACCATGAAGATGGAAGTATTGGTCAACACCTGGCCGACAAGAAGGAGAGAAAGAACTCGCTTCTTTGTGTTGGATAAAAATGCTCGTCGGCTTATAATATCATCCTGGGAAGAGTGGGAATCAAGCAGTTAGAAGATGTTCCATCTACAGTGCACCAATGCATGAAATTTACAATAAACTACAGAGTCGGTATAGTGAATAGCAGTCAAAAATATTCTAGGGAATGTTATTATACATCAGCTAACCAGCAAGAAATTCAAATGAAGGGCACAACCATGACGCGACTAAGAATATGTCTCATAAATGCGTTCACTCTAGGCTCAAGTGCAAGCCTGTCTCTCAAGTAATAATCCAATAAGTCGAGTATCGATCCTCAGGGAACTAAGACAACGAAGTTGTGACGACGGGAAAAGACGAAGGAATCCTAACTTTGACTCTAAAAAGAAAAAGAGAAAATGATTTGGTTTTGGAATTGAATAAACTAAATGAAATTGTGAAATTATGAAAAGATGAAATTATACTAAATTACCTAAATTGCTAATGAAAACCGATTTAAAATTTTAAACTATGTATGATAAAAACAGGACGGGAATACAATCCCCCAACCCTAGTGTATTGCAGTTATAATACTAATCGTAAATTTAACTGATTAATTTGACCCAGAATTTAGTACTCCGAAGCATTACGTATACGAGGTTCAAGCCCACTTTATACTTAATCTGAGGACGAGTAAATCGGTATCGCAATAGTGACACTTGAATTGCATTCTAAATCATTCCGGTTTCCCAGAGGCAAACGAGATATAAAGATCTACAATTGTTGTGTTCCTACGAAATACGGTCGTAATCAATCACTAAATTCAGAGGATTAATGTTATACACATGCAACTAACACATCAGGCTGTGTTAATGTATCCCGGCCTTAGAAAATCTAGCCTAGCATGCTGAAAGTAATGAAAACAGTGTTTGATGTGCAGAAAACCATGATTAATCTAAGGAAAACTTGTGAATTGATGTAAAACAGAATTGAAAAGAAGAATAACTCACTAATCTCACCAAAGTAGTAACGAAATCAATTAATAAAACTGGTAATCAAAGAACTTCTGAATAATCTTCAACTATTGGAATTAAAACTGTAAAATTGTATCTAAACTAGGGTTTCTGAAAAAGAATGGAAAATTAACTAAAATTCTCCGTGCAAATAATGATAATAAAACGGGTTTTTATACCCTATAACAATTCAAGAGTTTCAGTTGCACTAGGACTCTTTTTAGGAGAAGATAAGATTTGAGAATCTCGATGGCCGGACCGGTCCGGGCCTTAGGCGGACTGGTCTGCCTCCAATGCGGATCGGTTCTTTTTATTTTATGGCGGATCGGTCCAGGGCGGACCGGTTCTTTTATTTTTCACCCTTCTTCGGTTTGCTTTCGATCCAGGGTCTTCTGGAGTTTTGCACAGTGGACTGGTTCGGGGTAGGGGCGGACTGGTCTGCCTGTTTGACTTTCTTTCTCAAATTTGACTGCTCATATATTTTGTTTTGGGATTCCGATTGAGGTGACGTTTCTTCCTATGTGCTCATGAGTGCGATATATTCAACTTCTCTTTAGGTACCACGTCCGAATTCCGGATAGAATTTAATATTTTGCCCTTTTAACTTTCCTTCTTTTCTTTCTTTATTCTTCATGTTTCTTTCTTTCATTTCTTGACATCAAATACCTATAAAAGCAATACGAAATACCAGAAACTCGGTGTACTCGTTAGGATAAGTCAGTAGAAAGATTATGAGATAAATTCAACTCGATTACGTTGTTCGAGGTGCTAAAAGTAACTAAATTGAGGGATAAATTGGGAAGAATTTATGCCTAATTAAACCACTTTTCACATTGATACTTTGGATCCTCGAGAGGAAGAAACGCTAGTAAACGGGCAATTTATGGATGAAACAAAAACTGTTGTGTTGGATGACAAGAATCCAAAAAGGACCACCCAGATCAGCTCTAGGCTATCTCCTTCTCTCAAACAGGAATTAATCACGTTCCTTAGAGACAGATAAAATGTTTTTACTTGGAGCCATGAAGATATGCCGAGAATTAATCCGAACTTCATGTGCCATGAGCTTAATATTTATCTAGGATCCAAGCCAATAAAGAAAAGGTGAAGAGTCTTCAGTCCTGAGACGAATACAAAAATCTAGGGGAAAATGGAGAAATTGCAACGAGCATAGTTAATTGAAGATGTCATATACCATAGTTGGTTCGTTAAAGTGGTGATGGTCAAGAAGAAAAATGATAAGTGGAGGATGTGTGCAGATTTCACAAATCTCAATAAAGCATGTCCAAAAGATCATTCTCATTTACCACGGATTTATCAATTGGTCGATGCTATAACAGGTCATGAGTTACTCAGTTTTATGGATGTTTATTCAGGTTATAACCAGATTAAGATGCAGCTTGAAGACAAGGAAATCACTTCTTTCATTACCAACCGAGGAACTTACTTTTACAATATCTTGCCCTTTGGATTGAAGAACGCTGAAGCTACTTATCAGAGATTGGTGAATAAGGTTTTTGACCAGTTGGAAAAGAACCAAATAAATCTCAACCCAACTAAATGCATCTTCGGAGTACAGTATGGAATGTTCCTAGGGGACATTTTCAATTAGAGGGTAATAGAAGCAAACCCTGATAAGATTAAGGCTTTACTTGAAATGTAGTCCCCAACCAACAAGAAGGAAGTTCAAAAACTGACAGGAAGAGTAGCTGCATTAAATCATTTTGTGTTTCGAGCAACTGATAAGTGTCTCCCATTCTTCAAGGTTCTTAGAAAGACCTTTAAGTGGAATGACAAATATGACAAGGCCTTCCTAGAGTTGAAGAAATACTTGGGTTCTCCCCCACTCCTTTTCCGACCAGTTTTGGGAGAAAAACCCTATTTTTACTTGGTCGTTCACAACACCAAATCTGTCGAATTGTCACGGTCATTGACCTTGACAAGTTCAACTTGTCAAGGTCAATGACCATGACAATTCTGGGCGAGACAATTTTTTTTGTCACAGTCATGGACCGTGACAAGCTCATTAGAATTATCACGGTCATGTCACGGGCCTTGACCGTGACAAGTTTTGTTATGGTTTATGACCGTGACATTTAATAAAAAATTGTCACGGTCATTGACCGTGACAAGTCTATGACAACTTCCTTCGTCACGAACTTATCACGATCAATGACCGTGACAATTCTGGGCAGAATTGAAAAAAAATCTACTGGGAAGTATGGCCACTGCCACTGCCCAGCAGTTTATTTATACCTGTTATAGCAACATTGTACCTGTTCAAACATCATATATCCAAATAAACTAGAGATAATGCAAATATACATTCAAAATAAAAATAATATGCATCATGATATAATCCAAATATAGTTCAAATGTACCAACTTAAAAACAATACAATTCAATTCAAATAATGTCACTACATGTCTTGGGTAAAATTAAATACAAGGAGGTGAGTAGGCCACATGATATACGAATTAACACACCCACTGATATACATCGTGCCGCATTGTTCGTGCAACCACAACGAGGAGTTCTCCTTCTCGGGTATCACATGCATGAGGAGCACCTTGGACTCTATGTCTTGAAGCTCACGTCCATAAACTAGTCCACCTAGGACGATATTCGGGTCCCTCAACCCCCGTCCTATCCATTGGACATCAAATATGTCCAGTATAAACATGCTCGGCCAACCAAGTGTCGACATCGGTCGGTCGAAGGGAGCCAAATAGGGAAGTGGATCATCAAAGTCCGCATGTGTCGACGATGAAGCAGCAAGGTCCACATCCTCGTCATCCTGCACCTCGTCCTCCCGCACCTCCTCCCCCACCACCTTCTCCTTATCCTTCTCTTTCCCCTTGCATTTTCTGCCTCCCAACGAACGCTTCATGAATGAGAACATATGTTGGACCATCGCCTTTAAATGGGATAGCTTCGCGTCATGTAAGTCCACCATTCGAGCCAACTCGGTGTCGCTCGTCTCCAATCCGATGATCCTAGATTTGGCCACCCGCGAGCTCACCCCCTTGTCCTCACCTTACGATCAGAGCCAAGCACTTGGTTGAGTGCGTCTGTGGACAAAGATGCCTTGTCGGCATCAGACTGCGACTCATGCACTTCCTTAAGCTTTGCCTGAAACGACAAAAAGTACATGATTAGTAAAATAAGTAAATTAAAAAATTATAATGTAATTAACAAAAAGTAAACTGTCGGATTACTTACAATCGTGGTCGCGACGCTCGGAGACACCTCCTTGTCCTTCTCCTTCTTCGTCTGAAGAGCCACATAAGTATCGAGCTATGTGGCCTACCCCCAGGGCTACTCCTTGTCCCCTGAAATATAATAAAGTAAAATTAGTATCGGCCCCTCAAAGTAAAATAATGCAGAATAATATATTTCTGTAGTTATAGAAAAATTAAATCTTACCATCATCCTATGCTCCACCTCGGCGTAAGACGTCCGGCCAGAGTAGTGCACGTCCGTCTTTTTTTCCAGGTTTTCCCTCCCTGATTGGCGAGATGCCAATTGTCGCTCCCCGATCTCATTGTCAACGAACTTTTGTCATTGTGCCAATGAGATCAGCTCCTTCGGTGGGACAGATTCACGCCTTTGGATAATGGACTCTCGTGTCTTCCCAAAGTACCGGGTCCGTGTATTTTTCTTCCACGTCTTATGTTGCTCCCTCAACTGCTCCAAGACGGAATCGCGTAGCTTTGGATCCAGGCTGAATTGTTCTTGTCCAACAAATACAATGTTAGTTGCAAATAAATATAAATATAAATATAAAATGAAATTGAAATCGAAATTCAAATATTCATATGAATATAAATATAAATATAAATATAAATACATTACCTATAGTGCCACCCAAACAGCTAACTTGAGCTCATATGGCACCTCCTTCCAACTAATGTACCCCGGGCCGATGATCGTCTTTACCAGCTCGAGGGATCTCGCTAATAGCCCCAACTTCTTCTCGATGGTCATCCCTAATTTGTCATATTTGGGGAGCCTAGGGGCCGAGGAGCCCTCGTCGCCTCCGCTACCACCGAGCGCAGACGACATCATTATAACAAGCATCATCATCCTCGCCTTAATACCTGAAGGAGACATTTGCTGTAAAAAAATGTTATTAGTACATATCAAAATGAATTAAAAGGAGACATGAAAATATGTACAATTACTACAAATAAAAATGAATTGTTGCTGTCAAACACCACACACACACACCCCCGCGCACATTCACACACATGCACAAACACACACACACCCGCACACATTCACACACACACACACACGCAGCCCCCACCCTTACCCCACCACCCACCCACACATCCCTGTCCGCTCCCCCCAACCCTTCCCCACCCCCTTCCCCCTCCCCCCACCCTGCCCCACCCCCTTCCCCCACCACACACACACACACACGCACACACAACACTACACACACATGCACACACACATACACACACACAACAGCCCCCACCTTGCCCCACCCCCTTCCCCCACCTTGCCCCACCCCCTCCCCACCCCCACCCACCACACATGCACACACACACACACACACACACGCACATATGTAATTTCAAGTATGTTTCATTTAATTATCATACTATATATATATTATTCGATATACAAAGTAATTTTCAAAAAAAGTTGAAAAATTCCACCCCCATATGGACAATAATCCAGTGGACATGCCACTTTTAAAACTAACCAAACCAACATCGATCCACTATAATCCAACAGCAATGTCAACAACAAATGTATATCCCGTACTCTTTCTAATTCATCTACTCAATTAATTATTTTCATCAATTAAACTAACAATTAAAGTATACAATTATTAATTTACTAATTTACAATGAGGGGCAACCTACTTTCATAATTAATCATATATTAATTTACTAATTTACAATGAGGGGAAATCATATATTAATTTACTAAAAAAATAATAACCAATCAATTCGTTTACAAGGGGCATTACGCACAAATAAGCACAGACACGCACATTACGCGCACATTCACACACACACACATGCAGCCCCCCACCCCTACCCCACCACCCACCCACCCATCCCTGCCCCCTGCCCCCAACCCTGCCCCACCCCCTTCCCCCTCCCCCCACCCTGCCCCACCCCCTTCCCCCACCACACACACACACATGCACACACCACACTATACACACACGCACACACACACAATAGCCCCCCCACCCTTCCCCACCCCCTTCTCCCACCCCCTCCCCACCCACCACACACGCACACACATGCAGATATATATTGTTCGATATACAAAGTAATTTTCAAAAAAAGTTGAAAAATTCCACTCCCGTATGGATAATAATCCAGTGGTCATGCCACTTTTAAAACTAACCAAACCAACATCGATCCATTATAATCCAACAACAATGTCAACAACAAATGTGTATCCCGTACTCCTTCTAATTCATCTACTCAATTAATTATTTTCATCAATTAAACTAACAATTAAAGTATACAATTATTAATTTACTAATTTACAATGAGGGGCAATCCTACTTTCATAATTAATCATATATTAATTTACTAATTTACAATGAGGGGCAATCATATATTAATTTCCTAAAAAATTAATAACCAATCAATTCGTTTACAAGGGACATTACGCACAAACACGCACATATACGCACACTACACACACATATACACACCCGCGCATATACACACACACACGCGCACATTCACACACACGCAGCCCCCTACCCCACCACCCACCCACCCATCCCTGACCCCTCCCCTCCCCCTGCCCTACCCTCTTCCACCACCACACACACACACGCACATACAACACTACACACACACACACACACACAATAGCCCCCCCACCCTTCCCCACCCCCTTCCCCCACCCGGCCCCACCCCCTCCCCAACCACCACACACACGCACACACACACATACACACACACACACACATATATACACACACATACACACACACATATATATATATATATATATATATATATAAATTGAAGAGAGAGAGAGAGAGAGAGAGAGAGAGAGAGAGAGAGAGAGAGAGAGTAACCTAAAAGTAGAGAGAGAGAGAGAGAGAAAAAAGGAAGGAAGAATCGGCGAGAGAAAAAAAGAAGGGGAAAGGGTTTTTTTACTGGGACATTTGTCAGGGACGTGTCACGGTCCTTGACCGTGACAATATTATAAATATTGTCATAATCATTGACCATGACAAAAACGCGTGTTTTTATCACAGTCAATGACCGTGACAAGGCTAGCCGCTGGAAGGGTGCCAATTTACCCATTTTGGTGCAGTGGTTTCAGAGTCAATTGTTAGTTCAGCTTTGATCGGGCTGGATGAGGGAGTTTAAAGGCCTTATATTACACTAGCAAGGCATTTCAAGGAGTAAAAGTCAGGTATCCTAGATCTTATTAAAGCCTCTAGGAGGAAGAGGCCATACTTCCAAGCCCGTACTATTATTCTCAATACAAATTTGCTTTTGCGATAAGCATTGCATAAACACGAAATGTCTGGAAAGCTAATGTCTTGGATAGTCGAACTGAGAGAATATGAAATTGTTTATGAACCCAGAGTTTCAATTAAAGGTCAAACAGTGGCAGACTTTATTGCAGAATTTACATATGCCAAGGAGAAACATGATTCACATTTGCCTGTCGAGCAGACTTCTTCGGAAGAGAACTTAGCTCATAAGCAAATAGAGATGATTATCGATTAGACAAATTTTTTGACTGCTCAAGAACGAATGCAACAAAGCAAGAAGGTGTTCGAGCATGGTGCACTGGTAGAGAAGGAATTTTCTGATGACATTCTAGTTTGGAAATTATTCGTAGATGGATCCTCATGTGCTACTTGAAGTGGAGTAGGCCTCATCATCAACACTCAGGATAACTTCGATGTTGAATATGCTCTGATATTACAATTCAAGGCTTCCAACAATAAGATTGAATGTGCCACTGGATTGGAATTGGCTTCATCACAAGGCACTGATCAGGTATTGGTATATAATGATTCTCAACTAATTATTAATCAAATACAACAAATTCATGGCGTTAAGGGGAGACTATGATGAGATATCTTTGAAAACAAGTGGAAGTTATCTAATTGATCACTACAGTGAAAATAGTGAGAATTTCCAGACATGAGAATGCCCAAACAGATGCTATTTCTCGGCTTGCTTCAACAACTCCAACAAACTCAAGCGAACAATCCCAATGGAGATTCTTGCCCAAAGAATCATTGATAGAATGAAAATCAGTGTCATATCTGGGGATTTAGGTCCCTTATGGACGGACCCCATTAGAGAGTACATCAAAAAGGGACACTTCCATCTGATCAAAAGAAATCCAGGAAGATGAGGTATAAAGCAACCATTTATGTGTTAGAAAAAGGTGTCTTGTACAGGCGAGGATACACTATTTCTCTACTTCCTTGTGTTCATACAAATGAAGTGAATGATTTGATCAAAGAAGTGCATGAAGGATCCTATGGGGATCACATAGCTGGGAGATGTCTGAGATAATGAATAGCTATGCAAGGTTATTATTGGCCAACAATGAAAGCATATTGTGTTGTTTTCACCAAAAAGTGTGATAAATGTCATGAGTTTGCTACCATTCACATAAGAACAGGAGCAAGCCTAACAACTGTCACTTCTCCATGGACTTCCACTATATGGGTAATTGACTTGTTCGGACCCTTACCGACCACGAAAGATAAATTCAAGTACCAAATTGTAGCTATTGATTATTTTACTAAATGGGTGGAGGTTGGGCCCTTAGTTGATATGCCCTATCAAAGAGTGTTCTAGTTCATATGGAAGTAGATAATTTGTAGTTATGGCATGCCCTATGCCTTCATCATTGACCATGGAACTCAGTTCGAGATTGATGGGTTTGAAGAATACTGTATACTGCCAGGCATTCAGAAACTTCATTCAGCACCTGGCATCCACAATGCAATGGACAAACAGAAATCACCAACAAAACCTTACTAGATAGGTTGAAGAAAATGATGGATGAGGATAAAGGAAATTGGAATAATGAGCTCCATAGTGTGCTTTGGAAATACAGGACTACTCCCAGAATAGCAACTAAAAAAACTCCATACATGCTAGCTTTTAGTATTGAGGCAGTAGTACTAGTGGAAATAGGTCCGCCGTCTCACAGGTATTGAACTTTGATTCACCCAAGAGTAACCTCATGAGATGACTAGATCTAGATATGATAGAATAATTTTGAGAAGATGTTGTTATTCGGATGGCTTCCTATCAATAAAGTACGATAAGGTTTTATAATTGAAGGTTCAAGACGACCAACCAGAAGCAGAGATACCTGGTACTTAAGAAAGTAATCCAAAAGAATAATAAGTTGGAGCCTAATTGGCATTGTCCATACCATATCTCAGAGGTTATCCATCCAGGAACCTATAGGTTAGAGACTTTTGAAGGGGAATAATTCAAGAATACCTAGAATACAGACTATCTGTGCAAATATTACCAGTAATTCAGCTTTGAAAATTTTACCCTTCATGTAATTGCATATCCAAGTTAATGAAATTACAGCTTCTCTCCATTATACATCCTTTTTGTGTTTTATTTTTCGAAATATGGTGGTTACACCTAATTAATCTGAAAATTTTTAATTTAGAGTTTAATTCAAAGTTTTCAAAAAGTTCCTTGCCGAGAAGGGCATGGTTCAATCTTTTCCAACTTCAGAAAAATTTTCAAGAAGTTCTTCACCAAATAGCATGGTTCAAACTTTTCCAACTTCAGAATAGTTATACTTCATGTATGATTTATCCTCGGAAAGTCACAAACAAGAAGTCTGTTAAATTTATTAATTAGAGGTTTTACCCGACTAGGTTAAAATACTGGAATAATTATACATTCCTAATACAATTGGTCGCCACTAATAACTAATACTACAACTTAGTACAATAAAGCTATTTATAGTTTATCATAGTTGTATCCGTTCCTGTAGGAGGATCATCAAAAGTATATGGAGAGTTAATTGTGTTAAAATCTCTTAACATATGTCTGTTACTGCAGCTCGGCATATCAAGAAAATTAGGAGGACGGACTATTTCATGCTCATTATGGAGACCATAATCCCTTAAATATTTAGTTATCAGACATTGGGGAATAACATCAAGAGGAATCCATGATGTGTCCAATTTGAATAGAGGCTTGTCACAATCCAAGAAACCTGGTTCATTATAATGCCACAAGTTATTGTTCTGATCATACTTTAATAAAGTCAACAAATTAGTCCATCCCCACTTACAGCCTCCATGATTACTTTGAGCAAGATGATCATCCATGTGGGATAAGGCTTTATTCTAACCCTCCATCAAAACTTCCCTGGGTTGTTTATGAAATTGACAAGTTATCGTATCCCCTTGTTTTGAAGTTTCTTGAGGACAGTATCTTTGGCCTTCAACTAAGAATCTTGGTCGGTAAGAGTTTTCTTAGTTCTATCCTCCTCAACAGTTGGCCGAATAACTATACTTTTTCTGAAAGTTTGCCCAAACTTAGTCTTCTTCTTCTTAAATGCTTCCATATCTTCCAACAGTCTTGCATTTTCATTATCCAAAAAGGAAGCACCTTTATCGGGACCACTAGTAGATGATTTCTTAAAGTTGTTAAGTTCCTCCCTTAGGGCATTATTTTCTTTTTCTAACATAGCAACAATTGCTCGGGTGCTCTCCAAATCTTGTTTTAAAGATAGTTCTCTCTTATTTAAGGCATAAGTGATGTCCTTTAATTTCTAGTCAAAATCACATCCTTCACTTAATGCCTTATACTTGGATTCATAATCGACATGGAGAAGTGCTTTGGACTGTTTATGATCTTCTTGCAATTGCTCAATCATTTCATAATGTGCAACATTATTGGCAACATCCATGTCTAACAAGTAATGAAGATAGATATATGACTCTTTTACTTGGTCGGATACATATGGTCTAAGGAACCCAATTAAGTCTTCTTCAGACATGAGAACATGACTAGCTTCCAGAAGATTTCTACTTCGTTTGAGAAGATCCAATTCAATAGAAATTATGGCTTTCTTCCTATCATCAAACTGGAAAATCATAAATATATGAGTTTTGGGACAACTCTAGAGGATTAGACAACACGAGAAATAAAATAACACAATTCAACAAGAAATCAAAATCATTCTAAGGTATTAATAGCAGTTGAAGACAAAAAATTATTCTTTTATTAATTAATAGTTGAAGTACAAGAGCTAATACAACAAAACAGAGAAATAAAAAATAAATGAGTTCAACATTCTACTTATCTTTGGAATGGTCTTGGCCAACAGCTAGTAGGTCGAAAATAGTATTGGGCACCATGGAAAAATCAAGAGGCATCATAGGAGATTCTCCTAACCACTCTTCATTATCAAACTCCTCATCTAAGTTAGGAGGTAAACCAGGGTCACGCCTCGTGAAGAGTTCAGAACTTTCTTCGATGCCGACCAATTTCAGGGCCTTAGTCCACCCTTCCTTGAAGGATAACTATTTAGCATACTCAATTTGAGTAGAGGTAGCAAAAATGGCCTTCTCCCAGCCCTTATCAAAGGCGTTTTTGACTTTGGCCTTCAAGGATATAACCTCATAAGTTAAACCAGCTACTTTTTCTTTAGCAGTTTGGGTCTGAGTGGTGACTTCAACAAGTTTTTCCTCTGTAGTCTTGGCCCTGCCTTCAATATCATTCATTTTTTCTTAGTAGCCTCAGCTCGTCCCTTAGTCGCATTCATTTTTCCTTTAGTAGTATTGGCCCTATCATTTACCCACTTTAAATCCTCTTCCCAGGATTTTTTCTTGGTCATCAAAGCTTGTCAGGAAGCTTCCAAAGATTTCTTTAGACCTTCGAAGGCCTCTTCAACTTCTCCTGAAGAAGAATGCATTGGATCATCCTTCTTCATCATCTGGTTAAAATCAACCAAGAATTTCAAGGAGAGTAAAATACAAGACATGAAAAAACGTTTACCATTAGGGATAAAATAGAAGAAAAGTAACAATTATTACCAGTGCCAAATTATGGCAAGCCCTTTTTGTCAACCTGGACTTGGGCATGGGAGCTGACGTAGCTATGTCAGCAGGAAGTGTCTCAAACTTAATTAGCCCCCTGACCAGTCCAGGGTTAACAGCAATAGAGGTTGTCCCAATGTCAAGGTCATCTTGGATTTTTCTTACCAGCTCTTATTGGTCGGTAGTCTTTTTATCATCTAATACATGCTGCTCGGTTGATGACTCTTCTACCTATTTTGGAGGATCAGGCAAACCTCTCCTCAACCTTTTTAACTGGTGACCCTCAGCCGAGTCTCATAAGCACCAATAAACCTCTTGTCACTGGCCTTATACTTATTCTTCCCAACATTAACAACTTTGGGGATAGGAGATAGGGGACCACACATCAAGTTAGGCATCTTCCTCTTAGTCATATCTAAAGAAGGAGAAATAGGAATCTCATAAACGTCTAAGGACTCAAACAAGGAAGAATTTACTCCTAGGATAAATTCAACCCCGGCAAACTCATTAGCTGAGGAAGTTGGCATAGGATCCCAAGATTGAAAGCAATAGGGGGCAGAGCAAGTGTAGGTCGAGCAACAAAAGAAGTGATTGAACTTTTGTATTCCAATAGTAATGATGTAGCCCTAAGATGTTCTTCCTCAATCTTCTGGTTCAAACCCCATAAGAACTTGAAATCATTGATATTGATTTCACCCTCCTCGGAGCACCTCTTCTTACTTTCCTCTGCATAAAAAGAAACAATTAAGTCAGTTAGAAAACTTTAGAAATGCATAGCAAAAGAGGAAAAACAATTTATTTAATTAAAACCTATACCACATACTAATTGAGGACATCGGGGACCAGTATAAGATTATCCAGTAAGGAGAGGAGTGTGTTGCCATTTCTTAACAACTATATCATACTCCCAATAATCCTTATTTTAATCTGGTAGATTTACCATTAAAGCCTTATTAGCATGTCTAGTATTCAAATAATAGGCACCCTCTCTAACAGTACCCCATTTGTCACAAAACATCAACTCTTAAACCCCAATATGAGTTCCGTGAAGTTCGCTCAACCTATGTACCCCATTCACAACCCTCCAAGTGTTGGGTGATACTCTGGCAGGAACTACATCGAAATATTAAGAAAAGTGGGGAAAAAGGGGGTTTTGTACAAAGGTGATGCCACACTTTACTATAAACAAAGTAGGGATCCAGTGACCATCAGGGACGGAATGAACATTTGTAGGACCCCTAGGTATCTCTAAGTCTACCCAAGGGGGGATTTTCCTTTTCTCTCGAAATTCATCTGACGAACTCTCATCTACAATGTGAACCATGGTGGAAAAAGAGAAAAAGATGATAAAATAAAAGAAAGGGAAAATAAGAATTACAGGGAATCAAAGACGTTTGTGATAAAACTAAAGAGAAAATGGAAGCAAATAATCGCACAAAGAAAATCTTGAAGGAATAGAAAGAGATAAAGTTCAGGGGTTTGAGCTCAAAAGAATGGAGGGAAACTTCGTACCTATTTATAGGTTGCATCAATAAATGGAATTAAAATGATTAACTGAACGAACTATATAGCTATTGCCGACTGCACATTTTTTAAAGTGTTAAAAGATGACTATGACCTTTGGCGGTTCAAAAAGTTTGAATTATTTATAAAAATGGCATCATCAAACAGGGCTAGTGGGAATTTTTACAAGTATAGGAAGTCATCTGCTGACTAAACATTCAAGCATTACGCCTAAAAACATCCTAGGATAAATACTCCATACTTTCACGCAAGCATCAACTGTGGAGTATTGGGGGCTTTTGTTGTATGTAAAAATTACACTCCTACATGGACCAATGATGAATACACACCTGTCCTCCAACGTGACCAACCAACCGGCTTAATCAGTCTCAGAGACACTTATTTAATTGGAGTGCCAACCAACTCCAGAAGGCCAACCAATAGGAATACCAATAGTTACTCGGATGGAAAGCCAACCAACACTGAATTCCAAGAGTTTCCTTTATTGTACATAGGTGTAACCACCTGGTAATATAAAGGCTCTCCATATCTAGGGTTTTTGAAACCACTATAAATACAATCTATTCCCTCAGCTCAATGGATAATTCTAATCACTCATATGCACAATATACTGAGTTATTGTAAACCATACTGAATAAAAACAACAGTGGACGTAGGCTATTTTACAGCTGAACCACTCTTAAACCTTGTCTCTTATGTGTGTGGTTTGAGTTTTTCATCTTATTTTTATTCGTGATTATAAATTTGGAGTCAGTCCATTTTTAGACATCAATAGGAAGATTGCCTTATCAAATCCTAAGCTGACTTAAAACTAAACTCACCTAAAGGATTGATTGTCTAGAAGATCTCATCCTCTTGATCATTCCATCTATAATATTTCAAAACTAAGTGCACTACTTGTAGAGGTGGGGTCTGATATAATTTAGCCGTTTCCCATTGTACCTCATTATTCTAGTACTTACTGACTTTGCAGCTACTATGAGAACTAATTAGATCATAGATAGGGCCCTCCTCCATCCAATTACCTAAGAACATGTCAATACTACCATTTCCCAATCTCCATCTTAACTATCTCTATGACTTGGCACATTCTACCCCAAATATTAGATAGAGATTTGAATTTAGCCTCTATATGATGAAGATTTTTGCACTACTTGGCTTTGATGTAACTAGATCAAAGAGTCCTATTGCATATGAAATGCCACCATGTCTTGATTTCCATTTCCTTATAGATGTCCTGAAGTTTTCTAACTTGAAGACCACCCTCATTAATAGGTTTTGAAATCATTCTTCAATTACACCATAGATGCTCTTTGACCACACCCGTTGTTCCTCAGAAAAATCTAGCAAAGAGAGCTTCAATTTTATCCCATATGTTCTTTGTAGGACACATGGTTGATATGGTGTGGATTAGTATTGAACATAACACACTTTTGATGTGTGTTAGTTTACCACCCACAGAGAGGCAATTAGATTTCGATCCTCTAAGCTTGTTCTCGATTTTCAAAAGTAAGTGTTCAAAATAGTCACTCTTCTTTTTACCTACAAAAAGAGGGCATCCCAAATAAAGAATTGGAAAGTTTTTGTTATCCATACTAGTATATGAACTAACAGATTTTGCAGTAGACTTGGGAATTTTCTTTTGGAAAAATAATTTACTCTTGTCTTTGTTAATCATTTGACCTGCATCCCTCTCATACTCCCTTATAACTCCCATAATAAGATTTAAATCTCTTTTAGCTCTTATAGAGAATAAGATAATGTCATCTGTATATGATAGGTGATTTAATCTAGGACTTCCTCTGACAATTCAAAGCCAACCATCTTGTGGAACACTTTATTATGATTTTAAGAAAATATTTTGCCATAATTATAAATAGGCTAGAGGATAATGGATCCCCTTGCCTAATCCCTTACTAGATTTAAAGAATCCTTTGGATCTTCATTCACCATAATAGAGAGCCAACCATTAGAGTTAACCCTCCAAACCATATCTATCCAGTGCTTAGGATAATCAAACTTTCTTAAAACATGAATAAAAAACATCTAAGAGACCTTGGCAGAAACCTTGGCAATGTTTAATTTGAAAACCACATTACCCATAGAGTTCTTGTGATTAATCATAAAACCCACCTCCTAGGCAAGCTTAGCATTCTCCAACATATCTCTTCCCTTTATGAATCCACTCTGGTTTATTGAAATTATATTTGGAAGCACCTTTCTTAATATATTTTCTAGGATTTTTTTAGATGACTTTGCTTACAAAATTAACCAAGATGATTGGTCTGATATCAAAAAAGGTTTTATGGAATTCAACTTTAGGGATCAAAGAAATTAAAGATGAGGTGATGCTTTTGGGAATATGAGCTTTAAGAAAAAAGATATGCACGACATCAATGATATCTTTCCCAATAATGTCCTAAAAATTTACAAAGAAAATTCCATGAAATCCATGAGGTCCAGCACAACTGCTAGTATTCAACTACAAAACCACCTCATTCATTTCTTCATTTTCAGGGAAATAAGAAAGACTATCATTGGATTCTAGAGAAACGGATTCTAAATAGCATCTAAAAGGGGATCATCTTTACTATAAGACTGCCATTTTTAGGGGTGAATTAATCTTGAAAGAATTCAGTTAAAGACTCTAGAATATCTTGATCTTTCTTTCTTAAGTTCCCATAAAGATCTCTAATTTCAGATATTATAAGGCTTCTTCTTTTTCCCTAATAGAGTTATGAAAAAAAGAGGAGTTTATGTCCCTTTCTTAAAACCATTTCTCCTGAGCTTTATGCATTCGATATTGATCTTTAATAAGGAGTTTCTGAGTTCATTTAGTTTGAGCTAAAAATATATTTTCCAAATTCCCCTCTTATGGCTGTCTATAAAATTCTAACTCCTTTGACAAAAGGAAGTCTTCTACATATCTAGCTTCTTGAAATATATCACTAAAAGTCTATCTACTCTAAGTAGAGAGGCATTTTCTAAGGTCTTTGAAGTTAAGGGAAATGGATACAAAAGACTGTCAAGATTGATACATAACCTTATTAATGTTGGGATAGAAACATCATAATTGAAGAAACTTCAAAGGTTTAAATCAAAGATCAAAAGGATTTAAGATAGAGATTAGAAGAGGGCAGTGATTAGAATATAGTCTATTAAGATTCTTCATTTCCAAAGTTGCCAAGTTCAAAGCAGGTTGATTACATAAGACTTTATCAAGTTTGCACCAAATCCTTTCCACTCCATCTCTTTCGTTGAACCATGTGAAATTTTAACTTCAGAAACCAAGGTCAGTAACTTCAATATTTTCCATTGCTTCTAAGAATTCATATGCAGAGCTCAAGTCTGTATCATTACCCCATGCCTTTTTCATAACGGTTAGATACCACACTAAAATCCCCCCCAATTACCAAAGGTTTATCACTGTACCTTTGGTGAAGAAATTACTATAGTTCTCTTCTTTTAACTTCAGAGTTTTTTGCATAGACAAAGGTAACCTTAACCCAATTTTCCATAAAGAGAGATTAATGCTTTGATTTATAAAGAACTAAAAATTACAAGAGATTCATTCTTGGACAAAACATCATATCTTACTATTTGAATCGGCAAAGGAAAAATAAAATACAAGCTTTATTCTTAAAGGCTCCAATTCCTACACTTCTTGTTCTGGTTCCAGAATAACAAAATTGGACACTTTCGAAATTCTAATCAATCTTTTCAATCTCTTTAATGCCCCTTTTTTAGATACCTCTAATGTTCCAAATGATTGAACTTATCATTGAGATTTAGGAGATGTAATAGTTTTTGTACCTGACCTTAGATGTCTAGTAATGTGGGAAGACTGATGACTAGAACCTGAGTGATTCAACAATTTTTTCTCCACTTAAACACGTTGTTTGGTACCCCATTTAAAGATATGATAACTGTTGATACCAAAATTAATCTGCTGACATGGACCAATCATATGAAGATACGTGGCTATCTACATGGAAACAACAAACATTTCCGAGGAACCCACTCGCTCCGAGGAACAAGACTACAACGAGGAAGACTAGTTCCCCGAGGAACTCACAAGCTCCGAGGAACAATGCCTCTCCGAGGAAACCTTAAATACCGAGAAGCTTAGGTGGTCCGAGCTACTCATGGCGGTCTGAGCTGCACCTCGAAGCAGGATACCAACATTTTAACTGCTCATTAAATGCTTATCATTTGGACGCGCACGCAACGAGGGCATTAAATGTATTACCCTTTCATATGTACATCATTTAATGTATTACCCTTTCACATTACAGCCTCAGGGCTATAAATACATTGTACAATCCTCATTGTAAAAGGAACCCAGACCGGAATTTCTTGAGATAACTTGTAATCGAGAATTCCCAAACACTCAGCAATAAAGCAACAGTGGACGTAGGCCATTCTTATAAGGCTGAACCACTTTAAAATTCTTTGTCTCATTTATTTATCTGTGATTGAATTATTAGAGTGATCTAATTTTTTACATCAACAGATTGGCGCCGTCTGTGGGAAACGACTGATAATATCGTTTTTCATCAAAAATAATCCATTACCAATGGCGGATATTCCTGAATCCAGCAATCGAAACACTAGAACCCCTCCAAATCCATCTGCTCCACCAATTATTCCAGATCTGACTGGAATAATGGCAAATTTGGCTCAGGACCAGACCGTCATGCAAGAAACAATGTGACAACTCATCCAAACCCTCCATAGCGGTGCATCATCCCATTCCGGACCACGAAGCATTCAAAGCAATATTCGTGCGCCTTCTTCGCGTACTAGGCGTACTAACTCACATAGCAATGAGGAATCTGATGATTTCTCTTATCAACCTGGGCGAACTTCGTCGGCGCGAGCCACGGATACTGAACAACGTGTCACCCTCTCCCCAGAAAGGACCAGCACGTTGGAAAGATTAAGTAGGGTTTCTCCTTTCGACCGATTAGGCCCTAGGAGGAACAAAAGTCCTCTTAATGCAGCGTCGAGGAGCTTTCGATGACCATCAGATTTAAGGGAAGGATCTGCCCAGTCGCGACCAGCTGCTCGTTAAGATAGATCCTATGACCGACCAGTTGCTCGTCAAGATAAATCCCAGGAATCCACTTCAACGCGATCAGTTGCTCGAACCAATAGGCCCGAGGAAGGAAATGATGCATGGAAAGGATCTATTCAGAGGTTGGAGGATAGATTAGGGGAAATGGCTAAGACCAAGAATCCTCTACAATGAACCTTTGTTCGAGGAACACCTTTTGTCCAGGACATTGTTGACTTTCCAACACCATCAAAGTTCAAAGCACCTGTTGTGACTCCCAAGTATGATGGAAAGACTGATCCTGTCCTTCATATAGAACAATACCAAGCTGCAGCCGACATCTATGTTGTCCCAGATGAGATGAGATGCAGAGCATTCTCGGGAACACTTACCGGATCTGCTCAAATATGGTATAATAGTCTTCCTCGGGGTAAGATTTCAACTTTTCTTCAACTGGTCGAGCTATTCATTGGGAATTTCTGCTTTGGAGCAAAACCAGTGAAACGAGTAGCTCATTTGTTAAGTGTTAGACAAAAAGCTGGTGAGAGTACCAGAGATTATATAACTCGTTTTAATAACGAGAAACTCGAAGTCATTGATTATGAGGAGAAGACAGCGATTACCGCTTTAATGAGTGGACTAATGCCAAACAAGTTGTACTACACTTTGGCCAAAGATCCACCTCGAACCATGTCGGATCTGATGGGAAAAGCGTCCAAGATTATGAATGCCGAGGAGGCCATGTCTGCAAAGAAGAATATGGACGCCAAAGAAACCAAGGTGGAAGGTGATAAATCTAAGAAGAAGGAACATAAGAACAATGGTGGTGACAAACAATCCAAAAATAGGTCGTCATGGGAGGTCTTGAGGAAATTTGATAATTACACACCTTTGAAGGTAAATATCAACCACGTCCTAGAAGAAATTAAGAACAGCGGGGAGTTAAACTGGCCAAAGAAAATGAAAGCAGACCCTGACACGAGGAATAGGGAAAAATATTGCGAATTCCATAAGGATCATGGCCATATGACCAAAAATTGCATAGCTCTTCAGAATGAGATTGAAACACTCATCCGACGAGGAAAGCTAACACAGTATGTTGATCGGGGAGGCGAAAGAAGAAACAACGACCGAACTAGAGAGAGGTCTAGATATCCTCATCGAGCAGAGGAGAACAAGAAGAGAAACCATGAAGTTGATCCAGAGGATGACCCCGACCTTCCCAAGAAGTCAAGGCAGCCAGAACGAGAGGTATTTTCAATACGCTTTGGGTCATTTGATTGTAATGTTATTACGGGAGGAGATGCAGGAGGAGGAGACCTTACTGCAGAAAGAAAAGCTTACCTCGGTGAGGCCCAAGCTTGTTCGTACATTCAGCGAATAAATCTAGCTGAGGAAGATCGCCCGAGAAAGGTGAACAAGGAGAAATTGGTTATCGGTTTTTCAAAAAATGACCTTGCAGGTGTTTTATATCCTCATGATGACCCGCTGGTGATCAAAATAAGAATGAAGAAAATCATGATTTCAAGAGTACTGGTCGACAATGGTAGCTCGGCAGACATCATGTTCTACTCGTGCTTTGATAGTTTAAATCTAAAGCTATCTCAACTGGAGCCTTACCATAGACCCCTCATTGGTTTTGCTGGCGAGAAAGTATTTCCACTTGGGATGATCAAGTTGGATATATTCATTGGTACGTGGCCTGCTTGTCAGACAGAAAGAATACGTTTCTTCGTGATGGATAAGAACGTCCAGTCATCGTACAATATCATCATGGGAAGAGTAGGATTGAAGAAGTTCGAGGCTGTACCATCTACAGTGCATCAGTGCCTAAAATTTCCAACAAACTTTAGAGTAAGAGTTGTGAAAGGTGATCAGAAAGTAGCTCGGGAATGCTATTATTCATCCGCCGAGCAAGAAGAATTGGAAGACTCAAAGAAAAATACTACTACCTATCAAGTGGATGAAGGTGCAGAAATCGAAACATTGGATCCTCGAGATGAGTCGCAACTCGTGAAGGGTCAAGTGGTGGAAGCTACTGAAAACATCATTCTAGACGAAGAGCACCCTGAGCGAACTACTCAAATAGGTTCGTCGTTGGAAGCCTCATTAAAATAGGAATTGATAATTTTCCTTAGAAGCAGAAGACGAACTTTTGCGTGGAGTCATGAAGATATGCCTGGGATAGACCCAAAATTCTTATGTCACGAGCTCAATGTGAATAAGGAGATCAAGCCTGTGAAGCAGAGAAGAAGAGTGTTCAGTCCCGAGAAGAATCAAGCTATACAGGAGGAAGTCGAGAAGCTCCAGAAATCTTGTTTCATTGAAGATGTTAAATATACAGATTGGTTAGCCAATGTGGTAATGGTAAAGAAGAACAACAACAAGTGGAGGATGTGTGTGGACTTCACCGACCTCAACAAAGCATGCCCAAAGGATCATTTTCCATTGCCCCAAATTGATCAACTGGTGGATGCTACCTCGGGACACGAGTTGCTGAGCTTCATGGATGCTTATTCTGACTACAATCAAATTAAAATGAAACCTGAAGACAGGGGGAGTACTTCTTTCATTACCCCTCGGGGAACTTATTGTTATAATGTTATGCCTTTTGGTTTGAAAAATGCAAGTGCGACATATCAGAGGCTGATGAACAAGGTATTTGTTGAACAAATCAGTGACAGCATGGAAGTCTATGTTGACGATATGCTGACAAAAAGCAAGAAAGTTGTCGATCATCTAGTTGACTTAAGTCAGACTTTTGATCAACTAGATAAATATCAAATGAAGCTGAACCCGACTAAGTGCATCTTTGGAGTACGAGAAGGCATGTTTCTCTGGTACATTGTCAATCAATGAGGCATTGAAGCAAATCCTGAAAAGATCAAAGCTCTATTAGGGCTGCGATCTCCAACGACGAAGAAGGAAGTACAGAGTCTCACAGGACGAGTAGCGGCACTGAACAGATTTGTGTCACGAGCAACTGATAGATGTCTCCCATTCTTCAAGACACTCAGAAAGACTTTTGAGTGGAATGATGAATGCGAGAAGGCTTTTCAAGACTTGATGAGATACTTGGGAGCACCCTCATTGTTGTCCAGGCCAGTGATGGGAGAAAAATTGTACTTGTACCTTGCAGTGTCCGAGAATGCAGTTAGCTCGGCGTTGATCAGAGTGGAGAATGGAGTACAAAAGCCAATTTACTACACAAGTAAGGCCTTCCGAGGAGCAGAGATTAGATATCCAAGGCTGGAGAAATTGGTATTGGTGCTGATTGAGGCGAGTAGGAGAATGAGACCATATTTCCAGGCTCATACCATAGTAGTATATACTGATATGCCATTGAGGTAAGCCCTGCATAAGCCAGAAAAATCAGGAAGATTGATGTACTGGGAAATAGAAATCGGTGAATATGATATAGTCTATGAACCCAGATCATCGCTTAAAGGGCAGGCTGTAGCAGATTTTATAGCGGAGTTCACCTATCCTGATAGCTCCGAGGAACAAAAGTTACTCGCTGATCAACCTGTGGATGTTACAGGATCAACAAACACAAGCTCAGACCAATTCCGATTGGTAAAAAGGCGTGTGGATGTTACAGGATGTGACGCAGAGATAGTTGTGAGGACTCCGGACGAGAAACGAAAGTTGCTCAATGATCAACCTGTGGATGTTATAGGATCAACAAACACTAGCTCATACCAACTCCGGTTGGTAAAAGGGCAAGTGGATGTTATAAGATCATTGACTTTGGGCTCAGACCAACTCCGGTTGGTAAAAGGGAAAGAAGAAATAATCGACGAAGAGCAAGAAAAATACGAGGAGGAAAGGAAGGAACAAATATTTCACCGAGGAACTCTAACTGATCAGAAATTTGAAGACGAGTTACCTATATGGAGACTATATGTAGATGGCTCATCTTGCACTGCAGGATGCGGCGCGGGGATAGTTTTGAGCACTCCGGATGAGGTCGATATGGAATACGCCTTGCGTTTCCAATTCAAAGCTTCCAACAATGAGGCTGAATATGAGGCCATGATTGCAGGACTTGGTTTAGCAAAAATTATGGAAGCGCAACAGGTCATTATTTTCAGTCATTCTCAATTGATCATAAACCAAATTATGGGAGTATATGCAGTTAGAGGAGAATTAATGATCAGATATCATGCAAAGGCAAAGGAGTTGGTGTTAGAATTTCCCGCTATTCAGCTGGTCAGAATACCAAGAATGGAGAATGCGAGAGCAGACGCCCTAGCTTGACTAGCATCAGCTACTCGCACCGAGCTACGACGAACAATCCCAATTGAAGTGTTAGCTGGTCGGAGCATAGATGAAGATCTGACGATGAACTTTATCACCCTTGATTTAGGACCATCTTGGATGGATTCCATCAGGGCGTATATCGAGGAGGGAGAATTGCCAAATGACAAGCTCGCTGCCAAAAAATTGAAGTTTAAAGTTGCTCGGTATGTATTAACTAATGGTGTTTTATATAGACGAGGAATTATGGCAGGTTTGCAGTGATGTGTACACCCCTCCGAGGTGAAAGAATTAATTGAAGAGATCCACGAAGGGTCTTGTGGACCACATGTAGCAGGTCGGACGCTTTTACAAAGGGTAATGACACAAGGATGCTACTGGCCGACGATGAGGGCTGATTGTATAGCCTACGCCAAGAAGTGCGACAAGTGCCAGCGCTTTTCCTCCTTCCGAAGAACTCCACAAGCATTGTTGACACCCATAACTTCCCATTGGCCATTTGCCATGTGGGGAATTGACTTGGTTGGGCCACTGCCAACGACTCGAGGAAGGTTCAAGTACCTCGTCGTCGCAGTGGATTATTTTACTAAATGGGTAGAAACTGAGCCACTCATTGACATGACGTACGAGAAGGTGTACCAATTTGTTTGGAAGAACGTCATTTGTCGATATGGTCTACCTCATGCCTTCATCACAGACCATGGAACACAATTTGATAACGAGGAGTTTGTCGCCTATTGTCATCAATCAAATATTTTGAAGGTCCACTCAGCACCAGGCCATCCTCAAAGCAATGGACAAACTGAAGTGACAAACAGGACGCTGCTAAATGGCTTGAAGAAAAGATTGGATGATGCAAAAGCAAACTGGATCAACGAGTTACAATCAGTACTTTGGGCTTACCGAACTACTCCCCGAGTAGCAACTGGAGAATCACCATACATGCTGGAGTTTGGAAGTAAAGTTGTTATACCTTCCGAGTTGGGCCTCCCAACACACAAGGTACTAAATTTTAATTCCCCTGTCAGCGACTTAATGAGAAGACTGGATTTAGACATGCTCGAGGAAGTTAGAGAAGAAGCATCCATTAGAAATGCTGCTTACCAGCACCGAACAACTTTGTTCTACAACAAAAGGGTGAAGAGGTGCGACTTGAAAGAAGGAGACTATGTGCTGAAGAAAGTAATTCAAAAGCACAATAAGTTGGAAGCAAACTGGCATGGACCATACCGAGTTACAGAAGTTGTTCGACCAGGAACTTATCGAATAGCAACTCTAGAGGGGGAAGAGTTCAAGAATGCATGGAACGCAGAGCACCTACGCAAGTATTATCAGTGATGTATATGTAACACAGTTCAATCAGTATGAATAAAATGAAGATATTCTGCTAAAGTCTCTCCTTTTATTGAGAATTTTTCGGGGAATACTAGCGCTACACAATACTCAATAAAACTCGGCAAAGCCCAGATTGCTCAGCAGCAAAATATTCCTAAAAATGCCAACTTCGGTTGGTTAGGAAACAAAATATTCCTAAAAATGCCAACTTCGGTTGGTTAGGAAACAAAATATTCCTAAAAATGCCAACCTGTTTGGCTAGGAAATGAAATATTCCTAAAAATGCCAACCTGTTTGGCTAGGAAAAAAAATATTCTCGCAAATGCCAACTTATGTTGGTCGGGAGGTAAGATCATTCCAAAAAGTGTGAAAGTTGCTAACTATGGCTGGTCGGGGATAAACACCCACCAACTGTAGTTGGTCGACAAAGAAAATTTACCGACCTTGGTTGGTCGTAAACATTTAAAAGAAAAGTTGCTAACTATGGGTGGTCGGGGATAAAAACCCACCATCTGTAGATAGTCGACAAGCAAAATTTACCGATCTTGGTTGGTCGGAAACATTTTATGGGTAAAATTATTTCAAAAAGACTAACTATAACTGGTCGGGGATAAAAACCCACTAACTGTAGTTTGTCGACAAGCATAATTTAATGACCTTAGTTGGTTGGAGAAATTTTAAACAGTTTTTATACTCATTACTTTATTATTAAGTGATCGAGCAATATTATTGAAACTTGAAACTTTTTAATTATTACTAAGTTGATCGACAAAAAACACAATATTGTTATCTTTTTAACAAGATATGCATGAATATAAAGTGTTTGATAATTACAATACAATAGCAACCAAGATTTGCAAATAAAAATGAAAGTCTTTCATTGAATTCAAAATAAATTACATTGATAGTGAAATTACAGTTACAATGACATGTATACTAACTATTACATCAAAAATTCCTATTTTACTGGTCTCTTCCCCTCTGCTTTTGACACAGATTCCTCGCCAGCAGGCGGATCATTTAAAGACAGAGGAGAATTGATGAAGTTGAGATCCTTCAACATCCTGACATTCATCACGGATGGTAGATCTAAGAGATGCTCGGGACGAGATACCTCGATTTGAGAATGAAAATTGTAGTCATCGAGATACTTTGAAATTAAGCTCCGAGGAATGGCCCGAGCATGGATCCAATCCATGTCCAAATTGTATGGTGGCACAGGCAAGTCGAGCAACCCGGGATTATAGTAGTCCCACAAATAATGACCTTGTTCGAGCTTCAGCACACCTAAGGCATTCAGCCAGCCTTGCTTGTAGCCCTCATTGTTGGCATTCTGGATACGATCGTCCAAGTGGAATAGTGTTTCGTTGTATCCATCCATCCAGAACTCCCTGGGCTTTTTAAGGAATTGATATGTTAGCCTTTCTAGCTGCTCGTGGAGATTCTTAATGAAAAGCTCCTTATTCTCCAAGACTGACTTCTGCGCAGAGAGCTATTTTTCCAGGTCCCTAATCTTCTTTGACATATCAGACAACGCCTGGTTCTTCGCCATTAGTTGGAAATCCTGGTTCTTTAAGGCAGACTGAGTCCTCTGTTCCTCGACAAGAACCCGAGCTGCTCTTTCTCGCCCCCGAGGATCTCTTCCTCGACCACGAGAAGATGAAGAGGTGCCAGAGCTCTTCAAAGTATCCAACTCTTCCCTCAACTTGGCGTTCTCAACCTCTAAGAACGAAAATTCCTCATTAGTCACTGGGATCAAGGCACTAGAAGTGGAAGCTGCAGAATTCAATTGTGACAGCTCCTTCTACAGGTTGTTATTTTCCTTTTCCAGCAACTCAGCAATCTGTCTGCATTCTTCGACTTCACCTCTCAAGGTTCTCTCCCTTACATCGTACCCATCAAAGAGCTTCTCGTAGACCTTGTCGGTAATGATCTGCTGGTACTTCTTCCCGTGCCCCTCATGCAACAAAGCAGTGGATTCTTTGCATTGGAGCTAAAGGTCCTCGAAGGTGCTTTGAAGATCCTCGATCATTTCGTAATAGGCAACGTTATTGGCTACAACCCTATCAAGAAGACACTTCAGATATTGATACGCTTCCACTGCCTGTTCTGAAGCATCATGACCAAGTATGTCGTCAACACTCTGATGCAGACTCCAGATAAGTTTCAGATGTCTTACATTAACATCTGCTTCCTTTGGGCACTTTCTTTTGTTATCAACTGCAAATAAATAAACATTGTTATCAGTGGCACATTTTATCAAACACAAAAGAAACATGATTTCAAAATAAAATAAAATAAAAATAACCTATCCCGTTGCCATAAGGAGGGCATCTAGGACCTTGGTAAACCTCATCTCCAGCTAATGGAGGGTGTTGCCAATTTTTTATGACAACCCCATGTTCAAAATAATCCCTATTAGCATCAGGGAGATTGACTACTAAGGCTCTATTTAAAAATCTAGTTTTTAAATAAAAAATATTATCATTAACTGTCCATCTATAGCAGTACATGATTTCTGGAATTCCTATGCGAGTTCCATGGACTTGATTTAATTTATGCACCCCATTAACTATTCTCCATGTGTTGGGGGCTATTCTCGCAGGAACGACGTCAAAATAATGATAGAATTCCAGACACAAGGGATTTGGTGGAAAAGAAAATCCACACTCAGCAATAAAAAGGCTGGGGAACCAATGTCCCTCAGCCAAATTGAAATAATCAGAAGGCTCAGAAAGCTCTTCTAAGACGACCCAAGAGGGAATGGAAAAATCAGAGCGAAACTTTTCAAGAGACTCAATAGAGTAAACCATGATGATGAATAAAAGAAATGAAGAAGAAAGAAGAAGATCTTACAGAAAAAGAGTAGAGTTGTTGACAACGAACGACGGAAAAGATGAACGCACAAGAGAGTAGGAAGAGACGACGTAAAACTCGAAGATAAAAATTTGAAAGGTAGAAGACGATGGGAGCGTCTGTGAAGTTTAAATACCTTGCCTTGGGAAATGGTGAAGTAATGATTACAAAAAAGGATGATTACGTTACAGCGGCTAAAAAGAGGAAAAGTGGCGCGGGAATCGAAGCGGACAATAGCGGCTAAGAAAAAGAAAAGTAACGCGAGAATCGAAGCACGCAAAAAAGTCCAAAAAATCATGATTCTACGAATTGGGAAGGAGAAATAAATACAAGGGAAATGCTCCTAAAAATCAGGAAGACTTTTTAAAGCTACCATATTCCGAGAAAGAATGTTCCATACTCCTCAAATTTCGAACTATGAAACATTGGGGGCTTCTGTACATACCAAAATTAATCTGCTGACATGGACCAATCATATGAAGATACGTGGCTATCTACATGGCAACAACAAACATTTCCGAGGAACCCACTCGCTCCGAGGAACAAGACTACAACGAGGAAGACTAGTTCCCCGAGGAACTCACAAGCTTCGAGGAACAATGCCTCTCCGAGGATCTCTTAAATACCGAGAAGCTTAGGCGGTCCGAGTTGCACCTCGAAGCAGGATACCAACAGTTTAACTGCTCATTAAATGCTTATCATTTGGACGCGTACGCAAAGAGGACATTAAATGTATTACCCTTTTATATGTACATCATTTAATGTATTACCCTTTCACATTACAGCCTCAGGGCGATAAATATATTGTACAATCCTCATTGTAAAAGGACCCCAGACCGGAATTTCTTGAGATAACTTGTAATCGAGAATTCCCAAACACTCAGCAATAAAGCAACAGTGGACGTAGGCCATTCTTATAAGGCTGAACCACTTTAAAATTCTTTGTCTCATTTATTTATTTGTGATTGAATTATTAGAGTGATCTAATTTTTTACATCAACAATAACTTTCTTTAGAAACAAGATTACTTGCATATTTTTTATTGCCGTCTAGCCTACCTCCAACATTAGTTTTTTTTAGATTGAAGAACTCCATTTCTATCTCCAAATTTCACTGAATAGAACGCTTTAACTCAAAGACGAGGAGTAATGGGCACCGCCAATAACCCTAGAGAGAGAGTAACCATACCGGCTCATTGATGGACTCAAGTGAAGATTTCATGCGCGCATTCTAGTATGCGTAATTTTTCCCATAAAATAAAGGTGGCTTAAAAAATGATTGACCCTCCATATACAAACCTACCGGATTGATGCCTATATAACTTATAGACAACTTCTCGCATACCAATTTGAAAAATGATAAGGATATATGGATTTCCAAGCACATACAAATTTTTAAATTTTTCAAATTTAAGTTTACTAAAATAATTAACCCCAATCAAACTTGCACCAATTAAATAGAATATTGTATAAATAGTTTGTTAAAATTTTTCTTGTCCTAAAACATATATCTTCGTGAGTATAGCAAGATTGGAATAAAGCAACAAACCACAACACGTTGATGTGGTAAACCCAAATAGGAAAAACCTCGGATCACCCAACCATACAAATTCAATATGATAAGGAATTACACAAGGACGACAAATGACTCACATAGCCGAATCGACTCCCTTCAAGACTTCACACAACTTCGTTCCTTTAACCTTCTTCATAGTGATATGCACGACCCATAAACTACCACAACACATGCTCCTCACACATCTCGATATCCACCAATCCAGGCTCAACAAATCATCGTTACAACACGGAGTCGATTGCATTACATCGCAATAAGCACGAAATCCAGTGTACAAAATGATACTCAACAAAGATGATGAGTAAAAACATTTGGTGCCAAATAGGAGATCTCAAACTAGAACTAGAGTTCGGAGGATCGAAGATATGTCTCTAAAAACATTTTTGCAAAAACTTCTACCAAAAAATTAATGATATATCTCCTTTATATAAAAAATAGATAAATTAAGGCGGCACAAAAAATTAGGTAACTCGTTCGAACGAAAATATAGGGTAATTCGAAGGAGTTATACAATCTCAAAATAAATCTCATTCAAACGAACTTGCTAAAGTCGTTTTAACAGAGTTTTAATGACGTTTGAATGATATTCCACTTTAAAGCAGAAAAAATTCATTCGATCCTCATTTGAATCTCGTTGGAACGAAAACTTATTCTCATTTGAACCGATTATAAAACTCGTTAGAACAACTTATGTAAATTCATTTGACCAACTTAAAAACTGGTTTGGATGATTTTAATAAGAAAAACATTTTTATTTTTCAATTATTTTTACGAAAATAGCCTCAATATAAAAACTAACATATGCGCATTCATACCTCTTGAAATCCTGCCGACATTGAAGAAGAAAACTCAGCACGAAACACAGTGTGATGACGTAAACGCTTTACTTGGCCACAATGGTCTTTAATAAAATATCACAGGCTTAAAGGAGAAACAAACTCAAAACCTAACCTATGACTTAAACAGTTTTGTCCGAACAGAATAAAGCCAAAATATGTACAAATTGACTCTACTAGAAACTTGTCATTATATCATAAAATACAGATGAAGAGCATAGGTTTTATGTTAAAATCCTCATCCCACTTAGTTTTTTTTTTAAACTTGAGGGTTTTAAAAAATAATTTATTTGATTAAAAAATCCCAAATTAAATTCTTGGTAATCTCTCAATTTACTTGTATAAATTAAATATCTTGATCTCACATTTTAATTTTTCCAAAATAAAAACAAGAATTAAGAGTTTTTAAAATTGAAATAAAACCTGGAGATCTTAATTTAATTTACACCATAAAATAAACTACCCTAATGTAATTCAATTTAGAAAATAAGAAATTAACACAAATTTTTGGACGAAAATCGGAGACTTAGGCCAGTCCCAAAAATATAAACTATATTGTCCATAAAATTGGGTGTTCCTAATTATCCAATTAATTAGCACACAAAATCATGCAACAAAATATAATACTAAGACATAACAAATAAATATATACACAAAATCAGCATATTTCCATCATGGCCTAAACTTCTTTTTGAAGTAAAACTCTTTAAGCCCCAAAATTCTTGTTATAGAAGACTTTCTTATAGCGTAGAGCCCAACTCAAAGTAGACTTTAATGAAAACAGGAGTTCTTGATGATCTTTTCAAATGAAAATCATCCACACTAGTATGTGAAGAATGATGAGGAAGATACACCATGAAAAGACACTAAAAACCACTATGAAAAACTAATCAGCAAAGAAAAATCCCGCCCATTGAATCGATCAGAACTTCTTTCGAATAAATTCGATCCATATTGGATCGATTCGGCCTTATTTAGGATTGATCCGGACCGGCTGTGATGATAACTTCGTCTTGCTTATGGGATTCACATACAAAAACGGCCATAACTCATCTAAAGCTTCATGAAACTCCATGAAACTTTGTCCAATACCCAAAACCTCATAAATACATTATTCCAAAGGTAAATAAACATTACATACCAACACAATCTCCTCCAAATACATTGATAATGAAATAATTATAAAAACCTAATTATTACAAACATATCGAATCTCGGAGCGAAAGATAATTGCAGATAAACCACCGGAGGATACATTCATTGAGAAAAACATATGTGATCATAATGGAAGGGGTTTAAAAAAAAAGAATCTCTACAAAACCATGTTCGTACAAAAACATACACAAAGATGTACAATCCCACAAAATGAGACCTTTTCCATATATGATTAATCTAAATCAAAAGTTTTAATACCGATTGTTAGGGATTGATTTATGAGGAATACAAAATTTACTCCTTTGAATCTTCCATTATTCAAATAATAGAAATAAGAAAAGTGAAAACTAGTTTCCAATAACAAACTTATGGTTTTGAACACAATACCATTATGAATATGGTTGCAATTCATAGGGCAGAAAATTATTTGTTGATAATGAAAGTCTTCCTTCTTTTGGATATCTAAAATCTTGTTACAATGTTCTGAAACACTTGGATCTTATAGTATATGATCCACACAAAGCTAGGTACGTGTGTGGTCACCTTTAGATAAAAACTGTTGCTTTTGAGTGAGATATAGTCCTCTCTCTAGGATTCTTCACAAAAACATTAATATTATTCTCTCTCTCTCTCTCTCTCTCTCTATATATATATATATATATATATATATATATATATATATATATATATATATATATATATATATATATATATATATATATATATATATATATATATATATATATTCTCAAAATCTAATAAGGAATTATTATTTTTATAATACCAACTTAAACCATTATATATTAGTTTAAGAGGTGAGCTTGTGGTAAAGTGGATTCCTTGAGAATCTAGGCCAAACTACTTCAGTAAATTGACTATACTAGGGACCTAAGACAAATACTCAAATTAGCTTCAAAATAAATACTCAAAAATCCCAAATTATAATTCCAGTATTTTATTTCCTTTATTTGATTAATCATAATTAATTCCACTAATTAATTATGATTGCACTCAAATTTTATTATCTCAAAAAACACCTGGATTAATGAGGTGTTATTTACAAAGTTGATATTAGTACGTAATATGATTCCCTACATTAAGCTTTCGATACCCACTTGGTCAAATTAATTTGTCGCTAATTGACTTTAACCAACATATAATCAATTCCTTGATTCTTGGACTTAAATTATTTTGCTACTCCAATGAACTAAAAAATAAAGAACTAATTAGGTTTACTGGTGGAAACAAATCTTATAAGTCTATCAATGGGGGTATCGCAATCTTTTTTATCCCTTAACATGGATTCCTCTGAATTAACATCTCACCTACTCATATAATTATCACCCAATATACAGGAATCATTTGATTTAATCTAAAATCGAATCGCACCCTTGGAATTGAAGAAACAATCAAATAAGATATATAATCCTCATAATTCTCTGGATTAAGAATCTATGTACCCTTTGCAAATGGTGTGAGATTGTCCAAGTCAAATCAAGACAACTCTTATACTTAAGTCTCACGACTGATCAATAATAATACATTCCTAAGATATATCGATCACATACATATGTCAAACTATTATATAAGTTCTCGAACCATTATATAGGTTCCTTTATTTCAAAATAAATTATATGATTTCACCGAAACCGTTACGATAGGATGTCAACTCCTTATCAAGGTTGTGAAATTTTCCATAATGCTAGAACCAAAATTTCGATCTCCTTGTGATCAATCCTAAAATGACTAAGCCTAATTGATCGATATATATATATATATATATATATATATATATATATATATATATATATATATATATATATATATAGAGAGAGAGAGAGAGAGAGAGACAGTCAGGCTCTCCAACATACCTCATTAAACGTACCTATGAACATACCTATTTTTTAAAAATATTTAAAAAATAATTTTGAGTTGATACTTATTATATGGATTCATGATATTACAATGTGCCCTCTAAAAATATTCAGCTCAAAATAATATGTTTTTTTATTTTTAAAAAAAAGGTAAAAAAAAGACAGTTTTAGAGGGTAAAAGCTGTCAGTTTTTTTTACCTACTTTTTAAAAATAACAAAAAAATTATTTTTAGTTTATTTTTTTATAGGGGCACATTGAAATGTCATGAAAACGTAAAAATTATCATCTCAAAATTATTTTTTTACTGTTTTAAAAATTGGGTATGTTCATAGGTATGTTGCTAGGAGGTAAGTTGGAGAGCTTGACTATATATATATATATATATATATGAAATAATTTATTTAAATAATTATAAAAAGAATTATGATAAGCTTGATTCTCATTTCACAATGAACAAAACAACCATTTTATTAATTAAAATAAAATATTTTACACATGGTTTTAAGAATAAAATCCCAACATCATTTAACTTTATGGCTGCCGAATAAACCATGTCAATATTCTGTTACACAAATATTTTGTCACAAAATGACGCCACTCTCTGCTTAAGCATGAATTTTTATCGCAAAAATTGGTGGGAAATTAAGTTGTTAATATTTTATAACATGTCACTAAATGGCATGATTTTGTGACAATAATTAGTTTACACATTAAATTGCTAATGAATAGTTTTTTTCGTGACAATAAAGTTTTGTCACATATAATGTGATTTTCATTAATGGCCAAATATTTTTGCATTTAAATGAAATATTATAAATACCATGGTGTAAATATGATGCTTTTAAGACATAAAATTTAATACCAGATTGAAAATTTATAAGGAATTTGGATGAACAAAGTCTATAAAAAAAGATTCCCTTATTTGTTTTTTGGGAAAATTAGAATATAATGACAAAATAATTTTTTTCAAATAAGGTTTTTTAAAAATAAATCACAATTTACTTCTTTTAATTTTGGTATTATGTAAAATATATAAATATTTTTTTTAAAAAGGTTTTTTTAAAGTGTTGACTTCAGTAAATTATTTGGAAAATCATGTACTATTGTTAAAGTTAAATGTACAATACATTTAATATTAAAATTAGTATTATATGTAAAACCTTTTATTGGTATTATATTTATATAACTGAAAACCATAGAGCTCCACATTGAGTTTCCTCTTTTTCGGTGCCCCTCGCTGCCTTCGTTCAGTTATCTGTTTTAGGTATACAACTCTCTCTCTCTCTCTCTCTCTCTCTCTCTCTCCCCTCTCTCTACATATGTTATAACAATATTTTGAGATAACATTTTTAGGGATTTAGGAGGACTTTTATTTTTTGTCAATCACCGATCCCTTTCTCTTTCATCCGATAACTTTCCGACACGAATAACCTTTATATGATAAGCTCAATCTAATTTGGAGATCTTTATATTGACTTTAATATACCCAAACTCATTTTTTTGTTGTGGTGGTGTTAATGGATTTAGACTACATCGTCGATTTGTGAACAAATTTATAATGAGTTTCAATTCCATTGGTAAATTATTATTGTAATTTTATTAAACTTTCATTAAATTATTTTATTAATCTTTCCAATTCCATTGGTAATTTACAATAACAATTTCGGTATTGATGTTGATTAGCACGACTGACTTTCAATTCCATTGGTAAATTATTATCATAACATTCCACTTACATTGATAAATGTTTTGAATTAGTTAGTATTGCTCTTATTCCATGTTAAGTATTCATATTTCTTTTAAATTTTCAGTTTATAAAATTAGAATTGGCTCTAAGGATTTATGAAATCTAAGATTAAATTCCTTAATATATGAGTTTTGAATTAAGGTCGTGTTTGGATTGAGGATATTACATAATGTTGCGTTACGAATTAGTTTGTATCTTCTCCTTATGGCTATTTTCTACCATTTATGATTTTCGAAGTGGGAATGGAGTAACTTTAATTGAGATGTTGGCAATTTTTTTGATTTTAGTATTGATGATTTATTTTTTTTGTATCATGTATGAATTATCATTGGGATAAATAGTTTTGGAAATTAGCACAGAAACCTTTTTATAATTTCAATATTTCATAAAACAACGTTATTTTTAATAATTGTTGTTCAAGTTCTATTTTTAATCATTTGTGTCCAAATATGTTTTATGCTAAAATATTATTTGTTCACTGATAAATTTTTCTCTTTTGTTCATAGATTTTTTTTACCCAATTTGGCTTTTCACCTCTCTCTTTATTCAAACTTTTCTTTTTGTAAAACTTTTTTTCTTTTTCTATACATCTTTTGATCAATTTAACATCCTCATTGATTTTAATTTTTCCAATAATTCCAGTATTATATCTCTATTTGTATCCTTTGCTTAAGTTTTAGACACTCTTGTTCAACATATCCTATTAAATATCTAATCCTAGATCCTAGCAAATCTTTAAAAAAATACATGTAATTAATTTCACCAATTTTAATTTTATTTATGTCTTCATTTATTAGATTAGATAACTAATGGAAACATATTATTATTTTATTTTTATTATTAGCTATTTTATAGAAATAAAAATATTATTCACATATATAGTTATATAAAAATTTCATCTTAAACTTTCAATACTATTTACAAACTTGTTCATTCTCTATAAAGTCTTTAAAAAATTTATTCTGTATAAACTCTTCTTCTTCAATTTTTGCAAACTTGTTATGTAATGACCGTGGAGCAAGTTCCTATTTGTTTCTCTCTGGTTATCATACTAGTTTGCCACTATTCTTGAAAGATTATGATCAATATAATTCGTAAATCTTTATACACTCTAAGTGTTATTATTCATATTTAGAACATAATGCATTCCTCTATTTCATTGTATTATTATTTCTCCTATATTTTTAGCACAATCTATATCTAATATATAACTAGTATTATTGATTGGTTCAAATAGTACTTCGCTTAGAATCACTTCTTTTCCTAGTATAAAATTAGCACTATTAGGTTATACCTTATGTAATGGATTTCCTTTGTTTTGAAAAACATACCCTCCAACCCATCTTCTATAATCATAATCTCATGTTAAGGTTTCTGATGAGGGAAATTCAAGTCAGGTCAGAGGAACGCCCATTAGTTCTTGAAGCATCATCAAATGAACTAGTTCTCCCGTGAAGCCTAGGCCACCCTATAACTTGAAGAAACATATAAAACCATATGGTTGTTACGATAATAAGGCACGTTCCTTACTGTAATTTCCTATTAGACTAAAGAATATGAAACATATTAAATTCCACCTTCTTGAGGGTTAACCACGTATACTACTAAAATAATTTCCTCCCCTATTATATTAGTTAGATTCATGGGACTTATGTTGTATATATATTATATAAAGCCACATTAGACTAGAAATAATTCTAGCGAAAATCAATATTTGTTGTAACCTTGTTCCTCTAAGTCATAAACCCCCCTCCCCTTCTTCCCATGGAAATAGGTATCATTGTTGTCGAACCACGTATATCTCTTATCCACTATACTTTACCACTTGAATAATATCCATATTTATCTTATAATCAAATTTTGACCACATCATCTTTGACGTTGTCTGTGGGTATTTTCAGTATTTTCAGCCATGAATTGACACCAAGTTACCCAGAACATCAATGGCCTCATTGAACAAAAATAATCCCTCCATATATAGTTGGCACAAATCTTATATTGGTTATAGGATAATCCCTCCCATAAGTCGATGGGTAGTATATTGATCAATAGACGAAGGCTCCCCATGATCCCGTTATCGATCAGAAAGAAGATGATGATCTTCCTCCACCTCCACCCCTTTAGTTTCTCTCTCATCTATAGAGAGAGCATCGATCATTATAAATATCAATTCGCCTATTTAACCGGTCAATGGAAAAGGTAGCGGATGTACATCACCATGTAACCCGTGACATTTTGAACTGTCGAAAACCACCAATGTTAAAACTCCCTAAAATGGATGCTTTCGATGGAATGTTTTGTCAACATGATCACTTTGATAATTATATAGATTACATGAACATTTTTAATAACCCGAACCAAATCAGATACATGGCTTTTGCCATAATGCTGAAAGGGTCAGTCATGATTTGGTTTAAATTATTACTACAGAAATCGATCATATGTTTCAACTATCTAACAATTTGTTCATCTACCACGTCATCGATAACCAAGTATATAAAAAACAATTGATTACCCATTCAAGATTCTGCATACCCAAGAGGTGTCAGTGAGAGAATTTGTGAAGCGATTCAATAATGAATTTCTCGGGATCGATCACCGAGATAAACAGGTTCTAGTATCGTCATTCTTGATAGGTCTATATACCAGTGTCACTCTCTACTCCTTATCAAAGAACCCGTCGACCAACATGATCGACCTGTTTTCGAAGGTGGACAAGCATACTCCTAACAATCACCTCACCATAAAAAAGAAGAATAATCAAATAGAAGAAGGTCGAGGGACGAATGATCGAAAAAGAGACACGAGTTGAACAAAAATATGAGGAAAAATCGACCATGGCTTTATTGGTTTATACTGCTCAATATGATAGTGGGTAGGATATTATCAATGATTGTCGACTCAAGAATACTGAGCGAGATGACTAGACTAAAACGTCAACCATATCGAAAGAAATCCAACTAATATTACAGCTTCTATAGGGATCATGGGCATGGCACTAATGATTATCTCATCCTCAATAATGAGATAGAATCCATGATCTATAGAGGAAACCTAATGGTGTTCATATAAATTACGTATTAAATAATGGAGGAGGAGCAAGTAGGGAGAAGTACAAACGCCTACTAAGCTGGTCCAGAGAATATGATCATGGAGAAAAGAGTCTGAATGAAGTTAAAGTGCCAAAAAAGGCCATAATGGTATGAGAAATAGGGATGATCTTAGGAGGTTCGTGGTTATACGAGAAACCATATTCACGAGGAAAGCTGACGAGGGTTAGAAACTAGACCTGATAGAAGTCCAAGAACCCAAGCCCCTTGAAGATTGGGAAAATGTAGTCTTCACCCCAAAGGATTCGCATGACCTGATCACTTCACATGACTACCCACTCCTAATTAAATCCATCATATCCAATTGAGGGATAATAATAATCATAATATATACCGAAAGTTCAACAAATATTAAATACTAAGACTTCTCTGAAAAGATGAAGTTGGCAGGGACATTAGTAAAGTACCCATTATTGGTCTTCACTGGAGAGAAAATATATCTTGAGGGGGAAATCTAATTACCCCTTACATTGGGGAAGATCCCTAATTACATCATCCTACAACGTTGAAAATCTACAAGTTGAATTTATAATTATAAGATTTCCATTATCCTACAACGTCCTAATAAGACGAATGACACTCATTAAAATGGATATAGTACTCACCAATAAGTCCCTTACCCTCCAGTTACCCAAGTCGAATGGAATAAGAATAATGTGCAAAAACTAGTCCTATGCCTAGATTTTCTAATTCACTTCTCTAAAAAAGAAGAAATAAGATTTGCAGGTTGATGGCCTTGACTCAAGAGAAAAAGAAACAAGAAGATCACCAAATCGAATACCTTATCCCTATTACGTTGTTTAAAGTATGAACATAACAAGTTGTCTACATAGGGTCATCTTTGACAGACCATACGATACATGAGATAGTGGCTTTCTTATGAAAGAAACATGGCACATTTTCTTAGAGTCATGAAGTTATGTTATGCATAGACGCCTCGATGGTGACCCACCTTTTGAATGTCAATCCACTATTTTGACTAGTAAGATAGAGGAAAGGGCCTTCTCACTAGAATGATACCATACAACACATATCGAGGTAGGAATGTTTCTTGTTGCCAATTCGTCCAAGAGGTCAAAAATCCCGAATAGCTATCTAGTGTAGTCTTAGTGAGACAACCAAATGGGAAATGGAGATTGTGTGTAGATTACTCAAACCTAAATGAAGTGTTTACCAAGGATTGTTACCCTATTCTAAGGATTAAAGTAATGGTATATTTTACAACAACCCACGATATGTTGTCCTTCGAGGATACATGCTTAGTTTACAATCAGATTTGCATACATCCTGCAAATGAGGAGAAGATATCGTTCGTAACAAATTGAGGGACGTACTACTATAAGGCCATTCCATTCTGGTTAAAAATGCTAGATCCAATTATCAATGTCTTTTGAATATAATCTTTGAGAAGAATATAAGGAAATCCGTGGAATTATATGTAGACGACATGCTGGCGAAAAGACTGAAGTGTTAGGGGTGTATTATTGATCTTTAGGAAACGTTCGACATCCTCAACAAGTAAAACATGAAGATGAATCCATGAACACGTCGATTTGGATTATCCTTGAGAAAATTTTTGGGGTTTATGGTTACCTGTTGGGGAATATAGGCAAGCCCCTCGAAGATACAATATGTTCTATTTATGAGGAGACTAAAAATTATTAGGGAGGAACAATCGCTGATCGGATGAGTTGCAGCATTGAACATGTTCATTAACAGGGTGACAGATTAGTGTCTACACTTCTTTAAGATATTGAAGAAGGTTGTTACCTAGTCAAACGAATGATATAAAACTTATAGGTTATAAAAAGTATTTAATTGAGGCCCCACTCCTCTCTAAACCTATCCACGGGGAAGAATTACATCTCTACGTAGCTGTCTTATCTTTAACTGCCAACTCTGTGCTCATCAAAGATAAAATAGGTATTCAACAACCATTTTACTATGTGGGGAAAGTGTTTAGTGGAGCGGAATCAAAATATTCGTAAGTACAAAATTTGGTATTCTCACTCATTATTTCAACTCAGAAACTAAGGTCGTATTTATGAGTGCACACCATAATTTTCCTTACAAACCACCCCCTCAAACAAGTCTTGCATAGACCAGAAGTATCTGGTTGACTAATGTAATAAGTAGTGGAACAATGAGAATTTGACCTCCGACATAAACCACATGTATTCCTCTATGGGCGAGTGGTAGCCAATTTCCTTAATGAATTTGTAAATATGAATGAAGATGAACCTATACAAAAATTGAACACCCAATAACTAGTTTAGGTCATTCACATTGATGGATCATCTAAGAATTTTGATAGTAAATCATGACTTAAAATCAATTCACCAGATTACTCTACCATAGAGTATGACTTAAGGTTCAGCTTCAAAGAATAAATAATAAAGCACTAATTTCCAGGATACGATTGGCGCTCTTCTTCAAAACTGATTGGGCTAGATTCTTTAATGATTCATGAGTAATTGTTAGCATAGTGCTAGGATATAATGAAGATAAAGGGATGAAAATATTATCCTACCTTAAACAATTCTAGGAGATTGCACGCTATTTAAAGGCATTTTTAATCAACTACATTCCTAGAGAAAAGAAAGCCAAATTTGATCACTTGGAAAAACTGACATCATCTAACTAAGGGAACCCCTTCGTTGAATTTTTCGATAGAGCAAGCATCCAACTAAGGGAGGTTAATAAAGTCAAATTAATGGACCGAGGACCAGGAGTAATGTACAATTTTGTGCAATAGAAGACATATGGTACTCTCGTAAACAACCATTCAGAAGCCAAGAAGGTCCGTGCAAAAACACTCAATTATATGCTCTATGATGGAATTTATTTCAAAGGGGTTATACAATACAATTCCTCTATTACATAGACCTAACTAAGGTAACAACCATTTTGAAGAGTTTACATGGAGAAATACTTGAAGGACCCACTAACAAGAGAATCATAGCCCAAAGAGACATGAATCAAGGACATTACTGGCCAACTATGACGAGGAATGCATAGAGTTATGTTAAAAATGTGGCATATGTCAACACATGGCTAACTTCATTAATCATCCCGCTGAAAAGATCTCACCAATTTCTTCTCCGTGGTTGTTTATTCTAAAGGGAATGGACATTTTGAGTTTGTTCCTGACTATGAAAGGATAATGAAAATACAAGCTACTGGCCATAGACTACTTCACAGAGTGGGTAAAATCCACAACAGTGGAACAGATTACTAATTGGAAATTTCATCCAATTTATTTGGAAGTTCATCATAAGTCGATATAGGATCATGTATGCTATCATCACTAATACGACAAGGAAATTTGAGAACTTACATATCGAAGGGCTTCATAATCTGTTCTGAATTAAGAACCTTTTGACATTGCTATGACACTCGAAGTGCAACTAACATATAGAAATCACAAACTAAATGACTTTACACGACCTGAAGTGAGAATTGGGAAATTCCAAGGGTTTATGGGTCAAGTGATTGCTTTCGGCCCTATGGGCATACCGAATGACCGCTTGCGAACCTATTTGAGAGACACCCTTGACCATCCCATAAGGTACAGAATGGTGGTTCCGGTAGAGTGGTAAATGCTTGGTCTGAGGGACCACATCTTCAAACGCAATGAAAATGATAAGCTGCTAAAGGCCAACTAAAATTTTATTGAAGCGAAGAGAGAAGAGGTTGCCTTATGCATGATTGCCACAAAACAAAAGTTTACTTGGTATTACAATCGAAAAGTGGACAATTGATCTTTCAAAGGAGGTTACCTGGTCTTAAGGAAAGTTACACAATTAACCAAAACCACATCCATGATAAATTGGATGACAATTACGAGGGATCATACGTCGTCACTCATATCATGCGGCTAAAAACATATGAGCTAAAGGACTATAAAGGATAAGTTCTCCGCCATCCATGGAATGTAAAAATCCTACAGGTTAACACAATTAACTCATCATGAAGTCAGAATATGAAGCTTTATTAGTTTCAATTTTCCTTTAGCACCCTTACATTCAATTTATAATCATCACTAAATCAATAAAATGGACGTCTATTTTAAAAAAAAATTCATTATGTACTCACCCACTTAATTTGTTCGGCAATTACTTATAGGGGATATCAAACCCACAATAATTGTAATATAATATTTCGCCCCCAATAAATAAATGTCATGTGAAAAGAACACATGAAAGTTTACATGGTTCAAGGGGTCGTCCTGCTTACGTCTATGGGGAAGGGAGAAAGATATTTATTAATAGAGAAAAGAGAATATGACCAGAGTTTTAGGGTTGCTAGCGGAAGCTGAAATCCACCGTTATAAGAGTATATTGAGGTTGTTACTATATATAAATACAAGTGTCCTATAATTATAGGTGTTCCTTATGGTGATTAGTTATCAACTTTGATCTTAACTTTAAAGCATTAGAATAACACTAGGCTCACATTCGGCCAAATTCGATCATCATCTCTCTTGATTCTTCATTAGTGGGCCCATGATCATTGGACGACTATGCAGCCTTGACCTATCAATGCCACGTCTCATATTAGGATAATATGACCTTTTTTACTTATATACTAAAGCCAACAATTGTGGTTGGAAAAATGCTAAATAGGGGAAATAATCCCATACACTTTATTTCAAAATCTAAGTCCTGAACAAAGTTGGTTGGTAAACGAATTAACTATTCAAACCCGATCAAGTCTACTCGATCTGATCGAAGTGATCCCATAAAAAAAGGCAAGATACATGTACCAACTATGCCCATGGCTATAGAAGGAGATTTTAACAACTCAATCGATCGACTTTAAGAGGCATGAGGTAGTAATATGTTGTTTTGCATCAACTCAAATAGATTAATTGACGATTGACATTTAAAAGAGCGCTTAAATTCATTATTTCCTTAGTTAAATTAACATGATTAAGGTGACAACAATTTCTATGAATAAGTGTTGCCTCACTTAAGATGACCTCGATAAATTAACGTCAAATGTTAAAGGAATTCATAAGTATGACCTTAATTAGTTAATAGAAACAAAATGGCCTTACTTAAACAGATGGCTAATATAAAAACAATATTCATCCATAACCAAACAATACATTTGTTCAAATGTAAAAAAATATGAAAGAAGAAGCATTGTTGCAATAATACGTAAGACTTAACGCTTTTTTAAATTAAATGTTCAATTTAAATGACAAACATGCCTAAGGAACATAAGCAAAAACGGGTCAGTCAAAGTCCACCAAGTTCCTCGTATACCATCAAGGTTAGATCTTTGGCACCAGATAACTTATTAGGAGGAGAAGACTTTATAAGGAGAATCTCATACTCTTCTATCCCTTCGGGGTTATGGAATGGATGAAGATCCATTAGATCCTCATCAGTGCCCTCCCAATCCGTTAGGTTGTATAGAAAAAACTCCACATCTTATCAATCCACCTTGAAGCTCTTTATACCCGTTAAGGAATGAATGGAACTTCAGAAGTACTAAATATGATAAGTTCAAGAAGTACTTCAGGTACTTGAACTGAATGATGGTGGATAGAGACCGCTACGCCTAATAGTAAAATTATATTGGGCATCCTTATCATCCAAGCGCCTCTTTAATTCAGCGTTCTCCTCTTGTAGATGAGTAGCCTCATGCTCAATAGTATCCTGAGCAATGACTGCAACAGTTCTCTTTCCTTAGACTCATTCTTCATGTCCTCCCTAGAATTTAAAAGTTCTTGATTAGCCTTCGCTCGTAGCTCCTTATCTGTCTTCAAATTTCTTTTCAAACGACGGATGACCTGTAACATTTTTCCTCTCGCTCTTAGCTTGAAAGCCATATAATCGTCCAAAATCCTAAACCATAAAAGAATAATAATAATAAAAAGTAAAAGCCAAAAGAAAATGGTAAAAGGAAATACGAACCGAGTTGCCTTTATGCCAAGATGGATGATCTCTTTTGCATGGACATTTAGACCCCCAAGGCCCTCAAGATCTTCCTCTCCAAGGAAATCCATGAATGCTTTATATGACTCCTCATCATCCAAGTAGAGGAGATGAGCATATTCACAAGACTCCTCAGCTACAGTCGCCTCATCTATAATGAACGACTTATGATGAGCTAAGGTAGGCGTTGATTGTTCAGCGGGATCTTTTTTAGGGAGAGGTTCCCCTGATCATCTTACCACTTCTACCCCTTCGGTTCTCTATTCATGTCACCTATGGATAAACTTAATCTTCATAAGAAGCAAAGGCAGCCTAATGATTCGAATATTTACAATTAGTGGATAGGGGCATTCGGGACAATGGTGGCCCTCTAAAGTGCAACTCGAAAAAAAAAAATTGATATGGCACCTTCAGTTGTGAAAAAATATGTCATCATATGAATACATGAATCCTTAATAGAACCTATAAATGAAAATTGAAGATACTTGAGGATTTGGGAAAATATGCCTATTGGAAAGCGAGAATGATGTGTCTATCTTCGGTCTCCGCCTGAAGACGAACAGTGTCTCAACCTATCACTTCCATTTATTTATCTACGAAGCCCAAGTATTTAAATCGATTGATATTACAAAGATCCTTAAATGGACGAGCCTTATTTAAATCCTCTTGAATCCTTGATTTGTGGGATTCAGAGATGTGAGGACGCTCATTCAAAATTCATGCAGTAGTATATATAAGAATCATTAATATACGTACATAACACATTAAAATGAATGGAAAATGGTTAACAAGACAATGGATCAATCAGATCCAACTTGTTCCATTATAGGGGGAATGGTGAATAAATGTCCAATCAAGTCATTGTGGTCATCACGTTCCCAACCACCCTTCCTAATAAAAAAGAAATGGTGCCTCCAAACATGATTAGACGAAGGGAGAGAAGTGATGAAGCTTACATCCTTCTTTTAGTAGGCTAAAGTGTACCATCAACCTTAGGAAGAAGTTGTGCGGTAGATGGTCAAACATTGACCATAGTGATGGGATTATTAACCCCGAATAGGTTATTAAAATAAATCATGAATACAAACATAATCCTTCATACGTTCAGAATAAGTTAATAAGGGGACAAATTGAGGATTGATATAATGTTCTGAATTCTATAAAACGATCCCTAGTATTTCTTGAAATAATGCTTGTAAAAATAAATAATGCTATCATGGTGGAAGTATCTTCATTTGTCTCGTCATCGAGACTGATGGAGATCGAACGGGGAAGGGAGAGATGTTCCTCTTACTCATTGGCAATAAATTTTGACATTAAGTTCACAACCACCTATGGCATGGGATGATTATTTTCTAACTTAGTCATCTGAGCGGTAGGGGGGATTCGTACCGTGAGAAATTTAAGAACTCTTGGCTTACATGAAAGATCTTCCAACCAACAATGAAGAAACCCCACAAGCCAAACCCAATTGCTCATTGTGTTTAGGTCCAAAGGCATCAACAACCGCCACTATGATGTCCAGACATGCTTGTCCTTGATGCCTGTCCTAAACTACCCTTTTTATTTCAAAATGAGTCGATATAAGACTATTATGAAATGGTTGGAGCCAAGCTTTATACTTAAATCATGGAGAATCATTGGATTTCAAATTCAATAAGGAAGGACTGGTGTTAGAGAAGTTTTCCATAAAAGTACTGATCCTTCAAAGAAAAATGCAAAATTTAAATATTGAATCGCCAAAATTAAAGAAAATTACAGAGAAATGATGAAGAAGGGAAGTGTACTTGAAATGTATTTGACAATTCACAGAGAAAGGGCAACAAAGACTTGGCAACGACTCCACACATAAGTGTTGATAAACGAGCAAGGGAGTGAAATGGACTAAAAAAAATAATGGCAAGACTTTCTAGGATGCTCCGCAAATGGTAGGCTTGCAAAAGTCGTAACAAAGAAGATTTTGGGTATTTATTCAATGGAGGAATAGCCCATTCTAAATCTATAGTTGAGATCAACGTGATCCAATTCATTCAGAAACTTAGTGATAGACACGTGCCAGAGGGTCGTGTGATGATGGGAAACCTCCATGCATACCTCGAGAACACGTGTCTTATCTGGCACATAGCATGCGAACCAAGCACCACCACAAAACAGAAAATAGGCATGCAGTTGAATTCTATTCGTCTATGAATGAATCTTTTCGGTTCCAAATAACAAACGAAAAAAGACATGGGAATTGATGAGAGAAATTCCATTCGAGGTATATGTGCCATATTGTAAAGGCCCATTAGCATTAAGAGTAAGAAACATGTTAAATGCATCCTGTTTGAGGGTTGACCAGACATATTACTAGAAACTGCCACCCCTATTAGCAGAATCGAAATCATATGACTTATGTTGTATGGTTGTTATAAAAGGTCATAGGACTAAAAGGAAATCAAGTCAAAATCAATATATATATACACAGAAAATCTTTTGTAAAGACTTTTTATAGCGGGTACATACTATTTTTATTAAAATAGTAAAAAAATGATTTTTCTTTATGAAATTTCATAAATATGATGTCCACGGTTAGAAGATCATCTCCATTTTTTTAATCAAAAAATTCAATAAAAAAACCCTTGAGATGAGGTGATATGTAAAAAAGGGTATAAATATTCATTTTCAACCATTGAAATGTTGGACCGGTACCAGTCACTTTATTGATTGAATTTTTTGATGAAACTTCATGGATATGATCTTCTCATTATCGATATCATACCCATGAAGTTTCGTCAACAAATTCAATCAAAAAGTGGGTGAGATGATCGCCAACATTTTAACGGTCGAAAATGCATATTTATACCATTTTTTTACATATCACCTCATCTCAATGATTTTTTTATTGAATTTTTTGATGAAAAAAATTGGAGATGATCTTCTCACCGTGGAGATTATGTCCAAGAAGTTTCATCAAAAGATTCATTTTTTTACTTTTTTAAAAAAACAGTATGTACCGGAATCTGCACCATAAGAAGTCATTATATATATATATATATATATATATATATATATATATATATATATATATATATATATATATATATACAGAAATTCTCTAAAACGGACGTCCGTTTTTGGCTAAAAACGGACTGATTTTAAAAAAATAGTAAAATGCATTTTTTTGAGTTGATTTTTTTTCTGGTATATATAGACATACATGGGTACTCCCAAAAAAAAATTCAGCTTAAAATGAATTTGTTTGCTATTTTAAAAAAATCTTTCAAAATCTGTCTATATATGTCAATATATGTTTGGGTTTGCGCCAGCAAAATTTGACAGATTTTGAAAGATTTTTTTAAAATAGCAAACAAATTCATTTTGAGCTGATTTTTTTTGTAGGGGTACCCATGTATGTCTATATATCTCAAAAAAAAAATCAACTCAAAAAAATGCATTTTACTATTTTTAAAAAATCGGACCATTTTGGTCCGTTTTTAGTCCCAAAAACGGACGTCCGTTTAAGAGAAGCCCTATATATATATATATATATATATATATATATATATATATATATATATATATATATATATATATATATTGTAATCTTGATCCTCTGAGCATACGTATGTCACATTATGATCGAACCACATAAATCCCTCGTCCACTTTACTCTAACATTTGCATAGCATAATAGAAATATTTATTTTTATAATCAAATTTTGACCACAAGAGTTTTCAGTTGATCTCTCTTCAAATTTCAAGGAGTATTTTCATATCTATGGCTTTGTTCAGGATTATGTTTATGTGTATGACTTGGTTGTTCTTAACTTTTCAGTAGCGTAATTACTATGTCCATTTTTTTTGCTTATTCTTCATTAATTTTTATTTATTTCCATTTTATCCAATTTTTTGATGTTTCAATATTATTTTTATGGTCAATTTCATGATATCATTTTCAATCATCTCTCCCAATTGCACCAGTGAGTAGTTACTAAATTTCATTTTCATCTTTTCTTTACAGGTAGGATAGACTCAAGAGGATTATTGGGCTCTTTTTCTTTATATGCAGATGGGTAAGAATCCAAATATTTATACTTTTTTTCTCTAGTTATTTGTACTTTTTTTTTCCTTTTATATACTATTGTGGAGGCGCCTTACTTAATTGATTACTTTTAATTGATGACTTTCTTATTTTTCTACAACATCTCTTATTAACCTTATTAAAGAATTATTTTCTTTTTATAATTACTTGTAGAGAAGTATAATCTGAGTGAGTTTCTTCAGTGTATTTTATACTCATATATTTTTTCTCAGGTTTTAGCGAGAAAATATGCAAAGGCTTGGTTATGATACCAACTAAAAACAACTAACACTTTGAATATAACTTTTAGGGTCAAATATATAAATTTAGAACCTCCTGAGTGAGTTGAGTATTTCTTAAAAATGTTATAAGGATAGATTAAGACGCCTTAGAAGTTTAGCGGTGAATTGCAATAAAGGTAATTCGTGTAGTAAACTGGACCTTTTACTAATGGGTTAGGGATGTAGTTATACTTTACTCTAAAAAAAAAATAAACACATTTTTTTGGTGCCGTTATTAGCACTCCATTTTAATACATTAACACTCAAAAATTAGTTTAGATATTTTATGAAGCTCTTTGTATGATACTTGTGAGACTTTTGATGACACTTGTAAAGTATTAGAAAATCACACTGGAGTAGGGGGTAAAGAAGTCTAGTTGAGCCAAGCCAAACCAAAGGTTTTTCAGGCTTAATTTGAAAAGTTAAATGAGCTTACAAATATTTAATACTCACTTATTTTTCTATTGCACCCGAACATAAATGAGTTTCTAAGCAAACAACTACAAGTCGAGCTTGAATAGTTCGGTTTTCTTATGCTATTTTAACAAGACTATTAGTAGTTGACCCGAATATGATCCAAGCTCAACCTGATATCGAGGTTAAAAATATGTCCAAACTTAGCTAGATTATTTTACAAATCAATTGTGGAATGAATTTTTATTCGAATCAACATTTGTCGAAGTCCAATAGCTTAATTTATTTTACAATCCTATAGAAGGAGTGCTAATATATATGTACTTATTTTTTGTTTCTTTGTTAATAAAACAATACACATATTTATTAAAGATGAATTAAGAGTGTCCACACCCCGATAATTATCAAGAAATTTGAAGTGTACCAAATTAAAATCGCATTGCTTATGTGACGTGCTGTGATTGATTAATTCTTTATAAATATAAATTCGTGCCAAATACATTAATCAATTACCATTTGCCATGTAAATAATGCGATTTTAAAATGACACTTAGAATTGCTCATTAATATTTGCTCATGAGAGTTGAGTCTATGGGTACGTGTGAGTTTGATTTGCGAATGATCAAAGAGTTGAGTCTATGACTAATGACCGGGGAGTGGACATGAAAGAGAGTGAGAGTTCATATAAATGTTCATTTTGCCTCGGAAGAAACGACTTCTCTCTCCCCATCTTTTTAACCTTTCCTCTTCTTCCTTCGTCCTTCAAACTACTCATGATCTCTCTCTCTCTCTCATTATGCATGTATCTCTAAGCCCCTGTTACTCTCCCAAATAAACCACTCCAGTGGTGCAACCTTTCCCACAAACCTTGACCTTCAGTTCAATGGCTTCCATGAACAACTGGTTGGGTTTTTCTCTCTCACCTCAAGAACTCCCATCTGAGTTAGATCACTCCCAAAACTCAGTCTCTCATCTTGATTTTAACTCCGATGAAATTTCAGCCACAGATGTCCCCGGAGAATGCTTTGATCCCACTTCTGACTCTACCCTTCCTTCTCTAAATCTCCCAGCCCCTTTTGGCATACTTGAAGCTTTCAACAGGAACCACAACAACAACAACCATCAACGAGGTAAAATAGATGTTTATAGCTTTAAAGCCATATTTTATCTTGTACAAAGCCAAAGTTTTTAATGGATCTCTCTTACCCGTGTGTACTGTTGTTTGCTTCGACTCTTTTGGCAGATTGGAACATGAAGGAGGTGACTAGCTTCAAGGACTCATCAGAGCTGTCTATGTTAATGGGTAATAGTAGAAGTAGTCAGAACCTTGAAAACCAAGGGCCAAAGCTTGAAAACTTCTTGGGGGTTTCTGCTTATGATAGCAATGGAGACTACATGTATCCCATGCAGGTTCCATCGGTTACAACAACAGCAGCTGAATCCACTGACGGTGGGGGCAACAACAACAATACTACCATTGGCCTTTCTATGATAAAAAACTGGTTGAGGAACAATCTCGCACCAAATCAGCCCGAAAATAATGTAACCCTAACAAACTCCCAGACCTTGTCACTTTCAATGAGCACTGGGTCCCAGTCCACCTCTTCATTTCCACCGACAAGTGGGGGTGGGGGTGGAGGTGTAGAGATTTCTTCTTCGTCGGAAAACAAAAGACGAACGGACACAACCCTTAAAGATAGCCAGACTGCTACAGCAATAGAGGCGGTGGTAGCTCGAAAGTCTATTGATACTTTTGGACAAAGGACTTCTATTTACCGTGGTGTAACTAGGTACATATATTTGAGTTCATTGTTTGTTTCGTCTTAAAATGGTCTCAGTTTTGTTGTGTGCTAATGTTCATGGTTATGGTGCAGACATAGGTGGACTGGCAGATATGAGGCTCATTTGTGGGATAATAGTTGTAGAAGAGAGGGACAAACTCGTAAAGGAAGACAAGGTATCCATCGTTTGTTTTCTATCTTCACTATTATAAATAATCTGATCAAACTATTAACTTCTGTTTCGTTTTCGGGATTTTCCTCTGCTGCTGCTTCGTTCAATCCTGCAGTTTATTTGGGTAAGTGAAAATTTTATTTTCTAGTTCTCTTCTGTTTTTTCTCTGATAATATTTTCTAATCTGGATTGTTTAAATATAGGAGGGTATGACAAGGAGGATAAAGCAGCTAGAGCTTACGATTTAGCAGCACTCAAGTACTGGGGTACCACAACCACAACAAATTTTCCTGTGAGTTTCTACTGTAATTTTATCTTGAAATGATTGTTTTGTTTAGCGGATACTCCTGTTTATTCTTTCTCCATACATATGTATATTCCTGAGTTGTAAGAAGCACTTCTGCTCTAGTCAAGGTTAGAAATGACCTACGCATTCCATTTGTCGAAAGGTAATTGAAGAATGTGCAATTATGTTGACAAAAGAAGATTACATACTAGAAATTTTTATTTGTTAATATCCCCTTATTTCAAAATCCTGTAGATTAGCAACTATGAGAAAGAGGTGGAAGAAATGCAGCAGATGACAAGGCAAGAGTACGTCGCATCGCTTAGAAGGTATAATATACTGGAACTTTTTGAACCTATTAGTAAGCTAAGATATATGAATACATGATTTACATTGTGATAACTTTGTTTTGTTGATCCAGGAAGAGCAGTGGGTTCTCTCGGGGAGCCTCCATTTATCGAGGAGTGACGAGGTATTATAATAAGCATAACATATTATTCTATTAGTTTTACGTACCGCGTAAGTATAACTATAGATAAAAATAACAAATAAAATACTCCAACTATTCAAGCATATGTTTCCTTCTCTCTTCTACCATGTTTTAGTTTAATTATTTTTTAATGCAATTTCGTTCAACTTGTGTTCGACTATATAATGACAATGACTACGCAAGGAAATGTCCTTGCTTTCATCATGTAGACCTCAAATCATTATATTATGATATTTCGTATCCGCGTATTTGGAGTGTTGAGTCCAAATATATTAACCCTTAATTAAGAAAATGTTAGCATGAAAATGTTAGTAATTTAAAATTAGCTCCCAGTTTTTAATGAGTTATAAATAGTTTAATTAATCACATTTGACACTCATGTTAATTAAATTGTAAACAAATTTTAATTCCTTCCATTAATTGAATATTAATTATCACAAGTACTACCCATGTCAAAAAAATTTAATTTCCCAAAAAGCAATTAGTATGGTGCCCTGACGGGATTTCATAACATAAGGCAATACTTAATAGACAGGGGAGAGGTGAGAGCTTTTAATTGCTTGTATTTTCATTTTTTGAAAGGCATCACCAGCATGGAAGATGGCAAGCGAGGATCGGAAGAGTTGCTGGGAACAAGGATCTTTATCTTGGAACGTTCAGTATGTTCCTTATTTCATCTCTTTACTCATATATTAAAAATGACATAAACTAAGAACCAATTCAGTGTCTAGCTTCTACTCGAGCTTTGCGGATCAACTGCTAATGCTCACGAAATCGACCATAGCTTCTACTCTCCTTCATCCATACAAAAATATTTATAATTAGAAAGTTGAATAAATAATTGAAATCTATTTTTGTTCTAAATTCACTCACAAACGGTCAACTTGATAAATTTTTTGTAATAATCCAAGTTTATTGTACAATCTTGTTAAGTTATCTACACGATAAGTATAAGAGCAAGCTATAGAAAATCGATGTGGATTGTCAAATATAATCATTACAAAATTTGGTACTTAAATATAACTGCGAGTTGTATAATATAGTTATATTAAACTATCATTATAGTTCTTCAAAAAAATATTTTACATTGTGGCTCGGGCCTCTATTTGCATATTTATAACAACTTATTATTATCCTCATAGGTTTCTTGCAAACCTAACCGTGTTTAAAAAGACTTGGTAGTTGAGTCGGACTAAATTAAAAAAAAAATGTGTGTTTGCAAGTTAGTAAAATTAGTTTGTTAACAAGTAATTATTATGCAGGCACACAGGAGGAGGCAGCCGAGGCCTATGACATTGCAGCGATTAAATTTCGCGGATTAAATGCTGTAACAAACTTTGAAATAAGTCGATATGACGTGAAAAGCATACTAGAGAGCAGCACACTGCCTATTGGGGGTGCCTCCAAGCGTCTCAAGGATGCTGAACAGGCTGAAATGAGTGCCGAAGCTACCCGGAGAAGAACATCAGCAGACAATGACAACATGAGCACCACCACTTCACACCGTGACATCGGAATCATTAATAACTACCAGAATTGGCCTACTGTTGCTTTCCAACAGGCTCAGCCCTTCAGCATTCACTACCCCTATGGTGATCAGCAGCAGAGGCTTTGGTGCAAACAAGAACAAGATGATCCTGATCATGCTATAACCACTTCCCAAAACTATCCCCATCAGCAGCAACTTCAGTTGGGAAGCACAAACACAGTTCCCCACAACTTGTTCCAGCCTTGTGTGTTGCACAACCTCATGAACTTGGATTCTTCTTCAATGGAACAACATAGCTCAGCTGGCTCCAACTCTGTCCTCTATAACAGTGGAGGTGGGGATGGTAACTCCCCTTATGGAGTAGGATATGGGTCCAATAGTGGCTATGTGATTCCAATGGGGAGTACAAATACAATTAATGTTAATGCTCAACAAGGGAACCAAAATCAGGGGTTAAATGGTTATGAAGAGAATGAAGTGAAGCCTCTTGGTTATGAAATCCCATATGGGCCATCTTATTATCTTTCTCAGCAGCATGGCGCAGCAGCAGCAGCAGCGGGTGCGGTAAGGGGCAGTGTTTATGATCAGGGCTCGGCTTGTTACAACTGGGCGCCGACATTCACAGTGTGGAATGATACATAAATTTCACTTATGGAAAGTGGAGCGATGGGTTATTCAAGGACCATTAATACAGGCTTGTGTACACAGAAAAACAGTTTCCTAGCTAGTTTTGATTTCTATTTTACTTCTCCCCCTTAATATATTAATTACTAATGAACCATGGTACTTGATTCATGCAGCGCAAGTTTTGTTAGGATCTAACTAAAGTACAGCCATAGCTTGAGAGAGCTTCATTTCTCGCTAGCTATAAATTTTGACCACTTTTTCAGTGACAGATCCTCGGAATGTAATAGCGTAAGCCAGGCTTTGTGATTTTGAATAACGTATAAATACAAAGAATGGGATATGTGTATATTGATGTCTGTTTCATAGAACGGATTTTGCCTGCATGCATCCCTTGATATATCTTTTTTCTATTGTAAAAACGCAATGTTATATTCTATTGTAAAATTGCCACGCATGACACATAAAATGGGTTCAAATAATATTTTTTTCTGAAAAAACTCATAAATTGATACTTGTTAACAGGAGTTAAAAGTTCCAATCCCCAAACAATGTTTCCATGTAAGCTCCTAAAAAGGAGAAAATGTGGTCGGACATCATACCTCTATAATACTCTTGTCCGCGTAACCTTAGATATAGAGTGAGTGAAATTGAGATATCTTACAAAGATCGAAATATATTCCGCGGAGAAATCGAATTCAATTGGGTTTACAAGATTTGTTACAAATCTTCAAAACAATTGGTAGTTGAACTAGAGTCTTAAGTCTCTCCATACTCTTAAAATAAGTCACAAATACGTGGAGCGATGCGAGTGCAAGTTCGGATTCGAATGCGTCGATGCGTTCTTTTATCAAAAAATACAAATGCGGGAGCGGTACTAAAGCGTGTACTAGTTTTATACAAACAACAATATATTACTAACAACAATACTAAGTTAGTATTACAAACGTCTTTGCATCTTCGCAATACACTACTGTTAGATAGTCATAGCAATATAACTACCGTTAGTTAGCCATAGCAATATACTACTGTATCTTTGCATCTTTGCAATACATCTTTGCATCTTTGAAACAATACTAACAACAATATAAAATACTAAAGGTTAATTAGTCTTAGCAATATAAAATTACAACAACAATATTACTAATAGTTTTATGCTAACAGTTAACAATACTAACAGCAATATAAAATTACTAACAGTTTTATACTAACAGCAATATACAATTACAACAGCTAACTTTTACAACAACAATATAAAATCATAGCAATACTAACAGCAATAACAACTAGTTTTATACAAAAGTGTACATCGCATACAACTTACCACTTGTTAGGAACAAAATGTATCTATTAGAAAACTAGAAACATGACAGTTAGTTTTTTACAAAAAGGTACATCACAACCTTCCCATATACACAAGTAGTTACAAAAACAAAGGAAACATATTTCCTTTCTTAGCAAAAAAAAATATACTCCACCACCTATGGAATTCTAGGCCTTTTCTTGTGTGGAAAATCAGTGGTAGTATTTGAAGTGGTTCCAATCTCAAATAGCGTGGCATGCTCCCTGTTTTCAACGTCAACCATATCAAACTCCAATGTATCGTCTTCAACGTATGCGTCCCAATTTTTGTATGAAGTTTCATAATCTTCCCGATATCTTGTTAGTAACCGGTGATTGTAATGGACATATACCAACAATTCAGCACAATCCGTGCTCATGCGATTCCGTTTCACGCTATGAATAAAACCATATGTACTACACGCTCTCTCTGCACATGAACTATTTACACTTTGCGACAAAACTTTAATGGCCACCCCATAGAGCTGAGGAACAGTTGCTCTAGAAAGATTCCACCACTGAATAGATGACATGATTTTTCTATCTTTAATAGCTTGGGGAGGAGCAAACACACCGGTGTTACAAACAATGTCGCTAAGTTGCACACGTACAATTGATGTTTCTCCAGAATTTTTTAAAAGTCGATCCATCACATCCAAATAAACCTTCTGAACATTCGAATTCGGTTGAGGTTTTCCTCTTTTCTCACCGTTAGGGCTAAACTGTTTAACCACTCTTCAGAGTATTAGAACGGTGTGAGAACATATGCGAGGTAATGCAATGACACATTCATTTTTCCCCACCTGCTATAAACATGAGTACGCAAGATATTACACATTTCAACTTTATTCGATAACATCTTCTCAACAGTGCTCAACATATCATCCATCTTTTGGTAAACTTCCCCAATAACAGCTTTGTCGAAATCACAAAAGTGAATCATTGCCCAAATTAGCTTTGTAAAACTAAGCAAGAATTTCACTTGGCTCCAAAACTCATCATCTAAAATAGTTTTTTTCACATCTCCGTGTTGAATTTTTGACAAAGATGTGCCACTTTTGATTTTCTCCCACTCTTCATTCAAAACCATGGAAATCAAAGCATTTTTCACCCTAAAGAGCGTTCCAAAGCCACATAATGATGGCAAAATCGTGTTTTCTTTACTTGAATCACTTCTAGTGAAGAAAAAAATTCAAATGTAAAAGAAACTATACTATGTGTTTTTATATATTTTACAATTCCCTTCCCCCTTTTGTAGATATCTTCTGTAAATAACATATATGGCTCATTAGAACCTGCAATATCTTTCATAAGTAAGCTCAACGTGTGAACCATACAACCCCACAAAAATATATGAGGGTATTTATCCATTATAATATCACTACAAGAAAAAGTCTTTTCCACGACACCTGATATGTGTCGTGAAACTGTTTTCACGAAAACTTTTATGTAGTCGTTGAAGGGGGGTGTCATAGAAAGTTGCCTTCTATATCGACATATTTGTAGTGTCATAAAACTATTTCATGACACCTGCCAAGTATCGTTGAAACAAATATCCACGACACCTAGTTACAAGTCGTAAATAGCCACGACACCTTTATGGTGTCGTAAAACTATTTCACAACACCTGCCAATTGTTGTTAAAATAAATATCCACGACACCTAGTTAGTAGTCGTAAATATCCATGACACCTTTGTGGTGTCGTAAAACTATTTCACGACACATGTCAAGTGTCGTTGAAACAAATATCCACGACACCTAGTTACTAGTCATAAAAGTCATTACCCAAAAAAACCTTCCACGACTACTTATTATGTGTCGTGAATGTTATTTTACGACTGAACGTATGTGTCGTTAATATTATGCATGGCTAAATATAAGCATCGTTATTATCATTTTACGATGTGTAAAATATGTCGTTAAAAGTGTATACATTTTTTATAAAAATCAGCTTCTCAAATGCATGTTGCTTATACTAACATTAATAAATCCACCACATATATGATAGCATCACAATTAGCAATTCCACAATTCTTGAAATTTAAACCAAATTTATATAATTAATAGGAACTCATAATATGTAATCATAACCATAATATCAAAGTCATGCCCAAAACAGTAGAATGAATAAATATTTGGGTGTTACAAGCCACATAAAAATATGGGACTAGAATGAAATGAGCATTATCCTAACAAGTTAAAATGAAATATTCCTTCAAAAACTAACTAATAGCTATCTTTAAAAACATTCCTCCCAAAATGCCTTCAATATCTTCCAAAAATAGGTACCTGTTCAGAAAATAATTTTAGTAAATACTCTCGTAAATTAATAACACACTTGTAATAAAAAATAAAAAAAATCAAAGTATACCTTCAATCCAAAAAGCATCAAAGAAACACCATACCCACTTGATTCCTTATGTTTTTCTGAAATCGATATAAGATAATGTCAAAGAAAAATTCTTAGAATAAAATCCAAGAACTATAACTATTCCACTTACATTATTAGTCAAAACGAATGTATCGATATGGCTATGCTATGGTAGTTCCTTTTGCATCATCAAATATGGAAAATGCATCCGAGTATCGAAAAACTAGCACTTTGGGCACTAAAATTTCAACAACCCATACTTTATAGCAATCAGGCCCAAGGATTTGGTGGTGCACTAGTGACTTCGGGTCTGTAGAATCAAGTTCTGCGCTTGCCACTTCTTCTCCAGTCCCCAACCAATGTAACAATTTGCAAGGAGAATTTCTTTGTGGAGAACTTTGTGCGCATGAACTCTCTCGATTAGACTAATAAATAGTACAAAGATCGGATGAAGAAAAGTTGCAGGATCAAAGTATACAATGCTTTGTAAAGTTAATGATGGACTGAGTTAACTACTGATATGCAAGTAAAAAATTTGAACAAAAATGGAGTTCCTAAAAACACTCTGGCTAAAATTAATTCTATTTGACCAAACAAGGTTATGTACTTTCAATATTAAAAGAACACGAGACGCAAGAACTTGAGAAAAAATTCAATAATGCTAAAAAACAGGTAAATTTATTTGTAGTGGGTGGTTATGCATTTTTTTTATGTTGAGAAACAATCCAGTGCATTAATTTCTCTTTATTCCATTGACTCTTTATGCACTTCTGTCTGAAGAATTTTGTTGATACATGTTGCGGAACAACTCTCTGTCAAAGTCAATGACATAATTTATGGACTTCTCACTTATTTTTTAGCGTTATTGAATTTGTGGGGGTCAGTACCGAAAAAAGAATAAGGAGGGGAATAAAAGACTAGCAAATGACAAAATTGCTGATTACACCCCTCTGACGGTCAGCTGCGAACACATTCTGAATGAGATAAAAAGTGATTGATCCTTAAAATGGCTTGAGAAGTTGAGAGCACCCCCCCCCCCCCCCCCCCACACACACACAAGAGGAATAAAAACTTGTGGTGTGAATTCCATCAAGACCATGGACATTTGATCGATAAGTGTTTTTCTCTAAAAGATGAAATAGAAAAAATGTTAAAAGTAGGGAAGCTAAGAAAGTACGTGGACAAGGGTGCCTTCAAGAGCGAACGAGGGGCTGACCCTATGAAGAAAAAGAAGTGATAAATGCAGAGAAGATACCCCCGACAGACGTAACGACCCCTCAGAGGATGATGATGATCCTGACCTTCCACCGAGAGACAACCACGGCCCTGTGAAAAGACTCAATATGATCTCGTTCGGTATTGGAATGATCTTCGGGGTCCTAGCAGGAGGAGGATCAAAAGTCACCGATAGGAAGGCCCATGTAGCTGAAGCTAAGGCTGCAACAAAAGTTGTGCACTCAACCTCTATTGAAGCCAAGCCAGAAAAGAGGAAGAAAGTTGATATATATACTCTGATAGTGGGTTTCTCAAGGATGGACTTCAAGAGACTCTTAGCCCCACATGATGACCCTCTCGTCATCACCACCAGGGTACATGGATGTGAAGTGCCAAGGATCTTGGTAGATGGGGGTAGTTCTGAAGATGTGATGTTTTGGCCATGCTTTAAAGCCTTGGGACTCAGCCGTGCTAGGATCATCCCATACCATCATCCCTTTATTGTTTCAGTGGGGAAAAAGTCCATCCCCTAGGAGTGTATGAGGATGATGTTAGAATGTGGGACGAGTGGCCGAGATGGCTTACCAAGAAGGTAAACTTTTTCATGGTCGACAAACATGTCTTCTCAGCCTGCAACATTATACTAGGACGAGTGGACCTCAAGGAATTTGAGGTTGTGCCTTCTACGGTTCACCAGATGATAAAATTCTCGAACGAGAATGCTACTTTAACTCAGTCGAGGAAAGAGAAGTACACAAGAAGGCAACTACTACTTACAATATTGATACCCTTGACCTAGGGATAAGACAAAGTTAAAGAAAGGAGAAGTCGCGGAAGAGGTAGAATCCATCTTCCTCAATAAGGATGAGCTGGAAAAAACCGTCCAAGTTGGCAAATCTCTAAGGACAGATATAAAAGAAGATCTCATCAAGATGTTAAGGAGAAGACATAACGTCTTTGCATGGAGTCATGCAGACATGCCAAGAATTAACCCCGAGATCATGTGTCACAAGCTCAATGTGGTAGGGGAAGCAACCTGTGACACCCCACCTAATTAAATTCCGGGTGATCAGTCCTTTATTAAATTATAACCAAGGTGAACGGCTGGTTCATTCTTAGCATCACTGTCGCAAAAAAATAACTTTTCAAATTAAACACCCTAAATAATTACGCTAAGTGACAAAACCACTTCTTTAAAATATAAATTTCAAATCTTAATTTAAAACCAACATTTAAAACCTTTCATAATCCATAGTTTAAGAATCACACAACAACTATACTGGAAAAATATAATCCAAGAAATTTAAGCATCCAACTAATTAATTCCAACTAATTAATTACAACTTTAATACTTCAAAGGAAAACATCCTGATATTAATAAACCCAAAGTATAAATACTGGAAATAAACGAACCACAGTCTCTGATAAAACCAACTGAATAATGGAAAAGGGCGACACATGCCCAACTAGATAAAATAAAACTAGAAGTGGAATCAATAATGAGGTCGTCTAATCAAGAGGCCTACAACTCCCAGCTAAGTTGCAGCACGTTCCTTCCAAAGGATCATATGCAAGACGCCCCTGTGGCTGGGCACATGTCATATATACATATATACACAAGAGAAGAGAAAATATGAAATGGGTCAGAGCCCGATTGTAAAACAGTTTAAAATTCAATTTAGCAAGTATTTAAAATGCTTACCGGCTAATGCAACAATCATATTAGTGTGCGGCACTCTCTTGAGAAATTCTCACCTCTCTTATAATGTGCACACGTGCCGCAATATTTATCCCAACAGTTTAGCTTATCTTAAGTTACTCACAAGGTCTCATGCCGACAATTTCTAGTTGTTAAGAGATTTAATTTTAAAAGAAAAGTTCTCACATAACCTCATTTAATTATAAAGTTTCTCAGTTTTGCTTCACACGTTTTTCAAACACTTATACCCAAGTTGAAATAATTATCCATTACTTACCTACCTTTAGTCACAGTAGATAGTTCCCAAATTTCAAGTTTATATATATTAATCACTCATATCATATATATATATACAATCGGCACCCCACATAAATTTATGGTGTTGGTATACTCTGCTATCAAGTCCCCGTATCACTCGTACTAAGGGAAATACTAGTTCGGAATCACTCTAGAACTGTATTAACTCAAAATACATACAAATTGAAGCGAAGCATAGTTCCAAGTCACTAAGAGGTCAGCACATACCCTCACATCTCTTAGGACCGTCTGACTATCTATCCGATAGCCTGTACCAAGGATTCCTATGTTCTAGGGTACAAGTCAATATCCCCCATAAAGGTCCCATCGAGATAAGACTGTCCCAGCGCGATAACCTCGATGATAGCAAGTAGCACGGGCATGATTTTTACACGTATATAGTATATACACAAACACAGTCATATTTGTATACTACTATTCCCATTTCAAATTGAGGTACACCCACGACCCCTACTTATGATATTCATTCTTATTGAACATTACTAAATTATCCCGAATAACGGTTCGTCCTTTTTTCTTATTTATGGGATTATTCCAACTTACTACGTAACACTCGTAAATTCCTATTTCCCCAAGTGTAATTTCAGTAGGTACTCATTTATTTTACAACGTAACTTTCTTACGAGTCTCACCCTTTAAACGCACGTTTCCATTTTCTTAAGTGTAAAACAGCTTTGTTAAATATTAATCTCGTCTTACATTAAGGGTTCCATTTTTATAAAGTCCTACTGGTCTTCTTTATCTCCCAAAATATTCTAACAATAATGTCTAAGAATTTCTATTCATTTAAGTTGGAACCGACTATTTTAAAAGGGGAATTTGAGTTTTCCAGGAGGGGTCGATCGATTGATGGCAGATGCTCGATCGATCAATGCTCTTGAGTCGATCGATCGATCAAGCAGGTATGACGAAACTGCAGAATTTCCAATTACGGGTTTCTTCTTCCAAAATCATCCAAACCAATATATTTGTCTTCCAATCTCCCAATAATTTATACTACAAGTGTTATATCCTCAAATAAGTGGTATTCTACGTAAGGCATACGAATTTTCATCATGTATAACGAATTAAGAGGGGTAAAATCCATAAAAATATCAAGAACCCTAATATTTTCTTTGTTTAGTTTCTTCCCATTATTTTACCATATTTTATACTCCTAACTTAATGCAAATTCGTGGTTCAACCTCTACATGTGAATTTGATTTCCAGAATACGTCTTATACCTATACATCATGCAATTTTGAGTCTCCAAACCAAGTTTTTCTTTCACAAAAACTAGTCTTAATCAACCCTAGACTAATATATTGAAGCATTAACTGAAATAGAGCAAGATAGATACTTGCCTGGGATTTCTTGATTCAGATTTGTGGAAAAGATTGGCGTGGTTGTCATCCTCGTTGCGCGATCTAACGTTTGGCGGCGGCGGCGGTGCAAACGGTGGAGTTCTTGGCCTAGAACTCCTTGGAAAGCTCTTCCTCTCCATCTCCAATGGCCGTCTATGGTTTATGGTTCTTCTAACCCTAGAAGATGACTCCTACCATCTGATATAATCTTAGAAAAATCGTGGGTTTCCATGCCCAAAAATATAAAATGCCTAAAACGCCCTCCCGGGATGTTAATTAGGCCTAGAAATGCCCCGAGACCCAAACTAAACCCCCGAGTACATTATTTTGACTATATCGATCCTTCCAGACTCATTGACGCACTCAAAATGGCCATACAAGTGACTTATAATTTATTCACTTTTAATAGTTCAAATTTAATCCCGACACGACACAGGCGCGTCTTGATAAATTTCCAAAATTATCAAATTAGATTCTCGTGATAATTTTACTAAATTTAATTACACCACTTACTTTACCCATAAAGTAACTTACAACAAAATTCCAATAATTACTAACTCTTATCACGCTAGTAAGTATTTAAATGATTTTTCGGATTAATATTAAATTAATATCTCTAATTAAATTTAATAAATCCCCAAAATTAAAAGTCATAAAAATACGGGGTATTACACAAAGCCGATAAAGCAGAAGAGGAAAATTTATTCTTAGGAAAAGTATGAGGTCATAAGGGATGAGGTCAAGTAGCTGGAAGAGGCTGAGTTTATCAGGGAGGTCATCTATCCCGAATGACTGTCTAACGCAGTCATAATCCCTAAAGCCAACGGGAAATGGAGGATGTGCGTAGACTTTACTAACCTCAATAAATATTTCCCCAAAGACAGTTTTCCTCTTCCTTTCAATAATCAGATGGTGGACGCTACTGTAGGCCATGAGCTAATGAGTTTCATGGATGCATATTCGGGCTTCAATCAGATCTTCATGAACCCTGAGGATTCAGAAAAAATGCCTTTCACTATCGACAAGGGGATATACTATTATAGGGTCATGCCCTTTGGCCTAAAGAATGCGGGGAAAACGTATCAGTGCCTTGTGAATAAAATGTTCAAAGACCAAATCAGGAAGTCTATGGAGGTCTATGTAGATGACATATTGACCAAGATCTTGGGGGCCAAGGATCACGGGGTTGACCTTGAGAGGACCTTCAACACGATGGACATGTATCAGATGAAGCTCAATCCAACCAAGTGTGTCTTTGGGGTCGGAGCTGGAAAGTTCTTGAGGTTCATTGTCAATCAAAGGGGCATAGAGGCCAATCCTGAGAAGATAAAGGCTCTGTTAGAAATGAAGATCCCCAAGACCATTAAAGACATTCAGAGGCTCACACGACGAGTGGATACTTTGAATAGGTTCGTATCCAAAGCCATATATAAGTGTCTACCATTTTTCAAAGTTCTCATAAAGGCTTTTGAATGGAAGGAAGAGTGTGATAAGGCTTTCAAAGAGCTAAAGTCCTACCTAGGGTCCCACATACTTTTATCACGTCTAGTGCAAGGCAAAAGATTGTATGTGTACTTAGCTATCTCGGAGTCAGCCATTGATACTGCTCTTATGAGAGAAGAAGACGAAGTGCAGAAGCCGGTGTATTTCAATAATAAGGAACTCCAAGGGGCAGAGAAAAGGTACCCTAGGATGGAGAAGTTAGACTATGCTTTGATTCATGCCTCAAGGAAGATGAAGTCGTACTTCCAGTCCCATACCATAGTCATCCTCACCGATTCCCCTCTTAGGTAGGTCATACACAAGCCAAAAAAATCAAGGAGGCTAATGGCCTGGGATATAAAGCTGGGAGAGTTTGATAATATGTATCAACCTAGGATGGCCATCAAGGGGCAAGCATTAGCATATTTTTTGGTTGAATTTACTTGGGAAGATGATGAGGCTAAAAATGAGAACCTCGAGAAGGCAGATATCCAGCTAGGCAGAATTGTTAACCCATTCACATATAAGGCTGAGACAAGCACCGCTAGAGGAAAAGTTGTCAAAAACAAGAGGGAAGATACCTCTTTAGACAGGGATCCCTCACTGAAGGAAATTTCTCAAAGGAACAAGTTGTGTGGAACCTCTTTGTTGATGGGTCCTCCTGCGAGAGTGGAAGTGGAGCTAATTTAATATTGTCAGCACCTGACAGCACGAACATTGAGTATGTCCTGGGGTTTAACTTTAAAGCCTCCAACAACGAGTCTGAATATGAGGCCCTGATAGCAGGCCTCTCCTTGGCTAGGTCTCTTAGTGTTGGCCATATCTTGGTGCATAGTGATTCAAGGTTAGTTGTGAATCCAATATTGGGAGCATATGAGGCTAAAGATGAGAGGATGGACAAATACCTTGAGAGTAAAGTCACTGTTGAAGAGCTTCAAGGAAGTAAAATTGAAGAGGATACCTCGATTGGATAATGGTCGAGTCGATGCACTTGCTAGGCTAGCCTCAGCAACCAGGATAGATATCAGTAGAACAGTCCTAGTGGAAATTCTACTTCAGCCAATGGTTGAAGGCACAAATGGAACACTTTGACCTTGATTAAATATAAGCGGGGAATCTTCATGGATGGAACTTCTAGTCATATACATTAAAGAGGGGGAGATTCCAGAGGCAAAATAATAAAGGAAGAAGTTGAGGTACAGAGCTGCGGAATTCACTGTCATTGAGAAACCTTGTACAAAAAGGGATTCTTCCTCCGTTTGCTCATATGTGTGCACCCATCTGAGGTTCCACATATCTTGTAAGATGTACACGAAGGGACTTATTCAAGCCATATTGGGGCTACGTCGTTAGCAAAAAGGATAGTCATACAGGGGTACTGGTGGATGACCTTAGCAAAGGATGTTACGCCATATGTGAGGAAGTGAGATAAATGTTAGAGACTTGCCACCATCCCTCATCAGCCCCATCAGCCTCTTACCTCCATTACATCACCATGGCCATTTTCAGTATGGGGAATCGATTTGGTATGCCCCTTGCCAGGGATATCAATAAATATCAATACTTGATTGTAGCAATTGATTGTTTTTCAAAATGGGTGGAAGCGGAACCAATGGTCACAATCACCGAGTAAAAGACCTTTCAGTTCATCTGAAAGAACATCATATGCAGGTATGGTCTCCCCAACACCCTCATCTCAGATAACGAAACTCAGTTCAAGAATGTATCCCTGGAAAAATACTGCAAAAGAGTGGGGGTCAAATAATTCTTCTCTACCCCAAGCCGACCTTAGGCTAATGGGAAAACTGAGGTTACAAATCGAACAATCCTAGACGGGATTAAGAAAAAACTTGAGGAGGAAAAAGGAAGATGGGTTGAGGAGGTATATGCTGTGCTATAGGCCTACAGGATGACAGCAAAAACTCCAACAGGAGAAACCCCTTTCATGTTGGCATATGGCTCAGAAGCCGTCATCCCCACCGAAATTGGGTTTCCTACTCACAAAGTTCAAATGTATGATCCCCAGAGGAATATGGAATAAAGGAGACTTGATATAGACTTGACTGAGGAAAGAAGAGAAGAGGCTGAGATAAGACAAGCAGCCTACCAGCAGAGGATTGCCAGGTTTTACAATCAGAGGGTAAAGCAAAAGACGATTGTTGTGGGAGACCTAGTCCTCAAAAAGACATGGCAGAAACCTAACAAGATCCAACCAAATTGGCATAGGGTCATCGATGAAGTTGTCCCTGGAACCTATAAACTAGAGAACTTTGAAGGGGAACCCTTTTCGAACCCCTGGAACACAGATCATCTGAAGAAATACTATCAATAATGTTGTAGTTAATGTCCTACTAGATCATAGTTGTATTTAATGTGTTGTTTCATAGAACACTTGGAATGTTAATGAGAATATTATATTGTCCCCTCATCTTATGTTTGTCAATTTAGATATCTGTTGGGGTAATTCATGCTAAGCCACAAAACATCATCCCTGGTGAAGTAGGCTTAAATGTTCTTTGGTGATACAACAACATGAATGCGGACAACCTCTTCCACACGCTGTCAATAACATCGGGGAGCATTTAGTCTCGAAACACCATTAATTTAGTGGATAACCACCCTCGGCTACGATGATAGTGAATGGTAGGGACAAACCTCCATTCACTCTCAAAAAAGACAAGGGAGGACTTAATGTTTTAAAACACCATTAATTTGGTGGATAACCACCCTCGAATAGGATGAGGGTGAATGGTAGGGACGACCCTCCATTCACTCTCAAGAAAGATGAGGGAGGACTTTAATGGATTAAAACACCATTAATTGGGTGGTTAACCACCCTTGGCTATGATGAGGGTGAATGGTAGGGACGACCCTCCATTCACTCTCAAGAAATACGAGGGAAGACTTAATGTTTTAAAACACCATTAATTTGGTAGATAACCACCCTCGACTAGGATGAGGGTGAATGGTAGGGACGACCCTCCATTCACTCTCAAGAAAGACGAGGGATGACTTAATGTTATAAAACACCATTAATTTGTTGGATAACCACCCTTGGCTACGATGAGGGTGAATGGTAGGGATGACCCTCCATTAACTCTCAAGAAAGACGATGGAGGACTTAATGTTTTAAAATACCATTAATTTGGTGGATAACCACCCTCGTTTAGGATGAGGGTGAATGGTAGGGACGAACCTCCATTAACTCTCAAGAAAGACAAAGGAGGACTTAATGTTTTAAAACACCATCAATTTGGTGGATAACCACCCTGGGCTATGATGAGGGTGAATGGTAGGGACGACCCTCCATTCACTTTCAAGAAAGATGAGGGAGGAATTTAATGTTTTAAAACACCATGAATTTGGTGGATAACCACCCTGGGATAGGATGAGGGTGAATGGTAGGGAGGACCCTCCATTCACTCTCAAGAAAGACGAGGGAGGACTTAATGTTTTAAAACACCATTAATTTGGTGGATAACCACCCTCGGCTAGGATGAGGGTGAATGGTAGGTACGACCCTCCATTCACTCTCAATAAAGACGAGGGAGGAGTTTAATGTTTTAAAACACCATTAATTTGGTGGATAGTCACCCTCGGATATGATAAGAGTGAATGGTAGGGACGACCCTCCATTCACTCTCAAGAAAGATGAAGGAGAACTTGCAGTCACATTAGTACAAATCATAGAAGTGGCGAAATAGAAGACAATGAAAAAGACCCCACTAGCATCGTCTGTAATGACCCCACTTTTATATATAGTTTGTTTTTACACTCTTGTGTTACTTATTATCTTATAAATGTTATATTATTATATATGTGGTATTATTGGCTATCAATATAACAAACCCCATTTTTAATTATGAAGAATCAACTGTAAATTGGATCAAATCGAAGTCTTAGGACATATCTTAAGGCAAATAATAAGTTTTGGGGTAGAAAATATAATTTTATGAAACTTTAAGGACTAAAATAAAAATATAAAATGGGCCATTTTGTAAATAAAATATTTTCAAGGACCTCTAAGAAATATTCAAAATATATAGTGTGAAATTACCAAAATACCCTTCATATGTGAAATGACCTTTATACCCTTATCACCTTTCCACCACGTGCTAGTCACTTCCACCTTACACATGTCATCTCTAGCGAGAGAACTAAAACACTTGTCATCATTTGGTGATATTAACACTGCAAGACCACTCCGGATCGCGACACCTCGGTGTTGAATCACCACTCCAAAAAGCCTAGTCATTAGACACGTGTCAATACCATAATACTTTTGGAAACCTATAAATAGGGCCTTAGGGTTCATTTGAAACTCACACCAATTCCTTGAGAATTATAGTAAGAAAGAGTGATAGAAATCTTGGGAAATATCTTAAGAAAGAGTTCTATAATTTAGAAGAAAGAATTCTTTTCATAGGTATGATTTTATTTAAATGTTATAATGTATTTTTATAGTTTTAATTTTGTGTTTTAGAGCTTTACTTAGTAGTTATGATGGTAAAATACACTAAGGACTTCACTAATCAAAACTTAAAGTTTAGAAGAAATCCAAGTTGATTTTATTTGAAATTGTATATACGCTTTTAAAAATGTTTTGTTAAAAGTAATTGCTCGTTATTATGGAATCCCATTTAAGCAATTCCAAAGTCAGACCCGGTGAAATTATGTCTAGACGAGAAGGTATTTAAGTGGTGCCCCTGTGACCCTCCATATCTACTGGGAATGAATCTGGAAATGTTCTGTCTAGAGGATATGGTATTTAAGCGGTGCCCCTGTGACCCTCCATCTCTACTGGGAACCGACTAATTAGTAAGAACTATGAATTGAATCCTTTAATTACGATCAATAAGTTTTAAAAGTTAAGAAAATGGTTTTTGGTAATCCTTTGAAACAAGTTACTATTAAAGTACAATATGTAGACTGGACCTTGTTTAGAACATATACTTAAACCTTTATCATATTAGTTAGATTAACGTGCGATCTAAGATTCATTATCTATAATTTCGACCTCTATTTTAGGTGAGTACTCTATGCAATTTCTTGCGCATTTTGATTATATTATATTATGCAAACTATGTATATTTTATGAAATGCTTTTATTCTCAAAATGCATCTGATACTGATGATTCCGTCGTTTGTTATATGTTTATATTTCTCTATATAAACATCTGATTTGAATTCTGAAATTATTGATTCGGCCTATGGAAACTCTCTTACTATATTGGCCTTGACTACCAGGTGGAAATATTTGGGTGGTACCTTCCCAGTTGGTTTATCGCTGGTGTGCCCTAAACAAGGCGTTGTTCTAGAAATCATGATTATCTGTCTGTGATGTTACCGGGTGGAAACATTTGGTAACACTATCTGTCTGGGTATTAGAGCGTACATGGCCACTAAAACTGAATAATTGACACATGCTCAATTATTTTATCTGCTCTGTTATGAACTGTTTATTCTTAATATATATTGTCATCTACTTTATATATTACTTGAAATTCCTATCTTTATGTATATACTTTCTGTCCTAAATTGAATAGGTATCAATTTTCTAAAAAACCCTTGAATGTCTGGAGATTGAATCTCATTCGGCTTTTAGCTGACGTTGTATAAATAACCATTTTTCAGGAAATAATTAAGCTCGTGGATGGAACAAAAAAGGACTATGTTGAAGATTTAGCTTTTAAAGCTCTTTTTGTTACCTTAAGTAGAAGTTTGTTTAATTAGATAGAGCATGTTTAGGTCTTTGTGTCAAGTTGTAACTCGTTGATATTTTAATAGAAATGAAGTTCCCTTTAGAAAGCTCTGATGATGTAATTCTTTCACTTTCAGTATTTTACGATTCATAACCATGTGATTATACTTCCGCTACATATATTTTAAAAGAAAAATTTTAAGGCCATTGGATACCTTGGTGGCATGTCAAGACACTCGTTCCCTACTATTTTCGGGTCGGGGTCGTGACATCGTCAGACAGAGTCCCTTTGGCAACCACAACAGAAGGCCGATCCTCAGACGTACCGGTGTCTTCAACATTTATTTGAGACTCCACATAAACTAGAGCCTCAAAGATCAAGGGGTCGTCTAACTCTACTGCCTCTAAAGAAGGACGAATAGACGACACAGCGTCAATAAATTTCAAGATGACCCACCAACAGGACGTCTTGATTCCCCTCTCTAAGTATTCAAGATCGAAGCCTTGGAATTTATTGGAGAGTTTGGAGGCCTCCACAGCATCAGCCTCAGCCCTTTGGATAGCTACAGTAAAGATCGTTCTTGAACTGGGTGCCTTGGTTGGTTAAAGCATCATCCTTTGCCATGAGGAGGTCATCCTTAAGCTTAAGTTGAGGAGCATTCTCCTTTATAAGCTTGCCCAGAAACCTCGAATGCTCGGCCTTCACATTCTCCAGCTCAGTCTCCAGATTATCAAACTTAGTCTTCAAGTTGGCCTCGTGTTAAATAGCTCTCTCGATCTCATAAAACTTCTGTTAGTTCTCAGCCATCCACTTGGTGGCAGAGGTGAAGGCGCAGACCGACTGCAAAAGGCGAGAGAAAGTTCATATTGAAGGGACGATGACATAATTAGTAAAATATTGGTAAATCAAAATTAAAGAGATAAAAGAAATACATGAGCTAGAGTGTGAATCCTAAAATCATAAACTTTGGTCGGGGGCATCTTAGCTAAAAAGTCATAGTCCAAGGCTGATGGTGCTGAGAACATGGAAACCTTGGCTTCTTTGATGTTGGAAATTAAAGAGGAAGGGTCGGCCTTTAGAAAGGTCAAATTAGATGACCAGAAGGATCCCATGCATGAGGAAGAGCTAGTTCTAGGTCGAGTGCCGATAGGGGCTTCTGGCTCCTTCCGCTTGCGGGTCTCAATGGTCGGCTCTACTGGGGTCAAACCCACAACCTTTGTTTTCTTATGGGTCTACTGAGGCTCCTTGCCCTTCTTTTTGCCCAATCCAGACATCAAGCTAGGGGCAGTCATTTCCCAAAGTTGATCAGACATCTTTCAAGTCTGACCTGAAAAAATGAGATGATATGCCAGATACAAGCAACAATAGTGAGAAAACACTTGGAAAGAATTGAAACAAAAAGCAACTCACATAATTTTGTTAGTGGGCCGACCCTCATATTATCTTCTTTGAGCAAACGAGGGATTATTATATCTTCAAACTTGGGAATCTCACCCTCTTTCCCCTGATCCCTGAGATAGTCGGCTATGGCCCTTTCATCCAAGCTAAGTCCAAGGTCTGACCTTGCTTTCATGGAGGGGTTGGACTAGGCTCTGGGGACCCTCGGGATATCTTCAGGAGGATTAACCCTGGCAGGGAATTCCCAATCCCCAGAGACAAAAAATAACCTTTTCTTCCAGTCATGGTTGGAAGTTTGTGAGACATAGAGAAGTTTCTTGTCTCACCTCCTAGACCCTAGATGGAAGTATCGAGGTTGCTTGGATGAGGAGGTTATGTTATAATAAGCTAGGAACAGATCCGCTGAGGGCTCGTCAGTAAAGGTGTTCTTCTAAAGACAGATGTAGCTGAGGATGATCCTATAGGAGTTAGGATTAAGTTGGGTAGGAACAACCCCGAGGGCAGAAACTATGTCAACTATCGCAGGATGAAGAGGGAACCTAACGCCGACCCTAAACATCTTATCATACATAGTAACTTCTCCTTCTCTCCCCTGGAAGACCTTTTCCTCTTCGTCCGGGATCCTCATGTTTACGTTGGGATTTATACTAAAGAAGTGCCTCCATAGTAAGAGATCACGATCCCTAACAGACGAGACAAAATCCAAGGCCCCTGAGGTGTCAACCTGATCATTCTTGGAATCCTTGCTATCTTCCTCAGCCCTATTTCCCTCATCCTCGACTCTCTCATCCCCAGACCTTTCGGCCTCGTCGTTTATTGGAGGGCGATCTGGAAAAGCGTCTTGGAAAGCGAGGGGGGCATGGATGTCACAGGGACAGCCTCAGGATGAACTGTTCTCGTGGACTATTAGATTGGGCTAAGTGTTGGTGAGTCTTTCCTCCCAGAAGTCCCAACACCCATATGAGACGATGCTTTGGCATCCATTCCTCCCTCTTGCCTCTGACTCTCGGTTGGACGATAGGACGACCGAAAGGGCTCAGAAGATGGTGGGAAAACTATAGCTAAGGGAATTGGGGAAATGGGTCATACCCAGACAGGGGCGGCCCTACTTCTACACTCGTTCTCTTCCTCTATTCGCCTAATCTCTGTAAAGCACCTCTCTCTAAAAGTTGGAAACTCCTCGGCTAAATCATAAAGCCTTTGGAGAATTAAGAGGACCACCCTATACTTAAGGAATTTTCTCAAACAACCTATAAACAAGTTAAACAGTTAATTAGATTGACTTCAAGATTAAACCTAGAGAAATGAAAAGTTCTATGGAAAACTAGCCAAGAACAAGTGGAGTAAAGCTCACCGGAGAAGAAAAGTAAAGGGTTACCAGAAAACCTAAAAATCAAGGCTGAGCCACCACAAATCAAGGCGGGAGAAGAACCTAGGGAGGCCTACCAATTAAATCCTAGCCCTAAAACCGCCAATGAGTGGTGGAAACATAACCCTAAGCAACTGAAAACCCACCAGAAAAAAATGAAAAACAACTATGAGAGAAATCACATAAATTTCAATATATAAGAGAAGGAAAAGGGAAAGAACGGTGAAGAGATTACCTAGAAAAGAAGACCGAAAGTAGAAGAAACTGGAAGGAACTTGGCAGCTTTCATGAAAATGCAACAATGGAGGTTGGCTGCCAGAGTTAGAGAGAGCGTACGCATGAAGAAGAAATAGATAATTATTTAAAAAGGTTTAAATACCTTTTCATTATTGGGCTCAATAACCAAAGCGGTGCACAACCCATGAGGAGAATCATCATTAGGACACAAAGTCCCAAGTGTGATGTGCAACTATCATTTCTGGGGAACACAAAATGATGATTGGCATCTGAAAAATGTCACTCATAAGCCTTACCACTCACCAACTTAACATCGAAAAACAATATTACCCCTCAGCCATCTCAAAAACATCGATGACTAAAGGCTAGGGGTTGATTGATATACCAAAATACACCCTTGGCCTGGTCGAGGGTAACCTCATCCAGGACGAGGGCTCAACTCTACTACCCCCGGGGGATCGTACTTAAGATGGAGGGTCATGCTGAAGATAGGGGGTCAGATAAGCCGACCCCATCATTGGAGACCCAGTTCAGACGATATTATGACCGGATGACCTTGTGGAGGTCGACCCCACTACTTACTTTGATGAGCCGAGTCAGCCCAAGCTTATGAAGGTAGAAGCCTCGGCTTTGGGGCTATCCAAGCGACTGGCCGACCCTATGAGGGGTCGACAGTACGAAGTCTATATCCATCAGTCAGGACCCATTAGTCCAACCTCAGCCTTGGCCTGTCACCATAAGCCGAGGGTAACACCATTATGGCGTGTGATTCGGGAGATGCGTGAAAAAATTCACATGGAACTCATGTAGAACGTGGACTAGACCATTATAACAATATCATCCCCTCACGTGATGGAATATTATGTCATCATTAACCACAGGTGGCCTAGCCAGGTGTCAGTAGGGGATTGGATAGATCATCATTCACATGCTCAATGCATGCTTGGGGAATACACTACTCCCCCCAAGCTATATATATATATATATATTTGTCATCTTCGACCTTGTAAGGGGATCGATAATTAAAACCCTAGCTAAAAATCTACTTGTAAACATAGTAGAGAGAGAGAGAGAGAGAGAGAGAGAGAGAGAGAGCTTATGTGCATTGTATCCAAGGCCAGTAGTGCCCACATTTAGTGGATCACACACTCACAATGAATGTAGGCCTGATAGGCTGAACCACTTACATTATTGTCTCCATTCCTCTTCTACTCACCTCCTTCTACATATATTTATATTGATCCATCAATGCCATTATTTTTCTTTGTTTGAGCTATATTACCTCTTATCTGGTGGTGCTGATTTCAGCATCATCAAAAATGTATATGGCCCATATACACCAATTTCATACTCTTTGATAACTGTAGCGAGGATATGTTAGGACCACAAACTGGACATGCAAATTCCCCTTTTGTGGTACATCCAGCTAAATTACCATATGCGGGAAAGTCATTTATTGTCCACATCAAAATAGCTTTCAAATTAAAAGTAGATTGGCTCGATGCATCGTACATCTCCACCCCGTTATTCCATAACTTGATTAAGTCATCTATAAATGGTTGCAGTTATACATCTATGTCATTTCCTGGTTGCTTTGGCCCCGGTATAAGCAAAGTCAACATTAAATTTTCCTCCAACATGCATAACCATGGGAAAGATTGTACACATTTAGAATTATGGACCAACAACTATATCTCGAGCTAAGATTATTAAAGGGATTAAATCCATCCGCTGCAAGTCCAAGCCTAAGATTTCTTGGATCGAATGCGAAATGAGGACACTTTTTATTAATTGTGTACCATGCTAATGAATCAACTGGATTTCGCATCTTTCCATCTTTGTTTAATTGAGTTGAGTTCCACTGCAATTTCTCTTCTTTATCTAATGATAAAAACATCCTTCGAAATCTTGGGATTATTGGAAAGTACCGTTATACTTTTGCAGATACTCCCTTCTTAACCATCTTTGTGAGTTCGTCGACTTTCCACCGTGATGAGCCACATTTAGGACATTTATCCGTATGTTCATACTCTTTTCTAAATAAACAACAATCATTAATGCATGCATCTATCTTCTCATAGCGAAGATCAAAATATTTTAGAAACTTCTTCATTGCATACAAAGACTTAGGAAGAACGTAATCCCCAGGCAACATTTCATGTATAGACTCATGAAGTTCATTAAATCCTTTATCAGATAGTTAGTGTGTAGCTTTATGCTTGTATAAAGTTATAATTGCTGACATCTTTGTATACTTTGTACACCTAGGATATAAAGGAGTCTCGGCATCTTTCAACTTTTGGTTAAAACTTTCATCACCACTTTCAAAATTATCTTCGGCAAAAACTTCATCTTGAACATAAGCATCTCTATACATCCTATGTAAATCTGATAATTCAATATCAATATCATTATTGTATGAAGAAGTGGAATGTTCTTCGTGAAATACCCACTTCTTGTACGTAGGATCAAAGCCATGAATGACTAGGTGTTCAAATAATTCTTCCTCATCATGTTGACAAAGGTTTTTACATTTCTTACAAGGACATATTATCATATCAGGATTTCTAGCAGTTTTATTGGCAGATTCAATAAATTTGTACACGCCATCTTGGTACTCCTCGGTATGTCTACAGATAATAAAAAAAAGCATGAAATCATAATCACTTCTCATTTTTTTAACAGTTTTCATTTAGAAAAATACTTTAGGTTTTTCTAATATATGTAAACGTATATACATGCGTGTAATAATAATTTTTAAAAAAAAAACTTGGAAACCTCAACAAATCTTTTTCCATCTTGAGTTCCCCACTTGCTAGTTTCTAGTCTGTTTACACCAGCAAGCACTAATATTGAAAATGAGGCAAAATGTCAACAATAAAAGGATAAAATGTCGTGTTCTTTTCAAATATAGTTACATTCTACAAGATCTCATTAAATTAGTCACATTCTACTAAATCTTATTAGATTAATCAATATCTACAAAGGTAAATTGAAATAGATATATAGTTAAATCATCGGGACTACAAATTAACACGAATGGACTGTATCCATTTTATTCTTATTCATGGTTTCCTTGAGCATAGAAATAATATAAACACCCACACTCAACAATACATATTCATACACGTAAATTAAGTTGACCTATTCTAATAAGCATGTGTTCAGAAATATCAATGTGGGTATATGAACTTAATAATTCCAAAGTAGGAGATACACAAATGAAGCAAGATAAAGATACCTATATTGGATCTGATTTGTAGTGTCTGAATACTGCCCAAAACAATAACCTACAAAGTAGAACAATGAGTTATTTTAAATAAAAAAAAATATATCAGATTTAGTACTAATGAGGTTGCTCGGAAATAAATAATTAACTCAAAAATCGATAAAATAAATAAAACCCACATAATGCTCATCATCAATCAAAACATTAACATACAATTTCAATTCAATCAACGAATTCCACAAAATGCTTACAGAGATTGAATATCATTGCAATACAAATAAGCTACAATTGTCTTGAATTCATCCCCTAAGAACTAAAATATTAGTGAACTAGCATATAGTCCTCCAAGAAAGGGGTCTGTGTTTGTGACATGTACCATAACCAAAAAAATGTAATGCGACAACCCATACTAGGACTATATGACCCTTAAAATATTGTCCAAAGACATATTAACTAGCTTTCCATTCAATTTCAATTTTCAGACATGAATATAACGCTACCAAACGCATCACAGCTTGAAACCCATTTATTGAAGAACCAAATAAAACTAAGTACACACAAATGATAACAAAAGATATGATTGAATTGGTTACCACAAATATTGTATTTGGAGAAATCGGTTAAGTCAACAATGGTGAGTCGTTAGAGATATGATCATCATATATCAAAAAGACAAAAAAACTAAATATGATATCTCCAAGGAAAGCAGAGATAAGACAACTTCCATCCACCACAAGGTTGAATCAAACAATAATCTAACGATTCATAATGGGTTTCAAATTTCAACGATTCAATCCAAGATTTAAAAGCCAAATGATACGAACTTAGATTCAATGCGGTTTCAAAATTGAAAGACTTAATAGTGGTAATTGATTTCAAATCATAAATGGTTTTGGTTTTGTTTGTTCAGATTAAACAAGAGGATCGTATTTTTTTCCAATCAATTTATTGATTCAAATGAATTTATGAAATTTGGTGATTAATTGAGAATGGGTTTTAAATTTCAACGAATCAATCCAAGATTTAAAAGCCCCTAAAAGGATCGAGTTGACTCTTTTTTTTATATATGTCTTTTTTGCTTGTGTCCCTTTGTTTTTGCAAATCAAAAACTGTAAAACTAAAAATAAAATTAAACAAAAGCTAAAATTGTAACCCAGTTCACTGTTTGAACCCTATAAAATTTCAACCGAGTCCATAAGGTAAAAAAATAAAATAACACAAGCATATTACAAAAATATGATTTACAGTCACCAAAAATTAGATGTTCAAATTTTTTTACTCTTTGTGAGGGACACATGAGTTTCTTTGATACATCGGTAAAAATTTTGAGCTCCTTTTCACACCTGTCACCCGTTCTCATGGAGTAGAGTATGTCAAACAGAGGAAAGCATTACAACAAACATTCGTAGCACTACAACCTCTTCATGAACACAATCATTTGATTGTAACTATAGTAGCCTATGATAGTTACAATCAATACCAACATGTTCATGAACCCAATCAACGATATTTACTACAAGCCAATATTTTATCCTACTCCACGTAATAGCATCAATAACAATAAGAATAGAGAGAGAACTGAACAGCTATTAGCAATCAGCCAAACGAGACCATAGCCAACAAAGTTCTAGATGACGCCAATTAAGCTTAAAAATTTACTATTTATAACAGAGATGAGATGTGCGGAGGTTAGAGGTGATGAGGAACTTGCTTCTTAGGGATGTAGACGTGCATGCGTAGGTTATAGAGATGAGAGATTCGTTCATTTACGGTTGTAACGTGGGAGGTTAGAGGTGAGATATTTGTTCGAAGATATGGTTTGTTGCAGATACATTTTTTTATACGCGCTAACTGAATTGGCAAAAGAGGTGGCAACAAAAATTCCCCAATTTTTTTTATCAGACGACACCTCTAGAAAAAAAGTAGTGTAAAAAATTACCACATCTTATAAAGTGTCGTCTTTAAAAAAAACATGACACATATATTTTATATGTCGTGGTATTTGCTATAATTGAATTATTTACAACACCATTGACAATTATGTCGTCTTTAACTACTTTCCATGACACATTTTTATAAAGTGTCATCAAATATATGTCGTGGAAAGTAATTTTTCTTGTAGTGTATCCCCGTCCCTATTATAATATGATGCATTATTCGTTAAAACTTGTATGACATTGTATGCTCCAACCTTTTCAATAGATTTAAGAAGAACTTCAGTAATAAAAAGCCCTGTTTTTTCATCCCCTGAGCTTTCAATGCCATTAAGAAACATAGCCCTCCTTCCCAAAACTGCCAACACATTTATCAAAGGTTTATTTTTTATCTTAAACAATACTTGCACCGAATAATGTTCATTGATCCTTAAAGGGATTAGTGAACAATCAACTTTGGCCGTCTCTTTATCAAGAAGTCTAGTTCTAATTTTTTCAGAACTTGTTGCTTTGTATACTCTAGGTCCGTCATTAACACCTTTTATCATGTACACAAAAAATGGAGCTCTTGCCACATTAAAAGGTATACCACACCCATAAAAAAAACCTAGCAACTAGACTATCCAAATCCGTCCTTCCAAATACATTATACATATCGATTATGGGATTTTTTTTTGTTTGAAAGTTTACTTGCATTATCAATGAGAGGAATTATAGGTTGATAATTACCTAATCATTTGTGCTCGTAGATAGATTTTGCTTATTCTTCTAATTTCTTCATATCTTGTCAACGTTCCTTGCTTACTTTAGAACATAAAATCACTCCTTGAGATTTTTTCCCAGGTAATAAACCAATCAAATGCGCTCGAATTCTTGAATAACTCCTTGTGTATGGTTCAACTTTACAACAAAATTTGCAAATCCATTTAGACTTTTTCTTCTCTCCTACCGCGGTCACATATTTTCGCAATGGAGTGGATGTAAGGCCTCCTACATTCTATTCTTCAACATCCAAATCAATGGTTGGGGAGTTTTGATTGAAACCTTCCATTTAACCTAGAACAACAATAAATAAGTTCAAAAATTTGGTAACAAATTAAATCACCATCATCTATAGAAACTAAACAAAACAGTATTTTAATGGTTAGTTTCTGTAGCAAACCTATGAAATTTGTAGCAAACTCCAACTATTAACATCTTAGCAAGTAAAATAATAAAAAAAAAAAATTGGCAAATGAAATCTCTAAAGAAAATGTAATGTAAAGATAAAAATAAATTACCTTAGAAATTAAGAGTGGGTAAATCTCTGTAGAAAATGAAAGTGAAAATGGGAAGAGTAAATGGGTTTTGGTTTTGATTTGGGGGAAATGTATGGTTTTTGATTTTGAGAAAATTGACGCGAATAAGAATTTGTCTCAGAAGTGCGTTCTCTCTAGGCTCAAGCGCAATCCTGTCGCATTAGTAATAATCCGACAAGTCGGGATCGTCTCCACAAGGATCAGAAATTAGCAATTGGGAATTATGTAGGAAAAGTTATTTATCCTTCAAATGGTTTCTCAAAAGAAAAGAAAAAATGATTGATGGTTTGAAATCTCCAATTGGTGATGAAAAAAAAAACTACGTGCACAAAAACACTTAGAAGTGTAAGAAATTATATATGAATATGAGAGAAAATAGGATGGAGTACAATCCCTCAAACCTTAGTAAATTACCGTATAGAATACTAGAATTGTAAATTGAAATTTTGACTAAATCCAGTCTTTATAGATCCTAAGCATTACATATATAAGGGAACTAGCCCGCATCATATGAAACCAAAGGTAAATACAAAGCGATGAATGGACAACTACACTTGCATAGTGTTCTTAAATATCCCAAGTACCTAGGGTAAGAGAGCTTAAAAGACCGTCTATGTTCGTATAATTTCCATACACGATTCGGTCAATATTTAATTTACCCTCTATTTTCTACATGGGTAATTTACCTCGGAATGAGTTCATGTACCCCAACCCTTGAAAATTTAGCTAGACATGGTTTTATTAGAAAACAAATTCATAACAATGCAGGGAATTATTGATCTAAGAAACATTGTTAACAAATTGCAAAACAATTAACAATTGAATTGAAAATAAAATAAAATAGAGAATGGAAATTTGATACTTGGATTGAAAAATTGATACTTGAAATCTGCACCAGGGAAAAAAGATGAACTTGAATCCAGAATACTCCTTGTTCCTAAAACTTACAAACTAGGGTTTTTCTAAGAATATGAAATTGTCTACCAAGGAAAAACTAAAAAAGCTCTCTAAAATCTGACTCTCTCTCTAAAATTTGACTCTCTTGGAAGGGTGTAGGGCTTGGCCTTTTATAACACCAACTAGCACGAATTGAAAGCTAATATCGATGAGCTATGCAAGATATTTCAAGATTTGTACCTCTTCAGCTCCATACTTAATGCCAGAAATTCGAGCAGCCGGACCAGTTCGGATCCCATCGGATCGGTTCTTTTTTCAGTTATCGCATCGGTTCTTTTTTATTTCTACCGGACCTGTTCGAATGCTATCAGATCGGTTCACTGGGCATCGATTCGTCATCAATCCGGGGGCTACTGGAATGGTGTCATTTAGGATCGGTCCGAGATAAACCGGATCAGTCCGATTTTCATCAATTTTGACTTTTTTTTTCCATCTTTGACTTGTCATAACTTTTGATTCAAGCTCCGATTTGATTGTCGTTTCTTCCGATGCTCTTGTGAAATAAGGATCTTCAACTTTCCTTTAGGCTTCAAATCCGAACTCCAGGTGTAAATTTACGCTTTTTCCCTTTGACTTGTCTTGCTTTGTTCTCTTCCTTTCTTCCAGTTTCTTTCTTTCTTTTCTTGCACTAAATACCTGTAAAATCCATGAGAAATACACGAAACTCGGGGTACTCGTTAGAAATAGTCAATGGCAATGATATGGGATAAAAATGATTCAATTACGTTGTTCGAGATATCAAAATTACTAACTTAAGGGGCTAAATTCAGAAGAATTTATGCTTGGTCAAATCCCCCTAACTTAGAACTTTACACGTCCGGGGCAATGTAAATGAAGCTACCCAAAGTTTTATTCTTGAGATTTCTTTTATTTAACTAAAATTCCACTTTCGCAGGCATGCGATTGCATTGAATATATGCAACAAGCCTTTAAACCCCTAAGTTACCCTAATAGGACGAGTTTTGTCTCGTGAGGGTTTGCAGTGAATACACCCACAAAATTCTTTATTGACTCAAATAAATATCAAAATACTTAAAAATTGTACAATTTAAATTTTCAAAAATTAATCACCATAAATTCATATTTAAATGCCTGAAACCATAGTGTGTGTGTGTGTGCAAAGCCAGAAATTAAACCTCAAATTTCCACCAATTGAGCATTACGTTACTTTCCAAAAATTCGTTTTGATTCAAATTCTTACGGATGCACTCACAAATGAAACACTCGGATTGTGGTTGTTTTCTCTCAGTATGCATGATATAAAGAGTAAATATAATGGACACAAATTCACACATACAAAATTGAAAAGAAGGAAATATATGGTGAAAAGATCTCATCATCGGAATACAGTTATTAAGAAACGGGAAACATCATCTCTTAATCACACCATTTTAATCTCATTTATTATCTTTTCATGTCTTAGATCTCCATGCAGTAATTAATTTCGCCATTCGGACTCGGTTAGGACTTTTCGGGTTAAAAAATGTAAAGGGTAAAAATGGGAATGGACGAAATGTTCGGAATTGGAAAATGTCCTTATGACGTCCATTAGTGCTTTTTCGGGCATTTGCTCATTTTTCTCTTTCTTTTTCTTTTTCTATTTTTTTCTTGCTATTTTTCTTTTCTTGTCCTTTTTTTATTACACACTTTGGACTTACTTGATAAATTTTCTCAATTTTCACAATTCCGGGCTATTTGGGTTTTTCGGTTTATCAAACAAAAGAGAAATGTTTTATTAGGCTCAAAGTGGTTGCAAAGGGATAATTTTTTCACAACTTTATTATGGCTAATATTTTTGGGTTAAACAAAAGAGGGCCTACTTCATTGTCCAAATTGCTAATCACATTACCATATGCATCTCGAGTTTAATTAAGTTTAGAGATATATTTAGCACGAATTTTGAGACAACATTTCACACATTTTCTATAACCGATCAAAACAAAGGATTGAGATCATCAACGACTTATTAAAACACTGAAAAGAACTTTGAGTTAATCATAAACTCGGATTGATTTAAAAACTCATAAAAAATTGAAAAGCTCGAAATTTCACCGGGTTTGATCAATCTCCACACTTATTCGTTAAGTCGTCAATTTTCTTGCAATTTCCATCTTCGGTCAATTTTGGCTTAGTGCATTTTGATTGTTAACAATTTGAGACTTTAAATAGAATAAAGGTGATATTTTCGATAAATTTAAATTCCAATTTTTATTTATTTTGTAGAAAAATATTTTTGGCTTTTTTCACAATATTTCAAATTTTTTTTATATGTGAAGTTTTATGAATACGCACTTATCATCCCCCCTAACTTAGTCTTTTGCATTGTCCATAATCAAAAGGACGATAAAGCTAAATAAGATGAAATAAGGAGTACGATAAATAAAACAAGCAATTAATTATAATAAAAACTGTTTAGTACAACACAACTGTGGAAACAAAAGATGAAAACATGACAACATAACATAACATAACCAGAGGGGGCTTGTGAAAGGTTCCAACGGGGCTACCTACGGTGCTGGTGAGTAGTGGGAGCTACTAGGGGCATTGGGGTCATAAGGATCAGAAAAATAAGCAGGAAGTGGGGCTTCGGGACCCAACTGGAGACGATAAAGATCAACCTGCATACGCAGCATCATACTCTAATCACGACGGTAGGAGGACATAAAACCGTCAAAACGTGTCTCAAAGAAGCAACGCGCTCAGTGAGACCTGCTTTGACTGGAACATAATCAGGATCAGTAGTTTCATCATAGTCGTCCTCCTCACCTTCTTCCATCTCAACATCTTCTCCATGAACAACCTCTTCCTCGGCAGCAGCCTCATCACCCGAGGTATCACTGTCACCTCAACGCGCACGGATCAACTGGATTTGTTTGTCACTTCGGGTGCGAGATTCTTGCCCAAGTGGCTTGGGTAAGTTAATAAGATCTTATGGGGAACAATCCTGACATCCTTAAGAAATGAGGTAATGAGACGACCATAAGGAAGAGGGGCCCTACCCTTTTTGTCCAGCGCCGCGCAAATGATATCATTGTAAAACGTGCGGGACAAATTGATAATTATGGCATGGTCAAATAGATGATACACCATAGTAGCTTGACACGGGCGCATAGCCGAATCATTTTAAGTTTGTAAAAGGTTGGCACAAACGATGTGAAAAGTGATTCATGCCTTGTTGGGTAACCGACCAACAGGAAAAGTCTCAGTATTCCAAACCTAACCCGGAGCGATTCGAGACATGCAAACATCTTTAGAAACAACTAGATCATGACTGGGATATGAAAATTGGGCTGGAGTGATCACACCTTTATACTTGAGTTTCTGGGCCAGAAGTTCAAGTGAGAATGGTATCGGTATCGAGTCGACAAAGGCTTGAGATTCGAAATCTGCGGTACGGACGAGCGAACCGTAAAACTGATGCACTTCATTCTCCCATACGGCCTCGTATGGTTCATTGAAAAATCTTCACCACCCTCGGGACATGAACATTCCAGTGATAGAATTAGGAAGCTGATCCCAAAGCACCTGAAGCTCAATGTGGATTTTTCGCCTAGGACCGAAAAAACGGCGGCACCAATTTCCCTCACGGCGTGAACGATATTCATCATTTCCATCGGGCAGGACTTCAATGGAATTATATTTCTGGGGAGAAACCATGGAAACTAAAGAGTTGTACAGAAAGAGAGAGAAGAAAATGGTGATGGAGGTGTGAAAGAAAGTGGAGAGGGTAAGTGGATATTTATAGGTTGGATGAGGGATAGGGGGAAGAATTGGGGGGAAATAAGAGAGGGGATAAATTTTTGGGGAGAGGAAAGGATTGGGGAAGTAAATGGGGTGTGGATTGAAGAGGTTTTATCCTCGGGAAAGGACACAGCCTGCAGACGACCGGATCGATCCGGATTCTGACCGGACCGACCCTGTTTCTTTTTTATTTTATTTCTTTTTGAGACTGGATCGATTCCTTTTTTTAGAGCCGGACCGATCCGGTTTGTTGACATGCCAGCTTTTCCTGGTTTAATTCAATGGGCACTTTCCTCTTAATTGTTCCATCCCAACACTCCCTTCAAAGCAATTGGACCTCAAAACTCTCAACGAAACTCGAAACGCTCCCGAGACATGTGTTTGATTACCACCTCTGGCAGTGACACACAAATATGACTTCCTAACTATCCTAACATCCTGTGACTACTATACACAACATTCACCCCATGCATGTCGGGGGTGCGAACAACCTCACTTTTCGTGCTCTGTCAATCCCCATAAATGGGATCCGACAACCAGATTGTGTCTTCTTCCATTACAACTCCTTCCAAATACGGCTTGAGACGTTGTCCGTTAACCTTGAATGTGTTTCCCCCTTTTTGATCCTCTAGTTCAACAGCTCCATGGAGGAATACTCCCTTCACAATGAATGGACCTGACCATCGTGACCGCAATTTTTCGGGAAACAAGTTTAACCTCGAGTTGTAAAGAATTACTTTTTGTCCCGAATGAAACTCCTTACGTCGTATGATTCTGTCGTGGGCTCGTTTCATTTGTTCTTTTGAGATTTTAGCACTTTTATACGCATCATTGCGTATTTCTTCTAACTCATTCAACTAAAGTTTACGTGTTTCACCGGATTTTTCCATGTTAAAGTTCACCCATTTGATAGCCCAATACGCTTTGTGTTCAATTTCAACAGGAAGATGACAAGGTTTGCTATATACAAAGCGATGCAGTTCGATAAGCCCAGAGTGCATCATTCAATCTGAGAGACCAATCTTTCCTGTTAGATTCGACTGTCTTTTCCAAGATATTCTTGATTTCCCGATTGGTTAGCTCAGCTTGGTCATTCGATTGAGGGTGATAAGTCGTTCCAACCTTATGGACGACCCCATACTTTTGCATTAGCTTTTCCATCAGCCTATTGCAAAAATGAGTGCCATTATCACTGATGATAGCCTTAGGAACTCCGAATCAAGAAAGTATGTGTTCTTGAATGAATTTTATCACCACCTTATTGTCATTCGTCCTTGTAGCTATGGCCTCTACCCATTTTGAGACGTAGTCCACTGCGACGATGATGTATAGAAAGCCAAAAGAGGGTGGAAAATGCTCCATGAAGTTAATACCCCAGCAATCAAACAACTCTATGACAAGTATGGGGGTCAATGGAATCATGTCACGGCAAGTAATAGCTCCTATTCTTTGGCATCTATCACATTATTTGCAAAAAGTATTCACATCCCGAAAGATTATGGGCCAAAAGAGACCGCTTTATAGGATTTTTGCAACAATTTTATTTTTTGACAAATGACCTCCACATGCTTCCGTATGAAAAAATCGAATTACCCCTTGAATTTATTCATCAAGTACACATCTTCGGATGATTTGATCAGCACAATACTTAAACAAATATGGGTCATCATAAAAGAACATCTGAGACCAAGTAATGAACTTTCTTCTCTCTTGTGGAATCCAATTGGAGGGAACGACTCCAGTGACAAGGTAATTTACTATATCCGCAAACCAAGGAAGATAAGAAGTAGCACATATATTTTCATCCGAAGAATACTCGTCTATGGGGATGGGATCAATAGGTACGTCGGACGAGAGTCGTAACAGATGGTCAGCAACGATATTTTCTACTCCTTTCTTATCTTGGATCGAGAGATTAAACTCTTGTAGGAGTAGGATCAACCGTATTAGGCACGGTTTGGCATCTTTCTTGGTCTAAAGATATTTGAGGGTCAAGTGATCAGTGAAGCAAATGATGGGCGACCCAATAACGTAAAAGAGGAATTTATCGAGAGAAAAAATTACTACTAGTAATTCTTTCTCCGTGGTGGAGTAGTTAAGCTGGGGGCCAGACAATGTCCTACTAGCATAGTAAATAACATGAGCTTTCTTGTCTTTTCTTTGTCCAAGAACATCCCCAATCGCGTAATCACTTGCATCACACATAAGCTCAAATGGGAGTGACCAATCGGGAAATTACATGATAGGAGCAGAAATTAGAATACTTTTGAGTCTATCGAAAGCTTCTTGGCATGCGTTATTCCATTCAAATGGAGTGTCCTTCATGAGAAGATTACTCAAGGGTCTAGCGATGGCACTAAAGTCTTTGATAAATCTCCTGTAAAATCCAGCATGGCCTAGAAAGGACCTCACATCTTTAAGCGATTTTGGTGGGGGTAACTCAGTTATTACTTCTATTTTTGCTCAATCAACCTCAATTCCCCTAAATGAGACTATGTGACCCAGAACTACGCCCTCAGTGACCATAAAATGGCATTTTTCCTAATTGAGGATTAAGTCTTTTTCCACACACCGGAATAAAACTCTTTCAATATTAGCTAAACATTGTTCGAAAGATGGACCGAAAATGCTGAAATCATCCATGAACACTTCCATACCTTTTTCTATCATGTCGCTAAAGAGACTCAACATGCACCTTTGAAAAGTTGCTGGCGCATTACATAACCCAAAAGTCATACGTTTGTAGGAAAATGTACCAAACGGACATGTAAAAGTCATCTTTTCTTGATCAAGTACATCCACTTCAATTTGATTATAGCCATAATACCCATCTAGGAAACAATAGTAAGGATGGCCCGCTACTCGTTCAATCACCTGGTCGATAAACGGCAAGGGAAAATGGTCTTTCCTTATTCCGGCATTGAGCTTTCGGTAATCAATGCAAACACGCCACCTGGTGGTGGTACGTTGAGGTATTAATTCTTCCTTAGTGTTTTCAACCACGGTCATACCCGACTTATTTGGAACGACCTGAATTGGGCTCACCTATTTACTATCGGAAATGGGATAGATAATCCCAGCATCTAATAATTTGATGATTTCCGCTCGACCTACATCTTTCATGGTTGGGTTCAGTCGCCTTTGCATCTCTCTCGAGGGCTTCACCTCCTCCTCGAGGTGGATTTTATGGGTACAAATCAAAGGACTTATACCTTTCAAATCTGATATAGTCCAACCAAACGCACTCCTATGCTTCCTCAACACATTCAACAACATGCCCTCTTGATCTTTATTTAAACTGGAAGAAACAACAACAGGAAATGTATCATCTTCTCCCAGAAAAGCTTATTTTACATGAGAGGGTAGTTTCTTTAACTCAAGACTAGGAAATCTATTTTCAGAGGGGATCATGTGTGACTCCCTCGGGGGTAATTCCTCAAATCTCGAAATCCAGTCAACATCTCTCAACTTCTCAAAACTCACTTCTTCTTGCAACCAAGCTCCCAACTCTTCCACTTTATGCTCAAACTTAGTATAAGAACTCTTATTCTCAACACCTTGCACTAAACAAACTTCCAGTGCATCTCCACATATGATCTTCTCGATGTGCTCATCCACCACCTCTTCAATAAGATCAACCTCATGAATTTCATCCTCGTCACCCATTTGGTTAGCAACATTAAAAATATTGGTCTCGAGAGTCATGTTTCCAAAAGTGAGTTGCAATTGGCCATTACGTGTATTGATCAAAGCATTAGTAGTAGCTAAAAATGGACGGCCCAAAATTATGGGAACATGATTACTCGAATGGGGAGAAGGCTCCGTATCCCAAATGACAAAAATCAATAGGGAAGTAGAATGTGTCCACTTGAACTATCACGTCTTCCACAACCCCACAAGGCACTTTCACTGTTCGATTTTCTAACTGTAGAGTGATTCGGGTAGGTTTAAGATCACCTAAACCAAGTTGATAATAGATTGAGTATGGAAGTATGTTCACACTCGCACCTAAGTCAAGTAATGCTTTTTCAACTCTACTCTCTCCTATAACACACGAAATTGCAGGTGCACCAGGATCCTTAAATTTTGGTGGAAGATCATTAAGAAGGACCGAGCTCACATTTTGTGCCAAAAAGGCATTCTTCTTTACCTTAAGTCGTCGTTTGATAGTCAAAAGATCTTTGATGACCTTGGCATATGCTGGAATTTGTTGGATAACATCCAGAAATGGCAAGTTCAACTTCACTTGCTTCTAAACATCTAACACTTCAGTACACGAAGCCCCCTTTTTGGGTGGTGCTAAGCGTTGAGGAAATGGAGCAGCAGTGGGCGGTTTTACTTCAATTTCAGGTTTAATTCCTCCATCCCTATCTTTCATGTGCAATGGGGTCTCCTCGGATTCTGAAGCTTCTTTAGCTTTAGATTCCTTGGGACGTGGTGGCGCTAGATCAATTACGCGACCACTACGTAGAGTAGTGACAACTTGACATTTTTCTGGCAAATCCGATGATGTAGAGCTAATCGTAGTTTGTCTTTGAGGAGGAGGTCTTTGGCCTTGAGCTGGGAATTTACCCTTCTCCTGAGTATTAAATGCAGATTGCAACCTGGAGATGCTAGTATGAATTTCCGTGAACATTCGATCATACTTAGCATTGCTCTCCTTTTGAGATTGGATTAATTGATTCATAGTATCCTCAAGAGATCGCCTAGGTGGAGTGACATAAGGACCATGAGATGGGCCTTGCATAGGGTTTTGCATCGGAGGAGGCATTTGCTAAAATTGGGAAGGGGTGGTGGCAAAGCCACATGTGGATTAGGAGCCATGCCACCTTGTGGTTGTCCATAGTTGAAACCAGGATGATTCCTCCAAGATTGATTGTATGCATTCCCTTACGGTATATTAAAATTACCTCGAAACCCTCCTATCGCCTCTACTTGCTTAGTGTACATTGCCTTGTATGTAGGGATGGTAGGACATCCTTTAGTAGAATGACCAACAGCACAAATGGCACACACTTTCTCCTTTCCTGCTTGAACGGGTCCAACTACTTCTCTTAATCGAACTTCAGGCGTGTCTCTAAAATTCTTTTCCAATTGGTAAAATTTTCGATCTAACAAAGTGTCCTTGTCCAAGTGATAAATACCGAACGCAGCAAATGAGTTGGACACTTGTCGATTTTTATTTTGACTATTGGGGTCAGAAACATCCCGTGCTTGAGTAGTCTCCGCTACGTATTTCAGATGAGCATCAGCATCGCTCGAGCCTAGCCCCCAGAATGGTCTTTCGCACATTGTCTGAACAAGTTGTTTAGATGCTAAAGTAAGCCCTTGATGAAAAAATGAAATAAGATGATTTTTTCGAATCCATGATGTGGGCAAGCACTAACTAACTCCTGAAAACGTTCCCAATACTTGTCGAAAGCTTCATTCTCATTTTTCTGAAAAGCTTGTATTTGAGCTTTGACAGAGTTGGTTTTGTGTTGTGGAAAGAACTTGGAGAGAAACTTGGTCTGCATATCTCTCCAGGATAAAACAGAATTCGGGGGTAGTGACCATAGCCAAGTCTTAGCTATATCCTTTAAGGAAAAAGGGAAAAACTTTAACCGGATAACATCTTGTGGGTAGGTTTGGTCACCAAACGTCTCACATGCTTCTTCAAACTCTTTAATATGGAGATATGGTTTTTCAGAATCCATCCCATGAAATGTAGGAAGAATTTGAATCATACCATTTCGAAAGTGGAAATGATCGGGATTATACGGGAGTAAAATGCAACCATGGGTAACAGTTCGCTCCGAAAATAAAAGATCTTTCATGGGAAGATATGGTAACTCTTCCTCTCTAGCACCAACACCAACGCTTTCGTGCATAGACATATTTCTACCAAACGATTCAGAACTTTCACTCGGTGTTTGACTCAAAGTGCGACTTATGATTGAATTATTAGGTGAAGGAGGTGGAACCCAAAAGTGTGGAGAATCGGTGGTGCGAGAATTTTCAGAATTAGCCTCGACAATAGGATTTTCGTGGACTTGGGTGAGAAGTGGGTTTTGCATGTAATCTTACAAGAGATGAGATGAAAAGAAATATTTTTTTTTTGTATTTTTATTTTTTTTTTAAGAGAAACACTTTAGGATTAAATTCACTTTCCTACGAATCACTAATATTCGATCACCGGTAATGGGGCCAAAAACTTGACGAGACTAAGAATTTGTCTCAGAAGTGCGTTCTCTCTAGGCTCAAGTGCAAGCCTATCGCGTTAGTAATAATCCGACAAGTCAGGATCGTTTCCACAAGGATCAGAATTGGCAATTGGGAATTATGTAGGAAAAGTTATTTATCCTTCAAATGGTTTCTCAAAAGAAAAGAAAAGATGATTGATGGTTTGAAATCTCCAATTGGTGATGAAAAAATAAACTACGTGCACATAAACACTAAGAAGTGTAAAAAAATAGATATGAATATGAGAGAAAATAGGGTGGAGTACAATCTCTCAAACCTTAGTAAATTACAATATAGAATATTAGAATTATAAATTGAAATTTTGACTACATCCAGTCTTTATAGATCCTAAGCATTACATATATGAGGAAACTAGCCCACATCATATGAAATCAAAGGTAAATACAAAGCGGTGAATGGACAATTACACTTGCATAGTGTTCTTAAATATCCATGCCATCAATAAGTGGATAGTAAAAGATAGTACTAAATGGATAATAAGCAGAATCAAGAAGACTGCATCATCAATAAGAATGTACATCCATGCCATAAATACACAAAAATATAGATATAAAAAGTCCAATAGTAAAAGAGTACATCGTACCAGAGAAATAATAAATACATCATACATCAATAGTCTAAAATACAATGTCTCAATAAACATACAACTAAACAATTGTATCATCATCATCATCAGAATATGTAGCTGCAATATGTCCTAAACCAGAAAAACGAGCTCCTCTGCTCTGCTCTCTGTGTCGCATCTCGTCAAATAATGATGTCATCTGTGAATCGCTATGAGCACGGGCCTCTGCCTCAGCATCGAATCTAGCCATCACAGTGTGACACCCCGCCTAATTAAATACCGGGCGATCACTCCTTTATTAAATTAAAATCAATGTGAACAGTTGGTTCATTCTTAGCATCACTGTCGTAAAAATAAATTTTCCAAATTTACTACCCTATTTAATTAAGTTAAGTGTCAAAACCATTTTTAAACATTACTTTCCAAATTTTATTTTTAAAATAAAGATTTAATTATCTGCAACAATTTAATATTTAAAGAATCACACCACAATAATCCTGGAACATATAATCCAATTAATTTAAACATTCAATAACTAAATCCCAGCATTTAAAACTTAAAGTAAAACATACATGCTGAATAAATCTCAAAGTAACAGTACAAGAAATAACTGAAATACAAATGTCCCAATAAAACAGATAAATACAGGAAAGGGCGACACATGCCCCAATAACTGAGAATGATAGAAGTGGAATCAAGCAAATGAAATCGTCTAATAAAGTGGCCTGCAACTCCCACCTAAGCTGCAGCATGTTCCTTCCAAGGGATCCTAAGCAAGACGCCCCTGTGGCTAGTCACCTGTAATATATACATATATATACAAGAGAGAAAGAGGAATAGAAACGGGTCAGAGCCCGATAGTGTATATGATTTAAAAATTCGTTTAGCAAGTATTTAAATTGATACAGGCCAATGCAACAACATATTAGTGCGACACTCTCTTGAAAAATTCTCACCTCTCTTCTAATGTGCACTCCTATCGCACTAACCTTCCCAATGGTTTATCTCATCATATATCACACCATCTTTCCCCACGGATTTAACTTATCTTAGGTGACTCTCAAGATTTAAGATTTAACAACATCATGGTTTAAAAGGAAAATTTCATTTAGTACAAAACGTTCATTTTAACTTTATTGATTCATAAAGTTTTTCAATATCATACTATACTTTTCAAAACAAGTATTTCCAACTTGAGTCATTATACATGTCTCACTTACCATAACACAGTAGGCAGTTTCCCAAATTTCAGAAGTTCATATATATATCAAAATACTTGTATAATATATATATTCTAACAGCACCCCACATAAAAAATTATGGTGCGGGCATACTCTGCTATCCAATCCCCGTATCAATCGTACTAAAGGAAATACAAGTTCGGAATCACTCTCGAACTGTATAAATACATACACAAACAATATTGAGGCAAAGCATAGTTTCCAAGTCCAAGAGGTCAGTACATACCCTCACGTCTCTTAGGACCGTGACTACTGATTCGATAGCCTGTACCTAGGATTTCTATCTTCTAGGGTACGAATCAATATCCCCCATAAGGCACACGAGATAAGATCGTCCCAGTGCGGTAACCTCAGGGATAGCAAGTAGCGCGGGCATGTTTTTCACACATAGATAGCATATGCATACACAATCATATAACTATACTAATATTACCATATCAATATTGGGTATATTCTCAAATCCCATACTTACGACATTATTTCTCATATCTCATTATTTGTTATCACATGTAACAGTTCGTTTCTAACCTTGATTCGGTATTATTCCAACGTACCACATAACTCTCATGGTTTTATCCTCCCACCTATAAAAATTCAGTAGGTATTCATCTATTCTCTTTCGTAACTATTTTACGTAATCTTCTCACTTTAAATACGTAGTTTTATCGTTTCTTATATATGAAATCTCCCAAGGATACAACTCTCGTCTAACCTTAAAGGTCCCAAAACTTATTCATATATCCTACTGGTCCTCTTTATCTCTCAAAACATATTTATAAGGGTGTCCATGAATTATTCCTCATTAAAGTGAATTTCACTAATTAAGAAGGGAAAACATGAGTCTGCCAGGAGGGGTCGATCGATCGAGGTCTGGGGCTCGATCGATCGAACCTTCGATCGATCGAAGCTCTGGGCTCGATCGATCGATCAAGCAGGTATGCGAAATCTGCAGTTTTGCAGTTACGGGTTTCATCTTCTAACCTCAACAAATTCCATATTTTTCATACCCAAACGACCCAGAATTCATACTACTAATATCATATCATCATATTAAGAACTCCCTACGTAAAGCAAGTGGGTTTCTATCACTAATCATGGATTAACAGCCCCAAAATTTTATATAAATAACAAGAACCCTAGAAATCTCTTAAACATGGTTCTAACAATTATTTTCCAGAAATTCCTTCTTATAAACATCTTAATTCGTGGTTTAATTCTCTACATGACAAAGGGTTTCCAAAATTTTCATTCAAACCATAACTACATGAAATTTCCTAACTCAAATCGAGTTTTTCTTCCATATAAATCATCCCAGTCATTCCTAAACCAATATGAAAGATGCATCAACAAAATAAGCAAGATAAACACTTGCCTGGGATTTTCAGAAGTCTGGTTTGGTGACGAAATTGGTGTGGTTGCGTTCCCCGTCTCGCGATCTACGCTTTGGCGGTGGCGGCGGTGCAAACGGGTGAGTTTTGAGCCTTGGAATGCCTTGAGAGCTCTCTCCTCTCCTCTCCAATGGCCGTTCTAGTGTTTTGAGTTATCTAACCCTAGGAGATAACCTAAACATCTGATATAACCCCTTTAATTTTCGTGGGTTTAATTACCCAAAAATACAAAATGACTAAAATGCCCTCCCGGGGTACTAATTAGGCCTAAAAACGCCCCGAGACCCAAATCAAACCTCTGGGTATACTTTTCTGACTATCTCGACCCTTTCGGACGCGTTGGCGCATTCAAAACGACCATACGAACAACTTATAAAATATTTACTTTTATTTATCAATATTTAGTCCCGACGCGACACGGACGCGTCCCGACTCAAATTTCTAAAATTATCATTTTATTCACTCGTGACATTTAATATGACCACTATTATATATTACTTTGCTCATTAGTAATATTCAACAAATTTTCCCATAATTACTAACTCTCATCACGTTAATAATTATAACATAATTAATTTTCGAATTTTTTTATTAAATAATTAATTCACATTAAATTTAATAAATCCCCAAATTCATATAGCATAAAAATACGGGGTATTACATACTTCCCCTCTAATAACGAAATTTCATCCCGAAATTCAGAAAATAAGGCATACCTGGTAAGAACAAATCTGGATATCTCTCGCGCATATCGGCCTCGCGCTCCCAAGTGGATTCCTCCACGTTATGATGCTCCCACTGGACCCGTACAAGTGGAACTATCTTCGACCTCAATCTCTTCTCACTATAGTCTAGGATAGCCACCGGTCTCTCCTCATAAGATCTGTCAGGCTGTATGTCTATCTCATCTATCGCGATGTGAGTATGGGCCATATCATCCCGAAGATACCGTCTCAACGACGAGAGGTGGAATACATCGTGAATGAGATGTAAATGCTCTGCTAGTCCCAATCTGTATGCTACCGGCCCAATCCTCTCGATAATGGGAAATGGTCCCACGTACCTCGGGGCCAATTTCCCTTTCTTCCCGAACCTCATCACTCCCTTCATAGGAGATACACGCAGTAACACTTGGTCCCCCACATTAAACTCCCGAAGGAACCGTTTTGCATCGGCGTAGCTCTTCTGCCTGTCCTGGGCTACTCGAATGCGAGTCCTGATCATCTCAATCATCGCGGAGGTTTCCTGAATCACCTCTGGTCCTAGCAACTTGTTATCCCCCACCTCGAGCCAACAAGTTGGAGAACGACAAGGCCTGCCATACAAAGCCTCAAATGGAGCCATACAAATCGTAAACTGATAAGAGTTATTATAAGAAAACTCTACCGGTGGAAGATGTGGCTCCCAACCTCCTCGAAAATCAAGAACACACATGCGTAGCATATCCTCTAACATCTTATTAGTATGCTCTGTCTGTCCATCTGTCTATGGGTGATAAGATGAACTCAACCTCAACTCAGTACCCATAGCCTCCTGAAAGCTTTCCCAAAAACGTGATACGAAAATCTTGTCTCTATCTGACACAATATTCAGGGGCACACCATGTAATCTGACAATCTCAGCAATGAACAACTGAGCATACTGACCTGTGGTATAATCTGTCCGCACCGGCAAAAAATGAGCCACCTTGGTCAAACGGTCTACAATCACCCAAATGGAGTCGTGGCCCCGTTGTGATGTAGGTAACCCTGTAATAAAATCCATGGAAATACTCTCCCACTTCCACGCGGGTACTTCCAATGGCTGAAGTAATCCTGACGGTTTCTGATGGTCCACCTTCACCAGCTGGCAGGTAGAACACTTGGACACGAATGGCAGGTAGAACACTTGGACACGAACTCAGCAATGTCCTTCTTCATCCCACTCCACCAGTATTGCCTCCTCATATCCTGGTACATCTTATCTCCTCCAGGATGTACCGCAAATCGGAACCCGTGAGATTGGGTCATCAGTGCATGACGCAATTCTGCCCCTTCTGGAACCACTAACCTCCCATTAAACCTCAAACCCCCGTCAGAACTAACAGAATAGGACTCAGCACCTTCAGCTAAAAGTCTTACAATCTGCTCCTGGCAAAACGGGTTTGTGGTATGTGCCTGTATCACCCTCGTAACAATCTCGAGTGCGACTGTCATAACAGATATGAAGGAACGGGCTACTGTGTCCTGGTGACCCAACTCCTTCCACTTCGCTTTCCAGACGTCCGCTACCTCATTTACCGGTCTACGGCTCAACGCATCAGCAACTACGTTGGCTTTCCCCGGATGATACTGTATGTCGAACTGATAGTCCTTCACAAACTCTAACCATCTGAGCTGACGCATATTCAGCTCTCACTGAGTGAACAGGTACTGCAATGACTTGTGTTATGTGAACAAACGGAACTTCTCCCCCAATAAATAGTGTCTCCATATCCTCAGTGCAAAAACGACCGCTGCTAACTCCAGGTTGTGGGTGGGATAATTCTTCTCATGCGGCTTAAGCTTGCAGGAGGCAAAAGCTATAGCCTTCTCTTCCTGTTGAAGTACTCCCCCAAGTCCCCGTAAAGAGGCATCGGTGTAAACCAGGTACTCCACACCCGGCTTCGGTAAAGCAAGGACTGGCGCTGAAGTAAGCTTGTCTTTCAGCTCGTCGAAAGCCAATTGACAAGCATCATCCCAAACATATAGTACCCCTTTGCGAGTCAGGTTCGTCAATGGACCCGCTATTTTGGAGAATCCCCAAATGAATCTCCTGTAGTATCCGGTCGCCAAGAAATTATGCACTTCCGTCGGTGTCGTGGGATGTCCCCACTCCGTAAAGTGTCAACTGCTATCCCCTGCTCAGAAACAACATGCCCCAAGAATTGTACCTCTCGCAACCAGAATCCACACTTCTCGTACTTAGCATACAACTGATGCTCTCGTAAAGTCTGAAGAACCTGCCTCAAGTGTTCGGCATGCTCCTCCTCGGAGTGTGAATATATAAAAATGTCATCTATGAAGACGATGACAAATTGATCCAAGAACTCTCTGAATACTCGGTTCATTAAGTCCATGAACACGGCTAAAGCATTTGTGAGGCCAAATGGCATCACTCTGAACTCATAAGACCCATATCTCATCAAGAAGACAGTCTTTGACACATCCTGCTCCCTAATACGTAGCTGATGGTACCCCGACCTCAGATCTATCTTCGAAAAGAAAGTTGCTCCTCTCAGCTAGTCGAACAGATCATCGATTCGAGGCAACAGATACTTATTCCATATCGTGACCTTGTTCAACTCTCGGTAGTCCATACATAACCTCAGTGAACCATCTCTCTTCTTCACAAACAAGACTGGAGCGCCCCAAGGTGAGGTACTGCTGCGAATGAAGCACTGACCTAACAGTTGTTCTATTTGATCTCGTAACTCTCGCATCTCCACCGGAGCCATACGGTATGGAGCGCGTGCTATCGGTCTAGTATCCAGTAATAAGTCTATGACAAAGTCTATCTCTCGACTGGGGGTAGGCTTGGTATCTCCTAATACACATCGAAATACTCACGAACAACTGGAATCGAGTCTAACGGATTCACAACCTCCTTAGAGGTATCCTCCTCTATATAATACAAATGAGCGATCGAGCCTCCCGCTGGGCGAGGCATCGCCACTACAAACATCTCTTGCCCCGGAATGGCAAAAACAATGCTCCCACCGAAGCAATCAATCATGGCTCTATAAGTTGCGAGCCAATCCATACCGATAATAACATCGTACTCATGCATATCGAAGACTAACATGTCTGCAGGTAATACCAAACTACCAATCTCTACCCCCACTCCCCGGCATATAATGAAGATAAGCGACCCACTCTCCAGTGGTGAGTCTACACACGTCACTGTGCTCTCTGCTGTGGCTAACAACCCTAAGGCCTTCGCAAAATGCGTAGCTATAAAACAATGCGTCGCCCCAGTATCAAACAAAACCCGACCCATAGTACCATGGATAGGAAACATACCCTCAATCGCGGGTGGTGCCTGTGGAGCTTCTGCCTGGTGAACGTTATAGACACGTCTGTACTGTAACTGCCCCTGCTGCACTGGAGCTGCTGGAATGGCTGGTAGGGTTGGCACCTGGGCTGGAGCTGGGAGGGCAGGTGGAAAAAGTGGTCTCTGCGGCTCATTACGGGCACCCTGCTGCTATGGGGCCCTATCTCCCTCCGGACAATCCTGGCGCCTATGGTCGTGCTTACCACACCCAAAACATCGGCCTTTGAAGTTGCCTCCCCTCTGACCCAGCTGACCACGGCCCTGCTGGCCGTTACCACTACGCCACTGGCCCTGTTGGCCCTGATGAACACACTGTTGGCCCTGTTGTCGGTGTTGGCCTGGCTGGCCCTGCTGATTAGGCTGGCCCTGCTAACCCTGCCTATAACCCCCAAATCCCTGCCTGGAATCACCTGAACGGAATCGCTTAGCAGGGTCCCCCTGATGGGAACTCTGCTCGTGTTGACGAGTCTGTCCATGAGATGGTGCCCCACTAGCACTACTACCCCCGGTCATGCCCTGCTGGATGGACTCTCCTGCTCTCCTGCTTCCCTGCAGATGGAAGCGGTGATCCTGGCAATGTAGTAACGCAGCATTGAGTACATCAGTGAAAGTACTCAGAGATAGATTCCCTATAAGATGCTGACGGGTCCTCAAAGTTAACCCGTCCACAAACAACATTATCTTCTTACTATCAGTAGGTGCCTCATCTGGCACTATGGTGAGAAGTCTCGTGAACTCCTCCTCATACTCAGCAACGATAGAGTTCTCCTATTTCAAATTCAGTAATTTTCGCCTCATCTCAGTCTGCACGGCGGGTGGAAAGTACTTGCGGTCAAACTGCTCCCAAAACGACTGAATAGGGATCGCGTCCCTCTCTTCCAAGGTGGTAGTGGACTCCCACCACTGCAAATCGGCCCCCACCATCTTAAAGGAAGCCAATAACAGCCTTTGCACGTCGGTGCACTCATACATACGAAGATGCCGCTGGATGTCTTTCTTCCATTGGCTGACTATGATGATATCTGAGCTACCAGAGAACTCAGGGGGATGCGCCTTCTGAAAAGCATCCTTAACCCTCTCCCATGCAGATGGAAGTTGTGCTGGTACTGGCGCCACTGCCTGAATCTAGGGTGGACCCTGCTGAATGTAATACCCTGTATTTCTGAATATTTTATTTAATTAAATTGGAGAATTAAATGAGAAAATACGGCTTAATTTAAATTACGTAAGAGTAGTAATTTATAGAGTTTTAATTAAAATTGTAATTTTGGAATATTAATCGAGAGATAGATACCGGTTTATATTGCCTCATTATATTTACTTAGTGCGAGTGGTAAATAGTTGTTTAACGCGTATAGACCGTGTTGGGGTGAGAACAAGTAATATTTTTAAGTGACTCAAATGATAATTTAGAGGTCACAGATGAGTCCGAAAGGGTCAAATTAGTTAAAATAGTATACCCAGGGGTACTAGTTGAGTCCCGGGGTAATTTTGGACTAAACCGGGACCGTTCGGGGGCGTTTTGTTCTCTTAACATGAGAGGGTATGGAGACCTACGAAATTGAGAGCTTTATATCAGCCGTATGATAGAGGGGTTAGGGTTAGAAAGCCCATGAAAACACACCATAGCCATTAGAGATAAGAGAGAAATCATTCTCAAGGCAAAAGGAAGAATCGGGAAGGATTCAAAGGAGATTTTCACTATCAACTTGTTGGGGAAGAAGGATTGAAGGATGAAGATCATCAATCATCAGCAACAACCACGAAATCAGACCCTACTGATCATAAGGCAAGTTGTTTATTACAAAAATTATAAAGTTATAATACCCATGTGTAGGATTTTTGAATAGTTTTGTTTAAATCATTATCTTGATTGGAGAAAGATGATATTTATACATGTTGGGATAGGAATCGCATGTAGAATGATTTACCTTATGTAGAGGATTAAGATTCAGATTAGACTTGATGATTTTTCGGATTAAAATCTGGATTTTGAATGATAATATGGGAAGAACACCATAACTAGGGTTTCAAGAAATTTTGGGTTTAATTCACTATTTCTTTAAAGGAATTGGAGTTTGTGATGTATTGGTCACGTTAGAAATTGTCCTAGTATACGTGAAAACATATTAGGATCATTGGGTCAAAGTTTGGTGGACTATAATGGAGTTTGAAGATTTGTTAATGGAGGAAAAGATTAACGAAGAAGACGAACTGCGTCTGTCCCTGTTCGATCGATCGATCGATCTCGAACTATCGATCGATCGACGCAAGCTGTTTTTCCCGAATTTTTCGTGTTTAAGTCTTCGTTGATTTTCGGGAATGAATGAGTATCCTAGGGTTTATAATATACTTATATGGGAGTGAGAATAAGACCAATAGGTATATTGTTGAGGTCCGATAAGGCCATTGGGTGTAGGGCATGGATTACGGACCGAGGAGAATAATCCGATTTAGTAGAGTATCGGGGACTTCGGAAATTGAGTTACGGGGCAAAGTAAATTCAATTTAAGTAATAGACCAGTAGGGTAAGCAATAACTACTGAAATTATATGTAAGGGGTAACTAGGACCCTTAGAGTTATGTGAATACTCAAATAAATGCGATTAATGAGATAAATCGTAAAGCGAATGTTGTACGGCAAATATATGAGATTTAAATATTACGTACATATATAATTAATAGGTCGGGCGTGTACCTACTGAATTATGTGATCTGTTAGGTCAAGAGATTGATACCTAAATTAATTATGTTAGGGTCGATGAGACATTCCGAACTAACACAAAGTTATTATATGCTTGGGGTCGATGAGAAATGCCGAACCAAACCTTGAACTGGTGTCGCGATGGAAGAGTCCCGAACCAGAATATGTGTGTGTGTGTATATATATATATATATATATATATATATATATATATATTGAAAATAGTTGGGATCGATGGATAATTCCGAACCAACTCTCGCTTGGGGTCGATGAATCATTTCGAACCAAGAGATCTTTATTTGTGTATATAAATAATTGGGGTCGATGTATCATTCCGAACCAATTCTTACCTTGGGGTCGATGAATCATTCTGAACCAAGAGTCCTTTACGTGTATAAAAAGGGCAAAATAGTAATGACTCATACTTAGTATATATATTGTGTGTGAAATATATACTTGATGATATTCTACTTCTGTGTATTAGTAGATTGATATATATTATGTATTTAAAGATACATATTGAACTGGTAAGTTAAGTAGTGAAACTTAATTACGAAATGCACCTTTAGATAGAGAAAATCTATTTAGTAATTCAAGTAGTGAAACTTAATTACACAAGTGGGAAGTCAACAATTGTGAGAATTGTATTAATTTTAGTAGTGAAACTAAATGAGAAGTATTGAAAAATAACATAGATGAAATGTTACCTGAGAATTAATTAACATACGCGAGATGTTAGTGAAACGGTTGTACTGTATGGGTGGTAATGGAACTTAAGTATAGATAAGTTCAGATGATTACTTAGTCCTAGATAGCTTGGAAGATATGGCTAGGTAGGCTAAGTGTAGAATGTTAGGTGTGTACAAGAGATGAGGGGTGAGTAAACTCAAGAGAGTGTACGAGAACCTAACATGTGTAATCAATAACCGCATTTTTATATTGTGATAAACGCTTGCTAAATATTTTCAAAATGTTTTGAGTACTAACTCTTGCTATAAAATATTTTCAAAACCTTTTAGGTGTCCAGCCACAGGGACGCCATGTATGATGATTCCATTCCAGAGACTCGGAGCTGTAGCACAGTGGATGCTTACAGGATTTTGATTAGACGATATCTCTCATTCAGATCTAGTACAGGATCTCACATTATTCTATGTATGGACTTGTGGTCCGATATTAGTCTCAGATGTTAGTTTCAGACTAGTGGTTATTCTATTGTTGTTTGGGATTTTTAGCCGATGGTTTATTCGGGAATTACTTTTGTTCTGTTGTACTTTTACTTTGTTGTTTGAATTATAGTACATGATTATTTGTACTTTGTTCCGCATGATTGATTTATCTGTTTTAAGAAAGATAAAATTTGGCACCGGTCTAATTTTACTTGGGGGATTAGTAATTAAAAAGTTTTCGACAGTGATGCTAAGAATGAACCATTTGAGAAACTTGTTTTAATTTAATAAAGGCTTGATCACCCGATGTTTAATTAGGTGGGGTGTCACACTGAACCACCGCTAGCGCGACATTCACCGCCTGAGCAATAATGGCGGCTACTTCATTAGCATTCATAGTGCCTTGTGCCGGAGCTGCTCGCTGCTCAGCATGGGCACACCTATCCTTCGGTGCACGTCTCGGAGGCATCTGAAATGTGAAGAAGTTTATTAGTCTACAGTCATTATCACATCTCAAATATATGAAGACGTAACGTAAAAGCAGAATTACAACAATCCTAAAAATAGGGCTCTATAGAAAAAACGTTGAGCTGAAAGCGAAAATAGGCCATACAGATCCTATGGACACTAGAACCTGATGCTCTGATACCACCTGTGACACCCCGCCTAATTAAATACCAGGTGATCACTCCTTTATTAAATTAAAATCAAGGTGGACAGTTGGTTCATTCTTAGCATCACTGTCGTAAAAATAAATTTTCCAAATTTACCACCCTATTTAATTAAGTTAAGTGTCAAAACCATTTTTAAACATTACTTTCCAAATTTTATTTTGAAAATAAAGATTTAATTATCTGCAAAAATTTAATATTTAAAGAACCACACCACAATAATCCTGGAACATATAATCCAATTAATTTAAACATTCAACAACTAAATCCCAGCATTTAAAACTTAAAGTAAAACATACATGCTGAATAAATCCCAAAGTAACAGTACTAGAAATAACTGAAATACAAATGTCCCAAAACAGATAAATAGAGGAAAGGGCGACACATGCCCCAATAACTGAGAATGATAGAAGTGGAATCAAGTAAATGAAATCGTCTAATCAAGTGGCCTGCAACTCCCACCTAAGCTGCAGCACGTTCCTTCCAAGGGATCCTAAACAAGACGCCCCTGTGGCTGGGTACCTGTAATATATACATATATATACAAGAGAGAAAGAGGAATAGAAACGGGTCAGAGCCCGATAGTGTATATGATTTAAAAATTCGTTTAGCAGGTATTTAAATTGATACAGGCCAATGCAACAACATATTAGTGCGACACTCTCTTGAGAAATTCTCACCTCTCTTCTAATGTGCACTCCTATCGTACTAACCTTCCCAATGGTTTATCTCATCATATATCACACCATCTTTCCCCAAGGATTTAACTTATCTTAGGTGACTCTCAAGATTTAAGATTTAACATCATGGTTTAAAAGGAAAATTTCATTTAGTACAAAACACTCATTTTAACTTTATTGATTCATAAAGTTTTTCAATATCATACTATACTTTTCAAAACAAGTATTTCCAATTTGAGTCATTATACATGTCTCACTTACCATAACACAGTAGGCAGTTTCCCAAATTCAGAAGTTCATATATAGATTAAATACTCGTATAATATATATATTCTAACAACACCCCACATAAAAAATTATGGTGCGGCCATACTCTGCTATCCAATCCCCGTATCAATCGTACTAAAGGGAATACAAGTTCGGAATCACTCTCGAACTGTATAAATACATACACAAACAATATTGAGGCGAAGCATAGTTTCCAAGTCCAAGAGGTCAGTACATACCCTCACGTCTCTTAGGACCGTGACTACCGATTCGATAGCCTGTACCTAGGATTTCTATCTTCTAGGGTACGAGTCAATATCCCCCATAAGGCACACGAGATAAGATCGTCCCAGCGCGGTAACCTCAGGGATAGCAAGTAGCGAGGGCATGTTTTTCACACATAGATAGCATATGCATACACAATCATATAACTATACTAATATTACCATATCAATATTGGGTATATTCTCAAATCCCATACTTACGACATTATTTCTCATATCTCATTATTTGTTATCACATGTAACAGTTCGTTTCTAACCTTGATTCGGTATTATTCCAACTTACCACATAACTCTCATGGTTTTATCCTCCCACCTATAAAAATTCAGTAGGTATTCATCTATTCTCTTTCGTAACTATTTTACGTAATCTTCTCACTTTAAATACGTAGTTTTATCGTTTCTTATATATGAAATCTCCCAAGGATACAACTCTCGTCTAACCCAAAATTATTCATATACCCTACTGGTCCTCTTTATCTCTCAAAACATATTTATAAGGGTGTCCATGAATTATTCCTCATTAAAGTGAATTTCACTAATTAAGAAGGGAAAACATGAGTCGGCCAGGAGGGGTCGATCGATCGAGGTCTGGGGCTCGATCGATCGAACCTTCGATCGATCGAACCTTCGATCGATCGAACCTTCGACCGATCGAACCTTCGACCGATCGAAGCTCTGGGCTCGATCGATCGATCAAGCAGGTATGCGAAATCTACAGTTTTGCAGTTACGGGTTTCATCTTCTAACCTCAACAAATTCCATATTTTTCATACCCAAACGACCCATAATTCATACTACTGATATCATATCATCATATTAAGAATTCCCTACGTAAAGCATGTGGGTTTCTATCACTAATCATGGATTAAAAGCCCCAAAATTTTATATAAATAACAAGAACCCTAGAAATCTCTTAAACATGGTTCTAACAATTATTTTTCCAGAAATTCCTTCTTATAAACATCGTAATTCGTGGTTTAATTCTCTACATGACAAAGGGTTTCCAGAATTTTCATTCAAACCATAACTACATGAAATTTCCTAACTCAAATCGGGTTTTTCTTCCATATAAATCATCCCAATCATTCCTAAACCAATATGAAAGATGCATCAACGAAATAAGCAAGATAAACACTTGCCTGGGATTTTCAGAAGTCTGGTTTGGTGCCGAAATTGGTGTGGTTGCGTTCCCCGTCTCGCGATCTACGCTTTGGCGGTGGCGGCGGTGCAAACGGGTGAGTTTTGAGTCTTGGAATGCCTTGAGAGCTCTCTCCTCTCATCTCCAATGGCCGTTCTAGTGTTTTGAGTTATCTAACCCTAGGAGATAACCTAAACATCTTATATAACCCCTTTAATTTTCGTGGGTTTAATTACCCAAAAATACAAAATGACTAAAATGCTCTCCCGGGGTACTAATTAGGCCTAAAAACGCCCCGAGACCCAAATCAAACCCCCGGGTATACTTTTCTAACTATCTCGACCCTTCCGGACGCGCTGGCGCACTCAAAACGACCATACGGACAACTTATAAAATATTTACTTTTATTTATCAATATTTAGTCCCGACACGACACGGGCGCGTCCTGACTCAAATTTCTAAAATTATCATTTTATTCACTCGTGGCATTTAATATGACCACTATTATATATTACTTTGCTCATTAGTAATATTCAACAAATTTTCCCATAATTACTAACTCTCATCACGTTAATAATTATAACATAATTAATTTCCGAATTTTTTTATTAAATAATTAATTCACATTAAATTTAATAAATCCCTAAATTAATATAGCATAAAAATACGGGGTATTACACACAGGTTCATACATCCTGGCCTGAGAAGCTACATGTGCTTGTAAAGTATAGAACTCCTCTTCGAATGGGCGTCTAGGTGTAGATGTGAAAGGACCAAGCTGAGAGGCATCAGGGTTGGGACTAGTGGGACCCGTTGATTGGGAAGAACATCCAGCTCCTGAAGAAGCTCCATCTATGGTGGAGGTCTCCCTCTCGCCTTTGCACTCAGATGACTCTCTGAACGAGTAAGCGTGCCGTGATCAATGAAAGTAGTATCGGAGAGACCCAAGTCATCCTCTAAAACAGGAACTCCAGCAGATGTGCAAATCCTAGAAATGAGGAGCCCATAGGGGAGAGCAGTGCAGATAGGGGTGTTAACGATAATGGTAACCGATGACATCACTCTGAACATGATAGAGGGAAAATCAATGTCCCACACCCGAGATATAATGTACATGAAATAAACGATATCAAAAATAATTTGTGTATGATTGATCCTAGGATAGATTGATGATGACACAAACCTACTAGGAATGATAAGAGATGTGTAAAGCTGACGATGATACATAGTAGTGCCGACCGGAGGGATCTCCTAGAAACAGTGGCGGAGAATCTTCTCAGTCGATGGAGTATCATCACGCATACGGGTAAAAACAACATCAGGGACATATGGAATATGTAGTGTCTCGGCTATTAGACTAGCTGTGATGAGAAGAGGAATGCAAACAAACGGTAGACTGAATCCCTGCAGGAGTGTGGATCGCACGGTAAGAGAACTCCGTGACAATGTCAGGATAGACAGAACTATAGGCCTCAAATAAGGGTCCCCAACCCTTACCTACAGTCCAATAAGGAATGCATAACTCGATGAATGCAGAGACCACAAAAACACACTCCCCAACAATCGAAAGAATATGAAGTCCAAGCATATAGTACTTCTCGTACTCGACAATGGTCGCCCATCTCACAATAGAGTATGGAGCACAATGAGTTCGAGCTCGCTGGGGTATATAGGTAACTCATCTAGACGACCAGACGGGGCACCTCGACGTCTAGTAGGCATATCTACCAAAAAAGATACCTCAAAGTGTAAGGAAAGATGGGTGTAAAAGATGCCTAAACCCTAGATGACTATGAAACTATCTCCGTACACAAATCCAACCGAACTACCGCGTATACCAACCATAATAGCAACACAAACTAATCAGATAAAAAATATATATTCACCTAATATAATCCAGTAAAATGACACAATATACCCAAAAGATTTTAAAATAAATTTCTTGGATAAATTTGGAATACACTCGGGGCTAAAAAATGGCGCATAAACTTTACTGGCAGCCCCAAACATGAAGTTTTTTAGGATAAAACAACATAAACACCCTTCACACCTGATTTGATTTTATAAAAAAATAACAACAACAATATAGGAGTGTTATGTGTTTTATTCCCACAATTTCAAACAAACCCTAGCTCAAACGCGATTTTGATCCCAAACCAGAAATGAAAATGAATAACACAATATTCAGTAGAAAAATGGTGTAAAATATGTATATTCACTTCAATCACAACTTGGAATCAGAAACCCATCTCACAGTAACCAACCAAGTCAAGGAAACATAAAAAAAATATCTCGAATGGCGAAACTCAATCTCAGTGACGAAAACGCGATGAACAGGGTGACAAAGGTAGAAAATAGAGTTCCAACTTAAGAAAAAAATTCGTGAACTCAGAACCCCAAAAATTGTTTTTTCAAACTCCAACTAACCTCAAGTCTGGTGCACGCCAGCAAGAACATGAACCAGGGGAACTCTTTTCAGAGAATGGAGTTCGAAAGCCTAAACTATATCTTGGAATTCAAAAACAATAGAGTTTTTGAAAAGAAATCGCGCAATGGTCACTCTAACAGTGAGAGAGTGAAGAGGAAATAAGGTTAGAAGTCATCGCCCGAACGATATAAACAAAACCCTAATGTCACTCAAACGGTAAAGATCTCGCTCGAACTAAGAGCAGTGTCATTTTAATGACAACATCGCACGACAATATATCTCGCTCGAGCGTTATATGAGTTTGGCTTGAGAGACAATAAGAAATTTTCATAAAAAACTCAAAACATGATAAGGTTTTGTCCAGTGAAAAATTTCTCATAAAAAGCTATTTGGAAAGGCCAAACAATAGTAAAACAGTCTCAAAACAGAAAAAAAAAATAAGAAACGATGTGAGTTACGTGCTAACATAGTACCGATGTGCACAAACATGAACATGGAATGAATGGTCATGGACTACAACAAATGAATCACAATTCCAATGCATCAAAACGTTCAAGAAGCTCTAATTGATAGCAAAATATCATCAAACTTTAGTTTATCCATATGTGACAATTAAAGTGTGAGCTAAATGAACTAAACAATTAAACATGCACAAAAATTTGGAATATTGACTACTATACAAACAATAGTGTCAAGATACACTCTTTTAACGTTGGGATTCATGGTGCAAACCCGTTTAAATTATCCATCCAAACTCCCTCAAATATAATATATTTTTCTTTTGGAATGAGCATAAGCTAATTGGCCCATTTTTGGCATTTAATTCTTTTTATTGCCTTTTAATTTTTTTCGGGCTCTTTTAAACGGCTGATTTCACGACGAGTCAATTTTTCACTCTCGCATCCCTTTCCCGTGAACACTCATCATTTTTAAATTACAATCCTCATGAAAAACGGTACTTACATGCACACCTCCTCTTTATGTCTACTTACGCACAGATGATAAAATTGAGATAAGAATGTCTTACCAAACACAAATATACAAGAGATGTCAAACATTCATATAAACTCGTGCATGTGTGCAAAGATGGCATATATACAAAGTCGAAATAAAATGCATATTAACTTCAAAACAACGCCATAAAACAATGGTTAAGATTATTCTAAGCATCAATAATTATGACCAAATGTCTTAGTCACATGAATAATGAGAGGAAGGGGTCCAATCACACCAATATGCCACATCAAACATGTAAACTCACGACATAAAAATCAAAAATCTTTTTGTGTTTTTCAAAAAAACTTTTTGACCAAAAAAAAAAAAATTGTAAATTTTAGTAAGACAAAAAATACAACGAGAAACAAGTCAAAATATTAGGAAACAATAATCATGAAGCAAATACTAGCAAATGACAAACCGACAAACATGCTCAATCGAAAGATGAAACATGGGGAGGACCACGGGGAATGACACGGGTATCACCTAACCTAATGCCTATAAATCCGATTCCGTAACCCGTAGGTGTGAAACGACGGGTGGGGGTTTGGGAATCATAATGACCTTATTCTTAGACTTTCTAGGAGAGTTTTTAAAATCTTATCAAAATCATCTAAGATGACCTTTCTTACCGCAATGAGTGCAGGTGTAGATACAGCGGGGAGTGTTTGCTAAAGGATGATTTTTCCTAACATTCCTAGGTGGGTCTCTCCTAATGTTCCTAGGAAGCTTTCTTCTCACAATCCTAGGTGGATCTCTTGCTTACATGATTTTGGCTTTGGGAATTGGTGCCACATGTTTATCAAAGCCATTTAGAGATTCGAGTGGGGTTAAATTTGATTTGGGAATAGTTGCATGTTTATCGAAGTCAATACCATACCTATTATCTTTGATTTGAATGGTTCCTAGAATTTTGTCTAACTTTTCGAACCTATCTTCCAAATCAAATTTAACCCTACTTAAATCTCTCAATCTCTCATCAAGCTAACCTATCCTCGACTCAAGTAAACACTTAGGATCCTCAAACTCAAGTAATTCCTTTTTCATAGCCTCCATCAACCCTCGAAGACTATCTCTCTCACCCTCGACATATTCTATCTTATCTCAAATTTTCTTCTCACATGCCCTAAGTTCCTCATTTAAAGCATTGGAATTATTATTTTCAATGGCGCGTTCTTTCATTTAGCTTCTAACTTCAAGTTTGCCTTCTTTACTTTTAAGATTTCTTCGTATAACTCATTAAAGGAAGTTTGTAAGTCTCTCTTATCCTCACTCACCTCACCCTCACTCTCAAGGGTATCACAACCTGAGATTGCGGAAGAATGATGTAAAAGTATGTCATCATCACTTACATGATTAGCCACAAGGGTGGGAAGTTCTCGCTTACTAGCATAAAAAATTTCATCTTCAGGGTCACACTCACTAAGGGTAGAAACACAATTTAACGATTTACTAAAATTCTCCCTAAGTTTAGTGGAGCACTCATCTAACTTATGGACAAACCCCTTGCAGCAAAGACACTTCTCACAATTATCCTTTTTAATAAAAATTTTAAGAGAAAACTTCATGCGAGATTTCCAATTAGAAGTTTCGAACACGTGAGTTCTAAAATCATCAAAATTACTGAAAGTCATACCTAAAGTCACAGGATCACAAACACAATAAGATAGTGCAACACGCTCTGATACCAATTTGAGAAGGCCCTTTAGTGTGTGCTTTAGGTAAAAACAATTATTTCAAATGCTAGATAAATCCAATTTTAACTTCTTACACTCTAAACATGCATCTAAGTGATTTAATTCATTAAACAATCAAAGCATGCGGTAAAAGAAATAATTTTTGAAAAAAAAAACTTTTGGGTAAAACCTTATGAACAATAAATCGCAACTTACAACATAGCAAAATCTGCAATGAATCTACCGCAGCAAATCCACATAGACACGTAGTCTAAATCAGCAAAGGACTCCCACAAGAACCCTCAAGAACTGCAGCTCTCGTCTTCAACAAGGCATACCCGCAAGCATCCCTAATGACCTCAGTCACCATAATCAATGAATGAACTATGTTCTAGAAAATAAGCTCAAGATCACAAACTATAGAACTGAGTAATTTGATCTTGAATAAACTCCCAATGATATAGAACTCAATGGGAATTTTTGAAATTCTTTTGTACTGGAAAACGTCTATGCAGTGGGGTATTTATTTATGAGCAAATAAGAGTCCAACAAAAACGAAACACGAAAATCGAGGTGGCAACTCATTTGAGTGACATGTCATGTCGTTCGAGCGACATGAGCATGTCGTTAGAACGATACACTCTGTCGTTCTAGCGACAGTTAAAAATGATTTTCTTTTTAAATAAATTCCTCAATTTTTCAATAATTATTTTGACTCGAAAATATTTAAAGTACATTTTTCGCAAGTATTTAATTCCTAATATTTTAAACATTTAGCTCATCCATCATTTAATCAAAATTCTAAATCACATCAATTTTTCAAGTATTCATACTTGTGTGATCAAGAACAAACTCAATAGGACTAATGCAACTTGACATGATTTCTTCTTCAAAGCTTTCAATTGCAAAATCTTTAATCTTGAACTGTCGTAGACTCCAATTAGTCTTAAATTAAAACTAACTAGACTCAAATTATTTTGTTCGGAATGAAGCCAATAACAACAAATTGACTCAATTAGAAATTTATTACTACAAGTCTAACCGTTGAAACGTCAACTTGTCACTTAGGAACTCGTTTTGTTAAATCATGCACACATTGATGATGATCAGATAAGGTCAAATGACACAGGACTCACCCTATCCAAGATTACAAAAGTAACATCACATCGGGTTTCCATCTCCCCTTTTTCCACCCGAAATTCATAATTCCTCAAATCAAATATATCATCAACAACACCTGGGATGCTTTTTGATAAACCCAACCATGCCTCAGGTCGTCTCTAAAATCTCATTTTCCAGCTTCGATAATATTTCGAAGCTTTATAATGAATAGTAATTCTCTTGAAGTGTCCCAAAACATCCTAAATTGAAGAACTTACTAACTTTTAGCTCCAAAAATAGCTAACTCAACTAACCCCAAACGGCTGTGTGTCCTCCTTGGAGCCCCTACACCCCAACTTTCCCACTTCTACACTGGGGTTTCCCACACTTCAACTCTTTGAATGTCTCCGATGACAATATTCTCTACAAACATGACCACCTTTACACACAAACTAAGCCAATAACCTCTTCACAACACTAACTATATGATCTCTCCAAATTACTGTACATTAAATTACTTCTAGAATGTAAAGTGGATCACATAACACACGCCTTTCCCAACAATATTGTAATACTCCGCACTTTTATGGATAATTAAATTTAATAATTAAGTACAATTTGTGAATTTAAGAAATTATCGTGAATAGTAATTTTTGGAGTTTTCAAGGATTAAATGATTTTCGATGTGTATTATATTTACTCTTGGGATCAAGTAAATGAGTCGGAGTATTTTATTACTTATCAAAGCTGGGTAAAGCGATAAAAGGATATATTTTAAATGGGAATACCGCATTAAGTTGTGTTGGGCTAAAATAGTGAATTGCGATCAAGTACCTCGGATGGAAATTCCGATTGCGTGGTTGGTCTCAGAATGGCTGAGATAGTCAGAATAGAGTATCCGGGGGGAAGTAATTGAGTTTCGGGAATTTTCGAACCCGTAGGGACTCGTAATTGAGTAAACGAGTCATTTTTGGGTCAATAAGGGACAAGCCCTCATTTTCTCTCTTATTAAGGCACGTGAGAAGAAAGAAAGAGAGAAAGAAATGAAAAGGAGAAAAGAAGATAGAAATGAGAAATTTCTTCCAAACTCCGCCGGATTCGACTCGAGGTCGTCAGATTTCATCCTCCAGGCAAGTGCGTACTTAATTTATTTCATTTTATGCATAAATCTCATATTATAGTTGGTAAACTATATGGTTTTGGGTTAGAACCCTTAAAATAAATTTGGAAAAATTTGAATATGAGTTTACATATTGATGTAATGTAAACTCTTAATGATTTATAGCATTAAATCCATGTAAATGGAGTAAAAAAATGGATTGAAATGGGTTAAAATGATGAGTTGGGGTTTTTATGGTTTTAGGGTTTAAATCTAAGATAAATGGTTTCATACACAAAATTAATTGATGTGTTAGTTGTAAAATATAGATTAGATGTTTATGGAGTTGTTGGATGAGATTAGAAACAACAAAAATGGAGAAAATGGAGGTTTGAATTTTTGGAGAAGAAGGTGAATAGTGACCAGCGTCACTTCCGAATCAGTTCGGCTAGGAAGCGAACCGATTCGGCTAGGAAGCGAACCGATTCGGCTCTTGGTCAAAAAATAAAATTTGTAGATCTTTTTTATACGGTCGCGTGGGCATCGACCGCGTATGTTTCTGATTTTTTTTGGATTTATAGTGATATTTCTACGGAAGGTTGTCCGAGATTGAAATCGTTAGTCAGAAATCCAACTCGACCTTGGGAGAAAAGTAATTTTATTGATGTGTTAGTTAGAATTCATTGTGTAGATGTTTGTGATGATATTGGTGTAGATTATAAACCATGAAAATGTAATTTAGGTTGTTGGATGGAAAATTTGGAGAACTAATGTTTGAGGATCTGGTATGACCGGTCGATCGTGCCCCTGTGGTCGATCCACCGCGTCAATGAAGAAGGGCCTGCTGGTTTGTTTGTTATGCTTAATTGCAAACCGCGATCGACCGGGGGTCCAGGGCCAGTCAACCGGCACTCTATTTTTAGCCCAAGATTTTGAAAATTTTTGTTCCTTCACCTCTTTGAGTTTAAAGCTTAGGGCTTTATAAATTAAAGTATTATAGAGGATTATGATCTAAAGGACATGAGGAGTTGTGAATTGACTTTGGGTCATTTAAGAGGTTGATTCAGGATATGAAACTAGCGAAAGTCTAAGAAGAGAGAGACTACTTTGGGATTTAGTATCGTGAGTGTGCGAATATTTGAATGTTATTATGAGTGAAAACATTTGGCGTTATTGGCCGTCGTTATATGAGATTGGCAATTATGGCCACATATATATATTTAAGGAATGATGTAGATATATATACGATGTGATTACAGTATATACATAAAATGATATGAATATGTATATATATCTATGTGTGAATGGTATATATATATATATATATGTGTGTGTGTGTGTGTGTGTGTGTGTGTGTGTGTGTTTGTGTGTGTGTGTGAAGCATACCCACTCTTGTTATCATGGAAAGTTGCACGATGTGGGTGAGGCCCTTGGCTTGAGGAGAAGGGAGCATATAGTCCCGAGGTCATAGCATCCATTTTTATATTATGTAATTTTTATTAGGGGTGAGACGTGGTGGGTATGTTTCTTCTCACTTTCGGGGAGGAACTATGATCGCTTCCCATACATTGTGATTTGCTTTTTATCAAGTCGGTGTGAGAGTCCGACCACTGGTACCCAGGATGTTATGTGAGTGATTCCCTAGAAGATGATAGCATTGAGACCGCATCCTCGAGTTATAGCTCGTTGGGATGTTTATTGTACTTGTTTGTATAGTACATTACTTGTGTATGAGAACAAGATATTATATCTCTACTAGAGTAAAGAGAGAAATTAAATATGAAAGAAATTCTCATTCCGGGACATTTTATCCGAACTTAAAATGTGATATGTATATAAAAGTGAGTATGAAAATGTGTATATATATACACACATTATGTACTGAGGGTCTAATGGATCTCGACGATCAACACTGCCAAGTAGTAGCGTATCGGGGGATTCCTTGTTTGGATTTCTCTTTGCGAGACACCCCACGCACGAACGTGGCACAATGTTGAGATTAGGGAGAAGTTTAGCCCTTAGTACTTGGGGTAAATAGGATTTGTAGAATTTTGGTTAAACGATTAATTAGGCAGGGTAGCTTAACTAGGTTATGTGGGAGATATGCGTTAGGTGTGCACTATTAGAATAGAGGTGAGGGGTATCTCATAGGAGTGCTATACCAATTTAAATATGAGATAAAACATATTTTTCATAGATAAATTATTTATGCACTTGCTAAATATTTTCACAAATCGGGCTCTGACCCGTATATCTATTTTTCCTCTCTTTTGATGTATATATATATATATATATATATATATATATATAGGTCTCCAGACAAAGGGATGCTTGGATGATGATTCCTTCGAGTCAGACGTCGACTGCAGTAGCTGTGGATGCATGCAAGCTTACTATAAACGCTTTTATCCTTGTCATCTAGATAGGAGGTACTGTATAAACATTCGGGCTAATAACACAACTACATTTATTTATTCTTTTACCACCTTTTATGCAGATTCGATTTGGTTTTATATTGTTAAACCGAGTGTTCGATTATTTTTTTTACTTCATCTTACTTTCATTTATACATAAACCATGTGAATGTTTTAATTGATTAATTTGCTTAAAAGATTAGTTAAACAAATTTTCGACGCCAACCTAATAGGTTATTAGTAATTAATTTGGTTTTTCGACAGTGATGCTAAGAATGAACCATATGTGACTCTTGTTTTAATTTGGTACAGGAGTGATCGCCCGGTATTTTATTAGGCGGGGTGTCACAGATGGTATCAGAGCATCAGTCTATGCTTTCAGCGTTGCTCTCAATTTTATATAGAGCCTTAGGATTGGGATCGTTGATTCTTCTTGTGAGATTTCGTTCTCCCACTATTACTTAAGATTTTAGTATATCTTTTGCGTGCTCTTTCAAGACTCGTGTGCGGATCGAGGAAGGGCGACTAAGGTAGGCCATTTCAAAGGTGGCGGGAGGTGGGACTTAGTTAGAGCTATAAGTTGTAGTTGGGAACAAGGACCGCAGTAGAGGTCACTCCCCTTTATGTCATTATCTAGAATGGTTGAAATGACTACTAATGTATAGTAGTTATAATCATTCCAGTATCGCTGTTGTAGAGAGTGGTGCTAAAGTTGGATTACCCTGTGAAGTAAATTGGGATGAAGGTCTTTGATAAGGACCATACATTGAAGTGAGTAATGCGGAGTAAATGTAGCATTACTCAATGGAAGTAGAAGGCTCAGAAGCTTTAACTTAAAGTGGAGTATGAAAATACCCATATATGAAAATTTGAGGAAAATTTTTCACTCTTGGGAGCAATACTGAAATGGTGAGAATGGCGGTCACCTTGTTCGGAGGAGCAGAATGTCTTACTCGTAGAGGAATCTCACGGACGGTTTTGACCACAAATTCCTTTAGATGGTTAGCAAGGAAAATAATACAGTTTTTGATTATTCACACAAGGATCGGCCAGAGGCCGATAGTGAATAAAGAGTGATATGGAGAATTTGTGTTTGTATAACCCCTTTGGTGGACATCCACCTGGGGAATTCATTTAAACAGGAGTAGTATGGTCGGTAGTGAAATGTCCTTTTGATAAAGAAGTTAAGGGAACGATGAAGACAATCATCAGGATCAAGACTATAGAGTTCGAGATACTGATAACATTAACCTGGTCAGGGTGACCACAGGTGGGGAATGTTGCAATGTGGAACGTAGAGCCACATAATTAGTCCTTATTCAGCAAGACTTCAAGGAAAAAAGTAGGGTGCTCGGATGGAGCGTCGACTTAAGTAAAGTTGGCTCAGTTAAGACAAGTGTACTAGGTCAGGCCACTTATTGGAGCAGTCAGGGAGATTGGCGAAGTTATTATTATGAGTTTTACCAATGGATTCAAGAGGTATATTCTGTGTGACTAGATTTGGGTTACAGTATTTTGTTATCCATAGATTCATGTGTGTTTTGAGTTTATTGACGGTATCGATAACTTTATGTAGCATATGTCTATATGTTTTTCCGCTGTAGCGGAATCCTATTTTAAATTTGTATCTAGTTTGTACTACTCGTTTTATATGTGTTATATGAGTATAGTACTATTGTAAGAATAATGTTATTGTATTTTCGGAGCGTTAGCTGGCTAGTGATGGCAAGACTATCATATCCACGGTTCCAGGATGGAACAAGTTACTGTTGCGATATCCCACCTGGATACAAGTTGAGTTTGCCTTTCTTTGTATGTTGTATGGGTAGATAAAACTTCGGTGAATAGATGTTTCATTATCATGCTTTGAGTGCGTGGCAACCTTATAGATATGATTTAAAGTATGCAGGATTTATTGTTGAGCTGTGAGTTTAAGCTCATTGTTGTTTGCGCAAGGAATTAGTGTGAGTACAAGCGCTTGGTGGTGCGACTCCTGGAGAGTGGGAGTTCTGACCACATTTTGTCGATAAATGTAATAGGATTTTTCCCAGTGGCATATTTTGAACTAACAAACGTCCACAACCGACAAAGTTGAGTAGTAGTGTATAGGAGGGGTTCCTTGTTTGGATTTCACTTGCGAGACGCTCCACGCACGAACCTTAACGACGTCAGGAGTTGAGAGATGTTATAGAATGCGAGGATGTTGGTTTTGATGACAAGTCACATTGTGTGGAGAAAACACTATAGACTGAGAGTCATGTGATGATGGTATGCTTATGGAAATATAAGTGCTATAGAGAAGCACTGAAATGGTTCTCTCACCGCAAGTAGGTGGGTGAGGTAAGGTAAAGAAAATCGATTTGAGGCTCATAGCCAGGCCTTTATGAAAAGGCACATTTTGGAGATATGATGTTTGTAATATATTTGGAAACAGTAGGCGCCTCGATTAGTTAGACTTCCACTTTCGCTACGTTGGAAGGATAGAGTGGTAAAAGAGTGTAGTAGGTTAGCCATGTAAGATTTAGGATGTCCCGTTGGCGTCCCTTAGACCATTATATCTCGATGACCGACGATGTGAGGAAGTAGTGTAACGGGAGGGTTCCTTATTTGGATTTCGCTTTTCGAGATGTCCCACGCATGAAACCGAGCAAATGTCGAAAGTTGAGAGAGGTCTTGGGCACTAGGGACACAATTTAGGATAGTACTATTTTATGTAAGTAAGAAACGCTTTGATTTTGGAATTTTCGGGAAGTAAGGCCAGTAGGATTAGTAGCGTCGATATCGGGAAATTATTGGAAGTTAACCGCAAGAAGATTAATTGGTTAGCCTTGAAAAGGATTGGATTTCCAAGTATAGGAAGAATTGAATTTTTCGGGTTAGGAAAATGCATGTGTGAGTATTACACCGAAGAAGTAAGGCCCATTGTTTAGAAAAAGTGTACGTGTCGGACGTTTATAATAGTTGTGCAAAGAAGCATGGGTTATAAGGCGTGTGAGCACCCTGGTAAGTTGATTTTATATACCACCTAAAATAGAAGGGGTGTAGTATATAAAGTTTAAAACTATGCCGTGAGGCAGTCATGATGGATTTGGAGTGTGCGGGATGGAATGTCGTAAGAGGTACACGATAATCCAAATGCATAGGCGCAGTTAGAGGTAGCACGCCTAAAACTAACCTATGAGACTAATGGGAATAGTCGAATGTTAGTATAGTTTCCTTTTGAAGGAAAATTCGAAATCCCGAGGTGAGAAAATGGACTTTTAGAGTAAAGCAGTAAGAATATGTCCGTTTCCTTTAGATGCGATTATAGAAGCACTAGGTGCGATGCGACTTAGTCAACCTTACGACCGAGGTATCAGTATAGCATATGTCAATTTAGATATGCTAGTAATATAGTATAAACCTGGTTGGAGGTGAGTGCTGAATGAGTGTATGGTTGAGAGCCATCGGGTTGGTACCATTCCACTTTGAGGCATTAGGATGTGGAGTGATTCACGATCCTAGATTAGTGTTGGTAGTATTGGTTGTATCTCAATTTGAAGGGAAAAATTATGTTATAAGGGGGGAGAGGAGAATGTAATACTCCGCACTTTTATGGATAATTAAATTTAATAATTAAGTACAATTTGTGAATTTAAGAAATTATCGTGAATAGTAATTTTTGGAGTTTTCAAGGATTAAATGATTTTCGATGTGTATCATATTTACTCTTGGGATTAAGTAAATGAGTCGGAGTATTTTATTACTTGTCGCAGCTGGGTAAAGTGACAAAAGGAAATATTTTAAATGGGAATACCACATTAAGTTGTGTTGGGTTAAAATAGTGAATTGAGGTTAAGTATCTCAGATGGAAATTTTGATTGCGCGGGTGGTCTCGGAATGGCTGAGATAGTCAAAATAGAGTATTCGGGGGTAGTAATCGAGTTTCGGGAATTTTTGGACCTGTAGGGACTCGTAATTGAGTAAACGAGTCATTTTTGGGTTAATAAGGGACAAGCCCTCATTTTCTCCCTTATAATGCAAGGGAGAAGAAAGAAAGATAGAAAGAAATGAAGAGGAGAAAAAAAGAGAGAAATGAGAGATTTCTGCTAAACTCTGTCGGATTCGACTCGAGGTCGTCGAATTTCATCCTCCAGGCAAGTGTGTACTTGCTTTATTTCATTTTATGCATAAATCTCATATTATAGTTAGTAAACTAATGATTTTTTGTTAAAACCCTTAAAATAAATTTGGGAAAATTTGAATATGAGTTTACATATTGATGTAATGTAAACTCTGAATGATTTATAGTGTTAAATCCATGTAAATGGAGTGAAGAAATGGATTGAAATTGGTGAAAATGATAAGTTGGGGTTTTTATGATTTTAGGGTTTAAATCTAAGAGAAATGGTTTCATACCCCAAATTAATTGATGTGTTAGTTGTAAAATATAGATTAGATGTTTATGGAGTTGTTGGATGAGATTAGAAACAACAAAAAGGGAGAAAATGGAGGTTTAAATTTTTGGAGAAGAATGTGAATAGTGACCAGCTTCACTTCCGAATCGGTTCGGCTAGGAAGTGAACCGATTCGGCTCTTGGTCAAAAAATGAAATTTGTAGATCTTTTCGATACGGTCGCGTGGGCATCCACCACGTATTTTTCTGATTTTTTTTTGGATTCATAGTGATTTTTCTACGGAAGGCTGTCCGAGATCGAAATCGTTAGTCAGAAATTCAACTTGACCTTGGAAGAAAAGTAAATTTATTGATGTGTTAGTTAGAATTCAATGTGTAGATGTTTGTGATGATATTGGTGTAGATTATAAACCATGAAAATGGAATTTAGGTCGTTCGATGGAAATTTTGGAGAACTAATTTTCGAGGATCTGGTATGACTGATTGATCGCGCCCCTATGGCCGATCGACCGCATCAATGAAGAAGGGCCTGCTAGTTTGTTTGTTATGCTTAATTGAAAACCGCGGTCAACCGGGGGTCCAGGGCCGGTCGACCAGCACTCTGTTTTCAGCCCAAGATTTTTGAAATTTTTGTTCCTTCTCCTCTTTGAGTTTAAAGCTTAGGGGCTTTATAAATTAGAGTATTATAGAGGATTATGATCTAAAGGATATGAGTTGTGAATCAACTTTGGGTCATTTAAGAGGTTGATTCGGGATATGGAACTATCGAAAGTCTAAGAAGATAGAGACTACTTTAGGATTTAGTATCGTGAGTGCGAATATTTGAATGTTATTACGAGTGAAAACATTTGGGGTTATTGGTCATCATTATGTGAGATTGTAAATTATGGCCACATATATATATTTGAGGAATGATGTAGATATATATACGATGTGATTACAATATATACATAAAATGATATATATATATATATACAGTATATATATATATATATATATGTGTGTGTGTGTGTGTGTGTGTGTGTGTGTGTGTGTGTGTGTGTGTGAAGCATACCCACTCTTGTTATCATGGAAAGTTGCGCGATGTGGGTGAGGCCCTTGGCTTGAGGAGCAGGGAGCATATAGTCCCCAGGTCATAGCATCCATTTTTATATTATGTAATTTTTATTAGGGGTGAGACGTGGTGGGTATGTTTCTTCTCACTTTCGGGGAGGAACTATGACCGCTTCCCATACGTTGTGATTTGATTTTTACCAAGTCGGTGTGAGAGTCCGGCCGCTGGTACCCAGGATGTTATGTGAGTGATTCCCTGGAAGATGATAGCATTGAGACCGCATCCTCGAGTTATAGCTCGTTGGGATGTTTATTGTACTTGTGTGTATAGTACATTACTTGTGTATGAGAACAAGATATTATATCTCTACTAGAGTAAAGAGAGAAATTGAATATGAAAGAAATTCTCATTCCGGGAGATTTTATTCGAACTTAAAATGTGATGTGTATATAAAAGTGAGTATTAAAATGTATATAATTATGTGGGTATATATATATACACACACACACACACACACACACACACACGTTATGTACTGAAGGTCTAATGGATCTCGACAATCGACACTGCCAAGTAGTAGTGTATCGGGGGGGTTCCTTGTTTGAATTTCGCTTTGCGAGACACCCCACGCACGAACGTGGCACAATGTTGAGACTAGGGAGAAGTTTAGTCCTTAGTACTTGGGTTAAATAGGATTTGTAGAATTTTGGTGAAAGAATTTGTTAGGCAAGGTAGCTTAACTAGGTTATGTAGGAGATACGTGTTAGGTGTGCAATATTAGAAGAGAGGTAAGAGGTATCTCATGGGAGTGCAATACCGATTTAAATATTATATCAAACATATTTTTTATAAATAAAGTATTTATGCACTTGCTAAATATTTTCACAAATCAGGCTCTAACCCGTATATCTATTTTCCATATATATATATATATATATATATAGGTGTCCAGACACAGGGACGCCTGGATGACGATTCCTTCAAGTCAGACATCAACTCGAGTAGCTGTGGATGCTTGCAGGTTTACTGTAAACGCTTATATCCTTGTCATCTAGATAGGAGGTACTGTATAAACATTCGGGCTAATAACCCAACTGCATTTATTTATTCTTTTACCGCCTTTTTTGCGGATTCGATTTGGTTGTCTATTGTTAAACCGAGTGTTCGGTTATTTTTTTTATTTCATCTCACTTTCATTTGTACATAAACTGTGTGAATGTTTTAATTGATTAATTTGTTTAATAGATTAGTTAAATAAAATTTTGACGCCACCCTAATAGGTTATTAGTAATTAGTTTGGTTTTCGACAGTGATGCTAAGAATGAACCATATGCGACTCCTATTTTAATTTGGTACAAGAGTGATCCCCCGGTATTTTATTAGGCGGGGTGTCACAAATACCTCATGTATGTTGGTATCCTCTAGAAAAAATAATCTCATTTGGAAAATATGACTGTTTGTTTCCATAAAACTGAGACAAGGAACTCCTCTAAATTAGGGCTTGCATATCATCTTCTGGTAAATAATTCAATGCTTGGGCCTGAACCACCCATGACACTAATTTGGGTGTAACGGCCACTACTACTACATTACTCCCGTATCAACAGTATGTTGTCTCTAACCGTAAAAATTAGAAAAATCATGTATGGTCAAAATATAATACACGTCGATTACTTGGACACAATTGGAGCATTGGTCCACTCGATTGGCATGGCCTAGATAGGCATGCTCCATTTCTATTAAAAAACTATTTCCGGTATATCCTTCTCCGGTTTCCAAAGCTGGTGATAACTCCATTATATTATAATCTTCAAGGAGAAAACATTAGGGTGTCTATACGCGATTAAGAACATTCATTCCATATCATAACCGTGTCTAGCTCCCAATAAACTTAATGGACCATCCATCGCTTAACAAATATGAACGTAGCTTCTCGATGATGGCTTACTCCTCTGAACAAACCCTTGGCTAAAAAAATGAATTTTCCTCTCATAACAACATTTTATCTCCAATGGATCCAAGTATTAAGGTTCTATCACATTGGCCCACATGCTAGTTCCAACACTAAGGTGATAACTAATCTCACATATAAGTCATAACTTGGTACCTCTTTGAATAAAATACAAAGGATTTAGGAATGTTGGTAACATCTCTATGTACTCACATTTGTAAAATATATGTGTACACTATACCCTTCCCCGAGCCTAACGTAACCAAAAGAAATAACCCATGCACAAAATTGAAAACATAAAATCCTACCCCTAGTAGTCGACATAAGTATAATACATAGCTATTCAAATAAGCCCAATAACAATACAATAATTTATCATCGAAAATTATACGAAGCGGAGGAAAACCAAGCTAACCAAACAAAATATCACGTCTCTACAATCATGACTTAAAGCAACCCCATCTTTCTGGGGTCTCCACATATAAATAAATCTCAATGATAGCATCTATATTCCTCATAACCGTAATAAAATCACTACTAATAGATGAATGACAACTCCTCGGTCTCAAAAAAAGATTCATAAGCACGAGACATAAACATAATTGTAACCATCTCCTGTTGGCACCCCTAATAATATAGGTTGAGTTAAGGAAATTACAAACTAAGTGGTCTCACTACCACAAATATAAGACCATCCTGATGCAAAAAAAAAAGTGTGTCTGATTTAAGTACAAATCGATCGCAATAAGTAGTAACTTGGCAAGTTCGGGATCGTATTCCATAGGGACTGGACTCTTCTAAGAGAATGAAATAGGGTTATAATATGGTCACTATACGTCATAAAATGAAAGTGTAAAAGATGATGATAGTTAGGGGTGGTCAAGTATAGCTAACAACTATCCTATCATACATTAAATTAAAAGTGAACAGGTAAAAGACGATTGTTATGATGGAATTAACTAGGAAATATATTAGTTTAAATGGAGAAAAAGGATTAGGGATCATTTTCCGACCTTAGAGTTGCTAAGTAGATGATGTAATTCGACTCAAACTAATTTTAATCCATCATGCATAATTAACTTAGAACATCAACCATGTGGAGACCAAACTCATTAGTAAAGGATTAGGGGTTAATTAATTATGGTGCGAAATGGGTTGAGGTTGTAATAAAGATTCAAACATTACCCTTGCAAGACAAAGGAAGTTAAGAAACTAGGATACTTTAATACTAATAGATGAAGTTGTATTAGAATAATTATGAATCAAACCCTAACTATGGAACTGAATCATCCATGGTGGGATTATGATCCCCAACCAAAAAGACGCTACTCATATTAGGAACAAAGAAAACTATGTAAGTAAACCTCTTAAGTAGATAACTCATCAATTAATTAATAAATGAACCAAATATGGATTAATAAATTCAAGTTATAGCAATAAAAACCAACCAATGTAAGAGTAGGTAAGAGTGCAATACAATACAACCAATAATTCTTGGGTATTAAATGTAAAATAAGAGAAAGAAATTAGGCTTTCTCCATTTGACCTAGGGGGAGAGAGAGAAGAGAGAGCTTAATGCTAAGGAAACTTAATAAAAAAAATATATGATCCTTACAAATCAAGACAAAACCAAACTACGTACAATTTCTAACCATAAGTGGCAATCTTGTAAATATAAAAAAACACGAGAAACAAGATCAATTCAGAAAACAAACTCTACATAGAAATATGGTGGAATCGAAGCATCGACCCCGCGCATGTGATGATACATCTTTATCTGTAGCCGAGTGATCATGCTGATGTCTCTTTGGTAATCACCCCACAATGATATAAAGTAATCCTGGAGAGTATCCATCCGCACCCCTAGATCACATATAGTATCATCCGTAGGTGGGATACCCACTCCTTCATGCTCACTTGCCTTCACCTCATTAGGGTCCTCATCGTTGATTCCTTAAATGACTAGTTGCTCCATCCTCCTCTTCCTTCTTCTCTCCCAATAGTCCTTGCTCAATCTCTTGGGAATAGCCTTCTTGCCTATCAGTAACGAGGTTTTAGGCATCTTGTCGATTCCTGTTTGTCGGATGCAATGACCAACATTTGGTCCAAAAATAGGGCGAAATGGATGATAATGATGTCCTCCTCTGACAGATTATATAGGAAATGATCATGCTTGTAACGGGGGACAAATTTGATCTAGGTGGTAAGAATGAAATTCAAACTAAATTATGTGAATGATGAGGTGACTATCGGGTATCCCGGATGTCGAAAATGTTTCTCTTATCTAACTATTTTCGAGATCCAAACGCGCAATAAGGGAGTCATTGTAAAGCTTGCCCGCGCTCTTCAGAATGAGAAAATTGTAGTCCATGGGGTTAGATGCCCCGCTCATATGTAGCGCCCAAATGTTAGTAGAGATGGGGATGAGTCTCCCATGTACATTGTCCTTTTACATGCCATCCCGAGTGGATACGAGAGAGGACAATTTGTGCACAAACTCTTCATTTACTTCCTCGCCCCTCACTAGGCGAGCCTCCCATGAAAACTAACTCAAAAAATTTTGGACTGAGTTTGAGATTTGCTCCAAATGAAGATATATCTCCACCGCTATCAAGTGGATTGATTTAAAGCATGCCCAATACCAATATCGCTCATCCTTCGAGTGAAACGTCTCAAACCCATTGCATCCCATTATTTCGTTGGATGGGGGCTTTCGTGTCATAGAGACCTACATGACAGTAATTTAATGCGCAACACAATTAGTGTAATGCAAAAATTAAAGTAGATGTGAATAAGAGTCAATATGTGGACAATGGGGGGGCAATGGGTTAGTTAATGATAGCCGATGTGCACCGTAACAAAAATGACATGAATCCCCAAGTGTGTTAGATATCGATGCAAGGTGTGTAACAATTGTGCACTCTAAGCCCATTGGGGCATTTTATCAGACACATTACAGGCAAGGTGTTCAAAAAGGGGTGGGGGAGCCTTTCATTCATCAAAACATCCTAACAAATCTCAATAACAACAACAATAAAAATCATATACAAGTTGCATTTATTAGAAATCATAGAAAACATTAAGCAGATGGGGCATTTCAATGAAAGAGTAAACCAAATAATCAATACAGTCCCAACCCAAAAAATGAACACCTAAAACCTTAGATTAATGATTGAAGACTATAAAGAAGGATGAGATAAATACCTGGGATGGGATGATTAAATACTGGAGAATTGCGTCAACATTTGGGTGGAAGAAAGTTTTGGAGTGGTTGGTCTCGAAAACTTTGAGAGAGAATAGTTTAGAAGAGTAAGGGGTTGTGTTTTAAAGTGAAAAAAAATTCTTATATAAGAGTGAATGAATCGATTCGGCTAAAATTTTCTAATCAATTAGCACCACCTTAACCCCCACACTGCCTAAAAATGAATCGATTCAGCCCGAAGAGGCAAATCAATTCGAACCTGCTTCTCTGAAAACATATTGTATGCATATTAAAAATGGGATGGGAAGGGAAATATGTATACAATGTATATATATATATATATATACACACTAGGGTGTACCCATGTCGATGGCACAGCGATAAATTTGTTCCCATGGTAATTTGTACCCAGGCCGATGGCACGACATTAAATTTGTTCCCGTGATAAATTTTGTATATTTAACGTGTCGCCAATAGTGCAAATATAAATATTGTTGATCATCCCATGATACACTTACTCATCATGACTAGGTGTAACCCATGTGGATGGCACAATTAGAGCATTGAAATAATGCTTGCAACATGATTACGATTTAAATACGGTGCATTTGTGTCTTAGGAATATTTAGTTTAGATTTGCAATTAGTATTTTTTTATTATAACATTTCCAACTTTATGGAACCAAATTCTATAAACTTTATTATTTCTCAAATTTATTTGTTTTATTTGTGATAGAGTAGTTGATTCGAAATCAAAAGATTGATTCGAATTAGATATTTATGAAGACATATTTCTATTACAGTTTACTTACATGAAAGTATCATGTTCGTTTTAAAACTTTGACTAGTGTTAGTTGTGTAAGAGTGTTAGAATTTTAAATATATTAAAATGATAATGTTAAAAAATTGCAAGTTAATTGTTTCCCTTTGTCGAAACGGATTATTAATTACTTTTTTATCATTATTGTTTTTACTTTGCGACATATGAATCAATTGATCACCAATAAAAACAACAATAATCAAAATTGAAAAGAAACTATAATTAGTTCCATTTTAGTTGGTGTCTTTATAACAAACTATACTTGACAATTATATATTGAAAATAAACATAATAGCACCATTTCTTTTAATAGACTGTACAGAACACACCCCCACTAAAATGAAAAATGAACACACTAACACACATAATCCATCCAACATATATGCTTCAAAACTAGACACGAGCATAAACTTTTTGCGGAATATAAGAATTTATGCTTAGGTAGAAAAATGAAATAAAAATAATTTTTACAACACATATGTGACAATTACTAATATATAACTCGTAAAACTAAAAATATTGCCCAAAATATTTCATGCAATGAATTAACTATAATTACTACACTAAACACTTTTATACATACAAACACACACACAAAATATATATATATATACACTGCCCCCCCCCCCCCCCCCCCCAACACCCTCACCCTCATCCATAAACGAAATATAACAACTTTCTCTTTTTTAAGGATTGCCATCATATATAATCAAAGTAAAGACGAAAAATAGAAAGTAAGGTTATAAGATTTAAATAAATTAATAAAATGTGTATTCTTTTTGTTCCTTTTGAAGTCTATCACATATTTTATACTACAAACAAATGGGAACCTTCAAATTTTAGTAAAAATAAAATTCCCATGAACTTAACATGTAACAATGAATAGACCCAACATTAGATACTCATATTGGAACATCGTAAATATTAGTACATGACCACTATAAAAAAAAATAAACTGGAACATTATAACAGCAAAAGGCAGAGCAACATTATTTTTTGGTACAGAAGGCAGAACTGAAACATCATATTGGAACATCATATTAGGACAGTTGCTCTGCCTTTGTAATTAGATACTCATATTGGAACATCGTAATTCGTTGTTCTTTGTAATAAGAAAGTACTACATATAGCACTGGGTCATCGGGGCTCATTACTGCAGCTCCTAACTGCAATAACTCTTATAGAAAGTACCAAATAAGAAATTTACAGAGATAAGAGCACTCAAAAAATCAAGAAAAATAAAAATAATATCGAAATAAATAGTAGAGAAGCCCTAAAAAGAGTACAGAAGCCCTAAAATTGAAACAAAAGCAAATAGAAACGTACCGTGAATAGAGGGATTGAGACGAACTTAGCAAACCAGAATGTAGAGACATACCTTAATTTGGTGGCAGCCATACAAAGAGTGTTGAATAGGGGGCTTGAGAGATGTGCGTAGCCCTGAGATGTATCCAAACCCAATTTCTTCTTCAAAACTTCGAACCAGAGAGCAATTTCTTCTTCACATGGAATAACCACCTGGTACAACATCGTCACAGCAAAAGGCAGAGCAATGAATTACAAAGAACAAAAGGAATACATACATAGGGGGATGGAGAGGGAGTGTTAAGAGAGAGACAGAAACGTACCATGTATAGGGGTTTGTCGTGGGAAAGATAGAGAGAAAGAAGGCTAAACAAAAAGAGAAGTGATGGGTACTTTATTTACTCCGTACCAGCGGGGGTGTAAATGGCAGATTTCAAGTACCAATTTGTTTCTTGAGAGTTGTAATGCTATTGGTAAGATTTAAAACCGTTGGATTCATATTGGTTAGATTTAATCTGATCATCAGGTTGATAAATATCAAATTTATTAATTTTTAATCTCATTAGTTGGGAAGATAAAAAAAATTCTCCTTCTTTATTTTATATATATATATACTAGCGGAGTCTCGTGTCTGAAAGCATGACGAAAATTTCAAAAGCTCATAATCGCAAAACGATGAAAATTTTCAATATATATAATTGCAAAACGAAAAAAATGTTGCTCCCCAACAAAATAAAGTGTCATTTTTAAAAAATTGGTCATAATTTTAAAAAACATTTTAACTATTTAAAAAATACTTCTTAACTTTTAAAAAAAAAATATTTATAAAAAGTAAATTCATATTTTGTAAAAAAAAAAAACTTATTTTTAATTTAACCCATTCAATCCCTCGAACACCAATTTAACTAATATTCTTTTATTTTTAAAGGTTCGCGTCAGTAGCACCCCCTGTTTTAGAGTTTTTAAATATTTTAAAAAATAGTTAAAGAAGTTTTTTTAAATAGTTAAATGTTTTTTTTTTGTTTTTTAAAACAGTTATAAAAAAATTAAAAACAATTTAAAAAAATACTTTATTAAAAATAATTTTTTTATTAAAAATGCAGATTTTTATTTTTTATTCAATAAATTTTGTTAAGTTGAAAACAAAAAAAATAAACCCTTTACATTTTATCTTTAAGTGTGATTATGGATTTTTATGTGTGACCGTGCAATGTTACTCAAGTTTTAATTGTTCTTTCCCTGTCAATTTCTCGTGTTAAAATTGTCGTACGACTAAGTTACGTAAGCCACTGACCACACGTTATCATTTTTTAATATTGACAGACTTATTTGTTTCCTTTGGGCCCCGCGGTCTTATCTTGGGAATAGACGTTTCTTTTTTTTTAAAACCTCTTGGCCTCACGCCAAGAGTTGGTAGACTGACTTGAGCAGTTGTAGTCATTCATGAGTCATTTTTTTACTGACGGGCTAGTAGGGCGCTATGTATAGAACAAAAATCACTTTTATATTGAGAAAGTCTCCATCATACCCTTTTTCTGAAGCACGCGATATGCTAACACTCACAAATCAGACCTTCTTAAATCACTTGGCTCCTTATCCATGCCACAAACGGTGCTTTATTGATTGATCCATAAAAAATACATATATTTGTTATACCAAAGATTCGTGTAGCTCAAAATCATGGTCATATATGTTTTTTTTTAAAAAGACTATTTTCTTTTTATCAGCTTTTTATCGAAAGTACACACCTCCAATTGAGATGTATTTTCCATGACTTGGACAAATTTTGTTAGCCTTAGCAGATATCATTTTTGGCTTCTTAATATTAGGTTGAATATCATTCTTGGCTTCTTAATACTCGCATCACCTTTTAGCACACATATCATTTAATGACTCATCCCTATATATCCATAAAACATTCCACCATCGTTTTTTCAAAAATATCTTTATTTTTGCATGCATAACATTTTTCTCTTTCATGTTGTAATGCTAAAAGTTGTTTTTTATATATATGATATTTTTTTAAATATATATTTTAAAAATAATAAAGGTGTTTTTAAAAAAAAAGGGGGGGGGGGGGGGGGGGGACACGGGCAGGGCTAGTGTGTGTGTGTGTGTGTGTGTATATATATATATATATATATATATATATATATATATTTAACCTTGTCATGATTGATTTTTTTTTAAATTCAACACGAATCAAGTGTGCAAGCATACGGGGAACAAATACACCCTGTGAACTTACCTATAGGTGGCCACTGGCAAGGTTAAAAATTTCCAACACAAATGCAATTCACTCATTCATGACAATTGACAATTACTAATGCTCTTAAAAGGAAAAAATAAATAAAATTTCCAACACAACAAATGCAGTTCATTCATTCATTACAAATGACAATTACTAATGCTCTTAAAAAGGAAAATAATTTACAATTGGTTTTGTATAAACAATAGACATAAAATTTTAAAAACCAAAATCTAATACAGGATCCACTATTAAAAAATAAGAGGGGTTCCTCACACCTACCCAATTTTAGACTCTTTGCACAATACAAAACATAACATATACACAATACACCACACCACACCACACCACATAATTAAAACTCAACTAATTGGGCTAAGAAATTATAAGAGTCAACCAATTTGAAACTCGAACTTGTATTTATCCACCTACATAATCAAAGTCATGTCTATTAATCATAGTTGTAGAACCAAAATGAGATTGTGAATCAAATATCGTAACACTAAACATGGCATGTATAAAATAACCATATAATTAGCATAAACAAATCAGACATCAGTTATACAAACCATATATGTCGGTGCTCCCCTCGGATATGTTGAGATATATATTGAACCCAGCGGATAGTGGCAGTTTAAACTGTCAAACAATTTGGAAATCACTGACACAAAAGTTAACACTGTGTTTATTGAATTATAATTAATATTAGATTTACATATTAATTTGGTTGCAACTAAATAACACCATGATGTTAAAAAAAATTAATGAATTAAGAAATCCAGATACATTTAATAGGACGCAATTCAAATATACAATGTACTCCACAAAAAAAATATTAGGACGCAATCCAGAATGTTTACATTTAAATGATAACAAAATATCCCGCCTAGAAAAAATCATCAAATGATATGAAAATAGTATGATTTACCATGTGTCTTGTAGGTGTTGAACAGTTCTGCCTCTTTATGCTTTGATGGAGATTAGTGAAGACTAAAGAGAACCCTATAAACCAAATACTTTTTTACCCTTTTTATGTTGGGATGCTGCATTTACTGAATTGAGAGGTTATCAACCCCTTTCATAGTTAAAAAGAAGAATGGGAAGCCATCTTTCTATTATCTTCTCACTGTCATGTACAGTAAAAGTACACACCAAAAACTAATAAAGAATGATTACATAAAAACCCAACTTTGAAGCTGAAACAATTTTTAAAAAGTAGATAAAACTGTAAAATGGTATAAAACATGAAATCAAATTAAATCTGAAAATTTTAATTAAAAATAAAAAAGAAAAGAAAAGAAGAGGGAGAGGGAGAGGGAACCTTTTTCCTCAAACCTCCACCCAACTCACAAAAAAGGGCCGCCAAACCCCAAGCTCCGAACTTGTTCACCACATCACCCCAAATAACCAAACCAACTATTTCTCTAAGTCTACAGACCCATATCATTCATGCCCTTCCTTTAAGATCCAAAATCATTAATTAAAACCACAAAAAATTCCCACCATAAACACACTTTAATGATGAACCCAGTATAGAGATAACCTTAAATGAGAAACCTTGAGAGATAGAGAGAAGTATGAAGAAAGAAGTCTGGAGGAAGTGTGTTTGAGATAGAGAGAGAGTGGAGGGCAGCGAAATCAAAACTCAAGAAGCATGTTATCCTCTTAAAACATCTAGTGGTTTGGGTGAGATTTCGAGGCTCGAGGTGGAGAGATTGAGAGACTAAAGAACCAATTAATGGAGTGGGTGAGATTTAGAGGCTCGAGAAGATAGATTGCAGGTTCACGTGCCTCCTGCAAAACCAATTAATTGAGGCCAAGTCGTCCGTCCAAAGTAATCTGAGCCCTTCATTGCGTGCCTACTTGGCTTCCATCTCAACCCTTAATTGTCTTATTTTTTTTATTGAACAGTAAAAACACCATTGCTCCTTATTTTATATATATATATATATATATATATATATATATGGGGGGGGGGGGGGGGGTAGCGCTATTTGCTCTCCAAGTAAAACCTCCTATGCTCCAATCTTTTGCCATAATAACCCACTGGACAGAACTACCCTCCTTGACCACAGAACTCTATCCTAAACCCAATAAAGCCAAGCCATCCAATATATAATTGTATTTGAACCCCTTCCTGCAATACAATCCAAATACAAATTAAAAATTGTTTTTAAGAAACTTCTTATATATTTAAATTTTGCAAGTACAACCGATATTTCACTATTACATTTTTTAATCAAAAGACAACTCTTAAATGCTTTTATCCATATAAATTTATTTGTAAAATATTTATTTTTTATTTTTTTACCGAGTCTAACAAAATAGGACTCCTCCAAAACTAAATTAAAACTTTTATTTATGTAATTTAAATTATTACTTAACACGAACACCGCCCAAATAAAAGAGATACAGCATAACACATCATCTTTTTCACTTAACACAAATTCATCCTTATCAAGACACGATATAAAATCATATTTTTTTTTACCTCACAATAAGAACCAAAATAAAAAATGTCACAACATGAAATTTTATTTATTTTTCAAAATACAAACACGACCCAATTAAAAAGATACACATACCACAAAATCTTTGTATTTCACTTAACACGAACACAACCCAAGTAAAAGCGACACGAAATCCTTTGTTTTATTAAACACGAAAATGATCCAATAAAAACACGATATGAAGTCTTATAAATTATAATGCAAGTAAAAAATGGGAATTTGATTTCTCATAGAGTTAAAAACTAAATAAATTAAAATCTAAGTAGGAACACGACTAAAATACGACAAGCAATCTTATTTTTTTTATCTCATACGAACACGACTAAAATAATAGTAGCAGGACACGATTTTTTTTTACCAAACACAAACATGATCAAATTAAAACACCACACAACCCAAAAAATCGTGTCCTACTACTTTTATTTTAATCGTGTTCGTATCAAATAAAAAAATAAGATTGCATGTCAGATTTTGTCGTGTTCCTACTTAAAGTTTAATTTATTTACTAAATAAATTAAAATTTAAGTAGGAACACGACAAAATACGACAAGCAATCTTATTTTTTTATTTAATACGAACACGACTAAAATAAAAGTAGCACAACACGATTTTTTTTTTACCAAACACAAACCTGATCAAATTAAAACACGACACAACCCAAAAAAATCGTGTCCGGCTACTTTTATTTCAGTTGTGTTCATATTAGATAAAAAAAAAGATTGCATGTCGTATTTTAGTCGTGTTCCTACTTAGATTTTAATTTATTTAGTTTTTAACTATATGAGAAATCAAATTCCTATTTTTGACTTGCATTATAATTTGTAAAATTATATTTTGTGTTGTGTCGTGTTTTTATTGGATCGTTTTCGTGTTTAGTAAAACAAAGGATTTCGTGTCGCTTTTACTTGGGTTGTGTTCGTGTCGTTTTTACAAAGATTTTGTGGTATGTGTTCTTTTTAATTGGGTCTTGTTTGCCTTTAGCAAAATAAATAAAATTTCATGTTGTGACATTTTTTATTTTTCTTCTTAATGTGAGATAAAAAAAAATATGATTTTGTGTCGTGTCTTGATAAGGATGAATTCGTATTAAGTGAAAAAGATGGTGTGTCATGTTGTATCTCTTTTCTTAGGGCGGTGTTCGTGTTAAGTAAGAATTTAAATTACATAAATAAAAGTTTTAATTTAGTTTTGGAGGGGTCCTATTTTGTTAGACTCGATACAAAAAATGAAAAATAAATATTTTACAAATAAATTTATATGTATAACAGCATTTAAGAGTTGTTTTTGATTAAAAAATGCAATAGAGAAATATCAGTTGTACTTGCAAAATTTAAATATATAAGAAGTTTCTTTAAAACAATTTTTAATTTGCATTTGGATTGTATTGGAGCAAGGGGTTCTCGGATACAATGATATATGGGATGACTAGGCTTTATTGGGTTTAGGACAGAGTTTCGTGGTCAAGGAGGGTAGTTCTGTCCAATGGATTATTATAGCAAAAGATTGGAGCGCAGGAGGTTCTACTTGGAGCGCATATAGCGATACCCATATATATATATGTGTGTGTGTGTGTGTGTGTGTGTTTATAGGTTTACGAGTGTCATGGAGAAATAAAATAAATCGTTATGAAAATAACATGTTATTTATCCAAACAACACTAGTTATATGTATATGTTGTCAAAAAATAAAACTAGTGTTCTTTTAAAAGCAAAGGTAACTATATGTTGGGACATGTTAAAATGCCACCCTTTTTATCTTTGAAAATTCATAATTTTAAATCGCTGATCAGAAAAGTACATGGAATATACCATTGGAATCTTGTTGTCGAGTAGAATTTTTTTATGTAAAAATATTTTTATTTTGGCACTATTTTTTACAACGTCATATTTGGGTCGTCGTGTCAATTAAAAATCCCGAATAACAGTCAAACTATTATTTTCTGACTTTTTCCTAAAGAAAATTGTTCGAACTTGCTATAGAAATTAAACAAAGATTTATTTGAATTGTGTATGAGTTATATATACATACGAGCTAGTTATCCGACTATTCACGACAGTGTAATTGCGAAAAGTTATGTGTAGAGTGAAATATTTATTTTTAGATTATTCTTAGTAACACTTGCATTAAAAAAATTACAGTTAACTATGACAAAGCACAACGAATCAAACAATCTCGCTCTACTCCATACACTCATAGGTTTTCAACCTTTTTAATAGTAAACTCTAGTGTTGTCATTTGTTGTTTATATCACTATATAATAGCTAGTTAATTCCAAGTATGTATAGAAATTACCATACTCATATTTATTATGTTCTCACGAATTGTGTTGATTGTAATCATTTAAATTGAATTTAAATCTTTCTCATCTAATAACCGATATCACGAAGAATTTATTTTCGTGATTGATTCAGTTCACCCTTACAACTTTGTGAAAGTATTTATATTACGAGGATCAGTATTAATAAGGGAGTAGACTGTCGTGTTGTCCCATGGAACTTTTTGCTTAGCCTAATGGTCTCAGATGTTTGAGAGCCAGATTTATTGCTACATACTTATGAGTTCCACTTGGATAGTGTGCCTAGCAATTTACTTTTCCCAAAAGGTTTTGGATTGATTTTATTTGGTTATGTTGATGGCTTACTTATTTCTATACCCCATTAGTGAGCTGGTAAGTATGGGATTATCAATTCAAATATCCTTGACTTTCTTATGTGACCCTTAATGAGCTGGTAAGTATGGGATTATTAATTGAGACTACTTGATTTTCTTTAATGTTATTATGAAAAATAATTGCTTCCACTTCATTTGATAAATACTAAATTCCATATACATTCCGAACTCTCTTTATATTTATACTTACTATAGAACTGGCAGAACCTATTCAACAACTTTGCTGATTTGTTTCCATCCAGTTATTTTGCACGGGTACTAATATGCAATGATAAATACTCCAAGAATTATAGTGCATCAGTTTGAGATATGCGGATAAATCATAAAAGAATAAGCTTTTGAACTACAGTGTAAGATATTTTAGATTTTATAAATTCTTAGTTAGCTTAGTAGGCATGACTAAATTTGATTTAGCATTATTTTAAGATAACACTAGCCCCCGAGAAATCAGGGTGTGACAAATACACCATCGATATTGTCTTTGACCATAAAACACAACGATTATTTTTTTCAACTCATATCCTTAAACTAGTCACAACGAAGATTTAACCCTTAACACGTGGTATCACAAACCACATGCCGTGACAATTGAGCTGAAAAGGCCTAGGTTTTTTAAGAGTGAAAATCTACATATATAAACCAATAATTCCCCTTGCAAAGGCAACATGGAAAATAACTTTGAAAATGCATGCGTGTGAACACTAAAATAACATGGGGGTGAATAGCTATTATAAAATTTTGCCTAATTTTTACTTCCATTTTAATTAAAAACTAGATCTAGGCCATTTTTTTAATTCTCAATGTGATATAAGTGAATTGAAAACATAAAAACACATACAATCAAAGAAAAAATATAAAAATCATACAAATAACACACAACACCGGGTATACAAGAAAAACCCGAACATATGGGAAAAAAATCTTAGTGTGACCTAGCATCTCATTAAACTTGAAAAATTCCTATTACACGATACAAGAAAGTAAATTGATCAAGTTAACTCACAAAAATTTACACACGAATAATGAAAGTTCCAAGTGAACTCCGTCTCTTGAACATAAAACTCCATTCTCCACCCTAGATACACACCATGCCCTATCTCTCAATAGCTTGAGTAGCTCCATTTTGATCTTGGAGTGTAGATCATGAAATTCAATCAGAATTCATATGTAAACTTAACTAAACATGGATTAAAACCTCTCAATTCATCTCTAAAAACAAGATCTCATTGTAGATCTAAGAATCTCACAATCTCTCAATTGAAATATTTGAATTTGAGTTAGAGAGAGAAAATAAAGCTCACAAACATGAAAAACTCTTCAGAGAGTGTATTTAAAATGTTTGGAAAGAGTTCTTAACAAATGGAGGGAAACGAAGGCTAACTATAGTATTTTTGAAATTTTGAACTCCGACGTGTGCACATTTGACATTTTTAATACGCACGGTCTTAAACAATTTGACCACAACTCGAAATTAAGCCAGGTCTGTGAGCAGGGGGATAGAACATGGTTATATGCACGATTTATCCTAAATTGACACTAACCGTGCAAGTAGGTTAGAATCTTAGCCGTGCGATTGACTAAGGCAAAAAACCCTTAAGAAACAATTTTCAGTAAAATTTTAAAACAAGCCTTGATCCCTTTATAAAAAGAAATAATCTAATAAAAAAAGTATTTTTCAAAAATACAATTCTATGATTTTTTTTCCCAATTTTAAAAATTCGCAAGCGTGTGAAAGAGTCAAATTTTAATCAATATCCATAAAAAGACATGCTTCAAACTCAATAATGGATGGCTTCAAACTAGAATGATATTCATGTCTTCAAATTGGAATATTCATAAGTAAAGAACAAAGACATTCTCACTCATTTAGCGCATCAAGATTTTTGGCTTGATATTGTGAATGACTCAAATATTTTGTCACGAGAGATAACCAACTAATAGCTCATACAAAGGTTAAATTTCTAATCTCCACCTTTGGCTATTCCATGTAAAACCCTACAAAATGTAAAATACCTTGATAATGACAAGAAAACCTTACTCCACATTATCCATATAACGAGAGAGGCTTTTCGTAATACACAAATCCATAAGACCGACTGAATACTCCAACATAAACTCTTGGTCTTTCTAACAATGAGAGGGAAAATATCTCAACAACAAGAAATAATTATGCACGAAAGCCTCCCCCTGATCGGTAATTCTTCCAAAATGATAATATTAACAAATACGAATGATGATATAAAGATATATGATGATAAATGAATAAGAATTCAACAAAGAACCACCTCAATCAAGCATATATACAACCAATCAAACTCACTCCATAAATCAAACAACATGTATCAAACAACCATGAAAATTCAAGTAAGTATCTCCCCTATATGAAAACATCTTCCCATATCAAAAAGAAAACATTAATAGCATGTAACTCCCCCAAAGCATCAAAATTATATCCCTCATCTTGTCACCAAATAAGACAAAGTAAATAATGAAGTAAAATATCACAAGAGAGACATAAGTAGAGAATTAACATGACAAGGAGACACATGTGGATCAATGGAGAAACTAGAGGACTAAAATTAAGAAACTCAAAATCGAGAAACCGTGCGCATCGGACTAAATTTTGGTCGTGGGAATGGTGGAATACGCATATTGCACTTTGGCTCTACGCATGAAGTAAAGAAATATGCTCCCAAATTGAAATATCATCAAGGCCGCCCAAATGGGACATTTTGGGGATCATGCGAATGGACAAGCAAGAATGGTTTCTCAAATACTGAAATTATACACAATCTCAATGAGCACATTTACAATGCAATTCAAACAACATCCTTATCACTCCTTTGAAAAGATTTTCTCCCCCTTACTCACAAATCACAACAAACCCATATTCCTTGTTAAAACTAACTTCAACTAAACCAAACAACCTAAAGAAGGTTCTCACGCACCGAATAAACTTTCTCAAAACTAATGATCAAAGAAGGATCATTAGTACAAATTGAAAACACCAACATATATGGAAAAACATAAGGTCAACTCAAAAATACCAAACAATCATGTAAATCATACAAGATCACATAAACTAGAATGTAGAATGACTAGAGATTTACTAAATTAAAATTGTTTACAAATATTTTGCAAATTTAACCTTTTCAAGTCACATTAAAATGTAACAAAAGTAAGAAAAGAATCATATTGTCTTGCCTATGCATAGAGATGAAAAATCACAAAATACTTAAAAAACTACATTTGTTGACATATTTAACAAACTTATATAGATAAAATTCAATATGATATTGAGTTTTTCTTCAAGATCTACTCCATCGATAAACTCCCCCAGAACAAGTGTTGGTTTATTCTTTTGAATGTCAAACTAAAATAACAATTTCTTTTTTAAATGCTAAAGCCCTATTTTGTTTTTATTTTTGGTTAAGCACTTCGCTTGTGGCTCCTTCCAACACATCGCTTCTGCCATTGATTGGCTTCTCACACACCTAGTTAACACCTACTTAATAATAGTTTAATTAAAATCGAGCGCTCACACACTAATGGTATCCCTTATGAATGCATTCAAAATGGTCGATATTGACCTCCAATATACAAAATTATCATATCCTCACAATTAGACAATGGGGTGCTTATAGAACTCATGCAGGATTGATTTTTAACTTAAATTCTTGCAAAAACTAAAATTCATCAACAACGTTTTTGAGTTCGAGCGGTGTAAAGTTCAGATTTTAGGACATCAAAATCAAACTAAAGTCAATATTTGTCATGATATTTTGAAAAGTTTTTTTTTGACAAAGAACATTCAACAATTGAATCAATAACAAATCATTTATGCAACAAAACTTCAAATTTCCCAATCCTACAGATTTATTAACATATTAAGCATGGGATTTAACAAAAAAAAAATACACAAAGCAAATGAAAAATCGTTTGTGTAATTTTGATAAGAAAGACATAAAATTATTATTTACAAATAAAAAAACTCGAATGTCCAGATATGGAAATCTAAATGTACCTCACACTCTCTAAGAACAAGATAACTCAATCTCTACCAAACCTAAACAACTCATAAGGTAAATAACCCTAGTTATGTCTAAAGGTTTAGTGAATATATCCGTGAATTGGTTTTCCATACAGACATAAGAAATATTTATGACATTTTATTCTACAAGGTAACTAATGAAATGAGGCCTTAACACAATATGCTTTGTTCTTAAATGTTTCATGGGGTTGCTTGAAATATCAATAGCACTCATAATATCACAATAAAGTGTCATCATGCCTTGATCTAACTAGTAGTCTTTAGATATTTGACGCATTCAAAGAATTTGTGTACAACAACTCCCTGCCTCTATGTACTCAACTTCATGCATGGATAAAGATATGGAATTTTGATTTTTAGAAATCCACAAAATCGTAGATGTGCCAAAGAAAAAAAAACACTAGTGTAATTTTTCAATATATGGAATCCCAATTGGAATCCGAATATGCATAAAGTGAGTCATTAGTATAAAAAAGATACAACAAACCTAACTTTTTCGTCCTACTCACATACCAAATCACACTCTTAACCACTTGTAAATGTGATTCTTTTGGTTTAGCTTGGTATCTAGCATAAACACCTACACTAAATGAAATGTTGTGTTAATTAGTGGTCAAGTACAATGTGACACCCCACTTTAAATAATAACGGGTGTCCAGCCCTATACTAAATTAAAACAAAAATCTCAAATGGATCACTCTTATCATCAACTGACGAAACTAAAATAAATAAGGTTAACTACCCAAAACTATAAAAGCGGATGTCAAAATTAAATAAAACATACAATGGATATCAACCCAACAATATAGAACTACTAGAAAAGCTAGAATGCACACAAGTACCATGATAAAAGAAACTGCTAAAATTAAAATAAAATGTGTACATAAAATGAAATATACTCGAATAAGCTGTCGGGTCATAGACAGTACAACAACCATAAGGGAGAAATATAAGCAGCTACATATAACTCTTTGGAATAAACTTGAAATACAACATGAATCCTACCTAGATTTTTAAAGGAATAGAAAATGACTACAATCTAAATCCCGCAACAGTTTGCAACTGCTACGGCTCCCAAGACTCGGGATAGAAATGCATTCCGTGTCTATGCGGTGGGACACTTGTAGTAACCAATATATATATATATAGCAAAAGGGAAATATAAACAGGCCAGAGCCCGAGGTGTAAAAATGTTTGCAGCAAGTGTATTAACCGTGCATAATAAATAAAAATGCAATATTTCATAATTAAAGTAGAGTCGCACTGTCGTGAAACCCCAAACTCACCTCTCATCTACAGCGCGCACATAATCGTGTCCTGGAACCTTAATTAAGCTACTCGACACAATTTCAGGGCAACCTACCTAACTGAACGCATGGCCTATACCCGCGTGACCTGCCATCCTAACATAACCCAAGAATCCTTTCCATTCTAATCACACCTAAATATATATACACATATATGCCTTACTACGCTCTAGTGGTTCCAATTATTAACTTAAACTAGTTATAAGTCTTAATACGTCACACATTAACATGAGGCTTCAATATAAAAGTTTATTCTCTAAACAACATTCATTCGAGTAATAAGGACAAATCTTCTCTCCACTCTCAACATTGCACTACGTTTCGTTCGTGGTGCATCTCGCAAACAGAAATCCAAATAAGGAAACCCCCCGATACACTACTCCTTAACAATGTTGATCGTAGGGATCCATTATGTCTTCTACACAAATCTTGTTACTAAAACTACTTAGATGATGAGTATTATCTCTAAAAACATAATTAAAATATTTATCTGACTCCTTGGGGTCGATATAACCGTAATTATCTCTAAGTACGATCTTCCGACCCTGATAAACTAGTACACCGAAATCACCCAAGATGTACATACTAGAAAATTCATAACACCTTAACCTATAGGATATATATATGCACTCATTCATTCCTATAACCACGTATACATACACACATAATGTACACTTTGCCATACACATAATATAAACGGTTATAGGATACAAAAATACTACACCATGCTATCATCTTCCAGGAATTGCTCACTTTCTCCCGGGGTCACCACCTATCGGACTATTATCACACTGCCATGGCGACAAAATCAATTCTAACGTATGGGAAGCGGTCATAGTTCCTAAATTGAAAGTGAGAACGAATCATACCCAAGACTTCTAACCCCCAAAATAAAATCACACAAATAATAATGGACGACTATGACTTGGGGACTATCCGCACTCTGCTCCTCAAGCCAGGGCCTCACCCACATCGCGCAACTTCCCATGATAGCATGTGCCGAGTATGCTCACACAATCAGTATATATATATATATATATATATATATATATATATATATATATATATATATATATATATATATATATATATATATATATATATATATATCCTTCACACTATATATATACAAGCACTCACACCATATGTATAAATCATTACACAAGAAATATACATTCGCGCCATATTTATATATATTCAGTTAAATATATACAGATCTCTATATATATGCATACCCTATCTCTAATTCTTATTCATCAAGTAAGATAAGATGGCGAATTGTATACAACTCTAGTAGTACTCACCCTTGTTACGATGCATACTTACTCAAACCATTCTCCTTTATACAGTGCCTCACTTGACACATATACATCCATTGCCCCTATGATATGAATAGTATTCCAATACATACCAGATCAAGGTTACTAACTCAAAGTTTAACGTATGTAACAATCATTATACATACCATTTATATCCGAATGCACATCGATATATCTAATGAAAATCCTGACTATAGGTATACACATAACTAATAGTCTGCAAATCTCAAGCTTAATCCTAAATTCATTCCATGATTACTTCAAGTATTGGAATCCCCATTGTTACTCACACACAGATATATAGTAACTATCCCGACTACATTTACAAAACAACATATTCTAATTGATAGTACGATCCAATCGTTCACAATTTTACCTACGGTTCAATTGCTCCTATGAACCCTTAATATTAACTTAATGACAATTTATTCCTTGAGTTTATCATCCCTACGGATACGCGACCTCTTTCTCTCCTTGGTCCCCAAATCATAACTAAATAGGATCTCGTCACTAAACGGATTTGGCGCAAAAGTCATCCTAACAATTTCATTCCATACCTTCACAACCACCTCGAAGAATATTCAACCTTGCATCATAGATTAACTCGCCTCTAATCTCCAAATAGGACTCCCATCCTTAATAATTTCCCACTACATCGACGCGATAATCTCCAATGCATACGAATGTATGTTTCCCCAAACTAGGTCGATATTTCCCCACCATCAATACATGTGAGTAACTCCCAATGAATCTCCAAAACGTACTTCTCGTACCATAATAGGATGTTCCAATTCGAGAAACCTGGTTGAAATGGAGTAAAACTCATTCTAGAAAAATCCATCAAAACAACCCTGTTTCCGAATCGATTCAGCCACTCCTAATCGATTCGGTCCTAGCAGCGAATCGATTCGGCCCCAGCGAATCGATTCGTCCCAACTAGACCTGTAAGTCTTCTACATACCGAATTGATTCTCATGGGGCGGATCGATTCGTCCCTAAAGACCTGATGCTTCTGCAACATAGATAATCGATTCCCAAGGGGCGAATCGATTCGATCTGTTCACGAAGTTATGAAAATGGCTATCTTTCTAAACCCAAAATTTCCAAAATCCACACATATCATTTTCCAACCTTCAATCTTCATCCCAAACATGTTTATAACCTTAAAACTCATCATATAACTACCCAACAATTTATATAACCTCAAATGCAAGATTTTTACCCAAAAATTTAGGTTTTCTCATATAACCGAAAATCCAATTCTTTTGTCCACAAATTATGAAATAAAATACAAAAATGAATTATTTAGCAAGGTTAAACACTTTCCTCGAAGTTTTAGAGGTTGAATCGTCCTCGAGATCTCGTATGGGCCGAAAATCTCCAAGTTTTCTCCTCTCTCTCTTTTCCTTTCTTCTTCTTTCTTTCTTTCTTTTTCTCTCTTTCTCACAAATGAGATAGGCTGATCCGTAAGCCTCTTAAGCCTTTAAAACATTAATCCCAGTTTTAAATGATAATACACACTTTAAATGACTCGTTTACTCCAATTCGAGTCAAACTTAATTAAAAATATTTCGGAATCGAAATAAAACCCAAGGACAGTTATTTTGACTATCTCTACCCATTCGAAATCAACCGCATACTCAGAATCGTCGTTCGAACTACTTTATAATGTCCTTCATTTTTGGACCTCACTTTCTAAATTTTAAAATTCTCCAATTTAAATAAATTTTATTTCTCCCAAAAATTTAATTTCTCAGTCCCAAAATCACGTGGTATTACAGACTTCCCCCCTTACAAAAATTTCATCCTCAAAATTTAAGTTATGTCTAGGACTTCGAATCTCATCTAGTCCTTACATCTACCCTCAAAATCACTATATCTATCTCTCCCACTTCTCACGTCGAATCATTTAAACTTTAAAATTAAACTAGCTACCCAGGGCGCCTATACATCCTGTACCCGAGCTCCACTCGTAAAAACATAACCCGACTCCACTAGCCTCAAATCGTAATATAACTCTCAAAAACCTAATCTATAATAGTGTACTAAGTATATAAAAAGTTTAAAATTTTCGATGGTTGAACTCTTCTCAATTCTTGACATTCGCTACTTTCGTGCGGGGGAGGTCTCGGAAGTGAAATCCAAATAAGGAACCCTCCCAATACCCTACTGTGTAGCTATGTCGGGGATTAAGATCAGTTGAACCAGGATTAAGGTTTTATAAAATATTTTTGAATCATAGATATTGCCCGAAGGCCTATATAATAATCTACTATTACATAATTTCATGACTTTCGGCACGCAAATCAAACACCTTATATTCAAGATACAAGGGCCCAACTAACACAATACTCTAACCAATACCTAGTTCTCAAAATTAGCACAACCCTGAGATAAATTCTCCGCTCAATAATAAATCTACTAAACTTTGGACCTCCTCAGTTATACAAATCCTTTACATTACATCAAAGCATTGCCGCAAAGTAAGTCCTTCTTTCGTTGGAATACTACAATTACCTGCCCTAGCCTATTTATAAGACAATAACCTTATAACCACTACTCAACAAACCTTATCAGTCCGCACTTTCAAAATTCAACCTCATAAATCTCTACTAGCACCTCATGAGACGGTCTATTATCCTAAAATATTCCATACAAAGACCACACTTGTTCACTCATTCTTCGAAGGAAATTTTGTACACACTATGGTTATAGTGGCTAACCACTTGTTATACCTTGCATGCGATGCTCCTAATACCGCATAAAGCGTGACCTAAAGCCAAAGAAAGGTATTCTACCTTATACTTCCATAATCCAATTGTTTCACTTCATCCCCGGGTCCCTCCACTCTTTCCAGGACAAGCCCTACTTCCTAAGGCCTAATTCTCCTCAAAGAAAAATCCTCCCGAAAATCCTTCCTAACCATCCTGAAGGACAAGGCGCTATTACGACCCCCGACAATTTCCTTCAGTCCAACTCAATGAACCCAAATCTCTAAATTTCTCACTCCCTTCTTAATGAAAACTAAACTCCTGACAATGGAACAATGCCACATCTCATTTCGACAAAAGTCAGCAACATCAATTTTTCCTAACAAATGGTGGCGAATTCATCAATCTAAACCTCCCAAGGCTTCGCTATTCGCTTCTTCTCAGTACTTACCTGATTAAGTACAAAATTCTCCATTCGAGTAAGTTCTCCTTCTTACTCGACCACCGTTAGATCACCTTGAGTCACCGTTAGAAATCACCTCCTTATCTCCGCCTGAATCATGGAAAGAAAAATACCTCCAGTCAAAGCGTACCCAAAATATGTTATGGGTATTGCATCTCTCATCTTGCCCATTCTTGGACGACTTATTCTTGGTGACGTCTGAGATGAAAGCAACTGTACAGGACGTCATTCAAGTGAGTACACCTCGCAGAAGAAGATAAACGTAGAGAACATAACAATTCTAATAGTAGGGCTCTACATCAAGAATGTTTGCGGAAGAACACAGAAAACCCGCATAGATCCTAAAGACACGAAAACCTGGCTCTGATACCATCTGTGATACCCCACTTTAAATAATAACGGGTGGCCAGCCCTATACTAAATTAAAACATGAATCTCAAATGGATCACTCTTAGCATCAACTGATGAAACTAAAGTAAATAAGGCTAACTACCCAAAATTATAAAAGCGGATGCCAAAATTAAATAAAACATATAATGGATATCAACCCAACAATATAGAACTACTAGAAAAGGTATAATGCACACAAGTACCGTGATAAAAGAAAGTGCTAAAATTAAAATTAAATGAGTACACAAAAGGAAGTATACCCGAATAAGTTGTCGGGTCATAGACAGTACAACAACTATAAGGGAGAAATATAAACAGCTACATATAACTCTTGGGTATAAACCCGAAATATAATATGAATCCTAACTAGATTTTCAAAGGAATAGAAAACGACTACAATCTAAATCCCGTAATAGTCCGCAACTACTACGGCTCCCAAGACTCAGGATAGAAAAGCATCTGGTATCCATGCGGTGGGACACCTGTAGTAACCAGTATATATATATAGCAAAAGAGAAATATAAACGGGTCAGAGCCCGAGGTGTAAAAATGTTTGCAGCAAGTGTATTAACCGTGCATAATAAATATAAATGCAATATTTCATAATTAAAGTGGAGTCTCACTCTCGTGAAACCCCAAACTCACCTCTCATCTATAGTGCGCACCTAATTATGTCCCGAAACCTTAATTAAGCTACCTGACACAATTTAAGGGCAACCTACCTAACTGAACGCACGACCTATACCCGCGTGATCTGCCATCCTAACATAACCCAAGAATCCTTTCCATTCTAATCACACCTAAATATATATACACATATATGCCTTACTAGGCTCTAGTGGTTCCAATTATTAACTTGAACTAGTTATAAGTCTTAATACGTCACACACTAACATTAGGCTTCAATATAAAAGTTTATTCTCTAAACAACATACATTCGAGTAATAAGGACAAAACTTCTCTCCACTCTCAACATTGCACTACGTTTCGTGCGTGGGGCGTCTCGCAAAGAAAAATCCAAACAAGAAACCTCCCAATACACTACTCCTTGACAATGTTGATCGTAGGGATCCATTATGTCTTCTACACAAATCTTGTTACTACAACTACTTAGATGATGAGTATTATCTCTAAAAACATAATTAGAACCTTTATCTGATTCCTTAGGGTCGATATAACCGCAATTGTATCTAAGTACGATCTTCCGACCCTGATAAACTAGTACACCGAAATCACCCAAGATGTACATACTAGAAATTTCATAACACCTTCACCTATAGGATATATATATATATATATATATATATATATATATATATATATATATATATATATATGCACTCATTCATTCCTATAACCACGTATACATACACACATAATGTACACTTTTCCATACACATAACATAAACGGTTATTGGATACAAAAATACTCCACCATGCTATCATCTTCCAGGAATTACTTACTTTCTCCCGAAGTCACCACCTATCGGTTTATTATCACACCGCCATGGTGACAAAATTCATTCTAACGTATGGGAAGCGGTCATAGTTCCTAATCGAAAAGTGAGAACGAATCATACCCAAGACTTCTCACCCCCAAAATAAAATCACACAAATAATGATGGACGACTATGACCTGGGGACTATTCGTACCCTGCTCCTCAAGCCCGGGCCTCACCCACATCGCACAACTTCCCATGATAGCATGAACCGAGTATGCTCACACAATCAGTATATATATATATATATATATATATATATATATATATATATATATATATATATATATATATATATCATTCACACTATATATATACAAAAAATCACACCATATGTATAAATCATCACACAAGAAATAAACATTCACGCCATATTTATAGATATTCATTTAAATATATACAAATCTCTATATATATGCATACCCTATCTCTAATTCTTATTCATCAAGTAAGATAAGCTGACGAATTGCATACAACTCTCGTAATATTCACCCTTGTTACGACGCATACTTACTCAAAGCATTCTCCTTTATACAGTGCCTCACTTGACATATATACATCCATTGACCCTATGTTATGAATAATCTTCCAATACATACCACATTAAGCTTACTAACTCAAAGTTTAACGTATGTAACAATCACTATACATCCCATCTATATCCGAATGCACATCGATATATCTAATAATAATCCTGATTATAGGTATACACATAACTAATAGTCTGCAAACCTCAAGCTTAATCCTAAATTCATTCCATGATTCCATCATGTATTGGAATCCCCATTGTTACTCACACACAGATATATAGTAACTATCCCGACTACATTTACAACACAACCTATTCTAATTGATAGTACAATCCAATCGTTCACAATTTTGCCTACGATTCAATTGCTCCTATGAACCCTTAACATTAACATAATCATAATTTATTCCTTGTGTTTATCATCCCTAAGGATATGCGACCTCTTTCTCTCCATGTTCCCCAAATCATAACAAAATAGGATCTCGTCACTAAGAGGATTTGGCGCAAAAGTCATCCTAACAATTTCATTCCATACCTTCACAACCACCTAGAAGAATCTTCTACCTTGCATCATAGATTAACTTGCCTGTAATCTCCAAATAGGACTCCCATCCTTAATAATTTCCCATTACATCGACGTGACAATCTCCAATGCATACGAATGTATGTTTCCCCAAACTAGCTCGATATTTATCCACCATCAAAACATGTGGGAAACTCCCAATGAATCTCCAAAACGTACTTCTCGTACCATAATAGGATGTTCCAATTCGAGAAACTTGGTCGAAATGGAGTAAAACTCATTCTAGAAAAATCCATCAAAACAACCCTATTTGCGAATCGATTCGGCCCCTTCGAATCAATTCGGTCCTAAAAGTGAATCAATTCGGCCCCAGCGAATCGATTCGTCCCAACTAGACCTATAATTCTGCTACATACCGAATCGATTCGTAAGGGGCGAATCGATTCGGCCCTAAATACCTGATGCTTCTGCAACATGGCGAATCGATTCGCAAAGGGCCAATCGATTCGACCTGTTCAGAAAGTTACGAAAATGGCTATCTCTTTCTAAATCCAAAATTTCAAAAATCCCCATATATCATTTTCCAACCTTCAATCTTCATCCCAAACATGTTTCTAACCTTAAAACTCATCATATAACTACCCAATGATTTATATAACCTCAAATGCAAGATTTTTACCCAAACATTTAGGTTTTGTCATATAACCCAAAATCCAATTCTTTTGTCCACAAATTATGAAATAAAATATACAAATGAATTATTTAGCAAGATTAAACACTTGCCTCGAAGTTGTAGAGGTTGAATCGTCCTCGAGATCGCGTATGGGCCGGAAATCTCCAAGCTTTCTCATCTCTCTCTTTTCCTTTATACTTATTTCTTTCTTTCTTTTTCTATCTTTCTCACAAATGAGAAAGGCTTATCCGTAAGCCTCTTTAGCCTTTAAGACATAAATCCCAGTTTTAAATGATAATACACACTTTAAATGTCTCGTTTACTCCAATTCGAGTCAAACTTACTTAAAAATATTCCAGAATCGAAATAAAACCCAAGGATAGTCAAAATGACTATCTCGACCCATCCGAAATCAACCGCACACTCAGAATCGTCATTCGATCTACTTTATAATGTCCTCCATTTTTGGACCTCACTTTCCAAAATTTTAAATTCTCCAATTTAAATAAATTTTATTTCTCAGTCCCAAAATCACGGGGTATTACATACAACAAACTCCCTAACATGCTCTTATAGAGATTATTTTCTACATCCTTTCCACTGTCATCATTTGTAAGTTTGGAATTAATTCCCATTGATGTATTTGCATGATTTTCTAATTCCATTCAAAATATTTTCCCAAACTCATTTGCATATTTATCTTGGGATATCAAAAATACTATTTGACATTTGTTTAACTTGCAAACCAAGAAAAAAGTCAACTTTCGTACCATAATCCTCTAAAAATCACTCTTAATCTCCTTCGAAAAGATATGTGCATACTTTCCTATGCTAGATCTAAAAAATGTATTGTCTAAATAAATTTAATCCATAAGTATGTGATCCTTAGCTCTTCTTACAATAAGTGTCCAATCAACACCTCCACTTTTGAAACCACTTTTCAGGAGATATGGAGTCAATCTTTCATACCAAGCTCTTAGAGGTTATTTGAGAGTATACATAGCCTTACGGAGCTTGATGTAACTGAGTTATTACAATGGATTCACCCTGCATGTTGGTATTTCACAAATGTAATGAAAGAGTAGCTGATAAGCAATTTTACTGAAGTAAATGAGAGAGAAAGTAGAGATGAACAAAAGTATTTAAGTTGTTCGGCCTTGGCGTATACCTACTGTGTAAAGTATGTGAGTGTTTTCACTATAATAAGGCACCAATGTCCATAGAAGATACCAACTCTATAGACTCAATTTTACAGAGTAACAATAGGGCTTGTAAGTTATCAATCCGAATGAAGATGCATAGTGTGTATTATATAGGCTGGGGTACACAATGTCACCCTTAGTACATGTCTAATGCCTAGATGAGGTCATGAATTATGAGAGAGTGCCAGTTGCCTATGCATAATGTAATATCATTATGATGAATATTCCCTCACATGGATTGCTGATATCCAATAACGGTTTTGTGTAGATATGACTAATTTCCCCTTACCATGCTTTCCATGCCTATAAAAACAGGTCAAAGGTTGTAGGGGCCATCCGAGGTGATAGTGGTGGTATCGGCCAAGATGAGACTATATGATGCCTTACTTCATGTTGGAGGCTGAGATAATTCAGGGTTGTCGTTTGTGATCGACACACCAATCTTAGGCTTGAGGTTACTATTTTGTAATAAGATTATCGTCTGACGTAGACACCCATATTGATGTAAATGCAATTGGTCTCCTCGGTGAGACAAGACTATAAAGCCTAGTAGGATGCCATGATGTCATCCAAACAAAACCATACTTGTATGTATAAGGTATGAATGAGAAGACCGATCTCAACTATGGGATGAGATTGTGGAGTGGTCAGTTGCCTTGGTGCTATATTGACGAGACTATAGTTATGTATATCAATTAACCCCAAGAACATATCCTTTGATGTCAGAAGGAAGTGGTTGTTTAAACTTGGTCCCAATTGGCCTCAAGATGAATCTCCTTAGTGTCACATCTCATCCTGATGCATGGCTTGCAGATCATGATTTGGGTAGACTAGATGTTTATTAGTTGTCAATCATACCTTGGTGATAGAATGATCACGTGATTAGAAGTGATGGTTATAAAAACCCCATGTGCTCTCTGGTCCCATCCCATTATGAAGTATCTTCCAACTATTGATCATCACTTGGTTGCATCAGAGGTGGTGTGTTTTGAAGAGGTTTGGTGAGATTTATAAGGAACATCTATCCCACGCGCACAAACTTCATGTCATTTTAGGCCATGGAAATTGTGTCAAATCATTAACCATTATGAGTGTCCAAGTTTATTTTAGGAAAAATACTTATCTCGCTTCTGCTATTTCTCGAAACCTTTAAATTCCAGAACACCATAGATTTTTTCCTCTATCTAGAATTCTCCGTTAGCCTTTTCCAATCATCTTCTCCTGTGTTTCCTATCACTATAAAGTCATCACCTTTCTCTTCTAAGTACCTTTGAACACTTAATCTAGTTTTTCCCTATTGGTTGAAGCATTTCTCCATTTCATATATTTGGCAATTTTTTGTACTTTATATCATAGTCTGTGGTGGTTATGTGGTATTAATTTTGGGGTTCTGGGTTTTAGTGATGGTGTTTAGGGTCTTTGCTTAGGTATTAGGTTTTTTAGGAAGCTTTAGTGTAGTTCAATGTTTTTTGGTGACTTTTCTAGTTTACGTTTACGTTTTTTGGGTTTAGTGTTCTTGTGTGTTATTTGACAAAAATAATTCCTTTCCCTGTTTGATGCTACCAACCTTAGAAATGTTTTAGGTACAAGTTTGTGAATGTAACAAAGTTTATATGAGATTTAGGTAGAGCTTTTGCGACTACATTCGTTAGGAGACAGAAGAGGTCGAGGACAATCTTCACCAAGAGATATCTGCGACACCTCTGACTCCAACACCTTTAGAAGTAGCGCCCCCTCTTTTGTGTCTGACCAATTTTCCTCACTATGACTATACACTTGAAGTTCATTCCCCAACTGTTATTAGTAATTACAATATGTCGTCTTCCAAAGGTTATATCCCCTCTGAGCACTTGAACCTTCGTGCAAAAATTGTGAACTCTAATTCCTATGATTCCTTTTATGAGTCCATGAGGGTGATTAATGACCGTCTTGGCCTGGTCGAGATAATAGATTTTGTTAAATCAAGTTACACATGTCATCCTAGCACCTAGTCTTGTCATCATGGGGATCCTGAGACCCTAATCTATGATATTTCTGATTATGAGACTAGAGATAACATTCCTACACCTCCTATGATGAACCAAGCCATAATTTCAATGATTAAAAAGTAATATTTAGGCCGAGACAAACGTGGAACGACTCCTGCTATTATGGATGGGGAGGAGGAGGAAGTTTTTAAGGTTGACACAAGTATTTCCTCATCCTATGAAAGTAACATCCAAGAGAATGATACTGTTATCTGGTGACATTTATATAGTATTAACCCATAATCACATGTGAGAGTGCTCACCAAGGATCGGAGGGCATACGACCTCAGGAACAAAGATGAGATTTCCATTTACGAGAAAATGTTCAAAGTTGGATTTTCGCCTTTGGGTCCACGAATTAGGGAGAACATTTCTACTATCAACGTTTACCCTACCCAACTAAACCCAAATTCTGGGAGGATTATTATGGGGTCAATAATTATTTGGAGGCTTGACTATAAGGAGGACATCTTTCAAGCTTGCTATACAACTGCTACCGCAAAAGTCAACTCCTAATATTACCACTTTGTTGCTCGAAAACAAGACTAGAAGCTCTTACATATGAACCAAACATCCAATCATTATTGGAAGTCTCAGTATTTTTTCATCTCGCCCTTGTGGGATTTTGGCAATGATGAGTCACTGGTGCACATGGAGATTAAGGTGCCCTAAAATTGGGATAAGATTACTATCTCGGCCAAAGTCAACCTAGATTTGAATACTTTTGGACTACACGGAGATGACTTTATGAGAATTCCTATATGTACTTTTATTTTTTATGATGTTTAGGATGGGCATATGATTGGCTTGACGGCCTGACTACTAATTCACATTTTTTTTGGTTTTGTCCCGGAATAGCCTAAGGGGGAGATTTATAAGGACAAATTTCTAATCGAGTCAATTTGTTTGTAATTTTCATAATTCTAAACAAAACTATTTGAGTCGTAGAATAAACTTTGAGTTGTGATCCAACAAAGCCTAGGATGTGAAGTGTTGAAGATGTTGTAGGGAAGTTTCAAAGATGAAATTGTGTCGTGTTTCATGCCAAGTTTATTTTCAAGCACTTACTATTATTAAGGATCTCTCAAGTATGAATGCTAATGAATTGTGAGATTTTGGATCTTATATAAGGATGTATTTTTACTCTTAAAAATGTTTTTCGGACTTTGAAAATTATTTCAAAACGTCTTTTTAATATTTTACTTAAGTGATTTTCGTTTAAATGAATTTTAAGCTAGTTATAATGAGATTTACATATCGTTCAAACGAACGTAAGACTCGTTCGGATGACTAAGCCTTTTCATTTGAAGTCGTTCAAATCCTTTTCAAATGATCATATAACGGGGGCATTGTGTTAGGCCTTGTTTGATACTGGTTCGATACTGGTTCAAACGATATAGTGATCACATTAGAACGATGTTGGTTTTTGTTCAAACGAAATGACATTCTCATTCGAACGAATTGTGTTTTCGTTTGAACAAGTATCCACCTCGTATTTAGTGTTCAATTATAAAAGATCTTTTAGACTCAGAAAAATAAGAACTCTTTGCGAAAATCGATTATGCACTTGTTTGCAAAAATTCCCACCTTACAAAAACATCCTTTGGTTTTAAAGATACAATTTTCATAATTCATATGATATAAAGATCTTGTTTTTGTCACCTAGTTTATTTCTTCCATCATAATTAGAAATAATTTCGTGCGGTGGACTCTGTACGTGCTGATTAGGGTGAAGAAATTGTGGACTCATTGTTCTGAATCATAGACGATTATTGAGGCTACATCGGTGAATACAAAGGTGCATGTGGAGTCTTGTGCTATGGACAGTTGCATGGGAGGATTACCGCATTAATACTATGGAGGAGAGGTATAAGATAGAAGAGCATCAAGGCTTGTGGGTGAACTAGTCATTGAGTAAATCTGATGTCTACTCTTCTGTAAAATCGTATCATAGTGGATTCTTTGGCCTGGCCATTTGAGATTTTTCCCCTTTGTGGTTTCCTCATACATCCGTATCTTATGGTTTGTTGATTTATTTTCTTTATATGCTTAATCACTGTAGATGCATACTATATGGTTAAAAAGATAAAATTTGGTAAATCAAAGTTTTCCCACAAGATATGTTTAATTCGTGTTAAATTAAAATTGAGAAAATTTAAAAAAATTGTCTTTGCCTAAAGATCACTACTTAGGGGAATTATGATAGGGTTTCTCATTTCTTAAGCATCCATCAATGTGATGCTGAAATGACAAGGGAATATGTTTCCACGTTCAATAACAAAAAGTTAAAAGTGGTAACTACAATGAGAAAGTTACCATCACAACAAGTATAAGTTGGTTGTTACCTAGAAAGTTGTACTAGGCATTGGTAAAGGAGCCTCCAAACCACGTGGCTGAGATCTTGGCCAAAGAAAGAAAGATCATGAACACAAAAGAAACAATGGTTGTAAAAGATTTTAGCCATTAAAATCTTGAAGAAGGTAATACCTTAGGAAGAAAGGAAAATCCCAAAGAGAGTTAAAGTTGAAGAATGACAGGAAGCCATACTAAAAGTTTGATGAGTACACTCCCTTGACAGTGAGAGTAAACCATATCCTCGATGGGATCCAAGGTGAAAGACCTTATGTGCGATACCGATTTAAATAGCTGAGCAAATTTCAATCACAAACTTATTTAATTAGTGTCAATTTATGAATCAAATCAATTAATCCCTTACACTCAATCAACTACGTGCGTGCATGCATCAAACCAACATAGGTAAAATATGCGACACAAATTTCAGGAAAAATCCTCTCGGGTAAAACCTTTTTATTTATAGAACTTTGAGAAGTTTACAAGACCATTGACTTACATACAACCTGATAATCACCCATAAGTGTAACGCTCAGTGTCTTCCTCAAACCTTCAAAGCAACGTCTAGAAATCAGCAATGGTTCACACGCAACTATATCACAATGGACACGCAGTCTTTAGCAAATAATCAAAACGCAAAAGAGCCTCAATGACATGCAGTCATAAACTTCGTAGCGACTCACTCCATAATATCACGCAACTCGGTTGTAGAGATCTCCCCACAAAGTATGAACAGTAGCAAAACTATGTTTTGGGTTCCACAAAATAACTCACACAAAAGATATTGGGATTATGAATTGCAAAACAAAAATTGAACCCTCAAAATGTTAGAGAATAAACCAAAACACTCAAAATGGCATTCTGTTTAAAACCAATATTTCTCCACGCAAAAATCAGAAGCCTGACACTCTTATTTATAATAAAAATCAAGGCGATGTCGTGTCAGCAAAAACCTATGTCGTTCGAGCGAACCTCCATCCCGTTCAAACAAGAGGTGACGTCGTTTGAACGACAATCACTGATCCACTTAAAAACTTTTAAAGTTTTAAATAACTTGGAATCCTCAAATCTTAAAACTGCTCATGGGATCAGGAGATATTTATCCAAACCTTTTATGATTTTGAAAAATTAAAAACCATTTAAAATCATTTCAAAAATCATTTAAACTTTTATAAAAATATCCCAACACTTTTAATGTAAAATGTAAATGGAATTTAAACACATTTTACCAAATTCATCCTTGTTGGGCTTGAATGTTGAAGTCTTCTTGAAATTCGGATTCGTCTCTTATAGTTGTACGCTTCTCAATCCTTCGACGACTTGTAGCAATTTGTAATGGTATATGACATATTTAATTTTAACGGACAATGTCCTTACAAATCTCCCCCTATGTCTATGCTGGTACAAAATAAAGATATCTGAATTATCAATCTCAAATGACATATACAAATATACCCTCCCATAAACTCAAACGTGAAAAATAAACTGTTAAGTCTTCATTTTTTTCAAATGATGCTTCAACAATCAACTCTTCAAAACTCCAAGATTTTCTCATAAGGGTGAGCAACATAATATTCTTCAATTGTACCTACACACATGAGACAAAGCAAAAATCTCGTGACGTATCGAGTTTGAAATGATATAAACATAAATATGTAAGCATAATCAAATCTCCCCATACTTAAACTCCCCCGTAAAATCATTATTCGTTCTCCCCCTTTTTATTTTTTTGAAATAGACAAGGAAAATAATAAATATATAAATCAAATCGGGGTGTCACGGTAAACCAAGCAAACAAACTATTTTTCAGTTTTTCAATTTTTTATACAAAAAATAAAAATGATGTTACAAAATTCACACATCATGAATTTACCCTAAGACAACCAAATCGTGGAAACGGAATGAATGGGTGACAACAATTTCGATAGGAAAATCAACTAAATCATATCATATGTGCAAGATGTATAAGTGTACTCCTAACAAATGAACATAAAAAATAGTCCTTAGGTGTATAATTGTTGAATTTAGATGAGGTTGCCTTAATCATATCAATAAATCAAAGTATAAATGATTTCCACACCAATAACGTCGAAAACTATGTAATGCTTTTTCATGACTTTCAAGGACATGCAAACCGTAGAAAATTCCATCCAAACTCCCTCATTAAAAGATAATGCTTTTTATTTTTCTTACGAGGTGATGAAACTAAAATCCTATTGGCCCATTTTTGGCATATATTTCTTTTTATTGCCTTGCAATTTTTTGGGGGCTCTTTTAAACCTCATTGGACCCCGGATAATTTTCAATTCCTCACTTTTTTAGGTCCGTTTAAATGGTGGATTAATCACAAAGGATAAATGATTACTTTTCGCAGCCCTTCCCGTTTTTTAAAATAAAACACACAATCTCACAAACGGTTTATAACATGCACTACTTTTTATCAAATTTTATCTCATTTGGCTCGTTGTATAGACATAATTGAGATGGAAGCACTCAACCAACATGTGATAGGCAAGCGCAAAATTCAAATAAATCCATTGATATGTGCAATAAAGGACAAATAGAGTCAATCATGTAGGTAGTAACACTATATCATCTCAAAGACTCCAAACTTTGTAAAGCACAATCTCAAAATACTATCAAACAGTGACATGGATAAATGGAATGAAATTGTGACCCAGTCATCATAAGTGTCAATTCATAAACGGTGCAAACAAAATATAAAACTCTTTTTGAATTTTTTTCAAAATTTATCAAAAAAATCTTTTTGAATTTTTCAAAAACAAAATTTAATAAAAAAATTACACGAGTCATAACACTAAAAATAATATATCATGAAACCAAAACCAGTGTATGATAAAAAAACATGAAATCAATCAACAATATGAAATAGCAAGAGACGAATCATGTGCAAGCACGTGAGAATCAACTAGTTTACCATCTAGCTCCTCTAAAAGTGATTTTCTAACCCAAATAGATGTGAAATGCCGAATAAGGGTTTTGGGAAGCACGAGAACATTAGATTTAAACGTCCTAGAGCATTTGTGAAGATCAAAACAAAAACTCCTAAGGTAACCCTTCGTACCACAATGTGAACATGTGTAAATGGGTGGAACGACACCTATGGGTTTACCCTTTTTAACGTCCTTGAAATTAATTGACCCTCTAAATAAAATAATGGTTTTCGCTTTAGCAACGAAAGTATTAGAACATGACGAGCCATCACCATCACTATCAAACCTACTTGAATCGTTTAAATCATTATTCAACTTCAAAATATTTGATTCAAGAAACGAATTAGACTCTTCCAAAGATAGGGATTTCTTTTTCAAATTATCAATTAAATTTAACAGTTTATCGTGCTAACTCTCAATTAAACAAACTTATCCCTAAGAGTTTTTTCACGTACTATAAAATCATTGATTAATTTTTTATCCTCGACGGCACATACGGGAACCCTATAATCTTTTAAGTCCTCCAATTCTTTTTCTAAAACTAGAACTTTATCATCACTCTCCTTTTTGAATAATTTTAAAGCATTAAAGTTTTGGTCCAAAGAAATAATTTTTTCGCGATAAAAATCTCTTTGATTTTGAACCTTTTGTAAGAGATCCATCGCGAATTTAAAACGAGAATTTTCTTTTTCCAAAACTTCAATTCTTTTAGCAAACGTCAAATTCAACCATCAAAACAATTACTCGTGCCAACAGGTGGGGCATCAAATTAGATAAGTGCTCCATTGAAAATTGCGACAAATTTTCACAAAACTGATTTTTCAAAGAAAATTAATATCACACAAATATCTGCAAAAAATAGGAATACGCGATAAATTAGCATAACCTGTTCTGATACCAATTTGAAATACATTACGTGCGATACCGATTTAAATAGCTGCGCAAATTCCAATCCCAAACTTATTTAATTAGTGTCAATTTATGAATCAAATCTATTCAGCCCTTAAACTCAATCAACTACGTGCGTACATGCGACAAACCAACATAGGTAAAATATGTGACACAAATTTCAGGAAAAATCCCCTCAGGTCAAAACTTTTTTATTTCTATAACTTTGACAAGTTTACAAGACCACTGACAAGTTTACAAGACCATTGACTTATATACAACCTGATAATCGCCCATAAGTGTAACGCACGGTGTCTTCGTCAAGCCTTCAAAGCAACGGCTAGAAATTAGTAATGGTTCATACACAGCTATACCATAATGGATACACAGTCCAGACACACAGTCTTTAGCAAAGAATCAGCACGTAAGAGTTCCTCAATGACATGCAGTCATAAACTTCATAGAGACTCACTCCACAATAGCACGTAGCTCTCGGTTGTAGAGATCTCCCCACAAAGTATAAATAGTGTCAAAGCTATGTTTTGGGTTCCACAAAATAACTCACAAAAAAGATATTGGGATTGTGAATTGCAAAACAAAAATTGAACCCTCAGAATGTTGTGGAATAAACCAAGACACTCAAAATCGTATTCTATTTAAAACCAGTGTTTCTCCACACGAATATCAGAAGCCTAACACCCTTATTTATAATAAAAATTAAGGCGGTGTCGTGTCAACCAAAACCTCTGTCGTTCGAAAGACATGCAACGTCGTTCGAGCGAACCTCCATATTATTTGAAAGAGATGTGACATCATTTGAATGACAATCACTGATCCACTTAAAAACTTTTAAATATTTAAATAACTTGTAATCCTCAAATCATAAAACTGTTCACGAGATCAGGAGATATTTATCCGAACCTTTTATGATTTTGAAAAATTAAAAACCATTTAAAATCATTTCAAAAATCATTTGAACTTTTATAAAAATATCCCAACACTTTTAATGTAAAATGTAAGTGGAACTTAAACACATTTTACCAAATTCATCCTTGTTGGGCTTGAATGTTGAAATCTTCTTAAAATTCGGATTCGTCTCTTGTAGATGTACTTTTTCAATCCTTGACGACTTGTAGCAACTTGTAGTGGTATATGACGAACAATGTCCTTACATAAGGAAACAGTGAATTGAAGTTGCCAAAAAAGTTAAAAACACCCACTGAAAGAATAAGGAAAAAATTTGGAAGTTGTACAAAGACCACATGCATGAGACAAAAGATTGCCTAGTTTTGAAGGATGAAATTGAGGCCCTCGTCAAAAGACGGAAGCTTAATAAATATGTGGAGAAGAATGGCAGGAAAACACCAGCTCGAGGTCATTGGAAGCCCAAAAGAAGATCAAAAGCACCTCGCGAACGAAATAAGGAGCATAAAGGTGCTTGGGAAAACAATAATGAGGAAGATCCAGACCTCCTCACGAGGAATAAGGATACAGTAGAAGAAGTGGGCATGATTTCTCTATTTTGTAATTACATAATAGGAGGGGATGTTGGTGGAGGTGATGGACCAGCTAAGAGAAAAGCATACCTCAATGAAATAAGAGCTTGTGCTGATAATAAAAATGTTAACATGGCAATAACTGCAAACGGCTGAGCTCATAAGGTCACCAAGGATCGATTGGTGATCAGTTTTTCATATACAACCTCTCAGGGTTGTTATGTCCTCATGACGACGCACTGGTGACAACCATGATAGTCCTTAAAATGAGTTTAAAGAGAATTCTGGTAGACAATGGGAGTTTAGTGGATGTATTATTATATGATTGCTTCTAGAACATGAAGTTATCCGACAAAAAATTGAAAGCTTACCATAATCCACTGAATAAATTTTTGGGGAAGAAGGTATACCCACTGGTCATAATCGAGCAAGAAGTTATTATTGGAAGTTGTCCAACTTGTAGAACAGAGATGATGATATTTTTAGTCCTTGACAAGAGTGTCTCATCGGCCTATAATATCATTTTTAGGAGAGTGGATCTAAAGAATTTGAGGTTGTTGCTTGAATTGTTCATCCTTATATCGAGTTTCCCACCATTTTTGGGGTGAGAGTTGTGAAGGGAAACCAGGTAGAAGCATGTAAATGCTACTACACTTCGACTGACGAGGAAGGAAGAAAGAAATTATCTCAAACTTATTAGGTCGAGGCATTAAATCTTTAAGATGAAGATAAGTTAATAACTGGAGAAGCCATTGAGCAAACATAGCCAGTAATTTTAGATGATGAGCATCTTGAAAGAATATCACAGATCGGCTTGTCCCTCGATCCCATCTTTAAGAGGTAACTAGTTGATTTTCTGCGAGATAGAAAAACCATTTTCATTTGGAGCCACGAATACATTCCTGGAAGTGATCTATGCATTATTTTCCATGAGCTCAACATAGCAAAGGAAGCAAAGCCAGTAAAGTAGAAGTGACGAATATTCTCGGGGGAAAAGAACATGGAAATTCAAGAAGAAGTGGAAAAATTGAAGAAGGCTGAATTCATTGAAGACGTGAAGTATCCCAATTAGCTAGCAAATATGGTAGTGGTACCAAAAAAGAATTATAAATGGTAGATGTGTGTGGACTTCATAGATTTGAATAAATCATATCCCAAGGATTTTAATCATTTTCCTTTAATTGATCAACCAATGGATGCAAAAGTTGGGCCTGAATTACTAAGATCCATGGATGCTTATTCAGGTTACAACTAGATTAAAATAAAGCTAGAAGATAAATAACATAACTCCTTCATCATAATCTAAGGTACTTTTTGTTATAATGTTATGACCTTCGAAATAAAAATTCAGGTGCCACATATCAAGGACTAGTGAATAAGGTGTTTCAGAAGAAAATAGGTAAGAATATAAAAGTTTACATCAACGACATGCTAACCAAAAGCGTGAACGCATACGACTATATCAAACACCTCAACCAAATCTTTAAAGATCTGGAAAACATCAAATGAAGTTGGATCCAGCCAAATGTGTGTTCAGTGCAAGGATTAAAATTTTTGGGGTTTTATTGTTAATCAAAGGGGCATAGAGTCCAACCCTGACAATATCCAGGCATTGATCAATATGCAGTCTCCCAAGAGAAAGAAGGATATTCAAAGGTGTACATATCGAGTATCAGTGTCACACCCCAAACCCAATATCCATACTAATCATTTGTTATTAGAATAGTTGAATCAAAATCTTGATCCCATTGGAAATATAATTCATTTATCAATATTTTTCTGCATAATGTGCATAATGTTGTTCTTGTGCCATAACGAAGTCAACATCAGAGTCATAATTAGAGATTATACAATACTATGATTAACTATAATCAACTCAATCCATGCTAACTTAATATATACAATGTGTGAGTATATTAAAATCTTCAGTGTGACAATAATAAAATTCCCATATTTAAACCCCAGCTCTTCTAACGGTGCAACTCTCAAAGTTACCCATCATATAATATCCTAGCTGGCAGCCTACAAACCTGAAATTGTTAAAATATAAACCGTAAGCATTAATCTTAGTGAGTTACTCCTTCCCTGCAATGGAATGACAATTCTATATCGAATATGTGGATATAAAATCCGAACAATCCTGCCCATTGGCAATAACAAATCCTGGATCATAAGACCCAAATAATTCTGTCCATTGGCCATAACAAATCCTGGATTATAAGATCCAAATAATTTTGCCCATTGGCTATATCAAATCCTGAATCATAAGATCTAAATAATTCTGCCCATTGGCAATAACAAATCCTGGATCATAAGACCTAAATAATTCTGCCCATTGGCTATAACAAATCCTGGATCATAAAACGCAAACAATCCTGGATATTTTAATATCCAAAAAAATCCTGAATACTGAAGTATTCAAACAAATCCTGCTCTTAGAGCTATATTCATATATCTGCATATATGAGACAATCATAAGTACACTCACCTTGGAAATTTAACAAGCTTTCCCTTTTCCTTTATCTGGCCCTTGTTCAGTCGGTTCTTATTCTCTTCCTATCATTCTTACAATATTAGTGTCATCATAAGGATATTAACAATTCAAAGAAAAACTTCAACATAACTCAATTCATATGCATCATATGATTCAAATCAAATCATTCATCATAAATGAAGTCCCATCTAGACTTAGGTAATGACATCTAACATATTCAAATTACAGCCCAAACCTACTTTAATTCTTCTTGGTAATCTAATCCTTATCATATTAGGTTTCCAACACAAAAGATGACACATCATTCTGATTTCCTAGAGCAAGATATGCCCATTTCTTTACCACATAGCAAATCCGCCCTATAGGCTCATCTATTGTTCAGTCATCTTCCAAGAATTTTCATAATTTTTATATATCATAAATTTCTATGATATTTCACCCAATTTCAGAAAACATATTGAATAACACAATATTAAAATTTCATAATTTTCAGGGTTCATTTGTTATGTCAAGAAAATCATCAAACATATGGTATGCATATTTACTCTTTTGGCGCATATTTCATATCCCAACTTCAAACCATCACCCAAGATTCATTTCTTGGTATTTTTACTTTATTTTCGGATATGATATACATATATGAGTCTATATTAAGTTCCAATTGGAATCAATTAATTTCAGTAAGAGTATAAAAAGATATGATAGTTTGAATACACAAGGTTTCTAAACAAAGCAATTTCAAGGGTTTACACATTCAAGTTTGCTTAAACATGCATCAATCCACGAGTACACATCAAGACATGGAATTTCAGTAAAAAATGATGATTTATATCATTTAAATCAGTAATACAAAAAAATCATATAAGATTTATGGATGGAATTACCTTAGGGGCTTTTATGTAATTTTCTATGATTTTTTCTTCAATTTCTCCTCACACTTTCTTCTTCCTAACCCTCACAATTGTTTTTCATCAACCTAAAACTCTCACAAACTGAGTTTGATGAATAAAGGAGGATATATCAAGGGTTTAAGTCGGCCAAACCAACCTCCACCTCCAACCAATCAATTTAAGACACGTATTGGGCATAAAGGACAAATTACCACTTAAACGAATGGACAAATTTGCCCTTCGTTAGTAATTTCGGTATAACTTCTTACTCAGACCTCCATTTCACACACCGTTTGTATTGTTAGAACCATAACTCACCTTTATATAACTATCTTGTTTTCACCTCAAGCCAATTGTTATTTCATAAAGGTCAAAACTAGTCTTAAACATGAATATTCCTACCGAAAACTTCAAAATTTCACATTTGTAACTAATTCGATATTTCATGCTTTATGAAGGTAGGATTAGACTAAACATAATGACTCAACATTGTATATACTAATAACATATTATCCATATCACATAATCTAATCATGATTTAAACATAATTTATCATAATTATATTCGGGTTGTCACAATTCTCCCCGCATTAAGAAATTTCATTCCCGAAATTGACATACCTTTGTTGTCTGAATCAAACAAATACGGATAAAGAATCTTCATGCTATTCTCACTCTCCCATGTAGCTTCTTCCATGGAATGCCTTCTCCACACAACTTTCACAAGTGGGATCACTTTTGATCTCAATATTTGTTCTTTCCTATCGACGATTGCAAGTGGTTCTTCCACACAGCTTAGATCTTCCTTCAACGCAATAGGTTGTTCCACCAATACATGTTAAGGATCCGCTACATACTTTCTCAACATGGAAACATGGAAAAACATCATGTAATCGAGCTAACTCCTGTGGTAACGCTAACTTGTAGGCAACCATCCCGACTTTCTCAAGAATTTTATAAGGTCCAATGTAGCGTGGACTTAATTTACCTTTCTTTCCAAACCTCATAAGTCCTTTCCATGGTGATATCCTAAGAAACACGTAATCCACCTTTTGAAATTCTAAATCTTTTCATCGCTTATCCGCATAACTTTTATGTCTGCTTTGAGCCGTTCTCATTTTATCTTGAATAATCTTCACTTTTTCAGTGGTAACTTCAATCAACTCTGGACCCTCTATCTTCCTTTCACCAATTTCACCCCAGCATACGGGTGTACGACACCGTCTACCATACAACGCTTCATATGGTGCCATACCAATAGTAGATTGAAAACTCTTGTTATATGCAAATTCTATCAAAGGCAAATATTCATCCCAATTTCCTTTAAAATCAAGCACACAAGCTCTAAGCATATCTTCCAAAATCTGTATTATCCTTTCAGACCGCCCATCTGTCTGAGGATGAAAAGTCTTACTAAACTTCAAGTTAGTACCCATAGCATACTTCAAGCTATCCTAAAATCTGGATGAAAAATTAGGGTCCCTATCTGAAATAATAGATACCGGTGCTCCATGCAATCGAATAATTTCATTAACATACAATCTAGCATACCTATCAACTGTATACGTAGTCTTGACTGCTAGAAAATGAGCGGACTTGGTCAATCTATCCACCACTACCCAAATTGAATCTGATCCCTTCTGATATCGAGGAAGCCCAACCACAAAATCCATCGTTACATGATCCCATTTCCATTCTGATATTGGCAATGGCTAAAGCAGACCAGTAGGTTTCTGATGCTCCACTTTCACTTGTTGACATATAAGACCCCTAGCAACAAAATCAGCTATTTCCTTCTTCATATTATTCCATCAATAATGCTCCTTTAAATCCCTATACATTTTAGTACTACCAGGATGCATAGTATAAATGGAACTATGAGCCTCATCTAAAATTTCCTTTTTCAACCAACACACATTAGGCACATATAACCGCTGCTTATACAATAAAATGTCATCATTCACAATACAAAAATCTTCAGACTTACCATCTCGAACATCTTGTCGTTTCTTCTCAAGAAAAGGATCTTGACTTTGCAAATCACGAATACAGGTAGTTAACAAAGGCCTCACGCTTACATGAGTAAAGAACTTGTCCCCATCTACTAGCTTCAATTCTAATCCCATCAATATCAACTCCATGATGTGGGAAACTCTAGCACACTGAATACAAGATAACCTGCCTGAAGCCTTTTTACTCAAAGCATCTGCAACTACATTTGCCTTCCCTGGGTGGTAGTGAATTGTACAATCATAGTCTTTAATTAACTCCATCCATCGTCTCTGCCTCAAATTCAACTCTTTCTGAGTAAATAAATACTTAAGGCTTTGATGGTCAGTAAAAATTTCACACACCTCACCATATAGATAATGACGCCATAATTTTAAAGCAAACACAATAACAATAAGTTTTAAATCATGTGTTGAATAATTACGTTCATGTGTACGCAACTGTCTGGAAGCATAAGCAATAACTTTACCATGCTGCATAAAAACACAAACCAATCCCTAATTTGAAACATCAGTATAAGTAACAAAAGCATCTCCACCATGCGGAATACTAAGAATAGGTGCAGTTACCAACCTCTTTTTCAATTCATCAAAACTATTTTCATCGTCAGAATTCCATTCAAACTTAATATCTTTCCGGGTTAGTTTAGTCATCGGCAAGGCAATCGAAGAAAATCCCTTAATAAACCTTCTATAATACCAAGCTAAACCCAAAAAACTCCTCACCTCAGTCACGTTATTGGGCCTCTCCCATTTTACAATAGCCTCTACCTTTTTAGGATCAACACATATACTATCTCCAGAAATAACTTGGCCTAAAAATACAACTTGTGATAGCCAAAATTCACACTTGCTAAACTTAGCATACAACTTTTTATCTTTCAACAGATTTAAAATAGTTATGAGATGCTTTTCATGTTCAACCATATCACGTGACTAAATCAGAATATCATCAATAAAAACTATCACAAATGAATCAATAAAAGGATGAAGTACCCCGTTCATAAGATCCATAAATACAGCTGGAGCATTAGTCACCCCAAAAGGCATCACCAGAAATTCAAAATGACCATACATAGTACGAAAAGCGATTTGAGAAATATCACTTTCCTTGACCCTCAACTGATGATAACCTGATCGCAAGTCTATTTTTGAAAACACTTTAGCACCCTGTAACTCATCAAACAAATCATCTATATGAGGTAAAGGGTACTTGTTCTTAATTGTAGCTTTATTCAATTGTCTATAATCAATACACAAACACATGGTACCATCTTTCTTCTTCACAAATAAAATTGGTGCACCCCATGGAGATACACTAGGTTGTGTGAACCCCCTACCAAGTAAATCCTGCAATTGAATATTGAGTTCTTTCAACTCAAAAGGTTCCATTATATATGGTGCCATAGAAATAGGGGTAGTCCCCGGTGCCAATTCAATACCAAATTCAACTTCTCTCTCTTGGGGTAACCCCGACAACTCACTAGGAAATAGTTTTGGAAAATCCCGTACAATAGGAACATCGACTAATTGTAAAGCCCCCTTCCTAGTGTCAAGAACATATGCAATAAACCCCTCACAACCCTTACTCAATAATTTCCTCGTCTGAATAGTAAAAATGATGCAACTGGGAACAATTTTCCTTTCCCCTATAAATTTAAATTCAGGCTCACCAAGCATATTAAAAACAACTTCCTTATAGAAATAATCCATAGACGCATGATATTTAGATAAACAATCCATTCGCAGAATTATATCAAAAACATAAATATCCAATGGAAGTAGATCTATAACTGTATCTCTATCCCCCATGATCAAAACACAATCATGAAAAGCATATTCAGCTACAACCATATCCCCTATAGGCATATAAATACCCAACCCCACATCTAAACGAGTACATGGTCTATTCAGGAATACAACAAAAGCATAGGACACAAAAGAATGTGTGGAACCAGGATCAATCAAAACATAAGAACTTCTATCAGTAACATAAAGTGTACCTGTCACCACATCTGGAGTAATCTGAGCTTTTTTCATTGTAAAAACTCGCCCACCTGGCCTTGAACTACTAGCTTGTCCTCTTCCCATACTTTTTACTGCATTGCCTGGAGATAACACTCTGCTTGTTACTTCACTATGTGCTGCTGGAGTCTCTGCCAACTGTGGACAATTCTTCTTAATATGCCCCACTTGATGACAATGGTAGCATTCCAATCCCTTAAGCTTAGGACACTCAGATTTATAATGCCCTTCCTCTTTACAAAAGAAACATGTAACAACTCTCGTCGGTACCTTACCCTTTCCTGACCTCCTAACCAGACTAGAAGATTCTTCACCCCTAGTATCTCTGCCAAATCTCCCCAGACCTCTACCACTATCTCCACCACATCTCTGAAATTTATGAGGATCTATCTTAACACTTCCACCCTCACCTCCCTTAGACTGAAATGCGTCAAATCTACTTTTCTTAAAACTCTCTCTACTCGCCACCCTTTGGTTTATTTGCCTTTCTGCTATCGTGGCTTTGTTTACCAGAGAAACATTATCTTCTAACTCATAAGTGGCCACTCTATTCTGAATAGGCCAAATCAATCCATCTTGAAACTTACTACATTTATCTTCTTCATTCTCCACATATTTAGTAGAAAATCTAGACAAAGCAGTAAATTTAGCCTCATACTCCCTCACAGACATTTTCCCTTGGGTCAAATTTATAAATTCCCTCAGCTTTTCCCTCCTATAAACTTTAGGGAAATACTTAACATACAAAGCTTTAATAAATTTAACCCCAGTAATAACATCAGTACCTTCCATCTTGGGCACCAAATGGTTGCTGGCTTCCCACCAATATTTGGCCTCTACTTTCAGCTTAAACACAGCTAAATTCACTTTGTGGTTATCAGGAACCTTCATAACTGCAAAGATAGTTTCTAGATCCCTGACCCACATCTCAGATTCTGTAGGTTCAACTGACCCTGAATATTCTGGAGGATTCAACTTCAAAAACTTCTCATGCATGGAATCCTTCATTTCCTTCCTTGCCTCTTTCTCAATCCTGGCCACAGTCTTTGATTCTAGATATCTAGCCTGTTGTTCTTCCATTTGCGCCATATTTATTTCTTGTTGCTCTGCCATCCTCATCATTGCATGTGCCATTATCTAAATCTCTATAGGTTTATCATTCTCTTTGGTCCTTCCAGCAACACTCTTCTCTTCATTAGTATTGTCTCTACGAGAAGCCACTCCCCCTTCTCTATGTTGTCCATTTCCAGTTCCATCTGGAATTATCAATAATACAACAAAGTTCTAACAACCAATATAAACAATTTATAATACTAAGCTATTGGTTAGTACATAAACAATTCATAAATCTCAAATCAACTCAATACTGACATCTAATCGACACACACGTCTAGAATTAATAACCACGCTCTGATACCACTAATTGTCACACCCCAAACCCAATATCCATACTAATCATTTGTTATTAGAATAATTGGATAAAAATCTTGATCCCGTTGGAAATATAATTCATTAATCAATATTTTTTTGCATAATGTGCATAATGTTGTTCTTGTGCCATAACGAAGTCAACATCAGAGTCATAATTAGAGATTATACGATACTATGATTAACTATAATCAACTCAATCCATGTTAACTTAATATATACAATGTGTGAGTATATTAAAATCTTCAGTGTGATAATGATAAAATCCCCATATTTAAACCTCAGCTCTTCTAACGGTGCAACTCTCAAAGTTACCGGTCATATAGTATCCTAGCTAGCAGCGTACAAACCTGAAACTGTTAAAATATAAACCTGTAGGAAGGTAGTGAGACTGGGGTCTATGAATAACTGGAAAGGGTGAGGCGTGACCCACTCTAATGGACGCTGCCTGCAAGGCCTTCAAGGTCTCCTGGTGCAACTTCTGAAGAAAACTTCTTTTTCTGGTAACAATGGAACTCAAGCTTCAACTCACTCCCTGCAAGAAGATGAACTTTCACAACAAAAGTAGCAATTTTCTTAAGGGAAACACCCGAGAGTGATGGCTGTCAGTGGAGAGTGAAGGAACAAGGCACTCATCACTATGAGAATGAGCAGGGAGAGAATACTAGGTAGGTCTGGTGATATTTTAGCAGAGTAATAGTGCAATTTCTATTGTCCTCCTCTTGACCTTGCCCAGAGGTCTATTTATACTGGGGCGTTAGGGGTGAATGTCATTTTTGGGCGCCAAAATTGAGAGAGTTGGTGGGGAACAATGTTTGAAGTGTACCATTTTTCCCTACCTGTAGGCAGCCTACCTGTTCCCTCTGCAGGCGCCACTTGGCACCGACCAAAAGTCAAAAAGCACATATGTCCCCTAATGGAGACAAAATATCAGATTTGGTAGTTATCTTTTCAAACGGTAACTTGTGGTGCAATTTTACAAATCTTGAGAGAGTAGACCTTAAGGACTCCTTTCCTCTAAAAGATGTTGTTTTTCTTGAGAGGGACCTTGAGGACCCCCTCTTCTAGAAAAGTCATTTTCTTGTAAAGAGTTTATTTCTTGTGAGTAGCCAGCTCTTTGGCTGCTCACTTCACTTGTGATCAAGTGTGAAGTGTGTGTATTCTTGAGTGACTTCTGGGTCTTCTTACTAGTATTCTCTCAATCCTATAGCGCTAAGTGGTTGAGCTTGCTCAACATACCTTGTTCCTCAGTCGCCAAGCCAAAAACTCCCAAGAGGTCCTAACGCGCCTGTTTGAGCCTTGCTTGCTCGACTAGGCAACCTGTACAAGAAAGTAAAGTGTTAGTCCTGTTGTTCATTTAGAGACTGATGTTTCATGATGAGGAGTTGCTCGTGATATCTACTCCATTAATATGAGTTTCTTCTGAAACCCTTGTAGCGGCACTTCTCGAATAACATTTCTGTAGTGACCCTTGCAGTGGCGCTAAGCCTTGCAGTGACGCTAACTCTCTCGACTGTCATTACTGCAGTGACCCTTGCAGCGGCGCTGACCCTTGCAGTGGTACTTCTTAATTTTGGATTTCTGTGGTGAGCCTCGTGGGCACCTCTCGAATGTTATTGCTGTAGTGACCCTTGCTGTAGTGGCGCTGACGCTTGCAGCGGCGCTGGCACTTGCAGCGGCGCTGACCCTTGCAGCGACGCAGACACTTGCAGCGGCGGTGACCCTTGCAGCGGCGCAGACACTTGCAGCGGCGCAGACCCTTGCAGCGGCGCTGACCCTAGTGGCGCTGACCCTTGCAGCGGCGCTGGCACTTGAAGCAGCACTGACCCTTGCAGCGGCGCAGACACTTGCAGCGGAGCTGGCTCTTGCAGCGGCGCAGACACTGGCAGCGACACAGACACTCGCAGCGGCGCTGACACTCGCAGCGGCGCTGACCCTTGCAATGGCTTTTGGACTTCTGGGTGACCCTCACGGGCACCTCTCGGATGTCATTAATAAAAGAAGAATTTTTATTTTATTTGCTTTTTTTATTGATAGACACCCATCTACATTAGCCCCTCGTGCAAAGATTTTTTGGTTGGGTAGACTAAAAAAAACTTTCTATGCCATAAATCTGATTTCAACAATTATATATACATATATATATATATATATTTTTTTTCTGAGGGACCCTAGGATCATTAACTGCGATGTCCCTTTATCCGAGGTTTTTAATTTTTGAGAACCCACGCGTCAGTGTGGGAACTGTCATCTCATCATTTGGGGAAAAAAAGGTCATCACCTTTTTGCCTTCCTGCACGTTTTCCCATTTTGATGCAAAAAACATAAGCCCCTTTTCTTGGGCTCTTTCATCTTCTTTAAAAAAATATAAGACCCCTTTGGATTTGTAGTGAGAGAAAGTGAGAGAAAGGGATTTTTAAAACACCATAGCCTCCCATCCCTTTTTTTTTGCTTTAGCTTTTTTCAAGTACCGTAGCCTCTCATTCATGGATTCTAATCCAAACAATACTTCTTCCAATGTAGACACCCCCAAAGCACCTAAGGTTTTAGGCTCTATGCCTTCTTCATCGTCCATCCCAACTGTTCCGACTGCCCCTATTACCGTCATCGACACCTCATCTGTGCTATCTGCATCGTTTCCCTCCGGTGGCGGTTCGAGAACCCCCATGGGTTCCTCGCGATTTCATTCCACGGACGAGGTATACGTTTTGGGTATCTCGGCTAGTGGCGTTCCGTTGGAGATAGACGGTGTCTCTCCCGTGCCCCTGCTGTCAGCGAGAAGTGTCTCGCCCAATCCATGTGTGACCTTGGGTCTTTCACTTGATGTGGCTGTTGACGAGGGACCGAAGCGAGTGGACCCCTCATCCGATGGTCTCTCGCCATTCACCTTGGGCTCTTATAAAAAAATTATTTGCTTTGGGTGGGGTATCTCGACCTCGGTTCACGAAGCTTATCCGATTGGTTTGGGTCAGGGTATCTCGGAATTTTTTGGCGCCGACGGTGGTTCCTCGAGCGTTGATCTAGGCGCGGGGAGTTCTTTATCTATTGAAAATAGTGTTGGAGGGAGGGGGTCTCGACGCCCATGAATTTTTCTAAAGCAGGGGGGTCTCGACCCGTTGCTTTCCGCGAGGCGACCCTACGTCCGAGGATCCCTCGCCAGTTACCTTGGAGTTGTCAAAGGCCCTACTTGCTTTGAGTGGGCGTGTCTCAACGCCTTTGAGTTTTTTATAAATGGGGGTTTCGGTCTATGGCGGTCAAAGGTCGGGGGTCTCGCGACCTGGCCTAGCGTCTACGGGTCACTCATCGTTACAAGGGGGTGTCTCGACATGTATCAGTGCTGACGGAGGTATCTTGACCTCGGGTGTCTCGACACCCATGATTTTTATTGAGGAAGGGGGGATCTTGGCCCATGGTTTGCCACGAGGCGACCCTATGTCCGAGAGACCCGTATCTCGATGCCTTTGGATTTTTCAGAAATAGGGGTCTAAGGCTGTGACAGTATGGTGACCTCTCGTCAGCGGCTGGGGGTCTCGCGACTTGGCCTCGCGTCTACGGGTCCCTCGTCAGTGCAAAGGGGTGTCTCGACATTTTGTCTCATCGAAGGTTCCATGACCTAGGGTGTCTCGCCAATTGTTGGTGTTATGGGGAGCATGCCACTAACTGAGGGCTCTTCACATGTTTTTGCTAGGGTTTCCACCTCCACTTCTTTTTTTGCGACAGGGGACACCCAAGGTCCCTCGTTCGGAGTCCCCACTAGGATGAGTTCTTTTCTTGAGCCGATGGCTCTTGGTGGTTCATCAGCTACACCATCCTCTTCTCAGGCATGGAAGGACTATATGCACATTCGCTAAGGGCGAGACTTTGGCATTTATCGTCGCGCTCTTTTTTTTTGGTCCTGCTGACAGTTTCATGATTTCACTTTCTGAGTTTGGGGAAAAAATTTTGGGTGCTATTCTCGAACGTTCTCATGTGGGGTTAAGTGAGTCTGCTGACCTCCCTACCATTTCTCCGGATTCTGTTCTTCGAGTCCGAGTTGACCACAGTGACTTTCCTTATTCTAATGTTGAAGTTAAAGCCCCGGATGGACCCACAGAGGAGTGGGCTAGCTGGGTTGATTATGTTCTGAGCGTTCCTGATTATGTGGCTATTCTTAAGGAGGTGGGACTCTTTACCGCCGTCAGCAGCCTGAAGTCCTGCACCATATTTAAGCATAGTTCTTCGCTTAATCTTTTATTGTCTCGGTGGAGTATGGAGTATCACACCTTTGTCACAGGCTGGGGCGAATTTACCCTCACCCTAGAAGATGTATGTGAATTGTACGCTCTTCCTTTCTTTGGGCAACAGGTATTTTCTGATGACTGTGAGGATTTTCTAGAGCAGGAGATGGTGGGGGAGTTACGATCAGCTCTCGGAGAGTGCTCGAGGTATGTGGCTATAAATATAACTGGTCATTCCAAGCATTCCTTTGCCAAATGGCAAAGATACTGGTTCAGAGATTTTGAGTAGTTTCAGAAGGGGGAGACTTCACGTGCAACCCCCAGATGCCAGGATGGTCCTAAGCTCCACTCTTCTGCACATTTATACACTTTCCTCGTTACATTTCTGACTCGGTTCCTTCTACCAAGTAAGCCCGAAGACTGTCCTCACGAACTTCTTTTTAGATTGGCTGTATGATTGTCTCGCGGTAGGTCGATACCCATGGCCGCCCTAACCTTAGGTTCTCTTTACACCTGAATGGACCGAGCACACATAGATGTAGAGAGGTCCTGCAGTTGGTATGATGTTGCTAATCATGCCAACGCCCCTCTCTTAATGGCCTTTTTATTTGAGCATTCCCCCCACTTTACTTCAGGGGCTCACGCTTGTCATTGCGATGCTGCGAGACTTCTCCGGTGGCATAAGAAAATTCCCAAGCAATCTCTGGGAATGTTGATCGACGATATCGAGGAGTTTCAGTTTCGGCCTTATACCAAGCGCCCTGGGGGAACTTTCGGCTGGCTTTCTTTCCCTGGCGATGGTGGGACCTTCTATTGCCCTTCAGTAGTGGGGTCAATTTCCACGTGTCCTCATATTAATGTGGTGACGATGCTCATACCATGTCACCTCCCTTCTTGGACCGATTTAGGTCCGCGTGCTGAATCTTATCATTCCGAGAGGGCAAGACGACAGTTCGGCTATGATCAGGGAGTTCACACCCCTCCTCTTCCTACCTACAGCAGTCATTCTGAGGCATTTTCAGAGGCGTGTGCTGGATTTACTCTTCAGGGATTATTCCGCAGGGTCAGTGGTTTGTGTGGTCTCTATGTGCCTCCCTGTGATTATCATCATTCATTCACTACATCTTGGTTCCTTCTTTGGCAGCGGCAAGTCCGTCTTATCCAAGAATGTGTAGTTGGCCCCCCTCATGAGACTAACCCCATTAAATACACCAGAGCTCAGTTATTGGTCAGGCGGACGCAGAAAGATCCTTGGTTTCTCAGCATCACCTCCACGCCACCCTTGGAGCAGGCCATTCCCATTTTAGTGAAACCTCTCATTGACGAGTCACTTTCGCCTCCGCCGACTGAGCTTCCCCCTGTGAAGTCTAGAATCTAACCAAAAAGCAGAGGGAAAGCGAGCACCTCTACTACGAGCAAAAGGAAACACCATGACGTCGATGTATCCAATTTTGTTCCTGCTACTATTGCTTCTCCTCCTTCTTCTCCTATGAGGACCCGGGCTGCGAAGAAAAATAAAGGAGATGGCGCTGGCATGGCTGCTTCCTCTACGGTGGATCAAGAGTCTGATATTGGAAATCTTGGGGTGGGGGGGACTTCCCAAGTAGTGAAAGGGAAAGGCTACTCCTCACCGAGCCTTGCTTCCCAAGAGGCGCGGGTCGCGTCTATTCCCATTGCGGAAGGTACTATATCACAACATTCTTTACTTAGTGGAACTAGTTCTCTCGGAGTTTCTTTATCTCCCTCCCCTTCATTGGAAGAGGAACTAGTTGATTATGGAAGCACCCTTTCCTATGACGACCATAGTTCTTCTTCGGGTGATATGGGCGGCCTGGGTTTCCATAGCGAAAGCACTACTGACACGTATGCTTTGTTATCAGTCTCCAGAGTGTCTTCTAGTGATGATGAGGCATCCCATTCTCTTGGGGGGGGGGGGGGGGTTAGCCCCACCCATCTCCCTTATAGCCAGACTGCGCGCCCTGCTACTGTAAGCCTTCCCCCTTTACTTGTCTATACTTTTTTGCATATGATTTTCTTTCTTCCCCCTTATTATTTTTTTATTTGTTAATTAAAGCATTCTATCATATTTGTGCAGGTAATTTCCATAGAGGCAAGTAGTTCTCCTCTTCCCCCACTACGACTGTCGCCCTTTCAGCGGGAGAGGAACTCCATGCTCATTTCTTCCCGAGTCCCTTTTAGAGAGGTTTGCTGTCTCCTTAATTCTTTTACCATATGTTGTAATTTGTTAGTCTTCTAACTACATTTTGGTTGTGTACGCTGTCATTTCCCCGCAGTTTTCATCTGTGCACTTTACCGTCACCAGGACCACCCTTGTGGCTTCTCCTTCTCCTCAGGTATGCCTCGCTATTCTCAAAACTTTCATTGTGCCATTTTTTCTTTATTTCTTCCTTTTATTTACCCATTTACCATGCGTAGAGGGTTGTGTCTTCTGGCGTTGTCACCTCATCTTCTCTTATCTCGATGGTGGGCACTTCCGCAGCTGAGTCCCTGGACGCCTCTTCATCTGAGGTACGCATTTTTGCCTTTGAATATTTGTTTCCTTTTAATAGGAGTCCTAATGGCTCTTGGACTTTCTTCTCAGGGAGGGTCTCCTCCCTTACCTGGAGTTATTGCCCCGGGTTTATCCTCTTCAGGGAGAATTTCTATCCCTACGGTCCGTGTATCTATGGACGGTAGACCTTTGGTTCAGGAGATCTCTCGTGGCCCAATATTTACTGTGGCTTCAACCAGTGAGCCTACACTTCAGGTCAGGCCTTTCCGCTGAAGCATGGAATCTCTTTTTCCTCGATCATGCGATGAATAACATACTTTCATTCTTTGCAGGCTATCAGCACAGCCCTTACTGCGCCGACCGTCATTTTCCGCGCTTCCCCTTTGGATGGGGTTCAGGTATTCTCTTATTTTCTTGGTTCTATATTTCTTATCTATCCATCCTGTACTTATCGTAGCCCTCTTTTACTTTATTGTAGTTATCCCTTGGCGCTGTTTCGAGTGTGGCTCCTGCTACTGTCTCTTCAGCAGCCCCTATACATGGGCCAGTTTGTCCTGTTATCGCGCCCCTTCAGGTAGGTGTCTCTGTGGTGCTTTTTTAGGAGTTTCCCTCTCCCTCTTTTTTTTAATTAAAGTATTTATCATTCATAGGGTAACTGATTTGCTACCTCTCTCCCTTTCTTGTCACTCGCAGCCTCGCCTACCCCTCACGCCCTCCGTCACTGAGGTTGTTCTTTCGGAAGTGCCTGAGGTTGAGGTAGCTTCTTCAGAAGCACTGGTCGATGAGACAGCCCCTTCTGGAGCATCGACCAGTGTTGCTGCCCCTATGGGAGCCCCTGCTCCTCCTTCTATGACCGTTACGGAGGGCGTTATTCAGGTACAGTGTATAAGAGTATCTACTTCCCTCATGTCATTCTTATGTCTTTATTATTTTGTTTAAATTGTGCAAGCATTCCCATCTTCACCTTTGTTGCATTGTCTCTAAGTGAGCGAGGTCGCTTTGATGACTAAGGAGCCGGATCCAATACTTGTGGAGTCAGAGAATGGGATGGCTGTGAGAGAGGTATTAAACTAGTATACTCTCTTTTTTCTATTTCCCTTCTTTTCTTCTTGCGTATACTGTGAAAGTGTTCTTATTTCACCTTTGTCTTATTATTTCCAGGTGCATGAAAGTACTCCGATGACTGTGGAGTCTGGTAGTGGGGCAACTGCGAGAGAGGTATTAGACTGGCATACCCCCTCTTTTTACTATTCCCCTATTTTCTTCTTGTGTATATTGTGCAAGCATTCTTATTTCACCCTTATCTCATTATTTCTAGGTGTATGAGAGTACTCCGATGACTGCGGAGTCTGGCAGTGGGGCAACTGCGAGAGAGGTATTAAACTGGCATACCCCCTCTTTTTACTATTCCCCTCTTTTCTTCCTGCGTATATTATGCAAGCATTCTCATTTCACCCTTGTCTCATTGTTTCCAGGTGCATGAGAGTACTCCGATGACTGTGGAGTCTGGCAGTGGGGCAACTGTGAGAGAGGTATTAAACTAGCATAATCCCTCTTTTTACTATTCCCCTCTTTTTCTTCTTGTGTATACTGTGAAAGCATTCTCATTTCACCCTTGTCTCATTGTTTCCAAGTGCATGAGGGTGCTCTGATGGCTGTGGAGACTGGTAGTGGGATGATTGTGGAGAGAGATCATAGTTCTGAGTTCACTCCTTTGGTTGGTGATGCTGATTCTGGTGGAGAGTCTTCTTTCCTTCCTTCTGAGGCGGGGTCTCGCCACTCTGATGGCGATGATGAAGTAGAGGATGTTGCGACTATTTCTAGTAGGCTGTGGCGCGAGGAGTTACCAGGCCGATTCAGGGTACATGGGCATCAACTCTTGGATCTCATCTTGGAGCACCATCCCGAGACATTCACTTCTCAGAGTATACTTCAGATTGACAGTCTTACGGCCTTCAACCTGAGGGCTCTTGCCAGCCATGTTCATGAGTTCTTGGCTACCTCCCCTACTAAGCTAACTAGCTCTTCCATTTTTCTATTCTTGGATTCTCTCCGCGACTTACATCAGTTCTATAATTTTCGTTTGGATTGGCTTGACGCGGGGGTTCGCCCCTTTCCGAGTGGTCCTTTTCGAAAGATAGTGAGATTTCACACTTCCCGACAGTCTAGAGTGAGCAACGGCACGCTGAGGCTACAAGGATCCAGAATCAGATCGCCCTACTGCAGGTGAAGCTTGCCAGACTCGAGTCTAGCGATGAGGAGGATGAGGCTAAATTCATCAGGTTGGAGGAAGAGTTTCTGCGGGAGGCTGGTCCGTCGTATGCTGGTGCCATCGCGCGTGATGATTTATTTTTTGTGGTTTCTAGCAGATAGGCTACTTCTTGCTTTGTAGTGCTTAGAATTCTATGTGTACATCACTTATCATTCCTGGATGAGACACTTTGTTTCTTCTGCACTTTATTTTCCCTTTGTTCTCCCTTTATACTGTGGGTGTTTGTTTTATATGACTTGCACTAATTTCTGTGAGCATTTAGTCTACTGGTGGCTACCCCATATACTGCGGGGTATTTGTATTAATATAAAAAAGTTATATATTATCATATTATATATATATTTTTTTGAAAATGCACCTCTTGTAGCTGTGAGGTGTTGGCATGTGACTTTCTTGGATTGCCCCTCCTGTCTGTGGGGGTATTCCTGCATATTACTGCTTATAGTCATAGAGGCTAGGTTAGAGAGGAGGGTGACCCCTGCCCCTTTCCCGAAAGCCTGATTTTATTAAAAAAAATGTTTGAATTAACCAGCCCCTAGTCTTTGGGGTCCTTGATCTATATTCTCTTTAAGAGTTTCATTGTTCTTTGTAATATTAAAGAGGAGGAATTTAATCTTCCCTCTATATTTTCTATTAATTTATGTCTGGGGGACTTTGCTCAGTATACTTTCTCTTAGGATGGACTTACCTCCCAAGTGTAGTGTGCAAAGTTCCTGATTTTTTTGTACTCTCTTCTAACTTAATAGGGAGTGTATATATATGTATAAATGAGTAAGCAAAGCAAATGTCAACAATGATCAAAAGCGTTGCTATTTCATTTCTTTACTTTTGTGTGCTATTTACAATGTAGTATTGCTCTTAAAAAAAATTTACAAAAAAACTTTTCTGGTATAGGAGTAATCCTCGAAATCCATTACAGACATGCAAAACACAAACAAAACTTGTTAGCTGTTACTAAGCATAATACCTCTTCATCCACTTGTAGTTGATGGACTGGAGGCAATCACTCTCTGGTTCTAATATTTGGCAGTAGCCCGACTTCCCCACTCCTCTGACGACAAAAGGGCCTTCCTAGTTAGGTTTGAATTTTGATGCTGACATGCTACGGAGATGGTGAGTTGATGCTCGCAGGACTAAATCTCCCACTTGGAATTCTCTAGGCTTGACCAAGTTTTCGTAGGCCCTGGACAGTTGCTGAGTGTAGAATTTGAAATTCTCTCTCGCCTTGTCTCTATGCTCGTCAGGCGCCTCCAGTTGCACATGCCTTGGGTCTGGGACGAGCCCAATGCTAAGAGAAATTATGGCTGAAGGTACTGCTAGTTCCATTGTTAAGACATCTTTGGTCCCATATACTAGAGAGAAGGGGTGAACCCTGTTGTCTTTCTTTTCGAAGTACGGTAGGCCCATAACACCATACGCAACTTCTCATCCCATGCTCCCGGCATATACTCTAGCATTTTCTTCAAAATATTTATCAGGGTCTTATTGGTAGCCTCTGCTTGTCCATTGCCCTTGGGGTAGGATATGGTTGAGCTATTATGCACGATCTTATACTTATCTGTGAGGAGGGCCATCTATTTGCATACAAATTGCTTCCCATTATCCGTTAGGATCACTTTGGGTATACTAAACCTGCAGATGATATACTCCTTTATAAACTGGGTTACCACTTGGGTGGTGACTCTCCTTAAAGGAATGGCTTCCGCCCATTTTGTGTATAATTCTGTAGCCACAATGATAAAAGCCTTACCGTGAGATGCTGGGGCGATCTTTCCCACCAGGTCGAACGCCCATGTGTGGAAGGGATAAGGGCTGCCAAGCTTTGTAGACTGACAGAGGGAGCGTGCACCATGTTTCCATGCACTTTACATACTCTACACTTTTTCACATATCCAATGGAGTCAGCCTCCATGGTTGGCCAGTAGTATCCCAGCGTCATCAGTTGATCATACAGCTTGGCGCCTCCCATGTGGGAGGGCTCATGAGCTTCTTTCATCACCCTTTCCACCTCCTCTTTGGCTACTCACCTTAGCGCCTTCTCATTGTACCCTTTCCTATATAACTCTCCCTTGACCAAGTAGAAACGGGGTATCCTTTTTCTAAGGTAAATTTCATCCTCTCTCTCGACAGGCAGCTCCCCATCTTTTAGATATGCTAGGTACGGCTGTCTCCAATCTTCGAAGGCTTCCACAAAGTTAGCTTTCGTCGGCTGGTTAAAATTATCTTGGCACTTTAAACAACTTTATTGCAAGAGGGTCGCTTCTACGCTCATGGCGGGCCAATAATACCCGCTTCGCTGCAGTCGTCTGTAAAGGGGGATATCCGTATCTACGTAGTGCTTCTGGTGCATTTCTATTAAGCTCTCCTTGGCTTCTTTCTCCCCTACGCACCTTGCCAGAAACCCTCAAGGACTCTTGAAGTAGAGAGTTCCCTGCAGCACATGATAGTTGGCTAACTCTAATATTTTCATTGTCCCTTCCCTGGTTTCAAGTTGCTTCTCTACCAGACGCCTCCAATCTTCCGGCTCGTTACTTAGGAATAAGGACTTTACAGTAGTGGGTACCGTTCTCCGCCTCACTGTGATGGTTGCTTCTGACTCCTCCATGTCCAAATTTTGTCCTATGGTGGCAAGCGCATCAGGGTGCCTGTTCATCGTTCGCGCCTGCCTCTCCACAGTTACTTCTCACTACACCAAAAGGCTTATTTTGTAACGGATTTTTTTTTCAATTTGTAACGGATTCTGCCTGTCAGAAATTTGTAACGGTAAAAACCGTTACAAATAAATTATAACCGTTAAAAAATATATGTAACCGTTGCAAAATTTATTAAGAGAAAAATGTAAAAAAAAAAGGCAGAAGGTTGGGCGGGCTCATTTCCCCCCAATTCCAAAACCCACTTTAACCAAACACGTATCTCGACCATTCTTCCATTCCACTCCCTCTCTGCCTCTTCCCGGTGGCCTACGTCCCTCTCCCCGTCGATTGTTTCATTATAAAGACCACTAGATCAATGACACCAAACACTGAAAAAACATTAGTTTAGGGTTCCATTGTCCTGCAACACCTCACTCGCAGTAGAATATACTCACGGTGAGAGCTCTCTTGAGAAATGTGAATTACCAGGTCAGCGGTCTCATATTTTAGAATGCTTGTCTTCTATTATTTATATCTTGGTATATCTATAAGTTGTTTATATCTTGGTATATCTATTAATTGGTAGATAACTCAATTTGTATCCCTAGCCCCCATTTTGAAAAGATGCATGGTTAGTCTTAATTTATTACTGTAAAGAAATTGGATAAAAAAATGAATAAGGGATTACCAATATCTCAATTTGTTACTTACATAATTGTGTTTTATCAATTCCCAACTTTAAAAAAAACATTCCTTGCAGAGGAGGGTTCAAGTTTCCGTTATGAACAACGAATGCTTTATATTTTGTTGATTAAAATCTTAGAATGTAGATTTCTTAGGGTGTTGTGATGTTTTTTGTCATCAGGTTGTAAATATTGCTCAAGGTGTTGCTATGTTTATTCCATCACTCATATTTCCATACATGTGGGTGTTATAATAAAATAAATAAGGGTATCCATATCTATGTTCGGACTTGGCTTGAAAGAAATTATCAAACAGTGAGTACTCATAACATGTTTGATAAAATGTTTATATCCTAGGGAATACTTTTGGAGTTTTTCAAACTGGAGTTGAATCTCAATCAATGGTAGATTCAATAGAAAAGTAAATGAATGCTTAGACAATAAAATTTCAAAAATACTCATTAAGAATAATGAAATGGGAGTAACTGATGTAAATGGAGGGGGAGTAACCGACAGATTTAACATAATTGATGCCAATGTGATGGCATTTGCAACAATAGGAAATTCTGATGTCGTCAATTGCTTAATAAAACTTGCATCATCACCACTCTCTAGCAAGAATTAGTCTTTGTTGTTTCACTTGATCACAAGGAACTCTTAATAATAACTTTTCACATTAGGTGGAATGATAGGAGACGGAGTAAGATCAATACCTAGCTCAGGACTTGGTTACCATGTCCAGCCCAATAACTCAAATGTCATTTCATAGTGCTTACCGCATAGGAGTGCTATTGAACCAGTGGAGGAATACTCAATTAAGAGTGGTTACCGCATGGTAGTGGTCTTTAAGATAAATTCTAATTTATCCCAAATTTAGAAACTTTGATGAGAGCCAATCGCGGTGCGGTGTTGGCATTCACTTACTCGACGTCATCACCGTTTATTGGAAAAGTCAGATTGCATAGGAGGGAAGATAACTTTACTTCTTGTCCTTTGGTATGAACCTTGAAAGTGTAACTAATGTCACATTAAAAAATGATTCGTCAAAATTTTTATCCGCAACACTTTCTTTTGTGGTGTCTTTCACCGTAATTGCTGCATTATCTCAGCCCTTGACATTCACTTGGTCAGAATTGAGCTCACTTGCTTTCTAAAAAATTTTAGTGTTTCAATTGTTATATATATATTCTTCTTAGTTCCATGTAAATCGACTTACTGAATATGATAACTCCTTTTTTACTTTAATAGAAAGAAACATATTATATACTCGTAATACAATTAGAGTGTGGGGAAAGATAGGGGAATATTTAGGGGTCTTGACCTCGATAATAATCACACCAAATGTAGGGTGAGTCATACAATCTTATTTCTTTATCAGATATGAAAAATTGGTGATGAATGGATTACATAAAAACAAGAAAATGTTTGACCTCTTTACCTTGCATATTATGTTCAATATTTTAAATACGAAGGAAAAGGAGAATGTAGCAAAAGGAAAAGAAAGATAGTATTTAAGTGTCATACTCATTATCAGCTGACTTCTTACATATATTATATACATTGCTCCAACATATAGCAATTAGTGATATTTTCTTCCACAAAAAAGATTTTTTCTTCAATAAGTAGTTGATGAATAAGATACATGAAGATGATGAACAAGAGACGTGAAAATGTTACAGATCTCTATACAGGTTGTGGAAATAGATGAAGATGGAGAAAGAGAAGATGTGTTGCTCGATAGTGTTCTAAAAACCGAGCTTAGGGACAAGATGGTGCTCTGCCACTTCACCTAGGTAGAGACGGCAATCTGCTGTAGATAGTTATATATATATTTGTCTACAGCACTAACAGTATAGATATATATACTGTTAGTGCTGTAGACAAATATATATATATATATATATATATTTGGTTACTGGTTTGCATATATACTGTTAGTGCCTATGCTTGTCGTACATTGACTATGCTGGTTGAAAGTTCAGATCCATTGCCATTGTACTCTATTGTTCAACCTATTGATCCTTAATTGAATCAAGCGAGAAAAAAAGATAGGGCATGTTGAAAGAACCAAATATTTGTTCTCAATGCAACTAATTGAGTCTTAAAATAACCGAACGAGCATTAGCGTACAATTGAGCACGAGTTATGAATGGCCTCAAGTGAGACGCCCCTCACGAGCTTAAAATCAAAAGAGTGACGGGGGGCACTAAATGGAACTTAATAAGATGTGGGTATCTAAAAAATTGAGTCGTTAATTAAATTCTCTGATATTGTTTGTAAAAAGTAAAAAAAAAGGTGGGGGAACCTTTTATTAAATCATGGCTATTCAGAAGATTAATGGTTAAACTTGTATTTTCGTAAATTATTCTTATGCATTTTTCATGTACGTTCATTCTTGTTATAAAAATATGGTCTATAGAAAGATAAATGGTCATTTATCTACTAAACTCATGTTGTATTTCCATGCATGCTTGCTTAAGCATGTTTTTCACAAATCTCCATGTTCATACTCGTTCTTGTATGTTTTTTATATGCACAATTTAAGCAGAGGTTAAGTATAGCTGCATCTGCAGTGGATTTTGACAATGAAAGAGAGTACTTACACTATCGTGCACTGCGGATCCCTGTTTATTGCAAGGTAGTATCCCCAAATGTTGAGAATGTACGTTTCTATGCGCCTCCGTTTGCATATTCTACTCTGATTCACAAAGTTTGCCAGATGCCTGGTATAAATACATATATTATTTCATATCAAATTATAGGGTAATGAGTCCAAATTTTCATTTTCTTTATGAAACTTTTTCATTTGTTATATTTTGAACATAGTTATGAAGTTCAACTTTGAGTATGTTCCTTCATTTTTCTAGTGAAAATTTGTTGTTATTTTTTGTTCAATTTTTTGATTTTAGTTACTTTTGTTGTTAGTTCATTTTATCCCTTCAAGTTTATAATTTTAGCATTTTTTATATGTTTTCCATAGGTTAAAATAAGTTTTATTATTTTAATGTGAGTTGACTTATATATATGTATGTATGAACCATGCATGTATGTATGTAAGAAACCATGATTAAATCTTTAGAAGGGGCTATAGTGGGGCATATTGAGTATGGTTGTGAGCATTCGTCAGTATAAATGATATATATTAGTGTAGGCTTGGTTTACTACGTATATAAATTAATATATTTGGATTTTATTTTTCTTCAAATAATATCAAGAGTTACGCGCCGCAGTATTTATGGTTGAAGTTTAATTCTTTGGATAAAATACGAAGCTAATTTATACTGGGTGTTTCTTTGTGAAATGATTAGCTCTATTTATTGGTTAGAAAATGGTGACTTTGATGTTATATGTTTATGTGATTTTGACTTTTAATCTCATTTTAACTACGAGTTATCTAAACAAACATAGACACACACGTCTTTAGTATCATATATCTTTGTTTTAGTTAGATATACACATGTATATGTTTCTGATTGCTCTTGTCATCCTTAAACATTGTTAAATTCGTACTTACTCTTAAATCTGTACTTATTGGTTTCTGATGATTATGATTTTGCTGATATATTGAGGAGGACAAGGGAGTCTAATTTGGGGACTGTGTTTGTGGGTGATTGGGATAGCGCATCGGGTCTAATTTTGTTGATATATTGAATGTATCTTCTATATTGGTGAAATTTCAAACTGTCTACTGTGTTAAAGTGGTGAATGAATTTATTCATGTGGGCGAGGCACTTGGATATTTGAGTGTGTATAATTTTACCTCTCCTGTTTAAGAAAGTACGAGTCATTTGTCGAGGCACACTAGTAGTAACACATCAACCCTGAAGAAAATATTATAGTTGGTGTAATCTTAAGTAAACAAGTGTCATCCATTGTACTATGTTCAAGAATTTCGTGGACATATCCACTTTTATTTGCAAACTTGAACGTAAGTCCTATAATTATATTATAGTAACAAATGAACTCCTGGGGCTCAAAATGTATGATCCAATTCATTTTTTTGGTATTGCCTTTTTCTCAAGGCTCCTACACCATTAACCAGCTTTCTGGATATTCTTATAAATGTATTTTCATTTCAAATCTTCTCACAAAAGTCTGAAGAACTTCACAGGATAAAATTTTATAACGACATTAGCCCTTTGATGAAGGTGATAAAGAATCATATAGATGGAAGTTATGCACGGTGTCAGGGGCGGATTTGTATGGGGTTGAGGGGGTGCGGAGGCTCCCCCTAAGTTTTTCGGCAAAAATAACGAGAAAAAAGTCTATGGGTGCTTTTCAGTAACTTTCTTTTCTCCGGCCCTCACCTCTCTCTCCGGCGTTCTGTCGTCACCTCCTCCGGCCTGCTGCTGCGGCTTTCCTCACACTCAGCTGGTAAGAAGAACCATCCACCATTTTTTAATGTTGTTTTGTTTCACAATTTTTTCATTCATTAGTTATAATTTGTTCATTAATGTTGTTAAATGTTATTAGACTTCATTAGACTTCATGCTATTAAATTTGATTCATTAGTTATATGCCGTTTCATCTTTAGTTATAGATTATAACTAATTATTTTCTTCGCTTGGTCAATGTCAGTCTACGATAGCAAAAAGAAATGTACATTGCAATTAAAGGCAGTCCTCAATTCCTGCTCCATTTATGCAGGACCATCAGTCTTCTTTTCAGTATCGACGTCTTTTGGACCATCTCTAGCACAAGAGGGACATGAACAAACCCCAAATCTTCTTAAAACTACAAGCAAGTTGAAAAAAATTATATATGATTTTCTTGTTCTTAGATATTATATTAGCATCTGATAAGCATATTCTATTTGATATGGACCATAAGTTTTTTTCTCAATAGCAGGTAAAAATAAGCTCAATAGTCACTTTTATGGACTAAGCTTCATAATATGAGTTTGCACGTACAACTTATTTTATAATCCAGAATGTTATATAGTAAAGGATCTCAATATTCAAAGTCTAATTAATAAATATTTGAACAAATGCCTGAGTCAGAGTAAGAAGGAAGGACTGGGAGAAGATAAGATATCCTAGATAATTCTTAGCATGCGGAGAAGTGGGAAATGGTTTAACGAGGTGGAAGATGAGAAAGAGTCACTTATTCAAGCTCCCTACTCACTAAATTTAAACTTGACAACTTCATCCAAGAGACCTATAGTTGAATCCACTTTGCCTGTTGTATCTTCTTATTGTAAGAATAGGTATGTAAAATCTCTTTACTCAGAGTCCTTATTGTCCGATGAAGACTCAATCATAAGAGGCCTGTCGTCGATGATCCCGTTTCACCCTCTAGTAGTAAATGACCTGTATGAACGATCTATTCCTGGAAGAAGGACAACCTTTACCTCTGGCTTGTCTAACACAACAAGTCTGGTAAGGCTAAGTCAGTGAAAGCTCTTCACGGCCTATCATCCAATTGGTCTCTGAAGGTGAAAGAAGCTAGTTGGACTGGTGGGTGTCCATAATATCCGATGTTGTTAGAGCTACGAATGATCATGTAGAATACACCTTTAGAACACACCACACTGAATTGCAGAATGCTCGGAATGGGTCCTGGGGCGCAGAAATAGTTGGAGTGACTGCCCCTCATCCATTAGAGCAATTTGTATTATGTGAGACAAATTACGGGAAATGTTCAAATATTTGTAAAGCGTTTTGTGAGGAGCACATTATTATTTGTCTGAATGTCAGACGATCTGGTGCTTATCCATACGAAAATCAAGTTTAATGTGCAGTTGATCAGGATGAGAAACCACATATCGTATACGGGAAATAAAATCTTGGAAGGCATAACTCACAAGCTGATCGTATGTTTCAATTCTGAGCCGGTCTTTTGGGACTCTATAAGAGATAATATGATACGGGGTTGAGTTGAAGAAGAAGGGTCACATTTAGATCAATCCATAAAAAATATCATCAGGACTAGGACTGACACAGATATAGGCATAGTAGACTCAGCGATAGCAATACCTTCTAGACTGTCACACAATCACAGGGCCAACCTGATGGCTGTGAAGAAGACATGTTCCCCATCTTCAATAACCAATATCGCATCCAGGATATACATATCAAGCAATCATATGGGTGAATATTCTCATGGAAATGAAAACTATTCTATGCCTTATGGGCCAGCATTCTTGGCTGGACAGTATTTAATCGGGATAAAAGAAATATATAAGGATACTAAACCCACTGCCAACACTGGTAGGACTGTCATCCATTTCCACGTGAGATCAGCAGATGTGCCTAAGGTGTATAATGGTGTTATAGATTTATTCAAACCTATCCCCCCGTTATCAGATGTTGGGTCAGATACGTCCTACTTCGTCCATTATCGAGACTTGTCACTGCAGGACAACTCTGGGCACATGGTTGGTGTCTTTTGGCAAAACTATAATACAGCATCACCAAATATGGTCAGATTTGCCTATAGCACGCAACTTCTTGGAAATTCCTTAGTCAATGAGATAATTTTTAGAGAGCAAATATCCCTCAATGTGAGATCCATTTATCCCCATAGAACTACTACAATCTCACTTGGGGACATAAGCATGATAGAAGTGAAGATGTTTGTCTGGGTTTTATCTGCCCAGATTGCACTCGTGATCCCACCACACGTGCATTATCGCACAGAAGACACTGGATTTATCCCTGCTGTAACTGAGGTGGTCGATAAAATATTCGATTCTTACTGGAACCAATTTACCACGATTCTCATGCACCCCAGAAACCTCCTGAGGTTGGTCCTATTGGTTCCTAACTCTTTTCAGCACAATTGTTTTAAATCTCATAAGATCTTGGTCAAGATATTGAAGGATGCAGTGATAATCGATATTTGGAAGCTTAGAACTATAACTTTATCTACTATGAAAAATCCAAATTTTGGCTCATCGTGGTATTTAGCGTCTCCTACACCTAGTGCACTTAATTATTTATTTGCAAAGTGGGTTGAGGCTCACACAATGATAATGTTGGGAGCGAGTTCATCAGGCCTACGAACTGCTTTATCTCTCAGTCATGACATGTCTACAAACATCCTTCCAGTCAGCCTAAATCATGCCCCATTCTTGTTTAACACAATCAAATGAACCTTTCAAGTTGTACATTCTATCATGTCAAGTACACAGAATTATGATCTACCCATTCCTATATGTATATGTACTTCAAATCAATGGGTGTCAAAACTACGATACACCACAGGTGAAAAAGATGACATTTCTCGCATGTCAGGACTACCGATACCGGTTTTACCTCTCTCTCCCCTCTTATTAAGATTCTCAGGGGGGATAAGATTTAATGAAGAGACCAGTTGAAGTTTTCGAGTGTGATATGTCCTAGTCCATTCCAGATTTTCATATGAAAACATTCTTTATGCCAACAAGACTCTTAAGCAAATCACATTACCGGTTTCTTGAGTGCCTATGCTCTTTGAGATTATCCTTTAAGCGTGTCATATGTCTCTGTACCAGCACTAGAACTGAGTCCTGTGCATTATCGAGATTGTCAAAAGTTGAGAAAATATATATAAATTGTCTAACCACTTCTCCCCTCATATGGCTGCGACATACATCCCTCCCTCATTTTACATCCATGATATCACAGGCATGTTCGATATAGTCTCTTTAGTACAGATTTCGTGGTTGGGTAGAATTTCGGACGTTGTACTTTCCATGTGTATTTTTCGATATAGAAATATGACATGTGGAGTTATATTGTATCCTGATACAACAGCTTTCTCATCTAATGTCTACCTTGGAGGAGACTCATTGGCCGGTTGTAGATGCTATGATTACTACCATGAGGATTTTATGCTAAAGCACTTTAAGTTGTACAGCCATGGGGATAGCCTAGTGGCATGTACTCTTACCTCACAACCTAAAGGTCAAGAATTCAATTAACTCCTGAACAATGGAAAAGTTATAAATACCTACTTATGTGTGCTAAAAGTCTTTCTAGTGGCACGTGGAAATTGTAAATAAACGGAACAGTATAATGTGTTTCTTGCAAATTTACCCTTTTTAGTATTGCCATTATATTCTTGTTTAATTTTTTGTTAGTCATAAAGAATTGTTCTTGATATAATAAATTCTACACAGGCCCCGGATAAGGTTGTTGCAGCAGCTGTAAGGAATCCTGTTTGTAACATGGCTTTAATGGTTGGTACAACTGATATCCCTGAGTAGTGCTATATGGAGGCATGTGGAAGTGGGGGGGGGGGGGGTCTCTAGCTTTATAGAAGAACTTTCAAAGAATGGGATGAGACCCGTAACTCTAAAAAAATATAATGCTTGCTGCTACTAAGAGGTGTTTCAATGTTACTTTACAGACCTTTTTAACTGTTAGTTGTCTTGGTTTCGTATATTTCTTAGTCTCTGTTATTTAGCTATTTGTTGTTCTGAATATTTTCTCTATGGTCTAGATGGTGAACTTCCAATATTCAGCATTCGTTGCTGGTCCATTATTTGACTGTTTCGGTAACTTTTTTTTGTTAGTCTAGTTAATTCGTTGATCCATTCAGTGATCGCTTGATTTGATTTTTTGTTCTTTGCTGGAAACTGAAATTGGTGAACTAACATATAAAGTCTCATATGTCATTTCATGAGTTTATATTAAGACGTGAAATGAATTATACGAGTTTATATGTAAATTTACTGATTTAGAATATCAAGAAAGCACAAAGCTTGGAACCAAATGACTACTTAGTGTTGATTAGGGGTGTTTGATATCTCATCACAATTCATTCAGTAGGGAAATATAATGTCGATCCATGTTCTTTTTGAAATAATATTTTTTCAATTTAGCTTTGCATTATATGCATGTGGAATTAGCTTTAAGCACTGTTTCTGCTATAATTTTCTTTATATGAAAAGGTGACCTTTATTTTCTTGTACATTGTTGGGTCCTCCCTCTCTTAAACTTTTGTGGCAATTGGTAATCTATTCTAACAAATATGTTACAATTAAATTCTTGTATTGATAATATTTGCAGGTCAAAACTCCTACACTTTTTCTATTTGGTGCTTAGGACTGTTGTGTTCCATCTTCAAATGGATTGCAAGTAAGCCGTATGCCTATATTTGATTTTTCAATAGGAATGCGAATGTTATTCCTCGACTTTATGTATCCGAAACAGAAACGCGTTAGAATCTAGACATGCGAATATATGAAAACTTTTCATGGAGAAAAGATCTTATGTGGCACACATTTCTTCAAGCCGCCAGTCCAGTCCAGGTATGCTGTGTCTTTTTCTCGTAATCCGTTAGATTTATTTCTCTATAAGAAACATATGTCATTTAACATTGCGGCAATAATCAAACCATAATAGTTCGTAAATATACAACTGCACCATATACATGAATTTGGATACTTTTCATTTGAACTAGGATTCGTACAATTTACATTCAATAAATTATAATAAATATTCCCAAAGGTTTACACATAAAGGTAATCCATACACATGAATTTGGAGAATTAAAGTTGAATCTATCTTTCATAAAGTTTACAGACACTGATTCATAATAAATAAACATGTACTTGCACAAGAACTTTGATGTGAATCATGGGCATAATTGTCTTTTGGGCATATTAGTAGTTTTATTTTCTTTTTGTTATTTTCCTTTATTTTTATTAATTTTATTTTGTTATTTATTTGTAAGTTTGAGCATAGGTGAACACGAATGGTATTAGGCTTATTTGTAAAGTGGGAGCCCCACATTGGTTAGAGGATCATTTAGTGCTCCCCTTCCCCACTTATAAATAGACCCTTTGTAGCCTCATTTGAGGTAGTCTTGAATTTTTAATATAGAAGAAGAGTATTTATCTCTCTAAAGTGTGTGTTAGATATTTTAGGAGCATTTGACGTGTGGTTTACGTCAAACTTGTTTACAACTGATTTATTAAAATTTTTACAATAATTTTTTGGCTGCAGCTTTGGGATTCATGACTGTCGTTGTCAATGTTTTTTACTTTTTATATTAGTATCTAATAGAGTAGCATTTGTCATTGATTGATCTGTTTGTGTTTCCTTTGTTATTCATAAACTTCAACAATCGTTTAATGTTAAGGCGAATCATGTATTATGGAAATCAATTCCTTTGAAAACCCAACGTTCCCCTTACTGAGCCAGGTTTGGAAGAGCTGCAAGTAGATTGAATCTATTGTGCTGCTACAAATAAATTACTGAACAAATTGTAATGTTTTTTGGCTATAAAAGCTTCATTGTGCTATCATTTTTTCGTAAGAAGTTAATTTTATGTCATGCATGTTATTTATAAGTTCACGTATATTCTAATTATCTCAATTTTGACTTTATTTGTGGTTTCACATAGTTATTGCTGAAAATTTACCCGAGGACCATTGCCATCAGAACCTCATGGAGATTTTTCCAATTGTTGGGAGGTATCATATATCATTATCTAATATTTAAATTGTGTTTGAATCTATATATATATATATATAAAATTACATACGCCGCTTTATGTATTTTTTTAATTATCTATGTAGTTAATCTTATTAATTGGTGGTATTGATATTCCTATGAATTTTTTTTATGGGATACTTTTTTAGGAAGCTTAAGAAGGTGAAGAAGAGCAATGGTCAAATGCCTGCAATCAGTGAGGCACATTATAATATTATAACACTTAATCTTTGTTGCATGTTTGGGATGGGTTTGAATTGTTTTCTAATTATGAAATGAAAAAAGATTCTGATTTTATGTTGGGAAAATATTTGAATTTTGATGATGTCTTTATAAATTAGCATTTATGTAAAGCACTTGTGTTGTTTCTTAGATTTTTGACATTTTGAGGAAAAAAATATTCCTTTTCCACTTCAATCTCTTTAATTGGCGACAATAATAGTATGCATAAATCCATCTAATGAACAACCCTGTGTTGTTTTGACATATGACCACTAATTTAATTATTTATAGTTTTGATTTGAAATGATGTGCCATTTTAATTTCTTGTGTGTCTTTTAATTAAAACAAATTCTATATAAATTAGTTTTTTCTAATACTAAGATTGAGTTTGTTGGACAGGTTCTTATTGGGAAATATGAAGATTACTTCTGGGAGAATGAATTCTACTTTTGCAAGAAATATCTCGAAGACTACTTTGGAAGAATATTATATTTATAACTTTAAAGTTGTTAGACTTTCTTTCAAGTACTATTATGGTTATAAGCTAGATGGTTTATCTTGTGGTACATTTTGTTTTTGGAATTTTAATGGTTAATAAAATATAGTTTTAGATTAGTTCAATGTTACTGAAATATTTGTTATCATTGAAATATAATTTCATACATTTTATCATGGGTGTTTATGTTTTGAGTGAAATTTGTGGGTATTGATTAATTGTAGTGCATTGCCATTTGTTGAGCACGAGTTTTAACTAGTGTATTTATATCTATTTATTTAATGAAAAATTAATATATTTTTAAAAATATATTAATATTGCTAACGAACTTTAACCATTGCAAATCAAAGCATCCGTTGCAAATAAATGACACTCCCAATCCATTACAATGTATTTTGTAACAGTTTGTATCTGTTACAAATTTTATATTTGTAACGGATAAACACCGTTACAATTTAGTAAATCTGTTACTAATATATAGTATGTGTACCAATGCTAAATCCATTACAAAATAAATTGTAACGGTTTTCATCCATTACAAATATTAAATTTAGTGACGGGTTTTATCCATTACAAATTTTGTTAGTAAAATAAATAACGCCAATTTTCTAACGGATTTAATCCATTACAAATATTTTTTGTAACGGTTTTTGCCCATTACAATTGACTTGTTTTGGTGTAGTGTCTAAGAACTGTCCCAGCAGTCTTTGGATAATGTGTCTGTACGGCGCTAAGTTGGCATGTTTAAGGGAAAACTCTCCATTGACCCGCCTTACTACCAGATTGGAGTCCCCTCGTATGCACAATACCCTGATCCCTCTTCTGAGTGCTTCCAACATCCCTAGAATGAGGGCTTCGTACTCAGCTTCATTATTTGAGCATTTAAAATCTAACTTGAAAGAGAGGGTAATCTTCTCCTTCCCATCTGACAGTATGACGCAGGCTTCACCTGTTCCTTGAGCACTGGAACCATCAAACTCCATAAACCACTTCTTCACCTCCTCCGCCATGCATGCTTGAAAACTTTCTTTGGGAAGCTCTTCATTAGGTGGTTCGAAAACCCCACTGGGAAAGTGGGTAAGCAGATATACTACTGCCTGGATTTTAATGGCTTTAGGCACTACGCATTTTAGATCGTATTCTGACAAGATAAAAAACCACCTTGCTGCACGTCCCACGAGTATAGTCCGCGCGAGGAGATACTTGATGGGATCACACTTGGTGACTATGTGAACTATGAAGGCTAGAAGATAGTGTCTCAACTTCTGGGCTACAAATACCTGCGCCAGGCAGTGCCTCTCAACGCTGGTGTATCTCGATTCTATTCTGGATATTACTCTTGACAGGTAGTAGACCGACTTTTCCACTCCTTCTTTCTCTTGCGCCAAGAGGGCCCCTATCGACCTCTTTGTGGAAGTAAGGTAGAGCAGCAGCGGCGCTCCGACTTCGGGGGGAATCATCGTGGAAAGATAGGCTAGGATTTCTTTAATCTTCTCGAACGCACTCTCTTGCCTTTCTCCCCAAACCCACTTGGCTTTGTCTTTTAGTAGAGGAGCGAACGTATGAGTTACTTCTGCCAACGCAGGTATAAACCTCCGCAGGTAGGATACCTTTCCCAGGAAGCTCTTAAGTTGTCTCTGACTCTTGGGCTGTGGCATCATCACAGTGGCTTTCATCTTCTCTTCATCCACTTACACCCCTTGTCTATTTACCACAAAACCTAAGAATTTCCCTGCAGTAACCCCAAAGGCACACTTTGAGGGGTTCATTCTCATCTTATACCGACGACACCTTTCGAATACTCTCCTGAGATCCTGAATGTGCTTGTTTTCTTTCTTAGACTTCACCACCAAATCATCCACATAGAATTCTAGTAGAAATAATTCATGAAAAATTGCCATCATGGTCCACTAGTATGTGGCTCCAGCGTTCTTCAATCCGAAGGGCATGACTGTATAGTGAAAGTTCCCTAACGGTGTGCAGAAGGTAGTCTTCTCTGCGTCGGCGGGGTCCATTTTAATCTGGTTATAGCCAACATACCCGTCCATGAAGCTATACATCTCATGTCCCGCGGTGGCATCCACTAAGTTGTCTATGCTGGGTAGTGGGAATTCATCCTTAGGACACGCCCTGTTTAAGTCATGAAAATATACACAGATTCTGATTTGGGTCTTGTCTTTCTTTGCCACTGGCACTATGCTGGACAGTCATATGGGGTGCAGAATAGGTTTGATGGACCCTCCCGCTAACAACTTCTCCACCTCAGCTTTTATTTTCAAATCAAGGTCTGCTTTATATGTGCGTGTGGCTTGCCTTATCGGAAGGGCATTGGGAAGGATGTTCAATCTATAAGAGATCACTTCTGTGTCTATTCCTGGCATCTCCGTGTACTTCCAAGCAAATACATCAGTGAACTCCTTAAGTAGCTCAATGAGCTCTTCCTTCTTCTTCGGTTCCAGGCACTTGGAGAATAGAATGGGTCTACTCTCGCCCTCTTCTGACCCCAACTTGATTTCCTTTAATTCCTGCAACTGCTCTCTGGGTCCGTCTTGCATGCACTCTGGCGCTTCTTCTGGTTCCTCAACATGCTCAACAATATGGGATTCATCAACGATAAAACACTCGGGCATTGGGTCGATGCTCTCATCCCAGAATACCGCCCGCGCAGACCGTTATAGACGGTAAATGATCTTTCCATCAGGCAAGACCACTTTCTTGCAAGTTCGAGGGGGTCTAGCTGCCTCCTCTACTTTCCTCTTACCTTTTTCCATATGGGGGATTATCCTCTCCCCTAGACGGTCATGAACGGATTTCTTCTGCGGGACCCTTCCCTCAGTTACCTTGATTCCTACTAGTTTTCTTGTAGAGACCTTTCTTTCCTCATCTAACTCGGTGTAGAAGGCAACATCTACCAGGTGGGCCTCCTCAACGGTGAAGGGTCTCTGCGTGGCCTTGATCACTATATTTGTACCTCTAATGTTTGCCTTCGTGCATTGATGGTAGGTGAAAGGCACTACGCCGTGAGTGTGCATCCATACCCTTCCAATGAGTAATTGGTAGCTGGTGTTAGCGTTAATAACATGAAATTTGATGTGGGAGGTGAAATTTCCCAACTTAATTCCCACATTCACGTTACCAATAGACTGTATTTTGGCGTTATCGAATCCGGATATTACTAGCGGTACCGGGACCACCTTCTCCTGGTCAATTCATGTTTCATATAATGTACTGATGGGCATGATGTTAATGGACGCTCCTCCATCCATCAACGCCCTGGGAAATGAGACTCCATTAATTATGGCTGTGACGTACAACTGGCGGTTGTGGAAGTAGGGCACCACCCTATCTGCTTCTGAAAACACCACTTCAGAAGTATACTTCTTAATCATCCTTCCGATTGGCCCCTGCCAATTTAGCGATGGGTCTCCCCGCTGCTGCACTGCTTCCAAGACTTTCCTCGTAATGGACACCCTCGTGTCTTACTTCACTCCTATTTGGTCGAAAAACCACTTGAACTTGGGGCTCCTCGCTATGGCCTCACATTCAGAATCTAAGTCTACCTCGTATGTCTGGGCATTGCAAACATACTCTGCTTCAGAGGTCCCTCCCTCATCTAGAGGGAGGATGACGTCTACCTCGCCTTCTGAGGGAGCCACTTACTTAACTTCCCCACTTCCATTTTCATGTTCCAGAGTGAAGAACCGCTCCTCTTGCTTTCTTTCTAGCTCAAGTCTGCTCAGTGATAGATTTTCTAACTCCTCTCATAACTGCTCGCCACTATCCCACTTTATAAGACTTCTTATAGCTTCTTCGTCGTAGGCAACTTCCATGTTGGCGGTGCCAAAGTGATGCGCAGGAAGTGGGTTCTCGTTAACGTCCACAGGGGGTATCTGCAAGGTACCGTTGGCCATCTGCTCACTAATGATCCTTCGCAAGTAGTAACAATCTTTAGTAGAGTGCTGCACTCGTTGGTGCAACTCCCAGTACTTTGGATTGGCCTTGTCAGCTGCAGTGGGGGTTTCTCCTTTTAGGTGGGGAGGTCCTGCTACACCTTCTCACACTAGGGTGCGGTAACAATCTATAGCCTCAGCTACGCTACATGGTAGTGGCGGCTGGGCATCTTCCCCAAATTTTCTCTTATTTCCGGGACTGTCAGTCTTGGCCCCAGAGCCTCCCTTCTTCCCTTTGTTACTCCCGTCCACATAGTTAAACGCTTGCCTCCTCGAAACTTGAAACCTCCCGGGAGTCAGTGGAACTTGCGTCCTCCAACCCGGGGCTCTTGGTTTGATTATCATAGCTATGTTGCTGGCGGCCCTGGTGAATTCTCTGAAAGTTCCATCTCTAGTTTCGTTGATCAAATGCAGCTTGTACTCTTCTAAGAGTCCTTCCACACATATCTGTAGCAACCTGGCCTCCACCACGTCCTCGTGGACATCTAAGGCCCTCTCACGAAATCGCTTGATGTAGTGCATCAACTCTTCTCCTGGCTTCTGGACCTCTTGCGCCAGGTGCCTCAGTGTAAATTCATCCTCCGCTATAAAAAACTTCTGGAGGAACTGCCTGTGCATCTCTTCCCAAGTAGGGACGCTGTTAGGCGCCAAGTGGGAATACCATGTATAAGCCTTCCCAGTGAGAGTCTTAGAGAACTCCTTCAACCTCAGGTTCTTGTCGCCAGCATGTACTCCCAGGTACTCGACGAACCTCTTCACGTGTTCTCTAGGGTTCTCCCTCCTACCACCAAACTTGATAAATTTTGGTGGAATATACCCCTCAGGGTATGGCTTCTCACTTACTTCCTATGGATAGGGGTCTTGTAACTCCTCGTATAGGTGGGAACCCTCTCTTTGAGAGGAGGAGAGGAGCTCCCTCACTCTTCCATAGTAACAGCCTTAGAGGGTGACTCCTCCAAACACGTGCTTTTAGCAGCTGGAGAACCTGTTGGGGCCAGGACCTGCTCCGGCGCCGCCTTCCGAGACAGAATCGTCTCTGCCGAAATCGTAATAGGAGTGGCTACCCCTCCAGAAGGGGCAGCAACAGGTGTCACACAACCTTGACCCAAGCTTGATAGATCCACGTCGTTTTGCTTTAAAAAGTCAAAAAATATTGCCATAAGATTCATACCTGCCATTGGAGCCACTGCCGGCGAACAGGTCTGCCCTCCCTGAGGCGCGGGCGCCTTGGCTCCGATCACCACCACTTCTTCCTGAGTAGTCTGGTCACTGTGATCTCCATTACCAGACGGAATGTCCTCAAAAGCCAATTGCTTAGAGACATTGAAACCTTCTTTGTCCATGGAAGTGAGGATACCTCCTCAGCGGAGTCGCCAAATGTAGGAGGGTAGTGAGACTGGGGTCTATGAATAACTGGAAAGGGTGAGGCGTGACCCACTCTAATGGATGCTACTTGCAAGGCCTTCAAGATCTCCTGGTGCAACTTCTGAAGAAAACTTCTCCTTCTGGTAACAATGGAACTCAAGCTTCAACTCACTCCCTGCAAGAAGATGAACTTTCACAGCAAAAATAGCAATTTTCTCAAGGGAAACACCTGAGAGTGATGGCTGTCAGTGGGGAGTGAAGGAACAAGGCACTCAGGACTATAAGAATGAGCAGGGAGAGAATACTAGGTAGGTCTGGTGATATTTTAGCAGAGTAATAGTGTAATTTCTATTGTCGTCCTCTTGCCCTTTCCCAGAGGTCTATTTATACTGGGGCGTTAGGGGTGAGTGGCATTTTTGGGCGCCAAAATTGAGAGAGTTGGTGGGGAACAATGTCTGAAGTGTACCATTTGTCCCTACCTGTAGGCAGCCTGTCTGTCCCCTCTGCAGGCGCCACCTGGTGCCGACCAAAAGTCAAAAAGCACATATGTCCCCTAATGGAGATAAAATATCAGATTTGGTAGTTATCTTTTGAAACGGTGACTTGTGGTGCAATTTTGCAAATCTTGAGAGAGGAGACCTTAAGGACTCCTTTCCTCTAAAAGATGTTGTTTTCTTGAGAGGGACCTTGAGGACCCCCTCTTCTGGAAAAGTCATTTTCTTGTAAAGAGTTTATTTCTTGTGAGTAGCCAGCTCTTTGGCTGCTCACTTCACTTGTGATCAAGTTTGAAGTGTGTGTAGTCTTGAGTGACTTTTGGGTCTTCTTACTAGTATTCTCTCAATCCTATAGCGCTAAGTGGTTGAGCTTATTCAACATACCTTGTTCCTCATCCACCAAGCCAAAAACTCCCAGGAGGTCCCAACGCGCCTGTTCGAGCCCTGCTTGCTCGACTAGGCAACCTGTACAAGAAAGTAAAGTGTTAGTGCTGTTGTTAATTTAGAGACTGATGTTTCATGATGAGGAGTTGCTCGTGATAGCTACTCCCTCAATATGAGTTTCTGCCAAAACCCTTATAGAGGCAGTTCTCGAATAACATTTCTGCAGTGACCCTTGCAGTGGCGCTGAGCCTTGCAGTGATGCTGACTTTCTCGACTGTCATTACTGTAGTGACCCTTGCAGCGGCGCTGACCCTTGCAGTGGTACTTCTTAATTTTAGATTTCTGTGGTGACCCTCGCGGGCACCTCTCGAATGTTATTGAAGCCCTTATACTTTTGACTCATTTGAGTCTAGACTGTATAAGAGCTCATCTAGTTTGGAAATTGTGACAAAATTGTGTCCATCCTAGAAACCAAAGAGCCTCAGAGATTGGTTTGCTTCTTCTCTTATTCATCTTGTAATGATCCTGAGACTATAGCCATCACTCACACACTTAGAACTTAATTTTTGCATATCATATTGCACCTTTGTGTGTATTAATGTGGTGAGTGTGTTTAAATCCCTCAATTTGATTTTTATTAATTTTTTGGGAATTTTACACATATTTTAATTAAGGTTTTATTAAATTAAAACTTGATTTAAAAAGTTTTGGGGTTAATATCTAAATATGTTTTGTTGTGGTTTTTGGCCTTAAGTTACTCTGGGTAGAAACCAAAAGCGCCAGAGACTCCAGGGTTGGCTTTGTAATTAGTTTTGAACGCGCGTTTGTATTCGTTCTATGGCCAACACTTGCTTCTCTCTGATTGGCCAGAGTTGTGTTTCTTTACAGAGACAAAACTTTGCATGTTTACAGCCCTTGGATCAACCCTTATCAATGGCCTTCATGCCGCCTGAGTGAATCCCCGTGTAAACCTTTCAGCCAATCACAGCCTGTTTAATCCACCGCCTGTTGTGAGCCCTTGGATTGAAGTCAAAGAAGCTTGACTCAATCTCAGCCGTTGTTTTTGAACATTAGTCTGGAACCTTCTCCTCTTGCTATTTAAAGGACTCTCATCTCAGCCTTCGAAAGCTTTTGCCACTTTGAAAATTATCAGAGAAAGAATAGAGAGAGAGAGAGAGAGAAGAGAGAAAAGAGAAGAGAGAGAAACCAGAGTATCAAGTTTGAAACCATAACTTCGTCTAAACCTTCTCTAACCTAAACCACTTACCTCTCCAAAACACCATAACCAAATAAACACCATCTTTAGTGTTTCTTGAGTTTATGAGAGTTCGAGTTGAGTGATCTTGGGTTGCTGTAACCTTGTGTTCATAAAATCTTATTTCCAACTTAGACACCTACTCATATCTTGTTTCTGATTCAATAGAAATCATAGATCTGAAGTTTTTCATGTCATAATACACTTAGTTGCATTTTATTTCTCATCTTGAGAAGTACGTTGTTGATTGTTTTCTGTTAAAACATTTTATTACTTCAGAATCAACAATAAATGTTTTATAGTTTCTGTTTTTACAAAACATAACCTGACCTAGTTGGATTCGCACTTGGAGGGTTTTCAATCTCCTAAATATTTTCAAAAGAGATTGAGAAAGGTCTTGACCGATTTCTTAAGCAAGATCTCCGTGGAATCTGGGTTATTTTGAAAGGTCAAAAGGTTTTTGGTTTTGTAAGAAAGAAAAATAACAAACTCACTGCATATAGACTTTATATGTAATTTGTATAGGACTGTTTGTAAATATAAGTGTGTGTGAGTTCATGCATGTGAATAGGATTCACTACACAAACACTTAACACACTACATACATTGAAAGTGTTGGCTATAAGATTTGGTGAACATAAGTCGACGTATACTGCTGAAACAAAGGAAGAGTTGACAAACTGAGAAGACTACATCAACAATCAAGATCTGCAGAAAAGTTTAAGGACGCCAGAGGGTACACTCCTGAACTTGTATAGATTTGTTATTGTGTGCATGTTAGTTAAATAGATTGTAACTCACATATTTGTTTTAGTGATATTTTTTGTTTTACTCCGTAGAGGGAGTCGTGGATGTTTCCTCATTGGTGAGGTTTTACCACGTTAAAAATCCTAAGTATTAATATTTCTACATCTTCTCATCCCATTCTGTTGTGTGCTGAGTTTAAAATATTTTAAACTGTTTACTAAAACTTGTTATCAAATCTTGTCCTAATCTCGTACATAATTTTTTTAACACATCTTGTGTTCAAAATCAGTTTGATTTAAGTAAAGAGTTTCTTCAACAAACTTTTCGGAGTTGCTTAAATAGTTTATTTTCAATAAACGGCTTTAGCAACGCTATTTCAATTGGTATCAAAGCTATTGGTGAACTTTTTTCAAAAAGATCCTGAGTTTCTGAAACTGTTTTCTCAAAATCAATCATGGACGAGAAAAATGAAAGATATGGTAACTTGACCAGACCTCCAGTCTTTGATGGAACCAATTTTTCTTACTGGAAAGTAAGGATGATTGCTTTCATTCAAGGAACTTTGGGAGATGATGTCTGGGACATTATTGAAAATGGATACTCTTATCCTACTAAACCAGCCACTGAAGGAAGTAATGAGAGGGTTAAGAAAATATTAAGTGAGTTTACTCAAGAAGAGAAACAAGTTTCTCGCAATAATAATAAAGGAAAGAATGTTATATTTATGTCTATAAATGAACATGAGTTCAAGAGAATCTCATCTTGTACCACTTCTAAGGAAGCATGGGATACCTTGATTACTGCCCATGAAGGAGACTCTAGGGTTAAGGCTGCTAAAACTCAGATGTTAATTCAACAGTATAATTCTTTAATCATGTCTGAATCTGAGTCTTTTGATGACTTCTATATGAACCTGACTGATATTGTCACTAAACTGCATGCTAATGGTATAACTTATGATAGACAAGAAATTGTGTCTAAAATTCTGAGATCATTACCACAGAAATTTGACAATAAAAGATATGCTATTGAGGAAATGTGTGATATAAATCTCACTCCTGAATTTCTCAGTAGTAAATTAAGAACTGTGGAAATGGAATTAGAGTTTAAGAAACAATTGACCCACACTCATAGGAAACATACCAATTCCAATCTTAGCTTTACTTCTAAGATGATTAAGCCTGAGTTAAACACTCCTAGTAATGATTCTGATGAGGACTGTGACTTGGAAAGTCTAGATAATCAGATTGCCCTAATGTCAAAACAATTTAAGAAAATTGTTAAATTTAGAAACAGTATTTCAAATAGACAGGGCAAGTCTAATTATTCAACTCCTTCAAATCACAAGTCCCTTGAGAAACCTCATGACAAACAGAACAAGGACAACACAAGACCTCACAGAGACCTCAAGAAGACTGAATGCTATAGATGTGGTAAACTAGGACACATTGCTCAAGACTGTAGAGTTAATTTAAATACCCAAAATAAACACTCTAGAGCCAACATCTGCAAAACATGGGATGACTCAAGTGACTCTGAAAATGAGGAACCTGAGACATCTGATGGTTTTGATCCTTGTTTATCCTTCTTTGCCAAAATCATATATAATGATGATATGCCTGTGCTTGATAGTGAGGATGAGTCTAGTAATTCTAGCTCCGTTGCTTTGAATCATACTTTAACTGGTTTATATGCTTTACTTACTGAGAACATTAATACTTCTTCCTCGGGGTGTGTGAGTCAAAGGGGAATCGATACTGCTGATGTCAATGGGTGCGTGAGTTTAAGAAATGAAATCTTAGGGGTCACTTCACACACTTCACTTAGTGAATCAGACAATGAAGATCTCCCAGACATTCACACTCTATATGCCAAAACTCTTAAGAAAAGCACTAGACTAGAAAAGATTGTGAAAGATCTTACCAAAAAGCTAGAGGATCTAAGCCTGATGGTAAAACTGAATGCTGAAGAGTATACTACTCAATGCATGTCTCATGAAAGTGAAGTCAAAGTGTTTGATGAAAAACTGAAAACTTTGACTGAAGCTAATGAAATTCTGGAGAAAAAATACAAAGGGACATTATTAGAATTGGAACAAACAAAAGAAAAGACAACAACTGTTTTCAAAAAATTTACTAAATTTAAAAACAATTCTAAATGTTTTGAAGAATTCGTTGCTGAATCTAAAACCAATTCTGATGATCGAACTGGTATAGGGTTTTGCCCCAATTTGAAGACACAAACAAAACATATTGAACCTATCAAATTTGTGTCAGGAGGCAAAAGACCTATTGAAACATGTCCAGACTTTCATTCACTAAAAACTGAGTTTGATCCTCAAAACACTAACACTGGAGATGCAAGTTGCTCTAAGCATGAAAGTTTACCAAAGGGAAAATATGTCTGCCCTCCTATTAGGAAAAGTGAACCTGCTTTCAAACCTGTGCTACCTAGGAATAAAATTCAGCCTCAAAATTTCTCAAAACCTTTGTTTAGAGACTTTCCTAAGGTAAACTCCATTCTGAGCAATCTTTATTGCTCCTATTGTGACATATACGGACACTCTTTCGATGATTGCTATGCTAGGATACTGATTAAGCCTACCTACAACACTTCTGTGTACCATAACTTTAACTATTCTAGGAGGAGTCGTAACAATTATGTCCTTCCCAGGCCACCAGACAAAAACTCCAACTATAGGAATAGAAAGACTAAACCTAAAAGGACATTTACTAGAAGGAATCCCAGAAACTTTTCTAAATCAAATGCTCAGGTGTTTAAATTTACTCAAAATCATGCGCAAAATGTTTTTCAACAAAAATCTAATGCTCGCAAATTTTATCAAATGAGAGCAAACAAGCGCAAACAGAAAACCAGAGCAATTTGGGTTAGAAAAGATGATCTAGTACCCCAGATGAAGTGTAATATTGTTATTTCTGCCTTAAAAGCCGAACTTACATCTTCTGGTTGGTATTTGGATTCTGGATGTTCCAAGCATATGACAGGTGATGATACAAAACTTTTAAATAAAACCCACTTTGATGGTGGAAAAGTTGTTTTTGGTGATGGAGTATCATCCCAGATCATAGGCAAAGGAACTCTTAAAGAAAAAGGACTTCCTGTTCTTGAAAATGTTCTCTTAGTTAAAGGTCTTTAGGCTAATTTACTCAGCATTTCGCAATTTTGTGACTTAAACCATACTGTTACCTTTTCAAAGAACAATTGCAAGATTTTAAATGAAAAGGGAGAATGCGTAATTACAGGATTCCGGACTCCTGACAATTGTTATACTGTCATGACTAGTTCTGAAATCTGTAATGTTGCTAGAATGGATGACAATGAGATATGGCATAACAGAATGGGTCACATTAATTACGAAAATTTGAGTAAATTGTCCTCTCAACAAATAGTTAGAGGAATACCAAAAATTAAACCTATTCATAACATTGTCTGTGGTCCCTGTCAAGAAGGAAAAATTGTTAAAGCACCTCATAAACGGGTTAAAGATATCCTTACCTCTAATCCCTTAGAACTCATCCATATGGACCTAATGGGTCCTTCTCAAACTGTTAGTCTCTGTGGACACAGTTATATTCTAGTTATGGTTGATGACTTCACCAGATTCACTTGGGTAGCTTTCTTAAAACAGAAATCCGATACTTTCCAAACTTTTTTAAAGATTCTTTTACGGATTGAAAATGAGAAAGACACTCAAGTGAATAGAATCCAAAGCGATAGAGGTGGTGAATTCAAAGACACTGGTATTATAGAATACTGTGACTATAATGGTTAAAAACATGAGTTCAGTGCTCCTAAGACCCCTCAACAAAATGGTATAGCTGAGAGAAAGAATCGTACCCTTCAAGAGATGGCACGTGTCATGCTCCATGCCAAGAACTTACCTAAGTATTTTTGGGTAGAATCTATTCGTACAGCATGCCATCTTATTAATAGGGTCTATCTTAGAAAGAATTCCAAACAAACTTCTTATGAACTTTGGTACAGTAAAAAGCCTAATCTTAAGTACCTTAGAACCTTTGGTAGTACCTGCTATGTGTGCAAAGATAGGGAACACTTATCTAAATTTGAGAGCAGGGGAGATAAAGCCATATTCTTAGGATATTCACCTAATAGTAGAGCTTATCGGGTGTAAAATCTTCGCACTAAAACCTTAATGGAATCCATAAATGTAATTGTTAGTGACACTACTATAGAAAGCAAGACTAGTGAATTAACTATAGAAGAAGAATCGTCAAATATTTTAGAAAATGACTCTTCTGAAATAGATAATTCATTACCGATTGAGTCACCTGAAGTACCTAACTGGGTTTCTAAAGATCATCCCATAAACAACATAGTTGGTAACCCTAGTGGGCCAGTACGTACAAGATCCCAACTTAGAAATTATGCACTCTATACATGCTTTGTTTCTCTTGTGGAACCAAAGAATGTAAATGAGGCATTGAATGACTCTCACTGGATTTCTGCTATGCAGGATGAACTTTTACAATTTGTCATTCATGATGTATGGTATCTTGTTCCACGTCCTGATCACAAAAAGGTTATTGGTACTCGTTGGATTTTCAAAAATAAAACTGATGAAAATGGGATGATAATTAGAAATAAAGCTAGACTAGTTGCTCAAGGTTATTCCCAAATAGAAGGAATTGATTTTAACGAGACTTTTGCTCCTGTTACTCGTTTAGAATCAGTTCTTATGCTTCTTGCTATAGGTTGTCACATGCATTTTACATTATATCAAATGGATGTTAAATCTGCGTTCCTTAATGGAATACTTGCCGAGGAAACCTATGTAGAACAACCTAAAGGGTTCATTGACCCTAATTATCCTAATCATGTATTTCGGTTGAAAAAGGCTTTATATGGTCTTAAGCAAGCTCCTAGAGCTTGGTATGAGCGCCTGTCCAGTTTTCTACTGGATAAAGGTTTCAAAATAGGTGGAAATGACCAAACCTTATTTGTCAAACATTTTGGCAAACACATTACTATCGCTCAAGTCTATGTAGACGATATCATATTTGGATCCACTTCTACCTCAGAAGTAAAATCTTTTGCTGAAATTATGAGTAAGGAATTTCAGATGTCCCTTATGGGGGAGTTACAGTTCTTCCTAGGTCTCCAAGTCAAACAACAACCAGATGGATTGTTTCTTTCGCAGACTAAGTACGCATTAGAGATAGTTAAGAAATTTGGCCTCGAGAGTGCTAAAAGTGCTAAAACGCCTATGAGTACTACAGAAAAATTGTCAAAAGATGAAAATGGAAAATCTGTAGATCCTACTTTATATCGTAGTATGATTGGCACATTACTCTATCTGACTGCCTCGCGTCCTGATATCATGTATGCTGTGTGTGTTTGTGCGCGCTATCAAAACAACCCCAAAGAGAGCCATTTAAACTCTATTAAACGGATAATTAAATATGTTAAAGGCACTCTAAATTTAGGAATTTGGTACACGAATGACACACCGAGCACTATTATTGGGTACACTGATGCTGATTGGGCTGGTTGTACTGATGATAGTAAAAGCACTTCAGGCGCATGTTGTTATATTGGTAATAACTTGGTAGGATGGAGTAGTAAAAAACAGAACTGCACATCTCTCCCGACTGCTGAATCTGAATACATAGCCGCTGGTAGCTGTTGTGCCCAATTATTGTGGCTTAAACAAATGCTTAGTGATTATGGTATTCTAGAACCCACACTTCATCTCTATTGTGATAATCAAAGCGCGATTAATATTTCTAAGAACCCGGTTCAACACTCGCGAACTAAGCACATTAAAATAAGATATCACTTTATTCGTGAATTAGTTGAAACCAAGGAATTAGAAATCAATTATCTTCCTACTGATCTACAACTTGCAGATTTGTTTACCAAACCTCTTGATTATAATAGATTCATTTCTTTACGTAAATCTATTGGTATGGTTTGTGTCGAGTAAATACCTGTTATATTTTCCAAGTTCCTTCCCTTTGTCCATTTGAGACAAAATGGGGGAGAAATTTGAGTCTATCCCTGCATATACTAAACAGCTTGATCTTAGTAATTCTTTGCAGGTATTCTTCTTGTACAGTCATTCTCTATTGTAATAATAGGATGTTAAACTGTTTATAGTTGAGTTATGTAATTTTTGCTTTCTAGGATTTGGGTAGATAGAACTTTTATAGGAATAGGTTTTTCTTATTTGTTGTCGTCCTACGAGTTCTAGATGACTCAAAGGAGATTTTGTCTAATATTTCCAAAGGGGGAGATTGAAGCCCTTATACTTTTGACTCATTTGAGTCTAGACTGTATAAGAGCTCATCTAGTTTGGAAATTGTGACAAAATTGTGTCCATCCTAGAAACCAAAGAGCCTCAGAGATTGGTTTGCTTCTTCTCTTATTCATCTTGTAATGATCCTGAGACTATTGCCATCACTCACACACTTAGAACTTAATTTTTGCATATCATATTGCACCTTTGTGTGTATTAATGTGGTCAGTGTGTTTAAATCCCTCAATTTGATTTTTATTAATTTTTTGGGAATTTTAAACATATTTTAATTAAGGTTTTATTAAATTAAAACTTGATTTAAAAAGTTTTGGGGTTAATATCTAAATATGTTTTGTTGTGGTTTTTGGCCTTAAGTTACTCTGGGTAGAAACCAAAAGCGCCAGAGACTCCAGGGTTGGCTTTGTAATTAGTTTTGGATGCGCGTTTGTATTCGTTCTATGGCCAACACTTGCTGCTCTCTGATTGGCCAGAGTTGTGTTTCTTTACAGAGACAAAACTTCGCATGTTTACAGCCCTTGGATCAACCTTATCAATGGCCTGCATGCCGCCTGAGTGAATCCCCGTGTAAACCTTTAAGCCAATCACAGCCTGTTTAATCCATCGCCTGTTGTGAGCCCTTGGATTGAAGTCAAAGAAGCTTGACTCAATCTCAGCCGTTGTTTTTGAACGTTAGTCTGGAACCTTCTCCTCTTGCTATTTAAAGGACTCTCATCTCAGCCTTCAAAAGCTTTTGCCACTTTGAAAATTCTCAGAGAAAGAATAGAGAGAGAGAGAGAGAGAGAGAGAGAGAAGAGAGAAAAGAGAAGAGAGAGAGAGAAACCAGAGAGTCAAGTTTGAAACCCTAACTTCGTCTAAACCTTCTCCAACCTAAACCACTTACCTCTCCAAAACACCATAACCAAATAAACACCATCTTTAGTGTTTCTTGAGTTTATGAGAGTTCGAGTTGAGTGATCTTGGGTTGCTGTAACCTTGTGTTCATAAAATCTTATTTCCAACTTAGACACCTACTCAGATCTTGTTTCTGATTCAATAGAAATCATAGATCTGAAGTTTTTCATGTCATAATACACTTAGTTGCATTTTATTTCTCATCTTGAGAAGTACGTTGTTGATTGTTTTCTGTTAAAACATTTTATTACTTCAGAATCAACAATAAATGTTTTATAGTTTCTGTTTTTACAAAACATAACCTGACCTAGTTGGATTCGCACTTGGAGGGTTTTCAATCTCCTAAATATTTTCAACAGAGATTGAGAAAGGTCTTGACCGATTTCTTAAGCAAGATCTCCGTGGAATCTGGGTTATTTTGAAAGGTCAAAAGGTTTTTGGTTTTGTAAGAAAGAAAAATAACAAACTCACTGCATATAGACTTTATATGTAATTTGTATAGGACTGTTTGTAAATCTAAGTGTGTGTGAGTTCATGCATGTGAATAGGATTCACTACACAAACACTTAACACACTACATACACTAAAAGTGTTGGCTATAAGATTTGGTGAACATAAGTCGACGTATACTGCTGAAACAAAGGAAGAGTTGACAAACTGAGAAGACTACATCAACAATCAAGATCTGCAGAAAAGTTTAAGGACGTCAGAGGGTACAATCCTGAACTTGTGTAGATTTGTTATTGTGTGCATGTTAGTTAAATAGATTCTAACTCACATATTTGTTTTAGTGATATTTTTTGTTTTACTCCGTAGAGGGAGTCGTGGATGCTTCCTCATTGGTGAGGTTTTACCACGTTAAAAATCCTGAGTATTAATATTTCTACCTCTTCTCATCCCATTCTGTTGTGTGCTGAGTTTAAAATATTTTAAACTGTTTACTAAAACTTGTTATCAAATCTTGTCCTAATCTCGTACATAATTTTGTTAACACATCTTGTGTTCAAAATCAGTTTGATTTAAGTAAAGAGTTTCTTCAACAAACTTTTCGGAGTTGCTTAAATAGTTTATTTTCAATAAACAGCTTTAGCAACGCTATTTCAGTTATTGCTATAGTGAGCCTTGCTGTAGTGGCGCTGACGCTTGCAGTGGCGCTGAACCTAGTGGCGCCGACCCTTGCAGCGGCGTTGACACTTGCAGCGGCGCTGGCCCTTGCAGCGGCGCTGGCACTTGAAGCGGTGCTGACCCTTGCAGCGGCGCTGACCCTAGTGGCGCTGACCCTTGCAGCGGCGTTGACACTTGCAGCGGAGCTGACACTTGTAGCGGCGCTGGCACTTGAAGCGGCGCTGACCCTTGCAGCGGCGCAGACACTTGCAGTGGCGCTGACCCTTACAGCGGCGCAGACACTTGCAGCGGCGCTGGCACTTGAAGCGGCGCTGACCCTTGCAGCGGTGCAGACCCTTGCAGCGGCACTGACCCTTTCAGCGGCGCTGACCCTTGCAGTGGCGCTGAACCTTACAATGGCTTTTGGACTTCTGGGTGACCCTCGCGGGCACCTCTCGGATGTCATTAATAAAAGAAGCATTTTTATTTTATTTTCTTTTTTATATTGATAGACACCCATCTACAAAACCGTAAGCATTAAGCTTAGTGAGGTACTCCTTCCCTACAATGGAATGACAATTCTATATCTAATATGTGGAATTAAAATCCGAACAATCCTGCCCACTGGCAACAACGAATCCTGGATCATAAGATCCAAATAATTCTGCCCATTGGCAATAACAAATCCTGGATCATAAGACCCAAATAATTCTGCCCATTGGCAATAACAAATCCTGGATTATAAGATCCAAATAATTCTACCCATTGGCAATAACAAATCCTTGATCATAAGATCCAAATAATTCTGCTAATTGGTAATAAGAAATCTTGGATCATAAGACCCAAATAATTCTGCCCATTGGCAATAACAAATCCTGGATCATAAGACCCAAACAATCCTGGATATTTTAATATCCAAACAAATTCTGAATACCGAAGTATTCAAACAAATCCTGCTCTTAGAGCTATATTCATATATCTGCATATATGAGACAATCATAAGTACACTCACCTTGGAAATTTAACAAGCTTTCCCTTTTCCTTTATCTGGCTCTTATTCAGTCGGTTCTTCTTCTCTTCCTATCATTCTTACAATATTAGTAATATCATAAGGATATTAACAATTCAAATAACAACTTTAACATAACTCAATTCATAAGCATCATATGATTCAATTCAAATCATTCATCATAAATGAAGTCCCATCTAGACTCACGTAATGACATCTAACATATTCAAATTACAGCCCAAACCTACTTTAATTGTTCTTGGTAATCCAATCCTTATCATATTAGGTTTCCAACACAAAAGATGACACATCATTCTGATTTCCTAGAGCAAGATATGCCCATTTCTTTACCACATAGCAAATCCGCCCTATAGGCTCATCTATTGTTCAGTCATCTTCCAAGAATTTTCATAATTTTTGTACATTATAAATTTCTATGATATTTCACCCAATTTCAGAAAACATATTAAATAACACAAGATTAAAATTTCATAATTTTCAGGGTTCATTTTCTATGTCAAGTAAAACATCAAACATATGATATGCATATTTACTCTTTTGGGGAAGATTTTATATCCGAACTTCAAACCATCACCCAAGATTTATTTCTTGGTATTTTTACTTTATGTTCGATTATGATATACATATATGAGTATATTTTAATCTCCAATTGGAATCAATCAATTTCACTAAGTATACAAAAAGATATGATAGTTTGAATACATAAGGTTTCTAAACAAAGCAATTTCAAGGGTTTACACATTCAAGTTTGCTTAAACATGAATCAATCCATGAGTACACATCAAGACATGGAATTTCAGTAAACAAATGATGATTTATATCATTTAAATTAGTAATACAAAAAAATCAAACAAGATTTATGGATGGAATTACCTTAGGGGCTTTTATGTAATTTTCTATGAATTTTTCTTCAATTTCTCCTCACACTTTCTTCTTCCTAACCCTCACAATTTTTTTTCCTCAACCTAAAACTCTCACAAACTGAGTTTGCTGAATAAAGGAGTATATATCAAGGGTTTAAGTCGGCCAAACCAACCTCCACCTCCAACCAATCAATTTAAGACAATTACTGGGCATAAAGGACAAATTACCACTTAAACGAATGGACGGATTTGCCCTTTGTTAGTAATTTCGGTATAACTTCTTACTCAAACCTCCATTTCACACACCGTTTGTTGTGTTAAAACCATAACTCACCTTTATATAACTATCTAGTTTTCACCTCAAGTCAATTGTTATTTCATAATGGTCAAAACTAGTCTTAAACATGAACATTCCTACTGAAAACTTCAAAATTTCACATTTGTAACTAATTCGATATTTCATGCTTTATGAAGGTAGGATTAGACTAAACATAATGACTTAACATTATATATACTATTAACATATTGTCCATATCACATAACCTAATCATGATTTAAACATAATTTATCATAATTATATCCGGGTTGTCAGAATCGGTCTTGAATAGATTTGTATCATGGGCAACCGACAAGTGCCTATTATTGTTTGAGGTGATTAAAAACACTTTTTACTGGACCGAGGAATGTCAAAATTCCTTCCTAAAGCTAAAAAAGTTATTAGGATCATCCCCATTGCTGTAAAAACCAATCCTGAGAGAAAAACTATACTTGTATTTAGTTGTGTCTGAGTCAACAGTTCATTCGCCCCTGATTAAAACTGATGGAGGAATTTAAAAATCAGTATATTATATAAGAAAATCTTTCACTCGTACAAAAGTGAGATATTTCGGAATGGAGAAATTGGCTTTAGCTCTGATAGTGGCATTAAGGAAGATGAAGCGGTGTTGTGTCTGAGAAGAAAATTGGTAAGAATAAAAAGTCTATGTTAATGACATGCTAACTAAAAGCGTGAAGGCAGACGACCATATCAAAGACCTCTTCCAAACCTTTGAAGATTTGGAAAAAAATCAAATGAAGTTGGATCCAGCCAAGTGTGTGTTCGGTGTCAAGGCTGAAATTTTTTGGGTTTTATTATTAATCAATGGGGCATACACTATGTAGTCTCCAAAGAGAAAGATGGATATTTAAAGCTTTACACGTCGGGTGGCGGTCTTGAATACATTCGTATTTAGGGAAACCGACAAGTGCCTCCCATTCAATTAAATAATTAAAAACACTTTTAAATGGATTAAGGAATGTCAAACTTCCTTCCTGGACCTAAAAAATTTACTAGGATCAACCCCATTGTTGTCAACACCAATCTCGGGAGAAAAACTATACTTATATTTAGTTGTGTCTCAGTTAGCAGTTCGTTCGACCCTGATCAAAACTGATGGAGGAATTTAAAAACCAGTATACTATATAAGAAAAGCTTTCGCTGGTACAAAAGTGAGATATTACAGAATGAATAAATTGGATTTATCTCTAATAGTGGCATCAAGGAAGATGAAGCAGTATTTCCAAGCCCACTCTATAGTGGTTTAGAGTGATCTTCCACTTCGATAAACCATCCACAAACCTGAGAAGTCTTGCTTTTTGATAGCATGGGCAATAGAGCTAGGTGAATATGATATCACATTTGAGACAATGAATGCAATTGAATGCCAAGACATAGCGAAATATTATTTAAAATTCACCTATGAAGGGAAAAGACCGATAGAGCAAACTATTGTAGTTCCAACCGACCAGATCTAAAGATTAGCAGAGCCCTCGTCCGAACAAAATGAGACAAGCTACAAGAATTAATTTTCAATAAAATGTTTTAAATACGATTCCTTAGTACAATGAGACTTTGAATAGAAGTCACTTGTATGGAAGATACTCGTGGATGGATCGTCTTGTGAAAGAAGTAGTGTAGCTATATTAATAGTCAACACAACTAATAGAGATAATATAGAATATTCTCTTCGTTTCAAATTTGAAGCATGAAACAATGAAGCAGAATATGAGTATTTGATTACTGGATTGGAGCTGGCTATATCACTTGGAGCTGAGAAGATAACGGCTCATAATTAGTGGTGAACAAGGTTTCGGGAGAGTGTAAAGCAAGAGAGGAGAACATGTTAAAATATCTTACAAGGGAGAAATTTCTATTGCCAAAGATAAAAATAATCTAGATATTCAAAATCCACATAATTGAAAAAATCGTAGCAGACGCATTAGCTCATCTTACATCAGCTACCAAGGTTGATCTGAGGATAACTGTGCCTGTAGAGATATTGTTGTAAAGGAGTATTGATGTAAAAGAAGTTAACTTTCTATAGATGATAATGTACCCATCTTGTATGGACCTCATTAGAAGATATTTGGAGGAAGATATTCTTCCAGCCAATCAGAAGGATGAAAGAAGACTTAGTTACAAAGCAGCCAAATTTGTCAAGGAAAGTGGAGTGATATACAAAAAAGGTTTTACTATCTCAATATTAAGATGTATTCACCCGATGGAGGTTTCAAACCAAATTAAAGAAATATACAAGGGATCATATGGTGCACACACAGTAGGTCAAACACTGATAAAAAGCATAGCAATTTAAGCATATTATTTTCCCACAATGAGGAAAGACTGTGAAGAATACATGTAGAAGTGTGACAAGTGCCAAAATTTTAAAGTAATACATAAGAGACCAAGAGTTGAGCTGGTGATGATCATATCAACTTGATATTTCACCATCTGTGGTTTGGATATAGTGGTCCTACTATCGAATACCAAAGGAAGATTCAGATACCTGGTGGTAGCAGTATTTTATTTCATAAAATGGGTGGAAGCTGAACCACTCATAGAAATAACCTATTTTAAGGTCTTTAATTTTTGTATGAAAACATGTGATTTCCAGGTATGGAATCCCACATGCCTTTATTGCTCACGATGGCACCTAATTCGAAAATGATGAATTCTAAAACTTTTATGATAAAACCAAGATGATGAAGTTTTAACGGTCACCATCTCATCCACAAAGCGATGGGAAAATAAAGGTCACATACGGAGAAACACCCAAAATGCTATCCTTTGGAAGGGAATCCATAATCCTAGTTGAGTTGGACCCCCAAGTCACGGGATCTTCACTTTCGGTTACCCTAAGAGTGATTTTATGAGAAGATTGGATTTAGACTTGGTTGATGAGTTCAGATGGACAACATCACTTACTGTAGGAGCATATCAACAACACACAACAAAATTCTATAATAAAAGAGTCAAGCCAAATACCCTGAAAAAAAGATGATAATGTTTTAAAGAAGGTCACGTAAAAATATAATACGTTAGAAGCTAATTAACATAGTCCCTAACATTTTGCTGAAGTCGTACGACCTCGTACTTATCATATTGAAACCTTATAAGGAGAGTTGTTCCATAACCCTTGGAACTCTATCATTAAAAACACTTTTTATTAATATAAAAAATAAATATAATAGCTAAGTAAAACAACTTGTACAAACGTAAGTAATTAATGAGAATGCCTATCACCACAAATTTAGTTTCATGGATATCAAAATCCCTTTTTTATTTAGAAAGATTGGAAAGAAGTTATGGCCAAGGACATCCTAAGTTCAGAATAAGGTTCGGTAAGGTAAATCTAACCCAATTGACCAAAGCACATCTTTGACCGCTTAAAATTCTTTTAATGTAGTGTTGTTTCAAACAAACCTAATTGGCTAAAGCATGCACGTGACTACTTAAAATGCTTTCAAGGTTAGGTTGGACAAAGCCAACCCAATTAACCAAAGCACATCTTTGACTGCACAAAAATCTTGGTCAATTCAGCTCAAGCTAACCCAATTAACCAAAGCACGTCTTTAACTCCTCATAATTCTTTCAAGGCCAAGTCAGCTAAAGCTAACCTAATTGAATAAATAGTGTCTATGACTGCTTAAAATTCATTCAAGGTCAAGTCGACCAAAGCCAATCCAATGGACCAATGCATGTCTTTGACTGTGTGATAATAATATCCAACAATAAAGATTTCCTAACTGGCCAAGTAAAATAGTTTATCCCTAGATATCTAGTAAGCCTAGGTTGTGAGGATAAGATCCGACAAACATAGACATAAGGCTAAGAAAAATTGGCAAGACCCAAACAAAACATGGATTAAACTACAAAGTTGACCAGATCCAATCATGAAATCCCATGAGCTAAAATAATTGGAAAATGTACAAAAAGTATTTGATGAACAATACAAACTACTTTCATTTATTATTAAGTAGTGAGAATTTTTTAAAAACAAAAGCACAAAACAACATAAATTGTTCCTTTTCACTATACCAGGAAGGACAATGTTCATAAAATATCATTTATGAGTGCAAGGATAGTGTTTACAAAAATATAATGAAAAGAAAAAAAATATTGTTAATGGGAGTTAAGCAGCAACATCCTTGGGAGCCAACTTAGTATTCCCAGTAGCATGAAGCTTTTCAACTTCAATAGGCCCATCCTTAGTCATGACTTATTTCCCTTTAATAATCTGAAGGTCATCCTCAAACAATGAACCTACTTCAACTCTTCTGGAGTCCTCCTCTTCTTTATTCATGGCCTTGGCCGCCTCATCATCTCCATCCCAGGGTATGAAAGCTTTAGTAATATTTGGGTAATGTTTAGCTACCCTCTTTTTTAGTTCATCATAGATCTTGAGGAAGTCCATGGTGGTGTCAATGGCATACTCTTCAAAATATTTGAAGGCATTGACACCCTCTTCCCCATCCATTGAAGGAGTAATCAATGCAGTAGCAAGTTGATCTTTTAAATCATCAATCTTGTCTTTGGTAGTCTTAAGATCTTGTTGCAGTTACCTGATCTCTTCGGCTTTATTGAGCTATTCAACTTTGTTCACCATCTGGTCATCAGCCTCTTGAAGCTTCGTATGAGCCTTAGATAAGTCACCATCACGAAGTCTAATTTTGTCTTCAATCCCCTCCTTGGCATTCCTCAACTCATCACAATAATTCAAGGCAGATTGAGCCTTCTCCCTCATAATTGGGTAGATTATCCCTCATAATTAAGAAGAATTAGAACAAATTAGATAGAGTAAAAGTGATCGGATCAAAAGAGAAAAAGTTAAATTAATAAGATTCAAATCACCGTAAATGCCTTGTGAGAATACAAAATCTAAAAATTATCCACATTGAAGTTTCGCATGAACTAAAAGTCAGGGATATAGCCCACGTAGCCAAAGACTTTAGGTGTGTTAGCAAAATTTAGAATAATAGATTTTTTTGTAAGGAGATTGTCCTTGGTCATTAGATAGTCAGTCTCATAGGTCTCAACGTGATCATAGGGAGATGAAGAGCCCCCCCCCCCACAAGTATAGCCTTTGAGTAGGTCGGCCATCAATGGAAATCCTTTTTTTGTAAATAAAACATGGGCAATTTGGGATCCCTGTGAGAGGGGCCATCCAATGGACTCTTCTTTCTTCTTTGATTTTGCTCAGATACCTTGGTTTTACTTTTGTCAATAAATCTTTTTATTTTTAGCCTCTTCAGCAGCCAATATTGTTGGCCCAATGTTTGTAAGATGATGTCTGCCACCATTTCTCTATTTAGTAAACGCTTCTTCCATGGATTGTTTTGATACCCCGCTTATTAAAATAACGAGTGGCCAAACCTTTACTAAAATAGAACAAGAATCTTATTTGGCTCATTCTTATCATCACTGTTGAAAATCCAATTAATTACTAATAACCTATTCATCAAGCCCAATGTCAATTTTAAACTTTAATTAAATTATCATATATAAAACCATTCACCATAAACTATGCCAGATAATTAATTAAATCCCCAATCACATAATCAAATCTGAATACAAAAATAAAATCAAAATCTACTAATAGAATAAGCCATTGGTTTATAATCCATTACAATAATACAATTAAACTGAATTAAATAAAAACTGAAATAGAAGTTGACATTGTGTGACATGCCCAGGTAATAAATGACGGAGTCCTATCTAGAATCTCAAAGATATAAAATGATTAAACAATCACTGCAACACTCCACAGTGGCTACAGGTCTGATGATCTGGAAATGATACTCATGCCCTGTGGCTGGACGCCTAAAAGATTTTGAAAATATTTTGATACGAGTCAAAGCCCAAATCCTTTTGAAAATATTTTGCAAGTAATTAAAATGCATTAATAAATATGAGTTTATTCTTCCATATTTAAATTGGTATCGTACTACCATGAGATAATACTCACCCCTCACTTATAGTGCGCACCTAACGAATGGATTTTAACATCCTAGTTATACTACCCAGCCTGACTAGTCCCACTGTCCGTCTTAGTCCCATACGCTACCCTTTGTCACTTATATTTTATATAATTATCTTTCACATCCGTTTAACAATTATAATTTATCAATTCATTCCAATTAACTTTCATTAGCTTTTAAATCAATATCCACACGTTAGTGTCTTATGCCCGTATATAATCTTCTTCACTTTTATATACGTATTTTATATCACATCAAGTATATATATATATACATACTAGCGAAAAGCCCATGCTTGAAGGTATGATGAAAAATATTAAAGTACATAATTGTAAAACGACAAAAATTCATTCCCCAAAGTATTAAATCTTGTATCATTTGAGTCATTTTTTTACCACACAAATGTGTAAACAATTTAGAAAATTTGGAAAAAGTTTTCTTTGTTTATAGGAATCCACCATATTTAAGAAATAAAAAAAATATTCCAACAAAAATAATACTAATAGTAGATTGTCTATGCTTGAAGGCCCAAAGAAAATTGTATTCTCAACTAATTGTTTCTATGCTAAATTGCGTCACATGAGCTTGTCATGCTCCTACAGTAGGCACCATAAAAAAATGGCAACAAATTTTAAATAAACATTAAAACCCAAATCAAAATACAATGCTAATGGATTTTCCCATGCCTACATAAAATGCTCTGTAATATGTTTTTCATCATGATTTCAATACAATAGGCATCATACATGATTTCACATAGTACCACTATATAAAAAAAAAGACATCCTGTAAAATACTTTTACATAGGAAGATTCTTACTCTTTTTTAACAAATACTCTATGTGGGATCTACATATTACAAAAAAGTATTCCAAAGCAAGGTTTACAAAAAAAATATTAAAAAAGGAAATTACATCAGCCCCGACGCCATTGATAAATCTGAATCACGCTTATAAACCTCCACGTAGTAGTGACAAAACTATGAATTGGTAGAAATGTTACTTGACATCCCTGTATGACATGAATTTCCCCATGTTATAAAAGACCAACCTCGTATCCTCAAACTAAATACAACCCGCTTGATTTCGATCAAAAAAACTGAAAGCCTGCAACAGGTCCTTACCAATGATAACTGGATTTTCTTTCGTTTGCTTTTTCTTTGTAGCCGCTTCTTTGCTCTCTTCATCTTTCTCAAGTTAAAATACTAATCATTACCCTGATCCCAAAAAAATACAAAGTAGAATTGCAAAACATACAACTAAAACCAATACTAACTGAAAAATCTAGATTCAATAATGATAAAAAAATAGTAAATTGGCAAATAACCTTAATTCAGAAGTCTATTGCATATCGGAAGCAGTTGCAAGAATTGACCAAGCTTCTAGTGCTTAGCAATAACGTAGGCAAATACTGACAACACAAAATAACATTAGAACAAAACTAAAAAATCCATCGATCTTAGAACCTTTCAGGAAATCGAGAAAGAAATAAAATTAAGATCAAATACCCCTAAAGTTGAAAAGTTAGTACCTGTCTTCTTCCTGGCTTACCTCTGTACATAAGAACTCCCAAGTAAATGAGTGAATTAGAAAACTATTTTATGCTAAGAATATTAGTGATATGGAATTAGGATTTATTGATTTGGTGGCCAAAACATATGGCATAGGTGTCGAAAAATTCATTAACACTATTCATAGAATTATAATCGAAGGCAGCAGGTATAGAGGTTATGGTGTGTAACAGCATGGTACGTTGATTAAGTGCGTGAAAGGTAGCGCGTGGTCAGCACGCCGATCGTTGTTTTCTGTTCACCGTATCAATACAAAAACCTAAACTATGACTACACTCTTTTAAGGGAGTACTGCGGCCAGTCCAAGTATCAAAAAATCCATAGAGACGAGTTACTAGAATTTATAAGGTTTAATATTCCTAAAATAAAAGTGTAAAAGAAGATTTCTAGCAAAAAGGAAAAGATGCAAAAAGGGAAAGATTATACTAGGCAAGTGTATTTAAACTAAAATTAACGAAGGAAGAAAAACTATAGGTTGCGTCTAATATCCCTCACCCGAGTTAATTAGTATAATATGGTTACATGGGTCGACGAGCTATTAATATTGTGTTTCGTTTCGACAGTTAATTAAATCAAGAGCTGTCAGACCCTAAATTCGCATAAAATCCTAATAAGATTTTGGCGTCAACAAATACCCCAGAAATTATGCACGCAAGGTCGTAAGCACGGAGTATACATGATATACCCCATCAAATCTCCTAGGCATAATAACTAGGACAATACACTCGAAATAAACCCGTAAACTCCATCACCAAAGCAAAGCAACAGGTCAACCCAAAATGATTTCAATCCGACACAACCTATGATTTCAATCCGACACAACCTAGACTAAATTACCTACAAAGCATGATAAATGACATATAATGAAAGAAAGAAATTAAACCTAATTTATGAAAGCAATAAATAAATTAAATACAAGTTAATCTAGGCAAGGGAAATAATGGAAGCAAGTAAAGAAAGCATTAAACAGATGAAAGAGATAAAGAAAATGAATCTTACATACATGAAAATGGGTATAACACCCAAAGCAAATGGAGAGTAGGGAAAAGCTCTCAATAAAAAACCTAAACCTAATTTAAAATGTAAGATATTTCTCTCAAATGAGAGAAATGAGTATATATACAAAACCCCAAAATGGCAAACTTGTAAATAGAAAAACTGAGAAAAATAGGGGATCGATCGATCGATCAAATCTCATCCCACCGTGAAAGCTCGAAGTCAATTCTGAAGGGTCGATCGATCGACCATTTTGGTCGATCGACCGATCAAGCATGGCTGCAACAAGCTCCCCCTATTTTGGTTCATTCGGAATTCTCTTCCGCTAAAATCGCCGTAACTTCTTCATTCGGAATCCGAATCATTCACTGTTTACAGCCACACGAAGCTTGCAAGGAGGGATACAACTTACATGTAGATGTTGGGCCCGGTGCCCAAACTGTAAATTGATCGAATTTCCCTTACGCTTGCAGATATTGACTGAATTGCCCTAGTGGACGAGTGTCGTCTCGTAAGGGTTTTCAGGGATGAAACCCACAAACATCATATGGTTTACTCAAAATATGCCCAAACCAACATGCGACAAGATCAACAGTAGCGAAAAAGATTTCATACGCATTATTAGCAAAATGAACGAATTCAATCGAAAGTCCAAGTTATTAACATTATAGAATGCACCTCATAGAATTGAAACCTTAAAATGTTGGGGGGGGGGGGGGGGGGAGCAAGCACATGCAAAGTGTGATTTAGAAAAAACTTAAATAAACCGGATAAACGTTAAACAATAATATATTCAATCCTCATGGTCATTACACTCATCAAGTGAATTCACTTGAAACAGGGAGTTAACACACTGGACATGTGGGCATAAAGAGTAAATGGAAATGGAAACTAGGCCGCACACATGTCACAAATGAAGAACGCTATATATGAAATTAAAAATTGTAATCTCAACGAAAGATACTGCACATTAAAGGAGGCGAAATGTATTTCCGCAGATTATCAAAACTATTTTAACTTTTAAATTAAATTCACCCTAAGATCACATAGGACTTTTATAGGGTTGTTGTGTAGGTTTGGGTTAATGGTACTGTTAACGCAAAAGTTCTCCATCTATGAGGACCAATCAGAAAAGGACACGTGTCATCCAACGTGGCAATATTCAGCACCCGAGGAGTGTTAGTCGGCACCCGAGGAGTATTGGTCGGCACCCGAGGAGTGTTAGTTAGTACCCGAGGAGTATTAGTTGGCACCCGAGGAACTCTTAATCAACGAGCAACTAAGGCGATCCGAGCTGCATCTCGGCCGTATCATTAATTATCAGATGGACAACAGTTCAACTATTCATTGAATGCTTATCATCTTGATGCACACGCTTGAAGAACATTAAATGAGTTACCCTTTCATATGTATATCATTTAATGCACCACCCTTTCATATGTAAGCCTCAAGGCTATAAATACATTGTATCTCCCTTATTCAAAGGGACGGGAATTTCTTGAGAGAACTTGTAATCAAGAATTCCACAAACACTCAGCAATAACATAACAGTGGACGTAGGCTTTATTCCTAGCCGAACCACTTTAAAAATCTTTGTCTTATTTATTTATCTGTGATTGAATAATTAGAGCGATCTAGTTTTTTACATCAACAGATTGGCGCCGTCTGTGGGAACGTGTTACAAGCGTTGTTCTCCACCAAAAGCTAAGTTTTTATTTTCTCTACGTATAATCAATTATACATACATCTTTTGATTGAATCGTGATTTTTATGTTTATATACATAAATTAATTGTCCAATTTTTATCTGCAAAATGTTGCATCTCATGATTTTTAAATCATAACTGTTAGATTAATTCTTATTTAGAAATCTGAAAAATAGTAGATTTCATAAATCATAATTCTTTGCTTGATTCTCAAGTTTTAATTTTATATCATGAAATAAATATTTTAAATGATTACATATGCCAATATATACGACGATGATAAGACTTGATCATTTTCATTGTTGATTTTGAAATAAATTTTGTAAGATATTTGATGTCTATTCAAATTCCCATCATATTTTTAATAAAAGAATGGGAAAAGGTTAAAGACAATAAAAAGTCTTCTCATGGAAATCATGACCCAGATCTATTTTCTCTCTCTTCAAGTTTGAGTCTCTTCGCATTCACAAGTTTGAGACTCTTTGCATTCATTTTTATGAACTATATAATTAATTTGGTTCATCTTCCATCTATGTCAATAAAGTCAAATTGATTGATTTTTATATAAATTTGGTAATAACTTTAATCATTCACCATATTTTTATCTCTCCAAATTGGGAATAGGAAGGGATCAAGATAAAAAATAATTTTCTCTCACCTGAAAAATCATTACCCACTTCTTGTAAAAGAGTCTGGGCACAAATTTGATATGTTGGCCCCTCGTTCATCACATCACAAGGTTTCTTTGTCGAAATCACACGATCTAGTGGGTTATATATTTATTCATTTAATTAACATTCTTAAGGCTTAAATTTTACATTGAATGTTATTTTTTGATTCGAGATATTCTGTTCATCCAACCATATATTCTATAATTTGAGATATCCTTAAAGGTTGGTCGGCAACATCCATGTTGTTTGTCGGCAGCAGTAGAATCTTGGGGTATAAAAAAAATGCTAAGCACCCCTGATATTTTGAAATTAATATTTTTATTTCTCAAGCATATACATATCATATATTGATTGGATGAGTAAATTATTCTCATGACTAATCAATTCAGCCTACACATATGGTAGAGCAAATTATTAATTTTTACAGGCACAAGATTCAATGCCGACGAATGCTGAAGCACAAATTATTCTATATCCGTTCGGATTCATATTTTATATTTATCTCAGCATGGAGCTCGAAAAATTTCTTCTCTCTATATATATTCGGCTCCGAGGAAAAGCTACAACAGTTATTATATTTCACCCCCAACGGATAGTTGGTCGGGGTAATTCTTATTTATATTCAGGCCCAGATATCTGCTCCAGCACAAATGATTCTATATATCCATTGGGATTCATATTCTATATTCATCTCAACATGGAGCTCGGCGAGATACTTATTATCATATTCACCTTTGAAGAGAACTATAACATTTATTATATTTCACCCCCAACGGATAGTTGGTCGGGGTAATTCTTATTTATATGCAGGCCCAACAAAGTTCTCGGCCATATTCTTATGTTCTGGAAAATATTATTCTTATTCGGCATTCTGCAATTATGCCTCGACAAGATACTTATTCAGCTTTAAGGAGAATTACAACATTCGTTCGGATAATTCTTATTTATATTCAGGCCTGACAACGTTCCCGGCCATATTCTTATGTTCTGAAAGATCTTATTCTTGTTCGGCATTATATGATTCTACCTCGACGGATCGGCGAGGCACTTTATTATTTTTAATTATTCTTTATATCTATTTGGATGCATATTCTATTCTCATTTCAGCATGGAGCGCGACAAATATTTACAATCTGTTGAGGATAACATTTATTCAGCTCCAAGGATGTCTCCAGCATTTATATTATATCTTATTCCCAACAATCTGTTGGTCATCGCCGAGGAGGTATCCTGCATTTATATTATATCTTATTCCCAACAATCTGTTGGTCATCGCCGAGGAGGTATCCTGCATTTATATTATATCTTATTCCCAACAATCTGTTGGTCATCGCCGAGGATGTATCCTGCATTTATATTATCTTATTCCCAACAATCTGTTGGTCATCGCCGAGGAGGTATCCTGCATTTATATTATATCTTATTCCCAACAAATCTGTTGGTCAGCGCCGAAGAGGTATCCTGCATTTATATTATCTTATTCCCAACAAATCTGTTGGTCAGCGCCGAGGAGGTCTCCAGCATTTATATTATCTTATTCCCAACAATCTGTTGGTCAGCTCCGAGGAAGTCTTCATCATTTATTATCAATTACCACCAATTCCGATTGATAGATAAAATCCAACTCCGGTTGGTAGACAAAATCCAACTCCAGTTGGTAGATAAAATCCAACTCCGGTTGGTATTGGTCGATAAATCTCATTCAAAGTTCACATTCCACAGTTGGGGGCTTCTATTACAGATATATTTGTTCATTTGGTGGCACATTCTTATAACATCATGCAGTCGAGCATCAAATTTAACTCCACAAACTCATACGGTCAGGGCCCCGACTAATCATCATTCAGGAGTTGTTTTTCTTGCTCAGGAATTACTTTTGATATTGAAGGTATATTGAAGTTCAGGAGGAATATTAAAGTTCAGGAGATATATATTGAAGTGCAGGAGATATATATTGAAGTGCAGGAGGTATATTGAAGTTCAGGAGATATATATTGAAGTGCAGGAGATATATATTGAAGTGCAGGAGGTATATTGAAGTTCAGGAGGTATATTGAAGTTCAGGAAGTATATTGAAATTCAAGAGGTGTATTCAGAAGTATCAGGACATGATGAAAGAAAGCGAAAAGTATTCCACCGAGGAACTCTGTCAGACCAGAAATTAGAAGACAAGTTGCCTATATGGAGGCTATATGTAGATGGATCATCTTTCACTACAGGCTGTGGGGCAGGGATCGTTTTGAACAGCCCAGATGAGGTCGACATGGAATACGCCCTACGTTTCTAATTCAAAGCTTCTAATAATGAGGTTGAGTATGAGGCCATGATTACAGGTCTTAATTTGTCAAATATTATGGAGGCACAACAGGTTATTATCTTCAGTGATTCTCAATTGATCTTAAACCAAATGTTGAGAATATATGCAACCAAAGGAGAATTGATGATCAAGTATCAAGCAAAGGTGATGGAGTTGGTATCAGAGTTGATGATCAAGTATCAAGCAAAGGTGATGGAGTTGGTATAAGAGTTTGTTACTGTTCAAATGGTAAGAATATCAAGAATGGAGAATGTGAAAGCATACGCCTTGGCCCGATTAGCATCAGCTACTCGTACCGAGCTGCGAAGAATGATACAAATTGAAGTATTAGAAAGTCGGAGCATAGATGAAGACCTGACGATGAATATTATTACCCTTTATTTAGGAACATCTTGGATGGATCCCATCAGAGCATATATTGAGGAGGAACAATTACCGGAGGATAAGCTCGCTGCCAAGAAATGGAAGTTTAAAGTTGCTCGGTATGTACTAATTAATGGTATTCGGAGGATAAGTTCGCTGCCAAGAAATGGAAGTTTAAAGTTGCTCGATATGTACTAATTAATGGTATTCGGAGGATAAGTTCGCTGCCAAGAAATGGAAGTTTAAAGCTGCTCGGTATGTACTAACTAATGGTATTTTGTATAGACGAGGAATTATGGCAGGTTTGCAAAGATGTGTACATCCCTCCGAGGTGAATTGATTAAAGAGATCCATGAAGGGTCCTGTGGAGCCCATGTAGCAGGTCGGACACTTTTGTAAAAGGTGATGACGCATAGATACTACTGGTCGACGATGAGAGCTGATTGTATAGCTTATGCCAAGAAATGTGACAAGTGCCAACGCTTTTCCTCCATCCGAAGAACTTCACAAACATTGATTGACACCCATCATTTATCCTTGGCCATTTTCCATGTGGGGATTGATTTGGTTGGACCATTGCCGACGACTCGAGGAAGATTCAAATACCTCGTCATCGCAGTAGATTATTTTACTTAGTGGATAGAAGCTGAGCCACTTATTGACATGACATACGAGAAGGAAGGTGTACCAGTTTGTTTGGAAGAACATCATCTGCCGATATGGTCTCCCTCATGCCTTCATCACAGACCATGGAACACAATTTGATAACGAGGAGTTTGCTGCCTATTATCACCAGTCAAACATTTTGAAGATTCACTCAGCGCCAGGATATCCTCAGAGCTAATGGACCTGATAGTTCAAACCCACGACCAACTCCGGTTGGTAAAAGGGCAAGAACAAAAAAAAAATACTCCTTTGGTTAGGAGGCGCTCTAAGGAGCCAAAAGCTCTAAGGAGCCAAAAAGTGCTCTAAGGAGCCAAAAGCTCTAAGGAGCCAAAAAGCGCTTTAAGGAGCCAAAAAATACTCCTTTGGTTAGGAGGCGACACTAGTGTGACCAACTACGGTTGGTAAGATATCTAGTGGACAGCTCGAATGGGCCATAAAGTTCAAAAGAACCACTACTACTCCTTTGGTTAGGAGGTGTACACCAGCATGATCAACTACGGTTGGTAAGATAAAAATATAATCTCACATTACAACTTATGTTGGTCGGGAGGTAATATTATTACAAAAAGTTCTTTGAAGAACAAAATATTCCAAAATACACCAAGTATAGTTGGTCGGGGATAAAAACCCATTAACTGTAGTTGGTCGACGAGGACAAATTATTGGCCTTAGCTGGTCGGACACATTTTATGAAAATATTTGAAATTGAACCAAGTATGGCTGGTCGGGGATAAAAACCCATCAACTATAGTTGGTCGACAAACATTATTTATCCACCCTGGTTGGTTGGAAACAGTTTGAACATTTTTATACTCATTACTTTATTATTAAGTGATCGAGCAACGTTACTAATACTTTGTAAACTTTTTAAGCTGATGAACAACACAATATTGTTATCTTTTTAACAGATACATATGCATAAATGTAAAGTGTTTGATATTTACAAGACAATAGCAATTAAGATTGCGAACAAAAATGAAAGTCTTTCATTAAAATAAAAAACAAAATACATTTAGAATGAAAATGTATAGTAACTATTACATTGAGATTCCTATTCTATTGGTTTCTTTTCCTTCTACTTTTGAAACAGGTTCCTCGCCAGCAGGAGGATCATCTAAAATATAAGGGGAGTTTATGAAGTTAAGACCTTTCAACATTCTGATATTCATCACAGATGATCTATCCGAGAAGCATTAGCTCATTCCCGAGAAGCACTTGCTCGTCCCTGAGAATCACTTGTTAGTCCCCGAGAACCTCTTGTTCGTCCCCGAGCAGAGGTAGAAGTCAAAATCAGCATCTATAGCACTGAGATCTTTGCTAATACTGTCTCGACCAATAATGAAGAAGAATTTATGTGAAAATGTTTCGAAGTCTACCACTAGCTTGGTACTAATCAGATTGAAGAGTTGGGTTCAAAAGCTATATGTTACTCGACAAAGTATTCAGATAAGCATAAATCAGAAAAATCAAGCACGTGAAGTTAGCACTCAGTTGCTCGACACAGGAAGCAGTTGGTCGGATGGCAAACCAATCAACATACTTGAAGATTATGACAAGCTACAAGTTTCATACTATGGCATGGCTGCATCCAAATTCCCAGGGGTGATACATAGCACACGGAGTTCCTCTAAAGAAAGATTAGCAACCATCGATCAGCCTGCATCATACTTCGTCCAGGAGATAATGAACTTTATGTTGAACAAATCAAGAAGGTAGATCAAGAATTTCACGAGCACCGAGCAACACTGCAGAATAAATACTCCATCCTTTCAAGTAAACCATCAAGCACGGAGCATTGGGGGCTTCTGTTAACGCAAAAATTCTCCATCTACGAGGACCAATCAGAAAAGGACACGTGTCATCCTACGTGGCAATATTCAGCACCCGAGGAGTGTTAGTCGGCACCCGAGGAGTATTGGTCGGCACCCGAGGAGTGTTAGTTGGTACCCGAGGAGTATTAGTTGGCACCCGAGGAACTCTTAATCAACGAGCAACTAAGGCGGTCCGAGCTGCATCTTGGCCGTATCATTAATTATCAGATGGACAACAGTTCAACTATTCATTGAATGCTTATCATCTTGACGCACACGCTTGAAGAACATTAAATGAGTTACCCTTTCATATGTATATCATTTAATGCACCACCCTTTCATATGTAAGCCTCAAGGCTATAAATACATTGTATCTCCCTTATTCAAAGGGACGGGAATTTCTTGAGAGAACTTGTAATCAAGAATTCCACAAACACTCAGCAATAACATAACAGTGGACGTAGGCTTTATTCCTAGCCGAACCACTTTAAAAATCTTTGTCTTATTTATTTATCTGTGATTGAATAATTAGAGCGATCTACTTTTTTACATCAACAGATTGGCGCCGTCTGTGGGAACGTGTTACAAGCGTTGTTCTCCACCAAAAGCTAAGTTTTTATTTTCTCTACGTATAATCAATTATACATACATCTTTTGATTGAATCGTGATTTTTATGTTTATATACATAAATTAATTGTCCAATTTTTATCTGCAAAATGTTGCATCTCATGATTTTTAAATCATAACTGTTAGATTAATTCTTATTTAGAAATCTGAAAAATAGTAGATTTCATAAATCATAATTCTTTGCTTGATTCTCAAGTTTTAATTTTATATCATGAAATAAATATTTTAAATGATTACATATGCCAATATATATGACGATGATAAGACTTGATCATTTTCATTGTTGATTTTGAAATAAATTTTGTAAGATATTTGATGTCTATTCAAATTCCCATCATATTTTTAATAAAAGAATGGGAAAAGGTTAAAGACAATAAAAAGTCTTCTCATGGAAATCATGACCTAGATCTATTTTCTCTCTCTTCAAGTTTGAGTCACTTTGCATTCACAAGTTTGATACTCTTTGCATTCATTTTTATGAACTATATAATTAATTTGGTTCATCTTCCATCTATGTCAATAAAGTCAAATTGATTGATTTTTTATATAAATTTGGTAATAACTTTAATCATTCGCCATATTTTTATCTCTCCAAATTGGGAATAGGAAGGGATCAAGATAAAAAATAATTTTCTCTCACCTGAAAAATCATTACCCACTTCTTGTAAAAGAGTCTGGGCACAAATTTGATATGTTGGCCCCTCGTTCATCACATCACAAGGTTTCTTTGTCGAAATCACACGATCTAGTGGGTTATATATTTATTCATTTAATTAACATTCTTAAGGCTTAAATTTTACATTGAATGTTATTTTTTGATTCGAGATATTCTGTTCATCCAACCATATATTCTATAATTTGAGATATCCTTAAAGGTTGGTCGGCAACATCCATGTTGTTTGTCGGCAGCAGTAGAATCTTGGGGTATAAAAAAAATGCTAAGCACCCCTGATATTTTGAAATTAATATTTTTATTTCTCAAGCATATACATATCATATATTGATTGGATGAGTAAATTATTCTCATGACTAATCAATTCAGCCTACACATATGGTAGAGCAAATTATTAATTTTTACAGGCACAAGATTCAATGCCGACGAATGCTGAAGCACAAATTATTCTATATCCGTTCGGATTCATATTTTATATTTATCTCAGCATGGAGCTCGAAAAATTTCTTCTCTCTATATATATTCGGCTCCGAGGAAAAGCTACAACAGTTATTATATTTCACCCCCAACGGATAGTTGGTCGGGGTAATTCTTATTTATATTCAGGCCCAGATATCTGCTCCAGCACAAATGATTCTATATATCCATTGGGATTCATATTCTATATTCATCTCAACATGGAGCTCGGCGAGATACTTATTATCATATTCAGCTTTGAAGAGAGCTATAACATTTATTATATTTCACCCCCAACGGATAGTTGGTCGGGGTAATTCTTATTTATATGCAGGCCCAACAAAGTTCTCGGCCATATTCTTATGTTCTGGAAAATATTATTCTTATTCGGCATTCTGCAATTATGCCTCGACAAGATACTTATTCAGCTTTAAAGAGAATTACAACATTCGTTCGGATAATTCTTATTTATATTCAGGCCTGACAACGTTCTCGGCCATATTCTTATGTTCTGAAAGATCTTATTCTTGTTCGGCATTATATGATTCTACCTCGACGGATCGGCGAGGCACTTTATTATTTTTAATTATTCTTTATATCTATTTGGATGCATATTCTATTCTCATTTCAGCATGGAGCGTGACAAATATTTACAATCTGTTGAGGATAACATTTATTCAGCTCCAAGGATGTCTCCAGCATTTATATTATATCTTATTCCCAACAATCTGTTGGTCATCGCCGAGGAGGTATCCTGCATTTATATTATATCTTATTCCCAACAATCTGTTGGTCATCGCCGAGGAGGTATCCTGCATTTATATTATATCTTATTCCCAACAATCTGTTGGTCATCGCCGAGGATGTATCCTGCATTTATATTATCTTATTCCCAACAATCTGTTGGTCATCGCCGAGGAGGTATCCTGCATTTATATTATATCTTATTCCCAACAAATCTGTTGGTCAGCGCCGAAGAGGTATCCTGCATTTATATTATCTTATTCCCAACAAATCTGTTGGTCAGCGCCGAGGAGGTCTCCAGCATTTATATTATCTTATTCCCAACAATCTGTTGGTCAGCTCCGAGGAAGTCTTCATCATTTATTATCAATTACCACCAATTCCGATTGATAGATAAAATCCAACTCCGGTTGGTAGACAAAATCCAACTCCGGTTGGTAGATAAAATCCAACTCCGGTTGGTATTGGTCGATAAATCTCATTCAAAGTTCACATTCCACAGTTGGGGGCTTCTATTACAGATATATTTGTTCATTTGGTGGCACATTCTTATAACATCATGCAGTCGAGCATCAAATTTAACTCCACAAACTCATACGGTCAGGGCCCCGACTAATCATCATTCAGGAGTTGTTTTTCTTGCTCAGGAATTACTTTTGATATTGAAGGTATATTGAAGTTCAGGAGGAATATTGAAGTTCAGGAGATATATATTGAAGTGCAGGAGATATATATTGAAGGGCAGGAGGTATATTGAAGTTCAGGAGATATATATTGAAGTGCAGGAGATATATATTGAAGTGCAGGAGGTATATTGAAGTTCAGGAGGTATATTGAAGTTAAGGAAGTATATTGAAATTCAAGAGGTGTATTCAGAAGTATCAGGACATGATGAAAGAAAGCGAAAAGTATTCCACCGAGGAACTCTGTCAGACCAGAAATTAGAAGACAAGTTGCCTATATGGAGGCTATATGTAGATGGATCATCTTTCACTACAGGCTGTGGGGCAGGGATCGTTTTGAACAGCCCAGATGAGGTCGACATGGAATACGCCCTACGTTTCTAATTCAAAGCTTCTAATAATGAGGTTGAGTATGAGGCCATGATTACAGGTCTTAATTTGTCAAATATTATGGAGGCACAGCAGGTTATTATCTTCAGTGATTCTCAATTGATCGTAAACCAAATGTTGGGAATATATGCAACCAAAGGAGAATTGATGATCAAGTATCAAGCAAAGGTGATGGAGTTGGTATCAGAGTTGATGATCAAGTATCAAGCAAATGTGATGGAGTTGGTATCAGAGTTGATGATCAAGTATCAAGCAAAGGTGATGGAGTTGGTATAAGAGTTTGTTACTGTTCAAATGGTAAGAATATCAAGAATGGAGAATGTGAAAGCATACGCCTTGGCCCGATTAGCATCAGCTACTCGTACCGAGCTGCGAAGAATGATACAAATTGAAGTATTAGAAAGTCGGAGCATAGATGAAGACCTGACGATGAATATTATTACCCTTTATTTAGGAACATCTTGGATGGATCCCATCAGAGCATATATTGAGGAGGAACAATTACCGGAGGATAAGCTCGCTGCCAAGAAATGGAAGTTTAAAGTTGCTCGGTATGTACTAATTAATGGTATTCGGAGGATAAGTTCGCTGCCAAGAAATGGAAGTTTAAAGTTGCTCGATATGTACTAATTAATGGTATTCGGAGGATAAGTTCGCTGCCAAGAAATGGAAGTTTAAAGCTGCTCGGTATGTACTAACTAATGGTATTTTGTATAGTCGAGGAATTATGGCAGGTTTGCAAAGATGTGTACATCCCTCCGAGGTGAATTGATTAAAGAGATCCATGAAGGGTCCTGTGGAGCCCATGTAGCATGTCGGACACTTTTGTAAAAGGTGATGACACATAGATACTACTGGCCGACGATGAGAGCTGATTGTATAGCTTATGCCAAGAAATGTGACAAGTGCCAACGCTTTTCCTCCATCCGAAGAACTTCACAAACATTGATTGACACCCATCATTTATCCTTGGCCATTTTCCATGTGGGGATTGATTTGGTTGGACCATTGCCGACGACTCGAGGAAGATTCAAATACCTCGTCATCGCAGTAGATTATTTTACTTAGTGGATAGAAGCTGAGCCACTTATTGACATGACATACGAGAAGGAAGGTGTACCAGTTTGTTTGGAAGAACATCATCTGCCGATATGGTCTCCCTCATGCCTTCATCACAGACCATGGAACACAATTTGATAACGAGGAGTTTGCTGCCTATTATCACCAGTCAAACATTTTGAATATTCACTCAGCGCCAGGATATTCTCAGAGCTAATGGACCTGATAGTTCAAACCCACGACCAACTCCGGTTGGTAAAAGGGCAAGAACAAAAAAAAAATACTCCTTTGGTTAGGAGGCGCTCTAAGGAGCCAAAAGCTCTAAGGAGCCAAAAAGTGCTCTAAGGAGCCAAAAGCTCTAAGGAGCCAAAAAGCGCTCTAAGGAGCCAAAAGCTCTAAGGTGCCAAAAAATACTCCTTTGGTTAGGAGGCGACACTAGTGTGACCAACTACGATTGGTAAGATATCTAGTGGACAGCTCGAATGAGCCAAAAAGTTCGAAAGAACCACTACTACTCCTTTGGTTAGGAGGTGTACACCAGCATGATCAACTACGGTTGGTAAGATAAAAATATATTCTCACATTACAACTTATGTTGGTCGGGAGGTAATATTATTACAAAAAGTTCTTTGAAGAACAAAATATTCCAAAATACACCAAGTATAGTTGGTCGGGGATAAAAACCCATTAACTGTAGTTGGTCGATGAGGACAAATTATTGACCTTAGCTGGTCGGACACATTTTATGAAAATATTTGAAATTGAACCAAGTATGGCTGGTCGGGGATAAAAACCCATCAACTGTAGTTGGTCGACAGACATTATTTATCCACCCTGGTTGGTTGGAAACAGTTTGAACATTTTTATACTCATTACTTTATTATTAAGTGATCGAGCAACGTTACTAATACTTTGTAAAATTTTTAAGCTGATGAACAACACAATATTGTTATCTTTTTAACAGATACATATGCATAAATGTAAAGTGTTTGATATTTACAAGACAATAGCAATTAAGATTGCGAACAAAAATGAAAGTCTTTCATTAAAATAAAAAACAAAATACATTTAGAATGAAAATGTATACTAACTATTACATTGAGATTCCTATTCTATTGGTTTCTTTTCCTTCTACTTTTGAAACAGGTTCCTCGCCAGCAGGAGGATCATCTAAAATATAAGGGGAGTTTATGAAGTTAAGACCTTTCAACATTCTGATATTCATCACAGATGATCTATCCGAGAAGCATTATCTCATTCCCGAGAAGCACTTGCTCGTCCCTGAGAATCACTTGTTAGTCCCCGAGAACCTCTTGTTCGTCCCCGAGCAGAGGTAGAAGTCAAAATCAGCATCTATAGCACTGAGATCTTTGCTAATACTGTCTCGACCAATAATGAAGAAGAATTTATGTGAAAATGTTTCGAAGTCTACCACTAGCTTGGTACTAATCAGATTGAAGAGTTGGGTTCAAAAGCTATATGTTACTCGACAAAGTATTCAGATAAGCATAAATCAGAAAAATCAAGCACGTGAAGTTAGCACTCAGTTGCTCGACACAGGAAGTAGTTGGTCGGATGGCAAACCAATCAACATACTTGAAGATTATGACAAGCTACAAGTTTCATACTATGGCATGGCTGCATCCAAATTCCCAGGGGTGATACATAGCACACGGAGTTCCTCTAAAGAAAGATTAGCAACCATCGATCAGCCTGCATCATACTTCGTCCAGGAGATAATGAACTTTATGTTGAACAAATCAAGAAGGTAGATCAAGAATTTCACGAGCACCGAGCAACACTGCAGAATAAATACTCCATCCTTTCAAGTAAACCATCAAGCACGGAGCATTGGGGGCTTCTGTTAACTCAAAAATTCTCCATCTACGAGGACCAATCAGAAAAGGACACGTGTCATCCTACGTGGCAATATTCAGCACCCGAGGAGTGTTAGTCGGCACCCGAGGAGTATTGGTCGGCACCCGAGGAGTGTTAGTTGGTACCCGAGGAGTATTAGTTGGCACCCGAGGAACTCTTAATCAACGAGCAACTAAGGCGGTCCGAGCTGCATCTCGGCCGTATCATTAATTATCAGATGGACAACAGTTCAACTATTCATTGAATGCTTATCATCTTGACGCACACTCTTGAAGAACATTAAATGAGTTACCCTTTCATATGTATATCATTTAATGCACCACCCTTTAATATGTAAGCCTCAAGGATATAAATACATTGTATCTCCCTCATTCAAAGGGACGGGAATTTCTTGAGAGAACTTGTAATCAAGAATTCCACAAACACTCAGCAATAACATAACAGTGGACGTAGGCTTTATTCCTAGCCGAACCACTTTAAAAATCGTTGTCTTATTTATTTATCTATGATTGAATAATTAGAGCGATCTAGTTTTTTACATCAACAGGTACGAAAGGAAGGGTATATGTATGGATTCAATGTGTTCGGAGATGAAAACCCGGGATAATGAGAAAATGCGGGCAATATCAAAAACTGGAAAACAAGTTCCATAAAAGGCATTAGATATACAAATGGAGGGAGTAATCAAAGCTTATTGAACACTATACACAATATACACAAATTTATCTTTCTTTTTCTTTTCTTCTTTTTCTCATGTTTTCTTTTGTTTTCTTTCTTTCTTTCTTTCTCTTTTTCACTTTTTCTTTTCTTTACTTTTCACACTCTCACATGCCTAAATTGCAACCGCAGCACAACAACATAATTCAATCCCAAGTAACATTCCAAACAAAGGTATGGAAGGTGTATGTAAGGTTTTAAACTCCAATTTGGAGTTGGTTATGAGATTTTGGGTTATGCAATAAAGGGCTAATATTTAGGCTCAAAGGGGTTGACGAGGCTAAACATATAAGGTAAGGTCAAGGCTAATATGGATGATATAGCAAAGATTTCCTGTGATCATTTTCTAAAGTTTACGAAATTCTCGAGTCAAAACAAACTTTGAAAATCATGCTCAAGTAATACATTTAATGTATAAACTCAATTAATGAACGATCAAATGAAATAATAGTGAGGTTACCAACGAATGTAACATTTTTAAAGAGGAAAGAATAGTGTATACACTCACAAACGACGAAAGGTACAAATCTTACTCGGTGTAAGTATATACAATGAAATAAAAGATTACCAAGTTACTAAAATTTTAAACCAAATCAATAAAATAAGAAAAGTGCATTTGCTCAAAGGATTAAAGTTTAATTCATGAAGTTATTCATAACATCAATACTATGAGGACTAAAGTCTAATAACTTCTAAAATCAAGAATATGCATCATTGAGTTGTCTATTGGATCGGACAATTATTAAAATTTATCATAGAAAACAAAGGCAAAATGCCCAGCAAAGGAGAAAAAAAGAAAGAAAATCTTTTTGATTTTTTTTAATTTTTACAAGAAAAGCATACTAAGTAACTAAAATGTAAGCAAAAACATGGACTAAATAAAGAAATGGATAGAACATCCCACACCCCCTAACTTAAAACCTGACATTGTCCTTAATGTCAATTAAGAACAAAGTTAAAGAGAGGAAAAGAGCGATATTACCCAAAATTGGAGTGATCCCCATAAGAACAAGTCCAAAGAATCTACAAAAACAAGTTAGTACCGAGCATAACAAAAACAAATAACAAAAAGTTAACTAATTACAAGATACTAAATTAAAAGAAAGAAAAACTAAAGAAAGAAATGATAAAAAGGTAACTACATACAACCTACTATTTAGGCTTCACACTAACTATACACTAGAAGTCTAAATAGTTGAGGGTCCACCATGAAAACGATTTGACTTTTAAGGGTGAACGGTGTACCCTCACTCTCAAGCATTCCTTCTGAAAAATATGAATCCCATTTGAACAATGTAAGGTATGTGTAAGGCGGAAGAAGTGAACCATCGCAAATTAAAAGTTTTGGAGGGACGATGGGGGATTTGGATTGAACGGGTGACAAAAACATTTGGGGACTGAGAAAAACAGAATATCCTCCCAAGGATTTTGAAATTGGAACGGGAGGTGGAGCACATGAGGGAAAAGATGCCTTCATGGAAGGCAACTCGAGCAAGTACTCCTCATGGCGAAAAGGTTTAACACGTTAAAGTTTGAAACCGATTCATCGGGTACTTGTGACGGTGTGATAACAGAGAATGAAAATGGGGAGGAAAGATGAGTCATCATCGCTTGAAGGTTGAGTTTCGAAGGAAATAAGATCATTTTTAATGAAATGTTCTTCTTTAGGGGCCAAAGAAGAAATCATTTCATTGCAAATGGATATTACTTACATTTCATCCTCACTTTCAATATCTATTATGCTATGGGCAAAGTCAACAATGGTTTGTTCCAAAGTAGGCACAAAGTCCTTATTTGGTTCAAAACATTCCTCGACTTCAAAAGTCTCGGAAGAAAAATCATCGTCGGATTCAAATAATAAATCCAATTCATTCTCCCATAAAAGATTTTCTTCCCGGTAACTGTTTTCAAGTTTTTCATTTTCAAGCATGCGCAAGCCCTCACCGAATGTCATAGGTCGAGGCGTGGATACTTGCAAATGAAAAGTTTGAAAATTATTATCGGAACTATACTCAAACTCATTATTATAAGAATTTTGAAACCTATTGCAATTTGTTTCAAAATTCCTATGATAAAGAAATAGAGGCCCAAAATCGTTATCATAATCCTCAAAATTCCAATAACCCAAGTTCTATTTTTCGTTATACTCGCCCAAAGTCATTTTCGATTTTGTAATTTTTTGGGACTCTAAGTATTGACCGAAAGTCATAGGAATATGGGCATTTTGAAAATTATAATAATGATTACCGAAAGAAATGAAATAAAGCATGCTTACCCCAAAAATGGCTTGAAGTATCGAATTCCACAAAGTAGATGCGCACGCGAAGAATTCAAGCGGTTCTTGGCGCTCAAATGTAGAAGTCCTACAAAAATGTTAGGCAAAAACTACGAATAGAAAGAAAATACTATGAAATACTAAATCAAAAGAATTCTAAAACAAACTCATCCTCGGCAATGGCGCCATTTTGATCAAGGGTGAAAAGCGGCGCGTGTCAAAACGCCGATCGTTGTTTTTTGTTCACCGCCTCAATACAAAAACCTAAACTATGACTACACTCTTTTCAGGGAGTATAGCGTCCAGTCTGGGTATCGAAAAATTCATAGAGATGAGTTTCTAGAATTTATAAGGTTTAATATTCGCAAAATAAAACTGTAAAAGATAATTTCTAACAAAAAGGAAAAGATGCAAAAAGGGAAAGATTATACTAGGCGAGTGTATTTTAATTAAAATTAACAAAGAAATAAAAACTATAGGTTGTGTCAAATATCCCTCACCCGAGTTAATTAGTACAAAATGGTTACATGGGTCGACGAGTTATTAAGATTGCATCTCGTTTCGACAGTTAATTAAATCAAGAGATGTCACACCCTAAATTCGCATAAAAGCCCAATAAGATTTTGGCGTCAACAAATACCCCAAAAATTACGCACGCAAGGTCGTAAGCACGGAGCATACATGATATACCCTGTCAAATCTCCTAGGAATAATAACTAGGTCAAGACACTCAAAATAAACTCGTAAACTCCATCACCAAAGCAAAGAAACATGTCAACCTATGATTTCAATCCGACACAACCTATGATTTCAATCCGACACAACCTAGACTAAATAACCTACAAAGCATGATAAATGACATATAATGAAAGAAAGCAAGTAAACCTAATTTATGAAAGCAATAAATAAATGAAATAAAAGTTAATCTAGGCAAGGGAAATTAATGGAAGCAAGTAAAGAAAGCATTAAACAAATGAAAACGATAAATAAAATGAAGCTTACATACATGAAAAATGGGTAAAACACCCAAAGAAAATATAGAGTAGGGCAAATCTCTCAATACAAACCCTAAACCTAATGTAAAATGTAAGATATTTATCTCAAATGAGAGAAATGAGTATTTATAAAAAGCCCCAAAATGGTAAACTTGTAAATAGAAAAGATGAGAAAAATAGGGTATCTATCAATCGACCCCTTTGGTCGATCGATCGATCGATAAGATCTCATCCCACTGTGAATCTCAAAGGCAATTTCTGAAGGGTCAATCGATCGATCGATCAAGCAGGGCTGCAATAAGCTCCCCCTGTTTTGGTTCATTTAGAATTCTCTTCCGCTAAAATTACCGTAACTTCTTCATTATGAATCAGAATCATGCACCATTTGTGTCCACGCAAAGCTTGAGAGGAGGGATATAACTTCCGTGTAGATGTTGGGCCCGGTGCCTAAATTGTAAATTGACTGAATTGCCTTTGCGCGTGCGGATATGTACGAAACTTAGCCGGAATGCATCCAAACTCCATACTTAGTACCTAAATACCTACAAAAGCCCAATTATACCTCATATAACATGTTAAAAATATAAAGCAGAGGTTGTCTGGTTAACGGGCTTTAATATAGAGATTAAGGCACCCAAGGGGCTAAAATTCATAGGTTTGAGGGTATAAATATGCAATATTTGGTACAAATCATACGTGAGTGGGTAAAGGAATTGAGGTATCAACGGGGTGAAGGGAGTGGTAGGAAGGAGCATGAATAGGGTAGAGGACGGGTGTGTGAGGTTATGGTAGGGTAGAAATTTAGGGAGGGTAATAGGAAACAACATATTAGTTGTAGAGTGTATGGGGACAGGAGGTTGTTGTGAGGTCGGCTTGGGAGATGTGGGGGAAGGTGTGTGGGTGTGGGGTTGGTTAAGAGCACATGTACAGGGGTGGGGTAGTGCATGTGTAGAGGGTTTTGTAGGTTGGGGAGTACGAGCAGGTAATGGGGTTTCATGGGAACAAGGAGTTCATGGGAGGGTAATAGAAAAATGTGAGTTGTGTAGCAGGTAGGTGGGTTAACATGTGTTTATAACAGGTCTGGTGTGTTGAGAGGAGGGAGGTTTGGTATAGTTTCCTTTATTTAATGGGCTATCCATTGTGTTTATGAAAAAAAATCATGTGGAAAATGAAATAATAATGACTAACAATGCGTGATAGTTGATATAATCATAACTAATACAAAATTAAGGTAAAGCTACAATCAATAGGAAAAATTAAAATGTACTATTAAAAACAGTTATAGGACTCAAAGTTCCATCATGACAGGTGCCACCAGCAATAGGAAATGGATTTTGTCAAGAATTTCACTATGAAAACTAACCTCATTTTGTATCCACTGCCAGAAAAAGATGCATGTTGATTTTGAATGTAAATTTAGAAAAGAGGTGTCTCAGGAATTGAATGTTAATATTCAGGGGGAGATGAAAATATTGATAAAAATGGTCATAAGGTACCAAGTAGTTTTAATTTTAAAAAGAAGAAAGAGAAAACCAAAGAATGGGTGCAAACAACATTTGGAAAGAACTCTGAATCTAGACCTGCAGTGTTAACCGGGGGGAAAAGGAGAATATTCTTGCTAATACATAACCTTCTAAAATTATGGAAAATGATATCAATTAGTAGTTATAACACACAGCCTTTCTAAGTTACAAAATAAACGGATAATTGTTTGTATTAGATTTAAAGCTAAAGAAATCTCAAGAAATCTTATCTAACACTATTAGAAATGGAAATTTTAATAAATATTTGTGGTATTATCTGGAAAAAGAAGAATGACCAGCATGTGTAAAAAGGACCACGTGGTAAACTTATATAATAGATTGAGGTGAAAGACAAAATAGTTTATTAGAAGTAGTTGGCACACAAACCAAAATGCGTTATACACACAACTCCTCATTGGATTTTGTCACACAAATCATCCCCATCAAAGTAGTTGCCTCATTCTAGTATGTTGGTTTGGATTTTGCGATAGTGAAGTGGTGTCACCTAGTAGCAGGTAAAGTCTATGTGTTCCTAAATGCTTCTAGGTGAGGTCTTTATATCTACATGTAATGAAGTTCAGTACACATTTTAAGACACAAAATCATTTATAGAATGCAGAAAAACTCAACTAAAAAAATCATATTTTATATCATTAATACAACATTCGGTTTCTCCCATTTTTCACTGCCCCAAGCGCATATGCAGTAGGCATTATTCAAAATAAAAAACTCAAATATCATTTATTGAATGAACAAAACTCACTTATGATCTCAAATATCTACTTGAGCATTTAACATTAGAGAGTTCAAGGATCAAACTACTTGGTTGGTCTCAACTGGCTGGATTATTTTCTAAAAGTCATTCCATATGAAAACACTAAAATTGTGCTAATCTGATATCATAAGAATAGTGTAGAAATTGGATGAAAACGCGCTATTTTTTAAACATCGAATTAAACTAAAATAATGAAACAGAACAACGGGGATAGATAGAATTAAGAATAGCTCCAAGAATTATAAATGAAAAGGGAAACAAATAGGTAAAATCATTAAACATACCTCATTAAAAAAATGGATGCGAGCTTCGCAATAGGTGACTTACAAAAGCAGCAACGTTCGTCCTATAGTGCTGCATCATTGAGCATTCATTCTATAATGCTCATCATTCTTCCTACATTGCGTTACATATGAACAAACATAAAGCCCATTTCGTGAGCAATTACGTGAGTCGAGCGCTGAAAAAGAAAAAAATCGTGCACAAAAAATAAGTCAAAAAGTTTCAGATCTAGTCTGGATCTGTAAGTAGAGTATTAAAAAAATTATTACAAAGTTTTCAAAAAATTCCAAAATCAAATAGAAAAAAAAAAGAGCATATAAAAAAAGAGCAAAACTACGGAGAGAGAGAGAGAGGGAGAGAGAGAGATAAAGTGCCTGCTTACCATTCCACTGTTTGGTTCTTGGACCTAAATTTCCAATCTCCTTCTCCAGGGTATCCCAAATACACAATGACAAGCATAACTAAATACACGATACCAAGCATAATTTTTTAATCTCCTTCATTACATGGAACTAAATTTATTTCAGTGGATCAGGGACTGTTGTTGATACTGAGGTAGTGATAAAAACTATCACCACTCAGCTGAAGCTGCACCGCTATCATACAGGTCGGGAGTCAAGGGTTGTTACAACAATTGCGCTTTTGAAGTACCTTTTCAACTATCAGGGTCATCAACTGAGACTCTTTCCATTCACTACAATGGGCTCTGGTTCTCTTGCAACAATGTTTGCCTTTGAATAAAAATACATTGAAAGGCTGAGCAAGGATGGAATAAAACTGGTTAGTGAGGCTACCTGCTTGGAATATTCAATGACATGGGAAGTGGAAGCAATGTAGACATTTATTTAATAACTAATGTATGCAAGAAAAAAAGGAGATACTCACCTAACATTCAATATGAACCTAACACACCCGAGTGCCTAAAATTTGAAACCTTTAACTGGAATATCTAATAAGAAGGAGAAATATCAAAAATGAGAAAAGAGGAGTACATAATGGCAACATGATATGAAAGAAAAAGATAAACTCCAAATCAAAGTTAGAGAAATCCTATAAACATAATTGCACACATTGTCAATTGCCACTACTTTATTTTTTTTAATGCAAAATGTTTTGGGGTGTTATACCAATTTATGTCCCAATTTCAACTCTTCAATCCTCAACAAAGATTCCACTTTAAATTTATAATGGGTGATATACCTGAATACTAACTGGATATTTAGCTGGATGTTTACCACTTCTTGACTTTTGAAATTGAAAACATGTTATAAAGAGAGCTGTATTACTTATACGCAAACCAAGTTGAGGCCTGTACCTTCTAAGTAATAATGATCTGCAAAAAAGACTAAAATAAATATAGAAAACACATTAGATTCATATAAAGCATCAAAGTTTCCAGGAAAAGAAGCTTAAAATGAAACGATCACTTCAGATGTATCTATTAACTACTTAAATGGATTAATAATCTGAAGAAGCATATAGTGTTGTTTCACATACACGAAACTCGTGTTCGTGTTTGAATTGTGTATTGAATCCTCCGGGTCTCTGAGAAATTGGATTTCGAATTTTGATTTCTACTTTGTCATCAAATCACTTCATGTACCTATATAGAAGAATTTTGGCTTAAAAATAATATTAAAGCTTTATATAATATTAAAAAACTACACATATTATGTGGAAGAGGAGCAAAATAATGAAATTTCTCATTACGGAATTTTGTTAAGCACCATGATTTCGAGTATTAAGCATATTAAATCCAAACCAAGATACGAGGAAAGTAACCTACATTGAAAATTATATCCAAAGAAAGATAGGGATTTTTTCAAAAACCTAGGCGATATTTTTCAATAACAATTGCAAAGCCATGGAAACACCACCCCATTCCCCATGTATATGTTTGCCCTCTCGTGAAGTTACCAAAAATGTAACAGATTAAGAACGCAATAATAGTCCAACAATTGCATTTGTTGGACAACCAAAATCAACTAATTTATAATTTCTACTGAGTATTTGTCGTACTATAAATATCAAAGGTTTACATAGTTTCTACCGAGCATCTATCTCGCTACTAATCAAGGTAATATACAAAACTAAAGTCACCAAAACCATAATGTAACATAATTAACCAAATAGAGTAAATAAGTAAGATAACCTTTTAAGTAAATATATACTTGATTTTAATTTTAGACAAACGATTAAAGGTACGTGAGAGCTAAAAAAGCCAGGTTAGTATGGAAATTCAATTAAATAAATAATGCAAACAAATTACGTAACAGAACAATAGTTTGGGAGATATATATACCAAATTGTGGATAAAATACTACCCAAATTTTTAGAAAAGAACAGTTAGCTAAATCCTTATCAAATATGTCATATTATCTATTTGAAGCATTTGGTTTGAACCAATTATCGAAAAGTAATGTTTGAATGGGTGGTCACAACTACAACCCAGATTCAAAAGAAAAGTAAAAATTCCATATATCCACCCAACATAATTCACTCTCAAAACATCCCATTATAATTTAATGAATAGTAAAACAAAATTAACATCTGAATTTAGAACAAAATTTATTTGGGAAAATTAAATGATAGGTGTATTAAAGATTAAGATAGGGACATGAAATAAAATGATCTCCATATAACTAACAAATAGAAAATAAATTCAAAATTAAATATGATAAACTGGAAAATCAACACAAAAATAGGCAATCCAATACTTCTATTTGAACCTTGAGAGAATTGAGATATGAGGTTTGACCACAAAATAAACTTTTTATAGCTAACTTTGATAACTAACATCAAAGAAGCCAACTTTGGCTATAAAACAAAGGATATTCATTCAAAAGAATTAGTAAAACAAAACCAAATTCATTAGCTACTATAAACATTGTAAGACTAAAAAAAAAATGTAAAATCAACATCTTAGCATTGAACTAGACAGTATTTCAAAATTAGACCAATAGTCCACAAAACCTCGCTAAACTTAGTAGGAGCCCCCTACAAAAACAAATGGAATTCATGATAAAAATAAAAGCAAAAATCTGCAACCCCTAAAATTAGTTACAATAAAATTCTAATGGGCCCTAAAATCTGTTAAAATAAAATTTAAGAATAGTTACAATAAAATTATTATAAAAGGAAATGAGGCCCAAATTAGAATACAAAAGAGGGAAAAAACAAATCTGTAAACCCTAAAACTCAAAACTTACACTCAGCCCAAATTTCACTATTTTACAGACATGCGAGTAAGAGAGTAACATGGAAAGGAAAATTCGAACACAATAAAAAATCATAAATAAATTGAGTTAGAAAACGAAAGGGGAAAAGAGGGATACCCTGCGGTGGTTGTTCTCTGAGGTGATTCAACCGATTAAAACTCGCAAATCTCCCCATAAAACTCACAAATCTTGCAAGAGATATGTGCTTAGATCTGTAAACAAAAAACATGTCAGATTTGAAGAAACACATAAAACATACAAATTCGCAATAAATGCGAATAATTTCCTAAAAAAATTCATAAAAATGAGTGAACATAAAGTAACCAAAAGAGATACACGTTATAGTGCTTAGATCTACAAAAAAACATGTTAGAATGAGGGGATACTTTGTTTAATAGAGAGGTGCCCGTGAGGAAGGCACAACCTCCGAACTATACAATCTGAGTGTGTAATGAATAAATAAGCATACCAGAGTCAAAAAAACCAAAATCTAAGAAATCTAAAACCTAATTATTTAACTAAGATATGAGTTTGAAATCAATAAAAAAAATATATGAGCAAAGAAACCCAAAATTGAAGAAATAAAAAACCAACAAAATTGAAAGCCCCTAAAATCGAACCTTGACAGGTGAAAGGTGAGCGACTGAGAGGTGACTAGGTGCTGAGAGGATCTGAGCGACTGAGAGGCTTTGTGAGGGTTTGTGATTGTGAGGGCGCATATTGAGTGTGGGGCAGAGAGGATAGGAGGAGGTGGAGGCGACGGTGTGGAGAAGAGAGGGGAGGTTGTTTCGTGAAAGGGAGATAGTGAGGAGAGATAGGGGTAGGGTTTGTGTGGAAGCATGGCTGAGAGAGAGAATGAGAAGTCGTGTAGGTTTGAGGGTGTCAGAGAGGGAGGTGAATGAGGTTGGGTTTGGGGGTATGTGTTAGGTGAAAATTAATCTCAACCCTTTATTTCGAGCTTAAGTGGCACTCATCCTAACCACAAAGTATCTTCCCATCTTATGAATAGTGAAAATACCATTGTAACTTATATATATATATATATATATATATATATAAAGGAGGAGGGATTTTTTGTCTCCCCGAACTAATGGCTGAGATTACGTCTGGTGGATTTGGTCTTTATCAATTGGTGGCTGAGATTAAATCCTACGAAATTGAATCTAACAATCCTAAATGATTTCCTAAAAATACCATCACAAGCTCGAGAAATAAACCCCTCCCTCCTACAATTATAATATTTTACTTTTATTCAGATAACCACGCTAAAAGTAACATCAGCTCCAAGAATCCCTTAAAACACTCCATCATGTTTCAATCAGTATCCTCTCTCTTCTTGTTTAACAACAGTGCATCCATTTGATTTTGACTCGGTTCTGCAAATGCTAGATGCATTGCCTCCCATTATGTTTGCAGGTGAGGCAAGGAGTTTGGAGGAGAGTCTTAGGGAAGCTTCCATGGGGTATTTTTTGTTCCAAGGGGGAGATTGTGCTGAGAGTTTCAAGGAGTTTAATGCTAATAATATTAGGGGTACTTTTGAGGAGAACATCAATGGAGATGCATCTGATTTAAAAATGAGTACCCCTTATCCTCAAAGATTGATCTGTTGAATGTTCCCCTGTTACTTGGTATGTCTTCTATAACCACAGTTTGAGTATAAAACTCAAACTTCTCCTCCTAAAAATTTCACACCCGAATCAAATAGGTGAAAAAAGGTACCCAACCAATTTCCTCTTCCTAATAGTTTTGATGACAGTTGTCGATACTCAACTTTGACCCATTCTTTGATGAGCGGCGGTGACAGTTGCCGACGAAATTGATTTCCCAGCCAAGGCACGTGTGAGTTTAAGCATAAAATTTGTTGCAGATCCAGGTTCGCAACCTAAGACACCTTTTTTTTATTCTTTATGTGTGTGTGTTAAAAAACATTGGTGTTTGACTTATTTATTTATCTGACTATTGATTTTGAAGGTAAAATGAATAATTAAACGAGAAACAGGGCTGGTAGTGTGAGTCTCCGCCGAATAAGGAAATTCAAGGTATGCTCTAATGGGTTTTTGAATTTTTTTATTTTAATTTTTGTGCGTGTTGTAAAACATTGGTGTTTAAATTTTTTGAAACTTTTTTTTCTATTCTCACTCTATTTTAACTTTTATTCTTCATGGGTTAACAACTCTTTCGCAGATCTCCCATCTTCATATAGAGATTACGACGAAATTGGGCCGGAGATGGTAGATCTTTCATTTTCTCAATTGTGAACTTACCAGATCTATTGTACTTTGCGTCTGTAAGCTACTATTACTTAGTCACAACATATTGAAGTTCCAGGGTTTCTCCTACACAAAGCACTGTAGATATATTTTTTTTACTTTATTTAAGTTGTTTGTATGTTCCAATTAAAAGGTTCCCTTTCACTTTTATAATTTTTGAGTTTATTTTTAGTTTTTAACTGTTTGTTTGTGTTGTTGGTTTTTAAGGCTTTGGTATCTAACAAGTAAAATATGAGAGGACATTTTCAATGCATTTGGTAGATGCAATATATGTTTGGTGTAATATCACTGATTTTCGACAATAGCCAGTTTCTAACACCCGGTTGCAGGTGTCCCCATCTCTGACAATAGGAACTCCGGAGTACCCATCTTTGGCATCACCATCTGGGGTTTTCTTCTTCCGAACTCATCTCTGGCGTCCCACCTAGCTTTGCCGAACTCCTATTCTCAACTGTGATGAGATCAGTTAAAAGGACTACTAATAGAACCTAAAACATTACGTGGGAGTATCTTTTTCGAAAAACACGTGTCTGACTTTATGAGCAGACCTCTCTATGTCCAAACTTATGGCCACGCCTGAAATATTCTCTCTCTCTCTCTCTCTCTCTCTCTCTCTCTCTCTCTCTCTCTCTCTCTCTCTCTCTCTCTCTCTCTCTCTTAAGAAGATGAACAAATAAAAACTCATAAAATCATATTTTATTTTTCAAAATAAATTTCGTTTTGTGTTGTGTCACTTTTATTTTCATTATGTTCGTGTTAACAAATTTCATATCGTGTCATGTCTCTTTTTAATTTGACCGTGTTCAAGTTTGGTAAAACTAATAAGCTATTTTGATGTATTTCTTTTTAAGGCCGTCTTATTGGGTTGTGTTTATATTGTGAATTCATAGAGAAGTATTTCTGAAATTTTTTCAATATTTTACGAATTCATAATATAAATGGGTGTTTTAAATTGAATTGAATTGTTTTATTTTAAATGGGTGTTTTAAATATTTTTCATAAAATAATTTAATGTGTCGTGGCATGTCATGTCGTGATTTAATCGGAGTGTGTAATATTAAGTTATATTTGTACTTTATATTGGGTGGTTTATAATTGGATCAAGTTTTATCAGCATCGCGTTTTATTTTGGGTGTGGTCATTTTTTTTTTCTTATTTGGGGTGTGTTCATGTTTTATTTGGGGCGTGCCATAAAAAAAGTTTAATCCACAAAAAATTATATGAGCCCCAACATTTTTTTTATTTACTATACTTGATGGATCTTATTGGTTATTAACGACTGAACACGGTCAATACAAATCTTACCCGTTAACAATGGTATTTTATTAATTTGGTCCTGATATTATATGAAAGTATTAAGGGTTCACAAACAAACTTGTAACGTTGTGTGAATTGTACCATGTTATTGCGCGTGTTTTATTTTGCTTAATCACTTTTATAAAATATCTGGAACACTTTTAGAATCGTGCCATCGGCACGGGTACACCCTAGTGTATATATATATATATATATATATATATATATATATATATATATATATATATAACCACAATCCCTTAGAGTAATAGCTCATTGGATGTGAATATCTAGCATGCTATCAAGCTCCAGGGCATACACACATCATCTTGGGCCACAGAGTCGAAATCTCACCACCAAACGCAAATCGTAAACGTGACTAAAGGCAATCATTGTCTTAAGTCAGTGGGTCATAACCATACGGTATTACTCCACTTAGACTCTAGCCTCACATAGAGTGGGTATACACAAACGTATACTCTGGGAATCGATACTACACCTACTAGGATTTGCTAGGAGAAATCGCCTACGGCATGCAACCTCCACCGATACTATCCCAGTAGAGTGGTATATATATATATATATTGTCTCTATCCAATACCCCGACTAAACGTGCATGTCACTCGTAACACTAGCCTATAACTCCCGAGTCTAAACCTGGATCCAAATTATTAAATAATCACTTATTTAATTAATTTATCCCATATAATAATATTCAGGACATGTAATCATTCTCAACCAACCTATATCCCTTTTAACTGATTTTTCATCACGAAATCATTATTTAAATTTTCTGAGTATTATTCATCCCAAATACTCTGACTCTCACCCCAGATATATCCCAATCATACTAAGGCCAATTACCAATTTTATATAAATATTCCATAGGTCCTACATTTATTCACGGACATCCTAAATCAGCCTGTGATTAAACTATTAGCAAAACCTATTAAATAAACCAACCTGGGTATAACAGGGTTTTCGAACTGGTTCATCTTGAGGGTGAATCGGTTTTCCACTTCAGAACACCCAAAACAACCAAGTTTTTTTAAATCAAAATTTTATCCAATGTTATTCAATTCAGTCCAACATATAACCCAATTCAATCAACAATTCCCATTCTCATCAACCCTAACTATGAATTTAACATCTTTCATATCTCAATTCACGTATATATCAAGGGATTCATCATCCCATTCGAGATTTGTATAATTATCACTAATAATACAATAATTCAAAATTTATCAAATCTTTTCAATCAAGATTATTACTTTCTATATGGGATCCTTTTTTTCAGATTTCAGATTATATTATTCACATATCAAACCTATGAAATCATGTACCAAGAACCCATTTCCATATGAATCCCACCCAAAACAATTGTCACCAACTATAATATGAATTGAATTGCAAACATACAATACTAAACAAGTTAATCCTTTGCCTTGATCAAATTATAGTGTCTGAATTTATATTATAATTTCCCTTTGTGATGATCTTAGCCCAAAATTTCTTTAACTCTTCTCCTAATTGATCTCCTTTTGAGACCCTTTGGTTTTCCTCTTGAGTTCTTTGAGTTTCTTCCTCTTTTCTCTATAACTTCTCCCTTAAACTCTTGATAAACCAACTTAATCTCTTGATCTAACAAAGTGACTATTATCTCAATCCAAACCTTTCATTTTATAAGATGAATACTAAAATTAGGTTAACATGTATATTTAAAATGACCCGTATACCCTTATGCGGATCCCGTTTAGTTTAAAACCTCCTCGAAACCCAATCCCCAGGTACTTAATTTTAACTATTTTTACCTATTTTGGATTAACTGTGCACTCGAAATCATTATTTGAGTCACCCATCATAAATATACCATCTCATTCCTGACATGACCTCACACACGCATCCCGAATAAGATATAGTCAACCAGTCGCTTTTATCCATAGACGATGTAATATAAAATAATGAAATTTCATCTACATGTCACATAAGTAAATATAATAACACATAAATATTAATCCATTTCTCGCTACTTAATATTATTTCACTTCACTTTATTTTTCAATTTAATTAAATTGCTGTAACACGTGTAATTTAAGTATTCCCAAAAATATAGGGTGTTATAATTTGGTTAGCTGTTACTCACTGAGCAAGTTCTTCGAGTTGTTTACCTCATATTGCCTTCAATTTACCCTGAGAAGTATTGGTTGCAGCCGTGATGAAGGAGTTTGAATTTGTAGTTGAAGCTACACAAAAAATAGGAACAAATCCAGATTAATAAGCAAGTTGGTATAAAGTACAAAAACACATGAAAAAGTAGGACGACCTAAGACTTGTAATAATTTTTCTCCTTTTTTGATCTACTGATCGACCTCTTAAAAAAATTCAACTTAGTTGACCTCCACCACCTCTTCCACCTCTTCCTTGAAACTTGTCTCGTCAATATCAACTGGCCTTAATGGCCTATAAATGCCAAGATCAATAGTAGTGATACTAAGGTTGTTCATTATGGCCCCAAACTACGGAGGGGAGTATACATCCTCAAAGTACTTAGGGTTCAAGGTTCAAACTTGCCTAATCAGTTTACCAACTTTTTAACTAATGATGAGGACTTTTTGGAAATCAAATTAAGGGATCATCGGTCCATGGGAATGTTGATCCCTCTTCTGGGTCATTATGAAAGATGTCCCATGAACCAGAGATGTAGGAAAACTTGACTTTCCAGTTGTGATTGCTACTATGGGTGACTTTGATATTTTGGTATTGGAATTTTAAGGGAAAAAATAGTAATACCCAGGGGTTTTATGGTTATATTTGAAACCATACACAAGCCTAAATATTCCCCCATTAATGTCAATCCCCCTATATTTTTTTTGTAGATCATGGATCTTACTATATATCTACAGGGATTTGTAGGAAGCCGGGTAAGGTCCATTCCATAACCCTTTAAGATGGATCTTATTGAGGGATAGAGGGGAAGAGTAACTCCCACTTGGAATGCACAAAGGGAAAAAAAAACTCATTGTCATTTCTCCTATCATAGGCCCTCTCCTCTGGGATAGATATTATAATGGTCATATAGTCTAGTATGGAGTAAAAAATTCAAAGTTCAGGCAAATCCTCAACTGGGATGTCACTTCGGTAGCCTCTGCGATCAGAGGTTGTAGCAATCTTTCAGTGATGATGTAAGTTAAGAGAATACCTATATATTTTTTACAGATCCTTGAAAGGACTTAGCGACCAGTGAATCAAAAGGGTTGCTGTGTGAAACCTTTCACTATTATGACGATTTAGCAAAAAAGTTACGCGCACCTTTGTCCTGATTTTTGCCAAAGGAACACTTCTATTTTGACCTTAGTGAAGGAATATCTTCGCTGCATCAAATCATTCACCCAATTTTTCTTATCTTTTGATTTTTCAAGGAGTTTTACATAAGGAAGATCAAAATAGAAAAATAACAAGTTTTTACACACACAAAAAGTTTTTACCAAGCTGTTAAAAAGATTTGTAAAAACGCACTACATGTGTGTAAGGAATCTACAATATACCTTTCATCGAAAATATAATCCATCAGTTATGAGTATGATAAAATAGGCTTCAAGATCTTGAAAGTTGATGAAGATTTCTAGAGAGGTAAATCAAGAAATCGAAGTGTTTTGAAAAATCAAAATAAGACAACTACCAATGAGGGCACAAATGAGTAAGCGAATACTCCTACAAATCATCCTATCTCAAGCCATACATGTTAAAGCAAGCCAATACCAATGAAATCAAGTAATACAATCCCAATCCATCAACAAAATGAGTCCATAATCAAAGAAAATAAAAAGATGTGAAGAGTTAGGAAACCTTCCCAATTCATGCAAGAATAAGCACAAGACTTTCATGATCAAAAGAAAGTAAGTCAACCAAGAAAAAAATATAATTATAAAACCAAAGAAAGATGAAGCCTCAATTCAATCACTCAAAGACAAATGATCAAGAGAATTAAGGAAAGTTTTTCTCGAGATTCAAAGGTTTAGAAGTGTTATTAAAGAAGTAAACATTCTCATAAAAGCAAGTGAAAACTTTCCAAAACCTACCCAAACCTTCCCTAAAGAAAAAGATGACTTTGACCCATTTTACCCATTATAGAATTGACTCCATAATAGGGTAGAGTCAAATCCATACCAGGGTAGAGCCGACTTAACACTTTTTTATTTTACACTACATAAAATCTTGCGCATGGTCATGAACTTGGTCTATAACCATTAAAGGTGGGTCACAGATTTGGCCCGTGGCCATATCGGGCGTGACCAATTTTTGTGGTCACAACCCAAGTCCCTGAATATCATCCTTGGTCACAACCCATCGTGGTAACAACCCAACTCCATGACCCAACCATTTTTGCCAATGAAAACTCGTCACGAACTTGGGCCGTGACCATTTAATTTTTAAAATAAAAATGGTCACGGCCTAAGTCGATGAACCAACCATTTTCCCACGAAACGTGGTCACAGGCTTGGTCCATGACCAATTAATTATTAAAATAAAATGGTCACAGCCCAAATTAGTGACATAACCATTTGTTACCATACCACATGGTCACGGACTTGGGCCGTGACCACCTAATTTTTAAAATAAAAATGGTCATGACCCAAGTCCGTGACTATTTTTAATAATAATAATAATAATAAAATATTCAGCATTTTTTCTCAAATCGGGAGTCCCATGAGTACGTGGTCAGATCCTACGGGTTACATTTGTCCCGTGTAAGGTGTTCGTGCCTCTCAAGGGGTTGTTTTGTGCATGTTTTACGTTTTCACTCTTTATGGTATGTTTTTATGACCAAGTCTAATAGTTTGCAAATTTTTGTCGTGATCTCAAATCGGGAGTCCCATGAGTACGCGATCGGTTTCTGTGAGTTACTCTGATCCCGTATGAGGTGTCCGTGCCTCTCACGGGGCCGTTTTGTGGTTGTTTAATGTTTTAACCCTTTGACGACAAATTTTTAAGCACAAGTCTAAGAGTTTACAAATTTTTGTCGTGCTCCCAAACTGGGAGTTTCGTGAGTACACGGTCGATTCCTCTGGGTTACATTAGTCCCATGCGAGGTGTTCGTGCCTCTTATGCGGCTATTTTGTGGTTATTTTATGTTTTCACCCTTTAACGACATATTTTTAAGTCTAATTCTAACAGTTTGCAAATTTTCATCGTGCTCTCAAATTGAGAGTCCCGTGAGTACGCAGTCAGTTCATGCAGGTTACATTGGTCTCGTGTGAGGTGTTAGTGCCTCTCACGGGGTCGTTTTGTGGTTATTTTATATTTTTACCCTTTGACGGCATGCTTTTAAGCCTAAGTCTAATAGTTTGCAAATTTTTGTCTTGCTCTTAAATCTAGAGCGTGAGTATGCAGTCGGTTCCTGCGGGTAACATTGGTCCTGTCCGAGGTGTTCGTGCCACTTATAGGGCCATTTTGTGTCTGCTTTACATTTTCACCCTTTGTTGGCATGTTTTTAAGCCTAAGTCTAACAATTTACAAATTTTCACTGTGCTCTCAAACCAGGAGTCTCGTGACTACACAGTCTATTCTTGTAGGTTACATTTGTCTCGTGCAAGGTGTTCATGCCTATCATAGTGGTTGTTTTTATGGTTGTTTTACATTTTTACCATTTGATAACATGTTTTTAAGGTTAAGTCTAACATTTTACAATTTCATCATGCTCTCAAACTGGGAGTCCCGTGAGTACACGGTCGGTTCTTGCGAGTTGCATTGGTCCCGTACGAGGTGTTTATACTTCTCATGGGGCTGTTTTGTGGTTGTTTTATGTTTTCAACCTTTGACGACATGTTTTGAAGCCTAAGTCTAACAGTTTGCCAAGTTTCATCGTGCTCTCAAACTGGGAGTCGCATGAGTACATGGTCACTTCCTGTGGTTACATTGGCCCCGTGCGAGGTGTTTGTGCCTCCCATAGGGCTGTTTGGCATAAGGTATATTTTCCCACTTGTACTACAAACTGAATCCCCCTTTTCTTGGGCATTTCCCTTTTTGAAGTATTTTCTCTTTGACTTAGAAAATAGGTCTTGTTTGGTAGGAAAAACATGCCTTTTCTAGCCTTACCAAATGCAATATATTATAGAGTTCATTGAAATTATTCTGGAAAGGAGTCCCAAATAATATGATGCATTTTCCCAATTGGAGTTATAGAGTATTCCAAATATGACTCCTTTCATTACAGGGAGTGTGGCCTTCATCAAGAACAACCAATCTAGGACACTCCAATAGTATTTTCCACCATTCTTGATATTTTTCATTTACAACACTCCTTTTCCCTTTCTTTAAGTGTTCCTTCACCATGATTTTCTCTCCATCAAGATTATCATACAAATTATAGCTTACTTCTAAGACACTTTGGCCTTTCTGCCATGAATACACCTTCGTCACACATCTAACCTATTTACTTGCACACCTATTCTGTTGGATAAGCATAAGATATATATTTTTATTTCTAGATTTCTCAGGATTGTTGAGGCTATGAATTGGATGTTTCCTGATTTCCATTTTTTGATAAAAAATGGAAAGTTAAATTCCCATTTCATAACCTCAATAATCCTGAGAAATCTTGAAATGGAGATAAAGATCTTAAGCTTCTCCAAGAGAATAGGTGTGCGGGTAAAGAAGTTGTACACGTGACTAAGGTGTATTTTTGGCAGAAAAACCAAAGTGTCCTCGGAGTAAGACATAATTTGTATGAGAAGATTGTAGGAGAGAAAATCATGGAGAAGGAACACTCGAAGAAAGGGAAAAGGAGTGCTGTAAATGAGAATCATCAAGAATGGGGAAAAACACTATTGTAGTGTTCTGGATTGGTGGTTCTTGATGAAGGCCACACTCTCCTTAATGAGAGAAGTCGTATTTGGAATACTCTATCAAAACTCCAAACGAGAAAAGACATCATATTATCTGGGACACCTTTCCAAACAATTTCAATGAGCTCTAAAACACACTGCATTTGGTAAGGCCAGAAAAAGAAGATTGTCTTACTAAACAGGATCTACTTTCTAAGTCAAAGAGGAAATAGTTCAGAAAGGTAAAATGCCAAGAAAGGGTGATTTAGTTTGCAGTACAAGTGGTAAAATATCCTTGGCGGGTTCGCAAACACATGGTATTTTTGTTCACCATGGTATGTACTATGTTTATATATTCTCAAATTATCATCGTGTTCTCAAACTGAGAGTCCCGTGACCATGCATTCTGTTCTTAAGAGTTACATTGGTCCCATGTGAGGTGTTGGTGCCTATTATGAGACCATTTAGGGGGTGTTTCAGAGTTTCGACCCCTAACGACATGATTTTATTTGAAATTAATATCGTGTTCTCAAATCGAGGGTCCCATGATTATCCAACCGCCAAAAACCAACAACAAGCCAACAACTAATAATTATCTTATACTCGTTCTAACATAGTATCCAAGAACAATCCAACAACCAATAACTATCCAATAGCTAAACCAAACAAAACAAATAATTATCCCGTACTCCTCCCATCATCCAAAAGATTTAAAAGATAATCCATACCAATTATATAACTACTACAGTTAAGGTATAGAATACATGGTTCCTTCGATCCAAGAAGGACATTAAATAGAGTCTTCTGAATGCATGATTCCACCGAATTGATCCTAGAGCCCCTAGCGTAGTCGTTTACATGTACATGTGTTGATTAGTTTCTTTAATACAATCTTCATAAAATGAAGCTAATTTAACTTCATTTTATTAATACTGTATAAATGAAACTGATCAACAAATGTATATGCACATGAACACATGGAAATTGAGTTGGGTCAATTTAATCCAATCACGAACCCAAATGACTTCATTCTCAAACCAAGCATCTTGTTGAAGTAATTAAAAATTCGACTAAACATAACATATTATCGAATGTTAATTTACATAAATCATATTAAACATTCGTAAATGTAACTAAAGATTCATACATCAAAGTAAAATGCTAATACAATGTCAATATCATAATAAGATACAAATAAGATTGACAAGGGTAAAATAATATTTTGATACTCATTCTTCATATAAATCAACTAAAAGATCTTTCAATATTGGGTTGTCATCAAGAGCTGACTGGAACTCTTTTGAAGCCTTTAATGCATCCACTTGAGTAGTCATACCCTTTGGTTAATGCACAAGAATAAACCGATTTCCATTGTTTATGCACTTCGAGTAGAATACCTTCTTTATGTTCTGAAAGGCATAAATAAAAGGCTCGTCGACTATGCAATCTTTACTCTTTAGCTTTGATAAATCTACCATAATAAGTTTGGAGTCAGGATCAACTTTGCAAGCATTTGTAGTATCTTCTACCTTTACCCAATCACAATAGAATACGGTTTCTATGAAATCTAAGTAATCAAGTTCTAGGATTTTTTGGATTATCCCATAATAGGTTATCACCGTATTCTTTGAATTTTTATTGTTTTTAGCGACACAGGCGGTCAAGGTAGAAATTGATATTCCACTATTTTGTTTCAAAATCTTTAACTCATATGGGTATGAAATTAAATTAAAACCATTGGTGTGGAATTTCTTAAACTCTTTCGCATGAAATCTAGGGCCTTTTGCTAGGCGTGCAAGCCTAGAAGAGACATCACCTCTTTTTAGAAGATGCATTTATTAATGAATTTGTATTAGGGCATGTTTTTATCACACACGAATAAATAACTACATACATAAGATGTGAAAATTACCACTTTTGATACCCAGGCCCTAAAATCAGTTGTTGTGCAATTTCTCCTTTGATTTTGTGCAATTTCGTTCTCGTACTTCCTATCGATAAATTATAGAGTTTAGATAATAAAATATAAAATAGACAAACTTCCTCGGCTAAAGTTGATTTTGCATCTTTAATATGCCTTTTATTTACCAATTTTGCACAAAGTAGGGTTAAACACAAACTAATTTGCATAATTTCCCGATAGAGACCTTTGTGTTCAAAGAAGCAATCCCGAAATAATAAAGGGATTAATTGGAGGATTACATGCCATGTCATGAGACTTGAACTGTTTTAAGTCATTTTTTTGGTAGCTTACTACCCTATATAAATTATTAGAATAACCCGTTGGAGTCTTCAAGTTGAACAACGTGTGTAAGAGGATCTTCTTCTCACTAGGAGTCAAAGTGAAAGAAGCCGGAGGGGTAGAAATTCTCTCTATTCTAGGATTTTTTTTAACTAGAGTTTCTTATTTATTTTCATATCTAGTATAGCTTAGCAGGACCGCTCTCCATCTTTGGAATGAGATCTATCCAGACATGTTCCTATCAGATGTTTTGTAATATTCTTCTCTGTGTGCATCATATCAATTACAGGCCTTACATGATGATCTTTCTAATACGACAAATCAAAAAATATTGATCGCCTGTACCATGGAATTGCTTTAATAGGGTCGTTAGGATCCCCCTAGCATTACGCTTCAGGTTTAGAAACTTGGGATGTTTGCCTATGTACCTATTCCTCGCAGTCGCAACTACCTCCTTTTTCTCAATTTGCTGACATGAAAGTTAAGGAGGTGGCATTCGATGATCGTGACCAACATGATAAAAATTAGACTTATTATACCTAAAAGGGTGACTGGTCGGCAGAAAATCTATGATTACCCGTGTATCTCATCTTACTACTATGTTGTAGCCAACTGGCTTCAGTATCCTCCCCATATATGGGGCATCCATAATAACCATGAACATTACAACCGGACAAGGTTCCATAAGCCGAAAGGTCATGGAACACCCACATCACCATTTATTTAAGTGTAAAATCTACACCATTATGAGAGTCGAACGCCATCACGCATTTATCCCACAACTCTTTAAGTTCTTCAATTAACGGGGCTAAGAATATATCAATATCATCTCTTGGAGCCTTCGGCCCGAGTATCTACAAAAGATAACAATGTGAACTCCTTTCTCATGCATAGTATCGGAGGGAGACTTAGAGGAGCCATGAGAACTGGCCAATAGCTCTGATTAGTACTTAAATTACCGAAAGGGTTAAACCCATCGGTTGAGATTTCAAGATAAATGTTGCACAGTTACTTTAAAAATTCATGGTGACATGCGTTTGAAATTTGTCAGATGAGTGAATCAACTGGATGACGCATTAGATTCCAACCCACCTCGCATCGACCATGCCATGTCATGGCCTCCACTATCCGCGATATTGTAAAAAGATTTTTTAACTGTGGCCTAAGTGGAAAATACTTCAAAACCTTTTGTGGGAATTGCGAGAACTTTTAATATTTTGCAGCTTTTTTTTTCCATTCTCACAAATGACATATCTAAGCTCACCGCATAGTAGACATTCATCCTTTTCTTCGTGCTTATTGCGGTAAAATATGCAATCATACTTGCATGCATAAATAGATTTGTATTTCAATCTCAAACCCTTCAAGCTCTTCTTCATGGTAGAATAATTGTCTGGTAACGTGTTCTCTTTTGGGAGAATTTCTTCAACCCACTTAAGAATTTCGGTTACGCTGTTCCCAGACAAACCAAATTGATTCTTTAAATTATGCAAACCAATCATTGCATATAATACCGAATGATCTTTATCTCAATCTTTATACAATGGTCTAGCCACATTGGCTTTCAACCGTATAGATTCCTGGTCTCCTGGTCATTCAGTATCAACTTTTTCATTGTGCGCATTATTTGTATCCATGGGTTGGTAATTTTGGTCGTCGTGGACTCCGTAAGCATCGTCAATTAGGTCCATCAATGGATGTTGTGTTGAAGAATCATTTACCACTTCCACTCATTGGTGTTCTGTTATGCGGTTGATTACCAGTAATTCTTCGGGAACATAAGGTACATGTTTTTCACCATGGTATGTCCATTTGTTATAATCTTGACAAATTCCCACATTATTAAATGTAACTCAACATCTTCTAAGGATTTATATTTTTCGTTCATACAGTGGGTGCATGGACACGGAATATTCTCACTTTTAAGGTTCTTAAAAGCGTACCTAATAAATTCTTGAACGCCTTTAACATAATTATTAGTTATTCGATCAGTCTCCCCCATCCACTCTTTTTATTGTGGAAAATCCATTCAATAATCTTCAAATTGCAGTCTTGTGTTAACATGCCGATCAATCAAAGTAAAGCACTAATATAGTGTCAACAACGCACCAATCAATCAAACTATGCAATAACTTAAATATAAGAACACGCCAATCAACGATACTACACAACCACTTAAACTCAAATTAAATAAAATTTTCTAGTGATTAACTTATAAAAAAAATTACTCTATCTTAATTAAACGAAAAAGTGGCCCAATGATAAAAGAGTTTAAACGATAAAGTGCGCGCATAGGCACATCTTTCAAAACTGTCATATATTCTGTGAACAATGAGTTAACACTCACCCTCCTATAAAGGCTGACTATGTACTAAAGTTCTTACTTCAGTGAGATGAGAGTGCACACCCCAACAACATTTTTATTACTCAGGTCCTCCATATAGTATTTCACACCGTAGTCACCGTGGGCTGTGGACAATGATCCAAGATCCGTGACATGTTAAGGCACTAGGAAGGGGAATATTAAAGGAGGAACCGACATTTGTGAGGGGAATGGAGAAGGAGGAAAATTTTGACGAGGTAAAGGGAAATCGGGATACATTAGGGCCTATTGGGGTGTATTACCAATTAAAAGGGACAATTTGTCCATGTTTCTCATTCACGCCTTTTAATTCATTTCGAAGCCCCATTACATCCCGTTTGGTCCTAGAATGATGGTCATCATTGGACGAGAAATGATTATTAACAGAAAAAAGCTCGTCCACGATAGGTGAGGTGTGTTTGAATTTTAGTTTTGACATATGCGACCCCAAACCTCTCGTCCTCCCTCTTATGTCCTTCCCCAAGGTCTGTGCAAGGTTATCATTGTCAAGGTCATCGAACGGGTTTGAAGATGACTAACTACTCATAGACTCTATTGATTCTAGAGTTTTAAACAAGTGAGGGGGGAATTTTATATCTTTGTACCTTCTTGCATGCACGTATAAGTTGGCCTAATTCAGTATCTTTCCTTCATCTGGACGGACTTTTATCTTGCTCGACCACTCATTCTTCAAATCTTCATAAGATTTTGAGCCAAGCCAGTGGACATCAGTTTTTTGGCCCTATTATGCTTGTTTTTCTACCTTTGTAGTATTTTTTAGTCTGTCACCTCATTTTCAGAAAATCATTCCATTGACCGACTGGTATCTCAAAGTTCGAAGGCACTTTGTCTTTGAGCACCAAAACGTTAGAGCTCGATGCCCCCTTAGGGAAATGCTTCGGCTAAAGGTTTCTCTAATATGTTCGGAGTTGTTCAATAACCCTTGAAAGGACCTTATTTTTTGAGTTAGTGAAAAAAGAAAACCCCTTGTTGAGTTGCTCATAGATGTCATCTTTAACACAACTTGATCTACGAGATTCCAAATGTCAGTTCCTCCCACTCCCACATTCATTTTTCCCAAGGACAAACACTGGGCTTAAAATTGTTGAATGTAATTCTTATCCCCTGTGTTGTTATTTCCTAATAGAGAGAACCCAATGGGCTTCTTCTTAACTGGCCCAAAAGTTTCAGGAGCATTGGCCGTGTCTTTTGGATTAATGGGAGTACCTTGCCTACTGCAACTTAGAGTAGTGTTGTGAACCATTGGTGGAGTTGAGTCTTGCTCACCAAATGGTGATGAGAATTCCCCTTGGGGGAGTGTCATCTCGTCGGTTGAAGTGTGGTGTTCATTACCGCCCAAAATTATCTACAAAAATAATAAAAGTTCAATGTTTATCTATAATAAGTGCATAATTTCAACGTTCAATATCAAATTATAACTAACAAAATAATTTTTTTGACCATATATTATAATCTACCTTTTCATTGTAAGACTTTAATAAAAGTTCAATGTGTTTGATCTCAATTTAGTCAGTATTTGTTTTTAAAAAACCTATGAATTTTTGCATATGGCCAATTCAGAGGAAGTGTATCTATAATAGATGCATAGATGTTAGAGACATGAACTTGAAATATCATCCTCTTCTGCCTATTGGCAAGATTGAGTTTGATGTGTATATGTCGCGAGACATCATAGCCTCCGTTAATGCTATTTGTAAGTAATTGTATCCATAATGGGTGAATTTTTTTCTGCCTTCTCTAACAGTGTAACCAAGGTCAGTGCTCTATTGGGATTATGTACGCGAAATATATATTGTTTAGCTTCATCCCAAAATTCTGGTAGGGAAAACAGAATATGATTGAACAAGTGCTCTTGTTGGAGATGAACTCCACAGTTTACAAGGTAGTTAAATTGTTCGATCTTCCTATTCCCATACCAATAAACCATAGTTCCCTCTAAATGAGTCTCATTAATGAAAGAGGTACGAGTGTGGTCCAATTACAACCTTTCATACTCTTGTTGCTATTGATTATCATAGTGACTCATTTTTCTTGAGAAAAATGAACGGGGGCGTGAATGTGATTCCTATAAATAATGTCTATAATGAATCATTAACTTGTTAAGTTAGTTTGATTTAGGTTTTGAATAATCACTACCCTTCTCTTCACCCAATGTAACTTTAATTTATTAGTTATTATATACGTGGGCATGAATCCCGTGCATGTTGGATCTCATCGTTAATTTATCAGTTAAAAGAATTATCGCTTACACACACACACACACTCGCAATATATACAATGTGTCTTGAGTGGGGGCTCATTTAATGGTGATTTTTGGGGGAGCGGGGGCCCCCGAGCCGAATTTTGAGTATTTATCAAATAATTATTTAAATACTTATTTGATCTAATGGAAAAAAGATAAAAAAATATTGATTAAAGAATATTTGTCATTTAAGCCAACAACCCCTAAAATCAGTACTAACATCAACCAAAGATTAACCCTAAAATTAAACCTTACAAACATTAGTCCTCGAATTAATCCCGAATTTAGCATCAATATTAAAGGAGAGGGAGATAAAGAAAAAATACATTTATATATTTCAACCCCATACTTAAACAAACAATATACATAAAATTAAATTGACCCTAGTTTGAAAATAATTTTTTTACACGTAAAAAATTATATAAGCATATATATATGTATTTTTTAAGAATTTAAGAAAAAACTGTATACAGTATACACACATACATTTTCAATACACACACATATATAGTATGCACATATACATACATAATACACATATACAATATACGCACATACATGTATACACACATACATACACATGTATACACATACACTCATACATATATACATATAAATACACACATACACACAAAAATACAAATGCACAAATACCCGAATACAAAATATTAGGGTTTAAGTGTTACCTTTGAGTGAAAACTTAAGATTGAAAATGAAAACTTGAGATTGGAAATCGCAAAAATCGCCAGAGACTGGGAAATGTTAAGGGTTTGGAAATTTTTGAGTGAAAAATGAAAACTAGTCTAGGGTTTTAGTATAAAGACATTGGTGATGGACCTAGGTCGTGACCACATGTCGTGATTCCTTTAAAATTTAACACATTAGCCTGGAAATAAGATAATGGTCACGGACCAAAGTCGTAAGTCCTAAATGGGATAGTTATGGCCCGAAGCCGTGACTAGCTCAGTGTGTATTTTGGTTACTGGTCATGGACTTGGACCGTAACCCCATCCTTGGTCACACTTGGAGGGAACTTGGGTGTGATTTTGGCACCATAATGGTCATGCACGTGTCACGACTATGGCCTTTAACACATACTGGTCACGGACTTTGGTCATGACCACCTTCAAGAGGATCAATACCACACTGGGTCATGGGCTTGGTCACACCAACTTTGGATATGGTCACGGCTTTGGGCTGTGACCAGTTCGTCACGGCTATGGGCCGTGACCCCTCGACCGTGACCATTCGTAAGAGTTGGTGTAGTGTTCGGACAAAGATTTTCAAAAAATATATATTTTGAATTTTAAAATCACAAGGTCCCTCATATTACCAAAATACCCTCCAACTGCTAGTTTTTTGAAATGTTTATAAAAGGAACCATTGGCTTAACTTCCAAAACACACAAGTTATTACAACAACATCCCAATATTTAAAGTTCCATAAGAAAGATTGTTCCATTCCATCCTTGATATTATAGAGATAGAAACCAAGTTCTAAGCCCATTTGATAGTTCTAGTCCTAAAAATTCGATTAAAGCAAAAGCTTAAAGAAAACCCACTTTAGAAAAAGTTCCAATCCAAGCCCCTTTCAGCAAACTTCCCAATCCCTTACCCACATATGTTAAATATCAAAAAGCCTAACCCTTGAAACATTGTACTTCTAAATATTTCAAAGTTCACTTTCTAGAGAGAGAAAGTAAAAAGTCATCTCATCATTGTTGCTTATTCAAGAGAAGTTTGTTTTACACATTGGTTATTATACTTATTATTGTTACTCCAGTTAAATTTTATATTATCTTCACAGACAATATTGTTGTTGTTACGGTGAGTCAAGGTGGGATTACAAATTGGGGTCTTGCATTGATATCACTTGAATAAGGACGAGTTTAGCGTCTTGTCAGTTGCAAGGTGCGATAAATCCTTGTGAAGTTATTAGTTTTACATTAGTAAATAGGCAAAAGTGAATTTTCTCCAGTACCATCTTGAGCTTGGATGTAGGAAAGGCCGAACTATATTAAAATCTCGATTTGTAAAGTCTCTCTAAAATATAACTATTCTTTGTTGGTGTTACACCATAATTGAATAACATCTTATGTTCCGAAAAGAGTCGCATCAAGCCACTTAATAGTATGAATCAACTCATCCCCGACCAAATCAATACTAAAAAAGGATCTCAGATCAATAAAGAGCTCGACTTCCATTCCACCTGGGCGGACAATGTGGATGCCATCAAGGACAAACGATAGCTTGTAGCATTAAGTGCTAGCCAACAACATGTGCGTGGAATGTCAGACAACCAGCATGTACATAACCTTAAACATTAAAGTATGCTTGAGTGCTTCATTAACAAGATGATCCCATCTAACTCATACTGGCTAGCAGACATTCAAGCAATAGGGATCATTATAAAAGGTTGGATCCCCCACAGAGATTAAGGGGAACGATCACCCATCCTAATCATTAATCATCGGAGATAATTCTGACATTCTTATTATCGAGACTAAGTACTATACCATTGTAAAAATCTAACACTAAAAAAAACCTATGGATGTAGACTCATTCTTGAGGGATGAACTGCGTATCTTTTACTATTAGTCTGCGTATCCTCATCTCCATCCCTATTCATCCATATATACTGTCTATTATTTATTTGTTATATCTAATTAGATTTCATCTAACTGAGACGAACCTGAATCTATTTTTGGATGATAACAAAATGGTGTCGTCTATGGGAAAGACTAAAGCCTAGCTGTTTCTCATCTAATTCCCAATCCCAATTCCTAACTGTGGAAAATTTAGATTTTTTCAGCCAAATCCCCAAACTTCATTAGTAGCCCATATTGCTAATTACATCAATAAATTCACATGATTTCTTGCCTAGAATTTTTGATTTACTATTCCATTAATAAATTCCGTGTAAATCACATCTAAATAGTTTCATTTCTAGCCTAAAACATCACTCGCTTGGTCAAAGCATAAATGATCCCATCATACTCTGCTTTTCTATTTATATACTCTACTTTTTGGGGAATTTTGATAACAATGTCCTAACATCCAGAAAGTAGTAGGGAAAAGGAGGTTTCACCACCCTCCACCCCTATTACAATGGGGGATCTAGAACAATTTGTACGTATCTTGATTAAAATCTAGGAATCTATGCAAGAAAATAGAGACAACTCACATAAAGTGTTCTGGCCTCACAGAGCCGACCAGAACCATCTCTAATAACCCCAGCCTTGGAAAAAAGACTTGATAAACATAGGGAATCACCTTTCCCTCCCCTATAGATATTGGGAGGTAAGAGAACTAAGGAAAAGCTTTGGAAAATCCTAGGAGACAAAATCTGGGATCTAAAATGAGAAGATCTGCTCGTACATATGGGTCTGAACTTGAAGAATCCTCTTACTAACCTGGTAAAACTTCCACCATTAAGTCAACTACTGATGATAATGATTAAATGTATTCGAAATAATGAATAAATTCCCTTGAAAGGCTCAGTATATTACTATTCTTTAATAGGTTGGGAAGGATAGGGGCACGAGCACATCCACACCCCTAAAAAAGGAACAAGAAGAGCATAATACAGAAGGCAAGATCTAAGAAGAGAAAATTATTCAAGATGCAATACCAGAGCATCAAACAAGTGTGAATAGGTTAGAAAAAGAGAATAATTCTCGGTCGAGAGTCACAAACAAGATAATAAGGTAGCTGAGGAAGCTCAATCATGTAGGGGATCCATTAAGAGGATAGAGGATTACATAGGCGGTCTTATCAAAATGAAAAATCAACTACAAAGGGGTTTTATTTAGGTATCTCCATTCATGACTCTGTGATTAGTTATCCCATTCTTGTAAAATTCCTCCCCCGTATGATCACTCCCAGGTATGAAGGAAAATTAGACCTAATTCTATATATCGAGCAATACCAAATAGCATGTGACATATACTCTATAGCTCATGAGATACAGTACAAGGCTTTTTCAAGCACTCTCATAGGTACTTCTCAAATTTGGTATAATGGGTTACCCAGAGGAGAAATGTTAGAGTTTAAGCAACTGGCTGACCTCATTATGAACAACTTCTACTTCAAAGCAAAACATGGTAAAAGGGTGTCTCACTTTTTAAGCGCCCGTCAATGCGAGGATGAAATAAAAAGAGAGTACATTACCAGGTTCAATAATAAAAAAACTAGAAGTGGTGGAATACAATGAAAAAGTGTCCATTATAGCAATAACGAGCGGGCTGTTACTCAGGAAGTTGTACTAGGAACTTGATGAGGAACCTCCAAACCTTATGGCTGGGCTCTTGGCCAAGGAAAAAAAGTTCATGAATGCGAAGGAAGCCATGGCTGCAAAAGAGTTCAACCATAAAAATTTTGAAAAAAATAGCAGCTCGATAAGAAAGGAGAAACCCAAAGATGGACCAAAGGCGAAGAGCGAGAGGAGGCCATACCAGAAGATTAATGAATATACTCCCTTAATAGTGGGAGTTCACCACATTATTTATGAGATCTGAGGGGATGGTGAGCTAATGTGATAGAAGAAGATAAAAAGTCCTCATGAAAGAAGAGACAAGAGCATGTTTTGCAAATTCCACAAGGATGACGGTCATGAAACTAAGGATTGCCTAGACTTAAAGGATGAAATTAAGGACCTTATCAAAAAAGGGAAACTTAATAATTAGTGGAGAATAATGGAAGACTAACACAAGCCCTTGAAGACTATAAATGCAAGAGGAGATCAAGATCACCTCGAATGGGGAATAAAGACCAAAAAAGAGTTCAGGAGAATAAAGATAAGGAGGATTTCAACCTACCAGTAAAACTTGACAAGAATGTCTTATTGGCCAATAATATAATCTTTGGGAGAGTGGATCTAAAGAAATTTGAGGTTGTAGCCTCAACTGTTCACCAATGTCTCAAGTTTCGCACCAACTTTGGGGTAGTATTAGTGAAAAGAAACTAAATAGAAGCACATAAATGCTACTACACCTCGGTGGACGAGGAAGAGAAGAAGAAGATAGTTCAAACCTGTCAGATCGAGACATTAGATTCTCGAGATGCAAATCGGTTGATAACTAGAAAATCCATTGAAGAAATAATGCCAGTGATGCTTAATGATGAGCATCTGGAGAGGATAACCCAGATCGACTCGTCCTTGGGCCCCATACTCAAGAAGTAACTAAAAGACTTCCTACGAGCTAGGAAATATGTATTTTCTTGGATCCATAAAGACATGCCTAGAATTGATCCACTATTATCAACCATGATCTCAACATAATCAAATAAACCAAACCAGTCAAATAAAAATGGTGAGTATTATTGAAAGAGAAAAATATGATGATACCAGAAGAAGTGATAAAATTAAAAAAAGTTGATTTCATTGAAAATGTGATGTATCATAACTTGTTGGCAAACGTGGTGATGGTACCAAAGAAAAATGACAAGTGGAGGATATGCATGGAATTCACATATCTAAACAAGTCATGTCCCAACGGTTATTATCCTTTGCCTCAGATAGACCGATTAGTGGATGCAATGGGTGGAGATGAGCTTCTAAGCTTTATGGATGCATATTTTGGTTATAAACAGATTAAAATAAAGCCTGAACATAAAGACAAGACTTACTTCATCACTAGTTGAGGTACATTTTACTATAATGTTATGCGTTTCAGACTAAAAAATGCAGGTGCCACTTATCAAAAGCTGGTGAACAGAGTATTTAAAATGTAGATATGGAAGAACATGGAGGTTTATGTGGATGACATGTTGAAAAAAAGAATAAAAGTATACGAAAACATAAAAGATCTCAACCAAAGCTTTGACGAACTGGAGAAACACCAAATGATGCTGAATCCAACTAAATGTGTATCTGGAGTCAATGCCAAAATTTTCCGGGCTTTATTATGAACCAGAGGGGAATAGAGGCCAAACCTAACAAGATCCAAGCATTGGTCAATATGTAGCCTCCCAACAGTAAGAAGAAAATACGAAGCCTAATAAGACAAGTAACAACTTTGAATAGATTAGTACCCTGATAAATGCCTCCCGTTTTTAAAAGTTAACAAATACTTCTTTAAATGGATGGATGAGTGCCAAACCACATTTATGAAGCAGAAGAAATACCTAGGAAGGTCTTGTTTATTATCAAGGTTAGTCTTAGGAGAAAAACTATAATTGTATTTAATGTTGTCAAAGTCAGTAGTTAGCTCGACTCTGATCAGAAGCGGTGAAGGGTTCCAAAAGCCACTGTACTACAAAAATAAAGGTTTTTCTAGCATATAAATCAGATATTCTAAAATTGATAAATTATACCTAGCCTTGATAGTGGCATCTAGGAAGATGAAGAAGTACTTCCACTCTCACTCTATAGTGCTCTACATCGAGCTCCCACTCCGGCAAACCATCCACCAACTTAAAAAATCTGGCAGATTGTTGGCATAGGTAATAGTGTTAGGTGAATATGAAATATCATATAATCCAAGGACTAAAATCAAAGCAAATTAGTGAGGGGATTTTATTGCAGTCAGACATATCTAATAACCAGCCAAACACTCTAGTACAGTTCTAGCCGAGTAGAACCGGAGCCCAATAAAATTCTCTTCTAAAGATGTACAACCTAGCTATAGTGAAAAGTTTACTACTAAATGTTTAAAGATAGTTCTTTAGCAGAAGAAGGTTTTCATGATAAGCTACTAGTATATAGGGTGTTCATGGATGGACCATCATGTGCTAGTGATAGTGGAGCTGACCTGATCATCAAAAAAACCTAATGGAGATGACATAATTATGCTCTACAGTTCAAATTTAAAGCATATAATAATAAAGAAGAGTACAAGGCTTTTATTGATGGATTAGAGTTATTTGTATCACTTGGAGTCAAGAAGATAATGCCTCACAGTGATTCGTAGTTAGTGGTGAACCAGGCACTGGAAAAATATGAATCAAGATATGAAGACTTGTTAAAGTATATTATAAAGGACAAATTATGAATCCCAAAGATAAAGGCATCCTATATGATCAAAATCGTCAAAACTAAAAATACCAGAGTCGACTCATTACCTCATCTAACATCAACTACCAGAGTTGACCTAAGGAGAACCATACTTGTAAAAAATTTATTACAAAGAATCATTGATGGAGAAGAAGTAATTTTCTAAGAGTTGACTATGGTCCCATCCTGGAAGGACCCAATTATCATACTTAGAAGAAGTCATTTTGTCAACCGATTGGAAGGAGGCAAGGAGACTTCATTACAAAGTTGTCAAGTACGTTATGGATAAGAGGGTTCTATACAAAAGGGGTTTTATAGTCTCAATGATGAGACATTTTCACCCTATGGAAGCACCAAATTTAGTCAAGGAAATATATGAAGGGTCATGTGGAGCCCATGTAGCAGGTCAAATGCTGGAAAAGAGAATAATCATCCAGTGATATTATTTTCAAATAATGAGGAAAGATGTGAAGAGTATACACAAAAGTACGATATATGTCAGAGGTTTGAGGTGATACATAAAAGACTAGGAACTGAGCTGGTGACGAACACATCACCTTAGCCTTTTGCCATCTGGTGTATAGACCTAGTTGACCCACTGTCGAAGACCAAAGAAAGTTCCAAATATTTGGTGGTAGTAAAGGATTACTTCACAAAATGGGTGGATGGCGAACCACTCATTGAGATGATCTATACAAAAGTCTCCCAGTTTATTTGAGAGAATATAAACAGTAGGTATGGTGTCCCATATGCTTTTTTTACTAACACTCAGTTCGATAATAATGACTTCTAAGAGTATTGTGACAAGTCTAAGATTAAGAACTTGCAATCATCACAGCTCATCCACAATGCAATGGGTAGATATAAGTCATAAACTAAACCTTGTTGGAGGAGGTGAAGAAGAGGGTAGAAGCATCCAAGGGAAATTAGACGAATGAATTATAAAGTGTATTATGGGACAAGAGGACAACACCATAAATAGAAACAGGAAAAACACCTTACATGTTACTTTTGGCAATGAAGCCATGGTCATAGTTGAGCTTGGCCTCCCAAGCCATGTGTTTTTAAATTTCGATTCTCCCAGAAGTGATATTGCATGAAGATTAGATCTAGACATGATTAACGAAGTTAGGGAGGCAATAACACTTAGGGTTGTAGCATACTATAGTGCACAATAATATTCAACTATAAAATAGTCAAGCCAAGCAACCTAAAAGAAAGAGTTTACTTATTAAAGAAGGTTACACAGAAGTCCAGTAGATTGGAAGAAATCTAGTATGTTCCCAACCGTGTGGCCAAAGCTGTATGACCTAACACCTGTTGGATTGAAATTCTATAAGGAAAACCATTCAAAAATACTTGGAATTGCGAGCAACATAAGAAGTACTATCATTGAATCTTTTAGTTACCGAGGAAGAGGAGGATAGTTGAAGAATTAAGAATTTATACGAGCAAAAATAAATATATGAATATACTTGTTACCTCTTATCTCACTTTTACAATTATCATGCTTTCAGGAATACTTAGTGTAATTATAGATCATGTCTTCCTTAGCCAACCCAATTGATCTATGCACATCTTTTACTAAACATAACTTTTAGAAGAGGGTGTATCAATATGATCTGATCACATATTATTCCTAAGTTAAATAACGTACATCTTTGACTGCACCAATAATTATAGATCGGACTTAGCCAACCCAATTGATCCATGCACATCTTTAATTACAAAATTTTTGTAAAGGGGTGTATCAATAAAATTCGATCACATATCATTCCTAAGTTAGATAAGGAACATCATTGACTTCACCAATAACTATGGATCAGGTCAGCCTTAGCTAACCCAATTGGTTAATGCACATATTTGGTCGACCATTGAAATAATTTTTCCCTAAGGGAACTAGTAAGCCGAGGCTAACAAATACTAGTAAGACACAAAATAAAAATGGATAAAATGCAAAGTCGACTTAATCTAATCATGGAAATTCACAATAAGGAAAATATAACATAATACACAAATAATGATGTAAATAAAAGGTCATTTGTATTAATCCATAAATTGTGCAAATATTCCTTGATTTGTCTTTTTTTTATTGGCTTCACAAATGAAATATTATGAAAAATAGAAGATACACATAAAAAGAGGAAGGAAGCTAAGCAACAACATATTTAGAACGCTACTTTGGTTTCTCAATAGCATAAGGGTCCTCTTTCGTAACCTTCTTCTCCCCAACTACATGGAGCTCATCATCTCGGTGGGTAGATTCCTCCTCCTTATCCAAGACCTTTTTTTCATCATTATCTCCTTCCCAGGCCATGAAAAAACTTAGGCAATGTTAGGGTAATGTTTAGATACCCTCTTTTTTAGATCATCATAAACTTTAAGGAAGGCTAAGGTGGTATCAATAACATACTCTTCGGATTTATTGAAGGCCTTCACATTATGTTCTCCAACTATAGAAGTAGTAACTAGAGACTCAAAGAGTTTGACTTTTAGAGCATCCAGCTGCTCATTGACAACCATGAGATCCCCTTCAAGATTGCTGAGATCCTCCATATTACACACTGTTTGATCATCACTTTTCTACACCTTATTATGAACCTTAGTCAAGTCATCTTCAAGGGATTTGATATTCTTCTCAAGGTCCTCTTTGATAGACTTAGATCATCACATGTATTCTCCCTCAAAATGACGGAATCCATGTTACTCTACAAAGTGAAAAATGAAATAAATTATCTAAAGTAAAAGAGATTAGCTAGTCAAAGAAAAATGAAAGATGAACTGATTCAACTTACAATGAAGATCTTATGGGAGGCAAAGTTCCATAAATTATACACATCCAGGCTCTACATGAACTTAAAGTTGGGGTAATAACACATATAGCCCAAGACCTCAGAAGTATTAGCAACATTTAGAATTATGGAATTGGGGTATAACAATAGTTCTTCCTTAGACAGTGGAGTGTCAAGCTCAAAGGGCTCCACATCACCATATGGGGACAATGAGTTCCATCCCTTGGATAGTCTCTGAGAAGTATGGTTTGGTAACTTTGGATTCTTGGATATTGGGTCAATTAAAGACCTTTTTCTTCCACCTTACCTCTACTCAATGACTATTCCTTTGCCCTTGTGAGAAACCTTTTTCTTCCTGGCCTCTTTAATACCCTGCTTCATCGCTACATCATTACAAATACTAGGAGGATTGTCATTATGTTTTTTCGTATGACCTTCCTTCGTGGCCTTCTTAGCAGCTGCCTTTTTGGCCATCTCAAGGAGCTGTTTGGCTCAGATCTCCTTCATCTTGTTCCTAGAAATGTTATCAGGAGCTATAATAAGCGAGCTAGAGTTTGGAGTTAAAGTTGTATCAAAACACAAGTAATACTCAGTTAGTAAACAAAGAAGGTATGTAGTAAATGAGCATGCACAATACAAAATAAATATGACCTAACACTTAGGGTCGACCTCATCATAATAACCTCTTACCTTTCCAACAGTTGCCTTGTACACCTTATCTTCCTCATAACTCTCTTCATCATCATTAGCAGGCTTGGGTGGCCTATATGTGTCAAGATCGATAGTGATAATACTCCGATATTTTATTATCCTCTAAACCTCTTGAGGTGTATACATCCTCATAGTACATGGGATCCGAGGTACAACCTCATATAGTCATCCTCACCATCCTCTTGTCCAGTGAGGGGGATTTTTTTGTCAATCATGTCGGAGGAACTTCAATAGCTAGGAATGAAAATACCTCTTTCTAGGTAATTGGGAAAGAACTCCCACACATAAAAAATATAGAAGAATTCAGTCTTCTAACTATGAACCATCTTAGCACTGGACTTCCTGGGAGAGAAATAATAGTAGCTAGGGGTTTTATATATATCTTTCAGATCATACACAAACCTAAATATATCTACATTTATGTCAAATCCCCCATATTTTTCCAATAGATCATGGCTCCAATAATTTACTTATATTAATTAGGATGAAGATGATTGAGGGTCAACCCATACGCTTTTAATATCGACCTTATGAAAGGATGGAGTGGAAGACGAACTCCAACTTGAAGAACCCAAAGGGAGAAAGTACCTCATCGACATCTTTCCTATCATAATCCCTTTCCTCTGGGTCCAGAATCCTGATAGTCACATCATCTCGAATGGAATACAATACTCTCAGGTCGACTAGGTCTTCAGCTCTAACATAAATTTTGTACCACCTAGTATTAAAGGTAGTTAGGTCATAAGAAGTGGTTGGAACCTCTCCTAAGTCCCTTCTTTTATCTATTAAAAATATATCTATTGGTTTAGTGGATGGAGATTATTTTGTCATCGGGGCTCTCTGTTCAGAATTAAGCTGGGCAAAAGAAGTGGTGTAGGAGGGTAGTGGTACTGGGGTCTATGAATAATATGAAAAAGTAAGGCATGACCCACTCCACTGGAAACAACCTTTGAGGTATTTCAAATTTCAGAGCAACAAGTAAGTCAAAAGATAACTTTTTCAATATAATAGCAACTTTTTTATTACAATATGAGGAAGACAATGATTAGATAAAACTTTTCACTAAGAATAAAAGGAAAAAAAACACTTGAGAGTGAAGATACAAGAACTTCAAGTATTAAGTAGAGAGCAGGAAGAGAATACTTTATATGTGAAAATGGGAAGAGTAACAGTGCTTAAATTGTTGTATGCTTTGAATTTTCCCTTAATGCTCTATTTATAACCGAACATCAGGGATGATACGATGAGCGCACCAAAGGGATGTTCCCTTGCGACAATATCTGAGTGGTAATTTTTGTCATGTTTTACTGTTTGTCCTTTTACACCCCGACAGATGATATCATGCTTAACTAAAGTCAAAAGGAAAATATGTCGATCATAGTGCTAAAAAGTACTTTTTATCAATATATCAAATACTAAATTGGTAAACAATTTTTGAAATTTGTAAGCTTCCTTGAGCGTCACTCGCTAACTTTACTTTTCAAAACAACTTTACTAGTAGTACCTTAACTGCTCGCCCATTTTACCAAATGTATATTGTGTAAGTCTATGTGAGTGGTGAGTAACCTCTTGGGTCCATCATCTTAGTATTCTCTTTTTCCTAGAATACTGATGTGGTTGAGCCTTATCTTGATCAATGCGACTCCCCACTCTCCTTCCAAATTAAAAATCTTAACAAATCCCAAATGGCCATCTACTCGAGCCCCGCTTGCTCGGATACGATTTCTTGTTAAGTAAACTCGTGTTCAAAAAGTAAACAAAAGTAAATAGAAAAAAGTTTTATATAAACACAAGTGTTTGAATGTCTTGGGGTTGCTCATGTGTCATCCCCTCGCTGGTTACTGCTCAAGGTTTATTAATGGCTTGGACCTATTTGTTATTCTCGTGATTTGGGCTCACTTTCCCTATATTACTTCGCACATATCTTGTGATCGCTCTCCCAGTGTTTTTATTATCGTCTTGGTTTGCCAATTATTTGGTCTTTCTCGTGTTTTGGGCTTGCTTACCTAATATTTTTATCTTTGGATTTTGACTTACTCTCCTAATAATGCATTACTCGTGATTTGGGCTTCCTCTCCCAATATTTCCTTGCTTTGGGTTTGGACTTGCTCACTCAATATTGCTTTGCTCAAGCTTTGAGATTGCTCGTGATTTGGGTTTGCTCGCCCAATGTTGACTTGGACCTACTCACCACTTTGGGCCTTCTCGTTTGTTATTACTTTGCCCCAAGATTTTGGCCTACTCTCACCAAGGCTAACTTTATGGGAGAGTTAAATGGGTATGACTCTACATTATCCCCCATGTACGAAAGTCTTCTTTTGGCTGAAGGTAAAGATTTTTGTACAAAAAAGAATATTTAATAATTCAAGGAGACTAAAAGTCATCATTACTTTTTATTCGTGCATAAAATGCACTGTCATTAATCCATTCTTATGATGCCTTTTATCATTTTGAGGAGACACGTGTTACCTTGGGATGCCCTTTTGTATGATTTAGGTAATTTATTACCCCTAACTTTAAACCATCAGGCGTGCGCACCTTCACCATATAAATACTTTTGGCCACCTCTTTTCAAACCTTCATCGCCATTTTCTTATGTATTCTAGAGAGAATATTCCTTTGGGAGAGTTTCAGAGCAAAGAAATAAATCACCGTAATCTATGGATTCTTCTCTTCCCACTATTTACTCTGCTTCCTCCACCTCTATAATTGAGGTTTTTATGGGAACTTTTCCCATCCATGTTACCATCACCACCTCTTCTTCCAACGGTGCCATATCCTTCGCCTCTTCTTTGATGGTTTCATTCACTGCTACCACCATCGTTTCTAGGGGTGTCTGGTCTTTTGTGTGTGGTGTTGTCACCTTATCAAATGGGGAAAGGAAATTTTTTGAAACTAGGATAAAAAGGGACTTTTCAATTTATCGCCTTGCCCCTTTCTTTTGCAAGGATGGTGACTTCATACCCTTGCTCAAAAGGTTTGGCCCTAAATTTATGGAAAAGATAAACGAGTGACTGCTCTTGGAGTTTGTTAAATCTGAGGATGCCCCTGTAGTTCTTGCTGACAACATTCTACGAGTTTGAGTGGACATGGGGAGATTTCCCCTTCTCTAATATAAATATTGATGTCTATTGAGGCCCCCCCAGATGAATGGGCACTATGGATTGACTATGTTATTAGTGTCCCAACCTACCGTTATATTATTGATTATTTAGGCCTAATTCGAACCCTTACTAGCTTAAAAACTTGTACTATCCCCAAGACTACAAGTGCTTACAACATCTTACATTCTCAGTAGAGTGTGGATTCTCACACTTTTGTCACCAGCTAGGGAGAATTTTCCCTTACCTTGGATGATATCCTTGAGTTAACTGATCTGACCATTTTGGAAGACCACTTTTTTACTGATGGCTATGAGGACTCCATGGAGCGATAGATGTGCGAGGAGCTTTATCAGGCTTTGGCCGAATGTGCTCGCTATGTTTATCTCACCCAAACTAGGGCGAGCAAGCATACTTTTGCCAAATGGCAACGGTACTGGTTCAAGGACTTTGAATCACTATCTAAGTAAGAGATCAAGGACAAAGTGACCATGAGTCAAGATGGTCCAATAATAAATTAAAGACTCATTTGGTTGTTTTTTTGTCATATTCCTTACTATATTCCTATTCTAAAGAAGGCCAAATGACTCCCCTTATGAGCTACCTTTTCATCTAACAATCAGACTTGCTCATGGAAGGAGTGTGACACTCACTACTCTTACTTTGGGATCCATCTATACTTGGCTAGATCAAACTCTTGTTGATATGGCGCATTCACATGGCCATTTTGACATGGTAAATTTCGTTAATTCATTAGTGTTGATGGGTTTCCTCTTCGAGTGATTCCCAAATTGGGCCCCTGATCCCCGCTCGCTAACCAATTTTCTCATATTGCTAGGTGGCATAAAAAGTCCCCTAAGAAATCACTCAATTTGTTTTTGGACAATATTAATGAGTTCTCTTTCCGTCCCTACCCAAAGCGAGTGGGTGGAATATTTTCTTGGTGCTGTTACTTTGCTTCGCCTAGCACATATTTTTATCCATCCAATGCTGATTATGTGAGTGATTATCTTCATATCTCTGTGATGGCATTCATTCTCCCATGTATACTTCCATATTTGACTGAGTTTGGCCAACCTATTGAGTTTTACCTCTCGTAGCAAGTGAGGAGACAATATGGGTATGACCGAGGTACTTTCTCTCTAAATTTCCCTACCAGTCTCTCTCCCTTAGATTTATACTTGCATCTTACTCCAACTTTACTCGTGAGGGATGGTGTGAAGGACTGCTCATTTTAGGAATTTCTTCATACCCACTCGTGATTACCTGCCCTTATTCAGGTGCTCATGTCTCGGCCTATGGAAATGCCAAAGCATGCTGATAAAAATATTGCATCCGGGATGCTCCTCATATGTCTTTCATTGAGGGAATCCCCCGATGTGACAAGTTTTTGACCAAGCATACTAGCAAATAAAGAACTCCTCTTAAGAAGGTTACACCTATCCTTGTGAATACTCTACACGAGGAAATCATTTACTCGAAGGTTCTAGAGCCAAAGATCTAATAGCTTAAGGGTAAGGGTAAATCCAAGGTTCCCTAAAAAAGGAAGCATCTAGATGCTGATGTTTCTAACTTTGTTCCTGTTATAGATGGTGTGGCTGCCTCTCCTCCTTCTCCAGTGAGGATACGAGCGTTCAGGCAGAAAAAGAAGGAATCAAAGTCGATTGCCCCTATTACGAAAGACCAAGGTCTAGAAACTGACACCTTTGGGGTTAAGGAAACATTTCAGACCGTTTATGAGCAGGACTATAAATTTCTCGAAGACACTCTTTCTCAACCTCCGCTCCACTTTTTACTCCCTCAGTGGAAGGTACTCTAGTTATTCTTATTTTACATAGTAAAAATATAATTAACAGGAACCACGAGCACTCACTCTTCATCTTGTTCGTCTAAAGAGGAACTTGTTGATTATGGAAGCATTCCTTCTTATGATAATCATAATGCTTCTTTCAATGACATTGACCGGCATAGCATCAATGGAAATCACCCTTATAATATTTCTCCTTTTTTAACATCCACGGGGAGTATGGCTCTACACTTGGAATAACCTAACAGTGATCATGATGACACTATGTTGTACTCCCCATCTTCCACTAGCCTAACTACCAGACCTTTGCCCTATGGGCAAACTCGTCTTGATAAGCATGTAAGTTTTTAATTCAGTTATTTATTTTTCCTTTTATTATATCTTGGTTCTAAGTTGTAATTTATCTTATTACTAACTCTCAACCATTTTCTATCAGGATTCTTCTACAGGGATGAGTGCTCCCTCTGGGGTGAGGGTAGTTCTTTCACCTTCCTCTCATGCCCTTCCTCACGCACCATTTTAATGCGAGATGAACTTTTTACTTGTGTCTTCTATAGACTTAACATGAGAGGTTTTTACACGTGTTAGTTGTTAGGCATATTTATACCTTTATTTTACCTTTTTTGGATTTTGAACTACCAAACTCTGGTACTCGTAAATTAAATTCTCAATTATTTTACTTGCAGCTCTCTGTTGTATATCCTGCCTTTGTTAGGACTTCTTTTGTGACTGATTGTTCAGTTCGGGTATTCATTTATTCACACATATATATTTGCCAAATCCTTTTACATTCTTTGATAACACTAATTTATTTTGATAGGTGTCTCTGTCTCTACTCGCACTAGTTTCCAGGCCACTCGCTTCTTCTACAGTGAGAAGTTCATCAAGCCAGCCTCCATTTAGTGCTATGACTAGTCTATAGGAGTATTCTTCGAGCACCTTCGTTTCCTTTCTTTAAATACTTGTCTTATTAATCAAAATACAATATATTTATCTTGTTAAAACTTGTTCACAGAGATTTCTTATGAGAGATCCCCTCACTACTGGGGGCATACTTTTGCCCACAGGGGTGACCATCCTAGGCTTGCCTCCATTTGGGAGGATATCCATCCCAAGGGTTTGTCTCCCTTTGGATAACATGCCCTAAATCCAGACTCTCTCTACTCAGCTTATTTATAGCGTTGCTTCTAGTGGGCCTGTTTCTCATATCATTTGTTCATTATAGGTAACTAGTTATATCATTTTTGTCTCTTTTGATTATTATATATATATAACTTCTTCATTGATAGGTTAGTGCAAGTATCACCTACTATAAATTTGAGTTCTTCCCCTCTTATTGGAGTTCAAGTATTTTAACTGGCTCACCTTTATACTTGCTCTCAGAGCTCACATCTGTGAGAAATATTATTTTATATGTGTTTGAACGAGTCGTCGCTATATCTTTTTTCTTTCATTTTTGTCGAGCGTTGTTAGTGTCCCTCTAACTGCTGGGTCTCTAGCAAGTGTTTCTGTTAGCACTCCATCGTCTATGCCACCTCAAGTATTAATCTAAAACACCTAGAATTCCTTTAGTAAAAATACTTGAAAGTTTTACACTTTCCTCTTTTCTAGTAGGTGGACACTATGAGTGTTCCTTTGACTATGGAACCTTTTTTGAGCAGGACTACAAGCACTCATGTATTATTATATTATACCTACTTCTTTTAATCTTTTTTTTGCAAGTGTTCTTAAAATAATTTTATGTCCCTTGCTTCCAAGTTAGCACTACAAGCATTACTTTAACAGTGGGACCTCATGTGAGTATAGCCATGAGCGGTCCTTAAGTATTATTCTGTCATACTCGACTCTTTTATAACTTTCTTTTACTATGCAAGTGCTCAAGTAGAACTTTCCTATTTCTTTGTTTTTAGGTTAGTGATAGGAGTGTTCCTTTGCCTGCTAAACATTCTGTGAGCATAGATGTGAGTACTCCCCGGGTATTATTCTGTTACACCTGGTTCTTTTATAACTTTCTTTTATGTGGAGGTACTCAAATAATACTTTCTTATTTCCTTGTTTTCAGGTTAGTGCTACAAGTGATCCTATAACTGCAGAGCCTCGAGTATTAATTTGCCATACCCTGGTTTATTCACTTACTTTCTTTTATTGTGCAAGTGCTCGCATGTAACTTTCCAGTTTCTTTATTTTTAGTTCATTATCACGAGATCTCCTGTGATTGCGAATCTTGAGATTGGATAAAGGGAACAACACAGTCTTTCTGGTAGCATGTTGATTCCTATTGGAATGATATTAAGTCTTTTTCCTTTATATTATTATCTACTTTTCTTTGGATTATTTACTTAGCCTATTCCTTTCCTCCTTATTCTTTTTTTCGGAAGAAACGAACGAGACAGAGGAGCCTAATGAAATGAATGAGCATAATTATAAGGCCACTCATTCTAATAGAGTTGAGAGGGAGAAGTCCAGTGATGAGTGTTCCCCTCATTCTGAGGCTATCTCTTTGGACACATATTTTGACGCCATAGAGATGGGTGCTCCTTAAATTTTCATGAGGGATATGTGGCACGAGCACCATTCAAAGAGATTTTGAGAACCATAGTGTGTTTTCCGGGACTTGATCTTTGAGCATTACTCTGATATTTTCATAACTAGGAGTGTTTTCAATACTGACAGCCTAACTGTTCTCAATCTTAAGGCACTCTCTAGCCATGTTTAGAAGTTTAATTCAGCTCCTCCTAGCAATATTACCAAGTGCAAGTGCTCGCATATTTTTACAAATATCAAAGAGTTATAGAATTGCTACAACTTCAAGCTTGATTCGCTTGATTCTTCCGTTCGCACAATTATCCATCCAATTGAAAAAATATTGATGAAAGCCAAGTCCTCCGAAAATCCAGATCCGAGTGGTGTCATTCTAATGTCAATAGTATTCGTGGGAAGATCCAAGCTTTTAAAGCCAAGCTAGCCAAAGTCCTAGTTAGTGAAACAAAAGACTTTGTTTAAATAACTAATCTCCAAGAATATGATATTTGAGAGATTACTCCTCATTTTAAAGATTTTTACTCAAAGAAGAATATTTGTCTTCTTTTGGTTGATTAAACTCTTACAAACAACTCCTTTTTTTTTTTGCAACATCACAGTCTCCTCTATTTCGAGCATGTCGTTTATATAAATGAGAATAAAATAATTTTTGGATATGCATTTTTGCACTTTGCATTTTTCATTCATTTTTTCATACTCTATAGACTATACCTTATTCTAAGGGGGATCCGCTCGTGAATTAACACCATTCCCTTTTTCTGTGGGAGTGCCTACTCACAATTTGGCGAGTAATATATGTAACTTTCCCATATTATGTAAGAGTCTCTGCTCACAATTTGGCGAGTAATATATGTAATTTTCCATTTTTTGTGTAATGCCTGTCCTAGAGTTTTTTAGAAAATTGGACTTGGGAGACAACGCTCTTCTGTTACTATGGATACCGTACAAACTATTTAAATAACTTGCAATTTTTTTCTTTTTTTGAGGTTCTTAATGAAACGATGTACCCCATATTATATTCTATTGGGTACTCCTTTCTAAGAACTTATCCCTCATACTATTGTAGGTAAAGGTTCGTTGCTCATCATATTTTGTCATTAGGATGAAAATATTCCCCAGGTATGATGAGAAATGCTCCTTAAATTAAATATCTTTTCACTTATACAGTGAGAATATCAAGTTGCTCTTCTCATAAAATTGACTTAGCAAAACCAAAATCATTTTTTTTATATAAATCCGTTAACTGATGATCATTATAAACATCATCATAAATATTATGAAAGAAAATAGTCATAACCGAACATTCCATATTGCCTTCACTGTGAAAGAAGTGATATTTTTAATTGTGTTATTACAACAAAAAGTGTCATCAACCATTTTCCTTTACTTAAGGAACTTTCTACTAGAAAAAAAAGTTAGGGTACCTAAGGCATAATACTTATTGATCCATTTGCAATTAGTAGATTGGATACACTCACTCTTTGGCTCTGAGATTTGACAATGCCCTGATCTTCCTACTCCTCTCACAATGAACGGCCCTTCCCAGTTGGGATTGAATTTGAAGCTGACATTCTCCATAGATGATGAGTGGATTCTCTCAAAACTAGGTCTCCCACTTGGAATTCTCTTAGATTAGCTAGATTCTCATAAGCTCTAGACAACTGGTGAGGATAGACATTGAAGTTTTCCTTAGCTCTATCACGATGCTCATCCAAATCTTCTAACATCACATGTCTTGAATAGGGCACTAAATTATGGCTCGACGCCACTCGTACTAACGGCAGAACCAATTCTACTGGTAGGACAACCCCTGTGTCGTAGACCTAGTGTAGGACCTTGATAGAAAGACTTTTGCGTGTATTTTTCTTGTCGTTGCTTGAAAAGTCCTTCTAATCAAAACCTTATGTACCTACAAATAATGACAATCTAAAGTGTAGCGGTAAGTAAGGGTATCAATCCATTTTCTAGGGAGTAAAGCAAATGGAACAAATTCACATGTAATTCACTATTTATTTTCTTTTGGTGCTTTTTCACTTTTTCTATTTTTTTAGCTTTTTCAATATTAAAACAAAAGGGTGAGGTGAGGTCTAAACTAATCTAAACAACTAACTAAAAAGTAACTAAAATGAAAAATAAAGTCTAACACTAAAATAAAAGATAAAGTGAGGAAAATAATTGTGAGAACAATCAAGGAGTGGGATTACACCACAAATTTTAGTTATTTTAATTAATTAATTTAATTATTTGAATTCTCCCAAATTAATATCAAAATTACAAATCAACTCTCGTTGCAAGTGTAATTAGAATATTAATCTTTTAGAAAATTAAAATTAACACCTCACAACTCTAGAAAATTAGATCTACACTCCTTTTAATTAATCACCCGCTAGGATCGATCAATTAGAATTTATGTCAATCTTAGAAATTAAATTTAGAGTTGAAATTCAAATGATAATATCCCACTTAAGAAACCCCTATCTCTAGTTCGAATCTAAAATGGGTATTATCACTAGAATTTCGATTTTCTCTCGAAAATCATTTACCCTCTCTCGAGGCGTAAATCTAAGGGTGAGGGATTAAAATTAACATTCAAAGGGAACTTTCAACTAATTAAACTAATTAAAATACAATAACATCAAATAAGGGTTTTACCCCACCCCTTGAAAGGGGTTTTAGCCTAACATGATATGAAACATGACAAATTAATAATCAAGGCTACTAAAATAAAAGAGAAGAGAATAGAACAAGCAAACCAAGTCTCCTTGAGAATGTTGAACTCTAATCTTCCAAATTGAAGCATACACCACTTAATTGAGCATCCAAATGATTTGAAATTAAAATATTCACTCAATTAACTCTCTTACAATATTTACTCTCACAATATCTAAAAAAACAAAACTAAAAAAAAATATTTACAAAAGGTGTTTTTCTCTACAATTCTCTCTCTCTAGAATTTTCTCTCTACTTGATATATAATTCTCAACAAATGGGTCTTCATCTTCTTTTATACTATGCATGGAGCAAAGGGGCAAAAGTGGGAAATTAGGGTGTGCACATGTTTTGAGTGAGGTCATGAGGGTGAGGTAATATATGGGTGAGGGTAATATGGAGAAAATGCACAATTGTGCATGGATTGTGTGAGGTGTGGGGACAAGTGGGAAAATGGGGTGACAAAATCTGATTTGGTTATAAGGGTAGTTTTGGGTATTGGGTAAAATATGGGTAGTTGGGGGTAGAATAGGAAAAGGGTTTAAAAAGAGGTATTAGGCACATGGGGGAATTAAGTCTTGGTTTTTGGCTTAACTTTGTTTTGGCAGGTGGTTTTCGTGAGAAAGGGAAATGGGAAATGGCAAAGTGGGTTTTGATTTGGTTTATGTTTGTTTTGGCAGGTGACCCGACCGGAGATGGTCGGGTCGACGATGAGAGAGAGAGGGGTCGCCGGGTTCTGGGCGCGAGTAGAGAGAGAAGAGAGGGGAAAGAGAGAGGAGGTCGGAGTTGGGTACGTTTTGATGTGAGGTGGGTTAGTAATGGAGGAGATGCGCTGGAGTGGAAGCCGCCGACGCAGGTGCTGGTCGGGGCTGTCAGGCGCAGGAGGGGCTCGTTCAGGCGACGGGGGAGAGCAGGTGGTAGCTCAGGCGGGTTAGGTGGGTTTTCCGGTTGGAGGTGAGCTGCTGAGGGAGAGAGAGAGTGGGCTGGTAGGGAGTCAAACGCGCCAGCGGCTGGGGAGTGATCGGGTCAGGAGGACGGCGCCGGAGGGTATGGCAGAGGAGAGATGGGTTTGTGGGTATTCGTGAGAGGAGAGAGAAAGAGAGTGGGGGTGAGGTTGAAGAAGATGATGGGGGTGTAGGGTTTGTGTGTGTGGGTGTAGGGGAATAGGATGAGGGTGAGGGATGTGTAAGATAAGATTGGGTTATGTGTGGTGTGTGTGTGTGTTTAATTTGGACCACTAAAAAATATAAACTAACTAATAAAATAAAACTATAAAAATTAAAAATCTAAAAATTAAATTTCTATTCTAAAAAAAATAACATAAAGACTCAATAAAAATAAAAATAAAAAGAAATGAAATGAAAATAAAAATAAAAATATATTAAATTTAAAAACTAAAGTCCTAAAAAAAATATAAAATCTAATAAACTAAAAAAATAAATGAAATCCTAAAAATTAAAATCTTAATAAAATAAAATAAAACTAGAAACTAATAAAAATCAAAATAAAATAAAATTATATTAATAAAAATAACATAGAAAATAAATAGAAAATAAAATCTAAAAATTCTAAAATAAACCTAAAATAAATCCTAAAAATAGAAAAGACTCAAACTAAAAATCTAAAAAATAATAAAAAGGACACAAATAAAACACACACAGGCTTGGGATAAGTTTGGGCTAGGCTAGGCTCGGGTTGGGGTTTAGGTAGGTTTAGGGACAAGGGTATTTAGCTCCGTAAAATGCACAATTGCCTTGAAATACGCGTTTGAACACCGCAACGTACATTAAACATGCATAATAAACATTTACGCGCATAAGACCCATATTGTCGAGAAATAGCAACTAAAATACGTCTATTTGGGGTATAAATTGTACAGTTTTGGGTGCTTATCAGACCTTTTTTCTTATAGGTGCTTTAGGTGAAAATAACTTTTCCCCCCAAAAAAACCTTTTTCCAATTTTAATATGCACCAACTGTGTGAACCAATTTCACTTAACCCAAATTTATCTTGTTAATACTAAACATTCATCTAGTGTGATTAAGCAAATAAAATAAATCAAGTCCACAAAACAAACAACACCTATGTACGAGGAAACCACTAAGGGAAAAAACCTCTTATGGATGAATCCAGACAATCATTATGATACGGTTTTACAAAGTACAAACAATAGACTTACTCAATAACTCGATACCGCGTCAGTCTTGACGCTCTTCTATGCTTCAACCGCTCCTCCACAGTGCAACACATAAATCCTTCCATGCCAGGTCCATAACAAATGAGTTCAAGTGCTCCTCAGTATCCACCGAACGCTTTGGCAAGTGCCTACGATTTGGAACACGGAATCATCCACTTCTTTACTATAAAACTCGACGAAACAACTTTCAAAGAAATGAACAAACTCCATATGGTGATAAACACAAGATCTGTATAGCATATGTGAATTAAATATTGGATCTTGAAACACAAAGGATGTTTTTAGACTTGAAAACCCTTTGTAAACTAATGCAGAAATACATAACTATTCTGTTCCATAATTGTGATTCTGCACACTTGAAAATTCTGAGAGAAATTGCCTTAAATAAGAAAAATTTAAGTCGGGAGGTCATTTGAACGACTTGGACATGTCATTTGAACGACTTGGCCATGTCGTTTGAACAACTTGTCCATGTTTTTTAAATGACACTGAGATGTCATTTGAACGACCGATGATGTCGTTTGATCCATCTAAATATAAGGGAAAGATCTACACGGCTCTAAAATATGTTTATCTTAGAATAAATGAAGTTTAAACCATTTCAAAATATTTTTAAACAAAATAACATCCTTAAAACATTTTTCGAGTCCCGTAAACATTATGCGTTCATACCTGGAGTATCTCGGAATGCTATATGATATAAAGATGTGAACCGTGAAAAAATAAACATGGCATGGACTATCTTTAAGGATTGCCCGCTACGTCTTCAAAACAACGTCTTAGACTATGTGGGAATCGTGATAAGTAAAAATCTATCTATGACTTAAATTGGATTTTTTCCAAAATAATGACAATACATACAAATTGACACCATTTAGAAATTTTTCCTTACAAATCTCCCCCTTTGGCTATTCTATGATAAAACCAAAATAGTGAAATGCCTAAGTTGGGTCGTCATGTCGAATGACCTAAATCCCATCCCATAAAACCCAAAAAGAAATAACAGGGCACGATCTAGTATACAAATGTCGGATTGGCAGCAAAAACTTATCTTCATTTGATGTAGTCGCAAAATCTCTAATCTCTGAATAATCACTCAAGACATGAAACAAACAAATACCATGTGAAGTATGGAGGTACAAATATTATATAACTTTATGGAATATTAATATGTAAAATAATATGATTAAAACATGAACATATGTGCTCAATAAACAAAAACTCCCCTACACCGCATACCATATCTCCCCCTTTTTGTCTCGAATAGACAACTAGAGAAAAAGATAAACAACCATATCTAGAATGAGAATAATCAGTAATGCATATCTAGATAAACAAGGTGTATCCGGTTAATAATAATCCGAAAATACCAAACCGCAGCTAGTAAAAAGTCACATAAATGAATCATCAATATCAGTAATGATGTGACTAAACAAATCAATGAAGTGTGTGAATCAAGCATGAATAATCAATATCGACTGCAAACAAACTCTTCAAAATAATCCCGGTGTACCAAAGAAGTGCAATATTAACATATATACGAAGTAGGTACAAAAACAGAAAGAAATCTCAAAAATCCTTTGTGGATCGTTCAAATTACAATACATTGTCATTTGAACGAGATAAGGTCTTGTCCAATGAGCCCAAGAAATGACCTAAAATAATGTGGGGTCGCACGAAGTATCTATCTAACGACCATAAAAATGACCTACCTAATGACCATATTTGACATCAAATGCATCTCATTAGTAAGGTCGCTCGATCCAGTCTTCGAACGACATGCATAAGTCATTTGAATGACATCTAAAAGTCATTTGACCGACTTCGAAAACTTCATATTCCAGATCAAAAAATGATGAGGATTTGCCTAGTGAATTTTTTTCTCAAAACAGCAACTGGAAATACAAAACATTAGCAAAACAGACTAATAATAGAAAATATGAGTATCATGCTACTATAGGATCGATGTGCTTAAACATGGATATGGAATGAATGGGCGTGAACTACTACAAATGAATCACAGCTTAAATACATCGGAACGATCAAGAAGCTCTAATTGATAGCTAAATGTCATCGAACTAAGTTTTAGCCATATGTCACAATAAATATATTGAGCTAAATGAACTGAATAAACAACATGCACACAAATTCAGAATTTTGACGATTCTACAAACAATAACGTCATGACATGATTTTTCAACATTAGGATTTGTGGTGCAAACCCGTTGCAATTTTTCTGTCCAAACACCCTCATATATTCATATTTTCTTTTTCAAGCTCTTTTGAGATTTCTATTTTCTCACCTTAGGGTAATTCTAATGGCCCAATTTTTAGCATATGCTTCTTTTTATTTCGTTAATTTTTTCTCGAGCTCTTTTAAATGGCGGCTTTCATGTTGAGTTCATTATAATCTCACAACCCTTTCCCGTGAACATTCATTATTTTTCCAATAAAAGAAATATATATCCTCACAAAAAATGATTCTTACGTGCGCATCTCCTCCTTAGTCTAATTATGCATAAAAGACAAAATTGAGAATGTCTCACCTAACTCGAATATGCATGAGAAGTCAAACATTCATAAAAACTCGTGCATATGTGCGATGATGGCATATATACAAACTTGAATCCAAATGTAAATTAACTTCGAAACAACCCCATTAGTCAATGGTTAAGATTATTCAATTCATCTACGATTATGACCAAATGTCCTAGACACATGGATAATGAAATGATGGGGATCTAAGCACACCAATATGAAATATCAAACATGTAAACTCATGACACAAAAATAAATCGAAAATATTTGTGTTTTTTTAAAAAAAGTTGACCCCCAAAACAAAATCTTTTTGTATTTTTCCAATAAGACTCAAATAAATGAAAAATATAATACAAAGAGATACACACGTAATAACACTTGGAAGATGCATATCATGAAGCAAATACTAGTGTATGCCATACATATTCATGCAAGCAATCATCCATAAGAAATATCTTGTGAAGAATCATGTGCTAGGATGTGAGAATCAACCAACTTAGAATTTAGCATCTTCAAAACAGATTCCCTACCCCGAAGATGTGTATACCTAAAAAAATGGGTTTTGGGAATCGACGGGACACTATTCTTAAACTTCCTAGCGTCTTTTTTAAGATCATAACAAAAATGCCTGACGTTACCTTTCCTACCACAATGCGAACATGTGAAAACACGATGAGGAATGAGACCTTCAGGTTGATATTTTCTAACACCCTAGGACATGATTGACGCTTTAAATTATGGTTTTAGATTTAACATTAGAACAACTAGAACAAGATAAGCTACTACCACCACTGTTCACACTACTCGAGTCTTTTAAATTATTTTGTGACTTCAAAATTTTGGACTCAAGTAAAGAATTAGACTCTTCAAATTTTAAGGACTCCTTCTTTAAATTTTCAATTACCTATAGGAGGGTATCTCGCTCCCCCTCAATGTGAGAAAACGTATCCCTAAGAGTCTTCTAACGTGCTTTAAAATCATCAATCAAAACACTACCCTCTTTAGCACAAACCCTATAATTCTTAAAGTCCTCTAACTCTTTTTCAAAAATAATGAATCTATTCTCACTCTCTTACTTGGACAATTTCAAAGATTCAAGTTTATCGTACAAAGCCACAAACTTCTCACGAATGATATCTCTTTTAGTTTGAAACGTTTCCCAATATTCAATCAAATGTTTAAAGCAAGAATTTTCTTCTTCAAGAATTTAAATTCATTTTGCAAACTTCAAATTCAAAAGATTTAATTCGTCAAAACTTTGAGAATCCATTGAGATAAAAACAAACAAAGAGTGATAAATAAACACAACTACCAAAAAGCACAAAACAAGGAGCTACACAATAGCTAATTGCAACTCGCCCTGATACCAATTTGTAGTCCCCTTTTTCTTATGTGTGCTTTAGGTGAAAATAATTTTTCCCAAAAAAACAAACTTTTTTCCAATTTTAATATGCACCAACTTTGTGAACCAATTTTACTTAACCCAATTTTATATTGTTAATCCTAAACATGCATCTAGTGTGATTAAGAAAATAAAATAAATCAAGTCCACAAAAAAGACAACGCTAATGTAGGAGGAAACCACAAAAGGAAAAACCTCGGATGGACGAATCCATACAATCATTATGATACGGTTATACAAAGTAAAAACAATAGACTTACTCAACAACTCGTTACCCCACAAGCCTTGACTCTCTTCTATACTTCAATCTCTCCTCCACAGTGCAATGCATAAATTCTTCCACACCAGATCCACAACACACGAGTCCAAGTGCGCCTTGGTATCCACCGAACGCTTTGGCAAGTGCCTATGATTTGGAACACGGAATCTTCCACTTCTTTAATACAAAACTCGATGAAACAATGTTCAAATAAATTAACAAACTCCAGATGGTGCTAAACACAAGATATGTATAGCATATGTGAATGAAAGATTGGATTTTGAAACACAAAGGATGTTTTCAGACTTGAAAAACCTTTGTAAACTAGTGTAGAAAAACATAACTAGTTTGTTCTGTAATTTTGGTTCCGTACACTTCAAAATTCTGAGAGAAATTTCCTTAAATAAGAAAAATTTAAGTCGGCAAGTCATTTGAACGACTTTTTCATGTCGTTTGAACGACTTCGCCATGTTGTTTAAACGACACTGAGATGTCGTTTTAATGACCGGTGATGTCATTTGATCCATATAAATACAAGGGAAAGATCTACATGAATCTAAAATATGTTTATCTTAGAATAAACGAAGTTTAAACCATTTAAAAACATTTTAAAACAAAATAACATCTTTAAAACATTTTTGAGTCCCATAAACATTATGCGCTCATACCTGGAGTATCTCGAAATGCAATATGATATAAAGATGTGAAACGTGCACAAATAAACTTGGCATGATCTATCTTTAAATATCGTCTGCTACGAATTCAAAACAACATCATAGACTATGTGGGAATCGTGAAAAGTAAAAATCTATCTATAACTTAAATTGAATTTTTTCCAAAATAATACCAATACATACAGATTGACACTATTTGGAAATTTGTCCTTACAAATCTCCCCCTCTGGATATTATGTGATAAAACCAAGACAGTTTAGTGCCTAAGAGGGTCGTCATGGTGAATGACCTAAATCACATCCCATAAAACCCAAAATTGAATAATAGGACACGATCTAGTATACAAATGTCAGACCAGCAGCATAAACTCGTCTTCATTTGATGTAGTCGCAAAATCTCTAATCTCTGAATAATCACTAAACACATGAAATAAACAAATACCATGTGAAGTATGGAGGTAAAAATCTTATAAAACCTTGTGAAATATCAATATGTAAAAGAATATGATAAAAAATGAACATATGTGCTCAATAAACAAAAACTCCCCCTACATCGCATACCATATCTCACCCTTTTTATCTCGAATAGACAACTAGAGAAGAAGATAAATAACCATATCTAGAATGATAAACAAGGTGTACCAGTTAATAATAATCATAAAATACCAAACTGCAACTAGTAAACAGTCACATAAATGAATCATCAATATTAATAATGACGTGACTAAACAAATAAATAAAGTGTATGAATCAAGCATCTATAATCTACATCGACTGCAAACAAACTCTCCAATATAACCCAGATGTAGCAAATCCGTGCAATATTAACATATATATGAAGTAGGTGCAAGAATAGAAAGAAATGTCCGAAATCATTTGGGGATCGTTCTAACTACAATACGTTGTCGTTTGAATGAGATAACGTCGCGTCCAATCAAACTAAGAAACTACCTGAAATTGTGTGGGTCGCATGAAGTATCTATCCGAAGACCCTAAAAATGACCTACCTATTGACCATATCCGAATCAAATGCATCTGATTAGTAAGGTTGCTCGATCTAATCTTCAAACGACATGGATAAGTCATTTGAATGACATCTAGAAGTGATTTGAACGACTTCGAAAACTTCATATTCCATCTATAAAAATGATCAGGTTTTGCCTAATGATTTTTTTTCTCAAAACAGCAACTGCAAATACGAAACATTAGTAAAACAGACTAAAAATAGAAAATATGAGTATCATGCTAACATAGTATCAATGTTCTCAATAATGGATATGGAATGAATGGGCGTGAACTACAACAAATGAATCGCAACTTAAACACATCGAAATGATTAAGAAGATCTAATCGATAGCTAAATGTCATTGAACTAAGTTTTAGCCATATGTGATAATAAATATATTGAGCTAAATGAACTAAATAAACAACATGCACACAAATTCGAAATTTTGACGATTCTACAAACAATAGCGTCATGACATGATTTTTAAGCATTAGGATTTGTGGTGCAAACTTGTTGTAATTGTTTAATCCAAACACCCTCATATATTCATATTTTCTTTTTCAAGCTCTTTTGAGATTTCTAATTTCTCACCTTAGAGAAACTCTAATGGCATAATTTTTAGCATATGCTTCTTGTTATCTCCTTAATTTTTTTCTCGAGATCTTTTAAATGGTTGCTTTCACGATGAGTTCATTATACTCTCGCAGCCCTTTCCCGTAAACATTGATTATTTTTCCAATAGAAGAAATATATATCCTCACGAAAAATGGTTCTTACATGCACACCTCCTCCTTAGTCTAATAAGACAACATTGAGAATGTCTCACTAAACTTGAATATGCATGAGAAGTCAAACATTCATAAAAACTCGTGCATGTGTCCGATGATGGCATATATAAAAAGTCGAATCCAAATGAAAATCAACTTCGAAACGACCCCATTAGTCAATGGTTAAGATCATTCAACGTATCTACAATTATGACTAAATATCCTAGCCACATGGATAAACTCACGACACAAAAATAAATAGAAAAATATTTGTGTTTTTAAAAAAAATTGACGCCAAAACAAAATCTTTTTGTATTTTTCCCATTAGACTCAAACAAATGAAAAATATAATACAAAGAGATACACATGTAATAACACTTGGAAGATACATATAATGAAGCAAATACTAGCGTATGCCACACATATTCATGGAAGCAATCATCCATAAGAAATATCTTGTGAAGCATCATGTGCTAGCATGTGACAATCAACCAACCTAGCATTTAGCATCTTCAAAATATATTTCCTAACCCTAACAGGTGTGTAGCTAACAAAATGGGTTTTGGGAATAGATGAGACACTATTCTTAAAATTCCTAGGGTCTTTTTTAAGGTCATAACAAAAATACCTGATGTGACCTTTCCTACCACAATGCGAACATGTGAAACACGATGAGGAACCAAACCTTTAGGTTGATCTTTTATAACACCCAGGGATATGATTGACGTTCTAAAGTATGGTTTTGGCTTTAACATCAGAACCACTAGAACAAGATAAGCCACTACCACCACTATTCACACTACTCTAGTCTTGTAAATTATTTTGCGACTTTAAAAATTTGGACTCAAGTAAAGAACTAGACTCCTCAAATTTTAGGGACTCCTTCTTTAAATTTTCAATTACCCCTTGGAGGTTATCTCGCTCCCCCTTAATGTGAGAAAACTTATTCCTAAGAGTCTTCTCACGTGCCTTAAAATCATCAATCAAAACACTACCCTATTTGGCACCAACTCTAGATTTCTTAAATTCCTCTAACTGTTTTTAAAAAACAAGGACTCTATTCTCACTCTCGTACTTGGACAATTTCCAAGATTCAAGTTTACCATACAAAGCCACAAATGATATCTCTTTGAGTTTGAAATGTTTGCAAATATTCAATCAAATGTTTAAAACGAGAATTTTCTTCTTCATGAATTTACATTCGTTTTGCAAACTTCAAATTCAAAAGATATAATTCGTCAAAATTTTAAGAATCCTGTTGATGTAAAAAACTAGACTTGATCTAATTAATTAGTCACAGATAAATATAAATAAAGAAATAAGACAAGAGATTTTTAAAGTGGTTCAGCCTTAATGGAAATGGCTTACGTCCACTGTCTTGTATTGACGGGTGTCCTGCCTTAGTCTTGATTATGTTCGTTAATGATAGCTTTCCCCGCTATAAGGGTGTTAAAAGGTATTTATAGACCTTGGGCTGTCAGTATGAATAGACAATATGCCGTTGTCAAATAGACATATACGTCTGTACATGGTAAGAATGTTCATTGAATTTGTCTTCGTCACTTGATCTTCCTGACTAGATGCTCGATATGTTGGGTAGCTGGGTACACTATATAGCTCGATGCCTTTAAGTTGCTTGGTTCATATATTAATGCCACGCTGAGAGACATGTGTCTTCATATAATTGGCTCACATCAGCTGACTAATTTTTATATCAAGAGAAGCTCCCAATGTTTCACAGTTGAAATTGGGTGAGAGTGTGGAATATTATACCCAAAAGTTTCTCAGGCATGCTTATCCCATCTCATTGGATTACAGACCTCCAACAATTATAAAATTTTGCAATTATCATAATAGTTTTGAGCGTGAAATGGCAAACTTGTAAATATTTCAAATTTTTAGCGAACGCTTGGGTTCTTGTGTCTTTTTACTTGATTAGCCGCCGGAAACGCAATCGTCATCTTTAGTGATCATTACTTTTCCCATTTCCCAAAGAATCGTATTTAAAGATGATAGAATCATATTGTCTTCTACCTTTTACCTTTTAGATTTCCAAACTCTCTGTCTTCTCACTTTCATTCTTACGATCATTCTTTTTGTCATATGCCTTAGCTAGTTTCTTAATTTTCTGTAAGAACTTCTTCCTTCTTCCTTCTTCCATCTTTCTTTGTTTTAACCATCATGGTGTATCTGATCGAACCATTGGATAAGTTTAGGGATGAATTTGGGATTCCTTCTTGGGTTATTTTGGAAGAACCTGCTTGCCCTTCTGATTTATTTTCTCTAGCTGAGGGACACTGGTTTCCCTCCATTTTCGTAGAGGAATGTGGTTTTTCTTTCCCGCCTAATCCCATGTGTTTGGAATTTTACCAATATTTTGATATTGTTACTGCAAGAGTAGTTCCAATACATGGAGGGTAGTTAATGTTGTACATAGATTGAATCAAATTCATGGAACTCGTTTAGGGATTCCTAAAATTATGTACTGTTATAAATGGGTTACCAGCGACACCACTTTTTATTTAAAAACTAGATTTTCTAACAGACCTTTAGTGGTCAATCTCCCTGATGCTAATAGGGATTATTTTGAACACGGGTTTGTGATTAAAAATTGGCAACATTCCCCACTAAAGGAGAAAGACGTGAACCAAGGTTCGAGATGTCCACTTTATGGCAATCGGATAGGTTGTTTTGTTTTTCAAATTAGCTTTGTTTTTTTTATAAAATGTGTCACTGACATTTATTTTTCGTTTTGCAGTTGATAATAATAGAAACCCCCCCAAAGAGAGTGATATTAATATAAAAGATTTGAAACTCATCAGGGGTTTGCATCAATCAATTGTTGGGGAGCACATGAGAGATACTTCCTATTTGCTGAGATATATGAACACCACTTCTTCTTTTATTGCTCGTCCTCTTATTCCTCCCTTGGTGATTAATCTTAAGCAAGTTCCAGCATCTTCTTTAACTGTTGAAGAGTCTTCCTCTGATTTAAGTACCTCTATTGCTGACCTGATGACGAAGAAGAGGAGAATGCCTGACCTCTTTACCAAGGTTATCCTTGGTGCTGATGGGGCAACGAAGAGCAAAGAGGATGTCCCAATAGAAGGGACTAAGAAAAAGGATGTTATTCCATTCGGGGGAGCAGTCACAACTGTCAAGGAGGTCAGCAAGAAGCCCCCTGTTGCTCCAAAAAAGGCATTACCTTTTATTGAAGGGGTTGCTATTGTTCGAGAAGAGGCAACACCTTTGAATAAAGGGGTTTCCATTACTCAAGGAGAGGCAACACCTTTGATTGATACTGCTCCTTTAAGAAGATTGAGAAGGGGTCTTACTGAGAAGACTATGGATGCTGCTTCTCAACCTTTTGGGGTTAAGGTACCTTCTTTGAGGGCTAGTTCTCCAGCCATTATTACTCTTGTCTTGGCCAAAAAATTGATCTAGTTTAGAACTCTTCCTAACCGCCGAGCTGTAGAGACTTCTAATCCTCGAAAGAAGGTTACTGAGTTGGCAACCCAATACCTTGCATCATTAAGTGTTATTATACTTATCACTTTGATTCTTCGTTCTATGTTCATACGCTGATTTGTGTTTTTCCTCCTCTTGAAGTTTTTGGTGTACTTTAATAATATCATGGAGAAGGATGAGGTTATCAAATATTCAACTTCATCCAGTGGAGTAGATGAATCCCTTGCTGGGTTGTCTAAATATTTGGTGGAGTCTTGGTAGAAGTACGAAGAGGATAAAGCTTCTTAGGAAAATAAAATCAAGTTTGCTGAGATAGCTCAACAAAATGATGATACAGCTCGGTAGGAGGCTGATACAGCTCGGCAATAAGCTATAAATGCTTATAAGGAGGTAGAGGAGAAATTGAAGGCTATCGTTTCTAGCAAGGTGGAAGTTGATGGCAAGCTTAAAGAGGCTGAATAAGAAAGACCTTGAGGAGAAGGTGAAGTCTGTTGAAGAGCTTCTTAGGGAAAAAACTTCCTCAGAGAGGGTGAAGAGAAAAGATGATATTGAGAAACCCTTTAGCTCTGGCTGGGACAAAGGATGGAACAAAGCTATAACTGCTGCCTCTACTCAAATGGAGTATGGAAGTTCAAAATTCTTTAGGGATGGATGGGTTGCAGCATTGAAGGAGTTGAGCATTGCTAAGGATTCTGAACTATTTCAAAGAAATATTCATGGCCCTCCTCCTGCTATTAGAGAAGAAGAAGATAAAGCTGGATCTAATGAATCTTCTTTGTTGGTTATAGAACAAACACATACTACCTCCATCCCTCAGTCCTTCGAGCAAGTTCAGCAGATAACAACTTCTGCCGAACAACCTAAGATGCCCATCGAACAACCAAATCCTTTTGCTAAATCAGTTTAGGATGTTATAGGGAATAAGGAGAAGCTATAAAGTTGTTCGCTCAATTTGCTGCTTTTCTCTATGTTTCCCTTTTATTTTGTACCTTTGGTTGTACCTTCTTCTCTTATGATCAATAAAATGAACTTTGTTATTTATTATGGATTTCTCTTTTACTTGTTTAATATTGTTGTACTACTGTTGATCTGTTTTTACTTATTCTTTCTAGTTTTTTGCCAGGATGAAGCTATTATCACCTCATGATACAAAGTTGAAGAAGAAGTGTACTGATTATTTCAAAGCTGGTTATGCAAATTTTAATGAAGCACAAATAGTTGATATTCTTGGATCTGATGGCTCTGAATGATCAATTAACACTTACCAGTATTTAAAATATCTGGATCGGGTTGTGGAAAATAATGTGGCTTACTATGAAATGATTGAAGATATTCAAGGAATGATCGAGAAAATTCAACTTCAACACAAAGAATCCATTGCTCTTCTACATGAAGGTTACGAGAAAAAGTACCTATAGTTGAGTGCTGATCGGGGCTATGATAAATTTATCTCAGTCCATATGAAGAGAGAGAGAGTGTGCTAAAACTTGAAGTTGAGGAACACATAAACATTGTCAAATTACTGGAGGAAGAAAATATGGCCTTACGAGAAGAGTTAAGACAATAAAAACCTGTAGCTTCTTCTGGAGCTCTGGTCCCAGCTAATGATGAATGTTTTTCCTTTTTGGAGACTGAGAATGCCTCATTGAGGGATGAATTAGAAACTTTTAGAAGAGCCAAACCTGCATCCTCTTCTCGAGGTAGAACTAGAGCTGGTCGGAGTAGCCTTAACGAGACTAGAACTTAACAAGCTTTAGAAAATCAAGATGCTCAACTGAAGGAAAAAAAATCAAGCTCTCACTGAGATGTCTTGAATAGTCCAAAACCTTACCGAGCAAGTTTCCTATCAGAATTCTACTTTGGAGAGTAAAGAAAACTTGTTGAAGAGGGTTTATCAACACGTCGAGTGATTGACTTATCAGTTCCATAAACAACCCAAAGAGTTTTGGATGGGGGGATATAACGAAGCTTTATGTCATCTTGACGCCAAGTTGAAGCAATCCAACAATGAGGGATGCAAACAGGGGTGGTTGAATACCCTACCTGTGATGAATGTTGAGGATGGAACTGAGTTGTGGGATTGGTATGAGCCTGAATTTCTTGATCTTCCAGTACCTCCTTTCAAACTAGATCTTAGCTAGATTCTTGTTCACTCTATTCCTCAATGTTTGATATCCAAATACATTGGTGACTATTATATTCATGAAGATTTTGAAATATCCCGACCTCCACATTTGCTTGACCGACCAAGTACGAGCAATACTAGAGTGTTGCGAGATTTGAATTTAGATGATCCTCCAGCTGGAATGGATCCTGTACCTAAATCTGAGGGAAAGAAACCAATAGAATAGGGTATTTGTATTTCGTTAGTGAAGAAAAATCATCTTTTTGCAATTTATTCCCTTGGAAATAAATTAATCGTTGAGCATATGTGTGTGTGTATATATATATATATATAAATGGACAGTTTGTCCTTTGTTGATTTGATTGTCTAGACGATGGAACTTTGCCCCATATGTGTGCCTAGTACCCTTTTGTGCCTAAGCAATAGAATTATTTTTATCCCATGTTCTTTCTTAGTTGTAACAATCTTATCTAGATTGCCTTAGTGCCTAGGCATTGGATATTTTACCCATCTTCTTGCCTGTTTAGATGCCAGTAGGGTCACCCATAATCAAACAGGCCTTGCCTTGTTCGATTGTTATACCAACATTGTTGGTTATGTTGATGTCGACCAACTTTGTTGGTGTTCGTGCTGATGCCGAACAACTTTGTTGGTGTTTGCTGATGCCGACCAACTTTTGGAAACTTTTAGCTGAGAGAAGAAGTTTTTTGTTTTTTGTTATTGTAGCTGCAGAGTTAAGTGTAGTGTGTAGCACTAGTGCTCCAAAAAATTTAAACAAACAAATATTGGGGAATCATCATTTTCATTCATTTTGAAACAATAGGGTACATGTGTAGTTATATTACTGATAGTATCGCAGGTGCTCTGCATTCCAAGAGTTTTGGAATTCTTCCCCTTCTAGAGTTTCTATTCTGTAGGTGCTAGTCGAACAACAGTTGTGACACGATAAGGCCCATGCTAGTTAGCTTCCAACTTGTTGTGTTTTTGAATTAGTTTCTTGATCACATAATCTCCTTCCTTGAGATCACACTTCTTGACCCTTTTATTGTAGAACATGGCAGTTCGTTGCTGATAAGCTGCATTTTGGATTGCTGCATCTTCTTTGACTTCTTCGAGCATGTCTAAGTCCAAGCGTCTCATTAAATCACTTATTGGAGAATTGAAATTAAGCACCTTATGAGTAGGTAAGCCTAATTCAGTAGATATGACTGCTTCGCTCCCAAAAGATACCTTGTAAGGAGATTCCCCAGTCATTGTTCGGGGCATTGTTCGGTAAGCCCACAACACAGAGTGCGACTCATTCATCCAATTTCCTTTAGCATCATCCAACATTTTTTTCAACCCATTCAATATAGTTATGTTTATTACCTCTGTTTGCCCATTACTTTCGGGATGACCTGGAGCAGAATGAATCTTTTGAATATTAGACTGTAGATAGTACGCAACGAACTCCTCATGATCAAATTGGGTACTATAATCAGTGATAAAAGCATATGGTAGACCATATCTGCAAATAATATTCTTCTAGATGAACTGATAGACCCTTTCATAGGCCATATAAATGAGAGATTCAGCTTTCACCCATTTTGTGAAATAATCAACAACGACCACCAAATATTTGAATCATCCTCTTGTAGTTGGAAGAGTACCGACTAAGTCTATTCCCCACATAGAAAATGGCCAAGGTGAGGTGATTGGTGTTAATAGTGCCCGGGGAGTTCGGAAAATAGCCTTAATACTAAAGGCCTTTTGTTTACTAGATTAATAACAAATAGTTATAAGTTGAGTAAACTTCGAACAAAATTTTTGGGCAAAACTCTTTTCGAAAAACACAAGATGTGTTGTAAATTTTTTTTCTGAATGTATGGACTAAATTCGATAGTTGATTACCTTAAGTTTATTTTTTAATAAACATCTACTATCTTTACCATGCAGTCCCATTCATAATAAAAATTAAGAACATGCACATAAATAGACACAGGAATTTTTAACGTGGTAAAACCCTTAAACAAGGGAAACATCCATGGTGCCCTCTACGGCACAAAACAAAAAATCCACTAGAATAAAAATCAGGTTACAACACTTAAGCGAACCATAAAGATCCTAGCCTAAGTTCACAATGTACCTACATAAGATTTTCCACTCCAAAGGTATTCCAACTAGGTACTTGATCCTTTCTTGCTGCTTCCTTGTCTTTTTCTTGATTTCCTTCTTTTTGAATTAAGTTTCCAGCAACTCTTTCAAATACAAGATTCTTAAACAGAACCACAGTGTCTAAGTGTTCGTGTGATGTAGTGTTTGTGATGTGTTACTACATGCAAACATGAAACTCACCCTCTCAAGATTTATATAAACTTTCCTAACAAATTACAAATAGATCTAGTATGAAAGTTATTTTTGAATCTTGATTTCTCAAGCAAAGACTTCTTGATCTTTTATATAACCACATATCTCAATGAAACCTTAATCGGAAGATGGTTCAAGGTATTTCACAATTTCTAGGTTTTGAAAATAATTTTTAAATTGTAAACCTACAATAGAAGATCCAACTAGACTAGAAGTCTACTTTAACAAATAAAATTCAGACTAAACATGCAAGGACTGGTTCAACAAGTTTTGATTTAAAACTTTTTTTTTCCAGATCTGAATGCTTTTAAAACTTTAGCACGAGTTCGTGTGTGTTCATGTTATTTTTGTACACCAGTATTTCATAAAATATGAAACAAAACTTGGAAACATACACAACTCACTAGATCTGAAAGTTATTTTTGAAACTAAAATTTTTATTTCAAAAACTAGTTGAAATAGATTAGATCTAAGAAATCAGATCTAAAAGGAAACAAAAAATATACGTGAGATTTTCTCTTTTAGAAAGACTCTATTTCAATAATGAAAATTAAATCTTCCTTAGAGATGAGTTCTGAGAGAATCAACATATTTTAATAGGTCTTCAAACGAAGAACACAAAACCAATAACGCAGAAACCTTATAAAGATCTAACTCTCAAAAGGTGGGTTTTCTGATGTATGGGGCTTTTAGGTTTTGGTGTTTGGTTAGGGAGAAATCTCATAGAGGTTTGGATCTACGAAGAAACTAGGGTTTCCTCTATCTTTTTTTTCCTCTCAGGTTTAACGAATTGGCAAAAGTCTTAAAATGCTGAGTTTTGGTCTCCTTTTATACTGAGCGAAGAAGGATCGAGAACATCAACATCAATCCTATGGCTGAGATCAAGTCTAAATGGATTAACTTTGATCCAACGGTTTATCTCAAGCGGTAGTTTAAACTAACACTGATTGGTTAAGGCTTGGGTCACACGAATTGACTCTAAACGCATGCAGAGCCTTTATGAAGTTGATCCAACGACTGAGATGGGATAATCATTTTGTATCTAAGAGAAAACACAAATCACATCTTTGGGAAGCCAAAACGTGTACGCACCAGATGGGATATAAAACGCATGTTGAAACTAATTACAAGGCACACCTCCAACTCTCTAGCCGTTTCGTAATCTACCCAGCTAAACAAACAACAAAGAAAACAAGTTTCTAAAATTCCCTTTTAACCCTCAAAACTTTTAAAACTAATTTTTAATTAATCCAAAAATCATTTAAAAATTGTTCAAATTTATATAAAATGATTTATTTGGTAATAAATTGATTTGAAAATGATTTCAAGTGTTGATAAACCATTCAAGCACATAGGTAATATGTAGGATGCAGTGCAAGTGCCCTATTTGTGGTTTTAGGGTTAGAATTAACTTCCCTTTAAAGATTCTCTTGGACTTGGATTTCTTCATGTAGCATGTACCTTTGAAGAGATGGAGTTCTCAAGCAATACTAACCTATTTTGTCTATATATCGAAACTAGTTGGAACTCCTATATATACAGACTCAAGTAAGTCAATATATAGTGTGTTTTCAATCTCCCCTTTTGGTTATTAGAGACAAAATTCCCTTGAGTATTCAGTACTCTTGGGTAAAAAATAAAAAGAAATCTTATGGGTCCTATACAAAAATTCTAACTACCCTTTCCCATCCTAAAACTGAAAATAAGGTAAAAAAATACATTACTCAACTACATACAGACCAATACCCTATAAAGTATAAACAAGATGTACAACGGGTCTGAAATACTAAGAAATACTCAAGATCTTCTCCCTGAATTTTTCTCAAATGTACAAGGGGTATAAATCACAATAACATAGAGATTAATTAAGAGTTATCATGCCTATAGCAGTACGCAAATACTCAAAATGAATGTTATCTAATGGTTTTGTTGAGAGATCTGCGAGCTGTTTTTGATTGTTCAGATATTCAATAACGAGGTCTTTGGATTTGACAAGGTCACGGATAAAGTGATGTCTAATCTTAATATGCTTAGTTCGTGAGTGCAAAATAAGATTTTTGGAAATATTAATAGCACTTTGATTATCACAAAATATGGTTAATTATTTTTCTGTGACGCCATAATCACTAAGCATTTGTCTAATCCGTAGTAATTGAGCACAACAACTACCAGCAGCTATATATTCTGATTCATCCCTAGATAATGAAATGCAATTCTATTTCTTACACGACCAACCAACAAGATTATTGCGTACATAGTAGCAAGCACTAGAAGTGCTCTTACTGTCATCAGAACAACCGGCCCAATCGACATCGGTATATCCAACAATAGAACTAGTTGTATCTTTTATGTACCAAATACCAAATTTTAGAGTACCCTTAACATATTTAATAATCCTTTTTACACTTAATAAGTGAGACTCTTTAGGATTACTTTGATACCTAGCACAGATACACACGACAAAAGATATATCAGGTCGAGACGCGGTAAGATAAAACAAACTCCCTGTCATACTTCTATAAAGAGTGGGATCTACATTTTTCCCATCACTATCCTTAAATAGTTTAGATGAAGTACTCATGGGGGTTCTAGAAGGTTTAGCATTTTTTAAGACAAATTTTTTAACTAAGTCAGCAGCATACTTGGATTGTGAAATAAAAAGACCATCACTGCATTGTTTTAATTGTAAACCCAAAAAATATTGTAGTTCACCCATTAAAGACATCTGAAATTCGGTATGCATGACATTAGAAAAGTTCTCGACTTATTTAGGATAGGTGGAACCAAAAATAATATCGTCCACATATACTTGAGCTATTAAAACATGTTGATTTTCCTTTCTAAAAAATAATATTTAATGATTTCTGCCGCGAACAAAATTGTGAGACACTAAAAAGGTCGACAATCTCTCATACCAAGCTCTAGGAGATTATTTCAAATCTTAAAAATCTTTCTTAAGCTTAAAGACATGGTCCGGGTATACATGATCAACAAATACTTTGGGTTGTTCTATATAAACTTCTTCAGACAAAATTCCATTTAAAAAAGAGGATTTAACATGCATTTGGAATAATTTGAACTGCATATGACACAAAATAGCTACAAGGAGTCGAACTGATTCTAGATGAGTAACGGGTGCAAAGATTTCGTCAAAATCAATTCCCTCAATCTAAGAGTAGCCTTGTGCAACCAACCTAGCTTTATTTCTAATGACCACCCCATTTTCATCAGTTTTGTTTTTAAAAATCCATCTTATGTCAATAACCATCGAATCTTTAGGTCTAGGAACCAGATTCCAAACATCATGACTCTTAAATTGGGTTAGCTCTTCTTGCATAGCATTTATCCAAAATGAGTCATTAAGGGCATCATTAACGTTTTTAGGTTCCTCAAGTGAAATAAAACAAGAATATTGTGCCACTTGACGAAGTTGGGATCTATTTCGAACTGGTTTCGAAGGATTACCGACAATGGTTTCAATGGGATGATATTTAGAAACCCAGGTGGGTACCGAAGGATCCTCAGGTGGAAGTGAATCAGTATTATCTTGAGGATCAGGGGTTAAAACAGGATTGTCCTCATCAAATATTATTGGTTGACTATCACTACTCCTAACACTTGTGTCATCCATAATTACATTAATTGATTCCATAATAGTTTTGGTTCTATTATTAAAAACACGCAAATCCTTACTATTTTGGGAATAGCCAAGAAAAATTCCCTTTTCTCCTCAGGTATCAAATTTTGAAAGATTCTCTCTATCTTTGCAGATATAACAGATACTACCGAAGGTTTTAAAATATTTTAGATTAGGCTTTTTGTGGAACCATAACTCATAAGATGTTTCTCTGGAATTTTTCCTGAGGTAGATACGATTCACAATGTGACACGCGGTTTGGACAGCTTGTACCCAAAAGTATCTGTGGAGATTCTTAGCATGTAACATAACCCTAGTCATTTCTTGTAAAGTCCTATTCTTACATTAAGCTATACCATTCTGTTGCGGGGTTTGGGGAGCGCTAAACTCATGTTTATAGCCATTAGCTACACAATACTATGAAATTCCAGAGTCCTTAAACTCTCCACCTCTATCACTCCTAATTCAACACACTTGGGTATCCTTCCCATTCTCAATTTTCAAGAGGATTATTAAGAATTCATTGAAGGTTTATGATTTATGCTTCATAAAAGCTACCCATGTATATCTCATATAGTCATCCACTATAACTAGGATGTAAGAGTTTTCACAGAAATTAACAGTTCTAGAGGGACCCATGAGGTCCATGTGGATAAGTTCTAGGGGCTTAGTTTTAAGGACATCTTTAACTTTCTTATGTGGGTATTTACTTATTTTTCCTTCCTGACAATGTCCACATATAGGATTAAAAGAATTTTTTATTTTTGGTAAGCCTCTAACTATTTCTTAGGAACTCAATCTTCTATGGTTATAATAATTTGTGTGTCCCAATCTATTGTGCCAAAGATCAGAATCCTCTACTCTAGAAATTTTACAAGATTCAGAATTAGGAATTACTGTGTAATAGTTTTCCGGGGTTCTATTTCCTGTCAAGATACAATTGCCCTTTTCATCAATAATTTTATAATCATTATTAGAAAAGCTAACTGAGTGATTGGAATCAGAAAATTGTGATATACTTAAGAGATTGGATTTAAGACCTTTAACTAATAAAACATCATTTATTTCAGGAAGCCCTTGCTCGCTTAATGTTCCTTACCTATGATCTGAGATGAAACACCATCTCCAAACATGACACTACCTCCAAGGAAGTCTGTCTTATTTTTCAATTTTATTTCATCCCCGGTCATATGTTTAGAACATCCGGATTCTAAATACCATCTAGTTGAAGTGCTTTGTGCCTTTAAAACAGAAATGACAATGTTGCACTCGAGTTGGGGGTAGTAATTCATCTTTTCTAATCCAAATAGGCCTGGTTTAAAAAAAATTGGGGCCTTTAGACTTAGAAAATGTTTGAGGGGTCTTTCTAAATGATTTTTTCCTAGTCTTGGACCCTCCCTTTTCTTTTCAGAGTTAGAGTTGTTTGTGTCATGTCTAGGAATTACATAAGTATTTTTGGTTTTCCTAGAATAGTTAAAGTTCTAGTAGGTAGGAGTATATGTCCTTTTTTGGAAACATTCATCTAGAGTATGTCCAAAAATATCACAGTAGGAACAGTATAAATGGGTATAGGACTTAACTTTCTTATTAAAGTCTTTGAAAATTGGCTTGGATCTATTGGGTACAGTAGTCCAGTCATTATTGGGTTTAGGTTCCTGTTTTTGGTCTCTGGCAGAAGGACAAACATATTTGGTTTGACAGTTTGGTTTCAACTGTTGATTGTACTGACTATGTGTTGTTTGAGAGACATTGAGACTAGGTTCACCTTTTTGAACATTTTCAGTAGTTTGGCCTTGTTTTACATAAGAAACATTTTCAGGAGAAACTTTAATCTTACTTGTATGCACTAATTCTTCAAATCCTAGGCCAGACTTATCTTCAGAGTCAAATTTTCTTCTACTAGCAATTTTTTCATAAGTCTTGGTTTGAGTTTCAAAGTGTTGGCATTTTTTAAAAACATTTGAATCTTTTTTCTTTGACTCTTCTAGTTCAACAAGGGTTGCCTTATATTTTTGTTCAAATTTATGGTTATTTTGAATCTAAGAGTTTATTTTCAAGTTTTAATTCTCAATTTCAGTCTCATGAGTAACACATTGAGCAGTATAATCTTTAGTGTTCTGTCTAATGGCTTGGTTAAGAAAATTGATACGCTCACTTAAGGTTTTTATCATTTTCTCAAGGTGAGCACTCTTCTTAACCGTTTTAGTGTACAATTCATGTAAATCAGGAAGATCATCATCAGACTCACTTTGTGCATTGTGTGAATCGTCCCCTATGATTTGGTTAGGTTCTTTAATCACGCAAACATTCAATTCATCAGCAACATTCTCACTTTGACTCATGATTAGGCACATATTCTTCACATTTATCCCCATAATTTCGGTATTTTTATGATCTCGTGTAGTGTAAATATCTTGGATTTGTCTCGTATTTATGCTACTAACCCCTTTTGGCAAGTATTTCGTGTTTTGTGTATTTCTCATGTGTTTTACAGGTATTTCACGCAAGTTAGTGCGAAGGAGAACTCAAAACAGTGAAAGAAACCAAGAAATGGAGAGTTGAAGGGCATTTTCGTAATTTTTCAGCCTTAGTCCAGAGGTGGGGCCAATCAGAAAGTTGAAGATCTCTAAATTACAAGAATACTAGAAAAAACGGCACCTCAATCCGAGCTACGGTGAAGAAGTTACGATGTTTTGAAGTTGCACGATAATGAAGAGTCTGGATGTGCGGATTTCTGTAATTAATTATGCATTTAATGCAGTGCAACTCTGGGAAAACTTGTGCCACAAGAGAAATTTGATGCCAAATTCATGCAACTTGGTGCTATAAAAGACCAAGCCCTACCTCATTTTCAAGGGGAGTTGAATTCTAGAGAGAGGGAGTCAAATTCTAGAGGGTAGGAGTAGGATTAGAGAGAGAAAGTTAGATTGTAGTTTTCTTTGGTAGAAGTTTTCATAAACCCTAGTTGTAAGTTTGAAGAAGAAGTTTTGCTGGATTCAAATTCATCTCTTTCTCCTCTTGCTAAATACAAGTATCAATTTCTATTCTCTATTTTATTTTTCCATTCAATTCTCAATTGTTTTGCAAATTGTTAACAATGTTTGTTAGAGTTTTCTTTTGTTTTCATCATGTTTAGCTAATTTTTAAGGGTTGGGATGCATGAACCCATCCCAATGTAATTTATCTACGTAGGAAATAGAATTTAAATTTAAATTTGAAAGAATCGTATAAGATAAGTTCACAATCATCCTAGATCTTTTAATCTCTCTTGCCCTAGGTTCTTGGGATATTTAAGAATATGATGTGCGTGTAATTATTTAGCACCGCTTTATATTTATCTTTGATTTCATATGATGCGGGCTTGAACCTCATATATGTAATGCTTAGGATCTATAAAGACTGGATTCATTCAAATTTATAATTTACAATTCCAGTATTCTAATGGGTAATTATTAGGGATTGGGGGGTTGTATTCCAACCTATTTCCTCATTCATTTTAATTAGTTTTATAAATTTGTTCCAACTTATTTCCCCTTGTCAACCATCATCATCTTTTTCACTTTTAATTTAGAAGTAATAAATCAATTAAATTCTATAAAACATTCCCTGTGGATTCGATACCCAGACTTACTACTATACTCCATAAAAGTGTAGTTAAAAGTTTAGGTTTTTTTTATTGAGGTTGGAAGCCGATAACAACGACTAGCGTATTACACGGACGCTCAGTTTTCCACTCGATCAAAATGGCGCCGTTGCCGTGGAATATTTTGTTATAGATTATAATTGATTTACTATTTCGAAAGATTTTTTTTTCTTTGGATTTTTTTTTTTACCTTTTTTGTAGCCTTGCACAATTGAGCACCAAGAAACGTTGAATACTCAATCGCACACCTCTGTACTCGAATTTCCATTTACATACTATTCGGTAATCATGTCTTTTCATGGTGAGTTCGGTAATTATAATGGTTCATATGGTAATCGTTTTCAAACTTTTTATTCTCAAGAGTCCGCGGCTCGACCTATTACCATTGGTGAGGCCATTCTAACTCTGGAGTATGAAAGGCTTGGAAATGAATATAGGAGAGAAATTTATATTAAATATTCTCAAGATCTTGTGCCTCGACCTATTACCATGGGTGAGGCCTTTCTAAATCTTGTGTATGAAAAGCTTGAAAATGAATATCGAAAAAAAAATCATTTTGGGGAATCCAATGAAGATTTTTCTTCCGATATTTGTGAAACTATAGAAGGTTTTCAACCAAATGAGGAATCCGAGGTTTTAGAGCCAAGGGATCCTACTTTGGAAGAAAACACGCTTTTTCTAACCAAAAGAGTACTGGATTTTCTTTCCACCCAAAGCACAAAGAATATCGATTATGGTCTTGTGAAGGAAATGGTCACACTTTGCGATAATGTGCGTCCTATTTTGGAAAACAAAGAGGAGGTTGAGACTTGTGTGTCACCTCAAAATTTTGAAGAACATCTCATTGAAAGTGAGTCTTGCTCCCTTGAAATTCAATCTCCAATTGATGATGAATCACTTGAGATTGAGTTTATTTCATCACCATTTTCGTTCACGGTTATTGAACCATTAGAAGTACTGCTAGATTCCTATGAGTCGGTTGAAAATTTTAAAACGTTTACACCTTTTACCGACAAAGACACTTTGCTAAAATTGTTTTCTAATATGGACTGTTCCTTTTTGTGTGCCCCTCTCCCCATACTACTTGAAAAATCTTTGGGAGGTGATTATATTTTTCTTGGATCTCAATTGTACGTGTCCCACCTAGCACCCAAACCCCTCATCATCCCGTTAAATTTTTTAATTGGTGATGGTTCATTTTCTCCATCTCACGCATGCCTTCCGTTTTTCAAACAAAATTCTTATTTTTCGGGAGGCATGCATCCTAGTGAGGGCACACCATTATTCCCTCAAAGTCAAATTGTATTTTGGGTGGACCCTCAAATTTTTCGACTTCTATTGTATAACTTATTAGAATTTCAAATTGTAGGTTGTACATAATTTTCTTTTTCTTTCCTTTTTTAATAGTGTAGTGTCATTAGTTAAAGTTTTTGTTATTTTTTTTTGTTATGCTTGGTTCTAACATGTTTTGTAGATTCAATGGACTCGCACTCATCAGGGATCGCTCCATTTGGGTAATATCTTTCTTTTCCTCTCTTTATGTTGTGTTCTTGATTCGCATTGAGGACAATGCAATATTTAAGTTAGGGGGTGAGGGATATTCTTCCCATTTATTGTTTAGATTCATTGATTCGATCACATGTTCTTTCCAAGTGTGTTTTTTAAAAAAAAAATAATAATAATAAAATAAAAAAATTGAAAAATGTTGAAAAGCCAAAAATATTTTTCTTCAAAATAAATAAAAATTGGAATTTAAATTTTTCAAAAATATCACCTTTATTTTATTTAAATTCTCAAATTGTTAAATCTCAATTGCACTAAGCCAAAATTGACCAAAGATGGAAATTGAAAGAAAATTGACGATTTAACGAATAAGTGTGGAGATTGATCAAACCCGGTGAGATTTTGAGCCTTTCAATTTTTTATGAGTTTTTAAATCAATCCGAGTTTATGATTAACTCAAAGTTCTTTTCAGCGTTTTAATAAGTCGTTGATGATCTCAATCCTTTGTTTTGATTGGTTATGGGAAATGTGTGAAATGTTGTCTCGAAATTCGTGCTAAATATATCTCTAAACTTAATTAATCTCGAGATGCATATGGTAATGTGATTAGCAATTTGGACAATGAAGTAGGCCCTCGTTTGTTACCCAAAAATATTAGCCATAAAAAGTTGTGAAAAATAAAATTATTCTTTTGCAACCCAATTTGAGCCTAATAAAATATTTCCCTTTCGTTTGACAACCCGAAAAACTCAAATAGCCCAGAATTGTGAAAATTGAGAAAATTCATCAAGTCCAAATTGTGCAACAAAAAGGGGCAAGGAGAAAAAAATAGATATGGTCAACAAAAATAGCAAGAAAAGAAAAAAAATGAAAATAAAAAAAGAAAGAGAAAAATGAGCAAATGCCCAAAAAAGCACTAATGGACGTCATAAAGATATTTTCCAATTCCGAACATTCCATCCATTCCCATTTTTACCCTTTACACCTTTTAACCCCAAAAAGTCCTAACCGAGTCCGAATGGCGAAATTGGTTACCGCGTGGAGAGCAAAGACATGAAAAGATAAAATGAGAGATTAAATGGTGTGAAATAGAGGTGATGTTCCCATTTCCTAATAGCTGTATTCCGATGATGAGATATTTTCACCATATATTTCCTTCTTTTCAATTTTGTATGCATGAATTTTTGTCCATTATATTTACTCTTTATATCATGCATACCGAGAGAAAATAGCCACAATCCGAGTGATTCATTTGTGAGTGCATCCGTAATAATTTGAATCAAAACGAATTTTCGGAAAGTAACGTAATGCTCAATCGGTGGAAATTTGAGGTTTAATTTTTGGCTTTGCACACACACACACACACACACACTACGGTTTGAAACATTTGAATATGAATTTATGGTGAGTATTTTTCAAAAATTTTAAATTGTACAATTTTTAAATATTTTGATATTTATTTGAGTCAATAAAGAATTTTGTGGGTATATTCGCTGCAAACCCTCACGAGACAAAACTCGTCCTACTAGGGTAACCTAGGGGTTTAAAGGCTTATTGCATACGCTAAATGCAATCGCTTGCCCGCGAAAAAGGTATTCTATCCCAATAAAAGAATTTTCAACAGTTGAACTTTAAACTAATTTCATTTACATTGCTCAGGACGCGCAAAGTTCTAAGTTAGGGGGTGTGATTAGGCACATATTCTTCACATTTATCCCCTTAATTTCGGTATTTTTATGATCTCGTGTAGTGTAAATATCTTGGATTTGTCTCGTATTTATGCTACTAACCCCTTTTGGCAAGTATTTCGTGTTTTGTGTATTTCTCATGTGTTTTACAGGTATTTCACGCAAGTTAGTGCGAAGGAGAACTCAAAACAGTGAAAGAAACCAAGAAATGGAGAGTTGAAGGGCATTTTCGTAATTTTTCAGCCTTATTCCAGAGGTGGGGCCAACTGGAAAGTTGAATATCTCTAAATTACAAGAATACTGGAAAAAATGGCACCTCAATCCGAGCTACGGTGAAGAAGTTACGATGTTTTGAAGTTGCGCGATAATGAAGAGTCTGGATGTGCGGATTTCTGTAATTAATTATGCATTTAATGCCGTGCAACTCTGGGAAAACTTGTGCCACAAGCGAAATTTGATGCCAAATTCGTGCAACTTGGTGCTATAAAAGACCAATCCCTACCTCATTTTCAAGGGGAGTTGAATTCTAGAGAGAGGGAGTCAAATTCTAGAGGGTAGGAGTAGGATTAGAGAGAGAAAGTTAGATTGTAGTTTTCTTTGGTAGAAGTTTTCATAAACCCTAGTTGTAAGTTTGAAGAAGAAGTTTTGCTGGATTCAAATTCATCTCTTTCTCCTCTTGCTAAATACAAGTATCAATTTCTATTCTCTATTTTATTTTTCCATTCAATTCTCAATTGTTTTGCAAATTGTTAACAATGTTTGTTAGAGTTTTCTTTTGTTTTCATCATGTTTAGCTAATTTTTAAGGGTTGGGATGCATGAACCCATCCCAATGTAATTTATCCACATAGGAAATAGAATTTAAATTTAAATTTGAAAGAATCGTGTAAGATAAGTTCACAATCATCCTAGATCTTTTAATCTCTCTTGCCCTAGGTACTTGGGATATTTAAGAATATGATGTGCGTGTAATTATTTAGCACCGCTTTATATTTATCTTTGATTTCATATGATGCGGGCTTGAACCTCATATATGTAATGCTTAGGATCAATAAAGACTGGATTCATTCAAATTTATAATTTACAATTCTAGTATTCTAATGGGTAATTATTAGGGATTGGGGGATTGTATTCCAACCTATTTCCTCATTCATTTTAATTAGTTTTATAAATTTGTTCCAACTTATTTCCCCTTGTCAACCATCATCATATTTTTTACTTTTATTTTAGAAGTAATAAATCAATTAAATTCTATAAAACATTCCCTGTGGATTCGATACCCATACTTACTACTATACTCCATAAAAGTGTAGTTAAAAGTTTAGGTTTTTTTTATTGAGGTTGGAAGCCGATAACAACGACTAGCGTATTACACGGACGCTTGGTTTTCCACTCGATCAACTCACTCACAATTTTTCAGCAGTAATAGGAACAGAATTATCAGCAGGATCATTGACAATATCAACAGGCATATCAAGATCATGAGAAGGTAAGCATGCATCATCATTATATATTATCTTAGCAAAGAAAGACATGCAGTACTCATTGACTTGGGTTGACTCAGTTTCATCCTCATCCGAATCACTAGACATATATTGGCCTTGTTGTTGTTATTAAGCTAGCAGGACAGTTACTGGCATAGTGGCCAAGTTTACCATAACGATGACATTTAACATCTTTTATGTCAGGTTTAGGTCTGTGGAGGTCATAGTTCCTCCTATTGTCATAAGTGTGTTTGGTATTGTCTCTGTCATGAGGTCTATGAGATTGATTACCTTGATAATTTGATTTTCCTTGTTTAGAGGCTACAACATTTTTAAATTTCAAAATATTTTTGAAATGCTTACTCATAAGAGATATTTCATTGTCAAGGTTTTCCAAATCACAGGTTTCAAGATAGTCAGTGTCAAAGTCTATAGAGTTCAATTTAGGCACTAGTAATTTAGATGAAAACACAGCATTATAGCTAGAGGCTCTACTGGTATGTCTCGTCAATTGCTTTTTAAAGTCCAATTCGAATTCAATAGTCCTAAGTTTATTACTAAGTAGTTTAGGAGTTCATTCATTTCCTCAATAGCATATCTCTTGTTGTCAAATTTAGATGGAAATGACCTAAGAATCTTTGACACAATTTCCTCTCTACGGTAGGTTATACCATTTGTATGAAGTTTTGTAAAAATATCAGTTAACCTTATGTAGAAATCGTCAAAGGATTCATTTTCATTCATAATCAGGGTGTTATATTGCCGAATAAGCATTTGGGTTTTTCCTGCTTTGACACATTCATCACCCTCATGAGCAATGACTAAAGTGTCCCATGCCTCTTTAGAAGTAGTACAGATAGATATCCTTTTAAATTCATGTTCATTAATGGACATAAAGATGGCATTTTTTCCTTTGTTATTATCAAGAGAAGCTTTTTTCTCTTCCTTAGTAAATTCACTGAGAATTTTCTTAATCCTTGTTGGATCAGTGGCAGAGGTAGGTTTAGTAGGATGTTCATACCCTGTTTCAATCATTTCCCAGACTTCATCACCTAGGGATCGTTAAATGAAAGCAGTCATTCGCTCTTTTCAGTACGAAAAATTGTTTCCATCAAAGAGTGGTGGTCTGGATAGGTTACCCCACTTCTCAAAACTTTCTTCCATACTCAGAGATTTTCAGAAATAAATTTCGAAAATAATTTCTCAAGTTTTAGGATCACAAAAGGTGTTCCTGCTCTGATACCAGTTGAAAAATAGCCTTAATACTAAAGGCCTTTTGTTTACTAGATTAATAATAAATAGTTATAAGTTGAGTAAACTCCGAACAAACCTTTTGGGAAAAACTCTTTTCGAAAAACACAAGATGTGTTGTAAAATATTTTTCTGAATGTATGGACTAAATTCGATAGTTGATTACCGTAAGTTTAATTTTTAATAAACATCTCCTATCTTTATCACGCAGTCCCAATCACAATAACAATTAAGAACATTCACAAAAATAGACACATGAATTTTTAATAAGGTAAAACCCTTAGACAAGTGAAACATCCACGGTGCCCTCTACGGCCCAAAACAAAAAATCCACTATAATAAAAATCAGGTTACAACACTTAAGCAAACCACAATCCTAACTTAAGTTCAGAATGTACCTACATGAGATTATCCACTCCAAAGGTATTCTGACTTGGAACTTGATCCTTTCTTTCTCCTTCTTTGCCTTTTCCTTAATTTCCTTCTTTTTGAATTAAGTTTCCAGAAACTCTTTCAAATACAAGATTCTTAAACAGAACCACAGTGTCTAAGTGTTCGTGTGATGTGTTACTACATACAAACATGCAACTCACCCTCTCAAGATTTATACAAACTTTCCTAACAAATTACAAACAGTTCTAGTATGAAAGTTATTTCTGAATCTTGATTTCTCAAGCAAAGACTTCTTGATCTTTTATATAACCACAGATCTCAAGAAAACCTTGCTCGGAAGAAGGTTCAAGGTCTTTCACAATTTCTAGGTTTTGAAAATATTTTTGAAATTGTGACCCTCCAATTCCAGATCCAGCTAGACTAGAAGTCTACATTAACAAATCAGATTCAGACTTAACATGCAAGGACTGGTTCAATAAGTTTTGATCTAAAAATTTATTTTTCAGATCTGAACACTTTTAAAACTTTAGCACGAGTTCGTATGTGTTCCTGTTATTTTTGTACATCAATATTTCATAAAATATGAAATAAAACTTGGAAACATACACAACTCACTAGATCTGAAAATTATTTTTGGAACAAAATTTTTTATTTCAAAAACTAGTTGAAACAGTTAAGATCTAAGAAATCAGATCTAATAGGAAATAGAAAATATATGTGAGATGTTCTCCTTTAGAAAGACTTAGTTTCAATAATGAAACTTAAATCTTCCATAGAGATGAGTTCTGAGAGAATCAACGCATTTAAAGAGGTATTCAAACGAAGAACTCAAAACCAACAACATAGAAACCTTATAAAGATCTAACTCTCAAAAGGAGGGTTTTCTCATGTATGGGACTTTTAGGTTTTGGTGTTTGGTTAGGGAGAAATCTCATGGAGGTTTGGATCTACGAAGAAACCAGGGTTTCCTCTCTCTCTCTCTCTCTCTCTCTCTCTCTCTCTTTTCTCTCTTCTTTATCCTCTCGCTTCTCTCTCTTCTCTCTTCTCTAATTTTTCTCTTAGGTTTAACGAATTGGCAAAAGTCTCAAAATGCTGAGGCTTGGTCTCCTTTTTATACTGAGCAAAGAAGGATCGAGAAAATCAGCATCAATCCTACCGATGAGATCAAGTCTAAATGGATTGACTTTGATCCAACGGTTTATATCAAGCGGTGGTTTAAACTAACACTGATTGGTTAAGGCATGGGTTATACGGATTGACTCTAAATGCATGCAAAGTGTTGATGAAGTTTATCCAACGGTTGAGATGGGATAAGTGTTTTGTGTCTAAGAGAAAACACAAATCGCATCGTTGGGAAGCCAAAACGTGTACGCACTAGATGGGATATAAATCGCGTGTTGAAACTAATTACAAGGCACACCTCCAACTCTCTACGCTTTTGGATTCTACCCAGCCAAACAAATAGCAAATAAAACAAGTTTATGAAATTCCATTTTAACCCACAAAACTTTTAAAACCAATTTTTAATTAATCCAAAAATCATTTAAAATTGTTTAAATTTATATAAAATGATTTATTTGGAAATAAATTGATTTGAAAATGATTTCAAGTGTAGATAAACCATTCAAGCACATAGGTAATATGTAGGATGCAATGCAAGTGTCCTATTTGTGGTTTTAGGGTTAGAATTAACTTCCCTTTGAAGATTCTCTTGGACTTGGATTTCTTCATGTAGCATGTACCTTTGAGGAGATGGAGTTCTCAAGCTATACTAACACATTTTGTCTATATAAACTCATATATATACAGACTCAAGTAAGTCAATATATAGTGTGTTCTCAAGTTCTTCGTATAGTAGAAAATCGCTGACACTTGTCGCATTTCTTGACAGAAGTTGTACAATCAGCGCGCATTGCTAGCCAATAGTACCCCTGCATAGTTATTCTCTATAAAAGAGTCTGACCTGCTATGCGAGCTCCACAAGATCCTTCATGAATTTATTTTATTAGATCTTTAACTTCTGCTAGATGAACACATCTTTACAGACCTGCTATCACACCTCTTATGTACATAACTCCATTGTTTAAGATATATCTAGCAACCTCAAACTTCAGCCTCTTGGCTGCAAGTTGATCGGATGGTAAAATACCTTCTTCGATATAAGCCCTGATGGGATCCATACAGGAAGGTCCCATATCCAAAGTGATAAACTTCACCATCAAATCTTCATCAATACTTATGTTTATAAGTATCTCAATAGGAATTGTTCTTCGCAGCTCAGTGCGAGTAGCTGAGGCTAACCGAGCTAGTTCATCTAACCTTGCATTCTCCAGTCATTGTATTCTAATCATTTGGACAACTGCTAAATTGGCTATAATCTCCATAGATTTAGTTAAATACCTCGATATGATCTCTCCTTTTGCTACGTAAAGACTGAGCATCTAATTTACCACTAGTTGTGAATTACTGAACACCATAACTTTCTCTGCATTCAATGATTTAGCTAAGCTGAGGCCCATAATTACAGCTTCATACTCAACTTCGTTGTTGGAAGCTTTGAATTAGAAACTCAGAGCATATTCTATCTCTATTCCATCTGGACTATTGAGAATAATTCTAGCTATGTAACCTGTTGCACACGAAGAACCATCAACATATAAATTCCAAATAGGGATATTATTGTCAAACCCTTGGTCTGACAAAATTTCATGATGGAATATTTTGTGCTTTATTTCTTCATCCTTCAACTCTGTCCTCTTACCAGAAGATTCTGGTTGATCGTCTCCCATCCCTTCTGGAAATTTTGCTACTAGGAGTTGATCGGGGACGGTTTCAATTAATTTTCTGGCATCCATGAGCTGCTCTACCTTAGCGCCCCGTTGGTCGGAGATATCTAGTTAGGTAAATTCAATAATGAAATCTTCCACTGCCTTCCACTTAAAAGAGGATCTTCGCTCATAGATAATGTCATACGCACCTAACTTCACTGCCCAATATATCAATCTTCTAGATTTTTCGGGCTTATGTAAAGCCTGTTAGAGTGGCATGTCAGTATATACCATTATTATATGGGCTTGAAAATATGGTTTCATCCTCATGCTCTCCTCAATCAACGCCAATGCCTATTTATCCAATTTTGGATACCTGATCTCTGCTCCCCTGAATGCCTTGCTCGTATAATACACTAGTTTTTACACTCCACTTTCTACTCTTATCAAAGCTGAACTAACTACACTTTTTGAGACAACTAAGTACAAGTATAATGTTTCTCCTAACACTGGTCTGGAAAGTAAAGGAGGTGTCCCCAAGTATCTCTTTAATTCTAAGAATGCCTTCTCACATTCGTTATTCCACTCGAAGGTCTTTCTGAGCACCTTAAAGAATGGGAGATATCTATCCATTGCTCAGGAGACGAATCTATTGAGAGCTGCAACGCGCCCCTTAAGGCTTTGTACTTCCTTCTTGGTGGTTGGAGAGTGTAATTCTAGCAAGGCTTTCATCTTATCAGGATTTGCTTCAATACCTCATTGATTCATAATGTACCCGAGAAACATTCCTTCTTGTACTCTAAAAATGCACATGGTCGGATTCAGCTTCATCTGGTACTTACTAAACTGATAAAATGTTTGGCTCAAGTCAGCTATATGGTTAAGAGATTTCTTGCTTTGGTCAATATGTCGTTGATGTACACCTATATATTTTTGTCAATCTGCTCTACGAATACCTTATTCATTAGCCGCTGATATATAGCACCTACATTTTTAAGACCAAAAGGCATAACATTATAATAATATGTTCCTCATGGGGTAATGAAAGAGATACTTTCCCTGTCTTCTGGATTCATTTTAATTTGATTATATCCGGAGTAGGCGTCCATGAAGCTTAACAATTCATGACCCAAAGTTGCATCTACTAGATGATCTATCATGGGCAGTGGGAAATGATCTTTTGGGCAAGCTTTATTCAGGTCTGTGAAGTCCACACACATTCTCTATTTGTTGTTCTTCTTCTTCTTCACCATCACCACATTAGCCAACCGATCTAGATATTTGACGTCTTCGATGAAAGAAGCCTTTTACAATTTTGTTACTTCCTCTTGAATAACTTGATTCTTCTCTGGACTAAAGACTCTTCTTCTTTACTTCACTGGCTTGATCTCTTTATTGACATTGAGCTCGTGACATAGGAAGGCTGGGTCTATCCCCGGCATATCTTCATGAATCCATGCGAATGCTTATTTTCCATGCTTTAGAAATGTCACTAGCTCATGCTTTAATACTGGATCAAGTGAAGCAACAATCTAGGTTCTTATTTCTAGTTGCTCGTCATCCAGAATAATGATTTCCATTGCCTCCATGACTTGGCCTTTAATGAGCTCTGTTTCATCTCTTGGGTCTAAGGTTTCAATCTCAGACTCATCAGTTTTATCCACTTGATAAGTGGTTATTTTCTTCCTGGCATCTTCCAATTCTTCTTGTTCAGCAGATGAGTAGTAGTATTCTCGAGCTACTTTCTAATCTCCCTTCACAATTCTAACCCCAAAGTTGGTCGGGAACTTTAAACACTGATGTATAGTGGATGGAATTATTTCAAACTTTTTCAGGCCTACTCTCCCCATGATTATATTACAGGCTGATTGGATATTTTTATCCATCACGAAGAAGCCTACCTTTTCAGATCTGCAGGCAGGCTAGGTACCAATCAGCATCTCTAACTTGATCGTCCCAAGCGAAAAAACTTTTTTGCCAGAGAAACTAATGAGGGGCCTGTGCTACGGCTCCAATTGACCTAGTTTCAAGTTCAAGCTATCGAAGAAAGGGTAGAACATGATGTCTACTGAGATACCATTATCCACCAGTAATCTTGAAATGATTACGTCTTTCATCCTCATTTTGATCACTAGAGGATCATCATGAGGATACAAAATGACCTCCAGGTCATTTTTGGAAAAACCAATGACCAGATTATATTTGTTAACCTTCCTCAGATGATCTTCCTCTGCCAGATTTATCTGTTGTATGTAGGAACAAGCTTGGGCCTCATTGAGGTAGGCTTTCCTTTCAGCGGTATGATCAGTCCCTCCTATATCTCCGCCTCTAATCATATTACAATCGAATGAACCAAAAAGGATTGAAAATACCTCATGCTCTGGCTATTTTGGCTTTATGGGGAGATCGAGGTCATCTTCATGGTCCCTTTTTTTATTATCTCTTGGTCGGCGAGGAGATTTGGACCTTTTTCGTGCTCCGTTGTTGGTCTTCCCACCATTCTGGCGATCAACAAACCTATTCAACTTCCCTCGTCTAATGAGTGCTTATATATCATTTTGGAGAGCTACGCACTGCTTGGTCATGTGACCATGATCCTTATGTAACTCACAATACTTGGACTTAGCTCTTATTTTTGGAGCTGTCCTCAATTTTTCTAGCCAATTTAGTTCCTCGTTGTTCTTGATCTCTTCTAGAACATGGTTTATATCCACCTTTAAGGGGGTATAATTTGCATATTTCCTCAAATGCTCCTGCGTTTCCTTGCCTTTCGACTACTTCTTCCCTGGATTATGCTTGTGATCTTTCCTCTTCGGCATGCCTTCAGCTTTAGTTTCTGTCTTTGTCTCAGCATTCTTCTTCACAGCCATAGATTCTTCGACATTCATAATCTTAACGGCTTTAGCCATTAACTTCGCCATGGATTTAGGAGGATCCTTGGCCAAAGTGTAGTACAACTTATCTGGTAAAAGACCACTCATGAGAGCCGTAATAGCTATTTTCTCCTCATAGTCAATGACCTCCAGTTTCTCGTTGTTAAAAAGTGTGATATATCCCCTAGTGCGTTGTCTCGCCTTTTGCCTTACACTCAATAGATGTGTTACCGTTTTGACTGGCTTCACACCAAAACAGAAATTTCCTATAAAGAGCTCTGCCAGTTGATGGAAGGTTGCAATTTGTCCCTGAGGAAGGATGTTGTACCATATCTGAGCAGATTCAGTGACGATTCCTGAGAATGCCCTAGACCTCATTTTATCTGGGACTTCATAAATATATGTAGCAGCTTGGTACTGCTCTATGTGAAGAACATGATTAACTTTTCCAGCGTACTTCAGCATAACCACAGAAGACTTGAAAATCCACAATTACTTGTACAAATGGAGATACTTTGATGAAGGTTCTTTGGAGTGGGATTTTGTCCTTAGCCATCTCCCCTAAACTGTCTTCTAACCTCTGAATGGATCCTTTCCATGCATCATTTCCAGCCTCTGATTTATTTGCACAAGCAACAGATCGCGCAAAATTTTCTTCTTGGGATATTTCTATGAGAGTTACAGTCCTGAGATTTGGGCTTGACTGGGAAAAACCTTCCCTTAAATCATTTGGTCATTGAGAGTTTCTTGACACAATTCGAGGAGGATTTCTATTCCTCTTGGGTCCCAAATGGTCGAAGGGGGAACTCTGCTCAACCCTTCTAGAGCGCCTGTTCATTCTGGATTTAGAGTGATATTTTCTCGAGAATCCACAATTCTTATGGGGGATGTCAGACCGAGTTGATAGGAGGGAGCACCTATGGTTCCAATATAATGAATTTCAGTTCGTCTGGTCCATGAAGACGGTGGGCGCATTCTTCTATGAATGCTTTATTGGCTCGACTGAGCGGACGTTCCATTTTGAATAGTCTGAATGAATTGTCTCATGGTCTCCTATATAGCCGTTTGTCCTTTGGCTAAGTTTGCCAATATTCCTGTGAGATCATTGACATTTGGAGGAGTGGACGGGTTAGGAGGATTCCTGTCATTGTTCTTGTTCCTGGATTCTGGGATCTCAGCTATGTATGATGATTTTTTAGTCAAAAATGCTACGCATAGTCGTTTCTCACAGCGGCGCCAATATATTGATGTACAAAACTAGACTTGATCTAATTAATTAGTCACTAATAAATATGGATAAAGAAAGAAGATAAGAGATTTTTAAAGTGGTTCTGCCTTAATGGAAATGGCCTATGTCCACTATCTTGTATTATTGGGTGTCCTCCTTCAGTCTTGATTATTTTCGTTAATGATAGCTTACCCCGCTATGAGGGTGTTACAAGGCATTTATAGCCCTTGGGCTATCAGTATGAATAGATAATTTACAATTGTTAAATAGACTTATACATCTGTACATGGTAAGAATGTTCATTAAATCTGTAATCATCGGTTGATCTTCTTGACTAGATGCTCGGTATGATGGGTAGCTCGGTACACTATATAGCTCAATGACTTTAAGTTGCTTGGTTCATATATTAATGCCACGCTGGAAGACACGTGTCTTCATATAATTGGCTCACGTTAGTTGAAATTTTTTTGTATGAACAAATCCATTGAGAGAAAAACAAACAAAGATTGATAAAAAATACACAACTACCAAAAAATACAAAACAAGGATATACACGATAGCTAAATGCAAATCGCTCTGATACCAATTTGTAGGTCTCTTTTTCTTATGTCTGCTTTAGGTGAAAATAATTTTTCCCAAAAAAACAAACTTTTTTCCAATTTTAATATGCACCAACTTTGTGAACCAATTTTACTTAACACAATTTTATCTTGTTAATCCTAAACATGCATCTAGTGTTATTAAGCAAGTAAACTAAATTAAGTCCACAAAACACTCAACGCTGATGTATGAGGAAACCACTAAGGGAAAAAACCTCGAATGGCCCAAGTCAGACAATCACTAGGATACGATTTTATAAAGTACAAAAAATAGACTTACTCAATGACTCGATAGCCCACAAGCCTTGATTGTCTTCTATGATTCAACCGCTCCTCCACAGTGCAAAGCAAAAATCCTTCCACTTCAGGTCCACAACACACGGGTCAAAGTGCACCTCGGTATCCATCGAATAGCTTTGGAAATTGCCTACGATTTGGAACACAGAATCCTCTGCTTATTTATTATAGCACTCGACGAAACAATGTTCAAACTCCAGATGGTGCTAAACACAAGATCTCTATAGCATATGCATATGAAAGATAGGATCTTGACACACAAAGGATGTTTTTAGACTTGAAAAAACTTTGTAAACTAGTGCAGAAAAACATAACTGTCCTGTTCCATAATTTGAGTTATGCACACTTCAAAATTCAGAGAGAAATTGCCGTAAATAAAAAAATAAAGTCGGTAGGTCGTTTGAACAACTTGGACATGTCGTTTGAACGACTTGTCCATTTTGTTTGAACGACACTGAGATGTCGTTTGATCTATCTAAATACAAGGAAAAGATCTAAACAACTCTAAAATATGTTTATCTTAGAATAAATGAAGTTTAAACCATTTAAAAACATTTTTAAACAAAATAACATCCTTAAAACATTTTTTGAGTCCCATAAACATTATGCGTTCATACTTGAGAGTATATTGGAATGCAATATGATATGAAGACGTGAAACGTGCACCAATAAACATAACATGATCTATATTTGAAGCTTGGTTGGTACGTCTTCAAAATAACATCATAGACTATGTGGGAATCGTGATAAGTAAAAAAATATCTATGACTCAAATTGGATTTTGTCTAGAATTATGCTAAGACATACAAATTGACACTATTTGGAAATGTGTTCTTAAACCTAGATAGAACGGGGTAAACCCAGTTGGCTTCCTCTTAGATGCCATGTACGACCATAAAACCATCAGGAGCTTGTCATCCCACATTCCTGGTAGATCGTCCAGCATCTTCTTCAAAATATTAATCAGGGTCTTATTAGTTGCCTATGCCTCACTATTCTCTTTTGGATGAGAAATGGTTGAGCTGTTATGTATGATCTTGTATTTTTCCATGAGCAGACCCATCTATTTTCACACCAACTACTTACAATTATTTATGATTATAACCTTTGGAAGGCCAAATCTTTATATTATGTACTCTCGAATGAAGCGGTAACCCTTCTTAGAGAAATTTCTTCTGCCCACTTAATATACAGTTCCGTAGCAGCCAGAGTGAAGGCTTTCCTATGAAAGGTCGAGATGATTTTTCCTACCAAATCAAATGCCCAATATTGAAACAAGTAAGGAGCTACCAGGCTTTGAAAACTCACTAGGGGTCATGAACCATATTGCCATGAATTTGGCAGGCTTTTTCTTTGCAAAACTTATCGAGTTAACCTTCATCATTTGCCAATAGTACCCCATCGTCATTAGTTGGTCGTATAATTTGGTGCCACCTATGTACGAAGGCTTATGGGATTATTTCAGTTCTCTCGCCACTTCTTCCCCTAACAGACATCTAAAGGCCTTTTCATTATACCCCTTCTTATAGACTTACCCATTCACTAACTAGAAATGGCACTATACGAAAAAAACATTTTTATGATGTTTTTTAGTGTCATAAAATGCATTTTATGATGCTTTATTTTTCAATAAAAAGCATCATAAGTTTGGGTGTCATAATTGATACCCATACAAAGTGTCATATTAGGTAACAGTTATATATGGCTTTTTTTCAAAACTGTCATGTTTACTACAAAAAAGGGTCATAATATACCCTACATATTATCATATTTGATATATAAAGCGTCATAACAAACGATTTTCAAACATTTAAAAAGTTCATATAAATATTTCATCACATGAGGGTTTAATATAAATGATCATAAATTAAACATGTAATAAAAAAAATTAATAACCAATATTAATGTCATGATTGATAAATAAATCTAAACACAAACCAAAATTCATAGAATCATTTATTTCGTAAATAATGTTTCAATTGAGACATTATATATTATATCATTTAGGTAAGAAATACAACAACACTCCCACCAATATATTTTTTTGTCTCACATCAAACAAAACTACATTAAATCAAATTGAGCTAACACATCAACCAAATTAAATTTGCCTATCAAAATTAAGTGTTCCTCCGTAGTAATAATCACTTCATAATTTTAGGCAACAATGTGTCGAAGTCCTCTTCCGGCTTATGTTCACTATCATGTTATCTGATAGCGATGCACCCTTCACATGCCTCTCAGTAGATGCCCCTGCATAAGTTCAAAACATTATATATAAATATCTAGTGCAATGTAAAACACAACATATGAATTCTAGCTTTTCCAAAGTATTAAGTCATGCATAATTTAAGTCAACGAGATTTTTTATACAACAAAAATAATTGTAAACAATTTTTAAAAAATTGGGTAGAAAATGCGTGTATATTCACTTTCTGATGTGTTTATTATTAGTTGTTTTACTTCTTCTTCCACCAATAACCAATTTTCAAATGCGTGTCTATTCCACTTAATCAATTTAGAACACTTATTAATTTCAAAAATTTTTGACAGTATTTTCTTTGTTTATTCATGAAATTCAACCTGTTTTAGCATTAAAATAAACTCAACAAAAACAAAAGCCACAAACTAACCACCAATAAATCCCTTCCACCGATTCAACATATATAAAGTAAAAAAATTAAGTCCATGAACATAAAGGTTCAACGAACTCATATCCGAGTTTTAAAAAAATTTAATAATAATCTTAAACGACCCGAACAACCTAACAATATTCTTACATTAGTCCCTTTTGAGGTGTGCATCCCTCTTTTAATTTTATATATGCTTATCTTGCGTTTCCACGCTCCAACCCCAACTCTAAAAAAATTTACTTAGAAATTTGAAATTTAGAACTATATATGAGTCCATGAGTCTCATAACTACACAGGTTGTTTGAACACGTTACTTTAATCATGTATGAGGTGTGTTTGCCTCTTTCCATAATTTAAGTTGAAAAGATTTTTTATATAGCGCAAATAACTGTAAATAATTTAAAATTTTGGACAGATTTTCCTCTGTTTATTGGACTATACGCCATGTTTAAGAAATTAAAAAAAAAAACTCCTATAGCAATAAGCAAAGAGACCCAATTTATCAAACAAACTCAGATGTTATTTTATTCACTAAAAGTAATTGAAGCAAACATTGTTACAGAATTTTTAGCATCTAATGAAACAACTTATAGAAGTACGTTGAGCTAGCGTCGCCAATTCTTGCACCGTTACTTATGCCTCGTGTCTAAGTTGTTTATGGTTTGTAGGATCCAAATCCAGTCTGAGCTGTTATAATGATTTCAAAAAGGCATTGATTTTAATGTTAGGGAGCATCAGTGGGTTGGTTATTACAACATATAAAGTATACTACTTACCTCGAAAAGAAACGACCCATGTTATGCCACTGTGGATCTTTACAAAAATCTCTAAACTCGTGTACCTCTTAGGAGAAAACATTAAATTTATCCCAGCAAAAGATAGAAACAAACATAAAATGACAAGCTTGGATTAAACATATTTCATAAGAAAAAATCCCAAATAATAATTTCAAATTATCCGTGCCCGCAACGTAACTAACCTTCGTGTTCATCGATCGAGAGTGCTCTGACTAAGTTGTGGGTCGTCCTCCATGGATGCTCCCTAATCAGTTCCTCATTTCGAGAAGTCTCATGGAAGAGCCCGCCTTCTCCGACCATGGATAGGGTTTCAACTACAGTGATGATTGTGCAACGCTATTGATGCTTCTCTTCTCCCAGCTCCACACCCGAGACTAGTATTTTCAAGTGGATGAGAATGATGTATATGATATGCCTGAGAAATTGATTTGAGATTTTTATTTCAGTTGCAGTACATTGTTATTGTTCAATAATAGAATACTAACATTTTAATTATTGAAACGGTCCCTATTTTTCATTTAGGTCAGAGCTCCATTGCGCTGAATGCAAATATTATGTTTTAGGGACGAAAAGTTGAATATAAATCCTACTTGTTCTAGCAAATTATTTCAATGTGATACAAGAGGTAATGAATACGAAAACAAGATATAATGAAATGTGAACCGTGTTTGACAACATGATATGTTTCGTCTACAGTTATTCGCCTAAAAGAAAGAAAAACAACCCATGCCATGTTATTAAAATTAGTAATTAAACGATAAATACAAAGAATGAAAGAATGGGAATGAATATATATACACCACCGATCTTCAAGAAACCGTCAATAGTGTGGTTGAGAAATGGATTCCCCATCTTCACCAACATGTTCACCACATTATTTTTCCAATATTAAGATTTTTGAAATTTGGGCTTCGAAGAGAACCATATTAATTGAAAGAAAGCATATGAAAAGTGATCACTCCAAAAAATCCCCAAATAAAAAGAAACTTGGATGAGAAAAATGCATGAGGAGTCGGCATGTGGAGTCTGCACAGTAACAAGAGGAAGCAGAGGGACGTTTGAGATATATATGGGGGAGACTTCACAATGACAAGAGGTTAAGAGAATTTTAGAAATATAATGAGAAGCAGAAATAAATACCAATATAAATAATGAAAATCAGACATAATTAGCATAAAATACAATCAAACAAAAATTACCTAAACTCAGTAGTACGGTGGCATGCTCGTGTTCATTCCATCAGGCGAAACTCTAGGACCGGAAGATGGCTAGTGTAGCTGTGATGGATACACCGATGTTGATGATAATCCATAGCTCCCACCTTCCGGGTATCCTCCAGACGACATTCCAACCGAACTTGGCGGCAACCCATACATAGAGGACCCAAAATTACTCATTCTACCATACTCTGACCCACCACCATATTGTGATTCACCACCTCCACCAACATCATAACCACTACCATACCCATCACCAAATATGCCCGGGGATTGATCCCATACACACCACCCCCAATCGAGGAAGACATAGGCATCCTATAATTTGAAACTACATAATTTATGTTTTGAGCATAGTCACTTGTTATACGAGCCCCACCAAAGATAGGGGATTTAACCTTCTTCCGCTCGGTGGTGTATTTTCACAAACCTGATGCCTGTGCATCAAAGGGGGAAGGACATGAGGATTCATTAGTGTGAAGAGAGGGCGTGAGGGAGTGAGAATGTAAGAAGAGCGAGTTCTCCTTTTTGGCTCTAAATTTTTTGGGGGAAGAAATAGCTCATTCTAAAAAATTTTGGGGAGAAAAAAAGGTCATAATATGTACCCACTTTAAACATTTTTAAAAAAAGGTCATAATATCTATAATCAAATATGATTTTTATATTTAAAGTGTCATAAAAAATAATACTAATATATATATAATGACATTTTATATTAAATTTGTCATATTAAGAATATAATTGACCTTTAAATGACATTTTTGTAATAGATGTCATTAAATTATTTTTTCAAACGTCATAAAAATGTGTTTTTTTGTAATGTGGGCCACTCTTTTCTTCAAATAAATCTCTTCGTCCCTCTCCGAAGGTAGATATTCATCTTTGAGATAGGTTATGTAGAGTGTCCTCTAATCTTCCAGAACTTCCACAAAATTTTCTTTCATTGGTTGACCAAATAGGGTTTCGCACTTCAAGTAGTCTTGATTCATGTGAGAAGACTTTATGCTCATAGTGGACCAATAATATCCACCTCAATGTAGATGCGTATAAAATAGGATTTTTGTGTCCCCACAATGCTTGTTGTGCGTGGTTTTTAATTTCTCTTGGGTCTCCTCTTCCCCTACACATCGCGTTAAGAAACCATATGGCATTTTAAAGTACAACGTACCCTGAAGAATGAGAAAATTTGCCAATTCTGATAACTTCATTTCCTTTTTGCTTGTATATAATTGCTTCACAATTATAAATCTCCAATCCTTAGGCTCTTCACTTTGGAATAGATATCTCACCATGGTGGGTAATGTTCTTTATCGGACGACAATCGTGGCCTCAGGCTCCTCCATTTTTAATTTTTTCAAATTCATTGCCAGAGCATTTGGATGTATGTTCATCGTCCTTGGGCGCCTCTCTACTTTGAAAAGTAAATTATCCAAACAACATTTGAATGATTACTCATGTAGAGGAGTATTGTTCCACAAGTTAAAGAATACTATTTGGGCGAGGGAGTCCTCAAGCGAGGGACCCCCACTACCAATGTTAGTGGAAATATCAATTAGGCGAGGGGGTCCACAAACAAGGGACCCCTATAAAAATTCCAAATAAAATGTGAAATAAGGTGAGGGAGTACACAAGTGAGGGTCTCCTCTACCAATCCCAGCTAAAATGTAAAATTAGTCAAAGGAGACCATAAGCGAGGGACCTCTCTGCCAATACCAACTGAAATATTATTTGGGGAAGTGTAACCATATTGACGGACCCCTATGACAACACCAAGTTAAGATGATATTTGGGCGAGGGAGTCCCTAATGAGGGAACCCTATGACAATGCCAATTAAAATGTAAAATTAGGCGAGGGATTCCACAGTAAGAGACCCCTCTGCCAATACTCAAATTCAAATGCTATCTTGCAACGAATGGGTCTAAGACATCAGAGAACTAAGGAACAAAAAAAGTCAGGACAAGGGGGACTATCTTGAGGGAACCCTTGTCATAAAAAAAGTCATTATTTTAAATAACAAAAGTAATAATGTTTATTTACTTGTACATGCAAGGCTCGAATATGACAATTGGGATCTTATGGGAGCTTTGGCTTGGTGGCTGAGAGACAAGGTTTGTGGAGCAAGACTCAACCACTTATCACTTTTAGATAGAGAGAATACTAGTAGAGAGACCCTTAGGAGTCACTCAAGCACTTACATAGAAAAAAGTTAGTCATAAGTGCAGTGAGTAGTCATGCGCCTGCTCATAAAGAAATCACTTTTACAAATGATTTTAGAGAGCGTGGACCTCAAGGCTACTCTCAAGTTTGCAAAAGATTGTACAACATGTTACCGTTCAAAAATATATTTACCATCATATGTTTTGTCACCTTTAGGAGACATATTTGTTTTTTCACTTTGGTTTGCACCAGGTGTCATCTGTTATAGAGGGATAGGTGGCTGTAAACAGATAGGGACAAACGGTACACTTCAGACCTTGTCATTTAAAGTTTCCTCTCATTTTTAGTGCCTAAAAATTCCATGCTAGATCTATATTGTATCTATAAATAAGACCCTTATGCAAGGCTAAATGAGATCAGAAACCCAAGCTATACTATTATTCTGTCAAAATCACACCAGACCTAGTATTCTCTCCCTTCTCTCTCTCTAAGTGGTTGTCTCTTCACTCCCATTATTACAACCATTATTCTTAGGTGATCTTATTCTCCAAGTTATCATTATTGTTTATGAAGTTTCATATTAGGGGGAGGTCCAAAGCATTTACTCCATTTTTACCAGAAATAGAAGGTTTTCACACCCAGCTGCTCTTGAGACCTTAAAGACCTTGAAGGTAGAGTCTATTTGAGTGGGTCACACCTTACCCATTCTAAATTTTTATTATACCCCAGTCACACTACCCTCCTATATTTGGCGACTCTTATGTGGAGATATCCTCATTACTATGGGTAAAGAAGGTTATATTGTTTCTAAGCAGCTAACTTTTGAAGACACTCTAGTTGGAAATGGAGTTCAGAGCGACCCGACCACCCAAGAAGAGGTGGTAGTGGCCAGAGCTAGAGCACCTGCTCCTTAAGGAGGACAAACTGTTGCAGTAGCAGTTGCTCCATCAACATGTATGAATTTAATGAACATGTTTTTTGAGTTTTTGAACTAAAATAACGTGGATTTGGCAAGTTTTAGCCAAAGCTGTGTAGCACCAGGAGCCCCCCATCTAGAGGGCTAGCTGTTGCATTAACAACAGTGGAGGTGCATGGAAATGACAAGAACCTGAAGTTGTGGCAGTTTTCCAAGACCCTTACGAGGAATGGGTATATGTGGTACTCCCACCTGGCACCCAACAACATCCCAACATGGGAGGAAATGCATAGGAAATTCCTTCAAAATTTTTTTGGCAAAAGATGAGTTCACATTGAGACACCTGGCTCAAGAAATGTAGAAGCAAGGTGAAGAGATGATGTAATATATCAAGCGTTTTCGCAAGAGGGCACTAAATGTCCATGAAGATGTAGCTGAGGCAAGACTGTTGTAAATATGTGTTGAGGGACTTTTAGAAGATTACAAAATCCATTTGGTCAATGAAACTAGAGATGGGAATTTTAGAGAATTCACCCGAGCTGCCAGTAATATAGTTATGATCATTAAGCCTGGACCCTAAAGTTGGAAAACACAAGTGCCTCTGACCTTAGTAAGGTGTCAACTCTCCAGGAGGCAAGTAGTTAACTACGTAGATGGAGGTTCAAAGGGAAAGAAGGGAGGCTCAAGGTTCGAAGGTAGCAACCCAACGAGCAAGAGGAAGTTTGGAGATACTGTCCCATCGTCGCTACCTTGTAGCGTGGAAGAGGCGATAGACTGTTATCGCACTTTGGTGCGAGAGGGGGTATAAAGTCCACCCCACTAATATGGGGAAGTCCCAACAGCATCAGACAAGTCTAATGCCAAATATTATGAGTTTCATTAGAGAGTGCAATATACCACCAAAGATTGTTTCTACTTACGGAGGATCATTAGCGAGTAGGTGGCCAGTGATACTTTGCAGATAACCTCCTATAGATGGCAATGAGAATTCGCTTTCAACATATCATTATGGCACTATGAATATGGTGATAGAATATGAAGAAGCAGCAACTCATGACCTGAAGGATTGGGTAGATAGTGAGAAGATATGTGAAGAGCTGGAAGGACTGGCACTTAATAGTGAGCAGAAAGTTGAAAATGGAAGGATGCGTGAAGAATGTCTCTTCAATCCTGATCAAAAAGAGGTTGAACGTGAGGGAGTTGATAAAGTGAACTCCCCAAATCAAAAGTATATGGTATCATTTCTCTAGATGAAATAAGAACACCTGATGACTAATCTGACTCGTAAGGACGTACCGTTTCTTTGGGATGATGCGTGTCAGTTGGTGTTTGATGAGCTAAAGGATAAGATGACTTCGACACTTATTTTATCACTCCCTAGGGCAGGTGTGGAGTACCTCATTTTCATTGAAGCATCATTACAAGGGATTGGTGGGGTGTTGCAGCAGGAGGATCGGGCTATATCTTATGCTTCCCGTAGGCTTAAGCCCCATGAGAGAAATTACCTCACCCACGACTTGGAGTTGGTAGCAGTTGTATTTGCATTTTGGATTTTGTGGCATTATTTGTTAGGGGAGAAATTTTTCTTGTTCACAGATCACAATTCACTGCAGTACCTGTTCACTCAGAGGGGGTTGAATAAGCGATATTGCAGCTGGCCTGAATTTGTGAAAGACTACCAGTTTGAGATTCGGTACATTGGGGGAAGGCCAACGTGGTAGCAGATACATTGAGCCGTAGACCAGAGGGTGAGGTAGTCGAGATATGGAAGGTGAAATGGAGAGAGTTGGAACATTAGGAGAAAATTGTTAGATCATTATGTCAGCTATGATCGTTAAACCCCAGATTGTGACGAGAGTGGTACGGCCCCAGGCAGCGAACCCATTTTATAAGGAGATGATTCGAAAGCTTTTAGTCAGGGGAGCAAAGTCCTACTTTATGTGTTCTGAGGGAGGCTTATGCTTCAACCATAGACTAATTATTCCCGAGGGTGGAGACTTGCATCATGCAGTGATGATAATGTCGCATGGATCTTGATTTACAGTACATCCTGGCGGGGATAAAATGTACCAGGATATGAGGCGAAATTATTGATGGAGCGGGATGAAGAGGGATATTGCAGAGTTCATATTAAAGTGTGCCACCTGTTAGGTGGTAAAGGTGGACCATCAGAAATCGACAGGGTTTCTTCAGCCGCTAGAGATTCCTATATGGAAATGGGAGAGCATTTCCTTGGATTTTATCACAGGGTTTCCAACTTCTCAGAGAGGTCGTTATTCCATATGGGTTATTATGGATCTATTGACTAAGGTAGCCCACTTTTTTCCAGTATGAACGGAATTTACTATGGCATAGTACGATCAGATCTTTATTGAGGAGATAGTGAGATTACATGGGATGCCCCTTGATATTATGTCCAATAGGGATAAGATTTTTGTGTCTCTATTTTGGGAGAGTTTTGAAGAGGCTATGGGCACCGAGTTAAAATTGAGTTAAGCTTATCACCTGCATACAGATGGGAAGACGAAGAGGAAGAATTAGATGTTAGAAGACATGTTACAGATGTGTATCCTCGACTTTGGTGGAGGTTGGGAGAAGTACCTTTCACTAGTGGAGTTTGCCTATAATAACTCCTACTAATTTACTATTGGCATGACCCCATTTGAGGCACCGTATGGTAGACCTTGTTATTCTTCTACTTATTGGTTAGAGGTGGGAGACAACAAGATACTCCGTCCAGAGGTGATCTAGGATACGATACCAAGGATTGAGATGATTAGGATTCTCATATGGGTTGATCAGGATAGATAGAAGAGCTACACTGATGCCAAGAGGTTCTTTAGGGAGTTCAGTGTGGGGAACCAGGTGCTACAACGAGTATCTCCTATGAAGGGGATAAAGAGATTTGGGAAGAAAAGGAAGTTGTACCTCAGGTATGTAGGGCCATTCCCTATTATTGTGCGGATTGGGCAAGTGGCTTACAGACCTGGATTACCCGAGCACTTGCATAGGATTCATGACGTGTTCTATATTTCTCTACTTTGACAGTATCTTCGGGATGAGTTGGCTCACTCACATTGTGCTGGAGCAGACTGAATTAGAGCCTGACAGTTCATACGAGGAGAGACTGGTGGCTATCTTAGACCATAGAGAGAGGATATTGAGGTCAAAGATAGTTCCATTTATGCGTGTTTAGTGGGAGCACCATAATGTCGAGGAGTCTACTTCGGAGCGCGAGGATGAGATGCGTGGGAAATATCCAAAATTATTTTTACCAGGTATGATTTTATTTCCGAATTTCGGGACAAAATTCTGTTATTAGGGGGGAAGTATGTAATACCCGATAATTTTTAAGATTTTGAAAATAAGGGATTAATTAAAATTTAAATATGGGAAATTTAATTAATAATAAATTCGGATTAAAATAAATATTAACTAGCGAGATAAGGGTTAGAATTTATTGATGAGAATATTAGTGAATATTACTAAGCGAGTAAAGTAATATATAATTGCAAATTTATGAGAATTGTCATAAGTGAGAAATACGATAATTACGGTAATTAAGTCGGGACGCGCGTGTCAGCCGTGTCGGGAATAAATTAATGGAGTAAAAAGTAAATTATTTATAAGTCATTCATATGGTCATTTCGAGTGATACAATGTGTCCAGAAGGGTCGAAATTGTCATAAAAGTCTACCCGGGGGTTTAGTTTGGGTCCGGGGATAGTTTTAAGCCAAACCGGCATCCCGAGAGGGGGGTTTCATAATTTATATTTTGGGGGTATAATTAATGACGACAATTAAAGAAATAAAAGTTCAGGTACGTGGGTTAGATTAGGGCTATCAGTGTTAGACATGGAAAGGCCAGTAGGGGGAAGGAGGAGGAGAGGTTTCTAGGGCCAGAACCACCACCACTGCACATTTCTCACCATCGAGACCACCACCGCATAGATTGGAGAATGAGGATCGCAACCATACCAACGGCATCAACATATCAGAACTTCTTTTGTGAGGTAAGTGTTTAATTCTTGCAAAACTGTAGCAATAATCATGTTCACGTTAGTGTATGAGTGTAATACCCATGTATTGTTCACAATCTTGATGAAATGGGAGGTTTAAGATGAATAATTACAATCTGAAATCGTAATATGTTAAACCCTCATGTAGGTAGATTAGAAGTCACGAATTTATGATGTATTTTGATGAACACATCTGGGTTTATTATGTTCTTGAATGATAATGGAAAGAACTGGGGTTTAATTGATTTAAATTAGGGATTTCGGATTTATGGTTGTTTATTAAAGATTAAATGATTCTAGGATGTTAGAAATCAAATATCCATATTGGAGTATTGATTAGAACTAATAAATTGGTATTTGGGACTGATCTGTAGAGGTTTTAGTTTTGAAAATGGTGAAAACGTTGTTGCAAGAGGTAGGGGACGATAATGTGCAATCTCGTTCAAATGAGATTGGATCTCGTTCGAGTGAGATGGCATCTCGCGCGAAGAGGTCGTTCAAATGACCTCCTCGTTCAAACAAGATGCAGTTTTGTTTGAGTGATGTGTCAGGATTTCTGGAAAATTCATTTTGTTTCCAATTTGTCCATCATGGTTAATTCGAGTGAGATTAAATAATGTGGAATTAATTTCAGTATAGGGAAAAATTATTAAAGTCATTTGGGAATAAAACTTTAAGTTGTTTGGAGCTATGATTTACCCTTGAGAATCATAAGAGAGAGCATTCGTAATTAAATAAATATGTCATAAGTAGTAATGAGAGTAATACTACGTATGAACTAAAATATTTGGGTTGTGTGTATACCTAATGATCTCGATGGGTTGTGTGAATACCTATAGTACTATATATTTTGTGTATGACATACCTACCATAATTGCTACCATGGGAGGTCTTAAATAGAGGACAATATTATCTTGATGAGCCTCTGGGGGGATATTAGATTGGTACCTCAGAGCATAGAACCTAGGAACGACTTATCTGTGAGTGGGCGGTCATATGGGTGCGTAGGTATGTGTGTAGCCCATAGGCTTAGAACTATATTCACCTCCAATATGTGTGACTTGTATTTATATGATTCGAGGGTGTTCCCGAAATGATTGTCTTTATTCAGTACAAGATGTACCGGGAATCGATAGTCTAGGGGTGTTGTATTAGTATTTATTTATAGTAGTGTGATGGAAAATAAATACTTGTGATTTAATCTACCATGCGAATATGTTGATGAGTATGTAAATGGAATCGAATCAATTATGTGAATTCTTAACCTTATTGTAGAATTTTACTCGGAATAATAAATGCAAAAGTTTTAATAATAATTACATCTAGGAAATACGGGTTATTGTTGCGAGTGAGAGTTAGAAGGTTTATGGCTACAACCTAGTTAGGTGTGATAAAAATAATTATGGCAGTTTAGAGGTAAATTAGGCGTGAATAATAGTTAAGAGGTGAGAATATCAAGTGAGTGCTCGAAAAGCTAACATGAACATAATATTTTCTTTATTGCAATTTTTAAATACTTGCTAAATTGTTTTAAAATATTTTACACTCGGGCTCTGACCTGTATCTTGAAAAATCTATTTTCTTGTGAAATTATTTTAGTTGTCCAGCCACAGCGATGCCTGGCTTAGACTGTTGGATCTATTGACGTGCTGCAGCTATTGTGGGAGTTGTAGGTCCTCGTATTTAGACGCCTCCACATCTATGACATCAGTTCTTTGATTTCGGCTTCTCGGTTAGGGCATGTGTCACCCATTCTCATTTTATTTATGTTAGAGAGACATTGTACTCTTTTCATTTTATTATTTCAGTTTGAGTTGGATTTGGTGTTATTACGATTGGTGGTTTGAATTTTATTAATTGGATTGATTATGTGAGCTTTATTATTTTCAGTTGGATGGTGTTTTATTCATAAGTTGTTCATTCATAAAAATAGTGAATGGCTAAATTAATGGATTTTAATTATTGAACAAAATCTTTTGACACTAGCTTAATTAATTATTAGGTGATTAATAAAATAAATATTTTTGACAGTGATGCTAAGACTGAACCAACTGGATACTTTGATCTAAGTTAATAAGGGACTGATCACCCTGTATTTAATTAGGCGGGGTTTCCAATATGACACTCAGGTGGTCATTACGAGAAAGGTTTTGGAATTAGTGTAGCAGTGAAGGGACACCTCGCTAAACTGGTAGGGACCCATTGGGCACTTGATTAAAAGATACACTTTTGAGGTGATCTTTTATGAAACATATAGGCAAGTGCCATATTTTCACAACCGCCCACTTTATGTGAAAGCAATAATCAATGGGATTTCTTTCCCCAATGCCTTGATGGATGGAGGAGTATCCATTAACGTCATGCCAATAAAGCACGCTATATGAGACAAGGATCTCTCAAGACAAGATAGTGTCCGTACCACTGGTGATTTTAGGATTTGACAGCTCAGGCATGCAGCCGTTTGGATACGTGAATATGGGTATCAAGATGGGGAACTTCACTTCCCATATTAAATTTCATGTCATCAATGCCAACACAAGCTACCAGTTGTTCATAGGCCAAGTGTAAATACACATTCATGGCATAATGACCTCCACATATCATCAATGTGATCAAGCCAATGTTCGAGGCACTGAGATCATAATCAAAGCAACGTAAGAAAACATTTTCTGATGAGGAAGCTCATCTGGTAGATGCAACATTTTATACCAAGCTCAACGAAGAGAGAATAACCTCAGTAAGATAATTAGAGGAGATGCAAGTGGTTGGAGGAGGTTCCCAACCAAGGATGTCTATTCATGATCATTTGGGATAAAGAGTGATCTCACAGATGGCAAAGGGAAAGAGAAAGGTAAAGGAGGTATCCAATCCCCCTCGAACATGTAATAAGGTCATCCTTTCGGAAGGAAAGGTTATATACTGCTTATAACGATGTGCGCGTGTGGCATTCTGGGATGAGAGCATCGACCCAACACCAAAGTGTTTCGTGGTAGATGAGACACATATAATAGAACATGTAGAGGAACCTGAGGAGGCACCTGAATGCATGCAAGACGGTCTAAGAGAGTAGTCACAAAAGATGGAAGAGATTAATTTGGGAATAAAAGGGGGTGAGAGTAGACCCATTCTAATCTCCAAAGGATTGAAATTAAAGAAGAGGGAGGAAGTTATCAACCTACTCAAGGAATTCATCGATGTGTTTCCTAGGAAATACACATAAATGCTTGAGATAGACGTAGCGGTGAGCTCCCATAAATTAAATGTTCGTCCTATTTGATTTCCCAATTAGATAGGCCACTCACACATATAAGGTTGAACTATACCTTAAGATAAAAGCAAAAGTGGAGAAATGATTAGAAGCAGGGTTCATTGAACCCATTTAACACCCTATATGGCTTTCTAGCATCGTACCTGTGGCAAAGAAAAATAAAATCCATATTCGAATTTGCATTGACTATCGCGACTTGAACCAATCATGTCCTAAAGATGAGTTTCCTTTGCAAAATGTAGACATTCTAGTAGATGATACCACAGATAATGATATTTAAAGTTTCATGGAAAGTTATTTTATCTACAATCAGATTAAGATGGGCTTGGCAGATATGGAGAAGACTGCCTTTTACACGCCATTGGGAAATTTTCACTACACGATCATGCCATTTAGGTTGAAGAATGTAGGAGCCACCTACCAATGGACTATCATGGCCATCCTCCATGACTTATTTCATGACATATTAGAGTTCTATATGGATGACCTGGTGGTAAAGTCAAAGAAAGAAATCAAGCATATCTAGGACCTCAGAAGGGTGTTTGAAAGATGCCGCATATACAAGATGAGAATGAATCCCTCGAAGTGGGACTTTGGGGTCACTGTAGGAATTATATTAGATTCATAGTAAATTGGTAGGGGATATAAGTCAATGAGAAAAAGAGGAAGGCCATTATGATGATGCCGCAGCCAAAGAGTCAGTAACAACTTAAGAGCATCTTAGGAAAGATGTACTACCTAAGAAGATTTATACCAGCACTGGTGGAGGTGTCCCATATGTTTTCTCCTTGATGAAAGAAAAAGATAATTGGATATGGGGAGAAGAGTACAAAAATTCCTTTGACAAAATGAAATAAATATTAGCATCCCGTCTACAATGAAAATGTCGGAAGCCAAAACACCACTGCTGCTCTACCTCACCTCAACAGAAAGTTCTATTGGAGCATTTCTTGCTCAAGAGAAGGAAGGGGTATAGAGGCTGATGTATTATTTGTCAAGGGTGATCTTAACCACAAAATCTAGATATACTAACATTGAGAGGAATTATCTTGCCTCGTTCTTCGTAGCTCAAAAGTTGAGACACTACTTATTGGCCTTTACAGTTCATATTGTCACCAAATGTGATCCTATCAATATCTCTTAGCCCGGACAGTCTTGGTAGGGTGATTAGAAAAGTGGTTCTTAATTCTATCACAGTAAGATTTGAAGTGCATAGTATCAAAAGCTATCAAGAGTCGGGCATTGGCATATTTATTAGCCCACTTCCCAAGATAAAATTTTGAGCCTCCCAATGAGGCGTTGCCTGGAGAAAATTTCCAAGCATGTTTAGCATAGGAGATGAAGGAGTGGAATATGGAAGTTAATGGTTCTTGTCCATAAGGAACAGGGGGTGAAGGTATTATCCTCTCAAATGGTAAGGATACGATCACTCTCTCCTTCAAGTTGGATTTTAAGTGTTCAAACAATGAGGCTATATATGAAGCTCTCATTCTGGGATTGTTGGAGGTGCAGTGAAAAGGTATCAAAGTACTATGTATACGAGGGGACTCTAACTAGGTAGCAAAAGAAGTTAATAAGGAGTTCTCCCTCAAACACGCCAATCTAGCACCACATAGATCCATCATTCAGAGATTGCTGAGCCAGTTCTTGAAAATAACCATTGAGAGACATGTGCAAATAATGAATAGACACCCGGATGCACTAGCTATGATAGATCAAAAATTGGAAATGATAGAATCGAATGCAACCATTATGGCACGGTAGAGGACAATGCATACCACAGTGAAGTTTATGTTTCCAAGTGACGGATTGAAAGACTGGAGGTACCCAGTGGTGAAGCATCTAGAAACCAGATAAGGATAGATGAAAACATTAGAACTGGCCAACTACCACCTGCTGCAAGGAATGCTTTATTTTAAGAGTACCGGGGGTTCTTATCGAGGTATGTTGGAGAAGAAGAAGAATTTAGTGAGGTGTTGGCAGAAATGAATGAGTAGCATCGTGGGGATACTGATATCAATATTTATAACTAGTTACCGGGGGGGGGTACTACTAGCCCACCATGAGCACAGATGTTGCTCATTTGCAACATTATTCTCTAAAGTGCCAAACTCAATCTGACTAGCCAGCTGAAGCCAACTTCGTAGAAGCATTTCATGATTGGAGGCACCTTACATAGCGTATTTGAAAGATGGCGAGTTTCTAGTGGAGCGAGAAAATGAGATTTATCCGAAAAAGAGAGTGGCCTCCTTCTATCTAGTGGAAGGGGAACTCTATAGGAAAGGTTACAATGAGAAGGCATTGAAGTGCATAGCTAAAGGTGATGTAGAAAGGGTGCTGAAGGAAGCCCACGAGCCCTCCCAAATGGGAGGTGATAAGTTATACTATCAATTGATGACATTGGGATAATACCGACCAAGTACATGGTAATATGGTTCATTCCCCCTCAGTCAATCTACAAATATCCCTACCCCTTTCACACGTGGGCATTTCATCTTATGGGAAAGATTTGATCAGCCTCTTGTGGAAAGGCTGTAATACCCCGTATTTTTATGCTATATTAATTTGGGGATTTATTAAATTTAATGAGAATGATTATTTAATAAAAATCCGAAAATTAATTATGTTATAATTATTAACGTGACGAGAGTTAGTAATTATGGGAAACTTGTTGAATATTACTAATGAGCATAGTGATATACTATATTGGTTATATTGAATGTCATAAGTGAATTAAATGACTATTTCGAAAATTTAAGTTAGGACGTGCCCGTGTCACGTCGGGACTAATTTTGTTAAATAAAAAGTGAATATTTTATAAGTTGTTTGTATAGTCGTTTTGAGTGCGCCAACGCGTCCGGAAGGGTCGAGATAGTCAGAAAAGCGTACCCGGGGGTTTAGTTTGGGTCTCGGGGCATTTTTAGGCCTAATTGGTGCCCCGGGAGGGCATTTTAGTCATTTTACTTAAGTGGGCAATTAAACCCACGAATTTCAGCCAACCTATATCAGCCATTAGGTCAGCCTCTTAGGTTTAGAACATTCATAAATCAAGTGACGGCCATTGGAGAAGAGAGGAGAGAGCTCCAAGGCAAACCAAGGCCAAAAAGCCACCGGATTTCACCGCCACCACCACCACCGCGTAGATCACGAGACAAGGAACGCAGCCATACCAAAATCATCCGGGAATCTGCATACCAAAATCCCAGGCAAGTGTTTAACCTTGATATTTTCGTTGATGCAATCTTCATGTTAGCTTAGGAATAAATTGTGATAAAAACTATGGAAGAAAACCCCATTTTTGATAGGAGAACCCATGTAGTATTGATGTATATGTAAATTCTTGAAACCCTTGCCATGTAGAGGTAATAATCCACGAAATTTGGTGATCATAATAAATAAATATTGGAGAAAGATTCATTAGAAATATGTTTAAGAAAATTTTAGGGTTCTTGATAATTGGACATGATTTTAGGTTGAAAGCCCATGTTTAATGATAGTTACACGCATGCTTTACGTTTTAAACACCTGGTATAATGTTATAATGATGATAGTAGGATTTTTGGGGCGATTAGAATGGAAATACATCATTTTAGATGAAGAAGTTGGATGAAACCCGTAACTGCATTCTGAAGAATTTTGCCCAGACCTGCTTGATCGATCGATCGAGCCTAGAGCTTCGATCGATCGAAGGTTCGAACGATCGAGCCCCAAGCTTCGGTCGATCGACCCCTCCTGGAAGACTCCTAATTCCCCCTTTAAATGCGTTAAATTCAAATTGTCGTGTTATAATTCTTGGGCACTCTTGATAAATTGATTTGGGAGACATTGAGGACCAGTAGGGGATATGAATAAATGTTGGAACCTTCAATCTTTAACGAAATGGTATTTATGGGATATTTACTTTAGGTTAATGGATTTATGAATTTAAAGGGTGAGGTGCATGAGAGAGTTACGTTGGAACCTAATAAAGACACTTACTGAAATTTAGATTTGTGAGGATATAGCCCACGAGTGTTAGGTAATAAGTGAGAAAACCCTTCGAGTTAAGGTTAGGAACGAAACCTTATACGTATTTCTATAAATGTGAAATTTAGGATAAATGGTATAATTATGGGCAACGTGAAGAACCTATGTTAATATGATAAAGTGGTATATTTATATGATTGTGTGTACATATATTATATACATGTGAAAAACATACCGCGCTACTTGCTATCCTTGAGGTTTTCGCGCTGGGACAGTCTTATCTCGATGGGACCTTTATGGGGGATATTGACTTGTACCCTAGAAGATAGATATCCTTGGTACAGGCTATCGAATTGATAGTTCAGACGGTCCTAAGAGACGCGAGTATGTGCCATCCTCTTAGAGACTTGGAATCTATGCTTCGCCTCGATATTATTTGTATATGTGTTAATACAATTCGAGAGTGATTCCGAATTTGTATTCCCCTTGATTTGAGTGGTATGGGGTTTGGATAGTGGAAGTATGCATGCACCATAGTTTTGTTCGGGGTGCTGTTATATATATATATATATTATACGAGTAGTTAATATATATATATATATATATATATATATATATATATATATATATATATATATATATATATATATATATATATATATATATATATATATATGAGATTTTGATATTTGAAACTGTCTACTGAGATTTGATAAGTAGGACATGGTTGTTAACTCAAATCATTAAATACTTGTTTTGAAAAAAGTATAAGATGTCACAGTAAAACTTTATTGATTTTATAAAGTTAAAATGGAGGACTTTGATTACTGTTTGGAACATTCTTTTTAAAATGGAGTCGTGAATTATAAATCTTGCGAGTAATCTAATTTAAGTTAAATCTTTTAGAAAGACTAGTGCGTTAAATGATAAGAAACCGTGGGGAAGGTTAGTGTGATAGGTGTGCACATTAGAAGAGAGGTGAGTATTTTCTCAAGAGAGAGACGTACTAATATGTTATTGCATTGGCCTGTATCAATTTAAATACTTGGTAAACGTATTTTAAAATCAAACACACTTTCGGGCTCTGACCCGTTTCTTTTCCTCTCTCTCTCTCTTGTATATATATGTATATATTTCAGGTGCCCAGCCACATGGGCGTTTTGCTTAGGATCGTTTGAGAGGAACGTGCTGCAGCTTAGGTGGGAGTTGCAGGTCACTTGCGTAGACGGCTTCCTTTATTGGCTCCACTTCTAGCATTCTCATTTATTGGGCATGTGTCGCCCTTTCCATTATCTCATTTGTTGTTGGGACATTTATATTTCAGTTATTTCCAGTATTGTTCTATGGGATTTATTCAGGATGGATTTGTGATTTTAGTTTCATATGTTGACATTCGATTGATGAATGGTTTATGTTATTTGGTTTATTGTGGTGTGATTCTTAATTGTAGAAATATTGTTTTAATTAAATAAATCTTTTTCGTTAATTAAAATTGGGAAAGTTGTATGAAAATGTTTTTGACACTTAGCTTAATTATTTAGGGTGTTAAATTGGAAAATTTATTTTTATCTATAGTGATGCTGAGAATGAACCAACTGTTTACCTTGATTTAATTTAATAAAGGAGTGATCGCCCCGTATTTAATTAGGCGGAGTGTCACAAAGGCCTTTATTATCATTGCTACATAATTGTACACCAAGTGGGCAGAAGCAATCGCACTTAGGAAAGTGATTGGCCTAGTGGTAACCCATTTTATAAGGGTTTGGTATACCCAAGGTGATCCTCACAGATAAAGGGAAGCAATTAGTATGCAAAGAGATGGCGCTCCTCATTGACAAATACAAGAACGTGCATAACAGCTCAACTATATCCTACCTAAAGGTAAATGGCCAAGCATAGGCTAGAAATAAGACTTTGATCGACATAATTATGAAGATTATTGAGGACATGCCATAGGTTTGGGATGAGAAGATACCCATGATACTATGGGCCTACCATACTTCAAAAAGAAAGTCAGAAGGGTTTACCCCGTTCTCACTGGTATACGAGACCGAAGTTGTCTTACCAGTGGAATTAGCAGTACCCTCAGATAGGGTTTCTTTAAGTAACTACCTCATACTAGACACTCGACATGTAAAGCTGGAGGCACAAGATGAGCACAGAGATAAGGCCAAAGATAACATAAAGGTCTACACCCAGTAGTTATCCAAGGCTTACAAGAACATGGTCCAGCCCAAGGAATTTCAAGTAGGGGACTTGGTCCTACCTGCATCCACCCACTATCTCCGCAGCATGTCAGCGTCAAAGTTCAAAAACAACTAGGAAGGACCCTTTATGGTGAGAAGGGTGGAAAGTCAGGGTACTGCTAGATATCAGAGACTCAGAGTGACTGCCTCCAATCTATTAACAGTAAATGGCTCAAAAAGTATTATGCATATTTTTTTTGTTAAGGTTCATTTCTTCTGAAAAGTTTGAGTGTCCTACTCTAATACAAGAAAAGTTTTTTTGTAATGTTAGTAGAGAAAAGTCTTATAAATAGTATACAATATGAAATAAATGAATAACAGTTATTTTGATAATTACTTGATGGCTTTTGCATTATTTATTATCCTGGTATGTGAGGTGGGTGCACCAGGTTAACATTTCTTTTTAAAAATAAGGTAAGAATAGTAATACTCTCTACTAGACTAGAAGAGGGTCCATGACAAAAAGAACTTTCGTCAATATAATTGGAGGTACATCCATACCATACAAAATATATTAACCAAAGTCCTTACAGACATAACAGACCAACATGAGGTTGTCCTCCTAGTAGTAATAAAAAAATAATAATATATATATTTTTATTATTATTTCATAATAGACTTATAACTCTAAACTTCTTATTTTTTCTAAGACAAAAAGGTTCCTAAGAATAAATTTGGAACGAGGACCCCATAGACTAAAGGCAATTATTTTATGAGAAAATAGTCATTTCCGTTACTTACATTTGTAAAATTTTATTCAAAGTTTGTGGGAAGGAGAAAGGCTTACCACTTCTCCTAGTTATTCCCTAAGAAATGAATGCACATAGCAAAATACCCCATAGTCACATGGGTCTGCGCTAAAAAGTATAACTTGCTCAGACATAAGCATGTACCCCATAGTATAAGGGGCAGTTCAAACGAACCAAGCGCTAGTTAAAAATTAGATAAGGTTATAATAAACATATGCCAAAAGTATAGATAAAGGAAAAGTATAAAATAAATACACTAGAAGCAAAAGGTGTTTTCATTAGTAAATGATAATTTCTTTACATATGAAGGAGAAAAGAATATACAAGGAAAAAGATAATGCTAAAAAAAGAGGAGAGGCATCATATACAATAGAAATAACAAAAAATGGGCTATGCCAAGAAACGATTCCAGCATATGAGGGGCATGCCTCCTACACAAACTCCTCCTGCAGTCTGGGTAGCTTGATCTCATCCTCCTGATCACCTGCCTCAAGCTTCACAAACTTGTCTTAGGGTAGCTCTGTCTGACCCCGAATCCTAGTAGCCTCAAACTGCTACTGCTCAGCCCTAGAATGACTGGATGTGTGAAGCCTCACCATCTTCCAGAATGGAAAATTCAAGAAATCATGAACTGCGATATCAAGCAAGTCTAATCGAAAATGATAAAACTATTGTAGATCCTAAGGAGCTTCAAAGAAAAGAAAAGCAGAATTATTGTTCAGCTCAAAATGGGTGGGTAGCTAAGAAATCAAAGAGGTGGATAGCAAGGGCCTTCACGTTGAACATTGTAAGACTACCAATATGAATCACACTCTAAGAATTGAATGTCTTAAGGTGATGCTCCAAAATTAAGTCTAGATTCTTCCTCTCATGAATCCTGAAATGCATAGGCCGTTCCTCATACCACAATCTTCTCGTGAACGTCGTAAGAGCCTCTACCATAGCATCATCACTAGTATGGCGAGACTCTACCTCCAAAGAAAGGAAATACGAATCCTCTCAAGATTTGGCACCCATAGCTGAGGAAATGGCCTCAGAGAACTGGCATCCTCCCTCAACTACCCCAACATGCTCGCTAGTAGGATCTTGACAGACAAAAAATGATGGTACATGTTTGTTAAGTTTGGACAACAAATAAAACAAATGACATATATACTCAGATTCCTCAAGAGACTATAATAGAAAGCTTACCTTAAATCTTAGAGGGGTAAGTATGATGCCACCCAGACGAGAAGAACCCATGGGGTGTGGAGTGCAAGACTAGTGAAGTAAAAAAAATACGTATTATCATGAAGTTTTTCATAAAGGATAGAAAGAAAAAACACCAAACTCACAGCTCAGAGTCACTCGGGTATAACAATTAGATACTTAAGGAGTGTGCAGTATAGAATGCTCCACTCATTTCATGAAATCAGAAATGGATGCCTTGCTAACCTGAAAATAATGAAACAGAGAAGTGAAGGTGAGCATACATGCATAGTTAAAGCAAGAAGAGAAGGAAGGAAGACATGAGAAAAGGGTATGACAATATAGTACCTGACTCAGAGTTTCCCCTACAGATGCTCCACAGATATCAGGGCACTAGTTCTGATAACTTGAAATCAAAGAAATATGTAGGCATTAGCAAATACTTTCACTGTAAAAAAGCAAGGAGAAAAGAAAGGAAAAAGGGAGAAAAAGGTATGGTGATATAATATCTGGCTCAGAGCATCCTCCTACAAGTTCTCCATAACTATCGAAGCACTAGCTATGCTAACCTAAAAGTAAAGAAATAAGTGGGAATTAACAAATGCTTGCACATGAAAAGTAGGTCACAGAGTATAAACAGTTAACACTTACCAGAATAGTTTCTCCAAAGAAGCCAACCAAGTGTTCCTCATAAATAAGAGCGGTCGCAACACTAACCTGAGAAGCAAGGAAGTGGGTAAGGGTTAGCAAAATAATTGCACTGAACATGCAACATATGAGGAATCCAGTATGAAAATCTTACCAGAGGTACCTCCTCTGAGACGCTAGATAAAGGCGCCATAGATGAAGAGGTCTCCGCAGTGATAATTTGAGAACCAAGATATAAATCTCCCAAATAGAATGACCGAACCTACAAATGTGTTAGAAATACTTGGAGAGTTCTTGAAGTATGAAAATAAAAAATAAAAAAAGGCAGATTGACTGAAAGGAGATAATACATGTAAAAGAAAAACCTGGGGAGTCTCTACCCTGGAAATCACAATATGACCCGTCGATGAAGGGACCTCAACCATGTTAATCTAAAAACAAACGAACAAGAAAAAAATAGTAAAAAGAAACAGAAAATGAACGAGAGTCATATGCAAAAATATATAGTACCTATGGAATCACCTTCTTAGAACTCGCAGCAGAACCCATAGGTGAAGGCCCAACAATGTTAGCCTAATGACCAAATGAAGAACCAGTCTGTAAAAAAATTGCTATTGAAGAAACAAATTAACATGGAGAATTGAAGTGGAACCAGAGGAATTACCTTTACATGAAGGGAAGCAAGTTTTGCAGAAGGAGAGGTCTCCTCAAAGGTAACATGTAATTGAAGAAAAGAAGGAAAGTGTTAGTAAACCCCTTACCTCATATAAAAAGAAAAGTGAGCAAAGGATGTAAAAACTTAAGGTTGAAATAATTACCAAAAGAGACACTATAATAAGAGCCTCACTAGAAGCAGCGGGTTCAGGTGACTCAACCACATTATGGGTTTCTTCAGAAGCAATAATGGAAGGTACTAGAGATATAGTACCATGAACCAGCTAAAGATTGAGTAAATAAATTATCAGTATGAGTTAGATAATTGATAGACTAGACGAATAAGTTAAAGGCATAAAGATAACAAAATACTTGAACCCCCACTAAAGAACAAGGTCGAAAGGTGATCACTGGCCCAACAGAGACCATAGTGGAAACCTGCTCATCATAAAAGTGATAACAAAATTTGCACATGAAAGAAAAAAATATGTGACTTTAATATATATATATATATATATATATATATATATATATATATATCAGTACCTTAAGAGACGAAGGAGGCTATGAAATGGGCCCAATAGTGAAGGCCACTGTAAACACTAGCTCATGAGAAATTGATTGGACCAAAGGTTTGCTATCCATAGAAATGTGGAACTAAGGGATAAGAATGCTCCCTGAGAGTGATAACCCCGGAATAATAATCCTAGGAGAAGGAAAAGTCGCATCAGATGAAGATCGGTCAAGGAGTACAAGGCCCTGGGGAGATAAAAATGATAATCTTAAAGTAAGTAAAGCACAAAAGGGTGAGCATCATAGGGAAGATAAAATGCCAAAGGGGTAGGTGTACCTATGAGAATGAAGGAGTAGGAGGTCTAAGTTTAGGAGGGACTGTTGATGAAATAGCGGGAGGTGAAGTAGTGTGACCCAAGAACACAGTCCTCTACAAGTATAAAGAAAAGAAAAGACATGAGATATAAACTTGAGAAAGAATGGTAAAACTAGAAAGCTTAAAGACCCACTGAAATACCTGAATGAAACGTGGGGTCACAGAAGAGACCCTGGTGACATTAGGATAAACTAATGAAAGTTGCAAGAGGAAAATAAAATTAAGTCATAGAAAATAATAATAAAGTAAAGGAAAAAGAAAAAATTCTGAGGAAAGGTAACAACAAACCTCTCTGGCAAGGCCTAAGGAGGAATCAAGCATTGAGTTCCTCTCTCATGGGAAAGGAGCACGAGCAAGTGGAGGAGGTAATGGACCACTCGTCTCAGCATAAGTAGTTTATGAAAACATAACAAGGAAAAGACAGTAAGAAAATCAATAATGAGAAAAAAGACAATATAAATGAAAAATCTAAGCAAAGTAAACCTAAAATAGAACTTACAACATCAGTGTGTGCAGTCTGGCCATAAGGAAGACGTCCGATAGTAGGGTTGGTCTTTGGCAGAGAGTATATCATTTAGTCTTCATTAGAAAACTCCCTTGAAACTAATTACAAAGCACAAGTGTCAGTAGTTCCTTCACCATGAAAGTCCGTGCCATGCACATCATTTTAAGAAGAGCTACTATCATCATAGGAAGGGGTTTTTCCATAATTAACTAGTTCCTTTTCAAATGAGTGAGAAGGGGAAACAACACGTGAAACCCCATAAGAGATAGTTTCACTAAGTAAAGAGGATTTGGGTACGGTACCTTCTTTAACTGGAACAAATATAGCAGGTGGATCTTGAGAAAAAACACCTAGAGCCTCATAAACCTACTCCTGAATAATCCTATAAATCTCTTCCACTCTAATGTCATCAGTTTTTGATCCCTGATCCGATGAAGAAGAAGCAACAGTCTCAGTATCATCTCTTTTCTTTTTCTTACTTTCCCTAGTCCTCACAGGTGATGGGTTAGAAGAGGTAGCAGTAGTAGTGGCAGGTATAAAATTTAACACATTTGAGGCTGGGAGCTTTCTCTTAGAAGCAAGACGGGCTTTTGCTTTCCCCTTACCCTTAGATTTTCCCTCGAACTTAGTGGGATGTGGCTCAGGTTGCTTTGAATAAGCGAACTCATCTAGGAGTGGCTTCACCAAGATAGGAATGACTTACTTGAGAGGTGTCTTCAGGGTAGTATTGCGGTGCCAAATTGTTTTCTGAATCCTTTTAATTAGAATCTTAGTAGTGGCATACTTGGTAGGAATGGTTTCATAAGGGATCTCTAACACACAGATTTAAATAAGAAAAACTTGCCTCTGCTAGATCAAGAACCATGAACGGGTGAAATAAGGTAAGTGATCACGAGGAGGCATATATAATCCTCCCAAGTGACTCACTCTATGCAATATAACTTGGGTTTTGAAGTTCCTGTAAGCCTCCAAATATAACTCTAAAGGAGTAATACTCGAAGGATAGGCAGGGGTATGAACACGATGATCATAACCAAACTGCCTCACCACTCTCTCTGAGTGAAAGAGCTCCACACCTTGGCCCAGCTCTGTCAGGTAAGGAAGGAGACCAGACAATAGCATGGTCATAACATAAATGTTCGGGCAGGAAGAAACTGATGTTGCATTAGGAGTGCAGTAGAACGTACCCTTGGTGCATGAAAAAGACATCCAAGAAAAGGTTCCACCAACCCCTTTACAGTACGGGCGAAAATAGAATTCATCCACATTATCAATTAAAGACCACAAGTGAATTCTAAGGGACTTTTTATGCAATCTGGTGATACGGGCAACCTTGATATGGCAAGACTTCGCTTCAGGGCCAAAGTTTGGATAATGCTCAAATAGGAAGGCTATCAAGATAAAGTAGTTAGAAAAATTAGGGACAGTGTATTGGTGATAAGATATTTCAACATCAATATGGGAACGATCTAGCCAACTATAAAGATACCCAAGTGTCAATGCAGTGAGGGGTACAGTCCTTACTCGTTCCATCCTCACTGCCAATCTGAAAAGAAGATCATGAGGAGAGTCCTCTGGCCTCCATGGAAGTAAAAATCTGCTAAGGAAATTAACCAGGAAAGCTGCCAAATGTTAAGGAGAGTTCATCTTCGGACCATCCTTACTCTTGAGTGTCTTGCTTGAAGATTCTCCCTTAAGGAGCTACTCGAAATCTCTAAACCAATATCGCTGCCAGTTAGGGAAGGAATGTTTGGTGGTACATGTTACATTAATGGCCACATACCTAGAACACTTAGAAATAAATTACTAAATTTCTCCCACCATCGTACTCATTAGTAAAAACATGCCCCCTAAGTAAGGAAGGGCGAGCATCTTGTAGATATCCTCTATGGTGATAGTAAATTAACCCCAACCTATAACAAAAGTGTGAGAATGCCTACTCCAACAGGACAAGTTAAAAGTCAAACCATGTTTGGCCACTGTATTCAAACAGCCAATTATTGTGACAAGACTAACTCCCTTAAGTATAGCCTTGTATGACGGGAAATTAAGAATATGATCAACCTAAGATGACCACTCTTTAAGGGCCCCTGCAGTAATATTGAGTTTAATGTTAGAATGAGTAAAGTCACCACGATCAACTCTATCCCTAAGGATAGAATCAGGGAGAACAATTCAAAAATCACTATTTCATTCAAACCAACGTGGGGTTGCTCTCATATTTTAATAATAAAATCTTCCTCAAATTTAGTAAGGTAAAATATGAAGCCATTACTCTCACCAAAAATAAGGTGCGCATTGATAAAGGTCAAAATATCTATGTTGGCAAATGCATAAGTAATCCTTTTGATATTGTAAGAGGGGGAAATGGTCGAGGAACCCCCAACAACAGTTATCCCAGGAGAGGGACCTTTAATAACAGTTGGTTCAGATGAGGAACCCATAATTTCTCCCAATGAGGGATCCTCAGTAACAATTATCTCAAATGAGGGACCCCTGGTAATGATTGGTCCAAACAAGGAACCCCCAGTAGTAGTTGGTGCCAACAAGGGACCCCTAGCATCACCTTCTACAAATGAGGGACCCCTGGTAGTAGACCTCCCTGATGAAGAACCTACAGTACCAATTGTCCTAGACGAGGGACTCCTGGAGGAGCTCATCCCAAATTAGTAACCCCTGGTATGGCAATAGTAAGATGAGGGGCGACGGTGGCTATGGTGGTTATGCTAGTAGCCACCACTGTAGAAACAGTAACTGATATAGGCAAAGAGCCAACTAGAAGCTCGCTAATAGTGGTAGTGCTAGTAGAGGCGGTTTAAGACGATGAGGCCATTAAAATGAATTTTTAAAAGCTTGAGGAAAGAAAAGCTATGGAATCAAAAAATTCTTACTTCTCTCAAGATCTCTGTTGGTGAAGAAGATGAAAAAGTGAAAGTGAAAAGAATGAAGTTTAATAAAGAGCCTTTATATGAAAATAGGACGACATGTGGGAAAACCAAAAGTTGCAAAAATTTTTACGTAAATAAGGGGATGAAGTGACATAGCATTTAATGACACCAGGGATGAAGTGATAACACATGGCTCCTCAAGGGCCCAAAATATGGGATGAAGTGACAGAGCATTTAATGATGCTTGGGATAATGATGAAGGAGCCCTAGGGTCCCTCAAAAGTTAAAGATTGCAATTACGGTGTACAAAGCGTTTTGGTCTGCCCAATGAAAAATATTTTGCACGAGGGGGATAATGTATAGGGGCATTGTTCCAAAAGTTTAAAAATACTATTTGGGCGAGGGAGTCCATAGGCGAGGGACCCCCTGCCAATGTTAGTGGAACTATCAATTAGGTAAGGGAGTTCACAATCAAGGGACCCCTCTGCCAATCCAAACAAAAATGTGAAATAAGGCGAGGGAGTCCATAAGAGAGGGACCCCTTTGCCAATCCTGGCTAAAATGTGAAATTAGGGTAGGGGGTCCACAAATTACGGAACCCTCTGCCAATACCAACAAAAATAATATTTGGGCGAGGGAGTCCACAGTGAGGGACCCCTCTGCCAATGCTAGTTAAAATGTAAAATTAGTCAAGGGAGTCCACAGCAAGGGACCCCTATGCCAATACTCAAATTCAAATACTATCTTGCAGATACAAGAGAGCCAAGGAACAAAACATGTCAGGAGGAGGGGGCCTATCTTGAGGAGCCCTTTGTCATAAATAAATTTATTCTTTTAAATAACAACAGTAATAATGTTTATTTAATTGTACAAGCAGGGGTCAGATAGGCCAGTTGGGATCTTCTGGGAGTTTTGGCTTAGTGGTTGAGAGACAAGGTTTGTCGAGGAAGACTCAACTAATTAGAACTTTAAGATAGAGAGAATACTAGTAGAGAGACCTGTAAGAGTCACTCAGGGGGCTGCAGACAGTATAGAGACAAAAGGTACACTTCAGACCTTGTCCCTCAAAGTTTCCTCTCATTTTTAATGCCCAAAAAGGTCGTGTCATCCCTACCTTGTATCTATAAATAAGACCCTTAATCTAGGTCAAATGAGATCAAAACCTCAATTTATACTATTACTCAGCCAAAATCACACCAAACCTAGCATTTTCTCCTTGTTCTCTCTCTAATTATTGAGTGCTTGTCTCATCACTCCCATCATAGTAGCCATTATTCTCAAGAGATCTTCTTATCCAAGTTATCATTATTATTTGTGGAGTTTCATATTTGTAGGGGGAGGCCCATAACATATAATCCATTTTTACCAGAAATAAAAGGTTTTCACACCCAACTACTCTTAAGACCTTGAAAGCTAAGTCCATTATAGTGGGTCACACCTCACCCATTCTAGTTTCTTATTAAACCCAATCAAGCTACCCTCTGATAACTCTATACGGATCAAGGTTAGCATGCTTGAGCACAAATTCCCCATTAACTTGTTTGATCACCATATTGGAGTCTCTTTGTATACAAATTACACTAATGCCTGATTTCAATACCTCCAGTAGGACAAGTATAAGATCCTTACATTCAGTTTCATTGTTAGAACATTTCGAATCCAACTGGTAGGAGAAGGTGGCCTTATCTTTAAGGATTAAGAGTATAATACTTGCCCCACCGGTGCCTTGCGAGCATGAGTCATAAAACTCCATAATCTAGTCTTCCATCTCTTCAGCTAAACAAGCGTGGAAGTTATCCCATGTTATCTCCTCACTCGAAGGTTCAAAGTTTTGACTTGGAAATTTGGAGAGGAGATCAGCCACAACTTGGCTCTTAATTGTCTTTGGAGCAAGGCATTTTAGATCATATTCTAAGAGTGTCAAGAACTATGTGGTTGCTCGCCCAACCAAAATGGTCCGCGCAAGAAAGTATTTTATAGGATCGCATTTGGTTATAATATGCACTGTAAAGGCTAGCAAGTAATGCCTCGGTATCTATGGTACAACGAATAAAGCCAGACAATGCATTTTCACATTTATAAATCACTCGAGGAAAGTAGTACATAGATCACTCCACTCTTTCTTTTTATTGAGCAAACAAGGCCCTAATAGATCACTATGTAGAAATGATATACAATAATATAAACATGCCTTCTTTCGGTGGGATCATGGTTGAAGAAGAATTAAATATTTCTTTGACCCTCTCAAATGCCTTCTTCTACTCATCCCCTCACACCCATTTTGCCTTTTCCTTTATCAGCAGCGCGAAAGGGTGGGTGATTTTTGCCAATGCCAGTATAAGCCTTCTTAGATAAGAGAACTTTCCCAAGAAGATCTTGAGTTGCCTCTGACTTTTTAGAGGCGACATCATCAAAATAACCTTATATTTTTCTACGTCAACTTGCACACCCTACCTGTTAATGAAAAATTATAGGAATTTTTCATAGTAACTCCAAAGGAGAATTTTAAGGGATTCATCCTCATTTTGTACTTCCAATATATCATGCCATAAGTTATGAAATATGGCCATCATGGTTCGTTGGTAAGTTTCTCCCACATTCTTCAATCCAAAAGGCATGACGGTGTAGTGGAAATTACCTAGAGGGGTTCGAAAAATTATCTTCTTTACTTCCGTCAGGTACATTATGATCTTATTATAGCTCACATACCCATTCATGAAACTATACATTTCATGACCGGCGGTGGCATCCACCAAATTATCGATAATGGGTAGAGGAAACTCATCTTTTGGGAAAGCACGATTCAGAGCTCTAAAATTCGTGCTGACCCATATTTTCTTCTTATCTTTATTCTCCATGATCACAATGATTGATTAAATATTGGGTGTTGAATGGGATTAATGAACCTATCAATGAGCATATTCTCCACCTCTGCTTTAATCTTTAAATCTAGCTCGACTTTATAGGTTCGCATAGCCTGTTTTACGAACAAAACATTATAAAAATCATTTCACTTGTGAGAACTCACCTCCGGATCAATCCATGAAATTTTTGTATACTTCCACGTGAAGACATATTTAAACTCTTTAAGAAATCCAATGGTCTCCTCTAACTTCTTAGGATTTAAGCCTTTGGAAATGAATATGGGTCGCTCAACACCACCTTTTTTTTCCTAAGTTTAGCTCCTCAAGCTCTTAGAGCTGATCTCATGATCCATCTTGCATCCATTTAAGTGCTTTCTCTAGTTCCTCAACATGTTTAAAAATGTGGGCCTCATCAATAAAAAAAAATTCTAGCACTGGGTCGATGGTTTCATCCCAAAAAGTCGTCCACTTAGATATTTATAAGCATAAATGACTTTTCTACTAGGCAAAACAATCTTTTTGCAAGTCTGCATGGATCTACATCTTTTTCAAACTTTTTCTTCTCTTTCCCTTTGCTTTCATAGGGTTCCATTCATGGGACTAACCTCTCATGCACTGATTTCTTGGCTTTAAATTCTTCTTGAGCCACGCGGGGATCTTATTCTCCTTTAATCAAGCATTTTATCTCCACATCTAATTCTATGTATAATTCCGCATCAATTATGTGGGCCTATTCTACTGAGAATTGTCTCTCTATGGCCTTGATCACAATATCTATCCCACGAACATTGGCTTTCGTTCATTGGTGGAACATTGATGGTATGATTCTGTGCATGTGTATCCACACCTGGCCTATTAGCAACAAGTAACTCATAGTATCCACATTAATGATATGAAATTTAATATGGTATGTGAACTTCTCTAATGATTGCATCCCTTCGCTACCAAATCCATAGATCATGAGCGGTAACAACATAATTATTTCTTGAGAAATTCCAGTCTCATATAAAGTGCTAATGGACATGATATTTATTGATACCCCTATCTAGTAGTTCTCTTAGAAAATTAATCCTATTCATTAGAGTGATAGTATATAAAGGTCTATTGTGGAAGAAAGGTAATCGCCTATCCATCTCTAATGTATATTTCTTGATAAATCTCCCCATGGGACCATGCTAGCTAGGGGAGGGGTCCCCTCTCTCTTAGGGATTCTTACAATCGTTAAACACTCCTAATTTAGTTTAACTTTGTGCATCAATGCAATACACACGTACTCAGCCTCTAATATTCCCCTCCATCTTGAGCAAAAACCACATAAACACTTCCTTCTTCAAGTTCCAGCTCATTATCCAACTCATTTATGGGTTTTCCTTCACCAAATCAGATGGCCCTCTTTCATATGTATCATCACCATTATCCATTATTTATACTTGAGCATTTATTCCTAATTGTGCACCATCATCATGTTCTTTTTGCTATTGTGATGACCTGACAGTGTATTTTCATTAATGTCCGTATGCATAATTTGCAATGTGACGTTAGCAACATCTTCCCCTATTATCTTGTGCAAATAATAGCAATATTTGGTCGCTTGTTGCACCCTCCAGTGCAACTCACAAAACTTTTCATCTTCTTTATCTGCCACCATGAGCACTGACCATTTGAGTGAGGGGACCTACCACCCTCATGCACCAGCGTTGGATAACAGTCTATGCCCTTCGCCATGCTACATGGAAATGCAGGTGGAACATCATTCCCAAACTTCCTTTTTCCAGTGACATTGTTGTTCTTAGGCCCTTGTCCCCCCTTCCTTCTCTTAGGACTTCCTTCAACATTGTTCACTGCTTACCGACATAAAAGTTGAAACCTATCAACTTGCAGTGGCATTTGTGCCTCGATTCTCTGGGTGTTGACCTAACTATCATGGAAATGTTACTCGCTGCTCATGTGAATGATCTAAAAGTATCCTCCTAGGTCTCATTAATTGGATGGATTTTGTATTCCTCCAGCAACCCCTCTACACAAATCTACAACAATATTGCCTATGTGATCCTCATGAACATTTAGTGCTCTTTTCCTAAAATGCTCAATGTATTGTATCAGCTCTTCACCCAACTTTTTCACTTCTTGGGCTAAGTGTCTCAGCATGAACTCGTCTTTAACCACGAATTTTTTTTACAAAAATTATGGATGCATTTCCTTACAAGTGGAGATTCTATTCAGGGATAGGTGAGAGTACCATGTGTAAGATATTTCATCAAGAGTTTTTGAGAACTCCCTCAACTTTAACTCTATGTTATTGTTATGAATGCCAAAATACTCCACGAACCTCTTGACCTTCTCCTTGGGGTTTTCACCTCTACCGTTGAACTTTGTGAATTTAGGAGGAACATACCCTTCAGGGTATGGTCTTTATTGATGATATCTAGATAGAGGTTCTGCAACTCTTCATATATAAGAGTGGACTCTTTTGGGGATGAAAGAAACCTTTTAATTTCTTCAATTATAACAGCTTTAGAGGGTGGTTCCTCCTCTTCCACTTTATTTGTAGAGAGTGAGCTTACTAGAGTCGAAACATGCTCCGTCGCCACTCTTCTGGTTGGCACTGTCTCCATTGTACATGCTCCTCCAATAGGAGCCACTATTAGTGTCACAGAAGCATGGCCTAAACTACCCACATCCACATTGTGGTGTTTTAAAAACTCAAAGAATGTTATCATCAAATTCATACCGCTTAGCGGTGCAATCACTGATGTGCTCGTCTAGCCCCCAAAAGAAGCAAGATATCTTACTTTGGTGACCATGATTTCCTCATTAGTTGTCTAATCACTCTAAACTCTATTACCGACTGGAGTGTCTTAAAAAAAACTACTTTGACATGTTATAACCTTCTTTATCAATGGCAATGAGAATACCTCACAAGCAGAGTCGCCAGATGTAGGAGGGTAGTGGTACTTGGGTTTATGAATAATCTGAAAGGGTGAGGCATGACCCACTCTAATGGTGACAACATTCAAGGTATTTAAAAATTCAAGAGCAACAAGTAAATCAAAAGAAAACTTTTGGAATATACTAACAACTTTTTTATTATAATATTAGGAAGACAATGATTAGATACAAACTTTTCAGTAAGAATAAAAGGAATAGAATCCCTTGAGAGTGATGATTCTTTGATAGTGAAGAAATAAGGAGAGAACAGGGAGAGAATACTTTCATTGTGAAAATGGTCAGAGTAACAGTGCTCAAATTGTGGTATTCTTTGACCTTGCCCTAGTGTTATCCTTATAGGCAAACATTAGGGTTGACATGGCGCGCGTGCTAAAGAAATATTCCCTTGGGACAATATCTGAGTGGTACTTTAGGTCCTTATTTACTATTTGTTATTTTCCACTCTGACAGGTGACAACAGGTGCAACTAAAGTAAAAAAGCAAATATGTCAGGCATAGTACCAAAACGTAATATTTTGTCAATATTTCAAACAGTTACTTGGAAAATAATTTTGGAAACTTTCAAGCGGCCTTGAGAACCACACGTTAATGTTATTTTGAAAAATGACTTTGCGAGCAGTACCTTGACTACTCGCCTATTTTACCAAATGTGAGTTGTGTAAGCGTATGTGAGTGTGTGAGTGACCTCTTAGGTCCCTCATATTATTATTATCTTTTTTCTAGGGTATTGAAGTGGTTTAGCCTTAGCTTGATCGACAAGACTCAACTCTCAACCTCCAAAATAAAACTCTCAAAAGATCCCAAGTAGCCTTCTGCTCGAGCACTACACATGCTTGGCTAAGGGTTCTTGCTAAATAAACTTGTTTTCAAGTAATAAACAAATGTTAATAAATAGACTTTTATATAAATACAAGTGTTTGAAAGTCTTGGGGTTTCTCGTGTGGATTGGAATTATTTGTTATGCTCGTGATTTGAGCTCACTCACCCGATATTACTCTACTTGTGTCTTAGGTTCACTGTCCGAGTGTTGCTATGTTCGTCGGGTTTTCTTGTGATTTGGGCTTGCTCGCCTAATATTTCCTTGCTCTGGATTTGGACTTGATCTCCCAATATTGCCTTTATCGTGATTTGGGTATGCTCACCCAATAATGTGTTGCTCTGGATTTGGACTTGCTCAGCCAATATTACTTTGCTCCAGCATTGGGATTGCTCAAGATTTGTTCTTGCTCGCACAATGTTTCCTTGGACTTGTTATTCAGGCTTTGGTCCTGCCTGCAGTAAGTTTAACATTTATGGGAGAGTTAAATAGGTGCCCCTCTACAAATGATGTGTCATCGTAGTTACCCCCCCCCCCCCCCCCCCCACAAAAAAAAAAAAAAAAAAAAAAAACTCTTATGTATACACTATCTATGCTCTATAAGGTGTGAAGCTTTGATGTTCTATACTTAACACTTAGGGGCTTGGAGATAATGCAGTAGAAGGAGTTAGCTTAAGGGTGAAATTAGGGTTTTCGGGATCTCATTAAAGGTTAAGAACTTAAAGAGGAGTGGGAAACCTCTAAAAAAATCAGTGGGGTAAAGATTGTGCAAATCATAAATTTGTTTCCAAATCATTGATAACTCACTCATACACGACACTCAATACAACCATAGGTAAACCCCAGAAACAAGAAAGAAAACCTAGATGGGAAACCCTCAAAACCCAAAGCAAAAAAAAGGAAGCTAAGGAATAGTAAAATAAAAACAGAAAGAAATATGCAAAGAATATTGAAGATTTTTAGAAAAAATCTGATTTTGGAAGATTTGTCCTTCTCTCTCCCTAAGAAGACGTAATGATTGTTTTGTATTTTCTCCCTTCCAAAAAAATCTAAAGCCCATGATTTCTAAGTGATCAATATGAAATTTTTCCCTAAGCACGTGTACTAGACACACTTTAAAAAGTAGTCCCACCGGATTACTGATCGGTGGCAGACTTAAGTTAGTTTGAAATTTCATCTAGAAAGAAGACAAGTTAATCAGCTCAGCCAATTGAGCCAAACGACTATCCACATGTGAACCGATAGATGTTAACTCGACATTATTTGTAATAAACTTCACTAACTTCTTGGCAGTCAAGAGAAAAGTCTTAGGGGATTTTGTTATACCATAATTGTAGAACAGAACATATTCCAAAAATAATCACATCAAACCACTCGACAATATGAATTACCTCATCCCTAGCTGAACTAATAGTGAGGAATGACCTTGGTTCAGCAAAGAGCTTGGCCTCCATTCCACCTGGGCTGACTGGGTTGATGCCAACAAGGCAAAATGACATCTTATAGCATTAAGTTCTAGACAACAACATGTATGTTGCACTTCAGATAATTAGCATGTTTAAAACCTTCCCATCATGGGTGAAACATTAAAGTATGCTTGAGTGCTCCATTAGCAAGATGCTCCCATCTGTCCCATACTGGCCAACTGTAACAGCCCGTATTTTTTAGAACCTAAATGATTATGTGATTAATAATTATTGAGGGATTAATTAAATTATATGCAAGAATTAATTAGTAAATTAATCGGGATTTAAAAATAATTATTAACTAGCGTGACAAGGGTTAATACTTATTAATGATAATTTATTGAATATTATCGAGTGAATAAGTAATAGGGAATTCTTGAAACTAATAAAATTTTGGGAGTGAAATATACAACAGTTTGGTATATTGAGTCGGGACACGCGTGTGAGTCGCGTTGGGACTAATTGAATGGAATATAAATGTTAACGCAAAAATTCTCCATCTACGAGGACCAATCAGAAAAGGACACATGTCATCCTACGTGGCAATATTCGACATCCGAGGAGAGTTGGTCGGTACCCAAGGAGAGTTAGTCGACACCCGAGGAGAGTTGGTCGGCACCCGAGGAGTGTTAGTCGGCATACGAGGAGAGTTGGTCGGCACCCGAGGAGTGTTAATCGGCACCCAAGGAGAGTTGGTCGGCATATCAACCAGGAAGATCAAAGGATAACTATGCATTTAATGTGCATTAATGAAGATGGCAGCGCATTTAATGAGCCTTAATGTACATTTATACTGTAGATGACAACACATAGCATACCAAGCAATTCAACAATTAGATTCGTTGAATGTAGACATAATGTATAAATGTCTACATACAATGAATCTCTTTATCTCCCATCACTATAAATACATGTATTCCCTTAGCCAGAGAGATCCAAGAAAACCAAGAACCGAGAGACACCATACACAAGATCCACACCTTTTTCTCTCTCTACCACATTGTGCTATTGTAAACCCCTGGGAATAAAATAACAGTGGACGTAGGCTTTTCCTTATAGCCGAACCACTTTAAAAATCTTTTTCTCTTATATGTTTGATATGAATGTTTATCTTCATCTTCAATCTCATCCTCATCATTTATCTGCAAGTAAATTATTTTTAAGTAACTCGTATGGAAATTTTGATTGCTCCGTTGAGTCCAGGAGGGTCGAGATAGTCAGAAAACACTATCGAGTATTTTATTTGGACTACGAAATATTTTAGGCCAAACTGGCACCCCATAGGGGTAGTTTTGTAATTTGGTTATTTGGGGGCTTAATAATGATGAAAGTCAGTATTTAAAGAAGTAAGGTGTAAGAGTAGGTCATTGCAACCAGCCTCTAAACCTAAGAGAAAGAGAGAGGGAAAAAACCTAAGAGAGAGAAGAAGAACTCCATACGTGTTCTTGGAGAAAAGCTTGAGCTTTCGCACCGAAAATTCCACCAACGTGTAGATTGCAAAACGAGGAACGTGTCTATACCAACATCAACCAAAAATCAGTTCTTTGATTTAAGGCAAGTGTTTATTACTTGCTTCTCTTAAACAATAATTATGTTTATGTTAGAGTAGATAAATTTCCCCATGAATTTGATGATAATTGTGATGAAAAATAAAGGGTTTCTTATTTATTATAGGGTTGAAATGTTAACAATTGATATACCCATGTAGACAGGTATTAATCACGAAAATTTGATGTGTGTTGATGATTAAAAATCCGGGTTATAGTAGTTCTTGAATTTAAATTAGAAGAACAAAAGTTTTGATGGTTTAAATTGGGGATTTAGTAATTAATTGATGTATTGTGAAGATTTAATGATTCTAGGTTGTTACGAATCATCTTAACATGTTAGAACATCAATTGGAATTGTTATTTGGATGTTTGGGAATGAACAATAGAGTTTAGGGATGAAAATGGTGGAAAAATGCAGAATTTTAGGGGAAGAAGATGATACAGTAGGTCTCGCGTAATCTCGCGCGTAAGGTCGTTCTAACGACATCCTTATCTCGCGCGAAGTCGTTCGAACGACACCTGGCAGTCGTTCGAGCGACAACACTTCTCGTTCGAGCGACAGGGTTAATATTATGGGAATTTCCAATTTTTACCCCAAATTAATTTACGCAATAAATCTGGGTGAGAAAACTGCTATTCTATGGACTTAGCCTAGCGCAGAATTTTTAGGAAGTATTTGGGAAATAATACTTTAAATAATTGGAACGATATGTTAACCTTAGAGATTACATGAGTGATAGTAATCAAATTAAATTTATCATACATAGTAATGAGAATAAAATATGTATAGTAAATATGCAAATAGATTTTTAGGATGTGTGTATGGCTATTATTTAATATTATTGTTAAGCGCACTAATGGGTGATACCCGGGGGCGGAAGAATATTATATTAAGTGTACTAATGGGTGATAACCCGGGGGTGCAATAATATTATATTAAGGGTACTAATGGGTGATAACCTGGGGGTACATGATTATTTTATTTAATGGCACTAATGGGTTTTAAACCGGGGGTGCATGACTAAATATTTATATATATAGGGATGAGATGGATCTCTATATATATACATGCATAAGAATGAGAAATTCTAATAAGAGAAACTAGTGGTTTTGGCAATGAAGATAGATGAATTTAATCTTTATGATATAAAGACTTAAATATTCAAAATTGCATGTGATACGTAGTAACATGAGATAAACTACTTATGGGGAATCGTATGGACGATACAAAATACTATTGATGGAAGTAGAGAATGTTAAGTGACAGGAAATAATTAGCTTGGATATAGTTACTAGTACTAAATAGAAGATGCGTTAAGAGTGCACAATAGAAGAGAGGTGAGATCTTCATGTGAGAGCGCGAACCTAACATGCACATAATACTTGCTTAAAAGAAGTTTTAAATACTTGCAAAATAATTTTTACACATCGGGCTCTGACCCGTTTCTTGCATCTTTCTCTCTTGATCTATATATATGTATTATATCAGGTGCTTAGCCACAGGGTCACCAGATTTAAAGACTTGGTTTGCTTGGCATGCTGCAGCTGATGTGGAAGCTGCAGGTCTTTGATATAGATGCTCCTATCTTTACTTTCAGTTTATCCAGACTCATCATTTAGGGAATGTGTCGCCCATTCCTTAGACATTTTATTTGATATTGTATTTTGTTTACTTTCTATCCATCCTAGATGGATTTGGTTTACTGGGGTTCTTGGCTTAAGGTTTTGAACTGACTTATTTAATTCTTGGATTTTAAATAAAATATTTTTATTACAATTTTAAAAGAAAGTAAAAAAAGGTATTTTTGCACAAGCTTAATTTAAATAAGGTGATTGTTAAAATTAAATGTTATTCGACATTGATGCTAAGAATGAACCAAACGGACATTCTGTTGTAAATTTTTATAAAGGACTGATCACCCAATATTTAATTTAGCGGGTTGTTACACCAACATACATTCATTAAATTGGGATCGTATAAAAGTATGGATCCCCTACAGGGACCAGGGAAAGAAATCATCCATCTTACTAATTAATTAACAGAGATAGTTCTGACATTATTATTATCTAAACTAAGATACTATAATATTATACGGATTTAATACTAAAGCAACCTATGGACATAACCTTATTCGTGAGGGCTCAACCACATATCTCGTTCTCTTAATCTTCTTATCCTCATACCCATCTTTATTTATCCATATATATTGTCCATTAATTATTTGTTATCTGTGATTGGGTCTCATCTTTATTATTCATTATTTGATTAATTTCTTTATTAATAATTAAATCATCCCATTTAAATTAATATTTCAGGAGATAAGATTGAAAAATTATAAATTGCCATTAGTTTATAAATACCCAATTCACCCCCCCCCCCCCCCCACGTAAATTTCTAGGCCAACACATATGATAAGATGGTAAGATTTGGTTGAATACTCTGTTATAAGGCGATTCATGATTGGCAGATTACTCTATGTCGAGGTAAGATTTGAAGTGTTTTGCACATTATAGCATAGAGTGGTTAAGGAGTCAGTTAACTGACATATATTAGGATGGTCAGGTTATTTGTTTGACACTTGTATGGTAAATGAGTAGGGCTAGTGCTCTATGATAATTGATACGTTCATAGTAGGTTTAGGGTTATGTATGTTTATTTAGGGAGTCTCATACCATTATATTTCGATGAATGACTCGGCTAGACATAAGTATATCGAGGGTTCCTTATATAGATTTCAATTACGAGATAGCATAGTTAGGGGATTGGTGGTTTGGATATTTCATATTGCTTATGGGTAAGATGTATCGTGTTATGGGATGATATTTTGGTATCTTAGTAATGGTTAGTATCTTCTTAGTATGGGGGATAAGTGAGATATCTTCCGGGTGTGTGTCAGTGGCGAGTATCAAGAGGCGTAAATGAATCGTATTTAATACTACATAAGTAATTTAGCAATTTTTTTGTTATTTGTGGGGTCTAACTCACATTATTTCCTAATTTTTTTTCCAGGTATTCATAATCAGGAGCAACAGGGACGAGCACTCCTACTTTCATTCATTTGATTATCTAGTTCATCATAGAGAAAGAGGTTTATTTCATTTAACATTTGGCTTCAGTTAGACATTTTCTTTATTTCATATAGATTCGTCGGTATTCTAGAGTTGGTTAGTGGATCACTATTGAGACATGAAGTTTTGTTCAAACATGATTTTTATTGAATCAGTTTTGGAGACATTTATTATTCTAACTCGGTTATTTATTTTATACATTTTTATTTTGTGAATGGTTTAAATTATTTACACATTTATCTTATCGTTGATACTGGCGATGGTATAAATTGTTCGACAACCCCTATCTTCGGCATATCGGATTAGCTACCTGGAACGTGAAAAATATGGGGTGTTACACTTCTATATTTTGATAAACAATTTCCTACCTATTCCCCCTCATTTAAACATGTCTTAATAAAGTAAGAGGTAAATATTTCATACCAACCACTTGGGCTTGCTTTAATCCGTATAGGGATTTCTTGATGTTATAGATATAATCGGTATGTTTAGCATCTTCAAAGAGAAATGGTTGTTTTATGTATATTTTTTTATTTTGGAAATCCTTTAGTAATGCGCTTTTAACATCCATTTGGTACGCTAAAACTGAAATTAGTCGTATGGATTCTAGTCATGCCATGAGTGCAAGTGTCTCATAAAAAACTACACCTTCCACTTATTTATATCCTTGACCTAAACGTATTTCCTTGTTCTGATTAATGACACCATTCTCATCTACATTCATGTTTTCTAGACACGAAACAAGCTCCCGAGCATCGTGTTTTTCAAATTTAAGCGACTATTCTTGCATCACAAGGATCCGGTGCTCATCCTTCAATGCTTCCTTCATATTCATGGGTTCTATGTGTGAGTTATCTCATATATCGCTAATCTCACTTGCATCTTTAGCTCGTATCATGACACCCTATTAGGATCTCCAATGATGTATGTGTCATCATTGTTAACATTTACCCAAAATGGTGGATCTTCCTTGTGAAGTGAAGGATCCATGGTCATATTATCACCCTCGGGGATGATTACATCATTGCTGGGAGGTGAGGGGTTCTCAATGACGAGTTCATCATCATCGAAAAATTATCCAGGGAAATCATCCTTGATCACAACATTAATTGATTCCATAATTTTAAAACTCTTAAGGTTGTAAACTTATAAGACCTACTTTTTGAAGAATATCCAAGGAATATTCCTTTACGACTCCTAGCGTCAAACTTTCCTAGATGTTCCTTATATTATAAAATATAACAGTGAATTTTGAATACTCAAAAGTAGGCTAAGTTAGGTTTGCATCCAGTCCATAATTCGTCTGAGGTCATGTTCATATCGAGAAAAAAATATACCTTGTTTATGATGTGCCATGTTGTATTCACTACTTCTGCCCAAAATCTTAGCAGAACGTTTCACCCTGGGATTATGGATCGGACCATCTATTGAATAATTCTATTCTTCCACTTCACTATTCCATTTTCTAGTGAAGTATCTATGGAAGAGAACTCATGTTTGATTACATGTTGAAGTTGCATGGGTAAAGGGGATATACGGAGGGTGGTCAAAACAAAAGTCAATTTTTAATTTTTTCAAATTAAATATAAAACTTTAATAGAATTAACCTAAAGTAAAACTTAGCACCAATTTTAAATTAATTTCTCTGATATATTATTTACCAAATTTTATATTGTCTCAAAAATCATGTAAGTGTGAACAAAAAAAATAAAGCAAAAAAACACAACACGTCAATGTACGAGGAAAGCCCATATGGGAAAAACCTCGGACAGACCAGCCACACAAATTCACTATGATAAGGTTTTAGAAAAGTTGACAGATGACTTACCCAATTATTCAACACCCTCAAAAGTGTTAACGTATTTTTTATCTTTAACCTCTTCTCCATAGTGACAACGTTGGAATCCACCTATGTAAGTTCCACAATGTGTGATGCCAGACATGCCCCGGTGTCCACCGATAAGTTTCAGCAATCGTCTTCAGATATATATAGAGAGTACCCACTTCGTTGCCCACAAGAAAGCCTATAAGGGTGAGGGGTCTCGAGGAAGAGAGGGTCCATCACGAGTTCCCTCAACCCCAAAAATGATCCAAGACTGAGGTTTGGGCGAGAAGGTTCACCATGAGTGTCCCCAACCCCCAAAATGATCCTAGACCGAGGTTTGGGAAAGAGGATCCACCACGAGTGGACCCATACCCCAAATGATCAAAAACAGAGATTTGGACGAGAAGGTCCATCATGAGGGGCTCAAGTCCTTCAATGATCCAAGGAAAAAATAGTGTCAAGAAGGCTTACAACGAACAACCTTAAGATAAAGAATCAAAGGCCAAATGAAAATAGCGAGGGGGTGCTCAACGAGCAACCCTACAAAAAAAAGATAAAATGTGTGAGAAGATCCAAAATTTTGAGGGGGATGCTCATAACTCGCATTTAAACAGTTGCTAACATTATTGTTTTCTCACACAACTAGCCTTAATTGATCAAGCAGGGCTCGAGCAGGCAAACTAGGATCTCTTGGGAGTTTTGGTTTGGTGGCTGAAAGACAAGGTTTGTTGGGCAAAGCCAAAGCCCAACCACTTGACACTATAGAATAGAGAGAATACTACTAGAGAAAAACTAGGGGTCACTCAAGCACTCATACAACCCACACTTAGAATAAATAAGTGAATGGACAAGAGGTTTCTCAAAAAATTATTTTTCTAAATGAACATTAGTGAATGTACCTTAAGGCCACTCGCAAGCTTTTTACAAAAGTTTGTACTAGAAGTTACCATTTGAAAAGGTATTTACCAAATCACACATTTTGGCATTACTATACGATTTATTTTCTTTTTGACTTTGGTATGCACTAGGTGTCACCTGTCGGAGGGGACATGTAACTAACAGACAAACGGGGATAAAAGGTACTAGTATCTACCCATAAATAGTACCCTTAAGTAAGGTCATGAACACACAGAAAACTCAAGTTAGCACCGTTACTCTGTCAAAATCTCACCATAAAAGGATTATCTCCCTTCTCTCTTAAGTGTTAAAGTGCTTGTCTCTTCACTCCCTTTATAGCCATTACTTTCAGGACATCTCTCGTTCTCTCAAATATTATCATTGTTATAAAAGTTGTTACTATCATTACTCTCTTTTTAAGAAGAAAGTCATAGTAATACTTCGTTATTACTAGAAGTCGAGGGTTTTCTCATCTAGTTGCTCTTAAGACGCTGAGGGCCTCGCGGATAGCATCCATCGGAGTGGGTCACGCCTCTCCCATTTTAGTTCTTCATAGACCCTAGTACAACCACCCTTCTACAATATGGAACACAAACGCATCACTTCTTCACCGCAACACCAAACGACAGAGTCCACCGTGCATAAATAGCAAACTAGGTATATAATCCACTGCCCAAAATGATTCTCAACAATATGAAGAGAACAAACTTCTTGGTACCCACAAATAAGATCTCAAAGCATATATAATAATAAAACTTATATCTTAAAGAGTTTGGGTGAAACTAGGGTTTATGAGCTTTTGGATATGTATACCACCAAAAGTCTCTCTAAAAATAAATGCCAAGAACCCCTATATAGAAATACGTTTTTCAAGGAAGCATTTTTTTAAGAAATTATGTTTGATCAAGAACAAGGGTTTGTTCGATGCAAACATTGTCTCATTCAAACCAACACAAAACTCATTTGAACGGATATCTAATATCGTTGGAACCATCATCGAACGAGATTTAAATGACATTTGTTCTATAAATAGAAAAATCTTGTTTGATGTTAGTGTGAAGTTCGCTTAAATGAACTTCAAATCTCATTCGAACGAAACTTAAAGTTGTTCGAATGACTTAAAATAAAATAAAAAAATCTTTTGAAAATTTAAAAAATGGTCCCAAACATTTTATAAAAACAAACACCTAAAATAAAATTCTAAGGATCAAAATGTATAAGTATTCATACCCGAGAGATCCTCAGAATCACGAAGACTAAAGTGGCACTAAACACAGCACAATAATGTAATCTCTGAAGCTTTGTCATTACGTCTTCAATCAAGCACGTCATGGGCTTGAAAAGTTAACATAAAAAGCCTAATCTATGACTCAAAATGTTTTGTCCGAAATTAAGCCAATACATACAAATTGACTCAATCAAAAATTTGACCTTACAAATATCCCCCTTTGGCTATTCTAGGATAAAACAAAAAATTAAAATCTATGGGCCATCAAGCTTTCTAAAAGTCTTAATCCCAACCAAAAAAGGAAATAGTATAGACTTAATATACATAAATGTTGATTAGGTTGGCACGCTTGTAACACACGTAAACATACCTTCAAATGTAAAGAGAATATATAATAATATAAACTGCATAAGAATAAACTCCCCCATGTTCGATGACCCTAAACAAGGAAAGAAGTCTACACCTAAGATAATGATCTCCTCCTAACACTAAAGTGAAAGATACCATTTTCCCCTTTTTTGTTTAGGAATAGACAAAGTAATAATGCATAATAATTATTTATCCAGCATAAACCATATCTCACCTAAAACGTGAGAACATGTGATATCGATTGGAAATATATATGAAAGAGTAATATCATGCAATAGTGTGAAGTGCAACAATGCAACATGGAAAGGCATGCATAAATCATCCAAACAGTGATCAATTAATACCAATATTGATGAAAATGTAATTCCAACTTGAATACACAATGAAGCATGATATACCAACATAAACAAGCGAAAAGAGATACCAATATGATCATATAGCATGCCAATTTGAATCAAAGATAAAGAACATGGAAAAATGGATTAAATGCAAATGCAAAGACTCTAAACAAAATGATATCATATATATAAATATGCAAAATATACCAATGACCCATAAGCACATATATATGTATAAACGACAAAAAACTGACACAAAACACATAAGTGGTCCACATTAGCTTAGTATTGATGTGTCTAAACATATGGGATAAAGTGAAGGGGCATGAACTTGTAACAAGAGAAATATGATCCAATCAATTAAAAATGTCAAGGAGTTCTATTTGACCGCAAAACTCTATTAAATTATGATTTAGCCTCAAGTGGAAGATAAAGTAAACTCAAAGAACAAACAAGGATAATGAACACAATCCTTGAATTATGATGATTCTACAAATCAATAGCATCATAACATGATAAGAATAACTAGGATTCATTGTGAAAATGCGTTGATCTTCAGCTAAAACACCCTCAAAAGCTAAACATATATCAAATATTTTTTCATTCAATCCTTTTGAAAATTAAACAAACAAACAAACATGTTGGCCTTTAATCTTTTTCTTTTTGACTCTCATTTTTTTAGGAACATATCAATAGTGGCTTTTTCGCAAGGGAGATTTTCTACTTTCATAGCCATTTCCCGTGCACCCTTATATATTAATAAAAATCCACATACTTAGAGGTAACGATTCTTACATGTGCAGATCTCCCATAGTCACAAGATATGTAGATGACAAGATTGATGGGGGAACTGTGACACCCCGTCTAATTAAATACCGGGTAGTTACTCCTTTATTAAATTAATACATAATACCCAGTTGGTTCAGTCTTAGCATCACTACCGAAAACTTTTAATTAATAAGTAGCCACCTAATATTTAAAAAGAGAGATGCAAAATTTTATTAATTAATCCAACATTTAAACAAGAATTTATTTAATAAACCATCAATCGCATAACCAATCTCATCTAAATGCTCAACTAGATGAAATCAAATAAGTCTGGAGTAAACACTCCGATAATAAAGATGCCAGAGTAAATAATGTCTCAATACAAGAGTCCGAATAAATAATAAACCAAAAACTAAAATACGAAAAGTCTGCAACTACAACCTCTAAATAAGAATGGGCGACATGCCCTAACTGATACAAATGACTCTGAAGGAATCAATAATAAAATGAGAGCGTCTACTACCAAGATCCTGTAACTTCCACAGCAGCTACAACACGTCATCAGAATGGAACTCCTATGCTTGGCGTCCCTGTGGCCTAAAATGTTTTTACAAAACAAAAATAGATTTGGAGGAAAACGGGTCAGAGCCCGATATGAAAATAGTTTAAAAGTTTAGCAAGTGATTTAAATTACAATTAAACATCACATATTATAAACACGTTAGTTGCATACTCTCACATGAGTTTCTTACCTCTCAACTACTGTGCACGCCTAACGTATGCCTTTACCCCATCCTAGTTATGCCACTATCTAACTAGTTTATACCACTCCCGCCTTCGCATTCTAAGATAGAGTATCTAGACGTAACCCCCAAATAAGCCATATTACTAACCCATGTTCACATTCATTAAATTACTTATCTCAAGTGTCAATTAAATTCTCATTCTTAACCCATTCAAATATCTTAGTTATTCACATCTACTAAGCAAGCAATGAACCAGTCACAAATACATAAGTATATCACTCTCAGCACATAAATACATATATTGCACCCCTAGGCAAAGCTGCGGTGCTCGCATACCCTGCTATCAAATCCATGTACATCACGTACGTAAGGATCACGTGTTCCGAATCACTTAGGAACCGTCTAAATACAAATCACACATATTGGAGGCGAACATAGTTCACATATCCATTGGTTACGCACATACCTACGCTCCCATGGTCAGATGAATTATCAACTCATAAATAAGTCATTCACAGTACTATGTCCTTAAGGTACCAGTCTAAATCCCCCCAAAGGCACACAAGGATAAGAGGGTCCTTTTCCATAATAAAACTGACCTCCCTAGATAGCAAGTATGATAGGTATGTTATACACATAAGAAATCCATACACTAGGCATTCACACAACTTAAGTAATCATATAACAATATAGATGTTCACGCATTTCATCTAGTTAATCTCATACGTAGAAAATGTACCCCGAACATTACATAATATATTTTTCTTTTGTTAACTCTCTCGTTGTATCAATTTGAGTACTTAAACCTATCTCGAAAGGTTACTAGATCTCTTATTGGTTTCTAATATCATCTCAGTACTTGAAACCCTTCCGTTGCTGCCCGTAATCTTATATCATCATTAATTCCTGTTATAGTTTCAATTCGAATGTTTTCTAATCATGTCCCACTCGGTAGACCCTCATAAGAAACGTCATTCAATCCCATAAGTTATAGTATTCTGCGATAATAACTAAGGCCCTACTGACTTTATCTAAGTCTCAAAAGATTATATTACCCACCCTAATAATCAACATTGGCTTTGGAATAATCCTTAAACCTTAAAGAGAAACAATTGCCAAAAATCAGCATGGGTCGATCGATCGAAGAAAAGGGGTCGATCGATCGATGGTTCGACCGATCGACATTCTTGAGTGGATCGATCGATCAAGTAGGTATCAGCCCAGAAATTCTTAACAGTTATGGGTTTGCATATTTTTACACTTCTTAATCATCATACCAACATACAAAACTCATAATTAAATATATTAATTATCCTACTAACATAGTTACATCATTCCCCATGATTTAGCTTCATCAAATCAACCTATAACATCAATTACTTCGATCAATTTACCCAATTTTCATATAAAAACCTACTTTTTCGATTTCTTCAAGAACATCCAATAATCCAATCAAATTTCAAAATTCTTTACCCATAAATCTTAAATTCGTAGTTGTTAACATTTCCAACATAAACCTACATGCAAGTCCTACCCAGACTATGATTTTAAACCATTCAAATCCATTCAATTTTCATTATTTATGAGAAATCTTCAATTCTATAAAAACATGTAAAGTATATGATTTGAATCTTTGCAAGATAAATCACTTGCCTATAAATCTGATGTTCTGATCCGTTGTTGTTGTTCAAGGTCTAGTCCTCTCTTCTTTTTCTGTCACAATTCGGTCCAAATTGGTGGTGGTGGGTGGTGGTTTTGGCTTGGGGACTTTTTGTAACCTCTCCTCTAACTCACGTAGCCCACCTCTTTGTTTTTGGTTGATAATGGCCCTAATGGCCTTTCTAATACTATATAAATAAACTCTAAAATTCGTGGGTCTTAATTCCTTAATTTTTAAAATGACCAAAATACCCTCCTAGGTTACCGGTTAGGTCTAAAAATGCCCCGGAACCCAAACTAAATCCCCGGCTAGTGTTTTCTGACTCTCTCGAACCTTCCGAACATGTTGGCGCACTCAAAATATCATACGGATGACATAAAAATAAAATACTTTCAAATCCATTAAATTGGGTCGTGACACGACTGACACGAACGTCCCAACTAAATTATCAAAACTGTCGTATTTTCAACTGATGACATTTTTAATAAATTCAATGATCACATATTACCATAATCACTCAGTAATATTCAACAACACATAAATAACCAAATACTAACTCTTATCTCGCTAGCATTTAAATCCGAATTAATTTTCTAAATAATTATCCCAAATTAATTTAATAAATCCCAAATTAAAAGCAGTTCCATTTAATTAACCTCATAATTAAAAGCCATAAAAATACGGGGTATTACATACTTCCCCCTAATAACAGAATTTCATCCCGAAATTCAGAAAGGTAAGGCATACCTGGAAAAATTAGGTATCCTCCAGTACTCAAAATAAAATATAAAGAAAGGCCCAAACATTAAAGCCCTCGCTTCACAACAAGTTTGTTTAATAGTCTTGTTACTTTATCAGATTACACTTCAATAAATGCACGTCACGTTTGCTCTTACTAAACAACATTCGAATAAATATAGCCTATACATCATTGGCCGCATTATCTCAATATTATTGTGAGTCCGCACCTCACTCCCGCGTTTATCAAAACACCAAACTCCCATCCTGGAAGAAATTAATAACACATCTGACTACTCTTAACCATTCTTTGAATCTCTGTTCCCGACTTTGTGACTTTTACACAAGGGAAAACCACTTCAGCCGGTTGGTGTTACACAAACCTTTGTAAGCACCTTGTCCACTATAAATAGATACGGGTGCCTTCCCCCAACTCTACCATTAGGTAATACCTTCTCCCCATTACTATAATATACCTCACTTACTAGTTATACCCGATTTGGAAATGAAATGATCGCACCAAATCCAAAACTTCTTTCATACAGTTCCACCTGTCATCAGTAACCTTGCGCCTACTCCTTGGGCTATTGGTGATACAACCTTCTCCGAACGAAACGTTATCTCCACTACTTCCTCATACCCCACGTTGAAGGTGGATTTTGGGGATCTCCTCCTAATTATGAATAATAATGTGTAGGACCACGTACCGACTTGTTCACTATCAAATAGTGTAAATCACCCAAGGATATAACAATTTCTCTCCTTCTGGACAACTTGTCCCACATCGAAGAAACTCGTTCATTATCTCTAAGTTGGCAACCCCTTAAGGAAATTTACCAGCTTAGCTCTTCCATCTTTGGAATCGTCGGCTTGATACAAAATTATCTGGTTGATCATCTTACCCCAACCAATCTACTACTTACTACACCCCTTTTAATGCCGACTTTCACGTATACTTCTTCCCATTAAGTGATACTTACTAACCCTCTTCCCCTCTTGGGGTACACCAAACGTTACTACCCGTGCACCTTTCACCATGTTGTGCACATCTGGACTCTCATACCTTATCAACATCCTCACTCTATTTATGCGTAAGCCCCCCTTAACATTTTATTGGGTGGAACTCCGCTGCAAATTGTCAATAATAGTTAAATATTTGTCTCCTCAAGGAATAAATATTTGTTAAATGCTTTCCACTGCCTTTCCACCAAGTTCGGATGTGCTACTCATCGCACATGAGTACACTGATTATCGTCTTGTTTTTTACGACGGTTAATCCGTTCTACCACCACTATTTTTCCATAATAGTCTCACAAGTATAAATCTCACTCATCTCTAAATCTCTTCTTCCGACGATTATCGCATTAATAATCCAAGATGTCTACACTGCTTATAACCCAACCATACGGTTTTAAACCTTATACACGCTTCATACCTATTCCAAACTCTTTATTGTCACTACATTTTCAACGTGGCTATACCACTTGGGCGTTCTCAATCACCTCTGAATTTGAAATCCTAAATCCTTCTTAACCTCAATGCGTCCTTCAACCTGCCGTAATAAAACCAAAATTTTTAGTACTTCTTCACCACACCACTGGCTCTACTGGCCTTATATCGTAATTTACCTTTTTAACTCCCAGTTCTAACTACCTACTTTCGTAACTATCGAGGTACTCCAAATTATGGACGAATGGTCAAACATCTCCCTAATACCAACCTTACGCTAAGTTTCATGCGTGGGATGTCTCGCAAAGCGAAATCCAAATAAGGAACCCCCCCGATACACTACTACCTAACATTGTCGGTCATCGAAACTTATTAAGCCCTCGGTCCATAACATGTACCCCTATATTCCCGTCTCTTAACAACAAAGTTACATCTCCTTCCTCAATTACACTTAAACAAGGAACTCTTTCCGAAAGACACTTTTTCTTGACATTGATGGTAATCACATTCCATATACACCATGCAAATATAATTGGGGCTCTCAAAATCCCATACCCAGGCACACAACTATGAGTATAAACTCCCAGATATCTAAAGGGCGATAAAACAATGCACTCTACTTATTACGACATCCTGAGCGTTAATTAATAATAACCAGTTAAACCTTTTCGCTGACTAGTAAACCAATTACACACGAATCATATCAATTAAATCCCTACGCATACTAGGATTAAATATCCGAGATCATTATACCTTTTTGAAATCACAACAATATATATATATATATATATATATATATATATATACAAAGTACAATTGCGATCCCGGCCCTCTCACAGATGGGGCCTCGCCAGAATGAAACTTTCTACCCCAAGGTAGTAACCCCAATAAATTTGCAATACCAGCACACTATCGGTATAGTCATATTTAAAACCATATTTAGTATAATATCATACTCGTATAACACATCACTAAAACGAGCAAATTCAGTAAAGTATATACCGCTATCAATATACCCATTCATCCTTCGCGGATGACAATAAAGGTAACCCCATACTATCAGGGAAAGTATTCACATAAATAATAAAATTGTCGTTACTCACTAAACTCGACTCTCAAGCAAAAAGAGCAATAATAACAATTGTAGCAACTCGTTCATATCACAAACAACATGCAATATCATCTGAGGATATAACTCATACTTCTATCCTGCAATCGTCCTGGATGCTCAAATGGTTCCTAGACTTAACACACCTGTCCGTACCAAACTGAATATTTCAATAACTGTTGCCCTTTCCAGGCACAATACCTTGATCCCTACACTTGCATCGGGAAACATTGATAACGCACTGGTTTCACTCCCCACAAAATACCCCTACACATACTCCACTTATCTTCGGTCACACTGACCATGTTAAGGTGGTTCTTTTCTCAAACGTTGGTAGTCTCGGCTCTAATGACTACCTCCATTGTTCCCTTATCTTGGTGGACCTAAAGAACACGCTACTAGTTTCCACATCTCTTACTAAAATCACCCTCGCTTGGTAATAATTCAGCTATCCGAATCATTTTAATGGGTTCTCCATTGGGTCTTCCCCTTGTGGTGCTTCTCCAATACCATTTTTCCAGTCTTACTCTATAGAAATTTCTTGTTTCTTGTATCTCCCCACCCAAGGAAATGTTTACCTCCTAATTAACACTACGCGACATTATTACCATCTGCATTGACCGTCCAAGCAGAATTCCCCATAAGAGCTAATAATTCTTCTTGTAAGTAAATTCTCCCTTTAATATCCTCTTTTCCATTTAACCTACTTCACCTGGTGTAAGGTTCACTACATAATTAAATTTCTCCTCACAAAGAGATCGATGTCCGGCCCTCTTGTGTGAGTTCAGAACAACATTCGCCTTTCACCCGAAACATCTGGTGAATGAACTTATGGTCAAACCATACGTGTACGCCTTCTCTCGACATCACATTCCACTTTTAAGTGTGGTGATTGTTTCTCACTATTGAATCTCCGCTCTTACGAGTCAAGAAAAATTTTCCCCAAATTTTCACTCTCAATTGGTCATACCCCGCTATATGTCCAAGCCCTTGGATATATTACGTTCGTTTGGCTAGCACACGCCATCTCCGCCTTTCGAGTATTTCTACTGCTGGTTCTCTTCAATGTTTCACCTAACTCTTTCTCTCCCATTCCAACCTTGTTGGATCAGTCTAATTCGACCCCACTCCTACTATAGTTGTACCTGGAAGTCACAAGTCACGCCTTAGCCGTCTATACTGTCCAGGACTTCCATGCCATAATATCGGTGACTTCAACTACGATCATCCTTCTTTATATAAATCAAATAACCTCAACTGATCTTTGCCTCCTGCTGTTCACCCAACTGTCTTTGCCTGACGTACTACATTGTTCGGCGCACGAACACACCCGATTGTAATATGATTCACTATCATATACATCATAGCAGGAGAACAAAATCTTACCAAAGAAATCAACAATCCTAAACATAAGGCTCTATATCAAAGAAAGCTACGCTGGAAGCATAATAAGCCACACAGATCCTAAAGGACACTAGAACATGATGCTCTGATACCACTTGTGATACCCCGTCTAATTAAATACTGGGTAGCTACTCCTTTATTAAATTAATATTGAATACCCAGTTGGTTCAGTCTTAGCATCACTGTGGAAAACTTTTAATTAAATACTAGCCACCTAATATTTAAAAAGAGAGATGCCAAATTTTATTAATTAAGCCAACATTTAAACAAGAATTTATTTAATAAACCATCAATCGCATAACCAATCTCATGTAAATGCTCAATGAGATGAAATCAAATAAGTCTGGAGTAAACACTCCGATAATAAAGATGCCAGAGTAAATAATGTCTCAATATAAGAGTCCGAATAAATAATAAATCAAAAATTGAAATACTAAAAGTCTGCAACTACAACCTCTAACTAAGAATGGATGACATGCCCTAACTGATACAAATGAATCTGAAGGAATCAAGAATAAAATGAGAGCGTCTACTACCAAGATCCTGTAACTTCCACAGCAGCTACAACACGTCATAAGAATGGAACTCCTATGCTTTGCGTCCCTGTGGATGGGCACCTAAAATGTTTTTACAAAACAAAAATAGATTTGGAGGAAAACTGGTCAGAGCCCGATGTGAAAACAGTTTAAAAGTTTATCAAGTGATTTAAATTACAATTAAACATCACATATTATAAACACGTTAGTTGCGTACTCTCACATGAGTTTCTTACCTCTCAACTAATGTGCACGCCTAACGTATGCCTTTACCCCATCCTAGTTATGCCACTATCTAACTAGTTTATACCACTGCTGCCTTCGCATTCTAACATAGAGTATCTAGACGTAACCCCCAAATAAGCCATATTATTAACCCATGTTCACATTCATTAAATTACTTATCTCAAGTGTAAATTAAATTCTCATTCTTAACCCATTCAAATATCTTAGTTATTCACATCTACTAAGCAAGCAATGAACCAGTCACAAATACATAAGTATATCACTCTCTGTACATAAATACATATATTGCACCCCTAGGCGATGCTGCGGTGCTCGTATACCCTGCTATCAAATCCATGTACATCATGTACATAAGGATCACGTGTTCCGAATCACTCAGGTGCCGTCTAAATACAAATCACACATATTGGAGGTGAACATAGTTCACATATCCATGGGTCATGCAGATACCTACGCTCCCATGGTCAACTGACATATCAACTCACAAATAAGTCATTCACATTACTATGTCCTTAAGGTACCAGTCTAAATCCCCCCAAAGGCACACAAGGATAAGAGGGTCCTTTTCCATAATAAAACTGACATCCCGTGATAGCAAGTATGATAGGTATGTCATACACATAAGAAATCCATATACTAGGCATTCACACAACCTAAGTAATCATATAACAATATAGATGTTCACGCGTTCCATCTAGTTAATCTCATACGTAGCAAATGTACCCCGAATATTACATAATATATTTTTCGTTTGTTAACTCTCTCATTGTATCAATTTGAGTACTTAAACCTATCTCGAAAGGTTACTAGATCTCTTATTAGTTTCTAATATCATCTCAGTACTTGAAACCCCTCCGTTGCTGCCCGTAATCTTATATCATCATTAATTCCCGTTATAGTTTCAATTCTAATGGTTTCTAATCGTACCCCACTCGGTAGACCATCATAAGAAACGTCATTCAATCCCATAAGTTATAGTATTCTCCGATAATAACTAAGGCCCTACTGACTTTATCTAAGCCTCACAAGATTATATTACCCACCCTAATAATCAACATTGGCTTTGGAATAATCCTAAAAACCTTAATGAGAAACGATTGTCAAAAATCAGCATGGGTCGATCAATCGAAGAAAAGGGGTCGATCGATCGATGGTTCGATCGATCGACATTCTTGAGTCGATCGATTGATCAAATAGGTATCAGCCCAGAAATTCTTAATAGTTGCGGGTTTACATCTTTTTACACTTCTTAATCATCATACCAAGATCCAAAACTCATAATTAAATATACTAATCATCTTACTAACATAGTTACATCATTCCCCACGATTTAGATTCATCAAATCGACCTATAACATCAATTACTTGGATCAATTTACCCTATTTTCATATAAAAACCTACTTTTCCGATTTCTTCAAGAATATCCCACAATCCAATCAAATTTCGAAATTCTTTACCCATAAATCTTAAATTCGTAGTTGTTAACATCTCGAACATATACCTACCTGCAAGTCCTACCCAGATTATGATTTTAAACCATTCAAATCCATTCAATTTTCATTATTTATGAGAAATCTTCAATTCTATAAAATCATGTAAAGTATATGCTTTGAATCTTTGCAAGATAAATCACTTGCATGTAAGTCTGATGTTTTGATCCGTTATTGTTGTTCAAGGGTTAGTCCTCTCTTCTTTTCCAGTCACAATTCCGTCCAAATTGGTGGTGGGGGGTGGTGGTTTTAGCTTGGAGACTTTTTGTAACCTCTCCTTTAACTCATGTAGCCCACCTCTTTGTTTTTGACTGATAATGGCCCTAATGACCTTTCTAATAATATATAAATAAACTCTAAAATTCGTGGGTCTTAATTCCTTAATTTTTAAAATGACCAAAATACCCTCTCGGGTTGCCGGTTAGGTCTAAAAATGCCCCGGGACCCAAACTAAACCCCCGGCTTATGTTTTCTGACTATCTTGAACCTTCCGGACACGTTGGCGCACTCAAAACTCCTACGGATGACATAAAAATAAAATACTTTTAAATCCATTAAATTGGGTCCTGACACGACTGACACGCGCGTCCCAACTAAAATTATCGAAACTTCCGTATTTTCAACTCACGACATTTTTAATAAATCCAATGATCACATATTACCATAATCACTCAGTAATATTCAACAACACGTAAATAACCAAATACTAACTCTCGTCTCGCTAGCATTTAAATCCGAATTAATTTTCTAATTAATTATCCCAAATTAATTTAATAAATCCCAAATTAAAAGCAATTCCATTTAATTAAACTCATAATTAAAAGCCATAAAAATACGGGGTATTACAGGAACATCTCACTAAGCTCAAATATAACATGTGAAGTTAGAGTTCAAAAGACTCCTGCATGTTTATGTGGAGGCATATACAAAGTGAATCGATTAAGAAAATCAAAGTCGAACAACTCCATGCAAGCATGATTAAGAACAATGTAAGCATGAAAAATTATAATCAAATGTCCTAGCCACGTGAAAATATGGAATGAAGTGGATTCAAACACACTAATATGCCACACAAAAAGTGTAAAACAAAACTACACATAAATAAAAAAAATTGGGTTTTAAACATTTTTCGAAATGATATTAATTGAAAAAACAACTCAAAAGAAAAATAAAATCTTTTTGTATTGTTTAATAAGACCCAAAAAATAAAATAAAAATACAAAAAAGATAAACACCATATAACTAGCAAGAATATATGTCTTGAAGTACAAAATCTTGTGTATGAAAAACATGCAAGCAAGCACCCATAAGATATAACATGTGAAGAGTTATGTGTAAGCAATCAATAATCAACCAGTCTAACAATTAGCGCATTTAAACCGATTTCTTAGCACAAATAGATGAATACTAAACGCGTCAGGTTTTAGGAAGGGTATTTTCTAATATCATAGTAAAAATATCTAAGATATAATGAGTGTGTGCATGTGTAGATGCGATGAGAAATGTGACCTTTGGGTTGATCTTTTTATAAACACCCTGGGTTATGGTTCATCCTAAAATAGAATGATGGTCTTGGATTTATCAATGAAAGAATTCAAATTATCAAAGATATTACCATCACTACTTGAGTCTCTTAGATCATATTTTCAATTTAAAATAGTAGGCTCAAGAAAAAAATTAGACCCCTTAAATGATAGGGACGCCTTCTTTAGATTTTCAATAATACCTAGAAGGTTATCTCGATCCCCCAAGATGTAAGTAAACTTATCCCTCATGTGCCTTCAAAATATTAATCGATTTATTATTATCCTCAATGGCTCATGTATACACCATAGAAATTTAAGAGTCCTCTAATTCTTTCTCTAAAAATCGTACTCTATCATCACTCTCTTTCTTGGACCGTTCTAAGGTTTTAAAATCATGATTCATGTCCATTAGATTCTCATGAAACATATCACTTTGAGTTTGAATAGTTCACAAAAAATCAATTTCATCTTTAAAATAAAAAAATCTTTTTCAATACATTTAATTATTTTTACAAACTTCAAATTCACAAGAGCTAATTTTTCAGCATGGTTATGAAGCTTATTAAACTCATCTCGGATATCAAAATTGTCATCATCACTAAATGTGTTGGAAAACTTATCAAAATGGGGATCCATCGAGAGAAAAACAAATAAATAAATATGAGAGAGAGAGAGAGAGAGAGAGAGAGAGAGAGAGAGAGAGCAACATAAATAGCACGAAATAAAGATATACACTAGTGTTCCTACTCTGATACCAATTTGAGTTGTGGGAGTATAGTGGATATACAGAGGGTGGTCAATACAAAAGTTATTTTTTATTTTTTTCAAGTTAAATATAAAACTTAAATAGAATTAACCCAAAGTAAAACATAACACCAATTTTAAATCGATTGGTGTGATAAACTATTTTTCTAATTTTATATTGTCCTAAATAACCATCTAAGTGTGAATATGAATAAAATAAAATAAAAAATTGTAGGCCCCTTTTTCTTATGCGAAATGTGTCTTAAGGACGAAAAAAATGAATTTCACTTTTTATGAAAAAACCTTTTTTGCTTTTAATTCGCACATAGTTGTGAACTAATTTTAACTTAACCAAAATTTATCTTGATTAATACTAAACATTCATCTAGTAATTAAAGCAAGTAAAGTAAGGAAAATAATTCTCACAATGCCGGATGTATGAGGAAACGACTAAGTGAAAACACCTCGGATGGCCCAGGCTAAACAATCACTATGATGTGGAATGATAAGGAATAGACACAAGTCTTACTAAACGACTCGATCCCCATGAGACTTGACGCTCTTTTGATCTTTAACCACTCCTCCACAGTGCCCATGCAGAAAGTCCTTATTCCACGATACTTGTCCACAATATACGCATCCATGTATGTCTCGGTGTCCACCGATATGGCTTGTAACATCTACGATGTTGAGCACGACTCTTCTGCTTCTCCACCGTAAAACCTAGTAAAGTTTTATATTGAACAAACTTTGAATAGTGACAACAAAAATCACTATAGCATATTGTAATGAAAACTCAGATCTTTGAAAATCTAAGGATGTTTTGTACTTGGAAATCCTTAGAAAACTTTGTGCAGAAAACGTACTAGTTTGTAAACTGTTTTTCAAACTGCAAACTTTCAAAATTCTGAAGAAACCACGCCTTAAATAATTTTCTTGAGGCGGTGGCTCGCTCGAACGATCTTAGCTGTCGCTCGAACGATCTTAGCTGTCGCTCGAACGAGATGATTATGTCGTTCAAACGACATAGTGATCTCGCTCGAATGACTGTTATGTCATTTGATGTCGTTTGAGTGACAGAGCAAAATGGAGTTTATGTAAAACACAACTCTAAACATCCTTATCAGAATAAAACGAAGTGTAAACAATTTGAAACACTTTAAAAACATTTTAAAACTATTTTATTAATAAAATACCATCCTTAAACATATAAAAATATATTCTGAGTCCCATTAACATTACGCATTCATACCTGAGTGATCTTGAATGCAATTTAACTCAAAGATGTAATTTTCACCATAAACCGACATGATAAATCTTTGAAGCTTTGCTGCAACATCTTGAATAAAATTCAATACGCCATAGTCTGTGTGAGATCGTATAACAAAATATGATATGTGACTCAAATGTGTTTTGTTTTGGGAATAAGTTAAATAAACATAAAATGGACTCAATTGAGAAATTTGTCATTACACAAACCACAACACGCCGATGTATGAGGAAAACCCACACAGAAAAAAAATCCTCAAATGACTTATCCATGGAAATTCACTATAATGAGGTTCTACAAAACTCGACACATGACTTACTCAATGACTCGATGCCTTCATAAGCCTTGGCGCGTCTTCAATCATTAACCCGTCATCCACAACAATAATGTAGGAATCCACCCACGCAAGTACCACAACATGTGGGTCCACTCATTCATCGATGTACAATGATAAGGCTCAGTAACCGTCTACGAATATAAAGCATGAACACACCTCTTCTTCACGACAACATCACACCATGGAGTCCACCACGTGTAAATAGAAACTTGGGTACGGAATCCACCGTATCAAGCGATTCTAAGAAATATGAAGAGAATAAACTTCTTAGTTCCGAAAAATAAGATATCAAAGAATATATCATAATAAAACTTAGATCTTAAAGAGTTTGGGTGAACTATTATTTGAGAGCTTTTGGATATATGTGGAAAACAATTTTCATTGAAATTCTCTTTAAAAACAAATACTGAAAACCCTTTATATAGAAAACATTTTTTTCAAGGAAGAACATTTTTTGAGAAGCCTCATTCAAACGAAAACATTATCTCATTTGAACCAACACAAAACTTGTTCGGACGAATATCCAATCTCGTTTAAACCAACTTCAAATGATATTCGAACGACATTTGTTTTGAAATAGAAAAATCTCATTTGATATTCATTTGAATGAACTAAAAATATGTTCAAACAAAGACTTAAAGTCATTCTAATTGACTTAAAATTAAACAATTCTCTTAAAAATAGCCCCAAATATTTTATAAAAACAAATATCCAAAATAAAATTCCAAGGAACAAAATGTATATACAATCATACCTGAGAGATACTCAAAATCATGAAGTCTAAATGTGGCAATAAACACGACACGATAATGTTATCTCTGAAGCTTTTGCATGACGTCTTCATTCAAACATGTCATAGGCTTGATAGGTCAACATATAAAGACTAAACAATTACTCAAAATGCTTTTTTCGAAATTAAGCCAATACATATAAATTAGCTCAATCGAAAATTTATCCTTACACGTGTCCATCACAGTGATTGCAAACCCCTTATTCTTGAAATTTAGTACCATGGTAAATTCCCATTCTTACAATGGTACTATTGTGTTGGTTTTGCAATAAATTACATTGGGTTTATACAAAATCTGTAGTATCCTATTTTTCTCTTACAAATCCCACAATGTAGTATTGGCATTAATCATCCACCTTGACCATGATATCCTTCTCAACACCTAATATTTTAATTTTCATTGGTTCTATAAGATCCATATGATTTAATTCGAGAACATATGAGGTGGTGATCATGTTTGGTTTCTCGTGTGGACTTTTAATTTTTTTTCCTTTTTAGAACGTCCCACACGTGGGCGATGAGGTTTGTCCCAGTTAAGGGAATCCGAAAACTAGCTAGGTATCCATTGACTAGTCTCTTAAAATCCCAATGGCTAACGTGACTAAGACTTTGCTGCCAAAGGTCTATAGGGGTGGCCTTGGCACTGTGACATGTAGAGGATGATTGTGGATCTAGTCCATAGAAGTTATCGGGGGTCCTTACTCCATAAAGTATCATATTACTTTATTCATTAAACACTTCATAGTAATTCTTAGAGAAGTTTACTGCGACTTTTTCATAACAGCTTAATCCCCTTGACATAAAGCACATTTTTTAATGTAGGGTATCCTAATATTTTTGTAGACATTTTCCCTAATATACTAGATTAACTTCCATATCCAAAGTTGAACTTTCCATCCTTGTATTTTTCAAGATGGTTAAATAGAGCCTTTTCACCCGTCATGTGCTTGGATAATCCTCTAGAAAAATACCATTAAGGGAAATTTTAATCCCTTTGTGTCCTATGAACAATAAAGTTATTGTCTTTTCCTTTATCATTCTTGTTTACCAAAATGACGTAGATGCCTTTGGTTTGTTGCTTCCTGGTTGTTTTTTCTTATTGGCCTAGTCCATCTCATAGGGAGGTTAGTTTAAGGTTCCAAGACATCCTACTAAATTCACCCTTTAATTATTTATAAGTACTCCACTCGCTCATTAAGGCTAGTCATGTTCTCATATCATGGTTTAGAGTAATTTTAAAGTTCCCCTTTTGGTGGCAATGGGATCAAACATAAGGTTATGGATATCTCACCGAATTTGGTTTGGAGGGATTCTTTCGTATAGGACTTTGATCTTTCACCAACTCGGTTATAAAAATAGTCTCGACCTTTCGTTGGGAGTTATGTAACCTATAATAAACAGAACTTATTTTATATTTTGTGGTCTTAGTGGGTGGAATAAGCATACTTACCAATTATTTGGATCTATTTTCTAATTTATTTTTACCTTCTTATAATTTTCAAGTTTTTTCCTAAGTTTTTCATTTTCTTCTCCGAACAAAATTTCCAGATTAGGAGATCTAGAGAAGTGTTTCCATAAGTCTAACAAAATTCTCGTGTAGAGATGATTGGTCTTTATTTTCCTCCTTGAGATTATCAATTAATGTATAATCACTAGCCTTTATCTTTCCCACACATTTTATACCATCTCTTTTATTTCACTTCATTCCTTTTCACTAGTTTTAAGATTGGTGAGTAGCCTTAAATTGACTTTAACTTTTTTTCAAGACATCTTCTAGAGATTGGAATAAGACTTTTGAAGATCAACCTTCTATTACTCAACTCTATCCTCCTTTAATTCATCATGTGAATCTTTTGAATGATATTCTTCACCATCATCCATAGCCTTGTCTTCAGAAGGGTAAGACTTTGGGATTAACAGTTCCTCAATGGTGGTAAAAGTTGTGAAGATTTATTATGTGGAATATTCACTATTATTGAAATTTGAGTCATTGTCTCTCAATGAAGCACTCTTCACTTTTTTGGATGTCCATTATCTTTTGAGTTTAGTTAGACATTAAAAATACTTATGTCCATAACCAAGGCATTCGTAGAATTTCCCTAAGTCCTCCTTATCTTCATTGTTTTCTAACTTGTAGTTATGAGTACTCAATGGATTTTGAAAACGATTCGCTTTAAATTTTTCATTTTTCTTCTTATCATTTTTTTCAAAGTTCTTTTTAAACTAAAAGAAGTTTTTAAAGTTCTTTTCCAGTAATACCATTTCCTCCTCATCAATTTCAAGTTCATCGCCAGACTTAAAGAGTCTTATTTTTATGTGATTTTAAAGAAGTACCTTTGTCTTTATTAGGTTGATGATAGGATTCAAGCTAAAATGTTTGTAAAACACCTACATGTTATTCTATTTTCATAGTGTCCAATTTTTCTAGCACATTAGGCTCGGTGATTTAAGGGAGAGAAACCTACAAGCTATGGATTCAAACCCTTCTTAAGTACTTATTACTTGCGAATTTTCTTTCCTAAATTAAACTATGAGTTCACAATGGTCATAGAGTTTATCATGAAATTCATTAAATGTTCCATCCCCCCTCATAGTTAACATTTCAAAACGCGTACTTAAGTTTTGGAGTTTTGAACTCTAAACTATGTTTGTTCCCTCATGTGTAACTTGAATAATATCCCATACTTATTTTGAAGTCTCGCATGTCATAACTTGGAAACATTCCTCCAAAGTAATGCAATAAAAAGATCATTCATCCTTTGTGAGATAAAGTTACATATTTTTATGATCTTCTTTATCCCATTTTCCAATTGGTCTAGTCACAATTTTCTCATCTTCCTTCAAAGTGGGTGGGGTCAACCCTTTTTCAATGGCCAACCAACACGTTCACCAAGGTATTTAAGAAATAATATCATGCGTGTATTTCAATAAGCATTATTGCTCTTGTCAAATATTGGATGGAAGGAGACAAAACTACCTTCCATAGACGTTCCCTTATATTCAAATCCTTAACTTTGGATTTCTGACTTTGATACCGATTGAAATTTCTATGTATATGAATTACCGATTTAATTCAATATGATTTTAATTGATGTTCAACACATATTAATCTTAATCTAATGTTTTTCGTTTATAAATATTTGTGCTAATAATTTAATTAATTTTAATTAAGTTAGATTCAATTAATTAATCATTTAACTTATCATGTAAGGCTAATGCTCACACACCACGCGGAATAGAAATTAAATCCATCATAAGAGATAAGATGTTAATGTGGAACTTTTAAGGGAAAACTGCAAAAACATCCTAACTCTTTACCCTGAACTATAATAAATTTCACAAAGAACACAATTTTTCAGAATGACTTACAACTAGTCTTGACACACTCAGGCTGACCCATGATACTTTTAAATGCTTGTCTGCATATTATAACTCCTTAATAACAATGCATACCTCGGTATTCACCGATCTTTAGGCCTATATATGATTTGGAATCCACCAAATCCATTTCCATAGTTGTTTAGGAAAAGTTTTTTATTTGGTTAAGAAGACAATTTTTTTCTCAATCATGTTCAAGAAGTTTTCTTAATCAATATTCATGGAGGAAACTTGGTTAAAAATAGAATGAAATAATCTCTATTAGGAAAAATTGTAGTTCTTGAAAATATTATTGCAAAAGTTGTAATTTAAATAGGTTATAATTATATTTATATTAAAACCCACAATCGAAAAACCTCTTAGTTAACCTTAAATACCATGTAGCAAGTCACAACTGCACAGGGAACCATCCACAACCACGCTCATGCAAGTCTTGGCCATGCATAAAATGTTCGCGACCGCAGCCATGTAGGGACACAATGGATTCTCGGATCATTTACGACCACATTTACTTAGGATTGAAGGTTTATATTTTAAAATTCCCTTTCAACTCAAAATTCATCACCTCAATAATTTAGTTTAAATAACACTTTAATAATGCAATTTTTTATTCCATTTAAAACCAAAATTACAAATTTTGTAAAATTAATTTCCAATTTCTTTTTTTAATTACTTGTTTGTGGAAATGATATTTAGGAATCTTTTTCTAAAATTGTTCTAATAAAAATCTTGTATGCTTGATCGCATATGCTCAATGTTTATTTTAGGACATAAAGGAGGAGATAAATATTTATTCTTTCATAAATAAAATTGAAAACCCCACATTTCATAAGTTTTGCTCAAATTATAGCATTAGACACCATTATTCTTCACCAGGTCACCCTCAAGAAAATGGTCAGGTAGAAGTCACCAATAGATACATCTTTATGGACCTGAAGACGAAGTTGGACAAAGCCAAAGTATTATGGGTAGATGAATTACCAAAAATCTTATGGGATTACATGACCATAATTAGAGGACCAATGAGGGAAAAACCTTTATCCTTAACTAGAGGAACATAAGGAATCATCCTGTTAGAGTTACAAGTTCCCACTCAAAGAGTGGAACAATCTGAAACCTTATTATAATTAATAAGGCCTCAGACTCTCCGTAGATAAACTCAAGGAAGAAAGAGAGGTAAATCTTATAAGAATCGAAACCTACAAACATAAAACAACATCATATTTGAACAAGAAAGTATGACGCAAAGATCTCCAAGTCGAGACCTAGTCGTCAAAGAGGAAACCAGAGCTACACAAAACTCAAGGGAAAGAAGTTAGGTCCCAAATGGGAAGGTCCATATGTTGCCAAAAACATAGACAGACCTCGATAGTAATACCTTAAATATAAAGAATGGAATGAACTCCCCCACCCATGGAACGTTGAGAATCTAAATAAATACTACCAACGATGTAATTTTATTTGATGAATAAGAAGGACCCACCCAATCTACTTTACTTTTTCTTCAAAATAATTGGTCCTAAGGACCTAATCCTTAATTCTAAGGTTCTAAAGTACTTGGTTCATTTACCTCGAATCATTTCCAAAAGAGATCCAAGGATCTTATACTTATCCCTATAATTTCAAAGTTTTCAAACCTCCAAAATAGAGTTTTAACGTTTTTTAACCCTAACTCTAATATTTCGATCTTAAGGATGTCACGGGATCCTTGACCAGAATATCCCAGTCTTAATGAGGAATTAGGACCCCTGACTTAAATACCTTAATCCTTAACGAAGCCCTAAGACCCTTGACTAAAAACCTCAATCTTAATGAGATCCAAGGATCCTTGACTCAAAATCTAGCCCTAAACTTCGATACTCTTTAGCTAAGGGTATGGAGGTAAGAAATCCCCGATATAAAAATAGTTATATGGACCATCATCTGTTCCTATAAATCATACGCAAAGGTCTTCACCATTAGTTGAAATCCAAATCCTAAATTGGAGAATATGTTAGAGGATGTTCAGGGACTGATAACCTCTAGCCTAAGAATTTTTAGTAGAATTCTTAAGGATCTTTTCCATAGGATACATTACTCCTTAAAAAATTAAAAAAGTGTGAAGGTTCTAATCTTCGACCACAAACCTGGACAATAAGACACAAATTATTGAGTCAATGCTGGGGGACAAGCAAGATGCCTCAGACCTTCATTCATGTAACTTAATGCATAACTTAAGACTGCAAACTAAGAATTTGTCTCTTAAGAAGTCCCTTAAAATAAAATCCTCATATGCTCAAAGCCACCATCAGACCTCAGCTATCAAAATCAAGCCCCTTTATCACATCAGCCAAACTTTCATGTGACTAATATTATGAGAGATAGTCATATATCATAAGTAAGGATAAAGCTTCTTCACTCATTGTCATAATTGAAAATACTCTGCCAAAGGAGAAATAACCTCATTCGACTTATTCGTGTTATAACAAGGCTATATAACCTCAGTCGACTTATTCATGTTACTCACATGCGATCAGTCTAACCATAGTGGCTCTATAATTTAACCTTATGATCAAAAGTGTTTTTAATGGGTTTTTATAATCTCTACTAGAAAAATATAATGGGTTGGTAGAAGATAAAAACTAAAAAGTGATGTTGAGGTCAAAACCAATTTCATCATCATCAAATATAAACTAAAAAGTGAAGAGAAAAAGTTCTATCGTCCCAAGGCGATGGATGAAGTCTTCAACATTCACATCTGAATGTATTCCTATTAAGACCTCTACCATATCAAAGTATTTGGTCTCAACCATGCCTTTAGGACATAGATGGATGAATCATATGAGTTTAACTCCTAATGTTGAGGTCCAATAAATATCTAAGGAAGAGAGTACTTATCATACCATTACACTTTCCTCTTCCCTTATATAGGGAGCATTTTACTCATTTAGAAATTTGTCCACAATCTAAGTCCTGGGAATAGTCCTCCATCCTTTCTTCTCAAAAGTACTATTAAAGGAGTCTAGTACCACCAGGGGTATTATGTAGTCTTCGATGTTACCAGCGGGTGTAAGTCCCTTATAATAGATAAAATACCCTAAAGGACCTCATGAACCCACCAACCCTTGAAAATGTTTACAATATGGGTTCATTGTATCTAAATACAAAGACCTGGAATCTATTTATTTGATTTAATCCCATTATATTGTCTTGGTGATGATATGAGATCATTTTCCACTAAGGCGGAGATTTCCATCAGTTTGGAGAGATGGTGGCACTTCTGAGACCTAGACCTATTTCGTTTAGTCACACTAGATGGGGGTATATTCTTAGTTAACTAAGAGCCTCAATATGTATTTATAGTTTTAAAAAAGGGCCTTAACATCTTTCTCTATGATCCTTCATCCACTTCAGGATTTGGGGACAAAAGTAAGTGAGCCAGATGATAAATCCAATCAATAATTGAAAGAATTAGGCAAAGATGAATGTATATTATGAGGGTGAAGTTTAGTAGAGTTATCATGGCAATTAAGGTTATAAGGACTCAATTTTAAGGCAAATCAAATATTTTGTCAAAAGCCTACTCTGACTACATACTTGATTTACCAACCTATTGAGTCTGATCCAAATAACTTTTTTAAAACTTTTACAATATTTAAAAACATTTTGAGAAAGTATTATTTTTGAAAGATTTAATAAAGTGTAATTGTAGACACCCCACATTATTCTCCATCAAAATACCTAAGAAACATGACATCAATCGTGACTCTCGGAATCCCAAACAAAGCATGAAACCATAAACCCAACCTTGGTAACTAAGGAACATCCCAAACAAAGTCCAAAATCTTAATAGCCCAACAAATAATAGAAAAACACCTTAAACATTCCCACAAATATTCAAAACACGTGCCCATGACCAACTGATCCCTTTGTAAGCGCAATAGGACTGACCAATCATGTTAGAGGATCGATCAGTCCTAAACCTCTGGGAGTTTGCCTATAAAATGAGGCCTTACAAACCACTTTAGACAAAATTCACTCCACCTTCTAAATGTTATCATTCTGTTTTGTTGTTCCATCTATCTAGAAAAGACTCAAAAGTCCATTTTTTGGCCTTCCACCTCCATTTCAAACAAACTTACTACTTTTACCCTAAAAATCCCAAACTTTCTCTTCATATAGATCGAAAAATACTTCATTTTCATCTAAGTAAATACTTTTATACTTAAGAAGTTTTAGATTTATCTTCAAAAAGGTTGGTTGAAATAGGAATGTGCCAAAATGTAAAGGTCCACGTATAACATCACATTTACGTTATTTTTAGGCATTTTATTTTGAAAGTCAAGACCTAAAATAGTGGTGGTGTGATCTAAAACCACCCATTATCATCTTTTTCTTCATCTCCTTCTTCTACATTTATGGCATTTCATTAAATGTCATGTCTGAACAACGTTGACTTTGATTCTGCCTATGGTTGATACATAGGATTAAGTGGGAGCCCACCCATAAAGTTCAAGTCATATCTTGTGCATATTGACATGTTTATATTCTTTATTCTTACAAATATAAAAAAAAATCAAAACTATGAATTATATAAACATAGGTTAAAGGATCATTAGATTATTTTGTTTTTAATGTTGGAAGTCTCAACACTCTTTCTCCGTCGAAGTGGTTTTATGAGTGAGCTACAAACTTTTTTACATTTTTAGAGCTAATCCCACTTCACTCTAAAAATATTCTGAGACATCAAAGAAAGTTATGATCTCTCACACCAAGCCATTATAAGTGCTAAAATCCTTCATTGTCCTTTTGCAAACTACATGGAATTTAAATCTCTCTGTGCGAGTATTTAGGCATAATAGGAATGTCTACCAAGTGAACAAGTCCAACTCTTTATATATTTATCATTTGTTTATATTATCTACATACACACATTCTACACTATACTACACGGTGTCTTTACGTATTAATTCTTTTTATTTTATTATTTCTTTTATACTATAACATGTTGATATGAATGTTTCACATCTACATTTGAGATAGAAAAGGGGTGAGCAGTTACCTAACACCTTTCTAATTCGTATCCCATTCCTCAGACCTTTAACTTTTTGGTTACACACGTAGATCACTAGACATCATTAGGTTTTTGTGGAAACCTTTGCCTTATGTTGCCTGTTTTATGTAAAATAGATTGACGACTCAATTGTTTTCAAAGAGAAAGAAGCGATGACCACATGTCAGCACGCAAACCCCATTTCCATATGTCCACAAACGTTCAGGGGAGAAATGCATTGTTGGTTCTAGGTTCTCATAGTGGAAACTCCGTTGGGGACTTTTCCTATGCGGACTAAACTCATTTTAATGTAGATCTATATTTACTTCAGCATGTTGTTCTTATACATTCTTGTATATTATATTTCTTTACTACTTGTTTTTATATACCTGACTAGATAACTGGTCCTATATGAGGTGTCCCTTGAACCTTATTTGTGATATGCATGCCAAGATACATAATAAAATCAAGTAGAATTATTTATTGAAAAAAATAAAAGACTTTTCAAAAGTTGCACACTGCTTCACAGCATAACATCTTCATATCATAACATACCCTATCATCCTAAGTTGTCTAGTAATATATTCGGATCTAAGCAATGTGGATCCTTAGCAATAGCTTCAACTCTTCTTGGCCTCATACTCTTATCATATATAAAGTGGTTTCTCAATGAAAATCACTCGTGTAACTTGAGTATATCGAGTCATATCTCCCATGTACTATCTTCGTGAGGAATATAAGTAGGTTCGATTCATATTTATTTTAGTATATCAGAATGGACCTCTCACACTCACTTGAAAGTATATAATGAGGGGACATAGTCAAAGAAGGGAGCCTTTAGTGTCACGAAAAGTCTTGCATAGCCGCATGCAGTACACTCTTAGGACAAAATCAAGCAACAGCAAAAGGTAGAATATTATCAAAATGGTGGAATCTTTTAAAAGAGTTTTTATCCCAAAGAAAGTTCCGTAAGAAATAGGTTAGAATTCTTAACTCTAAAAGTTCACTCATTTTTTCACCCCCAATTATGGGGATTTTAATCATATGAGTAGTTCCATAAGAAATGATTAATAACCTTGGTCAACCCCAAAATAAGATCCATCATTTTTTTTTCCTTAAACATTATTCTTTCGACCCTCCCATCTAAACACATTGCTCTCCATGATGTGTCGAAAAAATATCTTAGAGAATAGGCAACGATCGCACAATTAGCCTCCATGATAGCTAAGAGTTGTACCTTGATACAAGAGTAAGTTTCCACAAGATCTTTTCTCAATAGCACAAAAAGAAAAGAGGAAACATCCTCATTCCTCCAACAAACACTGATCCCTTATCTATTTCCATTAACCCTCTCACTTTCCTTCGCAACCACCATCAAGTTCATTATACCTCAAAAGTAGTGGATACTCACATGGATCTTAGCCTCTTAAGTCAAGAGGGTTTAATTATCTAGCCAATTGTGTGGTTGAAGTGACATCCTACTGATCTCGTATATCTTTGACATTTTACCTTTCACCTTAATACTAAACTCCTTGAGAAGTTCAAGATGTTGTATTTTTAAGGAGGCTTGAATGTAATCTCTAAATTAGAGAAAGCTTCCCTAATTAATAGAAGAGACTCAAGAGAAGGAAGCAACACGAAGACAGTGAGGCAGCTCAGCGAGGCAGCCCAGTGAAGAAGCTGAGTGATGAATCTCAGCGAAACTTGCCGAGAGAGCTCTTCTTTATCTTTCGTTCTTACTTAGTCGAATTGTATCTTTTAAATACATTATTTATAATGCTAAAACGATTATAATATTAAATGTGAGGTCAAATGGTACTCGCGATAGAGCAGGTCTAGAAGGGCCTGGGGAGCTTACATGCTCTATCGAATGACCTCACCATGGGAAATTCAAAGGGATACACCTAGTAAAACACTGAGAAATCTTTCACTATGGAATCTTCTATAGGGTAACCTTGAGTTTCATAGTATATTGAGTTTTGAGCCAAACATTCCTCTACCAAAGGTCACATCTACTTTAGGTGATGTCACTAGATAGCTAAACACTGTCCAATCTGAACTTGAGTAAACCATTATGGTATTAGGGGTTATCAGAAGGTTTGGTGAGCCACCTCTATATTGAAAGCCCTCTAACGCACAGTGTATAGGCAAAAGGCATGTCCTGACATTTATTTTTTATGACATAAGGTGTGCTAACCCATCAGGCATTTAATTCTTGGGACTTAAAGTGTGATAAGGAGCTCTTTCACGTGCAGGTGGACTGTGACATCCTAGAAAGGGTGTGGGGCTATTTATTTGCCTCAACCACTTTTGAGAAAGAGAGTTCTTTCTAGAGAGTTTATTTCTAGAGAGAGGAAGAAATTTCAAGAGAAGTTATTGCACTCATCCACCACTATCATTTATTCTGAAGCTTTTAATAGCTAACCAGAGTTATATCAGTGGTTGGTGGTGTGTTGGATGCCTGCCAAGGTGTATCTAGGCTGCTTACTTCCCTCTCCCTTTTAATGGGTTGCTTCTAAGTTTCCTTTATTATTATTTGAATTATACGTGAGAGATTTTTGAGTTCAATCTGAGTGTTGATTATATACAATATTGTGTGTTCATTTGCCTTTGTTAAAGAGTACTTAGGTTATCGTTTATTACCATACCCATAGGGCTTACACCTCTACTGGTATTACTATACTCCTAGGCTTCAAGGGGACTACCCTCTTACAAATGGGTACATTTATGTCCCATTTCGAGTTGTGCATCTAGGTCTTGAAGACCTAAGGGTCTTGATAAAGATATAATAGCCCAAATGTTCGTCAACATTGAGTTAGGAAATTCTCTATAATGGTAATTGCCTTTGGATTACGTTCACACCCTCTTCTATGAACATAACCAATTGTCTCCATTCATCATTCCATGGAATCAGAAAACCCAATGCTTTTTAATAATAGGATGGTAAGGCTAGTCCCTTTCAAAGGTATCTAATGTCCACTTTCTCTAAAAAAGGGCTTCCTTTCTCTAATTTGAATCCATTTTTATCCTAATTTCTTAATGACTTGTGAGACAATCCTCTCAGTCCAAAAAGCTCGTCATGATATGGACAAGCCATCATTCCACCTATCAAATCATCATCCTGACTAAATAATTTGACACACTATTATCTCTATTGGCCAATAATTATTTAAGCATTCGTCAATTTAATGGTAGTCACCCCTTACACTTTTATGAGAAATTCATCCTACCATTGATCAAGTGGAATAAATTTTTGCTATCCAAGCCTATCATGAGTCAAAACATACATCTAGCCTTAACTAAGAGGCTTCATGTCATATCCTTACTATAGGGGATTTTGCATGACCATTCTAGTTCAATGACTATTTAGTCACCTTCCATATTTAAGCTTTTTAGCTCCGATTTGTTCTGGGGATGGTCATCTCTATAGAGGTAACCACCCTCTTTGTCCTCTTATATTTTCAACCCATCGATATTGCCCATTAAACTTACTGCGGGTGATAACTTTTTAAACTATTCATACAAAACATGGAGGCTCACCGTGAGCCAAAAGTTATTTAACCATACTTGCCTCTAGATGCATTAGTATGCATTTTGGGGGCATAATCCCGTTTAAGCCATACCCCTTTTTAAAGACAACATCTTGCCTCCATAGGTGCACTCTCACCTTTATAGGCCGATTAAGTTTTCCTCCATATGCACACTATTTCCACATGTTGATCAAATTTTCCTCTGAAATCACTATCTCGCCTTGATATGTGGATTAAACTTGTCTCCGTAGGCGCACTCTCACATTTACATGTCGATTAAACTTTCCTCCACATCCATGTTCTCTCCTTCATAGGATCAAAACATTGCCTCCATAGGAACACTCTCTCTTTCATAAGACGATCAAATTTTCCTCCATATGCACACCCTTGCCTTAATAGGTTGATCAAACTTGCCTCTATTGGCACATTCTTGCCTTCACAAGTTAATACAATTTTTCTATAGTCACATTATTACCTTCACGTGTCGATCAAAGTTTCCTTCATATGCACACTGATGATGAGAGAAATCATATTTAGTTCATTCTCAACCATCATATCATGTGTAAAAGCATAAATAAAGTAAATATGAGAAGCAGAACGCAAGATATAGAGTGATTCGGCTATAAAATGAGCTTATGACCACTGTAGTGCCTTAATCTCATTATATTCATTAATTAATACAATATTGGTGTGCAATTAGAGGCATATAAGAGAGAGAGAGGGAGAGAGAGAGAGATGATTACATGAGAAGTATAGCCTTGCGTAATGCGGGATGCAGGCTGTAGAGCAACTTTATAGAGAACTGTGGACTGTAGAGGCCTAGGTGACCTGGGACATTCGAGAGAGAGAGGATAGATTTGGACAAGACTTCGCTACCAAATATTAAAGAAAATTAATATTTTTTCAGATATGTCGTTCGAATGACATTTTATCTCGTTCAAATGAAGTCGTTCGAACGAGATATCAAACGAGCTTCTAACGACATTTTTCTATTTTGTTCTGTTTTTTTGTTAGAACTCTCATTCGAATGAAGTCGTTCGAATGATTCATTCAAATGATACATCTAACGAGATCTGGACTTTTAACTCTATTTTCTCGTTAGTAACTCATTCAAACCAAGTCGTTCCAATAACAATAAAACATTATTTGAACGACCTGGGTGGTTTTTGTCAGTTTTTGCTAATTTTTAAATTTACCCTCCCACTTCCCTACTAACTTTTCACCAGCTTTAATATGTGCAGGAACACAATTTTTTACAAGATTTTGAGAGATCTTCTAACACTTTGAGAGAAAAAACTTTTCATCCAAAAGTCCCATTTTTGTTTTGGTATTTTCATGGTTTAATTTCTACCCAAACACAAAGTTTACACCCATAGTTTAGTATGATCCAAGTTTATTAATATATTATGTTTTTAGATAATCAATTTGGCACTGGGTTTTATTCCCATCCCAAAAGAGAAGGTTTCCTATGGAGGAGTCCGTGTTTTTTGTGATTTTTGTGGTGTGCGTGGAGGAGAGGCTTTTGTATGTTTGACGATAAATGAGCCCCATTGGTGGATTTCGAGACTGCGGTGGATTCTAGAGTTATCAACTAGGAAGAGGTAGAAGCAATAAGAAGTGTCAAGCCTTGAGAGGGAGTCGAGTCGAGGAAGTAAGTCTTTTGAATTGTTTATGTAAAAATATACCTACTGGAATTGTTAGCTGGATCGTACGACATTTTTCCCAATTTGGGTTTTCCGCGTACATCACAGCGTTGTGTGATTTTTTTTTATCTTGATGAAATCATTTAGATGCATGTTTAGGTGTAAAAAGATAAAAATTGGTTAAACACAACTTGGTGTAATTTTGGTGCTAAATTAAGTTTGGGTAATTTTAGTTTAATTCAAGTCAAGGAATTTAATTTGAAAATATTCATGCTTGATTTGTTTAGCATATGTAGTACTTGAACTGAGTTTATTTAATTTTTTTTGAAAGAAAATAAAATATTTGTTTAGTTGAGTTTGATGTTAATTTTGAGGAAATTAAATTTTGGGAACCTTAATTATCAAATTTGTTTTGAAAATTCAAATTTGAAATATTGTGTCAACCATCTTGTTTTAGATTTTAAAATTGTTATATCAAAATCATATTATATAATTCTCTAAGAAATCACATTCTCAGATTGGTATCAGAGAGGGAACGCTAAATTATCATGTTAAGATCCTTTGTCAAAATTTCTGGTTTAAAAATGGAAAAATTATCTTTTGCAAAATTTTCTATTTCTGATGGTTCTAACTAAGCATATTGGAAAGCGCATATGAGGTCGGCACTTAAATTCTTAGATGAGTAGGTTTGGCTATCGATAGTGAAAGGGTGGAATCCACTAACATCCCTAGAGGAAGAGGTTCATGTACTTAAACCCAAAGAAATATGGAGTGAGACTGAGCTTAAGTTAGCTAATTTAATTCCCGTGGTTTAAATGCCCTTTTTAGTGCAGTTACAATGTTAGAAAGTGAGAATTTTGATGAGTTATATGCAAGATTGTCAGATATTGTGAATTCATGTGTTAATTTGGGAGAAAAGATACCCAACAACTGTGTTGTGAAGAAAATTTTGAGGTCATTAGCCGATATATTTATTTCAAAGGTGACCGTTTTAAATTCTTTAGGCATTTTAGACTCTACAAAACTAAAAGAGCTTGTAGGTGGCTTAAAAACCTTTTAACTTAACATATTTCCCTCCAAGTATGAGAAGAAGAAAGACAATGACAGATCATTAAAAGCCCCAAAGGAGGAAACATCGGTTTCTGATAATGAGTTTGAGATTGACTCCAAAGATATGGCTTTGTTTGCTAGTAAGTTTAGAAAATTTCTCAAGACTAATAAAGAGAAACTTAAAAGTGATAATAAGAAGTTTGAGAAGTCTAAGCATAGTAAATTCGGGAGATTCCCTAAAAATTATACCGAGGACCTTAATAGGGACGAGTCAAATAGGTGTTATGGTTGTGAGGGTTATAGCCATAGGGCATTCGAATGTCCCATTAAACTAAGGAAGGAGAGCAAGCAAATGATCTCATATGATGTCACCCTTAGTGATAGTGATCCGTAAGAGGGACTCGATTATCCCATTGAGCACAACGTTATCGCGTTCTTGGAAATCATGTGAACATTGACAATGAATATTTCAGTGAAGATATTCCTTTACATGACACTTCCGAGGCCATTGTTTGCGAATCCCAAGAGTTTAATGGTAAAGAGAGTGGGAATGAAGAGGAGTAAGAGGAAAGTGAACTTCAAGTGTCCTTTTGTGAGTTGTATGCAAAATCATTGAAATTAAAAAGGGCTAGCTTGAAGTTAAAAGCTAAAATGAGAGAACATGTCATGGCTAATAATGAGAGTGTTTTATTTAAATATCTTAAGGGATGAGAGAGAAATATTCATGAGAAGCTTGAGTACGTAGAAGGTGAAAGAGATAGACTTAGAGGTTTAATGGAGGCTATGAAGAAAGAGCTTCTCGAGTTTGAAGAGAGTAGGAATTTACTTGAGTATCGAATAGTAGAACTTGAATTAGTTTTATTTAATTTTAATTTTGAAAGAAATTAAAAATTTGTTTAAAATGTAAATTTTCATATTTTTTGGGGACTATCACCCCTTTCAAATGTTATTGGCTTCGATACTCAAGATAATTATGCTAATAAAGCCAAAACTATAGTTTTGAGAGAATTGTCTAGGAAGATTATAAAAAATCAATCCTTATGTAATACTTCACGCTGTGTTTTCACTAGCACACATTGTGGTCGAAAGGGACACCTTAGAAAATTTTGTTTTAATCTTTAAAATGGTCCTAGAAAGTCAAATGGTAGAGTCACTAAGGTCACAAAATCCCGAGAGCGTGATGTTTCACTTATGTGGGTTTGGTGATCTGACTTGGATACTTTATGTGATAGAGTTTATAATTCTCATTACTTACACATGATTCCTCCCTTGATAAATTTATAGGTTGATTATGTTAGTTATGTTTACATACACTAGCTTTTATACTTCATGATATATTCTTTCTAGTTGTATGTTTATTTATCATTTTCTAGCCTTTGCTTCATCATATTTATGTTGCTAGAATTATGACTTGTGTATCTTTTTTATTTAATTTTTATTTATTATGTCTTAGTTGAAAAATACAAAAAAAAATTTGTTTGTCTTTTGGGTTGTCTTTGTGTTTGTTTAAAAAAATGAAAAATCTCAAAAAGATTGTTTTGTGTATTTTAGATTTACACATTTTATGTGGAATATACTTGTGTTTGAATCTAATATCATCCTCACTTCCATGTGGCTAGAACTTTTGGTTAATATTTCCAATCCTTAAAGTTTTCATTATTATGATTGCATGGAGTAGTTTGACTTTAATTTTCTTAATGGATTATCATTTTATATTCCTTGATTCACACATGCACGAGCTCATTTGATCTTAAACTTCACATGTATATTTAAGCTAAGTGATATGTTCTGCTATCAATTTAGTCATCTACATGTAGTTATGACCAGGGAGGATTTGTGCATGTAAGAACCTTTGCCCAAATTTAAAAAACTAGAAAACTATTTATCCGATGTAGTTATTTATCTATGGAATCGGGCTGAGAAAAACAAAATTATTTTGCATGAATAGCCACTATTGAAATCTAGCCCAAAATGTGGCATTGTTAAAATTATCCAAGGCCAAAGTAGTTGAGTTTGATATGAACGTTGAAAAGAAAATAAAAGAATTATTATATTTGAGGTAGTTTGGATCGATATATCAACGGGTTTGCACAATGAAAATGTATGCTATTTTTTATTATGACTCTATTGGTTTGTAGAATCATCAAAATTCTAGGCTTGTATGCATTGTGCTTATTTGTTCCTTAAGTTCACTTTATCTTATCACATGAGGATATATTTAAGTTTGATAAATTTTTGCAATCAAATAAGAACTCCGTGAACATCTTCAAGTGATTGGATCTTAATTCTTTTGTTTCTAGTTCACACTCCTTCACTACCGTTTACCACATGTTATTTGGACACATTTTTGCCATATGAGTGTGGAAAGCTTAATGTATTTTATGTCATTTATGTGTGTGTGCGTTATTAGTATATTTTGTATATATATATATATATATATATATGGCATTATTTGTTTTTTAGTCTTTGCTTTTTCCTCTAGTCCATATATGCTTCTTGTTCAAATAGGTATCTATCTTGTTGCAATTTTTCTTTGATATCTCATGCTTATATTTGTACATTCAAAGTGGTATCTTTCTTTTTTGCTATTGCATGATAGTTGGTATGGTATTTATTTATATTTATGTGGATTAATTGTTATTTTGTTGTCATGTTGCTCTATTGTACTTGCAACTCTATACATCATTGCATTATATACTTTTTTTTCCATTTATGCATATCCCTTGTTTCATTTAGGGGGAGAATTTGTTTTAATTGGGGATAAATGAGTTAATATATATGCATTTTAAATCTTTGTCTATTTCGAACAAAAGGGGGAGAGATGGTATCTAAACCTTTTAATTTGGGAGATCTAACTGAGGGGGAGATGTCTCTTTCTTAAGTAGGTCATGTTAGACAAAACGGGATTATTTAATTATGTTATTTATTTTGTTATATCCCCTATGCGTTTGATGGTGTGTTTAAGTGTGCAAGTTTTCACCTTTAGTGGTAACCTTTTAAAGTGACAAAGAATTTCATCCCATATGACTTGTCAAGCGTCTATATTTTTTTATTTCGGAACCGTTTGTGTCTTTTAGAAGAGCTTGAAGTCCAATAGGATTTTTATTTTGGGTTTTGTCCCGGAATAGCTAAAGGGGAAAATTCGTAAGGGCAAATTTCCAATTGAGTCTATTTATAGTGTTGGCTTAATAACGGACAAAACTAATTGAGTCATATGATAGTAGTTTGTCATACCGTTTCAAGCATATGATGTTTGAGTTGAAGACGTAGTGGCCAAGATTTTAAAGATTACATCATTATCGGTTTATGTGCCAAGTGTATACGTCATCAACATTTCATTATTTTAAAGGTCTCTACAGGTATGAATGCATTAGTATATTTAGGGACTTGGAATTTATTTTGAGTGCTTTATTTTTATTAAAATTATGTTTAAAATGAGTTTTTATTTTTTTAAAGAAAAATAATATTTTTTCAGATATGTCGTTCGAGCGACATTGTATCGAATTCAAACGAGGTCGTTCGAACAAGATATGTAATGAGATTCTAATGACATTCTGCCATTTTGTATTGTTTTTCATTAGAACTCTCGTTCGAACGAAGTCGTAAAAATGAGACATCTAACGAGATCTAGCCTTTTATCTCTATTTTGTTTTTAGTAACTCGTTCGAACCAAGTTGTTCGAACGACATTAAAAATTCATTCGGATGACCTTGGCAGTTTTGTTTATCACTTTTTTCCAATTTTTAAATTTAACCTCCCACGTCCCCACTAACTTTCACCATTTTTAATATGTGTGGGCACAAAAGTTTTTACAATACTTTTAAGAGATCTTCTAACACTTTTAAAGAAAAAACTTTTTATCCAAAAGTCCCATTTTTGTGTTCGTATTCTCATGGTTTATTTTCTACCAAGATACAAAGTTAACACCCATAGTTTAGTTTCTTAATATATTATGTTTTGAGATCATCAAGTTGGCACCGAATTTTATTCTCATCCCAAAAGAGAAGGTTTCCTATGAAGGAGTTCGTGTTTGCTGTGATTTTCGTGGAGTGCATACGGAGGAGAGGCTTTCATGTGTTTGACGATAGCTAAGCCCCATCAGTGGATTCCGAGACTGTGGTCGATTCCAGAGTTATCAACTAGGCGTCGAGGAAGTAAGACTTTTATCTTATTTATGTAAATCCATACCTAGTGGATTTGTTGGCTGGGTCATCCGAGGTTATTCCGGTTGTGGATTTTCCTCGTACATCGCGGCTTTGTGTGATTGTTTTTATTTTTATCTTGCTAAAATTATTTAGATGCATGTTTAGGTGTAAAAAGATAAAAATTGACTAAACGCAACATTGGTGTAATTTTGGTGCTAAATTAAGTTTGGGTAATTTTAGTTTAATTCAAGTTGAGGAATTTAATTTGAAAATATTCATGTTTGGTTTATTTAGCATATATAGTGCTTGAACTGAGTTTATTTAATTTTTGTTTGAAAGAAAATGAAATATTTTTTTGAGTTTAATGTTAATTTTATGGAAATTAAACTTTGGGAACCTTAATTATTAATTTTTTTTTGAATATTAAAATTTGAAATATTGTGTAAACTATCTTGTTTTAGATTTTAAAATTTTGGTATCAAGAGCATATTATATAATTCTCTAAGAAATTACATTCTCAAAGCGGCTGGCCTTTAGATTGAAAAAGAGGTTGCCACTCCAGTTGGGAAGGAGCCAGATGAAAGTGATGGTACCAGGGCCATTATGCCACAGGTTGAGGTGCTTGTTGTAGACCACCTACCTATTGATGATGATATTAGGGTAGAAATGGCTACATATGGTGATGAAGATGAGTGGACAACCTCTTAATCTGTATTTTCCAGTTTTGAACTTATGAACCTTTGCTTTCCTTCCACAGACTTATATGTTTGAACTTGTATTTGTTTTAATTACCACAGCACTGTTATGTGATTTTTTATTCAATTGCATTGGCCTTCTACGTCCTTTAACTTTGTAATTATTTCTTCCATATTCAAACACTTCTTTAGTCTTGCTACATTTATATTTAAATGTATGTATTTCCTCTATTGCTTGTTTTGAATGCTCATTTGTAATGTAGCTTTAGGCAGTAGGTTGTAATGCAACTGAGATAATAGCTTTGCAGCCTCTAGGAACAGGAGACAGTATATTACCTTTAGGAATAAAATTTAGTAGTTTAGACTTAGGATCAAAACTGGTTCAAGCCTTAAGGTCGCAGTCATCTATATCGAACTTGGGCTCTAGGTCTTCTGCCTCTATACTTTCTTGAGATGTCTTCCACAATGGTTATTTAAACTAAAGTTGGGTATTGAACTACCGTTCTATAGAGCCTAAAATAATCTTGACTACTTGTAGAATTCCCACTAGAGTGTTGTTAGGCAGGGCTGGAGATTTTTGACACGATAACCCGTTTACGATAATAACCAGAAATGACCTGAACATGACATGATTAGCTCGTATAGATTTAAGAGTATAAAAAACATATACTCAAATCAAAATTAATGCTACTCAAAAATGAAATGACTAACTGAATTTCCACCCCTATTATTAGGTCGTGGTGGTTATTTGAGAACTGATTCTCTTGTTGAGAACATCATGACCATAGCTCGCCTACGTTATTAGGTTACGGCTTCTCTTTTAGAGTTGAGATCTCTTCTTACTTCAGGCCATTTTTTAACCTCCCTAGGCTAGGTTCATTATAAAGCCACCCACATCTATATATGGGTAATTTTAAGCCTCCCTGGCCTAGGTTCATTATAAAGACACCCAGATCTATATATGGGTATTATCAATCCATCCCTAGCTAGGTTCATTTTAATGCCACCCAGAGTTAATAATGAGTCTTGGGAGCCCTCAAGGATAAGAACGAATATTATGAGTCCTCAAGTCTAATAGAAGCATCTCGCGCCATTGAAAGCCTTCACTATGAGAGGGGTATTAAATGACATTTAAGGATATCACCCCCTTTTCTTCTATAGATACCTTTTCCCATTTGCTTCAATCTTCACGATAATCGGTTGTTAGGTTCTCTTCAAACCTGTTAAGATGAGAATCTTTCAAAAGACTTTAGATGGGCTCAAAGATGAAAAGGTCAACTTTGTGTATATATATATATATATATATATATATATATATATATATATATATATATATATATATATATATATATAAATATGTGTGTGTGTGTGTGTGTGTGTGATTGTCAAACAAATACAAAATATATAATCTTAAACTTAGAGTTTCCTTGTTTACAAATATTTAAAAACAGAATCACTCCTCCCTTCATAAGCCAGTCAAACTTGCCTCCATAGGCACACTATTTCCTTCACAAGACGATCAAACTTTCCACCATAGGAACACTCTCTCCTTTACAGGCTCATAAACGTTGCATCCATAAGCACACTCTCGCCTTCAAAGGTTGATTAAACTTGCCTCCATAAGCACACTCTTGTCATCGCAATCCGATCAAACTTTCCTCTGTAGGAACACTCTTGCCTTTATAGTATCATCAAACTTTTCCTCCATAGTCACATTCTATCCTTAATAGGATCATACAACCTTTCCTTTATAGGCATCCTTTCCCTTTTTAGTCCCATCAACTTTCCCATCATAGGCACATTCTCGCCTTCATGGCTAATCAAACTTTTCCTCCATAGGCATATTCTCCCCTTTGAAAACTCATCTAACTTGCCTCTATGGATATTTTTTTATTTTCTCCAAGAATTAATTTCTTACCTTTATAAACACACTCACACCTCGAAGGCATATTGATCTTGTTTATACCAATCCAAGAATTTGTGGGCTCATTGTATTATAAATTCGATCGTAAAAAAGTGTTATTTTAAGAAATCTTTGTACAAAAAAGAGGTATATTTTCCTATATTGATATTCAAGTCGGGTCACCTCTTTAAGCTCTCCCAATAGTTGACGAATAAAATGAAGAATCTGAATTTCCATGAATTTCTTTATATTTTACCTGAGCATTTGATCTTGATCGAAAAGGTATAATCAAATTAAAGTAAAAATTCCTCTCTTTCTACGTAGAATTACGATAATAATAACCTATATCCAATCCTATGTATCTATTCATTGCTCTAAAACAAGGACATACTTATCCTATTAACAAATCTCGCTTGATCTAACTTCCCCACCCATTCTCTTACAAGCATAACTAACCCTTCGAAATACTTGGTCAACCTACTACTGTATGTACTTGTATGGGTCAATTTCTCTAATTAATAAATGAATAATAGATAATAAATAAAATATCTCGCTAGGTTGATACCCTTTAGAGGGGATGTTGGGTAAAAATTAGGGAAAAGAAAAATGATAAATGAGATCACCGATGACACCTCTTTCTGAGTCAATATATCCTGCAAACATGTTATCAAATTTGAATCCACATTTGGTCTGATTTTTCTCATTTGATGTAAAACATATTGTCTGAGATATTTTGCAATGGTGTGTCTACCTTAATTGACTAAGTGGTCATTTTAACACCTATTGTTAAACAACTTAAAGGCTTAATCATAAGTCACCTATTCTAGAAGGCATAATGATGACCAAGTCAAGTTTCTCAGAGAATTGAGTTCAAACACCAATAATGACCTATAACTCATTCAAAACATGCTATATCTACGAAAAAAGATGTTTTGAGTTATGGACGTGTAGATTGTTATCTAGGATTTCTTGTTCCCTTCATTCGAACCAATTTACATTTTCATTATAAAAATTTTGTGAGAATGTTCATGAAATGACAACAATAATGCCTCAATAAGTTAATGGTAGCAATAATACAGAAAAATTCCCCTTGTGGATATGCTAATGCACAACATAATGCCAATGTATCTCTTAGGATATATTAAGAAAAAATAGTGAAAAACAAAATATCCTGCTAGGTCGACCTTTCCCAAACTAAGGCAATTTGAGCAAAAGATGGGGCACAAAAAATGAAAAAGAAAATAATATCCTCCCAGAGAACATTAGTGGACCAATTGAAAGAAGTGAAATTGAATCATTTCCTTCAATTAAGTCATTAAGGTACACCATAAGAACCATTTTTAGTATGCAAGACATATTTTATTATACCATTCCTATCATTTCTTGAACTTATCTTTGAGAAAGAGATCCAGCATAGTATCCTACCTTAAGATGTAAGAATCTTTGAGACAAAACTTATCCTTTACTGAGCGATTAAACATTACAAATCAATAGATTTGCGATCAATCCATATCTAACACTTACTCAATTACCTAAATCATAACCAAACTCAAATTCCCTCCGAATATGAACTACATTTGGCATAATTCGCCTTATGAGATATGTAGGTATCCCATTTATGGGTATGGCCTAACCACAAGATAAATTCAATTTATTATTTTACCCATTTTATCTATAGGAAATCAAAAACTAAAAATTCATGTCTATGAAAAATTAAACAAATGAAGACAACATAATCTCTCAGACCTTAATCTAATGCAAAAGTCTCCAATCTGGGAAGGATCTCTTGAATTCCCTTAATGTAATTTAATGTCATTGCCCATTCTTACTATTAATTATACTACAAAATCAGAAAGTCATCCATCTCATCAATGTCAAACATGAAAGTAATTGTTAAATAATGAAAGTCATTCTCTTATTCTATTTGAATTCACTCGTCACTTATCCCAAATAACATATCTCTTGAATTATTGAGCATCTCAGTGTCTAAGGTGATCTGTTGATCTCAAAAAAATATAAAAAAATATAAGAAATTAGAAAAATAAAAAAATCTTCATAAGAGCAATCCTCAGATGGCATATGCACCAGCCTTAATGCCAGATCTAATCCACGCAGTGGTTAGATAATCAATCTTTATTGATTCCCCATACCATTATCCAAATTTAAGGAAATGTTCGAGATCATTTAATCACTTGAATGCATGTACTTATACACCCTTATTAACTCATCTTGAAGGAGTCGATTTTCCATGATTGTCGTTAATCACTAGAGATGTAATTCCTAAATGGATAAAAAGCGATTTGTGAAATTTAAGAACATACACGAAAATGACTAGATCTAATCTCAAGTCACAAATAACATATTTTTAGAAGACAAATATTTTCATTTGAAAACGACTAATCTAATAAAAACTACTTCAAGCCTATAAGACTCCCTATTTAAATTCCTGAAAAGCTCGCCATCAAGTTCCAACATGAGATCTCATAATGACCATGTCCAAACCTTAGGTCGTAACACTTTGACTTAAGGCCTACGTGTCACTTTTTGATCACCTTTAGGCATAAAACCTTTAGGTCACCTCCCATATCTTTAATTCGGAATTAGACTCCTTATACTTCTTCAGACCTCTCAATAAAGCCTTCGAACCCACTCGAGAAAACCATAACAAGACTTAGAATAAACTTGATCAAACCTCTTATTCAATCTAATATAATGAAAATCTCTTCATCCATTCATGATAGAACTGGAGACCGCATTCCAATCACATTCTAGTTATGCAATAATCCCAACTCCATTTTGACGATCCTCCAATTCCTCATCGATCCACACTAGAAAAAAAACTTCTTATGGCGTTCCTACTCATCATATGTCCTTTATGAGACCTTAAATACCCATATAGTCCCCTATGAAACCTTGAATACACATTTGGTTCACTATATGACCTTAAATAGACATTCAATCCCCATTGTGACCTTAAACAGACATATGGTCCCCTATGCAACCTTAAATAGACGTTTGGTCCCCGAGGTGACCTTAAATAGACATTCTATCCTCTATGGCCTTAAATAGGCATCCAATCCCTAGTGTGACCTTAAATAGAAATTCAGTCCCTTATGTAACCTTAAATAGGCATTAGGCCCCCAAAGTGACCTGAAATATTCATTGTATCCACCAATACATTAGGTACCCTATACAACCTAAAATATATATTTGGTCCCCTATATGATCTTAAATAGATACCAGGTCTCCCATGTGATATCAAGTAGACATATAGTCCGAAATGTGACCTTAAATGACATTCAGTTCCTAATGTGACCTTAAATAGACATTCGGTCCCCTATATGACCATAAATTGCCATTCGGTCCCCAATGTGACTTATATAGACAACCATGTAATTCCCCATTATTTTTAGAAACATATTTAATTGATTAATTGGGTTACTTAATTAAAAATAGTTTTTATTTGAATTTGAATTAAATTAGAAAGATTTAGTTTAAATGAATTCAATGTTTTTGGTGAATTAATTGAATATTTTGCTCATTTAATTCATTATTGTGTAAAATGGATTTTTTGTAAAAGCTTAGGGGCTTGTTTGTCTTTTTCTTTTGACTTGGACTCTGAGAAAAGAATTAATTCGGACAATTATGTTTTAAGTTAAAGTGTTTTAAATAACATGGAATCCTATTTTGATTGGTCTTTGTTTAAAAAAAGAAAAGGGAAAAATAGGGTCGAGTGTGTTTTGACTAAGGCCTGTTATAGTGGGGTGGGGATGAGGGCCACTATAGCAGCCTCATGCCAATGCTATGGAAGATTGGTGGCTAGGGATAACAGTCCAATTAGCAGCTCTATCGCGCGGATTTGTGCATTAGGAATTTTTTATGTGTTGTTTTGGGACTCGTTTGAGTCGATTTTACTTCTTTTAAAAGAATGCTTAATCATAAAAAATTTATAAGCATTGAACTAATTCTTACTCGACCAAAATAAAATACACACACCATGTTTCTTTACACCATAAACACCATTATTCAAAACTTCAACCTTATTTTGGGAGGCTTTACACTAATATTTTGAAGAAGTTCATAAAAGAAAAATTGTTTCTTTTTGCGAGAGGAATTTTGTGGTACTGTGAGATTTTTTGAGTGTTTTCTTATAAGGGGAGAAATATCTTTTTTTCTCGATAAGTATTATTCTATTTAATCGTTGTTTAAACATTAAAATGCACGTTTTCTATGTATAATTAACAACCTAATTAGGAAAATTGGTAACCTAATTATTACTCTATTTTTACAAACTTCTGAAATTGGTTTTAATACTTGAAATACTGAATGTTCAGAGTATTAGACATTGTTATTATTAGGTGTTGGGATGAATTGAATGTTAAATAAAATATGGAATTTAATAATATCCTTTGATTTATAAAATCATGTAGGTGATTATTATGATGTAGAATATGTTAATTTGTTGCTAAAAATTGTTAATACGCATGCTTAAACCGTTTTGTGAATTATATAGCTATATTATCACTCGAATTGAAATATGGAATTTGATAACTTGTTGTGATTTTTTTAAAACTTCTTTATTATGTGATATAATTAGTTTATCATGCATGAAATCGAACTTATATAAATTGGAAATAATGGAATTTAACGTTAATATAATGGAGGTAATTGATGTAGAAACTGTATATGTTATTAAAATGACCTCGTTGGGATGGTTGGATTACGCACATTAGTGTACTTTCTGTTGGGAAAAATAACTTGGGATTGAAATTTTAAATGCAAAAAAATTAATCCCTGTGGATCTTTGATTAAGCTTGTATTAAAAAGAAAATAGGAACTACGTTTGAAGAACAAACCTAGGGTTTAGAATACAATGCCTTTGAAGATCCGGTTGTGATATGATGTGAAGAAAATATTTATTAATGATGGGTCTGCCTTGTTTTCGACCTACAAAACCTTTCTTAACCTTCGGTAAATCTTATATCTTCTAGTGTATGATCCTCCCCAAAGCAAGGTAGGTGTGTGGGCACCTTTTGAGAAAAAAATCCTTCCGTGTGAGTAAGATATGATCCTTTCCCTTTAGGACTCTTCACAAAAATATGAATAGTATTTTTTCTCAACCCTCCCAATCCCTAATGAACCATTATATTTATAAAAACCCTTTCCCACACGTTTATATACAAGTACAAAAGGTGGTCTTAGGCCAAGCTAGGTTTCTTGAGAGTTTGGGCCTAATTACTTGGGTATATGGACTGCACTAGGGACCCAAAGAAAATAATTAAATTAGATACAAATAAATACTAGGAAATCCTAATTACATTGTAGAAATTATTTACTTTCTTTATTTAATCATGAATTAATCCACTAAATAATAACGACTGCACTCTAATTTAATTATCTCATGAATCATTCGGATATAATGAGGTCTTATTTGTAAAGTTGATTATGGTACAGAATATGATTCCCCACGTTAAGAGTCTGATACCCGCTTGGTCAAATCAATTTATTATTAATCGATTTTAACCAACATCTAATCAATTCCTTGATTCTCATATTTAACGTATTTTCTACTCCAGTGGGATTATCAAATAATCCACCGACTAGGTTTTACTTGGTGGAAAAAAAATATATAAGTCTTTTAAGTGGGTATCACAATGCAATGTATTACTCGGATGTGAATTCCTCTGAATTATAATCTCAGACCTACTTACACTATTATCACCTAATATGCGGAGATCATTTGACTGGATAAAAATCATATCGCACCCATAACAATCAAAGTTATATTAGCGCAAGCATTCCAATCCTTATAATTTTTGGGATTAACGATCTATGCACCCTTTACAAATGGTGTGAGATTTCCCGAGTCTAATCAAGATAGACCTTAGACTCAAATATTATGGGTGGCTCTGTTCAATACAATGCTGGGATGTACCGATCACAATCCTCTATCGAACTATCGAATAAGTTCTCGAACCATCAAACATTTTCACCATTATTATTAGTATGATACTTTATAGGTATGGGGATTGCGAGTAGGCATAATAATTATTATTGATGCTTCCTAGGTATGGGACTAGGTAGTCTTCACTTGTATGTTTGGGTATATTCTAGGTATTGGACTAGGCAATATGCATTAACGTTATTTCATCTTAGCCACGAGATTAGGGGACAATTGTGATTTTAAGTATTTTCCTCAGTGAGGGACTAGGTGATACTTATGTTTTAGTGATCTCAAGGTATGGGACTAGTGATGTATTTTAGTTATGATACTCGGATTATGGGGGCCTAATTGTAATTAATGAAAATGTGATAGTAAAAAGATAACTTATACCTAAGATAATAAATGGGTATAGAGATGAATTTATGTGGCATCATTAAATGTATGGGTGTACCCTAACTAGCTACATTGTATGTGTAGGATTTGACTTGTCTTGGATACTTTGAAGGTTTATGTTGGCATAATGAGTATGTGGAGTGTCTGGTGTTGGCTAGCCATTACGATGTGTGCAAAACCTAGGCTAATTGGTTATAGTGACATGTCTTGTGTGGGGAACATCATGGTACGTGCAAGCTAATAATTTGGTCTAATGTCATATAGTGATCTATATGGATTTGATGCGATGAGATGTTAGGTGCACCATGAGTACGAAAATAGTCAATAGAAAGGCAAATTGCCTATAATAGTGTTGTATCAATAATATATTAATATTAATAAAGATAATTGAAATTTAGAATGATAATGATAATGAATAGAGATTTAATTAATGTTGAAAGAAACGTAATTGAAATTCGCTAGGTGTGTTGGTTTACTTTATGTGGATAGTTATTGCAGTTTTACATTACTCGCTTCATTATTATATCACTTTATTACTTGAAATATTCTACTATGATATTTATCTTTTATAATTCTTAGGGATAATTATGTAGTTATGCAATGAACTTTATCGATATAAGACTGATGTACTTTCATTTTGTTGCCAGAAAGTTAAAACTGTAAATTCGTACTAACGAAAAGATAAGTTGGCATCCAAAAAAGCTGATGTGGCATTTTACTAGACTAAGAACTTAAAAAACTAAAATAAATGAGATGGCATCCTATTCACTAACAATTTAAAAAAAATATCCTTAAGTTAAAACTTGGTTGAACACCTGTTGAAATCAAACACCCATTTCTTATTTGAAATAAAAAAACCCACATATCCGGTGTTCTAGAACTCTCACATGTTCTATAAACTATCCTTCCCTCTCACACACTGTATGGTGGATACTTATGAATCTTAGGTTATGGAAATCCATCCATGTCTAATGATTGGACTTTGTAACCCAATACCTTTAAAAGCTTGTCCATCATGACAAAAATCGGGTTGATCTTTGACCTATAACATTCTCTTATATATCATGGACATTAAGGAGATTTCTACTTTCTCATTCTCTAATATCTTTTGGTGAGATTTTTTAAGGTGGTTGATTTGGATAAGAAAATTTACTGGTTGACAATCAATGAGTTAAAGGAACTAGGTTCATATCAAGTGGATGAGTTTAAGGGGTTGATTCATAATTGATCGCCATGGAATTTGGTTTTGTTTTCAGATTTCATGTGGTGATGTTTTTTTATTCATGGTTGTGATTGATTTGACTTGTTTTGGTTTTCTTGATTTGATTTTATTCATGGTGGCTTTTTGCTCAAAGAGAAAATCGAAGACAAGATTGGTACTGTAGGTGGGATTTTTGATGGGCTTGGTATTTTTGATAGTGGGTTTGGTATTTCTAGTGGTATGTGATGTGTTTGGTGTTATGGTGTTTCTGGTGGTTTGAGGTGTGTGGTGTTATGAGTTTTCTTTAATCCAATACGGTAGCCACGTAATTTAATAAGGGTAACACCTAAGAGCGTCGTGAGTTCATTTTAATATGTGTTAAATGTATGACAACAAAATGAAAGTACTACGTTATATTCGCCAAAAAAAGGTTCGGTGACCAAAATGGAAAATCACGTAAATTTCGTTGCATATCTACTTAATTAACCCTAATGCTTATCACAAGATTCATGGATCTTATTCAGGAAGAGTACATGGTATTTCTTGTGGTGGGCCATGACCAATTATTGTTTAGTAATATTTCAGGATAGGTTGTTAGGTAGATACATAATTTTGGAGATTAGCAAACTTAAATTTAGACTTTACGTTATTGCATTAGTTTAGTTTCATTTAAAGTCGTTTTAATTATGAGAAAGTCGTATTTGATTTAGTGGGTCATTCGACTTCATAATTAATTTATGGTTTTAAGTTGGAGAGATTTTGGTGGGTATTGAAATCGTGAGTGACCTCAGACCAACATATGCTCCCCTCAAGACCTTAGACCGATTAAGGGGAGATGTGTCGAAGTAAAAGATAAGTGTGTAAAGTGGTTCTAACCACAGCTAAGGATTTTATGTCCACTGTGAAAGGGTGTTTCATTGTTTATTAGATCATAAAATGTCTATTGAAATCTAGGAGACCTCTTAAACTTTGACCAAGAGAGTCCGAGGTCCCTGGAGCCTTTGTCACTAATCCAAAGGACCTTAGGAAGTAACTAATAGACAATGAATGGTTCCTAAGTGTTAATTTGGGGCTCAGTAGGAAATACAATAAGTAATATATTTGGAACTGATGCAAGTTATGGTTTTATGCTCATAACATTCGTATAAGATAAAAAAATTATTATGTTTGTGTATGATGATTTGAACATGTCTTCAACTCTTCTCCAATCCCCCTATATATGCATTCTCTTAGAAAGAGAATGAGTGGATTATCACAGTATGTCCATGGTGTTTCTAAGGTCTGACGACATCATCTAGGAGGTGGAGTATTATGTAAAGGTTTTATAGGTGGTGTAAGGTAGTTCATAAGTGAATTTAATACAGATGGGAGTCATCAATGTGAGTGAAGCTGAGTGGTTCCAGTAGGTGGAACACTATTGTGCTTTTCGCCTATATGCTAGATAAACTATAAGAGTTTAGTTAAACATCTAGGTGGTCTGGAATCGTTAGTGGCTTGCCATAGGATTGTATAGGGGTATGTTACAATGATACTTCTCTAGGCTGAGGGTTAGATGACATCCGGATTCCATTTCTCTTCAAATCGAGGTTCGTTGTGTACATCGAACAGGGAAGGGTACTAGTGTTGAGCTATCTAAGCTTGCTTAGAGAGATAAATTGGAATTACTAATATTTTTAGGAGATTGAGGAAATGGTTTGAGGCCTTTCATAGTACTGTGGCACTTTTTTAAAGGCAACAAAGGTCGAGGGAGTCTAGTAGTGTTCTGGAAGAGGCCAGAGGATGACCTTAAGTCCTATGTTCTTATATGAGGGAAGTTTAAGGGTCTAAGAATACTTATAATACAAATTGTTGAATATGGTATCATTAGTATCCCCTTGTTTCTTTTTGCAAGGATTACAAGGGAAAACATTTATCCATTACCCAAGTTGGGGGTAGGAGCATAACTAAGCACCAACATTATTATCATAATTATATTTTATTAGGAAGGAGGTCTTATTAAGTGTGAAAGTGGCTGAGAGTACTAATACGACCTGCCTTGGGGTTGAACAAATTAAAGCATCATGCCTTGGGGGCTTAAGTAGCCCATTAGGCTGGGATGGACACCATTGAGCAAGCAAGTACTTTCTCTCCTTCCTTTTTTTCTAAAAATATATATAAAAAAAGATATCTCCCTCTAAGTTTTTGGACCCTACACCACTTTCTTCTATTGAGCCTTATATTTCCCTTCCTCCAAATGTTGAATAAGAGGTTGGGGCCTCAGTGCACCTTTCCACTAAGACAATTCCTTCTGGCTCACTTGTAATTAATTACAAGGGGGCTATGGCTCTAAATTCTCTAACGAAGACCATTCTTCCTCTCAAAGTGATGAACAAGACTTGGTGGAAATCAGAAGGACATACCAGATCCCTGAGTTTGTTATTCTGAGGTAGCAAGGCCTAAAAAGTGAGCGTGCTCCCTAGTATCCAAGATTTCATGCTTCAATTAGTGTTTTTACACTATGGAGCTAGGTTCCCACTACTTTGTCTGTGGTGAGAATTTAAAAGGCCATTGGAATAGCTCCTTCTCAGCTGGTGGACAATTATTAAAGATGTTGGATGGACACAGTCTTGGCCTTTATGGGGTCAAATAAGGAGAAACATGGAATCAATCCATCCCAATTCTTTAAGCTCTATAGGTTTCAGGAGAAGAGTAAACCTAAAGATAAGGGGCTGGAGTACTTTTCCCCCAAGGTTGTTGTGGAATTTACAAAGGACAAAAATAATGCCCCTAAAAACATGAAGGAAAGGTTCTTCTTTATTGAAAGAATTTGGGCCACCCCAAACCCTATGGTGTTAATTGGCTGCCCTTCCATTTGGTGTACTGTAACGGCCATGGGTAAGTTAGAATTTACTTATACCTTTGCATTTGAGCGTGTTAATTTTCCTCAAACTAAGGATTTAATGATAATTTTATCTTTTACAGTGTCGGTTGAGCCTATCCAGAGGATAAGGATAGGATAGATGAGGCCCTCCACCCCTTACAAGGTTTTTATCACCGTGAGGAACCTTTTTGAGAGTGGGTTGGGTCCTGAGACCAAAGACCTGACGTTAGGAGGTGCTTTAAAGGCCCCTAAGATTGTGGTTGGGAGTTACTGGGGTAGGAAGAGAAAAGTTATTATGCTAGTCTCTTCTGATGTCCCTAAGGCCTTTCCAAGATGAGGATGACAAACCCAAGGGTAAGGATGAGCTTCACCCCAAAATTGAATAGGTCATCTCCACAATCGTAGGTGAAATTATGAGAGACTCTGATTGTTCCCCCAGTAAGTATCTTGCCCTTTTTTTACCCTCACCTTTGGTCCTTGATAATTTCCCTTTATCTTATCGATGATTTAGTTGATGAATGGGATGAGCGAAGGATGGGATGGATATTCTCCAAGAAGGCCTATAATGAGCTAGTGCTTAATAAGGGTAAGATTTCCAAGTCTACCATATTCCAAAAGTTCAACACAATAGTAAACATCCCAGTTTCGAGCATTTTTATGGAGAAGGCTGAGTTATAGTCTAGCTCTAGTGAAGGCCCATTGTTAGGTCTATTACTGAAACCCCACCCTTGTTGTAAGCATATTTGGGGGTAGTGGGACCTCTAGGGAAACCCAAAGAGATCCTTATAGTCTAGGGGAGTCTCGTCTCAGAAGTTAAATAAAAGTTTGGTGATCCAGTACCAAAGAGGAAAGAGGTGATAGTGTGTCCTCATAAGGAGGGGTCACTATAGGTGCTACTGAGTCCTTTTGCCAACCCGAGGGGTTGGTTACTGGAAAAAGGGAGGGATATTCCAAACCTCCTCCTACTAGGGAGTAAAACTACTATGCTATAGTTATGGATGATTTTCACTTAATGGCTAAAACAAACTACTCAACTATGGTGGACACGCTGAAGGGTCGGGGGGCCTAAGCCAATGATCAGGAGCTAATTCACCTTTTGTCAAAGTTACTTTCACACACACACACACACACATACACACACACACACAAACACACACACACGCACACACACACACACACACACACACACACACACACACATATATATATATATATATATATATATATATATATATATATATATTTACTTTTCCTTAGAATTTTGTATTTGACATGGCTCATTCTCATTCCTTTTTCTTTTTTATCGGTTGGGAACTTGACAGAGGCTTTTATGGTTAACGTCGTTGAGGGTCAAAGAAGGTGGAATCGGGCTCTAGAAATGTCTAACAAATGGGATCTGACCCATATATTGGAGGTGGTTGCTTTGGATATAGAGGGAGTGGGTCAGACGTCACATATCGTTGAGTAGGACCAAATTCTCAATGAGAAGACCCTTAGGGATAGTATTTCCCTTCTTCTTGGTTCTCAAAATTTATTGGCAGAGGTTAAGGAAGCATGTTCCTTATCTCATATTAAGAATAAACTAGTCATGGAGGCACTTCAGGATCAAACTCTCAAGATTCAAAGTGTCCATATATAAAATTCTCTATCCTAGTGGGGACATGAATCTCTTAGATTAGCAAGAGGATCTTAATGTCATGAAAGATCTGTTTACATCTAAGGGCTAAGAACTGCATAGGTATTACTCTACTGAGATCTAAGGGAGGATTTATTCTATCTTGAAGAGTCACCTAGACGTGTACCTTGCCTATGAGTCTTATAAAATCTCTCCTTCGAAAGTATGCCTCAATTTTTAAGGATGGCAAGCCAAGGTTTAGGAGCTTTTACTTAAACTAGACATCCTTGGTAAATTAACTGAAGCCACCTAATCTACTAATGAGATCTCTTATAGTGAGAGTAGTAGAGGGGGTGATACTACTGAAGCATATGCTTTATTACCAAAGAATAAGAAGAGTTCTAAAAAATAATCCCTTGCTCCTCAACTTGAGTCAAGCCCTTTGTATAATGAAATTGAAGCCCCTATGAAGGAAAACCCTATAGATTCCAAGCGTGAAGAAGGATTTTTATGTATTTTTTTTTATTTCTCTCTGGACATGGGACATTTTATGTAAGCCCCCTAACTCTTTATCATCAATGATTATAGTTTGTCTTTTTAAAATCATAAATTATTCACTGCTTTATTCTTCTTTATATTTTCTTTGCTAAGGAGTGTTTGCACTTGTATTTATCTGTTTGAGATCTACTAATTAGGTAGTATTCCCCCTTAGCCCCAAAGATTCTTGGTAAAGAAAATAATTTTGGTAGAAATTATTGTTGAAGTAGATCTAAAGATCCATGTACATCTGTTGTATAATTATGCATCTTCTGAAGACAAGACTGAGGCTCTCAAATGGTTCATAAGACCTTATAACCATAAAATATTTTGAACTTGTACTTTTTTAAGACTGAAAGCCCAAAAATTTTGTACATAAACACCTAGCCTCCAAAAAGTTTTGAGAGTTAAGGTGAAAAAGTAAATATGTCAAGGTTCCTGCGACCTTGCATTCATAATTAAACTCGAAGTTGTTCCATAAAGAGGTCTTAAGACCTTCAAACATTTTCACTAAGGATGAAAATCTTATGATAAAAATATTGTTATGTTTAGGGTCCTAAGACCATAGAATTTAGGAGTTTTTACAACCTAAAGTCCCTCAATGAGTCCTAAGATCTCTGGACTTAGGATTTTTAAAATCATAAATCTCACAATCGGACCTAAGACCTCTGGAGTTAGAAGTTTTTAAATCTTATGTCTCGTAAAGGGTCTTAAGACTACTAGATCTAGAAGTTTCTAAATATGAAATCCCACACCTCTGGACTTAAATTTTTTTTAATTTAAAGTCCCATAAAGGGTCCTAAGACCTCTGTACTGAAAACTTTTTAAATATCAAGTCCCACAAAGGGTCCTAAGACCTCTGGACCTTGGTCTACTATGATAGAATCCTTATGGCGTAAATTCAAGGTTTCATAACGGGTCTTTGAGACCTAATAACCATTTTTTACTAAGGATAAATTCCCTAGAAAGTTGGGACTTTGCTCCTTTGCTTGTAAAACTGGAATTTTGAACAATTTTTTAGGTATGAACACATAGCCCCCCCAAAAAAGTACAAACAAATTTTTTTCCTAAGTCTCAGATTTTTCAACTGTGGTTTTAAAAGAGAGACTTTTTACATTTCTTCAAAAAATGTGGTTTAAAAAGATGGTTTGCTAAGTTTTTTTATATTTTTGTATAATTTTGTACTTTTAAAAACATATTTTAGATGAGAAAAATGGTCCTTTAGGCAGACTGTCATGGATCCTTAAACTTAGCCAATTTAAGAAAAATTAATGATGAAAGCCTTGGTAATTCCTTTAGTCTTTATTCGGTCTTTTGACCTTTGACTATTTAATTGAGCCAATGATGAATGCCTTGCAACTATTGATGGGATTTTTAGGACCTTAGGGACTTTGGGAGACAAGTATTGAAGCCTTTCATCTCCATGAGTCATTGGTCGGAGGTATCTTGGACCTCAGTCGTTTACTTGGATCTAATGATTGAATCCTTGCAACTCATTTTGGGTCTTTAGACCTTGAAGTAAACCTAGAGCCAAGTATTCAAGACATGTAACTCTTGTTGGTTCCTGAGACCATAGGAATAACCTAAAGCCAGGGATTAAAGCCTTGTAACTCATATTCAACACAGTATTGAAAAATCATAGCTAACTAAAAGAGTTCCTCTTATTTCATATCAATAGTAGATTACTTCATTGAAAATATTTCTTGAGATGTTCTACATTCCAAGGGTGTGGAATCTTATATCCATCCATGTCATTGAGGCAATAACACTTTAGTCTTATTATTCTTACCACCGCATAAGGGCCTTCTCACTTGGGGCCCAACTTCCCCTAGTTTAGATTTATGGTGGCAATAGTGACTTCTATAAGGGAAAATTTCCAATCAAGTATTTTTTTTTAAATTGGCTTAATTACAGACAAAATATTTAAGTCATAGGTTAAGCTTTGTATATTCGATGTCGTAAGCATATGACATGTTAAACGAAGACATGGCGGACAAACTTCAAAGTTGCATACACATCGTGTTGTGTTTTCGTGCCAAGTTTGTCATCACATTTATTAAGGATCTCGTATGTATGGATGCATTTAGAATATGATCCTTGGAAATATTTTTGGGTGTTTGTTTTAAAACATAAATGTTTGGAACTATTTTTCAAATTATTTTTGAAGAAAATAATTGTTTGGCTTAATAATGTTAGAAATAGTTTTAGATCTCATTAGTATGAAATGGCATTTTTTTTGGAATGAGTCTGATACTTCATCGGAACAAATTATAGGCCTTCGTTAGAATGGACATCCAAGGGATACATTCTATCAAACAGTGAAGGACCTGTTATAAGCTCATGGTAAGCTCATTGGAATGAATATGTTTGTTCCTTCAAATGAACTTGGGTTTAATTTGAACGAAATAGGCATTTTATTCGAACTAACCCTATGTTTTTGTTTGAATGAACCCGCCGCTTTGAAATTCACGTTTTACTATTTATAGGAGTGTTGGACTTAGTTTTTTAAACAACTTTTGTCTAAAACCAATTTCCTATCTATTTACTAAAGCTCCGAAACCCTAGTTTCACCCATTGAGTTTAAAGATCCAAGTTTCAATATTCCTATTCTTTGATATTTTTGTTTTGGGAACTAAATTTTGTTTTCTGTCATCTTGAGTTGAGAAGTTGTTTCTTCTGGTGCCAGTTTGTTGTGTTGCAATGAAAAAATGGTGTTTCGTATTCCGATTCCATAAACGGTTGCTAACCCTCATCGGTGGATACCGAGGTGCATGTGGATTCGCATGCTATTGCATATTTCATGGGTGGACTCCTACATTTCTCTATAGAGAGGAGGTTAAATAGAGAAGAGCATCAAATCTTGTGAGGGAGACGAGTCATTGAGTAAGTATAATGTCTATTCTTCGTAAAACCTTATCATAGTAATTTGTTTCGCAGGGTTATCCAAGGTTTTCCCCTTTGTGATTATCCTCATACATCTGGATGTTATGGATAATTTATTAATTTATTGGCTTATCACATAGATTCATGTTTTAGGTTAAAAAGATAAAATTGGGTAAATTGATTTTTCACCACAAATGGTTTAAATTAGTGCAAAAGTTTTATTGGGTTAATTTGCTTAAATTTTTATTCTTTAAAATTAAAAAAATATAAAAATACATTTTTTTGTTTGCAAGACCATCCTTGCATAACCACCTCTCTCGTTAGGGAGTTTTTAAATTGGTATCAAAGTTAGAACACTAAATTTTCGTCTTTTGATCCTGTGTTGGTTTTGATGTTATTGGAACCTTGATGTTTGATGGGTCGAATTACGTATATATGGAAATGTCTATGAAATCAACATTTAAGACCATAGACGAATGTGTATGGAAAGCAATACTTAATAGTTGGACTCCACCTACTACCTTAGTTGTAGAGAATAGGACACCCAAACCCATAGAATCATGGAGTGAGGTTGAGCATGGGTTAGAAAATTATAACTCTTGTGATTTAAATGCATTGTTTTGTCCTGTCACCCTCGAGGAGTTTCCTCGTATAATGACGTGTGAGACATATACAGAGGCTTAGAACATACTCCAACTCACCCATGAAAGAACTAGTGTTGTTAAGGCTTCCAAACTCCAAAACCTCGCCACTCAATTTAAAACCATTAGGATGTTGTAGAGTGAGACCGTTAATGACTTTTACACTAGACTGACCAGTATAATTATCTCGCCTTTTAATTTAGGAGAGAAGATACTCAAAAATCAAGTAATCAAGAAAATCTTAAGGTCATTGCCTGAAAGATTTAATTCAAAAGTAACGGTTTTGAATCCTTTGGGTAATATAGACTCTATGAAACTTTAAGAGCATATAGTTGACTTAAAAACTTATAATTTTGACATGCATTCCTCCAATACTAAGAAGAAAATAGATAGGGAATGCCTTTGAAAGCCTAGAAGGAAGAAACAACTATTTCAAATGATGAGTCTGACATCAAGTCTGAGGATCTGGACATGTTAGAAAAGAAATTCAAGTATAACAAGGCCAATCAATATCTAAAAATAGTAATGATAACTTTAAGATTGATAAGTTAGAAAGATATTTTGGTTGTGAGGGTTATGACCATAGGGTAGATGAGTGCCCCACTAAACTAAGGAAGGAGTGCAACAAATCGAAGCTATATAATTCCACCCTTAGTAATAATGATCTAAAAGAGGGACCCGATTTCCCCATTGAGCGCAACTACACAACGCTCATGGAAAGTCCTGTGAGACTTGATTAGAAATCTTCCTATAAAGAAATTTCTAAGCGTGACACTTTCAAGGCCATTGAGTTTGAATCCGGAGTGACTTATGGTTGAGAGAGTGGAGAAGAGGAGGAGGATGAAGAAGAGGAGGATTCCGTGAGTTATAGGTGGAAACATTAAAAGTGAAAAAGGCTAACTTGTAGTGAAAATCTAAGTTGAAGGAACATGCCACCTGAAATAATGATAGTATTTTGATTGATGATCTTAGGTCATGTGAGAGGACTCTTCGATAGAAACTAGAGTATGTTGAGGGTGACAGAGACAACCTTCGTGGTTTTATGGAGGTTATAAACAAAGAGCTTCTTGAGTTTGAGGAGTATAGGCATTTACTTGAGTCTCGAATAGTTCAGCTCAAAGAGAGATTGAGAGACTTGAGTTCTGTCTAATTTGATTTGGAATCTAGGTCGAAAAATTTGGGTCAAATGTTAGGAACCATACAAATCAAAGACTAGAAGTGGGATTAACTTCGATGATCAAGTTATTTTCGCTACTAAAGCCAAGACCATGTTGTTGAGAGATTCGACCATTGATAGGAACGTTGGTAAAGGTCAACCCTTAGGTAACACCCCTCTTCGTGTATACACTTATCAGCATTGCAGTAGGAAAGGTCACCTTAGGCATTTTATCTATTATCTTAAAAACGGTCCTAAAAAGTCTAAGAATAGAGTTACAAAGGTTCCCAAAACTTGCGAGCGTGACGTTACACCTATATGGGTTAGGAAATCGAATTTGGAGGCATTAAGTATTAGACTTGTTAATTCTCATTTTCTTGCACATGATACTTCTCTTGCTAGATCTAATGGTTGATTATCTTTGCATGTTTACTTACACTAGCTTTTATGCTCCATGATATATGTGTTTGCTAGTTGTATGTTATTCGAGTTTTTTATGTTTTGATTTTTTATTTAATGAATCTTATTGAAAAATGCAAAAAGATTTTGTGCGTATTTTGAGTTATTTTTTTAAATTGGTATTCTTTTTTAAAATGCTTGAAACTCAAAAAGATTTTTGGTCTTATGTATTTTAGTTTTATATATTTTGTGTGGCATATTGGTGTGTTTGAATCCAAATAATTCTATGTTTTCCATGTGAATAGGACATTTGATTATAATTGTCAATACTTATATTGTTCTTAATCATAATTGCATGGAGTTGTTTCAATTTTGATTTTGCTCTATGAATTCAACTTTATATATGCCTCCGCACACACATGCCTGAGCTTTTTGAACATTAACTTCACATGTTATATTTAAGCCTTGTGAGATGTTCTCCCATCAATCTTGTTATCTACATATTTGTTATATATGCAAGATTTGTGCATATAAGAACTGTCGCCCATGAGATTTATTATTTTTATATAAAATACGAGGGTGCACAGGAAAGGGATACGAAAGGAGAAAATATTCTTTTTCGGCAAAGCCACCGTTAACAACAACCTAATGAAAAGATTAAAAGGCAATCAAAATAGAAAAATTGCCAAGGCCAACAAGTTTAGTTTGTTTGTTTGCTTGATTTTCAAAAGGAATAGCTTCATAAGAATTGAGTGAAAAGAAATATGATAATTGTTTATCTTTTGAAGGTATTATAGTTGAAGTTTAATGTGTTTGCATGATGAATTCTAGTTATGCTTATTTTTTAATGACGATATTGATTTGTAGAATTATCCATACTTTAATCTTACGTGCATTGTATTTTTTTGTTGATAGAGTTCACTTTATCTTGCAAGGCAACCAAAGATCTTACCAAGCATATTCCTTAAGACACTGAACCTTAGAAGGATGTACACCCCAATTAGGATGTTAAATGAATTCTAATATTCAAAGACAATCTAGTAGTCATTATGCATTATTCTGAACTCTTTGTCTAAATAAACAGGGACTGATATTTTTAGGTTTATTTCCACCCTACATTAGCAATGACAACATTTAACCATATGTCAAGATGGGAAATTCACCTCTATGAACAACAAAGTCAAGGAACATTCCTCAATTTTTCCTCATTAGGTAATGATCACCATTTGAGTCCATTAGACTCTAGATTTATTCTACTTCAACTCTCCATACCTAAGAATGTCTCGTATGTCGATTTATATGACCTGTTAGTCGGAGATGCACCATTACACTCTCATCATAATCCTCACTCTTAGGATCTATGTCCTTGCAGTAAACCCCTCTACCAATATTATGTTCCCCACTAAGTACAACATTTATCAAATCAGAAGGCATCAAGAACATTGCAATCTCATGAGAGGAATCATATGAAAAAGTTCTATTGACATTTAACCTTATTTAACCAAACTGAACAATCCCTGAACACCCGATCAATGATAATTTCATTACATCACTACCTTTATAGGATCATCATTTCCTTTATAGGACCATCCGTTACCTTTATATAAATCGTTCATATATAAAAAACATGACATGACTCACTTAGATGAGTATTTCTTTCTACAATTATGTTCTCATGCACGATGACTCGACTCACCAAACGAACCTTTTTACAATTTCATGATTTTACACTATGACTCAACGAGCCAAAATCAGTCTTTCTATGATTGTGTGCTCTTACACGATAACCCGACTCACAATATATGTCTTTATCTTTTTTATAATTTGATGTTCTTGTACGATGACCCAACTTGCGAAATGAGTTTTCTATCTTTATACGATTATGTACTGTTTAATGATGACTTAAATCTTCAAAACGAGTCTTTTCATAATTTCTTGTTCTTGCGCAATGACCCAACTCACAAAACGAGTCTTTCTCTTTATACGATTTTGTGCTCTTGCACGATGATCTGACTTCCAAAATGAGTTTTATATCTTTATACGATTATGTGCTCTTGGACGAAGACTTGGCGAATCAAAATAATTCTTTGTCTACGATTTTATGCTTTTGCACAATGACCCAAATCTCTAGAATGAGTCTTTCTCCCTATAATTATGTTCTCTTTCATGATTACCCGACACAAAAAACAAGTATTGTCATTCTTTAATTTCGTTATCCTCAACAATGAGCCAACTCATCCCAATGAGTCTTTCATTCATTCATACGATTCTATGTGCTTGTACATTGACCTGACTCATCCCAATGATTCTTTATTTCACTTCTATGATTCTGTCCACTCACACTATAGACATCACATTCTAAGGCCCCCTAAGTGTCTCCTTAGGTCCCTAGCACCTCCCCATTTCACTACCCCTAGGTTATACTCTCAGTATTGATCTAGAGGCCATTGGGCACTCCTGAGCCCCATTTGACTTTGATCAACTCTATCATTAGAGCGAAATCTCAATGGATCTTTGAAGGACTATGAATCCCCTTTCCAACGGTCAACCATGTGCTCAAATCAACATAATAATTTGGAAGAGCGAACCATTTTACCCCTAAAAATTTATCTGGAGGCCACCGGGTGCTCTCGGGACCCTATTTGACCCCAATCAACTTCATGGTCAGAGTCAAACCTCTTTGAATCTTTTAAGGTCACTGAAACCCCTTTCTAATGGTCCAACTCGTGCGTAAAACAGCATAACCGTTCGGACGAACAATCCATTTTCGGAGGCCACTAGTCACTCCCAGGCTCTGTTTGACCAAGTTCAACTCTTTCGCTCGAATGAGACTAAATGAATCTTCATAGGTCACGGAATACCCTTTTCAACAGTTCATCCTATGCGCAAATCAACTTTACAGTACAGACGAATGACCCATTTTACTTTAAAAGGTCATGGGAAATTTTGTGGCCCAGTTGACAAAAGTCAACTCTCAAAATCGAGAGAAGCTCTTTGGAATTTCAAAGTACCTCACATAACCATTCTAAAGGCCATCCCCGTGCGTAATTTTGACTTACGATTTGGATGAACAATCCATTACCGTCCGATGATCTCCCCTCCAATGGACCGATGAGTGCTTTCGAGCCCCATTTGACTTAAAGTCAACTCCCGAATCCGAAAGAGGCCTAAGGACACTTGAAGGTCTGTAAATTACCTTTGTAACGGTATGCCCCTTGCACTATTTGGATCAACGAATTGAGTTCTTCCACCATTTTTCCAAAACAATCTGCACGAGACTACCGATTTGCAAGTCCATTTCCTTGCCTATTAGCAGTGTGTCTAGGGTTACCTGCCGATTAGAAGGGCTACGACTATGTCGATTGGCACCCCCTTACCTTATAAATAGAGGGCATGACCTTAATCCCAAGAACACCTCATATCCATCAATATCAGTAATCTCGACAACATTCTCTTGTAATCAACGTAGTTTCCTTGTGTGAAATTCATTTCCATCTTTCTTTCCCATCATTTTCATACCCAATATAGCAAAATCTTCTTCTCTCTCATCCAACATTCATCTCAACACCAGAGGAATCTATAAATTCATCTCTCATCCAAAATCAAGAAAAAGAGGGTTACACCTATAAATTCCAACGGGATTATCCACCATAATTTCTCAAAACCAAAATATATTTTCTACACACACACATATAAAAAATTCCCGTTCGAATCTACGAAAAAACCGCATCCTTATGTCTCATGCCAACTACGTGGACTTTAATGACTTTATAGGCTACGTAGGCGTTTTGGGCTAAAAGCTGAGACTCGAGTCCAATTTTTCCATTTTTCTATTTTTATCTTTTTCATTTATACATTATTCAATATATATCATATTTGCAATTTATATCGACGTTTTATCTAACAAATAGTACCGTTTCATTATAAAAATAAATATCTCGATAAATATATGCATATTTTCTAAATATTATTTTGGAAGCATTCCTATGGATGACCTCACTCCATATTTTCCATGATATGACTTGGGCTATTCCGATCTCACTTATTATATATACAAGAAAACACATTTCATGGAGAAATTAAGGAAAATAGTAACACAAGCCCATGAGAGATCAAAAAGGCGGGATGGGTGCCTAACTCCTTCCCATTCTGTAACTTAGGCCACGAACCTATGAACTATTGGTTTCGCTCTCTCGAGGAGGCGACAAGTTATTTTGCCTGTTTTGTGCAACATAGGCTGGCAACTCAATTTTTACATCACCCCACATCGACAACGGCCGTAGCGCTCCTAAAGGAATAGGGAGCGATTCCTTCACTCCATCCCCTCCAGAAAGGAGAATAAAAAGGGATGGCCACAGTGGTGACTCTGATGGGGACTTTCATTCATAAGAGGGCTAGACTCTGTTTACATGGGTGTTATTATTTTCTACTTGTGTGCGTATACACTACCTATATGTTCCCTTGTTCTCCTCTATTATTTCTTATACATATCTACTTCATTCTTATATCATTCCTCACTCACACACTTATAGACACTTCTTATCTACACTTCACACTACTTGCACTTAGGATCACCTATATCCACATGTTGCACATACCATTTAGAATATCCATGCTTAGGTGTCACTAACACACACCTCCACTTATCACACTTGTGTATATCCATACTCACTCACACACCACTTGTAGTTGATACATGCATAGGTTCACTACCACACACTCACTTGTAGATATTAACACATCACTCATTCTCATATATCCATGCTTAGTGTAATCCTCATGCTCCATGTTAGATTTACTTCTCATACTTGTACATTCTCCCCTATTAGAATAATTCTCATCATGCTACATAAAATACTCTCTCCATAATATACAAATCAAGAATCATGCATTTTTCACACTACAACACCAAAGAGCATGGCTATTTACCAAATTTTGTCCCGTAATTGGGGGTCACTTTGTGATGGGAGCTGGTCCGGAAGGTCGCAGTTAACATAAGAAATAAGACTCTCACCTTCCATTGGCCAAGTATCTTCGATGTATATCGAACGGTTCCCCCCGCATTTGTACCGCTTGACCAAAGTCATGACGGGAGGTATATAGCAGGGGACTCGTTCACGTATGCCGAGTATATCGAAATTTCTCTCACACGTACTTTCCCCACGAGGTATAAATTGACGCAATTCGTGTACATTCAGGTATATCAAATGGCTTGTCCACACGTACCGATTTCCCTCAAAACAAAACATATATCGTGGAACTCGTGTGAAAGGGGGAACCCTTCCAATTAACTCAACAACTGCATACCCTCATATAGGTGCTAAACCTAAGGCAATCATATTTAGTTTTCCAATTACTACTCGAAACTCTAAAAAAATGGTGTGTCGGTAGCCGCCCAAATTTTTGCGTGCTTTCGTCTTTTTCAAAATGGGATCCAAATTGTATATTTTGTGTCAAACCATATTTTGCATATTTTTTTTAAGCCCGGTAACAAGTCAAACCGTATTTTGCATATTGTTTTTAAGCCCAAATTTCCCAGTCTCGGGTCCCGCCTGGAATTTCCTTTTGCATTTAGGTAAAACTAATAAAATTGAAGATAATAATACAATAATAATCATGCCGAGACCCTTTTTCTCCTTTTTCCTCTTTCTTTACCAAAAGTGTCAAAAAAATTGCCCCTCTTTAATCAAAATACCAAAAGCATTTTTCCTTCCTTTTACCATAAATATTTTTTCTCCTCTTTACCCAAAATATTTTGTACTCCTCTTTTCCAAAAATGTCAAAAATATTTTCCTCTTATAATAGAAATCTTTCCTTCCTCTCTTTAAAAAATAAATTTGAATGTTTCTCCTTCTCAGGTCGATCGCATACCCGAATCTTGTCCTGGTTCCCTATTGGCTTTGGTCTTCCGTCGAACCACTACGAGGCTTCGTTAGTTCCCTCGTTACTTCCTCCCAGTTCAGAATACACCTTCACCCTCTTTCCATAGAGAATGGAGACTAAGTATCGAATGTCCAACCAAATTTGATGACGGTGCTAGCTCAACTTACCGCCAAGATTGACAACCTTCAAACCGAGGTTCATACGATACAACGAAAACGGGTCCCTATTCTGAAATAGCTCGAGGTTCTCTTCCCACTCACTATGAATTTTCTCGCACCTAAGACTATTTGTGTCCCAGAAGAATATCAGCACTCTGCACATGCCCCTACTGCCAATGGGCCACCGTCATCTCAATTCCCTATGTCGAATCTTACCGAGCCAGGGGCTAACCTAACCATAACCGTTGATCCAAAGGAAGAAGAATTGAACAAGTTCAAGGAGGACCTTAAAATGTTGACCAAGAAGTTTGGCCAAGTCAGGATCTTCAGGAAGTACATGGATTACACTCACATGTCTCCCTATCCCAAAGCAAGGTTTTTTAAGATGCCTAAAATTATTCATCTCCAAAGTTACCACCGAGCCATGACTCTCCTAGGTTCGTTCAAGGAAATAATGTCCTAAATGTTCCAGAAGACTTTGAAGGACAACGCTCTTTGTTTGTTCTTATCTCTCGAGGAGTCCAAGATTCGCAGTTGGGAGGATGTTGCCCATGAGTTCATGTCATAGTACAAGTATAAAAGAGAGTTGGAGGTTACCCATCATAATTTGTAACTTCTAAAATGGAATTCGAAGGAAACTATATGGAGAGAGAAAGCGGCCACCATGACCAATCGAACTTTCAAAATGGAGCAAGTCTGTATTATGAAGAAGAACTTCTTACCCCATGTTCGAGCAACGATGTGTGGACAGTACTACCCCCATTTTCTGTCCCTTTAGGAAGAATAAGCGGAGATTGAATAGAGTCTTGCCAAGACATAAGTTAATCCGAAGACAGTATCCATACAATTCACTCCTAGAAGTATGAGAAGCATGCTAATACCACAATTTCAACCATTTATAACATCTCTCAGCCTGCCACTTCATGGGCACTAGAAATCCACCCTAACCCATTCAAAAAAGAATATATCGAGTTTCACGTCCCCCTATCCAATGTTTACCAAGCCCTTTTAAGATAAAATCTCATAAATCCATTAGACCCTCGTCCATTACCAAACCTATTTCCCAAAAATTTTAAACCAGATGCCCATTATGATATTCACTAAAATGTCAGTCATACCACTGATCAATGTTTCCACCTCCGAAATGTAATCCAAGGTCTGATTGCTAGGGTATCATCGCCCCACCATCTAATCCTATGTCAAACACTACCCACGATTCACTCCCAAATCACACAAATGCTATTTTCCTAGAAGAAGATCCATAATTTGATCCCCCTACCCAGATTATACCTAGTAAATCGCCCATTAACCATATATTCAATTAAACCCCTCCAAGTTTACCCATATTTTCTCCTACATCCTACTTATTTTTCCGATCAGGCTCTATCACTCCTTATAAGGGCATGCATTGCTATTTATACCCGATCCAAAGGGAAAGATATGGAATTGTCAACAGTATTGAACCAACTTCTAGAGTTCATGCTGAAATTACCTGCAGAAATGACCATTGACTACTAGAGATTCAGCACATTATTCTTGGAATCTCGAAAGTGGGCTCGAGAGTCAGATAGTTAGGTGGTACCTACCGATGAAGTAAGTTTAAATGATGTCTTCCAGATCATCACAGACTTATTTTGATAGACCGAACAAATTTTTAGCATGTCCGAGCTACTTGATTCTTTGAAACTCCAGGGTCGCCTGGTCCCTTCATTTCTATATCTCCACATTAAGTGGGAGGATCTATACGAAGAGGTAGTTGAGGTTGTGGCGTGCATTAACTTTTTGTGGAAATATGATGTCTCTCCTACCGAATGGGGAGATGAATTCGATCATTTATATGAAGAGCAAAGCCCAAAAAAGACTAGCCCAATAGTTAGTATATGTGGAATGATATCGTTTGAGAAGCTACTAGGAGAGATTAACAAGGTGGTCGAATAACCCAAGATAGATGAGGAAACGGGGTTTCTATTTTTCCTTTCTTCTATGAACCATATGACTAGATCAAGGAGGCATTACTAAGTTCCAAACCCGCAATCATTAGCGATTGACAAGGGAAAAGGTGTTAAGAAACTTCATATGCCGAAAATGACCCTCGAGGAGAGCAAGATCCTCAATCAGTTGAAGAAAACCCAATATAACATCACTCTGTGGGGGCTCTTTAGGTCTTCCTAGCTGCATCGGAATGCCTTAATTAACTACTAACTAGGCCCACAGTCCTTCCTTCCACCAGACTAGAAGAAGCAGTGAATATGATATATTCTCTAACCTCTAATAGAATTCTTTCATTATTTGAAGAATAAATCCCTAAGTTTGGACCAAGTCACAACTTTTCTCTCAGTATCTCTATCAAAATCATGGGAAAGACTGCCCCACTTTCATTTGTCGATAATGGATCATCTCTTAATGTTTGTACATTGAGAACCCTCAATTTCTTGGTACTGAAAGTGAGAGACCTTGCTCCAACCTCCGTTGCGATGCGTGCTTATGATAATACTCATCGGGAAGTGATGGGTTCATAAAGATTACAATAGGGGTTGGACCTATAAATACCGTTACTGAATTCTAAGTCATCGACATCTTGACTTATTTCAACCTTTTGCTCAGACAACCATGGCTCCATAATATCAAGGGTGTGTCTTCTTCCCTCCATCAGAAACTTAAGTTATTCACCAAAGGTCATGTCATCACCATATTCGGCGACAAAGATAATACTGAGAATGCAAGCACTAGTAATCAGGTACTAGAGATACAGTATGGGGAAAATGATATACTTCTGTTAGGTTTTTGAGTCGAACCACTTCTGCTCCCGATTGGGGATAATTTCAAAGACAGAGTCTATCCAGAACACAACCCTCATGGTAACATTAATGCGGTACAAATGTTCAACAAAATGCACTTCATGCCCGGACTAGGGCTGGGACGACGAAAATAAGGGATACTTGAACCTATAGTACTGAAGAAAGCCTGTCCTCCTTGTGGCTTGGGTTATTAACCATCATCAGAGGAACTCGGAATTCTTAGCTAGCCTCGATTAAAGAGAAGTCTATAAAGTTCTAAGACTATCTCATAGGATTCCTTGATGGAAGATTCATCAAAGAGAGTGAATATTTCCCCTTTTATGGCTTTATCGAACCATGGTATGATCACGTGGACAAGAAAATGAAGCCAGGAATCGAGATCTTTTTTCCAAGATAGCTACTCTTGGGCCAAAAATTCCCAGCATCATGTGCAACCGCTGATTGAGAAGACTATAGTTGCTACCAAATATTTCGATGGAAGTGACTCTACAGATTAATTTAACTTGCGAACACTGAGGCTGACACTTTGTATAACCCACTCAAGCGCTACATCATCGGATTCATCCCTCCTGATCAAAATTGCTGATGAATCTCTCCTCAACTAGAATATTGTGTCAGTTCCACCTGCTGAAATACAACCCAACTCTGATGTTTATTCTATTTCCCCTTCTTTTATTGTTCCTCCCTATTCTAATCTAACCGAGACCTTCTTCAATGAGGTTCTCAACTCAGTTTTTCCCAACAATGAAATAAATGATGATTTTGAGTATCTTGTTGTGCCTTACATTAATTGTATTGATTCTAATAAAACTCTTGATGATGATTATTTTGCAAATTAACAATTCTTAACTGATCTTAATAAGTCTGTTAACAAACAACATAACCACGTTCTAGTTAATGATGATAAAAATATTGTTATTAATCTTAGTTCTAGTAGCCAACTACACGAGATTAGGATAGGGTCTACCTTTAATGAGCAAAAGCACGCATAACTCAAGAAATTACTAAAGCAATTTGTGAATGTCTTCACATGGTCCTATGACAACATGCCTATAATTGATCTTGAGATAGCTCAGCCCAAGATTCTAATGCTCCCAAAATGCAAACCAATCAAAAAGAAACTATGAAAGCTCTGTATCGAATGGTCACTCAAGGTTAAGGAAGAAGTAGCCAAACAATTAAATGTAAGCCCCATTCGGGTGATCGAATATCCCACATGGCTAGGCAACATCGTACCCATAACAAAATCTAGAGGAAAGGTTCGCATGTGTATTGACTATTAAGATTTGAATAAGGCCTCTCTTAAGGATGATTACCCTCTACCCAATATCAACATGATTATGGATAACACGACCAGTCACTCTCTCAAGTCATTTGCTGATGGTTTTATTGGATATAATTAGATCAAGATACACCCAGATCATCAAGAGAAAACCGCATTCATCACCCCTTGGGGAACCTTCTGTTACACCTTTATGCCATTTGGTCTCAAAAATGCAGGGGCTACTTACTAGAGGGCTGCCACAACCATCTTGCATGATCTGATACACCAAGAAGTTGAGGTCTACGTGGATGATATGATTATCAAGTATAAGACTCAGGAAGGTCATGTTCCTTCTCTCTGAAAGTTCTTTGAGTGATTAAAGCGATACCAGATGCGACTTAACCCACAAAAATGCTACCACCCCAAACGGAGAAGGAAGTATAGGGATTCTTTAGAAAATTACAGTATATCAACCGGTTCATCAGTCAATTGATTTCTTTTCATGAACCGATCTTCAAACTCCTCCGAAAGCATTCAACCAAGTTTTGGAATGAAGCTTGCCTATAGGCCTTTGACCAAATCAAGCAATATCTAACCCAGCCTCCGGTACTCATGCTACCACATTTTGGTCTACCCCTACTCCTATATCTGACCATAACAGACACCGAAATAGGGGCTTTGTTGGCTCAATACCTTGAAGAATCCCGTAAAGATAAAGCCATCTATTACACCAATCACAAGTTGATCGGGTATAAAGTTAATTATACTACCTTGGAGAAAGCATGTGTCGCTCTTGTCTGGGTTACCCAAAACATACGACACTACATGCTTGATTTTACCATTAAACTTGTGTCCCAAATGGATCCTATCAAATACCTGTTCGAGAAATCGGCCATGTCTAGTCGAATGGCCCAATGGTTGATGCTCCTAGCCGAATTTGATGTTGTGTATGTCACGCAGAAAGCCATGAAATAAAGATCCATCTCTGACTACCCTGTTGACTATCCTATAGAAGAAACTGGTGTTTGGATTTTTGAGTTCCCAAATTATAATATCCTTTGTACCTCCTAATAAGACCTCACTTGGCAAATGTTCTTTAATGGTGTTTCCCACAAGAAAGGATATGGAAGTGGGATACTCCTAATCGCCCCAGATAAATCTCATACTCCCATTTCCATCAAGTTAGATTTTTCTTGAACCAACAACATGATCGAATTTGAGTCATGCACGATAGGCCTCAAAGTTGCTCTCAAGAAAGGAATTTAATTCCAAGATGTCTACGGGGATTCAGACCTCATTATCGGTCAAGTACTTAGAAGATGGAAAGTCAAGGATGAGAAACTCTTCCCCTTTCATTCCCACCTAGAAGAGCTGGCCTCCTAATTCCAAGTTATCACCTTCTATTACCTGCCATGAGTAAAGAACAACTTAGTCGATGCCCTTTATACCTTAGCCTCCATGGTTAACATGCCAAAAGGAATAACAATGGCCCCCTTCCAGTCCAAAAGAAAGCTAAACCTACCCACTACTACCATATTGAGCTCATCACAGAAAAAGATCCTAATATAGACGATTACTGGTACTATGATACTTGGCACCTCCTCAAGCAAGGTAGGTATCCCCAAGATTCTAACAATAAAGACAACCCTCCGTAAAGTAGTTGGCCAGTACATTATCTGTAATAAATCATTATTCAAGAGAAACTTCAACGGAACACATTTACATTGCATCACAGGGGCTAACATTGAAGAAATGTTATAGAAAATCCACAGTGGGGAGTGCGAACCCCACATAAATGGCCATATGGTTGCCAAGAAAATCATCTGACTGGATTATTATTGGACTACCATGGTTTAAAATTGCACTGCTTATGTTCAGATGTGCCTTAAATGCCAATAGTTTTCCAATCTCAAGCACTTGCCAGCACGGGAATTGTATAACATGACTTATCCCTGGCCATTCTCAATATGGCGCATCGACATCATAGGGAAATTTACACCCAAGGCCTCCAACGGGCATGAATACATCTTGCTCGCCATTAATTACTTCATCAAATGGGTCAAAGTCGAGTCATACATAGTTTTATATGCCAATAAGGGAGCCAAAGCCAATCCGTAAAAATATCATCTGCAAATTTGGGGTCCCGCACGATCTAGTATCAGACAGTGGGTTACATTTTGAGGCAGAAGTCATGGAAATGGTTGACAAGTGTGGGTTTAAGAGACATAAATCTTCTCCCTACTGACCCCAAACCAACAGTGCAGTCAAAGTCACTAATAAGAAGCTTAAAGTAATCATCAGCAAAATGATTGAGAGTTATCGAGATTGGGTCGATCGGATACTTTACGCCCTCTGGGGCTACCGCACTTAAATTCGAGCATCTACTGGGGCTACCCCTTACTCGGTGGTATACGACATGGAAGCAATCCAACTCGTTTAGCTAGAAATTCCTTCACTACGCGTCATGCTTGAAAGCAAAGTCAGCGAGAAAGACTGGCATCAGAGCCATTTGGACGAGTTGTCACTCTTGGACAAAAGAAGGCTAAAGGATCTATATCATATACAAGGGTACCATCGCTGAATAGCATGATCATTAAATAAGAGAGTCAAGGATCGTGGTTTCCGAAAAGGGTATTTACCCTTTAAAGAAATCATAGAGCCCGTTCGGGACCCTAGAGGGAAATTGAAGCCCAATTGGAGCGGACACTACATTATGAAGAAAATCATATCTGGTGGTGCCACTATGCTCACCGACCTCTATAGGTAAGATATGGCCCGTCCAGTCAACTTGAACCATCTCAAGAAATTCTACCCTTATTCTCGGTGTGCTATGACTCTTCTCATCCCCCTTTTATTTTATAAAAAAATCTTCATTTTCATCTACTCAGAACTACGCGTGGCCTGTTCCTCTAAAAATATTTTTACTTTCAAAAATAAAACTCATAAAATTTTTAAAACCTCTAGATGTACGTAGGTAACTCATACGCTTCACATGAGAACGACCCCCTTGTTTTTCACAAAATGATATTCTTATCTTCTAGAACGACAGTTCATTTTTATCATTTACATGAACAATAGGATTATGTATGCTTTAGCAATTAGTATAGATAATTCAAATGTAAAGTCTCATTAAGAGGCACAACAATATAATTTAAATCTTCCTTATTCCATAGATGAAAAATTCCAGTACAATTATATCTGTGTAGGGAGTCAAACGACTTACCCCGCCAAGTTAACCTTATCTTCCTAAAAAAAACAATCCTTCCAAATTTATGCCCATACATAATGAAAAACCATAGAAAAGCTTCATAAATAAAACTCCCCAGGGTTCCGACTTGCAACTTCCAGAAGAACTAGCCTCATCATCATCTATACTTGGGGTCCCTAAAATTCCCCTGCTTGGATGGAATTTTGTAAGCGCTCCATGGATGATAAGCCCGGACCAGCCTAGGGAAAACCACAACACCTCCCTCCCTGGTGTCAAACATGATAAGCCATCTCTATCCAGTCTCTTCAGCTAGCATTTTAGCCACTACCCTCCTCCATATCCACTTCATGTAATCCCCAGAAACAAGACAAACTCTACACACATATTGGGAAGGATGGGTCGACGAACGACGATTCTCCCACAGAGATCCCAACCTCATGAGCATGCATTTTGTCAAATCCTCCACAAGAAACAAGTTTAATGTCCGAGGTGGAAAAATAGAAAGAAGTCTGTCGGAGACCAACTAACCGAACATGCTGGTATTCCCCCATTCTAGAATGGACTATAAATCCCCCCCATTCTAGTAGGGTGGGGGGGATTCCCCCCCTAAGAAAAGTATTAGATGGACTAGAAATCCCCCCCATTCTATGGGTAAGATATGGCCCGTCCAGTCAACTTGGACCATCTCAAGAAATTCTACCCTTATTCTCGGTGTGCTACGCCTCTTCCCATCCCCCTTTTATTCTATAATAAATCTTCATTTTCATCTACTCAGAACTACGCGGGGCCTGTTCCTCTAAAAATATTTTTACTTTAAAAAATAAAACTCATAAAATTTTTAAAACCTCTAGATGTACGTAGGTAACTCATACGCTTCACATGAGAACGACCCCCTTGTTTTTCACAAAATGCTATTCTTATCTTCTAGAACGACAATTCATTTTTATCATTTACATGAACAATAGGATTATGTATGCTTTAGCAATTGTTATAGATAATTCAAATGTAAAATCTCATTAAGAGTCACAACAATATAATTTAAATTTTCCTTATTCCATAGATGAAAATTTCCGATACAATTATATCAGTGTAGGGAGTTAAACAACTTACCTCGCCAAGCTAACCTTATCTTCCTAAAAAAACAATCCTTACAAATTTATGCCCATACATAATGAAACACCATAGAAAATCTTTATAAATAAAACTCCCCAGGGATCTGACCCGCAGTTGCCAAAAGAACTAGCCTCATCATCGTCATCTATATCTTGGGGTCCCTAAAATTCCCCTGCTTGGATGGAATTTTGAAAGCGTTCCATGGAATGATAAGCCCGGATCAGCCTAGGGAAAACCACAAAACCTCCCTCCATGGTGTCAAACATGGCAAGCCATCTCTATCCAGTCTCTTCAGCTAGCATTTTGGCCACTACCCTCCTCCACATCCACTTCATGTAATCCCCAGAAACATGACAAACTCTACACACAGATTGGGAAGGATGGGTCGACGAACGAAGATTCTCCCACAGAGATCCCAACCTCATGCGCATGCATTTTGTTAAATCCCCCACAAGAAACAAGTTTAATGTCCGAGGTGGAAAATTCCCCCCGCTAAGAAAGGTAGAAAGAAGTCTGTCGGAGACCAACTAATCGAACATACTGGTATTCCTCCATTCTAGAATGGACTAGAAATCCCCCCCACGGGGTATCGACCAACGCAGACATTGAGACCCATATTCCACAAACCTTTTTTCCAAGTTCTCAGCAGTCGGGACAAAGCTGATAAATAACGAGTGAAGAAATTCGACACAATTGCTAAGGGGTATTTAGGAGGTACCGCCAAACGAAATATCTCAGACAACCACATGAACAACATAATTGGGCTGCCCCTCAAAAAGTCAGAACGACCACCCTCCAAGAATCTAGATTGTTCAATGGCTCTTCCAGTTTCACTGCCATAGGATTGCAGTGATATGACATCCACACAGTGATGGCAGCAAGTTGAGGGTCCACCAATAGGTCCTCGTTCACCAGTAGTAGCTTTGTAGTTAGGGCAACAACACTAGCATCAATATAGTCTCTTCAACACACCAGATTCAGCACAATGCAATTACGTCAACAAGCATCATTTTACAACCCAACTTTCTATCTCCTAATCCATATGCCAATCGAGTTGCCAAGGCCTTACACTACTCAAAAATTTTTAAAAACTCATTTTTTTATTACTTCATCTCAAAATAAATCCCTTTAAAAGGGAAGTTATTTTTCAACCAAGCCTCCGAACCCTTCTTCTACTAAAACATATTCAAAAAAATATCAAAAAACACACTTTTCCAACTCTTTCTCAAAGAAAAAAACTCAACAAAAAATTAAAGTGCATGTAGAGTAAGCCACTAAATTCAGATAATCAAACAAAATATGCATGTCTTTTTGCCTTGTTTGAGTCTATTTTTAGGTGCAATGTCGTTATTTCAAGCATGCAATATGTCCAAAATCTAAACTCCCACAGTCAATGATAAATCTGCATGAAAATATTGAGGAGCCATACCCCAGGGATAGAAGGTCACCTGCAAGATCCATAGAGGAAAATTAATATTTGAAAAAGGACTTCGAAGAAAAGTGTCTCAAGAGGAATGAAGAATTTACGTGATCGCTCATCAAGCCATTCAAGATATGGAATAATACAGCCACATACCGATCATCACTGTCCCTTCACCTACCTGAGGTAGTCCAAAAGACCGTGCCACTGCCATTTGGAACCCCTTACACCATGCCGGTACAAACCTCCCTGAAGTTTTGTGCGAAAATTCTCAAAACAATGCCGAAAAATATCCAAAATTCCTAAAATTACCAAGTGAATTTTAGAACTTTTTTCAGCAAGAAAAATATTTTTTTCAAGACTCTCAAATCCCCAACTGAATTAATACCACATTTTTTCCCAAAATTATTTCCCCAAAGGAATTTGCAAATCCAATTGGATATCTCCTCGGTAATGTCTCCAAGGGACACCACAGAAATCAAAAAATTCGCCAGTAGGGTTGCACCCAATCCTCAGATTATTATCTTTTTTCCAGAGGAATCTCCAAATTTTCTAAGGAAAACTATACCCCGCATTCTACTTAAGACCTCAGATTTGGCTTCAACCGTCAGAATTGGTCGCTTCTACTTTATCCTTGAGGATTGGCTTCGACCCTCGAAAATTGTCTCTCCTACTTAAGACCTCATAATTGGCTTCGACTCTCAGAATTCATCACTCCGACTTAGGCCCTTAGAATTGGTTTCGACCCTCTGAATTGGTCACTCTTACTTAATACCTGAGAATTGGCTTCGACCCTCACAATTGGTCGCTCCTACTTATGCCCTCATAATTGGCTTCGACCCTCAGAATTGATCGCTCTTACGTAAGCCCTTTGAATTAGCTTCGACCCTCAAAATTGGTCGCACTCTTACTTAAGCCATTAGAATTGGCTTCGACCCTCAGAATTGGTCGCACCTTGCTTAATGCCCTCGAAATTGGCTTCGACCTTCAAAATTGGTCACTACTACATAATCCCTCAGAATTGGCTTCGACCCTCAAAATTAGTCACGCTCTTACTTAAGCCCTCAGAATTTTCTTCGACCCTCAAAATTGATCGCTCCTACTTAAGCTCTCAGAATTGGATTCGACCTTTATAATTGATCACTTCTACTTAATCACTCAGAATTGGTCACTCTCTTACTTAAGCTCTCTGAATTGGCTTCGACCCTCAGAATTGGTCACTTCTACTTAAGCCCTCTGAATTGGCTTCGACCCTCAGAACTGGTCACTCCTACTTAAGGTCCTCATAATTATCCTCCACCCTCAGAATTGGTCGCTTCTACTTAAGGTCCTCATAATTAACCTCGGCCCTCAAAATTGGTCGCAACCTACTTTTGGTTTTCAGAATGGACTTCGACCCTTAGAATTGGTCACTTCAACTTAAGCCCTCAAAATTTCCTTCGACCCTTAGAATTTGTCGTTCCCACTAAAGGTCGTCAGAATTGACCTCGACCCGCAGAACTGGTCGTTTGTACTTAAGGTCCTAAAAATTTACCTCAGGTCAAAGAATTGGTAGCTTCTACTAAGTTCCTCATAATTTACCTCAAAAAGTCAATCCCCTTATTTTATAAATACTATACCTTTAGAGAGAAAACCTAGAGATTAGGGAGAAAGAGATAACTTGGAGAAGAAGGATAAGGTCATTCAGCTTGGGATTCACCGTTTGGATTTGAGATAAGTTTACTTTGTATTTGAATATCATTATTTTTTGTGTTAGAATATAATTATGAATTGGAATCTAAATATAATTGTAGAGAAATCAGATTTAACTAATTAAATTACTAATTTCATAATTATCCAATTGGTTAAGTTATGTTACTAATCGTGTTCATAGTATAATGTGAAATTAATATGAACCCTTATAAAATTGAAGTAGAATTGATGTTAAATTATTAGAACTATATTATAACATGTTACTTGATTAAAATAGCCACAGTGATTCCACAAATTCGTAGTTAATTTGAGTTAAATTGATCTAATATGAAATTTTAGGGTTCTTGAATGAAATGGGAATTTATACAATTAATTCTTATTAGAATCATTTGAAAACCTTAGATATAGGTTTGAAGTGATGTTGAAGCACTTACATATGAATATAGTTGGGTTTTATGATGATTTGGGAGCTTGGAAGTTCATTAATGGATGATTTTTAGGTCAAAACTCGTAGGTAGATGAAGAAGTCTTTGTGCAGGTATCATCGATCGATCGATCGTGAGGATTGAGCAATCGATGATAAAAGATTATTTAAAATTGAATTACGAATGCATGGGCGCTGGTTTCATATTTTTAGATTTTTATTAAATTTCTTATGAATATTGTACCAAGAGAGATTAAGGTTGAAATTTATCTTGGAATTAAATGCCTAACTAAATGATACATGTCAAATTAAGTAATAATGAATTAAGACATAGTACACCTGATGTCATTAGGATTTATATTCTTGAGTATTATGTGCTTGTAGATCTGAGAGGCGACTAGAATGTTATTTTGTTTTGAGAAGTTTAGAGATTTGGATTATATGACCATAAATCTATTCAGAGTTTTAACTCGGTTAATCTTGAGAATAATCTTAATGAATTAAGGTTAATTAAGTTAATACATTTGATTTAAGACTTGTAATCTGAATATGTTTTGACTCGGTTAATATCGAGAAGATGCTTAATTAATAAAAGTTAATTAGGTTAATACATTTGGATTATAGAATTTTAATCTTTATGTACAGTAGGTCTACTTGCTTTGTGTTTTATGTGTGACATACCGGGCATGTGTACTGGTGGCATATGTACTAGAGGGGATATCCGTATAAGGCACGAGAAAAGATGATTATGTTGGTACCTTAATGCGAAAGACGGGTTTACCTAAATTGAGTGATGATTATGCGGGTACCCTGATGTGATGAGGCAAGTTTACCTTGGTTATGACTAGCCCGTTCACTGCATGATGAAATTGTGTCGAATCTAGAATAAGATGGTTGGGTTGATCCTTTCATATAGCTTTGTGTATGGGACTCTATGACGGGTTTGAAGGCATAGTGAATATTCCCTTAGAGATGATTTGATGGTTATCGGTGTAGGACAACCTATAACTATGCCTAGTACACGCGAGAGACCCCTAAAGGCAGTAGGATGGGCCTTTGGTATATGGAGGATTAAGAAAGGCCTTGGTATGAGTGTTAGACCATGCATATATTATGTAGATATAGATGTAGAGAATACTTCTATTGAGATATTATTGATACGATGAAAATATTGCATATTTCACCCATTAACCTACGCATTATTAGCCCCTCGGGTACTTTAATCTCTTTATTTATGCTCGTTAACTAGACAACCTCGGATTTCTATATATACATACTTTGCAGGGGTTAATTGAGCTTTTGTAGGTATTGTGGTACATGGTATGAAGTTTGGACGCTTTTCGAAAAAAATTCGTTAAAGATTGCAGCTTTAGGGGCACTTTAGTAATTTCATCATTCAGGTTTTAATCCTGAACTCTCACGAAAGTTTAATCCCTTTGATTTCTCTTCGCGTGGCCATTGACAGTGCATGATTCCGATGTAGATTATGGTAGTTTTAGGATGGTTTTGACTTCAAAATCACACTCAAAGGCACATTGAAGGGCATTTTAGTCATTTTATCATTTGGTTTTTGGGCCTAATGTCTTCTCGGATGTTGAATCCCCCTGACTTATCTTCGCGTAGCCTCTAACCGTGCCTAAGTCCAAGTCATAAAGAAGAAGTTATGGCATTTTTCGTAAAGTTGGACAAAGTTGTTGTAACCAGACCTATAGGGTGCGAATCGATTCGGACAAGTCCGATTCCATTCAATTTGGTACCAGAATCAACTTTTTTATTTCCCCTATTTTCGAATAGATTTGGTTTCTTCCGAATCGATTCGGTCCTGCAAATTTCGAGCTTTTCTTTTTACAAGTTTGCCATTCTTGGGATTGTATATAAACCATTTTCTCTCATTTGAGAGGGGATATATCTTTTTCATTTTGTAAATTAGGTTTCGAGTTTTTTGGGAGCTCATAGACCCTCCTCCCATTTTCATTAGGGCTTTGCCCATTTTGTAAGTTTCTTGTACTATTCATCATCCTCTCCATTAATATAGTAGTTTTTCTTGATTTATTACTTTGATAATTATATTTCATGCTTTGTTAAATTAGTTTATTATGTTTATTTATTGCTTTCTTAGTTAATTGGTGTAAATTAGTTTAGTTTCATGTCTTGTCACTAGTTAAATAGGGTCGGGGTCACATTTCCGCCATTAACGGGCATCGAGCTCCGAAAGTTAGATTTTGCGTAAAATTGCGTTTAATTGAAACCTCGTGTATCAAAGTCGGATTGTTATATATTTAACATTCTTTGTCACGCAACGTTAGTGTTTATAGGGATAATCCGAATTTAATTCGCATGAGACCATTTTTCGTTAAATGTTTAATCTCATAACTTTGGATTGAATTCCTTATTATGTGATGTTCATGCTTAATTAATTATGTCGGTTAAATAGCTTTCGAATCGAAATCCTAATTAGTAGTTGTTTAGCCTGTGTGGTGTGAATGTGATCTCGACTCTCGCTTTACTTTTGCATAGTGTTACTTCTTGATTTTCCCTTTTTCCCCATTCCACCCTTATCATCTTTTACACTTTTATTTTAGAAGTAATAAATCTCTTACAATCTATCAAACATTCACTGTGGATACCCGACTTACCACTATACTTGTATCGTAAGTGCAGTCATAATTTAGGTTTTTGTATTAACGCAGTGAAATGAATTCAACGATTAGCGTTTTGACGCGATGCTACTTTTCAGGCTTAATCAATTATACAATTGATATGTAAAAGATGATTAAGTAGCAAAAATTTCTATTGAAATATTATACAATTGAGATGTATAATATGATTAAAATCAGAATTGGTAAGAGTAACACCATTAAGATTAATAAGACTTAATCATTGGGAAATATGGACTTTGGATTAGACTCATTTGATATATAGGATAGTTTTGAGTTGGGATAACTTAGAAATAACTAAAATATGAGCAAAAGATGTGTAGTTTATTATAACCCAAACTCAACTATATTCTTATACTTTGTAGACTTGTTATTAACATTAGTATTGACTTTACTTTTCAGGACATAGGCAGTTGTGTCACCTCCATCCTAAGATCATTTTAGTAGTTTGATTTATGTTGATTTATGTTGATAAAGTTTAGTTGCGTGATGGTACTATTATTGTTGGTGCATTTGGTATCAGAGTTATGCGGTTCAGTTATAGTATGTTTCAGTTATTTATTTTATGCATTTAGTTATTATTACAATCATGCTTAGAATGATATTCAATTATTTGATTCTTATGAGTTTGTATTCGACCTGACTATTTATGAATTTTACGGGGTGTCACACACACACACACACACACACACACACACACACACATATATATATATATATATATATATATATATATATATATATATAGAGAGAGAGAGAGAGAGAGAGAGAGATGAAATGGTCTAGTATTAAAAGTTTTTATATTTTAACTATGAATATTTAAAATGGTTTAGTAACAGAAGTTTATATTTATAATTTTAAATAATTAATTTTATAAATAATAAAAATGACTTAATTTTTAAGATATTTTCAAAAACTATTGAAAAATGAAACCTCTCCAAATCATAACCAAATTCTCAACATGTAAATGTTGAATACAAATTTCATATTTATATTTTATTTCATGATTCTTCATGGGTGCGAATCGAGTACCTATCCAACTAGCACCCAATTCGAAATTGATTTTAACCGGGTGACCTTTAGGAATAAGGGATGTAATGAAAACACCCAAAATATTTGTCTCCTCCACCACATCCCAAAAAAATAATCACTAGATTACGGGACCCATGTAAGTTACAAATCAAAAAAAGAAAGAATGGAATAAACATAAAACTAAAAGGGAAAAGCAAAGTCATTTCCCTCCCAAACGACCAGGTCATCCATTCATACACCAAGCCCACCAAGCTTGATATAAACCCTCAACCATTCATCATTTTTATCAACCATCCATTATTTCAATAATTTCTTGCACCATTAACCTCATAGTTGGTGCTACCAACCTGAATGATGTTTTCTGATAATTTTCCATCATTGTTGGGTGCTATGGAGTGTAAAATAGTTACTCGGACATAAATGAAGAAGTAGGTCCTTTTTAACTATGCAATCATTTAATTTTTGTATTTAGATCTTTTAGGCATGAAATGAACACGCATTCAATGCTAAAAAATGAAAACCTTATACTAGTAGGTTTGGTAGTACAATATTAATACCAATAACTAAACTTCACATTATATCACCAAACTATTGGTGTTTTATTCTTAAACCATATAATTGGCATTTATTTTTCAAGAAAGTATTGCCAAAGATCATTTTGAGATATGAATCATATTTATGAGATTGCCTTATATTTGTTTTAAGTTGTATATGTCAGTCAATTATACTTAACAAGAATTATGGTGAGTTGCGTTTGGCCTAATCACGGAAGATTACAATTTAAGGTCTTCTATAATTGAACAATTAACAATCTAGATATGAAGTCATCATCTTATGAGTAAAGTTTCTTGTAAAATCTTAGTAGTTATCTTGACTATAGGAACCCATTTAATAGTTTAGGAGCTTGTGTGATAGTTCAAAGAGGATTGTACTGGTATGCCAAGAATGTATTAAACATGACTAATGGTGAGATTTAAGGCTAGGTTCTAAGTAGATTAAACCTGAACAATCTCATGCGGGTGTATAAATTCCTAATTTGGAGGATAATAATGATTGAAATATTCACATAATTATTGTTTTGATGCTATGGGTGAGATTTAATTTATTATGTTAGTATTTCTTGAAAGTTGAAAAATCATTGTGTGAATATATCTGAGATTATAATCTAGAGGAATCCATATCCTGGAGATAATATATATTGTGATACCCCTGATAAACTAATAAGTTTTTATTCTACCAATAATCCTGGCCAGTGGATTTATATCTAGTAGAGTATAAAATAAGTAAGGTTTTCTATAGAGGAATAAATAAGATGTTATGAAAATCGATTAGTTGCAAATTATATTTCACCAAGCGGGTATTGAGGGCTTAACTTGGGGAATCATATTGTAGGGGGAGCTTAAAGATAAAATTATAATTAAAGATAATTCCTCGCATTAAAGAAATGCAAAGAGTGAAGTGATAAGGCTTATAAGACGGCTCAATCAAAGAACAGAGAAGCTGGGAGCAAGTAACTCGTTTTAAGCATTTGAAATAGGCACCGAGGAAGCTTCCTCAAAGGAGTTGTTCGTGGAATCTTTGTATTTCGTTTGTACTTTGGTAATGTTTCTATGAGACATATTGCAAATAACGATATGTTTTACGTTATATTTCTATGAGACATATTGCAAATAAAGAGATGTATTTTAATATGCTCATGAGGTTAATCGGTATCCACTAGGGCCCAGGTCTGGCAAGGCTTGTGAGAGCTTCCATGCTTTATCGAACAACCTCACTGTGGGAACCTGAAAGGGAACTAGTTTGGAGGATTGATAAACAAGGCTACATTAAGGCATAACTTAACCTCTCTAGACACACCAGGTAAAACACCAATAGGGTATCATCAAAACAACCATGAGTTACTTTGTCCATGGGGTTTAGTGTCAAACGGTGTGCAGTTGAACAGACAAATGTCTTTGTGAAATTATGAAATGACTTACCCCAACTCCAATCCAAACTTGAGTAAACTATGACAGTCTAGATACTATCTGAAAGGTTGGTAGGCTACCACCTGAGGACAGCTGCCTGACACATAGTTGGTCACTAAAACCTTTTATTAGAATATAATGACACGGACGTAGGGGCACGCTGGCATAACTTTATAATTAATGCCAGTGATATAAAGGCGTAGAAAGTTGTCCTTGCATTTAATGAGCCTGAGATTACTCGAGTGTACCATGATGAATATATAGATATCTTAACCACCCTTAGAGAAGAGAGAGATCACGAGAAACAGGAGATTATCACACTTAAGAGAGTTACTGTAAAGAATCGGAGAATTTATTATTCACCATTAATGCCTATATTCAATCATTCCACCAAGAACATTGGCATTTATTGAGTTTCTTAACTTACATTCACTCGGATCTTGGTGTTTGATTTAACTACCAAAGGTGTATCTAGGGTACTTGCTTCTCTCTCCATCTGGCTAGTTGTTTCAAAGGTTCATTTTTTGTTTAAATAGATCATATTTATTGCTTATCATTGAGTTATACACGAGTGTTTGTGAGGTTACATCAAAGAGTTTATTCTATTTCATCTGAGCTCATCTCATTATTGTCAATAGCATCTTGTTTGGAAATTTCTCACCATTTAAGAAAGGTTATGCCACTGTTTATATTCAAGAGCCCTAACATTAAGATAACTGCTCTCTTATATTTCGCGACTCCGCTAAGGAGGTATTCTTTTAACAAATGGCTTAGGATAACATACCCATGCTATTAAATTTGATTAGATTCAACAAAGGGGGAAACAAGAAGTGAGGTAATGCGAGGTTCCTAGAGATGGCGTATCTCGAGTGGAGGTTCACCCAGTTCCTACTATCACAAAAAACTGCCATGGTGATGCATGCTTCCACGAGCGCAGTAATGGGGCCCATTCAAATGTCTCATCTAATGGAGAAATTCATGGAGTTTTTACAATCACCAACAACCATGATGGCTTTTGGGTTCATTATGAACCATAACTCATTCGTTACTCTTATGGAAACTTTTTGTAGTTACTTCAAGTGGAATTCCTTTTGCAGTTGTTTCCACCGTTGCACCTGTCATGGGAGCACCTGTGGCTACTAATGTTATGCCTGAGGTTATTCAACCAATTATCATCGCAACAGGGGTAGTGGCCTCACCTTATTTTAATTTTGAGGAGATAAAGAAGGAAATATTAAATATTATAGTATCTTCCTCAAGTGAGACTGCCTCAATATATGATAACTTTTTCCCTCCTTATCTAGAAGATTTCAAAGATGAACCATACCCTAAGAATTAAATTCTCCCTATATTTGAGGAGTACACTATAAAAGGGGGGAATCCAAAGGATCATATCAGAGGTTTGTATTAGGTTCTCATTGTAACAATAAAAAGTTATGATTGATGGAGATTTTAAAATCCCTCACCGATAAAACTTACACGTGGTACTCATACTTAGCCTTAAGAAGTGTGGCTACCTAGGAGGACATGCACGTCTAATTCGTCCAGAAATTTTTCCTGCTGAGGACAAGGTCACGCTGACACAGCTTGCAAGGGAAGGTAACGACTAGGTGAAAAAGTCGTGGCACGAACTCTCTCGATATAAGAGAAGAGGCCAAGAAATCAAATTTTCTCAAACTTTGCGCAAAAGGTTTGCTCCCTGATTATATTTGCCATATGATTAGTGAAATGCGTGAGGGAACAATCGCCTCTTTCTTGAAGTCTACACGAAACATTTCGTTGATTGTTTGCCCAAATCCAATCATGACCAATTTGGTATTTGGACCACAAACTAGGGCTAGAAAAGGGCAAGCTCCATGAGTGGGTTATGCAGATAGAGGAATTGAAGCTGGGAGGGGGTATAGAAAGGACAACAAGAGTAAGTTTAGGAAAGAGAGAGAAGATGATCCACCATTGCCTTGCATAGTGGACGAGGCCATTAGCTGTTTCAACGCCATTCTGCGAGGAGGGGTAGTTTATACACCCAAGGATGCTTCCTAAAATGCCCAAGAGCAGATATTCAAGAAGATCCTAAATATTATCACATACATTATCATGTTTGCCACCTAACCAACTCATGCTTTACGTTGAGGATAATTATTAACAAGCATTTGTTAGATGGAATGCTATAAATACCTCAAGGAAATGTCAACCACAACCCATTGCCAGCTCATGGGGTAAACATAATTATAGCTTATGATGAGGATGTTGAGGATCGTGGGATGGAGCTGAGAAAAGAAAGAGATGAATTTTAAGCATCATTAGAAGATGGAACGATGAGAATGAAATGTAATCGTTGCTTATAACGAGAGTAGTTCAAGGGATATAAAATAGGTGTACAACATGGAAGGTCATGTGGTAGAACCTAGTTTGGAGTATCAGGTTGTCTCATAGCCCCCCAAATTTGCATGGTTCTTCAATCACGTGAGAATGCCTTAAGAAATCAGATTGGAGATCATCCAGGTAATATTGGATATTATGAAGAAAAATGTGCTTCCTTCGCTAAGATGGAATGGCCTGATTGTCAGACGTTTAAGGATGTTTATATCAAAAATAACTTTCTCTGATGCCGAGAAAGCAGTTATATTCCACCACAATCGTTCGTTGAATGTCACAGTAAGTTTAAATGGGGTAAGATTTGCTAAAGCTTTGATGGACGGGGGTGCCTCTATCAATAACATCCCTAAGAAATCTTTATATGCAGCTACTATCTCAAAGGCAAGGTTGATACCAATGCCACTGATAATTTCTGGTTATGATAGCCAAACTTCAAACTCCATTGGGTATGTGAATGTAAAGATTTTGATGTGAAATATCACATAACACATTAAGTTCCATGTGACAGAGAGTGCCACTTCATACCATCTTTTGGTAAGAAGGGTGTGGATGCACAACCATGTCTTAGTTCCTTCGACGTATCACTAATGCGCTAAAGCTAACATGAAGGGAACGAAGATAGTAATCTGAGAAACTAAGAAATTGTTTACACAAAAAGAGGCACACATAGTAGATGTTGCATTTTACACAAGCTGGAAGACGATGTGCACGTTCTAACACGGCGTATGGAGAGAGTCAGAGTTCCCTCGATTAAAGAGAGGTTGGGGTCAGTGAATAACCACGTCAAAGTAGGGGTAAATGTTGAGGAAAGTGTTGAGGAGGCACACTATGTCATTTTTAAACCTCAACGCACATTACATCATTTTTAAACCTCAAGCTATCTCCAAATAGCTAAGATATATAACGAGGCTAAGGATTGACCTGATGGAGCATGAGGTGAAGTGATAGAGCATCCTTTGTAGATTTCCTGTGAGTTGGTTAGAGGAAGATGAGAGAGACTTAAAAAGGAAGGAATTTGCAACGCCCAACCACAATTGTAAGAAATTATAACTAAAATATGGAAGGGTGGTGTATCACATTTGAAAGTATGTGCGGGCAGACGGAGAAGTTGGACTCTATCAGAATCATAGTTTAAGTTGGAAAGACCATATCAATGATAAGACTATAGCTCCAATTATCACCCTCCATCCATTGGGTGATAATTGGAAAGGAGCCAAGTTAATGTAGGACAATATAGCCCTAATTATTGGATGAATGGGAAGACGAAATCCTAACTTAAACATCTGCTCATATAAGCAGATCTCACCATCTCGACCACCGAAGTCCCTTTCGTCCCTCAGAGGTCTCCTAAGTTTTATGGATGGACTTATAGAATGCAGATGTCTGAAGGCTAGAAGGTTGATTTCACTGACAGTTCTCTCTATCTCGGCTGCCTCCGAGGTGTCAACATAACTTTTTCTACCGTCATCCTCATCTCCTCATCATTTTATGGCTTGAGCAGATGAGGAAGCACCACTAGGGAACCTCTGAGTAAACTCAGCTCCTGTGGTGGCCGACAGGGGAATAACATCAAGGATTAGAGGAACAGACACACTAGGTCCTATAATTTCAACATCGGAGGAAGAATGAGAGGTGCTAGAACTCTTATGAGACGAGGCACGACTAGAAACCTCGACTTAGTCAGGGGCTTGGTCCATCCGGATGGAATAGTCCATGGCCTCTTGGAAAGAATCCACAGACATAGGGTCTGAGGTTGATGACTCAGACTCAGACATCGTAACAGGTTCTACTGGGACCTCTGCAGATATAGATGGCTCAGGGTATATCACCTTCAGAGGATGTGGGAATATAGGCCTGAGAGGGAATACCTCTGCCCTATGAGCTTCCTATTGGGGTCGTTTTATTTGCCTAATCTTATCTAAGGTTTTCTCCCTAAGAGAGGGGAATTCCTCTAAGAGTTGATAAAGGGGTTTGAGCATATGAGGATGACCTTACACTTACAAACTCAAGCTAAAAACAAACAGGATGACCCAATAATGAAAGATCAAACGTGGTTATTTGAAAGATTTCTAACAAGAATAGCCTACAGGAAAACCCATAAACTAATCGAAAAGCTCATAAACTCGTCGTAAAATGCAACAAATGGAAGAACAAAGCAAAAAAAATGGAAAAGAAGAGGTAACAAGCAATACTTGATGAAGTACGAGGAGAAGAATAGGAAGATTGGTAAGAGAGATCCACGAAATGTGCCCTGATCAAGCTCTGGAAGAGAGAGAGAAGGCAAAGAAGTTTCAGGCGGGAAAATGAAAGAAAATGAAGAAGAAAGAGAAAGAAAACGGTTAAAACCCTCGAAATTCACTTGCACGCAACCCAATGCCCATCATTGCCTTAGGAGCCCAAAAGACCACAATCATTGCATTTGCCAAGCACATAATTTACTTCAGAAATTGACAGTTGTCAAGAAAATATTGGCACTTACAGAAATCCAACCTCGGACATACATACCCCTTAGTCACCTGTTCACATAGGTAACTAAGGGCTAAGGGGTGATTGATATGCTCTATATGTACCCAACAGCTCAGAGACACCAACCTCGGCCAGGGAGATGGCCGAGGTTAGAAGGGCCCCAGATTGGCAACTAACGGTCTCATCCTAGGCAAGGTCAGCCATGGCCGATGTTACCAGTTTCCTCATAGCCTCGGCTGGGAATCGGCCAGGTTCTTGCTACTCCAATATAACCTCGGCCCAAGACGACATTATAACTCCACCTGCCTTACCTTGGATTTCCTACTGAGCTGAGATCATCGCGAATCACCTTGGATTTCTCAGCTTCCAGACTTCACCAACCTTGTACTCCCCTAGGCCGAGATTGGTACCGATCGAAGACAGCCGAGCATTCATATGCACATGCAAAGATGGGAACACGAGTGATAAATCAGTTATAATCGAATCGTTCTCACGTGAGGAAATATTTCCTCATCATTCTCTACATGTGACAGTGATAGATGTCTTCATTAGATTGGCCAGATCAATACACACATGCTCATTTCATGCATGGGGGGTGCATTACACCCCCCACACACTATATATACTTGCCTTCTCCTTCATGGAAAGGATAGAATTACAATCCTAGCTAAAACTCTATCAAATTATACCGTAGAGAGAGAAAGCTTGAGAGATTGTATCCATGGCCATTAGTGCCTTCATTCAATGATATTACTCACACACACTCACAATGGACGTAGGCCAGATTGGCTGAACCACTTATATATTAGTGTTCAACCTCTTCTCCTCACCTCAATCTCTTATATTTAGTGTACTCTTGTGCTGCCATTGTTATCACTAATTTGAGCTTACAAACACCTTGACTGGTGGTGCTATTTCCAGCATCATCAATCTTGATCTGATTGTATCCCACATACCCATTCATAAAGATATACATTTCATGGGCCGCCATTGAATCTATCAGACTATCAATAGATTAAAAGGGCAAGCAGTGGTAGAGTCCAAGTTAATTGGAGCTATAGTCTTTCCAATTATAACTAAAATATGGAAGGGTGGTGTATCACCTTTGAAGGGTTGTGATAATTGGAGCTATAGTCTTTCCAATTATTACCATTGTTTCTCCTTTAACTCCATATATTTGAAGCATCTAATAGATAATAAGTTGAGAATCATTGTGCACTATCACCTGCTCGGCACCTAGTGATGAGGCTAGTTCCAAGCGTGTAATTAATTCTTCATACTCAAATTCATTGTTGGAGGCCTAAAAATGAAATATCAATGCATACTCCACATTTGAATCATCTAAAGTATTGATAATGAGTCTAGCTCCACTGCCAGTGGTGCATGAAGATCCGTCTATAAATAGTTTCCAGATTGGAATGTCGTTATTGAATTCTTCCTCTAATAGCACTCCGTATTTAAATACCTTATTGCTTTGTTAAACAGGTCTTTGAGATCTTCTTGAGCAGCTAATGATTTTGGTTGGTCGACGACAATCTCTGTTTACTTTTGAGATGAGCTATCTTTCTAAGAAGTCTGCTCAGTAGGAAAACTAGGATTATTTATCACCGTTGTATATGTGAACTCTGCAATGGACTCTACCACTGCTTGCCCTTTTAATATGATTCTCGGCTCAAAATAATCTCGTATTCTCATAGCTCAACTTTCGAAGACATTAACCTTACTGACTTTTTAGGTGTGTGCAAAGTTTATCGCAGAGGTAAGTTAGTGTATACCACAATTGTATGAGCCTAGAAGTATGGTCTCATCCATCTAGAAGCTTTAAGAAGATCCAGTACCAGCTTCTTTAAGCATGGATATCTAACTTCTTCTCTTTGGAACGCCTTACTGGTGTAGTATACCGTCTTTTGTACTCCTCCCTATAGTCGAATGAAATCCGATCTAACAGTGAACTCGGAAATAGCAAAGTATAAATATAACTTTTCTCCCAAGAATAGTCGGGAATGGAATGGTGGAGATCCCAAATACTTCTTCAACTATAGAAAAGATTTTTCGCGTTCATATTTTCACTCAAAAGTCTTTTTAAGCACTTTAAAGAATGGAAGATAATTATCTATTGCTCATAAAACAAAACGATTGAGAGTTGCTACTATTTCAGTCAGTTTTTGCACATCATTCTTGTTGATTAGGGACTGAAACTCCATCAAATCCTTTATTTTGTCATGATTGGCCTCAATTCCCCTTTGAATTATAATATATCCTGAGATTATTCCTTCTTGTACCCCGAAGATACATTTGGTCTGGTTGATCTTCATTTGGTGTTTCTATAACTGATCAAATGTTTGGGGAAAATCTGCAATATGGTTGGTGGAAACCTTGCTCTTGGTGAGAATGCCATCCATATATACTTCCATGTTTTTACCAATCTAGTCTTATCGTCCTCTGATATGCTTCTCCATCATTTTTTAGCCTAAAGGGAATAATGTTGTAGAAATATGTTCATCGGCTAGTGATGAAGGATGTGCTCTCCTTATCTTCTGGCTTCATTTTAATCTGGTTGTAACTAAAATAAGCATCTATGATTCTAAATATCTCATGACCTGTAGTTTCATCTACCAACTGATCAATCCTTGATAAAGGAAAATGATCCTTTAGGCGTGCTTTCTTGAGATCGATGAAGTCTACACACAAGTGCCATTTGTTGGTCTTCTTTTTTACCATCACCACATTGGCCAGCCAGCTAAGATATTTAACATCCTCTGTAAACTGTTCCTTTTGCAACTTTTCCACTTCCTCCTAGATTGCCATATTCTTCTCGAGACTGAAAACTCTGCATTTCTGCTCAATTTTTTTAGTGTCCTTGTAAATGTTGAGGTCGTTTGTGGCTCTATACGAATACATTCTTCCTCTCTCTAAGGAATGTAATCAATTCTTTTTTGAGAGAATGTGTTAATCGTGAACCAATTTGAGTGGTCCTTTTTGGCTTTTCATCATCAAGTATAATAGTTTCAGTTGCTTCCATAACCCGTCCCTTCACCAAATCTTCCTCTTCCCGAGGATCCAAAGAGTTGATATGGAAAGTAGTTGTGCCTTTTTGTATTTCATTTTAGTCAATCGAAGTATAATAGCATTCTTTTAGCTTCCATTTGGTTGCCATTCACTACACCGACTCCATAATTGGTAGGAAACTTTATGCACTGATGCACAGTAAATGGTACTTATTTAAATTTCTTCATTCCCATTGAGAATTATATTATAAGGTAAAGGGACGTTCTCGTTCAGTATAAATAAATGAATCATTTATTTTCTATTTGATGACCAAGTGCCGACCAACACATCCAGCTTGATTGTTCCCAAGCGATACACCCTTTCTCCTGCGAACCCAATGAGAGGCCTGTGATAAGGTTCTAGCTTACTGAATCGTAGCCCTACGTTATGGAAAAAGTTATAGAACAAGACGTTAATAGAACTCCCATTGTCGATCACAATTTTTACCACTCTACTAGAGTGAACACTGTAAGTGATGACTAACGGATCATTATAAGGATAAAGTACTCCACTTAAATCATTTTGAGAGAAGACAATCACCAATATATCCTTGTTAACCTTCTTAGACTGACCATCTGTTCTTTTAGACATGTAAATCTTTCTTATAGTAGGACAAGCCTTGTCCTCATTCAAATAAGCTTTTCTTTTGGTAATCACATCTCCTCCACTAGTGTCTCCTTTTGCAATGAAATGATAGCCAAAAGAGATCATCCCTACTTCCACTTATAGTTCATTACGTTTCTTCCACAGGTCAGGATCATCCTCATAGTTGTTATTGCATGCCCTTTTTATGTCATCCTTTCCTCAGCCACGCGACTCAGATCTTCTTCGGGCATCTCGGCTACTAATCTAATCAATAAATTTACTTAATTTTTCTCATCGAATAGGATTCTCCACTTCATTCTTTAGGGCAATGCAATTGTCAGCAGTGTGCCCATGATCTCTATGAAAATTGCAATACTTGGATATATCTCTCTTGTTGGGAGGTGACTTTAGATTTTCGAGCTAATACAGATCTTTGTTACCCCTAATTTACTCCAATATGTGATGGACACCCTTGGTAAGGGGATTAGATTCATCATATTGCTTAATTATGTCAACTTTATTATCTCTTTATCTTTCTTGACTGAATTCTTATGAGTTTTATCCTTTTCCTCTGAATTTTTTTAGCAAGCATAGCTTCCTCGGCATTCATAATCTTCCCAAAATTAGTCGTCAACTCTGTCATAGTCTTAGGAGGATTCTTTGCTAGAGCATAATAGAGATCCTTGGTGAGCAATTCACTCATCATCGCTGCAATAGCTGTAATCTCTTTTTAATCTACCACTTTTAATTTCTCATTGTCAAAATGTGTGATGTACTCCCGAGTACTTTCTCCAAATTTTTTATGCTTGGTCAAGATATGAGTAAGACTCTTGATCGGCTTACCCCTAAAATAGAAGTTATTAATAAATAGTTTGGCCAATTGATGGAAATTGGATATTTTACCTCTGGAAAGATTGTTGTACCATATTTGGGTTAGACCTATGATGGAACTAGACAAAGCCCTGCATCTTATTTCATCGGGAACATAATAAATATCAGTAGCATCTTGATACTGTTCAATATAGAGGACTAGATCATTCTTCTCATCATATTTAGGAGTAAAAATTGGTGGCCTGAATTTGGAAGGCGTGGGGTAATCAACAATAGCCTGGATAAAAGGTGATCCCTTTGATAACTTTTTTTTTTGGTGTGTAGTCGTTGTTGAAGCCAAGTTAATGAAAATCCTCAAATACCTACATAATATAACAAAATAAAGTGTAGAGGTAAGTAAGGTATCAATCCACATCAAGGGGGTGAAACTAAAGACAAACTCAATTATAATTCACTTTTATTTTCTTTTTGGGCTTTTTGCTTTTTCTATTTTTTATCTTCTTTTTAATATTAAAACAATATGGTGAGGTGAGGTGAAACTAAAACTAAACTAAATCAAGATGTAAATACCTAACTAAAAAGCGACTAAAAATAATGAACAAAGTCTAACTAAAATAAAAGATAAAGTGAGGAAGTAAATGTGAGAGCAATCAAGAAATAAGGTTACACCACAAATTCTAGTTAATCTATTTAAATAATTTATTCAAATTAAACTTCCCAAATTAGTATTAAAATTACATATCAACTCTTGTTGCAAATGTAAATTTAATAATAATCTTTTAGAGAATTAAATTTACAATCCTACAACTCACAAAACGTAGATCTAAATATCATCTAAAAAATCACTTGCTAGGATTGATTTACTAAATTAGTTTAAGTCATAAAAATATGATTAGAGTTGAAATTGAAAGAAATAATTTCACATTTTAGAAAAACCTATCTCTTGTTCGATTCTAAGATGGAAATTAAGACTAGAATCTCGATTTTCTCTCGAAAATCATTTACCATCTCTCAAGGCATAAATTAAAAGTAAATTGCAAAATTAATCATCAAAGGGAATTTTAATTTAATTAAACTAATAAAATTCGAATAACATCAAAATAATGGGTCACCCCACCCCTTGAAAGGGGTTTTAGCCTAACATCATATTAAACATGATAATCAAATAAACTAGGAAATTAAAATAAAAGTAGAGAAAAGAATAATCAAACGAAATCTCTTTGAGTGAAATTGAACTTCAATCCTTGAATTTGCACATCATCCAGTCAATTCGAGACTCCAAATGATTTTTAATAATAAAAACACACTCAATTGAATTTCTCACAAATTTATCACTCACAAATCTCTAACAAAAATAAAATAAAACTATTTACAAAATGTTGTTTATCCTAATTTATTTTCTACTCTAAACTATCTCTCTTCTTATCCAAGTCGCTTCTCTATATATTTTTCATAGCTCTACAAATGGCCTTCTTCTTCCTTAAATAGTAGGCATGGAGCTAAGGGTAAATTGGGTAGGAATTAAATGGACATAAGGGGTGTGAGGATAAGTTGAGGTTAAAATGGAGAAATTCACACATGTGCATGGATTGTGTGAGGTCATGAGAGTGAGGGGTGAGGGAATAAAAATCAGATTTGATTAATGGGCATTTTGGGCATTGGGTAAAAGATGTTGGTTGGGGTTAGTTTTGGAAAAAAGGGTAAATGGCTAAAAAGACATGTGATTTAAACATGTGGGTTTATTTTGTTTTTTATTTTTGTCTTGGCTTTATGCTTGTTAACAGGTGATAAAATCGATTTGGGTGAATATGGTAAATGGGTTTCAACGTTATGGTTGGGGATATGGCTGGACACAGTTTAGCATCGTTAGGGTAAGGTCCGGGCCGGGGTTGGGTTTCGGGTTTTGAGGTGGGATAGCAGATCGGGGGTCGGGATTGACACGGGTCACGGGTTTCAGAGATCGCGATCGGGTTTGGGGTTAGTGGCTTTGTCGAGAGGAGAGAGATTCGGGTTTGGTTTAAAGGCAGGTCGGGTTATGGTGTTGTCGACGCTGGGCTCGGGTTCGGACATAACTGATAATTGTAGAGGTTGAGATGATTTTAGGGGTGGTGGATAGCAGGTGCCGGAGGGTCTTAGGTGTGAGTGATTGTTTTTTTTTTATGATTTGAATTTGGTCCGTGGGTTTTGTGGTAATGGTGGAGAGGAGAGAGAGTGTGATTGTTGGTAGGGAAGATGATAGGGTGTGGGGTTGTGCATGGTGAGGGTGTAGGGGAATTGGTGTGTGGATGAATGATATGTTTTAGGTGTGTGTTAGGGAATATGGTATTTGGGTGTGAGTAAGTTGTAGGATAAGTTAGTGTGTGTGTTTAATTTGGACCCTAAAACAAATAACACTAAAAAATAAAACTAATAAAACTAAAAATTTAAAAATAAAATCCTACTATAAAAATAAAATAAAGACTCAATTAAAAAATGAAACTAAAAAGAAATAAAAATAAAAATCTATTAAAACTAAAACTAAAATCCTAAAAAGAAAATGTAAAATCTAATAAAAACGAAAAATAAATGAATTGCTACAAAATTAATCCTAATAAAATAAGACTAAAAACTAAAAACTAATAAAAATCAAAATCAAAATAAAATCACACTAATTAAAAAGGAATATAAAAATAGAAAATAAAACCTACAAAATTCTAAATAAATCCTAAAAATAAAAATGACACAAACTAAAAAGCTAAAAAATAAAAAAGGAACAAACTAAACACACACGGGCTTCGGGGAAGGTTTAGGCTCGGTTTAGTCTATGGGACAGGGTATTTAACTCCATTCCTGATGAAATTTTCCTTGAAATAACGCTTTAATAACCGCAACATGCAATCGTCCTACAAAATAGATAATAAATCACATAAGACCCATTTATTAGTAACTAAAATACGTCTATTTGGTGTATAAAATGAACACTTTTGGGTGCTTATCAAACCAGCTCCAAACAGAGCGTTTCTAGTCCTCTAGCAATAAGATAGAGAGAAAGATAAGAAACCAAAAGTGTACCACTTTCGCGGGCACTTGCGATTGCACCTAGTATGTGCAACAAGCCTTTAAACCTATAGGTTGCCCTACAGGACGAGTTCTGTCTCGTGAGAGTTTGCAGGAATATACCCACAAAATTCTTTATTTAAAAGCAACAGTCAATCTCTTATTAGACATAGAATAATTGCACAATCCATCATAAAAAAATATTTTGAGAAATACAAGCTAGAAGTGCATAAAAAGTTTAGCTATGTGGATACTCAAGGCACATCCTTCCTACAACTCAATCTGTATGGCGTGAATCAGTCAAAACAGGTCGAGTATTATAAGAGTAATTCCTAGATTCTATTTTCGGAATCAACGCTTCAACTTTAAAATCTCACTGGATATAACTCTCTCAAACGAACTCTCGAGATTAGGGTAAGTGTATCACTCTTGTGTGTGAGGAGGTGAGTAAATGTAATCAAGTTCAAACATCTCACACACATATAATAAAGAATGAACATTTAGAAAAAAATGATCTCATGAAAGAATGGTAATCACTATTATGAGAATGTCGAGTTATTCACCACGTTGAATTTCATTTTCCCGAACGCTATGGGAGATATGGATGTATATGGGTGAGGGGGAAATGAGATGGGAAGGATGGGATATGAGGTAGGATGAGGTAGGATGGTGATGTATGGATGAATGATGAGTGATGGATGTGTGATGGATAAAAGATTGATGCGATAGAATAGTGTATACACTTTAGGAACAAATGTCTTTATTACATAAAAATTAACTACAACTCTCTTTTTCTTTTCCTTTCTCTCGTTTTCTTTTTTCTTTTTTTCTTTTTTTTTCTTTCTTTTTTTATTCTCTAAACTCTAAAGACATTTTACATTTGAAAAACACACTTTTTCTCAAAATGATGGGGGATTATATATGAATGGAGTGGGGAATGTGTATGGATGATGAGGGGAATAAATTGTAATATGGGTGAAGTGAATGGTAGGTGTATGGATGAAAAATTGGTGATCGGGACAAATTTCAAGACACGCGTTTCTTACAACGCGAAAGTGACGTCGTTCTCAGTGATCAAGCCAAAAATTTAGTGAAAAATAATGAGATAATACAACGATTTAAGTGCGGACCCAAAGAAAGTTGAATCAAATCGTGACTCGGAGATTGCGTAAAGCACTTTGAAAGGGTGTAGGGCACAAATCTCACAAGCTAAATCTATACTAGTGATCCTTAAGGGTTTCTTTGGAATTGTAGTACTCTTTAACTATAAACTGTAGTGACGTGATACATGCACAAATTTTGTTGAGTCTTGAAATTCATAGTGCAACATACCTTGTTATGTATTACATAAGCTATTTATATAAAGATAAATCCTCTAGAATGATTCCTAGACATAAAAAGATGGATGATAGAAAATTCACGACAATGAATGAGATGAAAGAAACTGCACGAAATTTTAAAAATCAGGTTCAAAAATTAAAAAATTTCAAAAGCGGTGCGATTTTGATCAAATTCCCCACCCCTAAACAAAAAGGAACATCGTCCTTGATGTTAAGTAAAATGATTTTTAAAATTGAGAGCATAAGGGAGGAAAGAGATTACCAGAATCAACCGCTAATGAAGTTGACAGATGAAGACAATAATAAACCAGAATAAAGGATAAGATAACAAAATTGTACAAGTATAAAAACTTGATAAGCCATTGGGTGATGTGAAATACCACCCCCAAACATGATGATACTTATACAAGAAATCACGGGCTGCCTCCCGGTAGAGCTAAGTTTAATGTCTTTAGCCAGACTAAAGGAATCTCACCCTCAAGATAAGATCTATGAGAGCGCGGGGCGGTAAAAAAATTGGATGAGGAAAATCATCCCCAAACAAGATTGAAGTATCAGTCTTGTTTGGATAAAGTCTATAGGGGTCAATGCAACTATATGGAAAAGTGAATCACACGATGCAAGGCGTCGGTGGACCATGGACGGGTGGGTATTAAGGTAAAAGTGTGAAAGGCATGAGTGATGAAGCATCGATCACGGGCCTTATTAATCCGAAAGGTGAGGGGAACGAGGGCCCTATAATCACGGTGCTCTAATTGGTGAGGAAGGCGAAATGGTGTGGAAATAGTGATGGGGTTGGATCTCATAGAAATAACAAGATCGTTCTATGTATGGGTGATAATAATGGTCGCGTTGTGACACGCCAGGGAGCTGTTGATGGAAAAGATTAACACCACAAGAGAGTGGAGGGAGGATGACACGAAAGTGGAGAATAGCGCCATAAATACTCTCATGGAAGGTGGATGATGGTTTCAGGTGAGGATCTAAAAATGTAGAGGAAAACTTGTAATGTGTAAAATCAATATCCAAACCAGGTCGTGGGGGGGGGGGGGGTGAAGGACAACGGGTGGGTCGGTTGGGATAAATGGTGGAGGAAGATGATTGAACTCAAGCGTGGGAGACACACACTCATTGGGAGAAGTAAAGGAAAACTCACAAGGGAGTGTGGTTTCTAAAGATTGAGTGGTCATCTTCTCCATAAGAGTAGCATCGGTGAATGCGGTGGGTGGGTAAGAAGAGGCACCAAGATCAAAGATAGAGGAATCACTAGAAATATCGGGCTCAAAGGGAGACATGCATTATGGGACATCATCCATATCCGGATAGGTAGGAACTATCTAGGATTCTATCTCAGAAAAATGGTGAGCACTCGTAGTTGGAGCTAACCTAAAAGATATTGGCATGTTAGAGAATGGGGCATAAGGTAAAAGCTCGGGCATTATTTTGGATTCGGCAGGAGAGGAAAGGTGAACCATAATGATGGGTTCATGTGGACATGGTGTAATTTGATCAGTCTCACTATCGATGGATAAATCAACACAAGTGTCAACTTGAGGCCCGGACTATAGAATGGTATTAACTTTGAGATTATCGGGAGGATAGGGTTGGTCACTCTCAAAGTCCGTGTCATAAGAGGACACATCATCAGCACACTCTGGTGCAACAATGGGTGGATCCATGGGAATGTACGACTCTCTCACACACTCAAATTGATTTAAACGTTGTTCAAGCCTTTGGAGAGCTTGAGTTTGAATTTGAGTGGCTTGCTCTTTCTCGAGTATGAACTTTTGCAAGAGGCTTTAGAGAGAGGAGGTGGAGGATTGTGGTGGATTGATGGGTGGTGGAGGTGGTTGAGGTCCACACAACTCGCTACAATCATGACTATACTAAGAATACTCAAATGAAGTGTGTGGACTGGGGCCAAGTTCATCATGCACGAAAGGATCGTCTTCGTGATGGACAAATGGTTGATAATCATTGGGTATCATGAACGGGTGCACAAGGTTGCCATGATGACTTTTGGAACATGTGAGGATCCACAACATCGGGTTGGGATTCGTATTGTACGGAAGTGTGATCAGGCCTACATGAATAACTTGGGTACTCACACCACTCGAGATTTGATAAATCATGATAATAGGTCGAGGTGGATTCCGAAACAGTGTCATATGGATACACATATTCCATGGTGGGTTCGTAAGGATATGGAAATTAAGGGCACTCATGGGACATGTGATCGTCATAATAACAATGGGTGCACGACAAAGTATGCAACACATCAATACATGACACCGAGGGTGATGGAATATGAGTTGCGTGCATAAATGGGTCAAGAGTATCAACGGTGTGAGGTTGAGAGTTAAAGCCACTAAGGTATGGAGGTTCGACTCGGGCTCAACCTCAAACATGCTTTGAGAAAATGAGAAATGGCCAAAGTAATCCCGTAAAGGACATTCTTCGGCCATGATGAGAAAAATATAATTTTTGATTTTTAAATTTTTTCAAATGGAAAGAAAATATTTTTTGATTTTTCTAAAATGAAAGAAAAAATATATTTTTGGGTTTTTTGAAAATGAAGAGAAGAAAAGAATTTTTTGGATTTTTTTATCAAAATGGAAGAAAATATTTTTATGCTTTTTTTGGAAGAAAAGGTGGGGAAAAAATTAGACTCTTGATGGGCGAACTAACTAAAACCGACTACTAAAAAATGAATTGGACACACACAAGTCAAGGATAAAACCTAACTAACACATAGCCAATTTTTAGCTTGAAATTAGTGAAAGGGTAGTAAAATTTTAATTAAGTCCGCGTGCGATAAAAAATCACGGAATTATCTGAGTGACCGTTGTTGCAAAAATGTTCTCCTATTGGTCCACCTAGTTGATTGATTTTAAATTTAGTGATGGCTAGAGGAGCACACAATGGTAAGCGAGCGAGTCGGGTAATGAAATCCCTTCTCGTGAGTGACCGGGTGTAGGTCTTAGTCAATTAATTCATCACACTATTCAAAAATAAATGTGAGAATAAAATCAAATAAGAGCACATAATCACACACAAGAATTTACTCACTAACAGGAGATGAGTGGGGGTTCAAGAGATGTACCTCCCACATTTTTTACATCGTGGGGTGCCGAAAAATTTTGAGTCGACCGGGAGGAGATTACGCCTATCTCAGTCAGTCCTGAGAGTCCTACCGACCCAAGGTAGAGAGGCTTCTTTTCCTCACCTTTGGACACCCTCTCTTTACCTTATCCGGTTTCCCTATCACGCTTGTCTTCGATTTATTACAAATTTAAAATAAAAAAAAATAAATGGTGTGTCTATGCATCGAAAATACAAGACAAATAAGAGAATCCTAATACAAGCATTCTAAAGTAATGAAAAAAAGGAACAAAAAATAAAAGTGCAATACAAATGAATCACAAAATAGGAAATCCACTCCAATGCTTCATGCTCCAAAGATTGGCAACGACGCCATTTGATAGCTTGACTTTTTGGGTGTAGTCGTTTCAAAACCTCAAATACCTACATAATATAACAAACTAAAGTGTAGAGGTAAGTAAAGTATCAATCCACATCAAGGGGGTGAAACTAGAGACAAACTCAATTGTAATTCATTTTTATTTTCTTTTTGGGCTTTTTGGTTTTTCTATTTTTTTAGCTTTTTTTATTATTAAAACAATTTGGTGAGGTGAGGTGAAACTAAAACTAAACTAAATCAAGATGTAAATAACTAACTAAAAAGCGACTAAAAATAATGAACAAATTCTAAGTAAAATAAAAGATAAAGTGAGGAAGTAAATGTGAGAGCAATCAAGGAATGTGATTACACCACAAATTCTAGTTAACCTATTTAATTAATTTATCCAAATTAAACTTCCCAAATTAGTATTAGAATTACAAATCAACTCTCGTTGCAAATATAATTTTAATAATAATCTTTTAGTGAATTAAATTTACAATCCTACAACTCACAAAACGTAGATCTAAACATCATCTAAATCACCGGCTAGGCTCGATTTACTAAATTAATTCAAATCATAAAAATATGATTAGAGTTGAAATTCAAAGAAATAATTTCACATTTTAGAAAAACCTATCTCTAGTTCAATTCTAAGATGGAAATTAAGATTACAATCTCGATTTTCTCTCGAAAATCATTTACCCTCTCTCGAGGCGTAAATAAAAGTAAGATTGCAAAATTAATCATCAAAGGGAATTTTAATTTAATCAAACTAATAAAATTCGAATAATATCAAAATAATGGGTCACCCCACCCCTTGAAAGGGGTTTTGGCCTAACTTTATATTAAACATGATAATTAAGTAAAGTAGATAATTAAAATAAAAGTAGAGAAAAGAACAATAAAACCAAATCTCTTTGAGTTAAATTGAACTTCAATCCTTGAATTTTCACATCATCCATTCAATTCAAGCCTCCAAATGATTTTTAATAATAAAAACAAACTCAATTGAGTTTCTACCAAATTTATCACTCACAAATCTCTAACAAAAATAAAAATAAAATAAAACTATTTGTAAAATGTTATTTATCCTAATTTATTCTCTACTCTAAACTATCTCTCTTCTTCTCCAAGTCTCTTCTCTATTTATTTTTGATAGCTCTTCAAATGGACTTTTTCTTCCTTAAATCATAGGCATGGAGCTAAGGGTAAATTGGGTAAGAATTAAATGGACATGAGGGGTGTGAGGATAAGTTGGGGTTAAAATGGAGAAATCCACACGTGTGCATGGATTATGTGAGGTCATGAGAGTGAGGGGTGAGGGAATAAAAATCAAATTTGATTAATGGGCATTTTGGGCATTGGGTAAAAGATGTTAGTTGTGGTTAGTTTTGGAAAAAGGGTAAATGGCTTAAAATACACGTGATTTAAACATGTGGGTTTATTTGGTTTTTGTTTTTGGCTTGGGTTTATGTTTGTTAACAGGTGATAAAAGCGATTTAGGTGAATATGGCAAATGGGTTTCAAGGTTATGGTTGGGGATAAGGCTGGACACAGTTTAGCATCATCGGGGTAAGGTCCGGGTCAGGGTCAGAGATTGGGTTTTTAGGTGGGATAGAAGATCGGGGGTCCGGTCTGACAGGGGTTGTGGGTTTCGAAAATCGCGATCGGGTTTGGGGATGGTGGCTGGGTTGAGAGGAAAGAGATTCAGGATCAGTTTAATGGCAGGTCGGGTCATGGTGTTGTCAGCGATGGGCTCGGGTTCGGATAGAATCGAGGATCAGGGAGGTCGAGATGGTTTTAGGGGTGGTGGACAACATGTGCCGGAGGGTCTCAGGTGTGAGCGATTGTTTTTTTTTATGATTTGAATTTGGTCCATGGGTTTTGTGGTAATGGTGGAGAGGAGAGAGAGTGTGATTGTTGGTAGGGAAGATGATAGGGTGTGGGGTTGTGTGTGGTGAGGGCGTAGGGGAATTGGTGTGTGGGTGAGTGATATGTTTTAGGTGTGTGTTAGGTTGTATGGTATTTAGGTGTGAGTGAGTTGTAGGATAAGTTAGTGTGTGTGTGTGTTTAATTTGGACCCTAAAATAATTAACACTAAAAAATAAAACTAATAAAACTAAAAATCTAAAAAGAAAATCCCACTCTAAAAATAAAATAAAGACTCAATTAGAAAATGAAACTAAAATGAAATAAAAATAAAAATCTATTAAAACTAAAACTAAAATGCTAAAAAGAAGATGTAAAATCTAATAGAACTAAAAATAAATGAATTTCTACAAAACTAATCCTAATAAAATAAGACTAAAAACTAATAAAAATCAAAATCAAAATAAAATCACACTAATAAAAAAGAAATATAAAAATAGAAAATAAAACCTACACAATTCTAAATAAATCCTAAAAATAAAAATGACTCAAACTAAAAAGCTAAAAAATTAAAACGGCACAAACTAAACACACACGTGCTTAGGGGAAGGTTTGGGCTCGGTTTAGGCTACGGGGCATGGTATTTAACTCCATTCTTGATGCAATTTGCCTTATAATAACTCTTTAATAACCGCAACATGCAATCGTCCTATAAAATAGACAATAAAGCACATAAGACCCATTTTATCGAGAATTAGCAACTAAAATACGTCTATTCGGGGTATAAAATGTACACTTTTGGGTGCTTATCACCCTTAACAAAAATTATTTGCAAACGATTCTTTATTTTACCTTTTCCCCCCAGTCGATCTTCTAATCATTGAATATATCCTTTGCAGGAATGTTACTCTGACTTATACTTGGCTGAAGTAGCTTTTGTGATTTTACTGTGCACATGCATTGAACTCTCTTTGTGAGAAGTCTTCTCGGCACACACAGAGCCTCTAATGCTAGCCCTAGATCTCCCAAATCCCTCTTTATTTTCACGAGGATGGTCTTACTGCCTGCACTAACCTCTGGTTTCTCATGACCTAAATAATCGAAAGGAGATTCCTTACTCAACTGTTTTAACACGCTCGATCTCTCATTGGAAAAAGATTGACCATTATAATAATCCGTTGATCGAAATGATGATATTGTTTCAAAGCGGTATGAACTGTCATAAGAAGACCTAGAGTGATGACTTCTTTCATTACTGTCTGGTGGAGGTGGCATGCCCCTCCTAGAAGGTTCAATGATGGATTTCTCTTATAACGTACTAGCCAGTTACCTAACTGACTCCTGCATGTATTCTTGTCCCCTGGCCAAGTTGAGGAAAATTCCCTAGTGATCTATCAAGCTTGGCGGAGTAGAGGGATCTAGATTGTGACCTGTAGTAGCCATGCTTCTTTCAAGAATAGTGGTTATTCTTCAAATCAAATAATGAACAAAAGAAATAAAAAGGATTGAGAATGATGACAAGTAGTCGTTCCCACGTACTGTAAAAATCTGTCGATGTCTAAAAATGGATTGGGTCAAAATTTATAATCAGAGATAAATAAGTATAAGTAATCTAAACAAATACACAAGAGATCAGGGTTTTTAAAGTATTTTATCTATAAGAAAAGCCTTCGTCCACTATTAGTATTATAAGAAAAACCTTTGTGTATTTCTCTTAAAAGTCCATCCACTTGATCTAGGTGAACACAATTTAATAATGGTTCGGTGAATGGTCATTAGTACAGCTTTCCATAGAGTGAAGGAAAAACCTAGCTAAGTTGATTCTTAACTTAAGTGCCTCCTTACCACCTGGAGGCGTCTCGCTGGTCCTTAAGTAGGATAAGACGGGATAAATCCAAAGTAAAGCTAAATACACTTAGAGAATGAAATGATTATATCTGAATCTTTGATGACCAGTCGATCTATGTTTTTTACTTAGATTATCCTTTTTAGGACAATATCGATGGTTGAAGTTGTGATCTCAAGGGCGTCTACATGGCTATTTTCATTCCTTAGAAGTTTCCCCACCGAGGAAGACTCAAACTGTTAAATAAGATCTCTTGACTTGTTTTTATAAGAAATCATTCTAGGGTCCCTTAATTCATACTTTCTGTTAAGCTGGTTTGCAATCAATTTAGAGTCACAATATACAACAATATAGTGATTGATCGCCCTACGGAGGTCGTGTACTATAACTTTATAATTTGCCATGTTGTTTAATACTTTAAGTCCTAATCTAATTATAAGGACATTATTTTATATTTTTTATTCATAATTGAGTATGTCGTATACCGTTACAATCGTAGAAGAATGTTCAAGATCTCATATGCAACAAGACAAATACGAATATCATGTTTTCTTCAACATTCAAGCCCCCACATGTTTAACTTTGGTAAGGTTGTGTTTTAAGTCACTTAGAATATTAGGATAACTTTTATGAAATTTTTTCTAAGTGTTGGAGAGGAGTTTTTCGTCATGTATTAATTTTGAAGTTTTGAGGCGGAGTTTTTACCGATGAAATAATTTTTTTATGCTGTTGTGATTTTTTCCACACGTAATTGCATGTTTTAGGGATGAATAAAATTGGATAAAAAATTGACACCGATTAAATAAGTCTAAATTGGAAACTTACGAATTCGGTTTAATCAGTATCACGCACTCATTTTCAAATTGGTATCATAGCGGGTTTCTCTAAGTTATCGAGTGATCCTTGTTTTTGGCAAAAAATGTGTGATATTGATTTTTTTAAAATGTTTTTGTGAAAAATCATAATTTTTCCAATGGAGCACTTATGTAATTGGATGCCTCCCCCTGATGACATGAGTGAGAGTTTTGATGATTTAAATATTTGAATTTGATGTCTGCGAAAAGAAATGATTTTTTGGAAAAAGAAATTTCTCATTTTAAATCTGCTATGGATCTTTTGCAAACAGTTAAAAGTCAAAGACATTTTTATCATGATAAGTTTGTTTCTTTGGACCATGAATTTAAAGTTTTAAAATTGTCCAAAAAAGAGAGTGATGATAGAGTCCTAGTTTTAGAAATAGAATTGGATGGCTTTTAAAATTCTAGGATTTGTGTTTGTGCCAAAGTGGATCAACATATTTTACTCGATGAGTTTGTGGAACGTGAGGAGACTCTTAGGGATAAGTGTGAGTATTTTAAAAATGAACTTGATAACCTTCTAGGAGTTATTGAAAATTTAGAGAAGGAGTACCTAAAATTGGAAGATTCTAATTCTTTACTTGAGTTAAAAGTTTTGGAGATGAAAAATGATTTGAGAGACTCGAGTAGTGTTGGTAACAATTGTAGTGGCTCATCGTGTTCTAATGTTTCGAGTGTTAAATCCAATACCATTATTTGTATTATAGGGTTAATCAATCCTAAGGACATTAGAAAAGGTCAACCCAAAGGTGTCGGTCCACTCGTTTACGCATGTTCACATTTTGGTAGGAAAGGTCACCTTAGGTTTTGTTTCGATCTTCTAAAAAGTCCTACGAAGTTTAAGTCTAGTGTTACCTTGGTTTTGAAAACCCCTATGCATCGTTGCACACCTATTTGGGTTATTAAATCACTTTTAGAGCACTAGATGTTAAACTAGTTGATTCTAGGCTTCTTGCACATGATTATTCTCTTGCTATATCATATAGATTATTGTGATCGCATGTTTGTCATACACTAGTTGTGTTTCATGTTATATTCTTTCCAGTGTTATGACTTGTGTATTTTTGGTATTAGTTTTTTGTTTTCGATAAAACTTTTGAAGAAATAAAAAAATATTTTGTTTTGATAAAATGTTTTGAAAAAGTCAATAAGAGTTTTGTAATTTATTTTTACACCGTATATGAATGGACATTTAGGATGACCGAGTCATAATTTCATTCCATGTCCCTGTAATGATTTTATAGAGTTTTGATATGCTTCGTCATTTCATTTTTGTGCTTTATAATGTGTGGCGTCATTAAGATGTACTTTGTGATTACTACCTACACGTTTGACTCATGAGTTCCTTTAATGCATACTTGCACGAATTTCTTTAATTACTGGGCTTGTTTATCACGTATTGGTTGGAGTGTTGTAATCTCAATTATGTATTTAAAATTAACCATATGTGATAAAACTTGACAATGGAAGTAGTAGATGTAAACCGTTTACCGTGAGGAATTTAATTGCAACAAAATATGATGAGGGAATCACGGGAAAAGGCAGCGAAAGTAAAAAATTAACTCATCATGAAAGCCATCGTTTAAAAGATCCCGAAAGAAATTAATGGCAATAAAAACATAAATATGCCAAAAATGGGCCACCTCTAAAGAAAAATTAATGATTATTATTTTTGAGGGATTTTGAATGGAAAGAAATGAAAAACGGGTTTGCACGTCCTAATAGTGTCATGAAAAAGCATTTATATAGTTTTAGACGTTATTGGTGTGGGAATCTGTAAGACCTCGACTAATTAAATACCGCGTAGCTGCTCCTTTATTTAAATTAATACAAAATGTCAAGTTTGTTCAGTTCATAGCATAACTGACGAAACATTTTAAACAATTACTACCGGCGATAGTGGTGGTGTGTGGTGGTTATGGCCTTAGAAATTCCCTTGGAACTTCTCCTCTCGTCTCATGTTGCCCACTACTTAGTTTTGATAGGTAATGGCCCTAATGACCCTAAGTTTGGCTGATAAATAAAGCCTAAATTTCACGGGTTAATATTCCTTAAAAATCAAAATGACTAAAACACCCTCCCGAGTTGCCGGTTAGGCCTAAAAATGCCCCAGGACCCAAACTAAACCCCCGGCTAGTGTTTTTTTTTACTATTTTGACCCTTCTAGATGCGTTGGCGCACCCAAAATGACCATACAGAGGATACAATTATAATTTACTTTTAAATCCATTTAAAATGATTCCTGACGCGACTGACACACGTGTTCCAACTTAATTTCTGAATTGTCATATTTATGACTCGCGACTATTTTAATAAATTCAATAATCATATATTACCATATGCACTCATTAATATTCACATTATTATCATAATCAAATACCAACTCTCATCTCGCTATTATTTAAATCCTAATTAATTTTCAAATAAATATCCCACTTAATTTAATTAATCCCATTAAATAAAATCAATAAAATTATGGGGTATTACATACTTTCCCCCTAATAACAGAATTTCGTCCTAAAATTCAGAAATAAAATATACCTGTAAAAAATAACTCTAGATAACGCTCACACATAATGGTACTATCTTCGACCTCAATTTCCTCTTGCTATGGTCTAGGATAGTAATCGACCCCTCCCCGTAGGAACTATCTGGCTATAGATCAATCTCCTCTAAATAATGTGAGTATGAGCTAAATCATCTCAAAGATATCTCCTCAGTAAGGAAATGTGGAACACGTCATGGATCCTATGCAAGTGTTCCGGTAACCCAAGTTTATATGCAACTGGCCCCAACCGCTCGTTGGTAGGGAATGGCCCCACATATCTAGGTGCCAACTTCCCCTTATTCCTGAAACGCATAATCCCCTTCATAGGAGACACTCGAAGTAGCACCTAGTTCCCCACATTGAACTCTCGGAAGGACCTCTTGGCATAGGTGCAATTCTTCTGTCGGTCCTGAGCAACCCGAATATGGCTCCGTATCATCTTTATACTCGCCAAAGTATCCTGAATCACCTCTGGCCCAAGTGGCTTGTTAAGGAATTGTTGCCCCCCACCTCTGTCAATATGCTGGGGAACGGCAAGGCCTACCGTACAATGCCTCAAATGAAGCCATACCAATAGTGAACTGGTAGGAGTTATTATAGGCAAACTCCACCAATGGAAGATACTGCTCCCAACCTCCACCAAAGTCGAGGATGCACATACGCAACATGTCCTACAACATTTGATTCGTCCACTCGGTCTGGTCATCAGTCCGCGGGTGATAGTTTGTCCCTATCAGGTACTATGTTGAGAGGCACCCTGTAGAGTGTCGCTATCTCAGCTATGAAGATTTGGTGTACTATCCCATAGTGTAGTCTGTCCGAGCTGGAAGAAAGTGATCAACCTTGGTCAACCAATCCATGATCACCATATGGAATCGTGACCTCTCTACGATGTCAGTAACCCCATGATGAAGTTCATGGAAATGCTTTCCCATTTCCACATAGGGACCTCTAATTGCTGTAGACGTCCTTTCAGTTTTTGATGGTCTACCTTTACTAGCTGGCAAGTGGCACATTTCTAAATGAGCTCAGCAATATCCCTCTTCATCCCTCTCTGGCAGTACTGTCGCCTCATATCCTGATACATTTTACCCCCACTAGGATGTATCGTGAATCACAAACCGTGCGACTCTGTCATTACCTCGGGTCACAAGTCTTTCCCATCAGGAATGACTAATCTTCCATTGAAGAGTAATCCCCCGTTCGAACTAACAGTATAAGACTCGACCCTTTTTGTTAGTAATCATACTATCTGCTCTTAGCAGAACGGGTCTACTTCCTGAGCCTGTATAACTCTTGTAATGATCTGGGACGTAACTGTCATCACAGACATGAATGATCGGCCTACTCTATTTTGTGTCCCAACTCCTTCCACTTCTCTTTCCACACCTCATCCACCTCACCTACTGGCCTACGCCTCAACGCGTCTACTATTACGTTAGCCTTCCCTGGGTGGTATTGGATATCGAACTGGTAATCCTTCACAAACTCGAGCCATCAACATTGACGCATATTCAACTCTTTCTGCGTGAAGAGGTACTACATGGATTTGTTGTCTATGAATAAGCAAATTTTTCCCCCCAGGAGATAGTGTCCCCAAATCCGAAGTGCAAATATGACCGCTTCTAACTCCAAGTCATGGGTGGGGTAATTCTTCTCGTGAGGTTTAGGCTTACGGGAAGCATAAGCTATAGCCTAAATCTCCTGCTGCAGTACACCCCCAAGTCCTAGTAAGGATGCATTAGTGTAGACTAGATCCTCCACTCCCATCCTGGGAAATGCTAACACTAGTGCTGAGGTTAACTTGTCTTTTAACTCGTCGAAAGCCAACTAGAAGGCATCAATTCAGATAAATAGCACTCCCTTGTGAGTCAGATGTGTCAATGGACCCTCTATCTTTGAGAACCCCCGAATGAAACTCCTTTAGTATCCTGTTAGGACCAATAAACTATGTATCTTTGTCGGTGTTGTGGGTTGTCCTCACTCCCTCACCGTTGATACCTTCCCCAGGTCGATAGATATCCCTAAATTCTGACACAACGTGCCCCAAACTATACCTCCCGTAACCAGAATCCTCACTTTTCATACTTAGCATATAGATGGTGCTCTCATAGAATATGAAGAATCTTTCTCAAGGGTTCGGCTTTCTCTTCCTCAGTCCATGAATAAATCAGCATGTCATCTATGAAAATGATGACAAACTGACCCAATAACTCTCTGAACACTCGGTTCATCAGGTCCATGAATACGGAGGAAGTATTTGTCAACCCAAATGGCATGACTCTGAACTCATATGACCAATATCTTGTCAAGAAATAATCTTCGACACCTCCTACTCCCTGATACACAGCTTATGGTATCACGATCCCAAGTTAATCTTTGAGGAGAAGGTATCTCTCCTCAACTAATCGAATTAGTCATCGATCCGGGACAATGAATACTTATTCTATATCATGACTTTATCATCTTCCCTTATTCCACCGATTTATTACCAATGTAAAACATTCAATATCACTTCTTATGTCACATCATACGGTTTTACTGATCGTGAATCGGAATAAAATTAAAGTTAAAGTGATAGTTTACCTTGTGGATGATAACCATGGTACTAAACTCGTGTACTAAAGACCAACCATCCCAAGTTCCCAACGTTCGCTAGATTTCATACGTAGGATGTCTCGCAAAGCGAAATCCAACCCAATACACTACTAACTAACATTGTCGATCAACGAAAATTGTGGTCCTCAGTATTTGACTCGTACCCCACATCCTTGATTCCTTCTAACATTAGCGCATCTATTATCATGTTATGAACGAAATATTCTACACATTACTCCTTCTAGCTTTGAGTTAGGCTCTTCAATTCACCACAAAACTATTCCCATGCCCAGAAATATTTCGTTCTATCCTGAATCACTTGAGTAAACATCCCCACCCACTGGGGTTTGGTATAACCTGATGACATACTCCATAAGTCTATGTAGGATTCAATATCTATATATATACAAGTGGCTCTGTTTCCTCTCTGATGACACTTAACACAAATTGTTTTATAACCAGGATAAATGAATCACGTAGTATTACTCTAATGGCCTATCATCACTCAAACTTTAATTATCCGGTTCAAAATTGGGATACTAATACATTCTACGTTCATGTTTCTCAAGTAGTACAAGTAAGCTGTAACGCACACGGGTTATTCAAGATTTTCCTTGTACCTGAAAAGGGAAAACACTATAAATGATAAAGTCTCGTACCTCCAAACATGGGTGGTAGTTGTGATAGCAGTGGCATAACTGCATATCGGGCATTATAGATGCGCCCATACTATATTACTTGTTGTTGCTGTGAAGTCTGTGTTACTGGGGTGAATATCCCTGCTTCCCTGAGTTGGGTATTCTGTGGGTTCGGGTGGACACCCAATGATTGTTGCGGGTTCCTACCCTTCCTAGGGCAATATTGACGGTGGTGGCCCCACTTACCACATATAAAACACTTACGAGCATAGTTTCTTCTCTACTGGCCCTACTGAGTATGCTGCTGGCCCTGATGGCCTAACTGAGTTTGATGAGTTGACCGAGGCTGTTCTCCAGCTCTCTGCGGGAAAACTTGGCATTTGTGGCCATTTCTTCCACACTTAAAATACCTCTTTGTGATAGCTTTATGTTCTTGTCCTTGTTGGCCCAGGCGGGTTTAGCTCTTCCCACGATTCTCATAGTCTTCTTGGTCTTAGTGACTCTGAGGAACTTGTCGCTACTACGATGGTATTTTCCCATTCTTATTGTTCCTCTAAATGTCACATTGATAAACTTCTCTTGTTCTTTTGCCCCTTGTAAGCTATACGCTATGATTTTGGTATTGCAATATTGCGGTAGTCACTGCTTGTGCCACGATGTTTGCTATTGCAGTGATTTCCTCTCTTTCCTGGTGTACCTAAGGTATTTATTGGTCTTGTCCTGCATTTGCTTCTTCGACGATGTTAGTTTTCCTCTCCCTTATAAGTGACATCTGAAATTTAAATGAATTTTATAAGACCTCCGACTATAAATAACATTTTAGCAGAAGTACGTAATCTACAACACGAAACAAGGATGCAACAGTCCTAATAGTAGGGCTTTATATCAAAGATGCTAAGCGAAAAATGAAATAAGCCGTACAAATCCTAAAGGACACTAGAACCTGATGCTCTGATACCACCTGTGACACCCCGACTAATTAAATATTGGGTAGCTACTCCTTTATTTAAATTAATACAAAATGTCAACTTGGTTCAGATCATAGCATCACTGACGAAGCATTTTAAATAATTACTAGCCACCTAATATTTAAAAAGTGAGTTGCCAAATTTTATTAAATTAAATTAACATGAAACCAATTAAATTAAACTAACCATACAACATCTACATCATACCCACAACATAATAATAATGGAATTAATAAAATGAGTCTGAAGTAACAATCCCCTGAATAAACCAAATACTGAATAAATCCCAATTCAAAACTCTGAATAAATAGATAAATCCCAAACTAAAATAAAACTGAAAGTCTGAAAATGTTGTCTCTAAATGGAGGTGGGCGGAATGCCCTAATAGATGAGTAACCATGAATAGAATCAAGTGCAGAATGTGGAGGCATCTAATACCAAGCTCCTATAACTTCCACAACAGCTACAACACGTCAATGTAATGGAACTCCTATGTTTGGCGTCCCTATGGATGTGCACCTAAAAGGTTTTACAAGAAAATAAATTTGAAAGCAAACGGGTCAGAGCCCAAGGTGAAAATAGTTTAAAAAAATAGCAATTGTTTAATTGCATTAAACAATAAATATTATATACATGTTTGTTATGTGCTCTCACATGATTTCCTCACCCCTCAACTAATGTGCATGCCTAACGTATACCCCTAACCCATCCTAGTCATGCCGCTAACTAACTAGTCTATACAACTACTTGTCTTTACAATATAATAAAGGGGTATACTCGTAGCATTCTAATATATTTTGCATATAACTCACCCTTACATTAATTAGATTATTACATCAATTACAATATGGATTTTCACATTTTTAATCCCATATAAATATCTCAATAATTTGTATTCACAAATTTAATAGTGAGCTAGTTATAAGTACAAGTATAACATTCTCAACTTATATATACAATACGGCACCCATAGGCTAAGCTGCCCACATACTCTGCTATTAAATCTCGACACATCATGTACATAAGGACTACGCATTTCGAATCGCTCATGAACCGTTTCAATACACAAAATCACACATATTGGAGGCGAACATAGTTCACATACCCACAAGTCATGCACATACCTACGCTCCCATGGTCACCTGACTTATCAATTCACAAATAAGTCATTGACAAACCTATGTCCTAAAACAACCAATCTAAATCCCCCCGTAGGCATACAAAGATCAGATGGTCCTCTTCCGAAAGCTGACCTCCCGTGATAGCAAGTATGGTAGGTATGTCATACACACAATAGTCCATATACTAAGCATTCACACAACTTAGGTAATTATTACATTAGTAAAGGTATATATTTTCATCCCTATACCATCAGTCTTATTCGTACGCTATTTTCATCCCAAATTATACATAATATGTTCTATCGATAAATCTCACGTCGTATAGTTTCGAGTACTTAAGCCTATCCTGAAAAGGTTACTTAGTTTCCTACGTATGCGACATGTCAATTCAGTACTTCAAGGTCTATATTTCTGTCTCTAATCCTAACATATCACTCGTACGAATTTAAGTCATGCTTTCACATCTTATAATTGTAAATTACTAGTTGGACACTCGTAAGTTCAACACTACGTTCCAAACCACTATTAATATGTTTCAGGTTTCAATTACATCCCTATTGGTATCCTTAAGGTCCTATTGTATTTACATAGTCCCCACTTATAACTTTCAATAGCCGGAATCGCTTAAATTTAAAGAGGGAAAAATATCACGATTTTTGGGGAGGTCGATCGATCGACCTATGAATGTCGATTGATCGATCAAGCAGATGAAGGTCTCGGGTTTCTTCGTTTTTAGTCCTATTTTTGTCCCAATTCTTCATTACAAGATGTTAAATCCTAAAGTAAACATATTGGGTAATCATACAACCTAAATACATGATTCTTAACGTCCTAGAATTCTTAAATCATCATCATGAAAAAAGTATTTTTCTATTTTCTTCTAGAATTATCATACATCTCCTCATAAATTAGTAATTAACTACGCATGGTTTATGATTTCGTTAATGAGATACTTCCAGAATCAAAACTACATATAAATCCTACCCAGAATTAAGGTTTCATCTCCAAATCTCATGAGTTTCAATATTTTCATTGTATCATCAAATCCTACACTATCATGGATAACTTATTTGTTAAATCTTAATGGATTAAATCACTTGCCTGGAAATTTGATGTTCTAATCCTTTGATGACGATAAGGGTTGGTTCTCTTTCTTTCTCCGGTCATAAATTCGACGATAGTGGTGGCGTGTGGTGGTTATGGCCTTGGAAACTCCCTTGGAACTTCTCCTCTATTCTCACGTTGACCACTACTTGGTTTTGACTGATAATGGCCCTAAGGTTGCCTGATAAATAAAGCCTAATTTTTGTGGGTTAATATTCCTTAAAAATCAAAATGACTAAAATACCCTCCCAAGTTGCCAGTTAGGCCTGAAAATACCCCGGGACCCAAACTAAACCCTCGGCTAGTATTTTCTGACTATTTTAACCCTTCCGGACGCATTGGGGCACTCAAAATGACCATATGGATGATACAATTATAATTTAATTTTAAATCCATTTAAAATGATTCCTGGCGCGACTGACACGCGTATCCCAACTTAATTTCTGAATTATCGTATTTATGTCATATAAATTCAACAGTTTCGACCCCTAAGGATAATTTGGAGATTCATTCGTTAGGAGTACACATATTCATCGTGCACATATGTTATGCTTGTTTGCTTTGATTTGCCTATCGAATATGTTCACACTCATTCATTATATTTCCATGATTTGATTATCTTAGTGTAAATTCATGGTGTGTGATTTTTGTAAAATTATTTTTGCATTTTTGTATCAAATATCAAAAGATCAAAAATAGTTTGTGGAAGCTTCTGAGTTACTCCTTTACATGAGCGTAGTTTGATTCATATTTGCTAGGCATTTTTTGTCGTGCCAACTCCATGTTTATTTGGTTTATTCTAAACAGAGGGAGAACGAATTATGGGGGAGTTTTTGCATTGTGGGGAAGATTTGATTATTGATTGATTCATTCTTATATCATTTCAATCTCGATGTGTAACGAAGGTATTTACTTTGTCTTATGTGTGTAGGTACAAATATTGAAGATCATATATTGCACGCCCTGATTAGAAAAGCCTAAAGATTTGAAGTTGAAGATTTTGAAGAAAGTTTTAGACTTACATTTTTAGTACCTTTTCAGTTTTGTGTTCATGGGAGGGTATTAGATTTGTAAAGGCATTTTTTTTATAATTCAAATGTTTTTTATTTTGTACCGGCGTAGACATAGGATGAGATTTGTAAGTACATTATTTTATATTTTTCGTTCATAATTCAGTATGTCGTATACCGCTACAACCGTCAAAGAATGTTCAAGATCTCATATGCAACAAGACAGATCCGAATATCATGTTTTCTTCAACATTCAAGCCTCTGCAAGTTTAACTTTTGTAAGGTTTTGTTTTAAGTCCTTAGTGGTTCACTTAGAATATTGGGATAACTTTTATGAAAAAATTTCTAAGTGTTCGAGCGGAGTTTTTCGTCTTAAAATATTTTTGAAATTTTGACTCGGAGTTTTTACTGACGAAATATTTTTTTTATTTATGTTGGTTTTATTTTTTGCACATGTAGTTGCATGTTTTAGGGCTAAATAAAATTGGATTAAGAATTGACACCAATTAAATAAGTCTAAATTGGAAACTTACGAATTCAATTTAATCAGTATCATGCACTCATTTTCAAAATATGGATTGCTTAATAAGACTACCTTATGATGTAACAAAGACTATCATAACTCCTTTGCCCCTCTCATTTGATGCACCATCCAAGAAGAACTTCCAAGATCATTCATTCTCACCAACTACCAATGATTCCAGGATGAAATTCGATTGTTCGTCCTCGCCTCTGAGTGATATTGAAAATTCTTCTACAAAATCTTTCAAGACTTGACCCTTAATCGTTGTCCTATGTTTATAACTAATGTTAAACTGGGCCAATTCCAAGGACCACTTGGTCATTCTATTTGAGAGATCAGAATTCTTGAGTGAATCTTTCAAAGGATCGGTTATAGGGATGATAATGGTATGGCCATCAAAGTAGTGCCTTAGTTTTATATCAGTAGTTACCAATGCTAGAAAAAACTTCTCAATAGGCATGTATTTGGTTTTTGCCTCAAGGAGAGTATGGATCACTTAGTTGACTAGCCTTTTATCCCCATTTTGTAAATAAGCCAGTGCAGTGCATGTCGCATGCTTTGAAATGGCTAAGTACAGGTACATATATACCCCATATTTGGGGGCTAATAACTAAGGAGGAGATCCCAAAACTATTAAATTTATTCCAAATCTTGATCGCACTCCTCTATTTACATGGTGGGGCTTGCTTTCTTCAACACTTGGAAGAACGATCGACACTTATCCAAATATATTAAAATAAAGAGATTTTAAGCAGCTAGAATTCTAGTGATGACATAGATGTCCCTAATAGTAGTCAGTTTTTTTATATCTTGTTGGGCTTTAATTTGATCTGAATTCTCTTGTATACCTCTATGGGTCACCAATTATCTAAGAAATTTTCCAGATCTAACTCCAAAGATGCATTTTGAGGTGTTGAGCTTCATCTTGTATTCTCTGAGAATTTTGAAGGTCTTCACGAGGTCTCTGATGTGGTCAGTCACCTGCCTACTTTTAACGAGAATATCGTCAGTATATACTTCTATTGTAAAGACAATTTATTTCATTAACATCTTGGTCACGAGCTTCTGATAAGTTACTCCCGCATTCTTAAAATCTAAGGGCATTATCTTGTAGAAGTAAAGTCCTAAGGTTGTAATGAATGAGGTTTTTTTCTTAATCTAGGTATAATATGGGTAATTGGTGGTATCCCGAGTATGCATCCATGAAGCTTATGCGTTGTTATCCTGTCATGGAATCTACAAGTTGATGTATATGAGTTAGTAGAAAGATATCTTTTAGGCACTTACTATTGAGTTTGGTGAAATCTATGCATACTCTCCACTTACTGTTCTTGTTCTTGACAATAACAGTGTTAGAGACCTAATCTAGGAATTGGACTTCCTTGATGGAGCTGGCCTTTTGTAGGTTGTCAATCTCTGTCTTTACATCTTTCACCTTTTTGGGGCTGACTTTCTCAGCTTTTTCTTGATCAGTTTGATAGTGGGATCTACGTACATTCGACTAAAAGTGATCTATGGGTTTATTCCTAAAAGGCCATCTAGTTTCCATACAAAGACATCAGCATTAGTTTTAAGGAAATGAGAGAGGATATATGCTTCATCATTAGGTATCTCTGATCCGATGAGGAAACTCCTTTCTCGATTGTGATGAATCCATAGGAACAAAAATGAGTTCCTCCATCATGTGCTCAGTTGGAGTCAATCGAGTTTCTTCTACTCCTGGTTGAATTCCCTTTGGTTGCTACTTAGGTTGGACATCCTCTACATTATTTTCAAATTGACTTTTCTTAGACTGATTTTTTTCTGATTTTATGGCCAATATGAAATAACTCTGAGCTACTACTTGATCTCCCCTAATCTCTAACACCCCATGGTAAGTCAAGAACTTGAGCTTTTGGTGGAGGGAAGAGGGGAAAACTTTCTTTTTGTGAATCCGTCCTCTGCCCATTATGGCATTATAAGGCGACTCTGACTGGTTGATGTGAAACTCCACCTCTTTATTGGTTGAGATAACCTTGACTTGTAGTTTGGTCTTTTCTAAGTGAGTTTATATATCTTCATTACAAATGATCGGTGGGACTACATTAGTATCAAAATCCTTGATGTTGAACTCGATCTTATAGAGCATTGTGAACTATATGATCTTTGAGGATCTTCCTTGATCCCCCAATATTCTTATCACATAAAGTTTGTAATTCTTAGAGTGAGGACTACGCACCCTTATGGGGAAGATTCACATCGAACAAATTATCACTGGTGAATATAATAACACGATTAATGTCAAAGTCTTTTCTCTACCTCTTGGAAATGACGTGTTTAGATAAATGCACTTGGAAAGCCTTTTGAATGTTGGATGTAATTCTCACTTTCTCTCTGAGCTTCTTTCCAGCGTGTTAAGTTGGATTGGTGTATCCTTGAATAGCTACAACCAACCCTACTGGGGGAAGATCCTCGTCTATGTTTTGAATTTAATTGATACTCATAAAAACTTTTGGCTTTGTCATTCTAATGTTCTCCTTTAGATTCCTTACTTGAACGATCTCCTCCACATGTTTCTTGAACATTTTCAGTTCACTATAACGTGTCCGTGATCATGGTGATAAGTGAACTTGAGGCTGGCCTCCCTAGCATTTGGATATCTAGCTATTTTAGGAGGCCTCTTGAAGTTGGACTTGTCTTTAATCTATGGGATAATCTTATAGATGGTCTCTTTGAAGATTATTTTCAATGCCTTATAATTGCTCTCATTAGTTTGGGATCTAGGAAAAACTTTGGGGGCTTAATTCCCGAATGCCTTCTTGGTCAAAGAGTGTTAATTTCCTCTTTTGGGGACCTTTGGGGGCTTTTTTACCGAATGCCTTTGGGTCTCTCTTCTTTTGATCGATAGGGTCCTATGTGTTGATGAGATATTCCTCCACCTTGGCATACTTCTCAATATGATACATGATATTGTCCATCGTAGAAGCCAACTTTTTCGTTAGGGATTAGTGGATATCTCGATCATTCCAAGATAAATTTGAACCAAGAGATCACTAACTCATCATTACAATCATCAATCTTGTTATATATCTCCCATTACCTTTGGGCATACATCCTGAAAGACACTCCCTTCCTTTTCTTTAAAGAGATTTGTGAATCAAGCTCCTGGATTGCCTTGCTACTTATGATAAATCTGGTTGTCAATTGATTGACCAAGTCTCTAAAAGGTAGAATTAATCTTGGGTCGGGGGTAATTTCTCAAACCACTTCAAATTTATTTCCCCAAGGTCAGATGATAACTCTCGACACATTAGGGTGTTATGATAGTTCTAAGAGACATAATCTGTCAACAGTACATGATGTGATGTGCGGGATATGCCTTATCGTTATATATTGTCACCATTGGCATGGATATGCATCTTAATATATATATATATATATATATATATATATATATATATATAGGAGCTTAGAACAATATTTGTATGGATGTATCTTGTTTTAAACTGCTGTTTATTTTCATAAAGTTTCTTTAAAGCTTTAAAATAAAGTTTCTGGGCTAAAAATCGAAATTCAAACTTTTTAGTTTTTCATTCGATATTGTCGTTCGAACAAGTTTCTCATTCGAACAAGGTTTGCCAACGAGTTCCCACATTGGCCACTGGAATATCGTTTGAATTGTCGTTCGAACGAAAATGATGTTCGAACGAGAATTCCAACGAGATTTCTAACAAGTTCAACTTTTATACACTGAAACTTCGTCAGAAGGCTCGTTCTAACGAGACTTCGTTCGAATGAAAATCTCGTTCGAATGAGATTTGGCGGGAATGGTTTATTTGGCAGTTTTGAGCAGTTTTTCCCACTTTCCCACTTATTTTCCCAATAAATTTTTACTTGAATAATTAAGTGCGAAAACCAACTTTTTATATCTAACTTTTTCATTATCTTCCATCTCCAAGAGAGAGTTTGAGAGAAAAATTCAAAAAGAAAAAGTTCATGTTTTGAGTGTCTAATTTTTCAAGAAAAAATCAGTAAACACCCTTGTTTTCACCCATATAGCTTATTCCATGTCTCAATATATATACATCTTTCTTGGAGTGTTTTTGGCACTGGTTTACTCTTCCTATTAAAGAGTTCGTTTGGGTTTCCTTCTACAGCCCATAAAGGAGAAGTTCGTGTTTTTTATTGCGGCATTCTCACATGGTGAAAGGCACTATGCGTGGTTGACAGTTGCTTCCTAGTTCCTCATTGATGGATTCCAAGGTTCCGGTGGAGTCCGAGATTGTCAACCAAGCGGAGGTCAGTACAAAAAGATGCGTCGGGGCTTGAAGTGAGTCGAGTCGAGTGTTGTAAGTCATCTTGCTTATACTTGTAAGATACCATACTTAGTGGACTTAAGGCTAGGGCCGTCCAAGGTTTTTTTCCCATTGTGGGTTTTTCCTCGTACATCGCGGCGTAGTGATTTATTGTTAATTTTATCTTTCGCATAATTCACCTAGAACGCATGCTTAGGTAAAAAGATAAAATTTGATTTATATGACTACTTATTTAATTTGGTGTAAAATTTATGGGTAATGTTTAATTAATTTAGTTCAAGTCTTTTACTTTAATTTGTTAAAATTGCTTTGGCCTAATTTGGTAATATTGAAAACATGACTTAGGAAAATTTTAGGACTTGAATTGAACTAATTTGGTTTGAGTGAAATTAACATAAGTGTGTGTTTCATCATATTTCACTTGGTTTAATTTTAATTTGAAAAGAGAAATTAAAATTTGTTTTTTAAGTTGAACCATCTTTTGCTTCTGCATCTTTTAAAAGGAAATTAATTTTCAATCAATTTAATTTAGGTTTCTCAATTATACCATACGTATAATTAGAATTAGTAACCTAAATATTAAGTTTCTAAATATGAATTCTATCACTGTTATATGGAACCATGGATTTTTTTTTTTATGAAATTTCTTTCCTTGATTGGTAGAGAAGAAAATTCCTAATTTTAATCTTGATGGTTATTTTCAATTGATAATTCCCAATTATCCTTCCTAATTTATGATCTTTCTCCTCTTTCAAATGGTTCCCAAATTTTCTTAAAAATCTAACCCTCCCTCTTGTCTCATATATTTAGATTTAAAAATGAACTAAGATGATAACTTAACCCAAATTTTTAGTTTATATAGTGCTAATCTTGCAAGCCTTCTAAACCCCTAAAATAACATCACCTTATAGGCTCAAAAACCTTCCCCGAATCATTCCAAAATTAGCCTAATGGCTTACCCAATCCATAGATCCATTCCACCATAATTTTTACCTTATTTGGAATCTTTAATCACCTTATATGTTCAACCCCAAACCACAACCGAATTGATTTGGTACCATAACTAATAAAATAAATTTAGTACGTAATATACACATGATGAGGTTTACATGAAATTTTATTTTAAATTAGTTAACTCATAATATATTATTTCTCATACATAATTTATTATTTCAAATAACGCATAATCTACCCATCAATATAACATGAAATTAAAAATTAAAATAATTATATAAAATATCGGGGCATTAAATTCTTCCCCCTTAACAAAGGAATTATGTCATCATAATTGTGACACCCCGCCTACTAAAATACCGGGTGGCCATCCTGTGATCATAATAAAACGTTGGTCTCATATGGCTCATTCTTAGTATCACTGTCGAAAACATATTCCAAGTTACTAACCACCTAGTGATTGAAATAGACTGGTGCTAAATTTTATCGTCCATTAATTAACAACATGCAGAAATAAAATAATAATAACATCCTCCATACAAACTAGTAACTGAATCCAACAAAAATGAATAATATAAATAAGAATGACCGAATGAACTATCAGTTCAACAATAAAATCCACAATAAACTGAAACAATAACTTGGATACACAAGTTCAATTAAATAATTGAATACTAAATTTGAGGGATACATGCCCAAACGAGTAGTGAAGTAAAGTCCTTACACTAGGAATGAATGAACGAAGGGTCTATAGCAAAGTCCTGTAACTTCCACCTAAGTTGTAGTTGCTCATCCCTGGATAGAATCCTCAAACTAAGCATCCCTGCGGCTGGACATCTAAAAGATTTTAGAAATGATTTTGTAATGGTTCAGAGCCTAAGTAAAACATTTTGAAAAATATTTAGCAAGCAGTTAAATTGCAATAATTAAATATCCATTCACACTCTTCATATTTAAGCTAGTGTCGCACTATCTTGAGGTATAACTCACCCCTCATCTAATGCGTACACTTAACACATGCCTTCTAACCTTCCTAGTTAAGCTACCCCACCTAACTAGATGTATCACACATCTTTCTACCACACTACTCTAACCCGAGTATTCTTGGTTCGATTATTAAGTTATGTTCTCATTAACTTATTAATAGGTTCAACTATATTAAATTATATAATATTAACACGAGTTATACAGGCAACACATTTTTAATCATATAACTTTCACACTAGTTATATAAGAAATTGCCTTTTTAAGTCATATAACTTTCACACTACTTATATAAGAAATATATTAACACTTATGTATTAATCTCGTATATAATTATTTACTCATATTATATATGTACTAGTATACTACAACATTCACACATATGTCACGTATAATAACCATCCATTTCTGAGTACTAACTCACCGGATGCTTTCTCTAAAAGGCTATCATGTCCCAAGTATGCTCACTCTAACCTGGCCACCTCAAGTGGGACTACCTCACACCGAACTTGGGAAAAAAATTCGCAAATCCAATGGAGGCAGCCATACTCCCCCCCGAAAGTGAAACTGAAACATACCTAAAGCGTCTCACCTCGAAATATAAATCACGCAATAAAATTAGGTGATACGACCTAAGGAGTATACTGTCCATGCTCCTCAAGCCAAGGGATTCACCTACATCGCGCAACCTCCTATGATAGCACTAAAGGGGTAGGCTTTTCACATTAATATCATTCACATCGATATCTATAATTCATACAAATATATATACTATCACACTAACCGTATATATATAAAAGTCTAACTACCCCATGTCTAACACCCTTAGTACTAGCCTAAAATACCTGAGTCTCTATCCCGACTCGTAATTTAATTAATCAACCATTTATTAATTTATTAGTACAGTGTCACTCAACTACAATACCACACTCATTCACTCGGCTAGTAATTTAATCATTAGAATTTATTTCAACCAATTCCTTAATTATGTGACATATCTTGTCTCACCCTCCTATACCCAATTATATCTATCTATAATTTCTAGGCGATAGGCCCCATATTCATTTTTCACTAAATAAATAACCCTAAAACAAATTCCAAAGAAAATTTAACATATATAATTAAATAGGCAAAATTGCCAAAATTCTCGGATCATTGATCGATCGATGAAATCCATCGACTGATGGATCGAGCAGGTGATAGCCTTCTTCTCCGACTACAAATTCCACCATTTTTAAACCTCAAATATTTGACTCCAACCTAAACTTCAACCAAATAATTTCCTATGTTTATTTCACCCATAAACAAGTTCTAATCTATAATATATGTCATCAATCATCACTGATTTTCATAAAAACTTCTAGGGTTAACGAATTGGGTTTTTCTTAAAATTCTTTAAATCAGAATTTCAATTCAATTAAAAAATCCGAATTCAACAACAATTGTTGTTGGGTTTCAATTCTAAGTCATATTCTAACATCATATGATACTATCTCCGTATTAATTAAACATCAATTTCACCTTTAATGCTTATCTCCCCCAAACCCCAATTTCTCACATGTGTCATCCTCTCAAAATGAATTTGTTAACACATATTACAATATGAACATGAAATCCTACCATTTAAATCAAAAGTAAGTTTAACCACTTTCCGTATAGGATTCATTGAGTCTGATTCCACGTAGAAGATGATGAATTGATGAAGAACACCCCAATTCCCCTCTAATTTGGTTCCCAAAATCTTCTCAATTTCTTCCTCTTCCTTCCTCTCCAATACTAGGGTTTTCCATAATGATGATCTGCTAGACCAACTCCTTAAATTAGCTTAATTATCTCTAATCTCGAAATTAAACCAACGAGCCAAGCCCAAATGACCCGTACACCTCCGTGTGGGCTCGATTATGCCTAAAAATGCCACGAGACCCAATTACTACCCCTGGCTACTCTTTTCTAACTATCTCGACCTATTCTGAATCAACCGTGCACTCAGAATCGTCATCTGAGTCAGTTTACTAAAATCTCCAACTTCGACCTTAAATTACGATACATGTGAATTTAAAAAAATAATTCGGATTAATTAAATCTCAATTCACTAATTTAATTAAATCCTACAGATAAATTTAAATCCTTTATCATCAAATTGATTAAATTATGTATCCTCGAAAATACAGGGTGTTACAATAATTCAACACATAACTTCCTCAAAAATACATGGATAATTCTTTTGTATATTACTCTCATGTTTTTAAGTAGGCTATGCCTCATTGTGGTGACTCCACTAGACATGCCCTAACGAAATAATCTTGAAATGTAGATACTGATCTCTGTGGTCCAAGATGTAGAAAGGTCTTTACTTATAATCTGTATTTTGTTGCATATCTATATAACTTACATCTATATGGTTATAGGTCATGTTTCCCCACAAAACTTTATTTTCATCAAACAAAGAATACATCGTGGACCTGTTATAGATGATCGCGTAATGAAAAACAATATGTTATTGGTCCCATATGATCAATGATCATGAACGATACCATATACTGGGCTATAAACTTCACCTTCTTCCCAAATATTATCACACCCTTTATGTGAGACACCCTCAGAAGTACCTGATCTCCAAATTGAAAATTAAAATTACACCTACACTTATTAGCATATCTCTTATTCCATGTCTCTATTGTGATGTATCTTAGTCTCCCCCATCTATAACCAGTTCACTAGGGGACAACAAGGATACCCATATAATTCATCATAAGGATCCATGCCTATACTCTATTGGTGAATTTTATTATAGAAAAACTCAACGAGGGGAAAATATTTCTCCTGAATACCCTTGAGATCTACCACGCAATCTTGCAACATATATTCCCAAACATGGTTAAAACTCTTATGTCTTCCCATAATACTATAGATGGTATAAAGTACTCAAACTAACCAATATTCCCATCGCCTCCAAAAAGTTTCATGAGAACTGGGATATAAATGTGTGGTTCTTATTGAACACTATATCTAATGGTACCCAATGTAATCTCACAATCTTATCAATAAAGTCCCTGGGAAACTATTCTGAAGTCTTGTTAGTTGGAACGGTAAGAAATATTCCACCTTAGTCAAATTGTCGTCAACGACTAAAATGGAGCTGTGTTTCTATTTTGATGTGGACAATCCCACGATGAAGTCTATGGAGATGTTCTCTTAAATCAAACATGGACCTCAAGAAAGTGTAATGTACCTAATGGTCTCTCAAGTCTGCCATTAGTAACTGACAAGTTTTACACTTAGACATAAACTTTTCAATTTATTTCTTCATTCCATCCCACAAAAAAATAATGTCTCATGTCTTGGTACATTCTGTCACCCTCAAGATGAATAACAAATCTTGTCAGCCCCAGAATGCACAATAAAATGAACTAAATAATTTAAGTATAAATAAGTCATTAGTTATCTTAGTATGCATGTTAAGGTAATAGTGACAAATTAGATAAATAATGGAAAAATTGTACATATATCTTAAAGAAGACATCTTCTCTTGAGCTTATAGTTTTGAGTGGATATGATTAGCACACTTTGAGGTTCCAATGTTTGGAAATCCTCTTAATAATTATTGTATTAAATTAATAATGGAATATGATTTTATTTCTTGGAATAATCAATGAAGAAGAATGGTTCTTTCGATATTTTAAAAGATGATATTCTTAATTGACTATATCAATGACTATTATTATGATCAATAATATTTGTTTGGAAAGGAAACGAATAAGATTGAAAGTCATGACAAATTTGTCATTGACATGATCATTATCAAATTTCTCTTTTTTAGTGATAACATTAGGCTGAGTTATAAAATTGCGGATCCACTAACAAGAAAGAAATGAAAGGCCATTAAGGGGAATGGGCTAAAACCTATAAAAATCCTAAAGAATGTCATAGTAAAAACCCAAAATAAGTTACTAAAAATCCTAAGAAATAGGTATAATGAGACAACATAATTATATTCGACATAGTTAGCACTTAGAAGATAATTACTTCTTCCTATTCCTATTATGAGATAATGAACATATCAACCACGTGTCATATGATAAAATTTGGGTTTAAATGATTTATATAACATGAAAATAATCAATTGTGTATTATCAGGATATTCTTAATGAAAATGTGAGTGCGAAGGGTCCATATCTATTAGAATGATGAAAGACTAAATTCTTTAGCATACTCATGAAACTAGCAGATGTCCAAGTCCAAAATGCACACAACAGTGAGGACCAATTATATTCATAAAAAGGCTATGTGAATTTTATTGTCTCGGTTTACACATGCCATTAAATAATTCAAGACCTTACATATATTGATCAGCTATCTTTACCAATACAACACTTTTCCATTAATTCTCTTTTTAAGTTTGTCTATTATTCATTCAAAATTTTCACCCAAATTTTATTCATATGGGGAATAGTTGGAAAATCTGTGTTTGTACACAACCTAATATATTGACCAAATTAATTTTGTCAACTTTGATCCATTACAAAAGGGGGATCCATACATCAAATGTAGCTGGACCAACTATCTCCATTTCTTGTAGAAAGATGAATCACATGTATATTGGTTTTTTCAAAATGAACAAATGATAAATGAGAATTTTGGTCTCAAAGTATCCATTTCTTTGTGAAATTATTTGGAGTTTGATCTATTATTATTTTTGGGATGAATTTTCTAAAGATTTTGTTCACTATATATTGCGAGAGTTTTTTCGAAACCATCACTATAAAGGTCACAACTTTTCACTATTAATTATGATTGATCATAAGAAATGTACTGAAAATAAATATTTATAAAAGGAAATATTTTTTTATGAAACAAATGCATTTTTACATATACTGTAACACACCGTTGTGACACCCCGCCTAATTAAATACCGGGCGATCACTCCTTTATTAAATTAAATCAAGGTGAACAGTTTGGTTCATTCTTAGCATCACTGTCGTAAAAATAAACTTTCCAATTTAACACCCTAAATAATTAAGCTAAGTGTCAAAACCATATATAAACATTACTTTCCAAATTTTTTTATTTAAAGAAAATGATTTATTTATTTATTAACAGCATTTCAACAATTAAGAATCACGCCACAATAGACCTGGAACACAATCCAATTAATTTAATACATTCGTCAATCGAATGTCAACATGCGAAATATAAAGTAACACAATTCAAACTGAATAAATCCCATAGTGACAATACTAGAAATAACTGAAATACAAATGTCCCAATAACAATGAAATAATGGAAAGGGCGACACATGCCCAATAAATGAGAATGCTAGAAGTGGAGTCAATAAAGGAAGCCGTCTACGCAAGTGACCTGCAACTCCCACCTAAGCTGCAGCTCGTTCCTTTCAAGGGATCCTAAGCAAGACGCCCCTATGGCTGGGCACCTGAAATATATACATATATATACAAGAGAGAGGGAGAAAAAGAAACGGGTCAGAGCCCGATAGTGTGTATGATTTAAAATTTGTTTAGAAAGTATTTAAATTGATACAGGCCAATGCAACAACATATTAGAGCGACACTCTCTTGAGAAATTCTCACCTCTCTTCTAATGTGCACGCCTATCGTACTAACCTTCCCAACGGTTTATCTTATCATTTATCGCACTAATCTTCCCAATGATTTAACTTATCTTAGATTACTCGTAAGATTCAACATTTAACGATTCCATTTCGAAAAGGGTATTTCAATTAGTAACCAAAGTTCTCCATTTTAACTTTATAAAATCAATAAAGTTTTCCAGTGTCATATTATACTTTCTCAAAACAAGTATTTATTATTTGAGTCATCAACCATGTCCTACTTATCAATCACAGTAGGCAGTTTCAATTTCCAAATCTCATATATATATTAACTACTCGTATAATATATATAAAATAACAGCACCCCAAATAAGACTATGGTGCGTGCATACTTCTACTATCCAAACCCCATGCCACTCATATCAAGGGGAATACAAATTCAGAATCACTCTCGAACTATATTAACGCATACACAAACAATAGCGAGGCGAAGCATATATTACAAGTCTCTAAGAGGATGGCACATACTCGCGTCTCTTAGGGCCGTCTGAACTATCAATTCGATAGCCTGTACCAAGGATATCTATCTTCTAGGGTACAAGTCAATATCCCCCATAAAGGTCCCATCGAGATAAGACTGTCCCAGCGCGGTAACCTCAAGGATAGCAAGTAGCGCGGTATGTTTTTCACATGTATATAATATATGTACACACAATCATATAAATATACCACTTTTATCATATTAATATAGGTTCCTCTCGTCACCCATAATTACAACATTTATCCTTAATTTCACATTATTAGTATTACGTATAAGGTTTCATCTCTAACCTTAACTCGAAGAGTTTTCTCACTTATTACGTGACACTCGTGGACTCTATCCTTCCAAGTAGAAAATTAAATAGGTATACCTCAATTCAATATCGTAGATATTCGCCGAAATCTCTCACTTGAAATACATAGTTTCATCGTTCATTACATAATTATCCCAAAAGAAAAATTCTCATCTTATAATAAAGTTCCCAACACTTATTCATATGTCCTACTGGTCTTTCCTATCTCCTAAAACATTTTATTAAGAATACCCAAGAATTATTTCACGATAAATTTAGTTTAACTAATTAAACAAGGGAAATATGAGTCTGCCAGGAGGGGTAGATCGATCGAGGTCTGGGACTCGATCGATCGAACCTTCGATCGATCGAAGCTCTATGCTCGATCGATCGATCAAGCAGGTGTTTTGATTTTTATAGAATTGCAGTTACGGGTTCTACCAATTTTCTTCATCCAAATCCATGTTTTCCAACCCCAAACGTCCCAAGAATTCTACTACTAACATTATAACAATATACCAGATGTTTCTAGCGTAAGGCATGTACATATTCATCCTTTAAACAAGGATTTTCAACCCAAAATTATATCTAATTATCAAGAACCCTAGAATTTTCTTAAACAAATATCTAACAAATTTTTCTCCAGAATTTCTTTCTTATAATCATCAAAATTTTGTGGTTAATTTCCTCTACATGGCAAGGGTTTCCAGAATCATCATATAACCCAATACTACATGGATTTTCCTATCACAAATTGGGTTTTCTTCCACATATTTCATCCCTAATCATTCCTAAAATAATATGGAAATTGCACCAATGAAAATAGCAAGATAAACACTTTCCTAGGATTTTTGGTATTCTGATTTACGGCTAATTTTGGTATGATCTCGTTCCTCGTCTCGCGATCTACGCGTTGGCGGTGACGGCGGTGCAAACGGGTGGCTTTTTGGCCTTGAATTGCCTTGGAAGCTTTCTTCTTCCCTCTCCTATGGCCGTCACTTGTGTTTAGAGTTTCGAACCCTAGATGACAATCCAGATATCTGATATAACCCTTGGTATTTTCGTGGGTTTAATTACCCAAAAAGGTAAAATGTCCAAAACGCCCTCCCGGGGTACCAATTAGGCCTAAAAACGCCCCGAGACCCAAACTACACCCCCGGGTACACTTTTATGACTATCTCGACCCTTCTGGACGCGTTAGCGCACTCAAAATGACTATACGGGAAAGTTATAAAATATTCACTTTTTATTTATCAAAATTTAGTCCCGACGCGACACGAGCACGTTCCGACTTAAATTTCCAAAATTGTCATTTAACTCACTCATGACATTCAATATAATCAATATAATATATTACTTTGCTCATTAGTAATATTCAACAAATATCCCATAATTACTAACTCTCGTCACGTTAATAATTATAACATAATTAATATCCGGATTTTTATTAAATAATTAACTCACATTAAATTCAATAAATCCCCAAATTAATATAGCATAAAAATACGGGGTATTACATACTTCCCCCCTAATAATGGAATTTCATCCCGAAATTCAGAAAATAAGGCATACCTGGTAAACACAACTCTGGATATCTTTCGCGCATATCTGCCTCGCGCTCCCAAGTGGATTCCTCCACATTATGATGCTCCCACTGTACCGCACAAGTGGAACTATCTTCGACCTCAATATCCTCTCACTATAGTCTAGGATAGCCACCGGTCTCTCCTCGTAAGAGCTATCAGGCTGTAAGTCGATATCATCTATCGCAATGTGGGTATGGGCCATATCATCCCGAAGATATCGTCTCAACGACGAGATGTGGAATACATCGTGGATGCGATGTAAATGTTCTGGTAGTCCCAACCTGTATGCAACCGGCCCAATCCTTTCGATGATGGGAAATTGTCCCATGTACCTCGGAGCCAACTTCCCTTTCTTCCCGAACCTCATCACTCCCTTCATAGGAGATACACGCAATAACACTTGGTCCCCCACACTAAACTCTCGAAAGAAACGTTTCGCATCGGCGTAGCTCTTCTGCCTGTCCTGGGCTACCCGAATGTGACTCCTGATCATCTCGATCCTCGCGGAGGTCTCCTGAATCACCTCTGGTCCTAGCAACTTGTTATCCCTCACTTCGAGCCAACAAGCTGGGGAACGACAAGGCTTGCCATACAAAGCCTCAAATGGAGCCATCCCAATCGTGAACTGATAAGAATTATTATAAGCAAACTCTACCAGTGGAAGATGTGTCTCCCAACCTCCTCCAAAATCAAGAACACACATGCGTAGCATATCCTCTAACATCTGATTAGTACGCTCTGTCTGTCCATCTGTCTGTGGGTGGTAAGCTGAACTCAGCCTCAACTCAGTACCCATAGCCTCCTGAAAGCTTTCCCAAAAACGTGACATGAAAATCTTGTCTCTATCTGACACAATATTCATGGGCACCCCACCCCGTGTAATCTGACAATCTCAGCGATGAACAACTGAGCATACTGAACCGTGGTATAATCTGTCCGCACCGGCAGAAAATGAGCCACCTTGGTCAAACGGTCTACAATCACCCAGATAGAATCGTGGCCCCACTGTGATGTAGGCAACCCTATAATAAAATCCATGGAAATACTCTCCCACTTCCACGCGGGTACTTCCAATGGCTGAAGCAATCCTGACGGTTTATGGTGGTCCACCTTTACCAGTTGGCAGGTAGAACACATGGACATGAACTCGGCGATGTCCTTCTTCATCCCACTCCACCAGTATTATCGCCTCATATCCTGGTACATCTTATCGCCTCCCGGATGTACTAAAAATCGGGACCCATGAGAATGAGTCATCACTTCATGACGTAATTCTGTTCCTTCTGGAACCACCAATCTCCCATTAAACCACAAACCTCCATCAGAACTAATAGAATAGGACTCAGCACCCTCGGCTAGAAGTCGTACAATCTGCTCCTGGGAAAACGGGTCTGTGGTCTGTGGTCTGTGCCTGTATCACCCTCGTAACAATCTCGGGTGTGACTGACATCACGGATATGAAAGAATGTGCTACTGCGTCCTGGTGACCCAACTCCTTCCACTTTGCTTTCCAGACGTCTGCTACTTCGTCTACCGGTCTACGACTCAACGCATCAGCAACTACATTGGCCTTTCCCGGATGATACTGTATGTCGAACTGGTAGTCCTTCACAAACTCTAGCCATCTGTGCTGACGCATATTCGGATCTCGCTGAGTGAACAGGTACTGCAACGACTTGTGGTCTGTGACCAAACGAAATTTCTCTCCCAACAAATAGTGCCTCCATATCCTCAATGCAAAGACGACCGCTGCTAACTCCAGGTCGTGGGTGGGGTAATTCTTCTCATGCGGCTTAAGCTTTCGGGAGGCAAAAGCTATAGCCTTCTCTTCCTGCTGAAGTACTCCCCCAAGTCCCCATAAGGACGCATCGGTGTAAACCAGGTACTCCACACCCGGCTTCGGTAACGCAAGGACTGGCGCTGAAGTAAGCTTGTCTTTCAGCTCGTCAAAAGCCAACTGACAAGCGTCATCCCAAACATATGGTACCCCCTTGCGAGTCAGATTGGTCAATGGACCCGCTATTTTGGAGAATCCCCGAATGAATCTCCTGTAGTATCCGGTTAATCCCAAGAAACTACGCACTTCCATCGGTGTCGTGGGCTGTCCCCACTCCCTCATCGCTGATACTTTACTCGGGTCAACTGCTATCCCCTACTCAGAAACAACATGCCCGAAGAACTGTACATCTCGCAACCAGAATCCGCACTTCTCGTACTTAGCATACAATTGATGCTCTCGTAGAGTCTGAAGAACCTGCCTCAAGTGCTCGGCATGCTCCTCCTCGGAGTGTGAATATATCAAAATGTCATCTATGAAAACGATGACAAACTGATCCAAGAACTCTCTGAATACTCGGTTCATCAAGTCCATGAAACGGCTGGAGCATTTGTGAGTCCGAACGGCATCACCCTGAACTCATAGGACCCATATCTCGTCAAGAAGTCAGTCTTTGAAACATCCTGCTCTCTAATACGTAACTGATGGTACCCCGACCTCAGATCTATCTTCGAAAAGAAAGTTGCTCCCCTCAACTGGTCGAACAGGTCATCGATTCGAGGCAACGGATACTTATTCCGTATCGTGACCTTGTTTAGCTCCCGGTAGTCCACACACAATCTCAGTGAACCATCTCTCTTCTTCACAAACAAAACTGGAGCGCCCCAAGGTAAGGTACTCCTACAAATGAAGCCCTGACCTAACAGATGCTCTATCTGATCTCGTACCTCTCGCATCTCTGCCGGTGCCATACGGTACGGTGCGCGTGCTATAGGTCTCGTATCTGGAAATAAATCTATGACAAAGTCTATCTCTCGACTGGGGGGTAGGCCTGGTATCTCCTGAAACATATCGGAATACTCCCTAACAACTGGGATCGAGTCTAAGGGAATCATAACCTCCTTAGAGGTATCCTCCTCTATGTAATACAAATGAGCAGTCGAGCCTCCCTCTTGGCGAGGCATCGCCACTACAAACATCTCTTGCCCCGGAATGGCAAAAACAATGCTCCCACCGAAGCAATCAATCATGGCTCTATAAGCTGCGAGCCAATCCATACCAATAATCACATCATGCTCGTGCATGTCTAAAACTAACATGTCTGCAGGTAATACCAAACTACCAATCTCTACCCCCACTCCTCGGCATATAAAGAAAATAAGGGACCCACTCCCCAGTGGTGAGTCTACACACGTCACGGTGCTTTCTGCTGTGGCTAACAACCCTAAGTCCTTCACAAAATGCGTAGCTATAAAACAATGTGTTTCCCCCGTATAAAAAAAAACCCGACCCATAGTACCATGGATAGGAAACATACCCTCAATCGCGGGTGGTGCCTGTGGAGCTGCTACCTGGTGGACGTTATAGACACGTCCATACTGTAATTGCCCCTGATGCACTGGAGCTGCTGGAATGGCTGGTAGGGCTGGACCCTGGGCTGGAGCTGGGAGGGCAGGTGGAAATAGTGGCCTCTGTGGCTCATTACGGGCACCCTACTGCTGTGGGGCCCTATCTCCCTCCGGACAATCCTGGCACCTATGGCCGTGTCTACCACATCCAAAACATCGGCCTTTGAAGTTACCTCCCCTCTGTCCCTGCTGACCATGGCCCTGCTGGCCGTTACCTCCTCGCCCCTGGCCCTGTTGGCCCTGATTAGCACGCTGCTGGCCCTACTGTCGGTGTTGGCCCTGCTGGCCCTGCTGATTAGGCTGGCCCTGCCTATAGCCCCCATATCCCTACCTAGAATCACTTGGACGGAATCGCTTAGCAGGGTCCCTCTGATGGGAACTCTGCTCGTGCTGACGAGTCTGTCCATGAGATGGTGCCCCACTGGCACTATTACCCCCGGTCCTGCCCTGCTGGCTGGACTCTCCTGCTCTCTTGCTTCCCTGCAGATGAAAGCGGTGATCCTGGCAATCTAGTAACGCGGCATTGAGTACATCAGTGAAAGTACTCAGGGATAAATTCCCAATAAGGTACTGACGGATCCTCCAAGCTAACCCGTCGACAAACAGCATAATCTTCTTACTCTCAGTAGGTGCCTCATCTGGCACAATGGTGAGAAGTCTCGTGAACTCCTCCTCATACTCCGCTACGGTAAGACTCTCCTGCTTCAGATTCAGTAATCTCCGCCTCATCTCAGTCTGTACGGCGGGTGGAAAATACTTGCGGTCTAACCACTCCCAAAATGACTGAATAGGGATCGTGTCCCTCTCCTCCAAAGTGGTAATGGACTCCCACCACTGCAAAGCGGCTCCCACAGCTTAAAGGAAGCCAATAACTGCTTTTGCACATCAGTGCACTAATACATACGGAGGTGCCGCTGGATGTCTTTCTTCCATTGGCTAACTGTAACAATATCGGAGCTACCAGAGAACTCAGGGGGATGCGCTTTCTGAAAATCATACCGAACCCTCTCCCATGCAGATGGAAGTTGTGCTGGTACTAGCGCAACTGCCTGAACCTGGGGTGGAGCCTGCTGAACCACCGCTAGTGCGGCATTCACCGCCTGAGCAACAATGGCGCCTACTTCATTTGCATTCATTGTGCGTTGTGCCGGAACTACTGGCTGTTCGTCCTGGGCACGCCTATCCTTCGGAGCACATCTCGGAGGCATTTGAAACGTGAAGAAGTTTATTAGTCTACAGTCATTATAAAATCACAAATATCTGAAGACTTAAACGTAAAAGCAAGAGTACAACAATCCTAAAGATAGGGCTCTATAGCAATAACGTTAAGCTGAAAGCGAAATAAGCCGTATAGATCCTATGGACACTAGAACCTGATGCTCTGATACCACCTGTGACACCCCGCCTAATTAAGAACCGGGTGATCACTCCTTTATTAAATTAAATCAAGGTGAACAGTTGGGTTCATTCTTAGCATCACTGTCGTAAAAATAAACTTTCCAATTTAACACCCTAAATAATTAAGCTAAGTGTCAAAACCATATTTAAACATTACTTTCCAAATTTTTTTATTTAAAGAAAATGATTTATTTATTTATTAACAACATTTCAACAATTAAGAATCACGCCATAATAGACCTGGAACACAATCCAATTAATTTAAAACATTCGTCAATCGAATGTCAACATGCGAAATATAAAGTAACACAATTCAAACTGAATAAATCCCATAGTGACAATACTAGAAATAACTGAAATACAAACGTCCCAATAACAATGAAATAATGGAAAGGGCGACACATGCCCAATAAATGAGAATGCTAGAAGTGGAGTCAATAAAGGAAGCCGTCTACGCAAGTGACCTGCAACTCCCACCTAAGCTGCAGCTCGTTCCTTTCAAGGGATCCTAAGCAAGACGCCCCTGTGGCTGGGCACCTGAAATATATACATATATATACAAGAGAGAGGGAGAAAAAGAAACGGGTTAGATCCCGATAGTGTGTATGATTTAAAATTTGTTTAGCAAGTATTTAAATTGATACAGGCCAATGCAACAACATATTAGAGCGACACTCTCTTGAGAAATTCTCACCTCTCTTCTAATGTGCACGCCTATCGTACTAACCTTCCTAACGGTTTAACTTATCATTTATCGCACTAATCTTCCCAATGATTTAACTTATCTTAGATTACTCGTAAGATTCAACATTTAACGATTCCATTTCGAAAAGGGTATTTCAATTAGTAACCAAAGTTCTCCATTTTAACTTTATAAAATCAATAAAGTTTTCCAGTGTCATATTATACTTTCTCAAAACAAGTATTTATTATTTGAGTCATCAACCATGTCCTACTTATCAAATCACAGTAGGCAGTTTCAATTTCCAAATCTCACATATATATTAACTACTCCTATAATATATATAAAATAACAGCACCCCAAATAAAACTATGGTGCGTGCATACTTCTACTATCCAAACCCCATACCACTCATATCAAGGGGAATACAAATTCGGAATCACTCTCGAACTGTATTAACACATACACAAACAATATCGAGGCGAAGCATAGATTCCAAGTCTCTAAGAGGATGGCACATACTCGCGTCTCTTAGGAACGTCGGAACTATCAATTCGATAGCCTGTACCAAGGATATCTATCTTCTAGGGTACAAGTCAATATCCCCCATAAAGGTCCCATCGAGATAAGACTGTCCCAGCGCGGTAACCTCAAGGATAGCAAGTAGCGCGGTATATTTTTCACATGTATATAATATATGTACACACAATCATATAAATATTCCACTTTTATCATATTAATATTGGTTCCTCTCGTCACCCATAATTACAACATTTATCCTTAATTTCACATTATTAGTATTACGTATAAGGTTTCATCTCTAACCTTAACTCTAAGAGTTTTCTCACTTATTACGTGACACTCGTGGACTCTATCCTTCCAAGTAGAAAATTCAGTAGGTATACCTCTATTCAATATCGTAGCTATTCGCCTAAATCTCTCACTTTAAATACATAGTTTCATCGTTCATTATATAATTATCCCAAAAGAAAAATTCTCGTCTTATAATAAAGTTCCCAACACTTATTCATATGTCCTACTGGTCTTTCCCATCTCCCAAAACATTTTATTAAGAATACCTAAGAATTATTTCACGATAAATTTAGTTCTAACTAATTAAACAAGGGAAATAGGAGTCTGCCAGGAGGGGTCGATCGATCCAGGTCTGGGACTCGATCGATCGAACCTTCGATCGATCGAAGCTCTATGCTCGATCGATCGATCAAGCAGGTGTTTTGATTTCTGCAAAATTGCCGTTACGGGTTCTACCAATTTTCTTCATCCAAATCCATGTTTTCCAACCCCAAACGTCCCAAGAATTCTACTACTAACATTATAACAATATACCAGATGTTTCTAACGTAAGGCATGTACATATTCATCATTTAAACATGGATTTTTAACCCAAAATTATATCTAATTATCAAGAACCCTAGAATTTTCTTAAACAGATATCTAACTAATTTTTCTCCAGAATTTCTTTCTTATAATCATCAAAATTTCGTGGTTAATTTCCTCTACATGGCAAGGGTTTCCAGAATCATCATATCAACCAATACTACATGGATTTTCCTATCACAAATTGGGTTTTCTTCCACATATTTCATCCCTAATCATTCCTAAACTAATATGGAAATTGCACCAACGAAAATAGCAAGATAAACACTTGCCTAGGATTTTTGGTATTCTGATTTACGGTTGATTTTGGTATGGTTGCGTTCCTCGTCTCGCGATCTACGCGTTGGCGGTGACAGCGGTGCAAACGGGTGGCTTTTTGGCCTTGAATTGCCTTGGAAGCTTTCTTTTTCCCTCTCCTATGGTCGTCACTTGTGTTTAGAGTTTCTAACCCTAGATGACAATCCAGATATCTGATATAACCCTTGGTATTTTCGTGGGTTTAATTACCCAAAAAGGTAAAATGTCCAAAACGCCTTCCCGGGGTACCAATTAGGCCTAAAAACGCCCCGTGACCCAAACTACACCCCCGGGTACACTTTTCTGACTATCTCGACCCTTCCGGACGCGTTGGCGCACTCAAATGACTATACGGACAACTTATAAAATATTCACTTTTTATTTATCAAAATTTAGTCCCGACGCGACACGAGCACGTTCCGACTTAAATTTCCGAAATTGTCATTTAACTCACTCATGACATTCAATATAACCAATATAATATATTACTTTGCTCATTAGTAATATTCAACAAATTTCCCATAATTACTAACTCTTGTCACGTTAATAATTATAACATAATTAATTTCTGGATTTTTATTAAATAATTAACTCACATTAAATTCAATAAATCCCCAAATTAATATAGCATAAAAATACGGGGTATTACAACCGTATTTCTGAGCATTTATTATTTAATTAACTCGGGTATTTTTAAATTACAAGTGTGCCGTAATTTAATTGAATTAATTATTATGTGTGAATTAAAAATATTAATAGAGAGAGATAATGGTTAATATTTGTGGAATAAGACTACTAAGTGAATAGTAAATGATTATTATACATCCTAGCGAGTGATAGTGATGTGGCAACATTATATCTCAATCGGTAATCACGTGAAGACTAATTGGGGTTAGGATAGGACTTTATTGTAGAGTGACTCGAATGGCAATTTTGAGGTTATGGTTGGTTCTGATTGGTCGAGATAGTCAAAATTGTGTACCCGGGGGTTATAAGCGGGTTCCGGGTTCTTTTTAGTCATAATAGATCCCACACGGGAGTGTTCGGGTCATTTGGGCTTGGCCCATTAGGCAAATTTCAGTAACTAGGATTTAAAATCTAAGGTTCGTTGTTTAGGGCAACAACATAACATATCTTAAATCCTAAGAATAGAAGGAGAAAAGTGGAGAGGTCAATAGAGAGGAAGAATAAAGAGAGTTTGGAGGTGCAACATCTTAATTCATCCATAATTGTCATTGGAATCATGATCGGAAGTAAGGGAGGAACCTTCATCACACAACACAAAACAAATTCAGACCTTTTTGATAAGGCAAGTGTCTATCTTACATGATTTTATGAGTTATAATACCCATGTAGTGTAAGGTTGATTTATTTAAAATTGATGATGTTCTTAGTAGTTTAATGAATAAAACTCATAATTTTGGGTAAGATTGAATGTATAATGAATCCACATATGTAGAGTACACAAAATCATATTATATGTGATAATTAAAATGGGAGAAATCTGGGTAAATTAACGATTATGCATGAAGAACACAAAAACTAGGGTTTTGTGAGTATTAAGGTTTAATCAGCTCTTAGATAGATTTATTTGAGATTTGATGTGTTAATTACATTAGAAATCATCCATAGACACATAAATAATGTTTGGTTTTATTGCTTGGTATTTTGGGATAGATACATGAAGGTTTGAAGTGTTAAACATAGAGAAACATGCAACCGGGATGAAGTTATCAAACCCAGGTTCGATTGATCAACCCATGAATGTCGATCGAATGATGGATCGATCAATCGATCAAATCTTTCGATCGATCGAATACTGCTAAAATTCGAGACTTGGGTTAATTGCAAAGTTTTCATTACCCCAATTTACTCGGAATCTTAGTAATGATCTTAACTATATAAGGACTTAAGTAAGGTTATAAGGACTTAAGTAAGGTCAATAGACCCATAGTTGAGGCTGGATTAGTCTTAATGAGCATAAGGTTTGAGATTTAGACCGATGAGAGTCCATCGACTATGTTGTGTATCGAAAATTTGTAAACTGGGTTATGGGAAGGGTGAACGGTAATCTAAGACAAATATGAGTACGGTAGATATGTATTAACTATTGATATTAATTAAAGGGGTAACTAGGATCCTTCGGGTAGTAAGTGATACTCAAAATTATATGAAAAAAGGTTATAATTAGTACATTGTGTATTCGAGAGTTACATACTACGTACGGATTTATATTTGATGGGTTGTGTGTATACCTAATGATTAAAATGTGTATATATGTTGTGTTAATACCTATTATTGTGATTTGATTATGTGTGTGAACATACCTACGTTGCCTGTTATGAGGAGATTTTCGTGCAGAGGACGATACTACCTTAATGATTCCAATGAGGTCTAGATGTGTGCCCTAGAACATGGAACTTAGGTCATCTCATTATGTTTTATGTATTAGTAGGACATGCGTGTTATTTGGGTATGTTAGGGGTGTGCGTATCCCAAAGGATTAGAACCTTGTTCGCTTCCAGTGTGTGTTGATTGATTTTAGGTTCGCGGAGACATGTTGAACTAATAGTCCTAGATATGGTATGAGAGGCACATGGACTTGATAGCAGAGTACGCTAGCATCATGAGGGGACATTCCGGGGATGCTATAGTTGTATATACTATATGTGTGTTAAATGTATACAATTGTCATTTATGTGTGATACTAGAGCTGATACATTGTGTATATCTAAAAGTAAGATAAGTGGAGAAACTTAAATAAATGACTCAATAATAAGATGTGGGTAATATATTATTGATATTGTGGTAGCATGTCATATGGGTAATACAAAAGAGAGATAGACCTATTGAGGTTATTTAGATACGTTATCTAGTTGAGATGGGTAGCATAGCTAGATAGGGATACGTTTGACGTGCACATAAGTTCAAAGGTGAGGATCTCAAGGGAGTGTACGTGGAAGTAACTTTTGTATCTAATAACTGATTTAAACTGTGATTTAAACACTTGCACAATATTTTCAAACTATTTTCTTGGGATCTGACCCATATCAAAAGATTTTCAAAACATTTTAAATGTCCAGCCACAGGAATGCCAAGATTGATGATTCTATCTAGGGATGCGTCGCTCCAGCGTTTATGGAGGGTTGTGGGAATTTCTTTAGACACTTCAATTTATTCATTTCTGGATAGGATATTCTTCAGTGTTTCATTTGGGAGTGTTGACTCTTTAGATTATTTAGTTCTTCATTTTATTTATTAGAATTCATTCAGATTCAACTTTATTATTTTAGACTTGTATTTAGATTTTTTTTGGGAACCGATGGTTTATTCGGTCTTATTTATTTATTGTGTGATTGTTCAGATTATTAATGTGTGTGAATGCTTTGGTTAATTTATTTTAGTTCCCGCATATTGTTAAATAAATGAAAGATAAAATTTCTCACTGTCTTAATGATATGACAAAATATGACCTCGTCCCAAGAGGATACCTCTTAACTGCCAACAATCGAGCTTCAAGAAAAAACTCATAGGTCATTTCCAAGACTCGTTCAGAACCACGTTCGGCCTCTTACAAATAACCTCGGCCATCTAGTAGGCCAAGACTTCGGGAAAGTACTACACTAATAGGGACATCTCTCATTGTGTCTCCCAGCCGGCACTAGGCGATGGCATGCTTAGTCTACCTCGGCCTGAGCTCCTCAGTCGAGACCACACTTTATAATTTCCCGTGTAATGTCAAGAGCTACATCAGCAGTCTCATACTTGGCTAGGCCGAGACCTCTGTAGACGACACCATACCAGACGAGCAGTAGAAGATACCCAGGCGACCTGTCTTATGTGAGCAATTCAGTTATAACTAGGATTATTCCCTCCACGTGAGGGAAGATTTCATCATCATTGTTTACATAGTCAATTTTTCGACACCTGCTATTCTGAAGGCTCTCATTTCGTGACTAAGATAGTCAATTTTTTTACCCCTGCTAAGTTCAAGCCACCAGTGGTTACTCCAAAGTATGATGGGAGTACCAATCCCTCTCACCACGTGGAGATGTACCAGTCGGCCATAGACATATACTTAGTCTCAGATGAGATGAGATGAGATGAGATGAGATGAGATGTCGGGCCTTTTAAAGAACTTTTACTGGAGCTACCCATGTGTGGTTCAATCTCAAAGAATTCAATTGAAAATTTCAAGCAGCTCACAGAGAGATTCATACATAACTTCTTCTTTCGGGTGAGACCCCAAAAGAAGACTACTCACCTGTTGTACGTTAAGAAAGGGAAGAATGAGAGTCTCGGGGATTACATTGTGAGGTTTAATAAGGAGAAGTTGTAAGTGGAGGATTACGAAGAAAGTATTGCAATGACAACACTAATAGGAGGTCTGCAGAAAGGGAAATTGCTTTGTAAACTTGATGAGGACCCACCGAAGTCTATGGCCATGCTATTAACGAAGGCCTGCAAGGTCATGAATGCCGAGGAAGCTTTGGTAGCGAAGTATGAGGATGATAAGGGGACTAGCAGTGGGAGAAAGTTTTAAAAGAAGAATAAAGATGGAAAGAAGAGATCAGCTGATGATAAGTTTGCCTAGTATACTCCCCTCACAGTCATCTGTGAGCATATCTTGAAATCAAGAATGACCGGTCCCTGAGGTAGCATAAAAAGTTAAAATCTCCCCTCACAAGAGGAATAAAAACCTATTGTGTGAATTTCACTAAGACCATGGGTACTTAACCGATAAATGTTTCACACTGAAGGAAGAGATTGAGAAGATGCTCAAGGATGGGAAGCTGAGGAAATATGTAAGAAGTGGTAGCCCAAGGGGGCCGAGATGACCCGAGAAAAAGAAGAGCCGATAAGGGCAAACATGATGCTCCCTGGAAAAAGGATGATGCCTCATACGATGATGATAGGGATGGCCCAGACCTTCCATCAAAGGACGATGACCCCAAAGGTTTCCTTCACATGATCTCGTTCGATGTAAAGATGATTTGTGGGGGCCTAATAGGGGGAGGCTGAGAGGTGGACAACAGAAAGACACACATTTCATAGGTCAAAGCTCCTCCCAAAGTTGAATCGGTTAACTCATCTACAGTAAGTGCTAAGACAAAGAAAAGGAAGAAGGTGGATATGGACACTTTGATTGTGGGTTTTTTAAGACTCTACTTCAAAGGTATCCTAGCTCCCCAGGATGACCCCTGGTGATTACAACTAGAGTTCATGGGTGTGACGTGCCAAGAATACTGGTGGAGGGTGAAAGTTTGACTGATGTTATGTTCTGGCCATGCTTCAAAGGCATAGGACTCAGCAAGAAGAATCTCGTGCCTTATCACCGCCTATTGATTGGATTCAGTGGTGAGAAAGTCCATCCGTTAGGAATGTATGAAATGGACATCAGGATGGGATTATACACTGAGAAGGTCAATTTATTTGTAATGGATGAAAGTGTGGTCCTTAAAGAGTTTGAGGTCGTGCTCCCCACTGTACACCAAATGGTGAAATTCTATACAACTTATGGGGTAGTGGAAGTCCAAGGTGATCAAGTGTTAGCACGAGAATGCTACTTTAAGTCAGCCGAGGAGAGGGAATCTCATAAGAAAGAAACTACAATGTACAATATTGATACTTTGGACCCCAGAGATGAGACAAAATTAAAGAAAGGGGAAGCTTTAGAGGAGGTAGAATCCATTGTCCTCAATGAGGACTGACGCGACTCAAAATGTGTCTCTATTGTGCGTTCACTGTAGGCTCAAGTGCAAGCATGTCTCATTAGTAATAAACCCAGTAAGTCTGGATCGTATTCATAGGGAACTAAGACAACGAAGTTGTAATCACGGGAAAAGACGAAGGAATCCTAACTTTGACTCTAAAAAGAAAAAGAGAAAATTATTTGGTTTTGGAATTGATTACAACTAAATGAAATTATGAAACTATGAAAAGATGAAATTATACTAAATTATCTAAACTGCTAATGAAAATTGATTTAAAACTTTAAACTATGTATGATAAAAACAGGACGGGAATACAATCCCCCAACCCTAGTGTATTGCAGTTATAATACTAATCGTAAATTTAACTGATTAATTTGACCCAAAATTTAGTACTCCCAGGCATTATGTATACGAGGTTCAAGCCCGTGTCATACTTAATCTGAGAACGAGTAAATCGGTATCGCGATAGTGACACTCGAATTCCATTCTAAATCATCCCGATTACCTAGAGGCAAACGAGATATAAAGATCTACAATTGTTGTGTTCATACGCAATACGGTCGTAAGCAATCACTAAATTCTGAGGATTAATGTTATACACATGCAACTAACACATCAGGCTGGGATCATGTATCCCGGCCTTAAAAAATCTAGCCTAGCATGCTGAAAGTAATGAAAATAGTGTTTGATTTGCAGAAAACCATGATTAATCTAAGGAAAACTTGTAAATTGATGTAGAAAGAAATTTAAGAGAAGAAACAACTCACCAATTTTACTAAAGCAGGAACTACAGCAATTACAAATACTGGTAATCAAAGAACATCTGAATAATGTTTACTATTGCAATTGAAACTGGAAATTGTATCTAAACTAGGGTTTGCTGGAAAAGAAAGGAAAATTCTATTAATTCCCCCAAATTCTCCGTGCAAGTAATGAGAATAAAATGGATTTTTATACCATACAAGAATTTTGGAGTTTCAGATGCACTAGGATTCTTTTTAGGAGAAGATAAGATTTGAAGATCTCGATGGCCGAACCGGTTCGGGCCTAAGGCGGACCGGTCTGCCTCCCAAGAGAATTGGTTCCTTTTATTTTTTGGCGGAACGGTCTGGGGCTGATTGGTTCTTTTATTTTTCACCCTTCTTCGGTTTGCTTTTGATCCAGGGTCTTCTGGAGTTCTGCACTGCGGACCGGTCCGGCGCAGGGGCGGACCGGTCTGACTGTTTGACTTTTTTCCCCATCTTTGACTGCTCATATCTTTTGTTTCGGGACTCCAATTGAGGTGTCATTCCTTCCTATGTGCTCATGAATGAGATATCTTCAACTTCTCTTTAGGCACCTCATTCGAATTCCGGGTAAAAATTATGCTTTTGCCCTTTTGACTTTCCTTATTGTCTTTCTTTATTCTTCTAGTCTTCTTCTTTCGTTTCTTGACATCAAATACCTGCAAAAGTCATACGAAATACCAAAAACTCGGTGTACTTGTTAGGATAAGTCAGTAACAAGATTATGAGATAAATTCAAATCGATTACGTTGTTCGAGGTGCTAAAAGTAACTAAATTAAGGGATAAATTAGGAAGAATTTATGCCTAATCAAACCCCCTAACTTGGAACTTTGCGCGTCCTGAGCAATGTAAAAGAATCCTAGCCTGGCTCAATTCTTGAAAAACATTTTATTAGGATAGAATATATTTTTTTCCGGCAAGCGATTGCATTTAGCGTATGCAACAAACCTTTAAACCCCTAGGTCACCCTAGTAGGACGAGTTATGTCTCGTGAGGGTTTGTAGTGAATATACCCACAAAATTCGACTCAAAGAAAAATTCAAAATACCTAAAAATTGTACAATTCAAACTTTTCCAGAAAATAGTCATCATCAAGTCATATTTACAAGTCTCAAACCGTAGTGTGTGTGCAAAGTCGGAAATATAACCGTGGATTTCCACTGATTGATCATTGTGTTACTTATCCGATCGTTTTGATTTCAAAATCTCACGGAATGATCTCTCAAACGAATCACTCGGAATGTGGCTATTCCCTCGGTATGCGTGATGTAAAGAGTAAATATAATGGACGCAAAGTCATGCATTCGAATTGAAAGACGAACTTTTTTTTTGTAAAGGGATCTCCTCAATGGATTACGGTTTAAAAAATGGGAACATTGCCTCTTTTTCGCGCATACAATCTCTTTTTATTATCTTTTGGTGTATTAGCTCTCCACGCGGTAACCAATTTCGCTATTTAGACTCGGTTAGGACTTTTTTGGGTTTTAGGGTATATGGGGTAAAATGAAAATGGTAGGAAATATTGGAATTGGAAAAGTCATTTGCGATGTCCATTTGTGCTTTTTCCGGGCTATTGCTCATTTTTTCTTCTTTTTCTCTATTTTTTTTTCTATTTTTCACTTCTTTTCTTACCTTTTTTTGTTGAGCATATCTATTTTTTTTCTTGCCCCTTTTTATTCACTTTTTGGACAAAATTCTGAATTTTTCCATTTTTCACAATTCCAGTATATTTGGGTTTTCGGGTTGTCAAACGAAAGGGAAAATCTATTTGGATCAATTTGGGTTGCATAGGGGTGATTTTTCGCATATTTTTCTGGCCAATATATTTGGGTGACAAACGAGGGCCTACTTCATTGTCCAAAAGACCAATTGCACTACAATATGCGTTTCGAGATGAATTTAGGTTTAGAGATCAATTTTTGGCACGTTTTTCAAGGCAATATCACACACATTTTTCATAACTGATCAAAATAAAAGGGTTGAGATCCTCGACGACTTTTTAGGCGCTAAAAAGAACTTTGAGTTAACAACTAACTCGGATTGATTTAAAAACTCGCATAAAGTGATAGACTCGAATCTCACCGGGTTTGTTAATCTCCACACTTATTCGTTAAGTCGTCAATTTTCGCTCAATTTCCATCTTTAGTCAATTGCGGCTTTGTGTATGTTGAATTTTTACAACTTGAGACTTTAAACCGACTTTTAATGATATTTTTGAAAAATTTGAATTCTAATTTTTATTTATTTTGAACAAAAATATGTTTGGGTTTTTCAAAATTTTATGATTTTTTTTTTGGAAATTTCTGGGCATTTTTGAAAATTTGTGAAGTTTTAGAAATACGCACTTGTGACCCCCCCTAACTTAGACTTTTGCATTGTCTTCAAGAAAAAAGAACGAAATCTAACTCAAAGCGAATTAAAAGTGCGGAAAAAGAATACAAACAAATATTTAAAATGCATAAAGACACTAAATGACCCTAACACATGACTCAATAATACACTAAAAATCACTCCATACGCGTCGGGGGTGCGATGACCTCTCATCTCTCCACAAACTCACCCGACCCCACTCACGGGGTTCGATTCTCTCCTTGTCACTCCCGTCTTCCTGTCATATACCAACAACTGGAATAAGTTGGACCCTCGGCCATAAATAAAGGAAAGGCCGGGAGACTCATCGTGACTACTCGAAAAGGGATCACTGGGATGCTTACTCAAAGCATAGCTTGCGTGCACTGACTCGGAGGGAACTCCTAATTTTCGTTCAATTTTTGGAATGCATGGGTCAGGCTCTAAGTCGGATGAAACACACCTTTTCTCCTCACTCGCCTTCGGGATCACTAGTGGTATGGGTGGATGGTCACAAAGAAGGAATTCATCGATTTTATCTTTCCATTCACTTTCTTCTAGGTGACTAAATGAATCAAATAGAGTTTGGACTTCGTCGTTAAGGCTCTCATCCACTGGACCGAATTCTTTTTCAAATTCTTCCATGCTCATGTCCCCTAGCTCTCTCTCCCGAGTAGTGCCTACATCCTCTCTTACTTGCTCGATCTCTAACTCCACCATTTTTCTTTCTTCTAACCCCTCTCTCTCTCTTTCAATTTCTGTATAAGTTCCCTCACTCTCATGACTAGACACTAAGAAAGATTATAAGGCATCTCCACATAAATTTTCCTCAATGTGCTCTTCTACGATCTCATTAATTAGGCTCACCGCGTGAAGATCATCTTCTTCCCCCGTATATTGGGCTATATGGAAGATGTTAGTCTCTATGGTCATGTTCCCAAAGGTGAGTTGCATTCGCCCATTCTGAGTATTGATGATTGCGTTAGCCATAGCTAAGAACGGGTGCCCAAGGATGATGGGAACATGGTTGCTTGAGGTGAAGGAGGGCTCTGTGTCCCAAATGATAAAGTCTATCGGGAAGTAGAAAGTGTCAACTTGGACGATCACGCCCTCAACTATGCCTCTTGGGATCTTCACGGTTCGATCCGCTAATTGGAGAGTGACTTTTGTGGGCTAGAGATAACCCAAATCAAGTTGCCTACAAATGGAATAAGGGAGGATATTGACACTTGCTCCCAAATCAAGTAAGACCTTTTTGATTTTATTTTCTCCAATGATGCAGGAAATGGTGGGTGCACCGGGATCTTTAAATTCGGTCTTGTGATGCCTAGAAGCAAGGCAATGTTGCGAAGGTAATACCCAAACCACCCGATAAGTATTTAGGGTGATGCATAGAACCAAGGCAAAGTCGGCCCAAAATGGGCAAAGTCGGTCGGCCGACGAAAAACAGCGAGGCAATGTCGGTCAACCGACGTCGATGGACCGAACGAACCTCGCGCGCACGAGGACTCCCGGCGTGCTCCCGGGAGAGAACCTCATGCGCACGAGAAAACTCGGTCATGATACCAAGATAACCCGGCACGGAACCTCGCGCGCACGAGATAACTCGATCACAGCCCGACAGCACCCGGTAAGGAACCTCGCGCGTCGGTCGACCGACCAAAAAATCGGTCGACCTATCAGCAAGGCAATGTCAGTCGGATGATGCCTAAAAATAAGGTAAAGTCATTTGGGTGATGCCAAAAAATGGGCAAAGTCGGTCGGCCGATGCAAGGTAATGTCGATCAGCCGACGATACAGTCGGTCGACCGGCGCCCAACAAGGAAATTCGCGCGAGGAAGGAACCTCACGCGCACGAGAAAACTCGACCCATGTTGACAAGGTAATACCCCAACCACCCAACAAGTATTTAGGGTGATGCATACAGTCAAGGCAATGTCGGCCCAAAATGGGCAAAGTCGGTCGGCCGACGAAAAACAGCAAGGCAATGTCGGTCAGTCGACGTCGGTCGACCGACGCCCAGTACCGGGAACGAACCTCACACTATCGAGAAAACTCGGTCACGCTACCGGGAAAGCCAGGTAAGGAACCTCACGCTACCGAGCAAACTCGATCACTGCCTGACAGCACTCGGTAAGGAACCTCGCGCGTCGGTCGATCGACGAAAAAATCGACCGACCTAGCAGTAAGGCAATGTCGACAGGGTGATGCCCGGGAACAAGGCAATAGTCGGTAAGGTGATGCCTGGAAATAAGACAATGTCGGCAAGGTGATGCCTCGAAACAAGGCAATGTTGGTCGGGTGATGCCTAACAACAAGGCAATGTCGAGAAGGTGATGCCTAGCAACAAGAATTTTAAGAAATTTCTCAAGTTAAAAAATACTAGCCAGGTTAATGATAAAAAAAAATTGAGAAAAATAAAAATGTCAAGAATTTTGAAAAAGAAAAGAAAGACACACCCAAGAGAAATGGTGAGAAATGCTATGAGTGTGACGGGAAGGGTCATAGAGATTTTGAGTGTGGTACAAGGCTAAAAGAACTAGCCAAAGAAAAAGGCAAAGTTGTTCTTAATGCTACCATGAGTGAAGAAAGTGAGATCGAGCCGGTGGATTCAGGAGAAGAATCAGCACATGAGTGCAACTTCATCGCATTAATGGCTAGCCACTTGAGATATTCTGATGCACCTCACGACGATGAGGATGCCTATTCACATTGATCAAGTGCGAAAAGTGTGCGCGTGTAAAGTGCACAGTCGTTGTTTTTGTTTCGCCAACTCAATACAAAAACCTAAGTTACAACTACACTTGCGGGGCAAGTAGAGCGGTAAGTCGGGTATCGAGAATCCACAGGGACAAGTTACTAGAATTTAATTGGTTTAATACTCCGAAATAAAAGTGTAAAAGATGATTACAAACTAAAAGGAAAAGTTAATCTAGGCAATATGTTGAAACTAGATTATGAAAGCGAGTAAAACTATAGGTTGCGTCGAATATCCCTCACCCGAGTTAATTAGTATAAAATGGTTACATGGGTCGACGAGTTATTACAAATGCGTCTCGTTTCGACAGTTAATTAAATCAAGGGTTGTTACGCCCTAAATCATCATAAAAGCCTAATAAGATTTTGGCGTCAACAAATATCCCGAAAATTACGCGCGAAAGGTCGTAAGTACGGGACATACATGATATGCCCCGTCAAATCTCCTAGGCGTAATAACTAGGACAACACACCCGAAATAGACCCGTAGACTCCATCACCAAAGCAAAGCAACGCGTCAACTCGAGTGAGTTCAATTCAAACACAACCTAATTTAAATTACCTAGAAAGCATGTTAAAAACGCGATAAATGGAAAGCGGTAAATAAACGGGATAAATCTATACTAGAAAGTGTGTAAATCAAAGCATGTAAATAAAGCAAGAAAACCTAAATTAGAAAGCTTGTAAATTAACTAGAAAGAAAGAAATGAAGAAATACAAACTATATTGAATGGTAGGGACGATGAATAGTGTAACTTACAACCCAATCGGGTGTCAAACCGAGAAGAATCAAAGCCAAACTCTTTAAAAACCCCAAACCCTAACTACCATTCTCTACAATCTATTCTAACTAAGTATATCTGAATTAAAACCAAAAATGGGTTTATATAGTAAGTGGGAAAAAGTAAGGGAAAAAGGAAAGAAGAAGGAAAGAGCCTAAAATATCTGGCACTACCGGTCGACCGTCTCAGGGGCGCGGTCGACCGGTCCCTTAAGCCAAAGCATAGTGTCTCCTTCCCACGGCAAAATTTGAAACCACGGTCGACCGGTCCCAGGGACGCGGTCGACCGGTACTCTGTTTTCAGGCTGCATTTGGTCCATGATGAGGGGGAAAAGGTCCATTACGGAAACGAGCCTAGCTTCTTCGTCCGAACTCCAAACGATGCACCGTTTGCGGCCACACGATGCTAACTCAATGAACTACGCATCCGTGGAATTAACATGAGACGAATAAGAAATGTGAATTGACTAAAATGGCCTTGAAGTAGCGTCCAGCGACGAAACTTCTTCGAAATGCAACGGAACCTCACTTTTAGCGTTCCAATACCTACAAAAGCAGAAATAACCCCTACAAAGCATGTATATATCCAAATCCAATGTTGTCTGGTTAATGAGCATAATTGTAGGCATTTAGGACCGTAAAAGCGCTAGAATGCATAAAGATAATGGGCGGAAATATGCAATATTTGATACGAATCACACATGGAGACCTCAACATTGAGAGTGAGAGAGAGGATTAAGGGAGTGATAGCGAGAGTGACCTTCGTCGCGCTTATGCTGATTCATTTAAAACCAAAAAGCGTAATAAAGGTTTAGTTCTTAGGATTGTAGCGTTAGAGAAAGATTTAGGAGAGATGAGAGAGAGTTAGTCCTCCTTGTGCACCGCTTTGAGAGAAAGAGAGTCAATTTGTGGGGAGGGAGAGAGAGAGAGAGAGAGCCTGTTTGGAGAGAGAGAGTTTGCTTGGAGAGAAAGAGAAGAGTTTTGATAAAGTCAAAGGGGACTTGAGAAATCAAGTGGCTAATCTGACGAGAGATCTCTCTGCATCTGAAGAGGCTCATAATATTCTGGAAGCCCTTTTTTACCATCTCACTCACGATCATGAAAGAGCACGGGGAGCCAAGGTTCAAATCGAGGATAGATCTGGAAAGATGGAAAAGATGCTCATCACCCATGTATTAGGATTTGGTGAGAGGTCAGGAATTGGTTTTGATGGTGTATCCACTTCACAAATTGGTCCTGGACCGGTCCCTAAGTTTAAAACGAATCCTTATGGTCATACACTAAAACCCAAGAAAGTTGTTCGACCAAAAAAAAAATACCAAGGTAGGCCTCAAACTGTGTACTTTTGTACTTATTGTAAGAAGAAAGGCCACCTGAAAGAGTTTTGCGATAGTTTGGGTCGGATAGGACGTACTTATGCTCCATCCCACACCATGATTAATCTCACGAGACTAAGAGAGAAAGTTAAATTTTTAATCGTGACTTCTCAGCGTTTAATGACAGAATTCCAACGGTTATCTGGACCGTCTGTGGATACTACCAACTTTACGACTAGAACCACCAGCAATAAGGATAAACAAAAGGTTACCTCCACTTGGGTACCTAAGAATGACAATATATCTTTTATTGCTCATGTTGCTCTAAAAGCTAAAAATACCTCACAATGGTAGTTTGACAGTGGGTGTTTTAGACACATAACTGGTGACATCTTATTTTTTACCTCCTTAGTGGATAATAAGGAAGGTAAAGTCACTTTTGGTGATGGGATCAGGTCTAGCATTGTAGGATGAGGTACTACAGAGATAACTGGGTTTTCTAAGCTAGAGAATGTGTTGTACGTCAAAAGCATGAAGGCAAACCTTCTCAGTATCAGCCAGTTGTGCGATGTTGATTTTCCAATTAAGTTTGAGTGGGATGCTTGTAATGTTTATGATCAAGCTAAGAAAACTTGTATTGCAAGGGATGAGGATAGAAGATAATTTCTATGGGATAATGCCCTAGTCCTTATTTGTTTGTAACAGCGCCATGATCACTCCTATGGATATGTGGCATCAACTGCTAGGTCATGGGAACTTTAGAGATTTAGATCAATTAGTAAAAAAGGAACTAGTATGTGGCTTACCATCTCTTGGAAAACTAACTTCCAAAGTTTGTGGACCCTGCCAGTTGGGAAAACAAATTCGTAGCCCCCACAGGAAGTTGAATTCCATTACCACCTCCAAGGTACTTGAGTTAATTCACATGGATCTTATGGGTTCTACTTGTACAGAAAGTCTGGGTGGTCATAGGTATATCCTCATGATGGTGGACGATTTCTCCAGATACTCCGTCATAGGTTTTCTAAGGGAAAAATCAGATGTTATAGAGTTCCTAACGACCAAGTGCCGTGTCCTGCAAAACCAACATGATGTGTCACTATCAATAGAATACATAGTGATAACGACACTAAATTTATAGAGCTTAAAGTAGATCTTTACTGTGATAGCCTTGGAATAAAATATGATTTTTTGGCCATAAAGACCCCTCGGGAAAATGGGATCGTTGAGAGTAAGAATCAGACGATTCAGGAGATGGCTAGATCTATTCTTCTTGGTCATAAAGTTTCTACGAGATTTTGGGCAGAGGCGGTGTCTATCGCATGCCATACTTTAGACGCCTTATGAACTGTAAACTGAATAGGGTTTACTTGTGTCCACAAACACTTCAGACGCCTTATGAACTGTGGACTGAAAAGAAGCCCAACCTGGCATATTTTTATATTTTGGGGAGTAAATGCTACATACTATGGTATAGAGAGCAATTAGGAAAGTTTGACTCCCGGAGCAATGAGGGAATACTATTAGGATATTTGTCAAACAGTAGAGCATACTGGGTGTTTAACCTGAGGAGCTCTAATGTTATGGAGTCAAATAACGTCCCCATGCAAGATGACAAACCTCTAGTGTTAGTTGACCCCAACCATTTGTGTGAGGATGAAGACCTTTTTGGTAATGATCCCCTTGTCCCTCGTACACCCAGGGTGGACCCTACTCCTATCTTAGGGGATACACCTGCCTGGGTTTACAAGATTCATGATCCTACTATTATTCTAGGAGATCCCAGTCTAGGGGTCAAGACTCGTGCTTAGCTAGAGAACGTTGTCAGCCATGTCTTCTACACGTCCAAAGTCGAGACCAAAACCTACAAATAAGTACTCAAGTATGAATATTGGATATCTTCTATGCAGGATGAGTTGCTTCAATTTAGAAAGAATGATGTCTGGGAGCTTATCCCTCGACCTAGTGAGACTAATGTGATTGGTACCAACTGGATTTTCAAAAATAAAATGGATGAAAATGGTACAATCATCTATAACAACGCTAGGTTGGTAGCTCAGGGCTATACACAGATTGAGGATATAGACTTTGAGGAGAAATTTTCTCCTGTTACAAGGCTTAAGTCCATCCACTTATTACTCTCCATCGCATGTCATTTGAGCAACAAGTTATATCAGATGGATGTAAAGACTGTCTTTGTGAATGGTATTCTACACTTGGAAGTTTTTGTGGAACAACCAAAAGGGTTTGAAAACCCTTCGCATCCACGACACATCTATTATCTCAGAAACGAGATGTATGGTTTGAAGAAATCACCCCGTGCTTAGTACGAGAGGATTTTCCTATCTCTTAGCCCATGTCTTCAAGAGATGGGGAGTTGATCAAATGTTATTTTTCAGGAGAGATGACGATGCTATTTTGGTTGCCCAAGTCTATGTGGAAGACATAGTCTTTGGATCCACGTTTTCCCAGTATGCTCACAGATTTGAGGAGGAGATGAAGAGTGAGTTTGAGATGAGTATGGTTGGTGAGATTACATTCTTCCTTGGTCTCCAGGTTTGTCAGCTAGAGGATGGGATGTTCATCTCCCAATCCAAGTATGCTAGAGACCTCATAAAGAAATTTGGTTTGGACTCCGCCAAGAACACACATACACCTATGAGTACATATACAAAGCTTAGTAAGGACACTTCAGGCAAGGACGTTGAGCAAACCTTGTATCAAAGTATGATAGGCAGTCTTCCCGACATTACCTTTAGTGTTGGAGTCTATGCGCGATATTAGGCATCCCCCTAAAGAGTCACACTTAATCTCTCTAAAACATATTATCAAATACATGAGTGGGACTCTTTCCTATGTCATTTGGTATTACTTTTATACCAATGACTGACTTCCTGCCTATTGGGCCGGGGATGCAGATGGATGTAGGATCACTTCTGGTGGGTGTTTCTTATTTGGTTATGATCTTGTCTCTTTGTTGAACAAGAAGCAAAACTCCATCTCTTTGTCCACTACGGAGGTTGAGTACATAGCTATCGAGAGTTGTTGCATGCAACTTCTATGGATGAAGTAGATGCTGGAGGATTATGGGATATCACAGGACACCATGACCATTTCCTGTGATAACACGAGCATGAGACACATATCCTGCAATCCTGTCCAGCATTCATGCACAATACATATTAGGATACGCAAGAACTTTATTTGTGAGCTTGTAGAAGAAAAGGTCGTATCCTTGAGTTTTGTATCTACCGACCTTCAGTTAGTTGATATTTTCATGAAGCCTTTAGATTCCCTTAGATTTGAGAGTCTTAGGATATCTTTAGGTATTTGCACAGTTGACTGAGGGGTGGTCACCATGTCTAGAGTAGGATGCATTTTTCATGTTCATGTCCTCGGATTCCTATCTCTAGATTGTATCATGTGTATCTTTATTTGTTTGATATTTTATTTTTTTTTTAAAAATTGAAAAATCCAAAAAGAAATTCATTTTTGAAAACTTTTGAAAAAGACAAAAAGATTTTCATTTTATAAATTTGTTGAAAAACACAAAGCACAAAAGGAGTTTTGTATTTTGTTTACACCTTGTATGGATGAATATTTAAGATAGCCATAGTCACAACTTCATATCATATTCCACCTAACTGTTTGATAGTGATTTGAGATGCTACATCATTTCATCCATGTGGTTTATTTGAATATTGAATTTGTCTTTCACATATTAGCTTAAGTGTTCCCATCTCAATTATGTTTATACAACAACCAAAATGCAATAAAACTTGACAAGATATTAATGCATGTAAAAACCGTTTACCCTGAGGATTTAATTGTAACAAAATATGATGAGTGAATAATGGGAAAGGGCTACGAGAGATTCGAAATTTACTCATCGTAAAGCCACCGTTTGAAAAAGAACCCAAAAAATTAAGTGGTAATAAAAAGAAAAATATGCCCAAACAAATGGGCCAATAGGTTTTAGTTTCATCACCTCAAAAGAAAAATATAATGTTTAATTATTTATGAGGGAGTTTGGATGGAAAGAAATGAAAAACGGGTTTGCATATCCTTGAAAGTCATGAAAAAGCATTTCAAATGTTTTCGACGTTATTGGTGTGGAGATCACTTTGAGCTTTGATTTGCTGATTTGATTATGTTCCATTCTTTTAATTCCACAACTTTTACACCTAAGGAATATGTTGAGTTCATTCGTTGGGAATATCCAACATTCATCGTGCACATATTTTATGATTGTATGTGTTGATTTTCTTGTCGAATATGTTCATAATCATACATTTCCGCTATTATCAACTTGGTTGTTTTGTTGTTATTTCTTGGTGTGATTCTTTGTTGTATATTTTGTAAGCAAATTTTTGAAAATTCAAAACGAGAAACTGGTTTTGCTTGTGACAATATCCATTTGCATTTATTTTTGTTCTTCTTTTTGTCTGTTTGGGGACATCATAAAAAGGGGGAGAACGAATTATGGGGGAGAGATAGTTTAATTTTCTAATGACTTGAGCTTAATTTGATATGGGGGAGATAACTTAATTTGATATTTCAATTTTCTTATCATTATATATCAAACTGTTGCGCGTCACATGTATCTGTTTCTTGCCTCATATGTGTAGGTACCAAAATTGGGGATTCTGTTGGCACACCCTGATGAGGACAAAGAAAAACACTTAAAGATGTTGTTGTTTGTTTGAAGATATATCATCCATTTAGTATTTTCAGTTTTTGGGTTTAATGGGGATATTACTTTGTATGACATTTGTTTTCTTTTGGGGAACATAATTCGGATTTTTTATATATGTACTAGCTCATACATATGGGGAGATTTGTAAGGGCATGTTTTATAAATGTCCAGGTTAGTATCTAGGCATTTCAGATTTATCCTAGATTTTAAATATATATCGTATACCGCTACAGTCAGATCATCTCAGCTCGATCATATTTCGACGACCTCAATCTGAACTCGGCATTATTTTACGCACCCATCTTCATCAACATCGTGCGTCATGGTCATCGTCTTCAACATTGTGTGTAGTGGTCTTCATCATGGGTATACAAGATTCTAAAAAGATTGGAAGACCGAATCGATTCGATTTTTCCCAAAATCGAACCGATCCAATGGAGTTTGAAACTCTGCATAATTTGGCAGATCGGATCGATCAGGTAAGATTAAAAATTAAACCGGTCAATGGATTATCATTCTTTATCAAATTTAAGAGACCAGACCGATCTGTTTATGAAAAATAGAACCGATCCGACTAGGTCATAATAATACGGCGCATCAGATATGTATTAAGGTTTCTATAAAAACCAACTTCGAAGGTATCTTTATTGAAGACTTTGAGGGAACTCTTCCACGAACTAATACACCAAGTCTTCATAGTTTTTTTTTAATCCCAAACACTTTGAAATTAACAAAAACATCATACTCCTTATGTGGATCAATCTAAACCCTAAATACCCATTCGTGGAGCATCTTATGTTGAGAAGAGGGTTCTCTACATTGCTGAACTTGGAGCGTCTTGAGGGAGCTCTTGTTGACGACAACGAACTGCTGCCTAAGGGTCTTCATTTGTCAAACTATATCTTTTTATGTATGTAATTGTTTACAAATCATATTGAAATAAAAAGGTATTGCCCATTTGGGGATTTTTCCTAATTTGCTGTGTGTGATTTATCCTTGCTGATGTGAATATGTTGAATGTCTAATCAATCACCTTTAGATGCATGACTTTGGTGTGTATTTAATTTGGATATTTGATACCAAATTTAGTCTACTGACATGGCTCAATTGAGTGAAGACACGTGGCAATCTGCATGGCAACAACAAACACTTCCGGAAAACACCTTGACTCCGAGGAACCATACTGCAACGAGGAACTCTGCTTCCCCAATCAACTCAGACGCTCCGACCAACAAGAACTTTACGAGGAACTTTTGAGTACCGAGGAACTTTTAAGTACCGAGTAACTTTTGAGTACCGAGGAACGTACGCGGTCCGAGCAGCTTAAGCGGTCCAAGCTGCACCTCGGACAAAGCATTAATAGCCGGATAACCAACAGATTAACTGCGCATTAAATGCTTATTATTATCATACAGATGTATACGCTTAAGGGTCATTGAATGTATTTCCCTTTCACATTACATCCTTAGGGCTATAAATACATTGTATTATCCTCATTGTAGGAGGACCGGAATTTCTTGAGAAAACTTGTAATCGAGAATTCCCAAACAGTCAACAATAACAGAAACAGTGGACGTAGGCCATTCTTATAAGGCTAAACCACTTTAAAATGTCTTTGTCTCATTTTATTTTATCTGTGATTAAATAATTAGATATAATCTAATTTTTTACATCAACAGATTGGCACCGTCTGTGAGAAACGACTGGTAATATCGTTTTTCATCAAAAATAATTCATCACAAATGGCTGATATTCTAGAACCCAGCAATCGAAATGTTGGAAGCCCTCCAAATCCATCTACTCCGCCAAATATTCCAGATCTGCCTGGAATAATGACAAATCTGGCCCAGGGCCAAACAGTCATGCAAGAAACTATGCGACAACTCATACAAACCCTCCATGGCGGTGCACCAACCCATTCAAAACTGTGAAGTATTCAAAGAAATATCTGTTTACCTTCTTCGCGTACTAGGCGTACTGATTCATATCGTACTGAGGAGTCTGAAGATTTTTCTTATCAACCTGGATGAATTTCGTTGGTACGAGCCACAGATACTGAACAACGTATCACTCTCTCTCCAGAAAGGACTAGTGCGCTAGAAAGATTAAGCAGAGTATCTCCTTTTGATCGATTAGGTCCTAGGAGGAGAAAAAGTCCTCCTAGAGCCGCATCGAGGAGTTTTCGACGACCATCAGACTTAAGGGAAGGATCTTCCCAGTCGCGACCAGCTGCTCGTCATGATAGATCCCAGGAAGCCACAGCAACGCGATTAGTTGCTGGAACCAATAGGCCCGAGGTAGGAAATAATGCGTGGAAAGGCTCTATTCAGAGGCTGGAGGATAGATTAGGGGAAATGGCTAAAGCCAAGAACCCTCTACAACGAACTTTTGTTCAAGGAACACCTTTTGTCCAGGCCATTGTAGATTTTCCAACACCATCAAAGTTCAAAGCACCTGTTGTGACCCCCAAATATGATGGAAAGACCGACCCTGTCCTTCATATAGAACAATACCAAGCTGCAGCCGACATCTATGTTGTTCCAGATCAGATGAGATGCAGAGCATTCTCGGGAACTCTTACCGGATCTGCTCAAATATGGTATAATAATCTTCCTCGGGGAAAGATCTCAACTTTCTTTCAACTGGTCGAGTTATTCATTGGGAATTTCTGTTTTGGGGCAAAGCCAGTTAAACGAGTAGCGCATTTGTTAAGTGTTAGACAAAAAGCTGGTGAAAGTACCAGAGATTATATAACTCATTTTAATAACGAGAAACTCGAAGTCATTGATTATGAGGAAAAGACAACGATTCCTACCTTGATGAGTGGACTACTGCTCAACAAGTTAGACTACACTTTAGCTAAAGATCCACCTAGAACCATGTCAGATCTGATGGGAAAAGCGGCCAAGATTATGAATGCCAAGGAGGCTATGGCTGCGAAGAAGAATATGGATGCCAAAGAAACCAAGGTGGAAGGTGATAAAGCTAAGAAGAAAGAGCATAAGAATAATGGTAGTGACAAACACTCAAAAACAAGGTCATCATGGGAAGTATTGAAGAAATTTGATAATTATACTCCTTTGAAGAAAGACATCAACCATGTTCTAGAAGAAATCAAGAACAACGAGGAATTAAACTGGCCAGAGAAAATGAAGGCAGACCCTGACAAAAGAAATAAGGAAAAATATTGTGAATTTCACAAAGATCATGGCCATATGACCAAAAATTGCATAGATCCTCAGAATGAGATTGAAACACTCATCAGACGAGGAAAACTGGCAAAGTATGTTGATCAAAGGAATGAAAGAAGAAACAACAACCGAACAAGAGAGAGGTCTAGATCTCCTCGTCGCGCAGAGGAGAACGAGAAAAGAGACCATGAAGTTGATCTAGAAGACGACCCCGATCTTCCCAAGAGACCAAAGCATCCAAAACGTGAGGTATTTTCGATACGCTTTGGGACATTTGATTGTAATGTTATTAGAGGTGGAGATACAGGAGGAGGAGACATTACTATATAGATAAAAGCTTACCTCTGTGAGGCTCAAGCTTGCTCATACATTCAACGAGTAAATCTAGCTGAGGAGGATCGCCCTAGAAAAGTAAACAAAGAGAAATTGGTCATTGGTTTCTCAAAGAACGACCTCACAAGTGTTCTATATCCTCATGATGACCCATTGGTGATCAAAATGAGGATGAAGGAAGTGATGATTTTAAGAGTACTGGTAGATAATGGTAACTCGGTAGACATCATGTTCTACTCGTGCTTCGACAGTTTAAATCTAAAGCTATCTCAATTGGAGCCTTAACATAGACCCCTCCTCGATTTTGCTGGCAAGAAAGTATTTCCACTTGGGACGATCAAATTGGATATATTCATTGGTACGTTGCCTTCTTATCGAACAGAAAGAATACGTTTATTCGTGATGGATAAGAATGTTCAATCAGAATACAATATCATTATGGGAAGAGTAGGATTGAAGAAGTTCGAGGTTGTACCATCTACGGTACATCAATGCCTAAAATTTTCAACAAATTTTGGAGTAGGAGTTGTGAAAGGTGATCAGAAAGTAGCTCGGGAATGCTATTACTCATCCGCCGAGCAAGAGGAACTGGAGGAATCAAGGAAAAAGACTACTACCTATCAAGTGGATGGAGGTGCAGAAATTAAAACATTGGATCCTAGAGATGAGTCGCAACTCGTGAAAGGTCAAGTGGTGGAAGCTACTGAAAACATCATTCTGGACGACGAGCACCCTGAATGAACTACTCAAGTAGGTTCGTCGTTGGAAGCCTCACTAAAGTAGAAATTGATAATTTTCTTAAGAAGCAGAAAGCAAAATTTTGCGTGGAGTCATGATGATATGCCCGGGATAGACCCAAATTTCTTATGTCATGAGCTCAATGTGAATAAGGAGATCAAGCCTGTGAAGCAGAGAAGAAGAGTATTCAGTTTTGAGAAGAATCAAGCTATACAGGAGGAAGTCGAGAAGCTCCAAAAAGCTTGCTTTATTGAAGATGTTAAATATCTAGAGTGGTTAGCAAATGTGGTGATGGTGAAAAAGAAGAACAACAAATGGAGGATGTGTGTAGACTTCACCGACCTCAACAAAGCATGCCTAAAGGATCACTTTCCGCTGCCCCAAATTGATCAACTAGTGGATGCTACCTCGGGACACGAGCTGCTGAGCTTCATGGATGCTTATTCTGGTTACAATCAGATTAAAATGAAACCTGAAGACAGGGAGAGTACTTCTTTCATTACCCCTAGGGGAACTTATTGTTATAATGTTATGCCTTTTGGTTTGAAAAATGCAGGTGCAACATATCAGCTACTGATGAACAAAGTGTTTGCAGAACAAATCAGTTGCAATATGGAAGTTTATGTTGACGATATGCTGATAAAGAGCAAGAAAACTGTCGATCATCTACTTGACTTAGGCCAAACCTTTGATCAGTTGGATAAATATCAAATGAAGTTGAACCCGACCAAGTGCATATTTGGAGTACGAGAAGGCATGTTTCTCGGGTACATTGTCAATCAGCGAGGCATTGAAGCTAACCCTGAAAATATCAAAGCTCTGTTAGGGCTGCGATCCCCAACGACGAAGAAAGAGGTGCAAAGTCTTACAAGACGAGTAGCAGCACTCAACAGATTTGTATCGCGAATAAATGATCGATGTCTCCCATTATTCAAGACGCTCCGAAAGAATTTTGAGTGTAATGATGAATGTGAGAAGGATTTCCAAGACTTGAAGAAATATTTGGGAGCACCTCCACTGTTATCCAGGCCAGTGATGGGAGAAAAATTATACTTGTATCTGGCAGTGTCCGAGAATGCAGTTAGTTCGGCATTGACAAGAATGGAGAATGGAGTACAAAAACCAATATACTACACAAGTAAGGCCTTCCGAGGAGCAGAGATCAGATATCTAAGGCTGGAAAAATTGGCACTAGCATTGATCGAGGCAAGTAGAATAATGAAGCCATACTTCCAGGCTCATACTATAGTAGTATATACTGATATGCCATTGAGGTAAGCCCTTCATAAACCAGAAAAATTAGGAAGATTGATGTACTGGGCAATAGAACTTGGTGAATATGATATAGTTTATGAACCCAAATCATCGCTAAAAAGGCAAGCGGTAGCAGATTTTATAGAAGAGTTCACCTATCCTGATACCTCCGATGAGCAAAAGTTGCTCACTGATCAACCTGTGGATGTTACAGGATCATCAAATACAATCCCATACCAACTTAACTTGGTAAATGGGCAAGTAGATGTTACAGGATCATCAAATTCGAGCCCAGACCAGCTTAGGTTGGTAAAAGGGCAAGAAAAGATGATCGATGAACAGCAAGAAATATCAAGAGATGGTGAAAAGAAGAAACAAATTTTCCACCGAGGAACTCTGTCAGATCAGTAATTTGAAGACGAGTTACCTATATGGAGCCTGTATGTGGATGGTTCATCCTGCACTACAGGATGTGGAGCAGGTATTGTTTTGAACAGTCCGGACGAGGTCGACATGGAATACGCCCTACGTTTCCAATTCAAAGCTTCGAATAATGAGGTTGAATATGAAGCCATGATTGCAGGTCTTAGTTTGGCAAAAACCATGGGGGCAGAACAAGTTATTATTTTTAGTGACTCGCAATTAGTCATAAATCAAATGATGGGAGTATATGAAGCCAAAGGAGAATTAATGATCAGATATCATGCAAAGACAAAGGAACTGGTGTCAGAATTTACTGCTATTCAGCTGGTCAGAATACCAAGAATGGAGAATGTGAGAGCAGACGCCTTAGCTCGATTAGAATCAGCTACTAGTACCGAGCTACGAAGAATAATCCCAATCGAAGTTTTAGCTGGTCGGAGTATAGATGAAGATCTGACGATAAACTTTAATACCCTCAATTTAGGGTCATCATGGATGGATCCCATCAGGGCATATATTGAGAAAGGGGAATTACCAACTAACAAACTTGCAGCCAAGAAACTGAAGTTTAAGGCTGCTCGTTATGTACTGACTAATGGTATTCTATACAAACGAGGAATTATAACAGGTTTGCAAAGATGTGTGCATCCCACCGAGGTGAAAGATTTGATTGAAGAGGTACATGAAGGGTCCTGTGGAGCCCATGTAGCAGGTCGGACACTTTTGCAAAGAATGATGACTCAAGGATACTACTGGCCAACGATGAGAGCTGATTGTATAGCCTATGCCAAAAAATGTGACAAGTGTTAGCGCTTCTCCTCCATCCGAAGAACTCCCCAAGCATTATTGACACCCATTACTTCCCATTGGCCATTTTCCATATGGGGAATAGATTTGGTCGAGCCACTGCAGACGACAAGGGGAAGATTTAAGTATCTCGTGGTCGCTATGGATTATTTTACTAAATGGGTTGAGGCTGAGCCTCTCATTGATATGACGTACGATAAGGGGTACCAATTTATTTGGAAGAACATCATTTGTCGATATGGTCTTCCTCATGCCTTCATCACAGACTATGGAACACAATTTGACAACGAGGAGTTCGTTGCCTATTGTCATCAGTCAAATATCTTGAAGATCCACTCGGCACCAGGCCATCCTCAAAGCAATGGACAAACTGAAGTGACAAACAGAACGCTGCTGAATGGTTTAAAAAAAGACTGAATGACGCAAAAGCAAACTGGATCAACGAGCTACAATCAGTGCAATGGGCTTATCGAACTACTCCCCGAGCAACAACAGGGGAATCTCCATATATGCTAGCATTTGGAAGTGGAGCTGTTATACCCTCCGAATTGTGTCTCCCAGCACACTGAATTTTGAATTTCAATTCCCCTGTCAGCGATTTAATGAGAAGGTTAGACTTGGACATGCTCGAGGAGGTTAGGGAAGAAGCAGCCATTAGAAATGCTGCTTACCAGCAATGAACAACTTTGTTCTACAACAAGAGAGTGAAGAAGTGCGACTTGAAAGAAGGAGACCATGTGCTAAAGAAGGTAATTCAAAAGCACAACAAACTGGAAGCAAACTGGCATGGACCCTACCGAGTTATGGAAGTTGTTCGACCAGGGACATACAAAATAGAAACTTTAGAGGGGAGGAGTTTAAGAATGCATGGAATGCAGAACACCTGCGCAAATATTATCAGTAATGCAAACTCTCATGTAATGCAGTTTCATCAGTATGAATAAAGTGACAAGGTTCTGCCCAGTTCTTTCCTTTTATTGGAATTTTTTTGCGGAATACTAGTGCTACACACTACTCAGCAAAAATCGGACTACTCAAATCTATTCCTAAAAATGACAACTTGGTTAGTTAGGAAGTAAATCTATTCCTAAAAATGCCAACTAAGGTTGGTTAGGAAGTAAATCTATTCCCGAAAACGCCAACTAAGGTTGGTCGGGAAGTAAATCTATTCCCGAAAACGCCAACTAAGTCCCGAAAATGCCAACTAAGGTTGGTCGGGAAGTAAATCTATTCCTAAAAATGCCAACTTGGTTAGGAAGTAAATCTATTCCTAAAATTGCCAACTAAGGTTGGTTGGGAAGTAAATCTATTCCCGAAAACGCCAACTAAGGTTGGTCGGAAAGTAAATCTATTCCCGAAAATGCCAACTAAGGTTGGTCGGGAAGTAAATCTATTCCTAAAAATGCCAACTTGGTTGGTTAGGAAGTAAATATATTCCTAAAAATGCCAACTAAGGTTGGTTAGGAGGTAAATCTATTCCTAAAAATGCCAACTAAGGTTGGTTAGGAAGAAAAACTATTCCAAAAAGTGCCAAAGATTGGTCGGTAAGAAAAATCCACTAACTATGGTTGATCGGGTATAAAAACCCACTAACTGTAGTTGGTCGAGAAGAAAAATTTACCGACCTTGGTTGGTCAGAAACATTTTATGAGTACGAGAAAGTGATCGAGCAAAAATTTTGATACTCGTGACTTTTTAAATTACTACGAAGTTGGTCGAGAAACAAAGTATCATCAATTTTGATTAGTCGTCAAATGATTACCACAAATTCAAGATAGTCGACAATAAGTTTTAACAAACTCCAGTTGATCGACAAATAACACAATGTTGTTATCTTTTTAACAGATATACATGCACAGATGTAAAGTATTTTATGATTACAAGACAATGGCAGTCAAGATTTGTAAATAAAATTATTTCATTAAATGTAGAACAAAATACATCAAGAATGAAATATAAATTTATTACATCAAGATTCCTATTCTATTGGTTTCTTCCCTCTGCATTTGAAAAAGGTTCCTCGCCAGCAGGTGGATCATCTAAAGCATGAGGGGAATTTATGAAGTTAAGATCTTTAAGCATCCTGATGTTCATCACAGATGGTCGATCGAGCAGGTGCTCGGGACGAGATATCTCAACATTGGAATGGAGATTGTAATCGCCAAGGTATTTGGAAATCAAACACCGAGGGATGGCCCGCGTAGGGATCCAACTCATATCAAGCTTGAACGATGGCACTGGTATGTCGAACAGCCCAGGATTATGGTAATCCCATAGGTAATGACCCTGTTCCAGATGCAGTACACCTAAGGCATTCAACCATCACTATTTATAACCCTCATTATTTACATTTTGGATACGATCATCCAAATGGTAGAGAGCCTCGTTGTAGCCAGCCATCCAAAATTCTCTGGGCTGCTTGTGGAATTGATATGTCAATCTTTCCAGTTGCTCATGGAGATTTTTTATAAAGAGTTCTTTATTCTCCAAGACATACTTCTGCGCAGAAAGCTGCTCGTCCAGATTCCTGATCTTCTTAGACATCTCAGTCAATGCCTGGTTCTCTAGAGCAGATTGAGTTCTCTGTTCCTCGATAAAAATCCGAGTAGCTCTTGCTCGTCCCCGAGGAGCTCTTACTCGCCCTCGAGTAGATGTAGAAGGACTAAACCTCTTCAAGGTTTCTAACTCATCCCTCAGGTTGGCATTTTAGACCTCCAAGAAAGAGACTCCATCGTCGTTCACAGGGACCAAGGCGTTCGAGGTGGCAGCTGCAGACTTCAACTAAGACACCTCTCTTTGCAGGTTATTATTTTCTTGCTCTAATAACTCATCTATCTGTCTGTGCTCTTCGACCTCAGCCTTCAAATTTCTCTCCCTCACATCGTAAGCAGTAAACCGTTTATCGTATCCCTTATCGGCACAGATTTTTGGATACTTCTTCTCGTACCCCTCGTGCAAAAGGGCAGTAGATTCCTTATATTATTGCTGAAGTTCTTTAAGAGTGCCTTGGATATCTTCAATCATATAATAGTATGCTACGTTCTTAGCCACTGCACGGTCGAGCAGGCACTTCAAATACTGATAGGCTTCAATTGCTTGCTTTGAAGCATCTTGACCGAGGATATCAATGATTTGAGCTGCACTCATGTCTGTATGACCAGCTTTGAAATACTCATTGCATTGCCTTAACAGTTTTGAATCATGAGCAGATAATAATTCCATCCTGGCCAGAAACTAGTAAAGGAAGAAAAAGCAATAATCAATAAGAGTACAAACAGAGCATGAAGAAGAGAATCAACAATATTCATAAGCAAAAGTTCAAATTTTATTACATCATAAAGGAGAAGTACAAAGTTCACAATTACATTTGATAAAGAAAAATAAAATAGAGAGAAATCCGAACAACTCTACACCTTTTCCTTGTCTCCCAAAACTTTCTCGGGAGGCTGGGACGAGGAGGTAGGTTGCTCGGATGGAACAGAGGGTTGCTCGGGAAGTGCTAAAGGTTGCTCGGATGAAGTAACGGGTAGCTGAAGTTCCTCGCCAGTGGGCTGGATAGCTGGGGGATGAGAAATTTGATCTCCCATCACCATGGAAGATTCCTCAGAAGCAGCTTCGTCCTCTTCTTCTTCTTCGGGAGTTGGAGGGGGGCCCGAAATGTGTCGTTGAAATAGTTCAGAATTTTCATCAACCTTCATCTCTTGCAGAGCAGTGACCAATCCATCTCTAAATTATTTGAGGCTTCCATATTCCACTTGCGACATCATGGTAGCCAAACCTTTATTCCACCCTTTATCCCAGCCGGCAATGAAAGATTTTTTGACATCCAATTTCCTCTTTGTCTTCTCGGAAAGCTTCTCGGAAAGAAGATCATCATCAGCTTTCAATTTATTCTCAACTTCCTCCTTCTGACGACTTACTTCCCGAAGTTGACCCAACTCCTCCTCAGCAGCCTTGAGCTTATTTTCAAGCTCCCCAGCATTTTTGAGCTTCCCTTCGAGCTCTTTATTCTTTACCTCCAAATCATTTATTTTTTTCTCCAACCCCTTAGAGACCTCAATAACCTGAGATTTCTCCTCCTCGGTCGAGATAAGCCTCTTCTCCCAAATTACCTTATCATCATCATATTTCTGACGAGAATCTTTCAGAGACTGCGCCAGGCCCATCAAAGCTTCCTCTACACCAGACGAGGATCTTGAAGCTTTAATAGCTTCATCTTTCTTCAGAATTATATTAAAACAGCTCACTAACTGTGAAAAGAAAACGAAAGCAAGTCAGTGCACAGATACAAAAAGGAAAGAATGAAAATTTAAGACTATAGGACTTACAGAAGGAATATGACGAGCTGCTAATGTGGTAACCGTGTCCCGAGAAAGGTTTTCTTCAATACCTTGGATCTCAGGAATGACCCAAGTCTTCACCGAGTTCATAGCAGAGCTCGGGGGAACAAAAGTGGGAACACCACTAGTCGGGGGCTGAGAGATGGATTCAGCCAAATTGATAGAGGAGCTTTTCTTCAGCCTCCTCAGAGGAGCATCAACTTTCTCGACTAACGATGTAGTCTTAGTCGGAGAAATGATAATCACCTCGCTTGGAGCAGCAACCTTGCTCGGGGCCACTGGGGGCTTCTCGACAACCTTCACAAGAGCAGTCGAAGGAGGTGCATCAATTTTCTTTATCTCTTCTCTTGGGACATCAAGCTTACTTATCTTTGCCTCTCCAGTACCAGAAGCAGATTTCTCAAAAAGGGTAGGAGGTCTTCTTTTCTTCATCTTTTCACTCAAAGGAATATGTGACTCAGGTGAAGAACTTATAGAGGCTGGTATTGGTTCTTCGTCCCTTATCACCGGACAAGCAGTAAAAGATGAGGTGTAACTCTTGCACTACAGAAAATATGAAGCTGATCTAATATGCTCGTCGACAACAGTCTGATACAAACTCCAGATAAGTTTTAAATGCCTTATATTAACGTCTGCCTCTTTTGGAGATTTTCTTTTGCTGTCAACTGTAAATAAATCAAAATTAAAATATCAGTGGCACATTTTATCAAACGCAAAGGAAGCATAATTTTAAAAATAAAATAAAAACAACCTATCCCATTGCCATAGGGAGGACATCTGGGACCCTGGTAAACATCATCTCCAGTTAATGGAGGGTGTTGCAAATTTTTCATAACAACCCCATGCTCAAAGTAGTCCCTATTGGCATCTGGGAGATTGACCACTAAAGCTCTATTTAAAAACCTAGTTTTTAAATAAAAAGTATTATCACCCACAGCCCATCTATAACAAAACATAATTTCAGGAATTCCTATATGAGTTCCATGAATTTGATTTAATCTATAAACACCGTTAACTATTCTCCACGTATTGGGGGCTATTCTTGCAGGAGCCACGTCAAAGTATTGATAGAATTCCAAACATAAAGGGTTTAGGGGAAAAGAAAAGCCACACTCAGCAACAAAGAGACTGGGGAACCAATGTCCCTCAGCCAAACGAAAATAGTCTGAAGGCTCAGAAAGCTCTTCCAAAATAACCCATGAGGGAATAGAGAAATCAGAGCGAAACTTATCAATCGATTCTACTGGATAAACCATGATGAAAGAAGGAAATCAAAGAGAAAGAAGAAAATCTTATAGGAAAGGGATGAGTCTGTTGGCATCAAATGATGAAAGAGATTAATGCACAGGAGAGAGAGACGATGGAAAACTCAAAGAGACAAATTTGAAAAAGTAGAAGACGATGGGATCTTCTACAATGTTTAAATAGTTTGCCTTGGGAAAGGGTAAAAGTAATGATTACAAAAAGAGACGGTTACGTTACCGGCGGCTAAAAAGATAAAAAGGGCGCGGGAATCGAAGCGGTTAGAAAAATTCAAAAAAGACCGATTCTACGAATTTGGAAGGAGAAATAAATACAAAAGAAAATATTCCTAAATTTCAGGATAACCATTTAAAATCACCATATTTCGAGAAAGAATGTTCCACACTCCTCAAATTTCGAACTATGAAACATTGGGGGCTTCTGTTGATACCAAATTTAGTCTGCTGACATGGATCAATTGAGTGAAGACACGTGGCAATCTGCGTGGCAACAACAAACACTTCCGGACAACACCTTGACTCCGAGGAACCATACTGCAATGAGGAACTCTGCTTCTCCGATCAACTCAGACGCTCCAACCAACAAGAACTTTACGAGGAAATTTTGAGTACCGAGGAACTTTTAAGTATCGAGGAACTTAGGAGGTCCGAGCTGCACCTCGAACAAAGCATTAATAGTCGGATAACCAACAGATTGACTGCGCATTAAATGATTATTATTATCATACAGATGTATACGCTTAAGGGGAATTGAATGTATTACCCTTTCACATTACAGCCTTAGGGCTATAAATACATTGTATTATCCTCATTGTAGGAGGATCGGAATTTCTTGAGAAAACTTGTAATCGAGAATTCCCAAACAGTCAGCAATAACATAAACAGTGGACGTAGGCCATTCTTATAAGGCTAAACCACTTTAAAATTTCTTTGTCTCGTTTTATTTTATCTGTGATTAAATAATTAGATATAATCTAATCTTTTACATCAATAGTTGGATTTAATTAAATTTGTTTCTTTGGTTGAATAATAAGCGCACTCTCAGGCTCCACCTTCGAGAGGTAGGTATGGTGTTGACTGTTCCTGTATTACCGCTGGGTATGGATCGTATATAGGTATCCTACGTAGGGATTGCCCCTAACTTGTGTGTGTTTTCGGGTTCCCATTTAGGATGTTAGCATTCCTTCGGACTGTCCGATTTGGATGTTAGGATTCCTGCATACAAACCATTGACTCTAGCCTAGGTTCTTTTCTCCCAGAGTTTAACTTATTTCACTTGAGAACAATTGTAAGGGCATAAGCCCGAGATTTATTTTAGCTGGAGTGTGACATTTACTTGATGCTTTAAATAATTATTTTAGTTGGTGTTGGATGAGTTTATTCACTGTTACAAAAATATTCATAAAGTTTTCAAGTATCGGCCTTTTTGAATGACCATATTTATATAACATTGTGCTGAGATGGTATAAATTATTGATAATCCCCATCTTCGGTGTATCGAGCTTGACTAGCCTTTACGTGAGAAAATGGGGGTTATTACAAGTGGTAAGACCGGCACTTTGGTGAAAATCGTAATGGGCATCTGGTAATGGAGGAGGGTCCAATGGCTTGATAAGATTTTGACTTAAAAGGGATTGGTAAACTTTGGAGAGGGGAGCATAAGGCTTGGTATATTCCTTTTAACTGGTTTAGAAAGTCTTTCTAGTGCCCATGAAGTGGCAGGCTGAGAAATGTTATTGATGGTTGAAATTTTGGTATTGGTAGGCTTCTTATACTTTCCGAGAGTGAACTGTTTGGATACTTTCTTCGGCTCAACTTCTATCTTGGTAAGACTTTCTTCAATCTCCACTCCTAATTCTCGAAGGGATAAAAAATAGGGGTAGTACTGTCCTCCCATCGTTGCTCGAACATGGGGTTTAGAAGTTCTTCTTTACAATACTTACTTGATCCTCTTCGAAATGTCGATTGGTCATGATGTATGCTTTCTCTCTCCACCTTTCTATGAAGTTACTGAGAGATTTCGTAGGATTCTATTTGAGAATTTCTAAATCGCGATGGTTAAACTCCAACTCCTCATTATACTTGTACTTTAATATGAAGTCACATGCAATCTCCTCCCAACTGTGAATCCTAGACTCCTAGAGAGATAATAACCAGTGATGTGCGTTATCCTTTAAAGTTTGTTGGAATTTTGGGCCATTATTTTCTCGGAGGCACCAAAGAGAGTCATGGTTCGGTTGTAACTTCGAAGATGAATAATTGGGGGTCCACTACTCCCGAACTTCTCAATATTAGGCATCTTAAAATTTTCTGATAGCCTTGCTTTAGGATAGGGAGACATATGTGTGTAATCCATGTAGTTGTCTTCCTTGACCTTGTTTGACTCTTATTCCTTCGAATCAATGGTCACGGGTAGATTAGCCCCTGTCTGGGTAAGATTTGGCATAGGGAGCTAGGTCGACAATGACCCATTAGTAGGAGGGCACGTGGAGCGTGCTGATATTCCTCGGGGACCCAAATAGGATCATGTGAGAGCATACCCATAGAGCAAGGGAAGAGGACCTAGGGAACTTTGGGAATGGGGACCCAATTTGGTTTCATCCCATGAACCTTGGTTTGAAGGTTATCAATCTTGACAGTGACTTGGGCTACAACCGTCATCAAATCTAACTACACATTCGATACTTGGTTGATGTTCTCCATGGAATGCGGGTGAAGGTGGATTTAGGACTCGGTGGAAGTAGCAAGAGAATTGACGGAACCTCGAGGCGGTTCGATGAAATATCGAGGCTAATAGGGAACCAGGCACAGGGTCAGGTATGCGATCCACCTAATAAGGAGAAAGATTCAAATTTATTTTTGAAAGAGAGGATGGAAAGACTTTTATTACATGAGGAAAATATTTTTGACATTTTTGAAAAAGATGAGGAAAAAATGTTTTTGGGGGTAAAAGGGAGGAAAAATGCTTTTGATGTTTATGATAAAAGGAAGGAAAATGCTTTTGGTATTGTTGCAAAATAGGCGAAAAATGTTTTTGACACATTTGGTAAGGAAAGAGGAAAAACGAGAAAAATGGTCTCAGCATGACTATTATTTATTATTATTATGTTCTCACTTGTATTAGGTTTACCTAAATACAAAAAGGAAATGTCGGACGGGATTTGATCCTGGGAAAATTGGGTTTGAAAAATATGTAAAACACGATTTGACTTATTACCAGGTTCATGGGCAGGGTCCCGTTTTGAAAAAGACAAAATTGTGCAAAAATTTTGGCAGCATGCTGACCCATCATTTCGGCAGAGTTTCGCGTAGTAACTAGTAAACTAAGTATGAGTACCCTAGTTTTGACGCATATATAAGGGTATAAAGTTGTTGGGTTAATTGGAAGGGTTCCCCCCTTTGGCATGACTTCCATGATATGCGTCTTAATTTTGAGGGCAATTGGTACGTCTGGACAAGCCATTTGATACACGTGAGTGTACGTGAATTGAATCACTACATACCTCATGGGGATAGTACGTGTGAGGGATAATTCGATATAATCGAAGTACGTGAATGATTTCCCTGCTATATACCTCCCGTTATGACTTCGGTCAAGCAGTACGATGCGCGAGGAACTGTTCAATATACATCAAAGGTACTTGGCCAATGGAAGGTGAGAGTCATCTTGCTTAGGATAATTGTGACCTGTCAGATCGGTGCCAATGGCCAGTTACGGGACAAAATTTGGTCAATAGCCATGCTCTTTGGTGTTGTAGTGTGAAAAATGTATGATTCTTGATTAGTATATTATGGAGAAAGTATTTTATTTAGCATGATGAGCTCTATACTAATGGTAGAGAATCTAGAAGTAGTAAATCTAACATGGAGCATGAAGATTACACTAAGCATGGATATATGAGGGTGAGTGATGTGTGACTATTAATTAGTGAGTGTGTGGTAGTGAACCTAAGTAGGGATCAACTACAAGTGGCGTGTGACATGTGTGGGTGAGCATGGATATATACAAGTGTGATAAGCAAAGGTGTGTGTTAGTGACACCTAAGCATGGATATTCTAAGTGCAACATGTTGATATAAATGATCCTATGTGTAAGTAGTTTCAAGTGTACATAGAGAATACCTACAAGTGAGTGAGTGAGTTAGTAGTGATATAAGCATGAGGTAGATATATGCAAGAAATAATAGAGGAGAAAAAAAGGAACATACAAGTAGGTGTATACGCACACAGGAAAAAAATAATAACACCCATACAAATAGGCTCTAGCCTTCTTAAGTCATTCCCCGGAGAAGTCCCCATTGTGGCCATCCCGATCTCTCCCTTCCCAGTGGAGGAAAAAGGGGGGACAAGGTCTCGCGCCCTCTTCGTCTAGGAGCGCTTTGGTCATCATCGATGTGGGGTGAATGTTAAGATATGGAGTCTCCATACTATTTTGCAAAAAATAGGAAAAAGAACATGTCCCTGCCTCGAGAGAGCGGCATCAAAGACAAACTAATGCTTACCAAACCAATAGCTCGAAGGTTTGGGGGTAAGTTACGGAATGGGAAAGTGTTATGTGCCTATCCCACCCTTTCGGTCTCTCATGGGTTTGCATTGCTATTTTGATTAATTTGTTCGTGAAGTATGACTGTGTGTATATATAAATGGAGATCGGAATCCCCCAACTCATATCATGGAAAAGATAGATTGAGGCCATCCAAAGGAATGTTTTCAAAATAATATCAAGAAAATATGATGTATGCGTTTATCGAGATATTGATTTTTATAATGAAATGATAATATATGCTGGATAAAATGCTAATAAGGATCACAAATATAATATATATTAAGATAATGTATAGATGAAAAGGAGGCAAATGCGAAAATGGGAAAATTAGAGAATTGAGAAATTGGACTCGAGTCTCGAATTTTAGCCTGAGATGCCTACATAGCCTATAAAGGTATCAAAGTCCATGTAGTTCGCTTACGGCATAAGGGTGGAGTTTATCCCATAGATTTGAATAGGAATTTATTATATGTGCATGTGTAGAAAATATAATTTTAGTTTTGGGAAATTGTGGTGGATAATCCCATTAAAATTTATAGGTGTAACCCTCTTTTTTTTGTTTTGGGTTTTTATAGAAAAAAAGTATGTGTAATATAACTAATAAAGGATGAGATATTAATGCATATGAACTAAAGTAAAAGAAAGATTTAGAATCTATGTAACTAATGGAAAAATAAAGAATTTAAAGAGGGAGAAGGATTTTTGGACCTTCTTTGGAGAATTAAGGCTTGATCATGATCTTTGATGATGTCCCTTGAATGTTAAGATGAATGTTGGATGAGAGAGAATGATATTTTGCTAAATTAGGTATGAAAATGAAGGGAATAAAAAATGGAATGGAATTTCACACAAGGAAACTTCGCTGATTGCAAGAGAATGTTGTTGAGATCAATGATATTTGTTGATGCCGCTACAGATAAAAATGAAGGTACGAAGATGATGATTAAAGATGAAATGGTGATCACATCAAACACATAAGAGACATGTTTTTAAAGTGGTTCGACTATGAATAAAGACTACGTCCACTTTTATTTTATTTCCAGGGTTTTACAATAGCACAATATGGTGTAGAGAGAGAAATGATATGTATCTTGTGTATGGTGTTTCTTAGTTTTCTCCCACCGTCCCCCCTTTTTGGTTAAGGGAATACATGTATTTATAGTGATGGGAGATAAAGAGATACAATGTCTTTATACATTCAGACATTTATGTCTACATACAATGAATCTAATTGTTGGCCTTCTATGATGGTTGATCCTCCTTGAATTGCTTGGTATGCTATGTGTTGTCATCTATTAATATAGTATAAATGTACATTAAGGCTCATTAAATGCGCTGTCATCTTCATTAATGCACATTAAATGCATAGTTAACCTTTGATCTTCCTGGTTGGTATGCCGACCAACTCTCCTCGGGTGCCGACCAACTCTCCTCGGGTGCCGACTAACTCTCCTCGGGTACCGACCAACTCTCCCCGAGTGTCGAATATTGCCACGTAGGATGACATGTGTCCTTTTCTGATTGGTCCTCGTAGATGGAGAATTTTTTACGTCAACAGAAGCCCCCAATGCTACATGCTTGATGGCTCACTGAAAGGATGGAGTATTTATTCTGCAGTGTTGCTCGGTACTCGTGAAATTCTTGATCTACCTTCTTGATTTGTTCAACATAAAGTGAACTATCTCCTGGATGACATATGATGCAGGCTGATCGATGGTTGCTAATATCTCTTTTGAGGAACTCCGTTCGTCAAGTGAACGTGTGCTATGTATCACCCCTAGTAATTTGGATGCATCCATGCCATAGTATGCAGCTTGTAGCTTGTCATAATCTTAAAGTATGTTGATTGGTTTGCCAGACGACAAACTACTTCCTGTGATGAGCAACTGAATGCTAACTTTACGTGCTTGATTTTTCTGATTTATGCTCCTCTGAATACTTTGTCGAGTAACATACTAGATTTTGAACCCAACTCTTCAATCTTGTTAGTACTAAGCTAGTGGTGGACTTCGAAACATTTTCATACAACTTCTTCTTCATCATTGGTCGGGACAATAGTAGTAAAGATCTCAGTGCTGTAGATGCTGAATTTGACTCCTGAACTTCAATATGCCTCCGTGTAAGTTTGAGGAGTTGAATTTTATACTCTACTGCATGATGTTATGAGAATGTGCCACCGAATGAACAGCTGAATTTGTAATAGAAGCCCCCAAGTGTGGAATATGAACTTTGAGTACTTTCTTGGCCTTGAAATATGTTGGTCTTCCTGGAAAAATAAGGCTGAGGAAATATTCCATGAAATGACTCCCTGAGATCTTTGCATGTTTGCATTTTCTGGCTTCTATTATTTAACTCAGTTAAAGTGTTTAAGAAGAATATAAGTTGACATTTCAATTATGAATTTCTACATTTCTTCCATCATATGACTCTTGTCGGCTTTTACAGAATCTGTTTGAATTCCAACTTGGGAATTTCTACATGTGTTCTTTAGCTCAGTACGAGTGTTTGAGGAATAGATGTTTGAATTATTAATTAGAAAGGCCTACATGTATCTCTTCTCTTAACTCGATTAAGTCAAGTATGAAGATCTATGCCCAGGATTGGGGCGTGTATGAAATGAATCTGATGGTGCCAATTGAATTGTTGTTTGCAGTCTTGCTGCTGTGCTATGTGCAGTCTAGCTGTGTTGTTTTTGTTCGGTATTGACCTTTTAAGGTCTTTATGTGCTGTTGATGAGCATCCAAGAATTGTACTGGGCAGATAATTTTGCCTGAGCACCTGTTGAGGCTGAATCATTTAAAAATTACGATAAGAATAATTATTTAGCCGACCAATATATAGTGTGCATCGGCTTCAATATTGGACAATTTAAATTTCCAGATAATAATATGTCATGTGAGCAGATTTTTATCAGATAGGTGCCCTATGTAAGACATAATTGTGTAATCAAGGATTTTTGTAAAATAATTTACAATCCCAATAAATATTAAAAATTAGTTCGTTTTTAGAAATATTTATTGATTTTAAAAATATTTTTGAGGTGGGGTTATAAACTGTAGATACTTGGTGTAATAAACCAAAAATATCTTTAAACACTATGTGGATAAACCAAGAGTCCTTTTTTGAACAGAAAAAGAAGTCAAAAAGTGAGACTTGAGTCCCAACTAGACACGTATGATTTTAGTTGTTCTTGCTTGGCCACAACCGCCGACCAACATTAGAATTGCGGTTTATCTTTCCTGTCATCGATTAGCAAATGGGAGGTTTAAAATTTTAAATCTGCACAACATCTTCCGCCGACCAACCCTGATAACCTTGTAGTTACAGAAAATTGAATTTCAAGTCACTGATTAACAATAGGCGTCGTCGACCAAGAAGTAGATGATCGTCGACCCGTTTTGCTAGTTTCGACCAGCGCTGGATGGTGACGACATGTGGAGACCACCAGTTGATTTCCCCCGACCAACTATATATAACGCCGACCATCATATAAGAGATACCGACCAACAAAATGACCTGCTGACCCAATAGGCTTTGGTTGACCATTGATGCCGATCAAGAAATAAATATGTCGGACCAAGAATAAGATATAGTTGAGCAACCATTTATGATCTCGAACCAGTGATGGCACAATAATAGGTGTCATCGGCTGTCGGCGACTAAGAATAAGGCTGCTGACCAGGTACTGGATAGCGCCGACCTGTGCAGGTGCGGTTTGAATACCAATCGCCATTTTTAAGATCTGGCATCTCTTAAAGAGAGAAAGATGAAATCCAGAGTCTCAGTTTCTTCTAATAATCAGAATCTGACTTTTAGAGTCTCAAATTGATACACATGAGAATCAAACAAATATATATTCTTGACTCGTTAATGACTATCTCCTTCAACCATCACAAAAATTTACGGAGGCATTAGATCCATCATTGAAATTAGATCCGCAATTCATATCAAGACGTGGATGTCCCCTATTTCTATTTTATCAATTCTCACTCAATAATGAAAATTATCATGTGATTCACACAATTGGTAGATGAATTGAATTTGAATGGTCACTTTATCAAAACTAGTAAAATGAAACAGTGTGTACATGAAAATATTGAATCGTTCTAAAGTTTATCCCCATTATCATGATTTTAAATCTTACTGTTTTATAGATTTCTCAATAAAAATAATCTAACAGTTGTGATTTTAAAATCATGATAGGCAATATTTTGCAGATTTCCTAAATAAAAATTGGACAACTAATTTCTGTATATAAACATAAAAATCATGATTGAATCAAAAGATGTATGCACAGTATATAATTGATTATACATATAGAAAATAAAAACTTAGCTTTTGATGGAGAACAATGCTTGTAACACAATTCCACAGACGGCGCCAATCTGTTGATGACTAGAAATAGCATCCATGTTATCTTATCGGCATCAACAACAGATAAAAATGAAGGTATGAAGATGATGATTAAAGATGAAATGGTGATCACATCAAACACATAAGAGACAAAGTTTTTTAAAGTGGTTCGACTATGAATAAAGCCTACGTCCACTTTTATTTTATTTCCAGGGGTTTACAATAGCACAATATGGTGTAGAGAGAGAAAGGATGTGTATCTTGTGTATGGTGTTCCTTAGTTTTCTCCCACCGTTCCCCTTTTTTCGCTAAGGGAATACATGTATTTATAGTGATGGGAGATAAAGAGATTGAATGTCTTTATACATTCAGATATTTATGTCTACATACAATGAATCTAATTGTTGGCCTTCTACGATGGTTGATCCTCCTTGAATTGCTTGGTATGCTATGTGTTGTCATCTATTAATACAGTATAAATGTACATTAAGGCTCATTAAATGCGCTGTCATCTTCATTAATGCACATTAAATGCATAGTTATCCTTTGATCTTCCTGGTTGGTATGCCGATCAACTCTCCTCGGGTGCCGACCAACTCTCCTCGGTTGCCGACTAACTCTCCTCGGGTACCGACCAACTCTCCTCGGGTGCCGAATATTGCCACGTAGGATGACATGTGTCCTTTTTTGATTGGTCCTCGTAGATGGAGAATTTTTTACGTCAACAATATTGATGGATCTGAGGTTTACTTTGGGAGTGAGTTCATGACCTCCATTTATAGGGTAAGGGGGTGCCGATCGGCATAGCCCTGGCCTTACCAATTGGCAGGTAACCCTAGACACACTACCGATAGGCAGGGAAATGGACATGCCAATCGGCACTCTGGTGCAGATTTTTTAGAATGCGATTCATTAATCCAAATCATGAATGGCTCATATAGTTAGAAAGGTAATTCAGATACCTTCAAGAGTATTTGGGGGCACTCCCTGATCCGAAAGTTAACTTTAGGACAAACGTACAACGAAAACGCTTGTCGGTCCTTTGGATGGGAGATTGTTAGACATAAATGGATCATTCGTCCAAATTGTAAGTAAGAATTGCATGGGGTGGACCGTTGGAAAGGTTATGTGAGGTACTTTGACATTACAAAGAGCTTTGCTCGGTTCGAAGAGTTAACTTGGTCAAACGAGGCCCAAAAGTGCCTGGTGACCTTTCGGAGTAAAACGAATTGTCCGTACATACCATAAGGTTTATTTTCACATAGGGCATACCATTAGAAAGGGTAATTAGTGTGCTTATAAGATTCACTCATTCTCGTTCGAGCTAAGAAGTTGACCTTGGTCAAACGGAGTCCGAGAGCGCCCGGTGGCCTCTAGATCAATTTTTTAGGGAAAATGAATTATTCGTTCGAACGGCTACGCCGCTTCAAGAATGGGGTGGACCATTGGAAAGGGGTTTTAGTTCCCTTAGAATATTTAAAGAGCCTTCGCTCTGACGATAAAGTTGACTGAGGTCAAATTGGGGCCCGAGAGTGCCCGGTGGCCTCCGGATCAATTTTTAATAGTAAAATGGTTCGTTCGTCCATATTGTTAGGCTGATTTACACATGGGGTGGACCGTTGGATATGGGATTCAGATCCCTTCGAAGATTCAATGAGATTTCACTCTAATGATAGAGTTGATCGGAGTCAAATGGGGCCCAAGAGTGCCCGATGGTCTCTAGATCGGTACTCAGAGTATGACTTAGGATTTGTAGTGAAATGGGGAGATGTTAGGAACCTAAGGAGAGACTTAAGGTGTCCTATAATGTGGTGTCTACACTTACTATCTACCTATCCGTAACATTCTATTGGGGAGGCTGGGTTCATATTAGGGAAGTACATAAAGTGGTTGTGGAAGTTGGTGGTTGGGAAGATTCTAGTGGAGGGGACCGGTGAGAGATGGATTGTAATGTTCAACACTTTGGAAGAAGGTGTTGTGGTTTCATCCAAGCTTATTAAGTCCTATTACCGCATGTATTGCATTCGAAGCCATTACCATGAGTTATATTCTTGATGCCATCCAGGGACAAACAATGATAATGAAGCGAGCCTGTCAAGAAGTTGAAAATAACGTCTCGAGTATGAGATGGGGTGGTGAAGATTTTTGAAAATGTCATTTTTCATTTGGTGAATGTTTGGTTTTTGGTGAAGCATGTGGTTTTTTAGGTTTTGATGTTTTTATGGGAGTGGGCTATTTTTTTCCATCGCTGATATGTCATGTGATAACCGTATTCCTATTTTTTCAATAAAATAATAATGATTTTAATGTAGTATTTGTATCTTTGATGAATTCTTTGTGAAATATCTATACTTATTGCTAAGGCATACATAATCCTTTTATTTGTTTAAATGATAAGGGTGACCAACGTTCTTGGAGGGAGAAAAGAATAGCTTTTGTGAGAGAAAGTACCATTCCCATGTGTGTCTTATGGGATTCTTATGTACCTCCGTGGGTTTGAAATTCTGTGACTTGTTTTTTCTGAAAGGGACTTTTGATAGGATCAGGTCCAACATAGTTTTGATTAAAGAGGAAAGAATAGACTTTTTTTAGAATAGAAGGGGCATGAGAAAAGTCATAGCACGATGAGAGTTCAGACTAAGGGTAAAACTTCTTGAGACAGTCTAAACTGACTGTATGCGTTATTTCTTATTTGTTGAGGTCTAGGAGCATAGAGGATCCACCGAAAAATACTTTCTTCATAATGTAGGGGCCGCTCTGATTGGATTTGAACTTTTCTCTCAAATCCCTAATGGGTTCTAAAATTTTCTCGAAGGCAAGATCTCTTTCTCGGACACCCCAATCCTTGACCTTTTTTAAATCACCATAGAATAGGTGATTTTACCCTCATACATGATATAGAGCTTTCAACCATTTTTATCTAAGAGCAAGAGTTTGTCTTAACGTCTTTAGTGCCACTCTTCTTCATTGATGTTACTTTCAAGCATAACCCGTAAATAAGGAATTTCAAATTCAATAGGGAGAACCGCTTCCATACCATATACTAGAGAATAAGATGTGGCCCCAGTGGTGTTCTGATGAAGGTACGGTAACTCCATAGGGCATATGGGATTCGATCGGCCCAATCTCAGTAACTTTTTATCATATTGCTTATGACGGTCTTAAGGCTTTTTGTTGGCAGCTTTGACAACACCATTGGTTTGTGATTGTTAAGGAGAGGACTTTTGACTTTGAATTACATATCAATCAACTAGTTTTGTGACCTCAACCTTGAAACGGAGCCCATTTTCTAACACCAACTCATGCGTAATTTCATAAAGAGAGATGATTTTTTTATGAACTTGGGTACTATATTTAGATTCAGCATTGTGTATGTCTCGGATTCGACCCATTTGTGAAGTAGTCAATGACGTCTATGATGAATTCATGCCCAATCGAAGCTTGAGGAGTTACTTTCGTATGATGTCTATGCCCTAGGTGGATAAGGTCCAAGGAGAGGTCATATTATACATCTCCCAAGGAGTCAAGTGCTGAAGGTTAGCAAACTCCTAGAATTTGAGGCATCTTCAAACATAAGAAGTGCAACCTTTAACCATGGTGGTCTAAATATACCCTAGACGAATGATTTTCTTGGAAAGCATATGACCATTCCTATGAAGTCGACATTACCCATTGTGGATCTTCTACATCATGTCCTTAATCCAATCTTCTGTATGCAATGCAAGTGGGTTCCATCAAAAAATTTCTTGAAGAGTGCCTTGTCTCAGATGATGCATGGAGCATCGATCTTGTGAAGAGTTGCACGATCTTTCTTGTTAGATTCTCTGAGACCTACCATGTTTGAGGAGGCACCAAATGTTGTAATACCAAAATCTTTCAATGTCTGGATCTTCTTTTGTAAGGAACTCAATGTGGTAGCAATGAGTGGTTACATGATGAATATATTATTTTGTATCGGTTATACCCAATTCTAGAACTTGTAAGCCCTGTTGTATCTTAAATAATGAACTATTATAGCCGTTCTTGCTATTTAAAAGAAAAATACAAAGTAAATCATAAATAGGATTAAAAGTGCAATTTTAAAACCTCTTAGTCACGTCTAATACTCATTACCTTGAAATATTTATTTTTAATCGCTTGTGCAAGATTTGTTTTGAGTATTAACAGGTTTAGAATGCAAGCGTCAAAGTTTGGATGCAATTTGAACATGAAACTGTCAGTTACGCACCTTCAGTGAAAATGTGGTAAACTCATATGACTTGATTCAGACTGCATAGAAATCGTAGGATGTGAATCAAGGGACGCCTGAGTTTAAAAGGTGTGACAATCTGAGCTCAAATGAAGAAGTTATGGTCGTGCAAAGTTCAAAATTGAAAGAAAGTCAAAGTCAAAGCCCCGGGTCAAACTCAAAGTCAAACTTCATGACCCGAGAATAATTATAATTTTTTCAGCCTTGGAACGAGGGTCACATCGATTTTTGCGGTTCAACATTTGGAGGTCGTATAAAGAATATATGAACATTGAGGGGTTAATGTGCAAACAATGAAAAGCTGGTATCGTTAGTAGTTAAAGATTTTTGCACGAATTTTATATAATGAATATGTGTTCAAGTGAGTTAGTAAGGGAATGGACATGCGAAGGAGAGGTCAGGGGTTCAACCCCACCTTCAGTCAAATCATTTTGACAAAAAATCCAAATAAATTGCCCCTACTCAGCGAGCTTCTCCCTTTTTCCTGTTTATCTGCCGAAAGGCAACCCCACTTTGTCATAATGTTTTCATAAAAATTCAGTTTAAATAATTTTTAACTCATTTCTTTTCTATTCTTTTTCTAAAAAAGGATCCACACAAGATTTGCTCCCTTAAATCATTGGACCCATCAACCACCTTCTTTATTTCCCACACATTTTATTTTATTGATTTAATAAATATTGTAAATTGCCAAAAATACCCTAAACCTTATTTTCTCCTATAAAAGGAGGGAAGACACCAAGTCAGAGGGAGATACATTACCAAATCACCCACAGATCCATGTTAGAGAGCATTGTGGTGAATCAAATTCCGACAGAGAAATATTAATATTAAAGCTCAAGTTTTGATTCCGAAACTTTGTAACTTGAATTGTATGAATGAAAAGTATTATTTCTTCTTGCAATCTTTGTGTTTCAATAATGATGTGTTACTAAATTCACTTCTAGGACTAGGTGAAGTTTATCATGATTAGTTAAAGGTGTGCATGTTAATTTAATTTGGTATAAATTCTCGACATGTATTAATTGACATTAAAAATTGTGTGTTCATTTAAAACGACACAAGAGTGTGTTTTAAACCTACAAAATGATTCGATAAATCATATTTTGAGTATTTAAAGTTGTAATTTTTGATGGGCTATGCTTACGTTAAATTGTTTTGATATCTCTTGCTTAACTACGCATTAAAACTTGAAATTTGATATTTTTGAGGGAATAGGGATTTTAGGTGTCTATTTTAAGAAGGCATTAAAATTATTTTGACAACGTGAATTGTTTTATCCAAGGTTCTAAAAGGTGCAAGGCGTGGTCGAGGCGTAGAGGTCAAGTGTCAAGTCTTAGAAGCCTAGGCGCACCTAGGCGTAAAAAGGCATTTCTCATTTTTTTTATTATTTTAATTATTACAAGGCTAATAATATAATAAAATAGTACATACCTTGAATTTTGAAAATATATCCGTATGTTTGGTAGCCATCTTTCTCATATTCATGCTCCATAACCAATATTTGTCAACTAATCCTTTGTTTTTTTAAAAAAAAAGTGTGCCTTAAGCCTTTTACCAAAAATAAGGCGTAGGCGATGCGTTTCTCTCAAGCCTAGGCGGACCTTTTAGAACAGAGGTTTTATCTTACGAAATGTACACAATGAGAGTTGGTATATTTTGAGTTATAAATTCGGGAAAATACGGAATTAAAATTAATGTGTGACTTTAATTGAAATTGATAAACGGATCCAACGTCCTAGTTTTCTTAAATCATATTTCTACACTTATTTGTGTAGTTGGACAATCAATATTTAATAAAAGTTAACTGAAATCTCTGTGGGTTCGAGCCGTACTTACACTCGATATATTTCAATAGTCCGTGCACTTGCGGTAGTTTTATAACATTTAAAATTTTACAACAAGTTTTTGGCGCCGTTGACGGGGATTTACAGTCGATTTAAAAAAAATATTGATTTTCAGACTAGTTTTATTCGATATATTTTCTAAAAAACTCCGAAAAAAATGAAATAATAATTTTATTTTTCTAAAAATTTCCAGATTTCAAAATTCTGTAATTTGGAGCAAAAAAAATTAAAACTTTATTTAAAAAAATAAAAAGAATTTATTTTTTAAATATATATATCTAAAATTCTATTTATTCTTATTTATTCCAGCAATAATTTTTTATTTGTAGAATAAAAAAAAAATCAGATTTAACGTCTTTAGTGCTTAAATAGCATTTTTTGACCCTAGTTAAGTGATAAAAGTACCTAAAATTTGAGGGGGAAAGTAGTAATATATATATATATATATATATATATATATATATATATATATATATATATATATATATATTATTTTTTAAATTCTAGCAGCAAAATCTTTTTTTGGTATATAATTTTATTTCCCTTATAGTGGATTTTTTTTCTCTTCTTTTATTTGTTCTTTTTCACTTGTTTATCTCAAAGTACACCGTAAGTGCCTGTGTAATTATTCTTGCATTTAATGATTTTTGTGCACTTTATCCTTGGTATAGTTTTCGTGTTCTTTCTAAAAAAAATGGAAAAAGGAAACAAATCCCGAAAAAGTAAGCAAACATGTGAAAGCGCTCAAGTTACTTATGCAATCTTGCCACGTGCACAAGTTACTCTCGGAGACGACTGAAACATAGGCTACGTTTCCCTCCAATCGACGTCAAACAAAACTTCTGCTCGACGTAAATAATTAGTGATCGTAAAAAGACCACGCCGGAGGTAAATCTTGTGTGCTCCTACATGAAATTATTTTCTTAAATTTCAGTAAGCACGTTGCATAATTTGACTTAAGGGGAAAATCCAATTTTAAGATAAAGTGGGGATTTAATCACCCTTCATTGTCCCACAAACCACTAAGCTACCTGAGTATTTGCATTGTTCGAGCCATCATTCTTAACTTAAAATTGATTAGACATTGGCCATAGGGTATAACATAGCTCATAGGAAAACTCTTAACAAGGCTAGTGATAAGAACCCAAAAGTTTCTATATTATACCCTAAATATATATTCATTTTAGTCACTCATTTTTAATAAAAATGTCCTTATGTTTGTATTTGTCTATTTCTCTGGTCAATATGGTGTCGTGGTATCAAATTGTGCTAATTCAGTGTAATTGTGACCAATTAGCGGTTAAAAGCAATCAAAGAAGAAAATCAAAGAGACTGTAAAGACTGAAGTCCTATTTGAGGTTGTCCGATCAGTTGGGATGCCCTAAACCCAGTCCTATGCTAAATCTAAGCCTAAACTGAGCCCAAACCATCATCTGAGCCTCGTGTATGTTTAATTTGGATTGGTTTTAGATTTTTATTTGAGTCGTATATATTTTTTAGGATTTATTTTATATTTCATTTGCGTACGTTGAAAATATTAGCATCCGAGTGTTTTTAATATATGATCGGGTATTTTTATGTAAATATAATAGGTGGGCGTTTTATTATATTTTTATTCGTCTTATTATTTTTAGTGTTTAATTTTAATTTTAATTTTATTTTATTTCATTAACTTAGTTTTATTATTTTATTTTGTTTTACTTGAATCTTTTAGTTAGAGATTAGGATTTTCATTTTTATTTTAATAGATTTTATTTAGTTTTATTAATATTATATTTTTAATTGAGTCGAAAGTGTTATGTAATTTTATTTTAATTTAAGTACAAATTAACACACACACCCCATTGTTATACACTCCACTACACCCAAACATCAGTCCCATCATCTTCCATCTTCCATCCAACACCTTACTCTCTCTCTCATCTCACCATTAAACCCGGACTTCAGCCCCGGTACCCCATAACCCGATTCCAGCCACAATAGCCATGGCTGACCAAAACTCCATCTTTACCTGAACCGATTTCCCTTTAACCCTTTCCTAACCTAAACTCGATCACCTCCAACCCTAAACCCATCTTGGGTCAGTCAAAGCCACTGCCAACCACTGGCGCTTGAACCAATTTAATACCCGAACCAAAACCCATACCCGACCTACCTGATCCACTCCTATACACTAACCCCAAGATGCAAACCCAAACCGCATGCAACCCGTATCTGGGTACACCTCTTAACCCATTTCCAAACTCAAATCGGAACAAATCTACCTGGTTTTGCCCAACAAACATACCCACCTGCCAAGCCAAAAAACCGGATGACTACAAGAAAAATTAGGAAAAACAAACCCCAAGTGCCAAATCCTCAAATAAAATCTTTGACTTGGTTTCTTTTTCAAATCTCCAAATATCTCTCAAACCAAGAGTCATGGGTGATTATAAAAGAAATGCTTCATCTCATTAAAAGAGGACTCTTAAACAGAGATATTGTAGAGAGAGAAAATTAGTGTAGTCTTTATACATATTAGGACCAAAAAATAAACATAGAAAAATGTAAAAAAAAAAAATAGTTTATCTTTAGAATAAATTTTTAGGTTTAGTTTTTGCTTTTATCTTTGTAATCAAGTGTTGATATTCTGAAGACGTTGAACGCATGTTAGGACGCATTTCAAGAACATGATTCGACAAAAAAATTTGCGTATCGTATTTGTTTTCCTTGTTTCATTTTATATTATTCTTGACATGTATTTGATTGTTGTGTTATGTTCTAATATGAGAATGTTAATCTAAACACCCCGTTCACGAGGTGGGACGAAACTGCATAAAATGTTAATTTAATTGATTGTCATATTTTTAGGAAAATTTATTTTCAATTGTCACATTTTAATTTACGTATCGAAAGAGATAGTGAATTAATTTTTGTTTTAATATTTGATTTTGGAATCTAACTAAATATAGTTTTTTCCGAAAATTTGAATATTAACTCAGATTTGCGATTCTCGGATTCATATTTTTTTTTATATAAATCGATCTTAGCGGGTGATTTCTTTAAAGAGAGTATAAATCCGTCAGTAGTGGTATTTTAAATGAGTTTTCTGAAAAAGACATTATTGAATTTATGATTGTAACAAAAGTTAAGTTGTAAATTTAATATCATCACAAAATATTTCAATTCAATAAATTAAAAAATTAAAAATAACTAAACACGTAGTGTAATCCGATCTATGGAATCTTCTCACATTTATCACACATGGTTACATATTATTTTTAGTTTACTTAATGACATTTGATTTTAGCATTAATTAGTTAATTCTCCCTTGAAATTATTTTAAAAAAAATAAAAATAAAATAAAAAGATATTAATAAAAAAATTGAAATTGCAAGCATTCACGCTATTTGTTTCACCTTCATAATTAGATTGATACTCGTACTTACCTCGATACGAGTTGCTTAACAAGTTTTTTAGGTAATTCAAGGGAATTTTGAGACTAGGCTTTTGAAGACAACGACAATACACACAAAAAGTCTTTTATCATCTAGGATTAAAATCTAATCTGAATGCAAAATTGTCAAATCTGTTCCATTTTGACCTTAACTAGGATTGGTGGTTTTTAATGAGTCTTCGTACCGACCACCTACTTGGGGAAATTTTTTGGAATTTGAGGCGATAGTCCGTAGTTAATAGTCTTTTAAATTCTCTCTAAGACAGGAGTAAGAGCTTTCTAATTAGGGAGATTATTTCAGAGACCATTTGTCAACGAATAATCTCAGAAAAACTAGATACTAAAAAAATTTGAATTTCCTTTCACTTAACTTAGATAAACTCAAATTGTTTTGTGCTAGCTTAGGAAATTGTGGTATTGAGTCGGATTAAATTTCTTTCCTTATATAAAAAAATATATAAAAAGATAAGCATTAAAAACAATCGAGTGAGCACGGTGTATGTTAGGTTGGGTTCGAGATCCTACTGGTTGTTTAGCTACAGTGCACTATTCTCAATACTATTGTAGGTAGCACCTCGATTTTCACCGAGATGGGAGATGAGATACCAACTCGTGCCTTAAAGTATTGCCTATATCCGAGTAGATCGAGTCAACCATCATGTATACGTCTCCCCACGCACAATGGCATATAACTTCAAGTTCAATTCGAGGATAATTCATTTACTTTCCATCTTTCGAGGCACAGAGAAGGAGGGCCCATACTTCCACGTGAGGGAGTTTGAAGAAATTTGCGAAACAGTTAAGTTAAAAAAACTCACCGATGAGATTTGTAAACTAAAATTGTTTTCTTTTTCCATGAAAGACAAGGCTAAGAGTTGGCTACTCTCACTTAAACCAAATTCCATCACTACATGGAATGAGTTGAATGTTGAATTTTTGCAAAAGTTTTTCCTTAACCAAAAGACAACAGAGATACGTCACACCATCAATACTTTCAATCAAAAAGAGGGAGAGGCTTTATACATGGAAAGACTCAAGGACTTTCTCCTACAATGTCATCACCATGTAATCGATTTGGGTCATCAAATCCATATTTTGTGTCAGGGTTTCGATTATACTACTCGAACTATGCTTAAACTAATGTGTAGTGGAGATTTCATTAAGGATAGTGAGGTTGATGCATGGTCATTTTTAGAATTCGTTGCTTAAAAGTCCCAGCGATGGTTACCGCAATTGGGTTCTAGGCTCACAACAATTAATGAGCTTAATCCTCACCAAGAAGAACAAGGTTTTGGATTGAATGTAAAAGTGGATACATTAGCCTGATGTTAGAAGCCTTAGAAATGAGCAAGGAGGGTAATAGATCTGCACCTGCAGGCGTGCAACACGTAGGGTCACCTATGTTCTTGCTTTGCTATAGTTTCGACCACCTCATTGAAAGTTTCCCCACCCTTCTGGCCCAAAAAGCTATAACCGAGCATGATAACACCCTCTATCAAAACAGGCCCAAATACGACCAATTTTCCAATACTTACAATCCAAGTTGGAGGGATCACCCTAACTTTTCATGATCTAAAGGTCAATATCAGGGTAGTGGAGGTCAATCTTCAAGTAACCCACCCTCGGGTTTCCAAAAGAACACCACCGCACCGTCGTTTCCTTCAACCCAAAAGATTAAATTTTTAGAAGAAACAATAAATTTACTTGCCCAAAGTACCCTGTAATTCCAACAGACCACACAAAGTCTCCTCCAATCCACAAAGAAAGATTGCATGCCAACACTCAATCGATTTCCAAATTAGAGGTACAAGTGAGTCAGTTAGCCAATGCATTAAGCAAGAGAAATAAAGGAACGTTACCAAGCCAACCCGAGCCTAATCCTAAGGGTAACATGTCGAGGGGTCAGTATATTTTTCAAGACAACACTAGCACATCAACTACCTAAGATCATTCTAAGGCTATCATCATGCTTAGTTCAGGGAAAGAAGTTAAGAATGATGTCTCACAACCGACCATGAGTGAATCTAAAAAAGGTAAGGAAAAGGAGGATTCACCGGTGGATTCGACTTCTTCCTCACCCTCATCTTCTGAACCATCTGTTGAGACCTACGTCCCAAAATCTCCATTTGCACAATGGTTAGTGACACAAAAGAAAAAGGAGAAAGCGAAAAAAATGTTGGAAGTATTCAAGCACATACAAATCAATATCATGTTGCTTGATGTTATACATTAAGTTCCATCATGTTTTAAATAAACCTTTTATCTCCGAGCAAACAACATCGATCATCTCATATAGGACCCCTATCAATTATAAATATTTGAGACATGACGATCTCTATCAAAGTAGGGGAACATATAATTAAGAAAGCCCTTCTGGATCTGGGAACCAGCGTGAACCTTCTGCCATACACAGTAAACTAAAATTTAGGCTTGGGAGAATTGAGGCCAACTAGGATTACCCTATCCTTGGTTGACCGATTTATTAAGATTCCAAGAGGTATTATTGAGGATGTCTGGATAAAAGTTGGAGAATTTGTCTTCCCAATCGATTTTTTGGTTTCGGATACCCAACAAGTGCACAATTCTAATGCACAAGTTCTGGTGATTTTGGGTCATCCATTCCTTGCCACGTCCGATGTCGTCATTAGGTGTCATAGTGGCTAATTGAACTTATCATTTGGAAACATGACTATGGACCTTAATGTGCTCAATTTTTCCAAGCAACCACGAGATGATGATGAACCCATGGATTTCGATATGATTGACACTATCATCCAGGAGACTTTCGAACATACTTATAATAATGAACTTTTAGCGGCATGCCTTACCCATTTTGGGTCTGAATTTGACATCAAAACTCAATCGAATAAGTTAATTCCCTCCTCGACTATGCCCTTGTCTTGGAAGTGGGATTTTGGAAATCTAATCCCAAACCTCTCTCGATATCTACATCTCTAATTCCACCCTCTATTGAGAAAGCCCCCGAACTTGAGTTGAATCCAGTACCAGAATCACTCGAATATAGGATCTTAGGACATTCTGATACCTTTCCTATCATCATCACGTATAGCTTGGATAAAGAACAAGAAGGTAGGTTGTTGCGTGTTCTTAGTGAACACAAAGAAGCCCTTGGATGGACCATAACTGATATTAAAGGGATAAGTCCGTCAGTGTGCATGCATAGGATGCACTTAAAAGATAACGATAAAAACTCCCGTGAACCACAACGTAGACTTAACCCCACTCAAAAAGAATTCGTCCAAGCTGAGGTGATCAAACTGTTGAATGCAGGTATTATATATCCCATCTCTGATAGTTAATGGGTCAACCCCATTCATGTTGTTCTAAAGAAATTCGGTGTGACAGTGGTGAAAAATGATGATGATGAGTTAGTACCCACTATAATTCAAACTGGTTGGCGTGTATGTATAGACCACATGAAGTTTAATGTTATCTCAAAGAAGGATTACTTTCCTCTTCCTTTCATAGACCAAATGCTTGAGAGATTAGTCGATCATCCCTATTATTATTTTCTCGATGGTTATTCCGGCTATAATCAAATTCTAATCATTCCCAAGGACAATAGAAAACCATATTCACATGTCCATTTGGTACTTTTGCCTATCGACGCATGCCCTTCGGGTTGTGCAATGCACCCGCTACCTTTCATCAATGCATGATGAGTATATTTTCGGACATGGTTGAAAGGTTTACCTAAGTTTTTATGGATGATTTTTCAGTGTTTGGGTCTAGCTTTGATGAGTGCCTCCATAACCTCACCCTCGCTCTGAAGACGTGTAAGGAAAAGAACCCTGTACTTAACTGGAAGAAATATCACTTTATGGTTAAATGGGGCATAGTGTTAGGTCATATCATATTTAAAAAGGGTATCGAGGTCGATAAGGCTAAAATTGATCTCATTTCTAATCTCCCATCCCCAAAAATAGTGCGTGAAATTCGATCATTCTTAGGACATGATGATTTTTATCGGAAATTCATTAAGGATTTTAGAAAAATCTCTCGACGTTTGTGCAATCTTCTTGCCAAAGAAGCACCCTTTGAGTTCACCGATGATTGACTTCAAGCCTTTGAGAGGTAAAAAATGAATTAACCTCAACACCTATTATGAGACCTCCCGACTGGAGTCAGCCCTTTGAAGTCATGTGTGATGCTTCTGATTATGCCTTAGGTGTGGTTCTTGGTCAGCATGATGAGAAACTTCCTCATGTTGTATACTATGCTAGCAGGACTCTAAATTATGCTCAATTGAATAATTTCACAACTAAGAAAGAGTTCCTTGTTGTCGTCTTCATGCTAGAAAACTTTAGGTCTTCCTTGATAGGTTCCAAGGTTATCATTTTCACAGATCACGCAGCTGTACGATACTTTTTATCTAAAAAGAATGCTAAGGCCTGACTCATTAGGTGGATATGTAAGGACACAAATTCCCAATTGAGTCTTATGTAGTGTTGACTCGATTCTAGATAAAAGCATTTGAGTCATAGGGGAGTGTTCTTGTGTATTCTTCAAGTCTATAACAAGTTTTAGATGAAGACGTTACGTCCTACTTATCAAGAGAACATCATTGTCGAGTTTCAGTGCCACGTTTCACATCATCAACATCATTTTTCAAGTCTCCAAAGGTATTAATGATTTTATATATTTGTAGGAGACTTGGAATTATTTTTAATGGGTGTAATGTTTTTTTAAAATAAAGTGTTTGGGCTTAAAATTGAAAAATGAACATTCTGACATTTCGTTCGAAATTGTCGTTCGAACGAGAATTTCATTCGAACGAGTTTGCCAATGATTTTTCCCATTCGGTCATTGGACTATTGTTAGATAGTCGTTCGAACGAGACTTTGTTCGAACAAAAATCTCGTTCAAATGAGATTTCTGGCGGGAATTTTTTTTGGCAGTTTTCTCCATGTTCCCACTTCCTTTTTCCCACTAACTTTTGACATATTCTAAACACATTTTTAGAGAGCATTTTAGAGAGAAAAAATTATTAGTTCAAAAGTTCATTGTTTATTGCTTTTGTGTAACCATGATCTAATTTCTACAAAAACACTTTCGCCCAAAATTTAGTTTATCCAAGTTTCTACATTTATATTATTTGCTTGGAGTGTTTGGCACCGGGTTCACTTTTCTACCCTAGAAGAAAAGAGTTTGGGTTTGCTTCTACATCCCTCAAAGAAGCAGAATATTTTATTTTGCTGTGGCATTCTCACGTAGTGGAAGGCACTATGTGTGGTTGATGGTCACTTGGTCTTAATTGGTGGAATCCAAGGTTCCGGTGGACTCCGAGATTATCCGCTAGGTGGAGGTTGAAGGTCGAAGGAGCGCGTCAATGCTTGAAGGGAGTCAAGTCAGTTGTGTAAGTCCTCTTTTCGAGTCTTCGTAAAATTCATACCATTCTTAGTGAATTTGTTAGACTAGGGTCGTCTGAGTTTTTTTCCCGATTTGGGTTTTTCCTCGTACATCGGCGTGTTGTGGGATTGCGAATTTATTTTATCTTTCACAAAAATCACCTAGAACGCATGCTTAGGAAAAAGATAAAATTGGGTATAATCCGCAATTTTGATTAAAATGGTGCTTGTTTAATTATTTGGGTAAGTTTATTTTAAGTTAAATTTAATTCAAGTTGGCACTATATGAATTGAATAATACTCTTGCTTAAACTGTTTTATCTTAATAATTAAATTAATTGGTTTAAGTGAATTCAAAGTGTGTGTGTGTTTACTTTAATTCACTTTGTAGTGTTTAATTTTAATTTGTTTTACGAAATTAAAATATGTCATTTGTGTGTGTTGTGTTGAACCATATTTATTCCGCATTAAAGGATATTCATATTTAAAAATTGATTTTAAAATTGGGGTTCTACGTTTCTAACAAGTGGTATCAGAGCCCGAGCACTAAATTATTGCGTTAAGGTCCTTTTAAATATTTTTGGTTAAAAATGGAATTTTCTCCATTTTCGAAATTTCCTATTTCCGATGGTTCCAACTATGCGTATTGGAAGGCGCGTATGAAATTGGCACTAAAATCAATTAACGAGAGGGTTTGGTTATCATTTCTTAACGGATGGTCCCCACCCACATATTTGGTAGAAAATGAGCATGCTCCCAAACCCCTAGATAGATGGAGTGAGAATGAATTTAAACTTGCTAATTTTAATTCCCGTGGTTTAAATGCCCTATTTAGTGCGGTCACTCCGGATGAATTCCGACGTATCATGACGTGTGAAACCGCTAAGGAAGCTTGGGATATATTACAACTCACTCACGAGGGAACTATTTTCGTTAAAGATTCTAAACTCCAAAACCTCACCACTCAATTTGAAACCATCAAAATGAATGAGAAAGAAACATTTGATGAATTTTATGCTCGACTTTTCGATATAGTTAATTCATCTTTTAATTTGGGAGAGAAAATACCCGACGACCATATTGTAAAGAAAATTTTAAGTCCCTACCCGAGAGATTTATCCCTAAAGTGACCATTTTAAATTCTTTACCCACCTTGAACTCTACCAAACTTGAGGAACTTGTAGGTGATTTACAAACTTATGAACTAGATATTTTCCCTTCCAAAAATGTAAAGAAAATTGAAAAGGGCATTGCTTTGAAAGCCTGAAAGGTGGAAAAAACAAGTTGTGGTTGATGAGAGTGATAGTGAATCGAAAGATATGGCTATGTTTGGTAGGAAGTTTCATAAATTTCTTAAATTTAACAAAGATAAATTTAAAAATGATTTTAAGAAATTTAAAAATTCTTAGCATGACAAAGCCGAAAAAATCCCTAAAACTTTTAATGAAAACCTTAATAGGGATGAGTCTAATAGGTGTTACAGTTGTGAGGGTTATGGCCATAGGGGTTTTGAATGCCCCACTAAAATAAGGAAAGAGGGTAAACAACCAATATCATATAATTCTACCCTTAGTGATAGTGATAAGCAAGAGGGACCCGCTTCCCCCATTGAGAGAAACTTTACCGCGTTCATGGCTAGTCATGTTAGTGAGTGTGAAATATTTTCCAATGATGATACCTTAAAACATGACACTTCCAAGGCCTTTGTTTGTGAAGCTTAAAAAGATGATGGTAGTGAGAGTGGAGAAGATAGAGGGAGTGAAAGTGATGAGGAGGTTGATGAGAGTGAACTTCAATTTGCATTTCAAGAATTATATGAAGAATATATTAAATTAAAAAGAGAAAATTTGAAGTTATAAGCTAGTTTAAAAGACCGTGTCAAGGTCATTGATGAGAGTGTATTAGTTGATGACCTTAGGACACGAGAGAGAGCTCTTCAAGAGGTTCTTGAATATGTAGAAGGCGAGAGAGATAACCTTAGAGGTTTAATGGAATCCTTGAAAAAGGAGCTTCTTGCATTTAAAGAGCGGAATGTTTTATTAGAGTCTAATATTTTAGAATTAGAAAATAAATTAAAAGACTCTAGTAATGTAAAACTTGATTTGGAGTGTCGTTCGGAGAAATTAGATAAAATATTAGGAACAGTCAAAGTAAAAAATGACACATGTGGTTTAGGCTTCAATACTTATCATGAGTCTACTCATAAGGCCAAAACCAATGTTTTAGGAGAATCCTCTAGGAACAATGTTATAGATCATTACTTAGGTAAGTCTTTTCCCTGAGTCTTTAGGTGCTCACATTGTGGTCGAAAAGGTCATCTTAAGAACTTTTGTTTTGATCTTAAAAGAGGTCCTAGAAAATCCCTTTCGTAAGGCAACCAAGGTAGCCAAGATTCCTACATACGAAGATCATCATTCAACATTAGTTTGGGTTAGGAGATCAGACTTAATGGCTTTACAAAATAGGATTTTTTATTCTCATTTACCTACACATGATACCTCCCTAGCTAAATCTAAATGTTGAATGTGTTAATTGTTTTCATACTTTATCTTTTGTGCTTTATGTTATATAATCATGCTAATTGAATGCTTGTTTTCTCATTTTCTAGTAATTTCTTTATCTCATACCTCATACCTCATGCTAGAATTATGATTTTTGTTCATCTTTTGTATTTTAGTTCTTTCATTTTAGTTTGCATTAAATGAAAAATACAAAAAGGTTTTGTTTGTCTTTTGAATAAATATTTTTGTTTGTTTGGTTAAAAATTTCAAAAACTCAAACAGATTTTGTGTGTGTGTATTTTAGTTTGGCACACTTTATGCGGAATATACTTGTGTTTGAATACCTTCTTTTTCTCTTTCATGTGGCTAGAACTTTTGGTTAATATTGTCTATCCTTAAAATATTCTTTACCATGCTTACATGGAGTGGTTGAATTTTGTGTTGCTTAATGGATTCTATTTTTTTATGCCTTAATTCACACATGCACGAGCTCACATGAAATTTAAATGTCACATGTATAGTTGAGCTAAGTGAGATGTTCTCCCATCAGTTTAGTCATCTACGTTTTGCTATGACTATGGAGGATTTGAACATGTAATAATCGTTTTTCGGATTTAAAAATAGAAAATATGTTTATCCGGTGTAGTAGTTTATCAATGGAATCGGGTTGCGAAAGATAAAATTACTTTGCGTGAAAAGCCACCATTGAATGTTAGGCCTAAAAAATATGGCATTAAAAAGAATATTTGCCAAGGCCAAAATAGTCTAGTTAATATATTCAAAAAGAAAAAGAAAAGAAAATTATGAGGAGTTTAATTGGATATATTAACTGGTTTGCACAATGGCTTTGAATCCTAGTTAAGCTTTTATTGTCATGGCTCTATTGGTTTGTAGAATCATCAAAATTACAGGCTTATGTGCATCGTGTATGTTTGTTCATTGAGTTCAATTTATATTGTCACGTGAGGCTATATCTAAATGTGATAAAGTTTTGCAATCAAATGAGAACTTCGTGAAAATATTTTAAGTGATTGGGTCGAAATTTAATTGTTACTAGTTCACACCTCTACACTTCCGTTTACCACATCTATTTGGACACATTTTTTCCATTCGAGTGTGAAAAGCTTAATGTATTTAGGTCATGCGTTGTGTTGATACCTATGTATATGTGCATGTGCATTGGTGTTATTCATCATGTATACATATATATGGTAATTTTTTTTTTTTTTTGAGTCTTTTCCATGTCTAGCTAGTCCATTCATGATTTTACTTCATAATTGGTATCTTTTATGTTGCATATTTTGTTTGATATCACATGCTTAGTATCTTATTTTTCGAATTGGTATCATTTTTCGCATCATATGTTGGTATTTATGTATATTTATATGGATTAGTTATCTTATTGTTTCCCATATGCTTCCATGTTCTTATCACTTTATGCACAATCATGTTTACTTGTTTTTCCCTATTTATACCCCTTATGAAGTTTTTAGGGGGAGAAATGGTACTTAGTTAGATTGGGGAGAATGAGTAATTAATTAATTCCTAATCCTTTGTCTATTCCGGAACAAAAAGGGGGAGAAGTGGTTTCTAAACCTTTATTTTAGGAGATTTAACTTAGGGGGAGTCGCGACCTTCTTAGGTAGATCATAGTGGTTACAATGGGTGAATTAATTTAGAGGGAGTATTTATCTTGATTGCATTTAAAATTTTGATATTCCCTATGCGTTTAATGTTTTGCTTAAGTGTGCAGGAATTATTCTAGCGGCAACTTTCATTGGCAAAGATAGTCATCCTTGGGTTTTGAGTCAAGCGTATTTTTTTACTTTGGGTGGAAAGTTTTTGAGTCTAGTAGAGCTTTACGACCCTTTAGGATTTTGTTTTCATTTTTGTCCCGGAATAGCCAAAGGGGGAGATTCGTAAGGACACAAATTTCCAATTGAGTCTTATGTAGTGTCGGCTCAATTCCATACAAAAATATTTGAGTCATAGGAGAGTGTTCTTGTGTATCCTTCAAGCCTATGACAAGTTTAAGTTGAAGACATAGTGGCCTACTTATCAAGAGAACATCATTGTTGACTTTCGGTGCCACGTTTCACGTCATCAACATCATTTTTCAAGTCTCCAAAGGTAAGAATGCTTTTATATATTTGTAGGAGACTTGGAATTATTTTTAATAGGTGTAATGTTTATTTAAAATAAAGTTTTTGGGCTTAAAATTGAAAAATGAACATTCTGATATTTCGTTCGAAATTGTCGTTCGAATGAGAATTTCATTTAAATGATTTTGCCAACGATTTTTCCCATTTGGCCACTGAACTATCATTAGATAGTCGTTCGAACGAAAATCTCGTTCGAACGAGATTTCTGGCGAGATTTTTTTTTTGCAGTTTTCTCCATGTTCCCACTTCATTTTTCCCACTAACTTTTGACAGAATTAATAGGTGCGGGAACCAACATTGAAAAACTAACTTTTGACATATTCTAAACACATTTTGATAGAACATTTTAGAGAGAAAAATTCATTAGTTCAAAAGTTCATTGTTTAGTGCTTTTGTGTAACCATGATCTAATTTCTACAAAAACACTTTCGACCAAAATTTAGTTATCCAAGTTTCTACATTTATATTATTTGCTTGGAGTGTTTGGCACCGGGTTCACTTTTATACCCAAGAAGAAAAGAGTTTGGGTTTGCTTCTACATCCTTCAAAGAAGAAGAATCTTTTATTTTGCTGCGGAATTCTCACGTGGTGAAAGGCGCCATGTGTGGTTGATGGTCTCTTGGTCTTATTTGGTGGAAACCAAGGTTTCGGTGGACTCCGGGATTATTCGCTAGGTGGAGGTTGAAGGTCGAAGGAGCGCGTCAAGGCTTGAAGGGAGTCGAGTCAGTTGTGTAAGTCCTCTTGTCGAGTCTTTGTAAAATTCATACCATGCTTAGTGAATTTGTTAGACTAGGGTCGTATGAGGTTTTTTCCCGATTTGGGTTTTTTCTCGTACATCGGCGTGTTGTGGGATTGTGAATTTAATTTATCTTTTTACAAAAATCACCTAGAACGCATGCTTATGAAAAAGATGAAATTGGGTATAATTCGCAATCTTGATTAAAATGGTGCATGTTTAATTATTTGGGTAAGTTTATTTTAAGTTAAATTTAATTCAAGTTGGCACTATACGAATTGGATAATACTCTTGCCTAAATTATTTTCTCTTGGTAATTAAATTAATTGGTTTAAGTGAATTCAAAGTGTGTGTGTGTGTGTGTGTGTGTGTGTGTGTGTTTACTTTAATTCACTTTGTAGTGTTTAATTTTAATTTGTTTTAAGAAATTAAATATGTCATTTGTGTGTGTTCTGTTGAACCATCTTTATTCCGCATTAAAGTAAATTCATATTTAAAAAATGATTTTAAAATTGGGGGTCTACATTTCCAATAGGTTCCTTTTACTAAAAGAGTTTGACCTCGAGATCCGAGATAAGAAGGGTTGTGAGAATGTAGTGACGGATCACCTATCTAGGTTAACCGTTGAATCGTATGATGACTTGTTGCCACTCAATGAATCCTTCCCTGATGAGCAACTAATGCTTGTTTCTCAGCTTCCTTGGTTTGCTGATATTTTGAACTATCTTGTTATGGGTGAGATGCCCCTGCATTGGCGTAAACAAGATCATTCCAAATTTCTTAAGGAAGCCAAGTATTTTCTTATGGGATGATCTTAACCTCTTCAGGTATTGTCCTGATCAAATCATTCGAAAGTGTGTCCTCGATCACAAAATTCAGAGCATAATCTCTTTCTGCCATGACCAAGCCTGTGGAAGTCATTCAGTACTAAAAAAAATCTTTACAAGAATTTTGCAGTGTTGATTCTATTGGCCCCCAATTTTTTGTGACTCGAATGACTATAGTAGAAGTTGTGATCGATGCCAAAGGTTAGGAAAGATTACTCGTCGGAACATGATGCCATTATATCCCATATTGATTATTGAGGTTTTTTTACTATTGGGCATCGATTTCTTAGGTCCATTCCCGAGTTCTTATGGTAATATTTACATCCTTTTGGCTGTTGATTATGTGTCTAAGTGGGTCGAAGTTATACTGAGTCAGATAAATGACCACCCTATGGTAGTGAATTTATTCGAGTAAACATTTTTTCCCGATTCTGTACACCTCGATCCATCATTAGCGATCAAGGAACCCATTTCTGCAATTGGTCATTTGAGAGTCTTATAAAAAATTATTCAGTCATGAATAAACTAGGATGTTCTTATTACTGGCAAACCAGTGGACAAGTAGAAATTTCCACTAGGCAAATCAAGCTAATCATTGAGAAAATAGTGAATCTAAATCGAAAGGACTGGTCTTTACAGTTACTAGATGCATTCTGGGTTTATCGCACTACCTACAAAAACCCACTTGGTATGTCCCCGTATAGACTTGTCTACAGAAAAGCATATCATCTTCCGATTGAGTTAGATCATAAACCCTACTGGACCATTAAGACCTTTAATTTTGATTTACTAGCTGCGAGAAAGGTCAGAAAACTCCAACTAAATGAGTTAGAGGAGATTCAGAATGATTCATACAAGTATGAAAAATTGTACATAGAGAAAACAAAAATGATCCATAACAAGTCCATCCTACAGAAGTCATTTGAACATGTTCAAAAATTTCTCTTGTACAACTCTAGACTGCATCTCTTTCCCAATAAATTAAGGTCTAGATGGTGTGGTCCCTTTATTGTTAAGACGGTTTACCCACATGAGGCGATTGAGATAGAGAATGTGAAAAATAGTGAAATCTTCAATGTCAATGTTCAAAGGTTGAAGCCATATCAAGAATTGAGAGATCGAGAAGTGGAGGACATTCCCCTCCAAGACCTGGTGTACCATGAGTGAACATAAAACTGGGTCATGTTTTTCTTTTTATCTTTTTTTAGAAAGTTTGTGGAGAAAGTATCTCGTTGTGATAATATTTTTAATAAACTTTTCGATTTGATTTTTTTTTGTCTTGTACATTGAGAACAATGAAGGGATTAGGTTTGGGGGTATTGAGATCGATTTCTCCAAATAACAAAAATAAAAAATAAAAAATTTAAAAAAGTCCAAAAAGATTTGCAATATGAGTGAGTTTTGGAATAATTTATTAATATAAATTAATTCAAAAATCTCTTAACTTATAAATTTTTTACACTTAGTTGGATAATATAATCGAAAATCAATATTGTGGAAAACATTATTAAGCTTGACGAATAAATGTGGAGATTATAACTCGGTGAGATTTTCATGTCATTCATCGTTCTTGAGAAATTTAAATCACTCTGAGTTAGAATAACTCAAAATTTCCTTTAGAACTTAATTTGTTGATGATCTCAACATCTTTGTTTTGTACGATTACTTAAAATGGAAAGTCAAAATGAGAATCTTACTCACTAAATGTCTTAATAAGTTGACTTGACATACAAAAGTAACTTAACGAAACCTGATAAATGAGATTAGCATCGTTTTAAAAACCCAAAAATAAAAGCCTAAATTAAGACTTTTCTACATTATCCCGTTGCAAACCCATTTGTGCCTAAAAAGAAAATCGAGCCTTTTATTGAAAACCCAAAAATCCTTACCCACTTTCTAAGAATATCAGGGTAAAATTGCGGTAAAAGGGCAAAACAAGATCGTTTGCAAAATTAATGTGTGAAAAGAACTGAAAAACAAAATAGGAAGAAGAAAAGGAAACAAAAAAGAAAAAGGAAAAAAGGAAATGGAGGTGAGAAAGAGTGCCTAAAAAGTCAAAATATCGAGAAACCTCTGTATTCTCAGAAAACTTTGAAGCTCCAACATCCGCTCTTTCTAGACAAACCCAATCCTACAAGAAAGAAAGTCCTAATTGATCTCAAGTGATGTTTGTTATAGTGTTGAGAGAAACTTAATAGGATATATTTGTGATTCATGTTTTTTAAAGTAATCGATTTCCATTCACGAGATCATAATCATCCATTATAAATTACCCTTCTTTCATGATGTCTATGTGAAGTTTGCTCACTACACTTACTCTTTTATTCACATATATCGAAAGAAATTACTTAATTTCAATTGTTAGTTTGAATCAAAATGAACTTTCGGGTAAGAAATTTTATGATAAAATATTTTGAATTGGACGGTTATATTTGCTATATACACACGCACAATATATTGAGATTGAGAAGTGATTTTTTTACTATATTTATGAAATGTGCATCTAAGACTTGGTTATATTACCTTTGCGCCTTTTGTAAATTGAGTCAAGTTTTTGAATTTTGTGTGTATATTCACTGCAAACCCTCACGAGACAAAACTCGTCCACTATGGCAACCTGGGGGTTTAATGTCTTGTTGCACATGCTAAGTGCAACTGTGATTCCTACGAAAGTGAGTTATATCTTTAAAATTCTATTTTTGCTCGAGGACTAGCAAGGTTTAGGTTTGGAGCTATTTGATGAATGTATTGTTTTGTATCATTTATACCCAACTCTAGAACTTGTTAGCCCCATTTGATCATAAATAAAGAACTTTATAGCCGTTTTTGCTATTTGAAAGAAAAATAAAAATTCAAGAATAAATGGGATTAAAAGTTAAAACCTCTTAGTCACATCTAATACTCATGACCTTTAAATATTTATTTTTAATCACTTGTGTAAGATTTGATTTGAGTATTGACAGGTTTAGAATGCAAGCGGTGGATGCAATTTGAGCACGAAACTGTCACTTACGCACCTTTAGTGGCAATGAGGTAAATTCAGATGACTTAATTCAGACTCGAACAAAGTAAAAAAATCATAGGCCATGAATCAAGGGACGCCTGGGTTCAAATGGTATGTCAATCTGAGCCCCGATGAAGAAGTTATGGTCGTGCAAAGTTTGAAATTGAAAGAAAGTCAAAGTCAAAGCCTCGAGTCAAACTCAAAGTCAAATCCCGTGACCCGAGAAATATTAGAATATTTTTAACCTTGGAACGAGAATCACTCCGGTTTTTGCGGTTCAACATTTGGAGGTCATATGACGAAGATATGTACATTGAGGTGTTAATGTGCAAATAATGAAAGGCTAGAATTATTAGCGGTTAAAGATTTTTGCATGCATTTTATATAATGAATATGTGTTCAGGTGAGTTGGTAAGGGACAGGACGCGCGAAGGAGAGGTCAGGGGTTTGACCCCCCTCTTGTTAAATCATTTTGACGAAAATTCCAAATGAACCTTCCCTTGCTCAGCAAGTCAACCAAGCATAACTCAATTCTCCCTTTTTCCTATATATCTGCCAAATGGCAACCCCATTTTGTGAGTATTTTTTCATAAAAAAATTCAGTTTAAATAATTTTTAATTCATTTCTTTTTTATTCTCTTTTTAAAAAAAGAATCCACACAAGATTTGCTCCCTTAAATTATTGGACCCATTAATTACCTTCTTTATTTCCCACACATTTTATTTTATTATTTTAATAAATATTGTAAATTGCCAAAAATACCCTAAACCTTATTTTCTCCTATAAAAGGAGGGAAGACACCAAGTTAGAGGGAGATCCATTACCAAATCACCCACACTTCCATGTTAGAGAGCATTGTGGCGAGTCGAATTCCGATGGAGGAATATTGGTATTGAAGCTCAAGTTTTGATTTCAAAACTTTGTAAGTTGAATTCTATTAATGAAAAGTATTATTTCTTCTTTCAATCTTTGTGTTTCAATAATGATGTGTGAGTAATTTTACTTCTAGGACTACGTGAATTTTATCGTGATTAGTTAAAGATATACATGTTAATTAAGTTTGGTATAAATTCCCAACATGTATTAATTGATAATAAAAATTCAGAGTTCATTTAAAATGACACGAGAGTGTGTTTTAAACCTCCAAAATGATTTGATAAATCATATTTTCAGTATTTAAAGTTGTAATTTTTTATGGTCTATGCTTATGTTAAATTGTTTTGATATATCATGCTTAAATACACATTCAAACTTGAAATTTGATATTTTCGAGGGAATGGGGATTTAAGGTGTCTATTTAAGAAGACGTTAAAATTATTTTGACAATGTGAATTGTTTTATCTTTCGAAATGTACACAACGATATTTGGTATATTTTAAATTATAAATTATAAATTTGGGAAAATATGGAATTAAAATTAATGTGTGACTTTAATTGAAATTGTTTAACGGATCCGACGTCCTAGTTTTCTGCCATATCTGATATTATCATTTGTTCACTCGTAGTTATTTAATTAATTTGCTCTTATTTACTTTAAAAACTCAAATCATATTTCTACACTCATTTGTCTAGTTGGACAATCGATATTTTATAAAAGTTGACCGAAATGGTTCAGCCCGTACTTACACCCATTATATTTCAATAGCCCGTGCACTTATGGTAGTTTTATAACATTTATAATTTGACCACAGTGTAACCTGTTTTGGTACCAGAAAGGGGATTGTTGTTATTCCCTTAGGCATGTCGAACATGGAGGCCAAGGTTACCAGTGCATCGACCAGGCTATTCCTTGAGCTAGGTTAATAATGCAAGGTGACTTTTTTAAATTGGGAGGTAAGATCTTCTAGGTGGACATGGAATAGTAGGAGATGATGTGTTTGACCTTCCATTTCCTGAGGATTTGTCCCATGATGAGGGTCGAGTTCACCTAGACATCCACATGTTTGATTCCTTTATCGATGGAGATCTTGATTCCTATAGTGCATGCCTCATATTCCATCATGTTGTTAGTTCAAGGGAAATTAAACTTAATGGCAATGGGACATGAGAGTCATCGTGGCAATCAGGAGTATCCCAAATCAATACATTTTTCTTATTTTCATCTCCGTCGAAGAACATCTGCCATATGAGGTCCTCGTGAGAGTGGAGAGGATGTCTTTATATAGGAATTCAAAGATCCAAATCCTATTTCCCTCCATAGGACTGTCACCAAGGTAAAGAGATGACTCGCCCTTTCATAACTTTTTACGTGACACGAGAAATTAAACTCGATTAGGAACATCAGCCAACGGGTCATATGGCTAGACATAGCGGGATTATTTAATATGTACTTTATCGGATGTATTCAAGACACCGGTTTGATGGGGAATGTAAGCATGCTGTGTCAGAGCTTCTGCATGGCCTAGATCAAGGCAACACGCTTTCTCGAAAGCGTTATAGTTTACTTCATACCCCTCCTAGATTCTGACAAGCATGGTAGATTGCTCTCTCCTTGCGAAATTCCTCAATATATTGGGGCAGCATAGCCCCAGCTATATTGAGAAAACAACTACTTGCGGTGTGATATCAATTTGTACTAATTCGCAAATTCAAATTATATACTTATTGAATCACTTGCCAATTTTTAAACCAAATTAAATTCAACCCTAACACAAGATACTATGTGGGTAAAATCAAACCATCATAAATAAATTGCTGACACACAGATTTTAGGGAAAAAACTAAAAGGGAAAAACTTTTTATTTCACTCTGTAAGATAAATCACAACTTATATACACAATGAAATATGCAATGAATATCACGCAGATACTCACATAGACATGCAGCCTAGAGTCAGCAATGTATCAACCTCAGAAAATCCACAAGAACATGCATCTCTGAATCAACAAGGAACACCTACGAGTACTCCCAAAAGACACGCAATCGTCAGCCATAACTTTACCCTCTCTACATGAGAAACTTTAACAAGATCGTATCTTGGGTTCCAAAAAAATTTACTAAACTATTGAGATTTTTGTGAATTGAAAAAAAAAGTTTAAACCCTAAAAGAAGAAGAAAAAATTGTTTCTGCAGTTTTTGCAGTTTACGTGTATCATAAAATCCAAGGTCTTCTTAACGAAACATGACTAATTTAACACACTATTTATAAAAAAAAATTGAGTTGGTGACTTTGCTCAAACGAGATATGGATATCGCTCGAACGAGAACATATGTCGCTCAAATGACATCACGTGACATTGCATTGTCACTTGAATGACATTGACTTGTCGCTCGAACGACCAGAGCATTAAAAATTATTTTTATAAAACTCCGCCACAACACTTGGAAAAAATTCTTTTGACTAAAAACAACGCCTCAGGTGTTTAAAAATAGTTTAGAAAAATTATCCCAACACTTTAAATGAATCGTAAAGGGACTTAACCACAACCTTACAAAAATTAATCTCGCAGAGGCTTTTTTGTTGAAGAAGGTTTGATATTCGGATCCGTCTCGATGCATGATTGAACTTCAATAAATCTTCGACGGTTGAGCGGTATACTATATACACTAATTTAAACCACAATGTAAAATATATCCTTACAAATCTCCCCATATGTCTATGTCGGTACAAACTAAAACATCTGAATTATGAAATTAAAATGTCCTATACAAATCTAATACCCTCCCATGAACCCAACACTGAAAAGGTACTAAAAATGCAGGTCTTAAACTTTCTTAAATAATCTTCAACTTCAAATCTTCAAAATGCAAACTTTTCTTTGTCATCATCATAGTGTGCAAAATATTGATATTCAATATTTTACCTACACACATGAGACAAGAAACAAATACCGTTGTGACATATCAAGTTTGAAATGAGATAAACATAAATCAAAACTAAGATCAAATCTCAATTCTCCCCCATAATTTAAAAACTCTCCCATTAAATCATAATTCATCCTCCCCCTTTTTATTTGTCCGAAATAGACATGGAAAAGAATAAACAAAATAAAAAAGGAGTTCCACGACAAGAATAGCATATACTTGAAAGCATTCACTAACTTTTTTTATTTTTTGAATTTTTCCAACAAAAATGCAAAAATAATTTTACAAAGCTCACACACCATGAATTTACACTAATATAACCAAACCATGGATACGGAATGAATGGGTGTGAACAAATTCGATAGAAAATTCAATGAAATCAAACATAACATACGCGGTAATGATCTCCAATTCTTCCTTAGGTGTAAAAAAATGTGAATTCATATGACATCGACTTAATCTAATCGACACATCAACGTATAAAATGATTTCCACACCAATAACGTATAAAACTATGTAATGCTTTTTCAAGACTTTGTCAGGTGGTGAAAACCCGTTGATTACTATTCCATCTGAAAACCCTCATAAATAATAACAAATTTATTTGTCTTTTGAGGTGGTCTAAAACCCATTGGCCCCCTTTTGGTATATTTATCTTTTTTATTGCCTTTAAATTTTTTCGGGGCTCTTTTCAAAGGGTGACGCACGACGTGATTATTCACTCGCAGCCCTTTCCGTGATCACTCATCATTTTTTCATATTAAAAAAATTCCTCACGGGCAACGGTTCTTACATGCACTACTTTTATTGTCGAGTTTTATCGCATTTGAATCGTTTTAAAGACAGGAAAGAGATGAAAACACTTTGACCAACATGCGATAGATAAGTAAAATAATCAAATAAATTTGTGCAAGTGTGCATTAAAGGAGACTAAGAGTCAAACATGTAGAAAGTAATCTCAAATTACATCTTAATGAATCCAAACATTATAAAGTACAAAAATAAAGCAATGATGCATATCAAAACACTATCAAATAGTCATATGGATACGGAATGAAATTGTGACTTGGTCATCCTAAATATCCATCCATAAATAGTGTAACATAAGATACAAAACTCTTTTAATCTTTTTTCAAAAAATTTAACAAAATAAAATCTTTTTGATTCTTTCAATTTTTCTTAAAACATAGAAAATATTTTTTTATTACTATAAAAAAATTCAAAAACAAAACTTCTTGGTTTTTTGAAAAATATATCAAAAATGGAAATCATAAATACAAAAATGGTACACACTAGCAATAGGCATAAAATATCATCATAAAACTCATCCTATGCTATTAAACAAATCTAAACCTCAACTGTTAGGTGCGGTGGAGTTTTCCAAAGGTGGTGTCATCCTATGAAAAACATCCATTAAGTCATGTGAAGTCTTGACTAAAAACTTAACTTGCTCCCTAATATGTGCAAACTCTCTCACATAATCATTCGGAGCATCATGAGTGGGTGCGTTTGTGTGAACATGAAGCAAAACTCTATGTGACACACCACCCAATATAAAATAAAATTCCCTAAGGTGTTATTTCTTCTTGCAATGTGTGCACACAGGAACGGGCCTAGGAACACCTCTCCCAAAATGTTTACGGTGCACTCTCCTATCCTGAACAGGACACCTATATGAGTTGGGTTGAGAGCCATATGGGTCAATCACAGACTTGGGAACCGTCTCGAGTGCAACGTGGGAAGTGGATGCACCGTCATTACCTATTCCTAGTCTCTTAACATTACCTAAAGAGAGACCGAGGAGAATCTTTCCTACCTTCTTAGATGTATCCTCTAAAGTGACTTTTGCCACCTCGGCATGTTCAGGATCTCTCTCTAATTGTAACACATAGGCTATAAGTTCATTTTTATCCGGACCTACGATGATCAACTACTCACTCAAAGAAACCTTCACCTTATTGATTTGACTCGTCGATGACTCAAAATCTCTCAAAACCTCAATCTCTATCTCTAAATCTATAACCTTAAGACCCAACAACTTATTCAACTTATTAGAATTTAAGGTCTAGACTTACAAATCTCTAAACACTATTTGGATCTCATTTCCACCCTCACTTTCACCCTCACTCTCTCACGAAACACTCAAACTATCCTCCCCAAGGGTCTCATGTGCACAAGTATCCTTATCGTTGTGGGATAAACTAGGTGTGCTCACATGAATAGCTAAAAAGGCTATACACATACCACGTGAAGATTCATCCCCGGAATCCTTCACCTCTTCCTCATTATCGTTAAGAGTGGTTGGAATAGCAATCTTCTTGCCCTTTCTCTTTAGCCTAGTGGGACACTCAAACTCCTTATGCACCTTACCTTCACACTTGAAACATCTATATTCTTCCTTATTCTCTCTCTCTTTCTCATTATCACCGTTCTCTTTGGCCTCATCTTTCTTTTGGTTTTTCTCAAAAAATATTTTATTGGAAGATTTTTCTTTTGAAAATTTGAGAAACTTTTTAAAAAATTCGCAAACATGGCCATATCAAAATCAAACTCACCTTAAGTGATATCCCTCTCATGGACACTTCCTTTCCCTTCCTAGACTTAGCCTTAAGTGCTATCCCTCTATCCTTATGTTTGACAGTGTCAAGAAACATGTCCATTTCATATGTCTGTAGGTCTCCTACCAGCTCTTCTAACTTGAGATTGCTCAAATTTCCTAAGGTGTTTAAAATAATCACTTTTGGGATAAAATTTTTGTGCAACCATATCAAAATCTTTTTAAGCACTTGTGCATCTGTAATGTGATCACCAATATTGAAACTAGTCATGACAATGTCAGACAAAAGTGCATAAAAGTCATGAAAACACTCAGATTCAAGCATGGTTATCATTTCAAATTAAGTAGTTTAGACTCTTTGACTGCGTTCGTGCCTTCGTGGGTAAGTTGTAAAACATCCCACACTTCTTTAGAAGTGGTACACGTCATAATATGTCAGAACTCTTCAGGAGTGATAATACCGAAAATTTCACTTAACCCCCAAAAATTAAAAGTACTCCATTTAAACTCATCCTCAGTCCACTCAGTCATGACTTTAAGATTTTTCACGTTTTCAACGGCGAAGGTGGGAGGAGTCCACCCTATTTCACAAACTACTGAAACATGCTCATCAATTGATTTTAAATGCGATTTCATACGGGCTTTCCAGTAAGCATGATTAGACTCGTAAAAAATTGGTAACCGATTATATAAGTTTTCATTTAGAAACATTATAATTTTTCAAAAAATATATTTAAAAAAAATCAATTTCATAAAATTTGGGGGAAAATAGGATCACTAAATAAATAAGATAAACACGCTCTGATACCATTTTGAGAAAGCGGTGATCGCTTAAATAATCTCTGATACCAATTGAGAAATCAACTACTTGCAGTGTGACATCAAATTGTGACAAATTGTAAATTCTAATTAAATACTTATTTAATCACTTGTCAATTTTTAAATGAAATTAAATTCAACCCTAACACAAGAAACTAAGTGGATAAAATCAAACCCTCATAAATAAATTTCTGACACACAGATTTCTAGAAAAACCCAAAGGGGAATTTTTTTTTTATTTCACTATGCAAGATAAATCACAACTTATATACACAGTGAATATACGCAGATACTCATATACACACGCACCATAGAGTCAGCAATGGATCAACCTCGAAAAATTCATAAGAACACATAGCTCTGAATCAGCAAGAAACACCCACAAGTACTCCCAAATGACACTCAGTCAACAACCCTAGATTTACCCTCTCTCCATGAGAAACTTCAACAAGATCATATCTTGGATTCCAAAACAATTCACTAAACTATTGGGATTTTTGTGAATTGAAAAACAAAGTTTAAACCGTAAATAAAGAAGACAAAATCATTTTTGCAGTTTGCTGTTTACGTGTATTGAAACCCCCCGGGTATTTTTAATGAAATATGACTCATTTAACACGCTATTTATAAAAAAAATTGAGTCGGTGACTTCGCTCAAACGAGATCTGGATATCGCTCGAACGACATCGCGCGACATTGCATTGTTGCTTGAACGACATTGGCTTGTCGCTCGAATGACTAGAGCATCAAAAATTCTTTTTGTAAAACTTCGACTAAACACTTAGAAAAAATTCTTTTGACGAAAAACAATGCCTTAGGTGTTTAAAACAGTTTAGAAAAATTATCCCAACACTTTAAATGATTCGTAAAGGGACATAAACACAATGATCAGGCATAAATATTGTATCTTTATCCCCTTAATTTCGGTACAATGGTGAACCCAAGCGATGCAATTGATATGGATTTAACTCGTAATTATGCTACTAATCTTCATTGGCAAGTATTTCATGTTTTGTATTTCTCTTATTTATTTTACAGGTAAATTATGCAAACGATGCGAAAGAGAAAGCGAAACCACCAAAGAAAGGTTAGGAAGGCAAGTTCAAGGTCATTTTCGTAATTATACATCCCTATCCCGGAGGAGGAGCCGACTGGAAAGTTGAAAATCTTGAACAATGACAACACTGGAACAAATGGCACCCAAATCCGAGCTATGGTTAAGGAGTTATGATCATTTAAAGTTGAAGAAAAATCCTAGAAAGAAAAGAAGAAAGCTTGAGAATTTTCTAAGTGTTGGAAAGGAAGGAAAGTAGGGCCAAACAACAAGATTTCCCGAACCACGGTGTGAACCGATTCCGGGGTGAACCAGTTCAGGGTAGCTGCGAACCAGTTTCAGGTGCCTGATGCGCGAAATTTTCCCTTAATGCTGATTGGTCCAAGGAGTCCTATTATGTAACAAACTCTTCTAAAACGTACATGTATCATTGTATTCACTTAAAAAACATAGTTTTGAATAGTTTTTGATAGAGAGACAAGTAGGAGAATAGCCTAGGAACATAGCTACTATTTGGTGATTCAAGATTGATTAGCATGTTTCAATACACTTCCATCATGATTTCTTTCGCATGCAACGTTGTTAATTCATGCATAGTTAGGTTCAATATGTCCAGCTAGATTTTTTAGGGTCGGGATGCATGAACTCAACCCAATGTGATAGTTGCATATGTATAAAATTAATCATCTAAACTTAAGGATTTACTATGACCGTATTGCGTAGCGAACACAAACATTGTAGATCTTTGGATCTCGATTACTCCAGGGTAATCGGGATGCTTTAGACTGCAGTTCGCGTGTAGCTATCGAGTTACCGCTTTACTCGTCCTCTGATTACGTATGGTGCAGGGTTGAACCTCATATACGTAATGATTGGGAGTACTAAAGTCTGGGTTTGATTAATCACTTAAATTTACAATTAGTTTTATACCAACAATACACTAGGGTTGAGGGATTGTATTCCCGGTCTGTTTGTCTCATCATATAGTTCAAGTTTTGGTTCAATCATCATCAGTTTTTTAGGTAATTTAGAGTAATTGCATTCCATCCATTCCTGATTTCATTAAGTAATCATTTTCAAAATTGCATCTAGTTGTAGTTGTTTCACCATTCAAATCACCTTTTCCTTCTTTTTAGAGCCAAAGTTAGGTTAACCATCTGTCCTTCTGTCGTCACAATTTTCTCGTCCTATTTCCTTGTGGTGACGATCCCTACTTACCGGGTTTATTACTAATGCGACAGGATTGCACATGATCCTAGAGAGTACGCACTTTAGAGACATATTCTTAGTCGCGTCAAGTTTTTTACGTTGTTGCCGGGGATTTAGGTAGAGGTAGGTTAGATTCCGTTAATCTAAAACTTTGAGCAAAAAGAATAAAAAAATAAAAATAAAAAATTCATAAAAGCACAAAAAGATACTTCATCTCTCAAAATCCTATTAATGAAAAATTCTGAACTCACCCTAACTCCCCAAATACTCCAACCAGCATTCACGAAAACTCGATAGTTGAGTACAACCCCGATAGCCTTCATACTCCAAACATTCCACAATTCTGGGTTCCACCTCCCACACCTCCACACTCAATTGCAGGTAACACTCCGACATCCCTCTTAGGACACACCACACAGAACGCTCCGAGAATACTAAGTGAGGATACAGAGTCATCAAGTGTGTCACAACACGATAGTGAAGCCGCAAGTGAGGAAGAGGTTCCGTACCGCCCTTTGAGAGAAATCTTATATCCCAAGAGAACTGTCACTCTAGGATGCATTTTACTCCCGTATAATGCAGGGCAATTTTGCTTTAGGAATGGGATGATCCTGATATTTCCCAACTACCATGGAATCGAATAAAAGAAACCATATCTCCACATCCGAGAATTTGAGGAGGCGTGCGAGACCCTTAGTGATCAAACTTACTCAAAAGATGTAATCCGCCTCAAACTCTTCCCATTCTCGCTAAAGGACAAGGCTAAGACCTGGATATGGTCTTTACCTCCAAACTCGATTGCATCATGGAACGACTTGAAATCTAAATTACTTAATAAATTATTTCCTCCACATCGAACGAACTCCATCAAGGCTCAAATTCAAACATTTGGACAATAAAAAAATGAGTCGTTTGATCGATGTTACGAGCAAGTGTCAATATCCTCCCTTACGCCATCTATACGTAACTTAATCTAGGTGACCTCAAGCCCACAAAGATCACTCTCCAGTTGGCGGATCGAATCATGAAGATCCCAAGACGTATAGTTGAGGACGTGATCATCCAATTTGACACTTTCTACTTCCCGGTAGATTTTATCATTTGGGACATGGAGCCCTCCTTCGCCTCGAGAAATCATGTTCCCATTATTATCGGGCGCCCATTCGTAGCTATGGCTAATGCAATCATCAATACTAGAAATGGGCAAATGCAACTATTGTGGATATGCCCTAGAGACTTGCTTATTGTCGAGCCACGAGAGTAAGGGGGAGTATACTGATTTTGAAAAGGAAGTTGAGGAGTTGAGAGAACTACTTGATGAGAAAGCATCGGGCAAGGATATAAGAGATGTAAGTTGGGTTTCTCGATTCGAGGAGTTACTGCTAAGGGAGGCATGCATGATTCCCTTGAGTGATAAATTTCCAACTCTCGAATTGAAGAAACTACCCTCCCATGTTAAATATGCATATTTAGGAAAAAATAAGACATTTCTTATTATTGTCTCCTCTAGCCTAGACGAAGAGCAGGAGGGTAAGCTATTAAAGATTTTGAGGAAGAACCAAAGTGATTTTGGTTGGTGTATTGTTGATTTAAAGGGGATAAGTCCTTTGATTTGGACCCACAAGATCCATCTCGAGGAGGATGTAAAGCCCTCGAGAGAAATGCAAAGAAGGCTAAACCCCAATATGAAAGAAGTGCTGAGGACCGAAATCATTAAGTTATTGGATGTCGGGATTATCTACCCAATATTGGATAGCAAATGGGTAAGTCTTATTCAAGTTGTCCTGAAGAAGTCAGGCATGACAGTGATTGAAAATGCTAAGGGAGAGCTAGTTACCCAACGTACCACCATCGGGTGGCGCATTTGCATTGACTACCAAAAACTCAATGCCGAAACTAGGAAAGACCACTTCCCCTTTCCATTTATTAATCAGATGCTTAAGAGAGTAGCAGGCCACCCTTACTACTGCTTCCTTGATGGTTACTCCGAATATAACCAAATTGAGGTACATATACTTGACCAGGAAAAAGGACCTTCACTTGCCACTTTGGTACGTTTTCCTACAAACGTATGCCATTTGGTTTGTGTAATGCACCCGCGACCTTTCAAAGTTGCAAGTTGAGTCTATTTAGCGACATGACTGAGAGAGGACTTGAAGTGTTCATGGACAACTTTAGCATTTTTGGCACCTCTTTCGATCTTTGTCTGGTAAATCTGGAAAAAAGTACTTACCCAGTGTGTAGAGAAGAACTTAATGCTAAATTAGGAGAAATGCCATTTTATGGTCGCTGAGGGAATAGTTCTTGGCCACATAGTTTCATCCAAAGGGATTGAAGTTGATAGAGCTAAGATAGATGTCATAGCTGATCTATCCACACCAAAATCACTCAAAGATGTGTGCTCCTTCTTGGGCCACGCGGGGTTTTATCGAAGGTTCATTAAGGACTTTAGTGCCATCGTTAGTCCCTTAAGAAAACTCCTTATGAAGGATACCCCATTCGAGTGGAATGAAGCATGACAATGTGCTTTTGAAAAATTGAAAAGCATGCTTGTTTCCTATCCCATCATGCAAGCTCCGGATTGGTCCTTACCATTCGAGCTCATGTGTGATGCAAGTGATTTTGCAATAGGGGCTGTTTTAGGCCAACGGAGTGATAAAAAAGGCTCATGTCATCTACTCGCTAGCCAAACTCTTATCGGACCAAAACTCAATTACTCCACTACGAAAAAGAATTACTATCCGTAGTATTTGCTCTAGACAAATTTCGATCCTATATCATTGGGTCCCCTATTACTTGTTTCACCGACCACGTGGCTTTAAAATACCTTTGTACGAAGAAAGACACAAAGTTGCACCTTATTAGGTGGATCCTACTCCTACAAGAATTTAATATTTCCATTAGAGATAAAAAAGGAATAGAAAACATCATCGCCGATCATCTATCTCGGCTTTCGTCCGACGTACCTAGCGATCCGATACCCATAGAAGAATATTTTTCAGATGAGCAACTCTTTGCGACCTCTTCTTTGCCTTGATTTGCAGATATAGTGAATTATCTTGTCACGGGAGTCGTCCCTCCCGAGTGGACACCGCAAGATAAGAATAGGTTTATTACTTGGTCGCGCATGTTTTTCTATGAAGATCCCTTCCTTTTTAAATATTGCGCTGACCAAATCATCCGACAATGCGTACCGAATGACGAGATACCGAAAGTCATCCAACTTTGTCATTCGAAAGCTTACGGAGGTCACTTTTCGACGAAAAATATGGCCGCTAAGATTTTCAAAGAGGTTTCTATTGGGCCACAATATTCCAGGATATGAGAAATTGTTGCAATTCTTGCGATAGGTGCCAAAGGATGGGAGCGATAACCCGACGAGACATGATGCCATTAACCCCAATACTCATTATTGAGATCTTTGACTGTTGGGGTATTGACTTCATAGGTCCTTTTCCCTCATCTTTTAGTTTTCTATACATCCTTGTCGCGGTAGACTACGTTTCTAAATAGTTGGAAGACATATCTACCAAGACAAATGACAACAAAGTGGTGATTAGGTTCCTACAGAAACACATACTTTCCCGCTTCGGTGCTTCGAAGGCGATAATTAGGGATAATGGCATGCACTTTTGCAACAACCCATTCGAAAAGCTCATGGGAAAGTATGGTGTCATTCACAAGGTTGGAACGAACTATCACCCACAAATGAATGGGCAGGCCGAATTAGCGAATTGAGAAATCAAGGACATCCTCGAGAAGACTATCAATCCCGACAGAAAAGATTGGTCACTTTGATTGAATGATTCACTATGGGCCTATGGTACCGCATATAAAAATCCAGTCGGTATGTCCCCATTCTGCTTTATGTATGGAAAACCTTGCCATCTTCTCGTTGAATTAGAGCACAAAGCATATTGGGAGATTAAGAAGGTTAATTATGACATGGATAAAGACGGTGAAGCTCGTAAGCTTCAATTAAATGAGTTAGAAGAGATACGCAATGACACATATGAGAACGCAAAAATTTCCAAGGAAATGATGAAACTCACCCACGATAAGATTATTCGACGTAAAGAGTTTCTTCCCAGGAAAAAAGTGCTTCTCTATAACTCTCGGCTTCATCTATTTTTGGGAAAGTTACGGTCTCGATGGACTAGACCGTTTGTTGTGAAGAATGTATTCCCTCACGGAGCTATGGAATTAGACAATTTGAAAGGGGGAATACGTTCAAGGTGAATGGATAATGCGTAAATCCATATCTAGAGGCGTGTGTGGAAGAAATCGACACCATTTGGTTGTTGGACCCCATTTACGAGGAAGATTGAGATGAAAATGAGACGTCATCGCACCCCCGACGAGTATGGGGTGAATTCTTGTGTACAGTAGTAGTGTTTGAGTTAGGATATTTTTGAGTCCGAGAGCACGGGTTATGATAGGGAGAGAGATAGCACACTTTTTGAGAGAGCTTGCACACATTTCGAGGGCGTGGTCGAGGAATTTTTAGGGGACCCGAGGGTCTAGGATATCGTACGGTGACATAAGCAATTGATAAGGATGGGAGAACACTTAGATTTCGAGAGTTGAGAGAAATAAGCTTTCCAAGCCAGCAGGTTTGCCGGAACCACAGGGTGAACCGGTTTGGGGTATAGGGAGAACCGGTTCGGGGGTCCTGGAAAATTTTTCCCCCTTCTTTTCCAAATTCATTTTTTTCCCCTTCCCTCCATTCATTGTCCCCATTAAATTTCACCCTCTAAAACTTCCCCCTACCAATTTACACTCCAAAATCACTCCCTCCTTCATCTCCCTCCACACCTATTCCCATTTCCCACCAAAACTCACCCCCACATACATTTAAATTCACCCTCAACCCCTCTCCATTTCTCACACTTCATTTCACTCTCCCTCTCTTCTACACCATATCACCTCTATATCTCTCTCTCTCTCTCACCATGTCGTGCCCCCGCCAAGAAAACTTCCTTCCTCGCAAATATGACGACACCACCATCCTCGATGATGAGGGTACGGAAGTATTTCGGTATGTCCAAGAACGTCATTGGGATGAGCGCTATTTCTCGACCACTTGCCCAATTCATATCGAGCGGTTTGTTAATTGGGAGCAGTTGCCCGGTGAAGTCACCTCCCTTTTCAACTACCGGGGGTGGTTCTCATTTCTCTCTCATACGAGCAACAAAGTGTTAAAATATGAAATTTGTCAGTTTTACGCGATGCTCGTACGCAAATCCTCCACTATTTATGAGGCATATCTCGACGGCATTAAGATTCCTTTCTCCGCCGCCATCGTTGCGCACAAAATGCGAGAAAAATGGGTTACCCTCCCTGTTCCTTTCATGTATCCCACCAATGGTGCCCCCCGCACCAAAGATAAATGTGTCTCCCGAATGGCACCCGAGGAGGAATGGTTTCGCGATTCATTTCAGATAGTAAGTCTTTCGGACACGGTGCGATTCACGCATCTCATTGCATGTGGAGAAATCCACCAATGATTCGGTGGTCAGACTGCATCACGCCAACTTCCAATACCATTTCCTTGACCCCAAGAGCACGATTAATTTGTCCCATCTTTTCTACTCGGACATCCTCCATGTGGCCTATGACGAGTGGGGAAAAGCAGCGCTCCCCTATGCCCGCCTTATCACTGAACTTCTGATTGATGTCGGGCTGGGGGATTCGGGGCAGCAAGTCCGACTCCCCGCCCAATTGGATCCACATCCACCACCCGTAGTGAATGCCAAATGAGGGTGGCCCACCCCGACCTTCCTATTCTCGATGAGGGTGCGGGGGAGGAAGAACATGATGCCTCAATGATGGATGTGGGGGAAGAAGAAGAGTATGATGAAGACGAGGATGAAGACTCAAATTTTGAGCCCCCGGATGCAGCTTTTAATACGTATTCGGCCCTTCCAATCCACCTGCCCAGTGAAGCCCTTGTTTATACGATGTGATTAGCTATTAAAAAATATTGATTGTATAATTCTCCCATCACTCGTTTAACACAGGCTCTCAGTATCTATAAAAAAATCATGCATTTATGTTTTATATGTTCGTTTTATTCTCTCTCACTTTTAATTCGCTTTGAGTTAGATTTTATTCCTTTTTACTTGAGGAAAATGGAAAAGTCTAAGCCTGGGGGGGTCACACGTGCGTCTTTCTAAAACTTCACAAATGTTCAAAAATGCCCAAAAATTTCCAAATAAAAATCATCAAATTTTGAAAAATCCAAAAATATTTTGCTTCAAAATAAATAAAAATTAGAATTTAAATTTTTCAAAAATATCACCTTTATTCTATTTGAAGTCTCAAATTGTTAAATCTCAATTGCACTAAGCCGAAATTGACCAAAGATGGAAATTGTACGAAAATAGACGACTCAACAAATAAGTGTGGAGATTAACAAAACCCGGTGAGATTTCGAGCCTATGGATCTTTTTGAGTTTTGAAATCAATCCGAGTTAATGGTTAACTCATAGTTTTAATTCAGCATTTTAAATAAGTCATTGATGATCTCAATACCCTTGTTTGATCGATTATGGGAAATGAAATGTTGTCATGAAAAGAAAAGCGCGCTACAAATCTCTAAATTAAATTAATCTCGAGAAGCATATGGTAAATTAATAAGTAATTTGGACAATGAAGTAGGCCATCGTTTGTTACCCAAAAATATTGGCCATAAAAAGTTGTGAAAAATCATCCCTTTTGTAACCTGAATTTGAGCTGAATAAAATTTTTTATTTTCGTTTGGTAACCCGAAAAACCTAAGTAGTCCGGAATTGTGAAAATTGGCAATATTCATCAAATAAAGTCCGAAAAGTGCATAAAAAGGGGCAAGAAAAAAATTGTAGAAAAATGCTAAACAGAAATAGCAAGTAGAGAAAAAGAAGAGAAAATGAGCAAATGTCCTAAAAAGCACTAAGGGACATCATAAGAAAAAATTTCCAATTCCGAAGTTCTCAACCATTCCCATGTTAACTAATATACCTTTAACCCGTAAAGTCTTACCGAGTTCAAATTGCGAAATTGATTACCGCGTGGAGAGCTAAGATACAAAAAGATAATATGAGAGATTATATGGTGTGAATTTGAGGCGATGCTTCCCGTTTTTCCAATTACCGTAATCCGATGAAGAGATCATTTCAATAAATAATTCCGTCTTTCATAATTGTGTGCGTGAACTTGCATTCCATTACATTTACTCAAATCACTCATGCCGAGATAATAGGCACACTTTCGAGTGATTCATTTGTGAGTGTATTCGGTGAGATTTTAAAATCAAAGCCAATTTTCAGAAAGCAACTTAATGATCAATCGGTGGAAATTAGCGGTTCGATTTTTGGCTTTGCACACACACACACGACAACTTGATACTCTTTTGAATATGAATTTATGGTGACTATTTTTCGGAAGGTTTAAATTGTACAATTTTTAAGTATTTTGATTTTTCTTTAAGTCAATAACGAATTTTGTGGGTATATTCACTGCAAACCCTCACGAGACACCACTCGTCCTACTAGGGTAACCTAGGGGTTTAATGGCTTATTGCATACGCTAAATACAATCACTTTCCCACGACAAAGGTATTCTATCCCAATAAACTGTTTAGAAGAGTTGTGACATTATTATTTTTCTTTTACATTGCTCGGGACGCGCAAAGTTCTAAGTTAGGGGGTTTGATCGGGCATAAATATTGAATCTTTATCCCCTTAATTTAGGTACCTTGGTCAACCCGACCGGTGCAACTGATATGGATTTAACTCATAATTATTCTACTAAGCTTCGTTGGCAAGTTTTTCATGTTTTGTATTTCTCTTATGTGCTTTACAGGTAAATTATGCAAACGGTGCGAAAGAGAAAGTGAAACAATGAAACAAAGGCTAGGAAGGCAAGTTCAAGGGCATTTTAGTAATTTTGAAGCCCGATCCCGGAGGAGGATCTGAATGGAAATTTGAAAATCTCAGAACAACGACTACATTGGAAGAAACGACACCCAAATCCGAGCTATGATTAAGGAGTTATGATCATTTAAAGTTAAAGAAAAATCCTAGAAAGAAAATAAGAAAGCTTGAAAAAATTTTGAGTGTTGGAAAGGAAGGAAAGGAGGGCCAAACCGGGTGATTCAATATTGATTATTTTCGGTTAATTCTGGATTTGTTCTCTCTATTATTATTTTTGCATGTTATTCTTTTTGCATGATTCAATTCGTTTCTAAAGTTCATAATAATTCCTTGCATGTTTTTGTACACTTCCATCATGATTTCTTTCACATGCAACGTAGTTAATTCATGCATAGTTAGGTTCAATATGTCCAACTAGATTTTTTAGGGCCGGGATGCATTAACTCAACCTGATGTGATAGTTTCATGTGTATAAAATTAATCCTCTAAACTTAAGGATTTATTATGACCATATTGCGTAGTGAACACAAACATTGTAGATCTTTGGATCTCGGTTGCTCCAGGGTAACCATGATGCTTTAGACTGCAATGCATGTGTAGCTATCGTGTTACCTCTTTACTCATCCTCTGATTACGTATGGTGCGGGCTTGAACCTCATATATGTAATGCTTGGGAGTACTAAAGTCTAGGTCTGATTAATCACTTAAATTTATGATTAGTTTTATACCAGCAATACACTAGGGTTGAGGGATTGTATTCCCGACCTGTTTGTCTCATCATATAGTTCAAGTTTTGGTTCAATCATCATCAGTCTTTTAGGTAATTTAGAGTAATTGCATTCCATCCATTCCTGATTTCATTATCTAATCATTTTCAAAATTGCATCTAGTTGTAGCTGTTTCACCATTCAAATAACCTTTTCCTTCTTTTTAGAGTCAATGTTAGGTTAACCGTCTATCCTTTATCATCACAATTTTCTCGTCCTATTTCCCTGTGGAGACGATCCCAACTTACCAGGTTTATTACTAATGCGATAGTCTTGCACTTTAGTCTAGAGAGTACGCACTTTAGAGATACATTCTTAGTCGCGTCACACAACCTTACCAAAATGTATCTCGCAGAGGCTTTTCCATTGAACAACATTTAATATTCAAACCCGTCTCGATGCATGATTGAACTTGAATAAATCTTTGATGTTTATAGCAGTATACGACATACTCTAATGTAAACTGGACAATGTAAAATATGTCCTTACAAATCTCTTACTATGTCTATGCCGGTACAAACTAAAAACATCTGAATATCAAATCAAAATGTCTTATATGAATCTAATACCATCCTATGAACCCAAAACTGAAAAGGTACTAAAAATGCAAGTCTTAAACATTCTTAAAAAATCTTCAACTTTAAATCTTCAAAATGCTAACTTTTCTTTATCATCATTAGCGTGTGAAAAATATTGATCTTCAACTTTTTACCTATACACATGAGACAAGAAAAAAATACCTTTGTGATGTATTGAGTTTGAAATCAGATAAACATAAATCAAAACCAAGATGAAATCTCAATTATCCCCCACAATTTAAAACCTCCCCCATTAAATCTTAATTTGTTCTCCCCCTTTTTATTTGGTCGAAATAGACAATGAGAAGAATAAATCAAATAAACATGGAGTATCATGGCAAGCATAACAAACAACTACGATCATCAAGGATATACTTGAAAGCATTCCCCAACTACACTTGATTTTTTAAAATTTTCAAACAAAAATGCAAAAATAATTTTACAAAAATCACACACCATGAGTTTACACTAAACTAACCAAATCGTCGATACGGAATGAATGGGTGTGAAAAAAATCGATAGGAAATTCAATGCAATGAAACATAACATATGTGCACGACGAATACGAATACTTTTAACGAATGACCTCAATATCATCCTTATGTGTCAAATAATGTGAATTCATATGACATCGACTCAATCTAATTGACAAATTAAAGTCTAAAATGATTTCCACACCAATAACGTCTAAAACTATGTAATATTTTTTCAAGACTTTGTCAAGACGTGGAAACCCGTTGATTACTTTTTCATCCGAACACCCTCATAAATAATAATGTATTTATGTTTCTTTTGAGGTGATCTAAAACCTATTAGCCCCTTTTTGGCATATTTATCTTTTTTATTGCCTTTAAATTTTTTCGGGGCTCTTTTCAAAGGTGGCTTTAATGACATGATTATTATTCACTCCCAGCCCTTTCCATTAACACTAATCATTTCTTCATATTAAATAAATTCCTCACAAGCAACGATTTTTACACGCACTACTTTCAATGTTGAGTTTTATCGCATTTGGTTCGTTTTAAAGAAAGGATTGAGATGAAAATTTTTTGACCAACATCTAATAGACAAGTAAAATAATCAAACAAATTCATGCATGTGTACATTAAAGCACACTAAGAGTCAAACATGTAGAAAGTAATCTCAAATTACATCTTAATGACTCCAAACATTGTAAAACACAAAAAATAAATGATGACACATATTAAAACACTATCAAATAGTCACATGGATGTGGAATGAAATTGTGACTTAGTCATCCTAAATGTCCATCCATAAATGGTTTAACACAAAATACAAAACTTTTTATCCTTTTACAAAAAAATTCTCAAAATAAAATATTTTTGGCTTTTTCAATTTTTCTAAAAAAATAGAAAATCTTTTTGTATTTTTCAAAAACAAAACTTTTTGGTTTTTCAAAAAATATATCAAAAATGGAAAACGTACATACAAAAATGGTACACACTAGCAATTGGCATAAAATATCATCATGAAACTCATCCTATGCTAGCAAACAAGGCTAAACCTCAACCGTTAGGTGCGGTGGAGTTTTCCAAACGTGGTGTCATCCTATGAAAAACAACCATCAAGTCATGTAAAGTCTTGACCAAAAACTTAACTTTCTCCCTAATATGTGCAAACTCTCTCATGTAATCATCCAGAGGATCATGTGTGTGTGTGTGTGTGTGTGTTTGAACATGTGGCAAAACTTATGCGACACACCACCTAACTTAAAATAAAATTCCCTAAGGTGTTCTTTCTTGTTGCAATGTGTCCAAACATAAACGGGCCTGGGAACACCTCTCACAAATGTCTACGGTGCACTCTCCTATCCTGAATGGGATGCCTAGGTGGCTTGGGTTAAGAGCCATATGGATGAATCACAAACTCGGGAACTGGCTCAGTAGAAATGTGGAAAGTTGATGCACCGTCATGACCTATTTCTAGTCTCTCAACATTACCCAAAGCGGAACCGATGAGCATCTTTCCTACATTCTTAGATGTATCCTCTAAAGTGACCTTTACCTCCCGAGCATGTTCAATATCTCTCTCTAATTATGACACACGGGCCATAATTTCACTCTTTTCTCAACCTACGATGATCAATTGCTCACTCAAAGTAACCTTCACCTTATTGAGTTGACTCGCCGATGCCTCAAAACCTCTCAAAACCTCAATCTCTCTCTCTAAATCTATAACCTTAAGACCCAACAACTTATTCAACTTCTTAGAATTTAAGGTCTAGACTTAAAAATCTCTAAACACTATTTGGATCTCATTTCCACCCTCACTTTCACCCTCACTCTCTCACGAAACACTCAAACTATCCTCCCAGGGGTCTCATGTGCACAAGTATCCTTATCGTTGTGGGATAAACTAGGTGTGCTCACACGAATAGCTAAAAAGGCTATACACATACCACGTGAACATTCATCCCCGGAATCCTTCACCTCTTCCTCATTATCGTTAAGAGTGGTTGGAATAGCAATCTTCTTGCTCTTTCTCTTTAGCCTAGTGGGACACTCAAACTCCTTATGCACCTTGCCTTCACACTTGAAACATCTATCTTCTTCCTTATTCTCTCTCTCTTTCTCATTATCACCGTTCTCTTTGGCCTCATCTTTCTTTTGGTTTTTCTCAAAAAATATTTTATTTGAAGATTTTTCTTTTGAAAATTTGAGAAACTTTTTAAAAAATTCGCAAACATGGCCATATCAAAATCAAACTTGCTCTCAGAATCGGACTCACAAACTTTCACCTTATTTTTCTTCTCTCTATTGGACATTTCCTCTGCCTTCCTAGACTGGGAATTAAGTGTTATCCCTCAATCCTTAGGTTTGACAGTGTCAGGAAACATGTCAATTTCTTATGTCTGGAGGTCTCCTACCAGCTCTTCTAACTTGAGATTGCTCAAATTTCCTAAGGAGTTTAAAACAATCACTTTGGGGATAAAATGTTTGTGCAACCATCTCAAAATCTTTTTATGCGAATGTGCTCACCAATATTGAAACTATTGTTGACAATGTCAGACAAACGTGCATAAAAGTCATGAAAACACTCAAATTCAAGCATGTTTAACATTTCAAATTGAGTAGTCAAATTTTGTAGTTTAGACTCTTTGAATGCGTTTGTGCCTTCATGGGTAAGTTGTAAAACATCCCACGATTCATTAAAAGTGGTGCACGTCATAATACGTTGTAACTCTTCAGAAGTGACGATACCAGAAATTGCACTTAGCCCCCGAAAATTAAAAGTACTCCATTTAAACTCATCCTCAGTCCACTCAGTCACGACTTTAAGATTTGTCACGTTTTCAATGGCGAAGGTGGGAGGAGTCCACCCTCTTTCAAAAACTACTCAAACATCAAAAACTACTCAAACACACTCGTCGATTACTTTTAAATGAGATTTCATACGAGCTTTCCACTAGGCCTGATTAGACCCATCAAAAATTGGTAACCGATTATATAAGTTTTAATTTTGAAACATTGCAATTTTTAAAAAAATATATTTAAAAAAAATCACTATCACAAAATTTTGCGGATAATAGGATCACTCAATAAATTAGAGACACACGCTCTGATACCAATTTGAGAAAGTGGTGATCACTTAAATAATCTCTAATACCAATTGAGAAAGCAACTACTTGCGGTGTGATATCAATTTGTACCAATTCGCAAATTCCAATTAAATACTTATTTAATCACTTGTCAATTTTTAAACCAAATTAAATTCAGCCCTAACACAAGAAACTAGGTGGGTAAAATCAAACCATCATAAATAAATTGTTGACACACAGATTTCAGGGAAAACCCCAAAAGGGAAAACCTTTTTATTTCACTATGCAAGATAAATCACAACTTACATACATAATGAAATCTGCAATGAATTTCATGTAGATACTCACATTAACATGCATCCTAGAGTCAGCAATGGGTCAACCTCAGAAAATCCACAAGAACACGCAGCTCTGAATCAGCAAGGAATAGCCATGAGTAGTCCCAAAAGACAAATGGTCGTCAGCCGTAGATTTACCCTCTTTACATGAGATATTTCAATAAGATCGTATCTTGGGTTCCAAAATAATTCCCTAAACTATTGGGATTTTTGTGAATTGGAAAAAAATGTTTAAACCCTAAATAAATAAGAAGAAATCGTTTCTGCAATTTTTAGTTTATGTGAATCGAAAAATCCCTGGTCTTCTTAACGAAACATGACTTATTTAATACGATATTTATAAAAAAAATTGAGTCGGTGACTTTGCTTAAATGATATCTAGATATCGCTCGAACGAGAACATATGTTTCTTGAATGACATTGCGCGACATTGCATTATCACTTGAACGATTTTGGCTTGTTACTCGAACGACTAGAGAGCCAAATATTCTTTTTATAAAACTCCACCAAAACACTCAGAAAAAATTCCTTTGACGAAAAACAACGCCTCGGGTGTTTAAAAATAGTTTATAAAAATGATCCCAACACTTTAAATGAACCTTAAAGGGACTTGAACACAACCTTACCAAAATTAATCTCGCAGAGGCTTTTCTATTGAAGAACATTTGATTCGAATCCGTCTCAATGCATGATTGAACTTAAATAAATCTTCGACAATTATAGAAGTATACAATATACTCTAATGTAAACCGAATAATGGAAAATATGTCCTTACATATATTGTTAGTGATAGTCAAGTATAGGAGGAGGGGGAGATCTTACTATGAAGGCATGAGTACCGGAGGTCAGGTGAGGTATCATTTGATCTAGTCGTAGGATTCTTGACACGCCTCGTTCCAAACTTTGGTTGAATCCTTTCAGAGAAGCTTGAAGATGGGCTCATAGATAGAATTCAATTGGTTGACAAACTGACTAATGTATTAGAGCTTACCCAGGAATCCATGCACTTTTTTCTCTGTTCGGGCTGGTGGCATATTGAGTATGGCTTTAAGTTTGGAGGGGTTTTCTGCAATCCCTTTTTCACTAATAATGAATATGAGGATTTTGCCATTAGTGACACCGAAGATGCATTTTTGCAGGTTAAGTTGCATCTGGTACTATTGTAATCCCCCGAAGAATTTCCTCAGGGCAGGAATGTGACCTTCTCGAGTCTTGGATTTAATGAAACTTTCATTGACATAGACCTCTAATTCCTTATGGATAAGGTCATAAATGATGGTTTTAGAGGCCCTCTAGCAAGTAGCCCAAACATTATTGACACTGAATGGCATGACTGTGTGGTAAAAGTTTCCCCATATGGGGTAATGAAGTCTGCCATTTCCTGGTGCTCAAAATGAATCTTAATCTAATTAGAACTGAAAAACCGTCCATAAAAGAATTGAGAGAGTAATTGGAAGTGTTGTCTATAGACACACTATTCTAGCACCCCATAACTCCTTAGGTCCCTAGAACCTCCCTTCATCACTACAAACCTAAGTTATACCCCGAGTACTGACCTAGAAGCCATCGGAGGCTCCCAGGCTCCGTTTGAACAAAAGTCAAACTCTTCAGCCTGACCGAGACTGAATAAATTTTCAAAGTGCACTAAAACCCCTTTCTAACGGTCCACCCCGTGCACGATTCTGACTTACGGTATAGACAAACGACTCATTTTCCCTCAAAACTTGATCAGGAGGCCACTGGATGCTCTCGGGCTCCATTTGACCAAAGTCAAACTCTTCAGCTCGACCGAGACTGAATGAATTATTAAAGGGCACTGAAACCCCTTTCCAACGGTCCACCCCATGCATGATTCTAACTTACGATACGAACGAACGATCTATTTTACTCTAAAAGGTCATTGAAACGCTTCCAGACCCCGGTTGACCGAAGTCAACTCCCCAAACCGAGTTAAACTCTGTGGAATGTCGAAGTACATCTCATAACCTTTCCAGCGGTCTGCCTAGTGCACAATTTTGACTTACCATGCAGACAAACGATCCGTTTGCGTACGACGATCCCCCGCTCAAAGGAACGAGGAGCGTTTTCGAGCCACATTTGTCCCAAAGATAACTCCCAGACCTTGGAGCAGTCCTAAGGACTTTCAAAAGTCTCTAAAGTACCTTCCTAGGAGTTCACCTGGTGCATAATTCGAGTCAATAGATTGCATTTTATGACCATTTTTTTGAAGGAACCTGAACGAGACTGCTAAATGGCAAGTTCAAAATCCTGCCTCAAGGCACCTGTCGATTGGCAGGACCAAACCTTTGCCGATCAAAAAAGCCCTGGGCCTATAAAAAGGAGGGCCTGATCTTATTGTAAAAATAACCCAAGATCTAAGATGCACCACTCTTAGCAAACTCAGAAAACCCCCCTCGAAGTCAGCGTGATTTCTACATCCAAATTCCTTTCCAACCCTCACTTTTCATCACCTTTTCCATTAAACTTGGTGAATTAACTACTCTATATCATCACCCAAGTGCAGGGGATTCTCTGCAACATTCAAGATCAAGATCGAGATCTTCAAGAAGGTCTAACTTTGTCAAGTTCTCCTAAATTCGCATTAACTTTTTTTTATTACTTAGCACTTTTATTCTCTCCATCTCACATATCCTAATTTACTTTTTATTTTGTATTATTACACATCACTTATTTTTCATATAAATAATACCCAGAGAAAACAAGAAAAAGAGGGTTTTCTCATAAATTTCAAACGAGAATTCTCACACTTTTCTCACAACTAAAACACCTTTTTCACATACATGCACACATAAGAGAAGCCCCCGGTTGGATTTATGGGATAAAACCCCAACCCTCGTTTTGCATATGAACTACTTGGACTTTGATGCCTCTATAGGCTATGTAGGCGTCTCGGGGTAAAACTCGAGACTCGAGTCCTACTTTCTTCAATTTTCTATTTTTCTAATTATTTAACTTAATTCTCTTAGATTCTATATATTTACATATACATATATTTGTTCTTAGTAGCGTATTATTCTATATGCATTATCGTTCCATTATAAAGATCAACGCTAGGATAATCGCGTAAATCCTATTTTCTAATATTACTTTTAGGAACATTCCTATGGATGACTCGCTTTATCTCTTCCATGATACAAGTCGATGATTCCTATCTCCACTAGATATACACATGCACACATATCACGGGGGAATAAAGGAAAATAACAACAATCCATGAGAGACTACAAGGGCGAAATGAGTACCTAACACCTTCCCATTTCGTAACTTAGCCTCCGAACCCTACTCAAATCATTTTTGGTTTCGTATGTATCAGTATGTATTTGATGTTTTCCTTCAGGATGGCTCCACCTTCTTTTGTCTGTTTTGAGTAAAATAAAGTGGAGACTCTATCTCTCTATATTTTTCACCTAAAACATCGTCGACGATGGCCGAAGCTCTCTCGAGAGGGATGCGCGAGACCAAGATCCTCTCACCATACCCTCTCTCTCTTTATCTCCACGAGGATAGGGGATGGCCGCAGTTCCGTGAGGATCGGGGATGGCCACAGTGGCGACTCATCTGGGGACTTCTTATAAGAGGGCTAAACTTTATTTACATGCGTGTTTTACCTTCTTATCCCCTATTTGCATGTTCCCCTTTATTATTCATGAGTACCTCATGCTTATGCTTCTATTCACACACTTGTAGAAGATTATCCTTGTACACTTCGCACCGTGTGCACTTAAGATCACATATATCCACATGTTGCACGCATCACTTATCCATGCTTGGTATACTATTGATACCTGTACTTTGCTCCCTATTTGGCATGATCAAGAAAGATACTCTCATCATAAGATACTAATAAGAGAATCATGCATGATTCACACGACATCACCAAAGAGCATTGTTATTTACCAAATTTTGTCTGGTAACTAGAGGGTCACTTCGTTATGGGCGCTGGTCTAGCAGGACACAGTCAGCCTAAGCGATATTACTCTCACCTTCCATTGGCCGAGTACCTTCGACGTATATCGAATGGTTCCCCCGCATTCTACCGCTTGACTGAATTCATGACGGGAGGTATATCACAGGGAACTCGTTCATGTACGTCGAGTATATCAAATTCTCTCTCACACGTACCATCCCCACGAGGTATATAGTGAGGCAATTCACATACACTCGGGTATATCAAATGGCTTGTCCACACACACCGATTGCCTTCAAAAGAAAGACGTATATCATGGAAGTCATGCCAAAGGGGGGAACCCTTTCCAATTCACCCAACAACTGCATACCTACATATAGGTGTCAAGCCTAGGACACACATGTTAGATTGTCGGTTTCGACCTGAAACTCTGCCGAAATTCTAGATTAGCCTGCCCCCAAATTTTTGTGCATTTTTAAAATGGGACCCTGCCCGTGATCCTGGTTACAAGTCCAACCATAGCTTTGCATATGTTACAAACCCAACTTTTCAAGGCTCAGGTCCCGTCCGACATTTTATTTTGCATTTAGGAGAATTTCATACAAGTGAGAACCTAATAATTATAATAATCATCCTGAGACCCATCTCCTAAAAACATTGCTTTATCAAAAACCCAAAAACGTTTCTCCTCTCTTTATAAAAAATCCAAAATATTTCTCCTTTCTTTATTAAAAATCCAAAAACATTTCTCCTCTCTTTATCAAAAATCCAAAAATATTTTTTCTTTTAATCTCAAAAAATAAAAAATGTCAAAAAATATTTTCCTTCTTTTTAAAAAAAAATATATCCCATTTTACGCCTTCTCGGGTCGATTGCACGCCCTTGGTCTGGATCCTTATTGGCTTCGGTCTTCAGTCGAATCACCCCAGAGTTTCGTCCGTTCCCTGACTACTTCTTCTGAGTTCGAAATCCATCCACTTTCCACGGAGAACACAGATCAAGTACCAGTTGTGCAGCCAGATCTGATGGCAGTCTTAGCTCAGCTTGTGTCTAAGATTGACAACCTCCAGACTGAAGTCTGCGAGATGCAACGAGACCAAGTTCCTATTCCTCAAGAGCTCGAGGCACTATTACCTCATGCTTTAGGTCCACCTGAGCCTATCTGGGTTCCCGAAGAGTATCAGCACGCTCCAGGTGCCCCTCCTACTAATGGGTCACCGCCTGCCCAGCTTCCTATGACAAACCTTTCCCAGCTTGGGGTTAACTTGTCTATGGTCATAGATCCAAAATAAGAAGAGTTGAACAGGGTCAAAGAAGATCTCAAGATGCTAACTAAGAAGTTTGACCAGGCTAGAATCTCTGGAAATTACATGGACTACACCCACATGTCTCCTTATCCTAAAATGAGATTACCTGGGGAAATTCAAGATGCCAAATATCGAAAAATTCAGAGGGAGTGGAACCATGGTTGTTCATCTTCACAGTTATCACTGTTCTATGACTCTTTTAGGGGATTCTAAAGAAGTTATGGCCCAATTATTTTGGTAAACTTTCAAGGATAGCGCCCTTCGATGTTTTTTGTCTCTCGATGAGTCAAGAATCCGTAGTTGGGAGGATGTAGCCCGAGAATTCATATCTCAGTATAAATACAACAAAGAGCTTGAGGTCACTCGTCATGATTTAGAGCTGCTCAAACAGAACTCTGGGAAATCAGTCAGTAACTTCATAGCCTAATGGAGGGAAAGAGCAGCCACCATAACCAATTGGCCATCCGAGGAAGAACAAGTCAACATAGTGAAGAAGAACTTCTTACCCCATATTTGAGCAACAATGGGAGGACAATACTATACCCACTTTCGAGATCTCAGAGAAGAATGAGTAGAAATAGAGGAGGGTCATACTAAAATAGAAGTTGAACCAAAGAAAGTGTCCGGACAGTTCACTCCTAGAAAATATGATAAACCTTATCAATGATGCAGTCTCAACCATCAACAACATTTCTCAACTAACCACCTCGTGGGAACCAGAAAGCCGACCTATCCTAGTCCGAAAGTAATACACCAAAAACCATGTGCCCCTCTCCAAAGTTTATCAGGCCCTATTAAGCTGAAACCTTATCAAACCCTTGGACCCCCATCCGTTGCCAACCCACTCCCAAAAAACTTCAAAGCAGATGCTCATTGCGCCTTTCAACAAACTACTGGCCATACCACCGACCAATGATTTTACCTTTAAAACATAATCCAAGGTCTAATTGACCGGGGTACCATTGCCCCACCAGCCACTCCCAAATCATGCCAATGCCATCTTCCTAGAAGAGAACCTAGAATCTGACCCCTCAACTCAAATCACGCCTATATACTCTCCTAAACCCCTCCAAACTTTTCCATATTTCCTCCTACACCTTACTAGCCTCGCTGATCAAGCACTGTCACTCCTTACCAGAGCATGCATCGCTATCTGTACCCGTTCTGAAAATGGAAGTATGGAATTATCAGAAGTATTAAACCAACTCCTAGAGTTCGGGCTGAAATTTCCCTCGCAGATGATCATTGATTGCCAGAGTTTCAATACGCTATTCTTAAAAGCACAGAAATGGTCCCAAAAGTTAGACAGTTGGGTGGTACCAATCGATGAAGTCAGCCTAGACGAAGTTGTCCAAATCATGGTAAAATTATTCAGGGAAACCAATAATATTTGCAATGTGACTGAGTTATTTTATACTCTGAAGTTGCAAGGTCACCTGGTCACTTCACCCTTACACCTCCCCGCAGAATGGGAGAACATGTACGAAGAAGCCATTGAAGTCATTGAATGCATTGATTTTACATGGAAAGACAAAATTGTTGCCACCGGATGGGGGGAAGGATTCGAAGATTGAAATGAAGAGTAAGCTTCAAAGAAAACTGGTCGGGGAGCCGACATGTGTGGGATGATATCATTTGAAGAACTCCTCAAAGAAATAAGCAAGATGGCAGAACAACCCGGGATTGACGAGGAAATAGGTTTCATGTTCTTCCCTTATTCAGTAAATCACATGACCAGATTAGGAAGTCATTACTAGATCCCAAGCTTGCTACCAACCAATGACAAAGGGAAGGGTGTTGAAAACATTTATATGCCAGAGATGACCCTTGAGGAGAGCAAGATCCTTGATCAACTGAAGAAAACTCAAGCTAACATCACTCTATTGGGGCTTTTCTTGTCTTCACAACTGCACAAAAATGTTTTGATCAAGTTGCTCACTGGACCCATATTTCCTCGTTTTACCACACCAAAAGAAGTGATAAATTCTGTTGAAGTTATGGGGAAGATCATACCACTCTCTCTTGTCGATAATGGATCCGCCTTGAATGTCTGCCCATTAAGAACCTTTAAATTCTTTGGACTTAAGGAAAGTGACCTCGCTCCAACCTGCGTTGTTGTATGTGCATATGATAATACTCGTCGGGAAGTGATGGTATCCATAAAACTTATAATAGGGGTTGGACCTATAAACCTTGTCGTTGAATTCCAAGTTATTGACATCCCATCTTGTTTTAACATGTTGCTTGGATGACCTTGGCTCCACAGTATTAAGGGTGTGCCTTCCTCGCTCCATCAGAAATTGAAGTTCTTCATCAACGGACGAGTCATCACCATTTCGGTGACGATAACAATGCCAAGGGTGCTAGTAACAACAATCTAAACCTTGAGATATAGCACGGGTCAAATGATATGCTTCTATCAGGATTCTGAGTTGAGCCACTTCTATTCCTGGCAGGGGATGATTTCAGAGAAAGGGTTTGTCCAGAATACAACCCTCATAGAAACGTCAATGTGATTCAAATGCTCAGAAACATGCACTTCATGCTCGGACTAGGTCTAGGACAAAGACAACAAGGGATAATTGAGCCCATTTTATTGAATAAACATTCCCTCCTTGTGGTTTGGGGTATCAACTATCAGAATAAGAGCTCAGAATGATTCTCCAGTCTCAACCAAAGAGAAGATTAAACTGCATCCAAATTATCCCCGGTGACTCCTTGAATGGATGATTCATCAAAGAAGGTGAACACTTCCCTTTTTACGACTTTCCAGAACCATGGTATGACCATACAAACAAGAAGATGAAGCTTGGAATAGAGATATTTTTCCAAGAAAGCTACCCATGGGCCGAAAGTTCCCAACACCATACACAATCGCTCATCAAAGATAGCGAAGATATTGAGGAAAGTGATTCTGAGGATTCGTTTTACTTACAGACATTAGGGCTGACACTCTGAATGGTTTATTAAAGCACTACATCACTGGATCCATCCCACCTGATTAAATCTACTGATATACCTCTCCTCAACTGGCATGCTGTTCCAGTTTTACTTGTTGAAATCCCACATAACCCCAATGTTTACCCCATATTTTTTCATGTTGTCTATCCTTGATCTAATGTAATCGATACCTCCTTTGATGAGGTTCTCAATGTTGTTTTTCCTATCAATGAAATAAATGAAGATTTTGAGTATCTTGATGTGCCTTACATTAATTTTTTAAATTCTAATCAAACTTTTGATGATGATGATTTTGCAAATGAACAATTCTTAACTCATCTAAATAAGGTTAATAACAAACAACATAATCGAGTTCAAGTTAATGAAGAAGAAACTGTTATTGTTAACCTCGGTTCTAGTAGAAACTGTTATTGTTAACCTCGGTTCTAGTAGCCAACTACGCGAGATTAGGATAGGGGATACCCTTGACAATCATAAGCGGGAACAACTCGAAGAATTACTAAAGGAATTCGTGGATGTCTTCATGTGGTCCTATTATGATATTCCCGGCATTGATCCTGAAATGGCTCAATATGAGATCACCACTCTTCCAGATTACAAGCTAGTGAAACAAAGGTTAAGAAAGCTCCGCACCCAATGGTCTCTCAAAGTCAAAGAAGAGGTCATTAAACAGTTGAACGTGGATCAAATATCCCATATGGCTAGCCAATATAGTGCCTGTGTCGAAATCAGGAGGGAAAGTTTGGATGTATGTAGACTACTGGGACTGAACAAAGCCTCTCCAAAGGATGATTACCTGTTACCCAATATAGACATGATCGTGGATAACACAACCAGTCATGCTCTAAAATCATTCATCGATGGGTTTATCGGATACAACCAAATCAAAATGCACCCAGATCACCAAGAAAAAACTGCGTTCTTCACACCTTGGGGAAAATTTTGCTATAATATTATGCCATTTGGTCTCAAGAATGCTAGGGCTACCTTCCAGAGGTCTACCACAACCATTCTGCATGATCTGATTCAAAAAGAAGTCGAGTTCTATGTGTATGATATGATTATCAAATCCAAAACTAGAGAAGGCCATGTTCCCACTCTTAGAAAGTTCTTCGAACGACTATGACGGTATCAGATGAGACTCAATCCACAGAAATGTGTCTTTGGCGTTAAAAAGGGAAAACTCTTGGGATTCATGGTCAGTCAGAATGGGATAGAATCATATCCTGCCAAGATGAAAGACATACTTGAGATGCCACCTCCCCAAATGGATAAAGAAGTCCGTGGTTTCCTTGGGAAATTACAATACATCATTCGGTTCATCAGCCAGCTAACCTCCATCTGCGAACATATTTTCAAACTCCTTCGAAAAGATTCAACCAAGGTTTGGAATGAGGCCTGCCAAGAAGCCTTTGATCGAATCAAACAATATCTGACCCAACCTCCAGTACTCATGCCACCACAGCCTGGTCTCCCCTTGATCCTATACCTAACCATAACCGACACTATAGCTAGGGATTTGCTAGGCCAATACTTGGAAGAATTCCGTAAAGAAAGAGCCATCTATTATGCTAGTGCAAATTGATCAGGTACGAAGTCAACTACACTTATTTGGAAAAGGCATGTGTCGCGCTTGTTTAGGTTACCCAAAAGTTGTTACACTACATGCTCGCCTTCCCCATCAAACTTGTCTCCCGAATGGACCCCATCAAGTACCTACTTTAAAAACCCACCTTATTAAGCCTAATGGCCCGATGGTTGATGCTCCTAGACAAGTTTGATATCGTGTACATCACGCAGAAAGCCATGAAAGGAAAAGCCATCTCTAACTACCCCATGGAAGAAGCTGATGTCTGGTTCTCCAAATTCCCAAATGAAAACATCCTTTGTGCCGCTCAAGATGACATTCGATGGCAAATTTTCTTTGATGGAGCTATTAATAAAAAGGGATATGGCATTGGGATACTTCTAATCTCCCCGAATGACTCCTACACTCCCATCGCTATCAAATTAGATTTCCCCTGCACCAACAACATGATTGAATATGAGGCATGTACGGTAGGCCTCAAAGTTGCTCTCAAGAAAGGTATATAATGCCTAGATGTCTATGGGGATTTTTCCCTCATCATCGATCAAATGCTCAGAAAATGGAAAGTCAAGGACGAGAAACTCCAACCCTTCTATGCCCACTTAGAAGAACTATCCTCCCAATTTTAAGATATCACCTTCCACAACTTACCTTGAGCAAAGAATAACCTAGCTGATGTTCTTGCTACCTTAGCCTCCATGGTCGACATGCCCGAAGGAATAATAATGGCCCCCTTCTAGTCCAAAAGCAAGATAAACCAACCACTGCTACCACATTGAGCTCATCACCAAAGAAGATCTCGATCTAGCTAATTACAGGTACTATGATATTTGGCACATCCTCAAGCATGGTAGGTACCCTAAGCTTCCAATAAGAAAGATCGAGAAACCTTTCAAAGACTAGCCGCCCAATACATTATTTGTTACAAAGTACTGTTCAAAAGAAACTTTGATAAAATCCATCTACACTGCATCGCAGGGGCTGACATTGAAGAAATAATGCAGAAGATCCACAGGGGGGAATGCGGACCCCACATAAATGGTCACATGCTTGCCAAGAAGATCATCCGATAAGGCTACTACTGTACAAGATTACACCGCCTATGTTCGGAGATTCCTCAAATGCCAACAGTTTTCCAACCTTCAACACCTGCCTTCGCGAGAATTATACAACATGACTTCTCTGTGGACGTTATCCACCTGGGGCATCGACATCATAGGGAAGGTTACACCCAAGGCTTCCAACGAGCATGAATTCATCCTAATTTCCATTGATTACTTCACCAAATGGGTCAAAGATGAGTCATACGCGGTTCTGAACGCCAAGAAAGTGGCCAAATTCATCAGGAAGAACATCATATGTCTATATTGGGTCCCACACGAACTTGTGTCAGAAAACGAGTTGCACTTCGAGGAAGAAGTCACAGAAGTGGTCAACGAGGATGGGATTCAGAGACACAAATCTTTTCCCTACCAACCTAAAACAAATGGTGAAGTCGAAGCCGCCAATAAAAACCTCAAAGCCATCATGAGTAAGATGACCGAAAGCTGTCGAGATTGGGTCGACGGAATCTCTTATGCCATCTGGGGCTACCGTTCCTCAATCTAAACTTTTACAAGGGTCACCCCTTACTCTCTGGTCCACGATATGGAAGCAGTCTTACCCGTTGAGCTAGAAATCCCTTCACTTCACGTCATCCTCTAAAGCTAAGTCAGTGAGGAGGAATAACATCAAAGTCGTCTCAATGATCTTTCACTCTTGGATGAAAGGAAACTGAAAGCATTGTATCACATACAAGGGTACCATCGCCGAAGAGCGCATTCATCCAACAAGAGAGTCAAGGGACGTGGTGTCCGAGAAGGGGACCTAGCCCTTAAGGAAATCATATAACCCATTTGGGACCCCAGAGGGAAGTTCAGGCCCAATTGGAGTGGCCCCTACATTATAAAGAAGATTTTGTCAGAAGGTGCCACTATGTTCACCGACCTTGATGGAGAAGAGATGGCTCGTCCAGTCAACTTGGACCGTCTTAAGAAATTCTACCCCTAGTCCTAAATCTCGGAGCGCTATAACTCTTTTCATCTCCCTTCCATTCTAAAAAAAATCTTCATTTCCCTCAACCAAGAACTACGTGGGCCTGATCCTCTACAAAAACCATTTTCAGAAAAATTAAAACTTTTCAAAAACCCCTAGAGGTAAGTAGGCAGCTCATACATCTTACATGAGCATGGCCCTTTCTTGTTCATAAAAAATTATTCTTTTCTTATCTCCGAGAACGACAGTTCATTCTAACATATACTTGAACAAAAGGATTATGCATGCATTAGTGATCGGTATAGATAAATACAAAATTCATCAAAAGGCACCGCTGGATGATCAAAAAATTGTTTATTTCACTAATAAGAAATGACAGTGCAATTACATAAGAAAAGGGACAGGTAACTCCCCTCCTCCTACCTTCCTAAAAGCTAAATAAACTCTCGAATTTATTCCCCATTACAAAATAAACTCCCCGAGAGACTTACCCACAGCTACCAGAGGTGCCCGCTCCATCATCATCTACATCCTGGGATCCCCAAACTTCCCCTATCTGAATAGTGTGCCGTAAACGCTCCATAGACCAATAAGATCGAACTAACCTCGAAAAAACCACAACACCTCCCTCCATGGTATCGGATAAGACAAACAACCTTTGTTCAGTCTCCACTACCAATATCTTGCTAACTAATCTTCTCCACAACCACTTCATATAATCCCCGGGAATGTGCCAGACTCACCCAACAGACTGAGAAGGGTGGGTCGACGGACGCCAAATCTCCCACAAAGAGACAAGACACATGTGTAGACGCTCTGTCAGATCTTCTACCGAAAAGAAATCTAGTGTCTGGGGTGTCACGACCTGCTCCCAACCGAATTGGCACATAAGCCACCAAGGCAAATAAAAAGAGGTTTGTTTGAGACCAACCATTCGAACATACGGGTATTCCCCCAGGTCCAGAATAGGCAACATTTGTTCCCACTAAGGCACTGACCAGAGCAGACTTAGATCCCCATGTTCCATAAACCAATTATCCCAGATCTGGATATCCAGGCCAACAATGATGAAGTGGTGTGAAAAGAAGTTAGGCACAACCGACAAAGGATATCCCAGAGGAGTCACCAAGCGGAATCTTTCAGACAATCACATGAACATCATCATAGGGCTGCCCCTTAGAAAGTCAGAACGACCATCTCACCAGGCATTGTCATTCAAAGTCTCTGCCAGTATCACCGTTGTAGGATTGCGATGGTATGACATCCATAAAGTAATGGTTGCAAGTTGTGGGTCCACCAGCAGTTCCCCAGTCACCAGCAGTAATTTCAAAACCAAGCCCAAAACGACAGCTTCGGCATAGCTAACATCATCAACCTCCTGCAAATGCACAGACCATAGCACTGCAGGAAGGGAAATAATTCCTCCAATAACAAAAACTCTACCCAATGAGGGCGAGACATGGAGAAGTCCAGCCAACAATTCTCGAGGAGACCAGGAAAACTCAGATATAGTAGCCGCCATACTAGGGTTTACCCCCAACATGGAAGAAAACTCCTCATAAGTCGGGCAGACTCCTTCCAAGCCAAAGCGAAATACATGATCTTCGGGGTACCAAAATTGTACTGCAGCCATCAGCATGTTTCACTCTATGTTCCAATTACGCCATAAAGAGACTCGACGCATGTTGAAAGCATCGTAGTCGATGTTGTAGGAGCACAGCGCCTCCAAAGTCTCGAGGTAGTTGGCAAACTCAACACTACTACGGAGAACCATCTCAGAAAATGAGAAATTAAGAATCTGAAGGTGTGATGAAAACACTCCACCCTTACCCCTTTTTATACTTGAAGACCCTAACAAAAGACACAACCCTTGCAGAAATCGAAGGGAACCCTACCCCACCCGGCACTAAAAGCCGAGGAGGGTACCAATCAAGGCATTGAATGGATGGGACTGGACTGACCTGCTGATAGGCAGGACAACAGGCCTGCCGATCGGCAACCTCCTGTTTTAGAAATTTCCTCTTTTGTCAAAATTAGAAAACTCAATAAAAATAAATTGATATTCTCAATAGAGTTTCAAAATCCCCTTCCATATTTATATAATTTCTCATTATAAATAAAACTTTCCTTCAAATCCCAAAAATATTTCTTTTTACGGTCTCAGCAGCAAAGTAAAAAGCGCATATGCATTCATTCATTCATTACTAACAAAAGACAATAAAAAACTCCATTACATTGCATAGATATTTTTTTGTGTTACAATAATTTTGCAGGAAATAAAGAAAAACAGAAAAATAATGGGACTCAGCCTGAACCCACATTCCCTCTCTCTCATCTACCCTTCCCTCTCTAAGAACTTCCGTCCCTGCGATGCCCTCTCTTTCCCCTGTGAGGAGATGATGCACCACCGCTATCTGAACCAGACTCCTCCCCGGATGAGGCAGACGTCACCAAGAAAGAATGAACATGAACCGCATCCCAAATATGGGAACTCACCAAAGATATCCAGTCCCTAATGTCCCTCAGCCAAGTGGTGGACACCCGGACTTGCTGCAAGAAAAGTCACAATAAGTATCAAACAAGGAAGATCGAAAGAACAAAAAAGAGAAGAACAAAAGGTATACCACACGAAGAAGGACCTTCTCTGTCAAGCCCAACTCCTTTGGGTCCATCGCATGAGGACGATGAAACATATGCACCATCCCTCCATCAGCTCGCTGAATATTGTAGGAAGGGGTATGCAACCGCACAAAGGGAACCTATGAAGTCACCATTGTTATAGATGTCGACGGACCACCAGCACTGTGGGAAAACCCCACTGGTCGACTTGAACTCGCATGAGGGAAAGGCAGCTCATAATATATGTTAGGTGCCATTATCTAACTCATCACAAAGTCCATATAATCATACGGCACAACTATGTCAGTGTATAACAAATAGGACTCGCCAATCATTGCCGCAATCCTCGCATCCTTTAGCAACATCCACTCCCACCTCATAGACATAGGGGGCCTCGTAGGTGGCACAACCACCACCTCCTCAGCAATCTGTCAGACCAGCCTCTCCCCGAGATACCAAGAGTGGCCAAATTCATGAGCCAAAAAATGCCTCATCTGTACATACACCCCAGTCGACCCCGTGTCCTGAACAGCTGTACCCCAAGGGTAAAAGGTCACCTGAATAATCCCCAACAGATATAAGTCAATATGGAATCAGAGCACACAAAGACCAAGACTAAATAAGGAAAAGGTCTTACCCTATCAGTAATCAGGCCATTCAAGACCTAACACACCGCCTGCACAGAAAGAGACTTCCACGACTGCTGATTGGCCTTTTTCCATCGATACAACCGACAGAAGTCCCCGATGGTCTTGTCCTTCAAAGCAATCAATTGGGTATTAGACCCAATCACTTCATAGAACCACGCCTACCAAAGACAAGAATCCACGATAAAAAAGAGACGCACAAGGAAAATGTGAATGCATGAAAGGAAAATACGTAAAATAAAGAATACCTCAAGAAGATACATGGCTCCAGGAAAAGTCTATTGGCAGCACTGACAAAATGCATCCAGATAAAAATAAAGGTTTGCCAAAGTCAGGCTCCCCCAATCATAGAGAGGGATGTTCGAAAACATCCTCAAGTATGGAAAAAACACAAGTGGACAACATCGCCACTCGATGCCACCAGAAATCCCCCCAACACCAATAAAATAAACAACCGGGTCATCTGCCTCACCTGCAAAACATCCCTCAGCAACGACAAATGGATAGAGTCCCCAAACTTTATCCTCCCCACATCACCTAGCGCCGCTTGCACCGCCTCCGGACTCACCCACAAAGAGTGATCCACCTCTATCTGCTCTCCATCATAATCCAGCCCCAGTAGCTACTGTAAATCTATGGGAGTCACAGTCATCTCCCCAAAGCCAAAATGGAAGGTATGGGTAGTGTCCCACCACCTCTCCCCCAAAGCACATAAGACCGTCGTCGAACAAGGCATCTCATCCAGCATAGACTCTAACCTCCCAAAGCCTGCTGACGATACTACCCAACGCACCACAGGTGGAAGGTGCTCCCAGATATCCTTAAGCCCCGTCATCCCATGGGCATGCATATTCGACAAAGAACCATTAGACTATCAGAAAAACCTTGTCAAAATTCAAAAAAAAGGAAATCACCAAAAAAGGATATCGAAAGTCATTTTTTATTTACATAACCACAAGGGTTCACCACCCTAGAAGAGCGATGACGTGACGGCTCCTGCAGTAAAGTCCACTCATCCATAACTAGCTCAAATGCATCAAAAGAGTTCTCATTCCCCAAAGCAAGAGGTGCCCTGGCCCTCCACTTCACATTCTCCCAGTCTTCAACAGCTAACCACTCCCTGTGTGTCGCACTGCTCACAAAAGCAGTCATTTTTAGGTTGTGGAATGTTAGGACGATTCGCAGAAGAAAATCGCAGAGAGAGAGAAGGTAAGAAGCTGTGAAAAATGAGGGGAACCTATAAGGGCATAATTTTATAAATGTCCAGGGTAGAATCTATGAATTTTCTATTTTCTCCTAGATCACAGTTTGTATGTCTGATACCGCTACATTCGGCATGTCAACACGATCAACCTCGACGGCCTTTATCTGAATTCAATGCATCCATTATCTTCACGTGCATCATGCTACATATGACGTGCTCCTCAGCTCATTCCCACTACTCCACTACGCTTTATTGGTAAAATGTTTTATTGGAGCTTTAAATATTTGCATAAATATTTGGGAAATTTTTTGAAAATTATTTCTGAAGTCCGGATTAATTTTTTATCAAAAGTAGAATTTTTTCTAAGTGTAGAAGTGAAGTGCCTTGAACGACGAGCTCGCTCAAACGACTTTGAATGTCGTTCACGTGAGATAGGCATGTCGCGCAATCTCGTTCGAACGACTTATGTCCTTCGTTCGAGTGACATGGCTATCTCGTTCGAACGATCCACCGCCTAGAAATTCGTATAAATATTTGGTGCCCCTCTACACGTTTTTCAAGTCTTTCTGCAATCTCAAAATTCTGCAAAAACAGTCCAGAATAAGACTTCATCTTTTTAAGGTTTTCTAAACCTTTTTGATTCACAAAACCATTCCCACATATGTGTGTGAAACTTTAAACCTTTAAGAGGATCATTTACTCATCTGGAGTAATTTGTGAGGAAGTCGCTCTCTTCTTCATTATTGCCCTACTAGAAAGGGATAGTTTCAGCCGCCGACAACAGAACCGACACCCGAGGGTAAATCTGTGTCACATATTTTCATTGTAATCCATGTAAGCCGTTTTCTTACAAAATTATAGTGAAAATAAAAGTTTTTGCCCCTTTGGGGGATTTTTCCTCATTTGTGTGTGTTTGAATGTTCTTGCTTGATTCTATCATCACCAATCACACCTAGATGCATGTTTAGGACTTAATTGATAAAAACTGAGTTTAATTAAATAACTTCCTTATTTGAAAGCAAGCGCACTCTTCTCAAATTGGTATCAGATCCAGTTACACAAAGTTACCGTGTAATTTTTCCACAAAATTGATTTTTAAAAATGAGTGTGTTCATAATGGAGAAGTTATATGATAAAATGCCAGTTTTTGATGGGACAAACTATGCATACTGGAAAGCCCGCATGATATCTGCATTAAAATCCATTGATGAACGTGTCTGTATTTTGGTTGAAGAGGGTGGACACCTCCCTCCGTCACTCTTGAAAACGTGACCAATTTAAAACCTGTTACTACATAGACCGAAGAAGAATTTAAATGGTCATCCTTTAATTCTAAGGGTTTAAGTGCTATTTCTGGGTCTGTCACACCTGATGAGTTCAAACGCATAATGACGTGCACTACGTCAAAAGAGCTATGGGATGTTTTGTAACTTACCCATGAAGGTACTAATGCTGTGAAAGAGTCTAAACTGCAAAATTTAACAACTCAATTTGAAACAATCACCATGCTTCAATCTGAATGTTTTGATGAATTTTACGCTAGACTGTCTGATATTATTAACACTAGCTTTAATCTTGGTGAACATATTACTAATGCTAGATTTGTTAAAAACATTCTTAGATCACTGCCTAAGCGTTTTATCCCTGGAGTCATTGTGTTAAATTTTATGGATAATTTAAATACGCTTAAATTGGAAGAACTTGTAGGAGACCTGCAAACTTATGAAATTGATATGTTTCCTAAATCTGTCAAGTCTAAAGATAATGGAATTTCACTTAATGCCCAAGATAGAAAGAGTGAGGGATCGGCAAGAAATAAGGAAGAGTCATATAGAAAAAGATAGACAGATACGTCCAATTCTGAGTGTGATTTTGACTTAGATGATTTGGCCCTATTTGCTAAAAATTTCAAGAGAATTCTCAAATTTAAGAAAAGTGGTAATTTTAAAGATAAAAGGAAATTTGAGAAAAATAAGTTTGAAAAGAAAAATGAAAAAGATTTTAAATATCCTCCTAAGAAAGAAAGTGAGATATGCTTTGAGTGCGACGGTAGGGGTCATAGAGCTTTTGAGTGTGCTGCTAGGCTGAACAGAGAAAAGGGCAAAGTTATCCTTAATGCTACCCTTAGTGATGACAGTGAGGTCGAGTCGGTGGATTCTGGAGATGAATCACCGCATGAGTGTAACTTCACCGCATTAATGGCTAGTCATGCGAGTACTTCTAGTGCTCCTCACGACGATGAGGATGCTGCTTCATAGGGACACCTCAACAGTGAGAGCGATGTGAGTGAGGGGGAGGATGACACAAGTGAGAGCGAGAATGATCTTCAATGCATCTACGCTGAGTTATATTCTGAGTCTTTTGAGACCAAAAAATGTAACAAAGCGTTAGTTCTTAGAATCATCGCTTTAGATAAAGAGTTAAGATTGTTTGAAGAGAGAGAAAGTTTTTGTGAGAAAGAAAAAGAGAGAAAGTAAAACCTTGAGGAAATAAGATTTTTTGAGTGTGATGCGACAGGGCAAAAGAAATTTGAGTGTCCCACCAGACTTAGGAAAGATGGCAAGAAAGTTGCCATGGCCGCTACTCTATGCGATAGTGAGGATGAGAAGGGTGATGAAAGTGTGATCTAAAAATACTTTAGAAAGTTGTTTATCGAGACCATGGAAACAAAAAAGTCAAATAGAACTCTAGGTCTTCGAATTTGTGAGTTGAAGGAAGATAATGTTGAGCTAAAAAGGGAAAAATGTGACTTGACCAACACGGTGTCTAGTCTGACGACACGTGTATACCATCTTGAGGATAATCTCATACAAACACGGGAGGTCCAAGTCTCATTAGAGAACGCATCTGAGAAGGTTGATAAGATGGTTCCCTATCCCAGTTTGAAAAATGGTGAGAATGTTGTAAAAGGTCATGACGGTGCATTTTTTACTTTTAATGCGCTCGAGCCTATCTCCACTTTGGTGAGTGATCCTCATGGGTGTCCGTCTAGGATAGTTCATCCCAAATTTTTTGATAAATTTATTCCTAAATCGGTTTATGTTTGCTCCCACTGCAAGAAACGAGGACATCTTATGGAGTTTTGTTCAAAGTTGGGTTTTGTGTCACATCATTCCACTTCACACATTCATGAACATACACCCACTCATGATTCCTTGCTTGCACATAATGGTAAAGAGATTGCACACATTCGCGAGCAAGTGAAGTTTTTTATCAAGACCACACATGATCTTATGGAGTTGGTCCAAAAGATGTCACCATCTTTGGAAAACTCCACCGCTCTTCCCAGTTGAGATCTTGACATGTTTGCTAGCATAGGGTGGTTTTCATGATGTCTCTTTTGCCTATTGCTATCATGTACCATTAATTTGTAGTATTTTTTTTTAATCCAAAAAGATTTTCTTTTATAAATTTTTTTTGAAAAACTCAAAAATATTTTTATTTTATTTGCATTGTTTATGGATGAGCATTTAAGATAGCCGGGTCACAATTTCATTCCATTTATCCATGTGACTGTTTGATAGAGATTTGAGATGCTACATCATTTCATCCATGTGCTTTACATTGTTTGGAGTCTTTGAGATGTGATTAGTGATATCTTCCTACATGTTTGACTCCTATCTCCTTTATTGCACACATGCACGGCTTTATTTGATTATTGTACTTGTCTATCACATATTGGCTTGAGTGTTTCCATCTCAATTCTGTCTATACAACTGGCTATATGCGATAAAACTTGACAAGATTGGAATGCATGTAAAAATCGTTTTGGTGAGACTGTGTGTTTATTTGAAAACGGGGAAGGTCCGCGAAAGATTCATTTAGCCTTTGCGATTCTAAGCCACCGTTAAAAAGAACCTAAAAAATTGACGAATTTTATTATCCGGGGTTCAAAAGAGGTTAAAAGAGCCCGAAAAAATTTAAAGGCAATAAAAAGTAATATATGCCAAATATGGGCCATTAGGTTTCCTCATCAATTCTCCAAAGTTTGAGAATTTAGAACGCCTCTATTCAAAATATAAATCTGAGGGAGTCTGGTTGGAGAATATAAACGGATTTGTACTTCCTTGAAAGTCCTGAAAAAGCTTGAACTAGTTTTGTACGTTATTGGTGTGGAAATCACTTTGAGCTATGATTTGTTGATTTGATTGAGTCAATGTCTCATATTACCACCTTTTTACACCAAAAGAAGATTTTGAGTTCATTCGTTAGGATTATCCGATATTCATCATGCACATATGTCTTGTTTGTATGCATTGATTTTCCTATCGAATTTTATCACACCCCTACATTTACGCTATCATCGACTTGGTTATTTTTGTGTTCTTTCATGGTGTGATTCTTTGTTGTATATTATGTGTGAAAAATTTAGAAAAATACAAAAATAGCAGTTTATTCTTGTGTGTTCTTCTCCATGTGCATTCATTCATGCTTCTCAATCCTGTCTATTTGGGGACATCATAAAATGGGGGAGAAGAATTATGGGGGAGAATTATTTTGGTGTTTGGTTGATTTATGAATGATCATGCTTAATCTTAAATTAATCATCAATTTTTTCATATCATTATATTTCAATCTGTTTCTTGTCATGGGTATTTGTTTTATGTCATGTGTATAGGTTCAACATTGTTCATTATTGGATTACACACCCCGATGAGAAAAGCTTTAGAAGTTTCTGAAGAGCTGAAGATCTGAAAGACATGTCATTTAGTATTCTCTGTTTTGAGGGTTTAATGGGGATATTATATTGTATGTCATTTAATTGCATAATTCAGATTTTTTTATGTATGTACCGACATAGACACAGGGGAAGATTTGTAAGGACATAATTTTATAAATGTACGGGGTAGAATCTTGGAATTTTCGATTTTCTCCTAGATCATAGTTTTATGTCTGATACAGCTACATTCGGCACGTCAACAACCTCGATCGCCTTTATCCAAATTCAATGCATCCATTATCTTCACGTGCATCATGCTACATGCGACGTGCTGCTCAACTCATTCCCACTACTCCACTACGCTTTATCGGTAAAATGTTTTATTGGAGCTTTAAATATTTGCATAAATATTTGGGAATTTTTTTGAAAATTATTTTTGAAGTTTGGATTATTTTTTTATCAAAAGCAGAATTTTTTCTAAGTGTAGAAGCGAAGTGCCTTGAACGACGAGCTCGCTCAAATGACTTTGAATGTCATTCGCACGAGATAAGCATGTCGCGCGATCTCGTTCGAATGACTTCTGTCCTTCGTTTGAGCGACATTGCTATCTCATTCGAACGAGCCACCGCCTCGAAATTCGTATAAATATCTGGTTCCCCTCTACATGTTTTTCAAGTATTTCTGCAATCTCAAAATTCTGCGAAAACAGTCCAGAATAAGACTTCATCTTTTTAAGGTTTTCTAAACCTTTTTTATTCACAAAACCATTCCCATATATGTGTGTGAATCTTTAAACCTTCAAGAGGATCATTTACTCATCTGGAGTAATTTATGAGGAAGCCGCTCTCTTCTTCATTGCTGCCCTACTGGAAAGGGATAGTTCCATCCGTCGACAACCGAACCGACACCCGAGGGTATTTCTGTGTCACATATTTTTATTGTAATCCGTGTAAGCCGTTTGCTTACAAAATTATAGTGAAAATAAAAGGTTTTGCCCCTTTGGGGGATTTTTCCTCATTTGTTTGTGTTTGAATGTTCTTGCTTGATTCTATCATCATCAATCACACCTAGATGCATGTTTAGGACTTAATTGATAAGAACTGAGTTTAATTAAATAACTTCCTTATTTGAACGCAAGCACACTCTTCTCAGAACCCACCCCCTTTATATACGAAGCCAAAGGTCATGCCGATATGCACTGCACCCCCACCTACCAATCGGCACTGACCTTCCACCTTCTCAAGGCAGTCCAAAAGTCCGTGTCACTGCCAAATGGAACCCTCCACACCATGCCGACTGGGACCCCCTTAAATGTTTTTACAAAAACTTCCAGAAAATACCAGAAAACTCTGAAAAATCCTCAGAAATTTCCTAAATATCTTGGGAAAGATGTAGAACATTTTCACCAAGAAATTTTATTTTCTCTCATGCTCCCTAAAGAGTAACCCCTACTTCCCCAGCGAAACCCTCAAAAACCAAGAGAATTTCTCCTCGGCAACGTCACTAGAGGACCCCTAAAAAATCCCAAACTTCAGGTTACCTCCTATTCCCCAGTGGAATCCTCAAAAACCATTATGACAAAAGTCTCAAATTTCCTCGAGCAAAACATTCAAAACCCTGGATCACCTAATCGCTTCCCCAATGGAATTCATAGCATCAAATTAACTATTCCCCACAAAGTCTCCAGAAGATGCAGAAGTTTCCCCAGTAATCAACTCCCCAGCTCAAATCAAAATCACGAGGTAATTTTCCCGATAGAGTTCCCCGAGAACGTCATAATTTAAGCCTTCAGAATTGGCTTCGACGAGTAGAATTCATCATCTCTATTTTAGCCCTCAGAATTGTCTTCGACCTGCATAATTGGTCATCTCTATTTAAGCCCTCAGAATTGGCTTCGACCCGCAGAATTGGTCATCTCAATTTAAGCCCTCAGAATTGGCTTCGACCCGCAGAATTAGTCATCTAAATTTAATCCCTTAGAATTGGATTCGACCCACAAAATTGGTCATCACAATTAAAGTCCTCGGAATTGGCTTCGACCCGCAGAATTGGTCATCTCAATTTAAGCCCTCAGAATTGGCTTTGACCCATAGAATTGGTCATCTCGATTTAATCCCTCAGAATTAGATTCGACCCACAGAATTGGTCATTACGACCTAAGCCCTCAGAATTAGCTTCGACTCACAGAATTGGTCATCCCCGGCATTGCTTTAGGTCCTCAAAATTGACCTAAATCTTTGATCGTAAATTCCTTTAGACCATCCCCAGTATGCCCCCTTAGGTCCTCAGAATCGGCCTCGACCCTCTGAATCGGTCATCCTCGTCCTCAGGTCCTCATAATCAGCCTCGACCCTCTGAATTGGTAATCCTCGTTTCCTTAGGTCCACAGAATCGACCTCTTTTAAAGGCATCATGCGGTGTCTATTCGACGGGTATCATTTGTTCCAAACTCACCCGTCGAGGGGCTCTGTAGACACCCCATTCTAGCACCCCCTAACCTCTCCTTAGGTCCCTAGCACCTCCCTTCATCTCTACAAACCTAATTCATACCTCGAGTACTGACCTAGAGGCCATCGGGCACTCCCAGGCTCCATTTGATCAAAATTCAAACTCTTCATCTCGATTGAGACTGGATGAATTTTCAAAGGGCACTAAAACCCATTTCCATCGTAAAACGCAGTGTGACTAAAGGCACCTGTCGATTGTCAAGACCATACCTATGCCGAACAGAAATCCCTTGGTCTTATAAAAAGGAGGGCCTAATCTCATTGTAAAAATAACCCAAGATCTGAGAACCATCACTCTCAGCGAACTCAGAAAACCTCCCTCAAAGTCAGCATGATTTTTACACCCAAATCCCTTTCTAACCCTCACTTTTCATCATCTTTTAAATTAAACTTGGTGAATTAACTACTCATCATCGTCACCCAAGTGCAAGAGTTGCTCTCCAACATTCAAGATCAAGCTCAAGATCTTTAAGAAGGTCTAACTTTCTCAAGTTCCCCTAAATTTGCACTAACTTGTTTTATTACTTAGCACTTTTATTCTCACCCTCTCACATATCCTAATATACTTTTTATTTAGTATTATTGTACATCTCTTATTTTTCATATAAATAATACCCAAAGAAAATAAGAAAAAAAGGGTTTGCTCATAAATTCTAAACGGGAATTCTCACACTTTTCTCACAACTAAAAAACCTTTTTCACACACACACTCGTACACATAAGAGAAGTCCCCGGTTGGATTTATGGGATAAAACCCCTCCCCTAGTTTTGCATATAAACTACGTGTACTTTGATGCCTCTATAGGCTACATAGGCGTCTCGGGGTAAAACTCGAGACTCGAGTCCTACTTTCTCCAATTTTCTATTTTTCTAATTCTTAAACTTAATTCTATTAGATTTTATATATTTACATATACATATATTTTTTCTTAGTGGCGTATTATTCCATATGCGTTATCGTTCCATTATAACGATCAACGCTAGGATAATCGCGTAAATCCTATTTTTTAATATTACTTTTAGGAACATTCCTATGGATGACTCGCTTTATCTCTTCCATGATACAAGTCGATGATTCCTATCTCCACAACATATACACATGCACACATATCATGGGGAAATAGAGGAAAATAACAACAATCCACGAGATACCGCAAAGGGTGGAATGGGTGCCTAACACCTTCCCATTTCGTAACTTAGCCTCGGAACCCTACTCGAATCATTTTTGGTTTCATATGTATCAGTATGTCTTTGATGTTGTCCTTCGGGATGGATCCACCTTCTTTTGTCCGTTTTGAGTAAAATATAGTGGATACTCCATCTCTCTATATTGATCACCTCACACATCGCCGACGACGGCCGAAGCGCTCCCAAGAGAGATGCGCGAGACCAAGATCCTCTCACCATACCCTCTTTATCTCTCTCTCCGCAAGGATAGGGGGATGGTCGTAGTTCTGCGAGGATCAAAGATGGGCACATTGTCTATGATCATGTTGATATTTGGCAGAACTTCGGGGATGCCTTTTTAAGATTTTGATAGTCGACGCACATTCAGACTTTCCCTCCCAATTTTGACACAGGGATGAATATGCAAGTCACGTAGGATATTCGACCACGCGAATGAAGCCTATATTTAAGTGTTTCACCCCTTCATCTTTGACATTGTGGGACCATTTTGGTCGAAGCATTATCAGTTTCTACTTGACAATTTTTGTCTCTGGGAAGGTAGGGTTCTCATGCTGTGTTATTCGTTGCTCAATGTCAGGAATGTCGCCATAGGACTATACAAATACATCCACAAACTCTTTTAGAATCGTTTCAAATTACGACCTCTCATGATCATTGAGGGTGAACCCTATCTTAATATCGCATGGAATTGAGATTAATAACAACTGTCTCATCGTTATTAGTTTGAACACGATTATGTTGTTTATTTTTTCCTTATTCAGGTTAGTTAAGAATTGTTCATTTATTTAATCATATTTGTTAAAAGTTTGACTAGAATCAAGACAATTAATTTAAGTCTTAGAAAGATACTCAAAATCCTTGTTTATTTTATTGAAAGATTTTTAGGAAATATAATAGTGAGGAGCTCATCAAAGGAGGCCTTTTTTATAATTACATCAGGAACGGGAGAAAAACAATAGTCCCGGGTATCTCTTGGAGAGAATAGAAGACGGGGTTCTAGTTGACTTGAGTATGTTTAATAGGAATGGCATGCCAATTTAGGATCGGTGCTTCAGCGACAGTGATCTTCTTAGATGGGTCAAACAACACGGATTCCTAGAGAGAATGTGTGCAGACCGAATGACTCATCGGTATCACTATCCTCTGAATTTTTAGTTTATTCCATAGCTTTTTCCATTAGAGGCCCTATCTCATGTTTTTGTCCTTCATCCCAAGTGATGTCAACCTCGAAGAAGATTTCTAGCCCTAGTATCATCTTCTATTCGATGATAAGCACCCAAAAGTGTCTATTTTATACCCCGAATAGATGCATTTTAGTCGCTCATTTTAATTAAAAATGGCCTTATATTCATATTTATATATATTTCAGGTCAATACGCAGTCACAGTGTTAAATGATGCTAAACCCAGTCAATCGCGATGCAATAGCGATTAAAAGTGTTAAATGAATAAATCAAAAGAGACCGTGAAGTGAGAAGTCCTATTTGAGCGTGTCGAGATGTGTTCCGATGCCCCGAACCAGTCCCGTAACCTTAACCTAAGCCTAGACCGAGCCCTGTCCATCACCCAAGCCGTGTGTGTGAGTTTGTACCCTTTTAGATTTTCTTAGAATTTTAGTTTGAGTAGTTTTATTTTTAGGATCTATTTTAGATTTATTTAGAATTTTTAAGATTTATTTTCTATTTTTTTATATTTCTTTTATCTTATTTTGATTTAGATTTTTATTTGTTTTTAGTTTTTAGTCTTATTTTATTAGGATTAGTTTTTTAGGAATTCACTTAATTTTTTATTTTGTTAGATTTTACATTTTATTTGTAGGATTTTAGTTTTAGTTTTAATAGATTTTCATTTTTTATTTCTATTTCTATTTTCATTTTCATTTTTTTAGTTTCATTTTTAATTGAGTTTTTATTTTAATTTTTTTTAGAATAGGAATTTAATTTTTAGAGTTTTAGTTTTAATAGTTTTATTTTTATTAGTTAGTATTATTTACCTAGGGTCACAAATTAAACATACACACACACCCCCTACTGCCAAACCCCTACACCACTGTTCATCATCCCATACCCTCTTTCTCTCTTTACTCCATCCATTACCAAACACAACAACCAACCAACCCATTACCCCATTCCGGCCACACCTGCGTCACCCAAAATTAGAGCTCAAACCCGCTCCCATGGCAAGCCGAATTTCATCACCCACCTTATACCCCCAAAATCAATCCGAAACCAGCCCCGCCTGAACCCCCATGTACCCTCCGACAGCGTCCCACCCCTGCCAAACTCGATTTCGTAACCCAAAAATCGAAGCAAAAGCCCGCGAACCCAGCGCTCCTCTCACTCCTCCACCCGCCTTCAACCCAACGACCCTGACCCGCTTCTATACTCGGGTTTTGAAAACCCGATTCCAACTCGATCACCTCCGAAACCCACCTTGCCCAAATTCCTTAAAAATTGGAACAAACACCCCTTATCTGTCAAAACCCACGTATCTTTGACTTAGCCAATATGAAATCCCATGAATCTCTCAACCAAGAAAAAAAAATTGTGGGGTTCTTAAAAGAAGGGAAGCTCATTTTAAAAGTGACTCTTTCATCAGCAAAAGAAAAAAAGGGAAGACACTGATACAGAAAAAGAAAAAAAGAGGGTAGAAAAATAGTCAGAAAAAAGAACAGAATGTAGTTTTAGATCTAGAAAAATTTGTAGGTTTACTTTTTATTTTCAGTTTTGTAATCCAGTCAGATTTTGTGAGGAGTTTGGGACGCGCGTTCATGCACACAGTTGACACAAGAAATTATTGCATATCGTATTTCTTTATCTTTCTCTTTAGTTTCTTATTTGTTAATTGTGTTGGTGCTGAAATTTTAATCATGTCTGGCTAAACACCCCATTCAAGGGGTGGGATGAAACGCGTATGTTGAGTTGTTTTATTTGAATAATTATTTGTCGATGCGTTCTAGGCTAATTAAATTGGGAAAAATTACACATTAATTTATGTAACGAGAGTTAATAAATTAATGGTGCAAATTAATATTTGATTTGTGGATTTCACTTAGAGATAAGTATTATTCTTAGATTAAAATATTAATTCTGTGTATGCAATTCAAAGATTCGTACAAATTTTAATAAATTAATCTTAGTGGATATTTTATTAAAATGTGTGAATCTTATTTTTTTATGTTGTGACTATTCCCGATTTAATTGCTAAAAAAGATAAAATTGAATTTAGGATTGTAACGAGAGTTAAATTTTAAATTCAATATTATTTCGAACTATTCAATTGAATAATTAGGACATTAAATTTATTTGACTACGCGGTGTAATTCCACCCCTTGTTTCTTCTCATAAATTCTAAACTAGATTACTTTCTAAATTTTCATAGTCATTTTAGTTGCATAAATTTTCGTTTCCTCCGTTGGAAATTGTTTTTAAAATATTAAAAAAAATTAAAAAACACAGATTTTTAATAAAAATTGGAATTACAAGTTTTCACGATAACAGTTTCAATGCTAGAAATTGGATTGATACTCGAATTTGCCACGATAATAAATTTTTAACAAGTTTTGTAGGTGATTCCAGGATTTTTGATACTCGAAGTTTGACCGCAGCAACATTCCAAATACATATCTGAAGGAATACAAATTTAGAGTTATCAAATGGCGCCGTTGCCGATTTCTTGAACATTGAAGCCCGTGAAGATTTGTAATTTTCATTTTTTATAGTTATTCCTTTCTCTCCCTCCTTAGACTGGTTGTTTAGGATTATTGAGGCCTTGTAATTAATTTGGGTGCATTTTTTACACCGATTTTTTTTGTAATATTTATTCCAAAACCAAAAACAAAAAAAAATAGCAAAAAGGGAAACTGGACAAGGTAGAGAGAGGGCGTCTAAAGGCAAGGATTTAGAAGCCTCTCTACTTTGGGTCGGTAGGACTCCCGGGGACGACTGAAGTAGGCGTACTTCCCCCAATCGACTCAACCCGGTCTTCACCCCACGTGTGTAAAAACCATGGAAGGTAAACTCTTTATCACTCGCGAATCTCCTACAAGTGAGTCAATTTTTGTGTGCTACTTGCTCCTATCTGCTTTTTATTTCTATATTTCACTTAAATTGGATGGTTTGATGAATAAATTTACCTAAGACCTATACCCGGTCATTGCAATGACTTGGGATTTCATCACCCACTCAATCACATCTCCATCTGCTTGTTACCCGTGCTCTCACTTAAATTAAAATCAATCAACTAGCAAGCCAAGTAGGAATGGTGTTCATTAAGACCCTTTCGGAATGAGACCCTTGTAGGATACTCTAGTGAGTCCTTTCCACCCCTGCAAATCTTCATTCAACTATCTTAAGACTTTTGTCTAGGGAAACTGGGTTTTAAGTGAGGTCGCCCAATAAAATGGGTTTGTTCTTTCCCTAGCGTGGTACCGGATAGTTATGTGTTGTAGTAGCTAGTGTGGTGAGCCTTAACTATTAAGCCTCTTGTCTCTCAGGAAGAAAGTAGGAGCACCCTTTTACCGGCGAGGCCTAAGATTTCGTGATTTTCTCACCCGCGAACTAATTAAAATTGACTACCTAATCACTTAACTTGCAAATAATAATTTGGATATGTGCTCGTTTGGACTTGTTTCCTTTGTGTACGCGTCCAAATTGTTCCCTTGGGTAGTCCAATTTTTACTCCAACTGTCCGTTTTTCCACCGTTAGTCCATCACCCCTTTTTCCTGTTTTTTTCTGCCCTTTTTCACAAACACCAAAACTACAAAAATATTTTCCTTTTTTTTGCCTCAATTTTTCTCCCAAAAAACTCCAAAAATATTTTTCATTTTTCCTTCCTTATTTTCCAAAAAAATCCAAATAGATTTTCTTCTTTTTCAAACAACCAAAAATCCCAAAAATATTTTTTCCTTGCTTTTATGCCATATTGGCAATGCGTTGATCATCAATTAACACTTTCCCCTAGTGCATCATCGCTAAATTCCCTCTTAGGTGATCGTGTTCCTATCGTTGCCTTTCTTCCTCAATTTTTTGATATGTGTTCTTCTTCTTCGGAGATGCCTAGTTCTCCCACTTCCCCTGGTTCTGTTACCTCACCCATCATGGCCGACGAACGCAGTTTAAGGGACAACTTTGCCCCGATTACGGCCACTCCACTTTCATGTATCGTCCTTCCGCCCACTCCGACCGTGCAATTTAAAATTCTCCCCGCGACTATTTCTATGTTGCCCAGTTTTCATGGCCTTGAACGCGAGTCTCCTTATACTCATTTGCAAAAATTTCTCACTGTGTGCGCTACTTTTAAAAATCAAAACTTGGACGAAAAGAATGTGCGTCTTCGGTTGTTTCCCTTTTCTCTTCATGATAATGTATCCATGTGGCTCCATTCCTTGCCCTCGGATTCTATCCAAACATGGGAAAAAATTGTCAAGAAGTTCATGTCTAAATTCTATCCCATGAGAAAAACAAAAGAAATGCGCCAAGCAATTCAGGATTTTAGACAAAAGCCTACTAAACAGTTTTGTGAAGCATGGGGCCGTTTTCAAGACTATATTAATAGTTTCCCACATCACGGTCTCGAGAAAAGTCATTTAGTCCATAGTTTTTACAATGGTCATATCCCTTATTCTCGCACCATGATTGAATCCATGCATAAAGGGAAGTTCATTCATTTGACTCCCACTGTCGCCTATAATTTTCTCCTTGAATTAAGCGATGACTCCCAAGATTGGGAGGGCACCAATGCATTTTCGAGATCCGATCCTCCACGTGTAGGGAACACTTCTGAGGTAAAAAAGGATTATGATTTTAAAACTTTGCTACACAGCTTACACTCTTTGACTAAAACCGTTGACACTCTCAGTTGTACTATGCAACAAAATGTTACACTTTCTAAACAAGCAATGACTATCAATGATTCTGTCCTTCATCTTGTGGTGTATTCTTAAGTTAAGATCATTTAGCTCATTTGTGCCCCCTATTGCAAGATAATCCCTAACCCACCATGTCCCAAGCATGTGCCTTTGATACCACTAGGAAACCCGTTCCCCCGTCGTTTACTTACAATCCTAACAATAGGAATCACCCTTATTTTTCTTATAAGTACGACCACAACTCTGCTCCTTCCCAACCACAACAACATGTTGGTGGTCCCCCTGGGTTTCCACAAAACCCACAAAGGCAACCTCGCCCTCCTGTCCCACATCAGTCTGCTTCATACCATCAATCGCACTTTCCATCTTCCTTTGTCCCCCACGACGGACATTCCAACAAAAATAATCATCTTGTTCCTATTTCCCCTTCTTCCTTTGAGTATTCACAAACACTTATTTCTCAACGCGAGTTGGTTCCCCAACCATCTTATGCCCCTTCGCCCAATTCCTCCACCTCTTCTCTCGAGAATCTCCTCACTCATATTATGACCACTCAGACTCAAGCCCTCCAACGGCTTGAGCAGCGTTTCAACCAATTCGAGTCTGAGCGAGAGAAGGGTCATTTTCCCAGTCAACCCATTGTTAACCCTAAGGGGAATGGCAAAGAGTCGGCCTATGAGTTTGGTTCCACTTCCAATCCACCTAATTACCAAGTGGATATGAACGCGGTGTCTACGCTTCGCTCGGGAAAACAAGTTGATAATGGTGTTCATGCTCCCACTGATGTCCCATACCCGACCATCCCATCTTTAACGCTTATCCCTAAGGTTACCCCACCAACTATATCCCCATCTCACACTGAGTCCAATCTTCCTGAGCCCACCTCTGTTTATGTGACCAAATCACCCTTCCCTTATCGGTTGGCTCCAACTAAGAAAGCCCAGCAATTTGATGAGATCAAGAAAGTCTTTCAGAATGTTCACATTAACATTCCCTTCCTCGTCGCGATTCAATAAGTCCCCTCGTATGAAAATTTTTTGAAGGACTTATGCACTGTTAAGCGTAGGACCAATGTTTCGTGTGATGCTTTCCTCACTAAGAAAGCTACATCCCTTCTCCATAATAACGGTGTTGTGAAGTATAAAGACCCTGGTCGTCCAACTATCTCTTGCATGTTAGGCAACAAGTTCACTATTAGTGCTTTACTTGATCTTGGGGCTAGTGTTAATTTTTTACCTTACTCCCTCTACCATGAGTTAGGTTTACATAATATGAAACCTACACGAGTTACTCTTCAACTTACTGATCATTCCATGAAAGTACCTAAAGGAATCGTTGAAGACGTTTTGGTGAAAGTTTTAGAATTTTACTATCCTGTGGATTTCATCATCTCAGACACTCCTGCGCCCGACCCAACCAATACTCCTATCATATTGGGTCCCCCCTTTCTGGCCACTGCCAATGCCATCATCAATTATCATGACGGGTTCATGAATCTCTCTTTTGGTAACATGACTATAGAAGTAAATATATTCCACTTATGAAAAAATCGGCTGATATCAATTCTATTGATGAGGTGTGTGTGATTGACTCCTTAGTTAATGAAATGTTGGACCAAACTTACCTTGCCGATCCTCTCCAACAATGTTTGGCTCATTTTGGATCCTATTTTGACATTGATTCCTCCATCTCTGAACTCAATGCCCTGCTACATTCCACTCCACTGATGGACACTTCCTCTTGGGATCCTCCCTTCGAGCCCCTTTATAATGATACTATTTACTCTCTAAATCACCCTGTTCCACCTTCTGAACTCCCGGCCACATTAGATTCCTCCATTTTATGCACCAAAAACTCTCCGGATTCTATTTATGCGTCTGAGTCTAATGTCACTCCTGCGCCACCTTTTAGTTTGGATCTTAAGACCTTACCTCCCGAGTTGAAATATACTTTCTTAGGCCCTAACCACCATCACCCTGTTATCATTGCTTCCGACTTGACCACTGATCAAGAAGAGCAATTAGTCCACACTCTTACTCAGCATAACAGTGCTCTTGGTTGGACAATTTTAGATATTCACAGCGTGAAACCCAATGTTTATAGTCATCGCATTCATTTAAAAGATCACGCCAAGACTTCTCGTGAACCCCAACATCGACTCAACCCTGCTATGAAAGAAGTCGTACACGCTGAGATTTTAAAATTTCTTGGTGCTGATATTATCTACCCTATCTCAGACAGTCAGTGGGTCAGTCCCATTCATGTTGTACAAAAAAAGTCTGGTGTCATCGTCATAAAATAGTGACAATGAGCTTGTTCCCACCCGTATGCAAACGGGCTGGCGTATTTTCATTGACTATCGAAAGCTAAATGCTGTCACTCGTAAGGACCATTTTCCTCTTCCTTATATCGACCAAATGCTCGAACGTTTTTCTGGTCATGCATATTACTGCTTCCTTGACGGCTATTCAGGATATAACCAAATTCTAATTGCCCTTGAAGACCAAGAGAAAACTACATTCACATGTCCCTTTGGCACTTTTGTCTACTCTCGCATGCCCTTTGGCCCTTGCAATGCACCTGCGACTTTTCAACGGTATATGATTAGAATTTTTAGTGACATGGTAGAACATTTTCTCGAAATCTTTATGGATGATTTTTTTGTGTTTGGTTCTTCCTTCGAGCAATGCCTTTCTCACCTCATTATGGTCCTCAAACATTGTCAAGAAAAGAAATTGGTCCTCAATTGGAAAAAATATAATTTCATGGTAAAAAAAAGGGATTATTTTAGGTCACGTAGTCTCGCGTGACGGTATTAAAGTAGACAAAGAAAAAGTTGACATAATTTCCTCACTTACCATTCCTAAGTCTGTTAAGGACATTCGCTCCTTCATAGGACATGCGGGCTTCTACCGTCGTTTCATCAAGGACTTTTCTAAAATCGCTCGACCTTTAACAACCCTTTTATCCAAAGATGTTCCCCTTGTCGTTGATGACACATGTGTTGCTTCTTTTGAGCGCCTTAAAGCCGAGCTCACTTCTGCTCTTATCATTCAGCCTCGTAATTGGTCTTTACCCTTTGAGCTCATGTGTGACGCCTCAAATTTTTCTCTAGGTGTTATACTTGGTCAGTGGGTTGAAAAGTTCCAGCACATCATTTATTATGCTAGCAGAACCCTCCATGACGCTCAACTTCATTACACGACCACCGAAAAGGAGTTGCTAGCTGTCGTATTCACACTTGATAAGTTTAGATCTTATTTCATCGGTTCACCTATCATCATTTACACTGACCATGCTGCCCTGAGGCACCCTTTTCAGAAGAAGGATTCTAAGCCATGTTTAATACGGTGGATTCTCTTGATTCAAGAATTTGACCTCAAAATTTGCGATAAGAAAGGATGCAAAAATTTGGTTATAGACTATCTCTCCCGCCTCACTGCTATGTCTACATCTGATCTTGTCCCTATTTCTGAAACATTTCCTGATGAGCAACTTTTTGCTATCTCCGCCTCTCCTTGGTATGCTGATATTGTTAATTTCCTTATTACCGACCAACTGCCCAATCATTGGTCGAAACAAGAGCGTTCTAAGTTCATGGCCCATGTGAAATTTTACTCTTGGGATGATCCCTTCCTTTTTAAGTATTGCTCTGATCAAGTCATTCGTCACTGTGTTCCTGACCATGAACAGTCAAGTATACTCTCCCTTTGTCACGATGGTGCTTGCGGTGACCATTTTAGCTCCAAGAAAACCGCCACTAAAATTGTGCAAAGTGGTTTCTATTGGCCCCCTCTTTTTTGAGATGCCCACAACTACTGCCAGGCTTGTGCCAAATGCCAACAATCTGGGTGTATCTCTCGTCGTCACATGATGCCCCTCACACCCATCCTCATCGTCGAAATCTTCGATGTATGGGGCATTAATTTCATGGGTCCCTTTCCCTCATCTCATGGCTTCTAATATATACTAGTTGCAGTTGATTATGTTTCCAAATGGATTGAAGACATATCTTGCCACACCAATGACCATCGCATTGTGGTCACGTTTCTTAAGGAGTCTGTCTTCACACGTTTTGGAACTCCCAAAGCTATCATTAGTGATGGGGGTAAACATTTTTGTAATCGCGTCTTTGAACATCTCGTCAAAAAGTATGGTGTTACCCATAAAGTTGGTCTCTCTTACGTCCCTCAGACTAGTGGTCAAGTTGAAGTTTCCAACCGAGAAATCAAGCAAATCTTAGACAAAACAGTTAATCCTAATAGGAAAGACTGGTCCTTATGCTTGAATGATGCTTTGTGGGCATACTGTACTGCTTTTAAGACTCCGATTGGCATGTCTCCTTATCACTTGGTCTTTGGTAAACCATGCCACTTACCTGTCGAGCTTGAAGATCATGCTTATTGGGTTATCAAAGCCCTTAATTTTGATATCGACGAGGCTGGCATTCATCGCAAGCTCCAACTTAATGAATTAGAGGAGACACGAAATGATGCCTATGATTTGTCCAAGAAGTACAAGGGTAAAATGAAGTGGATCCATGACCAAAGCATCCTCCACAAAGAATTCCACCCTGGTCAGAAAGTGCTGTTATATAACTCCCATCTTCATCTTTTTCCCGGGAAGTTAAAAACTCGTTGGTCTGGACCCTTTGTTGTTGAATCTGTTACTCCTTATGGTGCCATCACAGTTCAAAATCCTAAGGATGGTAGCCTCTTTCAAGTCAACGGTCAAAGATTGAAGCCTTTCTTAGAGCTAGGCCCCTCTCACATTGAAGAAATTGACCTTGTTAACCCCAATTATGAAGACTGACTGTTCAGTCTTGTTTGGGGGTGATTCTCATCACCCCATTTTTCTGTCACCCTATGCTTTTCATAGATCTTATCTTTAGGGTGAGATTCATTCGGTCTGGCTGAAGACATTAAATTTAGCACTACCGGGAGGCAACCCGTTGTTCATTGTTTTTGAGTATGAGTCTTATCCTGTTTTCGGGTGGTGTTTCACACCACCCATTGATTTTCACATGCTTTATAGACGTGTACGTCTTTTTGTATCACATCTATTCTTCATGTTTCATCTATGCTCCAGGGTGCGGTACATTTTCATAGCGGTTCATTATGGTAATATCTTTCCTCCCTTGTGCTTTCATTTTTATATATGGTTTTAAACATCGAGGACGATGTTCTTTTTTTGTTTGGGGGTGGGAAATTTATCAAAATTGCACCTCTTTTGAAAATGTTCAGAAACAAGTGATTTTAAACTTTTTGTGCGGTTAAAAATAATTTTTTATGACATGATTTGTCTATCATCCCTCTTTTAGAAATCTCGGAATACCTGTGTTTGACCCAAAAATTACGCTTTTAACCTTAAGTTAATTAATACATATTTAAGCGTACTTGCACTATGAATTCTTAAACTCTGCAATTTGCACTATCATGTCTGCAATCAAAAGTTGAAGAGTAATATATTCTTAAGAAAGCCTTAAAAGATCACTAGTAGAGACTTAAACCCGTGAGATTTGAGCTTTTCACTTTTTTGAGGGTTTTTACGTATCTCCGAGTCACAAGTTGTCTCAACTTTCTTTGGGTACCACATTTAGTTGTTGCATGGTCTCATTATTTTTTTTTAAATTTGGCTTAATCACTAAGAATGACATTACTTTCGAGTTGTGAGAAACATGTATCTTGTAGTTTGTCCCGAGCACTAAACCGATTTTTCCATACACTTACCACTTTCTCTATCACATTATCATTCACCCATTATCATTTTCCATATTACCCTTATCCATATGTCCCAAATACCATCCATCACTGCCATCGTTTTTGAGAAAAAGAGTGTTTAAAATTTTTCATGTAAATTGTCTTCATTTGTGCTATGAAAAGAAAAATGTATCGCACTAAAAAAACGAGAGAGAAAAAAGCAAAGAAAGAAAATAAAAATAGAAAAGAAGAAAAAGAAAGCATGCAATCATAAATTCAAAAGATGAAGACATTAGTTATTCAAAGTGTGTCACACTCCTCTCAAAAACCCTATCATTCATCTTCTTCATTTCATTATCCCCTCATACCATTCATAAACCACATTTTCACCCTTGGTAATGTGTTCGGGCAAACGAAAAGATTATATGGTGAATAATTCAAAATTCTCGACATAGTGGTTAGCATTCCTTCATGAGATTATATTTTTTCATGTATCCGTCATTTCTTATAAAGTGTGTGAGATGTTTGAACTTGTTTATATTTACTCGCATCCTCACACACTAGAGAGATACACTTACCCAATTCTCAGAGAGTTCGATTTAGAGAGATATATCCAGTGAGAATTGAAGTCAAAGCGTCGATTTTTAAAAAGAAATCTCGGAATTACTCTAATGATACTTAAGATTATTTCACACTACACGCGCTGAGTTTTAGGAAGGATTACGCTTTTGGTATTAAGTAATTTCATCACATTTTGATAGTTAAATACGGTGTTCCTTTACGTCCATTTAAGTTGGGTTGTATAGCATTTCATCATCAAATCAAAAAATGCATTTAAATAAGTTTTGAATTTTGTGGGTACATTCACTGCAAACCCTCACGAGACACCACTCGTCCTGTAGGGCAATCTATAGGTTTAACGGCTTGTTGCACATGCTAAGTGCAATCGCCAGTGCCTGCGAAAGATGCACACTTTTGGATACTTATCTCCATTTTCTCTCTAATTTTTGCTCGAGGACTAGCAATGTTCTGTTTGGGGGTGGTGTGATAAGAACCCAAAAGTGTCTACTTTATACCCCGAATAGATACATTTTAGTCGCTAGTTTTAATTAAAAATGGTCTTATGTTCGTATTTATCTATATTTCAAGTCAATACGCAGTCGCAATGTTAAATGATGCTAAACCCAGTCAATTGCGATGCAATAGCGGTCAAAAGCGTTAAATGAAGAAATCAAAAGGGATCGTGAAGTGAGAAGTCCTATTTGAGCGTGCCGAGATGTGTTTCGATGCCCTGAACCAGTCCCGTAACCTTAACCTAAGCCTAGACCGAGCCTTGTCCATCACCCATGTCGTGTGTGTGAGTTTGTACCCTTTTAGATTTTCTTTGAATTTTAGTTCGAGTTGTTTTATTTTTAGGATCTATTTTAGATTTATTTAGAATTTTTAGGATTTATTTTCTATTTTTTTATATTTCTTTTATCTTATTTTGATTTAGAGTTTTATTATTTTTTAGTTTTTAGTCTTATTTTATTAGGATTAGTTTTTTATGAATTCACTTATTTTTTTATTTTATTAGATTTTAAATTTTATTTTTAGGATTTTAGTTTTAGTTTTAATAGATTTTCATTTTTTATTTTTATTTTCATTTTTTTAGTTTCATTTTTAATTGAGTTTTTATTTTAAATTTCTTTAGAATAGGAATTTAATTTTTAGATTTTTAGTTTTAATTGTTTTATTTTTATTAGTTAGTATTATTTACTTAGAGTCACAAATTAAACATACACACACACACACTACTCCCAAACACACCCTTACACCACTCTTCATCATCCCCTACCCTCTTTCTCTCTTTCCTCCGTCCATTACCAAACACAACAACCAACCAACCCATGACCCCATTCCGGCCACACCAGCGTCACCCAAAATCGGAGCTCAAACTTGCTCCCATGGCAAGCCGAATTTCATCACCCACCTTATACCTCCAAAATTAATCCGAAACCAGCACCGCCTGAACCCCCATGTACCCTCCGGTAGCTTCCCACCATACCAGCGCCCCACCCCTGCCAAACTCGATTTCGTAACCCAAAAACCGAATCAAAAACCCGCGAACTCAGTGCTCTTCTCACTCCTTCACCCGCCTTCAACCCAGCAACCCTGACCCGCTGCCATACTCGGGTTTTGAAAACCCGATTCCAACTCGGTCACCTTCGAAACCCACCTTGCCCAAATTCCTTAAAAATCGGAACAAACACCCCTTATCTGTCAAAACCCACGTATCTTTGACTTAGCCAATATGAAATCCCATGAATCTCTCAACCAAGAAAAAAAATCGTGGGGTTCATAAAAGAATGGAAGCTCATTTTAAAAGTGACTCTCTCATCAACAAAAGAAAAAAAGAGAAGACACAGATACAGAATGCGAGAGACAGAAAAAGAAAAAAAAGAGTGTAGAAAAATAGTCAGAAAAAAAGAAGAAAAATATAGTTTTAGATTTAGAAAATTTTATAGGTTTACTTTTCATTTTCAGTTTTGTAATCCGGTCAGATTTTGTGACGAGTTTTGGACGCGTGTTCATGCACACAGTTGGCACAAGAAATTATTGCGTATCATATTTCTTTATCTTTCTCTTTAGTTTCTTGTTTGTTAATTGTGTTTGTGCTGAAATTTTAATCATGTCTCGCTAAACACCCCATTCAAGGGGTGGGATGAAATGCGTATGTTGAGTTGTTTTATTTGTATAATTATTCGTCGATGCATTCTAGGCAAATTAAATTGGGAAAAATCACACATTAATTCATGTAATGAGAGTTAATAAATTAATGGTGCAAATTAATATTTGATTTCTGGATTTCACTTAGAGATAAGTATTATTCTTAAATTAAAATATTAATTTTGTGTATGCAATTCAAGGATTCGTACAAATTTTAATAAATTAATCTTAGCGGATATTTTATTGAAATGAGTGTGAATCTTATTTTTTTATGTTGTGACTATTCCCGATTTAATTGCTGAAAAAGAAAAATTGAATTTAGGATTGTAACGAGAGTTAAATTTTAAATTCAATATTATTTCAAACTATTCAATTGAATAATTAGGATATTAAATTGATTTGACTACGCGGTGTAATCCCACCTCTTGTTTCTTCTCATAAATTTTAAACTAGATTACTTTCTAAATTTTCATGTCATTTTAGTTGCATAAATTTTCGTTTCCTCCCTTGGAAATTGTATTTAAAATATAAAAAAAAAAATTGAAAAAAGAACCCAAAATTTTTTTTTAATAAAAATTGGAATTACAAGTTTTCGCGATAACAGTTTCAACGCTAGAAATTGGATTGATACCCGAATGTGCCACGATACTAAAATTTTAACAAGTTTTGTAGGTGATTCCAGGAATTTTGATACTAGAAGTTTGACCGCAGCGACATTCCAAATACATATGTGAAGGAATACAAATTTAGAGTTATAATTCGACAAGGTAATACCACGGTTCAGGGAACCTATAGAATGGAAAATCCTTACCATCCTTGGTAAACCACCCATTATGGGGGTCTCCTGAGATCGTCTTTTTACTTTATAATCTTCTTTTCTAATATGCCGGGTGGGGTACTTTGAGATCAGTTGGTGATGGTTATTAGCCCAAGGTACATGGAGGGAAGGCTTCCTTTAGGACTATTGGTTCGAGGATTCTCTATTGCCATTGACCCAACCCAATTTCATACGTGAAGTGCATGTTTTTTATTTTATAAATCACGTTGGCATTCCCATGAGGGTTGTACTCTTGGCACACTTGATCTTTGAAAGTATCCCCTGCTGGGATAATTTGTTGGTCAGTCTTGAAACCAGAGAGGAACATGTCATTGGACCCATACGGAATCTCTAGTACTAGGTTGTTAGTGCTAAAACCATCTGAATTGTCGTTATCCCAGATAATTGTAATGACTTGAACATTGGCAAAGAAATTTAATTTCTAGTGGAGGGAATAAGATACCCCCCATATATTTTGGAGCCATGGATGACCAAGGAGTAGATTAAAACAAAGAGGTACGTTGATGACCTAAATTCTATCTGGTGGTGGATAAGGCCAACCTCCGGTGTAAGATTTATGGAACCCATAACTTCTCAAAAAGTGTTGTCGTAAGCACACACAACGATAGACATTGATGTGAGATCATTACCTTTTATCTCTAGGCAATTAAGGGTTCGGAGTGAGCATACATTGAGGGTGGACCCATTATCTTAAAGTGCCAATGGGATAATTTTACCCATGACTTAAACGGATATTTTTAAGGTGTAGTTATGATTAGGACCTATCTTTTGAGTATCTTTTTCAGAGAAGGGGAGTAGTGATCAGATATCCAACCATATGCACTTCTTATTCAGGGGTAGGAGGAGGAGGAACCGTGGGTTATATGATGAGATTTATTAAGGTATTTTTGTGCAACTGGGAGGACATAAAGAGCCCCCATAATGTGACATGAGCCCAAGTTTTTTTAGCAGGTCGTGGACCTTACTTTTTTTCAACTATCATTTTTGGCATCGGGAGCCCCTCAATGACTTATTTTCTCTAATCTGTTTGGATGACTGGGATATTGGATTTTTTAATGTCGCTCGAATTGGATCATGTGGTTACCAAAAGTAGGGAAGAACAAGAACCATGTGTCTTCATCTACTTTGGGTGTAATGGACACTTTACTGACCCCCTAGCAGCTCTTCGAAGGAGATCATTCTACATAGGGAAATAACAAAAATGACTTCTCCATAGTTTGATTCATCATCCGAACTATCAAAATTGTCTCCCACCCGATGGAAATAGTATCATCTTTCCATGAAAAATAGATACACTAAATAACCTCCATGGCTTCATCATATATATGTTCCCACTTAAAGGGGAAGTGGTAGTATGAAGGGACCTAATGCCCTTGGAGATTCATCATTGTAAGTAACTCTGACATGGTCCACATCTCTCTCTTCTTAAGGAACAGGTCTAACATGACCGTCACAATGTCATCTAGAATGAGTTCATCTATGAACACAACCCATTTATCATATTCTTGGGTCCACTTCCGGGCTTCCATAAATAAATTATTAGGTTTCTCATAGTCGATGGTCATTTCTTAAGGAAATTTTAGCCTAAACTCTCGAACCTGGTTTGTAATTTCACGTAGTTCCATGCCTCCCCATTTTGAGTGGGTATAAATGACAATGTAGGCTCAGTTGAGAAGTGTAAAAACTTGATCATAGATCTTGTAGGATACAATAGAAAGTAAGGGAAAACTTTGAGGGATTTTGGTGAGATGGTAGGTAGGTCGATTGTTTTAACGGTCTTGATTGTGGTTGAGGGATTAAATTCTGGACTTCCTCCTAAAAGGATGGCATTTACCCAAGTTTTATTTGCTGGGAGAGGCTTATTGGTGGTATTGGTATTAGGATTGGATGGTAGTGTGATGATACCACTGTATATGGTACTCTGGATTACATTCTTAAGGTGAAAGCATTGATTAGTAGTATGCCCAATGATTTGGTGGAAGTTGCAGAGGTCATCTTGTTTGAAATTTATGGGAAGGGTATTTGGTAACTGTAATACCCCGTATTTTTATGCTATATTAATTTGGGGATTTATTAAATTTAATATGAGTTAATTATTTAATAAAAATCTGGAAATTAATTATGTTATAATTATTAACGTGACGAGAGTTAGTAATTATGGGAAATATGTTGAATATTACTAATGAGCAAAGTAATATATTATATTGGTTATATTGAATGTCATGAGTGAGTTAAATGACAATTTCGGAAATTTAAGTCGGAACGTGCTCGTGTCACGTCGGGACTAAATTTTGATAAATAAAAAAAGAATATTTTATAAGTTGCCCGTATGATCATTTTCAGTGCGCCAACGCGTCCGGAAGGGTCGAGATAGTCAGAAAAGTGTACCCGGGGGTGTAGTTTGGGTCTCGGGCCATTTTTAGGTCTAATTAGTACCCCGGGAGGGCATTTTGGTCATTTTACATATTTGGGTAATTAAACCCACGAAAATTCCAAGGGTTATATCAGATATCTGGATGGTCACCTAGGGTTATAAACTCAAAACACAAGTGACGGCCATTGGAGAAGAGAGGAGAGAGCTCTCAAGGCAATTTAAGGCCAAAAAGCCACCCATTTGCACCGCCGTCGCCGCCAACGCGTAGATCGCGAGACGAGGAACGCAACCATACCAAAATCAGCCGTAAATCAGAATATCAAAAAATCCCAGGCAATTGTTTATCTTGCTATTTTCGTTGGTGCAATTTCCATATTAGTTTAGGAATGATTAGGGATGAAATATGTGGAAGAAAACCCAATTTGTGATAGGAAAATCCATGTAGTATTGGTTGTTATGATGATTCTGGAAACCCTTGCCATGTAGAGGAAATTAACTATGAAATTTTGATGATTATAAGAGAGAAATTCTGGAGAAAGATTTGTTAGAAAACTGTTTAAGAAAATTCTAGGGTTCTTGATAATTAGATATAATTTTGTGTTGAAAATCCATGTTTAAATGATGAATATGTACATGCCTTACGTTAGAAACATCTAGTATATTGTTATAATGTTAGTAGTAGAATTTTTGGGACGTTTGGGGTTGGAAAACATGGTTTTGGATGAAGAAAATTGATAGAACTCGTAACAGCAATTCTGCAGAAATCAAAATACCTGCTTGATCGATCGATCGAGCATAGAGCTTCGATAGATCGAAGGTTCGATCGATCGAGTTCCAGACCTCGATCGATCGACCCCTCCTGGCAGACTCCTATTTCCCTTGCTTAATTAGTTAAACTAAATTCATCATGAAATAATTCTTGGGTATTCTTAATAAAATATTTTGGGAGATAGGAAAGACTAGCAGGATATATGAATAAGTGTTGGGAACTTTATTATAAGACGAGAAGTTTTCTTTTGGGATAATTATATAAGGAACGATGAAACTACGTATTTCAAGTGAGAGATTACGGTGAATAGCTACGATAGTGAATAGAGGTATACCTACTGAATTTTCTAATTGGAAGGATAGAGTCCACGAGTGTCACGTAATAAGTGTGAAAACCCTTCGAGTTAAGGTTAGAGATGAAACCTTATACGTAATACTAATAATGTGAAATTAAGGATAAATGTTGTAATTATGGGTGACAAGAGGAACCTATATAAATATGATAAAAGTGGTATATTTATATGATTGTGTGTAGATATATTATATACATGTGAAAAACATACCGCGCTACTTGCTATCCTTGAGGTTACCGCGCTGGGACAGTCTTATCTCGATGGGACCTTTATGGGGGAAATTGACTTGTACCCTAGAAGATAGATATCCTTGGAACAGGCTATCGAATTGATAGTTCAGACGGTCCTAAGAGACGCGAGTATGTGCCATCCTCTTAGAGACTTGGAATCTATGCTTCGCCTCGATATTGTTTGTGTATGTGTTAATACAATTCGAGAGTGATTCCGAATTTGTAGTCCCCTTGATATGAGTGGTATGGGGTTTGGATAGTAGAAGTATGCACGTACCATAGTCTTATTTGGGGTGCTGTTATTTTATATATATTATACGAGTAGTTAATATATATATGAGATTTGGAAATTTGTAACTGCCTACTGTGATTTGATAAGTAGGACATGGTTGATGAATCAAATAGTAAATACTTGTTTTGTGAAAGTACAATATGACAATGGGAAAATTTATAAAGTAATAAAGATAAAACGAGAGTTGTGCTGCTAATTGGAAGTATTCTTTTTAAACAATGATATTGTTCGATTTTGAAATCTTATGAGTAAGTTAAGATAAGTTAAATTATTGGGAAGATTAGTGTGAAAAATGATAATACAAACCATTGGGAAGGTTAGTGCGATAGGTGTGCACATTAGAAGAGAGGTGAGAATTTCTCAAGAGAGTGTCGCATTAATATGTTGTTGCATTGGCCTGTATCAATTTATATACTTGCTAAACGTATTTTAAATCAAACACACTTTTGGGCTCTGAACCGTTTCTCTCTCTCTCTCTCTCTCTCTCTCTCTCTCTCTCTCTCTCTCTCTCTCTCTCTCTTGTATATATATGTATGTATTACAGGTGCCCAGCCACAGGGGCGTCTTGCTTAGGATCTCTTGGAAGGAACGCGCTGCAGCTTAAGTGGGAGTTGCAGGTCTCTTGATTAGACGACTTCATTCATTCAGATCCACTCTTAGTATTTTCATTTAGATGGGCATGTGTAGCCCTTTCCATTATTTCATTGTTATTGGGACATTTGTATTTCAGTTATTTTCAGTATTGTTACTATGTGATTTATTCAGTTTGGATGTATGACTTTAGATTTCGTATGTTGACATTCGATTGACGAATGTTTTAAATTAATTGGATTGTGTTCCAAGTTTATTGTGGTGTGATTCTTAATTTTTGAAATGTTGTTATTAAATAAATAAATGATTTTCTTTAAATAAAATTTGGAAAGTATGTATGAAAATGGTTTTGACACTTTGCTTAATTATTTAGGGTGTTAAATTGGAAAATTTATTTTTATCGACAGTGATGCTGAGAATGAATCAACTGTTTACCTTGATTTAATTTAATAAAGGAGTGATCTCCCGGTATTTAATTAGGCGGGGTGTCACAGGTGGTATTAGAGCATCAGGTTCTATTGTCCATAGGATATGTACGGCTTATTTCGCTTTCAGCTTAACGTTGTTGCTACAGAGCCCTATTTTTAGGATTGTTGTATTCTTGCTTTTACGTTTAAGTCTCCAGCTATTTGAGTTTTCATAATAACTGTAGACTAATAAACTTGTTCAAGTTTCAGATGCCTCCGAGACGTGCTCCGAAAGATAGGCGTGCCCAGGCCGAACAGCCAGCAGTTCCGGCACAAGGCACAATGAATGTAAATGAAGTAGCCGCCATTGTTGCTCAGGCGGTGAATGTCGCACTAGCGGTGACTCAGCAGGCTCCACCCCAGGTTCAGGCAGTGGAGCCAGAACCAGCACAGCTTCCATCTGCATGGGAGAGGGTTCGGGATGCTTTTCAGAATGCGCATCCCCTTGAGTTCTCTGGTAGCTCCGATATTGTCACAGTTAGCCAATGGAAGAAAGACATCCAGCGGCATCTCCGTATGTATGAGTGCACTGACTTGCAAAAGCAGTTATTGGCTTCCTTTAAGCTGGTGGGAGACGCTTTGCAGTGGTGGGAGTCCACTACCACTTTGGAGGAGAGGGACATGATCCCTATTCAGTTGTTCTGGGAGCGGTTTGACCGCAAGTATTTTCCACCCGTCGTGCAGACTGAGATGAGGCGGAGATTACTAAATCTGAAGCAGGAGAAGCTTACTGTCGCTGAGTATGATGAGGAGTTCATGAGACTTCTCACCATTGTGCCAGATGAGGCACCTACTGAGAGAAAGAAAATTATGTTGTTTGTCGACGGGTTAGCTTGGAGGATCCGTCAGCACCTTACTGGGAATTTATCCTTGAGTACTTTCACTGATGTACTCAATGCCGCATTGCTACATTGCCAGGATCACCGCTTCCATCTGTAGGGAAGCAAGAGAGCAGGAGAGTCCAGCCAGCAGGGAAGGACCGGGGGTAATAGTGCCAGTGGGGCACCATCTCATGGACAGACTCGTCAGCACGAGCAGAGTTCCCATCAGGGGGACCCTGCTAAGCAATTCCATTCAGGTGATTCTAGGAAGGGATTCGGGGGTTTTAGGCAGGGCCAGCCTAATCAGCAGGGCCAACACCGACAGCAGGGACAGCAGCCGGGCCAGCAGCATGCACATCAGGGCCAGTGGCGTGGAGGTAACGGCCAACAGGGCCGTGGACAGCAGGGTGAGAGGGGAGGTAACTTCAAAGGCAGATGCTTTGGGTGTGATAAACATGGCCATAGGCGTCAGGATTTCCCAGAGGGCGATAGGGCCCCACAGCAGCAGGGAGCCCGTAATGAGCCACAGAGACCACTTTTTCCACCTGCCATCCCAGCTCCAGCCCAGGTGCCAGCCCTACCAGCCATTCCAGCAGCTCCAGTGCAGTAAGGGCAATTACAGTATGGACGTGTCTATAACATCCACCAGGCAGCAGCTCTACAGGCACCACCCGCGATTGAGGGTATGTTTCCTATCCATGGTACTATGGGTCGGGTTTTCTTTAATACGGGGGCAACACATTGTTTTATAGCTACCCATTTTGTGAAGGCCTTAGGGTTATTAGCCATAGCAGAGAGCACAGTGACGTGTGTAGACTCACCATTGGGGAGTGGGTCACTTATTTTCTTTATATGCCGGGGAGTGGGGGTAGAGATTGGTAGCTTGGTATTACCTGCAGACATGTTGGTTTTAGACATGCACGAGCATGATGTGATCATTGGTATGGATTGGCTCGCAGCTTATAGAGCCATGATTGATTACTTAGGTGGGAGCATTATTTTTGCCATTCCGGGGCAAGAGATGTGTGTAGTGGCGATGCCTCGCCCAGAGGGAGGTTCGACCGCTCATTTGTATTACATAGAGGAGGATACCTCTAAGGAGGTTGTGATTCCCTTAGATTCGATCCCAGTCGTCAAGGAGTATTTCGATGTGTTTCAGGAGATACCAGGCCTACCCCCCAGTCGAGCGATAGACTTTGTTATAGATTTATTGGCAGATATAAGACCTATAGCACGCGCACCGTATCGTATGGCTCCGGCAGAGATGCGAGAGCTACGAGATCAGATAGAGCAGCTGTTAGGTCAAGGCTTCATTCGTAAGAGTACCTCACCTTGGGGCGCTCCAGTATTGTTTGTGAAGAAGAGAGATGGTTCACTGAGATTGTGCGTGGACTACCGGGAGCTGAACAAGGTCATGATACGGAATAAGTATCCGTTGCCTCGAATCGATGATCTGTTCGACCAGTTGAGGGGAGAAACTTTCTTTTCAAAAATAGATCTGAGGTCGGGGTACCATCAGTTGCGTATTAGAGAGCAGGATGTTTCAAAGACTGCCTTCTTGATGAGATATGGGTCCTATGAGTTCAGGGTGATGCCGTTCGGACTCACAAATGCCCCAGCCGTTTTCATGGACTTGATGAACCGAGTATTCAGAGAGTTCTTGGATCAGTTTGTCATCGTTTTCATAGATGACATTTTGATATATTCACACTCCGAGGAGGAGCATGCCGAGCACTTGAGGCAGGTTCTTCAGACTTTACGAGAGCATCAGTTGTATGCTAAGTATGAGAAGTGCGGATTCTGGTTGCGAGAGGTACAGTTCTTGGGCCATGTTGTTTCTGAGCAGGGGATAGCAGTTGACCCGAGTAAAGTGCCAGCGGTGAGGGAGTGGGGACAGCCCATGACACCGACGGAAGTGTGTAGTTTCTTGGGTTTAGCCGGATACTACAGGAGATTCATTCGAGGATTCTCCAAAATAGCGGGTCCATTGACGAATCTGACTCGCAAGGGAGTACCATATGTTTGGGATGACGCTTGCCAGTTGGCTTTCGACGAACTGAAAGACAAGCTTACTTTAGTGCCAATCCTTGCTTTACCGAAGCCGGGTGCGGAGTACCTGGTTTACACCGATGCCTCTTTACGGGGACTTGGGGGAGTACTTCAGCAGGAGGAGAAGGCTATAGCTTTTGCCTCCCGCAAGCTTAAGCCACATGAGAAGAAGTACCCCACCCACGAGGAGTTGGCAGCGGTCTTCTTTGCATTGAGGATATGGAGTCACTATTTATTGGGGGAGAAATTCCGTTTGTTCACAGACCACAAGTCACTGCAGTACATGTTCACTCAGCGAGAGCTGAATATGCGTCAGCGCAGGTGGTTAGAGTTTGTGAAAGACTATCCGTTCGAAATGCAATATCATCCGGCGAAGACCAATGTAGTTGCTGATGCGTTGAGCCGTAGATCGGTAGACGATGTAGCGGATGTCTGGAAAGCAAAGTGGAAGGATTTGGGTCACCAGGACGTAGTAGCACGTTATTTCATATCCGTGATGTCAGCCACACCCGAGATTGTTACGAGGGTGATACAGGCACAGACCACAGACCCGTTTTGCCAAGAGCAGATTGTGCGACTTCTAGCCGAGGGCGCTGAGTCCTATTCTGTTAGTTCCGATGGAGGTTTGCAGTTTAATGGGAGATTGGTGGTTCCAGAAGGAGCAGAATTACGTCATGCAGTGATGACTCATTCTCATGGGTCCCAATTTGCAGTACACCCGGGAGGCGATAAGATGTACCAGGATATGAGGCGACAATACTGGTGGAGTGGGATGAAGAAGGATATCGCCGAGTTCATGTCCAAGTTTTCTACCTGTCAACTGGTAAAGGTGGACCACCAGAAACCATCAGGATTGCTTCAGCCATTGGAAGTACCCGCGTGGAAGTGGGAGAGTATTTCCATGGATTTTATTACAGGCTTGCCTACATCACAGCGGGGCCACGATTCTATCTGGGTGATTGTAGACCGTTTGACCAAGGTGGCTCATTTTCTGCCAGTGGGGACAGATTATACCACGGGTCAGTATGCTCAGTTATTCATCGCTGAGATTGTCAGATTACACGGGGTGCCCCTGAATATTGTGTCAGATAAAGACAAAATTTTTGTGTCATGTTTCTGGGAAAGCTTTTAGGAGGCTATGGGTACTGAGTTGAGGTTGAGTTCAGCTTACCACCCACAGACAGATGGATAGACAGAGCGTACTAATCAGATGTTAGAAGATATGCTACGCATGTGTGTTCTCGATTTTGGAGGAGGTTGGGAGCCACATCTTCCACTGGTAGATTTTTCTTATAATAACTCTTATCAGTTTACGATTGGTATGGATCCATTTGAGGCTTTGTATGGCAGGCCTTGTCATTCCCCAGCTTATTGCCTTGAAGTGGGGGATAACAAGTTTCTAGGACCAGGGGTAATTCAGGAGTCCTTCGCGAGGATTGAGATGATCAGGAGTCGCATTCGGGTAGCCCAGGACAGGCAGAAGAGCTACGCCGATGCGAAACGGTTCTTCCGAGAGTTTAGTGTGGGGGACCAAGTGTTATTGCGTGTATCTCCTATGAAGGGAGTGATGAGGTTCGGGAAAAAGGGGAAGCTGGCTCCGAGGTACGTGGGACCATTTCCCATCATCGAGAGGATTGGGCCGGTTGCATACAGGTTGGGACTGCCAGAACATTTACATCGCATCCACGATGTATTCCACATCTCGTCGTTGAGACGATATCTTCGGGATGATATGGCCCATACTCACATTGCGATAGATGAGATCGACTTACAGCCTGATAGATCTTACGAGGAGAGACCGGTGGCTATCCTAGACTATAATGAGAGGAGATTGAGGTTGAAGATAGTTCCAATTGTTCGGGTCCAGTGGGAGCATCATAATGTGGAGGAATCCACTTGGGAGCGCGAGACAGATATGCGCGAGAGATATCCAGAGTTGTTTTTACCAGGTATGCCTTATTTTCCGAATTTCGGGACAAAATTCCGTTTTTAGGGGGGAAGTATGTAATACCCCGTATTTTTATGCTATATTAATTTGGGGATTTATTAAATTTAATATGAGTTAATTATTTAATAAAAATCCGGAAATTAATTATGTTATAATTATTAACATGACGAGAGTTAGTAATTATGGAAAATTTGTTGAATATTACTAATGAGCAAAGTAATATATTATATTGGTTATATTGAATGTCATGAGTGAGTTAAATGACAATTTCGGAAATTTAAGTCGGAACGTGCTCGTGTCACATCGGGACTAAATTTTGATAAATAAAAAGTGAATATTTTATAAGTTGCCCGTATGGTCTTTTTGAGTACGCCAACACGTCCGGTAGGGTCGAGATAGTCAGAAAAGTGTACCCGGGGGTGTAGTTTGGGTCTCGGGGCGTTTTTAGGTCTAATTAGTACCCCGGGAGGGCATTTTGGTCATTTTACATATTTGGGTAATTAAACCCACGAAAATTCCAAGGGTTATATCAGATATCTGGATGGTCACCTAGGGTTATAAACTCAAAACACAAGTGACGGCCATTGGAGAAGAGAGGAGAGAGCTCTCAAGGCAATTTAAGGCCAAAAAGCCACCCATTTGCACCGCCGTCGCCGCCAACGCGTAGATCGCGAGACGAGGAACGCAACCATACCAAAATCAGCCGTAAATCAGAATATCAAAAAATCCCAGGCAATTGTTTATCTTGCTATTTTCGTTGGTGCAATTTCCATATTAGTTTAGGAATGATTAGGGATGAAATATGTGGAAGAAAACCCAATTTGTGATAGGAAAATCCATGTAGTATTGGTTGTTATGATGATTCTGGAAACCCTTGCCATGTAGAGGAAACTAACTATGAAATTTTGATGATTATAAGAGAGAAATTCTGGAGAAAGATTTGTTAGAAAACTGTTTAAGAAAATTCTAGGGTTCTTGATAATTAGATATAATTTTGTGTTGAAAATCCATGTTTAAATGATGAATATGTACATGCCTTACGTTAGAAACATCTAGTATATTGTTATAATGTTAGTAGTAGAATTTTTGGGACGTTTGGGGTTGGAAAACATGGTTTTGGATGAAGAAAATTGGTAGAACTCGTAACAACAATTCTGCAGAAATCAAAATACCTGCTTGATCGATCGATCGAGCATAGAGCTTCGATAGATCGAAGGTTCGATCGATCGAGTTCCAGACCTCGATCGATCGACCCCTCCTGGAAGACTCCTATTTCCCTTGTTTAATTAGTTAAACTAAATTCATCATGAAATAATTCTTGGGTATTCTTAATAAAATATTTTGGGAGATAGGAAAGACTAGCAGGATATATGAATAAGTGTTGGGAACTTTATTATAAGACGAGAAGTTTGCTTTTGGGATAATTATATAAGGAACGATGAAACTACGTATTTCAAGTGAGAGATTACGGTGAATTGCTACGATAGTGAATAGAGGTATACCTACTGAATTTTCTAATTGGAAGGATAGAGTCCACGAGTGTCACGTAATAAGTGTGAAAACCCTTCGAGTTAAGGTTAGAGATGAAACCTTATACGTAATACTAATAATGTGAAATTAAGGATAAATGTTGTAATTATGGGTGACAAGAGGAACCTATATAAATATGATAAAAGTGGTATATTTATATGATTGTGTGTAGATATATTATATACATGTGAAAAACATACCGCGCTACTTGCTATCCTTGAGGTTACCGCGCTGGGACAGTCTTATCTCGATGGGACCTTTATGAGGGATATTGACTTGTACCCTAGAAGATAGATATCCTTGGAACAGGCTATCGAATTGATAGTTCAGACGGTCATAAGAGACGCGAGTATGTGCCATCCTCTTAGAGACTTGGAATCTATGCTTCGCCTCGATATTGTTTGTGTATGTGTTAATACAATTCGAGAGTGATTCCGAATTTGTAGTCCCCTTGATATGAGTGGTATGGGGTTTGGATAGTAGAAGTATGCACGTACCATAGTCTTATTTGGGGTGCTGTTATTTTATATATATTATACGAGTAGTTAATATATATATGAGATTTGGAAATTTGTAACTGCCTACTGTGATTTGATAAGTAGGACATGGTTGATGAATCAAATAGTAAATACTTGTTTTGTGAAAGTACAATATGACACTGGGAAAATTTATAAAGTAAAAAAGATAAAACGAGAGTTGTGCTGCTAATTGGAAGTATTCTTTTTAAACAATGATATTGTTCGATTTTGAAATCTTATGAGTAAGTTAAGATAAGTTAAATTATTGGGAAGATTAGTGTGAAAAATGATAATACAAACCATTGGGAAGGTTAGTGCGATAGGTGTGCACATTAGAAGAGAGGTGAGAATTTCTCAAGAGAGTGTCGCATTAATATGTTGTTGCATTGGCCTGTATCAATTTAAATACTTGCTAAACGTATTTTAAATCAAACACACTTTTGGGCTCTGAACCGTTTCTCTCTCTCTCTCTCTCTCTCTCTCTCTTGTATATATATGTATGTATTACAGGTGCCCAGCCACAGGGGCGTCTTGCTTAGGATCTCTTGGAAGGAACGCGCTGCAGCTTAAGTGGGAGTTGCAGGTCTCTTGATTAGACGACTTCATTCATTCAGATCCACTCTTAGTATTTTCATTTAGATGGGCATGTGTAGCCCTTTCCATTATTTCATTGTTATTGGGACATTTGTATTTCAGTTATTTTCAGTATTGTTACTATGTGATTTATTCAGTTTGGATGTATGACTTTAGATTTCGTATGTTAACATTCGATTGACGAATGTTTTAAATTAATTGGATTGTGTTCCAAGTTTATTGTGGTGTGATTCTTAATTTTTGAAATGTTGTTATTAAATAAATAAATGATTTTCTTTAAATAAAATTTGGAAAGTATGTATGAAAATGGTTTTGACACTTTGCTTAATTATTTAGGGTGTTAAATTGGAAAATTTATTTTTATCGACAGTGATGCTGAGAATGAACCAACTGTTTACCTTGATTTAATATAATAAAGGAGTGATCGCCCGGTATTTAATTAGGCGGGGTGTCACAGGTGGTATTAGAGCATCAGGTTCTATTGTCCATAGGATATGTACGGCTTATTTCGCTTTCAGCTTAACGTTGTTGCTACAGAGCCCTATTTTTAGGATTGTTGTATTCTTGCTTTTACGTTTAAGTCTCCAGCTATTTGAGTTTTCATAATAACTGTAGACTAATAAACTTGTTCACGTTTCAGATGCCTCCGAGACGTGCTCCGAAAGATAGGCGTGCCCAGGCCGAACAGCCAGCAGTTCCGGCACAAGGCACAATGAATGTAAATGAAGTAGCCGCCATTGTTGCTCAGGCGGTGAATGTCGCACTAGCGGTGACTCAGCAGGCTCCACCCCAGGTTCAGGCAGTGGAGCCAGTACCAGCACAGCTTCCATCTGGATGGGAGAGGGTTCGGGATGCTTTTCAGAAAGCGCATCCCCTTGAGTTCTCTGGTAGCTCCGATATTGTCACAGTTAGCCAATGGAAGAAAGACATCCAGCGGCATCTCCGTATGTATGAGTTCACTGACGTGCAAAAGCAGTTATTGGCTTCCTTTAAGCTGGTGGGAGACGCTTTGCAGTGGTGGGAGTCCACTACCACTTTGGAGGAGAGGGACACGATCCCTATTCAGTTGTTCTGGGAGTGGTTTGACCGCAAGTATTTTCCACCCGCCGTGCAGACTGAGATGAGGCAGAGATTACTAAATCTGAAGCAGGAGAAGCTTACTGTCGCTGAGTATGATGAGGAGTTCATGAGACTTCTCACCATTGTGCCAGATGAGGCACCTACTGAGAGAAAGAAAATTATGTTGTTTGTCGACGGGTTAGCTTGGAGGATCCGTCAGCACCTTATTGGGAATTTATCCCTGAGTACTTTCACTGATGTACTCAATGCCGCATTGCTACATTGCCAGGATCACCGCTTCCATCTGTAGGGAAGCAAGAGAGCAGGAGAGTCCAGCCAGCAGGGAAGGACCGGGGGTAATAGTGCCAGTGGGGCACCATCTCATGGACAGACTCGTCAGCACGAGCAGAGTTCCCATCAGGGGGACCCTGCTAAGCAATTCCATTCAGGTGATTCTAGGAAGGGATTCGGGGGTTTTAGGCAGGGCCAGCCTAATCAGCAGGGCCAACACCGACAGCAGGGACAGTAGCCGGGCCAGCAGCATGCACATCAGGGCCAACAGGGCCAGTGGCGTGGAGGTAACGGCCAACAGGTCCGTGGACAGCAGGGTCAGAGGGGAGGTAACTTCAAAGGCAGATGCTTTGGGTGCGATAAACATGGCCATAGGCGTCAGGATTTCCCAGAGGGCGATAGGGCCCCACAGCAGCAGGGAGCCCGAAATGAGCCACAGAGACCACTTTTTCCACCTGCCATCCCAGCTCCAGCCCAGGTGCCAGCCCTACCATCCATTCCAGCAGCTCCAGTGCAGTAGGGGCAATTACAGTATGGACGTGTCTATAACATCCACCAGGCAGCAGCTCTACAGGCACCACCCGTGATTGAGGGTATGTTTCCTATCCATGGTACTATGGGTCGGGTTTTCTTTGATACGGGGGCAACACATTGTTTTATAGCTACCCATTTTGTGAAGGCCTTAGGGTTGTTAGCCACAGCAGAGAGCACAGTGACGTGTGTAGACTCACCATTGGGGAGTGGGTCACTTATTTTCTTTATATGCCGGGGAGTGGGGGTAGAGATTGGTAGCTTGGTATTACCTGCAGACATGTTGGTTTTAGACATGCACGAGCATGATGTGATCATTGGTATGGATTGGCTCGCAGCTTATAGAGCCATGATTGATTGCTTCGGTGGGAGCATTATTTTTGCCATTCCGGGGCAAGAGATGTGTGTAGTGGCGATGCCTCGTCCAGAGGGAGGTTCGACCGCTCATTTGTATTACATAGAGGAGGATACCTCTAAGGAGGTTGTGATTCCCTTAGATTCGATCCCAGTCGTCAAGGAGTATTTCGATGTGTTTCAGGAGATACCAGGCCTACCCCCCAGTCGAGCGATAGACTTTGTTATAGATTTATTGCCAGATATAAGACCTATAGCACGCGCACCGTATCGTATGGCTCCGGCAGAGATGCGAGAGCTACGAGATCAGATAGAGCAGCTGTTAGGTCAGAGCTTCATTCGTAAGAGTACCTGACCTTGGGGCGCTCCAGTATTGTTTGTGAAGGAGAGAGATGGTTCACTGAGATTGTGCGTGGACTACCGGGAGCTGAACAAGGTCACGATACGGAATAAGTATCCGTTGCCTCGAATCGATGATCTGTTCGACCAGTTGAGGGGAGAAACTTTCTTTTCAAAAATAGATCTGAGGTCGGGGTACCATCAGTTACGTATTAGAGAGAAGGATGTTTCAAAGACTGCCTTCTTGATGAGATATGGGTCCTATGAGTTCAGGGTGATGCCGTTCGGACTCACAAATGCCCCAGCCGTTTTCATGGACTTGATGAACCGAGTATTCAGAGAGTTCTTGGATCAGTTTGTCATCGTTTTCATAGATGACATTTTGATATATTCACACTCCGAGGAGGAGCATGCCGAGCACTTGAGGCAGGTTCTTCAGACTTTACGAGAGCATCAGTTGTATGCTAAGTATGAGAAGTGCGGATTCTGGTTGCGAGAGGTATAGTTCTTGGGCCATGTTGTTTCTGAGCAGGGGATAGCAGTTGACCCGAGTAAAGTGTCAGCGGTGAGGGAGTGGGGACAGCCCATGACACCGACGGAAGTGTGTAGTTTCTTGGGTTTAGCCGGATACTACAGGAGATTCATTCGAGGATTCTCCAAAATAGCGGGTCCATTGACGAATCTGACTCGCAAGGGAGTACCATATGTTTGGGATGACGCTTGCGAGTTGGCTTTCGACGAACTGAAAGACAAGCTTACTTTAGTGCCAATCCTTGCTTTACCGAAGCCGGGTGCGGAGTACCTGGTTTACACCGATGCCTCTTTACGGGGACTTGGGGGAGTACTTCAGCAGGAGGAGAAGGCTATAGCTTTTGCCTCCCGCAAGCTTAAGCCACATGAGAAGAAGTACCCCACCCACGAGGAGTTGGCAGCGGTCGTCTTTGCATTGAGGATATGGAGTCACTATTTATTGGGGGAGAAATTCCGTTTGTTCACAGACCACAAGTCACTGCAATACATGTTCACTCAGCGAGAGCTGAATATGCGTCAGCGCAGGTGGTTAGAGTTTGTGAAAGACTATCCGTTCGAAATGCAATATCATCCGGCGAAGACCAACGTAGTTGCTGATGCGTTGAGCCGTAGATCGGTAGACGATGTAGCGGATGTCTGGAAAGCAAAGTGGAAGGATTTGGGTCACCAGGACGCAGTAGCACGTTATTTCATATCCGTGATGTCAGTCACACCCGAGATTGTTACGAGGGTGATACAGGCACAGACCACAGACCCGTTTTGCCAAGAGCAGATTGTGCGACTTCTAGCCGAGGGCGCTGAGTCCTATTCTGTTAGTTCCGATGGAGGTTTGCAGTTTAATGGGAGATTGGTGGTTCCAGAAGGAGCAGAATTACGTCATGCAGTGATGACTCATTCTCATGGGTCCCAATTTGCAGTACACCCGGGAGGCGACAAGATGTACCAGGATATGAGGCGACAATACTAGTGGAGTGGGATGAAGAAGGATATCGTCGAGTTCATGTCCAAGTTTTCTACCTATCAACTGGTAAAGGTGGACCACCAGAAACCATCAGGATTGCTTCAGCCATTGGAAGTACCCGCGTGGAAGTGGGAGAGTATTTCCATGGATTTTATTACAGGCTTGCCTACATCACAGCGGGGCCACGATTCTATCTGGGTGATTGTAGACCGTTTGACCAAGGTGGCTCATTTTCTGCCAGTGGGGACAGATTATACCACGGGTCAGTATGCTCAGTTATTCATCGCTGAGATTGTCAGATTACACGGGGTGCCCCTGAATATTGTGTCAGATAAAGACAAAATTTTTGTGTCATGTTTCTGGGAAAGCTTTTAGGAGGCTATGGGTACTGAGTTGAGGTTGAGTTCAGCTTACCACCCACAGACAGATGGATAGACAGAGCGTACTAATCAGATGTTAGAAGATATGCTACGCATGTGTGTTCTCGATTTTGGAGGAGGTTGGGAGCCACATCTTCCACTGGTAGATTTTTCTTATAATAACTCTTATCAGTTTACGATTGGTATGGCTCCATTTGAGGCTTTGTATGGCAGGCCTTGTCATTCCCCAGCTTATTGTCTTGAAGTGGGGGATAACAAGTTGCTAGGACCAGGGGTAATTCAGGAGTCCTTCGCGAGGATTGAGATGATCAGGAGTCGCATTCGGGTAGCCCAGGACAGGCAGAAGAGCTACGCCGATGCGAAACGGTTCTTCCGAGAGTTTAGTGTGGGGGACCAAGTGTTATTGCGTGTATCTCCTATGAAGGGAGTGATGAGGTTCGGGAAAAAGGGGAAGTTGGCTCCGAGGTACGTAGGACCATTTCCCATCATCGAGAGGATTGGGCCGGTTGCATACAGGTTGGGACTGCCAGAACATTTACATCGCATCCACGATGTATTCCACATCTCGTCGTTGAGACGATATCTTCGGGATGATATGGCCCATACTCACATTGCGATAGATGAGATCGACTTACAGCCTGATAGATCTTACGAGGAGAGACCGGTGGCTATCCTAGACTATAATGAGAGGAGATTGAGGTTGAAGATAGTTCCAATTGTTCGGGTCCAGTGGGAGCATCATAATGTGGAGGAATCCACTTGGGAGCGCGAGGCAGATATGCGCGAGAGATATCCAGAGTTGTTTTTACCAGGTATGCCTTATTTTCGGAATTTCGGGACAAAATTCAGTTTTTAGGGGGGAAGTATGTAATACCCCGTATTTTTATGCTATATTAATTTGGGGATTTATTAAATTTAATATGAGTTCATTATTTAATAAAAATCCGGAAATTAATTATGTTATAATTATTAACGTGACGAGAGTTAGTAATTATGGAAAATTTATTGAATATTACTAATGAGCAAAGTAATATATTATATTGGTTATATTGAATGTCATGAGTGAGTTAAATGACAATTTCAGAAATTTAAGTCGGAACGTGCTCGTGTCACATCGGGACTAAATTTTGATAAATAAAAGTGAATATTTTATAAGTTTCCCGTATGGTCATTTTGAGTACGGCAACACGTCTGGTAGGGTCGAGATAATCAGAAAAGTGTACTCGGGGGTGTAGTTTGGGTCTCGGGGCGTTTTTAGGTCTAATTAGTACCCCGGGAGGGCATTTTAGTCATTTTACATATTTGGGTAATTAAACCCACGAAAATTACAAGGGTTATATCAGATATCTGGATGGTCACCTAGGGTTAGAAACTCAAAACACAAGTGACGTCCATTGGAGAAGAGAGGAGAGAGCTCTCAAGGCAATTCAAGGCCAAAAAGCCACCCGTTTGCACCGCCGTCGTCGCCAACGCGTAGATCGTGAGACGAGGAACGCAACCATACCAAAATCAGTCGTAGATCAGAATACCAAAAAATCTCAGGCAAGTGTTTATCTTGCTATTTTCATTGGTGCAATTTCCATATTAGTTTAGGAATGATTAGGGATGAAATATGTGGAAGAAAACCCAATTTGTGATAGGAAAATCCATGTAGTATTGGTTGTTATGATGATTCTGGAAACCCTTGCCATGTAGAGGAAATTAACCACGAAATTTTGATGATTATAAGAAATAAATTCTGGAGAAAGATTTATTAGAAAACTGTTTAAGAAAATTCTAGGGTTCTTGATAATTAGATATAATTTTGGGTTGAAAATCCATGTTTAAATGATGAATATGTACATGCCTTACATTAGAAACATCTAGTATATTGTTATAAAATTAGTAGTAGAATTTTTGGGATGTTTGGGGTTGGAAAACATGGTTTTGGATGAAGAAAATTGGTAGAACCCGTAACTGCAATTCTGCAAAAATAAAAATACCTGCTTGATCGATCGATCGAGCATAGAGCTTCGATCGATCGAAGGTTCGATCGATCGAGTCCCAGACCTCGATCGATCGACCCCTCCTGGCAGACTCCTATTTTCCTTGTTTAATTAGTTAAACTAAATTCATCATGAAATAATTCTTGGGTATTCTTAATAAAATGTTTTGGGAGATACGAAAGACCAGTAGGACATATGAATAAGTGTTGGGAACTTTATTATAAAACGAGAAGTTTTCTTTTGGGATAATTATATAAGGAACAATGAAACTACGTATTTCAAGTGAGAGATTACGGAGAATAGCTACGATAGTGAATAGAGGTATACCTACTGAATTTTCTAATTGGAAGGATAGAGTCCACGAGCGTCACGTAATAAGTGAGAAAACCCTTCGAGTTAAGGTTAGAGATGAAACCTTATACGTAATACTAATAATGTGAAATTAAGGATAAATGTTGTAATTATGGGTGACAAGAGGAACCTATATAAATATGATAAAAGTGGTATATTTATATGATTGTGTGTACATATATTATATACATGTGAAAAACATACCGCGCTACTTGCTATCCTTGAGGTTACCGCGCTGGGACAGTCTTATCTCGATGGGACCTTTATGGGGGATATTGACTTATACCCTAGAAGATAGATATCCTTGGTACAGGCTATCGAATTGATAGTTCAGATGGTCCTAAGAGACGCGAGTATGTGCCGTCCTCTTAGAGACTTGGAATCTATGCTTAGCCTCGATATTGTTTGTGTATGTGTTAATAAAATTCGAGAGTGATTCCGAATTTGTATTCCCCTTGATACGAGTGGTATGGGGTTTGGATAGTAGAAGTATGCACGCACCATAGTCTTATTTGGGGTGCTGTTATTTTATATATATTATACGAGTAGTTAATATATATATGAGATTTGGAAATTTGTAACTGCCTACTGTGATTTGATAAGTAGGACATGGTTGATGACTCAAATAGTAAATACTTGTTTTGTGAAAGTACAATATGACACTGGGAAACTTTATAAAGTAATAAAGCTAAAATGAGAGTTGTGCTGCTAATTGGAAGTATTCTTTTTAAACAATGATATTGTTCGATTTTGAAATCTTATGAGTAAGTTAAGATAAGTTAAATTATTGGGAAGATTAGTGCGAAAAATGATAATACAAACCATTGGGAAGGTTAGTGTGATAGGTGTGCACATTAGAAGAGAGGTGAGAATTTCTCAAGAGAGTGTCGCACTAATATGTTGTTGCATTGGCCTGTATCAATTTAAATACTTGCTAAACGTATTTTGAATCAAACACACTTTCGGGCTCTGAACCGTTTCTCTCTCTCTCTCTCTCTCTCTCTCTCTCTCTCTCTTGTATATATATGTATGTATTACAGGTGCCCATCCACAGGGGCGTCTTGCTTAAGATCTCTTGGAAGGAACGCGCTGCAGCTTAAGTGGGAGTTGCAGGTCTCTTGATTAGACGACTTCGTTCATTCAGATCCACTCTTAGTATTTTCATTTAGATGGGCATGTGTAGCCCTTTCCATTATTTCATTGTTATTGGGACATTTGTATTTCAGTTATTTTCAGTATTGTTACTATGTGATTTATTCAGTTTGGATGTATGACTTTAGATTTCGTATGTTGACATTCGATTGACGAATGTTTTAAATTAATTGGATTGTGTTCCAGGTTTATTGTGGTGTGATTCTTAATTGTTGAAATGTTGCTATTAAATAAATAAATGATTTTCTTTAAATAAAATTTGGAAAGTATGTATGAAAATGGTTTTGACACTTAGCTTAATTATTTAGGGTGTTAAATTGGAAAATTTATTTTTATCGACAGTGATGCTGAGAATGAACCAACTGTTTACCTTGATTTAATTTAATAAAGGAGTGATCGCCCGGTATTTAATTAGGCGGGGTGTCACAGTAACGTCTAGTGTTCCAATGGTTTAATGAGATTTATTACAAGCATGGCTTAGTATACTTTAGATAAAGGAGAATGGATTTTAGTATAGTCCTTTTTTAGTAGGGTTAGGATGAGTTTAATGTGACTAAAAAGTGGTAAGTTGGGATATGTTTTTTATAGTTGACACGGAGGTACTTGCCAGTTTGTCATACTTTCATGCTGCAAACACCCAGTTAGCCTCTTTAATTCATGTTATGCTTTATGACTCACAAAACCTTCTTTAATCTTTAACCCAGCCTCTCAGAGGGTTCAGAATTGAGGGTAATACAGACCTCCTATTAAGGTTCAAATATGGAGCAATAAGTATTTCTTCACTATGCTCACTTATTCTTCTTCTGACGGCCTATTGGTCATGGTAGTTGCTTTCTCTCTCCACCTTATAAGACTATGTGCATAACTTCTAAGTCATCATTTTACTTATATTACGACATCAAATCTCTCACCACGTCTTTATAACTGTGGATTTTGGATTCCTTAAGGGACATGAACCACCCGAGGGCATATTAATTGAGGTTTTACTGAAACATTTGGGCCATTACTTCCTCTGATGCCCCGAGGAGAGTCATGGCATGACGATAGTTGTGTAAATGCACAATTAAAAGACCGTTGCCTCTAAAATTCTCAATGTTCGACATTTTAAATTTCTTTGATAATCGAGTCTTGGGATAGGGAGACATATGGGTAATCTAAGGTCGTCCTTGACCTTTTTCATTTCATCCTCCTTATGATCCACTCTCACTTATTGATTAACCCCTAGTTATGCAAGATTAGGTATCGGTGGCTAAGATGGTGGTGGGATATTGGTAGGTGGGGCATGTGGGGCATGTTGATACTTTTTTGGGACCCAAAATCATTAAGGAGTGGCCTCGAGAGTCTGGAACCGATGTCATTGCATGTTCTGGGCTTCTGTTTGGAGGTTGTGAATCTTAACATTGAGTTGGGAAAGGATAGTCATCAGATCTGGTTGAGCATCCCTAGACTAGTTGATGTTCTCCATAAATAACATTTGAAGGGAGATATCAAAATCGATGGAAAAGGGGAAAGAAGCCATGGAGAGCTTCGGGGAGATTTGATGAAATATCGGAGCTAATAGGGAGCCCAGCCAAAAATCAGGGTATGCAATCACACCTGAGAATAAAATATTTTTTTGTTTATTATGAGGGAAAGAGGAAATATTTTGGTATTTTTTTTCCTTTTTTGAAAAGGGGGAAAATGTTGAACATGACTCGAGTTTAGGAAAATATAGGGTACATGATGCGAGGCACAACTTGTCTTGTTTCCATACTCACAAATAGGGTCCTATATTGAAAATGGGCAAAATATCACAAACATTCAGGTGGTAAGGTGACCCAGAATTTTGGCAGAGTTTTACGTTATAACCAGCAAACTAGGTATGAGTGTCCTAGGGTAGATGCCTATATTAGGTTCATGCACTTGGTGGGATAGTGCAAAGGTTTCCCCCGTTGGTATAACTTCCACGATATACATATTCTCTATAAGGGCAATCATTCATTGATACGTGTGGACAAGCCATTTCATATACCTAAGTGTATGTGAATTACCTCATAATATATCTTGTGGAAACTGACCGTATGAGAGCCAATTCGATATACCCGATGCACATGAACCAGTTCTCTGCTATATACCTCCTGTCGTGAGTTCGGTGAAGCGGTAGGATACGGGGGAACTATTCGATATACATCGAAGATACGAGGCTAATGGAAGGTGGGAATCATATCTCTTAGGTTAACTGTTCCCTGCAAGACCGACACCCATCACAAAAAGACCCCACACTTACATAGTACGGGACAAAATTTTGGTCAATATTTCAATGCTTAAGTAATGTAGTGTGAAAGAATGCATGCGTCTTAATTAGTATCTTATGGAGAGTTTTATGTATACTAAATAAGATACGTACGACCACTATGAGGGAGAATACATGAGTAGCCTAGGAGGATAAACACGAAGAGTAAAATTAGCAAGTATGTACATGAAGCATGGAGACTATATAAAGTATGGTGATATATACAGAGTGTGAGGCATGTGAATATGGATACTATACAATTCATGGTGATAGATACAGAGTTTGAGGCATGTGAATATACAAAAGTGAGTGAGAAATATATGCAAAATAAGAGATAGACATGTGAATATATGAGTGAAGAAGGTATATGGACATATACAAGTGAGAGAAATGTGGAAGTGTGTGCTAGTGAGACTAAGCAGGGATATTTACAAGTGGTGTGTGAAAGGTATGAGTGAGCACAAAACTATATACACGTAAGAAGAATATGAGAGTGTGTGCTAGTGAAACTAAACATGAATATCTACAAGGGGTGTGTAAAATATGTGTCAGTGGGAGTACATGGAGTGAAGTATGGTGAACATAAACAAGTCAATAAAATATGGTGAAATCTGTGATAAGCAGGTGATATGCACGCGTGATGAAAAAAGATCATGGTAGATATGAACATCATCAAGAATGAGACGTATATACGAGATATAAGTATAAGAGTAAGGAAAACATACAAGGGGATGCATATGTACACAAATAGAAAAGGAGAAGAGCGACAAAAATAACATCATGTTAAAATAGAGTCTAGTACACTAAAAGTAGTCCCCAATAGAGTCTCCACTGTGGCCATCTGGGGAAGATTCCTCCGACGCGAGTCGGTCCCAAAATTGGAGGGGAAGGAAAATAGGAAAAATCTGGGATTCGGGGATTTGGGAGTCCTCTTTTCGCCACTCGCGCTTATCATCGTGGGCTGCCTCAGATATAAATCGGACACCGTCAAAAGAGGAGAAACACAAAAAATGGAGTCGCCGACCTATTTTGATCAAAATAGACAAGAAAGGTAGTCATCCTGAAAGAACATAATCAAAATACATACTGATGCGTACAAAACCAAATGAATCAAGAGTTCGAGAACTAAGTTATGTAATGGAAAGGTGGTAGGAAACCATCCCTCCCTATTGGTCTCTCATGGTCTGTACAATATACTCATTTTCTCCAAAGTGTGATATGTGTGTATATGTGTGCGATGTGAATAATGAGGGAAAGAAATCATCAGACTCACGTGACGGGAAAGATAGAATGAAAACATACGAAGGAGTGTATAAAAGAAATAGCATAAAATTATAATGTGAGTGTCCGTCGAATCATAAATAAATATGCAGAAGAGAATGTATGTATCGAACGAAACATGAATATATAGGAGAACGGTAACTCGCAATACTAATAAACACGAGAAAACATCAAATGGTTAAATGATAAATTAGGACTCGTATCCCAAGTTTGTCTCGGATGCCTACGTAGCTTAAAGGGCATTTAAGTCCACATACTTTGATAACATAAAAGGGTGGGGTTTAACCTATAAATCCTAATATAGAACTTCCTTTAGTTTATTTTTTTTTTAAATACACGCAAGTGTAGAAAGTGTAAAAAATGAGGAAATCCTAATTTAGGGTTTACAGGAAAACCTTATTTTTGACTTTTTAGATTTTATGAAAAATAAGATTTATGTGCACTAAATAATAAAAAGTCAGATTAGTTTTGTATCTGAAGTAATGGGATAAATAAATATATATATATATATATATATATATATATATATATATATATATATCAAAATGGAAAGAAAAGTAAACAATTACTACTAATTGAGTGAGTTGTAAATGTATAAGGGTAGACCTTCTAGAAAAATTTAATTCTAACTTTGCAATAGTTGGATGGTGGTAAGGTAAGGATGGAATGTAGGGGGGAAATGGTGGAGAATGATGTGAGTAAAGGAAGAGAATGTTTGAAAATTAAAATTTTAGCACACCGATTTCGAGAGAAATGTTACGACTTCAGAAAGGGACCCTTGAAAATGAGGTTATAGTCTCCCTAAATAGTAAAAAATTAAAGTTTTTTTGGGGGAGACTGGCTATGCCCCTTTCCTACCTATCGGTATAGCCCTGCCTTGTTGGACAAGAAAAAGTACATCGTACCGGTATGCAAGGGGCCTAGGGTGCCTATAGGCAGCCCAGAACAAACATTTTTAGAAAAATGGCCATAAAATGCAATTCATAAATTCAAATTGCACACGGTCAGAATCCTTGGAAAGGGTATTCAGAGATCTACAAGAATCCATTGAGACACTCCCAGTTTTGAGAGTTGACTAAAGTCAAGCGGGGCTCGAAAGCTCCCGATGGTCTCTAGATACGAGTTCTCCTAGTAAAATGGTGAGTAAGCGCAAACCGTGAGGCCAATTCACTCATGGTATGGACCATTAGAAAGGGGATTCAGAACCCTATAATATTTAAAAGAGATTCACTCAGGTCAAATGGAACCCGAGGGTACTCGTTGGCCTCTAGATTAGGTCTCGGAGCAAAAAGGTGAGTACGTGCAAATAATGAGGCCTATTCATGCATAGTATGTACCATTTGAAGGGGGATTCAAGGAAATAAGAGGTTTCAATGAGCTTTGATTAAGATGGAGGGTTGACCGAGATCAAATGGGGCTCAGGAGATCCTAGTGGACTTCAGATTAGGTTTTGAAGTAAAAAGGTGAGTATGTGAAAATAGTGAGGATTATTAAGGCACGATATGGATTGTTGGAAAGGGGATTCAGATCCCTACGACATTTTAATTAGATTTTCTCAATATAGAGGGTTGACTGAGGACAAACAGGTCCCGGGAGAGCCCGGTGGTCTATAAATTAGGTCTTCGAGTAAAATGTGAGTGCGCGTGAATCGTGAGGTCAATTCATGCACGGTACACTTGGAAAAAGTTGTTTGTCAATACACTAAATCGTTATGAAAGTTATCTGCTTGGGAGATGGTGTTTTTTGATATAGTGGCTCATTAGGAAAAGGTGTCCGCTTGGGACCAAGGCATTTATCTATACCCAAATCATTCAGATGGGGTGTCATCTTAGAATGGGGTGTTTGTTGATACACCGGATTGTTTAGAAAGGTCACTTGGGACAAGGTATTTGCTGATACACTGAATCATTTTGGAATATGTCCTCCTAGGGAAAGATATTTATCGATACACCGCATTATTTATAATGGTAAGCTCTTAGGTCAAGATGTTTTTGATACACCAAATTATTCTGGAAAGATATTTCCTTGAGATAAAGTGTTTGTCGATGCACCATATTGTTTTGGAAAATGTTTGCTTCGGATGGGGTTTTTATCGATAGACTCAATCGTTTTGGAAGATGTTCGTTTAAGACAAGGTGTTTCTCGATACACCAGATCATTTTGGAAAGATGTCTGCTTGGGGCAAGGTGTTTGTCGATACACCAAATCATTTTTTAAAATGTTTGCTTGTGAGAGGGTCTTTATTTATAGACCACATTATTTTGGAAGGTGTCTACTTAGGACAAAGTGTTTATCGTTACACTGAATCATTTGGAAGCAGTATCCACTTGGTACAGGGTGTTTGTCGATACACCAAATCGCTTGGAAGGTTCAAGAATTTTTTACTTGTTTTTGGTAAGGACTTTTTATGCTTTTAACGTACAGAGGGGAAATAGCGATTGAATTTTGGATTTTTTATTTTTGGTGATTAATGAATTTCATTTGAGAAAGATGAATTTAAGGTTGTACAAGAATGTATTTAGATTGGAAGAAAGAATGGTTTTTATTGGTTTTGAGGGATTTGGCTAGTTAGGTAAGCGTCTATGCCTTCTAATCGACCAGGCAAGCGTGCTCTCGATCAATCAATCAAGCACCTAGACCTTCTATATAAGGAATTATTTTGACATTTTCCCTCACTTTTCACTGCTCACTATCTCTTTGCTCTATTATATTTTTTTCTATACATTTTGAGTGTCTTTTGAGCATTCTCCCTATTTAGTTGACATAGATGTTGGATATCCTGTTGGGAGATATTCCTGAAGTGAGGCCTATGCCCAAGGCTGATGAGACTGATGACTAAATAGGTGTAGAGCTTCTACAGGACCAGTGGCCAGGGACTTGGGGGTGCTCCAACACGTGCCCCAACTAGGAGATCATCCTGACTTATTGTGAGAGCTTGTTGTGCAGCTCTCCAACATTGTGCATAGGGCCTCTTATGTATTTATTTTTGCAATATCACTTTTATTTTGTTTTTGTTTAAAGTATTATTACGATGCATTATTTTGTTTTATTTTTATCAGTATTTTGTGAATTTCTCAGGAACCTCTCGAGGATAACACCACTCATATCCGTCTTAAGGGCTTCCCTAAGCGGGTGGTGGATCTTTGGGGTAGAGAGCATATTCCTCTTGTCATCAGGGATAGGGTACGACACATGGGATTCGATACTTTTTTGTATTTTTTGCAACGACTCGTAGTACTTTCGCAGTATAGGCGTTGGCATAGAGGTGGTGGGACACTATCTCCTCCATTCATCTATCGGTGGGTGATATGACACTTAACCCATTTGGACCTTCATGTCTTGACCAACCTTTTAATGGGCCAGTTTCAAGTGATGATCCCCCACCACCTAAGACTCTCATAGGATGTCGTTAAGATGGCGTGGGGTTTATGTCTTCCATTCGCTCGAGAGAAATTATGTTTCTTAATTCCATATCTACCCATATGTTAGACGATCGGGGAGTTCAAGAGACAATGCGATGAGGATTTAGAAGTATACCCCGTTCATCTTGCTCTTCACACTCGGTCACACCATATATTCCTCTCATAGAGAGGCAATACATGTCGGTTTGATTTTTTTCTCTGCATTTTCCAATATGGCTATTGTGGTTCATCTTTGGGCTTTATCTATGCTCGTATATGCGTCCTTTCGAGAAGCATGGTTAGGAACCATGTTGGTTATGTTGCTACTTCTGAGGTATGCTTTATGTCTATGCGTTTCTTTTTCAAAAATTTCCTTTTATTACATTACTAATATTTTTGCATTTTCTTCATGCATCTATAGGTTTTTTTGAGATCCATCGGGTTCACTTGTGGTTACTCAAGGAGGATGGTTATCCCCCAGAGGCAAGGGACGAAGGAAAATAGGGGTCCAGGTTTTATAGTGTATTCTTGGGGGAAGCTTCTCACCTTGCTGAGCAGTTTGACTGTTAATAAGGTATGTTACTTTCCTCGACATTTCCAATTTTTAATTATTTGCACTTTTTTATGTATTCTCATTATTTTTATTGGACTTTCAAGTTGTCTTCTCCCCTTGGGCGATGTCTCGAGGTTACTGGGTTGTGAGTAGGGCTACCACATAGACTATTTATTGGGTGTTTTTCGTAGTGATGGGGTTGAACCTCTTTACTTAGGGGAGAGGGTCGTCCGTCAATGGCCCTTGTTGGCTTAGATGACTATTGTGGTGGAGTTTTCAACTGAGATGAGGTCCCTTTATCTCCTATTTTTGGATGACCTGGAGGCCTACACTTGGGGAATCGATTTCCATTGTGATTACACCGTCCCATGTACTGATTTTATTGCCTACAGACTGATGCTAGAAGTTCTCAATGCTTCAGAGGGCCAGGGTTCGGGGGAGCCTCCCCCTTCTACTACTTTTGTACCACTTTTGAGGGTCCTTCTATGAGACATGACACGACATCGAATTGTTATTCATCTCATTCGTTAGATATTTAGGTTTTGATCTTATCCATTCAATATAGTGCAGATGATGGCATGGAATATGAGGTATTTATGCCTCCTTCCCCTTATTTTGTCGATCTTGCGGGAGTTGAGGTATGCGACTAATTTTTGTTTGACTAAATTCTTTTTTCTTTTTTCTTTTTTCTTTTTTCTTTTTTCTTTTTTCTTTTTTCTTTTTTCTTTTTTCTTTTTTCTTTTTTCTTTTTTCTTAAGACTAAATCTATGAGGCGAAATTTAATTTTTTTAGTCCTCAGGGTAGTGCTGCAGCAGATGTCCCAAATGATGGGTGCCTATTTGGCATATCTCGTTAGGACAGTTAGAACTCTAGGTGAGGGGCATCTAATGATCGAAGATGAATCAGGCTTCTTTCCTGGTGGTTCGGGAGTTTAAGTGGTTGATTACATGAGTCTTCTCAAGGAGTTCTATGTAGGCATCGGGGACGTTACTTTCATGTACATCCTCGAGGAGGCCCAATGATTTGAGAAGGTGTGATGACGTGGGTCACAGTATGATGACTTGTGCTTTAATGGACCCTGGAGTTAATTTTGGACTCTGGTATTCTTTGTATTTTTATGTTTTCTATTTTGTATTTTTTTTATTTAAAGGGGTTTGTCTTTTATTCCTAATATTATGTATAGGATATGTTTTATTTATAAAAGGTTCTTTCGTTCTTAGGTTATTAGCGTGATTCTATTATAATGTTGATAAAGATTTTAGAATATATATGCAAAGATTTTATTACAACCAAAAATGGTAAAGAATCCAATTTACACATTTTCAAATTAACTACAGTTACCATTCTCTTATTGAGTCCTGTCATATGGATTTCAGTTAGTAGGTCTATCAAAAATAGGTCGAATATTCTTATTTTGATGGAATGACTGATCGGTGTATTAAAATCGCAATAGGTCAATTCTCTTTATCTATAAATTGGAAGGGCTCTGTCTTGGAATCTCAATCTCTAGTATCTTTTCTCTCATAATCAAAGACACTGCACTTGAAATGGTTCTTTCAAACTCTGATTATCGGGTTTCCTTGAATTATATTAAAGATAATTTTATCCAGATATTTAATGACGGGTCTCTCTCGGTGTTAGACCACTATGATTTGGTTTCACTACTATCATGGAGCACCATGTCACTGGGCTTTATTGGAAGTGGTTGCTTATTTTTTGTGCCTAGAGGATCATTTCTTTCGTTTTAAGCTGCAGGAAATATGTCTGACATTTGAAGATTATTGTTACTTGACCTATTATGGAATGGATCAAATCATTATTGAGACATATCTGAGGTGAGACATAATATTGTCCTTTCTCGAGATGCTAGAAGTGGACTATCCCACTGCTCAGGAGTTTCTCAATTAAGAGGGGATCGACCTGATGGTGGTAATTACCTTAATCTATACGATATCTATAGATTAACTCATATAGGAGGTTTAAAAGTTCCTTGGCCTTAGCCTTATTTTCTCAAAACCTTTTGGTTACTATAACTAAATGCATCGATATTTTCCTAGAAGACATAGTCTTGCAACATAAAGAGAGGAAGGTCTCGATCCCTATGATCCTGGGTGAGACCATCAATGGTACCTTTTCGTTTAGCTGCATGGAATGTCCTTTCTTACTGGGTAACCCCTTGCTTTTACATATGTGGTTATTAGAAAGTCAGAGTCAGAATGGGGATCGCTTGTCTCCCCCTTATCGTCTAGTTGAGTATGTTTTTCATGAACCATTGATTCTCAGGAGGGAGAGCGAAGAAGAATGGTTATAATGGATTTTTGAGTCTGGAAATTCTTATATCCACTGACATTTTCCATGGAGGTCAACTATAAACTCGATTGCCTTTGGGTTCGTTCCCCTACATTTGTTCATTTTCTCTGCGCTATACCTCTTTCTATTTTTTGAGGTGATTAATGCGTCAGTTTGGAAGAAGGTGGGAGATTCCACCCATGTTGGGTCAGATGAACCTGATTATGCATGTTCCCCAATACCTTATGAGTATGATCTTTAACCTTTGGAGGAGTGAGACCCTATTGTTCCTCCCAGTTCATCCTACATTATTTGGCATGCCACTTATTTTACCTGAGGAGTACTTGCTCTGGCTTCAGGATAAATTAAAAGATGTTGTCATCATCAGAGAGACTGGTGTTCACTGACTTTTAGGTCTAACTCTTCCTGGATCCGGCGATGTTCATAAAATTTCTTTGTTGAAGGATTGGGATCCCTTGTATGACATGGATCTCAACAGTGGTTCCCAGGATATGAGTATTTTCAAAGAAGAAGAAGTGGATAATTCCGAGTCCTTTAACAATATAGGTAGTAACTCATCTTGAATAGCCTTGCACTGAAAGTATTTTACTATTAATGAAAAACGAGTCCCCCACGAGCTCCAAACCTTTATTTGTCACCCTAGAGACTCTATGACCCATTCTTAGGAATCTAAAAGATAATACATAAATAGAACGACTTCTCTCCCTCTAAGCGGTGTGATTTTACCGAACCCCAGGGTTATCTAAGTACCTCCAGTGTGTAATTAGATTGATTGAGTAATATGTTTGATGGATTTCCTTAATTTTATGGAGGATTGGTTCATACTTAGTTCTTGTTGGATGTTGATGTCTTTTTCTAATATATAATACTTATTAAGATGATCTAGGTTAGTCAGCTAGGCCAAATCTATTCCATTAATATCGATAAGGAGGGTTGCACCTCCTAAAAGGATATTTTTACCACATATAGCCCTGTCTACTTGTGAAACTTGATCGAGCGTCCTATATGGGTTTAATGATTTCCTTCAGCACTAGGTCTTCTTATTTAACCCTTATGTTCTTGACTTTCTTATGAAAGGATCAGGCGGAAAATTTGTGATACAACTGCATATGTTAATATGAAAATAATATACATTTATCTAGAAATTCCAGTTCTTAATATCTTCTTCTTACCCAATCGAATTTAGAGATTTAATTTCAAGTAATACCCTCAAGGAGGGACTTTCCATTTTGATCGTTAGCATAACTTCCATCACATATATAAGTGAGAATAGAGTAGCTCAAATGGGCATCTTGACAGCAGTCATGTATCCCCATGGTGCGTATGGAATGCGATCAACCCAGTCTTGACATACCTCCATCATTTTGCTTAATATTTTTTTTATGTTTTTATTTGTTGATTCCTATGCATCGTTGGTCTAAGGGAGATATGGAGATGATTTTTTCCTCTAAATTTCATACTCATCGATGAAATATGTTACTTTTTCTTCGAAATTCATCCCATTGTTAGGTATCAGTTAAAACAACACTTTATACCTACATGTGATATTTTTTCATATGAATTGAGCCAGTTTTCACATCCAACATTGCATAGGATTTTATTTCTATCCATTTGGCAAAATAGTCTATGGCAACCAAAATGAATCGCATTTTGGGAATCTTTGGACATATTTTTTATAGTCGTGTTAAATAGTTATCCAATAATACCCTGGTAGATAATTTTCTTCGTGTCCACATGGTTGTTCACATGGGAGCCACATTCTACTCCATGTATTTCTTACATCACTATTTTTGTTTTACATTAGTCAGGACATTAGTCATTAGAGTGTCTCTTATACAGGCATCCTGCTCACATGATAAATCGGGCAGCCTATCATCGGAGTTCCATCCTATCCGTTTTGGGATCTAGAGGGTTATTTGCACTTTTTTAGTTCTTTTATGTTTGTATACCAAGGCACTTCGTCTATGGTTTCAGTTATATGGATTTCATATATAAAATAGAGTTGTTCCTACTTGTACACATCTATTTTTACTGTACCTGCATCTTCTGGTATATCGGTCATGGAGTCTAGTGTAGCCAAGCGGCAATGAAGTTATTATGATCCTTAGGAAAATATAAGAATTTAACATCATTTAATAAGGCAGTAAATTCCTCTAGGTACTCGTGATAGATTTAGAGTTTTAACTCCCTGATCTTCCATTTTCCTATAATCTGACATATGATAAGGGTTGAGTCTCTACATATGTCGATCTTTCTCATGCCTCTCATATTGGATATCTTCACTTCCTCTATACAGGCTTAGTATTCAATGATGTTGTTTGGTGCAGTTGTAATTAATCTTGAGGAGCATGGGTTGGCCCTCCCATCTGGTGAAATCAGCAACATGTCGATGCTAAAACCATTTTTATTTGTGTCTCCATCATAGTATAATTACCATCTATTCTTCTTGAACCTCCACTACCAGAATATCATAATCTAGAAATTGGGAAACTATTTTATCTTGTTAATCAATAGTGGATTCAACTAAGACGACTGTGATGGCATGCCTCTTTATGGATTTCTAATGTACATACTTAATGTTAAACTTTATAAGAAGGAATATCCATTTCTCCATCCTTCTTGTTAATTCAAGTTTATTGAATAGGTATTTAAGAGGATCCTTGGGGGAGATTAACTTGATTTCAAAGGAGACCATGCAATACCTTAGTTTTTTCATTGCCTATACCAAGGATAGGAAAGAATTTTTTTAGGGTCATATACAGTTCTTCAGATGCACTAAGGCTTCGACTGACATAGCATACAGCTTGCTCCTAGCATGATTTTTTGGTGTACTAAGCCAACATGGATCGTGTTGTAGTGTTTATGACGAAAAGGATGTCCCGGCACATAGTGGATCCAATACGGGTGGGTCGATCGGATATTATTTTATTTTTAGCAAGTGAGGTTCCATACATACGTGGAGTCTTTGCAGAGCAGCTTGAAAATTGGTTCGAATATAGAGGTAACCTGGGAGATAAACTTATTGATATACTGTGTCCTTCATACGAGTCCCCTGACTTCCTTCTCAGCGCATGGTAATGGCATTTTTAGGACGTCTTTGACCTTGGCCACATCTATTTCGAATCTTTTTTCTCTGATAATAAATCCCAGTAGCTTCCTTTTGGTGAACCCTAAAGATGCACATCTGGGGGTTTAGATGCATTTGGTACATCCTCAGTCTTTCAAAGAACTTCTTTAATGCCAAAACATGTCCTTCCTGTGTTTTAGACTTGATAATCATGTCGTCCGCATATACCTCAACTTATTTATGGATCACATAGTGTGTTAAGGTAGTATATCCTCGTTGTCAGGTGGCACCAATGTTTTTAAGTTCGAATTAAATTACTGTGTATCAAAAAGTACCCAGGTGGTAGTAAAATCCATTTTTTTGGCATATCTGGGTGCATTTTAATCTAATTATAGTCGACTAAGCCATCCATATAGGATTTGAGAGCATAATCTAGAGTGTTATTAATGACCATATCGATGTTCGATAGATGGTATTCATCATTAGGACTAGCTTTGTTCATCTTTTTATAATCGATACATATCCGTACCTTTCCTTCTCTTTTTAGGACAAACGCAATGTTGCCCAACCATGTGGGGTACTCAAATACCCTTAAAATGCATATGCTGAGATTTTTCATGATTTCATCTTCAATCTTAAAAGGCCATTCTGGACTAAAATTTTGCTTGAAAGTTTTATCTTTTGGATACATAGGTATGCGGTGAACAACGATCTCATAGTCAATCCCTAACATATCAACATAAGACCAGGAAAAACATCGATGTATTCTTTGAGTATTTAGATGAGTTAGGGACTTTCTAAATCGTCTGAAAAGGTTCATAATTTTATTTATTTTATCTCATTAGAAGACCATAAGTTAATCATTGTCGACTCATCAATAGGTTGCGTGCGATTGGTTTGTCTATTGCTAATATCTTTTCAATGATCTTTTAGTTCTATATTACATAAATTTAATTTATTGCTTTGATTTTTCATATTTATCATCATCAACGTTTTGTAAGCAAGGATACTTAAAGTTAGAGTTTATTTCATCATCAAATGGATTGAGATGATCAAGTACATCAAATTAGTTTTTCCATAATGGCATTCCCTTCAAAATGGAGGTTACACATGGTAATTGGGGTCTTTTACTAAAGCATATACGTGATCTCATGTTTAGAAGGGTTTTTAGTCTCTGGCAGGTGGAAAAAGGTTCAGTTTCTCTCTTTTATCATTTCCCTGAACATTTTAGTGTTCTTCAGATCATTGAGAGGGAATCATTTGGAAGGGGGTTTATCTAGTTTTCCAATCAGATATATAGTCTCGTGCACCTCCCCTTGTATCTGATATGCCCAATATTGGCATTGGCCATGGATAATAAGTAAGAGGCCACTGATTGGGACCAGACAATCCACGATAGTCATAAAATACCATGCCACTGCTTGAGACCATACAAGTCGTGGCCATTCCTAACTTCCACAGTGGAGAACCTTTCGTGGACCGCCACACATGTCACTCGATAGTTTTCCTTTTAGAAGGATTCCATGATCGTACAACTTACTTACATGTCACGTGCTCTGTGCACGTGACACCGCCTTTATGGCTTTTATAAATAGAAGTGCCTACCTCACAAATAGGGGGACGAATCTCTTGGCAAATGTCTCCCACCCAGGCATTGTGGGGGCAACATTGTTACCTGACCCGTTTTTATAAAAAAATCATTTACACCCTCCAGCGGACATAAATGGCTACATCCAAATGGATAAAAAATTATTTTAGTATAAATACAAATCACACCCTAACTATTTTTACACCCAAAAAAAACTTAACATTTCTACAAATTCGTTCAACAAATGGCATTCCCTTCCCAATTACTCGCATAAACTCCACTTGTTTACCAAATTTCACCCAACACAATGAAGTGTTACTTTTTATGCATATATAAAATATTAAATCATTGGTGTAGTTGGGACAAACCAATCTTGTAACACTGTACGGGATAAAATAACTCATGAATACAATTATAGCGAGGGTGTTATTTACAAACTCAATGAGAATGCGTTGCAGGAAAAATTTAGAGCGATAAACAAAGATTGTTTGTTGTATTCGGCGAAGTTGTATTGGGAATGTGGAGAAGGTAAATAAAGTGGGACACCTGAGGTTAATTAGGTAATGAAAATTATTTACATTTAGTTTATTATTCTATAACACTAATTGTACAAAATATTATGTTTTTAGATTAAATGACTCGTAAAGGATCCCAACACGAAGTGGGTCATAAATTTGGATTCAATCGTTGTTATGAGTTACTCAAGGAATTACTTAAATATAACATGTCAACTACAGGGTCCCAATGTATGGACAAAGACAGACAGTCGAGCCCATTGTATTCCAATGGCACCAAAAAAAATTCAGGGGACTTAAATAATCCACTAAAGAGACCCATAGGGCGTAAAGCGTCCAAACTTAAAGATAAGTATTGAGATACTGCCAACAGTTTGTCTACAAACATGACACTTCTAGAATATTCTGAGTAATTCAACGCATCATACAATGAAAATTCTACCGAATCCTATACAAGTCGAAGAATTCTAATTGGGAAGATGGAGGATTTCATTAAAATTCGCACTAAAGAGTATGAAGCTCAACTTCAGCGTGCTGAGGATTGAATTATATACACGGATACTAGTAACTTCATGCCCCCAATAACGTTCCTTTCACGACATGCAGAAAAATCAGATAATGCATTGTCCCACTCAATCATATCAGAACTTGTCACAAAAGGAGTTGGTGATTTATCAGATTTTTCTGTTATGAATTTTTTTATTATTTATTTTCTAACCCATTATTATGAATCTTTATTTATTAAAGGCACCATTGATAATATTTTAGATGCGTCTTAATTATGAATATTGCATACATAAAAAGTATGAGTAGACACCATCAATAATATGACGGGACCTTTAATAAAACATAAATTTAATAGTGCACACATAAATGTACGTGAAATAAAACTAACAACAACCTAAAGAAATGATAATAGAAATCATAAGAACACATGATACTAATGATTATTAATATAATGATTATGCATAATGGTTCCAAATTTTTTCCATGAGGTCTTCACGCAATTGGTTGTGGGCATCCTTGTTCTTCATCTTTACCTCTCATACCTGGTACTGATAATAGCCAACGAGACTTTGCCTCCTTAGGGAGGGTGGTGGCTCATGAAGCAGTTGGTTAGCACGCTAAGTCCCATCTCACAACTCCTTATGCGCCTTCATAATTACAAATAAGTCTCTATATTCCCACATATTTGTCAGGTTTCTAACAAAATGGAAACGATGTTGTAGGATGCCAAATTCCCTTTTAGCTTCCTTTCGGGCACCTTCCTGAGCTCATGTGTACACATTTTGTTTTTGAGTGGTTGGTCTCTTGTAACTTTAGACGATAGTTGCAAAAGCTGGGTAAATACCATCTACAAGTTAGTACACAGTGTTGTACGTGTTTCTATTGACTTTGAAGTGCATAGGGGTTTGATTTTCTTCTAGAAGTTCTTCAAGCACGTGAGATTTGGGTAAAACTTTTATATCATTACATGCATCGGGCATTGATAAAAAGGATTTTATGTGTTGGTCGTTGTAGAATAACCTCTGTAATCAAAATTTCCTTTAATTGCTTACAAAAATATAAAAAAAACTACTATAGAGGTAAATAAAATATTCAATCTAACTCTATGGAGTGAAACATAAGAAAAGTCATGTAATCCATTTTTCTAGCTATTTTTCTTAATTTTTTTTCGCTTTTCCTTTGTTTTTTACTTTTTATATTGAAACAATTTTCAAGTGTCATTATGCTACTCAACTAAGTGAATAAAATATGAACAAAATCAAACATTAAAACAAGAGATAAGTGAGGTAAATAAATGTGAGAACGGTCAAGGAATGGCACTACACCACATATTCTAGTTATTCTAATTAATCAATTCACTCATTTTAAATCTCCCAAGTTAGTATTCAAATTAGAAGTCAACTCTCATAACAAGTGCAATTATAACACTAACTTTTTAGAAAATTAAATTTAAACCCCAAAACTCTTAGACAGTAGACTTTAACCCCTTTTAATAAATCAACCGCTAAGATCGATTCCCTAAAATTCATTTAAACCATAGAAATGCAATTTAGAGTTGAAATTTAAAAAATAATACCACACTTAAGGAACTCCTATCTCTAGTTCGATTATAAAAAGGGTATTATATTTTCAATTTTGATTTTCTTTCAAAAATCTTCTACCTTTTCTCGAGGCGTAAATAGGAAAGTGAAAGTCCAAAATTAATATTCAAAGGGATGTCTCAAACAATTAAATTAATTAACCATAACAACGTTAAACATGGGTTCATTTATCCTAACATGGTATAAAAAATGATAATCAAATAAACAAAGGCATAAAAATATTAAGAGAAGAGAAGAGAACAATCACATTAAATCTCTTAAAGTGTAATTGAATTCAACAAAATTTAAATGAAGCTCTAACACTCAAATTTATTCTCAATAAAATCTATTTTCCTTCAACTTAAATCAAGAGGAGGAAATAAAAAGACAAAATAAAATTCTAAATCTAAACTATAAATTATTTCTAACTCTACAATTTTCTCTACTTTCTTCCCTAGAATTATCCCCCCCCCCCCCCCCCCCCCCCGGTCAAATGGGTCTTCGATTTGTTTTATTGGAAGATGCATGTGGCTAAGGGGTATAGTTGGAAGTTTAAAGGTGTGGTATTGAATTGGGTATTTGGTAATTGGGTGAGGATATTTTAGGGAGTGAGTAAATGTTCATATGGGAAGTAATAATTAGGGTATTTTAGGAATAAGGGGTAGGGGTCTTTTTAAACAAGTGGGGTTATTTTATTTTGAATAAAGCTAGGTGTACCCACTTAGGTACCCATTTCCCATTCCCAATGCATTAAAATGTTATACCTTGTTGTTGTAGGTCCCGCTAGGGCATAAAGTACAACTTTTTTATTGTCTTGTCTTATTAAGCGGGTATGAAAGTGGGTAAGTGTAGTGATACTCTTTATTTTGGACATTGTTTTAATTGGTGAATGGGAAATGGTATAGAAGGTTGGGTGTTATGAGTGGAATGGTTCGGGGATTTTAGTTGGGTATGAGAAGAGGAACCATGTAGCATGGATTTCGGGTTTGAGATGCCAAGGGGTCGAACCGGGTTTTGTTGGCAGCTGGTTAGATTCGGGTTCGGTTTTGGTTCGGAGTTTGTAGGTGAGGCACGTGAAAGAGATTGTGTGTGTGTGTTTGTATTGGGATATGGTGCGTGTATGTGAGTCCTTAAAATTGTACCTAGTTAAAAATTAAAACTATTTCATTATTTACAACTAAAAAATATATAAAATAAATAAAAGTAAAAAAAAAATCTATTAAAATTTTAAAAAAAATCCTAACCTATAACTAAATAAAAGACTCAAATAAAAACTAAAAACTAAAAACTAAACTAATAAAATAAAATGAAATAAATAAAAAATATTGAATGAAACCCATATATATATATATATATATATATATATATATAGACACGGATATAACGACACACACGTAGTATACAGTATTTACATAAAATAATAAAATACTAAAAATAAATACCCTAAAATAAAATAAAAAGAAATAAGAAATGACACAACCTGAGTAAAATATATATCTATATTAAAAAAGGCCAGACGCAGAGAGAATAATTATAGGACAGGCTATAGAGGTTTAGGCTCGGTTAGGGGACATAGTAATTTGTATGGGAATTGGGTTTAGGCCTTTTAAACATTAATTTGCCACATTTGACTTGAAATATGGCCTTTAAATCCGCAAGCGGCACTTGACCTACAAGATAGATATAAACGTACATAAGACCAATTTTATCGAGAATTAGCAATTAAAAATTATTTATCTGGGGCTTTATTTTAGTACTTTTGGGTGCTTATCACACCACCTCCAAATAGAACATTGCTAGTCCTCGAGTAAAAATAGAGAGAAAAAAAGATAAAAAACCAAAAGTGTGCCACTTTTGCGGGTACTTCCGATTGCACTTAGCATATGCAACAAGCCTTTAAACCTATAGGTTGCCCGATAGGACGAGTTTTGTCTCATAAGGTTTGTAGTTTATATACCCACAAAAAATTTTATTTGCAAACAACAGTGAATCTCTTATTAGGCATAGAACAATCGCAGAATTCATCCCGAGCTAAATATTTAGAGGAATGCAAGATAGATGTGTATAATAAGTTTAACTAAGTGAATACTCAAGGCACATCCTTCCCAGAACTCAACATCTCTAGTGTGAATCAGTTAAAATGGGTAAAGTATCGCACGAGTAATTCCTAGTTTTCAAAATCAATGCTTCAACTTCAAAATCTCGCAGATATAGCTCCCTCAAACGAACTCACAAGATTTGGATAAGTGTATCACTTTTGTGTGTGAGGATGTGAGTGTAATATCCCGTCCCGGTAAATTAATTAAATTATATTCGAATTATATATTAATGATAATTAAGGAGGGTTTAATTATAAATATGGAGGAATTGTGGGTGAAAAGTTGGAGAAAAATGAAAAGAAAAGAAATAGGGTCGTTCAAACGACAAGGGATGCCGTTCAAACGACTGCGTTCAGGTCGTTAGGAGCAGGGCTTCTAACGACATGCTACTGGTTTACAGTAGCAGGTCGTTAGAAGCACATTTCGAACGACGTATCTTGAGTCATTTGAATGACCTAGGTTATGTAGTTCGAGCAACCTTAGTCGAGTTTTTAGATCAAATTTCCCATATGTGATGTCACAATTTGGAGCATTGATTTGGTGTGTTGTCGAGCCCAGATTAGTTCATCAAGGCTAAAATGGGATTTTAGGCCCTAAGGGTTGTTTAAGGTTATTTGGGTTATTGTTGTTAAAAGAATTAGAGAGAGTGTGAGAGTGAAAAGGGGAGGTGGGTGGTCTTCCACCTCCACCCACGACCAAACCACGACTCTCCCACCATTTTTATGGTGCATCTAACCCCAAAACACCCATTTTCACCATGTACATAGAAGAGATACAAATTTTGGGGGTAATGATGGGAGCTTTTAGATATGAAGATGGAGCTTTTCTTGGAGAAGATTAAGTGAGTTTTAATGGAGTTGAATGGGTTCTTAACTTAGAACTTTGGAGGATGCATTTGGTAACCCCATAGGCCACCTTTGAAGGTGGAGGTTGCTCCTCCTACACTAACACCACCATTAGAGCCATTAGAGATGGGTAACCTTACTCTTAGTGTAAGAATTTTATTTTTACATTTATAGTCTTGTATTTAAACTATTTGAGTAGGGTGTATTTAGTGTAATAGTATATTTACTATGTAGAAAACAATAAACATTTTTATGGAATAAAAATGTAGAAAAGGGGTTATTTTGACAAAAATAAAGAGTGGATAATTATTTCAAGGTTTTGAAATAATGTAAGTTGATGTTTTATGAAAATGGTATATTTTCTGGTAATTTCGATGAAAAATATTTTATGAAATAAAATGTTTGCAAATAATGTGATTTTGTTGGAAAATAATATTTGATGAAATCAAATAATCAGTAAATATTTCAAGGTTTGGAATATTGAAAGATGGTATTTTTATAAAATGGGGATTTCTAGAAATATTAGTGTTAAACATTTTATGAAATAAAATGTTTGAAGATAATGTCATAATTGGATAAACATTGGTAAATTAATGTTTCTTGCAAAAATGATGATTTTATGAAAAAATTGACATTTATTGAGATTGAAGAAATAAAAATCTCCTTTGTGCCTTAAAAAGGTAATTTTGCAAGTATAATGATTTTTCGTGAAGACAAATATGTTTAAACTATATAGTAGGATTTCGGGGTTTAAAAGCCATCTTCTCATGCGTATAAACTTGTAGTATTTTGACATTAAATATATAAACAAGTTTAGAGAAGGATTTGTTGAGTTTAAATATAAAATAAGAATAATTGAAAAGTAGTCGTAAGTGTGAATGTATTTCTTGAATGAAGAGGTAAAGGAATATATGTTTTGGGAAAATATTGATAAAAATATTAATTAAGTGTTAATGGGTAAATACGAAATGGTGAGTGAGTGTAACTTACTAATGTTATGAAATATTGACACTTATGGGTTTAAAAAGGAATTAAAGGTGTAAAAGTACTTCAAATCAAGTAAAAGATTACTCCAAGTGTAAAAAGATGTTAAAGGGTTAAAAACACTTAAGAAGTTGGTATGAATAAATTAATAGTCTTTGAGGTGAAATTAACACTTGTGAAAGGGAGTAAAAGGTTATTTTGGAAATAAATAGGTAAAATGGTAATTTTACTTAAAGTGGAACATTTTTATGAAATAAAAATGTTGGAAAGGGTTTTACATAAAGTTGTTCTAAACGAATACGATTTTTGGAATAAAAATCAAGGTTAAAGTGTAAAGAATAAGAAATGATATATTTTCAAATGTGACACAAATGGGGTGGTAAAGTCCTGAATTTTGGCTTCAGTCGGGTAAAAAGGATAAGTGTAATTGTTAACGCAAAAATTCTCCATCTACGAGGACCAATCAGAAAAGGACACATGTCATCCTACGTGGCAATATTCGGCACCCGAGGAGTGTTGGTCGGCACCCGAGGAGTGTTAGTCGGCACCCGAGGAGTTGGTCGGTACCCGAGGAGAGTTAGTCGGCACTCGAGGAGAGTTGGTCGACATACCAACAGGGAAAATCAAAGGATAACTACGCATTTAATGATCATTAATGTACATTTATACTGTAGATGACAACACATAGCATACCAAGCAATTCAACAATTAGATTCGTTGAATGTAGACATAATGTATAAATGTCTACATACAATGAATCTCTTTATCTCCCATCACTATAAATACATGTATTCCCTTAGCCAAAGCAATATATCCAAGAGATCCAAGAGAGGAAAGAAAACCAAGAACCGAGAGACACCATATTGTGCTATTGTAAACCCCTGGGAATAAAATAACAGTGGACGTAGGCTTTATTCATAGCCGAACCACTTTAAAAATATTTGTCTCTTATATGTTTAATGTGAATGTTTATCTTCATCTTCATTCTCATCCTCATCATTTATCTGCAACAGAAAATGGCCACTGCCATTTTAGTGGCGTCAACAGTAATAATGTGGACATTTGTAAAATATTAAAACACATTAAAATGAAATCGTATGACACCGGGATAAAGCAAGAAGGACTTGGAGCCCTTGGGTGAAAATATCTAAATCACTGGCCAGAGCATATGGTGCACATAGTCGACGGTATGGAGCCCGTGGAAGTATGCGGTATAAGAAGATTCCGAGAAAATATAAATGAAATATGGAATATGTTAAGAAATGGGTTGTATGCTAAAAATTTTTAATACAACCTAACTTGAATGAATGTAACAAATGTTCCGGTAAAGGTAAAATGGGAAAGTGAATGCGTAAATCTATTAATGTCCATAAAGGAATGAAAAAGGGCTAAAGGAAGTAAGAAATGGGGAAATGGGTGGTTAAGAAACCTAAATGGTTAAACCCATATTTAACACATGAATGTGTCGTAATAAAAGGATTGTCAAAGATTAAATAAGTATTTTCTAACACGGTTAATGCGTATGTTGAAATGGTATTTTTTAATGAAAATACTAAATTTTGTTGAAATGAACGAAAGGGTTAGATTACGGTAAAGGAATTGGTTTGGATAAATCAAGTGTAATGATTTCAAATGTTGAACCGGGTGTGTTAAATAAAGTGAGAATGCTAAGTATGAATCAAGATATCCATTAATAAGTTTAAGGTAAATTAATCTGGATAAGTAACATTTTCAGAATATAAAACGGTTAATGTATTCGAATATGTAGTTTCTAAAGGTATACGTATGTATATATGTACATATTTTGGCATGCATGTGGTTGTAGCATGTGAGTATTTCTTTTTGACGTTTGTTTCTATATTGCTCGTGTAAATCCCACTGGGCAGAGGCTCGCATCCCCACTTTGTTGTGGCAGGTTGGGAGCGGTTTCGTATTTTTAGGGTGTTATACAGGTATGCATACTTTATTTATTTTACGTTAGTAGCTCTATTTACTTGGACTTTAGGGTGCTCCCCACGGGTCCCTCACATAGTTTATTTTGAAATCGACATCGCATACTAAACAAGTGAAATGTTAATTAAAATAAAACTGGATTAGAAACATTATATGGGCTGTTCCATTGCACTTCACACTTAATGCTTGGGTCGGACCGAGTTGACTCATAGGTAAACCATAAATCCAAGTCGGGGCATTATAGTGAGTAAATGTTAGTAAGGTCAAATGTCCCACACACATATAAGAAATAATGAACATTTTAGAAAGAAAAATGATCTCATAAAATAATGTTAATGACTATATTGAGAATGTCGAGTTATTCACCACGTTGACCTTCATTTGTTAGAACACCTAAGGGAAACATGGATGCTTATGGGTGAGGGGGAAATAAAATGAGAAAGATGGGATGAGATAAGGTAGGATGGTGATATGATGGATATTTGAGAAGAGTGTATTACACTTAAGGAACAAATGTCTTTATTTCACAAGATCTTGATTGAAAACTTTCTCTCTTTGTTTTTCTTTTTCTTTTTAAATTTTATTTTCTTTCTTTTACTTTTTTTTTCTTTTTTTTCTTTTCACATTTTTTTAAATTCTAAATACTCATAAATGTCTGAGATAAATCTACTAAAAATTACAAATAACCCTAACATAGATTTGTATCTAAGTTTTTCTCTATCTAAATGAACACTGAGAGAGGTATTTGCTAAAAATGCAATTACTCTCTATGAATATTTCTCACTTTTTTACTTTCTACACTCTTCCCTTTCTCAAAATGGTGAGTGGAAAAGGGCGGTATGAAAATAGGGATGGTATATGGTGACGATATGAAAAATGAATGGTGTGTGAATATGGAATTTGGTTAGTGTATGGGTGAAAGTCTGGTGATCGGGATAACTTCAAGACACATATTTCTTACAACTCGAAAGTGATGTCATTCTTAGTGACCAAGCCAAGAATTTAGTGAAGAATAATGAGATCATACAACAATTAAGTGCGGACATAGAGGTAGTTGAATCAAGTTGTAACTCAAAGATTGCGTAAAACTCTCTAAAATTTGAAAGGCACATATCTCACAAGCTAAAGTCTCCACTGGTGATCCTTAAGGTTTGTTTAATAATCATAGTACTTTTCAACTCTAAACCATAGTGACATGATAAGTGCGCAAATTTTGTTCAGTCTAGAAATTCATGGTGCAAAATGCCATGTTAGGTATTACATAAGCTGTTTAGAAAAAAAACATCCTCTAGCTTGACTCTTAAACTCAAAATATGGATGATTGAAAATTCACGTGAATGAGTGAGATGAAAGAAACTGCATGAAAATTTTAAAAATAAAGTCTTGTTTATGAAATTATTTTCAAAAAGGTACGATTTTGATGAAATTCCCCACCCCCCAAAAAAATGGAACATCGTCCTCGATGTTAAATAAAATTATTTCTATAATTGAAAGCATAAGGTAGGAAAGGTGTTACCATGATCAACTGCTAATGATGAGGACCATATGTATCCAAGATGAAACCTGAATAGGTGATGAGGTAAAAATGTGTACAAGTCTATAAACATGGTAAAACATTGGGTGGTGTGAAACACCACCCCTAAACAGGATAACACTCATAGTTAGAAACAGTGGGTTGCCTCCCGATAGCTCTAAGTTTAACATCTTCATCCAGACATAACCATTCTCACCCTAAAGATAAGAGCTATGAAAGCACGGGGTGGTAGAACAATTGGGTGATGATAATCACCCCCAAACAAAATCGAAACATCAGTCTTATTAGATAAAGGCTATAAGGTCAATGAACCTGTATGGAAAAGTGCTTCACCCGATGCAAAGCATCGGTGGACCAAGGGCAGGTGGGCATAAGGGTATAGGAAGAAAGGCATGGGTGAGTATGAAGAGACACCGATCATGGGCCTCATCGAGCGTAAACGTGAGGGCAACAAGGTCCCTAAAGCTTGGTTCTCTAATTGAATTCGAAGGAAATATGGTTTGAAAATTAATATGTGGTGGGGCTCATAGAAATTGCACGACTGTTCTATAGATGGACGATGATAATGGTCATGCCGTGATGCGTTAATGAGCTGACGGGAATAAAAATCACCACGAAAGGAGAGTGACGTGCATGGAGGAACAAGATCTGTGTCACCTAAGTGGAGAGTAACACTACCAATAGTCACATGGATGGTGGCATTGATGAAAAAATCACGAATAGGATTGTGGATCACTAGGGTGGAGGGTGGGTTCAAGTGGGGACATAAATACATGGATGGGAACATGTGAGGTATAATATCAATCTCCACGTCAGGTGGTGGGGTGGAAGGTATAATAGGTGTGATGGTGGGACAATGGGTGAGGGAAGATGATCCAACTAGAGAGTGGGGGACACACACTCCTCAGGAAGCTCGGAGTGATCCTCAAGGGAACTTTCAAGAGGAAGTGTGGAAGTAAATTATTTAGTGATCGATTTTTCCACCTGTAAGTCACCATCAGAGTTGGTGGGAAAATCTAATGAGGCATTTAAATACAAGATATAATAATCAACATCAAAATCCGACTTAAAGTGAGTCAAATATGTTTGGATGGGATCCATATCCGGAGAGGTAGGAACCATCTTGAATGTAATCTCGAGGCTTTGGTAAGCACTCGCAGCCAGAGCTAACCAATAATAAACTGGCTCTTTGGGAACACACACGGTGGGCTCGATAGGTGTATACTCGATCATATTTTTGGATTCTTCGGGAAGGGGAATGTAAACCTCAATGATGAGTTCTTTAGGATAAGGCTAGGTTTGATTAATCTCACAATCTTTAGATAAGTCAACACAATTATCAACTTGGGGCCTGGACCAGGGGGTGGTCTCAACTTTGATATTCTCGGGGTGATGGGGTTGGTCACACTCCAAATTCATGTCATAATCACTCATCATCACTCCGCGTGGGTGCAAAAATGGGTAGACTTGGGGTGGGATCCAACTCGTTCGCACAATTAATTTCATTTCATCTTTATTCAACTCATTGAAGGGCTTGATTTTGATATTGAGTAGCATGCTCTTGTTCAAGGATGAACTTTTTAAGAGGCGTTCGAGAGAGGATATGGATGGTGGTGATGAAGTGTTGGCAGGTGGTGGATATGGTTGAGGTGGACACAACTCGCTATTTACACTAGAAAATGGAGAATACTCACATGAAGTGTAGGGAATAGGGTCAAGTGTGTCATACAAGAGATAAGCTTCTTTGTGATAGAAAAAAAGTTGATAATCATGGGGAGCGTAGTGAGGGGTTGATCGATATGGAGTGCACTAGGTTGCCATGATGACTGTCGAAAACCATGAGGATCCAAAACATGGGGTTGGGATTCATATTTCGTAGGAGGGTTATCAAGCCTACACAAATAGTATGGGTACTCATACTACTCGGTATTAGATATGCCATGATAATAAGTTGAGGTTGGTTTCAAATAGTGTCATATGGATACACTTGGGCCATGGTTGGTTCGGATGGATATGAAAGGCACGGGTAGTCATGGGGCAAGTTATCGTCTTGAAAGCAATGGGCGCACGACGAAGCATTGGTCGCATTGACACTCATCATTGGAGGCAATGGAATATGAGATGTGTTAATGGATGACTTAAAGTATGGATGTTGGACTCAGACTCAACTTCAAACATGCGTCAAGATAATGGAAAATGACCAAAGTAGTCCCTTAAAGGACGTTTGTCGGCCATGATGAGAGTAGAATTTTTATTTTTGAGAAGTAAAAGAAAATATTTTTGGAGTTTTTTGAAAATGAGGAAAAGAAAATATCTAAAAAGAAAATATTTTTTATGAAATTTTGGATTTTTAGAAAAATAAAGGAAGAAAACGTTTGTTGATTTTTGGAAGAAAATATGAGAGAAAAATATTTGAACTCTTGAATTGGACGAACTCACTCAAATCGACTACCTAAGTATTGAATTAAAGTCAAGGATAAAGACTAACGAGCACGTAGCCAATGTATATCTTCAAAATTAGTGAAAGGATAGCCAAATTTTAATTAAATTCGTGGGCGACAAAAATCACGAAATTTATCTTTGTGATCGCATTTGCAAAATTTGTATTCCTACTTTAATCACAAAATAACTAGAGTCTTGCCACAGAGATTCTCCACAAACCTACTGTGATGAACGAACCGGTGCAACGTTGGGGACAGTAAAAACCCATTTTACTTGGCGGACGCACTTCAAACCTAGTTTTCGTGGACACTAACGTGCCTCAAAGCGAACCGTTTGAGGATTTTCCAGGTGAAGAGGACTCTACATATTTTCCTATAATTCAAATTGATCAAAAGGGGGCCTACAAATATCGTATCCTATGGGGATATCTAGTTGATTAATTTTAAATTTAATAACAGTTAGGGTATCACACAATGAATAAGTGAATGAGTCGAGTGATGAAATCCCTTCTCGTGAATGACCGGCTGTAGGTATTAATTGATTTATTCATCACATCATTCAAAAATAAATGCAAGAATTAAATGACATAAGAGCACGTAGGCACACACAATATTGACTCGCTTGCGGGAGATTCGCGAGTGTTTAAAAATGTACCTCCCAAGATTTTGACACGCATGGGTGAAGATCGATTTGAGTCGATCGGGGGTAGATCATCTATCTCTGTCGGCCCCGGGAGTCCTATTGACCTAAAGTAGAGAGAATTCTTTTTGTCTCCTTTGGATGCCCTCTCTCTACCTTGTCAGATTTCCCTATCACGCTTTTCATTTTTATGAATTATTACAAATATAAATGAAAAAGTAAATGATGTCACTAAGCACCGCAATAGAAGCCAAATGATAATATCCTAATGGAACACTTCTAATAAAAGGAAAAATGGTACTAAAAACGAAAAATAAATTATTAATGAATTACAATCCAAAAATCTTCTTGAGTGTGTCAATCTCCAAAAAGCAGTAACGACGCTATTTGATAAATTGATTTTTTGTGTGTGATTTGTCATTGTCTTCAAAAGTCAAGTCTCAAAATCCTTCAACCTACAAACATAATATGAACATGTATAATGGTAAGTAAGGATGTCAAACCAACTTTCAAGAAAGATGCTAAAATGAAAAAATAAATGCAACTTTCTTTCAAATATTTTTATTTACATATTTTTTTAATTTTCTTTTAAAACAATTTTCAAGGGTGAATGAGACGAAGTAACTATGTGACTAAAAATAAAAAGAAATCTAAGTAGTAAGATGATGAGAAATAACACAAGTGATATAATTAATATGAGAATGAAACAAGGAATGAAATTAACCCCAACTTCACACAATTAAATCTAATTTGTACTATTTAATTTGGTTGATTTCCAAAATATTCATTTAATTCAAAAGTTAACTCTCATTACACTAATGAATTAATTAAATATTATTTTAGGAAAATAATTTTAATTCCTACAGCTCTACTCTAAATGAATTAAAATTAATCAAATGAGTCACTCGCTAGGGAAAATTCCCTTAACTAATTTTAATTAAACAAAATAAAATAAGAGTAAAAGAAAACGGTATTATAATTTTAACCAATTTGATAAGCATGTCTCTAGTTTGAATCAAATGATAAAACTATGACACAATTTTAAATCCTTTCTCAAGGATTATTTTCCAATTCTTAATGTAAAATAAGAGTACGAAATAAAGTTACTAATCAAAGGAAATAAACAAAATTAAATTAGAAAACTAAATCGATTGAATTCATGGGGGCTTCAATTCATCCCTTGAATGGGATATTAGCCCTCCATAATCATCACCCATGAAATAATGTAAACAACTAAAAGCATGTAATGAGTAATTAGAGAAGAATTGATCAAACCCAAATTTTCCTTGGATTTAAATGACTTTCTTCAATTATATCCACAATCCTCTCAATTTTGAATGACAATCACTGGCTAAAAAAATTATAAAATAAAAATTCTCTTTCTATTCTAAACTATCTCTAAGTCTTGTAGTCTCTAAGTTTCTAGCTTCTCGGTTCCTCTTCAATTGAGCCTTCTAATTTTATATCATGGCACATGGATCTATGGGTTAATATTGAGTAATTTGTTCTACATTGTTAGTCTATCAATGGTAGTTTGTTGTCTCTAGTGCAACATGTATGCTTTTACCAATCCACACGAAATATTTCATCCTTTTAGCCTATTCCGAAAAAATATATTTTAAGTATTTCCTCCATAGTATAAGGACTAAATGTAGGAAATGGGGGCAAAATGGGAATGGTCCTAATTAGAATTCCTAAATATAAATATATTTATTAGTATAAAATATTACAATGATGACATATAAATAATAAAAATAAATAAATTACATAGCATAAATTCACATAGTTACCTATGATATACACAAAATCAGATACGGGAATCCCCAACTCCTCCTAAGGTAGGTGAAACGTATGTGCTATCTTCAACCACCTATTCATTATGGCACCGAAATTGTCTATCGCGTGTCACAATTCGAGAATATTGAAAAATGATGCCTAAACTTCAATTGGCACGTGGTTACTACCGCGCATGATCAATTCGCTATCATTGGCACATGTTCTTGGATCAATTATCGCGCCTCAGGTATGTAGTGAATTATCGTACAACCTATCTAAATTTTGATAAATTGATGAGAGATTAGCTGATTAATGAGGGTTTTCATTTCGTTTTTCATTTTTTGGACTACACTTTCATTGAATTAGAAACATAGCATAAAAAAATATTCAATTTGAAAATATAAAATAAATCAATATGGAAAAATTATTGTTTGCGATTTAGGGTAGATGAGGGGAAAGAAGATGACTTTTGTGAAAATATTGAGTTCAGAAGTATAATTTTATAGGGATTTAATTTTAGGGAGTAACGAATATATTTTAATGTTAACTAACATATCCAATGGTAAGTGATAAAAAAGTGGGCGAATGGGTTGGCATCTCCTAGGCGGGTGCTTTTTTACATACCTAGGGTTAGGTCCTAGAGACTAGGCGGGATAATGTCCCATGTCCATGATTAAAAATATCTTCTTACATTCTCCAACTGTGTTTTCCATATTCTTAACATAGATGTGTGAATTCCCCCCTTTTTACGGAGTTGCATTGTGGATGGCCTTAGCCAATCATCATCATCATCATATTCACTATCAATAATAATTACATTAAAAATATTAAGAGTTAATGTCAAAATACTAAGTGCCTCTAGCTAGGGCCTCTTTTAAACTTACTAGTTTTTAGATCCATGTGGTAGACCTCTTATTGTGATGTGATGTGATGTGATGTGATGGAGTAGTATGGATTGATTCTAGATTTTGGACTGTAATACCCCATATTTTCATAATAAAATATTGTGATAGAAATTAATTTAGTAATTTTTGATTAAATTTTTGAATTGAATTAAATCGGAGGAAATTAAATTTAAATGAGTAAAATATAAATTGATGGGTTCAATTGTGAGAAATAAATCATCTAGTAATTAAATTAAGGTTGACCGTCAATTAAACACAATACAAATGGGTATGTTAAATACAAATATTTGGGATGCATTTTGGGAGGTTCTATAGTCTCGTTTAGATGTTTTAGAACTTTAAAAATGGTCCCAGGGTATGGGTATACTAATTGGGTAACTTTCGGGTCATTTGAGTAGTGGGTTCGGACCCGCTTGGTGCTCCAAAGTTGAGGCCTAAGGTCCAATATGGATTAAAGCCTTAGTTATACAAATTAGGAGTTTAATAACTCCCTGATATTTATATCCAAGAACCCTAGGTCAAACATTTGAGAAGAGAGAGGCAAGAACCCTAGCAGGAGAATCTAAAGAGAAAGATCTAAGGAGGATTCCAAGAACCACCCAATAAAAAATCCATAATCCAAGGCAAGAACTTTCTTACTGAAAAACGTAGCTGTGTGATAATTGATTAAATTCGCAAATTTCGAATTCGGCACACTTATTTAATTAGAGTAAAAAATCAGCCCCTAAACATACATCTAGAAGTCATAAATCATCCAAACCATGCATGAAAAATAAAGACGACCGATTCAGGAAAAAAACCCTTTCGGGTAAAACCTTTTATAAACAATTTGAAGAATTCACAAGACCTTTGACTTACATACAACCTGATAATCACCCACAAGTGTGTAGTGCACGGTGCCTTCAGTAAACCTTCAAAAATACGGGAGATAGTGAAATACCCTCCAGGTGTCGGTTCGTCGTCTTCGGCTCATCCACACGCAAAATGAATATGCTCAGTATCCACCGATCAAATATGGAGATCCCTTCTCCACAAAGGTTAAACAAAAGAAAAGTTGTGTTCTTGAACACCAAAATAATTCACTAAAGCATATGGGAGTTTTGTGAATTGAAAACCAAAAAGGGATTAAACCCCAAAAGGAATAAGCCAAAAGAATTCTTCTTTCGCAGTTTTTTTTGTTCTATAAAACGCTGAGACTTCTTAAGAAAAACGTTACCATTTAATGAGTATTTATAATAAAACTGCGCTGCCTCGAAAACCTTGCTCGTTCGAATGAGATAGCAATCTCGCACGAATGAAGGACAGATGTTGTTTGAACGACATCTCGCGACACTGCCATGCCGTTCGAACAAGATTGCTATCTTGCTTGAACGACCTGGGCGTCAAAACCGAGGTACGCTCCAACACTTAGAAAAAATTACTCATTCTTAAATTTGACGAAAAGGTCCGCTCCAACACTTAGAAAATATTTATAAAAGTATACCAAAAGCTCTAAGTGGAAACTTAAGGTATTTAAAACAAAACCTTACCAAAGTAAACTTCGCGGGGTCTTTTTGATGAAGAACTTGATTAATTCGGATCCTTCTTGATGTAGATTGCTCTTGAATGCTCTTCGACGGTGTAGCGGTATATGACATAACAAATTGATAATGAACTTATAAAAATATGTCCTTACACTTACTTAATTTTTATTGGTTCAAATTACTTCTTTATTCATTGTGTGTTATGATCCATGTAGAAATTCTGGACTTAGGTATCTTGGTGATTTGATGATGAAAATAGAATATACTTATTATATAAGTCACATTTATGAGTAATTAGGGAATCCAGAATTTAGGATGTTCAATTATAAGTATTAAATGAATAAAAATCATGCTTAGGGCTCCTATTGAAATGGTTGTGTTGATTCATATATAGAAGACTTTTACACGTCCTATAAAGACTAAAATTATGATGATTATAGCCCTTGTATGTAATAGAATTTTGAGAGATTTATTGTTATGGAAATTTTGAATTGATATGAACATAGATTAGTCACTCAAATTCTGAGATTTTAGAATATGAATTCAAAAACATGATTAATTACCTTGAGTTGGTGAACTAATTATTAGAGATTCATTTGGTGGAACATACATTGGTAGGAATCTAGAAAATTGGGGTTTTCTTTAGAAAATGTAAATTTTGTATAGAAGAAAACTAGGAAAACAACTTCTGGAGAAGCAAAATGATTTTCTCCTGGACAAACCGATTTTTCTCCTGAGAGCTTGGTCGGGGGGTCCGTCATTGAGTCCGGGTGATTTTTAGAAGTTCATATGAGTTATTATAATCGTGTTTGGGCATTCATGGAATTTATTAAAAATGAAAACGTACGACTTGTTATCAGAGGACTAAATTAACTAGATCAATGTGACACGTCTTGGTATAGGTTATGTAATGGTGAAACTGTGTAGGTATCGCCCCACTTTCTTTGTGTTTTGTTTGTCCGTTTTGGATAAGAGACGCCTACAAACTCACCGATAGAGAACAAACGAGACACTATAGGTAGAGGCCTTAGTGTGGCATAATAATGACATATATATATAATTAATTGAAATAACTTAAAGAATTCCTAAGTCTAATGTTGTGAACTAAAAATGCAGACTCAATACTACGTAATAAGAATGATATTAAATGTTATCTCTTTATGGGTAGTAAATTAGGGGTAAATTGGGAAACAATTACTAGAGAGTATTTAACTCTGTTGTAATACATTATCTTGCCAGATTCATCTTTATACTACCATTTGCACTTATTATGTATCCGTAACGAGTTATGGGTGAGTATTCTAGTAGCACTGCTTTTAGGTGAGGGGTGAGATATATTACTCATGAGAGTGATGATGGGAACACTCACTTTGAATTCACCGTACCTTTACCCCATTAAAATGAGTAAGTTAATTATTTCACACTTTAGGGCTAACCCAATTTTTTTTCCCTCGGGTAGTCCTAGATGGGGATAGAGGGAGCATCGAGAGATCAGTTGTTAAGGGGCACACATTAATAAATATATTTCATGATGGAGTCCATTTTGGAGATTTAAGGGATTTCAGTTGTTGAGGGGCTTACTGGATTTTTGGGTCTTATGCATGGTAATATGGGTTGTGATAGAAATTTATCCTAGTAAAATGACCTTATGAAATTTTGTACACGTAAGAGAGAAGGCAATGGATTGCTGGGTTTCAAAAGAATATAAGGATTTTGATGAAAATTTAAGTGGAGATTAATTCTAGTTAAAGGTTTAAATTGGTGTTGCGCTCATATTTGGGCAATATTCATTTATTTGGTAAAATCGTTTATGATCTCGGTGACGATAAAATGAGAGTTTTCGGACTTAGTAATAGGTCTATTGTGTGGTCACGTAATAGGGGTTGGAGACTAGCTAGATTATTTGTAATAGACCTATGTGGATGGAAATTGGAAATGAGAACATTAATTTTCTAGTTGGTTCGAGTTAAGAGGACCCAATTATATAATTGTACAATGATGGAGTTACACATGCATTATAGACACGTATTTTGTTAGTGTATTAGTTATAAACCAGATTTAGGAACAAGCGGGTTCCATGAAAACTCAAAGAAATAGTGTGTTTTGGTTAAGGATTTTAATTGCGAATGTGGGGTTGATAGTACCCCTGTTAAATACAATTAGGGGAAAACAGAAGATGGTGTTATGAAATCGAGAGTTGAACAGATGGGGTGGACTATAAGGTGTGATACCCTGCCTAATTAAATCCATGGTGATCAGTGCTAAATCAAATTAAAATAGCTTTCTCAGTTGGTTCATTCTTAGCATCACTGTCGAAAACTTTTTAATTACTAACCACCTCGCTGAAATTAGACTGGTGCCAAATTTTAACTTTCATTAAACATACAACAACATGTGGAGCAATGAACAAATAAAATACCAACATAAAAGTCTAAAACTATCAACTAAGATAAAAAAAAGTCTTGCCGAATAAACCATCGGCCAAAAACCAACATATATAAAAATCCCTACTAAAGAAAGTACGGTAGGACAACATGTCCATACTGAAACTGAAATCCTACACTAGATCATAAATGATAAAAGAAGTGTCCAGTAGATGTCCTGCAACATTCACCTGTACTGCAGCTTCGAAACCCCTAGAATGAATTCACGCTTGGCGTCCCTGTGGATGGACACATAAAAGGTTTTTAAAAATATTTTATATAGCAAGAGTTAGTACTCAAAACATTTTAAAAATTTTTTGCAAGTAAATTTATTGCTAGTAAAGATCAATTATTGATTACACATGTTAGGCTTACTCACACTCACTTGAGTTTCCTCACCTTTCATCTATAGTGCACGCTTAACGTTCCATACTTAGCCTAGTTAGCTACAACTACCCAAGTATTTAGACTATAGTACTCGTCTGAACTCATCTACACGTCTAAGTTCCCATACCTCCCATACAGTACTAAGTTTCATTAACACTTCTCATTTTGTTAATAAATTTCCAAGTAACATTTCACATATATTAGTTTCTGATTTGAAAGTTGAGTCTGACCACTTAATCTTGTTCATTAGATGTTCACTATCTAATATTATGTTTTTCCAATTAAGATTTCTCCACTTGGATTACTATTTTAAATGTATTCCCGTCATGTAATTATCTACTACTCCATCCTAGTAGATTATTCATATAGTATATATTTCACACACAATATAGACTATAAGGATAATTGTCCCGGTCTAACCATCGACTCCAATTATCCTAAATTATTTATCTTTTAGATGTATGCACATCATATCATCATCTACCATTCTACGCATCACACACAATATATACTATAAGGAGTATTGGCATGGTCTAATCATCGACTCCAATTCTCCTCTCATTTACATTGGCCCGGTCTAATCCTCGACTCCAAATGTAAATGAAATAGTGAAATCTTGGCCCGGTCTAATCCTCGACTCTAATATCATATCGGCACTGTAGGTATTCACCCAACCTAAGTACAAAATTTATAGGTATATACACGACCTAAAGATTTACATTAGTACGCAGCATATTTCTCTCCAATACTCACCGTACCTTGCATTTTTTATTTCTCTCTTTATCGTATTTTCTCGAGTATTCGCCCAACCCTAAGGGACCTAGTTAACCCCTTTTTAATTTCAGTAGTTAAGCCTAACTTACTCTACTGGTATGTATCATGGATTAATGTTTACTCTCCCTCCATAACTCGTGCCATGCATTTCTCGGTATGCATCCAAATCGATTTATCCTCGTTGGTCCATACTCGAATTATGACCCTAAAGTACTCTATCGGACTTCACAATACACGTATTGGTCTTTCCTAAGTCCCTAACTAGGTAAAATATCATCCCTAAGGTTCCCCCTGATCGTTAGGAATCGAATAACCATCAACGTACAAAAGAGCCTCAATTCTGTTTGACACGAGAGCGACACACTCTTTTATTGCCACTAGACTTGCACGAGCAGTCGGCCTTTTATAGATAGCCGACACTCATCTTATATGTGTGGAGTCACCGATGGGTAGTGGGTCCCTTATACACTCTATCTGTAAGGGTGTGGATATTATGATCGGGAGATTGAGTCTAGCGATAGATCTTCTAGTGTTAGATATGAAGGGTTACGACGTCATCCTAGGGATGGATTGGTTGGCGGAATATAGGGCGATGGTGAATTATTACGAGAGGACTATCGTGTTTTCCCTTCCAGGACAGGAGATGTTCCCAGTGGCGATGCCTCTTCCCGAGGGAGGATCGTGCACTCACTTATATTATATTGAGGAGGAGACCTCACAGGAGGTGGTTGTTTTCCTGGACTCAATCTTAGTCGTGAGGGATTTTGAGGATATCTTTCAGGAGATACCAGGATTACCACCTAGTAAGGAGATTGATTTTGTTATCAATTTAGCACCGAGGATGAGACCGATTCCCAGAGCACCGTATCACATGGCCCCTTTAGAGATGCGAGCGCTGAGAGGGCAGATCCAGCAGCTCTTGGGACATGGTTTCATTCGGAGGAGTACGTCTCCATGGAGCGCACCTGTGTTATTTGTGAAGAAAAGGGATGGTTCGCTTCGTTTGTGTGTGGACTACAGGGAGCTGAACAAGGTGACGATACGTAATAAGTATCCGTTATCTAGGATTGATGACTTATCTGATCAGTTGAGAGGGGATGCATACTTCTCTAAGATCGATTTGAGGTCATGTTACCATCAGTTGCGCATTCGAGAGGAGGATGTACCTAAGACCGCTTTCTTATCGCGGTACGGGTCATATGAGTTCAGGGTGATACCATTTGGGCTCACTAATGCGGCCGTAGTGTTTAGGGATCTCATGAATCGAGTATTCAAGGAGTTTTTGGACCAGTTTGTTATCGTATTCATAGATGATATTCTGGTTTAATCTCGCACGAAGGAGGAGCACACCGAGCACTTGCGTATGGTACTTCAGACGTTACGAGACCATCAATTATACTCTAAACTCGGGAAGTGTGGATTTTAGATTCGGGAGGTTCGGTTTATTGGCCACATAGTGTCAGACCGAGGCATTATTGTTGATCCAAGTATAGTATCAGCGGTGAGGGAGTGGGGACAACCCATAACACCGACCGAGATTCATAGCTTTTTAGGTTTAGACGATTATTATCTTCACTTTATCAAGGGGTTCTCAAAGATTGCTAGACCTTTGACGAACCTGACGAGGAAGGGAGTACCATTCATGTGGAGAAACCACTATCTGTTAGCATTTTATGAGCTAAAAGACAGACTAACATCAGCACCCATACTGGCATTGCCTAGGAGTGGATTGGAGTACCGGGCATATACTGACGCATCCCTATAGGTACTTAGGGGTGTGTTACAGCAGGAGGAAAGGGCGATATCTTATGCTTCTCGAAATATAAATCCCCATGAAAAGAATTACCCCACCCACGACCTTGAGTTGGCAGCGGTTGTTTTTGCTTTGAGGATATGGAGGCATCATCTTCTGGGGGAACAGTTCACTCTTTTTACGTATCATAATTCACTTCAGTATCTATTCACACAGAAGGATTTGAATATGAGGCAAAGGCGATGGCTAGAATTCGTGAAGGATTACCAGTTTGATATACAGTATCATCCTGGTAAGGCTAACGTGGTGGTGAACGCATTGAGTCGATGACCTACTGGGGATGTAGATGAGGTGTGGAAAGCTAAATGGAGTGAGATCCAATAGGAGGATGAGGTGGCCAGGGCGTACATGGCAGTTATGACCATCACTCCTGAGATCGTGATGCGGGTAGTGAGTACTCAGGCAGAGAACCAGTTCTGTCAAGACAGGGTGAGACAGCTATTAGCCGAGGGTGTGGAGTCTTACTCAGTTAATTCAGAGGGATGTCTGCGATTTAATGGGAGGTTAGTAGTACCCGAGGATCAGGAGTTGAGGCAGGCAGTGATGACCGAGTCTCACGATTCCAGATTTTTGGTACATACTAGTGGGGACAAGATGTACAAAGGCATGCGTCGACAGTATCGGTGGTCGGGTATGAAGAGAGACATAGAAGAGTTTGTCTCGAAGTGTGTTACATGTCGATTGGTGAAAGTTGACCACCAGAGACCTTCAGGGATGCTACATCTACTAGAGATTCCCATGTGGAAGTTGGAGAGCATTTCGATGGACTTTATTACTGGACTACCGACATCACAGAGGGGTCACAATTCAATTTGGGTGATAGTGGATAGGCTAACCAAGGTAGCCTATTTCTTGTCGATTTGTACTGACTTTGATACAATGCAGTATGCGTAGCTATTCATTTCAGATATCGTTAAGCTATACAAGATTCCTATTAATATTGTGTCTAACAGAGATAAAATATTTGTGTCACATTTTTGGCAAAGCTTTCAGGAGGCCACGGCACAGATTTGCGATTGAGCATATCATCCGCAGACAGACGGGTAGACTGAGAGGGTAAATCAGATGCTCGGGGATATGTTGAGGATGTGTATCCTAGACTTTGGGGGAGTATAGGAGAGATATCTTCAATTAGTAGTGTTTGCGTATAACAACTCTTACCAATTCACTATCGGTATGGCTCCATTCGAGTCACTTTATGGGAGGCTTTGTCATTTGTCGGCCTGCTAGTTAGAGGTGGGGGATAATAATCTATTGGGGCCGAAGATGATACACGAGACTTCTGCCAAGATAAAGTTAATTCGAGGACATATTCGGATAGCTCAGGAGTGACAGAAGAGTTATGTTGACGTCGGTAGAAGACATTTAGAGCTAGAGGTGGGCGACCAGGTGATAATTCGGGTGTATCCTATGAAAGGGATTATGAGATTTGGTAAGAAAGGAAAGTTAGCACTAAGATATGTGGGACCGTTTCCTATCATTGAGAGAGTGGTACCGGTAGCATACAGATTGGGCTCCCAGAGCATCTTCAACGGATACACGATGTGTTCCATGTGGCGTCGCTAAAGAAATACAGGAGGAGCAAGAAAGCCTTCTGGCATGTTCCACTTGAGGAAATCGACTTACAACCAGACGTCTCGTATGAGGAGAGGCTCGTGGATATTTTGGATCATAGTAGGCAAAACTACGATCCAAAGTGGTACCATTAGTGCGAGTGCAGTGGGGTCACCACAATGTTGAGGAGTTGACATGGGAGCGGGAGGAGGATATGCGATAGCAATATCCAGAGTTATTCACCGCAGGTATATCCTAATTTTGAGAAAAAAATTCCTTTATAAAGGGGGAAGTATGTAATACCCCGTATTTCTGCGTATTTATTATTTAATTAACTGGATAATTAAATAAAAAATACGTTATATTTAAATTACGAGAGTAGAGTAATTTAATGTGATTTAATATTTAAATTAGGTGAGTGAAGTAATTTAATAAGACGAAATTATAATTATGATTATTGAGTGGTCGTATAATAATCGTGATATTTCTATATTAATCGAGAGATAGAGACTAATTAGTATGTGATTTAATTTACTAAGAGTGAATAGTAAATATACGTCATAGCGAGTGATATGGGCGTATTTTATGTTATCTCATCGAGAGTCGCACGTTAGACTATGTTGAGGTGAGAAAGGAAAAAAATATTTTAAGTGACTCGAATGATAGAGGTCACAGATGAGCCTGGAAGGGGCGAATTAGTCAAAATAGTATACCCGGGGATGTCAATTGAGTCACGGGTCAATTTTAGGCCAAATCGGCACCTTATAGGGGTAATTTGGTCATTCTAAAAATAGAGGTTAAAGGACCTACGAAAATTAGAGTCCTATATTTGATAATTAGAATTGGGGATTAGGGTTTATAACTCAAAAGGCTTAGAGAAGTCATTAGAGGGTAAAAAGAGACTGTTCCCACGAGCTAAAGGAGGGTTTGCGAAGGATTGGAAGTTGTTCTTACATCCCAAGTACCTAAGGAGTGAAGATTTGAAAGGAAGCACATCAAATCATAATCTTCATCACGAAATCAGATCACCTCTGTATAAGGCAAGTGGTTTATTGCAATTAAATTCAAATTTATAATACCCATGTGTAGGGTTATATGATTTATGAAAATTCTATTTAATCTCATGGAGAAAAAGATTGATTTTGATGCATGTTTGGTTAGGATTGCATGTAGTTGATTTTAACAACAGTAGAGGATTGAAAATCAAACAAAATTGGATTGTCACTACGGATTTTAATTCTGGGTTTATGTTAAAATCAATATGAGGAACACCATTATCTAGGGTTTAATGAAAACTGAATTTTGATGATTCTTGGGAGGATTTCGTATGGATTTGATGATATGTTTATGTTTGGATTCTATACATGTTTATAATGTTTGGTGATGATGGAAGAATGTTTCATAAGGATTTAAGAAGTTTATAAGGAACAAGTTCGGAGAAAACCGAAACTGGGCATGGCTGGTATCTGGTTGATCGATCGATCAACCCATGAATGTCAATCTATCGACCAAAACCTTCGATCGATCGACTAGAGCTGAATTGAGGCTCTTTTGTACGTTGATGGTTATTCGATTCCTAACGATCGGGGGGAACCTTAGGGATGATATTTTACCTAGTTAGGGACTTAAGAAAGACTAGTAGGTATATTGTTAAGTTCGATAGAGTACTTTAGAGTGAGACTTAGACTATGGACCAACGAGGATTAATTGATTTGGATGCGTATCGAGATATGATTGTCATGAGTTATGGAGGGAGAGTAAACATTAATCCATGATACATACCAGTAGAGTAAGTTTAGCTTAACTACTGAAATTAAAAAGGGGTTAACTAGTTCCGTTAGAGTTGGGTGAATACTCGAGAAAATACGATAAATAGAGAAATCAAAAATGCAAGGTACGGTGAGTATTGGAAGAAAAATATGCTACGTACTAATGTAAATCTTTAGGTCGTGTATATACCTATAAATTTTGTACTTAGGTTGGGTGAATACCTATAGTGCCTATATGATATTGGAATCGAGGATTAGACCGGGCCAATATTTTACTATTTCCTTTACATTTGGAGTTGAGGATTAGACCGGGCCAATGTAAATGATAGGAGAATTGGAGTCGATGATTAGACCGGACCAATACTCCTTATAGTATATATTGTGTGTGAAATATATACTATATAAATAATCTACTTGGGTAGAATGGTAGATGATGATATGATGTGCATACATCTAAAAGATAAATAATTTGGGATAATTGGAGGCAATGATTAGACCGGTCTAATTATCCTTGTAGTCTATATTGTGTGTGAAATATATAGTATATGAATAGTCTACTAGGATGGAGTAGTAAATAATTAGATGACGGGAATACATCTAAAATAGTAATCCAAGTGAAGAAAGCTTAATTGGAAAAACATAATACTAGATAGTGAACATCTAATGAATAAGATTAAGTGGTCAGACTTAACTTTCAAATCAGAAACTAATATATGTGAAATGTTACTGGGAAATTTATTAACAAAATGAGAAGTGTTGATGAAACTTAGTACTGTATGGGTGGTACGGGAACTTAGACGTGTAGATGAGTTTAGATGAGTACTATAGTCTAAATATCTTGGGTAGTTGTAGCTAACTAGGCTAAGTATGGAACGTTAGGCGTGCACTATAGATGAGAGGTGAGGAAACTCAAGTGAGTGTGCGTAATCCTAACATGTGTAATCAATAACTGATCTTTACTGCCATAAATTTACTTGTTAAATATTTTCAAAGTGTTTTGAGTACTAACTCTTGCTATGTAAAATATTTTTAAAAACCTTTTAGGTGTCCAACCACAGGGACGCCAAGCGTGAATTAATTCCAGGGGTTTTGGAGCTGCAACACAGGTAGATGTTGCAAGACATCGATTAGACGCTTCTTTTATCATTTCTGATCTAGTGTAGGATTTCAGCTTCAGTATGGACATGTTGTCCCACCGTAATTTCTTTAGTTGGGATTTTTATATTTGTTGGTTTTTGGCCAATGGTTTATTCGGCAAGACTTGTTTACCTTAGTTGATAGTATTTGATTTGTTCATTGTTCCACATGTTTTTGTATGATTAATGAAAGTTGAAATTTGGCACTAGTTTAATTTCACCTAAGTGGTTAGTAACGGTGAGGCTAAGAATGAACCAACTAAGAAACTTGTTTTAATTTGATTTAGGATTGATCACCGGGGATTTAATTAGGCGAGGTGTCACATAAGGGTAAATTATAATTTTAATTTTTGAAATGAGATGTGTGGCAGTATGGTTGCCAGTTTCTCGAATGTGGATTCTGGGTGTGGTGGAGTATAGCCAAGGATGGTTTGGTTAACGTTTTATAGATTTTATATGGTGGACTTTTCTATGGGTATTGGGGTTATAGATGTAGATTTCGTATGGTTAAAGAGGTAGCGCTTGACTGAGAGTGGGTACAATGATGCGATGGTGTTGGGTTAGCCATTGACGTGGTTTTTGGAGTATAGATATACTAAAGTATGATTTTAATAATATCTCTACATTATATGGTGACGTATTTTGTTTGGGCATGATGGTATTGCCGAGAGTTGTTTCTTAATAAGTGGACTTACTGTTGACGCAACCACGTGGATTATGGATTGGGGTTCACTAGGATTTGGTGTTAGTCGTAAGTGATCTCATTCCATATGGAACTGGCTATGCAATTTATCATGTACGGGAAAATTATGTGGATATTCTCCTCTAGGCATTGGATAGTAGTGGGCATGTGAGTACACCTTGAGTTGCTATTACTTATTTTTATGTTGGGAAAGTCCTGAATGGTTGATGGGTTCTGTAAATGCCTTATGTGTTCTAGTTGTTATTGTTGGGCAGTTATGATGCCCTATAGAGGATTTTCATAGTGAATGTGATGATGATTTTTGGCTGACGATATGAGTTTGTCTATTGGAAATGATTTTTGAGTTCAAAATATTGATATGGACTATACATTATATTAAGGGGTGGATACATGGGATGGTTAGCCGATGGAGAATTTATATTTGTATTAAGGACATGAGTGACAAAAAGCAACTATATTTTAAAATGGATGGCGATGAAAACTTCAAATTAGTACGATGATTTTTATAATGTTTAGAGAGAATTGCGTAGTGATATTATTGTGGGGATTTTGAGGAGAGGTGTTGTGGCCAGACAAATTCCAACAAGAGAGCATTAATTGATGATGTACTCATATTGGGTAATATTTATTGTGTTGTTACATCGTTCGTGATTTCAGTGAAAATCAAGTGCGGTTGTTTGGAACTAGGAGCAGGGTCACTGTGTTATTTCGGAATATGAAGGGCGACGACCTAATTAGAAACCTTGTACGAGTATGTGTGTCTTGTACATAGTAGATGTGTATTTGGTTGATGCACTAAGCAGATAAGTGGACAAGTAGGTGTCCAATTATGGACTTTTAAAGATAGTATCGTAGGACCCATGATGGTTATATAGTGAGAGTTTATACGGGCAATGAGATTATAGACGCGAGATTCACATGAATTGGGAAGAGTTGCCTTATCGAGAATATGGACAACAATGTGAAGATTCCAGGATGGATTACTAATATATTTCTTAAAGTACGGATACAATGAATGTTCGATTTGGAATACGAACGTAGACTAAATACCAATTATGGTATGTTTTGAGGGATAAATAAATGTGATAATTATCCAGCGATGAAATCTTCTTATGTTATGTTAAGAGTATGCAAAGTGGAATGCATTCATATTGTAGAAGTATTTGGTTACTTTAGGAACGTTAAGACTAGTGATAATCTTAGTTATATGATGATGTGTACAATAAAAAATGATGTTATTAAAATGACGGTGTCATTGGATATGGGCAACTATAGCCTTTATTGGAATCAATAGGCATGTTGATTCGTAGGAATGATTATGCAATATGAGTACATGATAATTGTGTATAAACTTAAGATAATCATATTAGAACGTGATTTCATAATGTAGTGAATTCCAAGGATGAAATTTCGTTATTAAGGGAAAGAATGTAATACCCCGTATTTTCAGAATAAAATATTATGACAGAAATTAATTTAGTAATTTCGAATTAAATATGGGAATGAATTAAATCGGAGGAAATTAAATTTCAATGAGTAAAATATAAATTGATGGGTTCAATTGCGAAAAATAAATCATCTAGTAATTAAATTATGGTTGGGCGTCAATTAAACACAATACAAATGGGTATGGTAAATAAAAATATTCAAGACGCGTTTGGGAGGTTCTATTGGCTCGTTTAGGTGTTTTAGATCTTTAAAAATGGTCCCGGGGTATGGGTATACTAATTGGATAACTTTCGGGTCATTTGAGTAGTGGGTTCGGATCATCTGGGGTCCAAAGTTGAGGCCCAGAGCTCAACTCGAGATTAGAGCCTTAGTTATATAAACTGGGAGTTTAATAACTCTCTGTCATTTGCATTCAAGAACCTTAGCAGGAGAATTGGGAGAGAAAGATCCAAGGAGGAATCCAAGAACCAACTAAGAAACAATCTAAGATCCAAGGCAAGAATTTTCTTAATTTTTATCGGTTCAAATTACTTTTTTATTCTTTGTATGTTGTGATCCATTTAGAAATTTTGGATTTAGGTATCTTGGTGATTTGATGATGTAAATTGAATATACTTATGATATAAGTGACATTCATGAGTAATTAAGGAATACATAATTTAGGATGGTTCCATTATAATGATTAAATGAATAGAAATCATGCTTAGGGCTCCTTTTGAAATATTTGTGTCAATTCATATATAGAAGAATTTTTCATATATTACAAGGACTGAGATTATGATGATTATAACCTTGTGTGTAATAGAAATTTGAGAGATTTATTGTTATGGAAATTCTGAATTGATATTAACATAGACTAGTCACTCAAATTCTAGGATTTTAGAATATGAATTCATTGTTAAAAACACATGATTAATTACCTTGAGTTGGTGCACTAATTATTTAAGATTCATTTAGTGGAACGTACATTGATAGGAACCTAGAAAATCAGAGTTTTCTTTAGAAAGTGTAAATCCCGTATAGAAGAAAATTGGAAAAATGAATTTTGGAGTAGTGAACCGGTTTGCTCCTGGGCCGAATCGGTTCAGCTCCTGGAGGGATTAGCCGATGGGTCTGGGTGACTTTTAAAAGTTTATACGAGTTGGTAGAACCGTGTTTGGGCATTCGGGGAATTTATTAAAAATGAAAACATATGACTATTTATCACTGAAGGACTAAATTAACTATATGGTTAATAATATCTAATAAAGAGTGACTATTTAATAATTCATATGTTGGTAAATTATTAAATAAGAATATATTTGGACTGTTATTTTTAGGAAGCTATGGGGTAATTATTAGGATAATTACCTTTACATATGATAATATGTAATTACATTTTTTTGTGAATATACTCATATACATGATTCTTCCTATCGGTTGGGGTACGCGTGTACAGGACCGGAGCACACATCGACACAGGTGGGCTAGGCATAGTGTTAGGCCATATTGTAAGTACTATGTGGCAGCGCCACTCATAATTGTTAAGTGTTGATGTTGAATCCATGTGACACTATTTGGTATGGGTCGTGCATTGGTGAAACTGCATAGGTACCGCTTCACTTGTTTGTGTTTTGTTTGTCCGTTTTGGATAAGAGACTCCTACATACTCATCGATAGAGAACGAATGAGACATTATAAGTAGATGCCTTAGTGTCACATATATACTGACATATATGAAATTAATTGAAATAAATGAAAGAATTCCTAAGTCTAATGTTGTAGACTAAAGATGCAAACCCAATACTTCGTTGTATGAATGATATTAAATGTTATCTCTTTATGGTTAATGTCTCGGGGATAAATTAAGAAACAATTACTTGAAAGTATTTAACTCTGTTTTAATACATTATATCTTGATATATGCAATCTTTATATTACCATTTGCACTTGTTTTGTATTCATACCGGGTTATGGGTGGGTATTCGAGTAGCACTGCTTTTAGGTGATGGGTGAGATATATTATTCATTAGAATGACAATGGGAACACTCACTTTGAATTCACGGTACTTTTTCCCTATTAAATGAGTAAGTTAATTCTTGCACATTTTAGGGCGCTGACCCAAAATTTAAATATTTTTCTCCTAGGTACTCCTAGACAAGGATAATAGAACCATCGAGAGATCAACCTTTCAGTCGCACCTTGCGTATTGGACATCATTGATTCTAGACTAGGTTGTTTCTCTATTTCAGTTTTATTATTTTTCGAGAATATAGTAAAGACATAAGCCCAACGGTTATTTTCCTTTTATTTAGGTTAAAATGTTATTATGCTGAGTTTTTAAATCACTACTTAGACTGTGGATGTTGGTCTGATTGACATTTGTTTAACTATAAAGCTTCAGTTTAATTCATATCTGATAATTTATAAATATTTTGTTGTCGATGCTGAGAATCTAATATATAAATATAGAAATGATGTCTCTTAAAGTAAAAAAATATTTTTATATTCATTTTTTTTGTGTGGTAGTTAAACATTTCAGGATACTCACCAAAACAAATCATCTCAAAACAATTTCTTTTTCTTTTTTAAAAAAATCGATCAAACTATGTCAATTTTTAACAGCTTAAAAACTCACATAATTTGACTGATTTTTTTTAAAATAACGAAAATTTTTATTTTGAACCAATTTTTTTTGTGAAGTCCCTTGAAATATTTAAATACCATACAAAAAAATAAACTCAAAAATATTTTTTTTATTATTTTATAAAAAAGGTTCGCACTGATGGACATCATAGGTTGCATGTATATTTGAGTGTTTGTTGGACTACAAGGTTTGATCACTTTGTAATAAGAATTGTGTTTGTATTTTTGGCTTAAATAAAAGAAACAATGATACTCTCAACTAAATTGATGATTTGATTACTTTATTTTGCAATAAGAGTAAAAAGATATAACGATAAAAAAAAAATTACTTTATGATGTATCTCATTTCGTCACCATTAAGAATTAGGTTGGTGGAAGCTATAGCCAAATTACAAAATATTCATCATTAGATAGGTTCTAACATTAAGTTGTAGCATTGTGCTTGAAACTATTTGATAAGAATTATATCAAATTTGTTTTTAGCACAATCCCCATGAAAAGAGTAGTATATCATAAAAAGTTGGATATAACTTACTTGATAAAAATGGATTTCATGTCAATTAGTTTTTTATTCAAAATTAAGTCCAATTTTTGTGTAATTGTCAACTAATAAAAAAATTTGCGCATTAAAATTATTTGGATATATATTTCTATAATACTTCAAGATTTGTAAAACACCCGCGCATAGCGTATCATGTCTAACCAACTTTTACATGAGAAAATGGGGGTTGTTACATGGGCCTCGGTTTAAAAAAAATGTGATGGAGCATATCCCTTGGTAATTTTATATAATAATAGTAGTAACAACAACAATAAAATAGTAGAAAATGAAATGTTATTAATCAACCACAATTTTATTCACCATTCGTAGTTTGTTGGGTACAAAAAAATATTCTTATCATATGGATATCCAAACATCCAATGCTTCAGAATCCGCACTAGACACTTCCAAGTGCCTTGTCAACTTTGTACCGGTATGGTTATTTAAGACTGTCACAGTATACTCCCCATGAAAATTTTGGTTCTCATAAACCCAATCGTCACCAGTCTCTCCCATTACGTTTGTCTTCCACTCATTGATCAGCTTGTCGACAACATCGCCAGCCGGCAAGTTCTTGAAAGAATTGTCCGTTAAGCACATGTTACTGCAACCTGTTGGCTTCCACCCTGACCACACTATAATTCCTTCAACAGCAGGATGTGCATAAGCTTCCCTCATAATTTCTTCCAAGTATTCAGCCTGTCACAAACCAAAACCATAAATAAATTCGAAAACGCACTATGTGGTCTAATATGAACAGAGTTTAGTAACAATAAGCAAATTTTGTTGCAATGTATTTTTTACAAATAACTTTAGAAAATTCGGTTAGTGTAGTTTCAGAGGAGAAACTTTTAGTTTCAGGTCATGATAAATCCGAAGAACATAATGATGTTCCCCCAAAATTGCAGTTACCCCCTCTTCAGAAAATTTGAATCTAGATGGCTTTGAGGTCATTTAGTACAATATTGTTTTCAAGTCCATTTGAGTTGGAAGATCTTGTTGCAGCCCTGAGATGCAAGGCTCCTAATTTATTAATTGATTCCGTTCATGTTTGCCTTCTACGAATTTTGAGAGAACATTTAGAGTTTCTTTCTGACGAGAGTTCCCAGTCCGCTTCTCTTTGCTTGAGGAGTCTTAATTGGGATTTGTTGAACTTGATCATGTGGCCTGTCTATTTGGTTGAGTATGTCCTAATGCATAGTTCTGGATTGGAGTCCGGTATTAATATTTGCCACTTGAAGTTTTTGTGGAAGTCATAAAATCAAAACTTAGAAGAATGCCGGGAACTAAGGGTAGTTTGGATGTTGATAGGAATGTGAAGTTTGATAGTTCCAAGAAAAAGAAGAGTGTGATGGATGTTCCTGGTGGTCCCTGCTTGACTGACGAGGTTTTTGAGGAAACCACAGATTGGAACAGGGACGAATGTTGCCTTTGTAAGATGGATGGAAACTTAATATGTCGCGATGGTTACCCCGCAGCGTTTCATGCAAAGTGTGTAGGGGTTGCAACCAATCTCTTTCCAGAGAGTGATTGGTATTGTGTGCTTGACAAAGATAGGCTCTCGTTGCGAGTTGGAAAGGCAATTCGAGGAGCAGAGTTACTGGGATTTGATCCTATATAAATACTAACACGGAAATAATTTGATTGTTGTTATTGAAGCACTAAGTCATCTGATCTTTATAGCCCAATTTTAAGTGCAATTACCAAGCTTTATAATGCAACTGCTATAGTTAATGGAACAAAAAGTTCAATTTTACAACTTCTTTCGGTACCTTCAGGGATTTTTGTTAAGGATGAGACTGCCATTGAAGGGAGCCGAAAGAAAATATGATCTCTACATATTCTAGTAGCATAGAATGTGGGGCTTTAGAGTTGCCTAAAAGCGATTCAGTGAATGTGAACCAGTCCATGAAAAGTCGTTGACAAATTCTGAATGGTCGGCTGAAATTTCTCTAGTTTTTTCAACAACTCATAATTTCCTGAAAACTAGCCTGGATTGTTTGATTAGATCTTCTGGGATTTTAAATGATTCCGAGATTCGAGGAATGCGTACGCTGTCTACGAGGTATGGTAACTATTATAGTTTTGCTCAAATAGCCTCATCAGTTTTTCAAATAAGACCCCTGACAAGCCTAAAAGATCAATTGAGGAAATTCGTTCAACGCAAATGAAGGTTATTTCGAATCTATCAACAGAGTTCTGTTGGTCCAATATTGCGAACCTAAATGTTGATGCTATGAAAGAAAGATGTGGATCGTGCTTCTCTTGCCAAGTTCCTGATGATGAAAGGGATTGCTTGTTCATTATTAATGATACGGGTCCTGTTCATGATGGTTTTACTAGTGAGCTGTTAGGTATTGGTTCAAAAAATAATAGGAAGGGCCATCTTATTGATGTCATGTGCCATACCCATTGCTTTGAAGATCACCTGCGTGGGATTCTTTTGGGTCCATGGCTAAATACACATTATAAGATTTGGCGTAAAAGTGTCAAGGCATCTATTATCACCTCAGTGAAATAGCTGTTGCTCATGTTGGAGTCAAATCTGCGTCCTCTTGCTCTTTCAGCAGAGTGGCCCAAACATGTTGATACCGCTGCTACGATGGGTTCTGCTTCTCATGTTGTGACCCGCATGTCTACAAAACTTCGAACTAGCCAGAAACGGGTCAGGTGTGTTCGGATTTGGAGCCAAGCTCTTCTTCAAAAGCTGTCTCTGGATTGGGTCTATTTTGGTGGAGGGGTGGTGGCCTTTCACATCAGCTCTTCAGTTGGAAGGTTCTGCCTCGTTCTTTAGTTTCCAAAGCTGCCCGACAAGGGGGGTGCAAGAAGATTCCAGGATATTATATCCTGACAGTTCAGAAATTACGAAGATAAGCCAAAATGTTGCCTGGAGAGCTTCTGTAGAGACATCAAGAAGCGCTGATCAACTTGCTCTACAGGTTAGGGACTTTGATGAGAACATCAGATGGGATGACATTGAAAACACTAGCCTTCTCTAAAAGATGGACAAGGAATCTAGAAAACCAACCAGATCTTTTAAAAAGGTTATAGTTACAGAAGGAACAATGGTGAAATATCTTCTTGATTTTGGCAAGAGGAGATTTATTCTCAAATGAAAAAAAGAAGTATTGGCTCAAAGAATGTTATGTTCCCTTGCATCTCTTAAAAGGTTGATAAGTCCAATAAGGCCAGCTCCGAAAAACTTCATGAAATTGGAAGAGTAATAAAGAAGCCCTCCAGTAAGAGAGGGCTTTCTTACCTTTTTTCGAAAGCAGAAAGATCTGAGAATTTCAAGTGTGGGCACTGTAACAAAGATGTTTTGACAAATGGTCAAAGGTTGACACCAAGAAGGGGAATTCACAGTTATTGGCACCAAGAAGGGGAAATCACATCCCATATTAAATCGCTAGCTTGTCTCTAGAGTATTTGCCAGATTTGAAAAAGAACTATTGTGAAACCCATATAAAATCCAATCGCTATATGTTGATGTGGAATAATACATCACTGTGAATCGTTAGATCAAACGAAGGGTTCACATTAAAAAGAAAATTTAATGTGCAAGTATGTGTGTCTAAAGTATGAGCTTTAATTATATTTTGTAAAATCAAACATATATATTGTGTACACTTATCTACAATTTTATACAAATAAAATTTCATTCTTCAAATATATATATGTGAATACATTTTCCACATTTAGTGAAAAATATAGAAAAACATTTACTTACTTGATTTGGTCATCTTTCAACATCTAACTCAGTGAGCGATATTGGCATCTTGGTTGCGCCAAAAGTATCCAATGATGCACGCATGTACGGTATGTTTGGCTTCGCAAAATGACCATGCAATCCAATCCCCACAACCAATTCTTCGTTCCCCGGAAAATACCTAATTTCCTTCAACTTTTGCAAATACTTTAATGGAGTGGTACTCTCAATTTCGGGGTGTTCAATAGTATCAAACTCATTCATGAACAAAGTTGCAGAGTCCAATTTGCTTGCTATATTATAAAACAGCGCAGAAGCATTTGGGCCGAGCCTATCTTCAAAGAATGAAAAGTGTAGATTCTCATTCATCACATCCCATGCAATCACTTGACCAAAATATCTAGTCATTACGGACTTAATTCTTTGCATTGAAGCAGCCCATAGAGCTATAGGAGATAATGCTTTGACCCAAATTGTATTCTTGGTTATGTCATCCCAAAGGATGTTGTGTCCCCTCACTGCAATGTTGTGTCCTTTGAAGAAGCTGACCATGACATCAGCGATGGTATAGTTTTCATGGCTTTGGTTCCTTTCTGTGAAGTACCTATTGAAATATTTTGATAAATTATTAGAAATAAGGGACAATTAATCTACAGTCGGTAAGAAAAAAATAGAAAAAATAGTTTGCAATTAGTCCACCTTATTTTTTATGTTCTAAAACGTCACTTTTTTTTACTTGTCTTTTATGGGAAGGCTTTAAGGTTTCGGATTTATTTTTTAAAGTTGATGATTTAGGGTTCAGTTTTGTTTTGTTAATAGTTCTGGGATTTGATATTTTTTGGGGAGTTTCTATTATAATCATTGGACGATATTTTTTTGACACCCACATTTTTTTTGGATACTAAGATCCTTCACCCTTCTTATATATGTTATTAGTTAGAGTATAGAAAAACTTTTTTTATAAGTAATTATGTCATTGAGAACCCCGCCTTAGGGGCAGAAACCCGTACGTATACCGCAAAACATAGAGGCACTATAAAAACATTTACCAATTCCCACTAATACAAAAATTACAATATTCTATGCAACTCAAAATTAAAGAGAAGTGATGGATTTGGAATCATCTTTTGCCAAACGAGCAACGAACTCGGGAACAAGTAACACAGTATGGCTGTCAAATGAGTATATTACAAATATTCATGTATACATTATAAAATTTCACGTACAAATTACAACTATTTTAAAAAATATTTTTAAAAAACATTTGCACTTTACAAAATTTATTGTATACTATAATGAAAACCGGGTATAAAGTAGGGGAACGAATAAGGGAAAAAGCCATTTAAGGGGGGTTATGGTTTCGTGCATTACCATTTCATTTCGTTGTCAAAGGTTGTTACAGTGAAGCGAGAGGTGAACCAATCTTGGTAGCCCTTGTTGGATAGTATAGTGTTTGCGGTGGCACAACCAAGTTGGAAGTTGGTTCTGGTTTGGTTGATGGAAATTTGAGCTCCTTGGATCTTTTCTCCTTGCTTGTTGGATACATGTAATCTCAGTTTACGCTTTCTTATCTGCACAACATAAGCACAAATATGGTCAAAAATTGACGGTGACTTTGCAACATAGCAGCAAATATGTAATAGGGCAGAATAAATGTCGGTCAAAGCCTAAATCACCTTTTTATTTTTTATATCTTTTTCTATTTTTTTTTTGGTTTTCCATGATATGGAGGGAAAAAAAGTGTTTTTGCGAAACATACCCAATGAGTGTTGAAAAACAATGAATTTCAATTTTGTTTGTGCCTAAAATATTGATCGGACTTCTCGTCTTTACAAAATAACTACCTTATATTGAAAGGGTATTGTATATATCATGTGCCCTAACCCCCAAGGGTGTGCAACCTAAAAATAGTAAGAATATGGTGTTAGCATATAAACATGAGTCCAATGGGAACATTTAACTGTTTTCCATCTTATATTAAAATTAAGGTAGGGTAGTAAAGTTTTTTTAAGAATAAGATTTGATTTAACCATTTATTTTAAATAACTAATAGAATCATTAAATCTGGCAAAAAGCACATTTAAGTGCAAAATCTATTATTTTTCTTATCTATCAAATTCTTTTGGTGCAAAACAACAATGTACTGCACAAATTTACCTTTTCTATACTTGCAGAATGATGATCTCTCCATTGACTTTGAGTATATGATTGCAGAGAAATATTATCAACCCATAACTCAACACCGGTATTGTTACTCTGTTAAAGTTCAGAACAAGGAATATAATTCATTAAATAAATATATATAATGAATAAATTATAACATATAATTTTAATAATCCATGTGTAGTGCACCTTAAAATAAAGATTAGCTGACATGGAGAGATCAACAGTGAAACCTCCTTTTAGCATGGACCAACAGCCTGATTGAGCTACAATAGAGCCCACTACCATTGTTTGGTTTTGGGAATGTCTAAATGCAGCAGACACTGTCTCTTTTCCTTCATTAATTCGCACCCAAGCTGGAAAAAAAATAGATTATATTGTGAAGACCTAAGCTAGTATATATAAGCTTAGGAAATTAAAATTCTAATGGACACAAATTTACCTGAAAATGTGTAAAATGCCCCCTTCTCTAAATATAGATGTTGTGAAAAACTATCGTGTGGTTGACTTCTATTGTACGCTACGATGAACTTATTTCCAATCGTAGAGTTTCTCAATTCAATCTTTCCATTTCCGTGCACATTCCATCCTTCTAGGCCCTTTTCAAATGCAGAATTTGCCAATAGCCCACCTCCATACTGAGCATCTAGAGGATGGGCCATACACTGTAAAAAAATATATAAATGATAGATAAATGATTTTACTGGTGATTTGATGTTATGGTATAGTGACAAAATTGATCAGATGCGGACCCAAATAACGGGTTTACAATTGACAACCTCAAAAGGACCTCATTTTAGAGTAAAATAAAGACATCATTTTGAATAGTCTACAATTGACAACCTCAAAACGACCTCATTTTAGAGTAAAATAAAGACATCATTTTGAGTAGTTCGTCGGTAAACCGGTTCTTTGGGTCCACACCTACCCCGGTTTGGATAGTGGCCACAAGAGTCCAAACCCTCTTTCAATAATTTTCAATAAAAGGCGGGTATTTAGGAAATTATTGTCCATGTATTTTGTCATCCTTCAATACTATTATGTCATTTTAGGAAATAATATTGGCCGCTTACAAGACCTAAATTTGTACTAGAGGATTGCATTTATAGCTCGTAATAGTAGCAAGGTAGTTGCAATTATTTTATTTCTCTACATTTGATGATTGATGTTAACCGTTTACTTGATTTTTGCATCATTAGAGAGGTCCCTTTTTAAAAAGGAAGAAAAAAAGATAAAAATGAATATTCATACCTCTATGCTTGCTGAATAGTCATAGCTTGAACCCTCAATTGCATATCCTATACGTACAAAATCGGGTAATACTCTTGCTTAGCCCATCAACATGATAGAAACAAAATATTTTTTAAGGTACTAAGGAATAAAAAATCTACTTAGCAAAGCCTCTGTTTTTTTTTACAGCATAAACCTTTATATCATTTTATGGTTGAGTATTATTAATAGGAAAACAAGTACAAAACTATTACGCTGCTAACCTCTTAACAGTAATGACCATAGGAGCAGAAATACAGTCCAAACCATCATGTTTTTTATTGAAAGAAGATCCTGAAAGGAAGAGCAAGTTATTAAGCCATATTATGAGCCATTCATTTGCAGTAATAGTCGAAGTCTGATAATTACTTTAAAAATAAATAAATTAATAGCTATTGTTTTGAAATGAACATTCCTTTGTTGGTAGATTGCTCTAGACACCAAACTTGTCTATTAAAAAGTTTCAAAAATGAACTCTACGATTTGGGGGGTAAAGGACCCCATTACTATACATGTTTCCTTTGCCCAACTCCCTGGTTGGTAATATTTTGGGATTGAGGACCCCATTACAGCATACACGTTTTTGCCATCGTATATACATCATGTATACACGAATTATTGTAATATATGAGGGAGTAACTCACGAAAAAATAATACATATTCTCCCCAATCTCATCAACCAAGTAGAATATGCAAAAATAATTTTTCACAACCTTTATTAAATCACAATTGTTAATATGATCAAATGACAATAATGATGAAGAATGTTACAAATGATATGGGAAGAAGTCTTCATCATAAGAATAAATCATATATAATTCAGATAGAACCAACAACATACAACCCAAGAAATATATATGTGACACAAGCTTCATCAGGGTATAATACCAAAACAGCAGAGTAATATATTTACCTTGGAACAGTTAGAAATTCCTTCAATCCAGTTTGCGTACCAAGTTCTTCTGATAAAGGCTCAATATATATAGCCCAAAGATGAGGCCTTTTCATTTTGCAATAATGTCGGAGAGCAAAAGGTTGAAGACGAACGGTTGATGTAATTAACTTATGAGCTTCCATTTTTCAATTGAGTAGTGTAGTACTGCTCTTACCTATCCATATCCCCGAATACAAACCGACGGCTGAGGTAATTGATCCATTATGAAGAAGGTATGAGGTAATTGATCAAACCTCCTTTTCATCTTCATACTTCGTACCTTTTTATGTGCAAACATTTATATCACCCTTTCATTTCCAAACTCATACTAATAGTAAATTATAATTTTAACAACAAAAAAATATTTTACATTTCAACTACTAAAATAAATACAAAGCCATTAAAAAAAAATCACGTTAGCCGGGAAATAAAATACAATTAAAACAATTAATAAAACGCGACAAAATGTGAAAACGTATCAAATAAAATAGGAATCTTAACTCAATTCTATTTTTGTTTTCTCTAATTAAAATGAGGCAAAACGTGAACACAAACTAAATAAAATGCGCCACTAGATGAAATCTATTTTTTTTTCACCAAGCATGAACACGATCCAATCATAACATGACATGACACGATACAGTACATAATATTATTTTTTACAAACAAAGTATACGATTAAAACGTGACACAACCATCCATCAAAACTTTCTTTTCATAGAAAACAATTTTAAATTGAGTTAATTGGTTAAAAATAAATATATAAATTAATTGCATTTACAATATTACAAAAAAAATAACACATATATTTTACATAAAACTACCCAGATATTATACAAAAAATCATACAACTAATTTATATCAATCGTCCTTGTCGGCATAATAATAACACTTGCTTAAATTAATGCATTATTGAAAAATATATTCAATTTTAAAATAAACTAAACTAAATTTCATATAAATTTTCTTAAAGACTTACATTAATTAGAGGCAAAATTTTCTTCAGCCAATTTTTCATTATATGTCTAGTGTGTGGGGGGTGGCAGAAATTTTTTAGGTTGGCAAGTTTTTGTGTTTGGTTCTTTTCTTTTTGACTTGTTTAACAAGTTCTAAAGAGTTAAAAGACAAACAATGTCCACCTGTGGCTTTCGGTATGGAATCGGGAATAACTTTCAATTAGTCTATCATTATTTTTTAAAATTTTCGTTTTGGAAGAGCACTCGTGAGGTTTTTTGGGGAATAAATAAAGTAGAGAATGGTTTTGCCTACGTGGACAGTCGTTGCTCCGTTTGGACAACCATTCAACTCGCGCGATATGCGGACGTATTATAAAATTGATAAGAAAATACAGGTAAAAAATTAAAAATAAATCAAATAAAGAACCAATTATGTGTATATTGACAAAAAATTGATTAAAAAAAGTTAAATGCGTCTCCTACTAAATAAGAAACAACCCATAATTTACGTTATACTTACTTAAAATCAATCTCACCACAAAGTGCAAATCAAAGAAATTGGGTGGTCTAAACATTTTTGCAACAATCAAGGAAAATCAAGCACAATGTAAAATGGGAAGAGAAAAAAATACCCACATGATTTGAGAAGAAAATTTGAACTAGGCCAACTTTCGTAAAAAATCTCATCTGAAACAATCCAAACATGGTTAGTACAAATGTAATAGAAATTGATATTAGTAATTAATGAGATGAAATACCAATTTGAATAACTTATTAACCATGGTAACAACAGGAGATGTCCCCTATTGGGTGGAGTTATTTGTGTAAAATTCTGTTGATACCTCAATAAAAAATTTGTCCATTACCTTACGTGTGGATGTCTAGGATCGTCATAAAGAAAATTTCAAATCCTAATCAATTTTTTTTATGGAAATGAAGAGTGAAAAATTTCCTTACCATTGGAATCAACTTTCAATTGCCTTGAATCTTCTCGATTCTCTCCTTGAGAGCCTTCGCAATTTATCTCTGTATATTATATAGTTTCTACTCAAAAGGCATAAGTTTTATAGCTTCTACAAAAAAATAAATCGCATCCTTATGTATGTGGCAGTTGGCAAGTGGAATATAGAGAGACAAATGCATTAGGGTTGAATAAATTGGATAGTTTGGGGGATTGTAGAGGAACCGAAAAGAGTAGGTAAATAAGGTAATTCAAAATTCAATGAGATAAAGAGTCACGAAGTCATATAAATATGACCTCTTCAAATTCTGGGACATAATAGAATAATTAAAACATTTATGAAGTATACACTTGTCGTCATGTGGGTGCGACAAATATCGACACTGTGCTGTCAATTTTAGTTATATACTATAACTATTATTTTTATACTTATATATAAATACATAAGTTCTTGTTTACAACACTAATGGCAAGCGATAATTGAGTCAAGAAAGAAAAAACACACAAGGTGTGATTGATTAAAGTGAGATGAAAATTACCTACAGATTCGACATAAATATTTTATATTTATCCCCTTAATTTCAGTAATTTTGTGGTCCCGTGCATTGTAATTAAACCGTATTTGTCTCACAATCATGTTACTTTCCTTTTCGACAAGTATTTCTTATTTTACATATTTCTCTCTTATTTTATAGATATTTCTTCATATTCAGTTCTACGTATGACTAGGTATCAACCCATTTCTTGAAGTAGTCAATGGCGACCAGGATGAATTTATGTCTGTTTGAAGATTTAGGAGTGACTTTTCCCATGATGTTTATTCCCCAAGAGGAGGAGGTCCAGGGAGAGGTCATGTTGTACATCTCCCAACGAGAGAAATGCAAAAGGTTGGCAAAATGATGGCATCTTCGAACATAAGCAGTGTAATCTTGAACCATGGTGGTCCAGTAATACCCATGGCGAACGATCTTTTTGGTAAGAATATGACCATTCATATGAGGTCCATATTCCCCACCGTGGATATTTTATATCTTGTCATCGATCCCAGCCCCTGATATGCAATGCAAGTGGGTTCTATCAAAATTACTTTTAAACAATTCCCTGTCACAGAAGATGTACTAAGCATCCAGATTGCAAAGGGTTGCACGATCTTTCTTATCAGTATCTCGTGGATACCTACCATTTTTGAGGAGGTGTCACGTCATAATACCATAATCCCATCATGTACGGATCTTCTTAAATATGAGCTCAATGTGGTGGCAATAAGTGGGTGCAGCTTGATCTGGACTAGAAATGGGGATATTATTGTTTCCTCGGGAATGTAAACCATAGAGGCCAAGGTCGCCAGTTCATCAGCTAGCCTATTCCTCAAGCGAGGAAGATAATGAAAGGTGACATCTTTAATTGGGAGGTGAGAACTTCTAGTTGAGCGTGGAAGGGTAGGAACTTCTCGTCTTTGACTCTCCATTTCCTGAGGATCTGTTCCATGACGAGGGCCAAGTCTCTATAGACATATGTTCATTTATTCCTTTCTCGAGGGTAATTTTTATCCCTATGGTGCATGCCTCATATTTTTTCATGTTGTTGGTGCAAGGAAAATCCAATTTAATGGAAATGGAAGTGTGAGAATCATCAGGGCTCAAGATTATCCCAATACCATACCTTTTCTTATTTGCATCTCCATCAAAGAACATCTGTAAACTGAGGTCCTCGTGAGAGGTGGAGATGATGTCTTCATCTGAGAACTGGGAAATCTAAATATTAGTTCCCTTTATGGGGTTATAGATAACGTAATTGTAAATAGATCTCCCTTTCATACACTTTTGCATGACATAAGTGATATCAAAATTGACCAGTAACATTAGCCAGCAGGCTATACGACTAGACATGGTGACTTTCCCTAACTGGTATTTCACTAAATCCATTTGGGATGCCAGTTTGATGGGTAATGAAAGCATATAGTGTCGAAGCTCTTGCATGACCTAGACTAAGCGACACACATCTTCTCTAATATGGTGTAGTTCACATCGTACCCAACTAGCGTTTAACTAGTGCAGTATATTGTTCTCTCCTTATGATATTCCTCAATGTATTGGTCCCACAAGACCCTACCGTAGTGTCGGTGATAGTCAAGTATAGGAGGATTAGGAGACCTTTCTGCGGAGGTATGGTTATCGGAGATCAGTGAGGTATCATTTGATATGATCGAAGGCTTTTTGACATGTATCATTCCAAAATTTAGTTAAATCCATTCGAAGAAGCTTGAAGATGGTATCACTACTGGAGGTTAGTTAACTGATGAAACGAGTGATGTATTGGAGTTTACCTACGAATCTACACATTTCTTTCTTCAATTGGGTTAGTGGCATCTCGAATATTACTTTTAGTTTGGCAGGGTGTGACTCAATCCCTTTTTTACTAACCATAAACCTAAGGAGTTTTCCTTTGGTGACACCAACGACACATTCTTAAGGGTGGAGTCGCATTTGGTTTTATCATTGTCGCTCCAAGAATTCCTTTAGGGCATGTAAGTGACCTTATCGAATCTTGGATTTGATGATCATGTTATTGACATAGACTTCAACTTCCTTATGGATAAGATCATGTAGAATGGTTGTAGTGGCCTTTATTAGGTTGCCCTAGCATTCTTAAGACCAAATGGTATGACTGTGTAGCAAAAAGGTTCCCCACAAGGTGATAAAGGCAGTCTTTTCCTGATGGTCCAAATGCATATTAATCTGGTTATACCCAAAAAAACCGTCGATAAATAATTTGAGGGAATGAGATAATCATCCTTTGGGGATAACTTTTTATATCTCGATAGTTGATGCATACACGGACTTTCCCTCCCTATTTTGGTACGGGGACAATATTTGTAAGCCACATAAGATATTCGACCACGCGAATGAATCTTATTTGTAACTATTTTACTACTTCGTCTTTGACTTTGAGGTACTACTTTGTCCAGAGTTTTCTCCATTTTTGCTTGATAGGTTTACTTTCTGGAAGGTAGGTTACTTATGTCGTGCTATCTCCGGGTCAATGGAAGACATGTCATTATAGGACGAATGGATCGGATCGACTTGGAAAATGGAAAGATTTGTACAAGTTATACGTTTCGTCACCACTTTGTGGAAAATCGTTAGGTATGAATATGTTAGATACCTGTGACTCGATTGGGGGGAGAGATAAGAAAAGGAGTCCATAAACTCTTTCATAATCTCTTCAAACTGTGTCTGCTCATGCTCGTAGAGGGTGGACCCTATCCAATTCTCAGACGAATGGCTACTAGCATAGAGGCAACTAACAACAGTCTCATCATTATTAGTTTTCATGCTGTTATGTTAATTATTTTTTTCCTTATTAAGATCAGTTAAGAATTGTTCATTTATTAAATCATCTTTATTAAAAGTTTGATTAAAATTAAGAAAATTAATGTAAGGCATAATAAGATACTCAAAATCATCATTTATTTCATTAAAAATATTTTTAGGGAATAAAGTAGTGAGAACCTCATCAAAGGGGGCTTCGTTCATAATTACATTAGAAGTAAGAGAAAAAATAATATACTCAGAGTATTTCTTGGAGAAAATGAATAGTAGGGTTCAGGTTGACTTGAGCGGGCTGAATATGAATGGTGTGTAAGTTGAGGAGGGGTGCATCAATAACAGTTTTCTTCTCGAACGGGTCAGGTAACTCAAACTTCTGGTGGATCTTGTAGAGATCCATCCTTAGCGTATGTAGGTTGAATGACTTATCAGTATCACTGCCCCTAAAATTTTCAGTGTTTTTCATAGCTTTGTCCGTTGAGGCTCTACTTTATGCTTTTGCCCCTCATCCCAGGTGATTTCATTTTTAAAGATACCTAAAACAACTTTCATCTTCTTTTATGTGCGGTCACACCACTATTTGGGGAATTTTCAAAAGGGGAAGCCATCACCTTTTAATTCATTGCTTGAACCATCAAAGTCGTCACCTCACTCGGTGGCATGTATGTTATCTATTTAAGAGTAGTCAAGGCATTCAGCAACCTCTATAACTTTGTCATACGAATGTTCCCACTCAGTGGGGGAAATGATGGAAGGAAGGGGCCAAGTGCCCTTATAATTTCAGGATAGTGAGGAACTCAGATATGGTGCATATCTCTCGCTTATGGAGGAATATATTTGACATGACATACACAATTTCATTTAGGATAATTTATTTCTCGGTCATAACCCATTCATTAGATTCTCGAGCTCACCTTCGATCTTCTATAAATAATCATTAATCTTCTCGCAGTCAATGGTCATTTCTAAGGGCATTCTTAGTTTGAACTTTCGAAACCGATCTAGAACTACTTGCATTTCCATGCCCCCTTTTGAGTAGGTATGAACAATAATACAGGCTCGGGTAAGGAAGAACAGAGCTTGATCAATAGGGTTTGCAGGATGCAAGAGAAAAGAAGGACACATTTTGAGGGGTTTGGGATAAATGGTAGTTAGATTAGGTATTTTAATGGACTTGATTGGGGTAAAGGGGTTGAATTCTAAATATCCTTCTAAAAGGATAGCATTCACCCCAGTTCTGTGTGATGAGAGAGGATTTTGGGTGGTATCGGATTTATTATTGGCTAGTGGGGCAATGATACCCCTGTTTATGAGACTTTGGATAACATCTTGAGATGGAAGCATTGATCCATTGTGTTCCCAACGATTTGGTGCAAATCATGATGGGCATCATATTTGAAGTTTTTGGGTAGAGGATTTAGGAATGGTTAGGGTTCCAATGGTTTAATGAAGTTTCAAGCAAGTATGTCTTGATACACGTTTGACAAAGGAGAATGGAGTTTAGTATACTCCTTTTTGGCAGGTTATTTTAGTATACTCCTTTTTGTTAGGTTATGATGATTTTCAGGTGTCCAAGAAATGGCAAGTTGGGATATATTATTGAAGGTCAAGACTAAGATGTTGGTTGTATTCTCATACTTTTGCCATGCAAATTGTCCGGTCAGCCTTTTAGGTTCAGATTCTTCTTTATGACTTGTTGCCCCTTCTTTAATCTCTACCCTAGACTCCTGAAGGACTTTAAATAGAGGGTGGTCATGACCTTCCATTGAAGCTCAAATATAAGGCAAGAAGTTCTTCTTCACAATGCTCACACGTTATTCTTTTGTCAACCTATTTGTTATGGTAGTTGTTGTCTCTCCCCACCTTTTAATGAAGCTACTGACTGATTCCCTTAGGTTCTATTTGAGTAGCTCTAAGTTTCTATGGGTTACTTCCAACTCCTCGTTATACTTATACAGTTTCATGAACTCTTTAGTTACGTCTTCCCAACTGTTGATTTCAGAGTCTTCGAGGGACAAAAATTGCCTGAGGGCATTTTCCTTGAGGATTTGCTGGAACACTTGGGCCATTACTTCCTCTGAAACCCCAAGGAGAGTCATGGCATTATGATAATTGTGTATATGAACAAGTGGGGGCTCGATGCATCCAAAATTCTTAATATCCGACATTTTAAATTTCTTCAGTAAGTAAGCTATGGGATAGGGAGGCATGTGGGTATAGTTCATGTAATTCCCCTAAGATATTCATCTGATCGAATCTCTTAGACAATAACCTAAGGTCATCCTTGACCTTGATTAATTTTTCTTTTTTCGGATCCATTGGCACTGGTAGATTAGCCCCTAGTTGGGAAAGATTCGGTATCGATAGCTGAGCTAGTGGTAACCCATTGGTGATGGGGCCTACAGGGTATGATGATACTCTTTTGGAACCCATACCGACTTAGAAAAAGGTGGACCCATGTCACGAGGAAAGAGGATTTTGGGATCGAGAACCACAGGATTCTGAACCTAGTGTCATTTCATTTCCTGGACTTCTGCTTGAAGGTTGTCCATCTTAGTACTGAGGTTGTCAAGGATGGCCATTAAATATGGATGGATATTTACATCATAGTTAAAGTTTTTCACGAATAACCTTCGAAAGGTTAACTCAAACTCATTAGAGGCAGCAGAGGAAGCAATGGAACTTCGGGGTGGTTAGACGAATGATCGGAGCCAATAGGGAGTCAGACAAAAAATAAGGGTACATGATCACATTGATCGAGGGCGAAAAGTGGCGCGTGTCAAATGTCGATCGTTGTTTTCTGTTCACCACTTCAATAAAAAAACCTAAATTATGACTACACTTGCGAGGCAAGTATAGCGGTAAGTCGGGTATCGAAAATATCCACTGAGATGAGTTGCTAGAATTTAAGTGATTTAATATTTCTAAATAAAAGTGTAAAATGTGAATTACAAACTAAAACGGAAAAGATGCATAAAAGGGAAATTATTAATCTAGGCAAGTATATTGAAACTATATTAACAAAGCGAGTAAAACTATAGGTTGCGTCGAATATCCCTCACCCGGGTTAATTTGTATAAAATGGTTACGTGGGTCGAGTTATTACAAATGAGTCTCCTTTCGACAGTTAATTAAATCAAGGGTTGTCACGCCCCTAAATCCGCATAAAAGCCTAATAAGATTTTGCATCAACAAATATCTCGAAAATTATGCGCGAAAGGTTGTAAGCACGGGACATACATGATATGCCTCGTCAAATCTCCTAAGTGTAATAACTAGGACAACGCACCCGACATAGACCCGCAAACACTATCACAAAAACCAAGAAACGCATTAACCCGAGTGAGTTCAATTCAAACACAACCTAATTTAAATTAGCTAGAAAGCATGTTAAAAACACGGTAAATAAACATGGTAAATAAACACGGTAAATAAACGCGGTAAAGAAACGCGATAAATCTACACTAGAAAGCGATTAAAGAAAGAAAGTTAATCTAATTAATCAAAGACATAATTAATGGAAAACAACTATATTAATGGAGAGGAAGATGAATAGTGCAACTTACAACCCAATTGGGTGTCAAACCAAGAAGAATCAAAGAATAACTCTTCAAATCCCCCAAACCCTAAGCCAAACTAACCTAAAACGAATTATATCTGTTATTTACAACAAAATTGGTAAATATACCATGTGGAATTAAATTAGAAAGGAAAAGAGAAAAGAAAAGAAAAGCCAAAATATCTACAGAAAACAGGGGATCGATCGATCGACCCCTTTGGTCGATCAATCGATGGTTGAAATCCTGGCAAAAATCTAAAGGATCGATCGATTGATCCTTTTGATCGATCGATCGATCAAGCAGGTCTCAGCCAAGGCAGCCACTGCATTCCTTTTCTTCCTCTTCTCCTCCTCTTTTGGTTTCATCAATTTTCCTTCCGCTAAAAATCCCGTAACTTCTTCATACGGACTCGAAATCGCGCATCGTTTGTGACCATGCGAAGCTAGAGAGGAGGGCTACAACTTTCGTGAAGATGTTGGGCCAGGTGCCCAAGCTGTGGAAAGACTAAAATTCCCTTGAACGTGCGATCGTGTAATAAAATCGAGCGGAATGCATCCGAACTTCACACTTAGCATCTAAATACCTATCAAAGCTCAATTAACCCCTGCAAAACATGTTAACGTAAAAATCCGAGGTTGTCTGGTTAACGAGCATAAATATAGGGAATAAGATACCCGAGGGGGCTAAAATGCGTAGGTTCGGAGGATGAAATACGTAATATTTGCGTCGTATCACACCCCCTAACTTACACATTGCTAATCCCTAGCAATGAAATAGGATGCAACAAGAACTACAAGCAAACCAAAAGCAGGATAAGTACAAAAGTATGGTATAAAAGCATAAGGCCACTTTCACGGGTGATTCGATTGCATTTAGCGTATGCAATAAGCTGTTAAACCCTTAGTTCACCCTAGTGGATGAGTGTCGTCTCGTGACGGTTTTCAAGGATGATACCCACAAACATCACATGGTTTCCTCAAAATATGCCCAACCCAACATGCGACAAGCCCAATAATGGCGAAAAGGATTTTATACGCATTATTAGAAAAGTGAAAGGATTCAAACAAAAGTCCGAATCATTAACATTATAGAATGCACCTCATACAATTGAAACCTTAAAAGGTGGGAGGGGGCGAGCACATGCAAAGTCTGATTTGGCGAAAAATTTATATAAACCGTATAAACATAAAGGCAAGCATATATTCAATCCTCACGGGCATTACACTCATCAAGTGAATTCACTCAAAATAGGGAGGTAACACACGGAACATGCGGGCATAAGGAATAACGTAAATGGAAACTAGGCCGCACACATGTCACAAATGAAGAACGCTACATAACAACTGAAAAACTATAACCTCAATGAAAGGATACCGCTCATTAAAAATGCAAAATGCATTTTCACAGATTATCAAAACTATTATGACTTTTAAATTACATCAACCTAAGATCACATAGGACTTTAATAGGGTTGTAATGTAGGCTAGGCTAAGGTATGAAATGAAGGATATGTATGTACGGATTCGAAGTGTTCAGGATGAAAACTCGGGATAATGGGAAAATGCGGGCAATAGAAAAATTGGAAAATAAGTTCCAAAACGGCATTAGATATATCATCGGGGAGAGTAATCAAAGCTTATTGAACTATATACAACATTTACAACTTTCTCTTTCTTTTCTTTTCTTCTTTTTCTCATGTTTTCTTTTGCTTTTTGCTTTCTATTTTTCATCACTTTTTTCACTACTTTCTTTTCTTTACTTTTCAAACTCTCATATGCCTAAATTGCAACCGCAATCACAACAACAACATTCAATCCCAAGTAACATTCCAAACAAAGGTATGGAAAGTGTATGTATGGTGTATAACTCCAATTCGGAGTTGGTTATGCTATTTTGGTTATGAAACGAAATGCTACATTTAGGCTCAAAGGGGTTGACGAGGGTAAACATATAAGGGTGAGGTCAAGGCTAATATGGGTGATATAACAAAGATAGCCTATGATCATTTCAAAAAGTTTACGTAATTCTCGAATCAAAACAATATATGAAAATCATGCTCAAGTAGCACATTTCAAGTATGAACTCAATTAATGAACGATCAAATGAAAGAATAGTGATATTATAAACGAACTCAACGTTTTCAATGAGAAAAGAATAATGTATACACTCACAAACGACGAAAGGTACAAAGCTTACTCGGTGTAAGTATATACAATGCAACAAAAGATTACCGAGTTATAAAAATCTTAAACCAAATCAATAGAACGATAAAGTGCATGTGCTCATGGGATTAAAGTTTAATTCATTAAGTTATTCATAATATCAATAATGGAGACTAAAGTATAATAACTTCTGAAATCGAGAACATGCATCATTGGGTTGTCTATTAGATCGGGAAATTATTGAAATTTATCATCGGAAACAAAGGCAAAACGCCCAAAAAAGGAGAAAAAAGAAAGAAAATATTTTTGAAAATTTTCAATTTTTCTAAGAAAAGCATACTAAGTAACTAAAATGTGAGCAGGAACATGGACTAAATACCAATGAATGGATAGAATATCCCACACTCCTCACCCCCTAACTTGCACATTGCTAGTCCTTAGCAATGAAATTGGATGCAACAAGAACTACAAGCAAACCGAAAGCAGGATAAGTACAAAAGTATGGTATAAAAGCATAAGGTCACTTTCGCGGGCGATTCGATTGCATTTAGCATATGCAATAAGCTATTAAACCCCTAGGTCACGCTAGTGGACGAGTGTCATCTCGTGAGGGTTTTCAGGGATGATACCCACAAACATCACATGGTTTCCTTAAAATATGCCCAACCCAACATGCAATAATACCAACAATGGCGAAAAGCATTTCATACGCAATATTAGCAATGTGAAAGGATTCAAACAAAAGTACGAGACATAATGCACCTTATAGAATTGAAACATTAAAATGTGGGAGGGGGGCGAGCACATGAAAAGTGTGATTTGGCGAAAAACTTATATAAACCGGATAAACATAAAGGCAAGCATATATTCAATCCTTATGGGCATTGCACTCATCAAGTGAATTCACACAAAACAGGGAGGTAACACACGGAACATACGGTCATAAGGACTAAATGTAAATGGAAACTAGGCCGCACACATGTCACAAATGAAGAACGCTATGTAAAAACTGAAAAAGTATAATCTCAATGAAAGGATACCGCTCATTAAAGAGGCGAAATGCATTTTCACAGATTATCAAAACTATTATGACTTTTAAATTACATCAATCTAAGATCACATAGGACTTTAATAGGGTTGTAATGTAGTCTAGGCTAAGGTATGAAATGAAGGATATGTATGTACGGATTCAAAGTGTTCGGGATGAAAACTCGGGATAATGGGAAAATGCGGGCAATAGCAAAATTGGAAAATAAGTTCCAAAACGGCATTAGATATATCATCGGGGAGAGTAATCAAAGCTTATTGAACTATATACAACATTTACAACTTTCTCTTTATTTTCTTTTCTTCTTTTTCTTATGTTTTCTTTTGCTTTTTGCTTTCTCTTTTTCATCACTTTTTTTACTACTTTCTTTTCTTTACTTTTCAAACTCTCATATGCCTAAATTGCAATTGCAATCGCAATCACAAAAACAACATTCAATCCCAAGTAACATTCCAAACAAAGGTATGGATAGTGTATGTATGGTGTATAACTTCAATTTGGAGTTGGTTATGGGATTTGGGTTATGAAAGGAAAGGCTATATTTAGGCTCAAAGGGGTTGATGAGGGTAAACATATAAGGGTGAGGTCAAGGTTAATATGGGTGATATAACAAAGATGGCCTATGCTCATTTCAAAAAGTTTACACAATTCTCGAATCAAAACAATATATGAAAATCTTGCTCAAGTAACTCATTTCAAGTATGAACTCAATTAATGAACGATCAAATAAAAGAATAGTGAAATTACAAATGAATTCAATGTTTTCAATGAGAAAAGAATAGTGTATACACTCACAAACGATGAAAGGTACAAAGATTACTCGGTGTAAGTATATACAATGCAACAAAAGATTACCGAGTTATAAAATTCTTAAACCAAATTAGTAGAACGATAAAAGTGCATGTGCTCATGGGATTAAAGTTTAATTTATGAAGTTATTCATAATATCAATAATGGAGACTAAATTCTAATAACTTCAAAAATCGAGAACATGCATCATTGGGTTGCCTATTGGATTGGGCAATTATTGAAATTTATCATCGGAAACAAAGGCAAAATGCCACAAAAAGGAGAAAAAAAAAAAAAAATCTTTTTGAAAATTTTCAATTTTTCTAAGAAAAGCATACTGAGTAACTAACATGTGAGCAGAAACATGGACTAAATACCAATGAATGGATAAAATATCCCACACTCCTCACCCCTAACGTACACATTGCCAGTCCCAAGCAATGAAATTGGATGCAACAAGAACTACAAGCAAACCAAAAGCAGGATAAGTACAAAAGTATGGTATAACAGCATAAGGCCACTTTCGCGGGCAATTCGATTGCATTTAACGTATGCAATAAGCTGTTAAACCCCTAGATCACCCTAGTGGACGAGTGTCATGTCGTGAGGGTTTTCAGGGATCATACCCACAAACATCACATGATTTCCTCAAAATATGCCCAACCTAACATGCGACAAGCCCAACAATGGCGAAAAGGATTTCATACGCATTATTAGCAAAGTGATAGGATTCAAACAAAAGTCCGAATCATTAACATTATAGAATGCACCTCATAGAATTGAAACCTTAAAATGTGGGAGGGGGGGCGAGCACATGCAAAGTGTGACTTGGCGAAAAACTTATATAAATCGGATAAACATAAAGGCATGCATATATTCAATCCTCATGGGCATTACACTCATCAAGTGAATTCACTCAAAATAGGGAGGTAACACACGGAACATGCGGGCATAAGGAGTAAATGTAAATGGAAACTAGGCCGCACACATGTCACAAATGAAGAACGCTATATAAAAACTAAAAAACTATAATCTCAATGAAAGGAACTCCCTTATTAAAGAGGCAAAATGCATTTTCACAGATTATCAAAAATATTTTGACTTTTGAATTACATCAACCCAAGATCACATAAGAGATTAATAGGGTTATAATGTAGTCTAGGCTAAGGTACGAAATGAAGGATATGTATGTACGGATTCGAAGTGTTCGGGATGAAAACTCGGGATAATGGGAAAATGCGGGCAATAGCAAAATTGGAAAACTAATTCCAAAACGGCATTAGATATATCATCGGGGAGAGTAATCAAAGCTTATTGAGCTATATACAACATTTACAACTTTCTCTTTCTTTTCTTTTCTTTTCTTATTTCTCTCATGTTTTCTTTTGCTTTTTTCTTTCTCTTTTTCATCACTTTTTTCACTACTTTCTTTTCTTTACTTTTCAAACTCTCATATGCCTAAATTGCAACCGCAATCAAAACAACAACATTCAATCCCAAGTAACATTCCAAACAAAGGTATGTAAAGTGTATGTGTGCTGTATAACTCCAATTCGGAGTTGGTTATGGGATTTGGGTTATGAAGCGAAAGGCTATATTTAGGCTCAAAGGGATTGACGAGGGTAAACATATAAGGGTGAGGTCAAGGCTAATATGGGTGATATAATAAAGATGGCCTATGATCATTTCAAAAAGTTTACACAATTCTCGAATCAAAACAATATATGAAAATCTTGCTCAGGTAAATCAAGTCAAGTCTGAACTCAATTAATGAACGATCAAATAAAAGAATAGTGAAATTACAAACGAATTCAACGTTTTCAATGAGAAAAGAATAGTGTATACACTCACAAACGATGAAAGGTACAAATCTTACTCGGTGTAAGTATATACAATGCAACAAAAGATTACCGAGTTATAAAATTCTTAAACCAAATCAGTAGAACGATAAAAGTGCATGTGCTCATGGGATTAAAGTTTAATTCATGAAGTTATTCATAATATCAATAATGGAGACTAAAGTCTAATAACTTCTAAAATCGAGAACATGCATAATTGGGTTGCCTATTGGATCAGGCAATTATTGAAATTTATCATCAGAAACAAAGGCAAAATTCCCCAAAAAGGCAAAAAAAGAAAGAAAATCTTTTTGAAAATTTTCAATTTTTCAAAGAAAAGCATACTAAGTAACTAACATGTGAGCAAAAACATGAACTAAATACCAACGAATGGATAGAATATCCCACACCCCCTAACTTAAAACTTGATATTGTCCTCAATGTGAATTAAGAACCAAGTTAAAGAGAGGAAAAGAGCGATATTACCCAAAAGTGGAGCGATCCCCATAAGAAGATGTCCAAAGAATCTACAAAACAAGCTAGTACCGAGCATAGGGAAAACAAATAACAAAAAGTTAAGTAATTACACTAGACTAAATAAAAAGAAAGAAAGAATAAAAAGCTAACTATATACAACCTACTATTTAGGCTTCACACTAACTGTACACTAGAAGTCTAAATATCTGAGGGTCCACCGTAAAAATAATTTGAATTTGGAGGATAAACGGTGTACCCTCACTCTCCATCATGCCTTCTGGAAAAAATGGATTCCGTTTTAACTACAAAAGGCATGTATAAGGCGGAATAAAGGAACCATCGTCAATTAAAATTTTTGGAGGGACGATGGGGGGTTTGGATTGAACGGGTGATAAAAACATGTGGGGATCGAGAAAAGACGAATAACCTCCCAATGATTTTGAAATTGGAATGGGAGGTGGCGCACACGAAGGCAAAGATGCAATTGTGGAAGGCGACTCGAGCAAGTACTCCTCATCGACGAAAAGGTTTAAACCATTAAAGTTTGAAACCAAATCATCGGGTACTTTGACGGTGTGAAAATAGAGAATGAAAATGGTGATGAAAGAAATTCAATCTCATGAGATGAATCATCATTGCATGAAGATTGTGTTTCGAATGAAATAATATCATTTTCAATGAAATGTTCTTCTTTGGGGGCCAAAAAAGAAATCATTTCTTTGCAAATGGATATTACATCATTTTCATCCTCGCTTTTAATATCTATTACGCAATGGAAAAAGTCTATAATGGTTTGTTCCAAAGTAGGTAAAAGTACCTCATTTGGTTCAAAACATTCTTCGACTTCGATAGTCTCAGAAGCAAAATCATCGTCGGACTCAAATAATAAATCCAATTCATGTTTCCAATAACGATTTTCTTCTCGAAAATGATTTTCAAGTTTCTCATTCTCATACATACGCAATCCCTCACCAATGTCATGGGTCGAGGTTCGGATGCATGAAAATGGAAACTTTGAAAATTACCATCGGACTTAAACGAAAACTCATTATTATAAGAATTTTGAAAACTATTACAATGCATTTCAAAATTCCTATTATAAGGAGGTAAAGACCCAAAATCATTGTCATCATCATCAAAATTCCAATAACCCAAGTTTTGACTTTCGTTATACTCGCCCAAAGTCATATTTGAATTTGTTATACTTTGGGATTCTAAGTATTCACCGAAAGTCATAGGTTTGCGAGAATTTTGAGAATTATAACAATGATTACTGAAAGAATTGGAATAAAAAATGCTTACCCCAAAAATGGCTCAAGTGGCGAATTCCATAAAGTAAGTGTGCGCGGGAAAATTTCGAGCATTTCTAAGTGCTCAAATGTGGAAGTCCTGCAAAATATTAGCAAATAATACAAATAGAAAGAAAATACTACAAAATACTAAATCAAATAAAGTCTAACACAAAATCATCCCCGACAACGGCGCCATTTTGACTAGCAAGTTGTCGGGATCAAAGCACTACACCAATTAAGATTCAAATCAAATCATCCCCGATAACGGCGCCATTTTGACCGAGGGCGAAAAGTGGCACATGTCAAACGCCGATTGTTGTTTTCTGTTCACCACCTCAATACAAAAAACCTAAATTACGACTACACTTGCGTGGCAAGTATAGCGATAAGTTGGGTATCAAAAATATCCACTGAGACGAGTTGCTAGAATTTAAGTGATTTAATATTTCTAAATAAAAGTGTAAAAGGTGAATTACAAACTAAAACGGAAAAGATGCATAAAAGGGAAATTATTAATATAAGCAAGTGTATTGAAACTAGATTAACAAAGCGAGTAAAACTATAGGTTGCGTCGAATATCCCTCACCCGGGTTAATTTGTATAAAATGGTTACATGGGTCCTTGAGTTATTACAAATGCCTCTCGTTTCGATAGTTAATTAAATCAAGGGTTGTCACGCCCCTAAATCTGCATAAAAGTCTAATAAGATTTTGGCGTCAACAAATATTCCGGAAATTATGCGCGAAAGGTCATAAGCACGGGACATACATGATATGCCTCGTCAAATCTCCTAGGCGTAATAACTAGGACCACTCACCCGAAATAGATCCGTAAACACTATCACCAAAGCCAAGCAACGCGTTAACCCGAGTGAGTTCAATTCAAACACAACCTAATTTAAATTAGCTAGAAAGCATGTTAAAAATGCGGTAAAGAAACGCGATAACTCTACACTAGAAAGAGATTAAAGAAAGCAAGTAAATGTAATTAATCAAAGCAAGAATTAAGGAAAAACAACTATATTAATGGAGAGGAAGACGAATAATGAAACTTACAACCCAATTGGGTGTCAAACCAAGAAGAATCAAAGAAGAACTCTTTAAATCCCCCAAACCCTAAGCTAAACTAACCTAAAACGAATTATATCTATTATTTACAACAAAATTGGTAAATATACCAAGTGGATTCAAATTAGAAAAGAAAAGAGAAAAGAAAAGAAAAGCCAAAATATCTGCAGAAAACAGGGGATCGATCGATCGACCCCTTTGGTCGATCGATCGATGGTTGAAATCCTGGAAAAAATCTGAAGGATCGATCGATCGATACTTTTGATTGATCGATCGATCAAGAAGGTCTCAACCAAGGCATCCACTGCATTCCTTTTCTTCCTCTTCTTGTTTTATTGTTTTTCCTTCCGCTAAAAATCCCGTAACTTCTTCATACGGACTCGAAATCGCGCACCGCTCACTGCCACACGAAGCTAGCAAGGAGGGATACAACTTCTGTGAAGATGTTGGGCTAGGTGCCCAAGCTATTAAAAGACTAAAATTCTCTTGAATGTACGATCGCGTATGAAAATCGAGCGGAATGCGTCCGAACTTCACACTTAGCATCCAAATACCTATAAAAGCTTAATTAACCCCTGCAAAACATGTTAACATAGAAATTCGAGATTGTTTGGTTAACGAGCATAAATATAGGGAATAAGATACCCGAGGGGGATAAAATGCGTAGGTTCAGAGGATGAAATACGTAATATTTGCATCGTATCACACACCTAAGAGGAAAAAATGATTCTTGGGTTTATTTTGAGGTAAAAAGGAATATTTTTCGTATATATGTTTTTATGTATTTTTAAATGGAGAATATTTATGGTATTTTTTTATAAGAGGAAAAAGAAAAATCCTCCGCATAGTTATTATTATAAGGTTCTACTTGTATTTTGTTTTGCCTAGGTTGAAAGAAAAATGCTGAACATGACCTGAGTCTTGGGAAAAGATAAGGTACATGATTGAAGACATGGTTTGACTTATTTCCAGGTTCGCGGACAAGGTCCTATTTCAAAAATGGGAAAAATCTCATGAAAATTTGGGTGGTAAGGCGACTCATAATTTCAATAGAGTTTCGCATTGTAGCTGAAAAACTAGGTATGAGTGTCCTAGGTAGACACCTATATGAGGTGGATGCATTTGGTGTGTTAGTGGAAAGGTTTCCCCCTTTGGTATGAATTCCATGATATACCTATTGGCTATAAGGGTAATCATTCATTAATACGTGTAGACAAGCTATTTGATACACCTGAGTGTACATGAATTCCCTCACGATATACCTTATGGAGATGATACCTGTGAGATCGAATTCGATATACTCATCATACGTTAATGAGTTTTCTATTATATACCTCCCGTCGTGAGTTCGTTCAAGCGGTACGATGCAGGATGTTCGATATACATCACAAGAACTAGGCCAAATTTAAGGTGGGAATCATATATCTTAGGTTAATCGAGCCCTGCAGAACTAGCACCCATAACAAAGTGATCCCTCAGTACGGGACAAAATTTTAATCAATATTGCAATGCTCAAGTGGTGTAGTGTGCAATAATACGTGTCTTAAATAGTATTTTATGGAATGTTTATGTATGCTAAATAAGAGAAGTAATACCACTTTGAGGAGAATATATGAATAGCAGGGGATAAGGGTGATAACACGGAGAGTAAAATTAGCAAGTATGTACATGAAGCATGGAAACTATATAAAGTATGGCGACAGATACAAAATATGAGGCATATATATATACACAAGTGAGTGAGAAATATGTGCAAGGTAAGAGAGTGACATGTGAATATGTGTGAGGGATAAAAGTATGTGGATATATACAAGTGATAGAATTATTGAAGTGTGTGGTAGTGAAACAAGCATGGATACCTGCAAAAGGTATGTGAAACATATGAATAAGAGTGAAACTATATATGAGTGAGAAGAATATGAGAGTGTGTGCTAGTGTAACTAAACATGGATATCTATAAGTGGCATGAATATTGTGCAAGTGAGAGTGAGTGGAGTGAAGCATGGTGACTATATAGAAGTGAGTAAGACGCGAAACATGTAATAATAAAATAACATATATATATATATATTAGATATAATATCATGATAAGAAATAGTCACATATACAATATGTAAGTATGAGAGTAAGAAGAACATACAAGTTGGGGCATATGTACACATATAGAAGAGAAGGAGAGTAAAAGAAACAACATTGATGTGAAATAGAGTCGAGTACTCTAAAAAAAGATCACCAACATAGTCGCCACTGTGCCCATCCAAGTCTGATTCCTTTAGCGCGGGCTGACCCCAAAATTGGAGAGAAGTGAAAATCAGAGAAATCACTCTCTATCCGTGTGTGAGAATTCAAGGATAAGTGAATCCCCTTTTCTCCATTTGCATTGGTCTTCGCAGGCTTCCACGAATATAAATCGATCGTCATCAAAAAGGGAGAAAAATGTAAAATGGAGTCTCCAGCCTATTTTTCTTAAATAAGCAAAAGAAATGTACGAAATCAAATGAATTAAGGGTTTGGGGACCAAGTTACAGAATGGGAAGGTGTTATGCACTCATTCTACCCTTTCGGTCTCTCATGGGCTATGATAATGTTCTCATTTTCTCCCAATATGATATGTGTTTACATGTGTGCAGTGTGAATAATGAGAGAAAGAAATCATCCAACTCATATCATGGAAAAGATGAAGTATAATCATCCTTAAAAAGTGTACAAAAGAGTAACATAAAAAAATAATGTGATTGTCCATCAAATCACAAATCACATTAAAGAAGTGAGTGTGTATGTAGAGAAAAACACAATTATGTAGGAGTATCGTATGCGCAATACAACTATGCATAAAAAACATAAAATAGATCAATGAGAAAATAGGACTTAAATTCCAAGATTGTGTTGGGATGCCTACGTATCCCAATGCACATCACAGTCCACATAATTCGATAACATTCAAGGGCATGGTTAAACCCATAAATCCTAATTTAGAACTTCCTTTATTTTATTTTTAGAACATGCACGGAATTGTAGAGAGTGTAAAATGAGAAAATTTTAGTTTAAGGTTTATAGAAAACCCCTATATTTGGCTGTTTTTAGTGTGTACTAAATAAGAAAAAGTGGTATTTGTTTTTAAGAGAAAAAATGAAATAAAAGATATATCAAAAGTGAAAAGAAAAGTAAAGAATGTGTATTAATTAAATGAGTTGTAAATGGATAAGAGTAGACCTTCAAGAGGACTTTAATTCTGATTTTGTAATAGTAGGAGACAATTTTTAGGTGGTTCGATGATGGTAAGGTAAGAATGGAAAGTGGGGTTAAAAATGGATGAGAGTGATGTAAATAAATGGAAAGAGTGTTTGGAAAAATAGAATTTTGGTGCACTGCTTCGAGGAGAATGTTTTGACTTCAGATTGGGTGCACTGCTTCGAGGAAAATGTTTTGACTTCAGATTGGGACCCCTTGGAATGAGGTTATGGTATTATTAAATAGTATAATACCTTTGCCTTCGTCGTTCATTGGTTCGACCACCGTTTTGACGATCAACATACTTGGACAGTTTTCCTCGTCTAATGAGTGCTTCAATTTCATTCTGAAGAGCTATACAATGCTTAGTTGTGTGACCATGATCTTTATGGAATTCACAATATTTGGACTTGTCTCTCTTATCAGGATCTGCCTTCATTTTTGCTGGCCAAGCTAGTTCCTCGCTGTTCTTGATCTCTTCCAGAATGTGATTTATATCCACCTTCAAGGGAGTATAATTTTCGTATTTCTTCATCCGTTCCAATGCTTGCTTCCCCTTTGATTACCTGTTACCACCATTATTCTTTTGTTCCTTCTTTTCAGTTTTACCATCTTCCACCTTGATCACCTTAGTGTCTTCATTCTTCTTTGAAGCCATGGCCTCCTCGGCATTCATGATTTTCGCTGCTTTTGCCATCAGTTCCTCCATGCTCCTGGGTGGATCTTTGGCTAAAGTATAGTACAATTTATTGGGAAATAATCCACTCATCAAAGCAGTAATTGCAATTTTCTCCTCGTAATCAATTACTTCCAGTTTATCATTATTAAAACGAGTAATATAATCCATGGTGCTCTCACCTGCCTTCTATCTAACACTTAGCAAGTTTGCTACTCGTTTGACTGACTTAGCTCCAAAATAAAAATTTCCAATGAAGAGCTCTGCTAGCTGAAACAAAGTTGCAATTTTCACCCGTGGAAGGTTATTGTACCACATCTGAGCAGATCCATTAAGGGTTCGTGAAAATGCCCAGTATCGCATCTTGTCTGGAACATCATAGATATCAACAGCTGCTTGGTATTGTTCTATATGGATAACAGGATCAGTTTTGCCATCATCTTTTGGTGTTACTACTGGGTCTTTGAATTTTGACGGTGTGGGAAAGTCCACAATCTCTTGTATGAGTGGAGTTCCTCGGACAAAGGTCCTTTATAGAGGATTCTTGGTTTTAGCCATCTCCCCTAATCTATCCTCCAACCTTTGAGTTGAGCCTTTCCATGCATCATTTCCTTCCTCGATCCTAATGGTTCGAGCAAATGTTTGCGTCGAATTAGCCTTTTAGGATCTTTCATGATGAGCAGTTGGTCGTGACTGGGCAGAGCCTTCCTTCAAATCAAATGGTCGTTGAGAGCTCCTCGACACAATCCTATGGGGACTTCTATTCCTTCTAGGAACCAGACGATCAAAAGGAGAGACCCTACTCAACCTTTTAAGAGCACTTGTCCTCTCTGGAGATAGAGTGATGTTTTGTTGAGTGTCTGTAGCTCGTATCGAGGAAGTCCGTCTAGGCTGATAAGAAGGATCATTAGATCTCTCAGTACGAAATGAGTCGCTAGTTCGCGAAGAGAACAAATGAATATTTCTTTGAACACTTCGTTGTCCTAATTGGGCTGGCACTCCGCCTTAAACGGTTTGTATGATTTGACACATGGTTTCTTGCATGGCCGTTTGCCCTTGGGCTAAATTGGCCATAATACCAGCCAAATCTGAAAAACTTGAGGGGGCAGAAGGATTTGGGGGAACCCCAGTGTTTCGATTATTGGATTACAGATTATCAACCATTGATAATGAGTTATTTTGTTGAAAAACGTTAATTACAGTCGTTTCCCACAGACGGCGCCAATTTGTTGATGTAAAAAATTAGATTTGACCTAATTATCATAGTCACAAAATAAAAACGAGTAAAGAAATAAGACAATATATTTTTAAAGTGGTTCAGCCTTAAGAGAATGTCCTACATCCACTATTTTTGTATTACTGATTGTTTTGCTTGGAATTCTCGATAAACGATTTTACCAAGAGATTCAGCGTATCCCTCTAATGGGGAGATTACAATGTATTTATAGCCTTGAGGCTGTACATGTGAAAGAATAATGCATAGCTGTCCAGTAGGCGTATACATCTGTACAATAATAACTGTACATTTAATGCGCAGTTATTTTTCGGTTTTCCTTAATGCGTACGCCACAAGTATTTGAGTTGCTCGGACTGACTTAGTAGCTCGGACCACCTAAGTAGCTCGACACGCTTGAGCTTTTCGGGGCCCCTGGGCTCCTCGTGGCTTTTTAGTTGCTCGGTATAAACATTTACAGTTGCCACCTAGGATGACATGCTTCTTCAAATAATAGGTCCATATCAGCAGAATAAATTTGGTATCAATAACCAATGAGATCAATTTTAGCTTTATCAACCTTGATACATGTTGATACCAAAATTTACCACCTTACGTGGACTAGTCACAAGCCATCACGTGTCATCCAATGTGGCACAAGTCTAAGTCAGCCTGACCAATAATGAAGCCCGACCAACGGGGAAGCTCGACCAGTAGGAAAGCTCGACCAACTGGGAATCTCGACCAATGGCCTGTATTGATAACAAAGCGATAGCAGTCCTACTGCATGTACTGCTAATAAATCGACAACCTTCATACAATTAATTCTCACTATGTATTAATGTAAATGCTTAACAAATAAAGGCATTCCATCCTTTCACACGATGACTATTATGACCCCTCTTGGATTATAAATACTTTGTATCACCCTCATTGTAGGGGATCAAAAAACAAATCAAGGTAGTCAATACATAATAGTGGCCGTAGGTTATTTCTTTGAGCCTAACCACTCTAAAATCTCTTGTGTCTTGTTTATTTTACTTAATTTATCCGTGATCAATTATTAGGCCTAGTCTAGTTTTTTGCATCAATAGATTGGCGCCATCTGTGGGAACGTATTACTAAACGTTGTCACTCATTCATCATCCATGGATGAGATTCCTGAATCGAGTATCAGAAATGAGGGAATTCTGCTTAATCCCTTTGCCCCTCCAAACAATAATGATTAAACAGGAGTTTTGGCTAGTTTGGCCAAAGGTCAAGAGGCTATGCAGGATACTATGCGATAGTTGGACCAAACTCTACAAGCTGTAGTTATTGCACAATTTAATCAAAGGAATATGCCACTGTCACCATACAGGAGTGTTGGACATAGCCATTCTAGAACTTCAAGAGATCCTTCATACTTGCCTTGAGCAACTTCTTCCATTAGGATTACTAGTTCCTCTGATGGACAGTCCCTCATCCCAAAAAGATTGAGTGCCTTATAAATGCAAAGTAAGGCCTCTCCTTTCGATCATCTGGGACCCAAGGGAAATACCCTACGGGTTGCATCGAGAGATACTCAATGACCATACGTTTTAAGGGAAGGTTCAGCCTAATCCAAATTAAGCACCTGACGAACTGATAGATCCAGTCAGAGGGAAGGTTCACAAAAAGAAAGTTCATCATGATCTGTTGGTCAGCATAAAAAGGCTACTACCCAAAAATCTGGTGCTAACAGTAAGGCTTGGAAAGGTTCTATTCAGCGTTTGGAAGAAACGTTGGGGGAAATGGCTAAGGCAAAAACCCTCTCCAAATAAGTTTTATTAAAGGATCCCCCTTCGTGCAAAAACATTGTAGATTTCCCCATGCTATCCAAGTTTAAAGCTCCAATGGTCACTCCTAAATATGATTGGAAAACTGATCAGTTCTTCATATAGAACAATATCAAGCAACGATTGATATCTATGTTATTCCTAATGAGATGAGGTGTAGGTCATTCTCAGGAAGAATCGCTGGATCTGCTCAAATCTGGTATAACAGTCTTCATCGGGGGTATTTTTCTTTCTTTCAATAACTCACTGAGCTATTCATTGATAATTTTTGCTTTGGAGAAAAACTAGTGAAACGAGTAGCTCGTTTTCTCAGTGTAAGACAGAAGGAAGGAGAAAGTATCAAGGATTACACCACTCATTTTAATAATGAGAAACTAGAGGTCATTGATTACAAAGAGAAGATCGCAATCACTGCCCTCATGAGTGGTTTTCTCCTAGATAAACTGTACAATACCTTGGCAAAAGATACCCTAAGGACGATGACATTATTAATGGCCAAGGCAATAAGATTATGAATGCAGAGGAAGCTATGGCTACTAAAAAGAACTCAGATGTAAAGTCGAAAGTAAAGATAGAAGGAAAGTCATATAAGAAGGAGAATTAAAAACACAATGAGCACAGGAATTCGAAGGTAAAATAAAGCCTAGATCGGCTTGGGAAATTCCCTAATTACACTCCATTAACGGTAAATATACATCATGTGCTGGAGGAAATCAAGCACAATATTGACTTGAGTTGGCCTGAAAAGTTAAGGCCACCTACTGATAAGAGGGATACGTCAAAGTATTATGAGTTTCACAAAGATCGTCATACTACCAACCAGTGTACTGCCCTTCAGAATGAGAGAGAAGTACTCATCCAAAGAGGAAAATTAGTTAGGTTTGTTGATCGGAAGGCTGGTGGAAAGAGTGGAGGTAGAGGTCAGTTGAGATCTAAATCACTATTTAAGCCTATAGAAGATAAGAAGAGTAACCACGATAAAAATCCAGAAGATGATCCTAATATCCCCAAAAATTCTAGACATCCGGAACGTGAGGTATTCATACTCAGTTTTAGATCTTTGCCACATGATTACGGGTGGAGATGTAGGAGGAGGAGATCATACAGCAAAAAGGAAAGGTTACCTCAATGAGGCCCAAGTTTGCTCCTATATTCAGCGAATCAACCTCGTCGAGGAAAATGACCGAGAAAGGTTAACAAGGATAACCTTATACTTGGCTTTTCCAAAAATGATCTATTTGGAGTGTTGTACCCTCATGATGATCCTTTAATGATCAGATTCAGGATGACAGAAGTACTGGTGGCGAGAATATTGGTGGATAACAATCGTTCGACAGACGTTATGTTTTTATTTTGATAGTATGGGATTAAAACTCAGCCAATTGGAGCCTTACCACAGGCCACTCATTGACTCTTTTGGCGAGAAAGTATTTCCATTTGGGACAATCAAACTAGATGTGTTTATCGAGACATGGTCGGTGAGTAGGACATAGATAGTGAGATTCTTTGTAATGGACAAAAATGTCCATTCAACCTATATTATGATCATGGGAAGAGTTGGTCTAAAGAAATTTGAGGTTATACCCTTTACTGTTCATCAATGCCTGAAGTTCCCGACCAACTTTGGAGTTGGAGTAGTGAAAGGAGATCAAAAAGTAGCTCGGGAGTGCTACTATTCCTCTATCGAGGAAGAAGATATGTTGGAGACAAAGAGGAAAACCACCACTTATCAAGTGGATATATCTGAGCTGAACAACAAATCTGAGGTTGAAACCTTAGATCCACGAGATGAATCTGAACTTGTAAAAGGCCAAGTGATGGAAACAACATAAAGTATTATTCTGGATGAAGATAAACCAGAATGAACTACTCAAGTAGGAGCGTCATTGGAACTGACCCTTATAGGAATTGGTGGATTTCTTGAGATAAAGAAAGCAAGTGTTTCTATGGAGCCATGAAGATATTCCAGGCACAAACCCAAATTTCTTATGCCACGAGCTGAATGTTAACAAGGAGGTTAAACCTATGAAGCAACGAAGAAGAGTTTTTAGCCCAAAAAATAACCAGGATATACAAGAAGAGGTGGAGAAGCTTCAAAAAGCTTCCTTTATTTAAGATGTGAAGTACCCAGACTGGTTGTCCAACGTAGTTATGTTAAAAGGAAGAACAATAAGTAGATGATGTGTGTGGATTTTACTGATTTGAACAGAGCATGTCCAAAGGAACATTTTTCTTTACCACGAATTGATCAAATGGTAGATGTTACTTCAGGGCACGAGTTGCTAAGTTTCATGGATGGATATTCTTGTTATAACCAGATCAAAATGAAACCCGAAGATAGAGAAAGTACTTCTCTTATCACTCCCCGAGGAACTTATTGCAATAATTTTATGCCATTTGGTCTGAAAAATGCAAGTGCTACTTATCAAAGACTGGTGAACAAAGTATTTGAGAAACAGATAGGCAAGAACATGGAGGTGTATGTTGATGACATGCTCACTAAGAGCAAAAAGCTGCTAATTATATTACCGACCTCAACTAGACATTTGATCATTTGGAAAAGCACCAGATAAAATTAAACTGTGAGAGGTCCCAGATAGAGGTGGACCGAACTTTGCGGGTGAGCCGGTGACGGTGGAGGTAGCATGTGATGTTAGGAGAATAGTCTCAGGGGACTCCATCCATCTATCTCTTTTGACAGAAGTTTTATTAAGTTAGTGGATTAACGAGACTGACAGGATGCAGGTGTAGAATATGGCCCGTTTATTTATCCTTTTTCTATTGGGAGGGTTTTTGGTGGCGACAAGTGGCGACGTCGTTCACTTATGGTTTCTTCCATGTTTGAGGGTATTTTGAATATTCCTCTCTTTGACTGGGGGATCCTGACTTTAGCTACCCTTTATTCATCTTTGGATGCATTCAGTAGGTGATGTCGGCAGACCTTTACTGGCGCCACGTATTTTTGGGAGGCATTCTTTCCTTTTCGTATTTTTTCTTTATGCATTTTATTTGTTTATTTATTAGTTGATTGCTTTCTTCTAAATGATAACTCTTGTCCTTTGCAGACGTGATTTTATGAGGTGATTAGGTTTAACACCCATTTGATTAGTTTGAAGGATGAGTCAGTGGGGAACTTCTATAGTATGTACTGGTGGTGGACGTCCAACCAGCAGTCGATGCAGTATCTCTCTTTGATGGTGGTGTGTCAGGTCTTGAATGGCATGACGAGGGATAAGATAAATTCTTCTTTCCTCTTGAGACCATTTTTCTTCGATGGAAAATTTCAAATATTGATTTTTCCGCTAGGGATCTCGCATATGACCTTTTATCCCTAGGGGATGGCCATCCAACACACGAGTTTGGTCACTCTTGATATCTTGGGGAAAAAGTAGTTCGATAGGTGGTGGAGGATGAGGTGATCGTGCCACCTGTGAGGCCCTCAAGGTATATGAGGCGGGGACGGGAGATGCCGAAGGAGGCAAGGATGGCGACGACGATTGAGGAGCCTTATCCTACGTATACTAACATGATGACAACATATGATTATCTAGATTTTGTGTCGAATTGGCTGATGCCGCCCAACATATATGAGGTTTTACCTCTTCCCCTACAGTTTCGGGTGGAGGCATGTGTTGGCTTGTGGGGACCACCCAGAATGCGGGTGGTGCATTGACATCAGTAGCAGCGGCGACGTCAGAGGTTTCATTTCTTCGGCTGGCTCCTCCTTTCTATATCATTATATGACCTGATGGAGAATCGGTGCGTATGATGGATCACCCCAATGCGATGGACTCGGAGGTGCTGGGGCTGACAGAGGATGTCCTCCAGCCATAGGTATACCTTTTATTTATTTGAATTTTTTCTTTTTGATTTCTTCTTTTATCTCAGACTGACTTGTTTATTTTTTTCTATTTTGTCGGCAGTACGTCCAGGTGTCGACTACTTGGCTGAAAGACATTCAGGATTGGGTGGCTTTCTTGACAGCTCATATCTGGGATTCAATTTCGGTTCCTTCCTGCGTGGTTCCATGTACTTTGTCTTAGGAAGGGCCTGGATCAGTTAGTAGAGGCTCTTCAACTCGTCGTCGAGGAAAATGAGTACACCGAAGGGATGAGGGTCGTAGAGAGAGATAGAGAGAGAAAGAAAGAGAAGGTGAGATAGAGAATGCTTTTGGGGGGGTCGGGTTGAGTCTCGTTATTTTTATATTTTTCCTTTCCTGTAAGACAAACGTAATGAAGAAATATATATGAAATGGAATGAAGTTTTTATTAATTTATCATTGCTTTAATGACTTAATGCAGTTTTTACTTTGCTAGTGAGACCGTAAAAAGGATAATAAATGGAAATAAATTTATTTTGAGAAAAGATAAGTAGAAATAGGAGGAACTGGGCTGAAAAATAAAAATAAATTTTGAGTTTTGTATTTTTGACAAAGAATGAGCTAAAAGTGGGGGGATGACGATTGGCATGCCCTTTGTCCTGCCTATCAGAAGGTCAGTCGAGTCCAATTACCCAAGGCTTGATTGCGCTTTTTTCAATTACTTGGTCCTTGATGGGGTAGGGTCTAATTTGCATTTTTCAGGACCCTTGTCTCTAGGCAAGTATTTTTCAAGTATAAAAAGGGGTAATAGTGGAGTGTTTTCTTCACCCATCCACATTTCCTTCCTTTTGCTTATTTCTTTCTTCTTGTCTTATCATTTATAACATGGCTCTTCCCAGAGGCATTGAATTCGCCTTTCACCTAGAAATTTTAGAGGCTATATGCTCATATAATGTAGACTACGATGCCTTTAGCATGTATTGGGTTTAACAGAGGTGCAACCAACCTATTAACTGGAACATGATGATGGTGGCAATACAATTTTGGTAACCCGAGGATCATGCCTTTATCATTGTCTTGGGCGAAGTCTGCCCGACTTATGCAGAGTTCTCTGCTATGCTGGGTGTAAACTCCAGTGTTACGGTGACCATGCTTGAATTCTCTCGGTCTCATCCGGATTTATTAACACGACTTCTCCATATTTCACCCTCAATGGCTCGGTTATTGGTCACAAGAGGATTGATCTCCCTCTCGGCTGTGCTACATTCTGTGCGTTTGCAGGACAGTGGTGATGTTGGCTATGACGAAGCCGTCATCTTTGTCTTAACTTTAAAAATGTTATTGGTGACCAGGGATCTGTTGGTAGACCCTCAACTTTCTACTATCACTGCGTGGAGATAATACCATCGCAATCCTGCTACGGTGATACTAGAAGATACCCTAAATTATTTAGATGCTTCGTGGGAAGGCTGTTTTGACTTTCTAAGGGGAAACCACGTTATGTTGTTCATATGGCTATCAGAGAGATTCCATTTGGCGACCCCTTCTTAATATCCCTTGAAACTTATGCCATACTTCTTCACTCTCTACTTCATCAATTTTGGCTCAAATGTTAAGAACTAGGAGAATTAGTTTATAAAGCACGGGGCTCGATGTCTGCGCTGGTTGGTACCCTGGTGGGGGATTTACAACCCATTCTAGAACTGGGGGAATACTAATATGTTCGGTTGGTTAGCCTTCGAAAGACCTCTTTTTACTTTCCTTGGCGTCTCCTGCGTCAATTTGGATGGGAACAGATCGTGCCTTACCATGTTTTGGACTTATTCCACGTGGAAGATTTGACAGAAGGCATGCGCATGCGACTGGGCTCTCTGTGGGAGAATCGTCGTTCGTCGACTTGTCCTTACCAATCTATTGGAAGAGTTGGCATGTTTCTAATGATTACATTAAGTGGTTGTGGAGGAGGATAGTGGCTAAGATATGGGCCAAAAAGACCGGACAAAGGTGGCTTGGCATGTTTGACACCATGGGGGGAGGTGTTGTGGTTTTCCCTAGGCTGGTCCAGGCTTACCATTCCACGGAGGGCCTTTGATATTCCATTCGATAAGGGGAAGTTTAGGGACCCCAAGATGTAGATGATGATGGGTCTAGTTTTTCTGGCATCTGCGAGTAGGATCCCTAGGGAGTTTTATTTTTTGAAACTTTTGGTGTGGTGTTTGGTTATGGATCTAGTTGTTTTCTAGTATGAATAACTTTGGGAAGCTTATTTAGGAGTAGTTTGGATTCTGTTTTTTTAGCACAGTAAGGTTGGTGGGGGAAGTTGTTTTGACTCCTTACGCTGATATTTGTAATCGTACCAGGTTTCTTATTTAAGGAATAAAGAAAGTTTAATTATATTATTGTGCCTCTTGATGAGTTTTTGCATTTGAATTATCTATATCAATCGCTAAGGCATACATAATCCTTTTGTTCATGTAAATGATAAAATGAATCGTCATTCTCGGAGATAAGACAATAATAGCGTTTTGTGGAAAAAGGGGGTCATGTTCATGTGAAGCGTATGAGCTGCCTACGTACCGTTGGTGGTTTTAAAATTTTGATTTTTGAAAGATTTTTAGAGGATCAGGTCACACATAATTCTAAGCAAAGGGAAATGAAGAATTTATTTTAGAATAGAAGGGAGATAAGAAGAGTTGTACCGTTCTGAGCTTTCGAACTAAGGGTAGAATTTCTTGAGATGGTCCAAGTTGACTGGATGGGCCATCTCTTCCTCATCGAGGTCGGTGAGCATAGCGGTTCCATCGAATAGGATCTTCTTCATAATGTAGGGGCATCTCCAATTGGGATTAAATTTCCCTCTGGGTCCCAGATGGGCTCTACGATTTCTTTAAGGGCTAAATACCCTTCTTGGACACCATGATCCTTAACTCTCTTCTTAAATGATCGTGCTATTCATAGATGGTACCCTTGTATATGATATAGAGCTTTCAATTTCCTTTCATCCAAGAGTAATAACTCGTCAAGACAACTCTGATACTAGTCTTCCTCACTGCTCTCAAGCATGATGCGATGTGAAGGAATTTCTAGCCCAACAGGTAGGACTGCTTCAATGTCGTATACCAAAGAGTAAGGGGTAGCCCTAGTAGATAATTGAACAGAAGTGTGGTATCCCTAGAGGTCATAAGGGATCCGATCGGCCCAATTTTGGTAACTCTCGATCATTTTACTGATGATTACTTTGAGGTTCTTATCGGCGTCTTCAACTGCACCATTGGTTTAAGGTCGGTAGGGAGAATATTTTTTTTTTCGAATCCCATACTCTTCGACCAATTCTATGACTTTTCCCTCAAAATGTAACTCGTTGTCTAATATTAGCTCATGCAAAACCCCATATCGACAAATGATATTTTTTTGAATGAACTTGGCCACCTTTTTGGCATTTAGCATTGCGTATGACTTGGCTTCGACCCATTTGGTGAAGTAATCATTGACAAACAAGATAATTTCATGCATTTGGAGGACTTGGGTATAACTTTGCCTATGATATCGATGCCTCATATGGATAACGGCCAGGGAGAAGTCATGTTGTATAATTCTCGCGGAGGAAGGTGTTTGAGATTGGCAAATTATTGGCATTTAAGGCATCTCCGAACATAAGAGATTCAATCCTGGACCATGGTAGTCTAATAGTATCCCCGTACGATGATTTTTTTAGCAAGAATATAGCCATTCATGTGGGGTCCTCACTCCCCATTGTGAGTTTTCTACATCATCTCTTCAATGTCAGCCCCTGTGATGTAGTGTAAATGGGTTCCATCGAAGTTTATCTTAAATATTTCTTTATCACAAACAATGTACTGGGCATCTAGTTTGCAGAGGGTAGCTCAGTATTTCTTATTAGAATCTTGGGGATACTTACTATGCCTAAGGAGGCACCAAATATCATAGTCCCAGTAATTGATTATATCGGGATCTTCTTCTATGATGAGCTCAATGTGGTAGCAATGGGTAGGTTTAGCTTGCTTTTAGACTAGGAAGGGGGCCATCGTAATTCCTTGGAGCATGTCAATCATGGAGGATAAGGTGGTAAGGCCATCGGCTATGTTGTTATTTGCTCGAGGAAGGTAGTGGAAGGTGATATCTTAGAATTGGGAGGCCAACTCTTCTAGGTGGGAATGGAAGGGTAAGAGAGTCTCGTCCTTGACTTTTCATCTTCAAGTACTTGATCGATGATGAGGGATGAATATTTTTAGACATCTAGGTATCGAACTCCTTTCTTGAGAGAGACTTTGAGGCCTACCGTTCATGCCTCGTATTCGGTCATGTTGTTGGTGCAGGGAAAATCCACCTTGATGGCAATGGGAGTGTGAGAGTCAGCAGGGGCAATTAGGAGTATCCCAATGCCATACCCTTTCTTGTTGGTAGCATTGTCAAGGAACATTTGCCACTGGAGGTCTTTTTGGGAGGTACAGAGGATATTTTCATCCGGCAACTTGGAAAATCAAACATCTATTTCTTCCATAGGGTAGTCAGTGAGGTAGTCAGAGATGGATCTTCATTTTATGGATTTTTTCATGACATACACAATATCAAATTCGGCTAATAGTATCAACCATTGGGCCATTCGGCTAAAAAGGGCAGGTTTCTTGAGCAGGTATTTGATAGAATCCATTCAGGACACAAATTTGATGGGAAAAACGAGCATATACTGCTTTAATTTTTGGGTGACCTACACAAGGGCGACACATGCTTTCTCTAAGAAAATTTAGTTAACTTCATACCCAACCAACTTGCTACTAGCGTAATAAAAGCCAAACTATCAAGATAACAAAGCCCCAATTGCGGCGTTTGTTAGGGTTAGGTATAGGAGTAGGGGTAGGCCAGGTTGTGATGGCATGAGTACCAGAGTCCGGGTTAGGTATTTCTTGATTCAGTCAAAGGGCTCCTGGTAAGATTCATTCAAAACCTTAGTTGATTCCTTCTGGATTAGTTTGAAGATGGGTTCACAGATAGAAGTCAACTGGCTGATGAACCGACTGATATACTGTAATTTTCCAAGGAATCTCCAAACTTCTTTTTTCGTTCGGGGTGGTGGCATTTCGAGTATGGCTTTCAGTTTGGAAGGATCAACTTTTATCCCTTTCTCACTAACCATGAATCCTAAGATCTTTTCTTGGGTAACTTCAAAAACACATTTTTGTGGGTTAAGTCACATCTGGTATCGCCATCGTTGCTCGAAGAACTTACGAAGAGCGAGAACATGACCTTCTCGAATTTTAGATTTGATAATCATGTCATCAACATATACCTCGACTTCTTTGTGTATCAGATCATGCATGATAGTTATGGAAGCACTCTGGTAGGTAGCCCCTCCATTTTTCAGACCAAATGGCATAATGGTGTAACAGAATGTTCCCTAAGGGGTGATGAATGAGATTTTCTTTTGATGATCTGGGTATATCTTGATCTGGTTGTATCCAGCAAAACCATCAACAAATGACTTAAAAGCGTGATTGGCCATGTTATCCACAATCATGTCAATATTGGGTAGCAGGTAATAATCCTTCAGAGAGGCCTTGTTCAAATCTCGATAGTCAATGCACATGCGAACTTTTTTTTTGAATATTAGCACGAGTACGATGTTGTCTATCCATGTGGGATATTCGATCACCCTTATGAAGCCGACGTTCAACTATTTGACCACTTCTTCCTTAACCTTGAGCAACCATTTTGTGCGGAGCTTTTGCAGTTTCTGTTTGTCCGATTTGCATTCTGGGAGCGTTGGAATCTCATGCTGAGCTATCTCGGGATCAATGTCAGGCATGTCATCGTAGGACCATGTGAAGACGTCCACAAATTCCTTTAGTAATTTCTCCACTTGCGCGCACTCTTGCTCGTCAAGGGTAGTCCCTACCCTAATTTCGTGTAATTAGCTACTAAAATCGATATTAATAACAACATTTTCATCTTCATTAACTTGAACATAGTTATGTTGTTTATTATTAATCGGATTAACATAGTTAAGAATGGTCCATTTGTAAAATCATCATTACCAAAATTTTTATTAGAATCAAGACAATTAATTTAGGGCATAACAAGTTACTCAAAATCTTCATTTATTTCATTATTGGGAAAAATAAAGTTGAGAACCTCATTGAAGGAAATCTAGATTGTATTATGATTAGTATAGGTAGGAACAAAAAAAGAAGATGAAATAGGATGAACATCTGGGTTGGGTTGTATTTCAGCAGGTTGAACCCGCACAACATTCCAGGTGAGGAGAGGTGCATCAACATCTTTAATCAATCGGGATGGATTCATTGATGTAGAGCTTGATTGGACCATACAGAGTGTCAGCCCCAGTATTTGTAAATTGAACGAATCCTCTGAGTCACTTTCCTCAGAATCTTTGGTAGCAACTATAGTTTTCTCCAATAGTGGTTGCACATGATGCTGGGAACTTTTGGGCCATGAGTAGATGTCTTGGAAAAAGATCTCCATTCCTGGTTTCATCTTCTTGTCCATGTGATCATACAACGGTTCGAGAAATCCACAAAAGGGAAAATCTTCACCCTCTTTGATAAATCTTCCATTCAAAGAATCTCTTGAGGCATTTTGGCACTTTCTAGCCTTATTTTCAATTGAGGTTGGCAGAGCATTTTCAATTCCTCTGATGATGGTAGATAACCCAAGCCATAAAGAGGAAAAGTTTTCTTCGGGTCTATGGGTTCAAGTGTTCCCTTTTTGTCTTCCAACCCCAGTCCAGGCATGAAGTTCATATTTTTAAACATCTGTATCACATTAACGTTTCTATGAAGGCTATGTTCTGGACATACTCTATCTTTGAAATCATTCCCTGTTGGGAGCAGAAGTGGTTCAAATCGAGAACATGACATAAGCATATCATTTTCCCCATGTTTTATTTCTAGTTCCAGATTACTGGTGCTTTCATTCTCAGTGTTATCATCGTCATCCAAGATGGTGATGACCTGACCATTGGCAAAGAACTTCATTTTCTGATGGAGGGAAAAAGACACACCCTTGATACTATAGAGCCATGGTTGTTTGAGCAACAGATTGAAACAAGCTGGGATATCGATGACTTAAAATTCAGTAATGGGACTTATAGGGCCAACCCCTATTGTAAGCTTTATGGATCCCATTACTTCCCGACGAGTATTATCATAATCACGCAATGTGGTAGAGGTTGGATCAAGGTCTCTCACTTTCAGTCCCAAACGGTTGAGGGCTCTTAACGGGAAAACATTAAGAGCTGATCCATTATCGATAAGAAAAAGTGGGACAGTCTTTCCCATGACTTTGACAGAGATATTGAGAGCATAGTTGTGATTTGGTCCAAACTTAGGAATTTCTTCTTCAGAGAAGGATAGCATTCTAGTAGAGGTTAGAGACTCAACCAGATTCACTGCTTCTTTTAGTGTGGTGGAAGGAGGGACTATGGGCCCGGTAAGTAGTTTAATCAAGACATTTCGGTGCAGTTGGAAAGACATGAAGAGTTCCCACAAAGTGATCTTAGCTTGGGTTTTCTTCAAATGATCGAGGATATTTCTCTCCTCGAGGGTCATTTCCATTATAGGAAGTTTTTCAACACCTTTTCCCTTGTCGATCACTGATCATTGCAGGTTTAGAACCTGGTAATGCCTCCTGATCTAGTCATATGGTTCACGAAAGAGGGGAAAAATAGAAAACCCATTTCCTCATCTATCTCGGGTTGTTCGTCCACCTTGTTAATATTTCCTAGCATCTCCTTAAATGATATAATTCCACATATACTGAATACTGGGCTAGTCTTGTATGGGATTTTCTTTACATTTGAACTATCGAATTCGTCTCCCCATCCGGTGACAACGATGTCATCCCTCTACAAGAAGTAAATACACTCCACAACCTCAATGACCTCTTCGTATAGATCCTCCCATTCAATAGGGAGATGTAAAAATGAAGGGACCAGGTGCCCTTATAGTTTTAAAGCATCAAGTAGCTTGGACATTCTAAAATTTTCATCGATTTATTAGAATAAGTCTTCCATGATCTGGATGATATCATCTAAGCTGACTTGATCGGTAGGTACCACCTAATTATCTGACTCTTGAGCCCATTTTTGAGCTTCCAAGAATAACATACTGAATCTCTAACAGTCAATGGTCATCTCTGAGGGTAATTTCAGTCCGAACTTTAAAAGGTTGTTCAATACTGCTGATAATTCCATATATTTCCCTCCGGAATGGGTACGAAAAGCAATGCATGCTCTTGTAAGGAGTGACAAGGCATGGTCAGTAAAATAGGTAGGATGCGGGGAAAAATATGGGCAAAGTTGGAGGGGTTTATGGGAATATATGGGTATGATGGGTTATTTACTCAGTATAGTCTGGGTAGATGGATCAAATTCTGGGTTTTCTTCTAGGAAGATAGCATTTGCATGATTTAGGAGTGGATTGAGGGAAGTGTTTAGTTTAGGATTGGATAGTGGGGCGATGATACCCCGGTCAATTAGACCTTGGATTACATTTCATAGGTGGAAACATTGATTAGTGGTGTAATACCTCGTAAATTTTTAAAATAAAATATTTCGATTAGATGGATTTAATGATTTCAGACTTTAATTTTGAGAATAACTTAAATTGGGAAGATTTAAAATTAAGAGAATACTTTTTTATTTAAGTAAGCACTTATGATTTTATAAAAATAAAACTCAACTGGTCGTAATGGGTTTGCGAGTGAGAAATAATTAATTTATAAATAAATTATCGAGTGCGCGTCGTTGGAACATATTAAAAATGTCTAAGTAAAATAAAAATGTTTGGGATGCATTTTGGGGAGCGTTAAAAACTCGGTTTAGTGTTTCAAATATTTAAAATTGGTCCCGGGTCATATGTATATGAGTTAGGGAACTTTTGGACTAGTTGGATTATGGTTTCGGGCTTATTTGGAGATCCAAAAGTTGGGCATTAGACCCAACTAGGGATTTTCATTAATTAAGTGGTTAAGTGGGGGTAAACCACTCCCCTACTAACACCAAGTAAAACCTAAAATAGCAGCCATGGGAGAGAGAATGGAGAAATACCAAGAGAAGGAAAAACGAGATGGAACTGAAGAGAAATTAAAGAGGAACACCAAAGGGGATCTCCTTTACACTTACAAGGCAATAATTTATGTCTATAATTTATTTCTCAATGCAAAAGGTTTATTAGATTTGATCTTATGTTGAATACCCACATTTAGAGGAATGATAAATTGAATTTGATGATGATATGCAAGTCGAGGAATGAGTCACATGTAGAATTTATTTCCATAAATTAGGAATTGGTAAATTTGAATATTTGGGGGTTAGATTCCTTTAAACCAAACTGAACCCATAGAGAAGAAAAAGAATTGGTCCGGTGTGGGCCAAATTTTCTATAAACATAGAACTAAACCGATGGAAATGAAAAACGAATCGATCCGGTAAAGTAAAAACTTTCTATAAAGTACAAATCGAACCGATGTACTGGACTGGGTCAGTTTGACTGAGTAGCCATTTGGGGATGAATTTATGGAAATTGTGGAGGTTGTCGATGATGAATAGTGAACTGAAAGTTATATAACGTTCTTCATAAATTAAAATATGGTTCTGATGATTAACTTATGGGTGTCATTATGCAAGTTTTGAAATTAATTTGGGACTTTAAAATGCTATGGTTGGGTATAAATTATGGAACAAATTTTTTCCCATATCTAAGTTAATAATAATTACCTATAACTAGATGACTAAGTGATTAATTACTAAATATAATTAATAATTTATTAGACGATAAATTATTAATGGGTGATTGAGGGTATGGGATTTAGATTGTAAGAACTTTATGGTGATGTAGGAACAATTACATATTATAGGAAAAATAATATGTATTATATTATATTTGTGTGTGGACATACCAGTGGACTTTTCTATCGTCTCGGGGGTTCGCGCATTCGGGCAAGTGACCAAACGTCGGCACATGTGAAAATGACGTTGTGTAAGCATATAGGTACTACATAGAGGCTTTGTAAGGACATGCTTTATAAATGTCCGAGTTAGTATCTAGGCATTTCATATTTATCCTAGATTCTAGAATATATGTCATATATCGCTACAGTCGGCTCGTCTCAGCACGATCATATTTCGATGACCTAAATTCGAATTCGGCATTGTTTCCCGCACCCATCTTCATCAACATCGTGCGTAGTGGTATTCATCATGTCATGATATATAGATTCTGAAAATATTGGAAGAGCGGACCGATCCGATTTTTCCCGAAATCAAACCGATCCGATGGCATATGAAACTCTGCTTAATTTAGCAGATCGGACCGATCTGGTATGACTGAAAAATAATCGATCTGATGACTTATCATTCTCTATCAAATTTAAGAGACCGAACCGATCTATTTATAAAAAATCAAACCGATCCAATGGGTTCAGAAAAATCCAGCGCGTCAGATATGTATTAAGGTTTTAATAAAAATAAACTTCGGAGGTATATTTGTTGAAGACTTTGAGGGAACTCTTCCATGACCTAATACACCAAGTCTTCATAGTTTTTTAATCCCAAACACTTTGAGATTCACAAAAACATCATACTCCTTGTGTGGATCAATCTAAACCCTAAATATCTATTCGTGGAGTATCTTGTGTTGAGAAGAAGGTTCTCTACACTATTGAACTTGGAGCGTCTTGAGGGAGCTCTTGCTGATGAAAACGAACCAGTCCCTGAGGGTCTTCGTTTGCTAAACTATATTTCTTTATGTATGTAAGTGTTTACAAATCATATTGAAGTAAAAAGGTTTTGCCCTTTTGGGGATTTTTCCTAATCTATTGTGTGTGATTGATCCTTGCTTGATATGAATATGTTGAATGTCTAATCAATCACCTTTAAATGCATGACATTAGTGTGTGTTTAAATCTAGATATTTAAAAATTGGATTTAATTTAATTTGTTTTTCTGGTTGAACAAAAAGCGCACTCTCAAATTGATATCAGAGCCAATTACACAATTTCATCGTGTAATTTTCCACAAAGTTTTTTATTCTGAATATCAATTCTTTAAAAATTGATTTCTTGAAAAGTCGTTTGTTCAAATGGAAAAATCATTTAATAAAATTCCAGTTTTTGATGGTTCTAATTATGCATACTAGAAAACCCGTATGAAATCCACTCTAAAAGCCATTAATGAACGTGTGCGAATTCTGGATGAAAATGGGTGGACCCCTCCCAGTGTCACTGTTAATAACGTGACAAGTTTAAAATTTATGGCTCAATGGACCGACAATGAATTTAAATGGTCCACGTATAATTCTAAAGGGCTAAGTGCCATTTTTGTATCTGTCACTCCTGACGAGTTTCGACACATAATGATGTGTACCAAATCTAAAGAAGCATGGAATGTTCTTCAACATACCCATGAAGACATGAACGCTGTTAAAGAATCAAAACTGTGAAACCTAACTACACAGTTTGAGGCTATAGATATGCTTGAGACCGAATGTTTTGATGAATTCTATGCACGATTATCCGATATAGTTAACACTAGTTTCAACCTTGGTGAGCAAATTCCTAATGCACGTGTTGTTAAGAAAATCCTGCATTCTTTGCCTAAGCAGTTTATCCCCAAAGTCACTATGTTAAATTCTTTAGGAAATTTGAACACTCTTAAATTAGAAGAATTAGTAGGTGATATTCAAACCTATGAAATAGATATGTTTCCTAAAGCTCTTAAAGCAAAATATAAAGATATGGCTCTTAAAGTCTAAGTCAAAAAGAATTTTGAGTCAACTAGAAGGAGGGTAGAATCGTTTAAACCAGATTTGGATTTCGACTTCAATTTAGATGATTTGTCTTTGTTTGCAAAGAATTTTAAGAAATTGCTCAAGTTAAAATACTAGCCAGGTTAATGATAAATTTTTTTTGAGAAAAATAAAAATGTTAAGAATTTTGAAAAAGAAAAGAAAGACACACCCAAGAGAAACAGTGAGAAATGCTCTGAGTGTGATGGGAAGGGTCATAGAGATTTTGAGTGTGGTACAAGGCTGAAAAAACTAGCCAAAGAAAAAGGCAAAGTTGTTCTTAATGCTACCATGAGTGAAGAAAGCGAGGTCGAGTCGGTGGATTCAGGAGAAGAATCACCACATGAGTGCAACTTCACCACATTAATGGCTAGCCACGTGAGAGATTCTGATGCACCTCATGATGATGAGGATGCCTATTCAGATGGAGACCTCAATATTGAGAGTGAGAGAGAGGATGAAGGGAGTGAGAGCGAGAGTGACCTTCGTCGCGCTTATGCTGATTTATATACTGATTCATTTAAAACCAAAAAGCGTAATAAAGGTTTAGTTCTTAGGATTGTAGCGTTAGAGAAAGAGTTAGGAGGGATGAGAGAGAGTTAGTCCTCCTTGTGCACCGCTTTGAGAGAAAGAGAGTCTATTTGTGGAGAGAGAGAAAGAGAGAAAGCCTGTTTAGAGAGAGAGAGTTTGCTTGGAGAGAAAGAGAAGAGTTTTGAGAAAGTCAAAGGGGACTTGAAAAATCAAGTGGCTAATCTGACGAGAGATCTCTCTGCATCTGAAGAGGCTCGTAATATTCTATAAGCCCTTATTTCCCAGCTCACTCACGATCTTGAAAGAGCACGGGAATTCAAGGTTCAAATCGAGGATAGATCTGGAAAGATGGAAAATATGCTCATCAACCATGTATTAGGATTTGGTGAGAGGTCCGAAATTGGTTTGGATGGTGTATACACTTCACAAATTTCACCTGTACCGGTCCCTAAGTTTACTATAAATCCTTATGGTCATCCCACCAAAACCCAAGAAAGTTGTTTGGCCAAGAAAAAAAACCAAGGTAGGCCTCAGACTGTGTACTTTTGTACTTATTGTAAGAAGAAAGTCCACCTGAGAGAGTTTTGTGATAGTTTGGATCGGATAGGACGTACTTATGCTCCATCCCACACCATGAGTAATCTCATGAGACTAAGAGAGCAAGTTGAGTTTTTAATTGCGACTTCTCAGTGTTTAATGGCAGAATTCCAATGGTTATCTGGACCGTCTGTGGATACTACCAACTTTACGACTAGAACCACCAGTAATAAGGGTAAACAAAAGGTTACCTCCACTTGGGTACCTAAGAATTACAATAAATCTCTTATTGCTCATGTTGCCCTAAAAGCTCAAAATACCTCACAATGGTAGTTTGACAGTGGGTGTTTTAGACACATAACTGGCGACGTCTTATTTTTTACCTCCTTAATGGATAATAAGGAAGGTAAAGTCAATTTTGGTGATGGTATCGGGTCTAGCATTGTAGGATGAGGTACTACAGAGATAACTGGGTTTTCTAAGCTAGAGAATGTGTTGTACGTCAAAGGTTTGAAGGCAAACCTTCTCAGCAGACGTTGACTTTGCAGTTAAGTTTGACCGGGATGCTTGTAATGTTTATTATCAAGCCAGGAAAACTTATATTTCAAGGGATGAGGATAGAAGATAATTTCTATGGGATAATGCCCTAGTCCTTATTTGTCTGTAACATCGCTATAATCACTCCTATGGATACGTGGCATCAACTGCTAGGTCATGTGAACTTTAGAGATTTAGATCGATTAGTAAAAAAGGAACTAGCATGTGGCTTACCATCTCTTGAAAAACTAACTTCCAAAGTTTGTGGACCCTGTCAGTTGGGAAAGCAATTTCGTAGCCCCCACAGGAAGTTGAATTCCATTACCACCTCCAAGGTACTTGAGTTAATTCACATGGATCTTATGGGTCCTACTCGTATAGAAAGTATGGGTGGTAAGAGGTATATCTTGGTGATGGTGGACGATTTCTCCAGATACTCTGTCATAGGTTTTCTAAAGGAAAAATCAGATGTTATAGAGTTCCTAACGACCAAGTTCCGTGTCCTGAAAAACCAACACGGTGTGTCACTGTCAATAGAATACATAGTGATAACGACACTAAATTTACGGAGCTTAAAGTATATCTTTACTGTGATAGCCTTGGAATAAAATATGATTTTTTGGCCGTAAAGACCCCTCAGGAAAATGGGATCGTTGAGAGGAAGAATCAGACAATTTAGGAGATGGCTAGATCTATGCTTCTTGGTCATAAAATTTCTACGAGATTTTGGGCAGAGGCGGTGTCTACCGCATGCCATACGGTGAATAGGGTTTACTTGTGTCCACACACACTTTAGACGCCTTATGAACTTTGGATTTAAAAGAAGCCCAACCTGGCATATTTTCGTGTTTTGGGGAGTAAATGCTACATCCTATGGGATAGAGAGCAATTAGGAAAGTTTGACTCCTGGAGCAATGAGGGAATACTATTAGGATATTTATCGAATAATAGAGCATACTGGGTGTTTAACCTGATGAGCTCTAACGTTATGGAGTCAAATAATGTCCCCATGAAAGATGATAAACCTCCGGTGTTAGTTGACTCCATCCATTTGTGTGAGGATGAAGACCTTTTTGGTAATGATCCCCTTGTCCATCACACACCCAGAGTGGACCCTACTCCTATCTTAGGGGATACACCTGCCTGGGTTTGTAAGATTCATGATTCTACTGTTATTCTAGGAGATCCCACTCTAGGGGTTAAGACTCGTGCTCAGCTAGAGAACGTTGTCAGCCATGTCTTCTACACATCCAAAGTCGAGCCCAAAACCTACAAATAAGTACTCAAGGATGAATATTGGATATCTTCTATACAGGATGAGTTGCTTCAATTTAGAAAGAATGATGTTTGGGAACTTATCCCCCGACCTAGTGAGACTAATATGATTGGTACAAAGTGGATTTTTAAGAATAAAATGGACAACAATGGTACGATCATCTGTAACAAGGCTAGGTTGGTAGCTCAGGGCTATACACAGATTGAGGGTATAGACTTTGAGGAGACATTCACTCCTGTTACAAGGCTTAAGTCCGTCCACTTATTACTCTCCATCGCATGTCATTTGAGCAACAAGTTATATCAGATGGATGTCAAGACTGTCTTTCTGAATGGTATTCTATAGGAGGAAGTTTTTGTGGAACAACCAAAAGGGTTTAAAAACCCTTCGCATCGAGGACACATCTATTATCTGAGAAAGGACGTGTATGGTTTGAAGAAATCACCCCGTGCTTAGTACGAGAGGATTTTCCTATCTCTTAGCCCGTGGCTTCAAGAGATGGGGAGTTGATCAAATGTTATTTTTTAGGAGAAATGACGAAGCTATTTTGGTTGTCGAAGTCTATGTGGAAGACATAGTCTTTGGATCCACGTTCTCCCATCATGCTCACAGATTTGAGGAGGTGATGAAGAGTGAGTTTGAGATGAGCATGGTTGGTGAGCTTACATTCTTCTTTGGTCTCCAGATTTATTAGCTAGAGGATGGGATGTTCATCTCCCAATTCAAGTATGCTAGAGACCTCATGAAGAAATTTGGTTTGAACTCCACTAAGAACACACGTACACCTATGAGTACATCTACAAATCTTAGTAAGGACACTTTAGGCAAGGAAGTTGAGCAAACCTTGTATCAAAGTATGATAGGCAGTCTTCTCTATCTGATTGTTAATCATCCCGACATCTCCTTTAGTGTTGGAATCTATGCGCGATATTAGGCATCCCCATAAAGAGTCACACTTACTCTCTCTATAACATATTATCAAATACGTGAGTGGGACTCTTTCCTACGTCATTTGGTATTACTTTTATGCTAATGACCGACTGCCCGCCTATTCAGATGCCCATTGGGCCGGGGATGCAGATGGATGTAGGATCACTTCTGGTGGATGTTTCTTCTTTGGTTCTGATCTTGTCTCTTGGTTGATGAAGAAGCAAAACTCCATCTCTTTGTCCACTACGGAGGCTGAGTGCATAGCTGTCGGGAGTTGTTGCATGAAACTTCTGTGGATGAAGTAGATTCTGGAGGATTATGGGATATCACAGGACACCATGACCATTTCCTGTAATAACACGAGCATGATACACATATCATGCAATCCTGCCCAGCATTCGTGCACAAGACATATTAGGATACGCAAGAACTTTATTTGTGAGCTTGTAGAAGAAAAGGTCATATCCTTAAGTTTTGTATCTACCGACCTTCAGTTAGTTGATATTTTCACGAAGCCTTTAGATGCCCTTAGATTCGAGAGTCTTAGGATATCTTTAGGTATTTTCACAGTTGACTGAGGGGTGGTGACCATGTCTAGAGTAGGATTCATTTTTCATGTTCATGTCCTCTGATTCCTATCTCTAGATTGTATCATGTGTATATTTATTTGTTTGATTTTTTATTTTTTTTTGAAAAATTGAAAAATCCAAAGAGAAATTAATTTTTGAAAACTTTTGAAAAAGACAAAAAGATTTTCATTTTATAAATTTGTTGAAAAACACAAAGCACAAAAGGAGTTTTGTATTTTGTTTACACCTTTTGTGGATGAACATTTAAGATAGCCATAGTCACAACTTCATATCATATTCCACGTGACCGTTTGAAAGTGATTTGAGATGCTACATCATTTCATCCATGTGGTTTATTTGAATATTGAATTTGTCTTTCACATATTAGCTTAAGTGTTCCCATCTCAATTATGTTTATACAACATCCAAAATGTAATAAAACTTGACAAGATAGTAATTCATGTAAAAACCATTTACCCTAATGATCTAATTACAAGAAAATATGATGAGTGAATCACGGGAAATGGATACGAGAGATTCAAAATTTACTCATCGTAAAGCCACCGTTTGAAAAAGAACCCAAAAAATTAAGTGGTAATAAAAAGAAAAATACGCCCAATCAAATGGGCCAATAGGTTTTAGTTTCATCACCTCAAAAGAAAAATATAATGTTTAATTATTTCTGAGGGAGTTTGGATGGAAAGAAATGAAAAACGGGTTTGCACGTCCTTGAAAGTCATGGAAAAGCGTTTCAAATGTTTTCGACGTTATTGGTGTGGAGATCACTTTGAGCTTTGATTTGCTGATTTGATTAAGTTCCATTCTTTTAATTCCACAACTTTTACACCTAAGGAATATGTTGAGTTCATTCGTTAGGAATATCCAACATTCATCTTGCACATATGTTATGATTGTATGTGTTGATTTTCCTGTCGAATCTGTTCATAACCATATATTTCCGCTATCATCGACTTGGTTGGTTTATTGTTCTTTCTTGGTGTGATTCTTTGTTGTATATTTTGTAAGCAAATTTTTGAAAATTCAAAACGAGAAAGTGTTTTTGCTTGTGACAATATCCATTTGCATTTATTTTTGTTCTTCTTTTTGTCTGTTTGGGGACATCATAAAAAGGGGGAGAACGAATTACAGGGGAGAGATAGTTTAATTTTCTAATGATTTGAGCTTAATTTGAAATGGGTGAGATAGTTTAATTTGATATTTCAATCTTCTTATCATTATATATCAAACTGTTGCGCATCACAGGTATCTGTTTCTTGCCTCATATGTGCAGGTACAAAAATTGAGGCTGATGAGGACAAAGAAAAACACTTGAAGCTGTTGCTGTTTTTTTGAAGATATATCATCCATTTAGTATTTTCAGTTTTTGGGTTTAATAGGGGTATTACTTTGTATGACATTTGTTTTCTTTTGGGGAACATAATTCGGATTTTTTTATATATGTATTGGCTTATACATACGGGGAGATTTGTAAGGACATGTTTTATAAATATCCAGGTTAGTATCTAGGCATTTCAGATTTATCCTAGATTTTAAATATATGTCGTATACCGCTACAGTCAGATCATCTCATCTAGATCATATTTCGACGGCCTCAATATGAATTCAGCATTATTTCACGCACCCATCTTCATCAACATCGTGCGTCATGGTCATCGTCTTCAACATTGTGTATTGTGGTCTTCATCACGGTATATAAGTTTCTGAAAAGATTGGAAGACGGGATCGATCCGATTTTTCCCAAAATCAAACTGATTCGATGGCATTTCAAACTCTGCATAATTTGGCAAACCGGACCGATCAGGTATGATTAAAAATTAAATCGGTCTAATGGCTTATCATTCTTTGTCAAATTTAAGAGACCGAACCGATTCGTTTATGAAAAATAGAACCGATCTGACGGGGTCAGAATAATCCGGCGCATCAGATATATATTAAGGTTTCTATAAAAACCAACTTTGAAGGTATCTTTATTGAAGACTTTGAGGGAACCCTTCCACGACCTAATACACCAAGTCTTCACAGTTTTTTTTAATACCAAACACTTTGAAATTCACAAAAACATCATACTCCTTGTGTGGATCAATCTAAACCCTAAATACCCGTTCGTGGAGCATCTTCTGTTGAGAAGAGGGTTCTCTACACTACTGAACTTGGAGTGTCTTGAGGGAGCTCTTGCTGACGACAACGAACTGCTACCTGAGGGTCTTCATTTGTCAAACTGTATTTCTTTATGTATGTAAGTGTTTACAAATCATATTGAAATAAAAAGATATTGCCCATTTGGGGATTTTTCCTAATCTGCTGTGTGTGATTTATCCTTGCTTGATGTGAATATGTCGAATGTCTAATCAATCACCTTTAGATGCATGACTTTGGTGTGTGTTTAATTTGGATATTTAAAAGTTGGATTTAATTAAATTTGTTTCTCTGGTTGAACAAAAAGCACACTCTCAGGCTCCACCCTCGAGAGGTAGGTGTGGTGTTGATTGTTCCTGTATTACCGCTGGGTATGGATCGTATACAGGTATCCTACGTAGGGACTGTCCCCAACTTGTGTGTGTTTTCGGGTGTCCATTTAAGATGTTAGGATTCCTTTGGACTATCCTATTTGGATGTTAGGATTCCTTCGAACTTGGCGATAGAGCATGAATTTGACACCAACGGTAGATGCCCTTGTGTGTCACATATATGTAAGGACATATATTATTATTTACCTGAATTTTATGGAAAATAAATTTAAATTGCCTAAGGATATGGGCACTGAATAATATTTAGATCCTATAATGCGTATCAGATGTTTATGCCTTATCCTTGATATTTATGAGGCTAGAATAAATGTAAGTTGGTAATTTAAATGTAGGTATTGCATTTATTTAAAATTAATTAGGAATGAATTTCCTTCTAGAATTGATATGATGTCATAAATAATTATTTGGGATGTATTAGGGTGCTATTGTTATCACACTTAGATGAGAGGTAAGGTTATTACACATGTGAGTTACGAAAAATGGGGGTACTTATTGTGCATTGATTGTATTATTGTGATTTTAAATTATTCAAGTAATTCTTGCACACCTCAGGCTCTTACCCAAAGTATAAATGCCCCCCACCCCAAGGTTATTTTCTAGACAGGGATAGAAAGACTGTTAGTGTTCCAAACCATTGACTCTAGCCTAGGTTCTTTTCTCCCAGAGTTTAGTTATTTCACTTGAGAACAATTGTAAGGGGATAAGCCCTAGATTTATTTTAGTTGGAGTGTGACATTTACTTGATGCTTTAAATAATTATTTTAGTTGGTGTTGGATGAGTTTATTCACTGTTACGAAAATATTCATAAAGTTTTCAAGTATCGGCCTTTTTGAATGATCATATTTATATAACGTTGTGCTGAGATGGTATAAATTATTGATAAGCCCCATCTTCGGCGTATCGAGCTTGACTAGCCTTTACGCAAGAAAATGGGGGTTGTAACAACTGGTAAGACCGACACTATGGTGAAAATCACAATGGGCATATGGTAATGGAGGAGGGTCCAATCGCTTGATAAGATTTTGACTTAAAAGGGATTGGTAAACTTTGGAGAGGGGATCATAAGGATTGGTATATTCCTTTTAACTGGTTTAGAGAAGCTTTCTAGTGCCCATGAAGTGGCAGGCTAAGAAATGTTATTGATGGTTGAAATTGTGGTATTAGAAGGCTTCTCATACTTTCTGGGAGTGAACTGTTTGGATACTTTCTTCGGCTCAACTTCTATCTTGGTAAGACTTTCTTCAATCTCCACTCCTGGTTCTCAAAAGGCTCAAAAATGGGGGTAGTACTGTCCTCCCATCGTTGCTCGAACATGGGGTTTAGAAGTTCTTATTTACAATACTTACTTGCTCCTCTTCGAAATTTCGATTGGTCATGATGTATGCTTTCTCTCTCCACCTTTCTATAAAGTTACTAAGAGATTCTTTGTGATTCTATTTAAGAAGTTCTAAATCACGGTGGGTAAACTCCAACTCCTCGTTATACTTGTACTTTAATATGAAGTCACATGCAATATCCTCCCAACTGTGAATCCTAGACTCCTAGAGAGATAATAACCAGCGATGTGCGTTATCCTTCAAAGTTTGTTGGAATTTTGGGCCATTATTTTCTCGGAGGCACCAAAGAGAGTCATGGCTCGGTTGTAACTTCGAAGATGAATAATTAGGGGTCCACTACTCCCGAACTTCTCAATGTTAGGCATCTTGAACTTTTCTGATAGCCTAGCTTTAGGATATGGAGACATATGGGTGTAATCCATGTAGTTGTTGGAGATTCAGACTTGGTCAAACATTTTAATCAATATATTAAGGTCTTCCTTGACCTTGTTCGATTCTTCTTCCTTCAAATCAATGGTCAAGGGTAGATTAGCCCCTGACTGGGTAAGATTTGGCATAGGGAGCTAAGTCGGTGGTGGCCCATTAGCAGGAGGTCACGTGGAGCGTGCTGATATTCCTCGGGGGACCCAAATAGGATCAGGTGAGAGCATCCCCATAGCGCAAGGGAAGAGGACCTAGGGCACTTTGGGAATGGTAACTCTATTTGGTTTCATCTCATGAACCTCGGTTTGAAGGTTGTCAATCTTGACAGTGACTTGGGATACAACCGTCATCAAATCTAGCTACAAATTCGATACTTGGTCGATGTTCTCCATGGAATGCGGGTGAAGGTGGATTTCGAACTCGAAGGAAGTAGCAAGGGAATTGACGGAACCTTGGGCGGTTCGATGAAAGATCGAGGCCAATTGGGAACCAGGCACAGGGTCGGGTATGCGATCCACATGAGAAGGAGAAAGATTCAAATTTATTTTTGAAAGAGAGGAGGGAAAGACTTATTACATGAGGAAAATATTTTTGACATTTTTGGAAAAAATGAGGAAAAAATGTTTTTGGGGGTAAAAGGGAGGAAAAATGCTTTTGATGTTTATGATAAAAGGAGGGAAAATGCTTTTGGTATTTTTACAAAATAGGCAAAAAATGTTTTTGACACATTTGGTAAGGAAAGAGGAAAAACGAGAAAAATGGTCTCAGCATGATTATTTATTATTATTTATTTATTATTATTATTATTATTATTATTATTATTATTATTATTATTATTATTATTATTATTATTATTATGTTCTCACTTGTATTGAGTTTACCTGAATTCAAAAAGAAATGTCGGACGGGATTCGATCCTGGCAAAATTGGGTTTGAAAAATATGTGAAACACGTTTTGACTTATTACTAGGCTCATGGACAGGGTCCCGTTTTGAAAAAGACAAAATTGTGCAAAAATTTGGCGGCATGCTGACCCATCATTTCGGCAAAATTTTGCATAGTAACTAGTAAACTAAGTATGAGTGCCCTAGGTTTGACGCCTATATAAGGGTATGAAGTTGTTGGGTTAATTGGAAGGGTTCCACCCTTTGGCATGACTGCCATGATATACGTCTTGATTTTGAGGGCAATCGGTACGTCTGGATAGGCAATTTGATGCACGTGAGTGTACGTGAATTGACTCACTACATACCTTATGGGGATAGTACGTGTGAGGGATAATTCGATATACTCAATGTACGTGAATGATTTCCCTGCTATATACCTCCCGCTATGACTTCGATCAAGCGGTACGATGCGAGGGGAACCGTTCAATATACATCAAAGGTACTTGGCCAATGGAAGGTGAGAGTCATCTTGCTTAGGATAACTGTGACCTGTCGGATCGGCGCCCATCACAAAGTGACTCCCCAGTTACGGGACAAAATTTGGTCAATAGCCATGCTGTTTGGTGTTGTAGTGTGCAAAATGTATGATTCTTGATTAGTATATTATGGAGAAAGTATTTTATTTGGCATGATGAGCTCTATACTAATTGGGGAGAATGTAGAAGTAGTAAATATAACATGGAGCATGAAGATTACATTAAGTATGGATATATGAGGGTGAGTGATGTGTGACTATTAATTAGTGAGTGTGTGGTAGTGAACCTAAGTAGGGATCAACTACAAGTGGCATGTGACATGTGTGAGTGATCATGGATATATAAAAGTGTGATAAGCGGAGGTGTGTGTTAGTGACACCTAAGCATGGATATTCTAAGTGCAACATGTTGATATAAATGATCCTATGTGTAAGTAGTGTGAAGTGTACATAGAGAGTACCTACAAGTCAGTGAGTGAGTGAGTAGTGATATAACCATGAGGTAGATATATGCAAGAAATAATTGAGGAGAAAAAAATGAACATACAAATAGGTTTATACGCACAGAAGAAAAAAATAATAACACCCATACAAATAGACTCTATCCTTCTTAAGTCATTCCCCAGTGAAGTCTCAACTGTGGCCATCCCGATCTCTCCCTTCCCGGTGGAGAAAAAAGGGGGATAAGGTGATATACCCGTATATACCCTCGGCCATGCCCAGGGCACCCTGCACATCATCAGGCTCCGGACGACCCCTCAGGAGGCCGACCCTTCATCAGGCTCCGGACGACCCCTCAGGAGGCCGACCCTCCATCAGGCTCCGGACGACTCTTCGAGGGGCCGACCCTTCATCAGGATCCAGACGACCCCTCAGGGGGCCGACCCTTCATCAGGCTCCGGACGACCCTCCGAGGGTACGACAGTACGAGGCCCAAATTAGGCCAGACTCATTACCATAAGGAACTTTGCCCTCGGCCTCATATCAAAGGCCGAGGGTGACATCATCACAGCGCGTGGTTTGGGAGACGCATGGAACAGTGCACGTGAGGCTCACATGGCACATGGGAGACTGTTATAACAAAATCATACCCTCACGTGAGGGAATATTATGTCATTATTTGGCATCTACAGGTGTCAACAGGGGATTAGCTAGATCATCATTCACATGCACCATGCATATTTGGGGGGTACACTACACCCCCCAAGACCTATATATACTTGTCACCTACAACCCTACAGGGGATGGATCGATAATTGTAACCCTAGCAAAAACTCTGCTTGTACACAAAGTAGAGGGAGAAAGTGAGCTTATGTGCATTGTATCCAAGGCCATTAGTGCCCATACTTAGTGGATCACACACTCATAGTGGATGTAGGCCTAATTGGCTGAACCACTATACATCATTGTCTTATTCCTCTTATACTCATCCCCTTCTACACACTCACACGTATACATCTCCATGGCTGCCATGGTTACTACTGTTTGAGCTCATCATCACTTATCCGGTGGTGCTAGATTTCAGCATCATCAGTTTGGCGCCGTCTATGGGAACGAGAAGACATCTCTTCCTTTGTACAGCTTGACCTCACTGGGCACTCTGGTGGTAAACCAGCTCTCCCCCTGAGAGGAGATGTTTCACCATTGAAAGATACCTGATGCGTGGGAAACCGAGTGTTCGTGTAGGGACACTATCGTTGATTTCGGCTCCCTCTCGACATGCAAAAGAACCTAAGCTACAGCTACACTTGACAAGCAAGTAGAGCGGTAAGTAGGGTATCGAGAATCCACAGGGAGTTATTAAATTTTAGATGTTAATTGTTTAATTACTTCAAGAATAAAAGTTTAAAAGATGATAGGTGGTTATGGTGACAAAAGAAAAGAATAAGTTAATGCTAAATTAAAGGAAAGCGAGGATCGGGATTGCATTCTACCAAACGGATCGAAACAACTACTAACTAGAGTTAAGGCTCGAAAGCAATCTAATCGAGCATTTACAATTAAGCATAAACATCACACAAGAAGGAATTTAACCCAAAGTTGCGAGATTAAACATTTAATGGAAAATGGTCGCACGCGGATTAAATTCGGATTGTCGCTATAAACACTAAAGTTTCATGACAAATAAAGTTAAACGCATAACAATCTAACTTTAATACACGCGGTTTCAATTAAACGCGATTTTTCACTAAACCTAATTTTCGGAGCTCGGGGCCGGAAAATGGCGGAAATGAAATCCTGACCCTATTTATCTAAGGGTGCATGGTGACTTAAACTAAATTATGCTAATTATACTAAGAAAGAAAGAATTAAAACATGTAAACTAGTTAGAAAGCATTGAAACTAAATTACAAGGCAAGAGAAGAAGAAGAACAAACTATATAAATGGAGAGGAAGTGAATAGTTCAATCTTACAAACCACATGGGTTGTCAATCCAAGAAGAAGAAGAAATGAAATCTCCACACCAAACCCTAACTAAACTATCTAATTCAGAATATCTCTAAGTGTATATAAGTCTCACAACAAAAACCAACTTATATAGTAAGTTGGAATAAAAGAAAGAAAATATCTGCAGGGGAAAACAGGGGATCGATCGATCGACCCCTTTGGTCGATCGATCGACCGTTGTAATCGTGGCAAAAATAAGAAGGGTCGATCGATCGACCCTTATGGTCGATCGATCGATCAAGCAGGCAGTATGAAGAATCCCCTGTTTTGGCATACAATCCAACGTCGCTCAAATCGACGTAACTTTGTCGTTATGCATCGGAATCGCGCACCGTTCGCGGCCACGCGAAGCTAGCGAGGAGGGCTAAAACTTTCGTGTAGATGTCGGGCCAGGTGCCCAAGCTGTCAAAAGACTAAAAGGCCCTTGCGCGTGCGGTTGTGTACGGAAATTGAGCGAAACGCATCCGAAGTTCACACTAAGCATCCAAATACCTACAAAAGCTTAATTAACCCCTGCAAAACATGTTAACATAGAAATTCGAGGGTTGTCTGGTTAACGAGCATAAATATAGGGAATAAGATACCCGAGGGGGGCTAATAACGCGTAGGTTAACGGGTGAAATACGCAATATTTCCTCCGTATCACACCCCCTAACTTACACATTGCTAGTCCCTAGCAATGAAATAAGATGCAACAAGAAGAACAAGTAAACCAACACAGGAGAGAGTAGAAAAGTATGGTATAAAAGCAATAAAAAGATAAGGCCACTTTCGCGGGCAATTCGATTGCATTTAGCGTATGCAATAAGACGTTAAACCCCTAGGTTACCCTAGTGGACGAGTGTCGTCTCGTGAGGGTTTTCAGGAATGAAGCCCACAAACATCATAAAGTTTCCTCAAAATATACCCAACCAAACATGTGACAAACTCAACAATGCGAACAAGATTTCAAAATGTTATTAGCATAGCAAACGAATTTGCATGAGAAGTCCGTAGTTATTAACATTATCGAATGCACCTCAATGAATCGAAACTCTAGCATGTGGAAGGGGAGTGAGCATATGCAAGGTATGATTTGGCGAAAAACTTAAATAATTAGGATACTAAACATCAAAGCATGCATACATTCAATCCTCACGGGCATTACGCTCAACAAATGAATTCACTATGAAAAAGGAGGTAATACACGGGACATGCGGGCATAAAGAGTAAATGTAAATGGAAACTAGGCCGCGCACATGTCACAGATGAGAACGCTATATAGGAAATGAAAAACTTGCAATCTTAATGAAAGGATACCGCACACTAAAAGAGGCGAAATGCATTTTCACAGATTATCAAAACTATTTAAACTTTTGAATTACATCAACCTAAGATCACATAGGACTTGTAATAGGGTTGTAATGTATGGCTAGGTTAAGGTACGAAATGAAAGGGATGTATATACGGATTCAAAGTGTTTGGGGATGAAACTCGGAATAATGTGAAAAAGTGGGCAATATCAAAAGTTGGACAAAGATGTCCAAACGAGCATAGGTATAACAATCGAGAGAGTAATCAAAGCTTATTGAAACACTACAAACAATATTTACAACTTTCTCTTTCTTTTTCTTTTCTTCTTCTTTTTCTCACTTTTTCTTTTGTTTTCTTTGCTTTTTGCTTTCTCTTTTTCTTTCTTTTTCACTACTTTCTTTTTCTGACACTTCTTACTCTTTTCATACTCAAATTGCAACCACACAACATTAATAACATTCAATTCCAAGCAACAATCCAAACAAGGGTATGTAAGGTAATATATATGGTATAAAACTCCAATTTGGAGTTGGATATGGGATTTTGGGGAATGAAAAGAAAGGCTAGTATATAGGCTCAAGTGGGTTGACTAGGGAAAACATATAAGGGGTGAGGTCAAGGTCATATGGGTGATATATCAAAGAGGGCCTATGATCATTTCACAAAGTATACGCAATTCGCGAGTCAAAACAACATATGAAAATCATGCTCAAGTAACACATTTCAATGATGAACTCAATTAATGAATGGTCAATGAAAGAATAAAGAGATTACCAACGACTGTAACGTTTTCAATGAGAAAAAAATAGTGTATACACTCACAAATGAAGATAAGTCTCTAATCTCACTCGGTGTAAGTATATAAAATGCAGCAAAAGCATACCGAGTTATAAAAATCTTAAGCCAATTCAATATAACAAGAATGGTGCATATGTTCACGGATAAAGTTTAATTCATGAAGTTATTCATAATATTAATGATTTAGGGACTAGAATCTACTAACTTCTAAAATCGAGAACATGCATAGTTGAATTGTCTATTTGATCGGGCAATTATTAAAATTTATCATCGGAAACAAGGGCAAAATGCCCAACAAAGGAGAAAAAAGAAAGAAAATATTTTTGAAAATTTTCAAATTTTAACAAAAACATGCTTCTTAACTAAATTGTAATCCAATCCAAGGACTAAACAGCAAAATGGATAGACTATCCTACACCCCCTAACTTAAATGTTGCATTGTCCCCAATGCGTCCATTAAAGAACACAACACAAAGCGACGAAAAGAATGATATTACCCACACATGGAGCGATCTCCATAAGTACAAGTCCAAATGAAGCTGCAAAACAAGTTAGTACAAAGCATATGAAGAATATGTACCGATGTATCAAGTGAAGAGAATCTATGTCACAAGTCACAATAATATAGAGGGGCTGAAGTGAAAATACTAGATAAATTGATGGTGAACTTTTTGATTTTATAAAATGTAAGGTCACACACATCAAAATCCAATAAACAACCACAAACTACATTTTCATTTCTCATTTCATAAGTTCAATACAAAATAACTTAATACATTACAACATCTGAAATAAAAGAAATACAAATAAAAAAAAAGAAAAAAAAATACAACATACTATCCGATCCCAAAATACAAAAATGAAACCCAGCACAACAACAGCCTAGTGGCCAGAACCACTAGGATCGGAGGGGTCCTGAAAATGAGGAGGCACTGGTGCGTCGGAATCACTGCGCTGCAGATAAAGATCTCTCATCATCCGCTGCATCATCCGGTACTCCTGTCTGCTCTGTGCCCTGGCCTGCCTCTGCACTGACCACTCCTGCCGCTGCTCGGCCTGAAACTGCTCCTGATGAGCCTGCTGCTGTAACCAATGCTGCCGTTGCTCGGCCTGCAACTGGTCCAGGCGCGACTCCCAAGTCGCCCACCTGAGCTGGGTCTCCTCCCAGCGCTGGTCCTGCACAGCCTGAAATGCCACAAAGCGGGCATTATCCTCTGTGTGTGGCATGCCAGAACCCTCACCAGTCTCCATCTCTCTGATCTCATCCTCCTCGGCCATATCGTCAGCAACCTCTGCCCTCTGCCTCTTCGTCGCCGGTTGCCCCCACTCGTGCTTGAGCATCTTAGTAATGTTGGCCTTTGTTAGAAGCCCGAGTGGATCGTGTTTGCGGTCGGCGTTGAACTCTGGGCAACCGTGTGATAAGCATATCTTCGTGATGAGGGCAGGAAAAGGGAGGGAAAATGTCTTGGCTCTCTCCTTGGCCGTTGCGGACATCATATCCAGAAATATGTTGGGCAAACTAATATTGCCCAAATTATTAATCAGCGCGTAGATAAATGCGGCGTGCTTGTGACGCACCTCAGATCGGTTGCTCGTCACCATAAAGGAGTGAACATTGATGTAGTGAAGTAGCCTCGGTAGGTCCTCCATTGCAGCCGAACGAAAATCCATTCTTTTCCATTCTTCACCCGGTGCAAGGCTCTCTATCAATGTCGTTAACCCAAAAACATCCCCATCGGTAAAACTGACAGCATTCTCGGGGTTCGGTACATTCATGAAGTCGGCCAAATTGGATAAGCGGAAAGGTACCCTCACCCCTCGAACCATGGCCTCCTAAGTGATCGGCCCATCACCTTTCACCACCACTAATGTCGTATAAAAGATTCTGACCAATTCTTCATTGATGCACCCATTATTGGCGAGAAAAGGCTCCCATCCGTGGCGCCTCAAAATAACACGCGCCTCTCCCGGCAAATCCTCAAGCTTCCAGGAAAGATTGTAGGCCAACGGCCTCTGAGCAGTCTCAAAATAAGCTTGAAACCATTCCCGTTCCTTCTTGCAACGGAAACCCTCAAAACCCAGGGTGGGCACGCACACAGTGGAATCATATTTCTTCGATTGTGCCATTTCAACCTACAAAACAAGAATTAAGCAATACAAAAAAATTGTAAGCGCAATTAATGGTTAGTTTAGTGTACGAGTTGAAATGGGGTGCGAGTGCGCAAAACCAAGGTAACAAAGTGCAACATTGCGATAAAATATGTCGGAATACGACAATGAGTAAAAATCACCCAAGTGTGCGCCAAAAAAATGCATTGAAAACTATTTTGGGCATTTTGGCGAACACTTGGCGTGCGCAATGTGCGTCAAGGGTGCGAAATGTGCCAATGAACCAACAAAAAGCCCCACTCATGAACAAAACAACAATGCAACAATTTACATGTGTTCATGAGTGGATATATAACACTAATCACAGCAAAAATCAGTTGGAATAAGGGAAAAAACCATACACATTCAACATGTGTCAATAAAGGGTTTAAACATGTAAATTGTGACAAAAATCAACCCTAATCTACAAAAACATAAGTAAGTGGGAAGAATTATACCTTTAAAATGTAGAGAATGGAAGAAAAATGATGAAATGTGATGTAGGGAAAACTAGGGCACGAAATCGTATAGAGAGGAGAAGAGAGAAATAAGAAGAAAGGGGAAAATAAAGAGGCAGATTCGGTTTTACTGTTCGATCGATCGATCGACTCCCAAGGGTCGATCGATCGACCAAACAGGAAAACCTCACTGCATAGCTGTTTGGAAATGAGGGGGGGGGGGGGGGAATTGAATTAGGGGCAATATGGGGGGCTTTAATGTAATATAAATATATATAGAGTATATATAAGTATATATATATATAAATATGAAATAAAAATATAAAAATAAAAATAAAAATAAAAATAAAAATAAAAATAAAAATAAAAATAAAAATAAAAATAAAAATAAAAATAAAAATAAAAATAAAAATAAAATTATATAGATATAGGCTAAAATATACACATACATAGGCCTACGCTAACCAAAAAAATGTTTTTGTGATTTTCGTGAATTTTCTTAATAAAAGTGCGTGCCGGGGCGCGTAATCTCTGCAAATTCAAGTCCGTTGAACCTACAAAAGAGTTAGAACCCAGCATGCAAAAAGAAATAAAAAGAGATTAAGTAATTACACTATGCTAAAATCAAGAAAAACAAAAATAAAGAAGTTAGTATATACAACCTACGCTTAGAATGTGCACTTAACTATATACCAAAAGTCAAAATTTTTGAGGGTCCATCCAAAACACGATTTGACTTTGGAGGATCAACGGTGGACCCTCCCGAGCATGCATGCCTCCCAGAAAATAGGAATTCCGTTTGAACAACGGAAGGCATGTGGGCGGTGAAAGAAATGAACCATCGCCAATTTGAAATTCTAGGCGGACGATGGGGGATTTGGATAACAAGGGGAAAAAGTACACTTGAGGTCCAAGAAAAATCGATTCATCTCCCAAAGGTTTTTCAAAGGGAATGGGAGATGGTGCACACATCGGGATAACATCCATCGAAAACAAGTCCGGTAAAGAATCCTCATCGACAAAAGGTGTAGAAATTTTAAAAGTTTCTACCGACTCATAGGAATCGACCGATAATTCTAATGATTCGATCACGGAAAACGAATATGGTGATGAAACAAATTCAATCTCAATCGACTCATCGTCGGAAGGAGATCGAATTTCGAGGGAGAAAGATTCACATTCGATGAGAAATTCTTTGAAAAATTGAGGTGAAACACTAGTTTCCACCTCCTCGTTGTTTTGTGCATAAGAATTCATCTCATCGCAAAGTGAACCAAGTCTTATTCCAGCATCATTTAAGCCTTCCAAACCTTGGGAGTAAAGAAGAAAAGTCTCTTCCAAAGTAGGCTTCCTCGACTCAAAAGCCTCGGACTCCTCATTTGTTTGAAACTCGTCTTCGAAAGTAATGAGATGAAGATCGTCATTGGATTCGAATAATGAATCCAACTCAAGCTCCCAATAACGATTTTCATTCCGATAAATGTTTTCAAATCTTTCATTTTCAAGAAAATCTTCAAAATGGAAAACTTGAAAACTATCCCCAAAGTAAGAATCATTAGAATAACCGTAATAACAATAAAAGAAAGGCATGGTTACCTCGTTGTTAAAAGATGGAGAATCCAAGAAAGAAAGTGAGCAATCGCGAATAGGAGTTTCTTAGCGCTCAAAGTATGCAAATCCTGCAAGAAAGGTTAAAAGAAAGAATATAAATAGAAAAGGAAAAATACTACGAAATCATAAAACAATTACTATCTAAAACAATAATTCCCCGGCAACGGCGCCAATTTGATGCGTGGGAAACCGAGTGTTCGTGTAGGGACACTATCGTTGATTTCGGCTCCCGCTCGACATGCAAAAGAACCTAAGCTACAGCTACACTTGACAAGCAAGTAGAGCGATAAGTCGGGTATCGAGAATCCACAGGGAGTTATTAAATTTTAGATGTTAATTGTTTAATTACTTCAAGAATAAAAGTTTAAAAGATGATAGGTGGTTATGGTGACAAAAGAAAAGAATAAGTTAATGCTAAATTAAAGGAAAGCGAGGATCGGGATTGCATTCTACCAAACGGATCGAAACAACTACTAACTAGAGTTAAGGCTCGAAAGCAATCTAATTGAGCATTTACAATTAAGCATAAACATCACACAAGAAGGAATTTAACCCAAAGTTGCGAGATTAAACATTTAATGGAAAATGGTCGCACGCGGATTAAATTCGGATTGTCGCTATAAACACTAAAGTTGCATGACAAATAAAGTTAAACGCATAACAATCCAACTTTAATACACGCGGTTTCAATTAAACGCGATTTTGCACTAAACCTAATTTTCGGAGCTCGGGGCCCGAAAATGGCGGAAATGAAATCCCGACCCTATTTATCTAAGGGTGCATGGTGAGTTAAACTAAATTATGCTAATTAGACTAAGAAAGCAAGAATTAAAACATGTAAACTAGTTAGAAAGCATTGAAACTAAATTACAAGGCAAGAGAAGAAGAAGAAGAACAAACTATATAAATGGAGAGGAAGTGAATAGTTCAATCTTACAAACCACATGGGTTGTCAATCCAAGAAGAAGAAGAAATGAAATCTCCACACCAAACCCTAACTAAACTATCTAATTCAGAATATCTCTAAGTGTATATAAGTCTCACAACAAAAACCAACTTATATAGTAAGTTGGAATAAAAGAAAGAAAAAATCTGCAGGGGAAAACAGGGGATCGATCGATCGACCCCTTTGGTCGATCGATCGACCATTGTAATCGTGGCAAAAATAAGAAGGGTCGATCGATCGACCCTTATGGTCGATCGATCGATCAAGCAGGCAGTATGCAGAATCCCCTATTTTGGCATACAATCCACCGTCGCTCAAATCGACGTAACTTTGTCGTTATGCATCGGAATCGCGCACCGTTCGCGGCCACGCGAAGCTAGCGAGGAGGGCTACAACATCCGTGTAGATGTCGGGCCAGGTGCCCAAGCTGTCAAAAGACTAAAATGCCCTTGCGCATGCGGTTGTGTACGGAAATTGAGCGAAACGTATCCGAAGTTCACACTAAGCATCCAAATACCTACAAAAGCTTAATTAACCCCTGCAAAACATGTTAACATAGAAATCCGAGGGTTTTCTGGTTAACGAGCATAAATATAGGGAATAAGATACCCGAGGGGGCTAATAACGCGTAGGTTAACGGGTGAAATACGCAATATTTCTGTCGTATCAATACCCGCTAAGGTTCTCAAGCTCACCAGTCTTTTTTCCAGTTCAGCTATTCACAGCTCAAACACATGGCACCTGAGATGCCACCACCACAACTTCCCCCGCCAGATGATGGGGGAGGACCCAGTTCCAGTCAGCCACCACCTCAGTTTGAGATGGCTGATGTGGCGGCAGCCTTAAAGTCTCTGGCAGCAAGCTAGCGGATGATGCAGGAGCAGTTCATAGCTCTAAGCCAGAACATACTAAGACCACCGGGGGTTTCACCTGAGATGATTACTCCGGCAGCAGCTCCAGGGCAGCAAGAATCCAGGGGACCACCCCAGGCACCACGCAAAGACCTGCCACCCCCTCAGCGGCGTAGGGATGTTGCTGACCCCCGGCATCTACGCCTGGGGAGGCAAGGGAACCCTTGCCCTGAGGACAGGTATGACGACCTGGAGGGAGAGGAGGCCCTTATAGAATGCTGGGAACCATATGAGGTCTCCAACAATACTGTACGACCTCTCCAGGACAGTGGAGGAAAGTGTGGGAGACCAAATCCTGATGATCGCTCGAGAGGCTCTGCTTTTGATCGCTTGAGCACGGGGTCAGCCTTTGAGAGGCTGGGCCCAATAAATGACCTGCGGGAAAAATTATCCAGGTCAAGGAGTGTTGCGAGGTCCAGGAGGGAGGCAGCAGATGGCCGCCCCCAAGTACGGGATGACGGTCAAAGGGAAGCTTAGAAAGTACGTCAACAAAGGTGCCTTCAAGAGGGGCCGAGGGGACGACCCCAGAAAGAAGCGAGGCGATGCATGTAGAGAAGGACCTCAAAAAAGAGGGGACGATCCTTCTGATGATGAGGATGACCCTAACCTCCCACCGAGAGATGACCAAGGTCCTGTCAAAAGGCTTAATATGATCTCACTCGGAGTGGGAATGATCTCCGGGGGTCTAGCAGGAGGAGGGTCTGAGGTCGCTGACAGGAAGGCCCATGTGGTTGAGGCCAAGGAAGTAACGAAGACGGTACAATCAACCTCCCTGGAGGTCAAGTCAGAAAAGAGGAAGAAGGTCGATATGGACACTCTGATAGTGGGGTTCTCGAGAATGGACTTTAAAGGCCTCCTAGCCCCACACGACGACCCACTCGTCATCACAACTAGGGTGCATGGGTGTGAGGTGCCGAGGATATTGGTCGACGGGGGCAGTTCTGCAGATGTAATGTTTTGGTCGTGCTTCAAAGCCTTAGGTCTCAGCCGTGATAGACTCGTCCCATACCATCATCCATTGATTGGGTTCAGCGGGGAAAAGGTTCATCCCCTTGAAGTGTATGAGGTCGATGTCAGGATGGGGGACGAGTGGCCGAGATGGCTTAATAAGAAGGTCAGTTTCTTTGTGATGGATGAACATGTGTTTTCGGCTTACAACATCATACTGGGGCGTGTGGCCCTCAAGGGGTTTGATGCTGTGCCATCTACGGTCCATCAGATGATTAAATTTCCTACCCCTTACGGGGTGGGGGAAGTTCAGGGAGACCAGACGACAGCGCGAGAATGTTACTACAACTCCGCTGAAGAAAGAGAGTCACACAAGAGGGCTACAACCACTTACAATATTGATACCCTAGACCCCAGGGATGAGATGAAGCTAAAGAAAGGAGAAGCCGTGGAAGAGGTAGAATCCATCATCCTCGATGAGGATAACCCAGAAAAACCCGTCCAAGTCGGCAAGTCTCTGAAGCCCAACATCAAGGAAGACCTCATTAAACTGTTGAGGAGAAGACGAAGCGTCTTCGCGTGGAGTCATGTAGATATGCCAGGGATTGACCCTGAAATCATGTGCCACAAGCTCAATGTGGTAGAAGGAGTGAAGCCGGTAAAGCAGAAGAGGAGAATTTACTCTAGAGAAAAGTATGAGGTCATTAGGGATGAGGTCAAGAAATTAGAAGACGCTGAGTTTATCAGAGAGGTCATCTACCCTGAATGGCTGTCCAATGCAGTCATTGTACCAAAGGCCAACGGGAAGTGGAGAATGTGTGTGGACTTCACCAACCTCAACAAGAACTGTCCCAAAGACAGCTTCCCTCTCCCCCACATTGACCAGATGGTAGACGCTACCGCAGGCCATGAGCTCATGAGCTTTATGGATGTCTATTCAGGGTACAACCAGATCTTCATGAACCCTGAAGACTCGGAGAAGACAGCCTTCATTACTGACAAGGGGACATACTGTTATAGGGTCATGCCCTTTGGCTTATAAAATGCGGGGGCAATGTACCAGCGCCTCGTAAATAAAATGTTCGAAGACCAAATTGGAAAGTCTATGGAGGTCTATGTAGATGGCATGCTGACTAAGAGTTTGAAGGCAGAGGATCATGTGGAAAACTTAGAGAGGACTTTTAATACGATGGACAAATACCAGATGAAGCTTAATCCGGCCAAGTGTGTCTTCGGGGTCGGAGCAGGGAAGTTCTTGGGGTTCATTGTCAACCAAAGAGACATCGAGGAAAATCCTGAAAAGATAAAGGCACTTGATGAGATGAATACCCCCCAAGTCCATTAAAGACGTTCAGAGGCTCACAGGGAGAGTTGCTTCCTTGAACAGGTTCGTATCTAGAGCCACAGACAGGTGTCTACCATTCTTCAAAATTCTCAAAAAAGCCTTCGAATGGAGTGAAGAATGTGATGAGGCCTTTAAGGAGTTAAAATCATACCTGGGGTCTCCCTTGCTGTTGTCACGGCCCGTGCAGGGTGAACGACTTTATGTATACCTCGCCATCTCAGAGTCAGCCATCAGTGCAACCATTGTTAGAGACGAAGATGGAGTATAGAAGCTTGTGTATTTTAACAACAAGGCACTCCAGGGGGCAGAGAAAAGATATCCAAGGATGGAAAAGATGGTCTACGCCTTGATCCATGCATCAAGAAAGATGAAGCCATAGTTCCAGTCCCATGCGATGGTCATCCTCACTGACTCACCACTTAGGCAGGTTTTGTACAAGCCTGAAAAATTAGGGAGGTTAATGGCTTGGGCTATAGAACTGGGGGAGTTTGACATAGTGTACCAGCCTAGGATGGCCATTAAGGGGCAAGCATTGGCAGACTTTGTGGCTGAGTTTACTTGGGGAGATGATGAGACCGAGGGTGAGAGCCTCGGGAAGATAGATACCCGACAGGGTGAGCTCACCGACACGCCTACAGATAAGGCTGAGACGAGCACCGCTAGAAGGAAAGTGGTTGAAAATGAATAGGGAATATATCTCTTTAGACAGGGGTCACTCACCGAGGGAGGTTTCTCAGAAGAACACACCGCGTGGAGTCTCTTCATCGACGGGTCCTCTGGCAAAAGCGGGAGCGGAGCTGGGTTAATAGTATCAACACCCGACGGCACAGACATTGAGTACGCCCTGAGGTTTAACTTTAAGTCCTCCAACAACGAGGCCGAGTATGAGGCCTTGATAGCAGGCCTCTCCTTGGCCAGATCACTTAGTATCGGCCAGATTTTGGTTCACAGTGATTCTAGGCTAGTAGTGAATCAGATACTAGGAGCCTACGAGGCCAAGGATGAGAGGATGGCTAGGTACCTTAAGAAGGTGAGGTCATTACTGAAAGGCTTCAGAGAAGTGAAATTAAATAGGATACCTAGGCTCGACAATGGCCGTGCTGATGCCCTTGCGAGGTTGGCCTTCGCAACTAGGACAGCCATCAGGAGGACGGTCCTAGTAGAAATTTTACTTCGGCCAACTATTGAAGACGCTGAGGGAACACTTAGCAATTGCCTAAATGTTTCTCAGGAAGCTTCGTGGATGGACCCTCTGATCAGATACATTAAAGAGGGAGAGATGCCAGAAGCAAGGCAAGAAAGAAAGAAGTTGAGATATAAGGCTGCAAAGTTCACTGTCATTGGGGACACCTTATACAAAAAGGGATTTTTACTCCCCTTACTTAGGTGTGTGCACCCATCTAAGGTCTCATACCTTTTGCAAGATGTGCACGAAGGATCTTGCTCAAGCCACATTGAGGGCAGATCCTTAGCGAAGAGGGTGATCACCCAAGGGTACTGGTGGCCGACCTTGGGGAAAGAAACCGCGGCATATGTAAAAAAGTGCTATAAATGCCAGATATTTGCCACCATCCCTCACCAACCCCATCAGCCTCTTACCTCCATTACATCCCCATGGCCATTTGCAGTGTGGGGGATCGACCTCGTAGGACCCTTACCAAGAGTATTCAATAACTATCGGTTCCTCATCGTAGCTATTGACTATTTCTCAAAATGGATAGAGGCCGAACCGATGGTCACGATAACAGAGCAGAAGACCTTCCAGTTCATCTGGAAAAATGTTATATACAGATATGGTCTCCTCAACACCCTCATCTCGGATAACGGGACTCAGTTCAAGAATACCTCTCTACAGAGGTACTGTGAAAGGGTGAGTATCAAACAATTTTTCTCCACCCCAGGCCGACCTCAGGACAATGGGCAAACAAAAGTTACAAACATGATAATCCTAGATGGAATCAAGAAGAGGCTTGAGGAGGCAAAAGGAAGATGGGTTGACGAGTTATATGCCGTGCTGTGGGCATACAGGACGACAGTGAGGACCTCTACTGGAGAGACCCCCTTCATGCTAGCTTATGGCTCAGAAGCCATCATCCCCACCGAGATTGGGTTTCCTACTCATAGGGTCCAAATGTATGACCCTCAGAGAAATACAGAAGAGAGGAGACTCGACTTAGACCTGATTGAGGAAAGAAGGGAGGACGCCGAGATAAGGCAGGTCGCCTACCAGCAGAGGACTGCAAGGTTTTACAATCAGAGGGTGAAACAGAGGCCAATAGCAGTGGGGGACTTGGTCCTCAAAAAGACTTGGAAAAAGCCCAACAAGCTCCATCCTAATTGGAATGGCCCATATAGGGTCATCGATGAAGTCGTCCCTGGGACCTATAGACTAGAAAACCTAGAGGGGGAACCCTTTTCCAACCCTTGGAATGCAGATCATTTGAAAAAAATACTATCAGTAGTGTTGTAAGGTCTTGATAAACCATAATTGTAATAGGAGTTGCTCCATCAGAGCACTTGGAAAATTAATAAGAAATATCAGTGTTTCCCCTCATCCTATGTTTATCAGTTCTAGTATGCATGAAAACATCTTCAGAAAATGGCCCTCGGCTATAATGAGGGTCAATTGAGGGGATGACCCCACCATTGCCCTCAAGAAGGACGAGGGGATACTGGATTAAAAACCATTAGTTTGGTTATTGTAACCCTCGGCTATAATGAGGGTCAATGGAGGGACGACCCCACCATTGCCCTCAAGAAGGACGAGGGAACACTTGATTAAAAACCATTAGTTTGGTTATTATAACCCTCGGCTATAATGTGGTTGCATGGAGGGGACGACCCCACCATGGTCCTCAAGACAGACGAGGGAAAACTTTATTTATAGCCATTAATTTGGTGATTATAATCCTCGGCTATAATGAGGTCGCATGGAGGGGACGACCCCACCATGGTCCTCAAGACAGAAGAGGGAAAACTTTATTTAAAGCCATTAATTTGGTGATTATAACCCTCGGCTATAATGAGGTCGCATGGAGGGGACGACCCCACCATGGTCCTCAAGAGAGACGAGGGAAAACTTTATTTAAAGCCATTAATTTGGTGATTATAACCCTCGGCCATAATGAGGTCGCATGGAGGGGACGACCCCACCATGGTCCTCAAGACAGACGAGGGAAAACTTTATTTAAAGCCATTAATTTGGTGATTATAACCCTCGGCTATAATGAGGTCGCATAGAGGGGACGACCCCACCATGGTCCTCAAGACAGACGAGGGAAAACTTATTTAAAGCCATTAATTTGGTGATTATAAACCTCGACTATAATGAGGTCGCATGGAGGGGACGACCCCACCATGGTCCTCAAGACAGACGAGGGAGGTGTTAGTGATACTGTTAGTATAAAAAAAAAATATACACAATGCAAATCACATAAGAGGCAAGTAGGGAAGGCAACAAGAGACATTATATTACAAAATGTTGTTCGTCTTACAAAAACAAAATACAAAAATGGATTACACAAAGAGGGTATTGGCTACAGACAGCCACCTATTGAGCTAAATCAGAGGGCAAGGCCTCGACATCAATAGGATATTATTCTATGACCATGACAGGCCGACCCTCAGACGTGCCCATGCCTTCGACATGCTGAGACTCCACTTGAGCTAAGGCTTCAGCAATGAGGGGATCATCCAGCTGAACTGCTTCAAGAGAAGGTCGAACAGAAAACACTGCATCAGCGAACTTTAAGGCGACCCATCGACAGGACGTCTTAATCCCCCTCTCCAAGTATTCAAGGCCGAAGCCTTGAAACTCGTCTGAGAGTTTGTAGGCCTCCACAGCATCGGCCTCGGCTTTCTTGACAGCTGCGTCCAGATCGGCCTTGTGCTGAGCCTCCAAGTTGAGTAAAGCCTCATCCTTCTCCTTTAATATCAAGTCCTTGGCCTGCTGGTCGGCATCGTGCTGTCTCGTCAGCTCATCTAAGACCCTAGCATGCTCGGTCCTAGCACTCTCCAGTTCAGCCCTCGCAGTCTCGAGCTCTGTCTGTAGGTTGGCCTATTGCTGAATGGCCCTCTCGACCTCACGAAACTTCTGTTGATTCTCAGCCATCCACTTAGTGGCCGAGGTGAAGGCACAGATGGACTGCACAGAAAAAGAAACTTATTAAGATGTTGAGGAAATAGTTGGTGAAAAATTAAATTAAATTAGACGAGGTGAAGATAAGTACCTGAGCCAGTGCGTGCAGACCATAATCATACACCTTGGCCGGAGGCATCTTTGATAGAAATTCGTAATCAGCACCCGAGGGGGTAAAAAACATGGACACCTTTGCTGCCCTTAGGTTTGTGATCAAGGAGGATGGCTCGGCCTTCAGTGACGTCAAGTTTTGGGACCAAAAGGCTCCCATGCTAGAAGAGGAACCAGCCCCCTCAGATGACTCCACCCTCGCCCTCGTCCTAGAATCCGGCCGAGGGTCAGCAGGGACTTCAAGATCCTTTCTTTTGCGACCATCGGTTGTCGGTTTAATAAGTGCTGGCCCCACGGCCTTTGTCTTCCTCGGAGCCTGTTGAGGCTCCTTGCCCTTCTTTTTGCCTAAACCAGAAAATAAGCTCGGAGCAGTCATCTCCCAAAGTTGATCTGGTATACTTGCAGGACGACCTGAAAGGAGGATGATACGTTAGAAAGATGCAGAGACAAAGATGAAACACTTGAAAAAAGTAAAGAATGAGCAAAAATTAATGTAACTCACATAGCTCTGTCAGGGGGCCGACCCTCAGACCAGCTTCTTTGAGGAACTTGGGGGTCATCAGATCTTCAAATTTTGCAATCTCATGCCCTCTCCCTCGTTCCCTCAGATATTCAACTATATCTTTCTCATCCAGACTAAGTCTGGGATCAGACCTGGCCTTCATCGAGGGGTTTGACCATCTTCTGGGAACCCTCGGACTATCGTCCAAATGTTGAGACTCGGCAGAAAATTACCACTCCCCAGAAATGAAAAAAAATCTCTTCTTCCAATCGTGGTTGGAGGTCTGTGCCATGTGGAGAAGTTTTTTGTCAGACCTCCTCGCCCCCAGGTGGTAGTACCCAGGCTGTTTGGACGAGGAGGTGATATTATAACAGGCCAAAAATACGTTGGCCGATGGCTCATTAGTGAAAGAATTCTTCCACAAGGAGATGTAGCCAAGGATCGTCCTTCAGGAGTTGAGAGGAAGCTGAGAGGGGGCAACATCGAGGGCTGACAGGATATCTACGACAACAGGATGCAGAGGGAATCTGACACCCACCTTGAACATCTGTTCGTATACTGCAACCTCTCCCTCTTCACCCTCGAAGACCCTCTCAGACTCATAGGGAACCCTCATAGTTATATTTGGGGGCACTCCATAGGCATGCCTCCACAGGAAGAGGTCACGAGCCCTAACTGAGGAGACAGAGGACGACGCATGGGAGGTGTCAACCTGGTCATCATCTGCCCCCTCGCCCTCGTCCTCTGTCCCCTCTCCCTCGGCCTCATCACTTGCCAGAGACCTATGGTGAAAATCCATCTAGAAGGCATGTGGAGATAAGCTTGTCACAGGGACAGCCTCAGAAGTAACCATACCCTCGGCCTATCGGCCCGGGCTCAGTTCAGACTCCTCTCTTCTCCTGAAATGCCCAGCACCAGTGGGCGACGACGCTCTCTCATCCATCTCTCCTAAATAACTCTCGGCAGGACGATAGGACGACCCACAAGACTCAGATGGATCAAATAGCTTTACTGTGGCAAGAGGGATGGGAAAAATGGGTCGTACCCAATTAGGGTCGGCCCCTCGTCTTCTCTCCTCCTCTTCCTCTATTCGTCTGATCTTTATGAAAAGCTTCTCTCGCAAGGATGGGAACTCCTCGGCTAGATTATAAAGCCTCCTAAGCATTAAGGGGGAGACCCTACACTTAAAAGAATTTGGGTAACCTAACTTAACTACAAACAAATCTCACCTTTGACCAGGGTGGACTTTTCGATCAAAACTTAAGAATTGAAGGGTTTTCTATCAAGAACAATTCATGAACAGCTTACCGGAGGTTACGCCGGAAAATCTATGGAACCGCCTAAGAAAATCTAGACCTATGAGCTTAAAACCGGAAAGAAAATAGAAATGAAGATAAGTAGGGCACTAGGGTCGACGTGTTACCCGAGGAGGAATAGTGAAGCTGCTAAGCTTGAAAGTTAAAAAACTGCAGAAATGGCAAGAAGGCTGGAAGCGATAGAGAGAGAGAGATTAGGCACGAAAAAGAAGAGAATGAATGGTTTCAAAAATTGCTTATATACCTTAGTAATGAGTGGGCCCATTGCCCAAGCCAAAGTACAGCCCACGAGGAGGACATCATTAAGGCACAAAGCCCCAAGCAGCATGCAGCTGCCATGCCTTAAAAACTGGAACGACATTGGATAAAAATTTGACAGCTATCAAATCAGTTTGACAGGTGTCACTCATCAAACAGACCATACACTTAGTCTCAAAAGCAACATTATCCCTCAGCCATCTCAGCATCATCTATGGCTAAGGGTTGGGGGTGATTAATATACCCGTATATACCCTCGGCCATGCCGAGGGCGCCCTGCACTTCACCAGGCTCCAGACGACCCCTCAGGAGGCTGACCCTTCATCAGGCTCCGGACGACCCCTCAGGAGGTCGACCCTCCATCAGGCTCCGGACGACCCTTCGAGGGGCCGACCCTTCATCAGGCTCCAGACGACCCCTCAGGGGGTCGACCCTTCATCAGGCTCCGGACGACCCTCCGAGGGTACGACAGTACGAGGCCCAAATTAGGCCAGACTCATTATCGAAAGGAACTTTACCCTCGGCCTCATATCAAAGGCCGAGGGTGACATCACAGCGCGTGGTTTGGGAGACGCGTGAAATAGTGCACGTGAGGCTCACATGGCACATGGGATACCGTTATAACAAAATCACACCCTCATGTGAGGGAATATTATGACATCATTTTGCATCTACAGGTGTCAACAGGGGATTAGCTAGATCATCATTCACATGCACCATGCATACTTGGGGGGTACACTACACCCCCCAAGACCTATATATACTTGTCACCTACAACCCTACAGGGGATGGATTGATAATTGTAACCCTAGAAAAAACTCTGCTTGTACACGCAGTAGAGGGAGAAAGTGAGCTTATGTGCATTGTATCCAAGGCCATTAGTGCCCATACTTAGTGGATCACACACTCACAGTGGATGTAGGCCTAATTGGCTGAACCACTATACATCATTGTCTTATTCTTCTTATACTCATCCCCTTCTACACACTCACACATATACATCTCCATGGCTACCATGGTTACTACTGTTTGAGATCATCATCACTTATCCGGTGGTGCTAGATTTCAGCATCATCACAAGGTCTCGCGCACTCTTCGTCTAGGAGTGCTTTGGTCATCATCGATGTGGGGTGAATGTTAAGATATGGAGTCTCCATTCTATTTTGCAAAAAATCGGAAAAAGAACATGTCCCCGCCTCGAGAGAGCAGCATCAAAGACAAACTAATGCTTACAAAACCAATAGCTCGAAGGTTTGGGGGTAAGTTACGGAATGGGAAAGTGTTAGGTGCCTATCCCACCCTTTCGGTCTCTCATGGGTTTGCATTGCTATTTTGATTATTTTTTCGTGAAGTATGAGTGCGTGTATATATAAATGGAGATCGGAATCCCCCAACTCATATCATGGAAAAGATAGATTGAGGTCATCCAAAGGAATGTTTCCAAAATAATATCAAAAAAATACGATGTATGTGTTTATCGGGATATTGATTGTTATAATGAAACGATAATATATGCTGGATAAAATTCCAATAAGGATCACAAATATAATATATATTAAGATAATGTATAGATGAAAAGGAGGCAAATGCGAAAATGGGAAAATTAGAGAATTGAGAAATTGGACTCGAGTCTCGAATTTTAGCCTGAGACGCCTACATAGACTATAAAGGTATCAAAGTTCATGTAGTTTGCATACGGTATAAGGGTGGAGTTTATCCCATAGATTTGAATAGGAATTTATTGTATGTGCGTGTGTAGAAAATATAATTTTATTTTTGGGAAATTGTGGTGGATAATCCCATTGGAATTTATAGGTGTAACCCTCTTTTTCTTTGTTTTGGTTTTTATTAAAAAAAAGTATGTGCAATATAACTAATAAAGGATGAGATATTAATGTGTATGAACTAAAGTAAAAGAAAGATTTAGAATCTATGTAACTAATGGAAAAATAAATAATTTAAAGAGGGAGAAGGATTTTTGGACCTTTTTTGGAGAATTAAGGCTTGACCTTGATCTTTGATGATGTCCCTTGAATGTTAAGATGAATGTTGGATGAGAGAGAATGATATTTTGCTAAATTAGGTATGAAAATGAAGGGAATGAAAAATGGAATGGAATTTCACACAAGGAAACTTCGTTGATTGCAAGAGAATGTTGTTGAGATCATTGATATTGATGGATCTGAGGTGTGCTTTGGGAGTGAGTCCATGACCTCCATTTATAAGGTAAGGGGGTGCCGATCGACATAGCCTTGGCCTTACCAATTGGCAGGTAACCCTAGACACACTACCGATAGGCAGGGAAATGGACATGCCAATTGGCACTCTGGTGCAGATTTTTATAGAATACGATTCGTTAATCCAAATCATGAATGGCTCATATAGTTAGAAAGGTAATTCAGATACCTTCAAGAGTATTTAGGGGCACTCCTTGATCCAAAATTTAACTTTAGGTCAAACGTACAACGAAAATGCTCATCAGTCCTTTGGATGGGAGATTGTTAGACATAAATGGATCATTAGTCCAAATTATAAGTAAGAATCATGCACGGGGTGGACCGTTGGAAAGGCTATGTGAGGTACTTCAACATTACAAAGAGCTTTGCTCAGTTCAGAGAGTTAACTTGGTCAAATGGGGCCCAAAAGTTCCTGGTGACCTTCAGAGTAAAACGGATTGTTCGTACATACCGTAAGGTTGATTTTCACACGGGGCATACCATTGGAAAGGGTATTTAGTGTCCTTAGAAGATTCACTCAGTCTCGTTCGAGCTAAAGAGTTGACCTTGGTCAAACGAAGTTCGAGAGCACCCGGTGGCCTCTAGATAAATTTTTTAAGGAAAATGAATTATTCGTTCGAATGGCTACGTCGCTTCATGAACGGGATGGACCATTGGAAAGGGGTTTCAGTTCCCTTAGAAGATTTAAAGAGCCTTCGCTCTGACGATGAAGTTGACTGAGGTCAAATTGGGGCCTGAGAGTGCCCAGTGGCCTCCGAATCAATTTTCAATAGTAAAATTGGTTCGTTCGTCCATATTGTTAGTCTGATTTACACACGGGGTGGACCATTGGATATGGGATTCAGATCTCTTCGAAGATTCAGTGAGATTTCACTCTAATGATAGAGTTGATCGGAGTTAAATGGGGCCCGAGAGTTCCCGAAAGTCTCTAGATCGGTACCCAGCGTATGACTTAAGATTTATAGTGAAATGGGGAGATGTTAGGAACCTAAGGAGAGACTTAAGTTGTCCTATAATGTGGTGTCTACACCGACTATCTACCTATCCTTAACATTTAATTGGGGAGGCTGGGTTCATATTAGGGAAGTACCTGAAGTGGTTGTGGAAGTTACTGGTTGGGAAGATTCTAGTGGAGGGGACCGGTCAGAGATGAATTGTAATGTTCAACACTTTGGAAGAAGGTGTTGTGGTTTCATCCAAGCTTATTAAGTCCTATTACCGCATGGAGTGCATTCGAAGCCATAAACAGGAGTTATATTCTTGATGCCATCCAGGGACAAACAATGATGATGAAGCGAGCCTGTCAGGAAGTTGAAAATAACGTCTTGGGTATGAGATGGGGTGGTGAAGATTTTTGAAAATGTCATTTTTCATTTGGTGAATGCTTGGTTTTTGGTGAAGCATGTGGTTTTTTAGGTTTTGATGTTTTTATGGGAGTGGGCTGTTTTGTTTCCATCGCTGATATGTCATGTAATAGCCGTATTCCTATTTTTTCAATAAAATAATAATGATTTTAATGTAGTTTTTTTTTATCTTTGATGAATTCTTTGTGAAATATCTATACTGATTGCTAAGGCATACATAATCCTTTTATTTGTTTAAATGATAAGGGTGACCAGCGTTCTTGGAGGGAGAAAAGAATAGCTTTTGTGAGAGAAAGTACCATTCCCACATAATCCCTTTATGTGTGTCTTATGGGATTCTTATGTACCTCCGTGGGTTTGAAATTTTGTGACTTGTTTTTTCTGAAAGGGACTTTTGATAGGATCAGGTCCAACATAGTTTTGATTAAAGAGGAAAGAATAGACTTTTTTAGAATAGAAGGGGCATGAGAAAAGTCATAGCACGATGAGAGTTCAGACTAAGGGTAACACTTCTTGAGACAGTCTAAACTGACTGGATGAGTTATTTCTTCTTTGTTGAGGTCTATGACCATAGAGGAGCCACCGAAAAATACTTTCTTCATAATGTAGGGGCCGCTCCGATTGGATTTGAACTTTTCTCTCAAATCCCTAATGGGTTTTAAAATTTTCTCGAAGGCAAGATCTCTTTCTCGGACACCCCAATCCTTGACCTTTTTTTGAATCACCATAGAATACGGTGATTTTACCCTCGTACGTGATATAGAGCTTTCAACCATTTTTATCTAAGATCATGAGTTTGTCTTAACGGCTTTAGTGCCACTCTTCTTCATTGATCTTACTTTCAAACATAACCCGTAAATAAGGGATTTCAAATTCAATAGGGAGAACCGCTTCCATACCATATACTAGAGAATAATATGTAGCCCCAGTGGTGTTCTGATGAAGGCACGGTAACCCCATAGGGTATATGGGATTCGGTCGGCCCAGTCTCAGTAGATTTTGATCATCTTACTTATGATGGTTTTAAGGCTTTTGTTGGCAGATTTGACAACACCATTGGTTTTTGATTGGTAAGGAGAGGACTTGTGACTTTGAATTCCATATCAATCAACTAGTTTTGTGACCTCAACCTTGAAATGGTGCCCATTTTCTAACACCAACTCATGCGTAATTTCGCCAAGAGAGATGATTTTTTTATGAACTTGGGAACTTTATTTAGATTCAGTAGTGTGTATTACTCGGATTCGACCCATTTTGGGAAGTAGTCAATGACGAATATGATGAATTCATGCCCAATCGAAGCTTGGGGAGTTACTTTCGTATGATGTCTATGCCCTAGGTGGATAAGGTCTAGGGAGAGGTCATGTTGTACATCTCCCAAGGAGGCAAGTGATGAAGGTTAGCAAACTCCTAGAATTTGAGGCATCTTCGAACATAAGAAGTGCAACCTTTAACCATGGTGGTCTAATTATACCCTAGATGAATGATTTTCTTAGCAATCATATGACCATTACTATAAAGTCGACATTACCCACTGTGGATCTTCTACATCATGTCCTTGATCTTATCTTCTGTATGCAATGCAAGTGGGTTCCATAAAATTTTTTCTTGAAGAGTGCCTTGTCTCAGATGATGCATGGAGTATCGATCTTGTGAAGAGTTGCACGATCTTTCTTGTTAGCGTCTCTAAGACCTACCATGTTTGAGGAGGCACCAAATATCACAATACCAAAATCTTTCCATGTTCGGATCTTCTTTTGTAAGGAACTCAATGTGGTAGTAATGAGTGGGTGATGAATATATTATTTTGTATCGGTTATACCCAATTCTAGAACTAGTAAGCCCTGTTGTATCTTAAATAACGAACTATTATAGCCGTTTTTCTATTTAAAAGAAAAATACAAAGTAAAGAATAAATAGGATTAAAAGTGCAATTTTAAAAATTCTTAGTCACGTCTAATACTCTTGACCTTGAAATATTTATTTTTAATCGCTTGTGCAAGTTTTATTTTGAGTATTAACAGGTTTAGAATGCAAGTGTAGAAGTTTGGATGAAATTTGAACATGAAACTGTCACTTACGCACCTTCAACGACAATGTGGTAAACTCATATGACTTAATTCAGACTGCATAGAAATCGTAGGACGTGAATCAAGGAATGCTTGAGTTCAAACGGTGTGTCAATCTGAGCTCAAATGAAGAAGTTATGGTCGTGCAAAGTTCAAAATTGAAAGAAAGTCAAAGTCAAAGTCCCGGGTCAAACTCAAAGTCAAACCTCATGACCCGAGAATAATTAGAATTTTTTTAGCCTTGGAACGAGGGTCACGTCTATTTTTGCAGTTCAACATTTGGAGGTCGTATGAAGAAGATATGAACATTGAGGGGCTAATGTGCAAACAATGAAAAGCTGGTATCGTTAGTAGTTAAAGATTTTTGCACGCATTTTATATAATGAATATGTGTTCAAGTGAGTTGGTAAGGGAAGGGACGTGCGAAGGAGAGGTCAGGGGTTCGACCCCACCTCAGTCAAATCATTTTGACGAAAATTCCAAATAAATTGTCACTGCTCAGCGAGCTTCTCCCTTTTTCCTGTTTATCTGCTGAAAGGCAACCCCATTTTGTCAGAATGTTTTCATAAAAATTCAGTTTAAATCATTTTTAACTCATTTCTTTTCTATTCTTTTTCTAAAAAAGGATCCACACAAGATTTTCTCCCTTAAATCATTAGACCCATCAACCACCTTATTTATTTCCCACACATTTTATTTTATTGATTTAATAAATATTGTAAATTACCAAAAATACCCTAAACCTTATTTTCTCCTATAAAAGTAGGGAATACACCAAGTCAGAGGGAGATCCATTACCAAATCACCCACAGATCCATGTTAGAGAGCATTGTGGTGAATCAAATTCCGATAGAGGAATATTAATATTAAAGCTCAAGTTTTGATTCCGAAACTTTGTAACTTGAATTGTATTAATGAAAAGTATTATTTCTTCTTGCAATCTTTTTGTTTCAATAATGACGTGTTAGTAAATTCCCTTCTAGGACTAGGTGAAGTTTATCATGATTAGTTAAAGGTGTGCATGTTAATTTAATTTGGTATAAATTCTCGACATGTATTAATTCACAATAAAAATTATGTGTTCATTTAAAACGACACAAGAGTGTGTTTTAAACCTACAAAATGATTCGATAAATCATATTTTGAGTATTTGAAGTTGTTATTTTTGATGGGCTATGCTTACGTTAAATTGTTTTGATATCTCTTGCATAACTACGCATTAAAACTTGAAATTTGATATTTTTGAGGGAATAGGGATTTAAGGTGTCTATTTTAAGAAGACATTAAAATTATTTTGACAACGTGAATTGTTTTATCCAAGGTTCTAAAAGGCGCAAGGTGTGGTCGAGGCGTAGAGGTCAAGCGTCAAGCCTTAGAAGTCTAGGCGCGCCTATGCGAAGCCTAGGCGTAAAAAGGCATTTTTTTGTATTATTTTAATTATTCCAAGGCTAATAATATAATAAAATAGTACATACCTTGAATTTTGAAAATATATCCATATGTTTGGTAGCCATCTTTCTCATATTCATGCTCCATAACCAATATTTGTCAACTAATCCTTTGTTTAAAAAAAAAAGTGTGCCTTAAGACTTTTACCAAGAATAAGGCATAGGCGATGCGTTTCTCTCAAGCCTCAAGCTTAGGCAGGCCTTTTAGAACAGAGGTTTTATCTTACGAAATGTACACAATGAGAGTTGGTATATTTTGAGTCATAAATTCGGGAAAATACGGACTATGTGAAGTTCTAGGACTAGGTGAAGTTTATCATGATTAGTTAAAGGTGTGCATGTTAATTTAATTTGGTATAAATTCTCGACATGTATTAATTGACAATAAAAATTGTGTGTTCATTTAAAACGACACAAGAGTGTGTTTTAAACCTACAAAATGATTCGATAAATCATATTTTGAGTATTTGAAGTTGTTATTTTTGATGGGTTATGCTTACGTTAAATTGTTTTGATATCTCTTGCATAACTACGCATTAAAACTTGAAATTTGATATTTTTGAGGGAATAGGGATTTAAGGTGTCTATTTTAAGAAGGCATTAAAATTATTTTGACAACGTGAATTATTTTATCCAAGGTTCTAAAAGGCGCAAGGTGTGGTCGAGGCGTAGAGGTCAAGCGTCAAGCCTTAGAAGTCTAGGCGCGCCTATGCGAAGCCTAGGCGTAAAAAGGCATTTTTTTGTATTATTTTAATTATTCCAAGGCTAATAATATAATAAAATAGTACATACCTTGAATTTTGAAAATATATCCATATGTTTGGTAGCCATCTTTCTCATATTCATGCTCCATAACCAATATTTGTCAACTAATCCTTTGTTTAAAAAAAAAGTGTGCCTTAAGCCTTTTACCAAGAATAAGCCATAGGCGATGTGTTTCTCTCAAGCCTCAAGCTTAGGCAGGCCTTTTAGAACAGAGGTTTTATCTTACGAAATGTACACAATGAGAGTTGGTATATTTTGAGTTATAAATTCGGGAAAATACGGAATTAAAATTAATGTGTGGCTTTAATTGAAATTGATAAACGAATCCAACATCCTAGTTTTCTTAAATCATAATTCTACACTTATTTTGGACAATCGATATTTAATAAAAGTTGACGGAAATCTCTGTGGGTTCGAGCTGTACTTACACTCGATATATTTCAATAGCCCGTGCACTTGCAGTAGTTTTATAACATTTAAAATTTGCACTTGCGGTAGTTTTAAGGCTGATTTTAAAAAAAAATATTGATTTTCAGACTAGTTTTATTTGATATTTTTTCTAAAAAAACTAGGAAAAAAGTGAAATAATAATTTTATTTTTCTAAAAATTTCCAGATTTCAAAATTCTGTAATATGGAGCAAAAAAAATTAAAAATTTATTTAAAAAAATAAAAAGAAATTATTTTTTTAAATATATATATCCAAAATTCTATTTATTCTTATTTATTCCAGCAATAATTTTTTATTTGTAGAATATAAAAAAATCAGATTTAACGTCTTTAGTGCTTAAATAGCTTTTTTTTACCCTAGTTAAGTGATAAAAGTACCTAAAATTTGAGGGGGAAAGTAGTAATTAATATATATATATATATATATTATTTTTTAAATTCTAGCAGCAAAATCTTTTTTTACTATATAATTTTATTTCCCTTATAGTGGATTTTTTTCTCTTGTTTTATTTGTTCTTTTTCACTTGTTTATATCAAAGTACACCGTAAGTGCTTGTGTAATTATTCTTGCATTTAATGATTTTTATGCACTTTATCCTTGGTATAGTTTTCGTGTTCTTTCTAAAAAAAATGGAAAAAGGAAAAAAATCCCGAAAAGCAAGCAAACATGTGAAAGCGCTCAAGTTACTTGTGCAATCTTGCCACGTGCACAAGTTACTCTCGAAGACGACTGAAACATAGGCTACGTTTCCCTCCAATTGGCGTCAAACAAAACTTTTGCTCGACGTAAATAATTAGTGATCATAAAAAGACCACGCCGGAGGTAAATCTTGTGTGCTCCTACATGAAATTATTTTCTTAAATTTCAGTAAGCACGTTGCATAATTTGACTTAAGGGAAAAATCCAATTTTAAGATAAAATGGGGATTTAATCACCCTTCATTGTCCCATAAATCACTAAGCACCCCGAGTATTTATTCGAGCCATCATTCTTAACTTAAAATTGATTAGATATTGGCCATAGGGTATAACATAGCTCATAGGAAAACTCTTAACAAGGCTAGTGATAAGAACCCAAAAGTTTCTACATTATACCCTAAATATATATTCATTTTAGTCACTCATTTTTAATAAAAATGGCCTTATGTTTCTATTTATCTATTTCTCTAGTCAATATGGTGTCGTGGTATCAAATTGTGCTAATTAGGTGTAATTGTGACCAAGTAGCGGTTAAAAGCAATCAAAGAAGAAAATCAAAGCGATCGTAAAGACTGAAGTCCTATTTGAGCTTGTCCGATCAGTTCGGATGCCCTAAACCCAGTCCTATGCTAAATCTAAACCTAAACCGAGCCCAACCCATCACCTGAGCCTCGTGTATGTTTAGTTTGGATTTGTTTTAGATTTTTTAGATTTTTATTTGAGTCGTATATATTTTTTAGGATTTATTTTATATTTCATTTGTGTGCGTTGAAAATATTAGCATCCGAGTGTTTTTAACATATGTTCGGGTATTTTTATGTAAATATAATAGGTGTGCGTTTTATTATATTTTTATTCGTCTTATTGTTTTTAGTGTTTAATTTTAATTTTAATTTTATTTTATTTCATTAACTTAGTTTTATTATTTTATTTTATTTTATTTTATTTGAGTCTTTTAGTTAGAGATTAGGATTTTCATTTTTATTTTAATAGATTTTATTTAGTTTCGTTAATATTATATTTTTAATTGAGTCTAAAGTGTTATGTAATTTTATTTTAATTTTAAGTACAAATCAACACACACACACACACACACACACCCACCCACCATTGCTATACACTCCACTAGACCCAAACATCACTCCCATTATCTTCCACCCAACACATTACTCTGTCTCTCATCTCACCATTAAACCCGAATTTCAGCCTCGGTACCCCATAACCCGATTCCAGCCACAATAGCCATGGCCGACCAAAACTCCATCTTTACCTAAACCCATTTCCCTTTAACCCCTTCCTAACCTGAACTCGATCACCTCCAACTCGAAACCCATCTTGGTTCAATCAAAGCCACTGCCAACCACCGGAGCTTGAACCAATTTGATACCCGAACCAAAACCCATACCCGACCTGCCTGATCCACTTCCATACACTAACCCCGAGATGCAAACCCAAACAACATTCAACCCGTACTCGGGTACACCTCTAAACCCATTTCCAAACTCAAATCGGAACAAATCTACCCTGTTTTTATCCAACAAAAATACCCACCTGCCAAGCCAAAAAACCGGATGACTACAAGCAAAATTAGGAAAAACAAACCCCAAGTGCCAAATCCTCAAATAAAATCTTTGACTTGGTTTCTTTTTCAAAGCTCCAAATATCTCTCAAACCAAGAGTCATGGGTGATTATAAAAGAAATGATTCATCTCATTAAAAGAGGACTCTTAAACATAGAGATTGCAAAGAAAGAAAATCAGTGTAGTCTTTGTACATATTAGGACCAAAAAATAAACTCAGAAAAATGTAAAAAAAAAATAGTTTAGCTTTAAAATAAATTTTTAGGTTTAGTTTTTGCTTTTATCTTTGTAATCAAGTGTTGATATTCTGAAGACGTTGAACGCATGTTAGGACGTATTTCAAGAACATGATTCAACAAAAAAATTTGCGTATCGTTTTTCTTTTCCTTGTTTCATTTTATATTATTCTAGACATGTATTTGATTGTTGTGTTATGTTCTAATATGAGAATGTTAGGCTAAACACCCCGTTCACGGGGTGGGACGAAACTGCGTAGAATGTTAATTTAATTGATTGTCATATTTCTAGGAAAATTTATTTTCAATTGTCACACATTAATTTACATATCGAGAGAGATAGTGAATTAATTTTGTTTTAATATTTGATTTTGGAATCTAACTAGAGATAGGTTTTTCCTAAAATTTGAATATTAACTCAGATTAGCGATTCTCGGATTCATATTTTTTTTATATAAATCGATCTTAGCGGGTGATTTCTTTAAAGAGAGTATAAATCCATCAGTAGTGGCATTTTAAATGAGTTTTCTGAAAAAGACATTATTGAATTTTTTTATTGTAAAAAGAGTTAAATTTTAAATTTAATATCATCTCGAAATATTTCAATTCAATAAATTAAAAAATTAAAAATAACTGAACACGTAGTGTAATCCCGTCTATTGAATCTTCTCACATTTATCACACCTGGTTAAATATTATTTTTAGTTTACTTAATCACATTTGATTTTAGCATTAATTAGTTAATTCCCCCTTGAAATTGCTTTAAAAAAAATAAAAATAAAATAAAAAGATTTTAATTAAAAAAATTGAAATTGCAAGCATTCACGCTATTTGTTTCACCTTGATAATTAGATTGATACCCGTACTTACCCCGATACGAGTTGTTTAACAAGTTTTTTAGGTAATTCAAGGTAATTTTGAGACTAGGCTTTTGAAGACAATGACAATACACACAAAAAGTCTTTTATCATCTAGGATTAAAATCTAATCTGAACGCGAAATTGTCAAATCTGTTCCATTTTGACCTTAACTATGATTGGTGGTTTTTAATGAGTCTTTGTACCGACCACCTACCTGGAGAATTTTTTTGGAATTTGAGGCGATAGTCCGTAGTTAATAGTCTTTTAAATTCTCTCTCAGACAGGAGTAAAAGCTTTCTAATTAGGGAGATTATTTCGGAGACCCTTTGTCAATGAATAATCTCAGAAAAACTAAATACTAAAAAAATTTGAATTTCCTTTCACTAAACTTAGATAAACTCAAATTGTTTTTTGCTAGCTTAGGAATTTTGTGGTCTTGAGTCGGATTAAATTTCTTTCCTTATATAAAAAAATATATAAAAAGATAAGCACTAAAAATAATCGAGTGCGCACGGTGTATGTTAGGTTGGGTTCGAGATCTTACTGGTTGTTTAGCTAGAGTGCACTATTCTCGATACTGTTATAGGTAAAATCTCAATTTTCACCGAGATGGGAGATGAGATACCAACTCGTGCCTTAAAGTATTGCCTATATCTGAGTAGAGCGAGTCAACCATCATGTATACGTCTCCCCACGCACAATGGCATATAATTTCAAGTTCAAGTCGAGGATAATTCATTTACTTTCCATCTTTCGAGGCACAGAGAAGGAGGGCCCATACTTCCACATGAGTGAGTTTGAAGAAATTTGCGAAACGGTTAAGTTACAAAAACTCACCGATGAGATTTGTAAACTAAAATTGTTTTCTTTTTCCTTGAAAGATAAGGCTAAGAGTTGGCTACTCTCACTTAAACCAAATTCCATCACTACATGGAATCAGTTGAGTGTTGAATTTTTGCAAAAGTTTTTCCCTAACCAAAAGATAATAGAGATACGTCACACCATCAATACTTTCAATCGAAAAGAGGGAGAGGCTTTGTAGATGTACATGGAAAGACTCAAGGACTTTATCCTACAATGTCCTCACCATGGAATCGATTTGGGTCGTCAAATCCATATTTTGTATCAGGGGTTTCGATTATACTACTCAAACTATGCTTAAACTAATGTGTTGTGGAGATTTCATTAAGAACAGTGAGGTTGATGCATGGTCGTTTTCAAAATTCGTTGCTCAAAAGTCCCAGCGATGGTCACCCCAATTGGGTTCTAGGCCCACAACAATTAATGAGCGTAATCCTCACCAAGAAGAACAAGGTTTTGGATTTAATGTCAAAGTGGATACATTAGCCTGACGTTTAAAAGCCTTAGAAATGAGCAAGGATGGTAATAGAGCTGCACCTACAGTCGTGCAACATGTAGGGTCACCTATGTGCTTGCTTTGCTATAGTTTCGACCACCTCATCGAAAGTTTCCCCACCCTTCCATCCCCAAAAGCTATAACCGAGCAAGATAACGCCCTCTATCAAAATAGGCCCAAATACGACCCATTTTCCAATACTTACAATACAAGTTGGAGGGATCACCCTAACTTTTCATGATCTAAAGGTCAATATCAGGGTAGTGGAGGTCAATCTTCAAGTAGCCCACCCTAAGGTTTCCAAAAGAACACCACCGCACCGTCGTTTCCTTCAACCCAAAAGATTCAATCTTTAGAAGAAACAATGAATTTACTTGCCCAAAGTACCCTGCAATTCCAACAGACCACACAAAGTCTCCTCCAAGCCACAAAGAAAGATTGCATGCCAGCACTCAATCAATTTCCAAATTAAAGGTACAAGTGAGTCAGTTAGCCAATGCATTAAGCGAGAGAAATAAAGGAACGTTCCCAAGCCAACCCGAGCCTAATCCTAAGGGTAACATGTCGAGGGGTCAGTATATTGTTCAAGACAACACTAGCACATCAACTACCTAAGATCATTATAAGGCTATCATCACGCTTAGGTCAGGGAAAGAAGTTAAGAATAATGTCTCACAACTGACCATGAATGAATCTAAAAAAGGTAAGGAAAAGGAGGATTCACCTGTGGATTCGATTTCTTCCTCACCCTCATCTTCTATACCATCTGTTGAGACCTACATCCCAAAATCTCAATTTCAGCAATGGTTAGTGACACAAAAGAAAAAGGACAAAGCAAAAAAAATGTTGGAAGTATTCAAGCACGTACAAATCAATATCATGTTGCTTGATGTTATACAACAAGTTCCATCATGTTCTAAAGAAACCTTTTATATTATAGTAAACAACATCGATCATCTCATATAGGACCCCTATCAAGTATAAATATCCTGAGATATGACGATCTCTATCAAAGTAGGGGAACATATAATTAAGAAAGCCCATATGGATCTGGGAGCCAGCGTGAACCTTCTGCCATACACAGTTACTAAAATTTAGGCTTGGGAGAATTGAGGCCAACTAGGATTACCCTATCCTTGGTTGACCGATTTATTAAGATTACAAGAGGTATTATTGAGGATGTCTTGATAAAAGTTGGAGAATTTGTCTTCCCGGTCGATTTTTTGGTTCCGGATACCCAACAAGTGCACAATTCTAATGCACAAATTCAGGTGATTTGGGTCGTCCATTCCTTGCTACGTCCGATGTCGTCATTAGGTGTCATAGTGTCCAATTGAACTTATCATTTGGAGACATGACTATGAACCTTAATGTGCTCAATTTGTCCAAGCAACCACGAGATGACGATGAACCCATGGATGTCGATATGCTTGACACTATCATCCAGGAGACTTTCGAACATACTTATAATAATGACCTTTTAGCAGTATGCCTTGTCCATTTTGGGTCTGAATTTGACATCAAAACTCAATCGAATAAGTTAATTCCCTCATCGACTACGCCCTTGTCTTGGAAGTGGGAGTTTTAGAAATCTAAGCCCAAACCTCTCTCGATATCTACATCTCTAATTCCACCCTCTATTGAGAAATCCCCCGAACTTGAGTTGAATCCAATACCAGAATCACTCGAATATAGGATCTTGACATTCTGATACCTTTCCTATCATCATCATCACATATGGCTTGGATAAAGAACGAGAAGGTAGGTTGTTGCGTGTTCTTAGTGAACACAAAGAAGCCATTGGATGGACCATAACTGATATTAAAGGGATAAGTCCGTCAGTGTGCATGCATAGGATGCACTTAAAAGATAACGATAAAAACTCCCGTGAAACACAACGTAGACTTAACCCCACTCTAAAATAAGTCGTCCGAGCCGAGGTGATCAAACTGTTGGATGCAGGTATTATATATCCCATCTCTGATAGTTAATGGGTCAACCCCATTCAAGTTGTTCTAAAGAAATCCGGTGTGACGGTGGTGAAAAATGATGATGATGAGTTATTACCCACTATAATTCAAACTGGTTGGCGTGTATGTATAGACCACATGAAGTTTAATGTTATCTCAAAGAAGGTTCACTTTCCTCTTCCTTTCATAGACCAAATGCTTGAGAGATTAGTCGGTCATTCCTATTATTATTTTCTCGATGGTTATTCCAGCTATAATCAAATTCTAATCATTCCCGAGGATCAATAGAAAACCATATTCACATGTCCATTTGGTACTTTTACCTATCGACGCATGCCCTTCGGGTTGTGCAATGCACAAACTACCTTTCTTCAATGCATGATGAGTATATTTTCGGACATGGTTGAAAGGTTTACCTAAGTTTTTATGGATGATTTTTCAGTGTTTGGGTCTATCTTTGATGAGTGCCTTCATAACCTCACCCTCTCTCTGAAGACGTGTAAGGAAAAGAACCTTGTACTTAACTGGAAGAAATATCACTTTATGGTTAAACGGGGCATAGAGTTAGGTCATACCATATTTAAAAAGGGTATCGAGGTTGATAAGGCTAAAATTGATCTCATTTCTAATCTACCATCCCCAAAAATAGTGCGTGAAATTCGATCATTCTTAGGACATGATGATTTTTATCAGAGATTCATTAAGGAATTTAGAAAAATCTCCTGACGTTTGTGCAATCTTCTTGCCAAGTTCACCGATGATTGACTTCAAGCCTTTGAGAGGTAAAAAATTAATTAACCTCAACACCTATTATGAGACCTCCCGACTGGAGTCAGCCCTTTAAAATCATGTGTGATGCTTGTGATTATGCCTTAGGTGTGGTTCTTGGTCATCATGATGAGATACTTCCTCATGTTGTATACTACGTTAGCAGGACTCTAAATGATGCTCAGTTGAATAATTTCACAACTAAGAAAGAGTTCCTTGTTGTCGTCTTCATGCTTGAAAACTTTATGTCTTACTTGATAGGATCAAAGGTTATAATTTTCACAGATCACGCAATCGTACAATACTTTTTGTCTAAAAAGAACGCTAAGGCCTAACTCATTAGGTGGATATATAAGGACACAAATTCCCAATTGAGTCTTATGTAGTGTTGACTCAATTCCGGATAAAAACATTTGAGTCATAGGATATTGTTCTTGTGTATTCTTCAAATCTATGACAAGTTTAAGATGAAGACGTTGCGGCCTACTTATGAAGAGAACATCATTTCCGAGTTTCAGTGCCACGTTTCCCATCATCAACATAATTTTTCAAGTCTCCAAAGGTATGAATGCTTTTATATATTTGTAGGACACTTGGAATTATTTTTAATGGGTGTAATGTTTATTTAAAATAATGTGTTTGGGCTTAAAATTGAAAAATGAACATTCTGACATTTCGTTCGAAATTGTCGTTCGAACGAGTTTGTCTTTCGAACAAGAATTTCATTCGAACGAGTTTGCCAATGATTTTTCCCATTCAGTCACTGGACTATTGTTAGATAGTCATTCGAACGAGACTTTGTTCGAAAAAAAATCTCGTTCAAATGAGATTTTTGGCGGGAATTTTTTTGGCAGTTTTCTCCATGTTCCCACTTCCTTTTTCCCACTAACTTTTGACATATTCTAAACACATTTTGAGAGAACATTTTAGAGAGAAAAATTTATTAGTTCAAAAGTTCATTTTTTAGTGCTTTTGTGTAACCATGATCTAATTTTTACGAAAACACTTTCGCCCAAAATTTAGTTTATCCAAGGTTCTACATTTATATTATTTGCTTGGAGTGTTTGGCACCGGGTTCACTTTTCTACCCAAGAAGAAAAGATTTTGGGTTTGCTTCTACATCCCTAAAAGAAGAAGAATCTTTTGTTTTACTACGACATTCTCACGTGGTGAAAGGCACCATGTGTGGTTAATGGTCGCTTGGTCTTAATTAGTGGAATCTAAGGTTCCGGTGGACTCCGGGATTATTCTCTAGGTGGAGGTTGAAGGTCGAAGGAGCGCGTCAAGGCTTGAAGGGAGTTGATTCAGTTGTGTAAGTCCTCTTGTCGAGTCTTTGTAAAATTCATACCATGCTTAGTGAATTTGTTAGACCAGGTCCGTCTGAGGTTTTTTCCCGATTTGGGTTTTTCCTCATACATCGACGTGTTGTGGGATTGTGAATTTATTTTATCTTTTATAAAAATCACCTAGAACGCATGCTTAAGAAAAAGATAAAATTGGGTATAATTCGCAATCTTGATTAAAATGGTGCATGTTTAATTATCTGGGTAAGTTTATTTTAAGTTAAATTTAATTCAAGTTGGCACTATATGAATTGGATAATACTCTTGCTTAAATTGTTTTATCTTGATAATTAAATTAATTGGTTTGAGTGAATTCAAAGTGTGTGTGTGTTTACTTTAATTCACTTTGTAGTGTTTAATTTTAATTTGTTTTAAGAAATTAAAATATGTCATTTGTGTGTGTTGTGTTGAACCATCTTTATTCCTTATTAAAGGATATTCATATTTAAAAATTGTTTTTAAAATTGGGGGTCTATGTTTCCAACAAGTGGTATCAGAGCCCGAGTGCTAAATTATTGCGTTAAGGTCCGTTTAAATATTTATGGTTAAAAATGGAATTTTCACCATTTTCAAAATTTCCTGTTTTCGATGGTTCCATCAATGCGTATTGGAAGGTGCGTATGAAATCGGCACTAAAATCTATTGACGAGAGGGTTTGGTTGTCATTTCTTAATGGATGGTCCCCACCCACATATTTGGTAGAAAATGAGCATGCTCCCAAACCCGTAGATAGATGGAGTGAGAATGAATTTAAACTTACTAATTTTAATTCCCGTGGTTTAAATGCCCTGTTTAGTGCGGTCACTCCAGATGAATTCTGACGTATCATGACGTGTGAAATCGCTAAGGAAGCTTGGGATATATTACAACTCACTCACGAGGGAACTATTGTCGTTAAAGCTTATAAACTCCAAAACCTCACCACTCAATTTGAAACCATCAAAATGAATGAAAAAGAGATATTTGATGAATTTTATGCTAGACTTTTCGATATAGATAATTCATCTTTTAATTTGGGAGAGAAAATACCCGACGACGGAGTTGTAAAGAAAATTTTAAGGTCCCTACCCGAGAGATTTATCCCTAAAGTAACCATTTTAAATTCTTTACCCACCTTGAACTCTACCAAACTTGAGGAACTTGTAAGGGATTTACAAACTTATGAACTAGATATTTTCCCTTCCAAAAATGAAAAGAAATTTGTGAAGGGCATTGCTTTGAAATCCCGAAAGGATGAAAAAACAAGTTGTGGTTGATGAGAGTGATAGTGAATCGGAAGATATGGCTATGTTTGCTAAGAAGTTTCATAAATTTCTTAAATTTAACAAAGATAAATTTAAAAATGATTTTAAGAAATTTAAAAATTCTAAGCATGACAAAGCCGAAAAAATCCCTAAAACTTTTAATGAAAACCTTAATAGGGACGAAGTCTAATAGGTGTTATGCTTGTGAGGGTTATGGCCATAGGGATTTTGAATGACTCACTAAAATAAGGAAAGAGGTTAAACAACCAATCTCATATAATTCTACCCTTAGTGATAGTGATAAGGAAGAGGGACCCGCTTCCCCCATTGAGAGCAACTTTACCTCGTTCATGGCTAGTCATGTTAGTGAATGTGAAATATTTTCCAATGATGATACCTTAAAACATGACACTTCCAAGGCCTTTGTTTGTGAAGCTTAAAAAGATGATGGTAGTGAGAGTGGAGAATAGAGAGGAAGTGAAAGTGACGAGGAGGTTGATGAGAGTGAACTTCAATTTGCATTTCAAGAATTATATGAAGAATCAATTATATTAAAAAGAGAAAATTTGAAGTTAGAAGCTAGTTTAAAAGAGCGTGTCATGATCGTTGATGAGAGTGAAGTAGTTGATGACCTTAGGACACGAGAGAGAGATCTTAAAGAGAAGCTTGAATATGTAGAAGGCGAGAGAGATAACCTTAGAGGTTTAATGAAATCCTTAAAAAAGGAGCTTCTTGCGTTTAAAGAGCGGAATGCTTTATTAGAGTCTAATATTTTAGAATTAGAAAATAAATTAAAAGACTCTAGTAATATCAAATTTGATTTGGAGTGTCGTTCGGAGAAATTAGATAAAATATTGGGAACAATCCAAGTAAAAAATGACACATGTGGTTTAGGCTTCAATACTTATCATGAGTCTACTCATATGGCCAAAACCAATGTTTTAGGAGAATCCTCTAGGAACAATGTTATAAATCATTCCTTAGGTAAGTCTTTTCACTCAGTCTTTAGGTGCTCAGATTGTGGCCGAAAAGGTCATCTTAAGAACTTTTGTTTTGATCTTAAAAGGGGTCCTAGAAAATCCTTTTGTAAGGCAACCAAGGTAGCTAAGATTCCTACATCCCGAGATCGTCATTCATCATTAGTTTAGGTTAGGAGATCAGACTTGATGGCTTTACAAAATAGGATTTTGATTCTCATTTACTTACCCACGATACCTCCCTAGCTAAATCTAAACGTTGAATGTGTTAGTTGTTTTCATACTTTATCTTTTGTGCTTCATGCTATATAATCATGTTAATTGTATGCTTGTTTTCTCATTTTCTAGTCATTTTTTTTTATCTCATACCTCATACCTCATGCTAGAATTATGATTTTTGTTTATCTTTTATATTTTAGTTATTTCATTTTAGTTTGCATTAAATTAAAAATACCAAAAGATTTTATTTGTCTTTTGAGTAAATATTTTTGTTTGTTTGGTTAAAAATTTCAAAAACTCTAATAGATTTTTTGTGTGTGTATTTTAGTTTGGCACACTTTATGCGGCATATACTTGTGTTTGAATCCCTTCTTTTTCTCTTTCATGTGGCTAGAACTTTTGGTTAAGATTGTCTATCCTTAAAATGTTCTTTACCATGCTTACATGGAGTGGTTGAATTTTGTGTTGCTTAATGGATTCTATTTTTATATGCCTTAATTCACATATGCACGAGCTCACATGAAATTTAAATGTCACATGTATAATTGAGCTAAGTGAGATGTTCTCCCATCAATTTAGTCATCTACATTTTATTATGACTATGGAGGATTTGTGCATGTAATAACCATTTTTCGGATTTAAAAATAGAAAATATGTTTATCGGGTGTAGTAGTTTATCAATGGAATTGGGCTGCGAAAGATAAAATTACTTTGCGTGAAAAGCCATCATTGAATGTTAGGCCTAAAAAATATGGCATTAAAAAGAATATTTGCCAAGGCCAAAATAGTCTAGTTAATGTGTTCAAAAAGAAAAAAAAAGAAAATTATGAGGAGTTTAATTGGATATATTAACGGGTTTGCATAATGGCTTTGAATCCTAGTTAACCTTTTACTGTCATGTCTCTATTGGTTTGCAGAATCATCAAAATTCCAGGCTTATGTGCATTGTGTATGTTTGTTCATTGAGTTCAATTTATATTGTCACGTGAGGCTATATCTAAATGTGATAAAGCTTTGCAATCAAATGAGAACTCCGTGAAAATATTTTAAGTGATTGGGTCGAAATTTAATTATTACTAGTTCACACCCCTACACTTCCGTTTACCACATCTATTTGGACACATTTTTGCCATTCGAGTGTGAAAAGCTTAATGTATTTGTGTCATGCGTGGTGTTGATACCTATGTATATGTGCATGTGCATTAGTGATATTCATCATGTATTCATATATATAGTATTTTTTTGTTTTTGAGTCTTTTCCATGTCTAGATAGTCCATTCATGCTTTTACTTCATAATTGGTATCTTTTATGTTGCGTATTTTGTTTGATATCACATGCTTAGTATCTTATTTTTCGAATTGGTATCATTTTTTTGCATCATATGTTGGTATCTATGTATATTTGTATGGATTAGTTATCTTATTGTTTCCCATATGCTTCCATGTTCTCATCACTTTATGCACAATCATGTTTACTTGTTTTTCCCTATTTGTACCCCTTATGAAGTTTTTAGGGGGAGCAATGGTACTTAGTTAGATTGTGGAGAATGAGTAATTAATTAATTCCTAATCCTTTGTCTATTCCTGAACAAAAAGGGGGAGAAGTGGTTTCCAAACCTTTAGTTTAGGAGATTTAACTTAGGGGGAATCGCAACCTTCTTAGGTAGATCATAGTGGTTACAAAGGGAGAATTAATTTAGGGGGAGTATTTATCTAGATTGCATTTAAAATTTTGATATTCCCTATGCGTTTAATGTTTTGCTTAAGTGTGCAAGAATTATTCTAGCGGCAACTTTCATTCGCAAAAATAGTCATCCTTGGGTTTTGAGTCAAGCGTATTTTTTTATTTTGGGTGGAAAGTTTTTGAGTCTAGTAGAGCTTTACGACCCTTTAGGATTTTGTTTTGGTTTTTGTCCCGGAATAGCCAAAGGGGGATATTCGTAAGGACACAAATTTCCAATTGAGTCTTATGTAGTGTCGGCTCAATTCCGTACAAAAACATTTGAGTCATAGGAGAGTGTTCTTATGTATCCTTCAAGCCTATGACAAGTTTGAGTTGAAGACGTTGTGGCCTACTTATCAAGAGAACATCATTGTTGAGTTTCGGTGCCACGTTTCACGTCATCAACATCATTTTTCAGGTCTCCAAAGGTAAGAATGCTTTTATATATTTGTAGGAGACTTGGAATTCTTTTTAATAGGTGTAATGTTTATTTAAAATAAAGTTTTTGTGCTTAAAATTAAAAAATGAACATTATGACATTTCGTTCGAAATTGTCGTTCGAACGATTTTGCCAACGATTTTTCCCATTTGGCCACTGAACTATCATTAGATAGTCGTTCGAATGAAAATCTCGTTCGAACGAGATTTTTGGCGAGAATTTTTTTTGGCAGTTTTCTCCACGTTCCCACTTCCTTTTTCCCATTAACTTTTGACAGAATTAATAGTTACGGGAACCAACATTGAAAAACTAGCTTTTGACATATTCTAAACACATTTTGAGAGAACATTTTAGAGAGAAAAATTTCTTAGTTCAAAAGTTCATTGTTTAGTGTTTTTGTGTAACCATGATCTAATTTCTACAAAAACAATTTCACCCAAAGTTTAGTTTATCCAAGTTTCTACATTTATATTATTTGCTTGGAGTGTTTGGGATCAGGTTGACTTTTCTACCCAAGAAGAAAAGTGTTTAAGAAAGATTACTCGTCGGAACATGATGCCCTTATATCCTACATTGATTATTGAGGTTTTTTTTACTGTTGGGCATCGATTTCTTAGGTCCATTCCCGAGTTCTTATGGTAATATTTACATCCTTTCGGATGTTGATTATGTGTCTAAGTGGGTCGAAGTTATACCGAGTTGGATAAATGACCACCCTGTGGTAGTGAATTTATTCGAGAAAACAACCCATTTCTGTAATCGGTCATTTGAGAGTCTTATAAAAAAGTATTCAGCCATGCATAAATTAGGATGTTCTTATCACCGGAAAACCAGTGGACAAGAAGAAATTTCCACTAGGCAAATCAAGCTAATCATTGAGAAAATAGTGAATCCAAATCGAAAGGACTGGTCCTTACAGTTACTAGATGCACTGTGGGTTTATCGCACTACCTACAAAAATCCACTTGGTATGTCCCCGTATAGACTTGTCTACAGAAAAGCCTATTATCTTCCGATCGAGTTAGAGCATAAAGCCTACTGGACCATTAAGACCTTTAATTTTGATTTACTAGCTGCGAGAAAGGTTAGAAATCTCTCTTGTACAACTCTAGACTGCATCTCTTTCTCGATAAATTAAGGTCTAGATGGTGTGGTCCCTTTATTGTTAAGACGGTTTACCCACATGGGGCGATTGAGATAGAGAATGTAAAAAATAGTAAAATCTTCAAGGTCAATGTTCAAAGGTTAAAGCCATATCTAGAACTGAGAGATCAAGAAGTGGAGGACATTCCCCTCCAAGACCTGGTGTACCATGAGTGAACATAAAATTGGGTCATGTTTTTCTTTTTATCTTTTTTTAGAAAGTTTGTGGAGAAAGTATCTCGTTGTGATACTATTTTTAATAAACTTTCCGATTTGATTTTTTTTTTTGTCTTGTACATTGAGATCAATGTAGGAATTAGGTTTTGGGGTATTGAGATCGATTTCTCCAAATAAAAAAAATAGAAAAAATTATTTTCATAAAAGTCCAAAAAGATTTGCAATATAAGTGAGTTTTGGAATAATTTATTAATATAAATTAATTCAAAAATCTCTTAACTTATAATTTTTTTACCCTTAGATGTATAATGTAGTCGAAAATGAATATTGAGGCAAAAATTATTAAGCTTAATGAATAAATGTGGAGATTATAAATCGGTGAGATTTTCGTGTCATTCATCGTTCTTGAGAAATTTAAATCAATCTGAGTTAGAATAACTCAAAATTTCCTTTATAACTTAATTTGTTGATGATCTCAACATCTTTGTTTTGTACGATTACTTAAAATGGAAAGTCAAAATGAGAATCTTACTCACTAAATGTCTTAATAAGTTGACTTGACATACAAAAGTAACTTAACGAAACCTGATAAATGAGATTAGGCATCGTTTTAAAAACCCAAAAATAAAAGCCTAAATTAAGAATTTTCTACATTATCCCGTTGCAAACCCATTTGTGCCTAAAAAGAAAATCGAGCCTTTTATTGAAAACCCAAAAATCCTTACCCACTTTCTGAGAATATCAGGGTAAAAGGGCAGAATAAGATCGTTTGCAAGAATAATGTGTGAAAAGAACTTAAAAACAAAAGAGTAAGAAGAAAGAATAATAAAAGGAAACAAAAAAGAAAAAGGAAAAAAGTAAATGGAGGTGAGAAAGAGTGCCTAAAAAGTCAAAATATCGAGAAACCTCTATATTCTCAGAAAAGTTTGAAGCTCCAACATCCGCTCTTTCTAGACAAACCCAATCATATAAGAAAGAAAGTCCTAATTGATCTCAAGTGATGTTTGTTATAGTGTGGAGAGAAACTTAATAGGGTATATTTTGTGATTCATGTTTTTCAAAGTAATCGATTTCCATTCACGAGATCATAATCATCCATTATAAATTACCCTTCTTTCATGATGTATATGTGAAGTTTGCTCACTGAACTTACTCTTTTATTCACATATACCGAGAGAAATTAGTTAATTTCAATTGTTCGTTTGTGAGCGCATCCCGTGAAAATTTGAATCAAAATGAACTTTCGGATAAGAAACTTTATGGTAAAATATTTTGAATTGGACGATTATATTGGCTATATACACACGCACAATATATTGAGATTGAGAAGTGATTTTTTTACTATATTTATGAAATGTGAATCTAAGACTTGGTTATATTACCTTTGCATCTTTTGTAAATTGAGTCAAGTTTTTGAATTTTGTGTGTATATTCACTGCAAACCCTCACGAGACAAAACTCGTCCACTAGGGCAACCTAGGGGTTTAACGACTTGTTGCACATGCTAAGTGCAACTGTGATTCCTACGAAAGTGAGTTAGATTTTTAAAATTCTAGTTTTGCTCGAGGATTAGCAAGGTTCAGGTTTGGGGCTATTTGATGAATGCATTATTTTGTATCATTTGTACCCAATTCTAGAACTTGTTAGCCCCATTTGATCGTAAATAAAGAGCGTTATAGCCGTTTTTGCTATTTGAAAGAAAATACAAATTCAAGAATAAATGGGATTAAAAGTTAAAACCTCTTAAGTCACATTTAATACTCATGACCTTGAAATATTTATTTTTAATCACTTGTGTAAGATTTGTTTTGAGTATTGACAGGTTTAGAATGTAAGCGGTGAAATTTGGATGCAATTCGAGCACGAAACTGTCAATTATGCACCTTCAGTGGCAATGAGGTAAATTCAGATGACTTAATTCAGACTCGAACAAAGCAAAAAAATCATAGGCCGTGAATCAAGGGACGCCTGGGTTCAAATAGTGTGTTCATATGAGCCCCAATGAAGAAGTTATGGTTGTGCGAAGTTTGAAATTGAAAGAAAGTCAAAGTCAAAGCCTCGAGTCAAACTCAAAGTCAAACCCCGTGACCCGAGAATTATTAGAATATTTTCAACCTTGGAACGAGACTCACATTGGTTTTTGAGGTTCAACAATTGGAGGTCGTATGACGAAGATATGTACATTGAGGGGTTAATGTGCAAATAATGAAAAGCTAGAATTATTAGCGGTTAAAGATTTTTGCATGCATTTTATATAATGAATATGTGTTCAGGTGAGTTGGTAAGGGACGGGACGCGCGAAGGAGAGGCCAGGGGTTCGACCCCCCTCTTTTTAAATCATTTTGATCGAAATTCCAAATAAACCTTCCCTTGCTCAGCGAGTCAACCCAGCATAACTCACTTCTCCCTTTTTCCTATTTATCTGCCGAATGGCAACCCCATTTTGTGAGTATTTTTTTATTAAAAAATTCTGTTTAAATAATTTTTAATTCATTTCTTTTTTATCCTCTTTCTAAAAAAAAGAATCCACACAAGATTTGCTCCCTTAAATTATTGGACCCATTAACCACCTTCTTTATTTCCCACACATTTTATTTTATTGTTTTAATAAATATAATAAATTGCCAAAAATACCCTAAACCTTATTTTCTCCTATAAAATGAGGGAAGATACCAAGCCATAGGGAGATCCATTACCAAAACACCCACACTTCCATGTTAGAGATCATTGTGGTGAGTCGAATTCCGATGGAGGAATATTTGTATTGAAGCTCAATCTTTGATTTCAAAACTTCGTAAGTTGAATTCTATTAATGAAAAGTATTATTTCTTCTTTTAATCTCTGTGTTTCAATAATGATGTGTGAGTAATTTTACTTCTAGGACTACGTGAAGTTTATCGTGATTAGTTAAAGATATGCATGTTAATTAAGTTTGGTATAAATTCCCGACATGTATTAATTGATAATAAAAATTCAGTGTTCATTTAAAATGACACGAGAGTGTGTTTTAATCCTCCAAAATGATTTGATAAATCATATTTTGAGTATTTAAAGTTGTAATTTTTGATGGGCTATGCTTATGTTAAATTGTTTTGATATATCATGCTTAAATACACATTCAAACTTGAAATTTGATATTTTCGAGGGATAGGGATTTAAGGTGTCTATTTAAGAAGACGTTAAAATAATTTTAACAACGTGAATTGTTTTATCTTTCGAGATGTACACAACGATAGTTGGTTATTTTAAGTTATAAACTTGGGAAAATATGGAATTAAAATTAATGTGTGACTTTAATTGAAATTGTTTAACGGATCTGACGTCCTAGTTTTCTCCCATATCTGATATTATCATTTGTTCACTAGTAGTTATTTAATTAATTTGCCCCTATTTACTTTAAAAACTCAAATTATATTTCTACCCTCATTTGTCTAGTTGGACAATCGATATTTTATCAAAATTGACCGAAATCTCCGTGGGTTCGGCCCATACTTACACCCATTATATTTCAATATCCCGTGCACTTATGGTAGTTTTATAACATTTATAATTTGACCACAGTGTAACCTGTTTTGGGACCAGAAAGGGGATTATTGTTATTCCCTTAGGCATGTCGAACATGGAGGCCAAGGTTACCAGTTCATCGACCAGGCTATTCCTTAGGCTAGGGTAATAATGCAAGGTGACTTTTTTATATTGGGAGGTAAGATCTTCTAGGTGGACATGGAATAGTAGGAGATTTTGTGTTTGACCTTCCATTTCCTGAGGATTTACCCCATGATGAGGGTCGTGTTCACCTAGACATCCATATGTTTGATTCCTTTATCGATGGAGATCTTGATCCCTATGGTGTGTGCCACATATTCCATCATGTTGTTAGTTTAAGGGAAATTCAACTTAATGGCAATGGCAGCATGAGAGTCATCGTGGCAATCAGGAGTATCCCAAATCAATACCTTTTTCTTATTTTCATCTCCGTCGAAGAACATATGCCATATGAGGTCCTCGTGAGAGTGGAGAGGATGTCTTTATCTGGGAATTCGGAGATCCAAATCCTATTTCCCTCCATAGGACTGTCACCAATGTAAAGAGATGAATCTCCCTTTCATAACTTTTTACGTGACACACAAGAAATTAAACTCGGTCAGGAACATCAGCCAACGGGTCATACGGCTAGACATAGCGGGATTATTTAATATGTACTTTATCGGATGCATTTAAGATACCAGTTTGATGGGGAATGCAAGCATGTTGTGTCAGAGCTTCAGCATGGCCCAAATCAAGGCAACACACGCTTTCTCGAAAGCGTTATAGTTTACTTCATACCCCTCCTAGCTTCTGACAAGCATGGTAGATTGCTCTCTCCTTGCGAAATTCCTCAATATATTGGGGCAGCATAGCCCCAGCTATATTGAGAAAACAACTACTTGTGGTGTGATATCAATTTGTACCAATTCACAAATTCAAATTAAATACTTATTTAATCACTTGCCAATTTTTAAACCAAATTAAATTCAACCCTAACGCAAGATACTAGGTGGGTAAAATCAAACCATCATAAATAAATTGCTGACACACAGATTTCAGGAAAAAAATAAAAGGGAAAACCTTTTTATTTCACTATGTAAGATAAACTACAACTTATATACACAATGAAATCTGCAATGAATATCACGCAGATACTCACATAGACATGCAGCCTAGAGTCAGCAATGTATCAACCTGAGAAAATCTACAAGAACACGCATCTCTGAATCAACAAGGAACACCCATGAGTACTCCCAAAAGACACGCAGTCGTCAGCCATAACTTTACCCTCTTTACATGAGAAACTTCAACAAGGTCGTATCTTGGGTTCCAAAAAAATTTACTAAACTATTGGGATTTTTGTGAATTGAAAAAAAAAAAGTTTAAACCCTAAAAGAAGAAGAAAAAATCATTTATGCAATTTTTGCAGTTTACGTGTATCAAAAAACCCAAGGTATTCTTAACGAAACATGACTCATTTAACACACTATTTAAAAAAAAAATTGAGTTGGTGACTTTGTTCAAACGGGATATGGATATCGCTCGAACGAGAACAGATGTCGCTCATATGACATCGCGTGACATTGCATTGTCACTTGAATGACATTGGCTTGTCGCTCGAATGGCTAGAGCATTAAAAATTCTTTTTATAAAACTCCGCCATAACACTTGGGAAAAAATTCTTTTGACGAAAACAACACCTCAGGTGTTTAAAAACAGTTTAGAAAAATTATCCCAACACTTAAATGAATCGTAAAGGGACTTAAACACAACCTTACAAAAATTAATCTCACAGAGGCTTTTTTGTTGAAGAATGTTTGATATTCGGATCCGTCTCAATGCATGATTGAACTTCAATAAATCTTCGACGGTTGAGAGGTATACTATATACACTAATGCAAACTACATAATGTAAAATATATCCTTACAAATCTCCCCATATATTTATGTCGGTACAAACTAAAAACATCTGAATTATGAAATTAAAATGTCTTGATACAAATCTAATACCCTCCCATTAACCCAACACTGAAAAGGTACTAAAAATGCAAGTCTTAAACTTTGTTAAATAATCTTCAACTTCAAATCTTCAAAACGCAAACTTTTCTTTGTCATCATCAGGGTGTGCAAAATATTGATATTCAACATTTTACCTACACACATGAGACAAGAAACAAATACCGTTGTGACGTATCGAGTTTGAAATAAGATAAACATAAATCAAAACTAAGATCAAATCTCAATTCTCCCCCATAATTTAAAAACTCCCCCAATAAATCATAATTCATCCTCCCCCTTTTTATTTGTCCAAAATAGACATGGAAAAGAATAAACAAAATAAACATGGAGTTCCACGATAAGAATAGCATATACTTGAAAGCATTCACTAACTATTTTTTATTTTTCGAATTTTTCCAACAAAAATGCAAAAAGAATTTTACAAAGCTCACACGCGATGAATTTAAACTAATATAACCAAATCGTGGATACCGAATGAATGGGTGTGAACAAATTCGATAGGAAATTCAATGCAATCAAACATAACATACGCGAGAATGATATCAAAATCTTCCTTAGGTGTCAAAAAATGTGAATTCATATGACATCGACTTAATCTAATCGACACATCAACGTATAAAATGATTTCCACACCAATAACGTCTAAAACTATGTAATGCTTTTTCAAGACTTTGTTAGGACATGCAAACCCGTTGATTACTATTCCATCCGAACACCCTCATATATAATGAAAAATTTATTTTTCTTTTGAGGTGATCTAAAACCTATTGGCCCCCTTTTGGAATATTTATCTTTTTTATTGCCTGTAAATTTTTTCGGGGCTCTTTTCAAAGGGTTACTTGCACGACGTGATTATTATTCACTCGCAGCCCTTTTCCGTGAACACTCATCATTTTTTCATATTAAACAAATTCCTCACGGGCAACGGTTCTTACATGCACTACTTTCATTGTCGAGTTTTATCGCATTTGGATCGTTTTAAAGACAGGACTGAAATGAAAACACTTTGACCAACATGTGATAGATAAGTACAATAATCAAACAAATTTGTGCAAGTGTGCATTAAAGGACACTAAGAGTCAAACATGTAGAAAGTAATATCAAATTACATATTAATTAATCCAAACATTATAAAGTACAAAAATAAAGCAATGATGCATATCAAAACACTATCAAATATTCATATGGATACGGAATGAAATTATGTCTTGGTCATCCTAAATATCCATCCATAAATGGTGTATCATAAGATACAAAACTCTTTTCATCTTTTTCCAAAAATTTATCAAAATAAAATCTTTTTGATTCTTTCAATTTTTCTTAAAACATAGAAAAACTTTTTGTATTATTATAAAAAAATTCAAAAACAAAACTTCTTGGTTTTTTGAAAAATATATCAAAAATGGTAAACATAAATACAAAAATGGTACAGACTAGAAATAGGCATAAAATATCATCATAAAACTCATCCTATGCTATCAAACAAATCTAAACCTCAGCTGTTAGGTGTGTTGGAGTTTTCCAAAGGTGGTGTCATCCTATGAAAAACATCCATCAAGTCATGTGAAGTCTTGACCAAAAACTTAACTTGATCCCTAATATGTGCAAACTCTCTCACATAATCATCCGGAGCATCATGTGTGGGTGCGTTTGTGTGAACATGAAGCAAAACTCTATGCGACACACCACCCAACATAAAATAAAATTCCCTAAGGTGTCCTTTATACTTGCAATGTGTGCAAACATTAACGGGCCTAGGAACACCTCTCTCAAAATGTTTATGGTGAACTCTCCTATCCTGAACAGGACACCTATATGAGTTAGGTTGAGAGCCATATGGGTCAATAACAGACTTGGGAACCAGCTCGAGTGCAACGTGGGAAGTGGATGCACTGTCATGACCTATTCCTAGTCTCTCAACATTACCCAAAGAGAAACTGAGGAAATTTTTTCCTACCTTCTTAGATGTATCCTCTAAAGTGACCTTTGTCACCCGGGCATGTTCAGGATCTCTCTCTAATTATAACACACGGGCTATAAGTTCATTTTTATCTTGACCTACGATGATTAACTGCTCACTCAAAGTAACCATCACCTTCTCGAGTTGACTCGTCGACGCCTCAAAACCTCTTAAACCCTAAATATCTCTCTATATATCTATCACCCTAAGAACCAACTCCTTATTCAACTTCTTAATCTTTAAGGTATCGGCGTACAAATCTCTAAACGCTATTTAGACCTCACTTTCAGCCTCGCTTCCACACTGACTTTCACCCTCACTCTCACACAAAACACTCAAACTATCCTCCTCCGGGGCCTCACGTGCATAAGTATCCTCATCGTCATGGTATAAACTAGGTGTTCTCACACGACTAGCTAAAAAGTCTACACATAGCCCATGTGAAGATTCATCCCTTGAATCCTTCATCACTTCCTCACTATCACTAAGAGTGGCTGGAATAACAATCTTCTTGCCCTTCTCTTTAGCCTAGTGGGACACTCAAACTCCTTATGCACCTTACCTTCACACTTGAAACATCTATCTTCTTCCTTATTCTCTCTCTCTTTCTCATTATCACCGTTCTCTTTGGCCTCATCTTTCTTTTGGTCTTTCTCAAAAAATATTGTATTGGAAGAATTTTCTTATGAAAATTTGAGAAACTTTTAAAAAAAAATCGTAAGCATGGCCATATCAAAATCAAACTCACCTTAAGTGTTATCCCTCTCATGAACACTTACTTTCCCTTCCTATACTTGGCCTTAAGTGTTATCCCTCTATCCTTAGGTTTGACAGTGTCAAGAAACATGTCCATTTCATATGTCTGGAGGTCTCCTACCAGCTCTTCTAACTTGAGATTGCTCAAATTTCCTAAGGAGTTTAAAATAATCACTTTGGGGATAAAATGTTTGTGAAACCATCTCAAAATATTTTTATGCACTCGTGCATCTGCAATGTGCTCACCAATATTGAAACTATTATTGACATTGTCAGACAAAAGTGCATAAAAGTCGTGAAAACACTCAGATTCAAGCATGGTTATCATTTCAAATTAAGTAGTTAAATTTTGTAGTTTAGACTCTTTGACTGCGTTCGTGACTTCATGGGTAAGTTGTAAAACATCCCACGCTTCTTTAGAAGTGGTACACGTCATAATATATCAGAACTCTTTAGGAGTGACGGTAACAGAAATTGCACTTAACCCCCGAAAATTAAAAGTACTCCATTTAAACTCATCCTCAGTCCACTCAGTCATGACTTTAAAATTTATCACGTTTTCAACGGCGAAGGTGGGAGGAGTCCACCCTCTTTCACAAACTACTCAAACATGCTCATCAATTGCTTTTAAATGTGATTTCATACGGGCTTTCCAGTAGGCATGATTAGACCCGTAAAAATTGGTAACCGATTATATAAGCTTTCGTTTAGAAACATTATAATTTTTCAAAAAATATATTTAAAAAAAATCAATATCATAAAATTTTGGGAAAAATAGGATCACTCAATAAATAAGATAAACACGCTCTGATACCAATTTGAGAAAGCGGTGATCGCTTAAATAATCTCTTATACCAATTGAGAAATCAACTACTTGCAATGTGATATCAAATTGTGACAATTTGTAAATTCCAATTAAATATTTATTTAATCACTTGTTAATTTTTAAACGAAATTAAATTCAACCCTAACACAAAAAACTGGGTGGATAAAATCAAACCATCATAAATAAATTTCCGACACACAGATTTCAGGAAAAACCCAAAAGGGAAAACCTTTTTATTTCACTATGAAAGATAAATCACAACTTATATACACAGTGAATATCATGCAGATACTCACATATACACGCATCATAGAGTCAGCAATGGATCAACTTCAAAAAATTCATATGAACACATAGCTCTGAATCAGTAAGGAACACCCACAAGTACTCCCAAAAGACATGCAGTCAAGAGCCGTAGATTTACCCTCTCTCCATGAGAAACTTCAACAAGATCGTATCTTGGATTCCAAAACAATTCACTAAACTATTGGGATTTTTGTGAATTGAAAAACAAAGTTTAAACCCTAAATGAAGAAGATAAAATCATTTTTGCAGTTTGCAGTTTACGTGTATTGAAAAACCCCAGGCCTTTTTAATGAAATTGGACTCATTTAACACACTATTTCTAAAAAAAAATTGAGTCGTTGACTTCGCTTAAACGAGATCTGGATATCGCTCGAACAACATCGCGCGACATTGCATTGTTGCTTGAACGACATTGTCTTGTCGCTCGAATGACCAGAGCGTCAAAAATTCATTTTGTAAAACTCCGCCTCAACACTTAGAAAAAAATCTTTTGACGAAAAATAATGCCTTAAGTGTTTAAAACAGTTTAGAAAAATTATCCCAACACTTTAAATGATCCGTAAAGGGACTTAAACACAATGATCACGCATAAATATTTTATCTTTATCCCCTTAATTTCGGTACCATGGTGAACCCAAGCAGTGCAATTGATATGAATTTAACTCATAATTATCCTACTAATCTTCATTGGCAAGTATTTCATGTTTTGTATTTCTCTTATTTGTTTTACATGTAAATTATGCAAACGATGCGAAAGAGAAAGAGAAACCACGAAAGAAAGGTTAGGAAGGCAAGTTCAAGGTCATTTTCATAATTCTACAGCCCTATCCCGAAGGAGGAGCCGACTGGAAAGTTGAAAATCTTGGAACAACGACAACACTGGAAAAAACGGCACCCAAATCCGAGCTACGGTTAAGGAGTTATGATCATTTAAAGTTGAAGAAAAATCCTAGAAAGAAAATAATAAAGCTTGAAAATTTTCGAAGTGTTGGAAAGGAAGGAAAGGAGGGCCGAACCAACAAGATTTCTCGAACCACGGTGTGAACTGGTTCGGGGTACCTGCGAACCAGTTTAAGGTGCCTAATGCGCGAATTTTTCCCTTAATGCTGATTGGTCCAAAGAGTCCTATTATGTAACAAACTCTTCTAAAACGTACATGTATCATTGTATTCACTTAGAAAACTTTGTTTTGAATAGTTTTTGATAGATAGACAAGTAGGAGAATACCCTAGGAACATAGCTTCTATTTGGTGATTTAAAATTGATTATTTTCGGGTTTGATCTCAAGTTTTAATTCAAGTTTCGTTCTCTCTATTATTATTTTTGCATATTATTCTTCTTGCACGATTCAGTTCATTTCTAAAGTTCATAATAATTCCTTTCATGTTTCAATACACTTCCATCATGATTTCTTTCACATGCAACGTAGTTAATTCATGCATAGTTAGGTTCAATATGCCCAGCTAGATTTTTTAGGGTCGGGATGCATGAACTCAACCCGATGTGATAGTTGCATGTGTATACAATTAATCCTCTAAACTTAAGGATTTATTATGACCGTATTGCGTAGCGAACACAAATATTATAAATCTTTGGATCTCGATAGCTCCAGGGTAACCGGGATGCTTTAGACTGCAGTGCGCATGTAGCTATCATGTTATCACTTTACTCGTCCTCTGATTACGTATGGTGCGAGCTTGAAACTCAAATACGTAATGCTTGGGAGTACTAAAGTCTGGGTTTGATTAATAACTTAAATCTACAATTAGTTTTATACCTGCAATACACTAGGGTTGAGGGAATGTATTCCCGGCCTGTTTGTCTCATCATATAGTTCAAGTTTTGGTTCAATCATGATCAGTCTTTTAGGTAATTTAGAGTAATTGCATTCCATCCATTCCTGATTTCACTGAGTAAACATTTTTAAAATTGCATCTAGTTGTAGCTGTTTCACCATTCAAATCACCTTTTCCTTCTTTTTAGAGTCAAAGTTAGGTTAACCATCAGTCCTTCTGTCGTCACAATTTTCTCGTCCTATTTCCTTTTGGTGACGATCCCTACTTACCGGGTTTATTACTAACGCGACAAGCTTGTACTTGATCCTAGAGAGTACTCACTTTAGAGGCACATTCTTAGTCGCGTCAAGTTTTTTACGTCGTTGCCGGGGATTTAGGTAGATGTAGGTTAGATTCCGTTAATCTAAAACTTTGACAAAAAATAAAAATAAAAAATAAAAAAATAAAAAAATAAAAAAATAAAAAAATAAAAATAAAAATTTCATAAAAGCACAAAAAGATACTTCTCTCTCAAAAGCCTATTAATGCAAAATTTTGAACTTACCCTAACTCCCCAAAATACTCCAACCAGCATTCACGAAAACCCAATAGTTGAGTACGACCCCGATAGCCCTCACACTCCAAACATTCCACAATTCTGGGTTCCACCTCCCACACCTCCACACTCAATTGCAAGTAACACTCCGACATCCCTCTTAGGATACACCACACAGCACCCTCCAAGCATACCAAGTGAGTATACAGAGTCATCAAGTGAGAGAGCTATGTCACAACACGGTAGTGATGCCACAGGTGAGGAAGAGGTTCCGTACCGCCCTTTGAGAGAAATCTTATATCCCGAGCGAACTGTCAGTCTGAGATGCATTTTACTCCCGTATAATGCAGGGAAATTTTGCTTTAGGAATGGGATGATCCTGATATTTCCCAACTACCATGGAATGGAATAAAAAAAGCCATATCTCCACATCCGAGAATTTGAGGAGGCGTGCGAGACCCTTAGTGATCAAACTTGCTCAAAAGATGTAATCCGCCTCAAACTCTTCCCATTCTCGCTAAAGGAAAAGGCTAAGACCTGGCTATGGTCTTTACCACCAAACTCTATTGCATCATAGAACGACTTGCAATCTAAATTACTTAAGAAATTATATCCTCCACATCGAACGAACTCCATCAAGGCTCAAATTCAAACATTTCGACAATAAAAAATGAGTCATTTGATCGATGTTACGAGCAAGTGTCAATATCCTCCCTTACGCCATCTATAGGCAACTTGATCTGGGCGACCTCAAGCCCACAAAGATCACTCTCCAATTGGCAGATCAAATCGTGAAGATCCCAAGAGGTATAGTTGAGGACGTGATCATCCAATTTGACACTTTCTACTTCCCGGTAGATTTTATCATTTGGGACATGGAGCCCTCCTTCGCCTCGGGCAATCATGTTCCCATTATTCTCGGGTGCCCATTCTTAGCTACGGCTAACGCAATCATCAATACTAGAAATGGGCAGATGCAACTCACCTTTGGGAATATGACCTTAGAGACTAACACCTTCCATATAGCCCAACATAAAGGGGAAGAAGATGATCTTCACGCAGTGAGTTTAATCGACGAGATCACAAAGGATTACTTCGAGGAAAACTATTGTGGATATGACGTAGAGACTTACTTATTATCGAGCCACGAGAGTGAGGGGGCGTATACTGATTTTGAAAAGAAAGTTGAGGAGTTGAGAGAACTACTTGATGAGAAAGCATCGGACAAGGAGGCGAGATATGTAAGTTGGGTTTCTCGATTCGAGGAGTTACCACCAAGGGAGGCATGCATGCTTCCCTCGAGTGACAAATTTCCAACCCTCGAATTGAAGAAACTACCCTCCCATGTTAAATATGCATATTTAGGAAAAAATAAGACATTTCTTATTGTTGTCTCCTCTAGCCTAGACGAAGAGCATGAGGGTAAGCTATTAAAAATTTTGAGGAAGAACCAAAGTGCTTTTGGTTGGTGCATTGCTGATTTAAAGGGCATAAGTCCTTTGATTTGGAACCACAAGATCCATCTCGAGGAGGATGTAAAACCCTCGAGAGAAATGCAAAGAAGGCTAAACCCCAATATGAAAGAAGTGCTGAGGACCAAAATCATTAAGTTATTGGATGCCGGGATTGTCTACCCAATCTCGAATAGAAAATGGGTAAGCCCTATTCAAGTTGTCCTGAAGAAGTTGGGCATAATAGTGATTGAAAATGTTAAGGGAGAGCTAGTTCCCCAACGTACCACCATCGGGTGGCGCATTTGCATTGACTACCTAAAACTCAATGATGAAACTAGGAAAGACCACTTCCCATTTCCATTTATTAATCAGATGCTTGAGAGAGTAGCGGGCCACCCTTACTACTGCTTCCTTGATGGTTACTCCGGATATAACCAAATTGAGGTAGATATACTTGACCAGGAAAAAAGGACCTTCACTTGACACTTTGGTACGTTTTCCTACAAACGTATGCCATTTGGTTTGTGTAGTGCACCCGCGACCTTTCAAAGGTGCAGGTTGAGTCTATTTAGCGACATGATTGAGAGATGACTTGAAGTGTTCATGGACGAATTTAGCATTTTTGGCACCTCTTTCGATATTTGTTTGGCAAATTTGGAAAAAGTACTTACCCAGTGTGTGGAGAAGAACTTAGTGCTAAATTAGGAGAAATGCCATTTTATGGTCACTGAGGGAATAGTTCTTGGCCACATAGTTTTATCCAAAGGGATTGAAGTTGATAGAGCTAATATAGATGTCATAGCCGATCTACCCACACCAAAATCACTCAAAGACGTGCGCTCCTTCTTGGGCCACGCGGGGTTTTATCGAAGGTTCATTAAGGACTTTAGTCCCATCGCTGGGCCCTTAAGAAACCACCTTATGAAAGATACCCCATTCGAGTGGAATGAAGCATGAAAAAGTGCTTTTGAAAAATTAAAAAGCATGCTTATTTCCACTCCCATCATGAAAGCGCCGGATTGGTCCTTACCATTCGAGCTCATGTGTGATGAAAGTGATTTTGCAATAGGGGCTATTTTGGGCCAACGAAAGGATAAAAAGGCTCATGTCATCAACTACGCTAGCCAAACTCTTACAGGACCACAACTCAATTACTCCATTACTTGTTTTGATCCTATCTCATTGGGTCCCCCATTACTTGTTTCACCGACCACGTGGCGTTAAAATACCTCTGTGTGAAGAAGACGCAAAACCGTGCCTTATTAGGTGGATCCTACTCCTATAAGAATTTAATATTTCCATTAGAGATAAAAAAGGAGTAGAAAATGTCATCGTCGATCATCTATCTCGGCTTTCGTTCGACGTACATAGCGATCCGATACCAATAGAAGAATATTTTTCGGATGAGCAACTCTTTGATACCTCTTCTTTGCCTTGGTTTACGGATATAGTGAATTATCTTGTCTCGGGAGTCGTCCCTCCCGAGTGGATACCTCAAGATAAGAATAGGTTTATTACTTGGTCACGCATGTTTTTCTATGAAGATCCCTTCCTTTTTAAATATTGCGCTGACCAAATAATCTGACGGTGCGTACCAATGACGAGATATCGAAAGTCATCCAATTTTGTCATTCAAAAACTTGTGGAGGTCACTTTTTGATAAAAAAGACGGCCTCTAATATTTTCAAAGCGGTTTCTATTGGGCCACAATATACCGGGATGTGAGCAATTATTGCAAATCTTGTGATATATGCCAAAGGATGGGAGCGATAACCCGACGATACATGATGTCATTAACCCCAATACTCATTATTGAGATCTTTGACTGTTGGGGTATTGACTTCATGGGCCCTTTTCCCCAATCTTTTGGTTTCCTATACATCCTTGTCGCGGTAGACTACGTTTCTAAATGGATGGAAGCCATAGGTACCAATACAAATGACAACAAAGTGGTGATTAGGTTCCTATAGGAACACATACGTTCCCGCTTCGGTGCTTCGAAGGAGATAATTAGTTATAATGGCATGCACTTTTGCAATAGGCCATTCGAAAAGCTCATGGGAAAGTATGGTGTCATTCACAAGCTTGGAATGAACTATCACCCACAAATGAATGGTCAAGCCGTATTGGAAAAATGAGAAATTAAGGACATCCTCGAGAAGACTTTCAATCTCGACCGAAAAGAGTGGTCACTTCGATTGAATGATTCACTATAGGCCTATCGTACCGCATATAAAAATCCACTTGGCAGGTCCCCATTCCTCTTTATGTATGGAAAGCCTTGCCATCTTCCCGTCGAATTAGAGCACAAAGTGTATTGGGCGATTAAGAAGGTGAATTACGACATGGATAAAGACGGTGAAGCTAGCAAGCTTTAATTAAATGAGTTAGAAGAGATACGCAATGACGCATATGAGAATGCAAAAATTTCCAAATAAATGATGAAACTCGCCCACGATAAGATTATTTAACGCAAAGAGTTTCTTCCTAGGCAAAAAGTACTTCTTTATAACTCTTGGCTTCATCTATTTTCGAGAAAATAATGGTCTCGATGGACTAGCCCGTTCGTTGTGGAGAATGTATTCCCTCACGGAGCTATGAAATTAGACAATTTGAAAAGGGGGAATACGTTCAAGGTGAATGGATAATGCGTAAATCCATATCTAGAGGCGTGTGTGGAAGAAGTCGACACCATTTGGTTGTCGAGCCCCGTTTATGAGGAAGATTGAGATGAAAATGAGACGTCATCGCACCCCCGACGAGAATGGGGTGAATTCTTGTGTATAGTAGTAGTGTTTGAGTTAGGATATTTTTGAGTCCGGGAGCAGGGTTATGATAGGGAGTGAGATAATACACTTTTTGAGAGAGCTTGCACACATTTTGAGGGCATGGTCGAGGAATTTTCAGGGGACCGGAGGGTCTAGGATATCTTACGGGGACATAAGAAAGTGATAAGGATGCGAGAACACTTAGATTTTGAGAGTTGAGAGAAATAAGTTTTCCAAGCCAGCAGGTTTCCTCGAACCACAAGGTGAATCGGTTCGGGGTGGAACCCAATTTGGGGTACAGGGCGAACCGGTTCGGGGGTCCTGGTAGATTCTTCCCCCCTCTTTTCCAAATTCATTCTTTTTCCCCTTCACTCCATTCATTGCACCATGAAATTTCACCCTCTAAAACTTCCCCCTACCAATTTACACTCCAAATTCACTCCCTCCACACCTATTCCCATTTCACACCAAAAGTCACCCCCCACACCTATAAATTCACCCTCAACCCCTCTCCATTTCTCACACTTCATTTCACTCTCCCTCTCTTCTACACCATATCACCTCTATGTCTATCTATCTCTCTCTCACCATGTTGCTCCCCCGCCAAGAAAACTTCCTTCCTCGCAAATATGACGACACCACCATTCTCGATGATGAGGGTACGGAAGTATTTTGGTCCGTCCAAGAACGTCATTGAGATGAGCGCTATTTCTCGACCACTTGCCAATTCATATCGAGCAGTTAGTCAATTGGGAGCAGCTGCCCGGTGAAGTCACCGCCCTTTTCAACTACTGGGGGTGGTGCTCATTTCTCTCTCATACGAGCAAAAGTGTTCGAATCTGAAATTCGTCAGTTTTACGCAACACTCGTACGCTAATCCTCCACTATTCATAAGTCATATATTTATGGCATTTAGATTCCTTTCTCCGCCGCCATCATTGCACACAAAATGCGAGAAAAAAGGGGTTATCCTCATCGTGCCTTTCATGTATCCCACCAATGGTTCCCCCCACACCAAAGCTGAATGTGTCTCCCGAATGGAACCCGAGGAGGAATGGTTTCATGATTCATTTTTGATAGGAAGTCTTTCAGACACGGTGCGATTCACGCACCTCATTGCATGTGGAGAAATCCACCAATGATTCGGTGGTCTGACTGCATCACGCCAACTTCCAATACCATTTCCTCGACCCCCGAAAGCATGATTAATTTGGCCCATCTTTTCTATGCGGACATTCTCCATGTGGCCTATGACGAGTGGGGAAAAGCAGCACTCCCCTACGCCCGCCTTATCACTGAACTTCTGATTGATGTCGGGGTGGACGATTCGGGGTTGCAAGTCCGACTCCCCCGCCCAATTGGAGCCACTTCCACCACCCGTAGTAAATGCCAAACGAGGGTGGCCCACCCCGATCGTCCTATTCTCGATGAGGGTGCGGGGGAGGAAGAACATGATGCCCCAATGATGGATGTGGGGTGAGAAGAAGAGTATGATGAAGACGAGGATGAAGACTCCGATTTTGAGCCCCCGGGTACATCTTTTAATAGGCGCCTTTCGACGGTGGAACCCATTTGGACGGTTTCCTCACCCAATACAATCTAGACCAAGCAGCCTATTAACGGGATCAAGCAACCTACCGAAGGGATACGAGCATGATACATCGTCACCAAGACCATTTATACGAGCTTAACATCGTTGGACCCCCTCCAACCTTCTTTTATGATCCGTATGATCCCAATGCACCCGACCCTTCCAATCCACCTCCCCAGTGAAGCCCTTGTTTATTTTTGTTGGCTGCGATGTGATTAGCTATTAAAAAAATATTGATTGTGTAATTGTCCCATCACCTGTTTAACAAAGGCTCTCAGTATCTATAAAAAAATCATGCATTTCTGTTTTATTTGTTCGTTTTATTCTCTCGCACTTTTAGTTTGCTTTGAGTTAGATTTTAGTCCTTTTTTCTTGAGGACAATGCAAAAGTCTAAGTTAGGGGGGGTCACAAGTGCGTCTTTCTAAAACTTCACCAAAGTTCAAAAATGCCCAAAAATTTCCAAATAAAAATCATCAAATTTTGAAAAATCCAAAAATATTTTTCTTCAAAATAAATAAAAATTAGAATTTAATTTTTTCAAAAATATCACCTTTATTCTATTTGAAGTCTCAAATTGTTAAATCTCAATTGCACTAAGCCAAAATTGACCAAAGATGAAAATTTTGCGACAATTGACGACTTAACAAATAAGTGTGGAGATTAACAAAACCCGGTGAGATTTCGAGCCTATCAATCTTTTTGAGTTTTTAAATCAATTCGAGTTAATGGTTAACTCGTAGTTTTAATTCAGCATTTTAAATAAGTCATTGATGATCTCAATACCCTTGTTTGATCGGTTATAGGAAATGGAATGTTGTCTTGAAAATAAAAGGGCACAACAAATCTCTAAATTAAATTAATCTCGAGACGCATGTGGTAAATTAATAAGTAATTTGGACAATGAAGTAGACCATCGTTTGTTACCCAAAAATATTGGCCATAAAAAGTTGTGAAAAATCATCCCTTTTGTAACCCAAATTTGAGCCGAATAAAATTTTTCATTTTCGTTTGGTAACCCGAAAAACCCAAGTAGTCCGCAATTGTGAAAATTGGTAATATTCATCAAATAAAGTCCGAAAAGTGCATAAAAAAGGGGCAAGAAAAAAATTGTAGAAAAATGCTAAACAGAAATAACAATTAGAGAAAAAGAAGAGAAAATGAGCAAATGTCCTAAAAAGCACTAAGGGACATCATAAGAAAAAAATTCCAATTCCAAAGTTCTCAACCATTCCCATGTTACCCAATATACCTTTAACCCGAAAAGTTGTACCGAGTTCGAATTGCGAAATTGGTTACCGCGTGGAGAGCTAAGATACAAAAAGATAATATGAGAGATTATATGGTGTGAATTTGAGGCAATGTTTCCCATTTTTGCAATTACCGTAATCTGATGAAGAGATCATTTCAATAAATAATTCTGTCTTTCATAATTGTGTGCGTGAACTTGCGTTCCATTACATTTACTCTTATAAATCATGCATGCCGAGAGAATAGGCACACTTCCGAGTGATTCATTTGTGAGTGTATTCGGTGAGATTTTGAAATCAAAGCCAATTTTCAAAAAGTAACGTAATGATCAATCGGTGGAAATTTGCGGTTCGATTTTTGGCTTTCCACACACACACGACAACTTGAGACTCTTTTGAATATGAATTTATGGTGACTATTTTTTGTAAGCTTTAAATTGTACAATTTTTAAGTATTTTGATTTTTATTTGAGTCAATAACGAATTTTGTGGGTATATTCACTGCAAACCCTCACGAGACACCACTCGTCCTACTAGGGTAACCTAGGGGTTTAATGGCTTGTTGCATACGCTAAATGCAATCGCTTGCCCACGAAAAAGGTATTCTATCCCAATAAAGTGTTTAGAAGAGTTTTGATGTTATTCTTTTTCTTTTACATCGCTCGGAACGCGCAAAGTTCTAAGTTAGAGGGTTTTATCGGGCATAAATATTGAATCTTTATCCCCTTAATTTAGGTACCTTGGTGAACCCGAGCGGTGCAATTGATATGGATTTAACTCGTAATTATTATACTAACCTTCATTGGCAAGTTTTTCATGTTTTGTATTTCTCTTATGTGTTTTACAGGTAAATTATGTAAATGGTGCGAAAGAGAAAGCGAAACAATGAAAGAAAGCCTAGGAAGGAAACTTCAAGGGCATTTTAGTAATTCTGTAGCCCAATTCCGGAGGAGGAGCCAAATGGAAAGTTGAAAATATCGGAACAACGACTACACTGGAAGAAACGGCACCCAAATCCGAGCTATGATTAAGGAGTTATGATCATTTAAAGTTGAAGAAAAATCCTAGAAAGAAAATAAGAAAGCTTGAAAATTTTCTGAGTGTTGGAAAGGAAGGAAAGGAGGGCCAAACCAGGTGATTCAATATTGATTATTTTCAAGTTTAATCTCAAGTTTTAATTCAAGTTTCGTTCTCTCTATTATTATTTTTGCATGTTATTCTTCTTGCACGATTCAGTTCGTTTCTAAAGTTCATAATAATTCCTTGCATGTTTCAAATCACTTCCATCATGATTTCTTTCACATGCAACGTAGTTAATTCATGCATAGTTAGGTTCAATACGTCCAGCTAGATTTTTTAGGGCCGAGATACATGAACTCAACCTGATGTGATAGTTGCATGTGTATAAAATTAATCCTCTAAACTTAAGGATTTATTATGACCGTATTGTGTAGTGAACACAAACATTATAGATCTTTGGATCTCGGTTGCTCCAGGGTAACTGGGATGCTTTAGATTGCAGTACGCGTGTAGTTATCGTGTTACTACTTTACTCATCCTATGATTACGTATGGTGCGGGCTTGAACCTCATATACGTAATGCTTGGGAGTACTAAAATCTAGGCCTGATTAATCACTTAAATTTACGATTAGTTTTATACCAGCAATACACTAGGGTTGAGGGATTGTATTCCCGGCCTGTTTGTCTCATCATATATTTCAAGTTTTGGTTAAATCATCATCAGTTTTTTAGGTAATTTAGAGTAATTGCATTCCATCCATTCCTGATTTCATTATGTAATCATTTTCAAAATTGCATCTAGTTGTAGCTATTTCACCATTCAAATAACCTTTTCCTTATTTTTAGAGTCAATGTTAGGTTAACCGTCTGTCCTTCTATCATCACGATTTTCTCGTCCTATTTCCCTGTGGAGACGATCCCAAGTTACCGGGACAAACGCGGTAGTCTTTCACTTGAGCCTAGTGAGTACGCACTTTATAGATACATTCTTAGTCGCGTCACACAACCTTACTAAAATTTATCTTGCAGAGGCTTTTCCATTGAAGAACATTTGATATTCAGATCCGTCTCGATGCATGATTGAACTTGAATAAATTTTTTATGTTTATAGCGGTATACGACATACTCTAATGTAAACTAGACAATGTAAAATATGTCCTTACAAATCTCTTACTATGTCTATGACGGTACAAACTAAAAACATCTGAATTATCAAATCAAAATGTCCTATACGAATCTAATACCATCCTATGAACCCAAAACTGAAAAGGTACTAAAAATGCAAGTCTTAAACTTTCTTAAAAAATCTTCAACTTCAAATCTTCAAAATGCTAACTTTTCTTTATCATCATTAGCGTGTGAAAAATATTGATTTTCAACTTTTTACCTATACAAATGAGACAAGAAACAAATACCTTCGTGACGTATTGAGTTTGAAATCAGATAAACATAAATCAAAACCAAGATCAAATCTCAATTATCCCCCATAATTTAAAACCTCCCCCATTAAATCTCAATTTGTTCTCCCCCTTTTTATTTGGTCGAAATAGACAATGAGAAGAATAAATCAAATAAACATGGAGTATCATGACAAGCATAGCAAATAACTACGATCATTAAGGATATACTTGAAAGCATTCCCCAACAACATTTGATTTTTCAAATTTTTCAAACAAAAATGCAAAAATAATTTTACAAAAATCACACACCATGAATTTACACTAAGCTAACCAAATCGTGGATACATAATAAATGGGTGTGAAAAAAATCGATAGGATATTCAATGCAATCAAACATAATATATGTGCACAATGAATACGAATACTTTTAACGAATGACCTCAAAATCATCCTTATGTATCAAATAATGTTAATTCATATGTCATCAACTCAATCTAATTGACAAATCAAAGTCTAAAATGATTTCCACACCAATAACTTCTAAAACTATATAATGCTTTTTCAAGACTTTGTAAAGACGTGCAAACCCATTGATTACTTTTTCATCCCAACATCCTCATCAATAATAATGTATTTATGTTTCTTCTGAGGTGGTCTAAAACCTATTAGCCCCTTTTGGCATATTTATCTTTTTTATTTCCTTTAAATTTTTTCGGGGCTCTTTTCAAAGGTGGATTTCATGACATGATTATTATTCACTCGCAGCCCTTTCCATTAACACTAATCATTTCTTCATATTAAATCAATTCCTCACGAGCAACGGTTTTTACGCGCACTACTTTCATTGTTGAGTTTTATCGCATTTGGTTCGTTTTAAAGAAAGGGTTGAGATGAAAAAATTTCGACCAACATTTGATAGACAAGTACAATAATCAAACAAATTCATGCATGTGTACATTAAAGCACACTAAGAGTCAAACATGTAGAAAGTAATCTCAAATTACATCTTAATGACTCCAAACATTATAAAGCACAAAAAATAAATGATGACACATATTAAAACACTATCAAGTAGTCACATGGATGTGGAATGAAATTGTGACTTCGTCAATCTAAATGTCCATCCATAAATGTTTTAACACAAAATACAAAACTCTTTGTCTTTTTCCAAAAAATTTCTCAAAATAAAATATTTTTGGCTTTTTCAATTTTTCTAAAAAAATAGAAAATCTTTTTGTATTTTTCAAAAACAAAACTTTTTGGTTTTTCAAAAAATATATCAAAAATGGAAAACATACATAAAAAAATGGTACACACTAGCAATTGGCATAAAATATCATCATGAAACTCATCCTATGCTAGCAAACAAGTCTAAACCTCAACCGTTAGGTGCGGTGGAGTTTTCCAAAGGTGGTGTCATCCTATGAAAAACAACCATCAAATCATGTGAAGTCTTGACCAAAAACTTAAATTGCTCCCTAATATGTGCAAACTCTCTCATGTAATCATCCGGAGGATCATGTGTGGGTGTGTGTGTTTGAACATGTGGTAAAACTTATGCGACACACCACCCAACTTAAAATAAAATTCCCTAAGGTGTTCTTTCTTCTTTCAATGTGTCCAAACATAAACGGGCCTGGGAACACCTCTCTCAAATGTCTACGGTGCACTCTCCTATCCTGAATGGGACGCCTAGGTGGGTTGGGTTAAGAGCCATATGGATTAATCACAAACTCGGGAACTAGCTCAGGATCAATGTGGAAAGTGGATGCACCGTCATGACCTATTTCTAGTCTCTCAACATTACCCAAAGCGGAACCGATGAGAATCTTTCCTACCTTCTTAGATGTATCCTCTAAAGTGATTTTTACCTCCTGAGCACGTTCAATATCTCTCTAATTATGACACACGGGCTATAATTTCACTATTTTCTCAACCTACGATGATCAATTTCTCACTCAAAGTAACCTTCACCTTATTGAGTTGACTCGCCGATGCCTCAAAACCTCTCAAAACCTCAATCTCTCTCTCTAAATCTATAACCTTAAGACCCAACAACTTATTCAACTTCTTAGAATTTAAAGTCTAGATGTAAAAATCTCTAAACACTATTTGGATCTCACTTCCACCCTCACTTTCACCCTCACTCTCTCACGAAACACTCAAACTATCCTCCTTAGGGGTCTCATGTGCACAAGTATCCTTATCGTCATGGGATAAACTAGGTGTGCTCACACGAATAACTAAAAAGGCTATACACATACCACATGAAGATTCATCCCCAAAATCCTTCACCTCTTCCTCATTATCGTTAAGAGTGGCTGGAATAGCAATCTTCTTGCCCTTTCTCTTTAGCCCAGTGGGACACTATAACGCCTTATGCTCCTTACCTTCACACTCGAATATCCATATTCTTCTGTATTCTCTCTCTCTTTCTCATTCTCACCACTCTCTTTGACCTCATATTTCTTTTTGTTTTTCTTAACGAATATTTTATTGGAAGAATGTTCTTTTGAAAATTTGAGAAACTTGTTAAAACATTTCACAAGCATGGCCCTATCAAAATCAAACTCCCCCTCAGAGTCGAACTCATAAACTTTCACCTTCTTGTTCTTCTCTCTATTGGACATTTCCTCTGCCTTCCTAGACTGGGATTTAAGTGCTATCCCTCAATCCTTAGGTTTGACAGTGTCAGGAAACATGTCAATTTCTTATGTCTGGAGGTCTCCTACCAGCTCTTCTAACTTGAGATTGCTCAAATTTCCTAAGGAGTTTAAAATAATCACTTTGGGGATAAAATGTTTGTGCAACCATCTCAAAATCTTTTTATTCGAATGTGCTCACCAATATTGAAACTATTGTTGACAATGTCAGACAAACGTGCATAAAAGTCATGAAAACACTCAAATTCAAGCATGGTTATCATTTCAAATTGAGTAGTTAAATTTTGTAGTTTAGACGCTTTGACTGCGTTCGTGCCTTCATGGGTAAGTTGTAAAACATCCCATGATTCTTTAAAAGTTGTGCACGTCATAATACGTCGTAACTCTTCAGGAGTGACGGTACCAGAAATTGCACTTAGCCCCCGAAAATTAAAAGTACTCCATTTAAACTCATCCTCAGTCCACTCAGTCACGACTTTAAGATTTATCACTTTTTTAACGGCGAAGGTGGGAGGAGTCCACCCTCTTTCAAAAACTACTCGAACACGCTTGTCAATTTCTTTTAAATGCGATTTCATACGGGCTTTCCACTGGGCCTGATTAGACCCGTTTTGAAACATTGCAATTTAAAAAAATATATATTTAAAAAAAATCACTATCAAAAAATTTTGCGAAAAATAGGATCACTCAATAAATTAGAGAAATACACTCTGATACCAATTTGAGAAAGTGATGATCACTTAAATAATCTCTGATACCAATTGAGAAAGTAACTACTTGCGGTGTGATATCAATTTGTACCAATTCGTAAATTCCAATTAAATACTTATTTAATCACTTGTCAATTTTTAAACCAAATTAAATTCATTCTTAACACAAGCAACTAGGTGGGTAAAATCAAACCATCATAAATAAATTGTTGACACACAGATTTCAGGGAAAACCCCAAAAGGGAAAACCTTTTTATTTCATTACGTAAGATAAATCACAACTTACATACATAATGAAATCTGCAATGAATGTCATGCAGATACTCACATTAACATGCATCCTAGAGTCAGCAATGGGTCAACCTCAGAAAATCCATAAGAACACGCAGCTCTGAATCAACAAGGAACACCCACGAGTAGTCCCAAAAGACAAATGGTCATCAGCCGTAGATTTACCCTCTTTACATGAGATACTTCAACAAGATCGTATCTTGGGTTCCAAAATAATTCCCTAAACTATTGGGATTTTTGTGAATTGGAAAACAAAGTTTAAACCCTAAATGAATAAGAAAAAATCGTTTCTCCAATTTTTAGTTTATGTGAATCGAAAAATCCCTGGTCTTCTTAACGAAACATGGCTTATTTAATACGATATTTATAAAAAAAAACTGAGTCGGTGACTTTGCTCAAACGAGATCTAGATATCGCTCGAATGAGAACATATGTTTCTTGAATGACATTGCGCGACATTGCATTATCACTTGAACTCTATTGGCTTGTTACTCGAACGGCTAGAGAGTCAAATATTCTTTTTATAAAACTCCACCAAAACACTTAGAAAAAATTCTTTTGACGAAAAACAACGCCTCTGGTATTTAAAAATAGTTTATAAAAATGATCCCAACACTTTAAATGAATATTAAAGGGACTTGAACACAACCTTACCAAAATTAATCTCGCAGAGGCTTTTCTATTGAAGAACATTTGATTCGAATCCGTCTCAATGCATGATTGAACTTAAATAAATCTTTGACGATTATAGCAGTATATGATATACTCTAATGTAAATCGGATAATGGAAAATATGTCCTTACATATATTTTCAGTGATAGTCAAGTATAGGAAGAGGGGGAAATGTTATTGTGAAGGCATGAGTACCAGAGGTCAGGTGAGGTATAATTTGATCTAGTCGTAGGATTCTTGACACGCCTCGTTCCAAACTTTGGTTGAATCCTTTTAGAGAAGATTGAAGATGGTCTCATAGATAGAATTAAATTGGTTGACGAACTGACTAATCTATTAGATCTTACCAAGGAATCCATGCACTTTTTTCTCTATTCGGGCTGGTGGCAAATTGAGTATGGCTTTAAGTTTGGAGGGCTTTTCTTCAATCCCTTTTTCACTGACAATGAATCTGAGAATTTTTCCATTGGTGACACCGAAGATGAATTTTTGTAGGTTAAGTTGCATCTGGTACTATTGTAATCAACCGAAGAATTTGCTCAGGGCAGGAATGTGACCTTCTCGAGTATTGGATCTAATGAAACTTTCATTGACATAGACCTCTAATTTCTTATGGATAAGGTCATAAATGATGGTTTTAGCGGACCTCTAGAAAGTAGCCCAAACATTCTTGAGACTGAATGGCATGACTGTGTGGTAAAAGTTTCCCCGTATGGGGTAATGAATTATGTCATTTCCTGGTGCTCAAAATGCATCTTAATCTGATTATAACTAAAAAACCGTCAATAAAAGAATTGAGAGAGTAATTGGAAGTGTTGTCTATAGACACACCATTATAGCACCCCCTAACCTCTCATTAGGTCCCTAGAACCTCCCGTCATCACTACAAACTTAAGTCATACCCCGAGTACTGACCTAGAGGCCATCGGGCACTCCCAGGCTCCGTTTGACCAAAAGTCAAACTCTTCAGCTTGATCGAGACTGAATGAATTTACAAAGGGCATTGAAACCCCTTTCCAACGGTCCACCCCGTGCACGACTCTGACTTACAGTACAGACGAACGACCCATTTTCCCTCAAAACTTGATCAGGAGGCCACCAGACGCTCCCGGGCTCCGTTTGACCAAAGTTAAACTCTTCATCTCGATTGAGACTGAATGAATTTTCAAAGGGCACTGAAACCCCTTTCCAACGGTCCTCCCCATGCACGATTCTAACTTACGGTACGAATGAAGGATCTGTTTTACTCTGAAAGGTCATCGAACGCTTCCAGACCCCGGTTGACTGAAGTCAACTCCCTAAATCGGGTTAAACTCTTTAGAATGTATAAGTACGTCTCATAACCTTTCCAGTGGTCTACCTCGTGCATGATTTTGACTTACTATGCGGACGAACGATCCGTTTGCGTCCGATAATCCCCCGCCTAGAGGATCGACGAGCGTTTTCGAGCCACATTTGTCCTAAAAATAACCCCCAGACCCTCGAACAGTCCTAAGGACTTTCAAAGGTCTCTAAAGTACCTTCCCAGTGGTTCACCCCGTGCATAATTCGAGTCAACAAATTGCTTTTTATGACCATTTTTTTGAAGGAACCTGAACGAGACTGCCAAATGGCAGGTTCAAAATCCTGCCTCAAGGTACCTGCCGATTGGCAGGACCAAACTTATGCCGATCGACAATGCCGTGGGCCTATAAAAAGGAGGTCCTGATCTCATTGTAAAAATAGCCCAAGATTTGAGATCCATCACTCTTAGCAAACTCAGAAAACCCCTCTCGAAGTCAGCGTGATTTCTACATCCAAATCCCTTTCCAACCCTCACTTTTCATCATCTTTTCCATCAAACTTGGTGAATTAACTACTCTTCATCATCACCCAAGTGCAGGGGATTCTCTGCAACATTCAAGATCAAGATCAAGATCTTCAAGAAGGTCTAACTTTATCTAGTTCTCCTAAATTCGCATTAACTTTTTTTTATTACTTAGCACTTTTATTCTCTTCATCTCACATATCCTAATTTACTTTTTATTTAGTATCATTGGACATCACTTATTTTTCATATAAATAAAACCCAAAGAAAATAAGAAAAAGAAGGTTTGCTCATAAATTCCAAATGATAATTCTCACACTTTTCTCACAACTAAAACACCTTCTTCACACACATGCACACATACGAGAAGCCATCGGTTGGATTTATGGGATAAAACCCCAACCCCCATTTTGCATATGAACTATGTGGACTTTGATGCCCCTATAGGCTATGTAGGCGTCTCAGGGTAAAACTCGAGACTCGAGTCCTACTTTCTCCAATTTTCTATTTTTCTAATTATTTAACTTAATACTCTTAGATTTTATATATATACATATACATATATTTGTTCTTAGTGGCGTATTGTTCCATATGCATTATCGTTCCATTATAACGATCAACGCTAGGATATTCGCGTAAATCCTATTTTCTAATATTACTTTTAGGAACATTCCTATGGATGACTCGTTTTATCTCTTCCATGACACAGGTCGATGATTCCTATCTCCACTACATATACACATGCACACATATCACGGGGAAATAAAGGAAAATAACAACAATCCATGAGAGACTACAAGGGAGGAATGAGTACCTAACACCTTCCCATTTCGTAACTTAGCCTCCGAACCCCAATCAAATCATTTTTGGTTTCGTATGTATCAGTATGTATTTGATGTTGTCCTTCGGGATGGCTCCACTTTATTTTGTATATTTTGAGTAAAATAAAGTGGAGACTCTATCTCTCTACATTTTTCACCTAAAACATCACCGACGATGGCCGAAGCGCTCCCGAGAGGGATGCACGAGACCAAGATACTCTCACCATACCCTCTCTCTCTTTCTCTCCATGAGGATAGGGGGATGGCCACAGTTATGTGAGGATCGGGGATGGCCACAGTGGAGACTCCGCTGGGGACTTTGTTTAAGAGAGCTAAACTTTATTTACATGGGTGTTTTACCTTCTTGTCCCCTATTTGCATGTTCCCCTTTATTATTCATGAGTACCTCATGTTTATGCTTCTATTCACACACTTGTAGAATATTCTCTATGTACACTCCGCACCATGTGCACTTAAGATCACGTATATTTACATGTTGCACGCATCACTTATCCATGCTTGGTATACTATTGATACATGTACTTTGCTCCCTGTTTGGCATGATCAAGAAAGATACTCTCATCATAAGATACTAATAAGAGAATCATTCATGATTCAAAAGACATTACCAAAGAGAATTGTTATTTACCAAATTTTGTCCAGTAACTGGAGGGTCACTTCGTGATGGGCGCTGGTCCGGCAAGGCACAGTCAGCCTAAGCAATATTACTCTCACCTTCCATTGGCCGAGTACCTTCGACGTATATCGAACGGTTCCCCCACATCGTACCTCTTGACTGAAGTCATGACGGGAGGTATATCGCAGGGAACTCGTTCATGTACGCCGAGTATATCGAATTCTCTCTCACACGTACCATCCCCACGAGGTATATAGTGAGGCAATTCACATACACTCGGGTATATAAAATGGCTTGTCCACACGTACCGATTGCCTTCATAAGAAAGACTTATATCGTGGAAGTCATGCCAAAGGTGGGAACCCTTTCCAACTCACCCAACAACTGCATACCCACATATAGGTGTCAAGCCTAGGACACACATGTTAGATTTCCGGTTTCGACCCGAAACTCTGCCCAAATTCCAGGTCGGCCAGCCCCCAAATTTTTGCTCATTTTTAAAATGGGACCCTGCCCATGAGCCTTACAAGTCCAACCATAGCTTTGCATATGTTACAAACCCAACTTTTCCAGGCTCGGGTCCCGTCCGGTATTTTATTTTGCATTTAGGAGAATTTCATACAAGTGAGAACCTAATAATTATAATAATCATGCTGAGACCCATCTCCTAAAAACATTGCTTTATCAAAAATCCAAAAACATTTCTCCTCTCTTTATCAAAAATCCAAAATATTTCTCCTTTCTTTATCAAAAATCCAAAAACATTTCTCCTCTCTTTATCAAAAATCCAAAAATATTTTATCTTTTAATCTCAAAAAAAAAATGTCAAAAAATATTTTCCTTCTTTTTTTCAAAAATATATCCCATTTTACGCCTTCTTAGGTCGATTGCACGCCCTTGGTCTGGCTCCTTATTGGCTTCGGTCTTCAGTTGAATCATCCCAGAGTTTCGTCCGTTCCCCGGCTACTTCTTCTGAGTTCAAAATCCATCCACTTTCCATGGAGAACACAGATCAAGTACCAGCTGTGCAGCCAGATCTGATGGTAGTCTTAGCTCATCTTGTGTCCAAGATTGACAACCTTCAGGCTGAAGTCTGCGAGATTCAACGAGACCAAGTTCCTATTCCTCAAGAGCCTGAGGCCCTATTACCTCACACTATGGGTCCACCTGAGCTATCTGGGTTCCCTAAGAGTATCAACACGCTCCATGTGCCCTTCCTACTAATGGGTCGCCGCCTACCCAGCTTCCTATGCCAAACCTTGCCCAGCTTGGGGCTAACTTGCCTATGGTCATAGATCCAAAATAAGAAGAGTTGAACAAGGTCAAAGAAGATCTCAAGTTTCTAACTAAGAAGTTTGACCAGGACAGAATCTCTGAAAATTACATGGACTACACCCACATGTCTCCTTATCCTAAAGCAAGATTACCCAAGAAATTCAAGATGACAAATATCGAAAAATTCGAAGGGAGTGGACCCCTGGTTGTTCATCTTCGCAGTTATCACCATTCTATGACTCTTCTAGGGGCTTCTAAAGAAGTGATGGCCCAATTATTTCAGTAAACTTTGAAGGATAGCGCCCTCTGATGTTTTTTATCTCTTGATGAGTCCAGAATTCGTAGCTGGGAGGATGTAGCCCGAGAATTCATATCTCAGTATAAATACAACGAAGAGCTTGAGGTCACTCGTCATGATTTAAAGTTGCTCAAACAGAACTCTGGGAAATCAGTCAGTAACTTCATAGCCCGATGGAGGGAAAAAGCATCCACCATGACCAATTGGCCATCCGAGGAAGAACAAGTCAACATAGTGAAGAAGAACTTCTTACCCCATATTTGAGCAACAATGGGAGGACAATACTATCCCCATTTTCGAGCTCTCAGAGAAGCAGGAGTAGAAATCAAGGAGGGTCTTGCTAAAATAGAAGTTGAACCAAAGAAAGTGTCTGGACAGTTCACTCCTAAAAAATATGATAAACCTATCAATGCTGCAGTCTTAACCATCAACAACATTTCTCAACCAACCACCTCGTGGGCACCAGAAAGCCGCCCTGTCCTAGTCCGAAAGGAATACACCGAAACCATACGCCCCTCTCCAAAGTTTATTAGGCCCTATTAAGCCGAAAACTTATCAAACCCTTGGACCCCCATCCTTTTCCAACCCACTCCCAAAAAACTTCAAAGTAGATGCTCATTGTGCCTTTCACCAAACTGCTAGCCATACCACCGACCAATGCTTTCACCTTTAAAACATAATCCAAGGTCTAATTGATCGGGGTACCATTGCCCCACCATCCAATCCTAAACCAAACATTACTCACAACCCACTCCCATATCATGCCAATGCCATCTTCCTAGAAGAGAACCTAGAATTTTATCCCTCAACTCAAATCACACCTATATACTCTCCCAAACCTCTCCAAAATTTCCCATATTTCCTCCTACACCCTACTAGCCTCGCTGATCAAGCACTATCACTCCTTACAAGAGCATGCATCTCTATCCATACCCGTTCTGAAAATGGAAGTATGGAATTATCAGAAGTACTAATCCAACTCCTAGAGTTCGGGCTGAAACTGCCCTCGCAGATGATCATTGATTGCTAGAGTTTCAGTATGCTATTATTAAAAGCACAGAAATTGGCCCAAAAGTCAGACAGTTGGGTGGTACCAACTGATGAAGTTATCCTAGATGATGTTGTCCAGATCATGGCAAAATTATTAGGCAAACCAATAATATTTGCACTGTTACTGAGTTATTTGATACTCTGAAGTTACAAGGGCACCTGGTCACTTCACCCTTACACATCCACGCAGAATGGGAGAACCTATATGAAGAAGACATTGAAGTCGTTAAATGCATTGATTTTACATGGAAAGACAGAATTATTACCACCGGATGGGGGGAAGGATTCGAAGATTCAAATGAAGAGTAAGCTTCAGAGAAAACTGTCCATGGAGCCGACATGTGTGGGATAATATCATTTGAAGAACTCCTCGAAGAAATAAACAAGATGGCAGAATAACTCGAGATTGAGGAGGAAATAGGTTTCATGTTCTTCCCTTATTCAGTAAATCCCATGACCAGATCAGGAAGGCATTACCAGATCCCAAGCTTACTACCAACCAATGGCAAAGGGAAGGGTGTTGAAAACATTTCTATACCAGAGATGACCCTTGAGGAGAGAAAGATCCTCGATCAAGTGAAGAAAACTCAAGCTAACATCACTCTATTGGGGATTTTCATGGCTTCACAGCTGCACATAAATGCTTTGATCAAGTTTCTCACTGGACCCATATTTTCTTGTTTTACCACACCAAAAGAAGCGATAAATTCCGTCGAAGTTATGGGGAAGATTATACCACTCTCTCTTATCGATAATGGATCCACCTTGAATGTCTGCCCATTAAGAGCCTTCAAATTCTTTGGATTGAAGGAAAGTGACCTCGCTCCAACCTGCGCTGCTATATGTGCTTACGATAATACCCGTCGAGAAGTGATGGTATCCATAAAACTTATAATAGGGGTTGGCCCTATAAACCTTGTTGTTGAATTCTGAGTTATTGACATCCCAGCTTGTTTCAACCTTTTGCTTGGACGACCTTGGCTCCACAGTATTAAGGGCGTGCCTTCCTCGCTCCATCAGAAATTGAAGTTCTTCGTCGACAGACGAGTCATCACCATTTCGCCCGACGAAGACAATGCCGAGGGTGCAAGTACCAGCAATCTAATCCTTGAGATACAACATGGGTCAACTGATATGCTCCTATCAGGATTCTGAGTTGAGCCACTTCTACTCCCGATAGGGGATGATTTCAGAGAAAGGGTTTGTCCAGAATACAACCCTTATGGCAACGTCAATGTGATTCAAATGTTCAAAAACATGCACTTCATGTCCGTACTAGGGCTATGACAAAGACAACAAGGGATAATTGAGCCCATTGTATTAAAAAAAAATTCCCTCCTTATGGTTTGGGGTATCAACCATCAGAACAAGAGCTCATAATGATCCGCCAGTATCAACCCAAGAGAAGATTAAACTGCATCCAGATTATCCCAGGTGACTCATTGAATGGATGATTCATCAAAGAAGGCAAAGACTTCCCCTTTTACGGCTTTTCAGAACCACAGTATGACCATACAAACAAGAAGATGAGGCTTGGAATGGAGATCTTTTTCCAAGAAAGCTACCCATGGGCCGAAAGTTCCCAACACCATACACAACCGCTCATCAAAGATACCGAAGATATTGAGGAAAGTGCCTTCGAGGATTCGTTTAACTTACAGACATTAGGGCTGACACTCTAAATGGTTCATTAAAGCACTACATCACTGGATCCATCCCACCTGATTAAATCTGCGGATATACCTCTCCTCAACTGGCATGTTGTTCCAGTTCTACCTGTTGAAATCCCACATAACCCCAATGTTTACCCCATCTTTTTTTATGTTGTCTATCCTTGCTCTAATGTAATCGATAACTCCTTTGATGAGGTTCTCAATGTTGTTTTTCCTATCAATGAAATAAATGAAGATTTTGAGTATCTTGATGTGCCTTACATTAATTTTTTAGATTCTAATCAAACTTTTGATGATGATGATTTTGCAAATGAACAATTCTTAACTCATCTAAATAAGGTTAATAACAAACAACATAATCGAATTCAAGTTAATGAAGAAGAAACTGTTATTGTTAACCTCGGTTCTAGTATCCAACTACGTGAGATTAAGATAGGGGATACCCTTGACAAGTATGAGCGGGAATAACTCGAAGAATTACTAAAGGAATTCATGGATGTCTTCGTGTGGTCCTATGATGATATGCCCGGTATTGATCCTGAAATGGCTTAATATGAGATCCCCACTCTTCCAGATTACAAGCCGGTGAAACAAAGGTTGAGAAAGCTCCGCACCGAATGGTCGCTCAAAGTCAAAGAAGAGGTGATCAAACAGTTGAATGTGGGTTTCATTCGCGTGATCGAATATCCCATATAGCTAGCCAATATAGTGCCTGTGCCGAAATCAGGAGGGAAAGTTTGGATGTGTGTAGACTATCGAGACTTGAACAAAGCCTTTCCAAAGGATGATTACCCGTTACCCAATATAGACATGATCGTGGACAACACAACCAGTCATGCTCTAAAGTCATTCACGACGGGTTTACCGAATACAAACAAATCAAAATGCACCCAGATCACCAAGAAAAAACTGCATTCATCACACCTTGGGGAAAATTTTGCTACAGTGTTATGCCATTTGGCCTCAAGAATGTTGGGGCTACCTACCAGAGGGCTACCACAACCATCATTCACGATCTGATTCACAAAGAATTCGAGGTCTATGTGGATGATATGATTATCAAATCCAAAACTAGAGAAGGCCATGTTCCAGCTCTTTGAAAGTTCTTCGAACGACTATGACGGTATCAGATGAGACTCAATCCACAGAAATGTGTCTTCGGTGTTACCAAGGGAAAACTCTTAGGATTCATGGTCAGTGAGAAGGGGATAGAATCAGATCCTGCCAAGATAGAATCCATACTTTAGATGCCACCTCCCCAAATGGAGAAAGAAGTCCGTGGTTTCCTTGGGAAATTGTAATACATCAGTCGATTCATCAACCAACTAACCTCCAGCTACGAACATATTTTCAAACTCCTCCGAAAATATTCAACTAAGGTTTGGAATGAGGCTTGCCAAGAAGCCTTTGATTGGATCAAACAATATCTGACCCAACCTCCAGTACTCATGCCACCACATCCTGGTCTCCCCTTGCTCCTATACCTAACCATAACCGATATTACAGCTGGGGCTTTGATAGGCCAATACCTGGAAGAATCCCGCAAAGAAAGAGCCATCTATTATGCTAGTGCAAATTAACCGGGTACGAAGTCAACTACACTTCTTTGGAAAAGGCATGTGTCGCTTATTTAGGTTACGCAAAAGTTGTTACACTACATGCTCGCCTTCCCCATCAAACTTGTATCCCGAATGGACCCCATCAAGTACCTACTTTAAAAAGCTGGCTTATTCAGCATAATGGCCCGATGGTTGATTCTCGTAGCCGAGTTTGATATTGTGTACATCACGCAGAAAGCCATGAAAGGAAAATCCATCTCTGACTACCCTATGGAAGAAGCTGATGTTTGGATCTCCAAATTCCCAAATGAAAACATCCTTTGTGATGCTCAAGATTACCTTCGATGGCATATGTTCTTCGATGGCGCTACCAACAAAAAGGGATATGGCATTGGGATACTTCTAATCGCCCCGAACGACTCCTACACTTATATCGCTATCAATTTGGATTTACCTGCACCAATAACATGACTGAATACGAGGCGTTTACGGTAGGCCTTAAAGTTGCTCTCAAGAAAGGTATTCAAAGCCTGGATGTTTATGGGGATTTTTCCCTCATCATTGATCAAATGCTCAGAAAATGGAAAGTCAAGGACGAGAAACTCCAACCTTTCTATGCCCACTTAGAAGAACTATCCTCCCAATTTTAAGATATCACCTTCCACAACTTACCTTGAGCAAAGAATAACCTAGCTGATGCCCTTGCAACCTTAGCCTCTATGGTCGACATGCCCGAAGGAATAAAAATGGCCCCCTTCTAGTCCAAAAGCAAGATAAACCAAACCACTGCTACCACATTGAGCTCATCACCAAAGAAGATCTCGATCTAGCCAATTACAGGTACTATGATATTTGGCACCTCCTCAAGCATGATAGGTTCCCGAAGGTTCCAACAAGAAATATCGAGCAACCCTTCAAAGACTGGTCGCCGAGTACATCATCTGTTATAAAGTACTCTTCAAAAGAAACTTCATAGAACCCATCTACACTGCATCAGAGGGGCTGACATTGAAGAAATAATGCAGAAGATCCATAGTGGGGAATGCGGAGCCCATATAAATGGTCACATGATTGCCAAGAAGATCATCTTACAAGGCTACTACTGGACCACCATGGTCTAGGATTGCACCGCCTATGTTCGAAGATTCCTCAAATGCCAACAGTTTTCCAACCTTCAACACCTGCCTTCGCGAGAATTATACAACATGACTTCTCCCTGGTCGTTCTCCACCTGGGGTATCGACATCATAGGGAAGGTTACACCCAAGGCTTCCAACGGGCATGAATTCATCCTAATTTCCATTGATAACTTCACCAAATGGGTCAAAGTTGAGTCATACGCAGTTCTGAACGCTAAGAAAGTGGTCAAATTCATCAGGAAGAACATCATCTGTCCATATTGGGTCCCGCACGAACTTGTGTTAGATAACGGGTTGCACTTCGAGGCAAAAGTCACAGAAGTGGTCAACGAGTATGGGATTCAGAGACACAAATCTTTTCCCTATTAACCTCAAACCAATGGTGCAGTCGAAGCCACCAACAAAAATCTCAAATCCATCATCAGTAAGATAATCGAAAGCTATCGAGATTGGGTCGACTGAATCTCTTACGCCCTCTAGGGCTATCGTTACCCAATCTGAACTTTTACAGGGGTCACCCCTTACTCTCTGGTCTACGACATGGAAGCAGTCCTACCCGTTGACCTAGAGATCCCTTCACTTCACGTCATGCTCGAAAGGTATGTCAGTGAGGAGGACTAACATTAAAGCCGTCTGAATGAGCTTTCACTCTTGGACAAAAGGAAACTGAAAGTGTTGTATCACATACAAGGTTACTATCACCGAATAGAGCATTTATTCAACAAGAAAGTCAAGGTCCGTGGTGTCTGAGAAGGGGACCTAGCCCTTAAGGAAATCATAGAACCCATTTGGGACCCCAGAGGGAAGTTCAAACCCAATTGGAGTGGCCCCTACATTGTAAATAAGATTTTGTTAGGAGGTGCCACTATGTTCACTGACCTTGATGGAGAAGAGATGGCACTTCCAGTTAACCTGGACCGTCTCATGAAATTCTACCCCTAGTCCTAAATCTCGGCGCGCTACAACTCTTTTCATCTCCCTTCTATTCTAAAAAAAAATCTTCATTTCCCTCAACCCAGAACTACGTGGGCCTGATCCTCTACAAAAACCATTTTCAGAAAAATTAAAACTTTTCAAAAACCCCCAGAGGTACGTAGGAAGCTCATACATCTTACATGAGCATGGCCCTTTCTTTTTCATAAAAAAATATTCTTTTCTTATCTCCGAGAACGACAATTCATTCTAACATATATTTGAACAAAAGGATTATGCATGCATTAGCGATCGGTATAGATAAATACAAAATTCATCAAAAGACATAGCTGGATGATCAAAAACTTGTTTATTTCACTAATAAGAAATGACAGTGAAATTACAAAAGAAAAGGGACGGGTAACTCCCCTCCTCCTACCTTCCTAAAAGCCAAATAAACTCCCTAATTTATTCCCTATTACAAAACAAACTCCCCGGGAGTCTTACCCACAGCTACCAGAGGTGCCCACTCCATCATCATCTACATCCTGGGATCCCTAAACTTCCCCTGTCTGAATAGTGTGCCGCGAACGCTCCATAGACCGATAATCTCAAACTAGCCTCGAAAAAACCACAACACCTCCCTCTACGGTATCGGATAAGATAAACCACCTTTGTCTAGTCTCCACTACCAACATCTTGCTAACTACTCTTCTCCACAACCACTTCATATAATCCCCGGGGATGTGCCAGACTCACCCAACAGACTGAGAAGGGTGGGTCGACGGACGCCAATTCTCCCACAAAGAGCCAAGACGCATGTGTAGACGCTCTGTCAGATCTTCTACTAAAAAGAAATCTAGTGTCCAAGGTGGCAAGACCTTCTCCCAGCCGAATTGGTGCATAAGCCACCAAGGGAAATAAACAGAGGTTTGTCTGAGACCAACTAGCCGAACATACGGGTATTCCCCCTGCTCCAGAATAAGCAGCAGTTGTCCCCACTAACGCATTGACCAGAGAAGACTTACATCCCCATGCTCCACATACCAATTATCACAGATCTCGATATCCAGGCCAATACTAATGAAATGGTGTGAAAAGAAGTTAGGCACAGCCGACAAAGGATATTCCGGAGGAGTCACCAAGAGGAATCTTTCAGACAATCACATGAACAGCAACACAGGGTTGCCCTTCAAAAAGTCAAAACAACCTTCTTGCCAGGCATCTAGGTCATTCAAAGTCTCCGCCAGTATCACCGCTATAGGATTGCGACGATATAACATCCATAAAGTAATGGCGACAAGTTTTGGGTCCTCCAGCAGTTCCCCAGTCACCAGAAGTAATTCCAAAACCAAGCCCAAAACGACAGCTCCAGCATAGCCAACATCACCAACCTCCTGCAAATGCACAGACCGCAGCACTGCCGGAAGGGAAATAATTCCTCTAATAACCAAAACTCTACCCACCGAGGGCGAGACGTGGAGAAGTCCAGCCAACAATTCCTGAGGAGACCAGGAAAACTCAGATATAGTAGCCGACACACTAGGGTTTACCCCCAACATGGCAGAAAATTCCTCATAAGTCGGGCAGACTTCTTCCAAGCCAAAGGGAAATACAAGATCTTCGGGGTACCAAAATTGTACCGCTACCATCAACATGTTTCACTCTATGGTCTGATTACGCCATAAAGAGACTCGACGCATGTTGAAATCATCTTAGTCGACATTGTAGGAGCACAGTGCCTCCAAAGTCTCGAGGTAGTTGGTAAACTCAACACTACCAGGGAGAGCCATCTCAGAAAATGAGAAAGTAAGAATGTGAAGGTGTGATGAAAACACTCCACCTTTACCCCTTTTTATACTTGAAAACCCTCACAAAAGACACAACTCTTACAGAAATCGAAGGGAACCCTACCCCACCTGGTACCAAAAGCCAAGGAGGGTACCAATCAAGTCCTTGAATGGATGGGACTGGACTGACCTATCGATAGGAAGGACAACAGGCTTGTCGATCGGTAACCTACTGTTTTAAAATTTTCCTCTTTTGTCAAAATCAGAAAACTTAATAAAAATAAATTGATATTCTCAATAGAGTTTCAAAATCCCCTTCCATATTTATATAATTTCTCATTATAAATAAAACTTTCCTTCAAATCCCAAAAATATTTCTTTTTACGGTCTCAACAGCAAAGTAAAAAGCGCATATGCATTCATTCATTCATTACTAACAAAAGACAATAAAAAAAACTCCATTACATTGCATAGATATTTTTATGTGTTACATTAATTTTGCAGGAAATAAAGAAAAATAGAAAAAAAAACGGGACTCAGCCCGAACCCACATTCCCTCTCCCTCACATGCCCTTCCCTCTCTAAGAACTTCCTTCCTTGCGACGCGCTCTCTTTCCCCTGTGACGAGATGATGCACCATTGCTATCTGAACCAGACTCCTCCCCGGATGAGGCAGACGATACGAAGAAAGAATGAACAAGAACCGCATCCCAAATATGGGAAGTCAGCAAAGATATCCAGTCCCCAATGTCCCTCAGCCAAGTGGTGGGCACCCAGACTTGCTGTAAGAAAATTCACAATCAGTATCAAACAAGGAAGATCGAAAGAACAAAAAAGAGAAGAACAAAAAGGTATACCACTGGATGAAGGACCTCCTCTGTCAATCCCAACTCCTTTGGGTCCATCGCATGAGGACGATGAAACATATGCACCATCCCTCCATCAGCTCGTCGAATATTATAGGAAGGGGTATGCAACCACACAAAGGGAACCTCCGAAGTCATTGTCGTTACAGATGTCAACGGACCACCAGCACTGTGGGAAGACCCCACTGGCCGACTTGAACTCGCATGAGGGAAAGGCAACGCATAATATATGTTAGGTTCCATCATCTAAATCGTCACAAAGTCCATATAATCATACGGCACAACTGTGTCAGTGTTGAGGCCCTTATACTCTTGACTCACTTGAGTCTATATTGTATAAGAGTTCATCTAGTTTGGAAAAGACAAAATTATGTCTATCCTAGAAACCAAAGAACCTCAGAGATTGGTTTGCTATTTCATTCATTTATCTTGTAGTGATCAAGACCAAATTACCAACACTCACACACAGTAGAATGCATCCTATACATGTCATATTGCATATTTATGTGTGCACATATGTTAAGTATGTTTAAATCCCTAAATTTATTTTTTAAATAATTTTTTGGGATTTTATAAACATTTTTTAATAAAAGTTTTATTAATTAAAACTTGATTTTAAAAGTTTGTGGGTTCAATCTCTAATTATGGTTTAAAGGGTTTATTGGCTTAAAGTTGTTTTGGGTAGAAACCAAAAGCGGCAGAGAATTCAGGGTGTGGTTATAATTACTTTTAGACGCGCGTTTTATATTGCCTTACTGATCAACACCTGTTGCTTGTTGATTGGTGCATTTTGTGTTTCTTTACTGAGTATATAATCGCGTATCTTTACAACCGTTGGATCAAACCTTATCAACGACCTGCATGCTTTATTTGGTAATCCTTGTGTATACCTCTTCAACTAATCAGGTGAATTTTAATCACCGCTTTCTGTGAGCCCTTGTATTTAAGTCAATCCAGCTTGACTCAATCCTGACCCTTATTTTTGAACCTGCTTCTCAATCCTTCTCTTCGTCCTATAAAAGGGACCCTCCTCTCAATCGTCTAAGACTTTTGGCTAGTTCATTCTTGAGAGTAAAAAAGAGAGAGTAGAGAGAAGAGAGAGAGAAGAGAGAGAAGAGAGAAAACAAAAAGAGAGAGAGAGTTAGAAACCCTAACCCCTGTTCGTCAATCCTCTTTCAAACCAAACACTTCTCTAAAACTCCTACATATCCAAAACACTACCCTGAGTGTTCTTGAGTTTTTGAGAGATATTTGTGTTGCTGTAACCTCTTGTTCGTTAGATCTTGTTTCCAACTTAAACTGTTGACTTAGATTTATTTTCTTCTTCATAGAAGTTTCAGATCTATGTTCTGCATGTTACATCACACTTAGATCTACATGTTTTATTTCTCATCTTGAGAAATATATTGTTGATTCTTTTCTGAAAATTACTTTTAACTTTGAAATCAACAATAAATATTTTCTGTTTCTAGTTCTCTTAAAACTAAAACTTTGACCTAGTTTGGAATCACACTTGGAGGTTTTCAATCTCGAAAATCTTTTCAAAATTTTGAGATTGATTAAGATCTTGACTGTCTTCTAAGCAAGATATCCGTGGATTCTGGGATTGATTTAAAGGTCAAAAAGGTTCAAAGTTTTGTGAGAAGAGAGAAAAAGAAAAATCACTGCATATAGCCTTATATGTAATTTTTCTAGGACTATTTGTACTTAATAAGTGTGAGTGTGTGCATGCATGTGTTAGAGAACACCTCCATAAACACTTTCACCCTACAACACGAAAAGTGTTGGTAATAAGATCTTGTGAACAAGAGTCAACATAAAGTGCTGGAACAAATCAGAAGTTAACAAACTGGGAGAACAACATCTATAATCAGAAATGCAGAGAAGTTATAAGGACACCAGAGGGTACATTCCTAAACTTATATAGGTCTGAGTTGTATGCATGTTAGTTATATAGTTTGTAACTGGTAAATTTGTTTTAGTGGATTTTTTTTTATTTTACTCCATAGAGGGAGTCGTGGATGTTTCCTCAGTTGGTGAGGTTTTACCACGTTAAAAATCGTGAACTTAATCTTTCTACATCTCCTCATCTCATTCTTGGTTGTGCTAAGTTTAAAGTTTGTTTAAACTGTTTTATAAACCTGTTAGTCAAATCTTGAATAGATCTCATACATACTGTTTTATTAAACACATCTTGTGTTCAAATAGTTTTGATTTTTAAGAAAATAGTTTCTTCAAAAAACAACTCAGAGTTACTTAAATAGTTTATTTTTAATAAACGGCTTTAGTAACATATTTTCAGGTGTACAACAAATAGGACTCACCAATCATTGCCGCAATCCTCGCGTCCTCTGGCAACATCCACTCCCACCTCATAGACATAGGGGGCCTTGCAAATGGCACCACCACCACCTCCTCCTCAGCAATCTGTTAGGTCACCCTCTCCTCGAGATACCAAGAGTGGCCAAATTCATGCGCTAGAAAATGACTTATTTGCGCATTCACCCCAGTCGACCCCATGCTCTGAACAGTTGTCCCCCAAGGGTAAACGGTCACCTGAAAAATCCCCAACAGATATAAGTCAATATGGAATCATAGCACACAAAGACCAAGACTAAATAAGGAAAAGGTCTTACCCTATCACTAGTCAGGCCATTTAAGACCTGACACACCGCCTGCATATAAAGAGACTTCCACGACTGCTGAATGGCCTTTCGCCATCGATACAACCAACAGAAGTCCCCGATGGTCTTGTCCTTCAAAGAAATCAACTGGTTATTACACCCAATCACCTCATAGAACCACGCCTGCCAAAGACAAGAATCCACGATAAAAAAGAGACGCACAAGGAAAATGTGAATGCATGAAAAAAATGTGTAAACTAAAGAATACCTGAAGAAGATACATGGCTCCAGTAAAATTCTATCAGCAGCCCTGGCAAAATGCATCCAGAGAAAAATAAAGCTTCGCTAAAGTGAGGCTCCCCCAATCATAGAGAGGGATGTTCGAAAACATCCTCAAGTATGGCAAAAAACATAAGTGGACAACATCGTCGCTCGATGCCACCAGAAATCCCCCCAGCACCAGTAAAATAAACAATCGGGCCATCTGCCTCACCTGTAAAACATCCCTCAGCAGCGAAAAATGGATAGAGTCCCCAGACACTATCCTCCCCACATCACCTAGCGCCGCTTGCACCGCCTCTGGGTCACCCACAAAGAGCGATCCACCTCTATCTGCTCTCCATCATAATCCAGCCCCAGTAGCTACTGTAAATCTATGGGAGTCCCAGTCATCTCCCCAAAGACATAGTGGAAGGTATGGGTAGTGTCCCACCACCTCTCCCCCAAAGCACATAAGACCGTCGTTCAACGAGGCGTCTCATCCAGCATAGACGCTAACCTCCCAAAGCCTGCTGACGATACTACCCAACGCACCACAAGTGGAAGGGGTTCCCAAACATCCTTAAGCCCCGTCATCCCATGGGCACGGATAGTCGACAAAGAAACATCAGACTGTCAGAAAAACCTTGTCAAAATTGGAAAAAAAAGGAAATCACCAAAAAAGGATATCGAATGTCATTTTTTACTTACATAACCACAAGGGTTCACAACCCTAGAAGAGACATGACGCGACAGCTCCCGCAATAAAGTTTTCTCATCCACAGCTACCTCAAATGCATCAAAAGAGTTCTCACTCCCCAAAGCAAGAGGCACCCTGACCCTCCACTTAACATTCTCCCAGTCGTCAACAGCTAACCACACCATGTGTGTCGCAGTGCTCACAAAAGCAGCCATTTTTAGGTTACGAAATGTTAGGACGATTCGCAGAAGAAAATCGCAGAGAGAGAGAAGGTAAGAAGCTGTGAAAAATGAGGGGAACCTGTAAGGACATAATTTTATAAATGTCTGGGGTAGAATCTAGGAAATTTCTGTTTTCTCCTAGATCACAGTTTGTATGTCTGATACCGCTACATTCGGCACGTCAACACGATCAACCTCGATGGCCTTTATCCAAATTCAATGCATCCATTATCTTCACATGCATCATATTACATGTGATTTGATGCTCTTCTCATTCCCACCACTCCACTACGCTTTATCGGTAAAATGTTTTATTGGAGCTTTAAATATTTGCATAAATATTTGGGAAATTTTTTGAAAATTATTTTTGAAGTCTAGATTAATTTTTTATCAAAAGCAGAATTTTTTCTAAGTGTAGAAGCGAAGTGCCTTGAACGACGAGCTCACTCAAACAACTCTGAATGTCGTTCACGTGAGATAGGCATGTCGCGCGATCTCGTTCGAACGACTTTTGTCCTTCGTTCGAGCGACATGGCTATCTCGTTCGAATGACCCACCGCCTAGAAATTAATATAAATATCTGGTGCCCCTCTACACGTTTTGCAAGTCTTTATGCAATCTCAAAATTCTGCGAAAACATTCCAGAATAAGACTTCATCTTTTTAAGGTTTTCTAAACCTTTTTGATTCACAAAACCATTCCCATATATGTGTGTGAATCTTTAAACCTTCGAGAGGATCATTTACTCATCTGGAGTAATTTGTGAGGAAGCTGCTCTCTTCTTCATTACTGCCCTACTGGAAAGGAATATTTCCTGCCGCCGACAATAGAACCGACACCCAAGGGTATTTCTGTGTCACATATTTTCATTGTAATCCGTGTAAGCCGTTTTCTTACAGAATTATAGTGAAAATAAAAGGTTTTGCCCCTTTGGGGAATTTTTCCTCATTTGTGTGTGTTTGAATGTTCTTGCTTGATTTGTCATCATCAATCACACCTAGATGCATGTTTAGGACTTAATTGATAAAAACTGAGTTTAATTAAATAACTTCCTTATTTGAACGCAAGCGCACTCTTCTCAGAACCCACCCCCCTTTTTTAGGAAGCTAAGGGTCATGCCGATATGCACTGCACCCCCACCTACAAATCGGCACTGACCTTCCACCTTCTCAAGGCAGTCCAAAAGTCTGTGTCACTGCCAAATGTCACCCTCCACACCATGCCGACTGACACCCCCCTTAAATTTTCTTACAAAAACTCCCAAAAAATACCAGAAAACCCTGAAAAATCCTCAGAAAATTCCTAAAAATCTCGGGAAAGATGTAGAACATTTTCACCAAGAAATTTTATTTTCTCTCATCCTCCCTAAAGCATAACCCCTACATCCCCAGCGAAACCCTCCAAAGACAAGCGAAATTCTCCTCGGCAACATCCCTGGAGGACCCCTAAAGTGTCCCAAACTTCAGATTACCTCCTAATCCCTAGTGGAATCCTCAAAAACCATTATGACAAAAGTCTCAGATTTCCTCGAGCAAAACATCCAAAACCATGGATCACCTAATCGCTTCCGCAATGGAATTCATAGCATCAAATTAGCTATTACCCACAATGTCTCTAGAAGATGCAAAAGTTTCCCCAACAATCAATTCCCCAACTCAAATCAAAATCACGAGGTAATTTTCCCGGCAGAGTTCCCCGAGAACGTCATAATTTAAGCCTTCAGAATTGGCTTCGACAAGTAAAATTCGTCATCTCTATTTAAGCCCTCAGAATTGTCTTCGACCTGCAGAATTGGTCATCTCTATTTAAGCCCTCAGAATTGGCTTCAACCCGCATAATGGGTCATCTCTATTTAAGCCCTCAGAATTGGCTTCGACCCGCAGAATAGGTCATCTCAATTTAAGCCCTCAGAATTGGCTTCGACCCGCAGAATTGGTCATCTCATTTTCATCCCTCAGAATTGGCTTCGACCAACAAAATTGGTCATCACAATTTAAGCTGTCGGAATTGGCTTCGACCCGCAGAATTGGTCATCTCAATTTAAGCCCTCAGAACTAGCTTTGACCCGCTGAATTGGTCATCTCGATTTAATCCCTCAGAATTGGCTTCGACCCACATAATTGGTCATTACAACCTGAACCCTCAGAATTGGCTTTGACCCGCAGAATTGGTCATCCCCAGCATTGCTTTAGGTCCTCGAAACTGACCTAAATCTTTGATCGTTAATTCTTTAGACCATCCCCAGTATGCCCCCTTAGGTCCTCAGAATCGGCCTCGACCCTATGAATCGGTCATCCGCGTCCTTAGGTCCTCATAATTGACCTCGACCCTCTGAATTGGTCATCCTCATTTCCTTGGGTCCATAGAATTGACCTCTTTTAACGGCATTATGCGGTGTCTATTCGACGACTATCGTTTATTCCAAACTCACCCGTCAAGGGGCTTTGTAGACACCCCATTCTAGCACCCCCTAACCTCTCCTTAGGTCCTTAGCACGTCCCTTCATCACTACAAACCTAATTCATACCCTGAGTACTAACCTAGAGGCCATCGGGCACTCCCAGGCTCCATTTGATCAAAAGTCAAACTCTTCAGCTCGATCCAGACTGGATGAATTTTCAATGGGAACTAAAACCCATTTCCATCATAAAACGCAGTGTGACTAAAGGCACCCGTCGATTGGCAAGACCAGACCTATGTTGATCAGACATCCCTTGGGACTATAAAAAGGAGGGCCTAATCTCATTGTAAAAAGAACCCAAGATCTGAGAACCATCACTCTCAGCAAACTCTGAAAACCTCCTTCAAAGTCAGCGTGATTTTTACATCCAAATCCCTTTCCAACCATCACTTTTCATCATCTTTTCCATCAAACTTGGTGAATTAACTACTCTTCATCATCACCCAAGTGCAAGGGTTGCTCTCCAACATTCAAGATCAAGCTCAAGATCTTCAAGAAAGTCTAACTTTCTCAAGTTCTCCTAAATTCGCATTAACTTGTTTTATTACTTAGCACTTTTATTCTCCCCCTCTCACATATCCTAATATACTTTTTATTTAGTATTATTGTACATCTCTTATTTTTCATATAAATAAAACGCAAAGAAAACAAGAAAAAGTGGGTTTGCTCATAAATTCTAAACGGGAATTCTCACACTTTTCTCACAACTAAAAACCCTTTTTCACATACACACACGCACACATAAGAGAAGTCCCCGATTGGATTTATGGGATAAAACCCCACCCCTCGTTTTGCATATGAACTACGTGTACTTGGATGCCTCTATAGGCTACATAGGCATCTCGGGGTAAAACTAGAGACTCGAGTCCTACTTTCTCCAATTTTCTATTTTTCTAATTCTTTAACTTAATTATATTAGATTTTATATATTTACATATAAATATATTTTTTCTTAGTGGCGTATTATTCCATATGTGTTATCGTTCCATTATAACGATCCATGCTAGGATAATCGTGTAAATCCTGTTTTCTAATATTACTTTTAGGAACATTCCTATGGATGAGACGCTTTATCTCTTCCATGATTCAAGTCGATGATTCCTATCTCCACAACATATACACATGCACACATATCACGGGGAAATATAGGAAAATAACAACAATCCATGAGAGACCGCAAAGGGCGAAATGGGTGCCTAACACCTTCCCATTCCGTAAATTAGCCTCCGAACCCTACTCGAATCATTTTTGGTTTCGTATGTATCAGTATGTTTTTGATGGTGTCCTTCGGTATGGCTCCACCTTCTTTTGTCTATTTTGAGTAAAATAGTCTGGAGACTCCATCTCTCTATATTGATCACCTCACACATCACCGACGACGGATGAAGCGCTCCCGAGAGGGATGCGCGAGACCAAGATCCTCTCACCATACCCTCTTTCTCTCTCTCTCCGCGAGGATAGGGGGATGGTCGCAGTTCCGCGAGGATCAAAGATGGGCACATTGTCTATGATCATGTTGATATTTGGTAGAACTCCGGGGATGCCTTTTTAAGATTTTTATAGTCGACGCACATTCAGACTTTCCCTCCCAATTTCGGCACAGGGATGAATATACAAGTCGCGTAGGATATTCGACCACGCGAATGAAGCCTATATTTAAGTGTTTCACCACTTCATCTTTGACATTGAGGGACCATTCTGGTCGAATCATTATTAGTTTCTACTTGACAATTTTTCTCTATGGGGAGGTAGGGTTCTCATGCTGTGTTATTTCTTGCTCAATGTCAGGAATGTCTCCATAGGACTATACAAATACATCCACAAACTCTTTTAAAATCTTTTCAAATTATGACCGCTCATGCTCATTGAGGGTGGATCATATCTTAATATTGTATGGAATTGAGATTAATAACAACTGTCTCATCGTCATTAGTTTGAACACGATTATGTTTTTATTTTTTCCTTATTCAGGTTAGTTAAGAATTGTTCATTTATTTAATCATATTTGTTAAAAGTTTGACTAGAATCAAGACAATTAATTTAAGTCTTACAAAGATACTCAAAATCCTCGTTTATTTTATTGAAAGATTTTTAGGAAATATAATAGTGAGGAGCTCATCAAAGGAGGCCTTTTTTATTATTACATCAGGAACGGGAGAAAAATAATAGTCCCGGGTATCTCTTGGAGAGAATAGAAGACGGGGTTCTAGTTGACTTGAGTATGTTGAATAGGAATGGCATGCCAATTTAGGATGAGTGCTTCAGCGATAGTGATCTTCTTAGATGGGTCAAACAACATGGATTCCTAGAGAGAAATATACAGAATTTTAGTCCCAGTGTGTGCAGGTCGAATGACTCATCAGTATCACTATCCCCTGAATTTTTAGTGCTTTCCATAGCTTTTTCAATTAAAGGCCCTATCCCATGTTTTTGTCCTTCATCCCAAGTGATGTCATCCTCGAAGAAGATTTTTATCCCTAGTATCATCTTTTATTCAATGATAAGCACCCAAAAGTGTCTATTTTATACCCCGAATAGATGCATTTTAGTCGCTCATTTTAATTAAAAATGGCCTTATGTTCGTATTTATCTATATTTTAGGTCAATACGCAGTCGCAATGTTAAATAATGCTAAAACAAGTCAATTGCGATCCAATAGCGGTTAAAAGCGTTAAATGAAGAAATCAAAAGAGACCGTGAAGTGAGAAGTCCTATTTGAGCGTGCCGAGATGTGTTCTGATGCCCCGAACCAGTCCCGTAACCTTAACCTAAGCCTAGACCGAGCCCTATCCATCACCCAAGCAGTGTGTGTGAGTTTGTACCCTTTTAGATTTTCTTAGAATTTTAGTTTGAGTTCTTTTATTTTTAGGATCTATTTTAGATTTATTTAGAATTTTCAGGATTTATTTTCTATTTTTTTCTATTTCTTTTGTCTTATTGTGATTTAGATTTTTATTAGTTTTTAGTTTTTAGACTTATTTTATTAGGATTAGTTTTTTAGGAATTCACTTATTTTTTATTTTATTAGATTTTACATTTTATTTTTAGGATTTTAGTTTTAGTTTTAGTTTTAATAGATTTTCATTTTTTATTTTTATTTTTATTTTCATTTTCATTTTTTTAGTTTCATTTTTAATTGAGTTTTTATTTTAATTTTTGTTAGAGTAGGAATTTAATTTTTTGATTTTTAGTTTTAATAGTTTTATTTTTATTAGTTAGTATTATTTACTTAGGGCACAAATTAAACACACACACACGCACACTCACACTACTCCCAAACACACCCAAACACACACACACTACTTCCCTTCTCTCTCTCCTCCATCCATTACCAAACACAACAACCAACCAACCCATTACCCCATTCCGGCCACACCAACGTCACCCAAAACCGGAGATCAAACCCGCGCCCATGGCAAGTCGAAATTCATCACCCACCTTATACCTCAAAAATCAATCCGAAACCAGCCCTACCTGAACCCCCCCTATACCCTCCGGCAGCGTCCCACCATACCAGCGCCCCACCCCTGCCAAACTCGATTTCGTAACCCAAAAACCGAAGCAAAAACCCGCGAACCCGGCGCTCCTCTCACTCCTCCACCCGCCTCCCCTTCAACCCAACAACCCTGACCCATTTCTATACTCGGGTTTTTAAAACCTGATTCCAACTCGGTCACCTCCGAAACCCACCTTGCCCAAATTCCTTAAAAATCGGAACAAACACCCCTTATCTGTCAAGACCCACGTATCTTTCGCTTAGCCAATATGAAATCCCATGAATCTCTCAACCAAGAAAAAAAAATCATGGGGTTCTTAAAAGAAGGGAAGCTCATTTTAAAAGTGACTCTCTCATCAGCAAAAGAAAAAAAGAGAAGACACAGATACAGAAACGTGAGAGACAGAAAAAGGAAAAAAGAGGGTAGAAAAATAGTCAGAAAAAAAGAAGAAAAATATAGTTTTAGATCTAGAAAATTTTGTAGGTTTACTTTTTATTTTCAGTTTTGTAATCAAGTCAGATTTTGTGATGAGTTTGGGACGCGTGTTCATGCACACAGTTGACACAAGAAATTATTGCATATCGTATTTCTTTATCTTTCTCTTTAGTTTCTTATTTGTTAATTGTGTTTGTGCTGAAATTTTAATCATGTCTGGCTAAACAACCCATTCAAGGGGTGGGATGAAACGCGTATGTCGAGTTGTTTTATTTGAATAATTGTTCGTCGATGCGTTCTAGGCTAATTAAATTGGGAAAAATCACACATTAATTTATGTAACAAGAGTTGATAAATTAATGGTGCAAATTAATATTGATTTCTAGATTTCACTTAGAGATAAGTATTATTCTTAAATTAGAATATTAATTCTGTGAATGAAATTCAAAGATTCGTACAATTTTTAATAAATTAATCTTAGCGGATATTTTATTGAAATGAGTGTGAATCTTCTTTTCTTTATGTTGTGACTATTCCCGATTTAATTGCTGAAAAAGATAAAATTGAATTTAGGATTGTAACGAGAGTTAAATTTGAAATTCAATATTATTTCGAACTATTCAATTGAATAATTAGGACATTAAATTGATTTGACTACGCGGTGTAATCCCACCCTTTGTTTCTTCTCATAAATTCTAAACTAGATTACTTTCTAAATTTTCATAGTCATTTTAGTTGCATAAATTTTCGTTTCCTTCCTTGGAAATTGTTTTTAAAATATTAAAAAAAATATTAAAAAAACACAAAAAGATTTTTAATAAAAACTGGAATTACAAGTTTTCACGATAACAGTTTCAACGCTAGAATTTGGATTGATACCCGAATTTGCCACGATACTAAATTTTTAACAAGTTTTGTAGGTGATTCCATGAATTTTGATACTCGAAGTTTGACCGCAACGACATTCCGAATACATATCTGAAGGAATACAAATTTAGAGTTATCAAATGGCGTCGTTGCCGGTTTCTTGAAGATTGAAGCCCGCGAAGATTTGTAATTTTCATTTTTTTTATAGTTATTCCTTTCTCTCCCTCCTTATACTGGTTGTTTAGGATTATTGAGGGCTTGTAATTAATTTGGGTGCATTTTTGACACCGATTTTTTTTTGTAATATTTATTCCAAAACCAAAAACAAAAAAAAAAACAGCGAAAAGGAAAACCGGACAAGGTAGAGAGGGGGCGTCTAAAGGCGAGGATTTAGAAGCCTCTCTACTTTGGGTCGGTAAGACTCTCGAGGACGAATGAAGTAAGCGTACTTCCCCCCGGTCGACTCAATCCGGTCTTCACCTCACGCGTGTAAAAACTGTGGGAGGTAAACTCTTTATCACTCGTGAATCTCCTGCAAGCGAGTCAATTTTTGTGTGCTACTTGCTCCTACCTGCTTTTTATTTCTGTATTGCACTTAAATTGTATGGTTTGATGAATAAATTTACCTAAGACCTATACCCGGTCATTGCAATGAGTTGGGATTTCATCACCCACTCAATCACATCTCCATTTGCTTGTTACCCGTGCTCTCACTTAAATTAAAATCAATCAACTAGCAAGCCAAGTAGGAACGGTGTTCATTAGGACCCTTTTGGAACGAGACCCTTGTAGGATACTCTAGTGAGTCATTTCCACCCCTGCAAATCTTCATTCAACTATCTTAAGACTTTTGTCTATGGAAACTGGGTTTTAAGTGAGGCCGCCCAATAAAATGGGTTTGTGCTTTCCCCAGTGTGGTACCAGATAGTTATGTGTTGAAGTAGCTAGTGTGGTGAGCCTTAACTAGTAAGCCTCTTATCTCTCGAGAAGAAAGTAGGAGCACACTTTTACCGGCGAGGCCTAAGATTCCGTGATTTTCTCGCCCGCGGACTAATTAACATTGACTACCCAATCACTTAACTTGCAGATAATAATTTGTCTATGTGCTCATTCGGACTTGTTTCCTTTGTGTACATGTCTAAATATTGCCCTTAGGTAGTCTAATTTTTACTCCAACTGTCCGTTTTTCCACCGTTAGTTCATCACCCCTTTTTCCCGATTTTTTTCTGCACTTTTTCACAAACACAAAAACTACAAAAATATTTTCCTTTTCTTTTCGCCTCAATTTTTCTTCCAAAAAACTCCAAAAATATTTTTCATTTTTCCTTCCTTATTTTCCAAAAAAATCCAAAAAGATTTTCTTTTTTTTCAAACCACCAAAAATCCCAAAAATATTTTTTCCTTGCTTTTATGCCACATTGTCAACGCATTGATCATCAATTAACACGTTCCCCTAGTGCACCATCGCTAAATTTCCTCTTAGGTGATCGTGTTCCGATCGTTGCCTTTCCTCCTCAATTTTTTGATCCGTGTTCTTCTTCTTTGGAGATGCCTAGTTCTCCCACTTCCCCTGGTTCTGTTACCCCGCCCATCATGGCCGACGAACGCGCTTTAAGGGACTACTTTGCCCCGATTACGGCCACTCCGCCTTCATGTATCGTCCTTTCGCCCACTCTGACCGTGCAATTTGAAATTTTCCCCATGACTATTTCTATGTTGCCCAGTTTTCATGGCCTTGAATGCGAGTCTCCTTATACTCATTTGTAGAAATTTCTCACTATGTGCACTACTTTTAAAAATCAAAACTTGGATGAAGAGAATGTTTGTCTTCGGTTATTTCCCTTTTCTCTTCACGATAATGTATCCATGTGGCTCCATTCCTTGCCCCCGGATTCTATCCAAACATGGGAACAACTTGTCAAGAAGTTCATGTCTAAATTATATCCCAGGAGCAAAATAAATGAAATGCGCCAAGCAATTCAGGATTTTAGACAAAAGCCTACTAAACATTTTTGTGAAGCATGGGGCCATTTTCAAGACTATATTAATAGTTGCCCACATCACGGTCTCGAGAAAAGCCGTTTAGTCCATAGTTTTTACAATGGTCTTAGCACTTATTCTCTCACCATTATTGAATCCATGCATAAAGGGAAGTTCATGCATTTGACTCCCACTGTTGCCTGTAATTTTCTACTTGAATTAGGCAGTGACTCCCAAGATTGGGAGGGCACCAATGCATTTTTGAGATCCGATCCTCCACGTGTAGGGAACACTTTTGAGGTAAAAAATGATTATGATTTTAAAACTTTGCTATACAGCTTACACTCTTTGACTAAAACCGTTGACGCTCTTAGTTGTACTATGCAACAAAATGTTACACTTTCTAAACAAGCAATGACTATCAACGATTCTAGTCCTTCATCTTGTGGTGTATGCTTAAGTCAAGATCATTTATCTCATTTTTTCCCCCTATTTCAAGATGATCCCTAACCCACCATGTCCCAAGCATGTGCCTTTGATACCAGTAGGAAACCCGTTCCCCCGTCGTTTACTTATAATCCTAACAATAGGAAACACCCTTATTTTTCTTATAAGTACGACCACAACTCCGCTCCTTCCCAACCACAACAACATGTTGGTGGTCCCCCTGGGTTTCCACACCACCCACAAAGGCAACCTCGCCCTCCTGTCCCACATCAGTCTGCTCCTTACCATCAATCACACTTTCCATCTTCATTTGTCCCCCACGGCGGACATTCCAACAATAATAATCAGCTTGTTCCTGTTCCCCCTCTTTCCTTTGAGTATTCACAAACGCTTATTTCTCAACGCGAGTTGGTTCCCCAACCATCTTATGCCCCTCCGCCCAATTCCTCCACCTCTTTTCTTGAGAATCTCCTCACTCAGTTTATGACCACTTAGACTCAAGCCCTCCAATGGCTTGAGTTGTGTTTCAACCAATTCGAGTCTGAGCGAGAGAAGGGTCATTTTCCCAGTCAACCCATTGCTAATCCTAAGGGGAATGGCAAAGATTAGGCCCATGAGGTTGGTTCCACTTCCAATCCACCCAATTACCTAGCGGATATGAACACGATGTCTACTCTTCGCTTGGGAAAGTAAGTTGATAATGGTGTTCATGCTCCCACTGATGTCCCATACCCGACCATCCTATCTTTAACTCTTATCCCTAAGGTTACCCCACCCCATCTCACACTGAGTCCAATCTTCCTGAGCCCACCTCATTTTATGTGCCCAAATCACCCTTCCCTCATCGGTTGGCTCCCACTAAGAAAGCCCAGCAATTTGATGAGATCAAGAAAGTATTTCAGAATGTTCACATTAACATTCCCTTCCTCACCGCGATTCAATAAGTCCCCTCATATGCCAAATTTTTGAAGGACTTATGCATTGTTAAGCGTAGGACCAATGTTTCGCGTGAGACTTTCCTCACTAAGCAAGCTACGTCCCTTCTCAATAATAACGGCGTTGTGAAGTATAAAGACCCTGGTCGTCCAACTGTCTCTTGCATGTTAGGCGACAAGTTCACTATTAGTGCTTTACTTGATCTTAGGGCTAGTGTTAATTTGTTACCTTACTCCCTCTACCTTGAGTTAGGTTTACATAACATGAAACCTACACGAGTTACTCTTCAACTTGATGATCGTTCCGTGAAAGTACCTAAAGGAATCGTTGAATACTTTTTGGTGAAAGTTTCAGACTTTCACTATCCTTTGGATTTCATCATCTTAGACACTCCTGCGCCCGACCCAACTAATACTCCTATCATATTGGGTCCCCCCTTTCTGGCCACTGCTAATGCCATCATCAATTATCGTGACGAGTCCATGAATCTCTCTTTTGGCAACATGACTGTAGAAGTCAATATATTCCACCTTATGCGAAAACCGGCTGATGTCGATTCTATTGATGAGGTGTGTGTGATTGACTCCTTAGTTAATGAAATGTTGGACCAAACTTACCCTGCTAATCCTCCCTAATAATGTTTGGCTCATTTTGGATCTGATTTTGACATTGATTCCTCCATCTTTGAACTCAATGCCCCACTAGATTCCACTTCACTGTTGGACACTTCCTCTTTGGATCCTCCTTTCGATCCCCTTTATGATGATACTATTTACTCTCTGGATCACCCTGTTCCACCTTCTGAACTCCCGACCACATTAGATTCCTCCATTTTATGCACCAAGAACTCTTCGGACTCTATTTCTGCGTCTGAGTCCGATGTCACTCGTGCGCCACCTACTAGTTTGGATCTTAAGCCCTTACCTCCCGAGTTTAAATATACTTTATTAGGCCCCAACCACCATCACCCTGTTATCATTGCTTCCGACTTGATCGCTGATCAAGAAGAGAAATTAGTCCACACTCTTACTTAGCATAGCACTGCTCTTGGTTGGACCATTTCAGATATTCACGGCATGAACCCCAATGTTTGTAGTCATCGCATTCATTTAGAAGATCACGCCAAAACTTCTCGTGAACCTCAACATCGACTCAACCCTGCTATGAAAGAAGTCGTGCGCGCTGAGATTTTAAAATTGCTCGATGATAGTATTATCTACCCTATCTCAGACAGTTAGTGGGTCAGTCCCATTCATGTCATACCGAAAAAGTCTGGTGTCACCGTCATAAAAATAGTGACAATGAGCTTATTCCCACCCGTATGCAAACGGGCTAGCGTATTTGCATTGACTATCGAAAGCTACATTCTGTCACTCGTAAGGACCATTTTCCTCTTCCTTATATTGACCAAATGCTCAAACGTTTAGCTGGTCATGCATATTACTGCTTCCTTGACGGCTATTCAGGATACAACCAAATTCCAATTGCCCTTGACGACCAAGAGAAAACTACATTCACATGTCCCTTTGGCACTTTTGCCTACTCTCGCATGCCATTTGGTCCTTGCAATGCACCTGCGACTTTTCAACGGTGTATGATTAGCATTTTTAGCGACATGATAGAACGTTTTCTTGAAATCTTTATGGATGATTTTTCTGTGTTTGGTTCTTCCTTTGAGCAATGCCTTTCTCACCTCACTATGGTCCTCAAACGTTATCAAGAAAAGAAATTGGTCCTCAATAGGGAAAAATGTCATTTCATGGTAAAAAAGGGGATTATTTTAGGTCACGTAGTCTCTCGTGATGGTATTGAAGTAGACAAAGCAAAAGTTGACATAATTTCCTCGCTTCCCATTCCTAAGTATGTTATGGACATTCGCTCCTTCTTAGGACATGCGGGCTTCTACCGTCGTTTCATCAAGGACTTTTCTAAAATCGCTCGACCTTTAACAACCCTTTTATCTAAAGATGTTCCCTTTGTCATTGATGATGCATGTGTTGCTTCTTTTGAGTGCCTTAAAGCCGAGCTTACTTCTGCTCCTATCATTCAGCCTCCTAATTGGTCTTTACCCTTTGAGCTCATGTGTGACGCCTCTAATTTTTCTCTAGGTGTTATACTTGGTCAGTAGGTTGACAAGCGCTAGCAAGTCATTTATTATGTTAGCAGAACCCTCCATGACGCTCAACTTCATTACACGACCACCGAAAAGGAGTTGCTAGCTGTCGTATTCGCACTTGATAAGTTTAGATCTTATTTCATCGGTTCACCTATCATCGTTTACATTGACCACGCCGCCTTGAGGCACCCTTTTCAGAAGAAGGATTCTAAGCCACGTTTGAAACGGTGGATTCTCTTGCTTCAAGATTTTGACCTCAAAATTCGTGATAAGAAAGGATGCAAAGAATTGGTTACAGACTATCTCTCCCACCTCACTGTTATGTCTACATTTGATCCTGTCCCTATTTCTAAAACATTTCCCGATGAGCAACTTTTTTCTATCTCCACCTCTCCTTGGTATGTTGATATTGTTAATTTCCTTGTTACCGACCAACTGCCCAATCATTGGTCAAAACAAGAGCGTTCTAAGTTCATGGCCCAGGTGAAATTTTACTCTTGGGATGATCCCTTCCTTTTTAAGTATTTCTCTGATCAAGTCATTCATCGCTGTGTTCCTGACCATGAACAGTCAAGTATGCTCTCCTTTTGTCACGATGGTGCCTGTGGTGGCCATTTTAGCTCCAAGAAAAACGCCACCAAAATTTTGCAAAGTGGTTTCTATTGGCCCACTCTTTTTCGAGATGCCCACAACTACTGCCAGGATTGTGCCAAATGCCAACAATCTGGGTGTATCTCTCATCGTCACATGATGCCCCTCACACCCATTCTCATCGTCGAAATCTTCAATGTATGGGACATTGATTTCATGGGTCCCTTACCTCATCTCATGGCTTCTAATATATAATAGTTGCAGTTGATTATGTTTCCAATGGATTGAAGCCATAGATTGCTGCACCAATTACCATCGCATTGTGGTCACGTTTCTTAAGGAGTCTGTCTTCACATGTTTTGGAACTACCAAGGCTATCATTAGTGATGGGGGTAAAATTTTTGTAATCGCGTCTTTGAACTTCTCGTCAAAAAGTATGGTGTTACCCACAGAGTTGGTATTTCTTACCACCCTCAGACTAGTGGTCAAGTTAAAGTTTCCAACCGATAAATCAAGAAAATCTTAGACAAAATAGTTAATCCTAATAGGAAAGACTGGTCCTTACGCTTGAATGATGCTTTATGGGCATACCGTACTGCTTTTAAGACTCCGATTGGCACGTCTCCTTATCCCTTGGTCTTTGGTAAACCATTCCACTTACCTGTCGAGCTTGAACATCATGCTTATTGGGTTGTCAAATACCTTAATTTTGATATCGACGAGGCTGGCATTCATCGCAAGATCCAACTTAATGAATTAGATGAGATATGGAATGATGCCTATGATTTGTCCAAGAAGTACAAGGACAAAATTAAGTGGATCCATGACCAAAGCATCCTCCACAAAGAATTCCACCCTAGTCAAAAAGTGTTGTTATATAACTCCCGTCTTCATCTCTTTCCCAGGATGTTAAAAACCCGTTGGTCTGGACCCTTCGTTGTTGAATCTGTTACTCCTTATGGTGCCATCACAGTTCAAAATCTTAAGTATGGTATCCTCTTTCAAGTCAACGGTCAACAATTGAAGCCTTTCTTAGAGATAGGCCTCTCTCACATTGAAGAAATTGACCTTGTTGACCCCACTTATGAAGACTGACTGTTCAGTCTTGTTTGGGGGTGATTCTCATCACCCCATCTTTCTGTCACCATGTGATTTTCATAGATCTTATCTTTAGGGTGAGATTGGTTCGGTCTGGATGAAGACATTAAACTTAGCACTACTGGGAGGCAACCCGTTGTTCATTGTTTCTGAGTATGAGTCTTATCCTGTTTGGGGGTGGTGTTTCACACCGCCAATGATTTTCACATGCTCTATAGACTTGTATGTCTTTTTGTATCACATATGTTCTTCATGTTTCATCTATGCTCCAGGGTGCGATAAATTTTCAAAGCGGTTCATTATGGTAATATCTTTCCTCCCTTGTGCTTTCATTTTTATATATGGTTTTAAACATCGAGGACGATGTTCTTTTTTGTTTGGGGGTGGGAAATTTATCAAAATTGTACCTCTTTTGAAAATTTTCAGAAACAAGTGATTTTAAACTTTTTGTGTGGTTCAAGATAAATTTTTATGACATGATTTGTCTATCATCCCTCTTTTAGAAATCTCGGAATACCTGTGTTTGACCCAAAAATTACGCTTTTAACCTTAAATTAACTAATACATATTTAAGCGTACTTGCACTATGAATTCTTAAACTCGGAAATTTTCACTATCACGTCTATAATCAAAAGTTGAAGAGTAATATATTCTTAAGAAAGCCTTATAAGATCACTAGTAGAGACTTAAACCCGTGAGATTTGAGCTTTTCACCTTTTTGAGGGTTTTTACGTATCTCCGAGTCACAAGTTGACTCAACTTTCTTTGGGTACCACATTTAGTTGTTGCATGGTCTCATTATTTTTTATAAAATTTGGCTTAATCACTGAGAATGACATTACTTTCGAGTTGTAAGAAACATGTGTCTTGTAGTTTGTCCCGAGCACTAAATCGATTTTTCCATACACTTACCATTTTCCCTATCACATTATCATTCACCCATTATCATTTTCCATATTACCCTTATCCATATGTCCCAAATACCATCCATCATTGCCATCGTTTTTGAGAAAAAGAGTGTTTAAAATTTTCCATGTAAATTGTCTTCATTTGTGCTATGAAAATAAAAATGTATCGCACAAAAAAAACGAGAGAGAAAAAAGCAAAGAAAGAAAATAAATATACAAAAGAAGAAAAAGAAAGCATGCGATCATAAATTCAAAAGATGAAGACATTAGTTATTCAAAGTGTGTCACACTCCTCTCAAAAACCCTATCATTCGTCTTCTTCATTTCATTATCCCCTCATACCATTCATAAACCACATTTTCACCCTTGGTAATGTGTTCGGGCAAACGAAAAGATTATATGGTGAATAATTCAACATTCTCGACATAGTGGTTAGAATTCCTTCATGAGATCAGATTTTTTCAGGTATCCGTCATTTCTTATAAAGTGTGTGAGACGTTTGAACTTGTTTATATTTACTCGCATCCTCACACACTAGAGAGATACACTTACCCAATTCTCAGAGACTTCGATTCAGAGAGATATATCCAGTGAAAATTGAAGTCAAAGCGTCGATTTTTAAAAAGTGATCTCGAAATTACTCTAATGATACTTAAGATTATTTCACACTAAACGCGCTGAGTTTTAGGAAGGATTACACTTTTGGTATTAAGTAATTTTATCACATTTTTATAGTTGAATACGGTGTTCCTTGACGTCCGTTTAAGTTGGGTTGTATAGCATTTCATCATAAAATCAAAAACTGCATTTAAATAAATTTGAATTTTGTGGGTACGTTCACTGCAAACCCTCACGAGACACCACTCGTCCGGTAGGATAACCTATAGGTTTAACGGCTTGTTGCACATGCTATGTGCAATCGCCAGTGCCTGCGAAAGTTGCACACTTTTGGATACTTATCTCTGTTTTCTCTCTAATTTTTGCTCGAGGACTAGCAATGTTCTGTTTGGGGGTGGTGTGATAAGCACCCAAAAGTGTCTATTTTATACCCCGAATAGATACATTTTAGTCGCTAGTTTTAATTAAAAATGGCATTATGTTTGTATTTATCTATATTTCAGGTCAATACGCAGTCGCAATGTTAAATGATGTTAAACCCAGTCAATTGCGATGCAATAGCAGTCAAAAGCGTTAAATGAAGAAATCAAAAGGGACAGTGAAGTGAGAAGTCCTATTTGAGCGTGCCGAGATGTGTTTCGATGTCCCGAACCAGTCCCGTAATCGTAACCTAAGCCTAGACCGAGCCTTGTCCATCACTTAAGCCGTGTGTGTGAGTTTGTACAATTTTAGATTATCTTAGAATTTTAGTTTGAGTTGTTTTATTTTTAGGATCTATTTTAGATTTATTTAGAATTTGTAGGATTTATTTTCTATTTTTTCTATTTCTTTTATCTTATTTTGATTTAGAGATTTATTAGTTTTTAGTTTTTAGTCTTATTTTATTAGGATTAGTTTTTTAGGAAATCACTTATTTTTTTATTTTATTAGATTTTACATTTTATTTTTAGGATTTTAGTTTTAGTTTTAATAGATTTTCATTTTCATTTTTTATTTTTATTTTCATTTTTTTAGTTTCATTTTTAATTGAGTTTTTATTTTTATTTTCTTTAGAATAGGAATTTAATTTTTAGATTTTTAGTTTTAATAGTTTTATTTTTATTTGTTAGTATTATTTACTTAGGGTCACAAATTAAACACACACACACACACACACACACACACACACTACTCCCAAACACACCCTTACACCACTATTCATCATCCCCTACTCTCTTTCTCTCTTTCCTCCATCCATTACCAAACACAACAACTAACCAACCCATAACCCCATTCTGTCCACACCAGCGTCACCCAAAATCCGAGGTCAAACCCGCTCCCATTGCAAGCCGAATTTCATCATCCACTTTATACCTCCAAATTTAATCCGAAACCAGCCCCGCCTGAACCCCCCTGTACCCTCCGGTAGCTTCCCACCATACCAGCACCCCACCCCTGCCAAATTCGATTTCTTAACCCAGAAACCGAAGCAAAAACCCACGAACCCGGTGCTCCTCTCACTTCTCCACCCGACTTCAACCCACAACCCTGAAAACCGGATTCCAACTCGGTCACCTTCGAAACCCACCTTGCCCAAATTCCTTAAAAATAGGAACAAACACCCCTTATTTGTGAAAACCCACGTATTTTGGACTTAGACAATATGAAATCCCATGAATCTCTCAACTAAGAAAAAAAAATCATGGGGTTCTTAAAAGAAGGGAAGCTCATTTTAAAAGTGACTCTCTCATCAGCAAAAGAAAAAAAGAGAAGACACGGATACAGATTGTGAGAGACAGAAAACGAAAAAAAGAGCAAAGAAAAATAGTCAGAAAAAAGAAGAAAAATATAGTTTTAGATCTAGAAAAATTTGTAGGTTTACTTTTTTATTTTCAGTTTTGTAATCCAGTCAGATTTTGTGATGAGTTTGGGATGCGAGTTCATGCACACAATTGGCACAAGAAATTATTGCGTATCGTATTTCTTTCTCTTTCTCTTTAGTTTCTTGTTTGTTAATTGTGTTTGTGCTGAAATTTTAATCATGTCTGGCTAAACACCCCATTCAAGGGTTGGGATGAAACGCGTATGTTGAGTTGTTTTATTTGAATAATTGTTCGTCGATGCGTTCTAGGCAAATTAAATTGGGAAAAATCACACATTAATTTATGTAACGAGAGTTAATAAATTAATAGTGCAAATTAATATTTGATTTTTGGATTTCACTTAGAGATAAGTATTATTCTTAAATTAAAATATTAATTCTGTGTATGCAATTCAAAGATTCGTACAAATTTTAATTAATTAATCTTAGCGGATATTTTATTGAAATGAGTGTGAATCTTATTTTTTTATGTTGTGACTATTCCCGATTTAATTGCTGAAAAAGAAAAATTGAATTTAGGATTGTAACAAGAGTTAAATTTTAAATTCAATATTATTTCGAACTATTCAATTGAATAATTAGGACATTAAATTGATTTGACTACGCGGTGTAATCCCACCTCTTCTTTCTTCTCATAAATTTTAAACTAGATTACTTTTAAATTTTCATAGTCATTTTAGTTGCATAAATTTTCGTTTTCTCCCTTGGAAATTGTTTTTAAAATATAAAAAATAAAATAAAAAAAACACAAAAGTTTTTTAATAAAAATTGGAATTACAAGTTTTCGCGATAACAGTTTCAAAGCTGGAAATTGGATTGATACCTGAATTTGCCACGATACTAAATTTTTAACAAGTTTTGTAGGTGATTCTAGAAATTTTGATACTCGAAGTTTGACCACAGCGACATTCCAAATACATATCTGAAGGAATACAAATTTAGAGTTATCACTCGACAAGGTAATACCACGGTTCAGGGAACCTATAGAATGGAAAATCCGTACCATCCTTGGTAAACCACCCATTCAGGGGGTCTCATGAGATCGTCTTTTTACTTTCTAATCTTCTTTTCTAATATGGCGGGCGGAGTACTTTGAGATCAGTTGGTGATGGTTATTAGCCCAAGCTACATGGAGGGAAGGCTTCCTTTAGGACTATTGGTTCGAGGATTCTCTATTGCCATTGACCCAACCCAATTTCGTACGTGAAGTGAATGTTTTTATTTTATAAATCACGTTGGCATTCCCATGAGGGTTGTAGTCTTGGCACACTCGATATTTGAAAGTATCCCCAGATGGGATAATTAGTTGGTTGGTCTTGAAACCAGAGAGGAACATGTCATTGGACCCATGCTGAATCTCTAGTACTAGGTTATTAGTGTTAAAAACATCTGAATTGTCGTTATCCCTGATAATTGTAATGACTTGAACATTGGCAAAGAAATTTAATTTCTGGTGGAGGGAATAAGATACCCCCCGTATATTTTGGAGCCATGGATGACCAAGGAGTAGGTTAAAACAAAGAGTTACGTTGATGACCTAAATTCTATCTTGTGGTGGATAAGGACAACCTGCGGTGTAAGATTTATGGAACCCATAACTTCTCGACAAGTGTTGTCGTAAGCACACATGACAATAGACATTGGTGTGAGATCATTAACTTTTATCCCTAGGAAATTAAGGGTTCGGAGTGGGCATACGTTGAGGGTGGACCCATTATCTTAAAGTGCCAATGGGATAATTGTACCCATGACTTAAACAGATATTTTTAAGGTGTAGTTATGATCAGGACCTATCTTTTGAGTATCTTTTTCAGAGAAGGGGAGTAGTGATCAGATATCCAACCATATGCATTGCGTATTCAGGGGTAGGAGGAGGAGGAACCGTGGATTCTATGATGGGCTTTATTAAGGTATTTTTGTGCAACTGGGAGGACATAAAGAGCCCCCATAATGCGACACAAGCCCAAGTTTTTTTAGCAGGTCGTGAACCTTACTTTTTTCAACTATCATTTTTGGCATCGGGAGCCCCTCAATGATTTCTTTTCTCTAATCTGTTTGGATGACTGGGGAATTGGATTTTTTAATGTCGCTCGGATTGGATCATGTGGTTACCAAAAGTAGGGAAGAACAAGAACCAGGTGTCTTCATCTACTTTGTGTGTAATGGACACTTTACTGACCCCCTAGAAATTGTTCGAAGGAGATCATTCTACAAATGGAATTCATCATCTGAACTATCAAAATCGTCTCCCACCCGATGGAAACAATATCATCTTTCCATGAAAAATAGATACACTAAACAACCTCCATGGCTTCATCATATCTATGTTCCCACTTAAAGGGGAAGTGGTAGTATGAAGGGACCTAATGCCCTTGGAGATTCATCATTGTAAGTAACTCTAACATGGTGCACATCTCTTTCTTCCGAAGGAACAGGTCTAAAATGACCGTCATAATATCATCTAGAATGAGTTCATCTATGAGCATAACCCATTTATCAGATTCTTGGGTCCACTTTCGGGCTTCCATAAATAAATTATTAGGTTTCTCATGGTCGATGGTCATTTCTTAAGGAAATTTTAGCCTAAACTCTCGAACCTGGTTTATAATTTCACATAGTTCCATGCCTCCCCATTTTCAGTGGGTATAAATGACAATGTAGGGTCAGTTGAGGAGTGTAAAAGATTGATCATAGATCCTGTAGGATACAATAGAAAGTAAGGGGAAACTTTGATAGATTTTGGTGAGATGGTAGGTAAGTCGGTTGTTTTAATGGTCTTGATTGTGGTTGAGGGATTAAATTATGGACTTCCTCCTAAAAGGATGGCATTTACCCCAGTTTTGTTTGCTGGGAGAGGATTATTGGTGGTATTGGTATTAGGATTGGATGGTAGTGCGATGATACCACTGTATATGGGACTCTGGATTACATTCTTAAGGTGAAAGCATTGATTAGTAGTTTGCCCAATGATTTGGTGGAAGTTGCAGAGGTCATTTTGTTTGAAATTTATGGGAAGGGTATTTGGTAACGGCCAGTGTTCCAATGGTTTAATGGGATTTATTACAAGCATGTCTTAGTATACTTTAGATAAAGGAGAATGGATTTTATTATAGTCCTTTTTTAGTAGGGTTGGGGTGACTTTAATGTGTCTAAAAAGTGGCAAGTTGGGATATGTTTTTTATAGTTGACACGGAGGTACTCGCCAGTTTGTCATACTTTCATGCTGAGAACACCTAGTTAGCCTCTTTAATTCATGTTATGCTTTGTGACTCGTAAACCCTTCTTTAGTCTTTAATCCAGCCTCTCAGAGGGTTCATAATTGAGGGTAATACTAACCTCCTATTAAGGCTCAAATATGGAGCAATAAGTTTTTCTTCACTATGCTCACTTGTTCTTCTTCTAACGGTCTATTGGTCATGGTAGCTGCTTTCTCTCTCCACCTTCTAAGACTATGTGCATAACTTCTAACTCCTCATTATACTTATATTACGACATCAACTCTCTCACCACATCTTTCTAACTATGGATTTTGACTTCCTTAAGGGACATGAACCACCCGAGGGCATATTAATTGAGGTTTTACTAAAACATTTGGGCCATTACTTCCTATGATGCCCCAAGGAGAGTCATGGCATGATGATAGCGGTGTAAATGCATAATTAAAAGACCGTTGCCTCTAAAATTCTCAATGTTCGACATTTTAAATTTCTTTGATAATCGAGTCTTGGGATAGGGAGACATGTGGGTAATCTAAGGTCCTCCTTAACCTTTTTCAGTTCTTCCTCCTTATGATCCACTCTCACTTATTGATTAACCCCTAGTTATGCAAGATTAGGTATCGGTGGCTTAGATGGTGGTGGCATATTGGCATGCGTGGCATACGGGGCATGTTGATACTCTTTTGGGACCCAAAATCATTAAGGAGTAGGTGGACCCATGGTATGGGGAAAAAGTATTTTCTGCTCGGGGGCCTCGAGAGTTTAGAACCAATGTCATTGCATCTTCTGGACTTCTGTTTGGAGGTTGCCAATCTTAGCATTGAGCTGGGCAAGGATAGTCATCAGATCTGGTTGAGCATCCCTAGCCTAGTTGATGTTCTCCATAAAACATTTAAAAGGAGATATCAAAATCAGTTGAAAAGGGGAAAGAAGCCATGGAGAGCTTTGGGGAGATTTGATGTAATATCGGAGCTAATAGGGAGCCCAGCCAAAAATCAGGGTACGCAATCACACCTGAGAATAAAATATTTTTTGGTTTATTATGAGGGAAAGAGGAAAGATTTTGGTATTTTTTTTCCTTCTTTGAAAAGGGGGGAAAATGTTGAACATGACTCGGGTTTGGGAAAAGATAGTGTACATGATGCGAGACACAACTTGTCTTGTTTCCATACTCACAAATAGGGTCCTATATTGAAAATGGGCAAAATATCACAAACATTCAGGTGGTAAGGTGACCCAGAATTTTGGCAGAGTTTTACGTCATAACCAGCAAACTATGTATGAGTGTCCTAGGGTAGATTCCTATATGAGTTTCATGCACTTGGTGGGATATTGTAAAGGTTTTCCCCATTGGTATGACTTCCACGATATACATATTTTCTATAAGGGCAGTCATTCATTGATACATGTGGACAAGCCATTTCATATACCTAAGTGTATGTGAATTACCTTATAATATATCTTGTGGAAACGGACCATATGAGAGCCAATTCAATATACCTGACGCACATTAACCAGTTCTCTACTATATACCTCATATCATGAGTTCGGTCAAGCGGTAGGATAAGGGGTAACTGTTTGATATACATTGAAGATACGAGGCCAATGGAAGGTGGGAATCATATCTCTTAGGTTAACCGTTCCCTGCAAGACCGACACCCATCACAAAGTGACCCCCCACACACATAGTACGGGACAAAAGTTTGGTCAATATTTCAATGCTCAAGTAATGTATTGTGAAAGAATGCATGCGTATTAATTAGTATCTTATGGAGAGTTTTATGTATACTAAATAAGATACGTACTACCACTATGAGGGAGAATACACGAGTAGCCTAGGAGGATAAACACGAAGAGTAAAATTAGCAAGTATGTACATGAAGCATGGAGACTATACAAAGTATGGTGATATATACAGAGTGTGAGGCATGTGAATATGGATACTATACAAAGCAAGGTGATAGATACAGAGTTTGAGGCATGTGAATATACAAAAGTGAGTGAGAAATATATGCAAAATAAGAGAGTGACATGTGAATATATGAGTGAAGAAGGTATATGGATATATACAAGTGAGTGAAATGTGGAAGTGTGTGCTAGTGAGACTAAGCATAAATATTTACAAGTGGTGCATGAAAGGTATGAGTGAGCACGAAACTATATACACGTAAGAAGAATGTGAGAGTGTGTGCTAGTGAAACTAAACATGAATATATACAAGGGGTGTGTGAAATATGTGTAAGTGGGAGTACATGGATTGAAGTATGGTGAACATAAACACATCAATAAAATATAGTGAAATGTGTAATAAGCAGGTGATATGCACACGTGATGAAAAAAGATCATGGTAGATATGAACATCATCAAGGATGAGACATATATACGAGATATAAGTATAAGAGTAAGGAAAACATACAAGGGGGGCAAATGTATGCAAATAGAAAAGGAGAAGAGCGAAAAAAATCACATCATGTTAAAATAGAGTCTAGTACACTAAAAATAGTCCCCAATAGAGTCACCACTATGGCCATCTGGGGAAGATTCCTCCAACGCGAGCCGGCCCCGAAATTGGAGGGGAAGGAAAATCGGAGAAATTTGGGATTCGGGGATTTGGGAGTCCTCTTTTTGCCACTCGCTCTTATCATCGTGGGCTGCCTCAGATATAAATCGAACACCGTCAAAAGAGGAGAAACACAAAAAATGGAGTCTCCAGCCTATTTTGATCAAAATAGACAAGAAATGTAGTCATCCTTAAAGAACATAATCAAAATACATACTGATGCGTACAAACAAAATGAATCAAGAGTTCGAGGACTAAGTTACATAATGGAAAGGTGGTAGGAAACCATCCCGCCCTTTTGGTCTCTCATAGGCTATACGATATACTCATTTTCTCCAAAGTATGATATGTGTGCGATGTGAATAATTAGGGAAAGAAATCATCAGACTCACATGTTGGGAAAGACAGAATGAAATCATCTGAAGGCGTGTATAAAAGAAATAGCATAAAATTATAATGTGATTGTCCGTTGAATCATAAATCAATATGTAGAAGAGAATGTATGTATCGAACGAAACATGAATATGTAGGAGAATTGAAACTCGCAATACTAATAAAAACGAGAAAACATCAAATGGTTAAATGATAAATTAGGACTCGGATGCCTATGTATCCCAAAGGGCATTTAAGTCCACGTACTTTGATAACATGAAAGGGTGGGGTTTAACATATAAATCCTAATATAGAACTTCCTTTAGTTTATTTTTTTAAAAAATACACGCAAGTGTAGAGAGTGTGAAAAATGAGGAAATCCTAATTTAGGGTTTACAGGAAAACCTTATTTTTGGCATTTTAGATTTTATGAAAAATAAGATTTATGTGCACTAAATAATAAAAAGTCAGATTAGTTTTGTATGTGAAGTAATGGGATAAATATATATATCAAAATGGAAAGAAAAGTAAACAATTACTACTAATTGAGTCAGTTGTAAATGTATAAGGGTAGACCTTCTAGAAAACTTTAATTCTAAATTTGCAATAGTTGGATGGTGGTAAGGTAAGGATGTAATTTAGGGGGAAATGGTGGAGAATGATGTGACGAAAGGAATAGAATGTTTGAAAATTAAAATTTTAGCACACCGATTTCGAGGGAAATGTTCCGACTTCAGAAAGGGACCCTTGAAAATGAGGTTATAGTCTCCCTAAATAGTAAAAAATTAGATTTTTTTAGGGGGTACTGGCTAGGCCCCTTGCCTACCTATCGGCATAGCCCTGCCTTGTTGGCCAAGAAAAAGTACATCTTACCGGTAAGCAAGGGGCCTAGGGTGCCTATAGGCAGCCCAGAACAAACATTTTTAGAAAAATGGCCATAAAATGCAATTCATAAATTCAAATTGCACACGGTCAGAATCCTTGGAAAGGGTATTCAGAGATCTACAAGAATCCATTGAGACACTCCCAGTTTTGAGAGTTGACTAAAGTCAAGCGGGGCTCGAAAGCTCCCGATGGTCTCTAGATACGGGTTCTCCTAGTAAAATGGTGAGTAAGCGCAAACCGTGAGGCCAATTCACTCATGGTATGGACCATTAGAAAGGGGATTCAGAACCCTATAAGATTTAAAAGTGATTCACTCAGGTCAAATGGAACCCGCGGGTACTCGTTGTCCTCTAGATTAGGTCTCGAAGCAAATAGGTGAGTACGTGCGAACAATGAGGCCTATTCATGCACAATATGTACCATTTGAAAGGGAATTTAAGGACATAAGAGGTTTCAATGAGCTTTGATTAGGATGTAGGGTTGACCGAGATCAAACGGGTCTCAGGATCTCCTAGTGGCCTTCAGATTAGGGTTTCGAATTAAAAAGGTGAGTATGTGAAAATAGCGAGGATTGTTAAGGCACGATATGGATTGTTGGAAAGGGGATTCAGATCCCTACGACATTTTAATTAGATTTTCTCAATATAAAGGGTTGACTGAGGTCAAACAGGTCTTGGGAGATCCCGGTGGTCTATAAATTAGGTCTTGGAGTAAAATGTGAGTGCGCGTGAATCATGAGGCCAATTCACGCACGATATGGGATGTTAGAAAGGGAACCATACGAGGTTTTAAGAGTTTTGCAAGGTTTGTAGAGATGATAGAAATCAAACTTGGCCCGAGAGTTCTCAATGGCCTCTTAATTAGGGTTGAGAGTAGGATCTGGGATTTTATGATGGGAAGAGAAGGGTTAGGGACCTAAGGAGTTATAGTTGGTACTAGAAAGTGGTGTCTACATGTTAATATGTATAAGATTTGACTTAAGTTTTAGTTATCAAGGTTTTCTAGTATGCGTACGTATCCAACGTAGGTAGAATAAAAGTTAACATAGTTTGGACTAGATCTTTGGAGAATGATCAAGCTTCACAAGACAAAGAAACACATATAACATGGTGTGGTGTGGTGCGGTGTGGTGTTGCATCACAACACCACCGTATTTGTATCAAAACTTCAAAACATAATAGTAAGATCACGAACCAACAAAGATACATGAACTCTTTTTTTATCTCGGAGGCATCCTGACTTAGGACTAACCCTTTTAGAAACGGATCTAAGAATACTTTTAAAGAAAAAGTACCATAAAGAAGAAAAAAGTAATAAAGGGGTAAATAGTTTTTTTGTTGTTGTTGTGATTGGACTTAGATTATGAAAGAGAAGCTAGGTCTAGAAGTTAAAATACTAAATCTATGCTTAAAGACAGTTTTGATGAAAATGGAGAGAGTTTCAAGGATTTTTGTGAGGAAAAATGCTTTTAAATATAATGCTCTACATTCAAGGGGGAGTTAACGCCTTCAACTGGTAGATGAAGGCATCCTTTTACACTACACCTTAGATAAAAAAATGGACATAAATTTTAGGCATGACTAGGCCTACGGGTCACGGATTATGTCCGTGACTATTTATGGCATCACCAAATTGGTGTTAATGGACTTTATTCCTGAACGAAAGTGAAGGTCATAGCCTGGAAAGTGGGAAGTATATTTATCCATGGTCATGGTCTTGGGCCATGACCCGGGGGTCCCGAACGTGAGCCATAAATAGTTAAGGACAAGGGGTCATGGACCAAGTCCGTGACCAGTGGCGGACTAGGGGTCACGGGCCAGGTCCGTGACCATATGGGAGACTTATGAATGATGGTCACGACCCAAAGCCATAACCCCTATTTAAAAATAAATAAAGCCTCGAGTTTTTTAAAAATAAAATAGAGGTCACAAATTTAGTCCGTGACTATATCCATTTGACAACCCCAATGAAAAAACCTTATGAAGGTTTTTATCCCCTTTCTGGCATCCCGTGACTCCGTGGTTAGTTCTTATGAATTACATAGCACCCGTGTGAAGTGTTCGATTATGGGAAAAATATTGAGTTAATAACCGATCGATCATAGTACTATGTGTGCTTGATCGATCAGGCAAGTGAATTTTATTATAGAATTTTGGGCCCATTCGGTATTAGTTTGATTATGCTAGGTAATTTCGTAGGCTATTTTGTCTAGTTGGAATTTCAAGAAGGTGTTCACGAGCTTGGGCTAGATTTTAGGCCTTCGTAAGTCCATGTTAAGCATGGATATCTTTAGGGAGAAGAATGAGGTATCTACAAATCCCATCAATAATCGAGTTCATTTTTGGATGAATGTTGTTGAAAATAAAGACACCCATTATGCGACTACTAAGGATTCTCTTTACCTCTGATAAGGTGTTTTAGGGTTACTCTCCTTTTTTGGATAACTGGTCTGTTATCGCAAAGGGTTGTGATTTTTTCCTGGATGCCTAATGGAAGATGATGATATATCCTCATGGGGTGAGGAGAAATATTAGGTTGTTTGGACAACACGTTCACCTGGGACAAGTTGTTTATCGATAAACCGAATTGTATAGAAAAGTTATCCGCTTTAGGATAGGTTTTTATCAATGCTAAATCATTAGAGAAAAGGTGTTCTCGTGGGACAAGTTTTTTGTTCATACACCGAATCTTTTTGGAAAGGATGTCCTTCTAAGACAAGGTGTTTATCGATAAACCAAATCATTTTGAATGTGTATGCTTGGAAAAAGTTATTTGTCAATACACTAAATCGTTATGAAAGTTATCTGCTTGGGAGATGGTGTTTTTTATATAGTGGGTCATTAGGAAAAGGTGTCCGCTTGCGACCAAGGAATTTATCTATACACAAATCATTCATATGGGGTGTCATCTTAGAATGGGGTGTTTGTTGATACACCAGATTGTTTAGAAAGGTCACTTGGGACAAGGTATTTGCTGATACACTGAATCATTTTGGAAGATGTCCTCCTAGGGAAAGATATTTATCGATACGCCGCATTATTTATAATGGTAAGATCTTAGGACAAGATGTTTGTTGATACACCAAATTATTTTGGAAAGATGTTTCCTTGGGATAAAGTGTTTGTTAATGCACCACATTGTTTTGGAAAATGTTTTCTTCGGATGGGGTGTTTATCAATAGACTGGATCTCTTTGGAAGATTTTCTCTTAAAACAAGGTGTTTCAAGATACACCAGATCATTTTGGAAAGAGGTCTTCTTGGGACAAGGTGTTTGTCGATACACCAAATCATTTTTTAAAATGTTTGCTTGTGAGAGGGTATTTATTTATAGACCAGATTATTTTGGAAGGTGTCTACTTGGGACAAAGTGTTTATCGTTACACTGAATCATTTGGAAGCGGTACCCACTTGGTATAGGGTGTTTGTCGATACACCAAATCGCTTGGAAGGGTTAAGAATCGTTTACTTGTTTTTGGTAAGGACTTTTTATCTTTTTAACGTACAGAGGGGAAATAGGGATTGAATTTTGGATTTTTTATTTTTGGTGATTAATGAATTTCATTTGAGAAAGACGAATTTAAGGTTGTATAAGAATGGATTTAGATTAAAAGAAAGAATGGTTATTATTGGTTTTGAGGGATTTGGCCAATTAGGTAAGCGTCTATGCCTTCTAATCGACCGGTTAAGCGTGCACTCGATCAATCAATCAAGCACCTAGACCTTCTATATAAGGAATTGTTTTGACATTTTCCCTCACTTTTCACTGCTCACTATCTCTTTGCTCTATTAGATTTTTTTCTACACATTTTGAGTGTCTTTTGAGCGTTCTCTCTATTTAGCTAACATAGATGTTGGATATGCTATTGGGAGATATTCCTGAAGTGAGGCCTATGCCCAAGGCTGATGAGCCTGATGACTAAATAGGTGTAGAGCTTCTAGAGGACTAGTGGCAAGGGACTTGGGGGGTGCCCCAACACGTGCCCCAACTAGGAGACATCTTGACTTATTGAGAGAGCTTGTTGTGCACCTCTCCAACATTGTGCATAGGGCCTCTTATGTATTTATTTTTGCAATATCACTTTTATTTTGTTTTTGTTTAAAGTATTATTATGACACACTATTTTGTTTTATTTTTATCAGTATTTTGTGAATTTCTCAGGAACCTCTCGAGGATAACACCACTCGCATCTGTCTTAAGGGCTTCTCTAAGCGGGTGGTGGCTCTTTGGGGTAGAGAGCACATTCCTCTTGTCATCAGGGATAGGGTACGACACATGGGATTCGATACTTTTTCGTATTTTTCACAACGACTCGTAGTACTTCCGCAGTATAGGCGTTGACATAGAGGTGGTGGGACACTATCTCCTCCATTTATCTATCGGTGGGTGAGATGACACTCAACCCATTTGGACCTGCATGTTTTGACCAACCTTTTAAGGGCCAATTTCAAGTGATGATACCCCACCACCTAAGACTCTCGAAGGATGTAGTCAAGATGGCGTGGGGTTTATGTCGTCCATTCGCTCGGGAGAAATTATTTTTCTTAATTCCATAGCTACCCATATGCTAGACGATCGGGGAGTTCAAGAGATAATGCGATGAGGATTTAGAAGTATACCCCGTTCATCTTGCTCTTCACACTCGGTCACACCATATATTCCTCTCATAGAGAGGCGATACATGTCAGTTTGATTTTTTCTATGCATTTGCCAATATGGCTATTGTGGTTCATCTTTGGGATTTATCTATGCTAATATATGTGCCCTTTCGAGATGCATGGTTAGGAACCATTTTGGTTATGTTGCTACTTCTGAGGTATGCTTTATGTCTATGCGTTTCTTTTTCAAAAAATTCCTTTTATTACATTACTAATATTTTTGCATTTTCTTCATGCATCTAAAGGTTTTTTTGGGATCCATCGGGTTCACTTGTGGTTACCCGAGGAGGATGGTTATCCCCCAGAGGCAAGGGAAGAAGGAAAATAGGGGTCCAGGTTTTACAGTGTATTCTCGGGGGAAGCTTCTCAACTTGTTGAGCAATTTAACTGTTAATAAGGTATGTTACTTTCCTCGACATTTCCCATTTTCAATTATTTGCACTTTTTATGTATTCTCATTATTTTTATTGGACTTTCAAGTTGTCTTCTCCCCTTGGGCGATGTCTCGAGGTTACTGGGTTGTGAGTAGGGTTACCACCTAGACTATTTATTGGGTGTTTTTTTTGTAGTGATGGGGTTGAACCTCTTTACTTAGGGGAGAGGGTCATCCGTCAATGGCCCTTGTTGGCTTAAATGACTATTGTGGTGGAGTTTTCAACTGAGATGAGGTCCCTTTATCTCCTATTTTTGGATGACCTGGAGGCCTACACTTGGGGAATCTATTTCCATTGTGATGACACCGTCCCCTATACTGATTTTATTGCCTACAGACTGATGCTAAAATTTCTCAATGCTTAAGAGGGCCAAGGTTCGGGGGAGCCTCGCCCTTTTACTACTTTTGTACCACTATTGAGGGTCCTTCTACGAGACATGATACGACATCGAATTGTTCTTCATCTCCTTCGTTAGATATTTAGGTTTTGATCTTATCCATTCAATATAGTGTAGATGATGGCATGGAGTATGAGGTAATGATGCCTCCTTCCCCTTATTTTGCCGATCTTGTGGGAGTTGAAGAATGCGACTAATTTTTGTTTGACTAAATTCTTTTTTCTTTTTTCTTTTTTCTTTTTTCTTTTTTCTTTTTTCTTTTTTCTTTTTTCTTTTTTCTTTTTTCTTTTTTCTTTTTTCTTTTTTCTTTTTTCTAAATCTATGACGCGAAATTTATTTTTTAGGCCCAGGGGTAGTGCTGGAGCAGATGTCCCAAATGATGGGTGCCTATTTGGCATATCTCGTTAGGACAATTAGAACTCTGGGTGAGGGGCATCTAATGATCGAAGATGAATCGGGCTTCTTTCCTGGTGGTTCAGGAGTTTAAGTGGTTGATTACATGAGTCTTCTCGAGGAGTTCTATGTAGGCATCAGGGACCTTAATTTCATGTACATCCTCGAGGAGGCCCAATGATTTGAGAAGGTGTGATGAAGTGGGTCACAGTATGATGACTTATGCTTTAATGGACCCTGGAGTTAATTTTGGACTCTGGTATTCTTTGTATTTTTATGTTTTCTATTTTGTATTTTTTTTAAAGGGGTTTGTGTTTTATTCCTAATATTATGTATAGGATATGTTTTATTTATAAAAGGTGCTTTCGTTCCTAGGTTATTAGCGTGATTCTATTATAATGTTGATAAAGATTTTAGAATATATATGCAAAGATTTTATTACAACCAAAAATGGTAAAGAATCCAATTTACACATTTTCAAATTAACTACAGTTACCATTCTCTTATTGATTCCTGTCATATGGATTTCAGTTAGTAGGTCTATCAAAAATAGGTCGAATATTATTATTTTGATGGAATGATTGATCGGTGTATTAAAATCCCAATAGGTCAACTCTCTTTATCTAGAAATTGGAAGGGCTCGGTCTTGGAATCTCACATCTCTAGTATCCTTTCTCTCATAATCAAAAACACTGCACTTGAAATGGTTCTTCCAAACTCTGATTATCAGGTTTCCTTGAATTATAATAAAGATAATTTTATCCACATATTTAATCACGGGTCTCTCTCAGTGTTAGACCACTATGATTTTGTTTCATTGCTATCATGGAGCACCGTGTCACTGGGCTTTATTGGAAGTGGTTGCTTATTTTTTGTGCCTAGAGGATCATTTATTTCATTTTAAGCTCGAGGAAATATGTTTGACATTTGAATATTATTGTTACTTGACCTATTATGGCATGGATCAACTCATTATTGAGACATATCTGAGGTGAGACATAATATTTTCTTTTCTCGAAATGCTGGAAGTGGACTATCCCACTGCTCAGGCATTTCTCAATTAAGAGGGGATCGACCTGATGGTGGTAATTGCCTTAATCTATACGATATCTATAAATGAAGTCATATAGGTGGTTTAAAAGTTCCTTGGCCTTAGCCTTATTATCTCAAAAACTTTTGGTTACTATAACTAAATGCATCGATATTTTCCTAGAAGACATAGTCTTGCAACTTCAGGAGAGGAAGGTCTCGATTCCTGTGATCCTGATGAGACCATCAATGGTATCTTTGCCTTTAGCTGCATGGAATGTCCTTTCTTACTGGGTAACCCCTTGCTTTTACATATGTGGTTATTGGAAAGTCAGATTCAGAATGGGGATCACTTGTCTCCCCCTTATCGTCTAGTTGAGTATGTTTTTCATGAACCATTGATTCTCAGGAGGGAGAGCGAAGAAGAATGGGTATAATGGCTTTTTGAGTCTGGAAATTATTATATCCACTGACATTTTCCATGGAGGTCGACTATAAACCCTCGATTGCCTTTGGGTTCGTTCCCCTACATTTGTTCATTTTCTCTGTGCTATAACTCTTTCTATTTTTTAAGGTGATTAATGCGTTAGTTTGGAAGAAGGCGGGAGATTCCACGTATGATGGGTCAGATGAACCTGATTATGCATGTTCCCGAATACCTTATGAGTACGATCTTTAACCTTTGGAGGAGTGAGACCCTATTATTCCTCCCAGTTCATCCTATATTATTTGGCATGCCACTTATTTTACCTGAGGAGTACTTGCTCTAGCTTCAGGATAAATTAAGAGATTTTTTCATCGTCAGAGAGACTGGTGTTCACTGACTTTTAGGTCTAACCCTTCCTGGATCTGGGGATGTTCATAAAATTTCTTTGTTGAAGGATTGGGATCCCTTGTATGATATGGATCTCAACAATGGTTCCCAGGATATGAGTATTTTTAAAGAAGAAGAAGTGGATAATTCTGAGTCCTTTAACAATATAGGTAGTAACTCACCTTGAATAGCCTTGTGTAATATCTTTTTATCTGATGATGATGATAAGTGAGTATGTTGCACTGAAAGTATTTTTCTATTAATGAAAAATGAGTTCCCCGCGAGCTCCAAACCTTTATTTGTCACCCTAGAGACTCTATGCCCCATTCTTAGGAATCTAAAAGATAATACATAAATAGAAAGAGTTCTCTCCCTATAATGGTTACGGTGTGATTTTACCGAACCCCAAGGGGTTATCTAAGTACCTCCAGTGTGTAATTATATTGATTGGGTAAATATGTTTGATGGATTTCCTTAATTTTATGGAGGATTGGTTCATACTTAGTTCTTACTGGATGTTTGATGTCTTTTTCTAATATATAATACGTATTAAGATGATCTAGGTTAGTCAGCTAGGCCAAATATATTCCATTAATATCGATAAGGAGGTTGCACCTCCTAAAAGTATATTTTTACCACATATAGTCCTGTGTACTTGTGAAACTTGATCGAGCGTCCTATATGGGTTTAATGATTTCCTTCAGCACTAGGTCTTCTTATTTGACCCTTATGTTATTGACTTTCTTGTAAAAGGATCTGGCAACAAATTTGTGATACAACTGCATATGTTAATATGACAATAATAGACATTCATCTAGAAATTCCAGTTCTTTATATCTGCTTCTTACCCAATCGAATTTAGAGATTTAATTTCAAGTAATACCCTCAATGAGGGACTTTCCATTTTGATCGTTAGTATAACTTCCATCACATATATAAGTGAGAATAGAGTGGCTCAAATGGGCATCTTGACAGCAGTCATGTATCCCCATGGTGCGTATGGAATGCGATCAACCCAGTCTCGACATACCTCCATCATTTTGCTTAATATTTTTTTTTATGTTTTTATTTGTTGATTCCTACGCATCGTTGGTCTAAGGGAGATATGGAGATGATTTTTTCCTCTAAATTTCATACTCATCGACGAAATATGTTAATTTTGCTTTGAAATGCGCTCCATTGTCAGATATCAGTTAAAACAACACTTTATACCTACATGTGATATTTTTTCATATGAATTGAGCCACTTTTCGCATTCAGTATTGCATAGGATTTCATTTCTATCCATTTGGAAAAATAGTCTATGGCAACCAAAATGAATCGCATTTTAGGAATCTTTGGACATATTTTTTATATTCGTGTTAAATAGTTATCCAATAATACCCTGGTAGATAATTTTCTTCGTGGCCACATGGTTGTTCACGTGGGATCCACATTCTACTCCATGTATTTCTTACATCACTATTTTTGTTTTACATTAGTCAGGACATCAGTCATTAGAGTGTCTCTTATACAGGCATCTTGCTCACATGATAAATCGAACATCCTATCATCGGAGTGCCATCCTATCCTTTTTGGGATCTAGAGGTTTATTTGCCCTTTTTTAGTTCTTTTATGTTTTGATACCAAGGCACTTCATCTATGGTTTCAGTTATATGGATTTCATATATAAAATCGAGTTGTTCCTACTTGTACACATCTATTTTTACTTTACCTGCATCTTCTGGTATATCGGTCATGGAGGCTAGTGTAGCCAATGCGGCAATGAAGTTATTATGATCCTTAGGAAAATAAAAGAATTTAACATCCTTTAATAAGGCAGTAACTTCCTCTAGGTACTCGTGATAGACTTAGAGTTTTAACTCCCTGATCTTCCATTGTCCTATAATCTGACATATGATAAGGGTTGAGTCTCTATATATATATCGATCTTTATGATGCCTCTCATGTTGGATATCTTCATTTCCTCTATACAGGCTTAGTATTCAATGATGTTGTTTGGTGCAGTTGTTATTAATCTTGAGGAGCATGGGTTGGTGCCTTCCATCTGGTGAAATCAGCAACATGTCGATGCTAAAACCATTTTTATTTGTGGCTCCATCATAGTATAATTACCATCTATTCTTCTTGAACCTCCACTACCAGAATATCGTAATCTAGAAATTGGGAAACTATTTTATCTTATTAATCAAGAGTGGATTCAAATAAGACGACTGTGCTGGCATGCCACTTTATGGATTTCTAATGTACATAATTAATGTTAAACTCTATAAGAAGGAATATCCATTTCTCCATCCTTCTTGTTAATACAAGTTTTTTGAATAGGTATTTAAGAGGATCCTTTGGGGAGATTATCTTGATTTCAAAGGAGACCATGTAATACCTTAGCTTTTGCATTGCCTATACCAAGGATAGGAAAGAATTTTCTAGGGTCATATACAGTTCTTCACATGCACTAAGGCTTCGACTGACATAGTATACAGCTTGCTCCTAGCATGATTTTTTGGTGTACTAAGCCAACATGGATCGTGTTGTAGTTTTTATGACGAAGAGGATGTCCGGGGACATAGTGGATCCAATACGGGAGGGTCGATCGGATATTATTTAATTTTTAACAAGGGAGGTTCCATACGTAAGTGGAGTCTTTGCGGAGCAGCTTGAAAATTGGTTTGAATATAGAGGTAACCTGGGAGATAAACTTATTGATATACTGTATCCTTCATACGAGTCCCCCGACTTCCTTCTCACTGCATGGTAATGGCATTTTCAGGACGTCTTTGACCTTGGCCACATCTATTTTGAATCTCTTTTCTTTGATAATAAATCCCAGTAGCTTCCTTTTAGTGACCCTAAAGATGCTCATCTGAGAGTTTAGATGCATTTGGTACATCCTCAGTCTTTCAAAGAACTTCTTTAATGCCAAAACATGTCCTTCCTGTGTTTTGGACTTGATAATCATGTCGTCCACATATACCTCAACTTCGTTATGGAACACGTAGTGTGTTAAGGTAGTATATCCTCGTTGTCAGGTGGCACCAATGTTTTTAAGTCCGAATTAAATTACTGTGTATCAAAAAGTACCCAGGTGGTAGTAAAATCCATTTTTTGGGCATATCTGGGTGCAGTTTAATCTAATTATAGTCGACTAAGCCATCCATAAAGGATTTGAGAGCATAATCTGCAATGTTATTAATGATAATATTGATATCTTTAGGACTAGCTTTGTTCGGATTTTTATAATCGATACATATCCGTACCTTTCCTTCTCTTTTTAGGACAAACGCAATGTTTCCCAACTATGAGGGGTACTCAAATACCCTTAAAATGCATATACTGAGATTTTTCATGATTTCGTCTTCAATCTTGAAAGGCCATTCTGGCCTAAAATTTTGCTTGAAAGTTTTGTCTTCTAGATACATAGGTATGCGGTGAACAATGATCTCATAGTCAATCCCTAACATATCAACATAAGACTAGGAAAAACATCGATGTATTCTTTGAGTATTTAGATGAGTTAGGAACTTTCTAAATCGTCTGAAAAGGTTCATATTTTTATTTATTTTATCTCATTAGAAGACCATAAGTTAATCATTATTGACTCATCAATAGGTTGCGCGCGATTGGTTTGTCTATTGCTAATATCTTTTCAATGACCTTTTAGTTCTATATTACATAAATTTAATTCATTACTTTGATTTTTCACATTTATCATCATCAACGTTTTGTACGCAAGGATACTTAAAGCTAGAGTTTATTTCATCATCAAATGGATTGAGATGATCAAGTACATCAAATTAGATTTTCCATAATGGCATTCCTTTCAAAAGGGAGGTTACACATGGTAATTAGGATCTCTTACTAAAGCATATATGTGATCTCATGTTTAGAAGGGTTTTCAGTCTCTGGCAGGTGGAAAAAGGTTCAGTTTCTCTCTTTTATCATTTCCTTGAGCATTTTAGTGTTCTTCAGATCATCGAGAGGGAATCATTTGGAAGGGGGTTTATCTAGTTTTCCAATCAGATATGTAGTCTCGTGCACCTCCTCTTGGATCTGATATGCCCAATATTGGCATTGGTCATGGATAATAAGTAAGAGGCCACTGATTGGGACCAGACAAGCGACAATAGTTATACAATACCACGCCATTGCTTGAGACCATGCAGGTCGTGGCCATTCCCAACTCGCACAGTGGAGAACCTGTCGTGGACCGCCACACATGTCACTTGATAGTTTTCCTTTTGGAAGGATTCCATGATCGTATAACTTACTTACATGTCACGTGATCTGTGCACGTGACACCACCTTTATGACTTTTATAAATATAAGTGCCTCCTCACAAATAGGGGGACGAATCTCTTGGTAAATGTCTCACACCCAGGCACTGTGGGGGCAACATTGTTACCTGACCCGCTTTTATAAAAAAATCATTTACACCCTCTAGCAGACATAAATGGCTACATCCAAATGGATAAAAAATTATTTTAGTATAAATACAAATCACAACCTAACTATTTTTACACCCCCAAAAAAACTTAACATTTCTACAAATTCGTTCAACATATGGCATTTCCTTCCCAACCACTCCCATAAACTCCACTAGTTTACTAAATTTCACCCAACACGATGAAGTTTTACTTTTTATGCATATATAAAATATTCAATCATTGGTGTAGTTGGGACAAACCAAGCTCGTAACACTGTACGGGATAAAATAACTCATGAATACAATTGTAACGAGGGTGTTATTTACAAACTCAATGAGAATGCGTTGCAGGAAGAATTTAGAGCGATAAACAAAGATTGTTTGTTGTATTCAGCGAAGTTGTCTTGGGAATGCGGAGAAGGTAAATAAAGTGGGACACCTGAGGTTAATTAGGTAATGAAAATTATTTACATTTAGTTTATTATTCTATAACACTAATTGTACAAAATATTACATTTTTTAGATTAAACGACTCGTAAAGGATCGCAACACGACGTGGGTCATAAATTTGGATTCAACTGTTGTTATGAGTTACTCGAGGAATTACTTAAATATAACATGTCAACTACAGGGTCCCAATATATGGACAAAGATAGACAGTCGAGCCCATTATATTCCAACGACACCAAAAAAATTTCAGGGGACTTAAATAATCCACTAAAGAGACCCATAGGGCGTAAAGCGTCCAAACTTAAAGATAAGTATTGAGATACTGCCAACAGTTTGTCTACATACATGACACTTCTAGAATATTCTGAGTAATTCAACGCATCATACAATGCAAATTCTACCGAATCCTAAACAAGTCGAAGAATTCTAACTGGGAAGATGGAGGATTTCATTAAAATTCTCACTAAAGAGTATGAAGCTCAACTTCAACGTGATGAGGATTGAATTATATACACGTATACTAGTAACTTCACGACCCCAATAACGTGCCTTTCACGACATGTAGAAAAATCAGATAATGCATCGTCCCACTCAATCATATCAGAACTTTAGACAAAAGGAGTTGGTGATTTATCAGATTTTTTTGTTATGAAATTTTCTATTATTTATTTTCTAACCCATTAATATGAATTTTTATTTATTAAAGGCACCATTGATAATATTTAGATGCGTCTTAATTATGAATATTGCATACATAAAAAGTATGAGTTGACACCATCAATAATGTGACGGGACATTTAATAAATTATAAATTTAATAGTGCACACATAAATGTACATGGAATAAAACTAACAACAACCTAAAGAAATGATAATAGAAATCATCAACACACATGATAGTAATGATTATTAATATAATGATTATGCATAATGGTTCCGAATTTTTTCCATGAGGTCTTCACGCAATTGGTTGTGGGCATCCTTGTTCTTGATCTTTACCTCTCATACCTGGTACTGATAATAGCCAACGAGACTTTGCCTCCTTAGGGAGGGTGGTGGCTCATGAAGCGGTTGGTTAGCACGCTAAGTCCCATCTCTCAACTCCTCACGCGCCTTCATAATTACAAATAAGTCTCTATATTCCCACATATTTTTCAGGTTTCTAACAAAATGGAAACGATGTTGTAGGATGCCAAATTCCCTTTTAGCATCCTTTCGGGCCCCTTCCCGAGCTCATGTGTACACATTTTGTTTTTGAGTGGTTGGTCTCTTGTAACTTTTGACAATAGTTGCAAAAGGTGGGTAAATACCATCTACAAGTTAGCACACGGTGTCATACGTGTTTCTATTGACTTTGAAATGCATAGGGGTTTGATTTTCTTCCAGAAGTTCTTCAAGCACGTGAGATTTGGGTAAAACTTTTATATCATTACATGCATCGGGCATTGATAAAAAGGCTTTTATGTGTTGGTTGTTGTAGAATAACCTTTCTAATCAAAATTTCCTTTAATTTCCTGCAAAAATATTAAAAAAAACTACTATAGAGGAAAATAAAATTGTCAATCAAACTCTATGGAGTGAAACACAAGAAAAGTCATGTAATCCATTTTTCTAGCTATTTTTCTTAATTTTTTTTTGCTTTTCCTTTATTTTTTACATTTTATATTGAAACAATTTTCAAGTGTAATTATGCTACTCAACTAAGTGAATAAAATATGAACAAAATCAAACATTAAAACAAGAGATAAGTGAGGTAAATAAATGTGAGAACGGTCAAGGAATGGCACTACACCACATATTCTAGTTATTCTAATTAATCAATTCACTCATTTTAAATCTCCCAAGTTAGTATTCAAATTACAAGTCAACTCTCATCACAAGTGCAATTATAATACTAACTTTTTAGAAAATTAAATTTAAACCCCAAAACTCTTAGACAGTAGACTTAAACCCCTTTTAATAAATCAACCGCTAAGATCGATTCCCTAAAATTCATTTAAACCATAGAAATGCAATTTAGAGTTGAAATTTAAGAAATAATACCACACTTAAGGAACTCCTATCTCTAGTTCGATTATAAAAAGGGTATTATATCTTCAATTTTGATTTTCTTTCAAAAATCATCTACCTTTTCTCGAGGCGTAAATAGGAAAGTGAAAGTCCAAAATTAATATTCAAAGGGATGTCTCAAACAATTAAATTAATTAACCATAACAACGTTAAACATGGGTTCATTTATCCTAACATGGTATAAAAAATGATAATCAAATTAACAAAGGCATAAAAATATTAAGAGAAGAGAAGAGAACAATCAAATTAAATTTCTTTAAGTGTAATTGAATTCCAATCTTTGCAATGAAGATTACAACCCTCAATTTAAATGATCAGACAAAATTTAAATGAAGCTCTAACACTCAAATTGATTCTCAATAAAATCTATTTTCCTTCAACTTAAATCAAGAGGAGGAAATAAAAAGACAAAATAAAATTCTAAATCTAAACTATAAATTATTTCTAACTCTACAATTTTCTCTACTTTCTTCTCTAGAATTACCCCCCCTCCCCCCGGGCCAAATGGGTCTTCGATTTCTTTTATTGGAAGATGCATGTGGCTAAGGGGTATAGTTGGAAGTTTAAATGTGTGGGGTTGAATTGAGTATTTGGTAATTGGGTGAGGATATTTTAGGGAGTGAGTAAATGTCCTTATGGGAAGTAATAATTAGGGTATTTTAGGAATAAGGGGTAGAAGTCTTTTTAAACAAGTGGGGTTATTTTAATTTTGAATCAAGCTAGGTGTACCCACTTTGGTACCCATTTCCCATTCCCAATACATTAAAATGTTATACCTTGTTGTTGTAGGTCCCGCTACGGCATAAAGTATAACTTTTTTTTGTCTTGTCTTATTAAGCGGGTATGAAAGTGGGTAAGTGTAGTGATACTCTTTATTTTGGACATTGTTTTAATTGGTGAATGGGAAGGTTGGGTATTATGAGTGGAATGGTTCGGGGGTTTTAGCTGGGTATAAGAAGAGGAACCATGTAGCATGGATTTCGGGTTTGAGATGCCAAGGGGTCGAACCGGGTTTTGTTGGCAGCTAGTTAGATTCGGGTTCAGTTTTGGTTCGGAGTTTGTAGGTGAGGCACATGAAAGAGATTGGGTGTGTGTGTTTGTATTGGGATATGGTACGTGTATGTGAGTCCTTAAAATTGTACCTAGTTAAAAATTAAAACTATTTCACTCTGTTCTAAAAAACCCGCCTAGGCTCCGCCTAGGGACGCCTAGGCTTAAGGCTTGGGAGAAACGCCTCGCCTTACGCTTTTCACGTCTTATTCTTGGTAAAACCCTTTAGGCACACTTTTTTCTAAAAACAACAATGATTTAGTGAAAAGATGTCTCTTTTTAAAGAATTTGTTTACAAACCGGACCATTATCTCATCCAAAATAATCAAATAGTATTTTAATTTGCATATATTCAGACATATTTTTATGATCTGTGCAATTTTTGTATTTTAATAGCCTTGTTATGGTTAAAAAAATATTAAAATATATTAAGAAGGTCTAAACGCCTTTTCACGCCTTTTTACGTCTAGGCCCGCCTAGGCTTCTAAGGCTTAAGGCTTGGCCTCCACGCCTCAATCACGCCCCACGTTTTTTAGAACCTTGCATTTCATTATTTACAACTAAAAAATATATAAAATAAATAAAAGTAAAAAAAAATATATATTAAAATTAAAAAAAAAAATTCTAACCTATAACTAAATAAAAGACTCAAATAAAAACTAAAAACTAAACTAATAAAATAAAATAAAATAAATAAAAAATATTGAATTAAACCCATATATATATATATATATATATATAGACACGGATATAACGACACACATGTAGTATACAGTATTTACATAAAATACTAAAATACTAAAAATAAAGACCCTAAAATAAAATAAAAAGAAGAAAATAAAAATAAAAGAAATAAGAAATGACACAACCCTAAAAAAATGCCACACGCAGAGAGAATAATTGTAGGACAGGCTATAGAGGTTTAGGCTCGGTTAGAAGACATAGTAATTTGTATGGGAATTTGGTTTAGGCCCTTTAAACATGCATTTGCCACATTTGACTTGAAATATGGCCTTTAAATCCGCAAGCGGCACTTGACCTACAAGATAGATATAAACGTACATAAGACCAATTTTATCGAGAATTAGCAATTAAAAATTATTTATCTGGAGTTTTATTTAGTACTTTTGGGTGCTTATCACACCACCTCCAAATAGAACATTACTAGTCCTCGAGCAAAAATAAAGAGAAAAAAAGATAAGAAACCAAAAGTGTGCCACTTTCGCGGGTACTTATGATTGCACTTAGCATGTGCAACAAGCCTTTAAACCTATAGGTTGACCGATAGGACGAGTTTTGTCTTATAAGGTTTTTAGTTTATATACCCACAAAAATTTTTATTTGCAAACAACAGTGAATCTCTTATTAGGCATAGAACAATCGCAAAATTCATCACGAGCTAAATATTTAGAGGAATGCAAGATAGTCGTGTATAAAAAGTTTAACTAAGTGAATACTCAAGGCACATCCTTCCCAGAACTCAACATCTCTAGTGTGAATCAGTTAAAATGGGTAAATTATCGCACGAGTAATTCCTAGTTTTCAAAATCAATGCTTCAACTTCAAAATCTCGCAGATATAGCTCCCTCAAACGAACTCACAAGATTTGGATAAGTGTATCACTTTTGTGTGTGAGGATGTGAGTGTAATATCCCATCCTGGTAAATTAATTAAATTATATTTGAATTATATATTAATGATAATTAAGGAGGGTTTAATTATAAATATGGAGGAATTGTTGGTGAAAAGTTGGAGAAAAATGAAAAGAAAAGAAATAGGGTCGTTCAAACGACAAGGGATGTCGTTCGAACGACTGTGTTCAGGTCGTTAGAAGGGTCGTTAGAAGAAGGGCTTCTAACGACATGCTACTGGTTTACAATAGCAGGTCGTTAGAAGGATCGTTAGAAGCACATTTCGAACGACGTAGCTTGAGTCATTTGAATGACCTAGGTTATGTCGTTCGAACAACCTTAGTCGAGTTTTTAGATCAAATTTTCCATATGTGCTGTCACAATTTGGAGCATTGATTTGGTGTGTTGTCGAGCCCAGATTAGTTCAGCGAGGGTAAAATGGGATTTTAGGTCCTTAGGGTTGTTTGGGTTATTTTTGTTGAAAGAATGAGAGAGAGTGTGAGAGTGAAAGGGGGAGGTGGATGGTCTTCCACCTCCACCCACGACCAAACCACGACTCTCCCATCATTTTCATGGTGCATCTAACCCCAAAACACCCATGTTCACCATGGATATAGAAGAGATACAAATTTTGGGGGTAATGATGGGGGCTTTTAGATATGAAGATGGAGCTTTTCTTGGAGAAGATTAAGTGATTTTTAATGGAGTTGAATGGGTTCTTAACTTAGAACTTTGGAGGATGCATTTGGTAACCCCATGAGGCCACCTTTGAAGGTGGAGGTTGTTCCTCCTACACCAACACCACCATTAGAGCCATTAGAGGTGGGTAACCTTACTCTTAGTGTAAGAATTTTATTTTTACATTTATAGTCTTGTATTCAGACCATTTGAGTAGGGTGTATTTAGTGTAATAGTATATTTGTTGTGTAGAAAACAATAAACATTTTTATGGAATAAAAATGTAGAAAAGGGGTTATTTTGACAAAAATAAAGAGTGGATAATTATTTTAAGGTTTTGAAATAATGTAAGTTGATGTTTTATGAAAATGGTATATTTTCTGGTAATTTTGATGAAAAATATTTTATGAAATAAAATGTTTGCAAATAATGTGATTTTGTTGGAAAATAATATTTGATGAAATCAAATAATCAGTAAATATTTCAAGGTTTGGAATATTGAAAGATGGTATTTTAATGAAATGGGAATTTCTAGAAATATTAGTGTTAAACATTTTATGAAATAAAATGTTTGAAGATAATGTCATAATTGGATAAACATTGGTAAATTAATGTTTCTTGCAAAAATGATGATTTTATGAAAAATTGACATTGATTGAGATTGAAGAAATAAAAATCTCCTTTGTGCCTTAAAAAGGTAATTTTGCAAGTATAATGATTTTTCGTGAAGACAAATATGTTTAAACTATATAGTAGGATTTTGGGGTTTAAAAACCATCTTCTCATGCGTATAAACTTGTAGTATTTTGACATTAAATATATAAACAAGTTTAGAGAATGATTTGTTGAGTTTAAATATAAAATAAGAATAATTGGAAAGTAGTCTTAAGTGTGAATATATTTCTTGAATGAAGAGGTAAAGGAATATATGTTTTGGGAAAATGTTTATAAAAATATTAATTAAGTGTTAATGTGTAAATATGAAATGGTGAGTGAGTGTAACTTACTAATGTTATGAAATATTGTCATTTATGGGATTAAAAAGGAATTAAAGGTGTAAAAGTATTTCCAATCAAGTAAAAGATTACTCCAAGTGTAAAGAGATGTTAAAGGGTTAAAAACACTTAAGAAGTTGGTATGAACAACTTAATAGTCTTTGGGGGTGAAATTAACACTTGTGAAAGGGAGTAAAACGTTATTTTGGAAATAAATAGGTAAAATGGTAATTTTACGTAAAGTGGAACATTTTTTATGAAATAAAAATGTTGGAAAGGGTTTTACACAAAGTAGTTATAAATGAATACGATTTTTGGAATAAAAATCAAGGTTAAAGTGTAAAGAATATAAAATGATATATTTTCAAATGTGGCACAAATGGGGTGGTAAAGTCCTGAATTTTGGCTTCAGTCGGGTAAAAAGGATAAGTGTATTAATGTGGACATTTGTAAAATGTTAAAACACATTAAAATGAAATCGTATGACACCGGGATAAAGCAAGAAGGACTTGGAGCCCTTGGGTGAAAATATCTAAATCACTGGCCAGAGCATATGGTGCACATAGTCGACGGTGTGGAGCTCGTGGAAGTATGCGGTATAAGAAGATTCCGAGAAAATATAAATGAAATATGGAATATGTTAAGAAACGGGTTGTATACTAAAAAAATTTAATACAACCTAACTTGAATGAATGTAACAAATGTTCCGGTAAAGGTGAAATGGGAAAGTGAATGCGTAAATCTATTAATGTCCATAAAGGAATTAAAAAGGGCTAAAGGAAGTAAGAAATGGGTGGTTAAGCAACCTAAATGGTTAAAGCCATATTGAACACATAAATGTGTCATAATAAAAGGATTGTCAAAGATTAAATAAGTATTTTCTAACACGGTAAATGCGTATGTTGAAATGGTGATTTTAAATGAAAATACTAAATTGTGTTGAAATGAACGAAAGGGTTAGATTGCGGTAAAGGAATTGGTTTGGATAAATCAAGTGTAATGATTCCAAGTGTTGAACCGGGTGTGTTAAAGAAAGTGAGAATGCTAAGTATGAATCGAGAAAGCCTTTAATAAGTTTAAGGTAAATTAATCTGGATAAGTAAGGTTTTCAGAATATAAAATGGTTAATGTATTGGAATATGTATTTTCTAAAGGTATACGTATGTATATATGTACATATTTTTGCATGCATGTGGTTGTAGCGTGTGAGTATTTCTTTTGGCCATTCGTTTCTATATTGCTTCTGTAAATTCCACTGGGCAGAGACTCGCATCCCCACTTTGTTGCGGTAGGTTGGGAGCGGTTTCGTATTTTGAGGGTGTTATACAGGTAAGCATACTTTATTTATGTTTACGTTAGTAGCTCTATTTACTTGGACTTCAGGGTGCTCCCCACGGGTCCCTCACATAGTTTATTTTGAAATCGGCATCGCATACTAAACAAGTGAAATGTTAATTAAAATAAAACTGGATTAGAAACATTATATGGGTTGTTCCATTGCACTTCACACCTAATGCTCGGGTAGGACCGAGTTGACTCACAGGTAAACCATAAATCCAGGTCGGGGTGTTATAGTGACTAAATGTTAGTAAGGTCGAATGTCCCACACACATATAAGAAATAATGAACATTTTAGAAAGAAAAATGATCTCATAAAAGAATGTTAATGACTATATTGAGAATGTCGAGTTATTCACCACGTTGATCTTTATTTGTTCGAACACCTAGGGGAAACATGGATGCTTATGGGTGAGGGGGGAAAGAAATGAGAAAGATGGGATGAGATGAGGTAGGATGGTGATATGATGGATATTTGAGAAGAGTGTATTACACTTAAGGAACAAATGTCTTTATTTCACAAGATCTTGATTGAAAACTTTCTCTCTTTGTTTTTCTTTTTCTTTTTAAACTGTATTTTCTTTCTTTTACTTTTTTTTTTCTTTATTTTTTTATTTTTTTCTTTTCACATTTTTTTAACTTCTAAATACTCATAAATGTCTAAGATAAATCTACTAAAAATTACAAATAACCCTAACATAGATTTGTATCTAAGTTTTTCTCTATCTAAATGAACACTGAGAGAGGTATTTGCTAAAAATGCAATTACTCTCTATAGATACTTCTCACTTTTGTACTTTCTACACTCTTCCCTTTCTCAAAATGGTGAGTGGAAAATGGGCGGTATGAAAATATGGATGGTATATGGTGACGATACGAAAAATGAATGGTGAGTGAATATGGATTTTGGTTAGTGTATGGGTGAAAGTCTGATGATCGGGATAACTTCAAGGCACATATTTCTTACAACTCGAAAGTGATGTTGTTCTTAGTGACCAAGCCAAAGAATTTAGTGAAGAATAATGAGATCATACAATGATTAAGTGCGGACATAAAGGTAGCTGAATCAAGTTGTAACTCGAAGATTGCGTAAAACTCTCTAAAATTTGAAAGGCACAAATCTCACAAGCTAAAGTCTCCACTGGTGATCCTTAAGATTTGTTTAAGAATTATAGTACTTTTCAACTCTAAACCATAGTGACGTGATAAGTGCGCAAATTTTGTTGAGTCTAGAAATTCATGGTGAAAAATGCCATGTTATGTATTACATAAGCTATTTAGAAAAAAAATATCCTCTAGCTTGATTCTTAGACTCAAAAGATGGATGATTGAAAATTCATGTCAATGAGTGAGATGTAAGAAACTGCATGAAAATTTTAAAAATAAAGTCTTATTTATGAAATTATTTTCAAAAGAGGTACGATTTTGATAACATTATCACCATGATCAACCGCTAATGATGAGGACCATAAGTAACCAAGATGAAAGTTGAATAAGTGATGAGGTAAAAATGTGTACAAGTCTATAAACATGGTAAAGCATTGGGTGGTGTGAAACACCACCCCCAAACAGGATAACACTCATACTTTGAAATAGTGGGTTGCCTCCCAGTAGCGCTAAGTTTAACATCTTCATCCAGACAGAACCATTATCACCCTAAAGATAAGAGCTATGAAAGCACGAGGTGGTAGAACAATTGGGTGATGATAATCACCCCCACACAAGACCGAAACATCAGTCTTATTGGATAAAGGCTATAAGGTCAATGAACCTGTATGGAAAAGTGCTTCACCCGATGTAAAGCATCGGTGGACCAAAGGCAGGTGGGGATAAGGGTATAGGGAAGAAAGGCATGGGTGAGTATGAAGAGACATCGATCATGGGCCTCATTGAGCGTAAACGTGAGGGAAACAAGGTCCCTAAATCTTGGTTCTCTAATTGAATTGAAAGGAAATATGGTTTGAAAATTAATATGTGGTGGGGCTCATAGAAATTGCACGACTGTTCTATAGATGGACGATGATAATGGTCATGCCGTGACACGTTAATGAGCTGACGGGAATAAAAATCACCACGAAAGGAGAGTGACGGGCATGGAGGAACAAGATCTGTGTCACCTAAGTGGAGAGTAACACTACCAATAGTCACATGGATGGTGGGATTGATGAAAAAATCACAAATAGGATTGTGGAGAACTATGGTGGAGGGTGGGTTCAAGTGGGGACATAAATACATGGATGGGAACATGTGAAGTATAATATCAATCTCCACGTCAGGTTGTGGGGTGGAAGGTATAATAGGTCGGATGGTGGGACAATGGGTGAGGGAAGATGATCCAACTAGAGAGTAGGGGACACACACTCCTCGGGAAGATCGGAGTGATCCTCAAGGGAACTTTCAAGAGGAAGTGTGGAAGTAAATGATTGAGTGATCAATTTTTCCACCTGCAAGTCACCATCAGAGTTGGTGGGAAAATCTAATGAGGCATTTAAATACAAGATATAAGAATCAACATCAAAATCAGACTTAAAGTGAGTCAAATATGTTTGGATGGGATCCATATCCGGAGAGGTAGGAACCATCTTGGATGTAATCTCGAGGCTTTGGTAGGCACTCGCAGCCAGAGCTAACCAATAATAAACTGGCTCCTTGGGAACACACACGGTGGGATCGATAGGTGTATACTCGATCATATTTTTTTATTCTTCGGGAAGGGGAATGTAAACCTCAATGATGGGTTCTTTAGGATAAGGCGAGTCTTGATTAATCTCACAATCTTTAGATAAGTCAAGACAATTGTCAACTTGGGGACTGGACCACGGGGTGGTCTCAACATTGAGATTCTTGGGATGATGGGATTGGTCACACTCCAAATTCATTTCATAATAACTCGTCATCACTCCACGTGGGTGCAACAATGGGTAGACTTGGGGTGGGATCAAACTCGTTCGCACACTCAATTTCATTTCATTTTTATTCAAGTCATTGAAGGGCTTGATTTTGATATTGAATAGCATGCTCTTGTTTGAGGATGAACTTTTTAAGAGGCTTTCGAGAGCGGATATGGATCGTGGTGATGAAGTGTTGGCACGTGGTGGATATGGTTGAGGTGGACACAACTCGCTATTTACACTAGAAAATGGAGAATACTCACATGAAGTGTAGGGAACAGGGTCAAGTGTGTCATACAAGAGAGAAACTTCTTTGTGATGGACAAAAGGTTGATAATCATGGGGAGCGTAGTGAGGGGCTGATCGATATGGAGTGAACTAGGTTGCCATGATGACTGTCGAAAACCATGAGGTTCCTTAACATTGGGTTGGGATTCATATTTCGTTGGAGAGTTATCAAGCCTACACGAATAGTTTGGGTACTCATACTACTCGGTATTCGATATGCCATGATAATAGGTTGAGGTTGGTTTCAAATAGTGTCATATGGATACACTTGGTCCATGGTTGGATTGGATGGATATGAAAGGAACGGGTAGTCACGGGGCAAGTTATCGTCTTGAAAGCAATAGGCGCACGACGAAGCATTGGACGCGTTGACACTCATCATTGGAGGCGATGGAATATGAGATGTGTTAATGGATGAATTAAGGTATGGATGTTGGACTCAGACTCAACTTCAAACATGTGTTAAGATAATGGAAAATGACCAAAGTAGTCCCTTAAAGGACATTTGTCGGCCATGATGAGAGTAGAATTTTTATTTTTGAGAAGGAAAAGAAAATATTTTTGGATTTTTTTGAAAATGAGGAAAAGAAAATACCTAAAAATAAAATATTTTTAATGAAATTTTGGATTTTTAGGAAAATAAAGGAAGAAAATGTTTTTTGATTTTTTGGAAAAAAATATGAGAAAACATATTTGGACTCTTGAATTGGACGAACTCACTCAAATCGACTACCTAAGTATTGAATTAAATTCAAGGATAAAGAATAATGAGCATGTAGCTAATTGATATCTTCAAAATTAGTGAAAGGATAGCAAAATTTTAATTAAAATCGTGGGCGACAAAAATCACGAAATTTATCTTTGTGATCGCATTTGCAAAATTTGTATTCCTGCTTTAATCACAAAATAATTAGAGGTTTGCCACAGAGATTCTCCACAAAGCTACTGCGACGAAAGAACCGGTGCAACATTGGGGATAGCAAAAACCCATTTTACTTGGCGGCCACACTTAAAACCTAGTTTTCGTGGACACTTACGTGCCTCAGAGCGAACCGTTTGAGGATTTTCTAGGTGGAGAGGACTCTACAGGTTTTCCTATAAGTCAAATTGATCAAAAGGGGGCCTACAAATACCGTATCCTATGGGGATATGTAGTTGATTGATTTTAAATTTAATGATAGTTAGGGTAGCACACAATGAATAAGTCAATGAGTCGGGTGATGAAATCCCTTCTCGTGAATGACCGGGTGGAGGTATTAACTGATTTATTCATCACATCATTCGAAAATAAATGTAAGAATAAAAATCACATAAGAGAACGTAGGCACACACAATATTGACTTGCTTACGGGAGATTCGCGAGTGTTTAAAAATGTACCTCCCACGATGTTGACACGCGTGGGTGAAGATTGATTTGAGTCAATCGGGGGTAGATCATCTATCTCTGTCGGCCCCAGGAGTCCTATTGACCTAAAGTAGAGAGTATTATTTTTCTCTCCTTTGGATGACCTCTCTTTACCTTGTCGGATTTCCCTATCACGCTTTTCATTTTTATGAATTATTACAAATATAAATGAAAAAGTAAATAATGTCACTAAGCACCGCAATAGCAGCCAAATGATGATATCCTTATACAACACTTCTAATAAAAGGAAAAATGGTACTAAAAACGAAAAATTAATTACTAATGAATTACAATCCAAAAATCATCTTGAGTGCGTCAATCTCCAAAAAGCAGTAACGACGCTATTTGATAAATTAATTTTTTGTGTGTGATTTGTCATTGTCTTCAAAAGTTAAGTCTCAAAATCCTTCAACGTACAAACATAATATGAACATGTATAATGTAAAGTAAGGATGTCAAACCAACTTTCAAGAAAGATGCTAAAATGAAAAAAAAAATGCAACTTTCTTTCAAATATTTTTATTTACATATTTTTTTAATTTTCTTTTAAAACAATTTTTAAGGGTGAATGAGACGAAGTAACTATGTGACTAAAAATCAAAAGAAATCTAAGTAGTAAGATGATGAAAAATAACACAAGTGATATAATTAATATGAGAATGAAACAAGGAATGAAATTCACCCCAACTTCACACAATTAAATCTAATTTGTACTATTTTAATTTTGTTGATTTCCAAAATATTCATTTAATTCAAAAGTTAACTCTCATTACACTAATGAATTATTTAAATATTCTTTTAGGAAAATAATTTTAATTCCTACAACTCTACTCTAAATGAATTAAAATTAATCAAATGAATCACTCGCTGGGGAAAATTCCCTTAACTAATTTTAATTAAACAAAATAAAACAAGAGTAAAAGAAAACGGTATTATAATTTAAGCCAATTTGATAAGCCAGTCTCTAGTTTGAATCAAATGATAAAACTATGACACCATTTTAAATCCTTTCTCAAGGATTATTTTCCATTTCTCAATGTAAAATAAGAGTACGAATTAAAGTTACTAATCAAAGGAAATAAAAAAAATTGAAATTAGAAAACTAAATCAATTGAATTCATGGGGGCTTCAATCCATCCCTTGAATGGGAGATTAGCTCCCCATAATCATCACCCACGAAATAATGTAAACAACTAAAAGCATGTAATGAGTAATTAGAGAAGAATTGATCAAACCCAAATTTTCCTTGGATTTAAATGACTTTCTTCAATTATATCCACAATCCTCTCAATTTTGAATGACAATCAATCGCTAAAAAAATTATAAAATAACAATTCTCTTTCTATTCTAAACTATCTCTAAGTCTTGTAGGCTCTAAGTTTCTAACTTCTCGGTTCCTCTTCAATTGAGCCTTCTAATTTTATATCATGGCACATGGATCTATGGGGTAATATTGAGTAATTTGTTCTACCTTGTTAGTCTATCATTGGTAGTTTGTTGTCTCTAGTGCAACATGTATGCTTTTACCAATCCACACGAAATATTTCATCCTTTTAGCCTATTCCGAAAAAATATATTTCAAGTATGTCATCCATAGTATAAGGACTTAATGTAGGAAATGGAGGCAAAATGGGAATGGTCCTAATTAGAATTCCTAAATAGAAATATATTTATTAGTATAAAATATTACAATAATGACATATAAATAATAAAAATAAATAAATTACATAGCATAAATTCAAATAGTTACCTATGATATACACAAAATCAGATAGGGTAATCCCTAACTCCTCCTAAGGTAGGTGAAACGTATGTGCTATCTTCAGCCACCTATTCATTATGGCACCGAAATTGTCTATCGCGTGTCACAATTTGAGAATGCTAAAAAATGATGCCTAAACTGCAGTTGGCACGTGGTTACTATCGTGCATGAACAATTTGCTATCATTGTCACATGTTGTTGGATCAATTATCGCGCCTCAGGTATGTAGTGAATTATCGTACAACCTATCTAAATTTTGTAAATTGATGAGAGATTAGGTGATTAATGAGGTTTTACATTTCGTTTTTCATTTTTTGGAATACACTTTCATTGAATTAGAAACATAGCGTAAAAAAATATTCAATTTGAAAATAAAAAATAAATCAATATGGAAAAATTATTGTTTGCGATTTAGGGTAGATGAAAGGAAAGAAGATGACTTTTTGAAAATATTGAGTGTAGAAGTGTAATTTTTATAGGGATTTAATTTTAGGGAATAATGAATATATTTTAATGTTAACTAACATATCAAATGGTAAGTAATAAAAAAGTGGGCGAATAGGTTGGCATATCCTTGGTGGGTGCCTTTTTACATGCCTAGGGTTAGGTCCTAGAGACTAGGCTGGATAATGTCCCATGTTCATGATTAAAAATATCTTCTTACATTCTCCAACTGTGTTTTCCATATTCTTAACGTAGATGTGTGAATTCCCCCCTTTTTACGGAGTTGCATTGTGGATGGCCTTAGCCAATCATCATCATCATCATCATCATCATCATCATCATCATCATCATCATCATCATCATCATCATCATCTTCATCTTCATCTTCATCTTCATCATCATCATCAGCAGCAGCATCATCATCATCATCATCACTATCAATAATAATTACATTAAAAATATTAAGAGCTAATGTCAAAATACTAAGTGCCTCTAGCTAGGGCCTCTTTTAAAATTACTAGTTTTTGGATCCATTTGGTAGACCTCTTATTGTGATGTGATGTGATGTGATGTGATGTGATGGAGTGGTATGGATTGATTCTAGATTTTGGACTGTAATACCCCATATTTTCATAATAAAATATTGTGATAGAAATTAATTTAGTAATTTTCGATTAAATTTTGGAATTGAATTAAATCGGAGGAAATTAAATTTAAATGAGTAAAATATAAATTGATGGGTTCAATTGTGAGAAATGAATCATCTAGTAATTAAATTAAGGTTGGTCGTCAATTAAACACAATACAAATGGGTATGGTAAATACAAATATTTGGGATGCATTTTGGGAGGTTCTATAGTCTCATTTAGATGTTTTAGAACTTTAAAAATGGTCCCAGGGTATGGGTATACTAATTAGGTAACTTTTATGTCATTTGAGTAGTGGGTTCAGACCCGTCTGATTCTCCAAAGTTGAGGCCTAAGGTCCAACTTGGGATTCAAGCCTTAGTTATATAAATTAGGAGTTTAATAACTCCCTGATATTTACATCCAAGAACCATAGGTCAAACATTTTAGAAGAGAGAGGCAAGAACCCTAGCAGGAGAATCGAAAGAGAAAAATCTAAGGAGGATTCCAAGAACCAACCAATAAACAATCCATGATCCAAGGCAAGAACTTTCTTACTGAAAAACCTTACTGTGTGATAATTGATTAAATTCACAAATTTCATATTCGGCACACTTATTTAATTAGAGTCTAAAATCAGCCCCTAAACATACATCTAAAAGTCATAAATCATCCAAACCATGCATGAAAAATAAAGACGACCGATTCAGGAAAAAAACCCTTTCGGGTAAAACCTTTTATAAACACTTTGAAGAATTCACAAGACCTTTGACTTACATACAACCTGATAATCGCCCACAAGTGTGTAATGCACGGTGCCTTCAGTAAACCTTCAAAGATACGAGAGACAGCGAAATACCCTCCAGGTGTCGGTTCGTCGTCTTCGGCTCGTCCACATGCAGAATGAATATGCTCAGTATCCATCGATAAAATATGAAGATCCCTTCTCCACAAAGGTTAGACAAATGAAAAGTTGTGTTCTTGAACACCAAAACAATTCACTAAAGCATATGGGAGTTTTGTGAATTGAAAACCAAAAACGGATTAAACCCCAAAAGGAAGAAGCTAAAAGAATTATTCTTTCGCAATTTTTTTTTGTTCTATAAAACGTTGCGACTTCAAAAACCATGCTTGTTCGAACGAGATAGAAATCTCGCGCGAATGAAGGACAGATGTTATTTGAATGACATCTCGCGACACTGCCATGTCGTTCGAACGAGATTGCTATCTCGCTTGAATGACCTGGGCGTCAAAACCGAGGTACGCTCCAAAAACTTAGAAAAAATTACTCATTCTTAAATTTGACGAAAAGTTCCGCTCCAACACTTAGAAAATATTTATAAAAATATCCCAAAATCTCTAAGTGGAAAGTTAAGGTATTTAAAACAAAACCTTACCGAAGTAAACTTCGCGGAGTCTTTTTGATGAAGAACTTGATTAATTTGGATCCGTCTTGATGTAGATTGCTCTTGAATGCTCTTCGACGGTGTAGCGGTATATGACATAACGAATTGATAATGGACTTATAAAAATATGTCCTTACACTTACTTAATTTTTATTGTTTCAAATTACTTCTTTATTCATTGTGTGTTGTGATCCATGTAGAAATTCTGGACTTAGGTATCTTGGTGATTTGATGACGAAAATAGAATATACTTATTATATAAGTGACATTTGTGAGTAATTAGGGAATCCAGAATTTCGGATGGTTCGATAATAATTATTAAATGAATAAAAATCATGCTTAGGGATCCTATTGAAATGGTTGTGTTCATTCATATATAGAAGACTTTTACACGTACTATAAAGACTAAAATTATGATGATTATAGCCCTTATATGTAATAGAATTTTGAGAGATTTATTGTTATGAAAATTATGAATTGATATGAACATAGATTAGTCACTCAAATTCTGTGATTTTAGAATATGAATTCATAGTTACAAAAACATGATTAATTACCCTGAGTTGGTGAACTAATTATTAGAGATTCATTTGGTGGAACATACATTGGTAGGAATCTAGAAAATTGGGGTTTTCTTTAGAAAGTGTAAATTTTGTATTAAAGAAAACTAGGATAACAACTTCTGGAGAAGCAAAACGATTTTCTCCGGGTTGAACCGATTTTTCTCCTGGGAGCTTGGTCGGGGGGTCCGTCATTGAGTCCGGGTGATTTTTAGAAGTTCATATGAGTTGTTATAATCGTGTTTGGGCATTCGTGGAATTTATTAAAAATGAAAACGTATGACTTGTTATCAAAGGACTAAATTAACTAGATCAATGTGACACCGCTTGGTATGGGTTGTGCAATGGTGAAACTGCATAGGTATCGCCCCACTTTCTTTGTGTTTTGTTTGTCCGTTTTGGATAAGAGACTCCTACAAACTCACCGATAGAGAACAAACGAGGCACTATAGGTAGAGGCCTTAGTGTTGCGAAATAATGACATATATATATATATATATATATATATATATATATATATATAATTGAAATAACTTAAAGAATTCCTAAGTCTAATGTTGTGAACTAAAGATGCAGACTCAATACTACGTAGTAAGAATGATATTAAATGTTATCTCTTTATGGGTAGTAAATTAGGGGTAAATTGGGAAACAATTACTAGAGAGTATTTAACTCTGTTTTAATACATCATCTTGCTAGATTCATCTTTATACTACCATTTGCACTTATTATGTATCCGTAACGGGTTATGGGTGAGTATTCGAGTAGCACTGCTTTTAGGTGAGCGGTGAAATATATTACTCATGAGAGTGATGATGGGAACACTCACTTTGAATTCACCGTACTTTTACCCCATTAAAATGAGTAAGTTAATTCTTTCACACTTTAGGGCTCTAACCCAAAAATTTTTTCCCCTTGGGTAGTCCTAGATGGGGATAGAGGGAGCATCGAGAGATCAGTTGTTGAGGGGCACACATTAATAAATATATTTTGTGATGGAGTCCATTTTGGAGATTTAAGGGATTTTAGTTGTTGAGGGGCTTACTGGAGTTTTGGGTCTTATGCGTGGTAATATGGGTTGTGATAGAAGTTTATCCTAGTAAAATGACCTTATGAAATTTTGTACACGTAACAGAGAAGGCAACGGATTATTGGGTTTCAAAAGAATATAGGGATTTTGATGAAAATTTAAGTGGAGATTAATTCTAATTAAAGGTTTAAATTGGTGTTGCGCTCATATTTGGGCAATATTCATTTATTTGGTAAAATCGTTTATGATCTCGGTCACGATAAAATGAGAGTGTTTGGACTTAGTAATAGGTCTATCGTGTAGTCACGTAATAGGGGTTGGAGACTAGCTAGATTATTTGTAATAAACCTATGTGGATGGAAATTGGAAATGAGACCATTAATTTTCAAGTTGGTTCGAGTTGAGAGGGCCCAATTATATAATTGTACAATAATGGAGTTACACATGCATTATAGACACGTATTTTGTTAGTGTATTACTTATAAACCAGATTTAGGAACAAGCGGGTTCCAAGAAAACTCAAAGAAAGTGTGTGTTTTGGTTAAGGATTTTAATTGCAAATGTGGGGTTTATAGTACCCCTATTGAATACAATTAGGGGAAAACGGAAGATGGTGTTATGAAATGGCGAGTTTAGCTGATGGGGTGTACTATAAGGTGTGATACCCCGCCTAATTAAATCCCTAGTGATAAGTGCTAAATCAAATTAAAATAGCTTTCTCAATTGGTTCATTCTTAGCATCACTGTCGAAAACTTTTTAATTACTAACCACCTAGGTGAAATTAGACTGGTGCCAAATTTTAACTTTCATTAAACATACAACAAAATGTGGAGTAATGAACAAATCAAATACCAACGTAGAAGTCTAAAACTATCAACTAAGATAAAAAAGTCTTGCCGAATAAACCATCGGCCAAAAACCAACAAATATAAAAATCCCAACTAAAGAAAGTACGGTGGGACAACATGTCCATACTGAAACTGAAATCCTACACTAGAAAATAAATGATAAAATAAGTGTCTAATCGATGTCCTGCAACATTCACCTGTGCTGCAGCTTCGAAACCCCTGGAATGAATTCACACATGGCATCCCTATGGATGGAGACCTTAAAGGTTTTTAAAAATATTTTATATAGAAAGATTTAGTACTCAAAACATTTTAAAAATATTTGGCAAGTAAATTTATTGCTAGTAAAGATCAGTTATTGATTACACATGTTAGGCTTACTCACACTCACTTGAGTTTCCTCACCTCTCATCTATAGTGCATGCTTAACGTTCCATACTTAGCCTAGTTAGCTACAACTACCCAAGATATTTAGACTATAGTACTCGTCTGAACTCATCTACACGTCTAAGTTCCCGTACCTCCCATACAGTACTAAGTTTCATTAACACTTCTCATTTTGTTAATAAATTTCCAAGTAACATTTCACATATATTAGTTTCTGATTTGAAAGTTAAGTCTGACCACGTAATCTTATTCATTAGATGTTCACTATCTAATATTATGTTTTTTCCAATTAAGCTTTCTCCACTTGGATTACTATTTTAGATGTATTCCCGTCATCTAATTATCTATTACTCCATCCTAGTAGATTATTCATATAGTATATATTTCACACTCAATATAGACTATAAGGATAATTGGCCCGGTCTAATCATCGACTCCAATTATCCCAAATTATTTATCTTTTAGATGTATGCACATCATATCATCATCTACCATTCTACGCAAGTAGATTATTTATATAGTATATATTTCACACACAATATATACTATAAGGAGTATTGGCAGGGTCTAATCATCGACTCCAATTCTCCTCTCATTTACATTGGTCCGGTCTAATCCTCGACTCCAAATGTAAATGAAATAGTGAAATCTTGGCCCGGTCTAATCCTCGACTCCAATATCATGTCGGTACTGTAGGTATTCACCCAACCTAAGTACAAAATTTATAGGTATATACACGACCTAAAGATTTACATTAGTGCGTATCATATTTCTCTCCAATACTCACCGTACCTTGCATTTTTTATTTCTCTCTTTATCGTATTTTCTCGAGTATTCGCCCAACCTTAAGGGACCTAGTTAAACCCTTTTTAATTTCAGTAGTTAAGCCTAACTTTCTCTACTGGTATGTATCATGATTTAATGTTTACTCTCCCTCTATAACTCATGCCATGCATTTCTCGATATGCATCCAAATCGATTTATCCCCGTTGGTCCATAGTCTAATTATCACTCTAAAGTACTCTATCGGACTTCACAATACACGTATTGGTCTTTCCTAAGTCCCTAACTAGATAAAATATCATCCCTAAGGTTCCCCTCGATCGTTAGGAATCGAATAACCATCAACGTACAAAAGAGCCTCAATTCAGTTTGACACGTGAGCAACACACTCTTTTATTTCCACTAGATTTGTATGGGCAGTCGGCCTTTTAGAGACAGCCGACACTCATCTTATATGTGTGGAGTCACCGATGGGTAGTGGGTCCCTTATACACTCTATCTATAAGGGTGTGGATAGATTTTTTAGTGTTAGATATGGAGGGTTATGACATCATCCTAGGGATGGATTGGTTGGCGTAATATAGGGCGATAGTGAATTGTTATGAGAGGACTATCGTGTTTTCCCTTCCAGGACAGGAGATGTTCCTAGTGGCGATGCCTCTTCCCGAGGGAGGATCGTCTACTCACTTATATTATATTGAGGAGGAGACCTCACAGGAGGTGGTTGTTTCCCTGGACTCAATCCCAGTCGTGAGGGATTTCGAGGATATCTTTCAGGAGATACCAGGATTACCACCTAGTAAGGAGATTGATTTTGTTATCAATTTAGCACCGAGGATGAGACCGATTCCCAGAGGACCATATCACATGGCCCCTTCAGAGATGCGAGTGCTGAGAGGGCAGATCCAGCAGCTTTTGGGACAAGGTTTCATTCGGTGGAGTACGTCGCCATGGGGCGCACCAGTGTTATTTGTGAAGAAAAGGGATGATTCGCTTCGTTGGTGTGTGGACTACAGGGAGCTGAATAAGGTGACGATACGTAATAAGTATCTGTTATCTAGGATTGATGACTTGTTTGATCAGTTGAGAGGGGATGCATACTTCTCTAAGATCGATTTGAGCTCATGTTACCATCAGTTGTGCATTCGAGAGGCGGATGTACCTAAGGCTGCTTTCTTGTCGCGGTACGGATCATATGAGTTCAGGGTGATACCATTTGGGCTCACTAATGCGGTAGCAGTGTTTAGGGATCTCATGAATCGAGTATTCAAGGAGTTTTTGAACCAATTTGTTATCGTATTCATAGACGATATTCTGGTTTACTCTTGCACGGAGGAGGAGCACACCGAGCACCTGCGTATGGTTCTTCAGATCTTATGGGACCATCAGTTATACGCCAAACTCGAGAAGTGTGGATTTTGGCTTCTGGAGGTTCAGTTTATTGGCCACATAGTGTCCGACCGTGGCATTATTATTGATCCCAGTAAAGTATCAGTGGTGAGGGAGTGGGGACAGCTGATAAGCACTCAAAACAGTACATTTTATACCCCGAATATATGTACTTTAGTTGCTAATTCTCGACAATTTGGGTCTTATGCACTTAATTGTTCAATATGCAGGCTTATTTGCAGTTGCAGTGTCAAAATCTATATTTTCAGGCAGTTTGCAGTTAAAATGGTGCTAAATACCTTGTCCCTAAACCTACCTAAACCCTTACCCTAGCCTAAACCTATCCCGAAGCCCGTGTGTTTTAATTTAAGACCTTTTATTATTTTTTATATTTTTAGTTTTAGTCGTTTTAATTTTAGGATTTATTTTAGAGTTATTTAGAATTTCTAGGATTTATTTCCTATTTCTTTTTATTTAGTTTAATTTTGATTTTTATTAGTTTTTAGTTTTAGTTTTATTTTATTAGGATTAGAATTTTTAGGATTTCATGTATTTTTAGTTTTATTAGATTTTGCATTTTCTTTTTAGGATTTTAATTTTAAGTTTTATTTGATTTTATTTTTATTCGTATTTTTTATTTTATTTCTTGTAAGTTTTATTTTATTTAGTCTTTATTTTATTTTTAGAGTAGGAGTTTAATTTTAAGATTTTTAGTTATAGTAATTTTATTTTTATTTTTATTTTATTATTTTTAGGGATTCAAATTATACACACACATAACTCATACACACACTCACACCAACCTACCTATACTATCCTACACCTAAAATTACCTTTACCTGTCCATTTGGCACATTTGCGTACTCTCATATGCCCTTTGGCCTTTGCAATGCACCTGCGACTTTTCAAAGGTGTATGACTAGTATTTTTAGTGACATGGTAGAGCGTTTTCTTGAAGTCTTTATGGACGATTTTTCTGTGTTTGGTTCATGCTTTGAACAATGCCTATCTCACCTCACTATGGTCCTTCAGTGTTGTCAAGCAAAGAAGTTGGTCCTCAATTGGGAAAAATTCCATTTCATGGTAAAAAAAAGGGTATTATTTTAGGTCATGTTGTCTCCAGCTCCGGTATTGAGGTCGATAAAGCAAAAGTTGACTTGATTTCCTCACTCCCCATTCCTAAGTCTGTTAAGGACATTCTCTCCTTCTTAGGACATGTGGGCTTCTACCGATGCTTCATTAAGGACTTTTCTAAAATCGTGCGACCTTTGACAACCCTTTTATCCAAAGATGTCCTGTTTGTCTTTGATAAAGCATGTGTTTCCTCCCTTGAGTGCCTAAAAGCTTACCTAACTTCCGCTCCTATCATGCAACCTCCCAATTGATCTCTCCCCTTTGAGCTCATGTGTGATGCTCCTGATTTTTCACTTGGTGCCGTTCTTGGCCAGAAAGTTGACAAGCGCCCACATGTCATCTCTTATGCTAGCAAAACCCTGCATCATGCTCAACTTAATTAGACAACCACCGAAAAGGAGTTGTTAGCGGTTGTGTTTGCTCTTGATAAATTTCGCTCATATTTCATATGTTCCCCTATCATCGTGTATACTAACCATGCTCTTTCAAAGGGAGGATCATCATCAAATAGAGAGAGAAATCTAGAGGATAAAGATAGAAAAATTAGTGAATTCTAAAGAAAACAAATTAGTAGAGAAATATTGTACACACTTGAGTGAAGATTGGATTGAATATAAGTGCAATTGCTTCTCTATTATATGTTGGTTTGAATCTCTTTTATCTCTCTTTAATTTTTTTAGTAAGTTTTATTAGATTATTAATAATTGAATTGTGACTATGGTTGTCTATTCACTCCATTCAAGGAGTGAAATGAAGCCCCATATAATTAATTGAATGTATTAATTAATCTAGTCTACTTTATTTCATTTAGTTAATTTTTCTTTTCATTCCTACTTGAGTTTATGCATTGAAAAATGGTAAACTATCCTTGAGAAATGATTAAAATCTAATATACTCTTAATTTGTGGATTCAAACTATAGATAGTTTGACCCACTAATTAGATTATATTAAATTTTATTATACTCTTACATTAAAATTTTGTTTGATTTAAGTTTTATTATTATTGATACCAAAATTAATATGCTGATGTAAACGAATCATACGAAGACACTTGTCAATCTACGTGGCACAATAACAACGAGGAAGTTCATTTCCCCGACCAACTCATAGTCTCTCCGAGCAACGAGGATACACCGAGGAACGTCAGCATTCCGAGGTACTATAACGCTCCGAGGAACTCCTGAGCAACAAGCAACTAAGGCGGTCCGAGCTGCATCTCGGTCGTATCATTAATTGCCAGATAATCAATAGTTCAACTATTCATTGAATGTTCATCATCTTGACGCACGCGATGCCTTAAATGTATTACCCTTTCATATGTATATCATTTAATGCATCAATCCTTTCATGTACAGCCGAGGGGCTATAAATACCTTGTATCACCCTCATTCAAAGGGACGGGAATTTCTTGACTGAACTTGTAATCGAGAATTCCCAAACACTCAGCAATAACATAACAGTGGATGTAGGCCATTCTTATAAGGCTGAACCACTTTAAAAATCTTTGTCTCATTTTATTTATCTGTGATTGAATAATTAAAGCGATCTAATTTTTACATCAACAGATTGGCGTCGTCTGTGGGAAACGACTGTTGCTATCGTTTTTCACCAAAAATCATTTATCATCAATGGCAGATAATCCAGAATCCAGTAATCGAAATGCTGGAAATACTGGAAATCCTCCAAATCCATCTGCACCTCCAGATCTGGCTGGAATTATGACGAATCTGGCTGAAGGACAAACCGCCATGTAAGAAACAATGAGGCAACTCATTCAAACTCTTCACGGCGGTGCACCTACCCATTCAAGGCAAAGGAGTGATCGTGGGAAATCGCGATCCAGGCATACTGGGTCATATCGTAATGAAGAATCTAATGATTTTTCTTATCAACCTGGGCGAACTTCATCGATACGGGCTACGGATACAGATCAACATATCACCCTCTCTCTAGAGAGAACTAGCACCCTGGAAAGATTAAGCAGGGCATCTCCTTTTAGTCAGTTAGGACCAAGGAGAAATATGAGTCCACCTAGAGCCCCATCGAGAAGCTTTCGACCACCATCAGGTTTGAGAGAAGGATCAGAACAATCAAGACCAGCTACTCGTCGAGATAGATCTCAGGAAGTTACGTCAGAACAATCAATTGCTCAGACTAAGTAGCCCGAGGAAGGAAATGAAGCATGGAAGGGTTCCATTCAGCGATTGGAGGATAGACTTGGAGAAATGGTTAAAGAAAGGAATCCCTTACAGAGAACTTTTGTTCAAGGGACATCTTGTGTGCACGCCATTGTGAATTTTCCTTCACCCTCGAAATTTAAAGCACCTGTAGTGACCCCTAAATATGATGGAAAGACAGATCCTGTTCTTCATATATAACAATACCAAGCTGCTGCCGACATATATGCTGTCCCCGACGAGATGAGGTGTAGAGCATTTTCGAGAACTCTTACCGGATCTGCACAGATATGGTACAACAATCTTCCTCGGGGTAAGATTTTGACTTTTATTCAGTTAGCCGAGTTGTTCATTGGTAATTTCTATTTTGGAGCAAAGCCAGTAAAGCGAGTAACGCACTTGTTAAGTGTTAGACAAAAATCAGGTGAGAGTACTAGAGATTACATAACTCGTTTCAATAACGAGAAGTTGGAAGTCATAGATTACGAAGAAAAGACAGCGATCACTGCTTTGATGAGTGGATTGCTGCCTAACAAGTTATACTATACTTTGGCCAAAGATCCACCTAAAACTATGTCGGAGTTGATGGCAAAAGCGGCCAAAATCATGAATGCCGAGGAGGCTATGGCTGCGAAGAAGAATATGGATAAAGAAACCAAGGTGGAGGTTGACAAATCTAAGAAGAAAGAGCAAAAAGGTAATGGTGGTGACAAGCACTCCAAGAATAATAGGACGTCATGGGAAGTCCTGAAGAAATATGATAATTATACTCCATTGAAGATGGGTATTAATCATATTTTAGAAGAAATCAAGAATAACGAAGAAATCAAGTGGCCAAATAAACTGAGGACCAATCCTGAACTGAGGAATAGGGCCAAATATTGTGAGTTGCATAAAGATCATGGCCATACGACCAAAAATTTCATAGCCCTTCAGAACGAGATTGAAACGCTCATCCGAGGAGGAAAGTTGTCAAAGTATGTAGATCGCAGAGGTGAAAGGAAGAATGATGATAGAACTAGAGATCGTTCCAGATCTCCTCGTCAGACGGAGGAGAAAAAGAAAAGAGATCATGAAGATGATCCAGATGAAGACCCCGATCTTCCAAAGAAGCCAAGATAGCCTGAACGAGAGGTATTTTCCATACGTTTTGGGTCATTTGATTGTAATGTTATTACAGGAGGAGATGCTGGAGGGGGAGACCTTACTGCAGAAAGAAAGGCCTATCTCGGAGAGGCTCAAGCCTGCTCATATATTCAACGAATAAATCTTGCCGAGGATGATCGTCCGAGGAAGTTAAATAAAGAGAAGCTAGTTATTGGTTTTTTAAAAAATGATTTGGAAGGTGTTCTTTACCCTCACGACGATCCCTTGGTAATTAAAATGAGGATGAAAGATGTGGTGATTTCAAGGGTGTTGGTGGACAATGGTAGTTCAGCAGACATCATATACTATTCATGTTTTGATAGCTTGAATTTGAAATTATCTCAATTGGAAGCTTATCACAGACCCCTTCTGGGTTTTGCTGGCGAGAAAGTTTTTCCACTTGGGATGATCAAGTTGGACATATTCATTGGAACTTGGCCTGCTTGTCGAACAGAAAGAATACTCTTCTTTGTGATGGATAAGAATGTGCAGTCAGCCTACAACATCATCATGGGAAGAGTTAGTTTGAAGAAGTTCGAAGTATTTCCATCTACAGTGCATCAATGCTTAAAATTCCCAACAAACTTCGGAGTAGGAGTTGTGAAAGGTGATCAAAAAATAGCTCGGGAATGCTATTATTCATCTGCCAAGCAAGAGGAGCTTGAGGAATCAAGGAAAAAGACTATCACCTACCAGGTGGAGGAAGGTACAGAAATTAAAACTCTTGATCCCAGGGATGAATCCCAACTTGTAAAAGGATAGGTGGTAGAATCTACAAAAAATATTATTCTGGACGAGGAGCACCCTGAACGAGTAACCCAGATAGGTTCGTCGTTGGATGCTTCAATAAAACAAGAGTTGATAATGTTCTTGAGAAACAGGAAGAAAACTTTCGCATGGAGTCATGAGGACATGCCAGGAATAGATCCAAACTTCTTATGTCACGAACTCAATGTGAATAAGGAGATCAAGCCTGTAAAGCAGAGAAGAAGGGTATTTAGCCCCGAGAAGAATCAAGCCATACAAGAGGAGGTCGAGAAGCTCCAGAAAGCCTGATTTATTGAAGATGTGAAATATCCAGACTGGCTGGCAAATGTGGTGATGGTAAAGAAGAAGAACAATAAATCGAGAATGTGTGTTGATTTCACTGATCTCAACAAGGCATGCCCAAAAGATCATTTTCCATTGCCCAGAATTAACCAACTAGTGGATGCTACCTCGGGACATGAGCTACTCAGCTTCATGGACGCATATTCTGGTTACAACCAGATCAAGATGAAGCCTGAAGACAGGGAAAGTACTTCTTTTATTACCCCTAGGGGAACTTACTGCTATAATGTTATGCCTTTTGGATTGAAAAATGCAGGAGTGACATACCAGCGTCTGATGAACAAAGTTTTCACCGAACAAATCAGTTGCAACATGGAAGTCTATGTCGATGATATGCTGACAAAAAGCAAAAAAGCTGCAAATCATTTAGTTGACTTAGCTCAGACATTTGATCAACTGGATAAATACCAGATGAAGCTCAACCCGACGAAGTGAACATTTGGAGTACGAGAAGGAATGTTTCTCGGATACATTGTCAACCAGCGAGGCATTGAAGAAAATCCAGATAAGATCAAAGCTCTTTTAGGGTTGCGATCTCCAACAACAAAGAAAGAAGTGCAGAGTCTTACAGGACGAGTTGCAGCACTCAACAGATTTGTGTCCCGAGCAACTGACAAATGCCTCCCATTCTTCAAAACACATCGAAAAACTTTTGAGTGGACTGATGAATGTGAGAAGGCCTTTCAAGACTTGAAAAAGTATTTCGGAGCACCTCCATTATTGTCCAGGCCAATAACAGGAGAGAAGTTGTATTTGTATCTGGCAGTATCAGAGAATGCAGTCAGTTCAGCATTGATTAGATTGGAGAATGGAGTCCAGAAACCAATCTATTACACAAGTAAGGCTTTCCGAGGTGCAGAAATCAGGTACCCAAAACTGGAAAAATTAGCATTGGCATTAATTGAAGCAAGTAGAAGAATGAGGCCATATTTCCAGGCCCATACCATCGTCGTTTATATCGATATGCCACTGAGGCAAGCCCTTCATAAGCCAGAAAAGTCAGGGAGATTGATGTACTGGGCAATAGAGCTCGGTGAATATGATATTGTGTATGAGCCCAGAGCATCATTGAAAGGGAAAGCTGTAGCAGATTTTATAGCTGAATTTACATATCCTGATATCCCCGAGGAACAAAAACTTCTCGCTGACCAACCTGTGGATGTTACGAGATCAACAGACATAAGTCCAGACTAACTCCGATTGGTAAAAGGGCCTATGGATATAGAAGGATCATCAACTTCAAATTCAGGCCATCCCCGGTTGGTTGAAGAACGAGAAGAGATGATCAATGAGGAGCGAAAAGTGCCGGGGGAGGATGAAAAGAAGCAACAAATATTTCACCGAGGAACTCTATCAGATAAGAAATTTGAAGACGGGTTGCCCATATGGAGATTATATGTAGATGGCTCATCTTGCACAGTAGGTTGTGGGGCAGGAATTGTTTTGAACACCCCAGACGAGATTGACATGGAATATGCTTTACGATTCCAATTCAAAGCCTCTAATAATGAAGCTGAATATGAGGCCATGATAGCAGGTTTAAACTTAGCAAAAGTTATGGAAGCACGGTAAGTAATTGTATTCAGTGATTCTCAATTAATTGTAAATCAGATGACAAGAACATATGCAGTTAAAGGAGATTTAATGGCAAAGTATCATGCAAAGGTGATGGAGTTACTGAGAGAATTTGATGCCATTCAATTGGTGAGAATACCAAGGATGGAGAATGTACAGGCAGACGCACTGGCCCGACTAGCATCAGCTACTCGTACCGAGCTGCGAAGAACGATACCAATTGAAGTATTGGAAAGTCGGAGCATAGATGAAAACTTGACGATGAATGTTATTACCCTTGATTTAGGACCATCTTGGATGGATCCCATCAGGATATATATTGAAGAAGGAGGATTGCCAGAGGATAAGCTCGCTGCCAAAAAATTGAAGTAAAACGTTGCTCGGTATATATTAACTAATGGTATTTTATATAGACGAGGAATTATGGCAGGTTTGCAGAGATGTGTACATCCCTCCAAGGTGAAAGAATTGATTGAAGAAATCCATGAAGGGTCTTGTGGAGCTCATGTAGCAGGTCGAACACTTTTACAAAGGGTAATGACTCAAGGATACTATTGGCCGACGATGAGGGCTGATTGTATAGCCTATGCTAAGAAATGTGACAAGTGCCAACATTTTTCCTCTATATGATGAACTCCACAAGAATTGTTGACACCCATAACTTCCCCTTGGCCATTATCCATGTGGGGAATTGATTTGGTGGGACCATTTCCGACCACCCGAGGAAGATTCAAGTACCTCGTCGTCGCAGTAGACTATTTTACTAAGTGGGTAGAAGTTGAACCCCTCATCGACATGATGTATGAGAAGGTATACCAGTTTGTTTGGAAGAATATCATCTGTCGATATGGTCTCCCTCATGCCTTCATCACAGACCATGGAACCCAATTTGATAACGAGGAATTTGCTTCTTATTGTCATCAGTCGAACATTTTGAAGGTTCATTCAGCACCAGGCCATCCTCAAAGCAATGGACAGACTGAAGTGACGAATAGAACACTGCTAAATGGTTTGAAGAAAAGGCTAAGTGAAGCTAAAGCTAACTGGATTAACGAGCTACAATCAGTATTGTGGGCTTACCGAACAACTCCCCGAGCAGCGACTGAAGAATCACCATATATGCTGGAATTTGGAAGTGAGGCTGTAATACCTGCCGAGTTAGGTCTCCCAACACACAGAGTGCTGAATTTCAATTCCCCAGTCAGCGACTTGATGAGAAGACTGGATTTGGATATGCTCGAGGAAGTCAGAGAAGAGGCAGCCATTAGGAATGCTGCTTACCAACAATGCACAGCTCTGTTCTACAATAAAAGGGTGAGGAAATGTGACTTAAAAGAGGGAGATTATGTGCTAAAGAAGGTAATTCAGAAACACAATAAATTGGAGGCAAACTGGCATGGGCCTTACCGAGTTACAGAAGTTGTTCGACCAGGAACTTACCAAATAGCAACTCTAGAAGGAGAAGAATTCAAGAATGCTTGGAATGCTGAACACCTTCGCAAGTATTATCAATGATGTAAAATGTACAACGGTTCCATCAATATGAATAAAACAATGATGTTTTCACCATTTTCCTCTCCTTTGTTTGAAAGTTTTTCGGGGAATACTAGTGTTGTACACTACGCTGCGCTGCTCGACAGCAAAAAGAAGACGATAGTTCAGACCCACGACCAACTCCGATTGGTAAAAGGGCGAGAACCAAAAAATATACTCCTTTGGTTAGGAGGCGTACACTAGCGTGACCAACTAAGGCTGGTAAGATAACTAGTGGACAGATAGTTCGAAAGAACCAAAAAATATACTCCTTTGGTTAGGAGGCGTACACTAGCGTGACCAACTAAGGTTGGTAAGATAACTAGTGGACAGATAGTTCGAAAGAACCAAAAAATGTACTCCTTTAGTTAGGAGGCATACACTAGCATGACCAACTAAGGTTAGTAAGATAACTAGTGGAGATAATTCAATAATCAACTACAGTTGAGGGAAGAACAATATCATTTGATTTGAAAATAGGACAACAAGTTGGTTGGAAGGTAAAATCATTTCAGAAAATACAAAGAATTCCAAACTGAACCAAGTATAGTTGGCCGGTGATCAACTATACTTGGTCGACGAGGATAAATTATCGACCATGGTTGGTCGGACACATTTTATGAAAAAGTTTACCAAGTATAGTTGATCGGGGATAAAAACCCATCAACTGTAGTTGGTCGACAAATACAATTTAACAACCTTGGTTGGTTGGAAACAGTTTAAACATTTTATACTCATTACTTTATTATTAAGTGATTGAGAAACATTGATACTTGTAATTTTGATTGTTAAGTTGGTTGATGAACAGCACCATATTGTTATCTTTTTAACAGATACGTATACACAAATGTAAAAATATTTGATAAACACAAGACAATCGCAATACAAATTTGCAAACAGAAAATGAAATTCTTTCATTAAGATCAAAATATATTACAAGCTATACATATGTGCTAATTATTACATTGAAAAACCTATTCTATTGGTTTCTTTCCTTTAGCTTTTGAAACAGGTTCCTCGCCGGCAGGAGGATCTTCTAAGCAAAGAGGAGAATTGATGAAATTAATATCTCTGAGCATTCTGACGTTCATCACAGAAGGTGTATCCAAGAGATGCTCAGGACGAGATAATTCAGTCTGAGAATGAAGACTATAGTCGCCGAGATATTTTGAAATTAAACTCCGAGGAATGGAACGAGCTGGGATCCATTCCATGTCCAATTTGAAAGGTGGAACAGGCAAATCTAGTAACCCTGGAGCATGATAATCCCATAAAAAATGCCCTTGTTTCAATTTCAGTACACCTAGGGCGTTCAACCACTCCTACTTATAACCTTCATTATTGGCATGTTCAATACGAGCATCTAAATGAACAAGGGCTTTATTGTATCCTGCCATCCAAAATTCCCTAGGCTGTTTATGGAATTGGAAGGTTAATCTATCCAATTGTTCGTGAAGGTTCCTGGCAAAAACATCTTTATCATTCAAAGCAGACTTCGTTGCAGTAAGTTGATCTTCCAAAGATAGATTTCTCTTGGACAATTCAGATAAAGCCCGATCTTTGGCATTTAATTGGTATGCTTGAGTTTCCAAAGTATAATGAGTGCGAGCCTCTTCAACATTACGGCTAAGAACTCTTGATCGACTCCGAGCAGCGACTGGAGAACTTTGCTCCTCGGAAACATTTTGAACAGCTCTTCCTCGCCTACGAGATCCTCTTCCTTGTCCCCGAACAGTAGTGGAAATACTCGATCTTCTCAGAACGTCCAACTCTTGCCTTAATTTGGCATTCTCAACTTCTAAGAACGAGAAACCTTCATCGGTAACTTGCACTAAAGCAGTGGAAGATGATGCTGCAGATTCATACTGTGCCATCTTTTTCTGCAGATTATTGTTCTCTTGTTCCAGCAACTCAGCAATCTGCCTGCAGGCCTCAACTTCACCTTTAAAAGTTCTTTCCCTAACATCATATCCAGAAAGGATCTTTTTATGGCCTGTTTCAGAAGAAAGCTATTGATATCTATTTTCATATTCCTTGTGCAATAAAGCCATTGATTCATTGTGCTGACCTTGGAGATCTTCTAAGGAATAATGAAGTTCCTCAATCAAGTCATAGTAGGCCACATTGTTGGCCACAGCTCGGTCAAGTAAATCCTTCAAGTACCGATAAGCCTCAATTGCTTGCTTTGTAGCATCATGACCAAGGATATCAGCAATTTCTGATGTACTAAGGTCTGTATGACCAGCTTTATAATATTCGTGACATTGTTGCATCAGCTTTGTATCATGTGCAGATATCATTTCCATTCTAGCCACAAACTAAGGATGAGAAGAAGACAACAATCAACAAAAACAACTCATCAACAACAGAGATGAACAAAGATGTATTTTATTAGATCACAAAAGGATTAAATTGTTTGATTACAAATAATGAAAGATAGAAATGATACCGAACAACTTCACACCTTTTCCTTATCTCCCAAGACTTTCTCAGGGAGGCTGGGACGAGGAGCTTGGTTGCTCGGTGGTAATAGCATCCTGATCAGCAAGAGTAGAAATTTTCTCAGGAGGAGGAGGCATGGAAGAAATGTCCTCGTTGGCAGAAGGAAGAGAGGCAAGGACTTGATCACCTATGGCCATGGAAGATTCATCAGAGATAGGCTCATCTTCTTCTTCTTCCACAATTGGTGGGGGAGGACCAGGGAGGTGTAGCTGGAATAGCCCAGAATCTTCTTTGATCTTCAATTCCTGCAGGGCAGCTACCCAGCCATCTCGGAAGTATTTCAACTTCCCGTATTGAACTTGGGATGTCATCGTAGCAATCCCTTGTCCCATCCTTTATCCTAACCAGCGCTGAAGGATTTTTTAACTGCGAGCTTTCTTTTCAGTTTCTCCGAGGAGAGCTTCACATCCAATTCTTCCTTCTGGCCCTTGATATCTTGCAGGGCGGATAATTCTTCCTCTGCCTTTTTCAGCTTATCTTCAAGATCTCCAAAGTTTTTGAGCTTGTCGTCATATTTCTGATGCCCGACCTCTAAATTTTTCACCTCATCCTCCAAACTCTTGGAGGTCTCAGCCAACTTCACCTTCTCGGCCTCAACTACGGACAACTTTTTCTCCCATTCAGCTTTTTCGTCGTTATACTGCTGACGATAATCCTTCAAAGATTGGGTTAAACCCAGCAGAGCATCCTCTACACCTGACGAGGAGCTGGAAGCTTTAAATAGCTCCGTCTTTCTTCATAATGTTATTAAAACAATTCACCAGCTGAACAAAGGAAAAAGTGACAGGTCAATGCAAAATACAAGTATTCAAAGACAGAAAGGAAATTCAGAATGTGAGAAATTTACCGAAGCAAGGTGACGAGTAGCTAGGGATGTCAACATATCCCTAGAAATATTTTCATCAATTCCTTGGACCTCGAGTATGATCCAAGTTTTTACCGAGCTCATTGCAGAGTTCGGAGGAATGATGGTTGGAACACCAATAACACCATATGGTGGAGAAGAGACAGTTTCAGCCAAATTGACTGAGGATGATTTCCTCAATCTCCTCAAAGGAACTTCGGCAGTTTCAACCAAGGAAGAGCTCTTGGTCGGAGAGATAGCAATCATCTCGACAAGAGAAACCTTCTTGCTCGGAGCCACTGGGGGCTTCTCGATAGCTTTGGAAGGTGCAACATCCACCTTCTTAGTCCCTTCTGGGACATCAACTTTGCTTTTCTTGGTTTCAGCGGCAGAAGTAGTGTCATCAAATAGAGCAGGGGGAACTCTTTTCCTGCCCATTCTTTGACTTAAAGGGATGTGAGAATGTGAAGAAGAATCCTCTGGAGTTGAAGCTGGCTCAACAAGATGAGCAGTATAAGAAGTCGTATAGGTCCTATACTGCAGCAAATATGATGCAGACCTGATGTGCTCGTCTAAAACGTTCTTATGCAAACCCCAGATAAGTTTCAGATGCTTGATATTAACCTCTGATTCTTTTGGAGTTTTTCTTTTGCTATCAACTGCAAATAAATACATAATGAGATGTCAGTCATACATTTTGTCAAACATGATGAAAGCATAATTTCATAAGTAAAGGAAAATGAGAATAAACCTATCCCATTGCCATATGGGGGGCATTTGGGACCTTCATACACTCTGTCTCCGACTAAAGGAGCATGTTGCCAATTTTTGAAAACTAACCCATGTTCAAAATAATCTCTATTTGCATCAGGGAGGTTAACTACAAGAGCCCTATTTAAAAACCTAGTTTTTAAGTAGTAAACATTATCTAAAATAGCCCATCTATAGCAAAACATAATTTCAGGAATCCCTATACGAGTTCCATGAGTTAGATTTAAGTTATACACCCCATTAATTATTCTCCATGAATTGGGGGCTATTTTTGCAGGAACACGTCAAAGTATTGACAGAACTCTAAGCATAAGGGATTTGGCGAAAAAGAAAATCCACATTCAGCAATGAATAAACTGGGGAACCAATGTCCCTCAGCCAATCAAAAATAATCTAAAGGCTCAGAAAGAACCTCCAGAGTTACCCAGGAAGGAATGGAAAAATCGGAACAAAATTTCTCAATAGACTCCACAATATAAACCATACTGAATAAAAGAAATACAGAAGAAAAGAAGAGAATCTTACAGGGAAAAAGGAAGAGCTGACAACTAGCGAGGGAAAAGATGAACGCACAAGAGAGAAAGAGAGAATAGAAAGCTTGAATGCAGAAGATTGGAAAAAGAAGAAGACGGTATGGTTACCTAAGAAGTTTAAATACTTTGCCTTGGGAAGCGGCGAAAGAAATGATTACACAAAAGAAACTATTGAACTTCCGGCGGCTAAAAGAACAAAAAGGGCACAAAGATCGAAGCGCTCTTAAAAGTTCGAAAAAAGGCGGATTCTGTGAATTTGGAAATAAATTCAAATACGATGCTCCTAAAACCCAGGAAGATCATTCAATATTGCCATATATCGAGAAAGAATGTTTCATACTCCTCAAAGTTTGAAATATGAAACATTGGGGGCTTCTGTTGATACCAAAATTAATATGCTGATGTGAACGAATCATACGAAGACACTTGTCAATCTACGTGGCACAATAACAACGAGGAAGTTCATTTCCCCGACCAACTCATAGTCTCTCCGAGCAATGAGGATACACCGAGGAACGTTAGCATTCCGAGGTACTATAACGCTCTGAGGAACTCCTGAGCAATGAGCAACTAAGGCGGTCCGAGCTGCATCTCGGCCGTGTCATTAATTGCCAGATAATCAACAGTTCAACTATTCATTGAACGTTCATCATCTTGACGCACGCGATGCCTTAAATGTATTACCCTTTCATATGTATATCATTTAATGCATCAATCCTTTCATGTACAGCCGAGGGGCTATAAATACCTTGTATCACCCTCATTCAAAGGGACGGGAATTTCTTGACTGAACTTGTAATCGAGAATTCCCAAACACTCAGCAATAACATAACAGTGGACGTAGGCCATTCTTATAAGGCTGAACCACTTTAAAAATCTTTGTCTCATTTTATTTATCTGTGATTGAATAATTAGAGCGATCTAATTTTTTACATCAACAATTATATGGATCTATTCTAGCGAGTGATTGATATAATACTTCTAAGTCAATTATTCAATTGAGTTGAGGGAATGAAAATTAGATTAACTAAATTGTATTAGTTTGTTTTGTCAATTGATGAGAATTAATTGATAAGATGAATTAATATTTGGAAAATTAGTATACTGGAATAATTTAACACATTTAATTGATAAAGTGGTGGTTAAGTTTCATTCCTTGAATATTTCTAAAATTTAAGTTCATCTCAATTGTTATTACTTAGTTCTTATTTGGCACACTGGTTAGTTTGTTATTTTCATCTCTTATATTAGTTTAGAGTTAATTCACCTCACCTCACCTACTTGTTTTAATATTTGAAAAACATAAAAAAAAAATTAGAAAAATCCAAAAGTAAAAAAAGGGGGATCAAGTGAATTATATTCATAATACTCTCATGTGTAGCATGTTCACACCTTAGATTAGGATTGGCATCCTTACTTACCACTCTACACTTGAGTTGATATATATTTGAAGGTAATTGCGGATTTTGACTAACTTGGCTTTCAACAACGACCCATGCAAAAAGCTTAGTTATCAAATGGCGCCGTTGCCGGGGATACAAAAAGCACGTTATCAAATGGCGCCTTTGCCATTCTTGGGTTCGTGAATCTCGAAGCGGATTCAATTTTGTGGTTCATTTATTTCCTATATTTTGTTGCATTTTAGTACCATTTTTATTTTATTTTAGAAGGCTTGTATTTAGTATTTTTTATTCTTGGCTTGTATTGCGGTGCTTAGAGACACTTTTATTTTATTTTTCATTTTAAAAATTGTAATAATCGAAGACAAGCGAGATAGGGAAACCGGACAAGGTAGATAGAGGGCGTCCATTGACGAGGATTTAGAAGCATCTCTACCTTGGGTCGGTAGGCCTCCCGGGGATGACTGAAATAGGCGTGATCTCCCCCCGGTTGACTCAAAATTTTTCGGCACCCCACGGCCTAAAAATCGTGGGAGGTACATTTCCTGAACACTCGCGTCCCTCATGTTAGTGTGTTAATTCTTTTGTATGTTTTGTGTGCTCTTACTTGATTTTATTCTCGCATTTATTTTCGAATGGTGTGATGAATTAATTGACTAAGACCTATACCCGGTCACTCACGAGAAGGGATTTCATCACCCGACTCACTCGCTTACCTTTGTGTGTTACCCTAGCCATCACTAAATTTAAAATCAATCAACTAGGTAGCCCACTAGGAGAATAAATTTTGCAAAGGCGATCACTCATATAAATTCCGTGATTTTTTATCGCACGCGGACTTAATTAAAATTTGACTACCCTTTCACTAAATTCAAAGATAAAAATTGGCTACGTGCTAGTTAGGAAAATTTCTTGACTTGTGTGTGGGTCCATTTCATTTTTCGGTAGTCGGATTTTAGTAAGTTCGCCCATTCAAAGAGTCCATATTTTTCCCCACCTTTTCTTCCAAAAAATCCAAAAATATTTTCTTCCTTTATTTTTCACAAAACTCCAAAAACATTTTCTTCCTTTATTTTTTTTTAGAAAAATCCAAAAATATTTTATTTTCATTTAAATATTTTTTTCCCACAATTTTCTTCCAAATAATCCAAAAAACATTTTCTTCCTTTATTTTTTTTTAAAATCCAAAAATATTTTCTTTCCTTTGGAAAAAAAAAATCAAAAAATATTTTTTCCCCACCCTTTCTTCCAAAAAATCAAAAAATATTTTCTTCCTTTCATTCTCTAAAAATCCCAAAAATATTTCCTTTCTTTTTCAAATTATTCAAAAACCAAGCACAAAAAAAAGAGAACATCTTGAAAATAAAAAATAAGGCCGTGATCGGTGTTTCTTCACCCTCACCTTTGTCAAATTATCCAACAAGACTGACGCTTCAGTCTTGTTTGGAGATGATTCACATCACCCCAATTTTTCTGCCGCCCCGCGCCATCATTGTTGTTATCCTTAGGGTGAGAATGGTTCGGTCTGGCTGAAGATATTAAACTTAGCTCTACCGGGAGGCAGCCCGCGTTTTTGGTATGAGTCTCATATTGTTTGGGGGTGGTGTTTCACACCACCCTATGCTTTATCATGCTTATATACTTGTACACTTTTTTTTCTTTTCACTCACTCAGGTTTATTATTGGTTACATCTTTCCACTTCATGAGCGGTTGATTCTGGTAAACTCTTTCCTAGCTTATGCTCTCAATTTTAAAACTCATTTTACTTAACATCAAGGACAATGTTCCTTTTTGTTTGGGGGTGGGGAATTTTATCAAAATCGTGCCTCTTTTGAAAAATTTTGATTTTTAAACCTGATTTTTAAAATTTCGCGCAGTTTCTTTCATCTCACTCAGTGATGTGAATTTTCAATCATCCATCTTTCAAAAGTCTAGGAATCAAGCTAGAGAATATTTTTTATAAATGGCTTATGTAATACTTAGTAAGGCATGTTGCACCATGAATTTCTAGACTCAACAAAATTTGCGCACTTATCAAGTCACTACGGTTTAGAGTTGAAGAGTACTATAACTATAAAGAGGACCTTAAGGATCACCAGTGGAGACTTTAACTTGTGAGATTTGTGCCTTGTAACAACCCTCGCTTTTGAGATTCTATTTTATATTTAATTCGATTAATATTGTGACTAATTAAAGATGTTGATTTGTGGAGTAGGTATTAATTTAAGAAAGATAAGTTAATATCTTCTATGATGTTGCATATTTACCGTATGTAGAGGTGAATTTTGCTATGTTATGTGTTATTATGTCATAAGAATTTAAAATGACATTTGGGCTTAAAATGGAACCGGAACCTAAACTGAATTATAAAATCTCCAAATGATAATTTGGAGGGTGCCATTAGTTCCGGGAGGTTTGAGATAGTCAAATTGTGTACCATATTGTATTTCTAGTTTCCGGGCACTTTTGACTGGTTATAGTTTACATGAGTAGATGCGTATTATTTTACTGCACACAAATCACTTAAGTTGGAATTTTAAGCATAAGCCACGATTTATGTCTGCACCCAAGTCACTATTCCCCTAATTACATTGGTAAACCTAAGGGAAGAAAGAGAAGAAGAAATCTTGGGAGAAAGTGAGAGATTGAAGCTTGGGAGATTGTTCTTGCATCCAACTTCTTCAAAATCTGAACTTGCAAACTTGAGGAAAGTTTTCTACTTGCTATTTTATGATTTAAGTAGAGTAATTTGAATTGATAGTTGTGGTTATATATAGTTTAAGAAACTTAGGGCTTTTAATTGGTTTATGGGCTTGGAAATGTTAGAGATTGATTTGAATGGTTATTTATGGTGAAATTATGTTTATTGGCTGCATTTATACTCAATTGGTAGCTATAAATGGCAAGGGTTTGGGTTATATATGTTTGGAAGAGATTAGGAGTCCAAGACTCCATAGCCAAAATTGGCAAAATTCGCAGGGGCGAATCGATTCGGTTCCTGGCCGAATCGATTCTCATAGATGCAGTGTTCAGGTCTGGTGAACCGAATCGATTCGACTGTTATGCAGAATGTTGGTTTTTCGGACCAAATCGATTCGGATAGTCAGAATCGATTCACTTGTCTGGTTGAATCGATTCGGCCTAGTCCGAATCGATTCGGAAATCCTGCATTTTCTTTTTGTTTTTCTTTTCTAATTTTGACCCTTTCCCTTAGGATTATGACCTAGGGCCCTTCTTGAAGGAAGTAAGCATAGGATCCTAGAGTTTTAGTCGAGTTTGGTCGTTAGCCCATAGTTGAATGGGAACACTTGGGGATAATTCAGGGGTATTTAAAGTGATGCTTAGGTATCACTTTACTTTTAGGAAATTAGTTAAAGTTAGAGTTCTAAGCCCATATTTGGAGATGTTAGAAACCCTTTTTGAGGTGTATGAAACCTCGGGATTTGTTAGAATTTGGGGGATTGTTTGGACGATACTTCGGAACTTAAATATATGATGAAATTGAATAGAAATATTCAAAGATAATTGTTTCAAGTAAATGAAATACATGAAATTCATGATAATGAAAATGGGATAAATTGGTAATTGTTAAATTACTTAAACACACCTCTTTAAATGCTATCATAAGGGAAGCTCGCGCATGAGGTGATGTCCCCTGGTTATTGAATGCAGGCTGACTATAGTCCTCGGCCATATGCGGGTTTTGTGTATGTTTTTCTGCGCTAGTGAAGTAATTTCGGGTGTGGTTATGACTCACTCGCAGGCATATGGCCACTTCCCGACGTGCGTTAGGTGCCCAGGTTGTCTTGTATAGAGAGGCCCTGGACGATGATAGTCATTTAGGGGCGCGCCCAGTGGGGAAACTCGGAGGGGCGGTCTTAGAAACGTTATATGAATATGAATATAACCTTTCTAACTCAAGTGGGACTTGAGGTATGTAAATTGCCATAAGATATGTGATGGTAATTATATTCCTGTTAAGGAATGGAAAATGATAAGATATGGGAAGAAATGAGAATTAATTTAATTTCTTTTGCCTAATTCTATAATTGTTAGAATCATCTATAATTTCATAAATACATTTTATGGTTAGGTTGTTAGATTTTCATTCACATTATTATTGATTCATTGTCCATATCTATCATGTTTCTTACTCTTCGGGGAATCATAAATAAATCGGTCCCTGACCCGTTCATCTTTCTATGTTGTGCATATTGTGTTATCCGCTCAGGTGCTCCTCCGCAAGGGCACCCGTTATGATTTTCCATCCTTATGCTTGTGACGAGCTGTATGACCTTGCGGATGACTACAGGATGTTGTTAGGCGCCCTCATTTTTTTTAATCTAGTTATGATCGGGTCGTACATTCGGGCTAGTGGCCCATATTTTGTAATTGTTAATGGATGAAATATGTATCATATATAACATTGTGATATAACTGTGGACCGACAGATTATTCAGTTCTTTTACTGTATTGTTTTGGTTAGCTATATATGTGTTCTATGGAAATTCCACTTTTGTCAGATTTGGGTTGTTTAATTTAATTCTTAAATCCTTCTTTTAAATCAAACTTTTGACAACCTTCTTTCTGATTTATGGAGTGGCTTGCCCATATACCTAAATATTTGTTATGATGTTGAGGATGATATCCATCCATGATTCCGTTATGTCGAGGTATCGGGATGGCCACCCCTTATTTCGGAGAGCGAGTTGTCACAGATGGTATCAGAGCATCAGGTTCTAGAGTCTTTTGGATCTTGTGGACTTGTCACGTTCTACCGTAGCGTTCTTTGACATAGAGCCTAATGTTAGGACTACTTGTTGTTTATGCTTACGATCTTCTGCAACTATAAATTATTTTGAGTGAAATTCTAACTCTATTGTTCTCTCTCTCAGATGCCACCTAAAAGAGGTCGCCCGGCGAGATGCAATAGGATCTTAGACGAGGATGTTGGTCCTCCTCCGCCGCCACAAGGGACGTTTAATACCGCAGATGTGGCGAATATAGTGGCTCAAGCCGTTAATGTGGCCATGACAGTAGTGGCCCAACAAGCGCCACAGACTCAGCAGAGAGCACCAGATGCCCAAGTTACTACTGGACCTTCTCCGTGGGAGAGAGCTAGGGAATCTTTTATGTAGGGTCATCCCCCAGAGTTCGACGGGAGCTCGAATGTTATTAAGGCGAATCAATGGAAGAAGGATATTCAACGCCATCTACGTATGGTGGAGTGTGGTGAGGATAGGAAACAAGTCCTTGCTACTTTTAAATTGGTGGGTGCCGCATTACACTGGTGGGAGTCCGTGACTACGCCAGAACACAGGGATACCATGTCCATCTCTGAATTCTGGGTTTTATTTGATCGTAAGTATTTTCCTCCCGCAATTCAAGGGGAGATGATAAGGATATTGCAAGACCTTGTTTAAGGGGAGAGGTCAGTAGCTGAATATGAGGAGGAGTTCACCCGGTTAGCAAGCTTCATGCCGGATGAAGTGACTTCCGAAGAAAAGAAAGTTTTGAAGTTTTTTAGAGGGTTGAACTAGAGGATCCGGTAACACTTGCTGGGTAATCCTGCTTTACAGACTTTTGGGGAAGTGATGAATGCAGCTCTATTGCATTGCCAAGAGCATAGACTCTTTTTGCAAAGTGGTAAGAGGACCCCCGTAGTGGGGCAAGGTGGAAGGCCGGGAGGTGGTGGTATTGGAGGAGGAGTCTTTCCCTCGTCCCAACCTTCGGGAAGTAAACCGAAAGAAAAGGATCCCCAACAGGGGGACGTGTCTAAGAGGCAGCGTTTTGGTGGATTTAATTGGGGGAACCAAAATAATAGACAAGGTCAGGGTGCCCCACAACAGTAAGCTGGCCGTGGAGGTCAAGGAGGCAGAGGCCAGCAGGGCCAGGGTGTAATTCAGTTTAGAAACAATCGTGGACGGAATGCCGATAATATGATAGGCCGGTGTTTCCAATGCGGGGAAGTGGGTCACTATAAGAGGGAATGTCCTCAGTTGGTCGGGGGACAATTTCCTCGAGCTCTACAGCAGCCGTACGTTCAATTCCCTCCACAGGTACCTAACCCAGTTGCTCATCCACAACAGGGTCAGTTACAATATGGTAGGGTCTACCATATTCAGGATGTTATGCTTCCTCCAGCTCCGCCTGCACCGCCAACCATTGAGGGTAAGTTCCTTATTCAGGGACATATGGGTCGTGTTTTATTTGATACCGGTGCAACGCATTCGTTTATTTCTAGGAGCTTTGCTCAGACTACTGAGTTGATTAAATCTGCCGAAAGAACTTTTACTAGTGTGGAGTCCTTTATGGGTGATGGTTCACTCATCTTCTTTGTTTGTAAAAATATAGAAATCTCTCTCGGTAACTTATGTTTTGAGGCCGATTTACTCGTCCTGGATATGGTCGGGTATGACGCGATTTTGGGTATGGATTGGCTGATGAAATATCATGCTATTGTAAATTGTTACGGGAAGAGTATAGTCTTCGCCGTGTCGGGACAAGAAATGTTCCTGGTAGTTTTACCTCGTTTAGAGGGGAGTACTTGTACTTATATGTATTGCATTGTCGAGGAGACTTCTAGGCATATAGTCGTTCCTTTAGTTTCCATTCCAGTTGTGAAAGACTTTGAGGATGTTTTTCGAGAGATACCGGGTTTACCTCCTAGTCGAGAAATTGAATTTGTGATTGATTTAACGCCAGGAACGAGGCCTATTGCGAGGGCTCCATACCGAATGGCTCCTATTGAAATGAGGGAGCTAAGGGATCAAATTCAAAATCTGTTGGAGCAGGGATTTATACGGCGTAGTACATCGCCATGGGGTGCTCCAGTGTTGTTTGTTAAGAAAAGATATGGTTCTCTCCGGTTATGTGTGGACTATAGAGAATTGAATAAAGTCACCATCCGAAATAAATACCATTTACCTCGTATCAACGATTTGTTTGATCAACTTCGAGGAGCGATGTACTTCTCTAAGATCGATTTGAGGACGGGGTATCATCAATTGAGGATACGAGAGGAGGACGTGTCCAAGACTGCTTTTCTTACGAGGTACGGATCCTATGAATTCTTGGTTATGCCCTTTGGCCTAACCAATGCCCCTACTGTATTTATGGATCTCATGAATAGGGTCTTTCGGGATTTCCTAGACCAATTTGTTATTGTGTTCATCGATGACATTTTAGTCTATTCTCAAACGGAGTCTGATCATGCTATGCATTTGAGGTTAGTCCTACAGAGACTACGAGACCATCAGCTATATGCCAAGTTCGAGAAGTGTGGCTTTTGGTTGCAGGAAGTACAGTTTTTGGGTCATGTGGTGACGTCCCAGGGGGTATCAGTGGATCCAGGCAATGTAGCTGCGGTGAGGGAGTGGGGCCAACCCACGACACCTACCGAGGTTCGTAGTTTTCGGGGATTGGCGGGTTATTACCGTCGGTTCATCAAGGGTTTTTCTAAGATTGCTAGCCCTTTGACCAACTTAACCCGGAAAGGGGTGAGCTTTATTTGGGATGATTCTTGCCCAGCTGCATTTGATGAACTTAAAGATAGATTGACTTTGGCTCCGGTCCTTGCTTTGCCAAAACCAGGATTGGAATATCTAGTCTTCACCGATGCATCTCTTCAAGGATTGGGAGGTGTACTTCAACAAAGAGAGACGGGCTATCGCTTATGCTTCCCGTAAGTTGAAGCCCCATGAAAGCAACTATCCACTGCATGACCTCGAACTAGCCGCAGTTATTTTTGCCTTGAAAATATGGAGGCATTATCTCTTGGGAGAGAAGTTTAGTCTTTTCACGGACCACAAATCACTGCAATATTTGTTTTCACAGAAGGATTTGAATATGAGACAGCGCCGATGGTTAGAGTTCGTGAAAGATTATCAATTTGATATTCATTATCATCCGGGTAAGGCCAACGTGGTAGCGGACGCCTTGAGTAGGAAGCCTAATGGAGAATTAGCTGAGGTTTGGAAAGCTCAGGAGGATGCGATGGTGAGGGCATTCATGTTGGTAATGACTATTACTCCTACCATTGTGGAAAGGGTGGTAGAAGCTCAAGGAAGGGATAAGGAGTGTCAAGACCATATTCGCCGATTGTTGTCCGAGGGAGCAGAGTCCTACTCGATTGGTTACGAGGGTGGGTTACGCTTCCATGGAAGACTCATCGTTCCGGAGGAAGGAGATTTGAGGCAGGCAGTGTGGCTGAATCTCATGGCTCTAGGTTTACGGTTCATCCTGGTGGGGACAAAATGTATCAGGATATGCCCCGTCAGTACTGGTGGTCGGGGATAAAGAGGGATATTTCAGAATTTGTATCCCAATGCACTACTTATCAACTGGTCAAGATCGATCATCAGAAACTGACAGGTTTGTTGCAACCACTAGAGATCCCCGTGTGGAAATGGGAAAGTATATCGATGGATTTTATCACGAGCGGGTGTGATTCTATTTGGGTAATTGTCGACCGATTGACAAAGTCGGCACACTTCCTACCTGTGCGGACAGATTATGACACCGCTCGGTATGCTCGCTTATTCATCAAGGAGGTGGTGAGACTCTATGGGGTGCCTTTGAATATAGTCTCCGACAGAGACAAAATTTTCGTTTCCCACTTTTGGAGGAGTTTCCAAGAAGCGATGGGGACCGAATTGAGGTTAAGCACTTCATACCATCCTCAAACAGACGGCCAAACTGAAAGGGTAAATCAAATGTTGGAGGATATGCTTCGCATGTGTATGCTTGACTTCAAAGGTGGTTGGGAACAATATTTCCCATTGGTTGAGTTTCCTTATAACAACTCTTACCAATTCACAATTGGAATGGTGCCTTACGAGGCTTTGTATGGAAGTCCATGTAGATCACCCGCTTGTTGGTTGGAAGTGGGTGATAATAAATTTCTTGGGCATGAAATGATCCAAGATACTTCCTCGAAGATTGAGTTAATTCGGAATCGCATTCGGATAGCCCAAGATCGTCAAAAGAGCTATGCCGATGCGGGTCGTCGACACATGGAATTGGAGGTTGGGGACCAAGTTTTGGTTAGAGTGTCACCCATGAAAGGGATAAAGCGTTTCGGTAAAAAGGGGAAACTTGCACCGCGCTTTGTTGGACCATTTCCCGTTATTGCAAAGGTGGGTCCCGTGGCATATCAACTCGCTTTACCGGAACCATTGCAACAAATTCATGATGTGTTCCATGTTTCCTCCCTAAAGAAGTATAGGAGGTGTGAAGGTGCGCTATGGCACATTCCTTTTGAGGATATTGAATTGCAACCCGATGTTTCATATGAAGAACAACCGGTTGCGATATTAGAGCATGGGGAGCGTAGATTGAGTTCTCATGTCTTTCCCTTGGTGCGGGTTCAATGGAGTCACCATAATGCTAAGGAATCTACGTGGGAGTGCGAGAAGGACATGCGAGAGAAATATCCGCATCTCTTTTTACGAGGTACGCTTGAATTTTGGGGACAAAATTCTCATAAGGGGGGAAGTATGTAACAACCCTCGCTTTTGAGATTCTATTTTATATTTAATCCGCTTAATATAGTGACTAATTAAAGATATTTATTTGTGGAGTAGGTATTAATTTAAGAAAGATAAGTTAATATCTTCTATGATGTTGCATATTTACCGTATGTAGAGGTGAATTTTGCTATGTTATGTTTTATTATGTCATAAGAATTTAAAATGACATTTGGGCTTAAAATGGAAGCGGAACCTAAACTGAATTATAAAATCTACAAATGATAATTTGGAGGGTGCCATTAGTTCCGGGAGGTTTGAGATAGTCAAATTGTGTACCATATTGTATTTCTAGTTTCCGGGCACTTTTGACTGGTTATAGTTTACATGAGTAGATGCGTATTATTTTACCACACACAAATCACTTAAGTTGGAATTTTAAGCATAAGCCACGATTTATGTCTTCACCCAAGTCACTATTTCCCTAATTACATTGGTAAACCTAAGGAAAGAAAGAGAAGATGAAATCTTGGGAGAAAGTGAGAGATTGAAGCTTGGGAGATTGTTCTTGCATTCAACTTCTTCAAAATCTGAACTTGCAAACTTGAGGCAAGTTTTCTACTTGCTATTTTATGATTTAAGTAGAGTAATTTTCATTGATAGTTGTGGTTATACATGGTATAAGAAACTTAGGACTTTTAATTGGTTTACGGGCTTGGAAATGTTGGAGATTGATTTGAATGGTTATTGATGGTGAAATTATGTTTATTGGCTGCATTTATACTCAATTGGTAGCTATAAATGGCAAGGGTTTGGGTTAGTTATGTTTGGAAGAGATTAGGAGTCCAAGACTCCATAGCCAAAATTGGCAAAATTCGCAGGGGCGAATCGATTCGGCTCCTGGACGATTCGATTCGCATAGATGCATTGTTCAGGTCTGGTGAATCGAATCGATTCGGTTCTCCCCCTAATCAATTCAGCTGCTATGCAGAATGTTGGTTTTTCGGACCGAATCAATTCGGATAGTCAGAATCGATTCGCTTGTCTGGTCGAATCGATTCGGCCTAGTCCAAAATGATTCGGAAATCCTGCATTTTCTTTTTGTTTTTCTTTTCTAATTTTTGACCCTTTCCCTTAGGATTATGACCTAGGACCCTTCTTGAAGGAAGTAAGCATAGGATCCTAGAGTTTTAGTCGAGTTTGGTCGTTACCCCATAGTTGAATGGGCACACTTGGGGTTAATTCAGGGGTATTTAAAGTGATGCTTAGGTATCACTTTACTTTTAGGAAATTAGTTAAAGTTAGAGTTCTAAGCCCATATTTGGAGATGTTAGAAACCCTTTTTGAGGTGTATGAAACCTCAGGATTTGTTAGACTTTGGGGGACTGTTTGGACGATACTTCGGGACTTAAATATATGATGAAATTGAATAGAAATATTCAAAGATAAATGTTTCAAGTAAATGAAATACATGAAATTCATGATAATGAAAATGGGATAAATTGGTAATTGTTAAATTACTTAAACACACCTCTCTAAATGCTATCATAAGGGAAGCTCGCGCATGAGGTGATGTCCCCTGGCTATTGAATGCAGGCTGACTATAGTCCTCGGCCATATGCGGGTTTTGTGTGTGTTTTTCTGCGCTAGTGAGGTAATTCTGGGTGTGGTTATGACTCACTCGCAGGCATATGGCCACTTCCCGACGTGCGTTAGGTGCCCAGGTTGTCTTGCATAGATAGGACCTGGAAGATGATAGTCATTTAGGGGCGCGCCCAGTGGGGAAACTCGGAGGGGCGGTCTTAGAAACGTTATATGAATAGGAATATAACCTTTCTAACTCAAGTGGGACTTGAGGTATGTAAATTTCCGTAAGATATGCGATGGTAATTATATTCCTGTTAAGGAATGGAAAATGATAAGATATGGGAAGAAATGAGAATTAATTTAATTTCTTTTGCCTAATTCTATAATTGTTAGAATCATATATAATTGCATTAATACATTTTATGGTTAGGTTGTTAGATTTTCATTCACATTATTATTGATTCATTGTCCATATCTATCATGTTTCTTACTCTTCTGGGAATCATAAATAAATCGGGCCCTGACCCGTTCATCTTTCTATGTTGTGCATATTATGTTATCCGCTCAGGTGCTCCTCCGCAAGGGCGCCCGTTATGATTTTCCATCCTTATGCTTGTGACGAGCTGTATGACCTTGCGGATGACTACAGGATGTTGTTATACGCCCTCATTTTTTGGAATCTAGTTATGATCGGGTCGTACATTCGGGCTAGTGTCCCATATTTTGTAATTGTTAATGGATGAAATATATATCATATATAACATTGTGATGTAACTGTGGACCGACAGATTATTCGGTTCTTTTACTGTATTGTTTTGGTTAACTATATATGTGTTCTATGGAAATTCCACTTTTGTCAGATTTGGGTTGTTTAATTTAATTCTTAAATCCTTATTTTAAATCAATCTTTTGACAACCTGCTATCTGATTTATGGAGTGGTTTGCCCATATACCTAAATATTTGTTATGATGCTGAGGATGATATCCATCCATGATTCCGTTATGTCGAGGTATCGGACTGGCCACCCCTTATTTCGGAGAGCGGGTTGTCACATGCCTTTGACCTTTTAAAGAGTTTTACGCAATCTTCGAGTCACAAGTTGATTCAACTTCGTTTGGGTCCTCACTTTAATTGTTGTATGATCTCATTATCTTTCATAGAATTTTGGCTTGATCACCGAGAACGACATCACTTTCGAGTTGTAAGAAACACGTGTCTTGAAATTTGTCCCGATCATTAGGTTTTCACCACACTTTCACTCATACACCAACCAAATTCCATTTATCATACATTCATACACCTTCCATTTTCCATATCATCACCATATACCATACCGCCCATTTCCATATCCACAGAGAATAGTGCTGAAAGTAAAAGGAGAAGATCCGTCATAGAGAGTGTTTGCATTTTTAGCGAATATCTCTCCCAAAGCCGATTCAGATGGAGAAAAATTTGTTACAAGTTTATGTTGGGGTTATTTGTATTTTTAACAGATTTATCTCATACATTGATGCGTATTTGGAAAAGAAAAAAAAATATAGAAAAAAGAAGGAAAATAAAGAAAATAAAAAAAAGGAGATGATCTATCATAGAGAGTGTTTGCATTTTTAGCGGATATCTCTCCCAAAGCCGATTCAGATAGAGAAAAATTAAATACAAATCTATGTTGGGGTTATTTGTATTTTTAGAAGATTTATCTCATACATTGATGTGTATTTGGAAAAGAAGAAAAAGAGAAAGTTGCAGTCAAGAAATAAAGAGATTTGTTCGTCTATGAATGATACACTCTTCTCAAATATCCACCATCCATCCATCATATCATTATTCCATCCATCATACCACACCTTATACCATCCTTCCCAATTCATTTTCCCCTCACCCATAATCATCCATATGTTCCCCTAGGTGTTCGGGCAAATGAAAGTCGGCATGATGAATAACTCGACGTTCTCACTATAGTGATTAGAATTTCTTTCATGAGATCAATTTTCTTTCTAATTGTTCATTCTTTATTATATGTGTGTGAGACATTTGAACTTGATTACATTTACTCACCTCCTCACATACAAGAGCGATACACTAACCCAAATCTCGAGAGTTCATTTGTGAGAGTTATATTTCGTGAGATTTGAAGTTGAATCATTGATTCCGACAAGGCAATCTAGGAATTACTTTGATGATACTCGACCCGTTTTGACTGATTCACACTACACATGTTGAGTTCTAGGAAGGATGTGGCTTGAGTATTTACTTAGCTTAATCTTTTTACACATTCTAGCTTGTATTTCTCAAATCATATTTCTCATGTGATGGATTGTGCGATTATTCTATGTCTAATAAGAGATTGACTGCCTTTCAATAAATTTTTGCAAATAAGAATTTTATGGGTACATTCCCTGCAAACCCTCACGAGACACAACTCGTCTTGTAGGGAAACCTATAGGTTTAAAGGCTTGTTGCACATGCTAAGTGCAATCGCAAGTGATCGCGAAAGTGGTACACCTTTGGTTACTTATCTTTCTCTCTCTCTCTCTATCTTATTGCTCGAGGACTAGCAACGCTCTGTTTGGGGGTGGTGTGATAAGCACCCAAAACTGTACATTTTATACCCCGAATAGACGTACTTTAGTTGCTAATTCTCGACAATTTGGGACTTATGCACTTAATTGTTCAATATAGAGGCTTAATTACAGTTGCGGTGTCAAAAGCTATATTTTCAGAAAATTTGCAGTTAAAATGGTGCTAAATACCTTGTCCCTAAACCTACTGTAATACCCCGTATTTTTATGCTATATTAATTTGGGGATTTATTAAAGTTAATGTGAATGAATTATTTAATAAAAATCCGGAAATTAATTATGTTATATTTATTAATGTGACGAGAGTTAGTAATTATGGGAAATTTGTTGAATATTACTAATGAGAAAAGTAATATATTATATTGGTTATATTGAATGTCATGAGTGAGTTAAATGACAATTTCGGAAATTTAAGTCGGGACGTGCTCGTGTCACATCGGAACTAAATTTTGATAAATAAAAAGTGAATATTTTATAAGTTGCCCGTATGGTCGTTTTGAGTGCACCGACGCGTCCGGAAGGGTCGAGATAGTCAGAAAAGTGTACCCGAGGGTGTAGCTTGGGTCTCGGGGCGTTTTTAGGCCTAATTAGTAACTCGGGAGGGCAATTTGGTCATTTTACATTTTTGGGTAATTAAACCCACGAAAATTAGAGAGGCTATATCTGATATTGAGGTTGTCACCTAGGGTTAGAATACCCCAAAACTTAGAATGGCCATTGGAGAAGAGAGGAGAGAGCTCTCAAGCAATTCCAAGGCTCAAAACTCAACGGTTTGCACCGCCGCCACCACCAACGTGTAGATCGCGAGAAAGGGAACGCAACCACACTAAAATCAGCCGCAATCCAGACTTCTAAAAATCCCAGGCAATTGTTTATCTTGCTTATTTCGTTGGTGCAATTTTCATATTAGTTTAGGAATGATTAGGGATGAGATATATGGAAGAAAACTCAATTTGTGATAGGAAAATCCATGTAGTATTGGTTTATATGATGATTATGGAAACCTTGCCATGTAGAGGACTTTAACCACGAAATTTTGATGATTATAAGAAGGAAATTCTGGAGAAAATTTGTTAGAAACCTGTTTAAGAAAATTTTAGGGTTCTTGATAATTAGATAAAATTTTGGGTTGATAATCCATGTTTAAATGATAGAAATACGCACGCCTTACGTTAAAAATGTCTGGTATATTGATATAATGTTAGTAGTAGAATTTTTGGGACGTTTGGGTTTGGAAAATATGGATTTGGATGAAGAAAAGTGGTAGAAACCGTAACTATAATTCTGCAGAAAATCGAAATACCTGCTTGATCGATCTATCGAGCCTAAAGCTTCGATCGATCGAAGGTTCGATCGATCGAGCCCCAAACCTCGATCGATCGACCCCTCCTGGCAGACTCCTATTTCCCCTATTAAATGAGTTAAATTTAATTTATCATGAAATAATTCTTGGGCATCCTTAATATAATGTTTTGGGAGATAGGGGAGACCAGTAGGTTATACGAATGAATTTTGGAGATACTTAATGTGGACTAAGAATTACATTTTGGGATAATTAATTATAAATTGATTAATTTATGTATTGAAGGGTAAGGTGCGTAAGAGAGTTACGTTGGAACATAATAAGGACACCTACTGAATTTTATACATGTGAGGATAGAGTTCACGAGTGTCGCGAAATGAGTTGGAGAAACCCTTCGAGTTAAGGTTAGTGACGAACCCTTATAAGAATACTTAATGTGAAAATTAAGGATAAATACTGTAATTATGGGTGATGAGAGAAACCTATATTGATATAATAATAAGTGGTATATTTATATGGTTATGTGTGCATATATTATATACGTGTGAAAAACGTACCCGCGCTACTTGCTATCCCTGAGGTTACCCCGCTAGGACAGTCTTATCTCGATGGGACCTTTATGGGGGATATTGACTTGTACCCTAGAAGATAGATATCCTTGGTACAGGCTATCGGACCGATAGTTCAGACGGTCCTAAGAGACGTGAGGGTATGTACTGACCTCTTAGAGACTTGGAATCTATGCTTCGCCTCAATCTTGTTTGTGTATATATGTTGATACAGTTCGAGAGTGATTCCGAACTTGTATATCCCTTAGTGTGAGCGATCCGGGGATTGGATAGCAGAGTATGCCTGCACCATAGTTTGTATGTTGGTGTCGTTAGAATGTATATATTATACGAGTGCTTAATATATATATCTGAAATTTGGGAAATTTAAACTGTTGCTGTGATATGGTAAGTGAGAAATAATTCTGGACTATAAATCGGAAATACTTGTTTGAAAAGTATAATATGACACAGGAAAACTTTATAAATTAATGAAGCTAAAACGGGAGTTGTGCTACTAATTGGAAGTATCTTTTTAAACAATGATATTATTTGGTTTTGAAATCTTATGAGTAATTTGAGATAAACTAAATTGTTGGGAAGGTTAGTGTGATAAAATGATAGGATAAACCGTTGGGAATGTTAGTGCGATAGGTGTGCACATTAGAAGAGAGGTGAGAATTTCTCAAGAGAGTGTCGTACTAATATGTTGTTGCATTGGCCTGTATCAATTTAAATACTTGCTAAATGAATTTTAAATCATACACACTATCGGGCTCTGACCCGTTTCTTTTTCTCTCTCTCTCTCTTGTATATATATGTATGTATTACAGGTGCCCAGCCACAGGAGCGTCTTGCTTAGGATCTCTTGGAAGGAACGCTTTGCAGCTTAGGTGGGAGTTGCAGGTCTCTTGATTAGACGACTTAGTTCATTCGGATCCACTCTTAGTACTTTCATCTAGGTGGGCATGTGTAGCTCTTTCCATTATTCCATTGTTATTGGACATTTGTATTTCAGTTATTTCCAGTATTGTTACTATGGGATTTATTCAGTTTGGATGTGTGACTTTAGATTTCATATGTTGACATTCGATTGACGAATGTATTAAATTAATTGGACTATGTTGCAGAATTTAAATGTGGTGTGAGTCTTACTTATTGAATGTGGTTAAATAAAATAAATAAATAATTTTTCTTTAAATAAAATTTGGAAAGTTATGTATGAAAATGGTTTTGACACTTAGCTTAATTATTTAGGGTGTTAAATTGGAAAATTTATTTTTATCGACAGTGATGCTGAGAATGAACCAACTGTTTACCTTGATTTAATTTAATAAAGGAGTGATCGCCCGGTATTTAATTAGGCGGGGTGTCACACCTACCTAAACCCTTACCCTAGCCTAAACCTATCCCGAAGCCCGTGTGTGTTAGTTTATGCCCTTTAATTATTTTTTAGATTTTTAGTTTTAGTCGTTTTAATTTTAGGATTTATTTTAGAGTTATTTAGAATTTCTAGGATATATTTTCTATTTCTTTTTATTTAGTTAAATTTTTTTTTTATTAGTTTTTTGTTTTAGTTATATTTTATTAGGATTAGAATTTTTAGGATTTCATGTATTTTTAGTTTTATTAGATTTTGCATTTTCTTTTTAGGATTTTAATTTTAAGTTTCATTAGATTTTATTTTTATTTGTATTTTTTATTTTATTTCTTTTTAGTTTTATTTTTATTTAGTCTTTATTTTATTTTTAGAGTAGGAGTTTAATTTAAAGATTTTTAGTTATAGTAATTTTATTTTTATTTTTATTTTATTATTTTTAGGTGTTCAAATTATACACACACATAACCCATACACCAACTCACACCAACCTACCTACACTATCCTACACCTAAAACTACCTTTACCTGTCCATTTGGCACATTTGCGTACTCTCGTATGCCCTTTGGCCTTTGCAATGCACCTGCGACTTTTCAAAGGTGTATGACTAGTATTTTCAGTGACATGGTAGAGCGTTTTCTCGAAGTCTTTATGGACGATTTTTTTGTGTTTGTTTCATCCTTTGAACAATGCCTATCTCACCTCACTATGGTCCTTCAGCCTTGTCAAGCAAAGAAGTTGGTCCTCAATTGGGAAAAATGTCATTTCATGGTAAAAAAGGGTATTGTTTTAGGTTATGTTGTCTCCATCTCCGGTATTGAGGTCGATAAAGCAAAAGTTGACTTGATTTCCTCACTCCCCATTCCTAAGTCTGTTAAGGACATTCGCTCCTTCTTAGGACATGCGGGATTCTACCGACGCTTCATTAAGGACTTTTCTAAAATCGTGCGACCTTTGACAACCCTTTTATCCAAAGATGTCCCGTTTGTCTTTGATGAATCATGTGTTTCTGCCTTTGAGCGCCTAAAAGCTCACCTCACTTCCGCTCCTATCATGCAACCTCCCAATTGGTCTCTCCCCTTTGAGCTCATGTGTGATGCTTCTGATTTTTCACTTGGTGCCGTGCTTGGCCAGAAAGTTGACAAGCGCCCACATGTCATCTCTTATGCTAGCAAAACCCTGCATGATGCTCAACTTAATTACACAACCACCAAAAAGGAGTTGTTAGCCGTTGTGTTTGCTCTTGATAAATTTTGCTCATATTTCATAGGTTCCCCTATCATCGTGTATGCTGACTTTGCTCTTTCAAAGGGAGGATCATCATCAAATAGAGAGAGAAAGGTAGAGGATAAAGATAGAAAAATTAGTGAATTCTAAAGAAAACAAATTAGTAGAGAAATATTGTACACACTTGAGTGAAGATTGGATTGAATATAAGTGCAATTGCTTCTCTATTATATGTTGGTTGGAATCTCTTCTATCTCTCTTTAATTTTTTTAGTAAGTTTTATTAGATTCTTAATAATTGAATTGTGACTATGGTTGTCTAATCACTCCATTCAAGGAGTGAAATGAAGCTCCATATAATTAATTGAATGTATTAATTAATCTAGTCTACTTTATTTCATTTAGTTAATTTTTCTTTTCATTCCTACTTGAGTTTATGCATTGAGAAATGGTAAACTATCCTTGAGAAAGGATTAAAATCTAATATACTCTTAATTTGTGGATTCAAACTATAGATAGTTTGACCCACTAATTAGATTATATTAAATTTTATTATACTCTTACATTAAAATTTTGTTTGATTTAAGATTTATTATATGGATCTATTCTAGCGAGTGATTGATATAATACTTCTAAGCCAACTATTCAATTGAGTTTTGGGAATGAAAATTAGATTAACAAAATTATATTAGTTTGTTTTGTCAATTGATGATAATTAATTGATAAGATGAATTAATATTTGGAAAATTAGTATACTAGAATAATTAACACATTTAATTGATAAAGTGGTGGTTAAGTTTCATTCCTTGAATATTTCTAAAATTTAAGTTCATATCAATTGTTATTACTTAGTTCTTATTTGGCACACTAGTTAGTTTGTTATTTTCATCTCTTATATTAGTTTAGAGTTAATTCACCTCACCTCACCTCACCTACATGTTTTAATATTTGAAAAACATAAAAAAAAATTTAGAAAAACCCAAAAGTAAAAAAAAAAAGGGGGGGGGGGGTCAAGTGAATTATATTCATAATACTCTCATGTGTAGCATGTTCACACCTTAGATTAGGATTGACATCCTTACTTACCACTCTACACTTGAGTTTGATATATATTTGTAGGTAATTGAGAATTTTGACTAACTTGGCTTTCAACAACGACCCATACAAAAAGCTTAGTTATCAAATGGCGCCGTTGCCATTCTTGGGATCGTGAAGCTCGGAACAGATTCAACTTTGTGGTTCATTTATTTCCTATATTTTGTTGCATTTTAGTACCATTTTTTTTATTTTATAAGGCTTGTATTTCTTGGCTTGTATTGCGGTGCTTAGAGACACTTTTATTTTATTTTTCATTTTAAAAATTGTAACAATCGAAGACAAGAGTGATAGGGAAACCGGACAAGGTAGAGAGAGGGCATCCATTGTCGAGGATTTAGAAGTCTCTCTACCTTGGGTCGGTAGGACTCCCGGGGACGACTGAGATAGGCGTGATCTCCCCCCGGTCGACTCAAATTTTTCGGCACCCCCGGCCTAAAAATCGTGGGAGGTACATTTCTTGAACACTCGCGCCTCTCCTGTTTGCGAGTTAATTCTTTTGTGTGTTTTGTGTGCCCTTACTTGATTTTATTCTCGCATTTATTTTCGAATGGTGTGATGAATTAATTTACTAAGACCTACACCCGATCACTCACGAGAAGGGATTTCATCACCCGACTCACTCGCTTACCTTTGTGCGTTACCCTAGCCATCACTAAATTTAAAATCAATCAACTAGGTAACCCGCTAGGAGAATAAATTTTCCAAAGGCGATCACTCATATAAATTCCGTGATTTTTTATCGTCCGCAGACTTAATTAAAATTTGACTACCCTTTCATTAAATTCAAAGATAAAAATTGGCTATGTGCTAGTTAGGAAAATTTCTTGACTTGTGTGTGGGTCCAATTCATTTTTCGGTAGTCGAATTTTAGTAAGTTCGTCCATTCAAAGAGTCCATATTTTTCACCACCTTTTCTTCCAAAAAATCCAAAAATATTTTCTTCCTTTATTTTTCACAAAACCCCAAAAACATTTTCTTCCTTTATTTTTTTTAGAAAAATCCAAAAATATTTTCTTTCCTTTTGAATATTCGTTTTCCCACTATTTACTTCCAAATAATCCAAACAACATTTTCTTCCTTTATTTTTTTAGAAAAATCCAAAAATATTTTCTTTCCTTTTGAAAAAAAAATCCAATTTTTTTTCCCCACCCTTTCTTCCAAAAAATCAAAAAATATTTTCTTCCTTTCATTCTCTAAAAATCCCAAATATATTTCCTTTCTTTTTCAAATTATTCAAAAACCACACACACAAAAAAGAGAACTTCTTGAAAATAAAAAATAAGGTCGTGATCGGTGTTTCTTCACCCTCACCTTTGTCAAATTATCCAACAACACTGACGCTTCAGTCTTGTTTGGGGGTGATTCTCATCACCCCAATTTTTCTGCCGCCCCGCGCCATCATTGTTCTTATCCTTAGGGTGAGAATGGTTCGGTCTGGCTGAAGATATTAAACTTAGCGCTACCGGGAGGCAGCCCGCGTTTCTGGTATGAGTCTCAGCCTGTTTGGGGGTGGTGTTTCACATCACCCTATGCTTTATCATACTTATAGACTTGTACACTTTTTTTTCTTATCACTCACTCAGGTTTATTCTTGGCTACATCTTTCCACTTCATGAGCGGTTGATTCTGGTAAACTCTTTCTTACCTTATGCTCTCAATTTAAAAAAACATTTTACTTAACATCGAGGACGATGATTCTTTTTGTTTGAGGGTGGGGAATTTTATCAAAATCGTGCCTCTTTTGAAAAATTTTGATTTTTAAACCTGATTTTTAAAATTTCGCACAGTTTCTTTCATCTCACTCAGTGATGTGAATTTTCAATCATCCATCTTTCAAAAGTCTAGGAATCAAGCTAGAGAATATTTTTATAAATGGCTTATGTAATACATAGTAAGGCATGTTGCACCATGAATTTGTAGACTCAACAAAATTTGCGCAGTTATCAAGTCACTGCGATTTTGAGTTGAAGCGTACTACAATTCTAAAGAGAACCTTAAGGATTACTAGTGGAGACTTTATTTTGTGAGATTTGTGCCTTTCACCTTTTAGAGAGTTTTACACAATCTCCGAGTCACAAGTTGATTCAACTTCCTTTAGGTCCGCACTTTAATTATTGTATGATCTCATTATCTTTCATAAAATTTTGGCTTGATCACCGAGAACGACATCACTTTCGAGTTGTAAGAAACACGTGTCTTGAAATTTGTCCTGATCACTAGGTTTTCACCACACCTTCACTCATACACCAACTAAATTCCATTTATTATACATTCATACACCTTCCATTTTCCATATGATCACCATATACCATACCGCCCATTTCCATATCCACTTAGAATAGTGTTGAAAGTAAAAGGAGAAGATCCATCATAGAGAGTTATTCACCGCAGGCATATCCTAATTTTGAAGACAAAATTCCTTTATAAAGTGGGAAGTATGTAATACCCCGTATTTCTGCGTATTTATGATTTAATTAAAAAGATAATTTAATAGAAAATACATTATATTTGAATTACGAGAGTAGAGTAATTTAATGTGATTTAATATTTAAATTACGTGAGTGAAGTAATTTAATAAAACGAAATTATAATTATGATTATTGAGTGGTCGTATAATAATCGTGATATTTCTATATTAATCGAGAGATATAGACTGATTAGTATGTGATTTAATTTACTAAGAGTGAATAGTAAATATACGTCATAGCGAGTGATATGGGCATATTTTATGTTATCTCACCGAGAGTTGGACGTTAGACTATGTTGAGGTGTGAAAGGAGAAAAATATTTTAAGTGACTCAGATGATAAAGGTCGCAAATGAGCCCAGAAGGGGCGAATTAGTCAAAATATTATACTCGGGGATGTCAATTGAGTCACGGGTCAATTTTAGGACAAATCGGCACCTTATAGGGGTAATTTGGTCATTCTAAAAATAGAGGTTAAAGCACCTACGAAAATTAGAGTCCTATATCTGATAATTAGAATTGGGGATTAGGGTTTATAACTCAAAAGGCCTAAAGAAGTCATTAGAGAGTAAAAAGAGACCATTCCCAAGAGCTAAAGGAGGGTTTGCGAAGGATTGGAAGTTGTTCTTGCATCCCAAGTACCTAAGGAGTGAAGATTTGAAAGGAAGCACATCAAATCATAATCTTCATCACGAAATCAGATCACCTCTGTATAAGGCAAGTGGTTTATTGCAATTAAATTCAAATTTATAATACCCATGTGTAGGGTTACATGATTTATGAAAAATCTATTTAATATCATGGAGAAAAAGATTGATTTTGATGGATGTTTGCTTAGGATTGCATGTAGTTGATATTAACAACTGTAGAGGATTGAAAATAGAACAAAATTGGATTGTCACTACGAATTTTAATTCTGGGTTTATGTTAAAATCAATATGAGGAACACCATTATCTAGGGTTTAATGAAAACTGAATTGTGATGATTCTTGGGAGGATTTTGTATGGATTTGATGATATATTTACGTTTGGATTAGCCCCTATACATGTTTATAATGTTTGGTGATGATGGGAGAATGTTTCATAAGGTTTTAAGAAGTTTATAAGGAACAAGTTCGGAGAAAACCAAAACTGGGCATGGATGGTATCTAGTCGATCAATCGACTAAAGCTGAATTGAGGCTCTTTTGTACGTTGATGGTTATTCGATTCCTAACGATCGGGGGGAACCTTAGGGATGATATTTTACCTAGTTAGGGACTTAAGAAACACCAGTAGGTATATTGTTAAGTCTTATAGAGTACTTTAGAGTGAGACTTAGAGTATGGACCAACGAGGATGAATTGATTTGGATGCGTATCGAGAAATGAGTGGCATGAGTTACGGAGGGAGAGTAAACATTAATCTATGATACATACCAGTAGAGTAAGTTAGGCTTAACTAGTGAAATTAAAAAGGGGTTAACTAGGTCCCTTAGAGTTGGGTGAATACTCGAGAAAATACGATAAAGAGAGAAATAAAAAATCCAAGGTACGGTGAGTATTGGAAGAAACATATGCTACGTACTAATGTAAATCTTTAGGTCGTGTATATACCTATAAATTTTATACTTAGGTTGGGTGAATACCTATAGTGCCTATATGATATTGGAATCGAGGATTAGACAGGACCAATATTTTACTATTTCCTTTACATTTGGAGTTGAGGATTAGACTGGGTCAATGTAAATGATAGGAGAATTAGAGTCGATGATTAGATCGGGCCAATACTCCTTATAGTATATATTGTGTGTGAAATATATACTATATAAATAATCTACTTGGGTAGAATTGTAGATGATGATATGATGTGCATACATCTAAAAGGTAAATTATTTGGGATAATTGGAGGCGATGATTAAACCGGTCTAATTATCCTTATAGTCTATATTGTGTGTGAAATATATACTATATGAATAATCTATTAGGATGGAGTAGTAACTAATTAGATGACGGGAATACATCAAAAATAGTAATCCAAGTGAAGAAAGCTTAATTGGAAAAACATAATATTATATAGTGAACATCTAATGAATAAGATTAAGTGGTCAGACTTAACTTTCAAATCAGAAACTAATATATGTGAAATGTTACTTGGAAATTTATTAACAAAATGAGAAGTGTTAATGAAACTTAGTATTGTATGGGCGGTACGGGAACTTAGACGTGTAGATGAGTTTATATGAGTACTATAGTCTAAATAGCTTGGGTAGTTGTAGCTAACTAGGCTAAGTAAAATATTTTAAAAACCTTGCTATGTATGAAAATGTTTATATGAGTACTATATGAACTTAGACGTGTAGACGTGTAGCTAACAATGAACTTAGACGTGTAGATGAGTTTATATGAGTACTATATGAAAATGTTTTGAGTACTAACTCTTGCTATGTAAAATATTTCAAAACCTTTTAGGTGTCCAGCCACAGGGATGCCAAGCGTGAATTAATTCCAGGGGTTTCAGAGCTGCAACACAGGTGGATTTTGCAAGACATCGATTAGATGCTTCTTTTATCATTTTATGATCTAGTGTAGGATTACAGCTTCAGTATGGACATGTTGTCCCACCGTACTTTCTTTAGTTGAGATTTTTATATTTGTTGGTTTTTGGACAATGGTTTATTCGGCAAGACTTGTTTACCTTAGTTGATAGTTTTAGACTTTTATATTGGTATTTGATATGTTCATTGTTCCACATGTTTTTGTCTGTTTAATGAAAGTTGAAATTTGGCACTAGTTTAATTTCACCTAAGTGGTTAGTAACAGTGATGCTAAGAATGAACCAACTAAGAAACTTGTTTTAATTTGATTTAGGATTGATCATCGGGGATTTAATTAGACGGGGTGTCACATAAAGGTAAATTTTAATTTTAATTTTTCAATATGAGATGTGTGGCAGTATGGTTGCCAGTTTCTCGAATTTGGATTCTGGGTGTTGTGGAGTATAGCCAAGGATGGTTTGGTTAACGTTTTATAGATTTTATATGGTGGACTTTCTACTGGTATTGGGGTTATATATGTAGATTTCGTATGGTTAAAGAGGTAGCGCATGACTGAGAGTTGGTAGAATGATGCGATGGTGTTGGGTTAGCCATTGACGTGGTTTTTGGAGTATAGATATACTAAAGTATGATTTTAATAATATCTCTACATTATATGGTGACGTATTTTGTTTGGGCATGATGGTATTGCCGAGAGTTGTTTCTTAATAAGTGGACTTACTGTTGACACAACCACGTGGATTATGGATTGGGGTTCACTAGGATTTGGTGTTAGTCGTAAGTGATCTCATTCCATACTATGAAATTTATCATGTACGGGAAAATTATGTGGATATTCTCCTCTAGACATTGGATAGTAGTGGGCATGTGAGTACCCCTTAAGTTGCTATTACTTATTTTTATGTTGGGAAAGTCCTTAATGGTTGATGGGTTCTGTAAATGCCTTATGTGTTCTAGTTGTTATTGTTGGGCAGTTGTGATGCCATATGGAGGATTTTCATAGTGAATGTGATGATGATTTTTGTCTAACGGTATGAGTTTATCTATTGGAGGTGATTTTTGAGTTCAAAATATTGTTATGGACTATACATTACGTTAAGGGATGGATACATGGGATGGTTAGCCGATGGAGAGTTTATATTTGTATTACGGACATGAGTGACAAAAAGCAACTATATTTTAAAATGGATGGCGATGAAAACTTCAAATTAGTACGATGATTTTTATAAAGTTTAGAGAGAATTGCGTAGTGATATTATTGTGGGGATTTTGAGGAGAGATGTTGTGGCCAGACAAATTCCAACAAGAGAGCATTAATTGATGATGTACTCATATTAGGTAATATTTATTGTGTTTTTACATCGTTCATGATTTCAGTGAAAATCAAGTGCGGTTGTTTGGAACTAGGAGCAGGGTCACTATGTTATTTCGGAATATGAAGGGCGACGACCTAATTAGAAACCATGTACGAGTATGTGTGTCTTGTACATAATAGATGTGTATTTGGTTGATGCACTAAGCAGATAAGTGGACAAGTAGGTGTCCAATTATGAACTTTTAAAGATAGTATCGTAGGACCCATGATGGTTATATAGTGAGAGTTTATACAGGCAATGAGATTATAGACGCGAGATTCACATGAATTGGGAAGAGTTAGCTTATCGAGAATATGCACAACAATGTGAAGATTCCAGGATGGATTACTAATATATTTCTTAAAGTAGGGATACAATGAATGTTCGATTTGGAATACGAATGTAGACTAAATACCAATTATGGTATGTTTGAGGGATAAATAAATGCGATAATTATCCAGCGATGAAATCTTCTTATGTTATGTTAAGAGTATGCAAAGTGGAATGCATTCGTATTGTAGAAGTATTTGGTTCCTTTAGGAATGTTAAGACTAGTGATAATCTTAGTTATATGATGATATGTACAATAAAAAATGGTGTTATTATAATGACGATGTCATTGGATATGGGCAACTATAGCCTTTATTGGAATCAATAGGCATGTTGATCCTTAGGAATGATTATGCAATATGAGTACATGCTAATTGGGTATAAACTTAAGATAATCATATTAGAATGCGATTTCATACTGTAGTGAATTCTAAGGATGAAATTTCGTTATTAAGGGAAAGAATGTAATACCTCGTATTTTCAGAATAAATTATTATGACAGAAATTAATTTAGTAGTTTCGGATTAAATATGGGAATGAATTAAATCAGAGGAAATTAAATTTCAATGAGTAAAATATAAATTGATGGGTTCAATTACGAAATAAATCATCTAGTAATTAAATTAAGGTTGGGCGTCAATTAAACATAATACAAATGGGTATGGTAAATAAAAATACTCAAGACGCGTTTGGGAGGTTCTATTGGCTCGTTTAGGTGTTTTAGATCTTTAAAAATGGTCCCGGGGTATGGGTATACTAATTGGATAACTTTCGGGTCATTTGAACAGTGGGTTCGGATCATCTGGGGTCCAAAGTTGAGGCCTAGAGCTCAACTCGAGATTAGAGCCTTAGTTATATAAATTGGGAGTTTAATAACTCCATGTCATTTGCATTCAAGAACCCTAGAAGAAGAATTGGGAGAGAAAGATCCAAGGAGGAATCCAAGAACCAACCAAGAAACAATCTAAGATCCAAGGCAAGAATTTTCTTACTTAATTTTTATCGGTTAAAATTACTTTTTTATTCTTTGTATGTTGTGATCCATATAGAAATTTTGGATTTAGGTATCTTGGTTATTTGATGATGTAAATTGAATATACTTATGATATAAGTGACATTTATGAGTAAATAAGGAATAGGTAATTTAGGATCGTTCCATTATAATGATTAAATGAATAGAAATCATGCTTAGGGCTCCTTTTGAAATGTTTGTGTCAATTCATATATAGAAGAATTTTTCACATATAACAAGGACTGAGATTATGATAATTATAACCTTGTATGTAATAGAAATTTGAGTAATTTATTGTTATGGAAATTCTGAATTGATATTAACACAGACTAGTCACTCAAATTCTAGGATTTTAGAATATGAATTCATTATTAAAAATACACGATTAATTACCCTGAGTTGGTGCACTAATTATTTAAGATTCATTTAGTGGAACGTACATTGATAGGAACCTAGAAAATCAGAGTTTTCTTTAGAAAGTGTAAATCCCGTATAGAAGAAAATTGGAAAAATGAATTTTGGAGTAGTGAACCGGTTTGCTCCTGGGCCGAATCGGTTCAGCTCCTCGAGGGCTTGGCCGCTGGGTCCAGGTGATTTTTAAAAGTTTATACGAGTTGGTAGAACCGTGTTTGGGCATTCGTGGAATTTATTTAAAATGAAAACATATGACTATTTATCACCGAAGGACTAAATTAACTATATGGTTAATAATATCTAATAAAGAGGGACTATTTAATAATTCACATGTTGGTAAATTATTAAATAAGAATAAATTTGGACTGTTATTTTTAGGAAGCTATGGGGTAATTATTAGGATAATTACATTTACATATGATAATATGTAATTACATTTTTGTGTGAATATACTGATATTCATGATTCGTCCTATCGGTTGGGGTACAAGTGTTCAGGACCGGAGCACACATCGACCCAGGTGGTCTAGGCATAGTGTTAGGCCATATTGTAAGTACTACGTGGCAGCGCCACTTCTAAGAGTTAAGTGTTGATGTTGAATCCATGTGACACTGTTTGGTATGGGTCGTGCATTGGTGAAACTGCATAGGTACCGCTTCACTTGTTTGTGTTTTTTTGTCCCTTTTGGATAAGAGACTCCTACATACTCATCGATAGAGCGCGAATGAGACATTATAAGTAGATGCTTTAGTGTCACATATATAATGACATATATGAAATTAATTAAAATAAATGAAAGAATTACTACGTCTAATGTTGTAGACTAAAGATGCAAACCCAATACTTCATTGTATGAATGATATTCAATGTTCTCTCTTTATGGTTAGTGTCTCGGGGATAAATTAAGAAAAAATTACTTGAAAGTATTTAACTATGTTTTAATACATTATATCTTGATATATGCATCTTTATATTACCATTTGCGCTTGTTTTGTATTCATACCGGGTTATGGGTGGCTATTCGATTAGCAATTCTTTTAGGTGATGGGTGAGATATATTATTCATGAGAGTGACAATGGGAACACTCGCTTTGAATTCACGGTACTTTTTCCCTATTAAATGAGTATGTTAATTCTTGCACACTTTAGGACGCTGACCCAAAATTTAAATATTTTTCTCCCAGGTACTCCTAGACAAGGATAATAGGATCATCGAGAGATCAACCTTTCAGTCTCACCTTGCGTATTGGACAATATTGATTCTAGACTAGGTTGTTTCTCTATTTCAATTTTATTATTTTCCGAGAATATAGTAAAGACATAAGCCCAACGGTTATTTTCCTTTCATTTAGGTTGAAATGTTATTATGCTGAGTTTTTAAATCATTACTTAGACTGTGAATGTTGGTCTAATTGACATTTGTTTAACTATAAAGCTTCAGTTTAATTCATATCTGATAATTTATAAATATTTTGTTGTCGATGCTGAGAATCTAATATATAAATATAAAAATGATGTCTCCTAAAGTAAAAAAATATTTTTATATTCATTTTTTCTGTGTGGTAGTTAAACATTTCAGGATACTCACCAAAACAAATCATCTCAAAACAATTTCTTTTGCTATTTTAAAAAAATCGATCAAACTATGTCAATTTTTAACAGCTTAAAAACTCACATAATTTGACTGATTTTTTTAAAATAACGAAATTTTTTATTTTGAACCAAATCTTTTTGTGAAGTCCCTTGAAATATTTAAATACCATACAAAAAAATAAATTCAAAAATAATTTGTTTATTATTTTATAAAAAAAGTTCGCATTGATGGACATCATAGGTTGCATGCATATTTGTGTGTTTGTTGGATATAAGGTTTGATCACTTTGTAATAAGAATTGTGTTTGTATTTTTTTCTTAAATAAAAGAAACAATGATACTCAACTAAATTGATGATTTGATTACTTTATTTTGCAATAGGAGTAAAAAGATATAACGATAAAAAAAAATTACTTTATGATATAACTCATTTCATCACCATTAAGAATTAGGTTGGTGGAAGCTATAGCCAAATTACAAAATATTCATCATTAGATAGGTTCCAACATTAAGTTGTAGCATTGTGCTTGGAACTATTTGATAAGAATTATATCAAATTTGTTTTTAGAACAATCCCCATGAAAAGAGTAGTATATCATAAAAAGTTGGATATAACTTGATAAAAATGGATTTCATGTCAATTAGTTTTTTATTCAAATTTAAGTCCAATTTTTGTGTAATTGTCAACTAATAAAAAAATTTGCGCATTAAAATTATTTTGATACATATTTCTATAATACTTCAAGATTTGTAAAACGCCCACGCATAGCGTATCGTGTCTAACCAACTTTTACGTGAGAAAATGAGGGTTGTTACATGGACCTCGGTTTTAAAAAAAAATGTGATAGAGCATATCCCTTTGTAATTTTATATAATAATAGTAGTAACAACAACAATAAAATAGTAGAAAATGAAATGTTATTAATCAACCAAAATTTTATTCACCATCTGTAGTTTGTTGGGTACAAAAAAATATTCTTATCATATGGATATCCAAACATCCAATGCTTCAGAATCCGCACTAGACACTTCCAAGTGCCTTATCAACTTTGTATCGGTATGGTTATTGAACATTGTCACAGTATACTCCCCATGAAAAATTTGGTTCTCATAAACCCCATCGTCACCAGTCTCTCCCATTACGTTTGTCTTCCACTCATTGATCAGCTTGTCGACAACATCGCCAGCCGGCAAGTTCTTAAAAGAATTGTCCGTTAAGCACATGTTACTGCAACCTGTTGGCTTCCACCCTGACCACACTATAATTCCTTCAACAGCAGGATGTGCATAAGCTTCCCTCATACTTTCTTCCAAGTATTCAGCCTGTCACAAACCAAAACCATAAATAAATTCGAAAACGCACTATGTGGTCTAATATGAAAGGTGTTTAGTAACAATAAGCAAAATCTGTTGCAAAGTTTCAGAGGAGAAACTTTTAGTTTCAGGTCATAATAAATCCGAAGAACATAATGATGTTCCCCCAAAATTGCAGTTACCCCCTCTTTAGAAAATTTGAATCTAGATGGCTTTGAGGTCATTTAGTACAATATTGTTTTCAAGTCCATTTGAGTTGAAAGATTTTGTTGCAGCCTGAGATGCAAGGCTCCTAATTTATTAATTGATTTCGTTCATGTTTTCCTTCTACGAATTTTGAGGAAACATTTAGAGTTTCTTTCTGACGAGAGTTCCCAATCCGCTTATCTTTGCTTGAGGAGTCTTAATTGGGATTTGTTGAACTTGATCACGTGGCCTATCTATTTCGTTGAGTATGTCCTAATGCATAGTTCTGGATTAGAGTCTAGTATTAATAATTTCCACTTGAAGTTTTTTGGGACTGAATACTATGAACAACCCGAATCTGTAAAGATTGAGATACTTCAGTCTCTTTATGATGACGTGATCGAAGTGGAAGCCATAAAATCAAAACTTAGAAGAATGCCGGGAACTAAGGGTAGTATGGATGTTGATAGGAATGTGAAGTTTGATAGTTCCAAGAAAAAGAAGAGTGTGATGGATGTTCCTGGTGGTCCCTGTTTGAGTGACGAGGTTGTTAAGGAAACCACAGATTGGAACAGGGACGAATGTTGTCTTTGTAAGATGGATGGAAACTTAATATGTCGGGATGGTTACCCCGCTGCGTTTCATGCAAAGTGTGTAGGGGTTGCAACCAATCTCTTTCCAGAGAGTGATTGGTATTGTGTGCTTGACAAAGATAGGCCCTGGTTGCGAGTTGGAAAGGCAATTCGAGGAGCAGAGTTACTGGGATTTGATCCTATATAAATATTAACACGGAAATAATTTGATTGTTGTTATTAAAGAACTAAGTCATCCGATCTTTATGTTGAAATTACCAAGCTTTATAATGCAACTGCTATAGTTAATGGAACAAAAAGTTCAATGCTACAACTTCTTTCGGTACCTTCAGGGATTTTTGTTAAGGATGAGACTGCCATTGAAGGGAGCCAAAAGAAAATATAATCTCTACATATTCTACTAGCATAGAATGTGGGGCTTTAGAATTGCCTAAAAGAGACGCAATGAATGTGAACCAGTCCAAGAAAAGTTGTTGACAAATTCTAAATGGTCAGCTAAAATTTCTCTAGTTTTTTCAACAACTCATAATTTCCAGAAAACTAGCCTGGATTGTTTGATTAGATCTTCTGGGATTTTAAATGATTCTGAGATTTGAGGAATGCATACGCTGTCTACGAGGTATGTTAACTATTATAGTTTTTCTCAAATAGCCTCATCAGTTTTTCAAATAAGACCCCTGACGAGCCTAAAAGATCAATTGAGGAAATTCGTTCAATGCAAATGAAGGTTATTTTGAATCTATCAACAGAGTTTTGTTGGTTCGATATTGAGAACCTAAATGTTGATGCTACGAAAGAAAGATGTGGGTCATGCTTCTCTTGCCAAGTTCCTGATGATGACAGGGATTGCTTGTTCATTATTAATGATACGGGTCCTGTTCATGACAGTTTTACTAGTGAGCTGTTAGTTATTGGTTCAAAAAATAATAGGAAGGGACATATTATTGATGTCATGTGCCATACCCATTGCTTTGAAGATTGCCTGCGTGGGCTTCTTTTGGGTCCATGGCTAAATCCACATTATAAGATTTGGCATAAAAGTGTCAAGGAATCTGATATCACCTTAGTGAAACAGGTGTTGCTCATGTTGGAGTCAAATCTGTGTCCTCTTGCTCTTTCAGCAGAGTGGCCCGAACATGTTGATATTGCTGCTATGATGGGTTCTTCTTCTCATGTTGTGACTCGCATGTTTACAAAACTTCGAACTAGCCAGAAACGGGTCAGGTGTGTTCGGATTTGGAGCCAAGATCTTCTTCAAAAGCTGTCTCTGGATTGGGTCTATTTTGGTGGAGGGGTGGTAGCCTTTCACATCAGCTCTTCAGTTGGAAGGTTCTGCCTCGTACTTTAGTTTCCAAAGCTGCCCGATAAGGGGGGTGCAAGAAGATTCTGGGATATTATATCCTGACAGTTCAGAAATTACGAAGAGAAGCCAAAATGTTGCCTGGAGAGCTTCTGTAGAGACATCAAGAAGTACTAATCAACTTGCTCTACAGGTTAGGGAGTTTGATGCAAACATTAGATGGGATGGCATTGAAAACACTAGCCTTCTCTAAAAAATGGACAAGGAATCTAGAAAACCAACCAGATCTTTTAAAAAGGTTATAGTTACAGAAGGAACAATGGTGAAATATCTTCTTGATTTTGGCAAGAGGAGATTTATTCTCAAATGAAAAAAGAAGTATTGGCTCGAAGAATATTATGTTCCCTTGCATCTCTTAAAAGGTTGACAAGTCCAATAAGGCTAGCTCCATAAAACTTCATGAAATTGGAAGAGTAATAAAGAATCCCTCCAGTAAGAGAGGGTTTTCTAAATTTTTTTCAAAAGAAGAAAGATCTGAGAATTTCAAGTGTGGGCACTGTAACAAAGATGTTTTGATAAATGGTCAAAGGTTGACACCAAGAAGGGGAATTCACAGTTATTGGCACCAAGAAGGGGAAATCACATCCCATATTAAATCGCTAGCTTGTCTCTAGAGTATTTTCCATATTTGAAAAAGAACTATTGTGAAACTCATATAAAATCCAATCGCTATATGTTGACGTGGAATAATACATCACTGTGAATCGTTAGATCAAACAAAGGGTTCACATCAAAAAGAAAATTTAATGTGCAAGTATGTGTGTGTCTAAAGTATGAGCTTTAATTATATTTTGTAAAATCAAACATATAGATTGTGTACACTTATCTACAATTTTATACAAATAAAATTTCATTCTTCAAATATATATATGTGAATACATTTTCCACACTTCGTGAAAAATATAGAAAAATATTTACTTACTTGATTTGGTCCTCTTTCAACATCCAACTCAGTGAGTCATATCGGCATCTTGGTTGCGCCAAAAGTATCCAATGATGCACGCATGTACGGTATGTTTGGCTTCGCAAAATGACCTTGCAATCCAATCCCCACAACCAATTCTTCGTTCCCCGGAAAAGACCTAATTTCCTTCAACTTTTGCAAATACTTTAATGGAGTGGTACTCTCAATTTCGGGGTGTTCAATAGTATCAAACTCATTCATAAACAAAGTTGCAGAGTCCAATTTGCTTGCTATATTGTAAAACAACGCAGAAGCATTTGGGCCAAGCCTATCTTCAAAGAAAGAAAAGTGTAGATTTTCATTCATCACATCCCATGCAATCACTTGACCAAAATATCTAGTCATTACGGACTTAATTCTTTGCATTGAATCAGCCCATAGAGCTATAGGAGATAATGCTTTGACCCAAATTGTATTCTTGGTTATGTCATCCCAAAGGATGTTGTGTCCCCTCACTGCAATGTTGTGTCCTTTGAAGAAGCTGACCATGGCATCAGTAAGAAAAAAATATTTTGCAATTAGTGCACCTTATTTTTTATGTTCTAAAACGTCACTTTTTTTTACTTGTCTTTTATGGGAAGGCTTTAAGGTTTCGGATTTATTTTTTAAAGTTGATGATTTAGGGTTCAGTTTTGTTTTGTTAATAGTTCTGGGATTTGATATTTTTTGGGGAGTTTCCATTATAATCATTGGACGATATTTTTTTGACACCCACATTTTTTTTGGATACTGAGATCCTTCACCCTTATTATATATGTTATTAGTTAGAGTATAGAAAAACTTTATTTATAAGTAATTATGTCATTGAGAACCCCGCCTTAGGGGCAGAAACCCGTACGTATAACGCAAAACATATAGGCACTATAAAAACATTTACCAATTCCCACTAATACAAAAATTACAATATTCTATGCAACTCAAAATTAAAGAGAAGTGATGGATTTGGAATCATCTTGTGCCAAACGAGCAACGAACTCGGGAACAAGTAACACAGTATGGCTGTCAAATGAGTATGTTACAAATATTCATGTATACATTATAAAATTTCACGTACAAATTACAACTATTTTAAAAAATATTTTTAAAAAACATATGCACTTTACAAAATTTATTTTATACTATAATGAAAACCGGGTATAAAGTAGGGGAATGAATAAGGGAAAAAGCCATTTAAGGGGGGTTATGGTTTCGTGCATTACCATTTCATTTCGTTGTCAAAGGTTGTTACAGTGAAGCGAGAGGTGAACCAATCTTGGTAGCCCTTGTTGGATAGTATAGTGTTTGCGGTGGCACAACCAAGTTGGAAGTTGGTTCTGGTTTGGTTGATGGAAATTTGAGCTCCTTGGATCTTTTCTCCTTGCTTGTTGGATACATGTAATCTCAGTTTACGCTTTCTTATCTGCACAACATAAGCACAAATATGGTCAAAAATTAACGGTGACTTTGCAACATAGCAGCAAATATGTAATAGGGCAGAATAAATGTCGGTCAAAGCCTAAATCACCTTTTTATTTTTTATATCTTTTTCTATTTTTTTTTTTGGTTTTCCATGATATAGAGGGAAAAAAAGTGTTTTTGCGAAACATACCCAATGAGTGTTGAAAAACAATGAATTTCAATTTTGTTTGTGCCTAAAATATTGATCGGCCTTCTCGTCTTTACAAAATAACTACCTTATATTGAAAGGGTATTGTATATATCATGTGCCCTAACCCCCAAGGGTGTGCAACCTAAAAATAGTAAGAATATGGTGTTAGCATATAAACATGAGTCCAATGGGAACATTTAACTGTTTTCCATCTTATATTAAAATTAAGGTAGGGTAGTAAAGTTGTTTTAAGAATAAGATTTGATTTAACCATTTATTTTAAATAACTAATAGAATCATTAAATCTCGAAGAAACCGATTTGGAAAAAAGCACATTTAAGTGCAAAATCTATTATTTTTCTTATCTATCAAATTCTTTTGGTGCAAAACAACAATGTATTGCACAAATTTACCTTTTCTATACTTGCAGAATGATGATCTCTCCATTGACTTTGAGTATATGATTGCAGAGAAATATTATCAACCCATAACTCAACACCGGTATTGTTACTCTGTTAAAATTCAGAACAAGGAATAGAATTCAATAAATAAATATATATAATGAATAAATTATAACATATAATTTTAATAATCCATGTGTAGTGCACCTTAAAATAAAGATTAGCTGACATGGAGAGATCAACAGTGAAACCTCCTTTTAGCATGGACCAACAGCCTGATTGAGCTACAATAGAGCCCACTACCATTGTTTGGTTTTGGGAATGTCTAAATGCAGCAGACACTGTCTCTTTTCCTTCATTAATTCGCACCCAAGCTGGAAAAAAAAATAGATTATATTGTGAAGACCTAAGCTAGTATGTATAAGCTTAGGAAATTAAAATTCTAATGGACACAAATTTACCTGAAAATGTGTAAAATGCCCCCTTCTCTAAATATAGATGTTATGAAAAACTATCGTGTGGTTGACTTCTATTGTACGCTACGATGAACTTATTTCCAATCGTAGAGTTTCTCAATTCAATCTTTCCATTTCCATGCACATTCCAGCCCTCTAGGCCTTTTTCAAATGCAGAATTTGCCAATAGCCCACCTCCATACTGAGCATATAGAGGATGGGCCATACACTGTAAAAAAATATATAAATGATAGATAAGTGATTTTACTGGTGATTTGATGTTATGGTATAGTGACAAAATTGATCAGATGCGGACCCAAATAACGGGTTTACAATTGACAACCTCAAAAGGACCTCATTTTAGAGTAAAATAAAGACATCATTTTGAATAGTCTACAATTGACAACCTCAAAACGACCTCATTTTAGAGTAAAATAAAGACATCATTTTGAGTAGTCCGTCGGTAAACCGGTTCTTTGGGTCCACACCTACCCCGGTTTGGATAGTGGCCACAAGAGTCCAAACCCTCTTTCAATAATTTTCAATAAAAGGCGGGTATTTAGGAAATTATTGTCCATGTATTTTGTCATCCTTCAATACTATTATGTCATTTTAGGAAATAATATTGGCCGCTTACAAGACCTAAATTTGTACTAGAGGATTGCATTTATAGCTCGTAATAGTAGCAAGGTAGTTACAATTATTTTATTTCTCTACATTTGATGATTGATGTTAACCGTTTACTTGATTTTTGCAGCATTAGAGAGGTCCCTTTTTAAAAAGGAAGAAAAAAAGATAAAAATGAATATTCATACCTCTATGCTTGCTGAATAGTCATAGCTTGAACCCTCAATTGCATATCCTATACGTACAAAATCGGGTAATACTCTTGCTTAGACCATCAACATGATAGAAACAAAAGATTTTTTAAGGTACTAAGGAATAAAAAATCTACTTAGCAAAGCCTCTGTTTTTTTTACAGCATAAACCTTTATATCATTTTATGGTTGAGTATTATTAATAGGAAAACAAGTACAAAACTATTACGCTGCTAACCTCTTAACAGTAATGACCATAGGAGCAGAAATACAGTCCAAACCTTCATGTTTTTTATTGAAAGAAGATCCTGAAAGGAAGAGCAAGTTATTAAGCCATATTATGAGCCATTCATTTGCAGTAATAGTCAAAGTCTGATAATTACTTTAAAAATAAATAAATTAATAGCTATTGTTTTGAAATGAACATTCCTTTGTTGGTAGATTGCTCTAGACACCAAACTTGTCTATTAAAAAGTTTCAAAAATGAACTCTACGATTTGGGGGGTAAAGGACCCCATTACTATACATGTTTCCTTTGCCCAACTCCCTGGTTGGTAATATTTTGGGATTGAGGACCCCATTACAGCATACACGTTTTTGCCATCGTATATACATTATGTATACATGAATTATTGTAATATATGAGGGAGTAACTCACGAAAAAATAATACATATTCTCCCCAATCTCATCAACCAAGTAGAATATACAAAAATAATTTTTCACAACCTTTATTAAATCACAATTGTTAATATGATCAAATGACAATAATGATGAAGAATGTTACAAATGATATGGGAAGAAGTCTTCATCATAAGAATAAATCATATATAATTCAGATAGAACCAACAACATACAACCCAAGAAATATATATGTGACACAAGCTTCATCAGGGTATAATACCAAAACATCAGAGTCATATATTTACCTTGGAACAGTTAGAAATTCCTTCAATCCAGTTTGCGTACCAAGTTCTTCTGATAAAGGCTCAATATATATAGCCCAAAGATGAGGCCTTTTCATTTTGCAATAATGTCGGAGAGCAAAAGGTTTAAGACGAACGGTTGATGTAATTAACTTATGAGCTTCCATTTTTCAATTGAGTAGTGTAGTACTGCTCTTACCTATCCATATCCCCGAATACAAACCGACGGCTGAGGTAATTGATCCATTATGAAGAAGTTATGAGGTAATTGATCAAACCTCCTTTTCATCTTCATACTTCGTACCTTTTTATGTGCTAACATTTATATCACCCTTTCATTTCCAAACTCATACTAATAGTAAATTATAATTTTAACAACAAAAAAATATTTTACATTTCAACTACTAAAATAAATACAAAGCCATTAAAAAAAATCACGTTAGCCGGGAAATAAAATACAATTAAAACAATTAATAAAACGCGACAAAATGTGAAAACGTATCAAATAAAATAGGAATCTTAACTCAATTCTATTTTGGTTTTCTCTAATTAAAATGAGGCAAAACGTGAACACAAACTAAATAAAATGCGCCACTAGATGAAATCTATTTTTTTTCACCAAGCATGAACACGATCCAATCATAACATGACATGACACGATACAATACATAATATTATTTTTTACAAACAAAGTATACGATTAAAACGTGACACAACCATCCATCAAAACTTTCTTTTCATAGAAAACTATTTTAAATTGAGTTAATTGGTTAAAAATAAATATATAAATTAATTGCATTTACAATATTACAAAAAAAATAACACATATATTTTACATAAAACTACCCAGATATTATACAAAAAATCATACAACTAATTTATATCAATCGTCCTTGTCGGCATAATAATAACACTTGCTTAAATTAATGCATTATTGAAAAATATATTCAATTTTAAAATAAACTAAACTAAATTTCATATAAATTTTCTTAAAGGCTTACATTAATTAGAGGCAAAATTTTCTTCAGCCAATTTTTCATTATATGTCTAGTGTGTGGGGGGTCGCAGAAATTTTTTGGGTTGGCAAGTTTTTGTGTTTGGTTCTTTTCTTTTTGACTTGTTTAACAAGTTCTAAAGAGTTAAAAGACAAACAATGTCCACCTGTGGCTTTCGGTATGGAATCGGGAATAACTTTCAATTAGTCTATCATTATTTTTTAAAATTTTCGTTTTGGAAGAGCACTCGTGAGGTTTTTTGGGGAATAATTAAAGTAGAGAATGGTTTTGCCTACGTGGACAGTCGTTGCTCCGTTTGGACTACCATTCAACTCGCGCGATATGCGGATGTATTATAAAATTGATAAGAAAATACAGGTAAAAAATTAAAAATAAATCAAATAAAGAACCAATTATGTGTATATTGACAAAAAATTGATTAAAAAAAGTTAAATGCGTCTCCTACTAAATAAGAAACAACCCATAATTTACGTTATACTTACTTAAAATCAATCTCACCACAAAGTGCAAATCAAACAAATTGGGAGGTCTGTACATTTTTGCAACAATCAAGGAAAATCAAGCACAATGTAAAATGGGAAGACAAAAAAATACCCACATGATTTGAGAAGAAAATTTGAACTAGGCCAACTTTCGTAAAAAATCTCATCTGAAACAATCCAAACATGGTTAGTACAAATGTAATAGAAATTGATATTATTAATTAATGAGATGAAATACCAATTTGAATAACTTATTAACCATGGTAACAACAGGAGATGTCCCCTGTTGGGTGGAGTTATTTGTGTAAAATTCTGTTGATACCTCAATAAAAAAAATTGTCCATTACCTTACCTATGGATATCTAGGATCGTCATAAAGAAAATTTTAAATCCTAATCAATTTTTTTTATGGAAATGAAGAGTGAAAAATTCCCTTACCATTGGAATCAACTTTCAATTGCCTTGAATCTTCCTGATTCTCTCCTTGAGAGACTTCGCAATTTATCTCCGTATATTATATAGTTTCTACTCAAAAGGCATAAGTTTTATAGCTTCTACAAAAAAATAAATCGCCTCCTTATGTATGTGGCAGTTGGCAAGTGGAATATAGAGAGACAAATGCATTAGGGTTGAATAAATTGGATAGTTTGGGGGATTGTAGAGGAACCGAAAAGAGTAGGTAAATAAGGTAATTCAAAATGTAATGAGATAAAGAGTCACGAAGTCATATAAATATGACCTCTTCAAATTCTGGGACATAATAGAATAATTAAAACATTTATGAAGTATACACTTGTCGTCATGTGGGTGCGACAAATATCGACACTGTGCTGTCAATTTTAGTTATATACTATAACTTTTATTTTTATACTTATATATAAATACATAAGTTCTTGTTTACAACACTAATGGCAAGAGATAATTGAGTCACGAAAGAAAAAAACACGCAGGGTGTGATTGATTAAAGTGAGATGAAAATTACCTACAGATTCGACATAAATATTTTATATTTATTCCCTTAATTTCAGTAATTTTGTGGTCCCGTGCATTGTAATTAAACCGTATTTGTCTCAAAATCATGCTACTTTCCTTTTCGACAAGTATTTCTTATTTTACATATTTCTCTCTTATTTTACAGATATTTCTTCATATTCAGTTCTACATATGACTCGGTATCAACCCATTTCTTGAAGTAGTCAATGGCGACCAGGATGAATTTATGTCTGTTTGAAGATTTAGGAGTGACTTTTCCCATGATGTTTATTCCCTAGAAGGAGGAGGGCCAGGGAGAGGTCATGTTGTACATCTCCCAACGAGAGAAATGCAAAAGATTGGCAAAATGATGGCATCTTCGAACATAAGCAGTGTAATCTTGAACCATGGTGGTCCAGTAATACCCTTGGCGAACGATGTTTTTGGTAAGAATATGACCATTCATATGAGGTCCATATTCCCCATCGTGGATATTTTATATCTTGTCATCGATCCCAGCCCCTAATATGCAATGCAAGTGGGTTCTATCAAAATTACTTTTAAACAATGCCCTGTCACAGAAGATATACTAAGCATCCAGATTGCAAAGGGTTGCACGATCTTTCTTGTCAGTGTCTCGTGGATACCTACCATTTTTGAGGAGGTGGCACGTCATAATACCATAATCCCATCATGTACGAATCTTCTTAAATATGAGCTCAATATGGTAGCAATAAGTGGGTGCATCTTGTTTCTGGACTAGAAATGGGAATATTATTGTTTCCTCAGGAATGTAAACCATAGAGGCCAAGGTCGCCAGTTCATCAGCTAGCCTATTCCTCAAGCGAGGAAGATAATGAAAGGTGGAATATTTAATTGGGAGGTGAGAACTTTTAGTTGAGCATGGAAGGGTAGGAACTTCTCGTCTTTGACTCTCCATTTCCCGAGGATCTGTTCCATGATGAGGGCCAAGTCTCTATAGACATATGTTCATTTATTCCTTTCTCGAGGGTCATTTTTATCCCTATGGTGCATGCCTAATATTTTGTCATGTTGTTGGTGCAAGGAAAATCCAAATGCATATTAATCTGGTGATAAAGGCAGTCTTTTCCTGATGGTCCAAATGCATATTAATCTGGTTATACCCAAAAAAACGTCGATAAATAATTTGAGGGAACGAGATAATCATCCTTTGGGGATAACTTTTTATATCTCTATAGTTGATGCATACACGGACTTTCCCTCCCTATTTTGGTACGGGGACAATATTTGTAAGCCACATAAGATATTCGACCACGCGAATGAAGCTTATTTGTAATTATTTTACTACTTCGTCTTTGACTTTGAGGTACTACTTTGTCGAGAGTTTTCTCCATTTTTTCTTGATAGGTTTACTTTCTGGAAGGTAGGTTACTTATGTCGTGCTATCTTCGGGTCAATGGAAGACATGTCATTATAGGATAAGAAAAGGAGTCCATAAACTCTTTCAGAAGCTCTTCAAACTGTGTCTGCTCATGCTCGTAGAGGGTGGACCCTATCCTATTCTCAGACGAATGGCTGCTAGAATAGAGGCAACTAACAACAGTCTCATCATTATTAGTTTTAATGCTGTTATGTTAATTATTTTTTTCCTTATTAAGATCAGTTAAGAATTGTTCATTTATTAAATCATCTTTATTAAAAGTTTGATTAAAATTAAGAAAATTAATGTAAGGCATAATAAGATACTCAAAATCATCATTTATTTCATTAAAAATATTTTTAGGGAATAAAGTAGTGAGAACCTCATCAAAGGGGGCTTCGTTCATAATTACATTAGAAGTAAGAGAAAAAATAGTAGACTCAGAGTATTTCTTGGAGAAAATGAATAACAGGGTTCAGGTTGACTTGAGCGGGCTGAATATGAATGGTGTGTAAGTTGAGGAGGGGTGCATCAATAACAGTTTTCTTCTCGAACGGGTCAGGTAACTCAAATTTCTGGTGGATCTTGTAGAGATCCGTCCATAACGTATGTAGGTTGAATGACTTATCAGTATCACTGCCCCTAAAATTTTCAGTGTTTTTCATAGCTTTGTCCGTTGAGGCTCTACTTCATGCTTTTGCCCCTTATCCCAGGTGATTTCATTTTTAAAGATACCTAAAACAACTTTCATCTTCTTTTATGTGGGGTCACACCACTATTTGGGGAATTTTCAAAAGGGGGAGCCATCACCTTTTAATTCATTGCTTGAACCATCAAAGTCGTCACCTCACTTGGTGGCAAGGATGTTATCTTTTTAAGAGTAGTCAAGTCATTCAACAACCTCTACAACTTTGTCATACGAATGCTCCCACTCAGTGGGGAAATGATGGAAGGAAGGGGCCAAGTGCCCTTATAATTTCAAGATAGTGAGGAACTCAGATATGGTGCATATCTCTCGCTTATGGAGGAATATATTTGACATGACATACACAATTTCATTTAGGATAATTTCTTTCTCGATCATAACCCATTCATTAGATTCTTGAGCTCACCTTCGATCTTCTATAAATAATCATTAATCTTCTCGCAGTCAATGGTCATTTCTAAGGGCATTCTTAGTTTGAACTTTCGAAACCGATCTAGAACTACATGCATCTCCATGCCCCCTTCTCAGTAGGTATGAACAATAATACAGGCTCGGGTAAGGAAGAACAGAGCCTGATCAATAGGGTTTGCAGGATGCAAGAGAAAAGAAGGACACATTTTGAGGGGTTTGGGATAAATGGTAGTTAGATTAGGTATTTTAATGGACTTGATTGGGGTAAAGGGGTTGAATTCTAAATATCCTTCTAAAAGGATAGCATTCACCCCAGTTCTGTGTGATGAGAGAGGATTTTGGGTGGTATCGAATTTATTATTGGCTAGTGGGGCAATGATACCCCTATTTATGAGACTTTGGATAACATTCTTGAGATGGAAGCATTGATCCATTGTGTTCCCAACTATTTGGTGGAAATCATGATGGGCATCATATTTGAAGTTTTTGGGTAGAGGATTTAGGAATGGTCGGGGTTCCAATGGTTTAATGAAGTTTCAAGCAAGTATGTCTTGATACACGTTTGACAAAGGAGAATGGAGTTTAGTATACTCCTTTTTGGTAGGTTATTTTAGTATACTCCTTTTTGTTAGGTTATGATGATTTTCAGGTGTCCAAGAAATGGCAAGTTGGGATATATAAGACTAATATGTTGGTTGTCTTCTCATACTTTTGCCACGCGAATTGTTCGGTCAGCCTTTTAGGTTCAGATTCTTCTTTATGACTTGTTACCCCTTCTTTAATCTCTACCCTAGACTCCTGAAGGACTTTAAATGGAGGGTGGTCCTGACCTTCCATTGAAGCTAAAATATAAGGCAAGAAGTTCTTCTTCACAATGCTCACACGTTATTCTTTTGTCAACCTATTTGTTATGGTAGTTGTTGTCTCTCCCCACCTTTTAATGAAGCTACTGACTGATTCCCTTAGGTTCTATTTGAGTATCTCTAACTTTCTATGGGTTACTTCCAACTCCTCGTTATACTTATACAGTGTCATGAACTCTTTAGTTACGTCTTCCCAACTGCTGATTTCAGAGTCTTCGAGTGACAAAAATTGCCTGAGGTCATTTTCCTTGAGGATTTGCTGGAACACTTGGGCCATTACTTCCTATGAAACCCCAAGGAGAGTCATGGCATTATGATAATTGTGTATATGCACAACTGGGGGCTCGATTCATCCAAACTTCTTAATATCCGACATTTTAAATTTCTTCAGTAATTGGGCTATGGGATAGGGAGGCATGTGGGTATATTCCATGTAATTCCCCTAAGATATTCATCTGATCGAATCTCTTAGACAATAACCTAAGGTCATCCTTGACCTTGTTTAATTTTTCTTTTTCCAGATCTATTGGCACTGGTAGATTAGCCCCTAGTTGGGAAAGATTCGCTATCGACAGTTGAGCTAGTGGTAACCCATTAGTGATGGGGCCTGCAGGGTATGATGATACTCTTTTGGAACCCATACCGACTTATAAAAAGGTGAACCAATGTCACGAGGAAAGAGGATTTTGGGATCGAGAACCACAGGATTCTGAACCTAGTGTCATTTTATTTCCTGGACTTCTGCTTGAAGGTTGTCCATCTTAGCACTGAGGTGGTCAAGGATGGCCATTAAATATGGATGGGTATTTACATCATGGTTAAAGTTTTTCACGAATAACCTTCAAAAGGTTAACTCAAACTCATTAGAGTCAGTAGAGGAAGCAATGGAACTTCGGGGTGGTTTGATGAATGATCGGAGCCAATAGGGAGTCAGACAAAAAATAAGGGTACATGATCACATTGATCGAGGGCAAAAAGTGGCGCGTGTCAAACGCCGATCGTTGTTTTCTGTTCACCACTTCAATAAAAAAACCTAAATTACGACTACACTTGAGAGGCAAGTATAGAGGTAAGTCAGGTATAGAAAATATCCACTGAGATGAGTTGCTAGAATTTAAGTGATTTAATATTTCTAAATAAAAGTGTAAAAGGTGAATTACAAACTAAAACGGAAAAGATGCATAAAAGGGAAATTATTAATCGGGAAAGTGTATTGAAACTATATTAACAAAGCGAGTAAAACTATAGGTTGCGTCGAATATCCCTCACCCGGGTTAATTTGTATAAAATGGTTACATGGGTCGAAGAGTTATTACAAATGCGTCTCCTTTCGACAGTTAATTAAATCAAGGGTTGTCACGCCCCTAAATCCGCATAAAAGCCTAATAAGATTTTGCATCAACAAATATCCCAAAAATTACGCGCGAATGGTTGTAAGCACGGGACATACATGATATGCCTCGTCAAATCTCCTAAGCATAATAACTAGGACAACGCACCCGACATAGACCCGTAAACACTATCACAAAAGCCAAGAAACGCATCAACCCGAGTGAGTTCAATTCAAACACAACCTAATTTAAATTAGCTAGAAAGCATGTTAAAAACGTGGTAAAGAAACACGATAAAGAAACGCGATAAATCTACACTAGAAAGCGATTAAAGAAAGAAAGTTAATCTAATTAATCAGAGAAAGAATTAATGGAAAACAACTATATTAATGGAGAGGAAGATGAATAGTGCAACTTACAATCCAATTGGGTGTCAAACCAAGAAGAATCAAAGAACTCTTCAAATCCCCCAAATCCTTAAGCTAAACTAACCTGAAATGAATTATATCTGTTATTTACAACAAAATTGGTAAATATACCATGTGGAGTTAAATTAGAAAAGAAAAGAAAAGCCAAAATATCTGCAGAAAATAGGGGATCGATCGATCAACCCCTTTGGTCGATCAATCGATGGTTGAAATCCTGGAAAAAATCTGAAGGATCGATCGATTGATCTTTTTGATCGATCGATCGATCAAGCAGGTATCAGCCAAGGCAGCCACAGTAATCCTTTTCTTCCTCTTCTCCTCCTCTTTTGGTTTCATCAATCTTCCTTCCGTTAAAAAACCCGTAACTTCTTCATACAGACTCTGAATCGCGCACCGTTTGTGGCCACGCGAAGCTAGCGAGGAGGGCTACAACTTTTGTGAAGATGTTGGGCCAGGTACCCAAGCTATGAAAAGACTAAAATGCCCTTGAACGTGCAACCACGTAAGGAAATCGAGCGGAATGCGTCCGAACTTCACACTTAGCATCTAAATACATATAAAAGCTCAATTAACCCCTGCAAAACATGTTAACGTAGAAATTTGAGGTTGTCTGGTTAACAAGCATAAATATAGGGAATAAGATACCCGAGGGGGCTAAAATACATAGGTTCGGAGGATGAAATATGCAATATTTGCGTCGTATCACACCCCCTAACTTACACATTGCTAGTCCCTAGCAATGAAATAGGATGCAACAAGAACTACAAGCAAACCAAAAGAAGGATAAGTACAAAAGTATGGTATAAAAGCATAAGGCTACTTTTACGGGCGATTCGATTGCATTTAGCGTATGCTATAAGTTGTTAAACCCCTATGTCACCCTAGTGGATGAGTGTCGTCTCGTGACGATTTTCAAGGATGATACCCACAAACATCACATGGTTTCCTCAAAATATGCCCAACCCAACATGCGACAAGTCCAATAATGGCGAAAAGGATTTCATACGCATTATTAGCAAAGTGAAAGGATTCAAACAAAAGTCCGAATCATTAACATTATAGAATGCACCTCATAGAATTGAAACCTTAAAAGGTGGGAGGGGGCGAGCACATGCAAAGTGTGATTTGGCAAAAAAATTATATAAACCATATAAAAATAAAGGCAAGCATATATTCAATCCTCACGGGCATTACACTCATCAAGTGAATTCACTCAAAATAGGGAGGTAACACACAGAACATGCGGGCATAAGGAATAACGTAAATGGAAACTAGGCCACACACATGTCACAAATGAAGAACACTACATAACAACTGAAAAACTATAATCTCAATGAAAGGATACCGCTCATTAAAGAGGCAAAATGCATTTTCACAGATTATCAAAACTATTATGACTTTTAAATTACATCAACCTAAGATCACATAGGACTTTAATAGGGTTGTAATGTAGGCTAGGCTAAGGTATGAAATGAAGGATATGTATGTATGGATTCGAAGTGTTCAGGATGAAAACTCGGGATAATGGGAAAATGCGGGCAATAGAAAAATTGGAAAATAAATTCCAAAATGGCATTAGATATATCATCAGGGAGAGTAATCAAAGCTTATTGAACTATATACAACATTTACAACTTTCTCTTTCTTTTCTTTTCTTCTTTTTTCTCATGTTTTCTTTTGCTTTTTGCTTTCGCTTTTTCATCACTTTTTTCACTACTTTCTTTTCTTTACTTTTCAAACTCTCATATGCCTAAATTGAAACCGCAATCACAACAATAACATTCAATCCCAAGTAACATTCCAAACAAAGGTATGGAAAGTGTATGTATGGTGTATAACTCCAATTCGGAGTTGGTTATGGGATTTTGGTTATGAAACGAAATGCTACATTTAGGCTCAAAGGGGTTGACGAGGGTAAACATATAAGGGTGAGGTCAAGGCTAATATGGGTGATATAACAAAGATGTTCTATGATCATTTCAAAAAGTTTACGTAATTCTCGAATCAAAACAATATATGAAAATCATGCTCAAGTAACACATTTCAAGTATGAACTCAATTAATGAACGATCAAATGAAAGAATAGTGAGATTATAAAAGAATTCAACATTTTCAATGAGAAAAGAATAGTGTATAGACTCACAAATGACGAAAGGTACCAAGCTTACTCGGTGTAAGTATATACAATGCAACAAAAGATTACCGAGTTATAAAAATCTTAAACCAAATCAATAGAACGATAAAAGTGCATGTGCTCATGGGATTAAAGTTTAATTCATGAAGTTATTCATAATATCAATAATGGAGACTAAAGTATAATAACTTCTAAATCGAGAACATGCATCATTGGGTTGACTATTAGATCGGGAAATTATTGAAATTTATCATCGGAAACAAAGGCAAAACGCCCAAAAAGGAGAAAAAATAAAGAAAATCTTTTTGAAAATTTTTAATTTTTCTAAGAAAAGCACACTAAGTAACTAAAATGTGAGCAGGAACATGGACTAAATACCAATGAATGGATTGAATATACCACACTCCTCACCCCCTAACTTGCACATTGCTAGTCCCTAGCAATGAAATTGGATGCAACAAGAACTACAAGCAAACCAAAAGCAGGATAAGTACAAAAGTATGGTATAAAAGCATAAGGCCACTTTCGCGGGCGATTCGATTGTATTTAGCGTATGCAATAAGCTGTTAAACCCCTAGGTCACGCTAGTGGACGAGTGTCGTCTCGTAAGGGTTTTCAGGGATGATACCCACAAACATCACATGGTTTCATCAAAATATGCCCAACCCAACATGCGATAAGCCCAACAATGGCGAAAAGCATTTCATACGCATTATGAGCAAAGTGAAAGAATTCAAACAAAAGTACGAATATTTAACATTACATAATGCACTTCATAGAATTGAAACATTAAAATGTGGGAGGGGGGGAGCACATGAAAAGTGTGATTTGGCGAAAAACTTATATAAACCGGATAAACATAAAGGCAAGCATATATTCAATCCTTATGGGCATTGCACTCATCAAGTGAATTCACACAAAATAGGGAGGTAACACGCGAAACATGCGAGCCTAAGGAGTAAATGGAAATGTAAACTAGGCCGCACACATGTCACAAATGAAGAACGCTATATAAAAACTGAAAAAGTATAATCTCAATGAAAGGATACCGCTCATTAAAGAGGTGAAATGCATTTTCACAGATTATCAAAACTATTATGACTTTTAAATTACATCAATCTAAGATCACATAGGACTTTAATAGGGTTGTAATGTAGTCTAGGCTAAGGTACGAAATGAAGGATATGTATGTACGGATTCAAAGTGTTCGGGATGAAAACTCGGGATAATGGGAAAATGCGGGCAATAGTAAAATTGGAAAATAAGTTCTAAAACGACATTAGATATATCATCGGGGAGAGTAATCAAAGCTTATTGAACTATATACAACATTTACAACTTTCTATTTCTTTTCTTTTCTTCTTTTTCTCATGTTTTCTTTTGCTCTTTGCTTTCTCTTTTTCATCACTTTTTTCACTACTTTCTTTTCTTTACTTTTCAAACTCTAATATGCCTAAATTGCAATCGCAATCACAACAACAACATTCAATCCCAAGTAACATTCCAAGCAAAGTTATGGAAAGTGTATGTATGGTGTATAACTTCAATTCGGAGTTGGTTATGGGATTTGGGTTATGAAAGGAAAGGCTATATTTAGGCTCAAAGGGGTTGACGAGGGTAAACATATAAGGGTGAGGTCAAGGTTAATATGGGTGATATAACAAAGATGGCCTATGCTCATTTCAAAAAGTTTACACAACTCTCGAATCAAAACAATATATGAAAATCTTGCTCAAGTAACTCATTTCAAGTATGAACTTAATTAATGAATGATCAAATAAAATAATAGTGGAATTACAAACGAATTCAACGTTTTCAATGAGAAAAGAATAGTGTATACACTCACAAACGATGAAAGGTACAAAGCTTACTCAGTGTAAGTATATACAATGCAACAAAATATTATCGAGTTATAAAATTCTTAAACCAAATCAGTAGAACGATAAAAGTGCATGTGCTCATGGGATTAAAGTTTAATTTATGAAGTTATTCATAATATCAATAATGGAGACTAAAGTCTAATAACTTCTAAAATCGAGAACATGCATCATTGGGTTGCCTATTGGATTGGGTAATTATTGAAATTTATCATCGGACATAAGGGCAAAACGCCCCAAAAAGGAGAAAAAAGAAAGAAAATCTTTTTGAAATTTTTCAATTTTTCTAAGAAAAGCATACTAAGTAACTAACATGTGAGCAGAAACATGGACTAAATACCAATGAATGGATAAAATATCCCACACTCCTCACCCCCTAACTTACACATTTCTAGTCCCTAGCAATGAAATTGGATGCAACAAGAATTACAAGCAAACCAAAAGCAGGATAAGTACAAAAGTATGGTATAAAAGCATAAGGCCACTTTCGTGGGAGATTCTATTGCATTTAACGTATGCAATAAGTTATTAAACCCCTAGATCACCCTAGTGGACGAGTGTCATCTCGTGAGGGTTTTCAGGGATGATACCCATAAACATCACATGGTTTCCTCAAAATATGCCCAACCCAACATGCGACAAGCCCAACAATGGCGAAAAGGATTTCATACACATTATTAGCAAAGTGAAAGGATTCAAACAAAAGTACGAATCATCAACATTATAGAATGCACCTCATAGAATTGAAACCTTAAAATGTGGGAGGGGGCGAGCACATGCAAAGTGTGATTTGGCAAAAAACCTATATAAATCGGATAAACATAAAGGCAAGCATATATTCAATCCTCATGGGTATTACACTCATCAAGTGAATTCACTCAAAACAGGGAGGTAACACACGGAACATGCGGGCATAAGGAGTAAATGTAAATGGAAACTAGGCCGCACACATGTCACAAATGAAGAACGCAATATAAAAATGGAAAAAACTATAATCTCAATGAAAGGAACTCGCTCATTAAAGAGGCAAATGCATTTTCACAGATTATCAAAACTATTATGACTTTTAAATTACATCAACCTAAGATCACATATGACTTTAATAGGGTTGTAATGTAGTCTAGGCTAAGGTACGAAATGAAGGATATGTATGTACGGATTCGAAGTGTTCGGGATGAAAACTCGGGATAATGGGAAAATGCGGGCAATAGCAAAATTGGAAAATTAGTTCCAAAATGGCATTAGATATATCACCGGGGAGAGTAATCAAAGCTTATTGAGATATATACAACATTTACAACTTTCTCTTTCTTTTCTTATTTTTCTCATGTTTTCTTTTTCTTTCTTCTTTCTCTTTTTCATCACTTTTTTCACTACTTTCTTTTCTTTACTTTTCAAACTCTCATATGCCTAAATTGCAACCGCAATCACAACAACAACGTTCAATCCCAAGTAACATTCCAAACAAAGGTATGGAAAGTGTATGTGTGGTGTATAACTCCAATTCGGAGTTGGTTATGGGATTTGGGTTATGAAACAAAAGGCTATATTTAGGCTCAAAGGGGTTGACGAGGGTAAACATATAAGGGTGAGGTCAAGGCTAATATGGGTGATATAATAAAGATGGCCTATGATCATTTCAAAAAGTTTACACAATTCTCGAATCAAAACAATATATAAAAATCTTGCTCAAGTAACTCATTTCAAGTATGAACTCAATTAATGAACGATCAAATAAAAGAATAGTGAAATTACAAACGAATTCAATGTTTTCAATGAGAAAAGAATAGTGTATACACTCACAAACGACGAAAGGTACGAAGCTTACTCGGTGTAAGTATATACAATGCAACAAAAGATTACCGAGTTATAAAATTCTTAAACCAAATCAGTAGAACGATAAAAGTGTGTGTGCTAATGGGATTAAAGTTTAATTCATGAAGTTATTCATAAGATCAATAATGGAGACTAAAGTCTAATAACTTCTAAAATCGAGAACATGCATAATTGGGTTGCCTATTGGATCAGGCAATTATTGAAATTTATCATCGGAAACAAAGGCAAAACGCCCAAAAAAGGAGAAAAAAGAAAGAAAATCTTTTTGAAAATTTTCATTTTTTCTAAGAAAAGCATACTAAGTAACTATCATGTGAGCAAAAACATGAACTAAATAACAATGAATGGATAGAATATCCCACACCCCCTAACTTAAAACTTGATATTGTCCTCAATGTGAATTAAGAACCAAGTTAAAGAGAGGAAAATAGCGATATTACCCAAAAGTGGAGCGATCCCCATTAGAACATGTCCAAAGAATCTACAAAACAAGTTAGTACCGAGCATAGGAAAAACAAATAACAAAAAGTTAAGTAATTACACTAGACTAAAATAAAAAGAAAGAAAGAATAAAAAGCTAACTATATACAACCTACTATTTAGGCTTCACATTAACTGTACACTAGAAGTCTAAATAGCTGAGGTTCGACCGTAAAAATGATTTGACTTTGGAGGATAACCGGTGTACCCTCACTCTCCATCATGCCTTCTGGAAAATATGGATTCCGTTTTAACTACGAAAGGCATGTGTAAGGCGGAAGAAAGGAACCATCATCAATTAAAAGTTTTAGAGGGACGATGGGGGGTTTGGATTGAACGGGTGATAAAAACATGTGGGGACCGAGAAAAGCCGAATAACCTCCCAATGATTTTGAAATTGGAATGGGAGGTGGCGCACATGAAGGCAAAGATGCGATTGTGGAAGGCGACTCGAGCAAGTGCTCCTCATCGGCGAAAAGGTTTAAACCATTAAAGTTTGAAACCGAATCATCGGGTACTTTGACGGTGTGAAAATAGAGAATGAAAATGGGGATGAAAGAAATTCAATCTCATGATATAAATCATCATCGCATGAAGATTGTGTTTCGAATGAAATAATATCATTTTCAATGAAATATTCTTCTTTGGGGGCCAAAAAAGAAATCATTTCTTTGCAAATGGATATTACGTCATTTTCATCCTCACTTTCAATATCTATTACGCAATGGGCAAAGTCTAGAATGGTTTGTTCCAAAGTAGGTAAAAGTACCTCATTTGGTTCAAAACATTCTTCGACTTCGAAAGTCTCGGAAGCAAAATCGTCGTCGGACTCAAATAATAAATCCAATTCATGTTTCCAACAACAATTTTCTTCTCGATAACGATTTTCAAGTTTCTCATTCTCATACATACGCAAGCCCTCACCAAATGTCATGGGTCGAGGTTCGGATGCATGAAAATGGGAACTTTGAAAATTACCATCGGATTTAAACGAAAGCTCATTATTATAGGAATTTTGAAAACTATTACAATTCGTTTCAAAATTCCTATTATAAGGAGGTAAATACCCATAATCATTGTCATCATCATCAAAATTCCAATAACCCAAGTTTTGACTTTCGTTATACTCGCCCAAAGTCATATTTGAATTTGTTATACTTTGGGATTCTAAGTATTCACCGAAAGTCATAGGTTTGCGAGAATTTTGAGAATTATAACAATGATTACTGAAAGAATTGGAATAAGAAATGCTTACCCCCAAAATGGCTCAAGTGGCGAATTCCACAAAGTAAGTGTGCGCGGGAAAAATTCGAGCGTTTCTAAGTGCTCAAATGTGGAAGTCCTGCAAAATATTAGCAAATAATACAAATAGAAAGAAAATACTACGAAATACTAAATCAAATAAAGTCTAACACAAAATCATCCCCGGCAACGGCGCCATTTTGACTAGCAAGTTGTCGGGATCAAAGCACTGAACCAATTAAGATTCAAAGCAAATCATCCTCGGCAACGGTGCCATTTTGATCGAGGGCAAAAAATGGCACATGTCAAACGCCGATTGTTGTTTTCTGTTCACCACCTCAATATAAAAAACCTAAATTACGACTACACTTGCGAGGCAAGTATAGCAGTAAGTTGGGTATCAAAAATATCCACTGAGACGAGTTGCTAGAATTTAAGTGATTTAATATTACTAAATAAAAGTGTAAAAGGTGAATTACAAACTAAAAAAAAAAAGATGCATAAAAGGGAAATTATTAATCTAGGCAAGTGTATTGAAACTAGATTAACAAAGCGAGTAAAACTATAGGTTGCATCGAATATCCCTCACTCGGGTTAATTTGTATAAAATGGTTACATGGGTCCTTGAGTTATTACAAATGCCTCTCGTTTCGACAGTTAATAAAATCAAGGGTTGTCACGCCCCTAAATCCGCATAAAAGTCTAATAAGATTTTGGCATCAACAAATATCCCGGAAATTACGCGCGAAAGGTCATAAGCACGAGACATACATGATATGCCCCGTTAAATCTCCTAGGCATAATAACTAGGACCACTCACCCAAAATAGACCCGTAAACACTATCGCCAAAGCCAAGCAACGGGTTAACCAGAGTGAGTTCAATTCAAACACAACCTAATTTAAATTAGCTAGAAAGCATGTTAAAAACGCGGTAAAGAAACGCGATAAATCTACACTAGAAAGATATTAAAGAAAGCAAGTAAATGTAATTAATCAAAGCAAGAATTAATAAAAAATAACTATATTAATGGAGAGGAAGACGAATAGTGCAACTTACAACCCAATTGGGTGTCAAACCAAGAAGAATCAAAGAAGAACTCTTCAAATACCCCAAACCCTAAGCTAAACTAACCTAAAACGAATTATATCTATTATTTACAATAAAATTGATAAATATACCAAGTGGATTCAAATTAGAAAAGAAAAGAGAAAAGAAAAGAAAAGCCAAAATATTTGTAGATAACAGGCGATCGATCGATCGACCCCTTTGGTCGATCGATCGATGGTTAAAATCCTGGAAAAAATCTTAAGGATCGATCGATCGATACTTTTGATCGATCGATCGATCAAGCAGGTCTCAACCAAGGCATCCACTGCATTCCTTTTCTTCCTCTTCTCCTCCTCTTTTGGTTTTATTATTTTTCCTTCCGCTAAAAATCCCGTAACTTCTTCATACGGACTCGAAATTGCGCACCGTTCATTGCCACGCCAAGCTAGAAAGGAGGGCTACAACTTTTGTGAAGATGTTGGGCTAGGTACCCAAGCTGTTAAAAGACTAAAATGCCCTTGAATGTGCGATCGCGTACGAAAATTGAGCGAAATGCGTCCGAACTTCACACTTAGCATCCAAATACCTATAAAAGCTTAATTAACCCCTGCAAAACATGTTAACATAGAAATTCAAGGTTGTATGGTTAACGAGCATAAATATAGGGAATAAGATACCCGGGGGGATAAAATGCGTACGTTCAGAGGATGAAATACGCAATATTTGCGTCGTATCACACACCTAAGAGGAAAAAATGATTCTTGGGTTTATTTTGAGGTAAAAAGGAATATTTTTCATATATATGTTTTTATGTATTTTTAAATGGAGAAAATTTATGGTATTTTTTTATAAGAGGAAAAAGAAAAATCCTCCGCATAGTTATTATTATTAGGTTCTACTTGTATTTTGTTTTGCATAGGTTGAAAGAAAAATGCTGAACATGACTTGAGTCTTGGGAAAAGATAAGGTACATGATTAAAGACATGGTTTGACTTATTTTCAGGTTCGCGGACAAGGTCCTATTTTAAAAATGGGAAAAATCTCATGAAAATTTGGGTGGTAAGGCGACTCAGAATTTCAATAGAGTTTCGCATTGTAGCTGAAAAACTAGGTATAAGTATCCTAGGTAGACACCTATATGAGGTGGATGCATTTGGTGTGTTAGTGGAAAGGTTTCCCCCTTCGGTATGAATTCCATGATATACCTATTGCCTATTAGGGAAATCATTCATTAATACGTGTAGATAAGCTATTTGATATACCTGAGTGTACATGAATTCCCTCAGGATATACCTCGTGGAGATGATACCTGTGAGATCTAATTCGATATACTCATCATACGTTAATGAGTTTTCTACTATATACCTCCCGTCGTGAGTTCGTTCAAGCGGTACGATGCAGGGTGTTCGATATACATCACAGGAACTAGGCCAAATTTAAGGTGGGAATCATATATCTTAGGTTAATCGAGCCCTGCAGGACTGGCACCCATCACAAAGTGATCCCTCAGTACGGGACAAAATTTTAATCAATATTGCAATGCTCAAGTGGTGTAGTGTGCAAGAATACGTGTCTTAAATAGTATTTTATGGAATGTTTATGTATGCTAAATAAGAGAAGTAATACCACTTTGAGGAGAATATATGAATAGCATGGGATAAGGGTGATAACACGGAGAGTAAAATTAACAAGTATGTACATGAAGCATGGAAACTATACAAAGTATGGTGACAGATACAAAATATGAGGCATATAGATATACACAAGTGAGTGAGAAATATGTGCAAGGTAAGAGAGTGACATGTGAATATTTGCAAGGGATAAAAGTATGTGGATATATACAAGTGATAGAATTATTGAAGTGTGTGGTAGTGACACTAGCATGGATACCTGCAAAAGGTATGTGAAACATACGAATGAGAGTGAAACTATATATGAGTGAGAAGAATATGAGAGTGTGTGCTAGTGTAACTAAACATGGATATCTATAAGTGGCATGAATCTTGTGCAAGTGAGAGTGAGTGGAGTGAAGCATGGTGACTATATAGAAGTTAGTAAGACGCGAAACATGTAATAATAAAATAACATATATATATATATATATATATATATATATATTAGATATAATATCATGATAAGAAGTAGGCACATATACAATATGTAAGTATGAGAGTAAGAAGAACATACAAGTTGGGGCATATGTACACATATAGAAGAGAAGGAGAGCAAAACAAACAACTTTGATGTGAAATAGAGTCGAGTACTCTAAAAAAAGATCACCAACATAGGCGCCACTGTGCCCATCCAAGTCTGATTCCATTAGCGCGGGTTGACCCCAAAATTGGAGAGAAGTGAAAACCAGAGAAATCACTCTCTATCCGTGTGTGAGAATTCAAGGATAAGTGAATCCCCTTTTCGCCATTTGCATTGGTCTTCGCAGGCTTCCACGAATATAAATCAATCGTCGTCAAAAAGGGAGAAAAAATGTAAAATAGAGTCTCCAACCTATTTTTCTTAAATAAGCAAAAGAAATGTACGAAATCAAATGAATTAAGGGTTTGGGGACCAAGTTACGGAATGGGAAGGTGTTATGAACTCATTCTACCCTTTCGGTCTCTCATGGGATATGATAATGTTCTCATTTTCTCCCAATATGATATGTGTGTACATGTGTGCAATGTGAATAATGAGAGAAAGAAATCATCCAACTCATATCATGGAAAAGAAGAATTAGAATCATCCTTAAAAAGTGTACAAAAGAGTAACATAAAAATATAATGTGATTGTCCATCAAATCACAAATCACATTAAAGAAGTGAGTGTGTATGTCGAGAAGAACACAATTATGTAGGAGTATCGTATGCGCAATACCACTAGGCATAAAAAACATAAAATAGATAAATGAGAAAATAGGAATTAAATTCCAAGATTGTCTTGGGATGCCTACGTATCCCAATGGACATCACAGTCCACATAATTCGATAACATTCAAGGGCATGGTTAAACCCATAAATCCTAATTTAGAACTTCCTTTAGTTTATTTTTAGAAAATGCGCAGAATTGTAGAGAGTGTAAAATGAGAAAATTTTAGTTTAAGGTTTATAGAAAACCCCTATATTTGGCTGTTTTTAGTGTGTACTAAATAAGAAAAAGTGGTATTTGTTTTTAAGAGAAAAAATGAAATAAAAGATATATCAAAAGTGAAAAGAAAAGTAAATAATCTGTATTAATTAAATGAGTTGTAAATGGATAAGAGTAGACCTTCAAGAGGACTTTAATTCCGATTTTGTAATAGTAGGAGACAATTTTTAGGTGGTTCGATGATGGTAAGGCAAGAATGGAAAGTGGGGTTAAAAATGGATGAGAGTGATGTAAATAAATGGAGAGAATGTTTGGAAAAATAGAATTTTGGTGCACTGCTTCGAGGATAATGTTTTGACTTCAGATTGGGACCCCTTGGAATGAGGTTATGATATTATTAAATAGTATAATACATTTGCCTTCCTCGTTCATTGGTTCTACCACCGTTTTGACGATCAACATACTTGGACAGTTTTCCTCGTCTAATGAGTGCTTCAATTTAATTTTGAAGAGCTATACAACGCTTGGTCGTGTGACCACGATCTTTATGGAATTCGCAATATTTGGACTTCTCTCTCTTATCAGGATCTGCCTTCATTTTTGCTGGCCAAGCTAGTTCCTCGCTGTTCTTGATCTCTTCCAAAATGTGATTTATATCCACCTTCAAGGGAGTATAATTTTCATATTTCTTCATCTGTTCTAATGCTTGCTTCCCCTTTGATTGCCTGTTACCACCATTGTTCTTTTGTTCCTTCTTTTCAGTTTTACCATCTTCCACCTTGATCACCTTAGTGTCTGCGTTCTTCTTTGCAGCCATGGACTCCTCGACATTCATGATTTTTGCTACTTTTTCCATTAGTTCCTCCATGGTCCTGGGTGGATCTTTGGCTAAAGTATAGTACAATTTATTGGGCAATAATCCACTCATCAAAGCAGTAATTCTAGTTTTCTCCTCGTAATCAATTGCTTCCAGTTTCTCATTATTAAAACGAGTAATATAATCCCTGGTGCTCTCACCTGCCTTTTGTCTAACACTTAGCAAGTGTGCTACTCATTTGACTGGCTTAGCTCCAAAATAAAAATTTCAAATGAAGAGCTCTGCTAGCTGAAAGAAAGTCATAATTTTTGCTCGTGGAAGGTTATTGTACCACATCTGAGCAGATCTAGTAAGGGTTCCTGAAAATGCCCGGCATCGCATCTCGTCTGGAACAGCATAGATATCAGCAGCTGCTTGGTATTGTTCTATGTGGAGAACAGGATCAGTTTTTCCATCATATTTTCGTGTTACTATTAGGGCTTTGAATTTTGATGGTGTGTGAAAGTGCACAATCTCTTGTATGAATGGAGTTCCTCGGACAAAGGTCCTTTGTAGAGGATTCTTGGTTTTAGCCATCTCCCCTAATCTATCCTCCAACCTTTGAATTGAGACTTTCCATGCATCATTTCCTTCCTCGATCCTAATGGTTCGAGCAAATGATTGTGTCGAATTACCTCTTGGGATCTTTCATGATGAGAAGTTGGTCGTGACTGGGCCGAACCTTCCTTTAAATCAAATGGTCATTGAGAGCTCCTCGACATAATCCTAGGGGGGCTTCTATTCCTTCTAGTACCCAGACGATCAAAAGGAGAGACCCTACTCAACCTTTCAATAGCACTTGTCCTCTCTGGAGATAGAGTGATGTTTTGTTGAGTGTCTGTAGCTCGTATCGAGGAAGTCCGTCCAGGCTGATAAGAAGGATCATTAGATCTCTCAGTACGATAAGAGTCGCTAGTTCGCGAAGAGAACAAATGAATATTTCTTTGAACACTTCATTGTCCTGATTCGGCTGGCACTCCGCCTTGAACGGTTTGTATGAGTTGACGCATGGTTTCTTGCATGGTCGTTTGCCCTTGGGCTAAATTGGCCATAATACCAGCCAAATCTGAAAAACATGGGGGAGAAGAAGGATTTGGGGGAATCCCAGTGTTTCAATTACTGGATTCCAGATTATCAACCATTGATAATGAGTTTTTTGGTGAAAAACGCTAATTATAGTCGTTTCCCATAGATGGGGCCAATCTGTTGATGAAAAAAATTAGATTTGACCTAATTATCATAATCACAGATAAAAATGAGTAAAGAAATAAGACAATAGATTTTTAAAGTGGTTCAGCCTTAAGAGAATGGCCTACATCCACTGTTTTTGTATTACTGGTTGTTTTTCCTGGAATTCTCGATAAATGATTTTACCAAGAGATTCAGCGTATCCCTCTAATGGGGAGATTACAATGTATTTATAGCCTTGAGGCTGTACATGTGAAAGAATAATGCATAGCTGTCCAGTTAGCGTATACATCTGTATGATAATAACTGTACATTTAATGCGCGTTTGTTTTTCGGTTTTCCTTGATGCGTACGCCACAAGTATTTGAGTTGCTCGGACCGACTTAGTACCTCGGACCACCTAAGTAGCTCGATGCGCTTGAGCTGCTCGGGGCCCCTGGGCTCCTCGTGGATTTTTAGTTGCTCGGTATAAACATTTACAGTTGCCACCTAGGATGATACGCTTCTTCAAATAAGAGGTCCATATCACCAGAATAAATTTGGTACCAACAACTAATGAGATCAATTTTAGTTTTATCAACCTTGATACATGTTGATACCAAAATTTACCACCCTACGTGGACTAGTCACAAGCCATCACGTGTCATCCAATGTGGCACAATTCTAAGTCAGCCCGACCAATAATGAAGCCCGACCAACGGGGAAGCTCGACCAGTAGGAAAGCTCGACCAACTGGGAATCTCGACCAATGGCCTGTATTGATAACAAAGCGATAGCAGTCCTACAGCCTGTATTGCTAATAAAGCGACAACCTTCATACAATTAATTCTCATTATGTATTAATGTAAATGCTTAACAAATAAAGGCATTCCATCCTTTCACACGATGACTATCATGACCCCTCTTGGGTTATAAATACTTTAGATCATCCTCATTGTAGGGGATCAAAAAATAAATCAAGGCAGTCAATACATAATAGTGGACGTAGGTTATTTTTTTGAGCCAAACCACTCTAAAATCTCTTGTGTCTTGTTTATTTTACTTAATTTATCCGTGATCAATTAATTAGGCCTAGTCTAGTTTTTTGCATCAACAGATTGGCGCCATCTGTGGGAACGTATTACTAAACGTTGTCACTCATTCATCATCCATGGATGAGATTCCTGAATCGAGTACCAAAAATGAGGGAATTCTGCCTAATACCTTTGTCCCTCCAAATAATAATGATTTAATAGGAGTTTTGGCTAGTTTGGCCAAAGGTCAAGAGGCTATGCAGGATACTATGCGATAGTTGGCCTAAACTCTACAAGCTGTAGTTACTGCACAATTTAATCAAAGGAATATGTCACCGTCACCATGCAGGAGTGTTGGACATAGCCATTCCAGAACTTCAAGAGATCCTTCATACCTACCTTTAGCAACTTCTTCCATTAGGATTACAAGTTCCTCTGATGGACAGTCCCTCATCCCAAAAATATTGAGTGCCTTATAAAGGCAAAGTAAGGCCTCTCCTTTCGATCATCTGGGACCTAAGGGAAATACCCTACGGGTTGCATCGAGAGATACTCAATGACCATATGATTTAAGGGAAGGTTCAGCCCAATCCAAATTAAGCACCCGACGAACTGATAGATCCAGTCAGAGGGAAGGTTCGCAAAAAGAAAGTTCAGCATGATCTATTGGTCAGCATAAAAAAGCTACTACCCAAAAATCTGGTGCTAACAGTAAGGCTTGGAAAGGTTCTATTCAACATTTGGAAGAAACGTTGGGGGGAATGGCTAAGGCAAAAACCCTCTCCAAATAAGTTTTATTAAAGGATCCCCCTTCGTGCAAACCATTGTAGATTTCCCCATGCTATCCAAGTTTAAAGCTACAGTGGTCACTCCTAAATATGATTGGAAAACTGATCTAGTTCTTCATATAGAACAATATCAAGCAACGATTGATATCTATGTTGTTCCTAATGACATGAGGTGTAGGGAATTCTCAGGAACAATCACTGGATCTGCTCAAATCTGGTATAACAGTCTTCATCGGGGGTATTTTTCTTTCATTCAATAACTCACCGAGCTATTCATTGATAATTTTTGCTTTGGAGAAAAACTAGTGAAACGAGTAGCTCATTTTCTCAGTGTAAGATAGAAGGAATGAGAAAGTACCAAGGATTACACCACTCATTTCAATAATGAGAAACTAGAGGTCATTTATAACAAAGAGAAGATCGCAATCACTTCCCTCATGAGTGGTTTTCTCCCAGATAAACTGTACAATACCTTGGCAAAAGATACCCTAAGGATGATGACATAATTAATGGCCAAGGCAATAAGATTATGAATGCAGAGGAAGCTATGGCTACTAAAAAGAACTCAGATGTAAAGTCAAAAGTAAAGATAGAAGGAAAGTCAGATAAGAAGGAGAATTAAAAACACAATGAGCGCAGGAATTCAAAGGTAAAATAAAGCCTAGATCGGCTTGGGAAATTCCCTAATTACACTCCATTAACTGTAGATATACATCATGTGCTGGAGGAAATCAAGCACAATAATGACTTGAGTTGGCCTGAAAAGTTAAGGCCACCTACTGATAAGAGGTATAAGTCCAAGTATTATGAGTTTCATAAAGATCGTCATACTACCAACCAGTGTACTGCCCTTCAGAATGAGAGAGAAGTACTCATCCAAAGAGGAAAATTGGTTAGGTTTGTTGATCTGCAGGCTGGTGGAAAGAGTGGAGGTAGAGGTCAGTAGAGATCTAAATCACTATTTAAGCCTAGAGAAGATAAGAAGAGGAACCACGATAAAAATCTAGAAGATGATCCTAATATCCCCAAAAAGCCTAGACATCCGAAACGTGAGGTATTCATACTCAGTTTTAGATCTTTGCCACATGATTACAGGTGGAGATGTAGGAGGAGGAGATCATACAGCAAAAAGGAAAGGTTACCTCAATGAGGCCCAAGTTTGCTCCTATATTCAGCGAATCAACCTCGTCGAGGAAAAACGACCGAGAAAGGTTAACAAGGATAACCTTGTAATTGGCTTTTCCAAAAATGATCTATTTGGAGTGTTGTACCCTCATGATGATCCTTTAATGATCAGATTCAGGATGACAGAAGTACTGGTGGTGAGAATATTGGTGGATAACGACAGTTCGACAGACGTTATGTTTTATCCTTATTTTGATAGTCTGGGATTAAAACTCAGCCAACTAGAGCCTTACCACTGTCCACTCATTGGCTCTTTTGGCGAGAAAGTATTTCCATTAGGGACAATCAAACTAGACGTGTTTATCAAGACATGGTAGGTGAGTAGGACATAGATAGTGAGATTCTTTATAATGGATAAAAATATCCATTCAGCCTATATTAGGATCATGGGAAGAGTTGGTCTAAAGAAATTTAAGGTTATACCCTTTACTGTTCATCAATGCCTGAAGTTCCCGACCAACTTTGGAGTTGGAGTAGTGAAAGGAGATCAAAAAGTAGCTTGGGAGTGCTACTATTCCTCTGTCGAGGAAGAAGATATGTTGGAGACAAAGAGGAAAACCACCACTTATCAAGTGGATATATCTGAGCTGAATAACAAATCTGAGGTTGAAACCTTAGATCCATGAGATGAATATGAACTTGTAAAAGGACAAGTGATGGAAACAACATAAAGTATTATTCTGGATGACGATAAACCAGAATGAACTACTCAAGTAGGAGCGTCATTGGAACTGACCCTTATAGGAATTGGTGGATTTCTTGAGACAAAGAAAGCAAGTGTTTGTATGGAGCCATGAAGATATTCCAGGCACGAACCCAAATTTCTTATGCCACGAGATTAATGTTAAGAAGAAGGTTAAACCTATGAAGCAACGAAGAAGAAGAGTTTTTAGCCCAAAAAATAACCAGGATTAACAAGAAGAGGTGGAGAAGCTTAAAAAGCTTCCTTTATTGAAGATGTGAAATACCCAGACTGGTTGTCCAACGTAGTTATGGTCAAAAGGAAGAACAATAAGTAGATGATGTGTGTGGATTTTACTGATTTGAACAGAGCATGTCCAAAGGATCATTTTTCTTTAGCGCTAATTGATCAAATGGTAGATGCTACTTCAAGGAACGAGTTGCTAAGTTTCATGGATGCATATTCTGGTTATAACCAGATCAAAATGAAACCCGAAGATAGATAAAGTACTTCTTTTATCACTCCCCGAGGAACTTATTGCTATAATTTTATGCCATTTGGTCTGAAAAATGCAAGTGCTACTTATCAGAAACTGGTGAACAAAGTATTTGAGGAACAGATAGGCAAGAACATGGAGGTGTATGTTGATGACATGCTCACTAAGAGAAAAAAGCTGCTGATCATATTACCGGCCTCAACTAGACATTTGATCATTTGGAAAAGCACCAGATGAAATTAAACTGTGAGATGTCCCAGATAGAGGTGGGCCGAACTTTATGGGTGAGCCGGTGACGGTGGAGGTAGCATGTGATGTTAGGAGAATAGTCTCAGGGGACTCCATCCATCTATCTCTTTTGACGAAAGTTTTATTGAGTCATTGGATCAACGAGACTGACAGGATGCAGGTGTAGAATATGGCCCGTTTATTTATCCTTTTTCTATTGGGAGGGTTTTTGGTGGCGACAAGTGGCGACGTCGTTCGCTTATGGTTTCTTCCATATTTGAGGGTATTTTTGAATATTCCTCTCTTTAACTGGGGGATCCCGATTTTGGCTACCCTTTATTCGTCTTTGGATGCATTCAGTTGGTGATGTCGGCAGACCTTTACTGGCGCCACGTATTTTTGGGAGGCATTCTTTCCTTTTCGCATTTTTTCTTTATGCAGTTTATTTATTTATTTATTAGTTGATTGCTTTCTTCTAAATGATAACTCTTGTCCTTTGCAGACGTGGTTTTATGAGGTGATTAGGCTTAACGCCCATTTGATTAGTTTGAAAGATGAGTTAGTGGGGGACTTCTACTGTATGTACTTGTGGTGGACGTCCAACCATCAGTCGATGTAGTATCTCTCTTTGATGGTGGTGTGTCAGGTCTTGAATGGCCTGACAAGCGATAAGATAAATTCATCTTTCCTCTTGAGACCATTTTTCTTCGATGGAAATTTTCAAATATTGATTTTTTCTCTAGGGATCTCGCATATGACCTTTTATCCCTAGGGGATGGCCATCCAACACACGAGTTTGGTCACTCTTGATATCTGGGGGGAAAAAGTAGTTCGATAGGTGGTGGAGGACGAGGTGATCGTGCCACCTGCGAGGCCCTCAAGGTATATGAGGCGGGGACGGGAGATGTCGAAGGAGGCGAGGATAGTGACGACGATTGAGGAGCCTTATTCTACGTATACTAACATGACGACAACATATGATTATCTAGATTTTGTGTCGAATTGGCTGATGCCGCCTAGCATATATGACGTTTTGCCTCTTCCCCTGCAGTTTCAGGTGGAGGCATGTGTCGGCTTGTGGGGACCGCCCACAATGCGGGTGGTGCATCGACATCAATAGCAGCGGCGACGGCAGAGGTTTCATTTCTTCAGCTGGCTCCTCCTTTCTATATCATTATACGGCCTGATGGAGAATCGGTGCGTATGATGCATCACCCCAATGCGATGGACTCGGAGGTGCTGGGGCTGACAGAGGATGTCCTCCAACCGGAGGTATACCTTTTATTTATTTGAATTTTGGCTTTTTGATTTCTTCTTTTATCTCAGACTGACTTATTTATTTTTTTCTATTTTGTCGGCAGTACGTCTAGGTGTCAACTACTTGGCTGAAAGACATTCAGGATTGGGTGGCTTTTTTGATGGCTCATATCTTGGATTCGATTTTGGTTCCTTCCTACGTGGTTCCATATACTTTGTCTTAGGAAGGATCTGGATCGGTTAGCAGAGGCTCTTCAACTCGTCATCGAGGAAAACGCGTACACCGAAGGGATGAGGGTCTTAGAGAGAGATAGAGAGAGAAATAAAGAGAAGGTGAGAGAGAGAATGCTTTTGGGGGGGTCGGGTTGAGTCCCATTATTTTTATATTTTTCCTTTCCTGTAAGAGAAACGTAATGAAGCAATATATATGAAATGGAATGAAGTTTTTATTAATTTATCATTGCTTTAATGACTTAATGCACTTTTTACTTTGCTATTGAGACCGTAAAAAGGATAATAAATGGAAATAAATTTATTTTGAGAAAAGATAAGTAAAAATAGGAGGAACTGGCCTGAAAAATAAAAATAAATTTTGAGTTTTGTATTTTGACAAAGAATGAGCTAAAAATGGGCGGATGACGATCGGCATACCCTTTGTCCTGCCTATCATAAGGTCAGTCGAGTACAATTACCCAAGGCTTGATTGCACTTTTTTCAATTACTTGGTCCTTGATGGGGTAGGGTCTAATTTACATTTTTCAGGACCTTTGTCTCTAGACAAGTATTTTTCAAGTATAAAATGGGGTAATGGTGGAGTGTTTTCTTCACCCATCCACATTTCCTTCCTTTTGCTTATTTTTTTCTTCTTGTCTTATCATTTATAACATGGCTCTTCCCAGAGGCATTGAATTCGCCTTTCACCTAGAAATTTTAGAGGCTATGTGCTCATATAATGTAGACTACGATGCCTTTAACATGTGTTGGGTTTCATTGAGGTTAAACAAACCTATTAACTGGAACATGATGATGGTGGCAATACAATTTTGGTAACCTCAGGATCATGTCTTTATCCTTATCTTGGGCGAAGTCTGCCTGACTTATGAAGAGTTCTCTGCTATGCTGGGTGTAAACTCTAGTGTTACGGTGACCATGCTTGAATTCTCTCGGTCTCATCGGGAGTTATTAACAGGACTTCTCCATATTTCACCCTCAATGGCTCGGTCATCGGTCACAAGAGGATTAATCTCCCTCTTGATTGTGCTATATTCTGTGCGTTTACAGGATAGTGGTGATGTTGGCTATGACGGAGCCGTCATCTTTGTCTTAAATTTAAAAATGTTATTTGTGACCTGGGATCTGTTGGTAGACCCTCAACTTTCTACTATCACTACGTGGATGTAATACCATCGCAATCCTGCTGCGGTGATATTGGAAGATACACAAAATTATTTAGATGCTTGGTGGGAAGGCTGTTTTGACTTTCTAAGGGGAAACCAAGTTATGTTGTTCATATGGCTATCAGAGAGATTCCATTTGGCGAACCCTTCTTAATATCCCTTGAAACTTGTGCCAAACTTCTTCACTCTCTACTTCATCAGTTTTGGCTCAAATGTTGAGAACTAGGAGAATTAGTTTATAAAGCACGGGGCTCGATGTCTGCGCTGGTTGGTACCCTGGTGGGGGAGTTACAACCCATTCTAGAACTGGGGGAATACTAATATGTTCGGTTGGTTAGCCTCCAAAAGACCTCTTTTTACTTTCCTTGGCGTCTCCTGCGTCAATTTGGATGGGAACAGATCGTGCCTTACCATGTTTTGGACTTATTCCATGTGGAAGATTTGACAGAAGGCATGCGCATGCGACTGGGCTCTCTGTGGGAGAATCGTCATTCGTCGACTTATCCTTACCAATCTATTGGAAGAGTTGGCATGTTTCTAGGGATTACATTAAGTGGATGTGGAGGAGGATAGTGGCTAAGATGTGGGCCAAAGAGACCGGACAAAGGTGGCTTGGCATGTTTGACACCATGGGGGGAGGTGTTGTGGTTTTCCCTAGGCTGGTCCAGGCTTACCATTCCACAGAGCGCCTTCGGTATTCCATTCGATAAGGGTAAGTTTAGGGACCCCAAGATGTAGATGATTATGGGTCTAGTTTTTCTGGCATCTGCGAGTAGGATCCCTAGGGAGTTTTATTTTTTGAAACTTTTGGTGTGGTGTTTGGTTATGGATCAAGTTGTTTTCTAGTATGAATAACTTTGGGAAGCTTATTTAGGAGTAGTTTGGCTTCTATTTTTTTAGCACAGTAAGGTTGGTGGGGGAAGTTGTTTTGACTCCTTACGCTGATATTTGTAATCGCACCAGGTTTCTTATTTAAGGAATAAAGAAAGTTTAATTATATTATTGTTCCTCTTGATGAGTTTTTGCATTTGAATTATCTATATCAATCGCTAAGGCATACATAATCCTTTTGTTCATGTAAATGATAAAATGAATCGTCATTCTCGGAGATAAGAAAATAATAGCATTTTGTGGAAAAAGGGGGTCATGTTCATGTGAAGCGTATGAGCTGCCTACGTACCGTTGGGGGTTTTAAAATTTTATTTTTTGAAAGATTTTTAGAGGATCAGGTCACACATAATTTTAAGCAAAGGGAAATGAAGAATTTATTTTAGAATAGAAGGGAGATGAGAAGAGTCGTACCATTATGATATTTCGAACTAAGGGTAGAATTTCTTGAGATGGTCCAAGTTAACTGGATGGGCCATCTCTTCCTCATCGAGGTCGGTGAGCATAGCGATGCCATCGAATATGATCTTCTTCATAATGTAGGGGCATCTCCAACTGGGATTAAATTTCCCTCTGGGTCCCAGATGGGCTCTACGATTTCTTTAAGGGCTAAATACCCTTCTCGGACACCATGATCCTTAACTCTCTTGTTAAATGACCATGCTATTCATAGATGGTACCCTTATATATGATATAGAGCTTTAAGTTTCCTTTCATCCAAGAGTAACAACTCGTCAAGACAACTCTGATACCAGTCTTCCTCACTGCTCTCAAGCATGATGCGCTGTGAAGGAATTTCTAGCCCAACATGTAGGACTGCTTCAATGCCGTATACCAAAGAGTAAGGGGTAGCCCTAGTAGATGATTGAACAGAAGTGTGGTATCCCTAGAGGGCATAAGGGATCCGATCGGCCCAATTTTGGTAACTCTCGATCATTTTGCTGATGATTACTCTGAGGTTCTTATCTGCGTCTTCAACTACACCATTGGTTTAAGGTCGGTAGGGAGAATATTTTTTTTCTGAATCCCATACTCTTCGACTAATTCTATGACTTTTCCCTCAAAATGTAACTCGTTGTCTAATATTAGCTCATGCAAAACCCCATATCGATAAATGATATTTTTTTTGAATGAACTTGGCCACCTTTTTGGCATTTAGCATTGCGTATGACTTGGCTTCGACCCATTTGGTGAAGTAATCATTGGCAACCAAGATAATTTCATTCCATTTAGAGGACTTGGGTATAACTTTGCCTATGATATCGATGCCTCATATGGAGAACAGCCAGGGAGAAGTCATGTTGTATAATTCTCGCGGAGGCAAGTGTTTGAGATTGGAAAACTATTGGCATTTAAGGCATCTCCGAACATAAGCGATTCAATCCTAGACCATGGTAGTCTAATAGTATCCCCGTCCGATGATTTTTTTAGCAAGAATATGGCCATTCATGTGGGGTCCTCACTCCCCATTGTGAATTTTCTGCATCATCTCTTCAATGTCAGCCCCTGTGATGTAGTGTAAATGGGTTCCATCGAAGTTTCTCTTAAATATTTCGTTATCACAAACAATGTACTGGGCATCTAGTTTGCAAAGGGTAGCTCGGTATTTCTTATTAGAATCTTGGGGATACTTACTATGCCTAAGGAGGCGCCAAATATCATAGTCCTAGTAATTGATTATATCAGGATCTTCTTCTATGATGAGCTCAATGTGGTAGCAATGGGTAGGTTTAGCTTGCTTTTAGACTAGGAAGGGGGCCATCGTAATTCCTCCGGGCATGTCAATCGTGGAGGATAAGGTAGTAAGGCCATCGGCTATGTTGTTATTTGCTCGAGGAAGGTAGTGGAAGGTGATATCTTAGAATTGGGAGGCCAACTCTTCTAGGTGGGAATGGAAGGGTAACAGAGTCTCGTCCTTGACTTTTCATCTTCAAGTACTTAATCGATGATGAGGGATGAATATTTTTAGACATCTAGGTATCGAACTCCTTTCTTGAGAGAGACTTTGAGGCCTACCGTTCATGCCTCGTATTCGATCATTTGTTGGTGCAGGGAAAATCCACCTTGATGGCAATGGGAGTGTGAGAGTCATCAGGGGCAATTAGGAGTATCCCAATGCCATACCCTTTCTTGTTGGTAGCATTGTCAAGGAACATTTGCCACTGGAGGTCTTTTTGGGAGGTACAGAGGATATTTTCATCCGATAACTTGGAAAATCAAACATCGATTTCTTCCATAGGGTAGTCAGTGAGGTAGTCAGAGATGGCTCTTTATTTCATGGCTTTTTACATGACATACACAATATCAAATTCGGCTAACAGTATCAACCATTGGGCCATTCGGCTAAAAGGGGCAGGTTTCTTGTCCAGGTATTTGATAGAATCCATTCAGGACACAAATTTGATGGGAAAAATGAGCATATAGTTCTTTAATTTTTGGGTGACCTACACAAGGGCGACACATGCTTTCTCCAAGGAAATTTAGTTAACTTCATACCCGACCAACTTGCGTCTAGTGTAATAAAATCCAAACTATCAAGCTAACAAAGCCCCAATTGCGGCGTTTGTTAGGGTTAGGTATAGGAGTAGGGGTAGGCCAGGTTATGATGGCATGAGTACCAGAGTCCGGGTTAGATATTTCTTGATTCAGGGATTCGTTCAAAACCTTAGTTGAATCCTTCAGGAGGAGTTTGAAGATGGGTTCACAGATAGAAGTCAACTGGCTGATGAACCGACTGATATACTGTAATTTTCCAAGGAATCTTCAAACTTCTTTCTTCGTTCGGGGTGGTGGCATTTCGAGTATGGATTTCAGTTTGGAAGGATCAACTTCTATCCCTTTCTCACTAACCATGAATCCTAAGATCTTTTCTTGGGTAACTCCAAAAACACATTTTTGTGGGTTAAGTCACATCTGGTATCGCCATCGTTTCTCGAAGAACTTACGAAGAGCGAGAACATGACCTTCCCGAAGTTTAGATTTGATGATCATGTCATCAACATATACCTCGACTTCTTTGTGTATCAGATCATGCAAAATAGTTATGGAAGCACTCTGGTAGGTATCCCCTCCATTTTTCAGACCAAATGACATAACGGTGTAACAGAATGTTCCCTAAGGGGTGATGAATGTGATTTTATTTTGATGATCTGGGTATATCTTGATCTGGTTGCATCCAACAAAACCATCAACAAATGACTTGAAAGCGTAACTAGCCATGTTATCCACAATCATGTCGATAGTGGGTAGCAGGTAATAATCCTTCAGAGAGGCCTTGTTCAAATCTCGATAGTCAATGCACATGCGAACCTTTTTTTCGAATATCGGCACGAGTACGATGTTGTCTATCCATGTGGGATATTCGATCACCCTGATGAAGCTAACGTTCAACTATTTGACCACTTCTTCCTTAACCTTGAGCAACCATTTTGTGTGGAGCTTTTTGCAGTTTCTGTTTGACCGATTTGCATTTTGGGAGCGTTGGAATCTCATGCTGAGCTATCTCGGGATCAATGTCGGGCATGTCATCGTAGGACCATGTGAAGACGTCCACAAATTCCTTTAGTAATTTCTCCACTTGCGCGCACTCTTGCTCGTCAAGGGTAGTCCCTACACTAATCTCGTGTAATTAGCTATTAAAATCGATATTAATAACAACATTTTCATCTTCATTAACTTGAACACAGTTATGTTGTTTATTATTAACCGGATTAACATAGTTAAGAATGGTCCATTTGTAAAATCATCATTATCAAAAATTTTATTAGAATCAAGACAATTAATTTAGGGCACAACAAGTTACTCAAAATCTTTATTTATTTCATTATTAGGAAAAATAAAGTTGAGAACCTCATCGAAGGAAATCTAGATTGTATTATGATTAGTATAGGTAGGAACAACAAAAGAAGATGAAATAGGATGAACATCTGGGTTGGGTTGTATTTCAGCAGGTTGAACCCGCACAACATTCCAGGTGAGGAGAGGTGCATCAACATCATTAATCAGTCGGGATGGATTCATTGATGTAGAGCTTGATTGGACCATACAGAGTGTCAGCCCCGGTATTTGAAAATTGAACGAATCCGCTAAGTCTCTTTCCTCAGAATCTTTGGCAGCAACTATAGTTTTCTCCAATAGTGGTTGCACATGATTGTAATACCCCGTATTTTTGTGATATTTATTTATGGGATTAATTGAAATAAATGTGTATTAATTGGGAATTAATCCGGATAAAATACTAACGAGATGTGAGTTGGTATTTGATTATAATGTGTACATACGACGTTATATGGATATTGAAATTATTAAATTGTCGTGAGATTTATATACGGCAATTTGGGAAATTTTATTGAGACGCGTGTGACAGTCGCGTCAAGAAAGTAATTATCTAATTAAAAAGTGATTTTTATTTCTATTAACCGTATGGTCATTTTGAGTGCGCCAACGCGTCCGGAAGGGTCAAAATAGTCCGAAAACACTAGCCGGGGGTTTAGTTTGGGTCCCGACGCATTTTTAGGCCATACCGGCAACTTAAAAGGGTATTTTGGTAATTTTGGAATTTGGGAATTAAAACCCACGGAAATTAGAGTTTAATTATGATTATTAAATAAACCCACCAACCCATTATGAGCACTAAACTAAGTAGTGGGCTACGGGAGAAGTTTAGAAGAGAAGTTAAGGGTCCAAAAATAAACCTCCACCTCCATTGTCATCTTTAGAGAAGAACTTGTAAAGAGAGGGAGAGGAGAATTCTGCAGAGAGAGAGAGAATAATTCAACCTTTAAGATTCATCATCAAATTCAGAGAAAGATTATAGGCAAGTGGTTTAATTACTTTATTTGCAAAGAGTGTTTCTTCCATGTGTAGGAAATTTATATAGTTGTTTTGTTCTTGGAGAATGATAAAGACCCATTGAATTGGAATTAGAAATTTACATTTTGATGAGGAGATTGCATGTAGAATTGTGTTAGGGTAATTATTCTGACAAAAATACCTCTTTTATATCACCAAAAACGGATTTAATTATGTCTATGGATGACTTTAATTTTCTAGGGTTCATGTTCATGGGATTTGGGGGAAAATTGGAGAGATTTGATGATTAGATGATATTTAGGAAGATTTGGCCTTATATAAATGTTTAGTTATGACCTATGAAGGTTTAATGAGGATTAGAAACCTTAAAATACTATTGGGATGATTTTTATATGGGATTAGAGGTGAAGAAATTTGGAAAAAACGAAAAAGGGAAATTCTGGGCTCGAAACTGCCACCTCGTTAGAAGGCCTGCCCAGGTCGTTCGAACGAGATTCTAACGAGTTGACAGTTTGACTTCTAATGAGTGGGAAGTTCATTCGATGCCTTTCATTCGAATGAGATCTTGTTAGATGCCCACTTCGTTCGAACGAACTCTCGTTCGAACAGCCTTGCTTGAACGAGACTTCTAACGAGCTGACAGTTTGGCCTTTTTGGCCCAATTTGATTTCTAGTGTTCCGTAACCCTATTTAATTATAGAGATGACATTTCCTTGATGACTAATTGACATAGTTGGGACATTTGGGATATATTGAGGAGTAAAACATAGAAGTGCGGTTTGAGCCAAATGATATTTATGGGTTAGAACGCGAGTAACAAACTACGACGTGAGGATAATGGGTGACGTGTATATATAAACCGGGGACAAGTGTGTGGGTATAAGAACGAGAAGTATACCACTAAAATAAATACAGTAATAGCTAAGATGTGTGCATGCTTAGTATATATGATTTGATGTTTATGACATACCTACCATACTTGCTATCACGAGAGGTTTGCGTACGTTTAGGGCCATCTAATCTTTGTGTGCCTACGGGGGGATATAGATTGGTACCTGGAGAACATAGGTCAGAGAAGGACTTATTGAGATGTTAATAAGTTTGCTGATCGTGGGAGCGTAGGTATGTGCGTGACCCATGTGATGTGACTGTGTTCGGCTCCATTATTTTGTGATTTGCTATTATCTGAGAACGATTCCTGAGAGATTCGGAATACGTGATCCTTATGTACGTGATGTACCGGGATGGATAGCAGAGTATGTGTGCACCGCAGCTTAGTCTTGGGGTGCTTGTATAGTATATTTATGACGTGAAAAATATACACTTAAATAATGAGAACTTTCATGTTGGTATTGTGAGTATAATTATGGTAATGTTTTGAGAAAATATAACGGGATAACCAGTAGTGAATTGTATTGCTAATAATTCAGAATCCGAGTTTAAGTAAAGCCCTCTATTTAATTGATAACGCTAGAATGCATAATAGGAATCGAGTAGTAAGGGGTAGAACTTATTACGGGTTGGTTAGATATGTATGTCACTGAGATGGGTACAGTACGTTAGGAGTGCACAATTAGTCGAGAGGTGAGTACTTCATCTGAGTGCACATCCTAACATGTATTTTGCATTCTTTGTTTTAATGTTATTAAAACACTTGATGTTTTTAAAATACTCTCCACTTTCGGGCTCTGACCCGTTTGCTTTCAAATCTACTTTGGTAAAAACCTCTTTAGGTGCCCAGCCACAAGGGCACCATGCATAGGATTTCCATTCAAGTGACGAGCTGTAGCTATTTATTGAAGTTACAGGGCCTTGCTAGTAGATGCTTCTTTTGTCTTGACTCCATATTCAGTTTTAATATTTGTAGGGCATGTCGCCCATTTCCTTTAGAGACATTTTATATTTCTGTTATTCAGACATGGGTTTGTAATTAATTCAGGATGCAGATTTGTTTCTTTTATTTCCATTGGGATTTTTGTGAGGAGTATTTTCCTCCAGACTTATTATTATATGTTGGTTACTTCATTAGGACTTTATGGTATATGGTGATGTTATTCTTTTACATTTCATTTATCGCATGTTAATCGGATTTAATTTAAAATTTGACAACTTACTTTTTAAATATTAGGTGGTTAGTAATCATTCAAATGTTTTCGATAGTGATGCTATTAACTGAACCAACTTGGCATTTTGTATTGATTTAATAAAGGAGTAGCTACCCGGTATTTAATTAGTCGGGGTGTCACAGGTGGTATCAGAGCATCAGGTTCTAGTGTCCTTTAGGATCTGTACGGCTTATTATGTTTCCGTTGATCTTTCTTTGATGTAGAGCCCTATATTTTAGGACTGTTGTATTCTTTTATGTATGCTTCGCTCTTCAGCTATTTTAAGTTTATAACTGCGAACTTATAGACTTTATTCTCATTTCAGATGCCTCCACACGTGTGCATCGAGTTCCCAGGGATGCAACGCCAGAACCACAGCCAGCTCCAGTACAGGGCACCATGAATGCCGCCGAGGTTGCAGACATTGTAGCCCAAGCGGTAAATTCTGCCCTAGCCGTTGTACAGCAGGCACCACCCCAGGCGCCAGTAGTCGCGCCAGTTCAGGCACATGCATTCTCGTCTGCTTGGGAATGTGTTCGTGATGCTTTTTAGAAAGCACACCCTCCGGAGTTCGCAGGTAGCTCCGATGTTGTGGTATCTAGTTAGTGGATGAAAGACATTCAGCGGCACTTGAGGATGTATGAGTGCACCGATGTCCAGAGGCAGATACTATCTACCTTTAAGCTAGTGGGGTCTGCACTGCAGTGGTGGGAGTCTATTACCACCGTGGAGGAGAAGGATAATCTTACGATACAGGAGTTTTGGGTGCGGTTCGACCGCAAGTATTTTCCGTCAGCTGTTCACACAAAAATGAGGAGGAAGTTGATGAATCTCAGACAGGAGGGTAAGACTTTGACCGAGTATGAGGCTGAATTTACAAATCTGTTGAATATTATTTCGGATGAGATACCGACAGAGGAGAAGAAGATCCAGAAGTTTACTGACGGGTTGACTTGGAGGATCCTTCAGCATTTGTTGAGGAACCTATCGTTGGCCACTTACTCTGATGTGGTTAACGATGCACTGTTACACTGCCAGGATCATCGCTTTCACATGGCTGAAAGCAAGAGGTCAGGAGAGTCCAGCCATCAGGGTAGGACTGGGGGAAATGGTGCCAGTGGGGCACATTCAGTTCAGGGGCAGAGGCAGGGTGATCAGGGTTCCCAGCAGGGGGATCATAAGAGGTTCAGATCGGGGAATTTCAGGCACGGACAAGGAGGTTTTCAACAGGGCCATCAGGGTCCGAACGGCCATCAGAACCAGCAGGGTCAGAATGGTCAACATCAGTTTCAGCAGGGCCAGTAGGGCCAGCAGGGCCAGGGGAGGAATGGTAACGGCCACCATGGCCGAGGACAGTAAGGACAAAGAGGGGGGAACTTCCCGGGGAAGTGCTACATTTGTGGCAAGACTGGCCATAAATGCCAGGACTGTCCGGATAGGGGCAGGGCCCCGCAGCAGTAGCAGGGTGCTCGACAGGAGCCGTAGAGGCCTATGTTTCCCGCCGCCCTGCCTGCACCACCACAGATGGAAGCATTACCACCCATTCCAGCGGTCCCAGTTCAGCAGGGACAACTGTAGTATGGGAGAGTATATCAGCTTCAGCAGGCCGCAGCCCCACAGGATCCACCGGCCATTGAGGGTATGTTCTCTATTCAGGGGACTATGGGGCGCATTTTATTTGACACGGGGGCTACACATTATTTATTGCTATGAGATTTGCACGCACCATTGGGTTGTTAGACACTGCAGAGAGCACCGCTACTTGTGTAGACTCACCGTTGAGTAGGGGTTTCGTGATTTCCCTTATTTGTAGAGGTGTGAGTATAGAGATCGGGAGATTTACTTTACCCGCTGATATGCTAGTGTTAGAGATGACCAAGTATGATGCCATTATTGGTATGGATTGGCTGGTTGCGTACCGAGCCATGATTGATTGTTTCAGTAGGAGTATTATCTTTGCCATCCCCGGGCAGGAGATGTTTTTGGTGGCGATGCCTCGTCCTGAGGGAGGATCGTCCACTCACTTGTACTATATAGATGAGGAGACCTCTAGGGAAGTGGTGATACCACTTGATTCGATTCAGGTTGTTCGAGGGTTTGCCGACGTATTTCAGGATATACCTGGATTACCTCTGAGTAGAGAGATAAATTTTGTGATCAACTTGATGCCAGGCACTCGGCCTATTGCCCGCGCACCTTACCGTATGGCTCCAACTGAGATGAGAGAGTTACGGGATCAGATAGAGCAGTTGTTGGGTCAGGGGTTTATACGGAGGAGTACTTCACCATGGGGTGCCCCTGTGTTGTTCGTTAAGAAGAGGGATGGATCGTTGAGGTTGTGTGTGGATTACTGGGAGTTTAATAAGGTCACGATACGAAATAAGTATCTGTTACCCCGAATCGATGACTTATTCGACCAGCTGAGAGGAGCTTCTTTCTTCTCCAAGATTGATTTGCGATCGGGATACCATCAGTTGCGTATCAGGGAAGAGGATGTCTCGAAGACTGTGTTCTTAACGAGATATGGTTCCTACAAGTTTCGGGTTATGCCTTTTGGTTTGACCAATGCTCCAGCCGTGTTTATGGACTTGATGAATAGGGTGTTTAGAGAGTTCCTAGATCAGTTCGTTATTGTATTCATTGATGACATTCTGGTTTACTCCCAGACAGAGGAGGAGCACGCCGAGCATTTGAGGAAAGTTTTGCAGACGCTACATCAGAATGAGCTGTATGCAAAATATGAGAAGTGCGGGTTTTGGATGAAGGAGGTTCAGTTTTTGGGGCATGTTATTTCCGACCGGGGGATATCTGTTGATCCGGGGAAGGTATCCGTGGTGAGGGAGTGGGGACAGCCCACGACACCGACTGAGATCCTTAGTTTCTTGGGCTTAGTAGGATACTACAAGAGGTTTATTCTGGGATTCTCAAAGATAGTGGGTCCCATGACACATCTGACTCGTAAGGGTGTGCCATTCATCTGGAGTGATGCCTGTCAGTTGGCATTCGATGAGTTGAAGGACAAGTTGACCTCAGCACCTGTGTTAGCATTGTCGAGATCGGGAGTTGAGTACCTAGTTTACACGGATGCGTCCTTGCAAGGACTTGGAGGTGTATTGCAGTAGGAGAGTCAGGCCATAGCTTATGCTTCCCGTAAGCTTAAGCCTCACGAGAAGAATTACCCCACTCATGACTTGGAGTTAGCGACAGTTGTATTTGCCCTACGAATTTTGAGACATTAACTTTTGGTGGAAAAGTTTCGATTGTTTCACGGACCATAAGTCCCTACAGTACCTATTCACGCAGAAGGAGCTGAATATGCGGCAACGGAGGTGGCTTGAGTTTGTGAAGGATTATCAGTTTGATATCCAATATCACCAGGGGAAGGCTAACGTGGTAGCAGACGCGTTGAGCCGTAGGCCAGTAGATGAGGTGGAAGGGGTGTGGAAGGCTAAGTGGAAGGAGTTGGGACACCAAGATGCAGTGGCCCGATCGTTCATGTCTGTGATGACGGTTACACCGTAGATTGTCACGAAGGTGGTAAGGGCACAGGCAAATGACTCGTTCTTTCAGGAGCAGATAGTTCGATTACTAGCAGAGGGAGACAAGTCCTATACCGTTAGCTTAGATGGGGGATTGCGCTTCAATGGGAGACTGGTAGTTCCGGAAGGTGAGGAATTGCGACACGAGGTAATGGCAGAGTCGCACGGCTCATGGTACATCCCGATGGGGACAAAATGTACCAAGAGATGAGACGACAGTATTGGTGGAGCGGGATGAAGAGAGATATTACCGTGTTTGTTTCTAAATGCGCCACTTGTCAGCTGGTAAAAGTGGATCATCAGAGACCGGCAGAACTTCTACAGCCATTGGAGGTCCCAATGTGGATGTGGTAAAGCATATCCATGGACTTTATCACGGGGTTACCTACGTCACAGAGGGGTCACGACTCCATTTGGGTAATTGTGGACAGGTTGACCAAAGTCGCTCATTTTCTACCCATAAGGACAGACTACACTACGGGACAGTATGCCTAGTACTTTATTGCAGAAATAGTGAGACTTCACGGTGTGCCCCTAAATATCGTGTCTGACAGAGACAAGATATTTATTTCACGGTTTTGGGAGAGTTTTCAGGAAACCATGGGAACGGAATTACGGTTGAGTACGACGTATCACCCGCAGACCGATGGGCAAACCGAACGTACAAACAAGATGTTGGAGGACATGTTGCGTATGTGCATCATTGATTTCGAGGGTGGATGGGAGCAGTATCTTCCACTGGTGGAGTTTGCTTACAACAAATCCTACCAGTTCACCATAGGAATGGCTCCATTTGAGGCGTTGTACGGTAGACCTTGTCGTTCCCCAGCATTTTGGTTGGAGGTGGGGGACAACAAACTACTTGGGCTGGAGCTGATTCAGGATACTTCGACGAGGATCGAATTGATACGGAGTCGCATTCGGGTAGCTCAGGATCGGCAGAAGAGCTATGCTGATGTGAAGAGATTATTCAGGGAGTTCCAAGTGGGGGACCAGGTTTTACTCAGAGTATCTCCTATGAAGGGATTATGCGATTTGGGAAAAAGGGAAAGTTGGCACCGAGATATGTGGGGCCATTCCCTATCATTGAGCGGATTGGGTCTGTTGCATATAGAGTTGGGTTATCGGAGCATTTGCATCGGATTCATGATGTGTTTCATATTTCCTCGCTAAGGAAATATCTTAGAGACGATTTGGGTCATTCTCTCATTGCTTTGGAGGACATCGATCTCCAGCCTGATAGCTCCTACGAGGAGGGGCCAATTGCTATTTTTTACCGAAGCGAGCGGAAACTATGGGCAAAGATAGTTCCGTTAGTGCGTATTCAGTGGAGACATCATAATGTCGAGGAGTCCACATGGGAGCGAGAGGATGAGATGCGCGAACGTTACCTAGAGTTATTTTTACCAGGTACTTTCTAGTTCCGAATTTCGGGACGAAATTCTGTTATTAGGGGAGAAGTATGTAATACCCCATATTTTTGTGATATTTATTTATGAGATTAATTGAAATAAATGTGTATTAATTGGGAATTAATCCGGATAAAATACTAACGAGATGTGAGTTAGTATTTGATTATAATGTGTACATACGACGTTATATGGATATAGAAATTATTAAATTGTCGTGAGATTTATATACGGCAATTTGGGAAATTTTGTTGAGACGCGTGTGACAGTCGCGTCAGGAAAGTAATTATCTAATTAAAAAGTGAATTTTATTTCTATTAACCGTATGGTCATTTTGTGTGCGCCAACGCGTCCGAAAGGGTCAAAATAGTCAGAAAACACTAGCCGGGGGTTTAGTTTGGGTCCCGACGCATTTTTAGGCCATACCGGCAACTTAAAAGGGTATTTTGGTAATTTTGGAATTTTGGGAATTAAAACCCACGGAAATTAGAGTTTAATTATGATTATTAAATAAACCCACCAACCAATTATCAGCACTAAACTAAGTAGTGGGCTACGGGAGAAGTTTAGAAGAGAAGTTAAGGGTCCAAAAATAAACCTCCACCTCCATTGTCATCTTTAGAGAAGAACTTGTAGAGAGAGAGAGAGAAGAGAATTCTGCAGAGAGAGAGAGAACAATTCAACCTTCAAGATTCATCATCAAATTCAGATAAAGATTAGAGTCAAGTGGTTTAATTACGTTATTTGCAAAGAGTGTTTCTTCCAGGCGTAGGAAATTTATATAGTTGTTTTGTTCTTGGAGAATGATAAAGACCCATTGAATTGGAATTAGAAATTTACATTTTGATGAGGAGATTGCATGTAGAATTGTGTTAGGGTAATTATTCTGACAGAAATACCTCTTTTATATCACCAAAAACGGATTTAATTATGTCTATGGATGACTTTAATTTTCTAGGGTTCATGTTCATGGGATTTGGGGAAAATTGGAGAGATTTGATGATTAGATGATATTTAGGAAGATTTGGCCCTATATAAATGTTTAGTTATGACCTATGAATGTTTAATGAGGATTAGAAACCTTAAAATACGGTTGGGACGATTTTTATATGGGATTAGAGGTGAAGAAATTTGGAAAAAACGAAAAAGGGAAATTCTAGGCTCGAAACTGTCACCTCGTTAGAAGGCCTGCCCAGGTCGTTCGAACGAGATTCTAACGAGTTGACAGTTTGACTTCTAACGATTGGGATGTTCATTCGATGCCTTTCGTTCGAACGAGATCTCGTTAGATGCCCACTTCGTTCGAACGAACTATCGTTCGAACAGCCTCGTTCGAACGAGACTTCTAACGAGCTGACAGTTTGGCCTTTTTGGCCCGATTTGATTTCTAGTGTTCCATAACCCTATTTAATTGTAGAGATGACATTTTCTTGATGACTAATTGACATAGTTGGGACATTTGGGATATATTGAGGAGTAAAACATAGAAGTGCGGTTTGAACCAAATGATATTTATGGGTTAGAACGCGAGTAACTAATTACGACGTGAGGATAATGGGTGACGTGCATATATAAACCGGGGGACAAGCGTGTGGGTATAAGAACGAGAAGTATACCACTAAAATAAATATGGTAATAGCTAAGATGTGTGCATGCTTAGTATATATGATTTGATGTTTATGACATACCTACCATACTTGCTATCACGGGAGGTTTGCATTTGCTTAGGGCCATCTAATCTTTGTGTGCCTACGGGGGGATATAGATTGGTACCTCGAGAACATAGGTCAGAGAAGGACTTATTGAGATGTTAATAAGTTTGCTGATCGTGGGAGCGTAGGTATGTGCGTGACCCATGTGATGTGACTGTGTTCGCCTCCATTGTTTTGTGATTTGCTATTATCTGAGAACGATTCCTGAGAGATCCGGAATGCGTGATCCTTATGTACGTGATGTACCGGGATGGATAGCAGAGTATGTGTGCACCGCAGTTTAGTCTCGGGGTGCTTGTATAGTATATTTATGACGTGAATAATATACACTTAAATAATGAGAACTTTCATGTTGGTATTGTGAGTATAATTATGGTAATGTTTTGAGAAAATATAACGGGATAACCAGTAGTGAATATTATTGCTAATAATTCAGAATCCGAGTTTAAGTAAAGCCCTCTGTTTAATTGATAATGCTAGAATGCATAATAGGAATCGGGTAGTAAGGGGTAGAACTTATTACGGTTTGGTTAGATATGTATGTCACTGAGATGGGTATGGTACGTTAGGAGTGCACAATTAGTCGAGAGGTGAGTACTTCATGTGAGTGCACGTCCTAACATGTATTTCTCATTCATTGTTTTAATGTTATTAAAACACTTGCTATTTTTAAAATACTCTCCACTTTCGGGCTCTAACCTGTTTGCTTTCAAATCTACTTTTTGTAAAAACCTTTTTAGGTGCCCAGCCACAAGGACACCATGCATAGGATTTCCATTCAGGTGACGAGCTGTAGCTGTTTGTGGAAGTTACAGGGCCTTGCTAGTAGACGCTTCTTTTGTCTTGACTCCATATTCAGTTTTAATATTTGTAGGTCATGTCGCCCATTTCCTTTAGAGACATTTTATATTTCTGTTATCCAGACTTGGGTTTGTAATTAATTCAGGATGCAGATTTGTTTCTTTTATTTCCATTGGGATTTTTGTGAGGAGTATTTTCCTCCAGACTTATTATTATATGTTGGTTACTTCATTGGGACGTTATGGTATATGGTGATGTTATTCTTTTACATTTCATTTATCGCATGTTAATCGGATTTAATTTAAAATTTGACAACTTACTTTTTAAATACTAGGTGGTTAGTAATCATTCAAATGTTTTCGACAGTGATGCTATTAACTAAACCAACTTGGCATTTTGTATTGATTTAATAAAGGAGTAGCTACCCGACATTTAATTAGTTGGGGTGTCATAATGATACTGGGAACTTTCGGGCCATGAGTAGATGTCTTGGAAAAAGATCTCCATTCCTGGTTTCATCTTCTTATCCATGTGATCATACAACGGTTCGAGAAAGCCACAAAAGGGAAAATCTTCACCCTCTTTGATAAATCTTCCATTCAAAGAATCCCTTGAGGCAGTTTTGGCACTTTCTAGCCTTGTTTTCAATTGAGGTTGGCAGAGCATTTTCAATTCCTCTGATGATGGTAGATAACCCAGGCCATAAGGAGGAAAAGCTTTCTTCGGGTCTATGGGTTCAAGTGTTCCCTTTTTGTCTTCCAACCCCCGTCCAGGCATGAAGTTCATATTTTTGAACATCTGTATCACATTAACGTTTCCATGAAGTCCATGTTCTAGACATACTCTGTCTTTGAAATCATTCCCTGTTGGGAGCAAAAGTGGTTCAAATCGAGAACATGACATAAGCATATCATTTTCCCCATGTTGTATTTCTAGTTCCAGATTACTGGTGCTTTCATTCTCAGTGAAAACATCCTCCAAGATGGTGATGACCTGACCATTGGCAAAGAACTTCAGTTTCTGATGGAGGGAAACACCCTTGATACTATGGAGCCATGGTTGTTCGAGCAACAGATTGAAACAAGTCGGGATATCGATGACTTAGAATTCAGTAATGGGATTTATAGGGCCAAACCCTATTGTAAGCTTTATGGATCCCATTACTTCCCGATGTGTATTATCATAATCACGCAATGTGGTAGAGGTTGGATCAAGGTCTCTCACTTTCTGTCCTAAACGGTTGAGGGCTCTTAACGGGCAAACATTAAGAGTTGATCCATTATCGATAAGAAAAAGTGGGACAGTCTTTCCCATGAATTCGACAAAGATATTGAGAGCATAGTTTTGATTTGGTCCAAACTTAGGGATTTCTTCTTCAGAGAAGGATAGCATTCTAGTAGAGGTTAGAGATTCAACCAGATTCACTGCTTCTTTTAGTGTGGTGGAAGGAGGGACTATGGGCCCGATAAGTAGTTTAATCAAGACATTTCAGTGCAGTTGGAAAGACATGAAGAGTTCCCACAAAGTGATCTTAGCTTGGGTTTTCTTTAAATGATCGAGGATATTGCTCTCCTCGAGGGTCATTTCCATTATAGGAAGTTTTTCAACACCTTTTCCCTTGCCGATCACTGATCATTGCAGGTTTAGAACCTGGTAATGCCTCCTGATCTAGTCATATGGTTCACGAAAGAGGGGAAAAATAGAAAACCCATTTCCTCGTCTATCTCAGGCTGTTCGTCCACCTTGTTAATCTTTCCTAGCATCTCCTTAAATGATATAATTCCACATATACTGAATACTGGTCTAGTCTTGTATGGGATTTTCTTTACATTTGAACTATCGAATTCGTCTCCCCATCCGGTGAAAATGATGTCATCCCTCTACGGGAAGTAAATACACTCCACAACCTCAATGACCTCTTTGTATAGATCCTCACATTCAATAGGGAGATGTAGAAGTGAAGGGACCAGGTGCCCTTATAGTTTTAAAGCAACACGTAGCTCGGATATTCTGAAAATTTCATCGATTTGTTAGAATAAGTCTTCCATGATCTGGATGATATCATCTAAGCTGACTTGATCGGTAGGTACCACCTAATTATCTTACTCTCGAGCCCATTTTTGAGCTTCCAAGAATAGCGTACTGAATCTCTGACAGTCAATGGTCATCTCTAAGGGCAATTTCAGTCCGAACTTTAAAAGTTGGTTCAATACTGCTGATGATTCCATATATTTCCCTCCGGAATGGGTACGAAAAGCAATGCATGCTCTTGTAAGGAGTGACAAGGCATGATCGGTAAAATAGGTAGGATGCAGGGAAAAATATAGGCAAAGTTGGAGGGGTTTATGGGAATATATGGGTATGATGGGTTATTTACTCAGTATAGTCTGGGTAGATGGATCAAATTCTGGGTTTTCTTCTAGGAAGATAGCATTTGCATGATTTAGGAGTGGATTGAGGGCAGTGTTTAGTATAGGATTGGATAGTGGGGCGATGATACCCCGGTCAATTAGACCTTGGATTACATTTCATAGGTGGAAACATTGATCAGTGGTGTAATACCTCGTAAATTTTTAAAATAAAATATTTCAATTAGATGGATTTAATGATTTCAGAATTTAATTTTGAGAATAACTTAAATTGGGAAGATTTAAAATTAAGAGAATACTTTTTTTATTTAAGTAAGCACTTATGATTTTATAAAAATAAAACTCAACTGGTCGTAATGGGTTTGCGAGTGAGAAATAATTAATTTATAAATAAATTATCGAGTGCGCGTCGTTGGAACATATTAAAAATGTCTAAGTAAAAAAAATATTTGGGATGCATTTTGGGGAGCATTAAAAACTCGGTTTAATGTTTCAAATATTTAAAATTGGTCCCGGGTCATATGTATATGAGTTAGGGAACTTTTGGACTAGTTGGATTATGGTTTCGGGCTTATTTGGAGATCCAAAAGTTGGGCATTAGACCCAACTAGGGATTTGAATTAATTAAGTGGTTACGTGGGGGTAAACCACTCCCCTACTAACACAAAGTAAAACCTAAAATAGCAGCCATGGGAGAGAGAATGGAGAAATACCAAGAGAAGGAAAAACGAGATGGAACTAAAGAGAAATTAAAGAGGAACACCAAAGGGGATCTCCTCTACACTTACAAGGCAATAATTTATGTCTATAATTTATTTCTCAATGCAGAAGGTTTATTAGATTTGATCTTATGTTGAATACCCTCATTTAGAAGAATGATAAATTGAATTTGATGATGATATGCAAGTCGAGGAATGAGTCACATGTAGAATTTATTTCCATAAATTAGGAATTGGTAAATCGGAATATTTGGGGGTTAGATTCCTTTAAACCAAACTGAACCCATAGAGAAGAAAAAGAATCGGTCCGGTGTGGGCCAAATTTTCTGTAAACATAGAACTGAACAGATGGAAATGAAAAATGAATCGATCCGGTAAAGTAAAAAATTTCTATAAAGTACAAATCGAACCGATGTACTGGACTGGGTCGGTTCGGCTGAGTAGCCATTTGGGGATGAATTTATGGAAATTGTGGACGTTGTCGATGATGAATAGTGAACTAAAAGTTATATAACCTTCTTCATAAATAAATATATGGTTCTGATGATTAACTTGTGGGTGTCATTATGTAAGTTTTGAAATTAATTTGGGACTTTAAAATGCTATGGTTGGGTATAAATTATGGAACAAAATTTTTCCCGTATCTAAGTTAATAATAATTACCTATAACTAGATGACTAAGTAATTAATTACTGAATATAATTAATAATTTATTAGACGATAAATTATTAATGGGTGATTGAGGGTATGTGATTTAGATTGTAAGAACTTTATGGTGATGTAGGAACAATTACGTTTACATATTATAGGAAAAATAATATGTATTATATTATATTTGTGTGTGGACATACCAATGGACTTTTCTATCATCTCGGGGGTTCGCTCATTCGGTCCAGTGACCACACGTCGACACAAGTGGGCCTGACGTTGTGTAGACATATAGGTACTACATAGAGGCTTTGTAAGGACATGCTTTATAAATGTCCGAGTTAGTATCTAGGCATTTCATATTTATCCTAGAATCTAGAATATATGTCATATACCGCTACAGTCGGCTCGTCTCAGTACGATCATATTTCGATGACCTAAATCCGAATTCGGCATTGTTTCACGCACCCATCTTCATCAACATCGTGCGTAGTGGTATTCATCATGTCATGGTACATAGATTCTGAAAATATTGGAAGAGCGAACCGATCCAATTTTTCCCGAAATCAAACCGATCCGATGGCATATGAAACTCTGCTTAATTTGGCAGATCGGACCGATCTGGTATGACTGAAAAATTAATCGATCTGATGACTTATCATTCTCTGTTAAATTTAAGAGACCGAACCGATCTATTTATGAAAAATCAAACCGATCCAATGGGGTCAGAAAAATCTAGCGCGTCAGATATGTATTAAGGTTTTAATAAAAACAAACTTCGGAGGTATATTTGTTGAAGACTTTGAGGGAACTCTTCCATGACCTAGTACACCAAGTCTTCACAGTTTTTTAATCCCAAACACTTTGAGATTCACAAAAACATCATACTCCTTGTGTGGATCAATCTAAACCCTAAATATCTATTTGTGGAGTATCTTGTGTTAAGAAGAGGGTTCTCTACACTATTAAACTTGGACTGTCTTGAGGGAGCTCTTGCTGATGACCACGAACCAGTGCCTGAGGGTCTTCGTTTGCTAAAATATATTTCTTTATGTATGTAAGTGTTTACAAATCATATTGAAATAAAAAGGTTTTTCCCTTTTGGGGATTTTTCCTAATCTGTTGTGTGTGATTGATCCATGCTTGATATGAATATGTTGAATGTCTAATCAATCACCTTTAAATGCATGACATTAGTGTGTGTTTAAATCTAGATATTTAAAAATTGGATTTAATTTAAATTTTTTTCTAGTTGAATAAAAAGCGCACTCTCAAATTGGTATCAGAGCCAATTACACAATTTCATCTTGTAATTTTCTACAAAGTTTTTTATTCTGAATATCAATTCTTTAAGAATTAATTTCTTGAAAAGTTGTTTGTTCAAATGGAAAAATCATTTAATAAAATTCTAGTTTTTCACGGGTCTAATTATGCATACTGGAAAGCCCGTATTAAATCCGCTCTAAAAGCCATTGATCAACGTGTGCGGATTCTGGATGAAAATGGGTGGACCCCTCCCAGTGTCACTGTTAATAACGTGACAAGTTTAAAATCTGTGGCTCAATGGACCGAGGATGAATTTAAATGGTCCACGTATAATTCTAAAAGGCTAAGTGCCATTTCTGTATCCGTCACTACTGACGAGTTTTGATGCATAATGATGTGTACCACATCTAAAGAAGCATGAAATGTTCTTCAACTTACCCATGAAGACATGAACGCTGTTAAAGAATCAAAACTGTGAAACCTAACTACACAGTTTGAGGCTATAGCTATGCTTAAGACCGAATGTTTTGATGAATTCTATGCACGATTGTCCGATATAGTTAACACTAGTTTCAACCTTGGTGAGCACATTCCTAATGCACGTGTTGTTAAGAAAATCCTGCATTCTTTGCCTAAGCAGTTTATCCCCAAAGTCACTATGTTAAATTCTTTAGGAAATTTGAACACTCTTAAATTTGAAGAATTAGTAGGTGATATTCAAACCTATGAAATAGATATGTTTCCTAAAGCTCTTAAAGTAAAATATAAAGATATGGCTCTTAAAGTCTAAGTCAAAAAGAATTTTGAGTCAACTAGGAGGATGGTAGAATCGTTTAAACCAGATTCGGATTTCGACTTCAATTTAGATGATTTGTCTTTGTTTGCAAAGAATTTTAAGAAATTTCTCAAGTTAAAAAATACTAGCCAGGTTAATGATAAAAAAAAATTTGAGAAAAATAAAAATGTCAAGAATTTTGAAAAAGAAAAGAAAGACACACCAAAGAGAAACAGTGAGAAATGGTCTGAGTGTGACGAGAAGGGTCATAGAGATTTTGAGTGTGGTACAAGGATGAAAAAACTAGCCAAAGAAAAAGGCAAAGTTGTTCTTAATGCTACCATGAGTGAAGAAAACGAGGTCGAGTCGGTGGATTCAGGAGAAGAATCACCACATGAGTGCAACTTCACCGCATTAATGGCTAGCCACGTGAGAGATTCTGATGCACCTCATGATGATGAGGATGTATATTCACATGGAGACCTCAACATTGAGAGTGAGAAAGAGGATGAAGGGAGTGAGAGCGAGAGTGACCTTCGTCGCGCTTATGCTGATTTATATACTGATTCATTTAAAACCAAAAAGCGTAATAAAGGTTTAGTTCTTAGGATTGTAGCGTTAGAGAAAGAGTTAGGAGAGATGAGAGAGAGTTAGTCCTCCTTGTGCACCGCTTTGAGAGAAAGATAGTCTATTTGTGGAGAGAGAGATAGAGAGAGAGAGAAAGCCTGTTTGGAGAGAGAGAGTTTGCTTGGAGAGAAAGAGAAGAGTTTTGAGAAAGTCAAAGGGGACTTGAAAAATCAAGTGGTTAATCTGATGAGAGATCTCTCTGCATCTGAAGAGGCTCGTAATATTCTGGAAGCCCTTATTTCCCAGCTCACTCACGATCTTGAAAGAGTACGAGAAGTTAAGGTTCAAATCGAGGATAGATCTGGAAAGATGGAAAAGATGCTCATCAACCATGTATTAGGATTTGGTGAGAGGTTCGGAATTGGTTTTGATGGTGTATCCACTTCACAAATTTCACCTGGACCAGTCCCTAAGCTTACAACAAATCCTTATGGTCATCCACCAAAACCCAAGAAAGTTGTTTGGCCAAGAAAAAAAATAAGGTAGGCCTCAGACTGTGTACTTTTGTACTTATTGTAAGAACAAAGGCCACCTGAGAGAGTTTTGCGATAGTTTGGGTCGGATAGGACGTACTTATGCTCCATCCCACACCATGAGTATTCTCACGAGACTAAGAGAGCAAGTTGAGTTTTTAATTACGACTTCTCAGCGTTTAATGGTAGAATTCCAATGGTTATCTGGACCATTTGTGGATACTACCAACTTTACGACTAGAACCACCAGTAATAAGGGCAAACAAAAGGTTACCTCCACTTGGGTACCTAATAATGACAATAAATCTCTTATTGCTCATGTTGCTCTAAAAGCTCAAAACACCTCACAATGGTAGTTTGACAGTGGGTGTTTTAGACACATAACTAGTGACATCTTATTTTTTACCTCCTTAGTGGATAATAAGGAAGGTAAAGTCACTTTTGGTGATGGGATCGGGTTTATCATTGTAGGATGAGGTACTACAGAGATAACTGAGTTTTCTAAGCTAGAGAATGTGTTGTACGTCAAAGGTTTGAAGGCAAACCCTCTTAGCAGACGTTGACTTTGCAGTTAAGTTTGACCGGGATGCTTGTAATGTTTATGATCAAGCCAGGAAAACTTATAATGCAAGTTATGAGGATAGAAGATAATTGCTATGGGATAATGCCCTAGTCCTTATTTGCCTGTAACAATGCTACGATCACTCCTATGGATATGTGGCATCAACTGCTAGGTCATGTGAACTTCAGAGATTTAGATCGATTAGTAAAAAAGGAACTAGTATGTGGCTTACTATCTCTTGAAAAACTAACTTCCAAAGTTTGTGGACCCTGTTAGTTGGGAAAGCAAATTCGTAGCCCCCACGGGAAGTTGAATTCCATTACCACCTCCAAGGTACTTGAGTTAATTCACATGGATATTATGGGTCCTACTCGTATAGAAAGTATGGGTGGTAAGAGGTATATCCTGGTGATGGTGGACGATTTCTCCAGATACTTTGTCATAGGTTTTCTAAGGGAAAAATCAGATGTTATAGAGTTCCTAACGACCAAGTGTCGTGTCCTGCAAAACCAACATGGTGTGTCACTGTCAATAGAATACATAGTGATAACGACACTAAATTTACGGAGCTTAAAGTAGATCTTTATTGTGATAGCCTTGGAATAAAATATGATTTTTTGGCCATAAATACCCCTCAGGAAAATGGGATCGTTGAGAGGAAGAATCAGACGATTCAGGAGATGGATAGATCTATGCTTCTTGGTCATAAAGTTTCTACGAGATTTTGGGCATAGGCGGTGTCTACCGCATGCCATACGGTGAATAGGGTTTACTTGTGTCCACACACACTTTAGACGGCTTATGAACTGTGGATTGAAAAGAAGCCCAACCTGGCATATTTTCGTATTTTGGGGAGTAAATGCTACATCCTATGGGATAGAGAGCAATTAGGAAAGTTTGACTCCCGGAGCAATGAGGGAATACTATTAGGATATTCGTCGAATAGTAGAGCATACTGGGTGTTTAACCTGAGGAGCTCTAACGTTATGGAGTCAAATAATGTTCCCATGCAAGATGACAATCCTCCGGCGTTAGTTGACTCCAGCCATTTGTGTGAGGATGAAGATCTTTTTGGTAATGATCCCCTTGTCCATCACACACCCAGGGTGGACCCTACTCCTATCTTAGGGGATACACCTGCCTGGGTTTGCAAGATTCATGATCCTACTGTTATTCTAGGAGATCCCACTCTAGGGGTCAAGACTCGTGCTCAGCTAGAGAATGTTGTCAGCCATGTCTTCTACACATCCAAATTCGAGCCCAAAACCTACAAATAAGTACTCAAGGATGAATATTGGATATCTTCTATGCAGGATGAGTTGCTTCAATTTAGAAAGAATGGTGTTTGGGAACTTATCCCCCGACCTAGTGAGACTAATATGATTGGTACCAAGTGGATTTGCAAGAATAAAATGGACAAAAATGGTACGATCATCTATAACAAGGCTAGGTTGGTAGCTCAGGGCTATACACAGATTGAGGGTATAGACTTTGAGGAGACATTCGCTCCTGTTACAAGGCTTAAGTCCGTCCACTTATTACTCTCCATCGCATGTCATTTGAACAACAAGTTATATCAGATGGATGTCAAGACTGTCTTTCTGAATGGTATTCTACAGGATGAAGTTTTTGTGGAACAACCAAAAGGGTTTAAAAACCCTTCGCATCCAAGACACATCTATTATCTGAGAAAAGACATGTATGGTTTGAAGAAATCACCCCGTACTTAGTACGAGAGGATTTTCCTATCTCTTAGCCGGTGGCTTCAAGAGATGGGGAGTTGATCAGATGTTATTTTTAGGAGAAATGACGATGCCATTTTATTTGCCGAAGTCTATGTGGAAGACATAGTCTTTGGATCCACATTCTCCCAACATGCTCACAGATTTGAAGAGGGGATGAAGAGTGAGTTTGAGATGAGCATGGTTGGTGAGCTTACATTATTCCTTGGTCTCCAAATTTGTTAGCTAGAGGATGGGATGTTCATCTCCCAATCCAAGTATGCTAGAGACCTCATGAAGAAATTTGGTTTGAACTCCACTAAGAACACACGTACACCTATGAGTACATCTACAAAGCTTAGTAAGGACACTTCAGGCAAGGATATTGAGCAAACCTTGTATCAAAGTATGATAGGCAGTCTTCTCTATCTGATTGTTAGTCATCCCGACATCTCCTTTAGTGTTGGAGTCTATGCGCGATATTAGGCATCCCCCTAAAGAGTCACACTTACTCTCTCTAAAACATATTATCAAATACATGAGTGGGACTCTTTCCTACGTCATTTGGTATTACTTTTATACCAATGATCGACTGCCCGCTTATTCAGATGCCCATTGGGCCGGGGATGCAGATGGATATAGGATCACTTCTTGTGGGTGTTTCTTCTTTGGTTCTAATCTTGTCTCTTGGTTGATGAAGAAGCAAAACTCCATCTCTTTGTCCACTACGGAGGCTGAGTACATAGCTGTCGGGAGTTGTTACATGCAACTTCTATGGATGAAGTAGATGCTGGAGGATTATGGGATATCACAAGACACCATGACCATTTCCTGTGATAACACGAGCATGATACACATATCATGCAATCTTGCCCAGCATTCGTGCACAAGACATATTAGGATACGCAAGAACTTTATTTGTGAGCTTGTAGAAGAAAAGGTTGTATCCTTAAGTTTTGTATCTACCGACCTTCAGTTAGTTGATATTTTCACGAATACTTTAGATGCCCTTAGATTCGAGAGTCTTAGGATATATTTAGGTATTTGCACAGTTGACTGAGGGGTGGTCACCATGTCTAGAGTATGATTCATTTTTCATGTTCATGTCCTCTGATTCCTATCTCTAGATTGTATCATGTGTATCTTTATTTGTTTGATTTTTTATTTTTTTGAAAAATTGAAAAATCCAAAAAGAAATTAATTTTTGAAAACTTTTGAAAAAGACAAAAATATTTTCATTTTATAAATTTGTTGAAGAACACAAAGCACAAAAGGAGTTTTGTATTTTTTTTACACCTTTTGTGGATGAACATTTAAGATAGTCATAGTCACAACTTCATATCATATTCCACGTGACCGTTTGAAAGTGATTTGAGATGCTACATCATTTCATCTATGTGGTTTATTTGAATATTGAATTTGTCTTTCACATATTAGCTTAAGTGTTCCCATCTCAATTATGTTTATACAACAGCCAAAATGCAATAAAACTTGACAAGATAGTAATTCATGTAAAAACCGTTTACCCTGAGGATCTAATTGCAAGAAAATATGATGAGTGAATCACGGGAAAGGGCTACGAGAGATTCAAAATTTACTCATCGTAAAGCCACCGTTTGAAAAAGAACCCAAAAAATTAAGTGGTAATTAAAAGAAAAATATTCCCAATCAAATGGGACAATAGGTTTTAGTTTCATCACCTCAAAAGAAAAATATAATGTTTAATTATTTCTGAGGGAGTTTGGATGGAAAGAAATGAAAAACGGGTTTGCACGTCCTTAAAAGTCATGGAAAAGCGTTTCAAATGTTTTCGACATTATTGGTGTGGAGATCACTTTGAGCTTTGATTTGTTGATGTCATTAAGTTCCATTATTTTAATTCCACAACTTTTACACCTAAGGAATATGTTGAGTTCATTCGTTAGGAATATCCAACATTCATCGTGCACATATGTTATGATTGTATGTGTTGATTTTCCTGTCGAATTTGTTCATAACCATATATTTCCGCTATCATCGACTTGGTTGTTTTATTGTTCTTTCTTGGTGTGATTCTTTGTTGTATGTTTTGTAAGCAAATTTTTGAAAATTCAAAACGAGAAAGTGGTTTTGCTTGTGACAATATCCATTTGCATTTATTTTTGTTCTTCTTTTTTGTCTGTTTGGGGACATCATAAAAAGGGGGAGAACGAATTACGGGGGAGAGATAGTTTAATTTTCTAATGATTTGAGCTTAATTTGATATAGGAGAGATAGCTTAATTTGATATTTCAATTTTCTTATCATTATATATCAAACTGTTGCGCGTCACAGGTATCTGTTTCTTGCCTCATATGTGTAGGTACCAAAATTGAGGTTGATGAGGACAAAGAAAAACACTTGAAGTTGTTGCTATTTTTTTGAAGATATATCATCCATTTAGTATTTTCAGTTTTTGGGTTTAATGGGGGTATTACTTTGTATGACATTTGTTTTCTTTTGGGGAACATAATTCGGATTTTTTATATATGTATTGGCTTATACATACGGGGATATTTGTAAGGACATGTTTTATAAATATCCAGGTTAGTATCTAGGCATTTCAGATTTATCCTAGATTTTAAATATATGTCGTATACCGCTACAGTCAGATCATCTCAGCTCGATCATATTTCGACGGCCTCAATATGAATTCAGCATTATTTCACGCACCCATCTTCATCAACATCGTGCGTCATGGTCATCGTCTTCAACATTGTGTGTAGTGGTCTTCATCATGGGTATACAAGATTCTGAAAAGATTGGAAGACTGGATCGATCCGATTTTTCCCAAAATCAAACCGATCCGATGGCATTTGAAACTCTGCATAATTTGGCAGATTGGACCGATCAGGTATGATTAAAAATTAAACCGGTATAATGGCTTATCATTCTTTGTCAAATTTAAGAGACCGAACCGATCCGTTTATGAAAAATAAAACCGCTCTGATGGGGTCAGAATAATCCGGCGCATCAGATATGTATTAAGGTTTCTATAAAAACCAACTTTGAAGGTATCTTTATTGAAGACTTAGAGGGATCCCTTCCACGACCTAATACACTAAGTCTTCACAGTTTTTTTAATACCAAACACTTTAAAATTCACAAAAACATCATACTCCTTATGTGAATCAATCTAAACCCTAAATACCCGTTCGTGGAGCATCTTCTGTTGAGAAGAGGGTTCTCTACACTACTGAACTTAGAGCGTCTTGAGGGAACTCTTGCTGATGACAACGAACTGCTACCTGAGGGTCTTCATTTGTCAAACTGTATTTCTTTATGTATGTAAGTGTTTACAAATCATATTGAAATAAAAAGGTATTGCCCATTTTGGGATTTTTCCTAATCTGCTGTGTGTGATTTATCCTTGCTTGATGTGAATATGTTGAATGTCTAATCAATCACCTTTAGATGCATGAATTTGGTGTGTGTTTAATTTGGATATTTAAAAGTTGGATTTAATTAAATTTGTTTATCTGGTTGAACAAAAAGCACACTCTCAGGCTCCACCCTCGAGAGGTAGGTGTGGTGTTGACTGTTCCTGTATTACCGTTGGGTATGGATCGTATACAGGTATCCTGCGTAGGGACTGTCCCCAACTTGTGTGTGTTTTCGGGTGTCCATTTAGGATGTTAGGATTCCTTCGGACTTTCCTATTTGGATGTTAGGATTCCTTCGAACTTGGCGATAGAGCATGAATTTGACACCAACGGTAGATGCCCTTGTGTGTCACATATATGGAAGGACATATATTATTATTTACCTGAATTTTAGGGAAAATAAATTTAAATTGCCTAAGGATATGGGCACTGAATAATATTTAGATCCTATAATGCGTATTAGATGTTTATGCCTTATCCTTGATATTTAGGAGTCTAGAATAAATGTAAGTTGGTAATTTAAATGTAGGTATTGCATTTAGTTAAAATTAATTAGGAATGAATATCCTTCTAGAATTGAGATGATGTCATAAATAATTATTTAGGATGTATTAGGATGCTATTGTTATCACACTTAGATGAGAGGTAAGGTTATTACACATGTGAGTTACAAAAAATGGGGGTACTTATTGTGCATTGATTGTATTATTGTGATTTTAAATTATTCTAGTAATTCTTGCACACCTCAGGATCTTACCCAAATTATAAATGCCCCCCCTCCCCAAGGTTATTTTCTAGACAGGGATAGAAAGACTGTTAGTGTTCCAGACCATTGACTCTAGCCTAGGTTCTTTTCTCCAAGAGTTTAGTTATTTCACTTGAGAACAATTGTAAGGGGATAAGCCCGAGATTTATTTTAGTTGGAGTGTGACATTTACTTGATGCTTTAAATAATTACTATAGTTGGTGTTGGATGAGTTTATTCACTGTTACGAAAATATTCATAAAGTTTTCAAGTATCGGCCTTTTTGAATGATCATATTTATATAACGTTGTGCTGAGATGGTATAAATTATTGATAAGCCCCATCTTCGGCGTATCGATCTTGACTAGCCTTTATACAAGAAAATGGGGGTTGTTACAAGTGGTAAGACTGACACTTTGGTGAAAATCGCAATGGGCATCTGGTAATGGAGGAGGGTCCAATCGCTTGATAAGATTTTGACTTAAAAGGGATTGGTAAACTTGGGAGAGGGGATCATAAGGCTTGGTATATTCCTTTTAACTGGTTTAGAGAGGCTTTCTAGTGCCCATGAAGTGGCAGGCTGAGAAATATTATTGATGGTTGAAATTGTGGTATTGGCAGGCTTCTCATACTTTCTGGGAGTGAACTGTTTGGATACTTTCTTCGGCTCAACTTCTATCTTGGTAAGACTTTCTTCAATCTCACTCCTAGTTCACAAAGGGCTCAAAAATGGGGGTAGTACTGTCCTCCCTTCGTTGCTCGAACATGGGGTTTAGAAGTTCTTCTTTACAATACTTACTTGCTCCTCTTCGAAATGTCTATTGGTCATGATGTATTCTTTCTCTCTCCACCTTTCTATGAATTTACTGAGAGATTCCTTGTGACTCTATTTAAGAAGTTCTAAATCACGGTGGGTAAACTCCAACTCCTCGTTATACTTGTACTTTAATATGAAGTCACATGCAATATCCTCCCAATTGTGAATCCTAGAATCCTAGAGAGATAATAACCAGCGATGTGCGTTATCCTTCAAAGTTTGTTGGAATTTTGGGCCATTATTTTCTCGGAGGCACCAAAGAGAGTCATGGCTCGGTTGTAACTTCGAAGATGAATAATTAGGGGTCCACTACTCCCGAACTTCTCAATGTTAGGCGTCTTGAACTTTTCTGATAGCCTTGCTTTAGGATAGGGAGACATATGGGTGTAATCCATATAGTTGTCGGAGATTCAGACTTGGTCAAACTTTTTGATCAATATATTAAGGTCTTCCTTGACCTTGTTCGACTATTCTTCCTTCGAATCAATGGTCACTGGTAGATTATCCCCTGGCTGGGTAAGATTTGGCATAGGGAGCTAAGTCGACGGTGGCCCATTAGCAGGAGGGCACGTGGAACGTGCTGATATTCCTCGGGGACCCAAATAGGATCAGGTGAGAGCATACCCATAGCTCAAGGGAAGAGGACCTAGGGCACTTTGGGAATGGGGACCCAATTTGGTTTCATCCCATGAACCTCGGTTTGAAGGTTATCAATCTTGACAGTGACTTGGGCTACAACCGTCATCAAATCTAGCTACACATTCGATACTTGGTCGATGTTCTCCATGGAATGCGGGTGAAGGTGGATTTTGGACTCGAAGGAAGTAGCAAGGGAATTGACGGAACCTTGGGCGGTTCGATGAAAGATCGAGGCTAATAGGGAACCAGGAACAGGGTCGAGTATGCTATCCACCTGAGAAGGAGAAAGATTCAAAATTATTTTTGAAAGAGAGGAGGGAAAGACTTATTACATGAGGAAAATATTTTTGACATTTTTGGAAAAAATGAGGAAAAAATGTTTTTGGGGGTAAAAGGGAAGAAAAATGCTTTTGATGTTTATGATAAAAGGAAGGAAAATGCTTTTGGTATTTTTACAAAATAGGCGAAAAATGTTTTTGACACATTTGGTAAGGAAAGAGGAAAAACGAGAAAAATGGTCTCAGCATGATTATTATTATTTATTATTATTATTATAATAATAATTATTATTATTATGTTCTCACTTGTATTAAGTTTACCTAAATGCAAAAAGAAATGTCGGACGGGATTCGATCCTGGGAAAATTGGATTTGAAAAATATGTAAAACACGGTTTGACTTATTACCAGGCTCATGGACAGGGTCCCGTTTTGAAAAAGACAAAATTGTGCAAAAATTTAGCGGCATGCTGACCCATCATTTCGGCAGAGTTTTGCGTAGTAACTAGTAAACTAAGTATGAGTGCCCTAGGTTTGACGCCTATATAAGGGTATGAAGTTGTTGGGTTAATTGGAAGGGTTCCACCCTTTGGCATGACTTCCATGATATATGTCTTGATTTTGAGGGCAATCGGTACGTCTGGATAAGCCATTTGATGCACGTGAGTGTATGTGAATTGACTGACTAAATACCTTATGGGGATAGTACGTGTGAGGGGATATACTCGATGTACGTGAATGATTTCCCTGCTATATACCTCCCGTTATGACTTCAGTCAAGCGGTACGATGCGAGGGGAACCGTTCAATATACATCAAAGGTACTTGGCCAATGGAAGGTGAGAGTCATCTTGCTTAGGATAACTGTGACCTGTCGGATCGGCGCCCATCACAAAGTGACTCCCCAGTTACGGGACAAAATTTGGTCAATAGCCATGCTCTTTGGTGTTGTAGTGTGCAAAATGTATGATTCTTGATTAGTATATTATGGACAAAGTATTTTATTTGGCATGATGAGCTCTATAATAATGGGGGAGAATGTAGAAGTAGTAAATATAACATGGAGCATGAAGATTACACTATGTATGGATATATGAGGGTGAGTGATGTGGCTATTAATTAGTGAGTGTGTGGTAGTGGACCTAAGTAAGGATCAACTACAAGTGGCATGTGACATGTGTGAGTGAGCATGGATATATACAAGTGTGATAAGCGGAGGTGTGTGTTAGTGACACCTAAGCATGGATATTCTAAGTGAAACATGTTGATATAAATTATCCTATGTGTAAGTAGTGTCAAGTGTACATAGAGAGTACCTACAAGTCAGTGAGTGAGTGAGTAGTGATATAACCATGAGGTAGATATATGCAAGAAATGATAGAGGAGAAAAAAAGGAACATACAAATAGGTTTATACGCACAGAAGCAAAAAATAATAACACCCATACAAATAGACTCTATCCTTATTAAGTCATTCCCCAGTGAAGTCTCAACTGTGGCCATCCCAATCTCTCCCTTCCCGGTGGAGAAAAAGAGGGGACAAGGTCTCGCGCCCTCTTCGTCTAGGAGTGCTTTGGTCATCATCGATGTGGGGTGAATGTTAAGATATGGAGTCTCCATCCTATTTCTCAAAAAATAGGAAAAAGAACATGTCCCCGCCTCGAGAGAGCAGCATCAAAGACAAACTAATGCTTACAAAACCAATAGCTCGAAGGTTTGGGGGTAAGTTACTGAATGGTAAAGTGTTAGGTTCCTATCCCACCCTTTCGGTCTCTCATGGGTTTGCATTGCTATTTTGATTAATTTCTTCATGAAGTATGAGTGAATGCATATATAAATGGAGATCGGAATCACCCAACTCATATCATGGAAAAGATAGATTGAGGTCATCCAAAGGAATGTTTCCAAAATAATATCAAGAAAATACGATGTATGTGTTTATCGAGATATTGATTGTTCTAATGAAACGATAATATATGCTGGATAAAATGACAATATGGATCATAAATATAATATATATTAAGATAATGTATAGATGAAAAGGAGGCAAATGCAAAAATGGGAAAATTAGAGAATTGAGAAATTGGACTCGAGTCTCGAATTTTAGCCTGAAACGCCTACATAGACTATAAAGGTATCAAAGTATATGTAGTTCGCATACGGTATAAGGGTGGAGTTTATCCCATAGATTTGAATAGGAATTTATTGTATGTGTGTGTGTAGAAAATATAATTTTAGTTTTGGGAAATTGTGGTGGATAATCCCATTGGAATTTATAGGTGTAGCCCTCTTTTTCTTTATTTTGGGTTTTTATAGAAAAAAAGTATGTGCAATATAACTAATAAAGGATGAGATATTAATGTGTATGAACTAAAGTAAAAGAAAGATTTAGAATCTATGTAACTAATGGAAAAATAAAGAATTTAAAGAGGGAGAAGGATTTTTGAACCTTTTTTGGAGAATTAAGGCTTGATCTTGATCTTTGATGATGTCCCTTGAATGTTAAGATGAATGTTGGATGAGAGAGAATGATATTTTGCTAAATTAGGAATGAAAATGAAGGGAATGAAAAATGGAATGGAATTTCACACAAGGAAACTTCACTGATTGCAAGAGAATGTTGTTGAGATCAATGATATTGATGGATCTGAGGTGTGCTTTGGGAGTGAGTTCATGACCTCCATTTATGAGGTAAGGGGGTGCCGATCGCCATAGCCCTGGCCTTACCAATTAGTAGGTAACCCTAGACACACTACTGATAGGCAAGGAAATGGACATGCCAATTGGCACTCTGGTGCAGATTTTTATAGAATGCGATTCGTTAATCCAAATCATGAATGGCTCATATAGTTATAAAGGTAATTCAGATACCTTCAAGAGTATTTGGGGGCACTCCCTTATCCAAAAGTTAACTTTAGATCAAACGTACAACGGAAATGCTCATTGGTCCTTTGGATGGGAGATTGTTAGACATAAATGGATCATTCGTCCAAATTGTAAGTAAGAATCATGCATGGGGTGGACCGTTGGAAAGGTTATGTGAGGTACTTCAACATTACAAAGAGCTTTGCTCGGTTCAGAGAGTTAACTTGGTCAAACGGGGCCCAAAAGTGCCTGGTGACCTTTCGGAGTAAAACGGATTGTTCATACATACCGTAAGGCTGATTTGCACACGGGGCATACCATTGGAAAAGGTATTTAGTGTCCTTAGAAGATTCACTCAGTCTCGTTCGAGCTAAAGAGTTGACCTTGGTCAAACGAAGTCCGAGAGCGCCCGATGACCTTTAGATCAATTTTTAAGGAAAATAAATTATTCGTTTGAATGGTTACGTCGCTTCACGAACGGGGTGGACCATTGGAAAGGGATTTCAGTTCCCTTAGAAGATTTAAAGAGCCTTTGCTCTAACGATGAAGTTGACTGAGGTCAAATTGGGGCCCGAGAGTGCCCGGTGGCCTCCGGATTAATTTTTAATAGTAAAATTGGTTCGTTCATCCATATTGTTAGGCTGATTTACACACGGGGTGGACCATTGGATATGGGATTCAGATCTCTTCGAAGATTCAATGAGATTTCACTCTAATGATAGAGTTGATCGGAGTCAAATGGGGCCCGAGAGTGCCCGATGGTCTCTAGATCGGTACCCAGAGTATGACTTAGGATTTGTAGTGAAATGGGAAGATGTTAGGAACTTAAGGAGAGACTTAAGTGTCCTAGAATGTGGTGTCTACACCGACTATCTACCTATCCTTAACATTCTATTGGGGAGGCTGGGTTCATATTAGGGAAGTACCTGAAGTGGTTGTGGAAGTTGCTGGTTGGGAAGATTCTAGTGGAGGGGACCGGTCAGAGATGGATTGTAATGTTCAACACTTTGGAAGAAGGTGTTTTGGTTTCATCCAAGCTTATTAAGTCTTATTACCGCATGGAGTGCATTCGAAGCCATAAATAGGAGTTATATTCTTGATGCCATCCAGGGACAAACAATGATGATGAAGCGAGCCTGTCAGGAAGTTGAAAATAACGTCTTGGGTATGAGATGGGGTGGTGAAGATTTTTGAAAACGTCATTTTTCATTTGGTGAATGTTTGGTTTTTGGTGAAGCATGTGGTTTTTTAGGTTTTGATGTTTTTATGGGAGTGGGCAGTTTTGTTTCCATCGCTGATATGTCATGTAATAACCGTATTCCTATTTTTTCAATAAAATAATAATGATTTTAATGTAGTTTTTGTATCTTTGATGAATTCTTTGTGAAATATCTATACTGATTGCTAAGGCATACATAATCCTTTTATTTGTTTAAATGATAAAGGTGACCAGCGTTCTTGGAGGGAGAAAAGAATAGATTTTGTGAGAGAAAGTACCATTCCCATGTGTGTCTTATGGGATTCTTATGTACCTCCGTGGGTTAAAATTTTGTGACTTGTTTTTTCTGAAAGGGACTTTTGATAGGATCAGGTCCAACATAGTTTTGATTAAAGAGGAAAGAATACACTTTTTTTAGAATAGAAGGGGCATGAGAAAAGTCATAGAACGATGAGAGTTCAGACTAAGGGTAACACTTCTTGAGACAGTCTAAACTGACTGTATGCATTATTTCTTCTTTGTTGAGGTCTATGACCATAGAGGAGCCATCGAAAAATACTTTCTTCATAATGTAGTGGCCGCTCCGATTGGATTTGAACTTTTCTCTCAAATCCCTAATGGGTTCTAAAATTTTCTCGAAGGCAAGATCTCTTTCTCGGACACCCTAATCCTTGACCTTTTTTGAATCACCATAGAATACGGTGATTTTACCCTCGTACGTGATATAGAGTGTTGATGCAAAAAACTGGACCGAATCCCATTTTTATGATCACAGATAAATAGATAAAAGCAATCCAATCAAGCACATGAGAGATAAAGATTTTTAAAGTGGTTCGGCTATAAGGAAAAGCCTACGCCCACTGTTATTTTATTCCCAGGGGTTTACAATAGCACAATGTGGTGTAGAGAGAGAAAAAGGTGTGGATATTATGTATGGTGTCTCTCATCCTTGTCGGATCTCCTCCCCTTCTGGCTAAGGGAATACATGTATTTATAGTGATGGGAGATAAAGAGATTCATTGTATGTAGACATTTATGTCTACATTCAACGAATCTAATTGTTGAACTGCTTGGTATGCTATGTGTTGTCATCTATTAATACAGTATAAATGTACATTAAGGCTCATTAAATGTGTTGTCATCTTCATTAATGCACATTAAATGCATAGTTATCCTTTGATCTTCCTGGTTGATATGCCGACCAACTCTCCTCGGGTGCCGACTATCACTCCTCAGGTGCCGACCAACTCTCCTCGGGTGTCGACTAACACTCCTTGGGTGTCAAATATTGCCACGTAGGATGACATGTGTCCTTTTCTGATTGGTCCTCGTAGATGGAGAATTTTTGCGTTAACAGAAGCCCTCAATGCTCCATGCTTGATGGTTTACTTGAAAGGATGGAGTATTTATTCTGCAGTGTTGCTCGGTGCTCGTGAAATTCTTGATCTACATTCTTCATTTGTTCAATATAAAGTGCATTATCTACTGGACGACATATGATGCAGGCTGATCAATGGTTACTAATCTTTCTTTTGAGGAACTCCATGTGCTATGTATCATCCCTGGGAATTTGGATACAGCCATGTCATAGTATGCAGCTTGTAGCTTGTCATAATCTTCAAGTACGTCGATTGGTTTGCTAGCCGACCAACTGCCTCCTGTGCCGAGCAACCGAGTGCGAACTTCACGTGCTTGATTCTTCTGATTTATGATCCTCTGAATACTTTGTCGAGTAACATACTAGCTTTTGAACCCAACTCTTCAATCTAATTACTACCAAGCTAGTGGTGAACTTTGAAGCATTTTCATACAACTTCTTCTTCAATATTGGTCGGGATAGTAGTAGTAAAGATCTCAGTGCTGTAGATGCTAAATTTGACTTCTGAACTTCAATAGTATGTGCATAATAACTCCTGAATATGCCTCCTGAACTTCTGAATGTACCTCATGAACTTCTGAATACACCGTGTGAGTTTGTGAAGTTTAATTTGGTGCTCGACTGCATGATGTTATAAGAATGTGACACCAAATGAACAAATATATCAATAATAGAAGCCCCCAAATGAACAAATACTTTATCGAGCACCTCCTAGATCGACCATCCATGATGAATATCAGGATGCTCAAAGATCTTAACTTCATAAATTCTCCTCTTGCTTTAAATGATCCACTTGCTGGCGAGGAACCTTTTTCAAAAGCAGAGGGGAAGAAACCAATAGAATGGGAATATTGATGTAATAAATTTGTATTTCATTCCTGATGTATTTTGTTTTTTATTTTAATGAAAGATTTTCATTTTTGTTCGCAATCTTAATTGCTATTGTCTTGTAAACTACTTTACATCTGTGCATATGTATCTGTTAAAAAGATAACAATATTGTGTTGTTTGTCGATCAACTTACTGTCGACTAGTTTGAATTTGTGGTAACCATTTGATAAAAAATGATGTTTTGTTTGTCGACCAACTTAGTAAAAAAGTTACGAGTATAAAAAATGTTGCTCGATCACTTTCTCGTTTTCATAAAGTGTTTCCGACCAACCAAGGTCGGTAAATTTTCCTTTTCGACCAACTACAGTGTGACACCCCGCCTAATTAAATACCGGGCGATCACTCCTTTATTAAATTAAATCAAGGTAAACAGTTGGTTCATTCTCAGCATCACTGTCGATAAAAATAATTTTCCGATTTAACACCCTAAATAATTAAGCTAAGTGTCAAAACATTTTCCATACAAAACTTTCCAAACTTTAATTAAAGAAAAAGATTTATTTTAATTTAAAACAACATTTCTACAATAAAGAATCACACCACAATAAACCAAATAACATAATACATTCGTCAATCGAATGTCAACAAATGGAACTAAAACCACAAATCCATCCTGAATAAATCCCATAGAATAATACTGGAAATAAAAGAAATACAAAATCCCAACAACAAATGAAATGATGAAAAGGGCGACACGTGCCCAATAAATGAGAATAATAGGAGTGGAGTCAATAACAGAAGCCGTCTACTCAAGTGACCTGCAACTCCCACCTAAGCTGCAGCTCGTTCTTCTCAAGGGATCCTAAGCAAGACGCCCCTGTGGCTGGGCACCTGAAAATATACATATATATATACAAGAGAGAGAGAGAGAGAGGAAAAGAAACGGGTCAGAGCCCGAAAGTGTGTTTGATTTTAAAATACGTTAAGCAAGTATTTAAATTGATACAGGCCAATGCAAATCATATTAGTTCGACACTCTCTTGAGAAATTCTCACCTCTCTTCTAATGTGCACGCCTATAGTACTAACCTTCCCGAATAATTTAGTTTATCTTAACTTACTCATAAGTTTTCAAAACCGAACGATGACAATGTTTTTAAAAAGGTACTTTCAATTTGTAGCACTCCTCTCGTTTTCGCTTCATTAAATTATAAAGTTTCCCAGTGCCTTCTCATACTTTCACAAAACAAGTATTTATTATTGCATCAACAACTATGTCCTACTTATCAAATCACAGTAGGCAGTTTAAAGTTTATAACCTCATATATATATTAACTACTCGTATAATATATATATATATATATATATATATATATATATATATATATATATATATATATATATATATATATATATATATATATATATATATAACAGCACCCCAACTAAACTATGGTGTGGGCATACTCTGCTATCCAATCCCCGTATCGCTCACACAAAGGGAAATACAAGTTCGAAATCACTCTCGAACTGTATTAACATATACAAAACAACGTTGAGGCGAAGCATAGATTCCAAGTTCAAGAGGTCAGTACATACCCACACGTCTCTTAGGACCGTCCGACTATCAACCTGATAGCCCGTACCTAGGATCTCTAACTTCTAGGGTACGAATCAATATCCCCCATAAAGCAACACAGGATAAGATCGTCCCAGCGCGGTAACCTCAGGGATAGCAAGTAGCGCGGGTACATTTTTCACATGTATATAATATATGTACACACAATCATATAAATATACCCATTTCATCATATTAATATAGGTTCCTCTCTTAACCCATAGTCACAACATTTATCCTTAATTTCCCATTATTATGATTACGTATAAGGTTTCGTCTCTAGCCTTAACTCGAAGGGTTTTCTCACTAGTTACATGACACTCGTGGATTCTATCCATCCAAGTAGAAAAATCAGTAGGTAAACGTCTATTCACTATCGTAAGTATTTGACGTAATCTCTCAATTGAATTACGTAGTTTCCTCGTCCTTTAAATAATTTTCCCTAAGATACAATTATCGTCTCATAATAAAGTTCTCAACACTTAATCATATGCCCTACTGGTCTCTCCTATATCCCAAAATATTTTATTCATAAAGCCCAAAAATTATTTCACGATGAATCATGTTCAATTAATTCAACAAGGGGAAATAAGAGTCTGCCAGGAGGGGTCAATCGATCGAGGTCTCGGGCTCGATCGATCGAACCTTCGATCGATCGAAGCTCTAGGCTCGATCGATCGATCAAGCAGGTCTGCGAAATCCTGCAGAAGTGCAGTTACGGGTTTTACCAAAATTCTTCACCCAAATAAATATTTTCCAACACTAATCGTCCCAAAACTCCTACTACAAACATAATCACATATTTCCAGATGTTTTTAACGTTAAGCATGCGTATATCCATCATTAAACATGATTAAACAACCCAAAATCTCATTTAAACATCAAGAACCCTAATGTTTTCTTAACTTTTGTTCTAATCAGTTTTCTCCAGAATTTCCTTCTAACATAACATCAAAAATTCGTGGGTTAATCATCTACTTCACATAATATTTCCAGAATATGGTTATAATGTTTCCTACATGCAAATTCCTATCAAAATTTGGGGTTTTCTTCCATTGATTACACTCCTAATCATTCCTACACTAATATGAATATTGCACCAACGAAAATATGCAAGTTAAACACTTGCCTGGGATTTCAGAGGTCTGGTTTCCTGCTGATATTGGTGTGGTTGCGTTCTCCTCCTCGCGATCTACGCGTTGGTGGTGACGGTGGTGCAAATGGTGGTGTTTTGGCCTTGAATCACCTTGAGAGCTCTCTCCTCTCTACTCCAATGGCCGTTCTAGGGTTCTGAATGTTCTAACCCTAAAAGGCTGACTTAAATGGCTGCTAAGGATGGCTGAAATTCATGGGTTTAATTACCTATTTTGTAAAATGACCAAAATTCCCTCCCGGGTCACTAATAAAGTCTAAAAACACCCCAAGACCCGAACCAAACCCCCGAGTACACTTTTCTGACTATCTCAACCCTTCCAGATGCGTTGGCGCACTCAAAACGACCATACGAACAACTTATAAAATATTCGCTTATATATCTCAATAATTAGTCCCGACGCGACACGGGCGCGTCCCGACTAAAATTCTCAAAATTATTATTTCATTCACTCGTGACTTATAATATAATCCATATCATATATTACTATGCTCATTAGTAATATTCGACAATTTTATATAATTACTAACTCTCGTCACATTAATAATTATAACATAATTAATTTCCGGACTCTTATTAAATAATTCACTCTCATTAAATTTAATAAAACCCCCAAATTAATATAGCATAAAAATACGGGGTATTACATACTTCCCCCCTGATAACGGAATTTCGTCCCGAAATTCAAAAAATAAGGCGTACCTGATAAGAACAAATCTGGATATCTCTCGCGCATATCTGCCTCACGCTCCCAAGTGGATTCCTCCACATTATGGTGTTCCCACTGGACCCGCACAAGTGGAACTATCTTCGACCTCAATCTCCTCTCACTATAGTCTAGGATAGCCACCGGTCTCTCCTCGTAGGAGCTATTAGGCTGTAAGTCGATCTCCTCTATCGCGATGTGAGTATGGGCCATATCATTTCGAAGGTATCATCTCAATGACGATATGTGAAATACATCGTGAATGCGATGTAGATGTTCCGGCAGTCCCAATCAGTATGCAACTGGCCCAATCCTCTCTATGATGGGAAATGGTCCCACGTACCTCGGAGCCAACTTTCCCTTCTTCCCGAACCTCATCACTCCTTTCATGGGAGACACACGCAGTAACACTTGGTCCCCTATATTAAACTCCCTGAAGAACCGTTTCGCATCGGCATAGCTCTTCTATCTGTCCTGGGCTACTCGAATGCGACCCCTGATCATCTCAATCCTCGCGGAGGTCTCCTGAATCACCTCTGGTCCTAGCAACTTGTCATCCCCCACCTCAAGCCAACAAGTTGGGGAACGACAAGGCCTTCCATACAAAGCCTCAAATGTAGTCATACCAATCGTGAACTGATAAGAGTTATTATAAGCAAACTCTACCAGTGGAAGGTGTGGCTCCCAACCTCCTCCAAAATCGAGAACACAAATGCGTAGAATATCCTCTAACATCTGATTAGTACGCTGTCTGCCCATCTATCTGTGGGTGATAAGCTGAACTCAACCTTAACTCAGTACCCATAGCCTCCTGAAAGCTTTCCCAAAAATGCGACACGAAAATCTTGTCTCTATCGGACACAATATTCAGGGGCACCCCGTGTAATCTGACAATCTCAGCAATAAACAACTGAGCATACTGACCCGTGGTATAATCTGTCCGCACCGGTAGAAAATGAGCCACCTTGGTCAGAAGGTCTACAATCACCCAGATAGAATCGTGGCCCCTCTGTGATGTAGGCAACCCTGTAATGAAGTCCATGGAAATACTCTCCCACTTCCACTCGGGTACTTCCAATGGCTAAAGCAATCCTGACGGTCTCTGGTGGTCCACCTTAACCAGCTGGCAGGTAGAACACTTGGCCACAAACTCAGTAATGTCCTTCTTCATCCCACTCCACCAGTATTGTCGCCTCATATCCTGGTACATCTTATCGCCTCCCGGATGCACTGCAAATCGGGACCCATGAGAATGAGTCATCACTTCATGACGTAACTCTGCTCCTTCTGGAACCACCAATCTCCCATTAAACCGCAAACCTCCATCAGAACTAATAGAATAGGACTCAGCACCCTCGGCTAGAAGTCGTACAATCTTCTCCTGGCAAAACGGATTTGTGGTCTGCGCCTGTATCACCCTCGTAACAATCTCGGGTGTGACTGACATCAAGGATATGAAAGAACGTGCTACGGCATCTTGGTGACCTAGCTCTTTCCACTTTGCTTTCCAGATGTCTGCTACATCTTCTACCGGTCTACGGCTCAACGCATCAGCAATTACGTTGGCCTTCCCTGGATGATACTGTATATCAAACTGGTAGTCTTTCACAAACTCTAACCACCTGCGCTGATGCATATTCAGCTCTCGCTGGGTGAACAGGTACTGCAGTGACTTATGGTCTGTGAACAAATGGAATTTCTCTCCCAATAGATAGTGTCTCCATATCCTCAATGCAAATAAAACCGCTGCTAACTCCAGGTCGTGGGTGGGGTAATTCTTCTCATGTGGCTTAAGCTTGCGGGAAGCAAAAGCTATAGCCTTCTCCTCCTGCTGGAGTACTCCTCCAAGTCCCTGTAAAGACGCATCAGTGTAAACCAGGTACTCCACACCCAGTTTCGATAAGGCAAGGACTGGTGCTGAAGTAAGCTTGTCTTTTAGCTCGTCGAAAGCTAATTGACAAGCATCATCCCAAACATACGGTACCCCTTTGCGAGTCAAATTCGTCAACGGACCCGCTATCTTGGAGAATCCCCGAATAAATCTCCTGTAGTATCCGGCTAACCCCAAGAAACTACGTACCTCTGTCGGTGTCGTGGGCTGTCCCCACTCCCTCACTGTTGATACCTTACTCGGGTCAACTGTTATCCCTTGCTCAGAAACAACATGGCCCAAGAACTGTACCTCTCGCAACCAGAATCCACACTTCTCGTACTTAGCATACAACTGATGCTCTCGCAGAGTCTGAAGAACCTGCCTCAAGTGCTCGGCATGCTCCTCCTCGGAATGGGAATATATCAGGATGTCATCTATGAAGACAATGACAAACTAATCCAAGAACTCTCTGAACACTTAATTCATTAAGTCCATGAATACGGCTGGAGCATTAGTGAGGCCAAACGGCATCACTCTGAACTCGTAAGACCCATATCTCGTCAAGAATGCAGTCTTTGAAACATCCTGCTCCCTAATACGTAGCTGATGGTACCCCGACCTCAGATCTATCTTCGAAAAGAAATTCGCTCCCCTCAACTGGTCGAACAGATCATCGATTCGAGGCAACGGATACCTATTCCGTATCGTGACCTTGTTCAATTCCCGGTAGTCCACACACAACCTCAGTGAACCATCTCTCTTCTTCACAAACAAAACTGGAGCGCCCCAAGGTGAGGTACTTCTGCGAATGAAGCCCTGTCCTAACAGCTGCTCTATCTGATCTCGTAGCTCTCGCATCTCTTCCGGAGCCATACGGTATGGTGCGCGTGCTATAGGTCTCGTATCTGGCAATAAGTCTATAACAAAGTCTATCTCTCGACTGGGGGGTAGGCCTGGTATTTCCTGAAACACATCGGAATATTCCCTAACAACTGGGATCGAATCCAAAGGGATCACAACCTCCTTAGAGGTATCCTCCTCTATGTAATATAAATGAACGGTCGAACCTCCCTCTGGGCGAGGCATCGCCACTACAAACATCTCTTGCCCCGGAATGGCAAAAATAATGCTCCCACCGAAGCAATCACTCATGGCTCTATAAGATGCGAGCCAATCCATACCAATAATCACATCATGCTCGTGCATGTCTAAGACTAGCATGTCTGCAGGTAATACCAAGCTACCAATCTCTACCCCTACTCCCCGACATATAAAGAATATAAGTGACCTACTCCCTAGTGGTGAGTCGACACACGTCACTGTGCTCTCTATTGTGGCTAACAACCCTAAGGCCTTCGCAAAATGCATAGCTATAAAACAATGCGTGGCCCCCGTATCAAATAAAACCCGACCCATAGTACCATGGATAGGAAACGTACGCTCAATCGCGGGTGGTGCCTGTGGAGCTGCTTCCTGGTGGACGTTATAGACACGTCCATACTGTAATTGCCCCTGCTGCACTGGAGTTGCTGGGATGGCTGGTAGGGCTGGCGCTTGGGCTGGAGCTGGAAGGGCTGGTGGAAAAAGTGGCCTCTGTGGCTCATTACGGGCTCCCTGCTGCTGTGGGGCCCTATCGCCTTCTGGGAAATCCTAACGCTTATGGCCGTGCTTGCCGCACACAAAACACCGGCCTCTGAAATTATCTCCCCTCTGTCCCTGCTGACCACAGCCCTGCTGGCCATTACCTCCACGCCATTGGCCCTGTTGGCCCTGATGTGCATGTTGTTGGACCTGCTGGCCCTGTTGCTGACCCTGCTGTCGGTGCTGACCCTGCTGATTAGGCTGGCCTTGCTGGCCCTGCCTATAACCCCCATTTCCCTGCCTGGGATCACCCGAACGGAATCGCTTAGCAGGGTCCCCCTGATGGGAACTCTGCTCGTGCTAACGAGTTTGTCCATGAGATGGTGCCCCACCGGCACCGTTACCCCCGGTCCTGCCCTGCTGGCTGGACTCTCCTGCTCTCTTGCTTCCTTGAAGATGGAAGCGGTGATCCTGGCAATGTAGTAACGCTGCATTGAGTACATCAGTGAACGTACTCAGGGATAAGTTCCCAATAAGGTGCTGACGGATCCTCCAAGCTAACCCGTCGACAAACAACAAAATCTTCTTGCTCTCAGTAGGTGCCTCATATGGCACAATGGTGAGAAGTCTCGTGAACTCCTCCTCATACTCTGCTACAGTAAGATTATCTTGCTTCAGATTTAGTAGTTTCCGCCTCATCTCAGTCTGCACTGCAGGTGGAAAGTACTTGCGGTCAAACCGCTCCCAGAACATCTGAATAGGGATTGTGTCCCTCTCCTCCAAAGTAGTAGTGGACTCCCACCACTGCAACGCGGCTCCCACCAGCTTAAAAGAAGCCAATAACTGATTTTGTACCTCGGTGCACTCATACATGCGAAGATGCCGCTGGATGTCTTTCTTCCATTGGCTAACTGTGACAATATCGGAGCTACTCGAAAACTCAGGGGGATGTGATTTATGAAAAGCATCCCGAACCCTCTCCCATGCAGATGGAAGCTGTGCTAGTACTGGCGCCACTGCCTGAAACTGGGGTGGAGCCTGCTGAATCACTGCTATCGCGGCATTCACCGCCTGAGCAACTATGGCGGCTACTTCATTAGCATTCATTGTGCCTGGTGCTGGAGCTGCTGGTTGCTCGGCCTGGGCACGCCTATCTCTCAGAGCACGTCTCGGAGGCATCTGAAACGTGAACAAAATTTATCAGTCTATAGTTATCATCGAATCTCAAATAGCTGAAGACTTAAACGTAAAAGCAGGAATACAACAATCCTAAAAATAGGGCTCTATAGCAAAAACGTTGAGCTGAAAGCGAAATAAGCCGTACAGATCCTAAGGACACTAGAACCTGATGCTCTGATACCACCTGTGACACCCCGCCTAATTAAATACCGGGCGATCACTCCTTTATTAAATTAAATCAAGGTAAACAGTTGGTTCATTCTCAGCATCACTGTCGATAAAAATAATTTTCCGATTTAACACCCTAAATAATTAAGCTAAGTGTCAAAACATTTTCCATACAAAACTTTCCAAATTTTAATTAAAGAAAAAGATTTATTTTAATTTAAAACAACATTTCTACAATAAAGAATCACACCACAATAAACCAAATAACATAATACATTCGTCAATCGAATGTCAACAAATGGAACTAAAACCACAAATCCATCCTGAATAAATCCCATAGAATAATACTGGAAATAAAAGAAATACAAAATCCCAACAACAAATGAAATGATAAAAAGGGCGACACGTGCCCAATAAATGAGAATAATAGGAGTGGAGTCAATAACAGAAGCCGTCTACTCAAGTGACCTGCAACTCCCACCTAAGCTGCAGCTCGTTCTTCTCAAGGGATCCTAAGCAATACGCCCCTGTGGATGGGCACCTGAAAATATACATATATATATACAAGAGAGAGAGAGAGAGAGGAAAAGAAACGGGTCAGAGCCCGAAAGTGTGTTTGATTTTAAAATACGTTAAGCAAGTATTTAAATTGATACAGGCCAATGCAAATCATATTAGTTCGACACTCTCTTGAGAAATTCTCACCTCTCTTCTAATGTGCACGCCTATCATACTAACCTTCCCGAATAATTTAGTTTATCTTAACTTACTCATAAGTTTTCAAAATCGAACGATGACAATGTTTTTAAAAAGGTACTTTCAATTTCTAGCACTCCTCTCATTTTCGCTTCATTAAATTATAAAGTTTCCCAGTGCCTTCTCATACTTTCACAAAACAAGTATTTATTATTGCGTCAACAACTATGTCCTACTTATCAAATCACAGTAGGCAGTTTAAAGTTTATAACCTCATATATATATTAACTACTCGTATAATATATATATATATATATAGATATATATATATATATATATATATATATATATATATATATATAACAGCACCCCAACTAAACTATGGTGCGGGCATACTCTGTTATCCAATCCCCGTATCGCTCACACTAAGGGAAATACAAGTTCGGAATCACTCTCGAACTGTATTAACATATACAAAACAACGTTGAGGCGAAGCATAGATTCCAAGTCCAAGAGGTCAGTACATACCCACACGTCTCTTAGGACCGTCCGACTATCAACCTGATAGCCCGTACCTAGGATCTCTAACTTCTAGGGTACGAAACAATATCCCCCATAAAGCAACACAGGATAAGATCGTCCCAGCATGGTAACCTCAGGGATAGCAAGTAGCGCGGGTACGTTTTTCACATGTATATAATATATGTACACACAATCATATAAATATACCCATTTCATCATATTAATATAGGTTCCTCTCTTAACCCATAGTCACAACATTTATCCTTAATTTCCCATTATTATGATTACGTATAAGGTTTCGTCTCTAGCCTTAACTCGAAGGGTTTTCTCACTAGTTACATGACACTCGTGGATTCTGTCCATCCAAGTAGCAAAATCAGTAGGTAAACGTCTATTCACTATCGTAAGTATTTAACGTAATCTCTCAATTGAATTACGTAGTTTCCTCGTCCTTTAAATAATTGTCCCTAAGATACAATTATCGTCTCATAATAAAGTTCTCAACACTTAATCATATGCCCTACTGGTCTCTCCTATATCCCAAAATATTTTATTCATAAAGCCCAAAAATTATTTCACGATGAATCATGTTCAATTAATTCAACAAGGGGAAATAAGAGTCTGCCAGGAGGGGTCGATCGATCAAGGTCTGGGGCTCGATCGATCGAACCTTCGATCGATCGAAGCTCTAGGCTCGATCGATCGATCAAGCAGGTCTGCGAAATCCTGCAGAAGTGCAGTTACGGGTTTTACCAAAATTCTTCACCCAAATCAATATTTTCCAACACTAATCATCCCAAAAATCCTACTACAAACATAATCACATATTTCCAGATGTTTTTAACGTTAAGCATGCGTATATCCATCATTAAACATGATTAAACAACCCAAAATCTCATTTAAACATCAAGAACCCTAATGTTTTCTTAACTTTTGTTCTAATCAGTTTTCTCCAGAATTTCCTTCTAACATAACATCAAAAATTCGTGGGTTAATCATCTACTTCACATAATATTTCCAGAATATGGTTATAATGTTTTCTACATGCAAATTCCTATCAAAATTTGGGGTTTTCTTCCATTGATTACACTCCTAATCATTCCTACACTAATATGAATATTGCACCAACGAAAATACGCAAGTTAAACACTTGCCTAGGATTTCAGAGGTCTGGTTTCCTGCTGATATTGGTGTGGTTGCGTTCTCCTCCTCGCGATCTACGCGTTGGTGGTGACGGTGGTGCAAATTGTGGTGTTTTGGCCTTGAACCACCTTGAGAGCTCTCTCCTCTCTACTCCAATGGCCGTTCTAGGGTTCTGAATGTTCTAACCCTAAAAGGCTGACTTAAATGGCTGCTAAGGATGGCTGAAATTCATGGGTTTAATTACCCTATTTTGTAAAATGACCAAAATGCTCTCCCGGGTCACTAATTAAGTCTAAAAACACCCCGAGACCCGAACCAAACCCCCGGGTACACTTTTCTGACTATCTCAACCCTTCCGAACGCGTTGGCGCTCTCAAAATGACCATACAAACAACTTATAAAATATTCACTTGTATATCTCAATAATTAGTCCCGACGCGATACGGGCGCGTCCCGACTAAAATTCTCAAAATTGTTATTTCATTCACTCGTGACTTATAATATAATCCACATCATATATTACTATGCTCATTAGTAATATTCAACAATTTTATATAATTACTAACTCTCGTCACGTTAATAATTATAACATAATTAATTTTCGGATTCTTATTAAATAATTCACTCTCATTAAATTTAATAAAACCCCCAAATTAATATAGCATAAAAATACGGGGTATTACATACAGTTAGTGGGTTTTTATCCCCGACCAGCCATAGTTAGTGGATTTTTCCTCTACGAGCAACTTTGGCGCTTTCTGGAATAATCTTACCTCCCGACCAACATAAATGGGAATTTTCGAGAATATATTTACCTCCCGACCAACATAAGTTGGCATTTTCGAGAATATATGTACTTCCTAACCAACATAAGTTGGCATTTTTAGGAATATTTTGTTTCCTAACCAAGCAGGTTAGCATTTTTAGGAATATTTTGTTTCCTAACCAAACAGGTTGGCATTTTTAGGAATATTTTGTTTCCTAGCCAAACAGGTTGGCATTTTTAGGAATATTTTGTTTCCTAGCCAAATAGTTTGGCATTTTTAGGAATATTTTGTTTCCTAGCCAAACAGGTTGGCATTTTTAGGAATATTTTGTTTCCTAACCAACCGAGGTTGGAATTTTTAGGAATATTTTGTTTCCTAACCAACCGAGGTTGGCATTTTTAGGAATATTTTTTCTGAGTAGTCTGAGCTTTGCCGAGTTTTGCCGAGTAGTGTGTAGCACTAGTTTTCAATAAAAGGAGAAGGTATAATAGCTTCACTTCCAAACGCCAGCATATATGGTGATTCTCCAGTTGCTGCTCGGGGAGTAATACGATAAGCCCACAGTACTGACTGTAACTCGTTCATCCAGTTTGCTTTTGCATCACTTAGTCTTTTCTTCAATCCATTTAGCAGTGTTTTGTTCGTCACTTTAGTCTGTCCGTTGCTTTGAGGATGTCCTGGTGCCAAGTGGATCTTTAAGATATTGGACTGATGGAAACAGGTAGCGAACTCCTCGTTGTCAAATTGTGTTCCATGGTCTGTGATGAAGGCATGTGGAAGATCATATCAACAGATGATATTCTTCCAAATAAATTGGTACACCTTGTCGTACGTCATATCAATGAGAGGCTCCGCTTCTACCCACTTAGTAAAATATTCCACTATGACAATGAGGTATTTGAACCTTCCCCTGGTCGTTGGCAGTGGTCCGACCAGATCTACTCCCCACATGGAAAATGGCCAAGGGGAAGTGATGGGTGTCAACAATGCTTGTGGAGTTCTTTGGATGGAGGAAAAACGCTAGCACTTATCACATTTCTTGGCATAGGCTATACAATCAGCTCTCATCGTTGGCCAGTAGTATCCCTGCATCATCATCCTTTGCAAAAGCGTCCGACCTGCTACATGGGCTCCACAAGACCCTTCACGGACCTATTCAATCAAATATTTCACCTCGGTGGGATGCACACATCTTTGCAAACCTTCCATAATTCCTCGTCTATATAGAATACCGTTAATTAATACATACCGAGCAGCTTTAAACTTCAATTTCTTGGCTGCGAGCTTGTCAATTGGTAATTCTCCCTCCTCAATATATGCCTTGATGGGATCCATCCAAGATGTTCCTAAATCAAGGGTAATAAAGTTCATCGTCAGATCTTTATCTATACTCCGACCAACTAAAACTTCAATTGGGATTGTTCTTCGTAGCTCGGTACGAGTAGCTAATGCTAATCGAGCTAAGGCGTCTACTCTCGCATTCTCCATTCTTGGTATTCTGACCAGCTGAATAGCAATAAATTCTGATACCAACTCCATCACCTTTGTATTATACCTAATCATTTATTCTCCTTTGGCTGCATATATTCCCAACATTTGATTTAAGATCAATTGAGAATCACTGAAGACAATAACCTACCGCGCTTCCATAATTTTTGCCAAATTAAGACCTGCAATCATCGCCTCATACTCAACCTCATTATTGGAAGCTTTGAATTGGAATCGTAGGGCGTATTCCATGTCGACCTCGTCCGGGCTGTTCAAAACGATCCCTGCCCCACAGCCTATTGTTCAAGATGAGCCAGCTACATATAGCCTCCATATAGGTAACTCGTCTTCAAATTTCTGATCTGACAGAGTTACTCGGTGAAATATTTGTTGCTTCCTTTCATCCTCCCCTGATATTTCTTGCTCCTCATCGATCATCTTTTCTTCCCCTTTTACCAACCGGAGTTGGTCTGAGCTCGAAATTGATGATCCTGTAACATCCAATTGCCCTTTTACCAACCGGAGTTGGTCTGAGCTTGTGTCTGTTGATTCTGTAACATCCACAGGTTGATCAACGAGCAACTTTTGCTCCTCGGGGGTATCAGGATAGGTGAACTCTGCTATAAAATCTGCTACAGCCTGCCCTTTTACCGATGATCTGGGTTCATAAACTATATCATATTCACTGAGCTTTATTGCCCAATACATCAATCTACCTGATTTTTCTGGTTTATGAAGGGCTTGCCTCAATCAACGCCAGTGCCAATTTTTCCAGCCTCGGATATTTGATTTCTGCTCTTCGGAAGGCCTTACTCGGGTAATAAATTGGTGTTTGCACTCCATTCTCCACTCTGATCAACGCCGAGCTAACTGCATTCTTCGATACTGCTAGATACAAGTACAATTTTTTTCCCATCACCGGCCTGGAAAATAGTGGAGGTGCTCCCAGGTATTTCTTCAAGTCTTGAAAGGCCTTCTCACATTCATCATTCCACTCAAAAGTCTTTCGGAGCGTTGTGAAGAATGGGAGACATCTATCAGTTGCTCGCGATACAGATCTGTTGAGTGCTGCTACTCGTCCTGTGACACTATGTACTTCTTTCTTCGTCGTTGGAGATCGCAGCCCTAATAGGGTTTTGATCTTTTCAGGATTTGCTTCAATGCCTCGTTGATTGATAATGTACCCGAGAAACATGCCTTCTTGAACTCTAAATATTCACTTCGTCGGGTTCAACTTCATTTGATATTTATCCAGTTGATCAAAGGTCTAGCCTAAGTCAACTAGATGATCGGCAGCTTTCTTGCTCTTTGTCAGCATATCATCAACATAGACTTCCATATTGCAACTGATTTGTTTAGCAAAGACCTTGTTCATCAGCCGCTGATATGTCGCACCTGCATTTTTCAAACCAAAAGGCATAACATTATAACAATAAGTTCCCCTAGGGGTAATGAAAGAAGTACTCTCCCTGTCTTCAGGTTTCATTTTAATCTGGTTGTAACCAGAATAAGCATCCATGAAGGTCAGCAGCTCGTGTCCCGAGGTAGCATCGACTAGTTGATCAATTCGGGGCAGCGAAAAGTGATCGGGCATGCTTTATTGAGGTCGGTGAAATCTACACACATCCTCCACTTGTTATTCTTCTTTTTTACCATCACCACATTTGCTAACCAGTCTGGATATTTAACATCTTCAATGAAACAAGCTTTCTGGAGCTTCTCGACTTCCTCCTGTATAGCTTGATTCTTCTCGGGACTGAATACTCTTCTTATCTGCTTCACAGGTTTGATCTCCTTATTGACATTGAGTTCGTGACATAAGAAATTTGGGTCTATTCTGGGCATATCTTCATGACTCCATGCGAAAGTTTTCATTCTTCTTCTTAGGAAAGTTATCAATTCATGTTTTAATGAGGTATCCAATGACGAACCTATTTGAGTAGTTCGTTCAGGGTGCTCGCCATCCAGAATGATATTTTCAGTAGCTTCCACCACTTTACACTTCACGAGTTGCGACTCCTCTCTAGGATCCAATGTTTCAATTTCTGCACCTTCATCCACTTGATAAGTAGTAGACTTTTTCCTCGACTCCTCCAGCTCCTCTTGCTCGGCAGATGAATAATAACATTCTCGAGCTACTTTTTGATCACCTTTCACCACTCCTACTCCAAAATTTGTTAGAAATTTTAGGCACTGATGTAATGTAGATGGCACTGCCTCGAACTTCTTTAATCCTACTCTTAACTCAATTAAGTCAAGTATGAAGCTCTATGCCCAGGATTGGGGCATGTCTGAAATGAATCTGATGGTGCCAATTGAATTGTTGTTTGCAGTCTTGCTGCTGTGTTGTGTGCAGTCTAGCTGCGTTGTTTTTGTTCGGTATTGACCTTTTAAGGTCTTTATGTGCTGTTGATGAGCATCCAAGAATTGTACTGGGCAGATAATTTTTCCTGAGCACCTGTTGAGGCTGAATCATATAAAAATTACGATTAGAATAATTATTCAGTCGACCAATATATAGTGTGCATTGGCTTCAATATTGGACAATTTAAATTTCCAGATAATAATATGAGAGATAACAATCAAAATATCTCGTGTTCTCATAAAAATATTTAACGGACTTGTGATTATGAAATTTTCGTTTATTCATATTTGAAATAAAAACCGATCCACTAATTTAATAAAATCGTGATTTGCAATATTTTGCAGATTTGATAAATGAAAAATTGGACAACTAATTTATGTTTATAATCATAAAAAGCATGACTGAATCAAAAGATGTATGTATGTATGTACAACATATAATTGATTATTCATATATTGATAAAATTGATCGTATCAACACAATTACATAATATGATTATTTGTGCAGAGAACATAGTTTTCTTGAAGAGAGAGAAAATGGGTCTGATTCAATTCATGTTAATATCGGAATGGAAAATACATAATCGTTCTTAATGCTTATCCCTATCCTAACATATTTGTTCAGAAAATCTTCAAGTGGATCCATAGATGCAAGGATTTGTATAATATTTATGAGTCTAAAATTCACCAGATCCCCAAATTGAAATCGATCACACAGTTAGTGCATATAAAAATTATGACTAAAGTAAAAGATTTCCAAATGAATCAAATTTGTATATACTCATATAAAAGAGATTTATGAATATAGAAAAATTATTTTATCTCCTTAAAGAAGAAATAATACAATATGTACACAAATTTCTCAAACTTTGTGATTATGAAATGTACATTTATCCACATTTGTAAAATTAGATTCAACAATTTGTGAATATAAAATCATGATTGAATTAAAAGATGTATGCACAATATATAATTGATTTGATCTCTAAGTTTATGGATATAAACATATGAGAATCATTATTTGAACAAAAATATAATGGGAATTTGAATAGTCATCAAAGATCTTTCACAAATTATTTCAAAATCAACAAAGAAAATTATCAAATCTTATCATCATCATATATATTGGTATATTTAATCATTTAAAATATTTATTCCATGATATAAAATTGAAACTTGAGAATCAAGCAAAAAGTTATGATTTATGAAATCCACTATTTTTCATATTTCTAAATAAGAATTAATCTAGCAATTATGATTTAAAAATCATGATATGCAACATTTTGCAGATAAAAATTGGACAATTAATTTATGTATATAAACATAAAAATCATGATTGAATCAAAAGATGTATGTATAATATATAATTGATTATACATATAGAAAATAAAAACTTAGCTTTTGATGGAGAACAATGCTTGTAACACGTTCCCACAGACGACGCCAATCTGTTGATGCAAAAAACTGGACCGAATCCCATTTTTATGATCACAGATAAATAGATAAAAGCAATCCAATCAAGCACATGAGAGACAAAGATTTTTAAAGTGGTTTGGCTATAAGGAAAAGCCTACGTCCACTGTTATTTTATTCCCAGGGGTTTACAATAGCACAATGTGGTGTAGAGAGAGAAAAAGGTGTGGATATTGTGTATGGTGTCTCTCATCCTTGTCGGATCTCCTCCCCTTATGGCTAAGGGAATACATGTATTTATAGTGATGGGAGATAAAGAGATTCATTGTATGTAGACATTTATGTCTACATTCAATGAATCTAATTGTTGAACTGCTTGGTATGCTATGTGTTGTCATCTATTAATACAGTATAAATGTACATTAAGGCTCATTAAATGCGTTGTCATCTTCATTAATGCACATTAAATGCATAGTTATCCTTTTATCTTCCTGGTTGATATGCCGACCAACTCTCCTCGGGTGCTGACTATCACTCCTCGGGTGCCGACCAACTCTCCTCGGGTGCCGACCAACTCTCCTCGGGTGTCGAATATTGCCATGTAGGATGACATGTGTCCTTTTCTGATTGGTCCTCGTAGATGGAGAATTTTTGCGTTAACATAGAGCTTTCAACCATTTTTATCTAAGAGCATGAGTTTGTCTTAACGACTTTAGTGCCACTCTTCTTCATTGATATTACTTTCAAGCATAACCCGTAAATAAGGAATTTCAAATTCAATAGAGAGAACCGCTTCCATACCATATACTAGAGAATAAGATGTAGCCCCAGTGGTGTTCTGATGAAGGTACGGTAACTCCATAGGGTATATGGGATTCGGTCGGCCCAGTCTCAATAGCTTTTGATCATCTTGCTTATGATGGTCTTAAGGCTTTTATTGGCAGCTTTGACAACACCATTGGTTTGTGATTGGTAAGGAGAGGACTTATGACTTTGAATTCCATATCAATAAACTAGTTTTGTGACCTCAACCTTGAAACGGAGCCCATTTTCTAACACCAACTCATGCGTAATTTCGTAAAGAGAAATGGTTTTTTTATGAACTTGGGTACTTTATTTAGATTCAGCATTGTGTATAACTCGGATTTGACCCATTTTGTGAAGTAGTCAATGACGACTATGGTGAATTCATGCCCAATCGAAGCTTAGGGAGTTACTTTCGTATGATGTCTATGCCCTAATTGGATAAGGTCTAGGGAGAGGTCATGTTTTACATCTCCCAAGGAGGCAAATGCTGAAGGTTAGCAAACTGCTAGAATTTGAGGCATCTTCGAACATAAGAAGTGCAACCTTTAACCATGGTAGTCTAATTATACCCTAGACAAATGATTTTCTTGGCAAGCATATGACCATTCCTATGAAGTAGACATTACCCACTATGGATCTTCTACATCATGTCCTTGATCCAATCTTCTGTATGCAATGCAAGTGGGTTCCATAAATTTTTTTCTTGAAGAGTGCCTTATCTCAGATGATGCATGGAGTATCGGTCTTGTGAATAGTTGCACGATCTTTCTTGTTAGCGTCTCTAAGATCTACCATGTTTGAGGAGGCACCAAATATCACAATACCAAAATCTTTCCATGTCCGGATCTTCTTTTGTAAGGAACTCAATGTGGTAGCAATGAGTGGGTGCATGATGAATATATTATTTTGTATCGGTTATACCCAATTCTAGAACTTGTAAGCCCTGTTGTATCTTAAATAACAAACTATTATAGCCATTTTTTCTATTTAAAAGAAAAATACAAAGTAAAGAATAAATAGGATTAAAAGTGAAATTTTAAAACTTCTTAGTCACGTCTAATACTCTTGACCTTGAAATATTTATTTTTAATCGCTTATGCAAGATTTGTTTTGAGTATTAACAGGTTTAGAATGCAAGTGTCGAAGTTTGGATGCAATTTGAACATAAAACTGTCACTTACGTACCTTCAGCGACAATGTGGTAAACTCATATGACTTAATTCAGACTGCATATAAATCGTAGGACGTGAATCAAGGGACGCTTCAGTTCAAACGGTGTGTCAATCTGAGCTCAAATGAAGAAGTTATGGTCGTGCAAAGTTCAAAATTGAAAGAAAGTCAAAGTCAAAGCCCCGGGTCAAAATAAAAGTCAAACCTCATGACCCGAGAATAATTAGATTTTTTTTAGCCTTGGAACGAGGGTCACGTCTATTTTTGCGGTTCAACATTTGGAGGTCGTATGAAGAAGATATGAACATTGAGGGGCTAATGTGCAAACAATGAAAAGCTGGTATCGTTAGTAGTTAAAGATTTTTGCACGCATTTTATATAATGAATATGTGTTCAAGTGAGTTGGTAAGGGAAGGGACGTGCGAAGGAGAGGTCAGGGCTTCGACCCCACCTCCAGTCAAATCATTTTGACAAAAATTCCAAATAAATTGCCCCTGCTCAGCGAGCTTCTCCCTTTTTCCTATTTATCTGCCGAAAGGCAACCCCATTTTGTCAGAATGTTTTCATAAAAATTCAGTTTAAATCATTTTTAACTCATTTCTTTTCTATTCTTTTTCTAAAAAAAGGATCCACACAAGATTTGCTCCCTTAAATCATTGGACCCATCAGCCACTTTCTTTATTTCCCACACATTTTATTTTATTGTTTTAATAAATATTGTAAATTGCCAAAAATACCCTAAACCTTATTTTCTCCTATAAAAGGAAGGAAGACACCAAGTCAGAGGGAGATCCATTACCAAATCACCCACAGATCCATGTTAGAGAGCATTGTGGTGAATCAAATTCCGATGGAGGAATATTAATATTAAAGCTCAAGTTTTGATTCCGAAACTTTTTAACTTGAATTGTATTAATGAAAAGTATTATTTCTTCTCGAAATCTTTGTGTTTCAATAATGATGTGTGAGTAAATTCACTTCTAGGACTAGGTGAAGTTTATCACGATTAGTTAAAGGTGTGCACGTTAATTTAATTTGGTATAAATTCTCGACATGTATTAATTGACAAAAAAAATTGTGTGTTCATTTAAAACGACACAAGAGTGTGTTTTAAACCTACAAAATGATTTGATAAATCATATTTTGAGTATTTGAAGTTGTAATTTTTGATGGGCTATGCTTACGTTAAATTGTTTTGATATCTCTTGCTTAACTACGCATTAAAACTTGAAATTTGATATTTTTGAGGGAATAGGGATTTAAGGTGTCTATTTCAAGAAGACATTTAAGTTATTTTGACAACGTGAATAGTTGTATCCAAGGTTCTAAAAGGCACGAGGCGTAGAGGTCAAGCATCAAGCCTTAGAAGCCTTAGAAGTCTAGGCGAAGCCTAGGCGTAAAAAGGCATTTTTCTTTTTTTAATATTATTTTAATTATTCTAAGGCTAATAATATAATAAAATAGTGCATACCTTGAATTTTGAAAATACATCCATATCTTTGATAGCCATCTTTCTCATATTTATGCTCCATAACTAATATTTGTCAACTAATCCTTTGTTTTTTTTTTAAAAAAAGTGTGCCTTAACCCTTTTACCAAGAATAAGGCGTAATAAGGCGTAGGCGATGCATTTCTCTCAAGCCTAGGCAGACCTAGGCAGGCCTTTTAGAACAGAGGTTTTGTCTTAAGAAATGTTCATAATGAGAGTTGGTATATTTTGAGTTATAAATTCAGGAAAATACGGAATTAAAATTAATGTGCGACTTTAATTGAAATTGATAAACGGATCCAACGTCCTAGTTTTCTCCCGTATTTGATATTATCATTTGTTCACTCGTAGTTATTCAATTAATTTGCTCGCATTTAGTTTAAAAACTCAAATCATATTTCTACACTTATTTGTGTAGTTGGACAATCAATATTTAATAAAATTTGACTGAAATCTCTGTGGGTTCGAGCCGTACTTACACTCGCTATATTTTAATAGGCCGTGCACTTGCGGAAGTTTTATAACATTTAAAATTTGTCAACAAGTTTTTGGCGCCGTTGACGGAGATTTATGGCTGATTTTTAAAAAAAATATTGATTTTCATACTAGTTTTATTTGATATTTTTTCTAAAAAAAATGAAATAATAAATTTATTTTTCTAAAAATTTCCAAATTTCAAAATTCTGTAATTTGGAGCAAAAATTTTTTTAAAATTTATATAAAAAAATAAAAATAAATTATTTTTTTAAATATATATATATCCAAAATTCTATTTATTCTTATTTATTCCAGCAATAATTTTTTATTTGTAGAATATAAAAAAAATCAGATTTAACGTCTTTAGTGCTTAAATAGTATTTTTTTTTACCCTAGTTAAGTGATAAAAGTACCTAAAATTTAAGGGGAAAAGTAGTAATTAAAATATATATATATATATACATATATATATATATTATTTTTTAAATTCTAGCAACAAAATCTTTTTTTAGTATATAATTTTATTTCCCTTGTAGTGGATTTTTTTCTCTTGTTTTATTTGTTCTTTTTCACTTGTTTATATCAAAGTACACCGTAAGTGCATGTGTAATTATTCTTGCATTTAATGATTTTTGTGCACTTTATCCTTGGTATAGTTTTCGTGTTTTTTCTAAAAAATGGAAAAAGGAAAAAAATCCCGAAAAAGCAAGCAAACATGTGAAAGCGCTCAAGTTACTTGTGCAATCTTGTCACGTGCACAAGTTACTCTCGAAGATGACTGAAACATAGGCTATGTTTCCCTGCAATCGACGTCAAACAAAACTTCTGCTCGACGAAAATAAGTGATCGTAAAAAGTCCACGCCGAAGGTAAATCTTGTGTGCTCCTAAATGAAATTATTTTCTTAAATTTCAGTAAGCACGTTGCATAATTTGACTTAAGGGAAAAATCCAATTTTAAGATAAAGTGGGGATTTAATCACCCTTCATTGTCCCACAAATCACTAAGCTACCCGAGTGTTTGCATTATTCGAGCCATCATTCTTAACTTAAAATTGATTAGACATTGGCCATAGGGTATAACATAGCTCATAGGAAAACTCTTAACAAGGCTAGTGATAAGAACCCAAAAGTGTCTATATTATACCCTAAATATATGCATTTTAGTCACTCATTTTTAATAAAAATGGCATTATGTTTGTATTTATCTATTTCTCTGGTCAATATGGTGTCGTGGTATCAAATTGTGCTAATTCGGTGTAATTGTGACCAAGTAGCTGTTAAAAGCAATCAAAGAGGAAAATCAAAGCGACCGTAAAGACTGAAGTCCTATTTGAGCTTGTCCGATCAGTTCGGATGCCCTAAACCCAGTCCTATGCTAAATCTAAGCCTAAATCGAGCCCAAACCATCACCTGAGCCTCATGTATGTTTAGTTTGGATTTGTTTTAGATTTTTTAGATTTTTATTTGAGCCGTATATAATTTTTAGGATTTATTTTATTTTTCATTTGTGTCCATTGAAAATATTAGCATCCGAGTGTTTTTAATATATGTTCGGGTATTTTTATGTAAATATAATAGGTGTGCGTTTTATTATATTTTTATTCGTCTTATTGTTTTTATTGTTTAATTTTAATTTTAATTTTATTTTATTTCATTAGCTTAGTTTTATTATTTTATTTTATTTTATTTTACTTGAGTCTTTTAGTTAGAAATTTCGATTTTCATTTTTATTTTAATAGATTTTATTTAGTTTTATTGATATTATATTTTTAATTGTGTCTAAAGTATTATGTAATTTTATTTTAATAAAATTACATAATTGGCTTGATAATTGACTTGGTTATTCCATTATTTCCTCCTTAAACATTACTTCCTCTCCTCATCTCATTTCCAAAGTTTCTGATCTCATCCATGAAGGTTCTTGGAGGCTTCCATCAGGTTTTCTCAACTTTTTTCCTCAAATCTGCTCATCTATTATTTCTCTAAAACTTCCAATGGTCAATACTCCTGATTCTTTCATATGGGATAGTTCTTCTTCTGGAAACCTTACTTTTGCAGAAGACTACAACTGTATTAAAAATGATACTCAAATAAATTCTAATTTCAAAGTTATTTGGAATAATTTTGTTCCTCCTAGAATATCCAAGATAAGTTGGAGACTTCTTCATAACTATTTGCCTACGGATGATAGAATTAAAGCTAGAGGAATTCCAATGGTTTCCACATGCCTCCTTTGTGACAATATCCACTGTGAAGAAAATGCAGCCCACCTTTTCATGGGATGTTCTTTTGCCAAATTCTTATGGAGATGGATAGCAGGTATTTTCAACCTAAAGATTCCAATCACTGATGAGGTTAATGTTTTTTGGAGATTTATTAGTCATCCTCACCATGGCCCTCAAGTACATAACCTCTGGAAAGCTGCCTCTCTTTATGTTGTCTACAAGATTTGGTGTGCAAGGAATAAACTTAGATTTGAGAACATTCATCCCAATAAAGTTGTTATACGCAACATCATAAAGGCTTGGCTCCTCTTTATCAGTCCATATACCCCTGGATTCTTCCAAAATAATAATGACTTGGTCATTCTTAACCACCTAGGAATTCTTCCTGGGTTAAGAAAAGCTCCAAATATCTCTTCAGTCATGTGGAAAACCCCCCCTTTTCTTAAAGCCAATTATGATGGTTTATCTAAAGGAAACCCTGGACCCTATACTTTTGGAATCATATTTAGAAGTTTCAAGGGTGAATTTCTGGAAGCTTTTGTCAGAATATCGGTTGACAAAACTCTTTCTTTACTGAGCTCAATGGAGCCATTACTGCTGTTGACATAGCTTTCTCTAAAGGGTGGCTCCATCTTTGGTTGGAATGTGACTCTTATAGTTTTGTATATTGCTTCAACAACAGTAGCTTCTTCCCTCGATGGCCATTAAAAATTGCTTGTATTAATTATCTCCATCAAATATCACATATGAACTTCAAATGCTCGCACATCTATAGAGAAGGGAATTACCTTGCTGACAAGCTTGCCAACCTAGGTCTGGCCCATAACAATGGACTATAGTTTGACCAATGCCCCAAATATCTCTTCAGTCCTGTCTTCAATAACTTCATGGGCATGCCCTCTTATAGGTTTCATTAAGACAAGATGATTTTTTTCTTTCATTCTCCATTTTATTTTTGCTTTTATTTTTCCTTGTACTCTTCTTGTTTTGTTTCAATAAAATTTTCTTGTTCGATAAAAAAAAAGGTAATTTTATTTTAATTTTAAGTACAAATTAACACACACACACACACCATTGTTATACACTCCACTACACCCAAACATCACTCCCAACATCTTCCACTCAACACCTTACTCTCTCTCTCATCTCACCATTAAACCCGAATTTCAGCCCTGGTACCCCATAACCCACCTCCATCCACAGTAGCCATAACCGACCAAAACTCCATCTTTACCCGAACCCATTTCCCTTTAACCCCTTCCTAACCTGAACTCGATCACCTCCAACCCGAAACCCATCTTGGGTCAGTCAAAGCCACTGCCAACCACTAGCGCTTGAACCGATTTGATACCTGAACCAAAACCCATACCCGACCTGCCTGATCCACTTCCATACACTAACCCCGAGATGCAAACCCAAACCAAATGCAACCCGTACCCAGGTACACCTCTAAACCCATTTCCAAACTCAAATCGAAACAAATCTACCCGGTTTTGCCCAACAAACATACCCACCTGCCAAGCCAAAAAATCGGATGACTACAAGCAAAATCAGGAAAAACAAACCCAAAGTGCCAAATCCTCAAATAAAATCTTTGACTTGGTTTCTTTTTCAAATCTCCAATATCTCTCAAACCAAGAGTCATGGGTGATTATAAAAGGAATTCTTCATCTCATTAAAAGAGGACTTTTAAACAGAGAGATTGTAGAGAGAGAAAATTAGTGTAGTCTTTTTACATATTAGGACCAAAAAATAAACTCAGAAAAATGTAAAAAAAATAGTTTAGCTTTAGAATAAATTTTTAGGTTTAGTTTTTGCTTTTATCTTTGTAATCAAGTGTTGATATTCTGAAGACGTTGAACGCATGTTAGGACGCATTTAAAGAACATGATTCGACAAAAAAATTTGCGCATCGTATTTCTTTTCCTTATTTCATTTTATATTATTCTTGGCATGTATTTGATTGTTGTGTTATGTTCTAATATAAGAATGTTAGGCTAAACACCCCGTTCACGGGGTGTGACGAAGCTGTGTAGAATGTTAATTTAATTGATTGTCATATTTCTAGGAAAATTTATTTTCAATTGTCACACATTAATTTACGTATCGAGATAGACAGTGAATTAATTTTGTTTTAATATTTGATTTTGGAATTGAACTAGAGATAGTTTTTCCTAAAATTTGAATATTAACTCAGATTTGGATTCTCGAATTCATAGTTTTTTATATAAATCGATCTTAGCGAGTGATTTCTTTAAAGAGAGTATAAATCCATCAGTAGTGGCATTTTAAATGAGTTTTCTGAAGAAGACATTATTGAATTTATGATTGTAACAAGAGTTAAATTGTAAATTTAATATCATCTCGAAATATTTCAATTCAATAAGTTAAAAAATTAAAAATAACTGAACATGCAGTGTAATCCATCTCTTGAATCTTCTCACATTTATCACACCTGGTTACATATTATTTTTAGTTTACTTAATCACATTTGATTTTATCATTAATTAGTTAATTCTCCCTTGAAATTGTTTTAAAAAAATAAAAATAAAATGAAAAGATTTTTATAAGAAAAATTGAAATTGCAAGCATTCACGCTATTTGTTTCACCTTCATAATTGGATTGATACCCATACTTACCCCGATACGAGTTGTTTAACAAGTTTTGTACGTAATTCAAGAGAATTTTGAGACTAGGCTTTTGAAGACAACGAAAATACACACAAAAAGTCTTTTATCATCTAGGATTAAAATCTAATCTGAACGTGAAATTGTCAAATCTGTTCCATTTTGACCTTAACTAGGATTGATGGTTTTTAATACGTCTTCGTACCGACCACCTACCTGGAGAAAATTTTTAGAATTTGAGGCGATAGTCCGTAGTTAATAGTCTTTTAAATTCTCTCTCAAACAAGAGTAAGAGCTTTCTAATTACGGAGATTATTTTGGAGACCCTTTGTCAACGAATAATCTTAGAAAAACTAGATACTAAAAAAATTTGAATTTCCTTTCACTTAACTTAGATAAACTCAAACTATTTTCTGCTAGCTTAGGAATTTTGTGGTCTTGAGTCGGATTAAATTTCTTTCCTTATATAAAAAAATATATAAAAAGATAAGCATTAAAAACAATAGAGTGAGCACGGTGTACGTTAGGTTGGGTTCGACATCCTACTGGTTGTTTAGCTAAAGTGCACTATTCTCGATACTATTGTAAGTAGCGCCTCGATTTTCACCGAGATGGGAGATGAGATACCAACTCGTGCCTTAAAGTATTGCCTATATCCAAGTAAAGTGAGTCAACCATCATGTATACGTCTCCCTACGCACAATGGCATATAACTTCAACTTCAAGTCGAGGATAATTCATTTACTTTCCATCTTTTAAGGCACGGAGAAGGAGGGCCCATACTTCCACGTGAGTGAGTTTGAAGAAATTTGCGAAACGGTTAAGTTACAACAACTCGCCAATGATATTTGTAAACTAAATTCTTTTTCCTTGAAAGACAAGGATAAGAGTTGGCTACTCTCACTTAAACCAAATTCCATCACTACATGGAATCAATTGAGTGTTGAATTTTTGTAAAAGTTTTTCCCTAACCAAAAGACAATAGAGATACGTCACACCATCAATACTTTCAATCAAAAAGAGGGAGAGGCTTTATAGATGTACATGGAAAGACTTAAGGACTTTCTCCTATAATGTCCTCACCATGGAATCGAATTGGATCGTCAAATCCATATTTTGTATCAGGATTTCGATTATACTACTCGGACTATGCTTAAACTAATGTGTAGTGGATATTTCATTAAGAATAGTGAGGTTTATGCATGGTCATTTTTAGAATTCGTTGCTCAAAAGTCCCAGCAATGGTCACCCCAATTGGGTTCTCGGCCCACAACAATTAATGAGCATAATGCTCGCCAAGAAGAACAAGATTTTGGATTGAATGTCAAAATGGATACATTAGCGCGACGTTTAGAAGCCTTAGAAATGAGCAAGGAGGGTAATAGAGCGACACTGCAGTCGTGCAACACGTAGGGTCACCTATGTGCTTGCTTTGCTATAGTTTCGACCACCTCATCGAAAGTTGCCCCACCCTTTCGGCCCAAAAAGCTATAACCGAACAAGATAACGCCCTCTATCAAAACAGGCCCAAATACGACCGATTTTCCAATACTTACAATCCAAGTTGGAGGGATCACCCTAACTTTTCATGATCTAAAGGTCAATATCAGGGTAGTGGAGGTCAATCTTCAAGTAACCCACCCTCGGGTTTTCAAAATAACACCACCGCACCGTCATTTCCTTCAACCCAAAAGATTCAATCTTTAGAAGAAACAATGAATTTACTTACCCAAAGTACCCTGCAATTCCAACAGAACACACAAAGTCTCCTCCAATCCACAAAGAAAGATTGCATGCCAACACTCAATCGATTTCCAGATTAGAGGTACAAGTGAGTCAGTTAGCCAATGCATTAAGCGAGAGAAATAAAGGAATGTTCCCAAGCCAACCCAAGCCTAATCCTAAGGGTAACATGTTGAGGGGTCAGTATATTGTTCAAGACAACACTAGCACATCAACTACCTAAGATCATTCTAAGGCTATCATCACGCTTAGGTCAGGTAAAGAAGTTAAGAATAATGTCTCACAACCGACCATGAGTGAATCCAAGAAAGGTAAGGAAAAGGAGGATCCACCCGTGGATTCGACTTCTTCCTCACCCTCATCTTCTGAACCATCTGTTGAGACCTACGTCCCAAAATCTCCATTTCCACAATGTTTAGTGACAAAAAAGAAAAAGGAGCAAGTGGAAAAAATGTTGGAAGTATTCAAGCATGTACAAATCAATATCATGTTGCTTGATGTTATACAACAAGTTCCATCATGTTCTAAAGAAACCTTTTATCTCCGAGCAAACAACATCGATCATCTCATATAAGACCCCTATCAAGTATAAATATCTAGAGACATGACGATCTCTATCAAAGTAGGGGAACATGTAATTAAGAAAGCCCTTCTGGATATGGGAGCCAGCGTGGACCTTCTGCCATACACAGTAAACTAAAAATTAGGCTTGGGAGAATTAAGGCCAACTAGTATTACCCTATCCTTGGTTGAATGATTTATTAAGATTCCAAGAGGTATTATTGAGGATGTCTTGATAAAAGTTGTATAATTTATCTTCCCAGCCGATTTTTTGGTTCCGGATACCCAACAAGTGCACAATTCTAATGCACAAATTATGATGATTATGGGTCGTCCATTCCTTGCCACGTCCGATGTCGTCATTAGGTGTCATAGTGGCCAATTGAACTTATCATTTGGAAACATGACTATGGACCTTAATGTTCTCAATTTGTCTAAGCAACCACGAGATGATGATGAACCCATGGATGTCAATATGATTGACACTACCATCCAGGAGACTTTTAAATATACTTATAATAATGAACCTTTAGTAGCATGCCTTGACCATTTTGGGTCTGAATTTGACATCAAAACTCAATCGAATAAGTTAATGCCCTCCTCGACTACACCCTTGTCTTGGAAGTGGGAGTTTGGAAATCTAAGCCCAAACCTCTCTCGATATCTACATCTCTAATTCCACCCTCTATTAAGAAATTATAACAACCCGAGGTCTTGGAGATGAGGATTTATTTATTTTGGGAGAAATAAATACTATTTTATTGGAGAAATAATTAAATTAGCAATTGAGGTCAAAATTTGGAGTTGTTAGAAAGCATGTCAAATGGAGATTCTGAGGGTGTAGTTGTGTCCGGAAGGGTCGAGAAAGTCAGAATGACTGTACTTGGAGTCTATTTAGGTTCCAAAATAATTTAGGACCGTTTGACTCGAATTAAAGTTATCGGGTCATTTAAAGTGTGTATTATCATTTAAATATGTGTATTTTGGGATTATAGGCTTAATTAGCCTACGGGAGAAACAATTTTCCAAAGAGAGAAAGAGAAATAGAAAGAAAGAAATAAAGAAAGAGAGAAGAAGAAAGAAGAAGAAAAGGAAGGAGAAAAAGAGAGAGAAAGAGGATTTTTCGGCAAATACGCGATCTCAAGGCGGATTCAGACCCTACGAACCCGAGGCAAGTGATTAAACTTGCTAAATAATTGTTGTGTATCAAGTATTGCATGATTTGTGGATTTAATTAATGGGTTTTAGTTTTAGTTTAATAAAACCTAACTTTTGGGTATAATCTTAGATTTGATATGTAAATCTTTGAGTTGAGGATAGAAATTAGTTTATATGTATTCTTGGATGAATATTAATTTTATATATGTGATTGGGTAGGATAAAAATGGTTGGAAGATGATATAATTGATTTTTGGGGATTTTGGATTAAGAAGAAAATAGCCCATTTCGTGGCTTGCTCCACTTACTGAATCGATTTGCCCCTTTCGAATCGATTCGTTCTGTTGCAGAATCCCCAGGTATTTAAGGCCACATCGATTCTCCCCTTGTGAATCGATTTGGTATGTAGAAGACTTTCAGGTCCTTAGGACCAAATCGATTCGGATGGGGCGAATCGATTCGCTTTTAGGGCCGAATCGATTTGGAGGGGCCGAATCGATTAGGAAATAGGGGATTTTGGAGATGTTTTTCTAAGAAGAATTTCATCCCGTTTCGTTTAGGGTTAGCGATTGGGAGCTTCTATAGGAGTTATTTGTAGTATGTTTGGAGACTTTTAGAGAGTTTCCCTTACAAGAAATTATTGGGGTCATATTGACTAAAATTGAGAAATACCGAATAGATATTATGGTATATTTTAAGTGGAGAAGCCCACCTTGATTGGAGATTCGATTTGGGGATGATCATTATGTTCATATGAAAGAATGAGAACAAATTTAGAGATATTGGATCTTAGGATAAAATCCCAAATGGCATAATTTCAAAGGTTCATAAAATGAATTAAACCCTATTACGGAAGGAGAATTATAAATGTAAATTGAGGTGCATTAGGATAAAGAATATCCTTAACTTAGAAAGAATGGAGAGACAATTCATAAATAGAAGCGACATGTGAGCTTTAAGTGAGAAATAGTATAGTTTATACTAAGTGGGGAAGGTATGTGAGAATTGACGATTAGAGTATCAAGAGAAAGATATACTAAACAATGACATTAAACCTATTGCGCCTAAGAGCGTATAATAAAAATGAAAAATGATGTGGCAGGTATACCTTATATGATGGTATATCTTTATTATGTGGGATGTATGTATACCCTATATAATGGTAGATATGCATGGTTAAGCATACCCCCGCCTTGCTATCATTGGGAAGTTACGTGTGTAGAGGGTGAGCATCCTGGCTAGATAAGCCGGGTGTGGATATTCCCCAGGTCATAGTCATCCGTGGTGGTCAGTAAATGACATATATATACATTTATTTATTTTGGGGGTGAGAGGTCATGGGTATGTGTCGCTATCACTTGTCGGTTAGGAGCTATGGCCGCTTCTCGAACGTTGTGTGCATGAGTTGATCACGAGGTGGGTGTCGTTGAACCCCACCAGGTGGCCCCAGTTTGCTACGTATATGGGCTGCTGGAAGACGATAGCATGTGAGCCTGCATCCTTTGAGTTATAGCTCGGTTGGATGGTTATTATTGATTGCGCTTGTACTTGGGTATCAAGGGCATAATGGACCTCAATGACCTACATTGCTAGGATTAGTATATCGGGGGGTTCCTTGTTTGGATTTCTCTTCGACGAGACGTCCCACGGACGAACCGTAGTGTAATGTTGGAACTTGGGGATAAGTTAGTCCTTAATGCTCATACTTATATATACATATCACCACTCCCGATAATCGACAGTGCCAGGAGTAGTGTAACGAGGGGGTTCCTTGTTTGGATTTCTCTTCGGCGAGACGTCCCACGCATGAAACGCCGTGTACTGTTGAGAATTGGGAATATTAATTACTTAAAATTTGGATAATAATAATTTGGGTTACATGTATCTTGCATTGAGGGCATAATCAGCCTCGAGGACCGATACGGTCAGGAGTAGTGTAACGGGGGGTTTCTTGCTTGGATTTCGCTTCGGCGAGACGTCCCACGCACGAAACGCAGTGCTGTGTTGAGAATCGAGAGGAGTTTAGTTCTTAAATTTTGATGCTAATAATAATAATAATAATAATAATAATAATAATAATAATAATAATAATAATAATAATAATAATAATAATAATAATAATAATAATAATAATAATAATAATAATAATAATATATATTGTTTACATGCCAATTAAGGGAATCACTAGAATATAAAATTCTAGTAATTAAGAATGTTGATGTATTTGTGATGATGTGGTTATGAGCATGTTGATGCAACTTTATATGTTCAACAAATCAACATTATAAAGATAACTATAATACCAATGTTAAAGTATATAATCTAATAAAAGTAGATAAATGTAGATTGGGAGATAGGTTAGATGGTTTCACTTAAATACTTCGATTGGGTTTAAGTTAGAATCCTCTTACCTAAATAGAATCGGGCATCCATTTGGAGATCACGTGCGTACGCTTAGTGCGCGCTTTAGTTGAGAGGTGAGTTGAATTATTATGGAGAGTTCGATTCCACCTAAATCATGTAATAATGAATTTATAATTATTATGCATTTTAATACACTTGCTATAAAATGTTTTTCAACTCGGGCCCTGACCCGTTTATATTTTCTTCCCCATGTATATATCGTATTACTTCAGGTGTTCCTCCGCAAGCACGCCTTTGATGTTCATCCATCTTGTTCTCGTGGAGCTATGGCAGTAGCGGACTGTTGCAGAACTTTGTCTTAGTCGATTCATATCTTTGTATATCTAGATTAGGATTCAGATTGTATATTGAGTTAGTATTCAAGTGTTGTAGATTAACACTTTTATATTTCATTTATCAGATTATTGTATTGTCTGTTACCCGACAACATATTCGGGTATTTTATTTGTATATTGTACTGCACTCTTGTATATATTGGAGTTTGCACTTATCACTCATCATAGTTAGATGTATGTTGTCGGTTATGTTGCATTATTGGTTTTGTTGTTGTTGTTAAATAAAAGTTTTAAATTTTTGACAATTCGCTTTTATTAGTTTCGGGTAGTTAGCCTTATATTATTAGTTTGGTCTGTTGATGTTGAGACTGTGCCATCTGGGATACCTGATTTAATGTAGTATAGGGCTGGCCACCCATTATTATTTTGAGCGGGTTGTCACAGAAATCCCACAAACTTGAATTGAATCCAGTAATAGAATCACTCGAATATAGGATCTTAGGACATTCTGATACCTTTCATATAATCATCACGTCTGGCTTGGATAAAGAATGGGAAGGTAGGTTGTTGCGTGTTCTTAGTGAACACAAAGAACCCCTTGGATGGACCATAACTGATATTAAAAGGATAAGTCTGCCAGTGTGCATGCATAAGATGCACTTAAAAGATAACGATAAAAACTCCCGTGAAGCACAATGTAGACTTAACCCCACTCTAAAATAAGCCTTCCAAGCCAAGGTGATCAAACTGTTGGATGCGAGTATTATATATCCCATCTCTGATAGTTAATGGGTCAACCCTATTCAAGTTGTTCTAAAGAAATCCGGTGTGACGGTGGTGAAAATGATGATGATGAGTTAGTACCCACTATAATTCAAACTGGTTGGCGTGTATGTATAGACTACATGAAGTTTAATGTTGTCTCAAAGAAGGATCACTTTCCTCTTCCTTTCATGGGCCAAATGCTTGATAGATTAGTCGGTCATCCCTATTATTATTTTCTCGATGGTTATTCCGGCTATAATCAAATTCTAATCAATCCTGAGGATCAATAGAAAACCATATTCACATGTCCATTTGGTACTTTTGCCTATCGACGCATGCCCTTCGAGTTGTGCAATGCACCCGCTACCTTTCATCAATGCCTGATGAGTATCTTTTCGGACATGGTTGAAAGGTTTACCTAAGTTTTTATGGATGATATTTCAGTGTTTGGGTCTGGCTTTGATGAGTGCCTCCACAACCTCACCCTCGCTCTGAAGACGTGTAAGGAAAAGAACCTTGTAGTTAACTGGAAGAAATATCACTTTATGGTTAAACGGGCAATAGTGTTAGGTCATATCATATTTAAAAAGGGTATCGAGGTTGATAAGGCTAAAATTGATCTCATTTCTAATCTCCCATCCCAAAAATAGTGTGTGAAATTCGATTATTCTTAGGACATGCTGATTTTTATCGGAGATTCATTAAGGATTTTAGAAAAATCTCTCGACGTTTGTGCAATCTTCTTTCCAAAGAAGCACCCTTTGAGTTCACCGATGATTGACTTCAAGCCTTTGAGAGGCAAATAAGGAATTAACCTCAACACCTATTATGAGACCTCCCGACTGGAGTCAACCCTTTGAAATCATGTGTGATGCTTCTGATTATGCCTTAGGTGTGGTTCTTGGTCAGTATGATGAGAAACTTCCTCATGTTGTATACTACGCTAGCAGGACTCTAAATGAGGCTCAATTCAATAATTTCACAACCAAGAAAGAGTTCCTTATTGTCGTCTTCATGCTAGAAAACTTTAGGCCTTACTTTATAGGATCCAAGGTTATCATATTCATAGATCGCGCAGCCGTACGATACCTTTTGTCTAAAAAGGACGCTAAGGCCTGACTCATTACGTGGATCTGTAAGGACACAAATTCCCAATTGAGTCTTATGTAGTGTTGACTCAATTCCGAAAAAAAATATTTGAATCATAGGAGAGTGTTCTTGTGTATTCTCCAAGCCTATGACAAGTTTGAGATGAAGACGTTGCGGCCTACTTATCAAGAGAACATCATTGCCAATATCCAGTACCACGTTTCACGTCATCAACATCATTTTTCAAGTCTCCAAATGTATGAATGCTTTTATATATTTGTAGGAAACTTGGAATTATTTTTAATGGGTGTAATGTTTATTTAAAATAAAGTGTTTGGGCTTAAAATTGAAAAATGAACATTCTGACATTCATTCGAAATTGTCGTTCGGACGAGAATTTCATTCGAACGAGTTTGCCAATGATTTTTCCCATTCGGCCACTGGACTATTGTTAGATAGTCGTTCGAACGAGATTTTGTTTGAACAAAAATCTCGTTCAAATGAGATTTCTGGCGGGAATTTTTTTTCGTAGTTTTCTCCATGTTCCCACTTCCTTTTTCCCACTAACTTTTCACATATTCTAAACACATTTTGAGAGAACATTTTAGAGAGAAAAATTTATTAGTTCAAAAGTTTATTGCTTAGTGCTTTTGTGTAACCATGATCTAATTTCTACAAAAACACTTTCGCCCAAAATTTAGTTTATCCAAGTTTCTACATTTATATTATTTGCTTGGAGTGTTTGGAACCGGATTCACTTTTCTACCCAAGAAGAAAAGAGTTTGGGTTTGCTTCTACATCCCTGAAAGAAGAAGAATCTTTTATTTTGCTGCGGCATTCTCACGTGGTGAAAGGCACCATGTGTGGTTGATGGTTGCTTGGTCTCAATTGGTGGAATCCAAGGTTCCGGTAGACTCTGGGATTATTCGCTAGGTGGAGGTTGAAGTTCTAAGGAGTGCGTCAAGGCTTGAAGGGAGTCGAGTTAGTTGTGTAAGTCCTCTTGTCGAGTCTTTGTAAAATTCCTACCATGCTTGGTGAATTTGTTAGACCAGGGTCGTCTGAGGTTTTTTCCCGCTTTGGGTTTTTCCTCGTACATCGGTGTGTTGTGGGATTGTGAATTTATTTTAGCTTTTACAAAAATCACCTAGAACGCATGCTTAGGAAAAAGATAAAATTGGGTATAATTCGCAATCTTGATTAAAATGGTGCATGTTTAATTATTTGGGTAAGTTTATTTTAAGTTAAATTTAATTCAAGTTGGCACTATATCAATTGAATAATACTCTTGCTTATATTGTTTTATCTTGATAATTAAATTAATTGGTTTGAGTGAATTCAAAGTGTGTGTGTGTGTGTGTGTTTACTTTAATTCACTTTGTAGTGTTTAATTTTAATTTGTTTTAAGAAATTAAAATATGTCATTTGTGTGTGTTGTGTTGAACCATCTTTATTCCGCATTAAAGGAAATTCATATTTAAAAATTAATTTTAAAATTTGGGGTCTATGTTTTCAACAAGTGGTATCAGAGCCGGAGCGCTAAATTATTGCGTTAAGGTCCTTTTAAATATTTTTGGTTAAAAATGGAATTTTCCCCATTTTCAAAATTTCTTATTTTCGATGGTTCCAACTATACGTATTGGAAGGCGCGTATGAAATCGACACTAAAATCTATTGAAGAGAGGGTTTGGTTGTTAGTTGTTAATGGATGGTCCCCACCCACATATTTGGTAGAAAATGAGCATGCTCCCAAACCCGTAGATAGATGTAGTCAGAATGAATTTAAACTTGCTAATTTTAATTCTCGTGGTTTAAATGCCCTCTTTAGTGCGGTCACTCCGGATGAATTCCGACGTATCATGACGTGTGAAACCGCTAAGGAAGCTTGGGATATATTACAACTCACTCACGAGGGAACTAGTGTCGTTAAAGCTTCTAAACTCCAAAACCTCACCACTCAATTTGAAACCATAAAAATCAATGAAAAAGAAACATTTGATGAATTTATGCTAGACTTTTCGATATAATTAATTCATCTTTTAATTTGGGAGAGAAAATACCCGACGACCGAGTTGTAAAGAAAATTTTAAGGTCCCAACCCAAGAGATTTATCCCTAAAGTGACCGTTTTAAATTCTTTACCCACCTTGAACTCTACCAAACTTGAGGAACTTGTAGGTGATTTACAAACTTATGAAGTAGATATGTTCCCTTCCAAAAATGAAAAGAAATTGAAAAGGGCATTGCTTTGAAAGCCCGAAAGGAGGAAAAATAAGTTATGGTTGATGAGAGTGATAGTGAATCGGAAGATATGGCTATGTTTGCTAAGAAGTTTCGTAAATTTCTTAAATTTAACAAAGATAAATTTAAAAATGATTTTGAGAAATTTGAAAATTCTAAGCATGACAAAGCCGAAAAAATCCCTAAAACTTTTAATGAAAACCTTAATAGGGACGAGTCTAATAGGTGTTACGGTTGTGAGGGTTATGGCCATAGAGATTTTGAATACCCCACTAAAATAAGGAAAGAGGGTAAACAACCAATCTCATATAATTCTACCCTTAGTGATAGTGATAAGGAAGAGGGAACCGCTTCCCCCATTGAGAGCAACTTTACCGCGTTGATGGCTAGTCATGTTAGTGAGTGTGAATTATTGTCCGATGATGATACCTTAAAACATGACACTTCCAAGGCCTTTGTTTGTGAAGCTTAAAAAGATGATAGTGAGAGTGGAGAAGAGAGAGAGAGAGTGAAAGTGATGAGGAGGTTGATGAGAGTGAACTTCAATTTTCATTTCAAGAATTATATGAAGAATCTATTAAATTAAAAAGATAAAATTTGAAGTTAGAAGCTAGTTTAAAAGAGCGTGTCAAGGTCGTTGATGAGAGTGCGTTAGTGGATGATCTTAGGAAATAAGAGAGAGATCTTCGAGTGAAGCTTGAATATGTAGAAGGCGAGAGAGATAGCCTTAGAGGTTTAATGGAATCCTTGAAAAAGGAGCTTCTTGCGTTTAAAGAGCGAAATATTTTATTAAAGTCTAATATTTTAGAATTAGAAAATAAATTAAAAGACTCTAGTAATGTCAAAGTTGATTTGGAGTGTCATTCGGAGAAATTAGATAAAATATTAGGAACAGTCCAAGTAAAAAATGACACATGTGGTTTAGGCTTCAATACTTATCATGAGTCTACTCATAAAGCCAAAACCAATATTTTAGGAGAATCCTCTAGGAAAAATGTTATAGATCATTCCTTAGGTAAGTCTTTTCCATGAGTATTTAGGTGCTCACATTGTGGTAGAAAACGTCATCTTAAGAACTTTTGTTTTGATCTTAAAAGAGGTCCTTGAAAATCCCTTCGTAAGGCAATCGAGGTAGCCAAGATTCCTACATCCCGAGATCGTCATTCATCATTAGTTTGGGTTAGGAGATTAGACTTGATGGCTTTACAAAATAGGGTTTTTTTATTCTCATTTACTTACACACGATACCTCCCTCGCTAAATCTAAACGTTGAATGTGTTAGTTGTTTGTATACTTTATCTTTTGTGCTTCATGCTATATAATCATGCTAATTGTATGCTTGTTTTCTCATTTTCTAGTCATTTCTTTATCTCATACCTCATGCTAGAATTATGATTTTTGTTTACCTTCTGTATTTTAGTTCTTTCATTTTAGTTTGCATTAAATGAAAAATACAAAAAGATTTTGTTTGTCTTTTGAGTAAATATTTTTGTTTGGTTGGATAAAAATTTCAAAAACTCAAAAAGATTTTTTGTGTGTGTATTTTAGTTTGGCACACTTTATGCGGAATATACTTGTGTTTGAATCCCTTCTTTTTCGCTTTCATGTGGCTAGAACTTTTGGTTAAGATTGTCTATCCTTAAAATGTTCTTTACCATGCTTACATGGAGTGGTTGAATTTTGTGTTGCTTAATGGATTCTATTTTTATATGCCTTAATTCACACATGCACGAGCTCACATGAAATTTAAATGTCACATGTATAATTGAGCTAAGTGAGATGTTATCCCATCAATTTAGTCATCTACATTTTGTTATGACTATGGAGGATTTGTGCATGTAATAAGCATTTTTCATATTTAAAAATAGAAAATATGTTTATCCGGTGTAGTAGTTTATCAATGGAATCGGGCTGCGAAAGATAAAACTACTTTGCGTGAAAAGCCACCATTGAATGTTAGGCCTAAAAAATATGGCATTAAAAATAATATTTGCCAAGGCCAAAATAGTCTAGTTAATATGTTCAAAAAGAAAAAGAAAAGAAAATTATGAGGAGTTTGGTTGGATATATTAACGGGTTTGCACAATGGCTTTGAATCCAAGTTAAGCTTTTATTGTCATGACTCTACTGGTTTGTAGAATCATCAAAATTCCAGGCTTATGTGCATTGTGTATGTTTGTTCATTGAGTTCAATTTATTTTGTCACGAGAGGCTATATCTAAATGTGATAAAGCTTTGCAATCAAATGAGAACTCCGTGAACATATTTTAAGTGATTGGGTCAAAATTTAATTGTTACTAGTTCACACCCCTATACTTCCGTTTACCACATCTATTTGGACACATTTTTACCATTCGAGTGTGAAAAGATTAATGTATTTTGTGTCATGTGTGGTGTTGATACCTATGTATATGTGCATGTGCGTTAGTGCTATTCATCATGTATACATATATATGGTATTTTTTTTTTGTTTTTGAGTCTTTTCCATGTCTAACTAGTCCATTCATGCTTTTACTTCATAATTGGTATCTTTTATGTTGCGTATTTTGTTTGATATCACATGCTTAGTATCTTATTTTTCGAATTGGTATCATTTTTTATGCATCATATATTGGTATCTATGTATATTTGTATGGATTAGTTATCTTATTGTTTCCCATATGCTTCCATGTTCTCATCACTTTATGCACAATCATGTTTACTTGTTTTTCCCTATTTATATCCCTTATGAAGTTTTTAGGGGGATAAATGGTACTTAGTTATATTGGGGGAGAATGAGTAATTAATTAATTCCTAATCCTTTGTCCATTCCTAAACAAAAAGGGGAAGAAGTGGTTTCTAAACCTTTAGTGTAGAATATTTAACTTAGGGGTAGTCGCGGCCTTCTTAGGTAGATCATAGTGGTTACAAGGGGAGAATTAATTTAGGGGGAGTATTTATCTTGATTGCATTTAAAATTTTGATATTCCCTATGCGTTTAATGTTTTGCTTAAGTGCGCAGGAATTATTCTAGCGGCAACTTTCATTGGCAAAGATAGTCATCCTTGGGTTTTTAGTCAAGCATATTTTTTTATTTTGGGTGGGAAGTTTTTGAGCCTAGTAGAGCTTGAGGGCCCTTTAGGATTTTGTTTTGGTTTTTGTTCCGGAATAGCCAAAGGGGGAGATTCGTAAGGACACAGATTTCCAATTGAGTCTTATGTAGTGTCGGCTCAATTCCGTACAATAACATTTGAGTCATAGGAGAGTGTTCTTGTGTATCCTTAAAGCCTATGACAAGTTTGAGTTGAAGACATTGTGGCCTACTTATCAAGAGAACATCATTGTTGAGTTTCAATGCCACGTTTCACGTCATCAACATCATTTTTTAAGTCTCCAATGGTAAGAATGCTTTTATATATTTGTAGGAGACTTGGAATTATTTTTAATAGGTGTAATGTTTATTTAAAATAAAGTTTTTGGGCTTAAAATTGAAAAATAAACATTCTGACATTTCATTCGAAATTTTCTTTTGAACGAGTTTGTCGTTCGAACGAGAATTTCGTTCGAACGAGTTTGCCAACAATTATTCCCATTTAGCCACTGGACTATCGTTAGATAGTCGTTCGAATGAAAATCTCGTTCGAACGAGATTTCGGGCGGGAATTGTTTTTAGCAGTTTTGTCCATGTTCCCACTTCCCTTTTCCGACTAACTTTTGACAGAATTAATAGGTGTGGGAACCAACATTGAAAAACTAACTTTTGACATATTCTAAACACATTTTGAGAGAACATTTTAGAGAGAAAAATTTCTTAATTCAAAAGTTCATTGTTTAGTGCTTTTGTGTAACCATGATCTAATTTTCTACAAAAACAATTTCACCCAAAGTTTAGTTTATCCAAGTTTCTACATTTATATTATTTGCTTGGAGTGTTTGGGATCGGGTTGACTTTTCTACCCAAGAAGAAAAGTGTTTGGGTTTTCTTATACATCCCTCAAAGAAGAAGCTTTTGTTTTGCTGCGGCATTCTCACATGGTGAAAGGCACCATGTGTGGTTGATGGTCGCTTGGTCTCAATTAGTGGAATCCAATGTTCTGGTGGACTTCGGTATTATTCGCTAGGCAGAGGTTGAAGGTCGAAGGAGCGCGTCAAGGCTTGAAGGGAGTCGAGTAGGTTGTGTAAGTCCTCTTGTCGAGTCTTTATAAAATTCATACCATGCTTAGTGAATTTGTTAGGCCAGGGTCGTCCGATATTTTTTCCTGATTTGGGTTTTTCCTCGTACATCCATGTGTTATGGGATTGTGAATTTATTTTATCTTTTGCAAAAATCACCTAGAACACATGCTGAGGAAAAAGATAAAATTGGGTTTAATTCGCAATCTTGATTAAAATGGTGCATGTTTAATTATTTGGGTAAGTTTAATTTAAGTTAAATTTAATTCAAGTTGGCACTATATGAATTGGATAATACTCTTGCCTAAATTGTTTTCTCTTGGTAATTAAATTAATTGGTTTGAGTGAATTCAAAGTGTGTATGTGTGTGTTTACTTTAATTCACTTTATAGTGTTTAATTTTAATTTGTTTTAAGAAATTAAATATGTCATTTGTGTGTGTTCTGTTGAACCATCTTTATTTCGCATTAAAGTAAATTCATATTTAAAAAATGATTTTAAAATTGGGGGTCTACATTTCCAACAGGATCCTTTTACTAAAAGAGTTTGACCTCGAGATCCGAGATAAGAAGGGTTGTGAGAATGTAGTGACGGGTAACCTATCTAGGTTAATCGTTGAATCATCTGATGACTTGTTTCCACTCAATGAATCCTTCCCCGATGAGTAACTAATGCTTGTTTCTCAGCTTCCTTGGTTTGACGATATTTTGAACTATCTTGCTATGGGTGAGATGCCCCTGCATTGGCGTAAACAAGATCGTTCCAAATTTCTTAAGGAAGCCAAGTATTTTCTTTTTGGATGATCTATACCTCTTCAAGTATTATCCTGATCAAATCATTCGAAAGTGTGTCCTCGATCATAAAATTCAGAGAATAATCTCTTTCTGCCATGACCAAGCCTGTGGAAGTCATTCAGTACTAAAAAAAATTGTTGCAAGAATTTTGCAGTGTTGATTCTATTGGCCCACAATTTTTTGTGACTAGAATGACTATAGTAGAAGTTGTGACCGATGCCAAAGGTTAGGAAAGATTACTCGTCGGAACATGATGCCCTTATATCCCATATTGATTATTGAGTTTTTTTACTGTTGGGCATCAATTTCTTAGGTCCATTCCTAAGTTCTTATGATAATATTTACATCCTTTTGGCTGTTGATTATGTGTCTAAGTGGGTCGAAGTTATACCGAGTCGGACAAATGACCACCCTGTGGTAGTGAAATTTATTCGAGAAATTTTTTTTCCCCGATTCTATACACCTCGAGCCATCATTAGCGATCAAGGAACCCATTTCTGCAATCGATCATTTGAGAGTCTTATAAAAAAGTATCCAGTCATGCATAAACTAGGATGTTCTTATCACCGGCAAACCAGTGGACAAGTAGAAATTTCCACTAAGCAAATCAAGCTAATCATCGAGAAAATAGTGAATCTAAATCAAAAGGACTGGTCCTTACGGTTACTAGATGCACTGTGGGTTTATCGCACTACCTACAAAAACCCACTTGGTATGTCCTCGTATAGACTTATCTACATAAAAGCCTATCATCTTCCGATCGAGTTAGAGCATAAATCCTACTGGACCATTAAGACCTTTAATTTTGATTTACTAGCTGCGAGAGAGGTCAGAAAACTCCAACTAAATGAGTTAGAGGAGATTCAGAATGATGCATACAAAAATGCAAAATTATACATAGAGCAAACAAAAATGATCCATAACAAGTCCATCCTACAGAATTCATTTGAACCTGTTCAAAAATTTCTCTTGTACAACTCTAGACTGCATCTCTTTCCCGATAAATTAAGGTCTAGATGGTCTGGTCCCTTTATTGTTAAGACGGTTTACCCACATGGGGCGATTGAGATAGAGAATGTGAAAAATAGTGACATCTTCAAGGTCAATGTTCAAAGGTTGAAGCCATATCTAGAACTGAGAGATCGAGAAGTGGAGGACATTCCCCTCCAAGACCCGGTGTACCACGAGTGAACATAAAATTGGGTCATGTTTTTCTTTTTATCTTTTTTTTTAGAAAGTTTGTGGAGAAAGTATCTCGTTGTGATAATATTTTTAATAAACTTTTCGATTTAATTTTTTTGTCTTGTACATTGAGAACAATGTAGGAATTAGGTTTGGGGGTATTGAGATCGATTTCTCCAAATAAAAAAAATAGAAAATTTTATTTTTAAAAAAGTCCAAAAAGATTTTCAATATAAGTGAGTTTTGGAATAATTTATTAATATAAATTAATTCAAAAATATGTTAACTTATAATTTTTTTACACTTAGTTGTATAATATAATCGAAAATGAATATTGAGGAAAAAATTATTAAGATTAACAAATAAATGTGGAGATTATAACTCGGTGAGATTTTCATGTCATTCATCCTTCTTGAGAAATTTAAATCAATCCGAGTTAGAATAACTCAAAACTTCCTTTAGAACTTAATTTGTTGATGATCTCAACATCTTTGTTTTGTACTATTACTTAAAATGGAAAGTCAAAATGAGAATCTTACTCACTAAATGTCTTAATAAGTTGACTTGACATACAAAAGTAACTTAACGAAACCTGATAAATGAGATTAGGCATCGTTTTAAAAACCCAAAAATAAAAGCCTAAATTAAGACTTTTCTACATTATCTCGTTGCAAACCCATTTGTGACGAAAAAGAAAATCGAGTCTTTTATTGAAAACCCAAAAATCCTTACCCACTTTCTGAGAATCTCAGGATAAAATTGCGGTAAAAGGGCAAAATAAGATCGTTTGCAAGAATAATGTGTGAAAAGAACTGAAAAACAAAAGAGGAAGAAGAAAGAATAAGAAAAGGAAACAAAAAAGAAAAAGGAAAAAAGGAAATGGAGGTGAGAAAGCCTAAAAAGTCAAAATATCAAGAAACCTCTATATTCTCAGAAAAGTTTGAAGCTCCAACATCCGCTCTTTCTAGACAAACCCAATCCTACAAGAAAGAAAGTCCTAATTGATCTCAAGTGAAGTTTGTTATAGTGTGGAGAGAAACTTAATAGGATATATTGTGTGATTCATGTTTTTCAAAGTAATCGATTTCCATTTACGAGATCATAATCATCCATTATAAATTACCCTTCTTTCATGATGTATATGTGAAGTTTGCTCACTAAACTTACTCTTTTATTCACATATACCGAGAGAAATTACTTAATTTCAATTGTTCATTTGTGAGCACATCCCGTGAGAATTTGAATCAAAATGAACTTTCGGATAAGAAACTTTATGATCAAATATTTTGAATTGGACGGTTATATTGGCTATATACACAATCACAATATATTGAGATTGAGAAGTGATTTTTTTACAATATTTATGAAATGTGCATCTAATACTTGGTTATATTACCTTTGCCTCTTTTGTAAATTGAGTCAATTTTTTGAATTTTGTGTGTATATTCATTACAAACCCTAACGAGACAAAACTCGTCCACTAGGGCAACCTAGGGGTTTAACGGCTTGTTGCACATGCTAAGTGCAACTGTGATTCCTATAAAAGTGAGTTAGATTTTAAAAATTCTAGTTTTTCTCGAGGACAAGCAAGGTTTAGGTTTGGGGATATTTCATGAATGTATTATTTTTTATCATTTGTACCCAATTCTAGAACTTGTTAGCCCCATTTGATCGTAAATAAAGAACATTATAGTCGTTTTTGCTATTTGAAAGAAAAATATAAATTTAAGAATAAATGGGATTAAAAGTTAAAACCTCTTAGTCACATCTAATACTCATGACCTTGAAATATTTATTTTTAATCACTTGTGTAAGATTTGTTTTGAGTATTGACAGGTTTAGAATGCAAGCGGTGAAGTCTGGATGCAATTTGAGCACGAAACTGTCACTTATGCACCTTCGGTGGCAATGAGGTAAATTCAGATGACTTAATTCAGACTCTAACAAAGCAAAAAAATCATAGGCCGTGAATCAAGGGACGCCTGGGTTCAAATGGTGTGTCAGTCTAAGCCCTAACGAAGAAGTTATGGTCGTGCAAAGTTTGAAATTGAAAGAAAATCAAAGTCAAAGCCTCAAGTCAAACTCAAAGTCAAACCCCGTGACTCGAGAATTATTAGAATATTTTTAACCTTGGAACGAGAGTCACGTCGGTTTTTGAGGTTCAACATTTGGAGGTCGTATGACGAAGATATGTACATTGAGGGGTTAATATGCAAATAATGAAAAGCTAGAATTATTAGCGGTTAAAGATTTTTGCATGCATTTTATATATGAATATGTGTTCAGGTGAGTTGGTAAGGGACGGGATGCGCAAAGGAGAGGACAGGGGTTCGACCCCCCTCCTGTTAAATCATTTTGACGAAAATTCCAAATAAACCTTCCCTTGCTCAGCGAGTCAACCCAGCTTAACTCACTTCTCCCTTTTTCCTATTTATCTGCCGAATGGCAACCCCATTTTGTGAGTATTTTTTCATAAAAAAATTCAGTTTAAATCATTTTTAATTCATTTCTTTTTTCTTCTCTTTCTAAAAAAAGAATCCACACAAGATTTGCTCCCTTAAGTTATTGGACCCATTAACCACCTTCTTTATTTCCCACACATTTTATTTTATTGTTTTAATAAATATTGTAAATTGCTAAAAATACCCTAAACCTTATTTTCTCCTATAAAAGGAGGGAAGACACCAAGTCAGAGGGAGATCCATTACCAAATCACCCACACTTCCATGTAAGAGAGCATTGTGGTGAGTCGAATTCCGATGGAGGAATATTGGTATTGAATCTTAAGTTTTGATTCCAAAACTTTGTAAGTTGAATTCTATTAATGAAAAGTATTATTTCTTCTTTCAATCTTTGTGTTTCAATAATGATGTGTGAGTAATTTTACTTCTAGGACTACGTGAAGTTTATCGTGATTAGTTAAAGATATGCATGTTAATTAAGTTTGGTATAAATTCCCGACATGTATTAATTGATAATAAAAATTCAGTGTTCATTTAAAACGACACGGGAGTGTGTTTTAAACCTCCAAAATGATATGATAAATCATATTTTGAGTATTTAAAGTTGTAATTTTTTATGGGCTATGTTTATGTGAAATTGTTTTGATATATCATGCTTAAATATACATTCAAACTTGAAATTTGATATTTTCGAGGGAATGGGAATTTAAGGTGTCTATTTAAGAAGGCGTTAAAATTATTTTGACAACGTGAATTGTTTTATCTTTTGAAACGTACACAACGATAGTTGGTATATTTTAAGTTATAAATTTGGGAAAATATGGAATTAAAATTAATGTGTGACTTTAATTGAAATTGTTTAACGGATCCGACGTCCTAATTTTCTCCAATATCTGATATTATCATTTGTTCACTCGTAGTTATTTAATGAATTTGCTCCTATTTACTTTAAAAACTCAAATCATATTTCTACTCTCATTTGTCTAGTTGGATAATCGATATTTTATAAAAGTTGACCAAAATCTTTGTGGGTTCGTCCCGTACTTACACCCATTATATTTCAATAGCCCATGCACTTACGGTAGTTTTATAACATTTATAATTTGACCACAGAGCAACCTGTTTTGGGACTAGAAAGGGGATTATTGTTATTCCCTTAGGCATGTCAAACATGGAGGCTAAGGTTACCAGTTCATCGACCAGGCTATTCCTTGAGCTAGGGTAATAATGCAAGGTGACTTTTTAAATTGGGAGGCAAGATACTCTAGGTGGGCATGGAATAGTAGGAGATTTTGTGTTTGACCTTCCATTTCCTGAGAATTTGCCCCATGATGAGGGTCGAGTTCACCTAGACATCCATATGTTTGATTCCTTTATCGATCGCAATCTTATCCCTATGGTGCATGCCTCATATTCTATCATGTTGTTAGTTCAAGGGAAATTAAACTTAATGGCAATGGGAGCATGAGAGTCATCATGGAAATAAGGTGTATCCCAAATCAATACCTTTTTTCTTATTTTCATCTTCGTTGAAGAACATCTACCATATGAGGTCCTCGTGAGAGTGGAGAGGACGTCTTTATCTGGGAATTCGGAGATCCAAATCCTATTTCCCTCCATAGGACTGTCATCAAGGTAAAGAGATGACTCTCCCTTTCATAACGTTTTACGTTACACACGAGAAATTAAACTCGGTAAGGAACATCAGCCAACGGGTCATACGGCTAGACATAGCGGGACTATTTAATATGTACTTTATAGGATGTATTCAAGACACCAGTTTGATGGGGAATGCAAGCATGTTGTGTCAGAGCTTCTGCATGGCTCGGATCAAGGCAACACACGCTTTCTTGAAAGCGTTATAGTTTACTTCATACCCCTCCTAGCTTCCGACAAGCATGGTAGATTTCTATCTCCTTCCGAAATTCCTCAATATATTGGGGCAGCATAGCCGCAACTATATTGAGAAAACAACTACTTGCGGTGTGATATCAATTTGTACCAATTCGCAAATTCAAATTAAATACTTATTTAATCACTTGCCAATTTATAAACCAAATTAAATTCAACCCTAACACAAGATACTAGGTGGGTAAAATCAAACCATCATAAATAAATTGTTGACACACAGATTTCAGGAAAAAAACTAAAAGGGAAAACCTTTTTATTTCACTATGTAAGATAAATTACAAGTTATATACATAATGAAATCTGCAATGAATATCACGCAGATAGTCATATAGACATGCAGCCTAGAGTTAGCTATGTATCAACCTCAGAAAATCCACAAGAACACGCATCTCTGAATCAATAAGGAACACCCACGAGTACTCCCAAAAGACACGCAGTCGTCAGCCATAGCTTTACCCTCTCTACATGAGAAACTTCAACAAGATCTTATCTTGGGTTCAAAAAAAATTTACTAAACTATTGGGATTTTTGTGAATTGAAAAAAAAATTTTAACCCTAAAGGAAGAAGACAAAATTGTTTCTGCAGTTTTTGCAGTTTACGTGTATCAAAAAACCCAAGGTCTTCTTAACGAAACATGACTCATTTAACACTCTATTTAGAAAAAAAATGAGTCGATGACTTTGCTCAAACGAGATATGGATATCGCTCGAAACGAGAACATATGTCGCTCAAATGACATCGCGTGACATTGCATTGTCGCCATTGCATTGTCGCTTGAACAACATTGGCTTGTCGCTCGAACGACCAAAGCATTAAAAATTCTTTTTATAAAACTCCGCCACAACACTTGGAAAAAATTCTTTTGACGAAAAACGACGCCTCAGGTGTTTAAAAACAGTTTAGAAAAATTATCCCAACACTTTAAATGAATCGTAAAGAGACTTAAACAAAACCTTACAAAAAATAATCTCGCAGAGTCTTTTTTGTTGAAGAACGTTTGATATTCGGATTCATCTCGATGCATGATTGAACTTCAATAAATCTTCGACGATTGAGCGGTAAACTACATACACTAATGTAAACCACACAATGTAAAATATGTCCTTAAAAATCTCCCCATATGTCTACGTCGGTAGAAACTAAAAACATCTGAATTATCAAATTAAAATCTCCTATACAAATCTAATGCCCTCCCATGAACCCAATACTGAAAAGGTACTAAAAATGCAAGTCTTAAACTTTCTTAAATAATCTTCAACTTCAAATCTTCAAAACGCAAACTTTTCTTTGTCATCATCAGGGTGTGCAAAATATTGATATTCAACTTTTTACCTACACACATGAGATAAGAAACAAATACCGTTGTGACGTATCGAGTTTGAAATGAGACAAACATAAATCAAAACTAAGATCAAATCTCAATTCTCCCCCATAATTTAAAAACTCCCCCATTAAATCATAATTCATCCTCCCCCTTTTTATTTGTTCGAAATAGATAAGGAAAAGAATAAACAAAATAAACATGGAGTTCCACGACAAGAATAGCATATACTTGAAAGAATTCACTAACTATTTTTTATTTTTCGAATTTTTCCAACAAAAATGCAAAAATAATTCTACAAAGCTCACACGCCATGAATTTACACTAATATAACCAAATCGTGGATACAGAATGAATGGGTGTGAACGAATTCGATAGGACATTCAATGCAATTAAACATAACATACGCGGGAATGATCTCAAAATCTTCCTTAGGTGTCAAAAAATGTGAATTCATATGACATCTACTTAATCTAATCGACACATTAACGTATAAAATGATTTCCACACCAATAACGTCTAAAACTATGTAATGCTTTTTCAAGACTTTGTCAAGACGTGAAAACCCGTTTATTACTATTCCATCCGAACACCCTCATAAATAATAACAAATTTATTTTTCTTTTGAGGTGATCTAAAACCTATTGGTCCCCTTTTGGCATATTTATCTTTTTTATTGCCTTTAAATTTTTTCGGGGCTCTTTTCAAAGGGTGACTTACACGACGTGATTATTATTCACTCGCAGCCCTTTCCGTGAACACTCATCATTTTTTTCATATTAAATAAATTCCTCACGGGCAACGGTTCTTACATGCACTACTTTCATTGTCGGGTTTTATCGCATTTGGATCGTTTTAAAGACAGGACTGTGATGAAAAAACTTTGACCAACATGTGATAGATAAGTACAATAATCAAACAAATTGTGTAAGTGTGCATTAAAGGAGACTAAGAGTCAAACATGTAGAAAGTAATTTCAAATTACATCTTAATGAATCCAAACATTATAAAGTACAAAAATAAAGCAATGATGCATATCAAAACACTATCAAATAGTCATATGGATACGGAATGAAATTGTAACTTGGTCATCCTAAATATCCATCCATAAATGGTGTACCATAAGATACAAAACTCTTTTCGTCTTTTTCCAAAAAAATTATCAAAATAAAATCTTTTTGATTCTTTCAATTTTTCTTAAAACATAGAAAATCTTTTTGTATTATTACAAAAAAAATCAAAAACAAAACTTCTTGGTTTTTTGAAAAATATATCAAAAATGGAAAACATAAATACAAAAATGGTACACACTAGCAATAGGCATAAAATATCATCATAAAACTCATCTTATGCTATCAAACAAATCTAAACCTCAACTGTTAGGTGCGGTGGAGTTTTCCAAAGGTGGTGTCATCCTATGAAAAACATCCATCAAGTCATGTGAAGTCTTGACCAAAAACTTAACTTCCTCCCTAATATGTGCAAACTCTCTCACATAATCATCCGGAGCATCATGTGTGGGTTCGTTTGTGTGAACATGAAGCAAAACTCAATGCGACACACCACCTAACATAAAATAAAATTCCCTAAGGTGTCCTTTGTTCTTGCAATGTGTTCAAACATGAACGGGCCTAGGAACACCTCTCTCAAAATGTTTATGGTGCACTATCCTATACTGAACATGACACCTATATGAGTTGGGTTGAGATCCATATGGGTCAATCACAGACTTGGGAACCAGCTCGAGTGCAACGTGGGAAGTGGATGCACCGTCATGACATATTCCTAGTCTCTCAACATTACCCAAAGAGAGACCAAGGAGAATCTTTTCTACCTTCTTAGATGTATCCTCTAAAGTGACCTTTGCCTCCCGGGCATGTTCAGGATATCTCTCTAATTGTAACACACGGGATATAAGTTCATTTTTATCCCGACCTACGATGATCAACTGCTCACTCAAAGTAACCATCACCTTCTCTAGTTGACTCATCGACGCTTCAAAACCTCTTAAACCCTCAATCTCTCTATATATATCTATCACCCTAAGAACCAACTCCTTATTCAACTTCTTAGTCTTTAAGGTATCGACGTACAAATCTCTAAACACTATTTAGAGCTCACTTTCAGTCTCGCTTCCACACTTACTTTCACCCTCACTCTCACACAAAACACTCAAGCTATCCTCCTCCGGGGCCTCACGTGTACAAGTATCCTCATCCTCGTGGTATAAACTAGGTGTGCTCACCCGACTAGCTAAAAAGGATACACACATCCCATAGGAAGATTCATCCCTTGAATCCTTCACTGCTTCCTCACTATCACTAAGATTAGCTGAAATAGCAATCTTCTTGCCCTTTCTCTTTAGCCTAGTGGGATGATCAAACTCCTTATGCACCTTATCTTCACACTTGAAACATCTATCTTCTTCCTTATTCTCTCTCTCTTTCTCATTATCAGCATTCTCTTTTGCCTTATCTTTCTTTTGGTTTTTCTCAAAAAATATTTTATTGGAAGATTTTTCTTTTAAAAATTTGAGAAACTTTTTAAAAAAATTCACAAGAATGGCCATATCAAATTCAAACTCACCTTAAGTGATATCCCTCTCGTGGACACTTCCTTTCCCGTCCTAGACGTGTCCTTAAGTGCTATCCCTCTATCCTTAGGTTTGACAGTGTCAAGAAACATGTCCATTTCATATGTCTGGAGGTCTCCTACCAGCTCTTCTAATTTATGATTGCTCAAATTTCCTAAGGTGTTTAAAATAATCACTTTTGGGATAAAATGTTTGTGCAACCATCCCAAAATATTTTTAAGCACTCGTGCATCTGTAATGTGCTCACCAATATCAAAACTAGTGTTGACAATGTCAGACAAACGTGCATAAAAGTCATGAAAATACTCAGATTCAAGCATGGTTATCATTTCAAATTAAGTAGTTAAATTTTATAGTTTAGACTCTTTGACTGCGTTCATGCCTTCATGGGTAAGTTGTAAAACATCCCACACTTTTTTAGAAGTGGCACACGTCATAATATGTCAGAACTCTTTAGAAGTGACGGTACCAAAAATTGCACTTATCCCCTAAAAATTAAAAGTACTCCATTTAAACTCATCCTGAGTTCACTCGATCACGACTTTAAGATTTGTCACGTTTTCAGCAGCGAAGGTGGGAGGAGTCCACCCTCTTTCACAAACTACTCAAACACGCTCATCGATTGCTTTTAAATGCAATTTCATACGGGCTTTCCAGTAGGCATGATTAGACCCGTAAAAAATTGGTAACCGATTATATAAGTTTTCGTTTAGAAACATTACAATGTTTCAAAAAATATATTTAAAAAAATCAATATCATAAAATTTTGGGGAAAAGTGGATTACTCAATAAATCAAATAAACACGCTCTGATACCAATTTGAGAAAGCGGTGATCTATTAAATAATCTCTGATACCAATTGAGAAATCAACTACTTGCAGTGTGATATCAAATTGTGACAATTTATAAATTTCAATTGAATACTTATTTAATGACTTGTCAATTTTTAAACAAAATTAAATTCAACCCTAACACAAGAAACTAGGTGGGTAACATCAAACCATCATAAATAAATTTCTGACACACAAATTTTAGGAAAAAACCCAAATGGGAAAACCTTTTTATTTCACTATGCAAGATAAATCACAACTTATATACACCATGAATATTAATCAGATACTCACATATACACGCATCATAGTTTCAGCAATGGATCAACCTCAGAAAATTTATCAGAACACGTAGCTCTGAATCAGTAAGGACACCCACAAGTACTCCCAAAAGACACGCAGTCAACAACCGTAGATTTCCCTCTCTCCATGAGAAACTTCAACAAGATCGTATCTTGGATTCCAAAACAATTCACTAAACTATTGGGATTTTTTTGAATTGAAAAACAAAGTTTAAACCCAAAATGAAGAAGACAAAATTGTCTTTGCAGTTTGTAGTTTACGTGTATTGAAAACCCCCGGGTCTTTTTAACAAAATTGGATTCATTTAACACGCTATTTATAAAACAAAAATTGAGTCGGTGACTTCGCTCAAACGAGATATGGATATCACTCGAACAACATCGCGCGACATTGCATTGTTGCTTGAATGACATTGGCTTGTCGCTCGAATGACCAGAGTGTCAAAAATTATTTTTGTAAAACTCTGTCTCAACACTTAGAAAAAAAATTTGAGAAAAACAACGCCTTAGGTGTTTAAAACAGTTTAGAAAAATTATCCCAACACTTTAAATGATCCGTAAAGGGACTTAAAACTTAATGATCAGGCATAAATATTGTATCTTTATCCCCTTAATTTCGGTACCATGGTGAACCCAAGATATGCAATTGATATGGATTTAACTCATAATTATGCTACTAATCTTCATTGGCAAGTATTTCATGTTTTGCATTTCTCTTATGTGTGTTACAAGTAAATTATGCAAACGGTGCGAAAGAGAAAGAGAAACCATGAAAGAAAGGTTAGGATGGCAAGTTCAAGGTCATTTTTGGAATTCTACATCCTGATCCCGGAGGAGGAGCCAACTGGAAAGTTGAAATCTTGGAACAACGACAATACTGGAAAAAATGGCACCCAAATTCGAGCTACGGTTAAGGAGTTACGATCATTTAAAGTTTAAGAAAAATCCTAGAAAGAAAAGAAGAAAGATTGAAAATTTTCTAAGTGTTGGAAAGGAAGGAAAGGAGGTCCAAACCACCAAGATTTCCCGAACCATGGTGTGAATCGGTTCGGGGTACCTGCGAACCGGTTTGAGGTGCCTGATGCACGAATTTTTCCCTTAATGCTAATTGGTCCAAGGAGTCCTATTATGTAACAAACTCTTCTAAAACGTACATATATCATTGTATTCACTTATAAACATAGTTTTTAATAGTTTTTGATAGAGAGACAAGTAGGAGAATACCCTAGGAACATAGCTTCTATTTGGTGATTCAATATTGATTATTTTTGGGCTTGATCTTAGGTTTTAATTCAAGTTTCGTTCTCTCTATTATTATTTTTGCATGTTATTCTTCTTGCACGATTCAGTTCGTTTCTAAACTTCATAATAATTCCTTGCATGTTTCAATACACTACCATAATGATTTCTTTCACATGCAATGTAGTTAATTCATGCATAGTTAGGTTCAATATGTCCAGCTAGATTTTTTAAGGTCGGGATGCATGAACTCAACCCAATGTGATAGTTGCATGTGTATAAAATTAATCCTCTAAAATTAAGGATTTATTATGACCGTATTGCGTAGCGAACACAAACATTGTAGATCTTTGGATCTCGATTGCTCCAGGGTAATCGGGATGCTTTAGACTGCAGTCTGCGTGTAGCTATCGTGTTACCGCTTTACTCGTCCTCTGATTACGTATGGTGCAGGCTTGAACCTCATATACGTAATTCTTGGGAGTACTAAAGTCTGGGTCTGATTAATCACTTAAATTTACGATTAGTTTTATACCAGCAATACACTAGGGTTGAGGGATTGTATTCCCGGCATGTTTGTCTCATCATATAGTTCAAGTTTTGGTTCAATCATCATCAATCTTTTAGGTAATGTAGAGTATTTACATTCCATCCATTCCTGATTTCATTAAGTAATCATTTTCAAAATTTCATCTAGTTGTAGCTATTTCACTATTCAAATCACATTTTCCTTCTTTTTAGAGTCAAAGTTAGGTTAACCATCTCCTTCTATCGTCACAATTTTCTCGTCCTATTTCCTTGTGGTGATGATCCCTACTTACCGGGTTTATTACTAACGCGATAGGCTTGCACTTGATCCAAGAGAGTACGCACTTTAGAGACACATTCTTAATCGCATCAAGTTTTTGACGTTGTTGCCAGGGATTTAGGTAGACGTAGGTTAGATTCCGTTAATTTAAAACTTTGACCAAAAAAATAAAAAAATAAAAAATTCATAAAAGCACAAAAATATACTTCATCTCTCAAAAGCGTGTTAATGTAAAATTCTGAACTCACCCTAACTCCCCAAAATACTCCAACCAGCGTTCACGAAACTCGATAGTTGAGTACGACCCCGATAGCCCTCACACTCCAAATGCTCCACAATTTTGGGTTCCACCTCCCACACCTCCACACTCAATTGCAAGTAACACTCAGACATCCCTCTTAGGACACACCACAGAGCACGCTCTGAGCATACCAAGTGAGGATACAGAGTCATCAAGTGAGAGAGACATCTCATAACACGATAGTGTAGCCGAAGGTGAGGAAGAGGTTCCGTACCTCCCTTTGAGAGAAATCTTATATCCCGAGCGAATTGTGACTCTGGGATGAATTTTACTCCCGTATAATGCCGGGCAATTTTTCTTTAGGAATGGGATGATCCTTATATTTCCCAACTACTATGGAATGGAATAAAAAAAGCCATATCTCCACATCCGAGAATTTGAGGAGGCGTGTGAGACCCTTAGTGATCAAACTTGCTCAAAAGATTTAATCCGCCTCAAACTCTTCCCATTCTCGCTAAAGGACAAGGAAAATATATGGCTATGGTCTTTACCTCCAAACTCGATTGCATCATGGAACGACTTGCAATCTAAATTCCTTAAGAAATTCTTTCCTCCACATCGAATGAACACCATCAAGGCTTAAATTCAAGCATTTCGATAATCAAAAAATGAGTCATTTGATCGATGTTACGAGCATTTTATTGAGTTAATCACTTCGTGCCCTCATCATGGATTTGATAAATTGCAAATCATTTATTTCTTCCATAATTAGCTGAATATAAATTCTAAACAGCTCGTTGAAACCATGTGTGATGGTCCCTTTGTTGACCTAGATGGCAACGATGCTGAGCTTCACCTGAGGTATGTCGCTGAGACTACCCAAGCATGGGATACATCTGACCCTAGTGCTCATAATCGAACGTGCCAAATGACCACCACTCCATCGACGTCTAGCCTATTTCACGTAGAAAAGGATACCATGACGGCCAGTGGACCCGATTTACTTGAGAAAGGAATGCGAGAAGTACTTGAGATATGTGCAAGAGGACCAACTGGCTCCATCCCAAATCCCATTCAGAAGGTGTGTGCTATTTGTGAGGCGGTACATTCAATAGAGGAATGCCCGATGATACCTGCCTACAAAGTTATGCTTCAAGTGCAAGTGAATGGTGTAGGAGGATTTAAGGGTAATTTCGGTGCACTGCACGAGAATTCCTATAACCCTTCATGGAAAAACCACCCTAGTTTTAGCTATGGGCAACAAAATGCAGCGATGAATCCTAATTCACATGTTGCCTCTCCCCCACCATCACACTTTCAACAAGCACCTCACATGCAAGGACATGTTCAAGCACCACCACCTCCAGGGGCATATATCACTCCACCGCGGAGAAGTCTCGAGGATACAATAAACCAATTTATCACTGCCCATTATGCAACCCCTGCTAGATATGAGCGCATGATCAACAACATAAATGTGACTATTTCAAAGATGCAATCATCATTGAGTATCAAGAGAAGGGCAAGTTTCCTTCCCAGGGTCAAAGACCTCCCCAAGGTCAAACTAGTGTTAACTCCACCTCTACAGAACATCAGGAGCAATGTCAAGTTGTGACCACTCTTCATAGTGCGAGAATTATTGATTTATCACTTCCTCCACACGACGCAACCAAAGGCAAGGAGATTTCACCCGGCACGAAAGAGACCGAAGATGTCCCCTTGAAAGAGATTGATAAAGAAGACACTAGTGAGCTTGAGGTAGTAATTAAACCACCCTCCGCGGAACTATTTCCTAAAAGGCTTGTTCCTTCCCACAAAGGAAGCCCCTGTGATGAAGTGCTAGACGTGCTAAAGAAAGTAAAGTTAAATTTACCTTTTCACGATGCCATTAAGAATATTCCAGCTTATGAAAAAAGTCATAAAGGACTTGTTAACAGTGAAGAGGAAGTTAAAAGTAAAGGAAAACGTATTTCTAGCACAGAACGTGAGCTCCATTCTACTTAATGATCTCCCGCCAAAATTCAAAGATCTCGGTGTACCCACTATTTCCTGCATCATTGGAGAAAATAAAATTAAAAAAGCCTAACTTGACTTGGGAGTAAGTATCAATATCCTCCCTTACGCCATCTATAGGCAACTTGATCTGGGTGACCTCAAGCCCATAAAGATCACTCTCCAATTGGGGGATCGAATCGTGAAGATCCCAAGAGGTATAGTTGAGGACATGATCATCCAATTTGATACTTTCTACTTCTCGATAGATTTTATTATTTAGGACACGGAGACCTCCTTAGCTTCGAGCAATCATGTTCCCATTATTCTCGAGTGCCCATTCTTAGCTACGGCTAATGCAATCATCAATACTCGAAATGGACAGAAGCAACTCACCTTTGGGAATGTGACCTTAGAGACTAACATCTTCCATATAGCCCAACATAAAGGGGAATAAGATGATCTTCACGCAGTGAGTTTAATCGACGAGATCGTAAAAGAGTACTTCGAGGAAAACTATTATGGATATTCCCTAGAGACTTGCTTATTATCGAGCCACGAGAGTAAGGGGCGTATACTGATTTTGAAAAGGAACTTGAGGAGTTGAGATAACTACTTGATGAGAAAGCATCGGACAAAGAGGCGAGAGATGTAAGTTGGGTTTCTCGATTCGAGGAGTTACCACCAAGGGAGGCATGCATGCTTCCCTCGAGTGACAAATTTCCCACCCTCGAATTGAAGAAACTACCCTCCCATGTATAATATGCATATTTAGGAAAGAACGAGACATTCCTACTGTTGTCTCCTCTAGCCCAGACGAAGAGCAGAAGGGTAAGCTATTAAAGATTTTGGGGAAGTACCAAAGTGATTTTGGTTGGTGTATTGCTGATTTAAAGGGTATAAGTCCTTTGATTAGGACCCACAAGATCCATCTCGAGGAGGATGTAAAGCCCTCGAGAGAAATGCAAAGAAGTCTAAACCCCAATATGAAAGAAGTGGTGAGGACCGAAATCATTAAGTTATTGGATGCCGAGACTATCTACCTAATCTCGGATAGCAAATAGGTAAGCCCTATTCAAGTTGTCCTGAAGAAGTCGGGCATGACAGTGATTGAAAATGCTAAGGGATAGCTAGTTCCCCAACATACCACCACCGGGTGGCACATTTGCATTGACTAATGAAAACTCAATGCCAGAACTAGGAAAGACCACTTCCCCTTTCCATTTATTAATTAGATGCTTGAGAGAGTAGTGGTCCACCGTTACTACTGCTTCCTTAATGGTTACTCCGGATATAACCAAATTAAGGTAGATATACTTGGCGAGGAAAAAACAACCTTCACTTGCCATTTTGGTACATTTGCCTACAAACGTATCCCATTCGGTTTGTGTAATGCACTCGCGACCTTTCAAAGGTGCAGGTTGAGTCTATTTAGCGACATGATTGAGAGAGTACTTGAAGTGTTCATGGACGACTTTAGCATTTTTGGCACCTATTTCGATCTTTGTCTGGGAAATCTGGAAAAATTACTTACCCAATGTGTGGAGAAGAACTTAGTGCTAAATTGGGAGAAATGACATTTTATGGTCATTGAGGGATTAGTTCTTGGCCACATAGTTTCATCCAAAGGGATTGAAGTTGATAGAGCTAAGATAGATGTCATAGCCGATTTACCCACATCAAAATCACTCAAAGACGTGCGCTCCTTCTTGGGCCACGCGAGGTTTTATCAAAGGTTTATTAAGGACTTTAGCGCCATCGCTAGGCCCTTAAGTAACCTCCTTATTAAGGATACCCCATTCGAGTGGAATGAAGCATCCCAAAGTGCTTTTGAAAAATTAAAAAGCATGCTTGTTTCCTTTCCCATCATGCAAATGCCGGATTGGTCCTTACCATTCGAGCTCATGCATGATGTAAGTGATTTTGCAATAGGGGTTGTTTTGGGCCAACTAAAGGATAACAAGGCTCATGTCATCTACTACGCTAGCCAAACTCTTATCGGACCACAACTCAATTACTTCACTACGGAGAAGGAATTACTAGCCGTAGTATTTGCTCTAGACAAATTTCGATCCTATCTCATTGGGTCCCCTATTACTTATTTCACCGACCACGCGGATTTAAAATACCTTCTTGCGAAGAAAGACGCAAAGCCGCACCTTATTAGGTGAATCCTACTCCTACAAGAATTTAATATTTCCATTAGAGATAAAAAAAAAAGGAGTAGAAAACGTCATTGCTGATCATCTATCTCAGCTTTCGTCCGACGTACCTAGCGATCCGATACCCATAGAAGAATATTTTTTGGATGATCAACTCTTTGCTACCTCTTCTTGGCCATGGTTTGCGGATATAGTGAATTATCTTGTCACGGGAGTCGTCCCTCCCGAGTGGACACCGTAATAAAAGAACATGTTTATTACTTGGTTGCGCATGTTTTTCTATGAAGATCCGTTCCTTTTTAAATATCGCGCTGACCAAATCATCCGACGGTGCGTACCGAATGACAAGATACCGAAAGTCATCCAATTTTATCTTTCGAAAGCTTGTGGAGGTCACTTTTCGACGAAAAAGACGGCCGCTAAGATTTTTCAAAGCGGTTTCTATTGGGCCACAATATTTCGGGATGTGAGAAATTATTGCAAATCTTACGATAAGTGTCAAAGGATGGGAGCGATAACCCGACGAGACATGATGCCATTAACCCCGATACGCATTATTGAGATCTTTGACTGTTTTTCCCCCATCTTTTGGTTTCCTATACATCCTTGTAGCGGTAGACTACGTTTTTAAATGGGTGGAAGCCATAGCTACCGAGATAAATGACAACAAAGTGATGATTAGGTTCCTACATGAACACATACTTTCCCGCTCCCGTGCTTCGAAGGCGATAATTATTGATAATGGCATGCACTTTTGCAACAGGCCATTCGAAAAGCTCATGGGAAAGTATGGTGTCGTTCACAAGGTTGGAATGACCTATCACCCACAAATGAATGGGCAAGCTGAATTACCAAATCGAGAAATCAAGGACATCCTCGAGAAGACTGTCAATCCCGACCAAAAAGATTGGTCACTTCGATTGAATGACTCACTATGGGCTTATCGTACCGCATATTAAAATCCACTGGCATGTCCCCATTCCTATTTGTGTATGGAAAACCTTGTCATCTTATCGTTGAATTAGAGCACAAAGCGTATTGGGCAATTAAGAGGTTGAATTACGACATGGATAAAGACGGTGAAGCTCGCAAGTTTCAATTAAATGAGTTAGAAGAGATACGCAATAACGCGTATGAGAACGCAAAAATTTCCAAAGAAATGATGAAACTCGCCCACGATAAGATTATTCGTTGCAAAGAGTTTCTTCCCGAGAAAAAAGTGCTTCTCTATAACTCTCAGCTTCATCTATTTTCGGGAAAGTTACGGTCTCGATGGACTGGCCCATTCGTTGTGAAGAATGTATTCCCTCACGGAGCTATGGAATTAGACAATTTGAAAGGGGGGAATACGTTCAAGGTGAATGAACAATGCCTAAAGCCATATCTAGAGGCGTGTGTGGAAGAAGTCGACACCATTTGGTTGTCGGACCCCGTTTACGAGGAAGATTGAGATGAAAATGAGAGGTCATTGCACCCCCAACGAGTATGGGGTGAATTCTTGTGTACAGTAGTAGTGTTTGAGTTAGGATATTTTTTAGTTCGGGAGCACGGGTTATGATAGGGAGCGAGATAGCACACTTTTTGATAGAGCTTGCACACATTCGAGGGCGTGGTCGAGGAATTTACAGGGGACCCAAGGGTATAGGATATCTTACGGGGACATAAGCAAGTGATAAGGATGGGAGAACACTTAGATTTTGAGAGTTGAGAGAAATAATTTTTCCAGGCCAGCTAGTTCCCCCGAACCACAGGGTGAACCGGTTCGGGGGCGAACCGGTTTGGGTTACAGGGCTAACCGGTTCGGGGGTCCTGGTAGATTCTTCCCCCCTCTTTTCCAAATTAATTATTTTTTCCCCTTCCCTCCATTCATTTTCCCCATGAAATTTCACCCTCTAAAACTTTCCCCTACTAATTTACACTCCAAATTCACTCCCTCCTTCATCTCCCTCCACACCTATTCCCATTTTTGACCAAAAGTCACCACCACACACCTATAAATTCACCCTCAACTGTAAGGACAATTTGTCCATCTTTATGTATATGTTATGTCATACGCCGTTACAAGATTGATTGGTTGAAAAGATCACATCGTCATCAACAAAATCCGAAGATCAAAAGAAGAAAGAATTTGGGAATCAGACCTGACCGGATCGATCCGGTCCAGAAAAAGAACCGATCCGGTTTACCAGACCGATCCGACCATCTACCGGACCGATCCGTTTTGTCAGACTCCAGTAGCCACCGGATCCATAGCGAACCGATGAAGGCAAAAGTCCCGGACCGATCCGATGCCAACCAGACCGATCCGGTTTCAGAAAAAGAACCGATCCTACTTACCCGGACCGATCCGCCTAATCGACCGGACCGATCCGGCGAGGATAATTACTGCCAGATCGTGCAGCAGATTTTTTAGGGTTTCGATCCCTTATTTAAACCACGATCAGCAGTTGGTTTTCTTAAGACTTTCCCACGATTATCAGAGCATATCAACCCTAAAGTCTTCACCTATTGAGTCCTATGATTCTAGGTTTTTAGATTCACACATCTTCCATATCTATGTGAATCAAAGTTTGGTAACCCAAGAACACCATTACTGTTGTTCAACCCTTGTGAAGTGGACCGCTTCTTCCTCTTCATTGCTGCCCTCCTAGAAAGGGAAAATTCCAGCCGCCGACATAGGAACCGACACCTGCGGGTATTTCTGTGTCACACTATTTCTAGCCGTTGCTTTGAAGGTTTACCGAAGACACCGTGCGTTACACTTGTGGGCGATTATCAGGTTGTATGTAAGTCAATGGTCTTGTAAATTCTTTAAAGTTCTAGAAATAAAAGGTTTTGCCCTTCGGGGATTTTTTCCTTAACTTTATGTCGCATGCTTTATATTTGATGGGTTGATTTAGATGCATGTTTAAGGGTTGAATTTATTTGGTTTAAAAGTAGACGCTAGTTAAATAAGGGTTACTTGGAAACTTGCGAAGTTAATCAATTATCACGCATTCTCAAATTGGTATCAGAGCAGGTTGCGCTAATTTATCGCGTATTCCTATTTTCCGCAAAATCGTGTGATATTGATTTTTTTTTAAAAAAATCTGTTTTGTGAAAAATCGCAATTTTTCCTATGGAGCACTTATATAATCAGATGCCTATTTTTGACGGGACTAATTATGCCTACTGGAAAGCTCGTATGAAATCGATTTTAAAATCTATTGACGAGCGTGTTTGGTTACTTTGTGAAAATGGTTGGACTCCTCCCACGGTCATTGTTAATAACATCACCTCTCTAAAACCCGTGTCAGCCTGGACTGAGGATGATTATAAGTTGTCCAATTTTAACTCCCGTGGTCTGAGTGCTATTTCTGGTGCTATCACTCCTGATGAGTATCGCCGAATCATGACGTGCTCCACGTCTAAGGAGGCTTGGGATGTTTTGAAACTGACACATGAGGGTACGAACGCTGTTAAAGAGTCTAAGTTACAAAATCTGGCCACCCAATTTGAGACTATCACCATGTCTGAGTCCGAATGCTTTGATGAATTTTATGCACGTTTGTCGGACATTGTTAACACTAGTTTTAATTTGGGTGAGGTGATTGATAACACGCGTGTCGTTAAAAAGATTTTGAGATCTCTTCCAAAACGCTTTATTCCTAATGTCACTGTTTTGAACTCTTTGGGAAATCTGAAATCACTTAAGTTGGAAGAACTTGTAGGAGATCTTCAAACCTATGAGATTGACATGTTTCCCAAAACCATTAAGGCTAAGGATAATGGGATTGCTTTAAAGACTCATTTTAAGAAAAAGAAAGAAAAAGTTTGTGAGTCCGATTCTGAGGGAGACTTTGATTTTAATGATATGGCCTTGCTTGCGAAAAATTTTAAAAAATTTCTCAACATGAACAAAAATAATTCTTCCAATAAAAAGAATTTCTTTGAGAAAAATAAAAAGAAAGAGGAGACCAAAGATAGTGAAAAGGAGGATGAGATCAGGTGCTTTGAGTGTGAAGGGAAAGGGCACATAGCTAGAGAGTGTCCTACTAGGATAAGGAGAAAGGGAAAAGAGACTGCTATGCCCGCCACACTCAGTGATAGTAGTGAAGATGAGGGTGATGAGACTAGTGGTGAAAAATGTGTAGCTTTTTCTAGTCGTGTGAGCACAACCACCTTGTCCCACAATAGTGCACACGAATGTGATAGTGATGTTTTGAGCGATTCAAGTGAGGGAGAAAGTGAGCGTGAAAGTGGAGATGAAAGTGAGCTCCAAAAAGCTTTTAGAGATTTGTACTTTGAGACCTTGAAAACAAAGAAGTATAATAGGGATTTAGGTCGTCGGGTTTTAGATTTGGAGAAAGAGAAGGAGGTTTTGAGAAAGGAGAAGTGTGATTTGGCCGACACGTTGTCTAGTCTGACGACACGTGTATCCTAACTCGAGAGTGATCTCGAACGTGCCCGGGAGGTCAAAGTCAAGTTTGAGAACGCACCTAAGAAGGTTGAAAAGGTGGTTCTTAAGGGTAAAGGTGAGAAGTTAGGAATAAGTCATGACGGTGCTTCTGCTTCCCAATTAGCACCCGATCCGGTTCCCACTTTAGTGACAGTTTCACATGTGTCTCATCCTAACCCACCTAGGCGTCCCTTTCCTATTAGGAAAGTGCGTCCTAGAGTTTTTGAGAGAGGTGTTCCTAGGCCTATTTATGTTTGCTCACATTGCAAGAGGAGAGGACATCTTAGGGAATTTTGCTTTAAGTTGGGGTATGTGTCACGCTTTGCTTCTACACGTGTTTCTGGCACACATGCACCCACTCATGTTACTTTACATGCTCCCGGAGACTACATGAGAGAGTTTGCACATTTAGGTGAGCAAGTTAAGTTTTTAGTCAAAACTTCACAAGAATTGATAGAGGTTTTTCATAAGTTGTCACCACCTTTGGAAAACCCCTCCGCGCCTAATGATTGAGGTTTGACTTGTTTACTAGCATAGGGTGTTTTTTCATGATGTCATTGGTTGCCTATTGCTAGTATGTATCATTTTTGTATATATTCTTGTTTTTGAAAAATACAAAAAAAAAAAAAAAAAAAAAAAAAAAAAAAAAAAATTATGGATGAGCATTTAAGATAGCCAAGTCACAACTTCATTCCATATATCCATGTGACTGTTTAATAGAGATTTGAGCGGCTACATCATTTCATCCATGTGCTTAACATTGATTGGAGTCCTTGAGATGTAATTAGTGATATTTCCTACATGCTTGACTCCTATATCCTTTATTGCACACATGCACGGCTATATTTGATTATTGCACTTGTCAATCTCATGTTGGCTTGAGTGTTTCCATCTCAATCCTGTCTCTACAATGTATAAAATGTGATAAAACTTGACAAGATTAGATTGCATGTAAAAACCGTTTGGTGAGACTGTGCGCATATTTGCATAACGGGGAGGGGCTGCGAAAGTTGATTTTAATCCTTTGCGCAAAAGCCACCGTTAAATTGGACCTAAAAAATGGAGGAATTTTATTATCCGAGGTCCAAAGAGGTTCAAAGAGCCCGAAAAAATTGAAAGGCAATAAAAAGAAATTCATGCCAAATATGGGCCATTTAGGTTTTTGCACCAATTCTCCAAAGTTTGAGAATTTAGATTACCTCTAAAAGAAAATATATCTGAGGGAGTTTGGTTGGAGATTGAAAAACGGGTTTGCACTTCCTTGAAAGTCCTGAAAAAGCATAAATCATTTTGGACGTTATTGGTGTAGAAATCACTTTGAGCTTTGATTTGATGATTTGATTGAGTCAATATCTTATACTGTCACTCGTTTACACCAAAGGAAGCATTTGAGTTCATTCGTTAGGAATATCCAATATTCATCGTGCACATATGTCATGTTTGTATGCTTTGATTTTCCTATCGAATTTTGATCACACCCATTCTTTTACGCTATCACCGACTTGGTTGTTTTATGTTCATTCATGGTGTGATTTTATGCCTTGTGACATCCCGGTACTTGATTGCTTGATTTATTTCTCTCATTTGTCTATTTGGGGACATCATAAAAAGGGGGAGAATGAATTATCTGATTATGGGGGAGTTTTTGAAATTCTGAAAATATCATCTTACATATATATACTTATGTTTATCTCATTTCAAAACTCGATACGTCACTTGGTATTTTGCTTTATCTCATGTGTGTAGGCACTATCTTGATGATCTCTGAATTGCACACCCTGATGAGAAAAGCTTTGAGATTCCTGAAGAATTGAAGAACAAACGATGCAGTCTTATTCACTTGTACTCTTTCAGTTTTGGGTTCATGGAAGGGTAGATTTGTATAGGAAATTTCATATTTGATAATTTGGATTTTTTATGTTTGTTCCGGCATAGACATAGGGGGAGATTTGTAAGGATAATTTGTCCATCTTTATGTATATGTTATGTCATACGCCGTTACAAGATTGATTGGTTGAAAAGATCACATCGTCATCAACAAAATCCGAAGATCAAAAGAAGAAAGAATTTGGGAATCAGACCTGACCGGACCGATCCGGTCCAGAAAAAGAACCGATCCGGTTTACCGGACCGATCCGACCATCTACCGGACCGATCCGTTTTGTCAGACTCCAGTAGCCACCGGATCCATAGCGAACCGATGAAGGCAAAAGTCCCGGACCGATCCGATGCCAACCAGACCGATCCGGTTTCAGAAAAAGAACCGATCCGACTTACCCGGACCGATCCGCCTAATCGACCGGACCGATCCGGCGAGGATAATTACTGCCAGATCATGCAGCAGATTTTTTAGGGTTTCGATCCCTTATTTAAACCACGATCAGCAGTTGGTTTTCTTAAGACTTTCCCACGATTATCAGAGCATATCAACCCTAAAGTCTTCACCTATTGAGTCCTATGATTCTAGGTTTTTAGATTCACACATCTTCCATATCTATGTGAATCAAAGTTTGGTAACCCAAGAACACCATTACTGTTGTTCAACCCTTGTGAAGTGGACCGCTTCTTCCTCTTCATTGCTGCCCTCCTGGAAAGGGAAAATTCCAGCCGCCGACATAGGAACCGACACCTGCGGGTATTTCTGTGTCACACTATTTCTAGCCGTTGCTTTGAAGGTTTACCGAAGACACCGTGCGTTACACTTGTGGGCGATTATCAGGTTGTATGTAAGTCAATGGTCTTGTAAATTCTTTAAAGTTCTAGAAATAAAAGGTTTTGCCCTTCGGGGATTTTTTCCTTAACTTTGTGTCGCATGCTTTATATTTGATGGGTTGATTTAGATGCATGTTTTAAGGGTTGAATTTATTTGGTTTAAAAGTAGACGCTAGTTAAATAAGGGTTACTTGGAAACTTGCGAAGTTAATCAATTATCACGCATTCTCATCAACCCCTCTCCATTTATCACACTTCATCTCACTCTCCCTCTCTTCTACACCATATCACCTCTATATCTCTCTCTCTCTCTCTCACCATGTCACTCCCCCGCCAAGCAAACTTCCTCCCTCGCAAATATGACGACACCACCATCCTCGACGATGAGGGTACGGAAGTATTTCGGTCCGTCCAAGAACATCATTGGGTCGAGCATTATTTCTTGGCCACTTGCCCAATTCATATCGAGTGGTTTGTTAATTGGTAGTAGCTGCCCGATGAAGTCACCGTCCTTTTCAACTATCGGGGGTGGTGCTCATTTCTCTCTCCTATGAGAAACAAAGTGTTCGAATCTGAAATTCTTTAATTTTACGCGATGCTTGTACGCAAATACTCCGCTATTCATGAGGCATATCTCGACGGCATTCAGATTCCTTTCTCCGCCGCCATCATTGCGCACAAAATGCGAGAAAAAGGGGTTGTCATCCCCGTGCCTTTCATGTATCCCACCAATGGTGCCACCCGCAACGAAGATGAATGTGTCACCCGAATGGCACCCGGGGAGGAATGGTTTCACGATTCATTTTTGATAGGAAGTCTTTCGGACACGGTACGATTCACGCACCTCATTGCATGTGGAGCAATCCACCAATGATTCGGTGGTCAGGCTGCGTCATGCCAACTTCCTATACCATTTCCTCAACCCCGAGAGCACGATTAATTTGTCCCAGCTTTTCTACGCAGACATCCTCCATGTGGCCTATGACGAGTGGGGAAAAGCAGCGCTCCCCTACGCCCGCCTTATCACTGAACTTCTGATTGATGCCGGGGTGGACGATCCAGGGCAGCAAGTCCGACTCCCTCGCCCAATTGGAGCCGCTTCCACCACCTGTAGTGAACGCCAAATGAGGGTGGCCCACCCCGACCGCCCTATTCTCGATGAGGGTTCGGGGGAGGAAGAACATGACGCCCCAATGATGGATGTGGGGGGAGAAGAAGAGTATGATGAAGACGAAGACTCCGATTTTGAGCCTCCGGATACATCTTTTAATAGGCTCCTTTCGGCGATGGAAACCCATTTGGATGGTTTCCTCACCCAATAAAATCGAGACCAAGCAGACTATCAACGGGATCAAGCGGCCTACCGAAGGGATACGAGCATGATGCATCGTCTCCAAGCCCATTTCTACGACCTCAACTTCGATGGACCCCCTCCAACCTTCTTCTATGATCCGTATGATCCCAATGCACCCGGCCCTTCCAATCCACCTCCCCAGTGAAGCCCTTGTTTATTTTTGTTGGTTACGATGTGATTAGCTATTGAAAAATGTTGGTTGAGTAATTCTCCCATCACCCGTTTAACACAGGCTCTCAGTATATATTAAAAAATCCTGCATTTCTGTTTTATTGGTTCGTTTTATTCTCTCGCACTTTTAATTCGCTTTGAGTTAGATTTTAGTCCTTTTTGCTTGAGGACAATGCAAAAGTCTAAGTTAGGGGGGGTCACAAGTGCGTCTTTCTAAAACTTCACAAATTTTCAAAAATGCCCAAAAATTTTCAAATAAAAATCATCAAATTTTGAAAAATCCAAAAATATTTTGCTTCAAAATAAATAAAAATTAGAATTTAAATTTTTCAAAAATATCACCTTTATTCTATTTGAAGTCTGAAATTGTTAAATCTCAATTGCACCAAGCCGAAATTGACCAAAGATGGAAATTGTGCGAAAAGTGACGACTTAACAAATAAGTGTGGAGATTAACAAAACCCGGTGAGATTTTGAGCCTACCGATCTTTTTGAGTTTTTAAATCAATCCGTGTTAATGGTTAACTCATAGTTCTAATTTAGCATTTTAAATAAGTCGTTGATGATCTCAATACCCTTGTTTGATCGGTTATGGGAAATGGAATGTTGTCTTGAAAATAAAAGTGCGCTACAAATCTCTAAATTAAATTAATCTCGAGACGCATATGGTAAATTAATAAGTAATTCGGAAAATGAAGTAGGCCATCGTTTGTTACCCAAAAATATTGGCCATAAAAAGTTGTGAAAAATCATCCCTTTTGTAACCTAAATTTGAGCCGAATAAAATTTTTCATTTTCGTTTGGTAACCCGAAAAACTCAAGTAGTCCGAAATTGTGAAAATTGGTAATATTCATCAAATAAAGTCCGAAAAGTGCATAAAAGGAGAAAGAAAAAAAATTTGTAGAAAAATGCTCAGCAGAAATAGCAAGTAGAGAAAAAGAAGGGAAAATAAGCAAATGTCCGAAAAAGCACTAAGGGACATCATAAGAAAAAATTTCCAATTACGAAGTTCTCAACCATTCCCATGTTACCCAATATACCGAGATCGAATTGCGAAAATGATTACCGCGTGGAGATCTAAGATACAAAAAGATAATATGAGAGATTAAATTGTGTGAATTTGAGGCGATGTTTCCCGTTTTTCCAATTACCGTAATCCAATGAAGAGATCATTTCACTAAATAATTCCGTCTTTCATAATTGTGTGCATGAACTTGTAATCCATTGCATTTACTCTTATAAATTACGCATGCCGAGATAATAGGCACACTTTCGAGTGATTCGTTTGTGAGTGTATTCGGTTAGATTTTGAAATCAAAGCCAATTTTCAGAAAGTAACGTAATGATCAATCGGTGGAAATTAGCGGTTCGATTTTTGGCTTTGCACACACACACACGACAACTTGAGACTCTTTTGAATATGAATTTATGGTGACTATTTTTTGGAAGGTTTAAATTGTACAATTTTTAAGTATTTTGATTTTTCTTTGAGCCAATGACGAATTTTGTGGATACATTCACTGCAATCCCGAGACACCACTCGTCCTACTAGGGTAACCTAGGGGTTTAATGGCTTGTTGTATACGCTAAATGCAATCGCTTGCCCACGACAAAGGTATTCTATCCCAATAAAGTATTTAGAAGAGTTGTGACGTTATTCTTTTTCTTTTACATTGCTCGGGACGTGCAAAGTTCTAAGTTAGGGGATTTGATCGAGCATAAATATTATATCTTTATCCCCTTAATTTTGGTACCTTGGTGAACCCGAGCGGTGCAATTGATACGGATTTAACTCATAATTATTCTACTAACCTTCGTTGGCATGTTTTTCGTGTTTTTTATTTCTGTTATGTGTTTTGTAGGTAAATTATGCAAACGGTGCGAAAGAGAAAGCAAAAAAATGAAAGAAAGGCTAGGAAGGCAAGTTCAAGGGCATTTTAGCAATTATGCAGCCCAATCTCGAAGGAGAAGCCAAATGGAAAGTTGAAAATCTCAGAACAACGACTACACTGGAAGAAACGACACCCAAATTCGAGCTACGATTAAGGAGTTATGATCATTTAAAGTTGAAGAAAAATCCTAGAAAGAAAATAAGAAATCTTTAAAATTATCTAAGTGTTGGAAAGGAAGGAAAGGAGGGCCAAACCAGCAAGATTTCCCGAACCATAGTGTGATCCGATACGGGGGCAAACCGATTCGGGGTACTTGCGAACCGGTTCGAGGTGCCTGATGCACGAATTTTTCCCGTAATGCTGATTGGTCCAAGAAGTCCTATTATGTAACAAACACTTCTAAAACGTACATGTATCATTGTATTGACTTAGAAAACATAGTTTTGAATAGTTTTTGATAGAGAAACAAGTAGGAGAATACACTAGGAAGATAGCTTCGATTTGGTGATTCAATATTGATTATTTCCAGGTTTGATCTCAAGTTTTAATTCAAGTTTCGTTCTCTCTATTATTGTTTTTGCATGTTATTCTTCTTGCATGATTTAGTTCATTTCTAAAGTTCATAATAATTCCTTGCATGTTTCAGTACACTTCCATCATGATTTGTTTCACATGCAACGTAGTTAATTCATGCATAGTTAGGTTCAATATGTCCAGCTAGATTTTTTAGGGCCGGGATGCATGAACTCAACCCGATGTGATAGTTGCATGTGTATAAAATTAATCCTCTAAACTTAAGGATTTATTATGATCGTATTGCGTAGCGAACACAAACATTGTAGATCTTTGGATCTCGGTTGCTCCAGGGTAACCGGGATGCTTTAGACTGCAGTGTGTGTGTAGCTATCATGTTACCGCTTTACTCATCCTCTAATTACATATGGTGAGGGCTTGAACCTCATATATGTAATGCTTGGGAGTACTAAAGTCTAGGTCTGATTAATCACTTAAATTTATGATTAGTTTTATACCAGCAATACACTAGGGTTGAGGGATTGTATTCCCGGCCTGTTTATCTCATCATATAGTTCAAGTTTTGGTTCAATCATCATTAGTCTTTTAGGTAATTTAGAGTAATTGCATTCCATCCATTCCTGATTTCATTATGTAATCTTTTTTAAAATTGCATCTAGTTGTAGCTGTTTCACCATTCAAATCACATTTTCCTTCTTTTTAGAGTCAAAGTTAGGTTAACCGTCTGTCCTTATATCGTCACGATTTTCTCGTCATATTTCCTTATGGAGATAATCCCGACTTATCGGGTTTATTACTGACGCGATAGTCTTGCACTTGATCCTAGAGAGTACGCACTTTAGAGACACATTCTTAGTCGCGTCACACAATCTTATCAAAATTTATCTCGCAGAGGCTTTTCTATTGAAGAACATTTGATATTCAGATTCGTCTCCATGCATGATTGAACTTGAACAAATCTTTGATGTTTATAGCGGTATACGACATACTCTAATGTAAACTGGACAATGTAAAATATGTCCTTACAAATCTCTTACTATGTCTATGCCGGTACAAACTAAAAGCATCTGAATTATCAAATCAAAGTGTCTTATACTAATCTAATACCATCCTATGAACCCAAAACTGAAAAGGTACTAAAAATGAAAGTCTTAAACTTTCTTAAAAAATCTTCAACTTCAAATCTTCAAAATTCTAACTTTTCTTTATCATCATTAGCGTGTGAAAAATATTAATCTTCAACTTTTTACCTATACACATGAGACAAGAGACAAATACCTTCGTGACGTATTGAGTTTGAAATCAGATAAGCATAAATCAAAACCAAGATCAAATCTCAATTATCCCCCATCATTTAAAACCTCCCCCATTAAATCTTAATTTGTTCTCCCCCTTTTTATTTATCCAAAATAGACAATGAGAAGAATGAATCAAATAAACTTGGATTATCATGACAAGCATAGCAAACAACTACGATCATCAAGGATATAATTCAAAGCACTCCCCAACTACATTTGATTTTTCAAAATTTTCAAATAAAAATGAAAAAATAATTTTACAAAAATAACACACCATGAATTTACACTAAGCTAACCAAATCGTGGATACGGAATGAATGGGTGTGAAAAAAATCAACAGGAAATTCAATGCAATGCAATCAAACATAACATATGTGCACGATGAATACGAATACTTTTAACGAATGACCTCAAAATCATCCTTAGGTGTCAAATAATGTGAATTCATATGACATCGACTCAGTCTAATTGACAAATCAAAGTCTAAAATGATTTCCACACCACTAACGTCTAAACCTATGTAATGCTTTTCAAGACTTTGTCAAGACGTGCAAACCCGTTGATTACTTTTTCATCCAAAAACCCTCATAAATAATAATGCATTTATGTTTCTTTTGAGGTGATCTAAAACCTATTACCCCTTTTTGGCATATTTATCTTTTTTATTGCCTTTAATTTTTTTCGGGGCTCTTTTCAAAGGTGGCTTTCATGACATGATTATTATTCACTCGCAGCTCTTTCCATTAACACTAATCATTTCTTCATATTAAATAAATTCCTCACGAGCAACGGTTTTTACACGCACTACTTTCATTGTCGAGTTTAATCGCATTTGGTTTGTTTTAAAGATAGGATTGAGATGAAAAAATTTCGACCAACATCTGATAGAAAAGTACAATAATCAAACAAATTCATGCATGTGTACATTAAAGCACACTAAGAGTCAAACACGTAGAAAGTAATCCAAATTACATCTTAATGACTCTAAACATTATAAAGCACAAAAAATAACTGATGACACATATTAAAACACTATCAAATAGTCACATGGATGTGGAATGAAATTGTGACTTCGTCATCCTAAATGTCCATCCATAAATGGTTTAACACAAAATACAAAACTCTTTGTCTTTTTCAAAAAAAAAAATCAAAATAAAATATTTTTGGCTTTTTTAATTTTTCTAAAAAAAATAGAAAATCTTTTTGTATTTTTCAAAAACAAAACTTTTTGGTTTTTCTAAAAATATATCAAAAATGGAAAACATACATACGAAAATGGTACACCCTAGCAATTGGCATAAAATATCATCATGAAACTCATCATATGCTAGCAAACAAGTCTAAACCTCAACCGTTAGGTGCGGTGGAGTTTTCCAAAGGTGGTGTCATCCTTTGAAAAATAACCATCAAGTCATGTGAAGTCTTGACCAAAAACATAACTTGCTCCCTAATATGTGCAAACTCTCTCATGTAATCATCCGGAGGATCATGTGTGGGTGTGGGTGTTTGAACATGTGGCAAAACTTATGTGACACGCCACCCAACTTAAAATAAAATTCCCTAAGGTGTTCTTTCTTTTTGCAATGTGTCCAAACATAAACGGGCCTGGGAACACCTCTCTCAAATGTCTACGGTGCACTCTCTTATCCTGAACGGGACGCCTAGGTGGGTTGGGTTCAGAGACATATGGATTAATCACAAACTCGAGAACCGGCTCAGGAGCAATGTGGAAAATGGATGCATCGTCATGACCTATTTCTAGTCTCTCAACTTTACCCAAAGCGGAACCGATGAGCATCTTTCCTACCTTCTTAGATGTATCCTCTAAAGTGACCTTTACCTCCCGAGCACGTTCAATATCTCTCTCTAATTATGACACACGGGCTATAATTTCACTCTTTTCTCAACCTACGATGATCAATTGCTCACTCAAAGTAACCTTCACCTTATTGAGTTGACTTGCCGATGCCTCAAAACCTCAATCTCTCTCTCTAAATATATAACCTTAAGACCCAACAACTTATTCAACTTCTTAGAATTTAAGGTCTAGACGTACAAATCTCTAAACACTATTTGGATCTCACTTCCACCCTCACTTTCACCCTCACTCTCTCACGAAACACTCAAACTATCCTTCTCAGGGGTCGTGGAATAAACTAGGTGTGCTCACGCAAATAGCTAAAAAGGCTATATACATCCCATGTGAAGCTTCATCCCCGAAATCCTTCACCTCTTCCTCATTATCGTTAAGAGTGGCTGGAATAGCAATCTTCTTGCCCTTTCTCTTTAGCCTAGTGGGACACTATAATGCCTTATGCTCCTTACCTTCACACTCGAAATATCCCTATTCTTTCGTATTCTCTCTCTCTTTCTCATTCTCGCCACTCTCTTTGGACTCATCTTTCTTTCTTTTTTTCTCAAAGAATATTTTATTGGAAGAATGTTCTTTTGAAAATTTGAGAAACTTGTTAAAACATTTCGCAAGCATGGCCATATCAAAATCAAACTCGCCCTCAGACTCAGACTCATAAACTTTCACTTTCTTTTTCGTCTCTCTGTTGGACATTTCCTCTGCCTTACAAGGCTGGGCTTTAAGTGCTATCCCTCAATCCTTAGGTTTGACAGTGTCAGGAAACGTGTCAATTTCATATGTTTGGAGGTCTTCTACCAGCTCTTCTAACTTGAGATTGCTCAAATTTCCTAAGGAGTTTAAAACAATCACTTTGGGGATAAAATGTTTGTGCAACCATATCAAAATCTTTTTATGCACTCGTGCATCTGGAATGTGCTCACCAATATTGAAACTATTGTTGACAATGTCAGACAAACGTGCATAAAGGTCATGAAAACACTCAAATTCAAGCATGGTTATCATTTCAAATTGAGTAGTTAAATTTTGTAGTTTAGACTCTTTAACCTCGTTCGTGCCTTCATGGGTAAGTTGTAAAACATACCAAGATTATTTAAAAGTGGTGCACATCATAATACATCGTAACTCTTCATGAGTGACGTACCAGAAATTGCACTTAGCCCCCAAAAATTAAGAGTACTCCATTTAAACTCATCCTCAGTCCACTCAGTCACGACTTTAAGATTTGTCACGTTTTCAACGGCGAAGGTGGGAGGAGTCCACCGTCTTTCAAAAACTACTCAAACACGCTCGTCGATTGATTTTAAATGCGATTTCATACGGTCTTTCCAGTAGGCCTGATTAGACCCGTCAAAAATTGGTAACCGATTATATAAGTTTTCGTTTTGAAACATTGCAATTTTTCAAAAAATATATTTAAAAAAAATCACTATCACAAAATTTTGCGAAAAATAGGATCACTCAATAAATTAGAGAAACACGCTCTGATACCAATTTGAGAAAGTGGTGATCACTTAAATAATCTCTGATACCAATTGAGAAAGAAACTACTTGCAGTGTGATATCAATTTGTACCAATCCACAAATTCCAATTAAATACTTATTTAATCACTTGTCAGTTTTTAAACCAAATTAAATTCATCCCTAACACAAGCAACTAGGTGGGTAAAATGAAACCATCATAAATAAATTGTTGACATACAGATTTCAGGGAAAAACCCAAAAGGGAAAACCTTTCGATTTCACTACGCAAGATAAATCACAACTTACATACATAATGAAATCTGCAATGAATGTCATGCAGATACTCACCTTAACATGCTTCCTAGAGTCAGCAACGGGTCAACCTCAGAAAATCCACAAGAACACGCAGCTCTGAATCAGCAAGGAACACCCACGAGTAGTCCCAAAAGATAAATGGTCGTCAGCCGTAGATTTACTCTCTTTACATGAGATACTTCAACAAGATCGTATCTTGGGTTCCAAAAAAACTCCCTAAACTATTGGGATTTTTGTGAATTGGAAAACAAAGTTTAAACCCTAAATGAATAAGAAAAAATCGTTTCTGCAATTTTCAGTTTATGTGAATCGAAAAACCCCTGGTCTTCTTAACGAAACATGACTTATTTAATACGATATTTATAAAAAAAAAATTGAGTCGGTGACTTCGCTCAAACGAGATCTAGATATCGCTCGAACGAGAATATATGTTGCTTGAATGACATTGTGCGACATTGTATTATCACTTGAACGATATTGGCTTGTCGCTCGAATGACTAGAGAGTCAAATATTCTTTTTATAAAACTCCACCAAAACACTAAGGAAAAATTCTTTTGACGAAAAACAACGCCTCGGGTGTTTAAAAATAGTTTATAAAAATTATCCCAACACTTTAAATGAACCTTAAAGGGATTTGAACATAACCTTTCCAAAATTAATCTCGTAGAGGTTTTTCTATTGAAGAACGTTTGATTCGAATCCGTCTCAATGCATGATTGAACTTAAATAAATCTTCGATGATTGTAGCAGTATAAGATATACTCTAATGTAAACCGGATAATGGAAAATATGTCCTTACATATATTGTCAGTGATAGTCAAGTATAGGAGGAGGGGGAGATCTTACTGTGAAGGCGTGAGTACCAGAGGTCTGATGAGGTATCATTTGATCTAGTCGTAGGATTCTTGACACGCCTCGTTCCAAACTTTGGTTGAATCCTTTCAGAGAAGCTTGAAGATGGGCTCATAGATAGAATTCAATTGGTTGATGAACTGACTAATGTATTAGATCTTACCCAGGAATCCATGCACTTTTTTCTCTGTTCGGACCAGTGGCATATCGAGTATGGCTTTAAGTTTGGAGGGGTTTTCTTCAATCCTTTTTTCACTAATAATGAATCTGAGGATTTTACCATTGGTGACACCAAAGATGCATTTTTGTAGGTTAAGTTGCATCTGGTACTATTGTAATCCCCTGAAGAATTTCCTCGGGGCAGGAATGTTACCTTCTCGAGTCTTGGATTTAATGAAAATTTCATTGACATAGACCTCTAATTCCTTATGGATAAGGTCATAAAGGATGGTTTTAGCGGCCCTCTAGCAAGTAGCCCAAACATTCTTGAGACTAAATGGCATGGTTGTGTGGTAAAAGTTTCCACATGGGGTAATGAAGTCTGCCATTTCCTGGTTGTCAAAATGCATCTTAATCTGATTATAACTGACAAAACCGTCGATAAAAGAATTAAGAGAGTAATTGGACGTGTTGTCTATAGACACACCATTCTAGCACCCCCTAACCTCTCCTTAGGTCCCTAGAACCTGTCCTCATCACTACAAACCTAAGTCATACCCCGAGCACTGACCTAGAGGCCATCAGGCACTCCCAGGCTCCGTTTGACCAAAAGTCAAACTCTTCAACTCGACCGAGACAGAATGAATTTTCAAAAGGCACTAAAACCCCTTTCCAACGGTCCACCCCGTGCACAATTCTGACTTACGGTACAGACAAACGACCCGTTTTCCCTCAAAACTTGATCAGGAGGCCATCGGACGCTCCTGGGCTCCGTTTGACAGAAGTCAAACTCTTCAGCTCGACAGAGACTGAATGAATTTTCAAAGGGTAGAGAAACCCCTTTCCAACAGTTCGCCCCATGCATGATTCTAACTTACGGTACGAACGAACTATTCGTTTTACTCTGAAAGGTCATCGAATGCTTCCAGGCCCCGGTTGACCAAAGTCAACTCCTCAAACCGGGTTAAACTCTTTGGAATGTCCAAGTACATCTCATAAACTTTCCAGTGGTCTGCCCCGTGCATGATTTTGACTTACCATGCAGACGAACGATCCGATTGCTTTCGACGATCCCCCGCCCAAAGGACCGACGAGCGTTTTCGAGCCACATTTGTCCCAAAGATAACTCCCGGACCCAGGAGCAGTCTTAAGGACTTTCAAAGGTCTCTAAAGTACCTTCCCAACGATTCACCCCGTTCATAATTTGAGTCAACAGATTGCGTTATATGATCATTTTTTGAAGGAACCTGAATGAGACTGCCAAACGGCAGGTTCAAAATCCTACCTCAAAGAAACTTTCGATTGGCAGGGCCAAACCTATGCCAATCGACAATCCACTGTGCTTATAAAAAGGAGGGCCTGGTCTCATTGTAAAAATAACACAAGATCTGAGATCCATCACTCTTAGCAAACTCAAAAAAAAAACCTCGAGGTTAGCATGATTTCTACATCCAAATCCCTTTCCAACCCTCGCTTTCCATCATCTTTTCCATTAAACTTGGTGAATTAACTACTCTTCATCATCACCCAAGTGCAGGGGATTCTCTGCAACATTCAAGATCAAGATTAAGATCTTCAAGAAGGTCTAACTTTCTCAAGTTCTCCTAAATTCGCATTAACTTTTTTTATTACTTAGCACTTTTATTCTCTCCATCTCACATATCCTAATATACGTTTTATTTAGTATTATTGCACATCTCTTATTTTTCATATAAATAAAACCCAAAGAAAACAAGAAAAATAGGGTTTGCTCATAAATTCCAAACGGGAATTCTCACACTTTTCTCACAACTAAAAAACCTTTTTCACACACACACACACGCATATATAAGAGAAATCCCCGGTTGGATTTATGGGATAAAACCCCACCCCTCGTTTTGCATATGAACTATGTGTACTTTGATGCCTCTATAGGATATGTAGGCATCTCGGGATAAAACTCGAGACTCGACTCCTACTTTCTCCAATTTTCTATTTTTCTAATTATTTAACTTAATTCTCTTAGATTCTATATATTTACATATACATATATTTGTTCTTAGTGGTGTATTATTCCATATGCGTTATCATTCCATTATAACAATCAATGCTAGGATAATCGCGTAAATCCTATTTTCTAATATTACTTTTCGGAACATTCCTATGAATGACTCGCTTTATCTCTTCCATGATACAAGTCGATGATTCCTATCTCCACTACATATACACATGCACACATATCACGGGGAAATAGAGGAAAATAACAACAATCCATGAGAGACTGCAAGGGCAAAATGGGTACCTAACACCTTTCCATTTCGTAACTTAGCCTCCGAACACTACTCGAATCTTTTTTGGTTTTGTATGTATCAGTATGTCTTTGATGTTGACCTTCGGGATGGATCCACCTTATTTTGTTGGTTTTGAGTAATATAGAGTGGAGACTCCATCTCTCTACATTTTTCACCTAACACATGAACAATCACATGCTTGCCAAGAAGATCATCCAACAAGGATACTAGTGGACCACCATGGTTTAGGATTGCACCACCTATGTTCGGAGATGCCTCAAATGCCAAAAGTTTTCCAACCTTCAACACCTACCTTCGCGAGAAATATACAATATGACTTCTCCCTGGACGTTCTCCACCTGGGGTATCGACATCATAGGGAAGGTTACACCCAAGGCTTCCAACGGGCATGAATTCATCCTAGTTTCCATTGATTACTTCACCAAATGGGTCAAAGTTGAGTCATACGCAGTTCTGAACGCCAAGAAAGTGGCCAAATTCATCAGGAAGAACATCATCTGTCGATATTGGGTCCCGCACGAACTAGTGTCAGATAACGGGTTTCACTTCGAGGCAGAAGTCACAGAAGTGGTCAACGAGTATGGGATTCAGAGACACTAATATTTTCCCTACTAACCTCAAACTAATGGTGCAGACGAAGCCGCCAATAAAAACCTCAAAGCCATCATCAGTAAAATGACCGAAAGCTATCGAGATTGGCCTGACCGAATATCTTACGCCCTTTGGGGCTACTGTTCCTCAATCTGAACTTTTATAGGGGTCACCCCTTACTCTCTGGTTTATGTCATGGAAGCAGTCTTACCCGTCGAGCTAGAAATCCCTTCACTTCATGTCATGCTCGAAAGCTAAGTCAGTGAGGAGGACTAACATCAAAGCCGTCTCAATGAGCTTTCACTCTTGTATGAAAGTAAACTGAAAGCATTGTATCATATACAAGGGTACCATCACCAAATAGCGCATTCATTTAACAAGAGAGTCAAGGTCCGTGGAGTCCGAGAAGGGTACCTATCCCTTAAGGAAATCATAGAACCCATTTGGGACCCCAGAGGGAAGTTCAAGCCCAATAGGAGTGGCCCCTACATTGTAAATAATATTTTGTCAGGAGGTGCCACTATGTTAATCGACCTTGATGGAGAAGAGATGGCTCGTCCAGTCAACCTAAACCCTCTCAAGAAATTCTACCCCTAGTCATAAATCTCAGCGTGCTATAACTCTTTTCATCTCCCTTCTATTCTAAAAAAATATTCATCTTCCTCTACCCAGAACTACGTGGTCCTGATCCTCTATAAAAACCATTTTCAAAAAAATTAAAACTTTTCAAAAAACCCCAGAGGTACGTAGGCAGCTCATACATCTTACATGAGCATGGCCCTTTTTTTTCACAAAAAACTACTCTTTTCTTATCTCCGAGAATGACAGTTCATTCTAACATATACTTGAACAAAAGGATTATGCATGCATTAGCGATCGGTATAGATAAATACAAAATTCATCAAAAGGCACAGTTGGATGATCAAAAACTTGTTTATTTCACTAATAAGAAATGACAGTGCAATTACATAAGAAAAGGTACGGGTAACTCCCCTCCTCCTACCTTCCTAAAAGACACATAAACTCCCGAATTTATTCCCCATTACAAAACAAACTCCTCGAGAGTCTTACCCACAGCTACCAGAGATGCCCGCTCCATCTTCATCTACATCCTGGGATCCCCAAACTTCCCCTGTTTGAATAGTGTGCCGCGAATGATCCATAGACCGATAAGCTCGAACTAGCCCCAAAAAAACCACAACACCTCCCTCCATGGTATCGGATAAGACAAACCACCTTTGTCGAGTCTCCACTTCCAACATCTTGCTAACTACTCTTCTCCACAACCACTACATATAATCTCCGGGGATGTGCCAGACTCACCCAATAGACTGAGAAGGGTGGGTCGACGGACGCCAACTCTCCCACAAAGAGCTAAGCCGCATGCGTAGATGCTCTGTCAGATCTTCTATCGAAAAGAAATCTAGTGTCCGAGGTGGCATGACTTGCTCCCAGCCGAATTATCGCAGAAGCCACCAAAGGAAATAAAAAGAGGTTTGTCTGAGACCAACCAGCCGAACATACAGGTATTCCCCCATCTCCAGAACAGGCAACAGTTGTCCCCACCAAGGCACTGACTAGAGAAGACTTAGATCCCCATGCTCCACAAACCTATTATCCCAGATCTCAATATCCAGGCCAACATTGATGAAATGGTGTGAAAATAAGTTGGGCACAGCCGACAAAGGATATTCCGGAGGAGTCACCAAGCGGAATCTTTCAGACAATCACATGAACAGCATCATAGGGCTGCCCCTCAGAAAGTCTGAATGACCTTCTTGCCATGCATCCAGGTCATTCAAAGTCTCCGCCAGTATCACCGCTACAGGATTGTGACGGTATGACATCCATAAAGTAATGGCTGCAAGTTGTGGGTCCACCAAAAGTTCCCCATTCACCAGTATCAATTTCAAAACCAAGCCCAAAATGATAGCTCCGACATAGCTAGCATCACCAACCTCCTGTAAATGCACAGACCGCAGCACTGCCGGAAGGGAAATAATTCCTCTAATAACCAAAACTCTAGCCACCGAGGGCGAGACGAGGAGACTGGGAAAACTCAGATATAATAACCGCCACACTAGGGTTTACTCCCAACATGGCAGAAAATTCCTCATAAGTCGAGCAGACTTCTTCCAAGCCAAAGCAAAATGCATGATCTTCGGGGTACCAAAATTGTACCGCTGCCATCAGCATGTTTCACTCTATGATCCGATTACGCCATAAAGAGACTCGACGCATGTTAAAAGCATCGTAGTCGACGTTATAGGAGCACAGCGCCTCCAAAGTCTCGAGGTAGTTGGCAAACTCAACACTACCAGGGAGATCCATCTCACAAAATGAGAAAGTAAGAATGTGAAGGTGTGATGAAAACACTCCACCCTTATCCCTTTTTATACTTCAAAACCATCAAAAAAGACATAACCCTTGCAGAAATCGGAGGGAACCCTACCCCACCCCGTCCCAAAAGTCAAGGAGGGTACCAATCAAGGCCTTGAATGGATGGGACTGGACTGACCTGCCGATAGGCAGGATAACAGGCTTGCCGATCGGCAACCTCCTATTTTAGAAATTTACTCTTTTGTCAAAATCAGAAAACTTAATAAAAATAAATTGATATTCTCAACAAAGTTTAAAAATCCTATAATTTCTCATTATAAATAAAACTTTCCTTCAAATCCCAAAAATATTTCTTTTTACGGTCTCGGCAGGAAAGTAAAAAGCGCATATGCATTCATTCATTCATTACTAACAAAAGACAATAAAAAAACTCCATTACATTGCATAGATATTTTTCTGTGTTACATTAATTTTGTAGGAAATAAAGAAAAACAGAAAAAATAACGGGACTCAGCCCGAACCCACATTCCCTCTCTCTCACCTGCCCTTCCCTCTCTAAGAACTTTCGTCCCTGCGACGAGGTCTCTTTCCCCTGTGACGAGATGATGTACCACCGCTATCTGAACCAGACTCCTCCCCGGATGAGGCAGACGGCACAAGGAAAAAACGAACAGGAACCGCGTCCCAAATATGGGCAGTCACCGAAGATATTCAGTCCCTAATGTCCCTCAGCCAAGTAGTGGGCACCCGGACTTGCTGCAAGAAAAGGCACAATCAGTATCAAACAAGGAAGATCGAAAGAAGAAAAAAGATAAGAACAAAAAGGTATACCACAGGAGAAAGGACCTCCTCTATCAAGCCCAACTCCTTTGGGTCCATCGCATGAGGACGATGAAACATATGCACCATCCCTCCATCAGCTCGTCGAATATTATAGGAAGGGGTATGCAACCGCACAAAGGGAATCTCCGAAGTCATCCTCGTTACAGATGTCAATGGACCACCACCACTGTGGGAAGACCCCACTGGCCGACTTGAACCCGCATGAGGTAAAGGCAGCGCATCATATTTGTTAGGCGCCATCATCTAACTCGTCACGAAGTCCATATAATCATACGACACAGCTATGTTGGTGTACAATAAATAGGACTTGCCAATCATTACCACAATCCTAGTGTCCTCTGGAAACATCCACTCCCACCTCATAGACATAGGGGGCCTCGCAGGTGGCACCACCACCTCCTCCTCAGCAATTTCTCAGACCACCCTCTCCCCGAGATACCAAGAGTGGCCAAATTTATGCGCCAGCAAATGCCTCATTTGCGCATTCACCCCAGTCGACCCCATGTCCTGAACAGCTTTCCCCCAAGGGTAAAAGGTCACCTGAAAAATCCCCAACAGATATAAGTCAATATGGAATCAGAGCACACAAAGACCAAGACTAAATAAGGAAAAATTCTTACCCTATCACTGGTCAGGCCATTCAAGACCTGACACACTGCCTTCACAGAAAGAGACTTCCTCGACTGCCGATTAGCCTTTTGCCACCGATACAACCAACAGAAGTCCCCGGTGGTCTTGTCCTTTAAAGCCATCCGCTGGGTATTACACCCAATCACCTCATAGAACTACGCCTGCCAAAGACAAGAATCCGCGATCAAAAAGAGATGCACAAGGAAAATGCGAATGCATTAAAGGAAAATGCGTAAACTAAAGAATACCTCAAGAAGATACATGGCCCTAGTAAAAGTCTGTCAGCAGTACCGGCAAGATGCATCCAGAGAAAAATAAAGGTTCGCCAAAGTCAGGCTCCCCCAATCATATAGAAGGATGTTCGAAAACATCCTCAAGTATGGAAAAAAACACAAGTGGATAACATCGCCGCTCGATGCCACCAGAAATCCCTCCAGTACCAGCAAAATAAACAACCGGGCCATATGCCTCACCTGCAAAACATACCTCAACAGCGACAAATGGATAGAGTCCCAAGACACTATCCTCCCCACATCACCTAGCTTCTCTTGCACCACCTCCGGCGTCACCCACAAATAGCGATCGACCTCTATCTTATCTCCATCATAATCCATCCCCAGTAGCTACTATAAGTCTATGGGAGTCACAGTCATCTCCCCAAAGCCAAAATGGAAGGTATGGGTAGTGTCCCACCACCTCTCCCCTAAAGCACATAAGACCGTCGTTGAACGAGGCATTTCATCCAGCACAGACGCTAGCCTCCCAAAGCCTGCTGACGATACTACCCAACGCACCACAGGTGGATGGTGCTCCCAGACATCCTTAAGCCCCGTCGTCCCACGAGCACGCATAGTTGACAAAGAAACATCAGATTGTCAGAAAAATCTTGTCAAAATTCAAATAAAAAAGGAAATCACCAAAAAAGGATATCGAAAGTCATTTTGTACTTACATAACCACCAGGGTTCACCACCCTAGAAGAGCGATGACGCGACGAATCCCATAGTAAAGTTCGCTCATCCACAACCGGCTCAAACACATCAAAAGAGTTCTCACTCCCCAAAGCAAGAGGCGCCCTGGCCCTCCACTTCATATTCGCCCAGTCGTCAACATCTAACCACTCCCTGTGTGTCATAGTACTCACAAAAGCAACCATTTTTTAGGTTGCGAAATGTTTGGATAATTCACAGAAGAAAATCATAGAGAGAAAGAAGGTAAGAAGCTGTGAAAAATGAGGGGAACCCGCCCCCTTTTTAAAGGAAGCCAAGGGTCATGCCGATCGGCACTGCACCCCCACCTACCGATCGGCACTGACCTTCCACCTTCTCAAGGAAGTCCAAAACTCCATGTCACTGCCAAATGGAACCCTCCACACCATGACGACTGGCACCCCCCTTAAATTTTCTTACAAAAACTCCTAGAAAATACCAAAAAACCCTGAAAAATCCTCAAAAAATTCCTAAAAATCTCGGGAAAGATGTAGAACATTATCACCAAGAAAATTTATTTTCTCTCATGCTCCCTAAAGCGTAACACCTACTTCCCCAGTGAAACCCTTAAAAGCCAAGCGGATTTATCCCCGGTAACGTCCCTAGAGGACCCCTAATGTGTCCCAAACTTCAGGTTACCTCCTATTCCCCAGTGGAATCCCCAAAAACCATTACGACAAAAGTCTCAAATTTCCTCGAGTAAAACATCCAAAACCCTGGATCACCTAATCGCTTCCCCAATGGAATTCATAGCAACAAATTAGTTATTCCCCACAAAGTCTCCAGAAGATGCAAAAGTTTCCCCAGCAATTAACTCCCCAGCTCAAATCGAAATCACGAGGTAATTTTCTTAACAGAGTTCCCCGAGAACGTCATAATTTAAGCCTTAAGAATTGGATTCGACGAGAAGAATTCATCATCTCTATTTAAGTCCTCGGAATCGGCTTCGACTTGCAAAATTGGTCATCTCTATTTAATCCCTCAGAATTGGCTTCAACCCGCATAATTGGTCATCTCTATTTAAGCCCTCAAAATTGGCTTCGACCTGTAGAATTGGTCATCTCAATTTAAGCCCTCGGAATTGGCTTCGATCCACAAAATTGGTCATCGCAATTTAAGCCCTCGGAATTGGCTTCGACCCGCATAATTGGTCATCTCAATTTAAGCCCTCAGAATTGGCTTTGACCCGCAGAATTAGTCATCTCAATTTAATCCCTCAGAATTGGATTCCAGCCACAGAATTGGTCATCACAACCTAAGCCCTCAGAATTGGCTTCGACCCGCAGAATTGGTCATCCCCAGCATTACTTTAGGTCCTCAAAATTGACCTAAATCTTTGATCGTCAATTCCTTTAGACCATCCCCAGTATACCCCCTTAGGTCCTCAGAATCAGCCTCGGCCCTATGAATTGGTAATCCTCATCCTTAGGTCCTCATAATCGGCCTCGACCCTCTGAATTAGTCATCCTCATTTCCTTAGGTCTGCAAAATAGACCTCTTTCAAAGGCATCATGCGGTGTCTATTCAACGGCTATCGTTTGTTCCAAACCCACCCGTCGAGGGGCCTTGTAGACACCCCATTCTAGCACCCCCCCTAACCTCTCATTAGGTCCCTGGCACCTCCCTTCATCACTACAAACCTAATTTATACCCCGAGTACTGACCTAGAGGCCATCGGGCACTCCCAGGATCCATTTGGTCAAAATTCAAACTCTTTCAGCTCGATCGAGACTGGATGAATTTTCAAAGGGCACTGAAACCCATTTCCATCGTTAAACACAGTGTGACTAAAGGCACCTGTCGATTGGCAAGACCAGACCTATGCCGATCAGAAATCCATTGGGCCAATAAAAAGGAGGGCCTAATCTCATTGTAAAAATAACCCAAGATCTAAGAACCATCACTCTCAGCAAACTCAGAAAACATCCCTCAAAATCAGCGTGATTTCTACATCCAAATCCCTTTCCAACCCTCACTTTTTAACATCTTTTCCATCAAACTTGGTGAATTAACTACTCTTCATCATCACCCAAGTGCAAGGGTTTCTCTCCAACATTCAAGATCAAGCTCAAGATCTTCAAGAAGGTCTAACTTTCTCAAGTTCTCCTAAATTCGCATTAACTTATTTTATTACTTAGCAGTTTTATTCTCTCCCTCTCACATATCCTACTATACTTTTTATTTAGTATTATTGTATATCTCTTATTTTTCATATAAATAAAACCCAAAGAAAACAAGAAAAAGAGTGTTTGCTCATAAATTCTAAACGGGAATTCTCACACTTTTCTCACAACTAAAAAATCTTTTTCACACACACACACGCATACATAAGAGAAGTCCCCGGTTGGATTTATGGGATAAAACCCCACCCCTCGTTTTGCATATGAACTACGTGTACTTTGATGCCTCTATAGGATACATAGGTTTCTCATAGTAAAACTCGAGACTCGAGTCCTACTTTCTCCAATTTTCTATTTTTCTAATTCTTTAACTTAATTCTATTAGATTTTATATATTTACATATACATATATTTTTTCTTAGTGGCGTATTATTTCATATGCGTTATCGTTCCATTATAACGATCAACACTAGGATAATCGCATAAATCCTATTTTCTAATATTAGTTTTAGGAACATTCCTATGGATGACTCTCTTTATCTCTTCCATAATACAAGTCGGTGATTCCTATCTCCACAACATATACACGTGCACACATATCACGGGAAAATAGAGGAAAATAACAACAATCCATGAGAGACCGCAAAGGGAGGAATGGGTGCCTAACACCTTCCCATTCCATAACTTAGCCTCCTAACCCTACTCGAATCATTTTTGGTTTCGTATGTATCAGTATGTCTTTGATGCTGTCCTTCGGGATGGCTCCACCTTCTTTTGTCTGTTTTGAGTAAAAAGGACTGGAGACTCCATCTCTTTACATTTATCACCTCACACATTGTCGACGACGGTCGAAGCGCTCCCAAGAGGGATGCGCGTGACCAAGATCCTCTCACCATACCCTATTTCTCTCTCTCTCCGCGAGGATAGGGGATGGTCGCAGTTCTGCAAGGATCAAGGATGGACACATTGTCTATGATCATGTTGATATTTGGTAGAACTTCGGGGATGCCTTTTTAAGATTTCGATAGTCGACGCACATTCATAATTTCCCTCCTAATTTCGGCACAGGGATGAATTCACAAGTCACGTAGGATATTCGACCACGCGAATGAAGCCTATATTTAAGTGTTTCACCACTTCATCTTTGACATTGAGGGACCATTCTAGTCGAAGCATTATCAGTTTCTACTTGACAATTTTTCTCTCTGGGAAGGTAGGGTTCTCATGCTATGTTATTTCTTGCTCAATCTCGGTAATGTCGCCATAGGACTATGCAAATATATCCACAAACTCTTTTAGAATCTTTTCAAATTACGACCGCTCATGCTCATTGAGGGTGCCTATTTTAATATCACATGGAATTGAGATTAATAATAACTGTCTCATCGTAATTAGTTTGAACATGATTATGTTATTTATTTTTTCCTTATTCAGGTTAGTTAAGAATTGTTCATTTATTTAATCATATTTGTTAAAAATTTGACTAGAATCAAGACAATTAATTTAAGTCTTAAAAAGATACTCAAAATCCTCGTTTATTTTATTGAAATGTTTTTAGGAAATATAATAGTGAGGAGCTCACCAAAGGAGGCCTTTTTTATAATTACATCAGGAACGGAATAAAAACAATAGTCGAGGGTATCTCTTAGAGAGAGTAGAAGACAGGGTTCTAGTTGACTTGAGCATGTTGAATAGGAATGGCATGCCAATTTAGGATGGGTGCTTCAGCGACAGTGATCTTTTTAGATGGGTCAAAAAACACGAATTCCTGGAGAAATATACAGAGGTCTAGTCCCAGTGTGTGCAGGTCGAATGACCCATCGATATCACTATCCCCTGAATTTTTAGTGCTTTCCATTGCTTTTTCCATTAGAGGCCATATCTCATGTTTTTTTCCTTCATCCCAAGTGATGTCATCCTCGAAGAAGATTTTTAGACCTAGTTTCATATTTTGTTCGACAAGGTAATACCATGGTTCAGGGAACCTATAGAATGGAAAATCCTTACCATCCTTGGTAAACAACCCATTCAGGGGGTCTCATGAGATCGTCTTTTTACTTTCTAATCTTCTTTTCTAATATGGAGGGTGGAGTACTTTGAGATCAGTTGGTGATGGTTATTAGCCCAAGCTACATGGAGGGAAGGCTTCCTTTAGGACTATTGGTTTGAGGATTCTCTATTTCCATTGACCCAACCTAATTTCGTACGTAAAGTGCATATTTTTTAACTTATAAATCACGTTGTCATTCCCATGAGGGTTGTACTCTTGGCACACTTGATCTTTGAAAGTATCCCCAGCTGGGATAATTAGTGGTTCGGTCATGAAACCAGAGAGGAACATGTCATTGGACCTATGTTGAATCTCTAGTACTAGGTTGTTAGTGCTAAAACCATCTGAATTATCGTTATCCCTGATAATTGTAATGACTTGAACATTGGCAAAGAAATTTAATTTTTGGTGGAGGGAATAAGATACCCCCCGTATATTTTGGAGCCATGGATGACCAAGGAGTAGGTTAAAACAAAGAGGTACGTTGATGACAGAAATTCTATCTGGTGGTGGATAAGGCCAACCTCCGGTGTAATATTTATGGAACCCATAACCTCTCGACAAGTGTTGTCGTAAGCACACATGGCGATAGACATTTGTGTGAGATCATTAACTTTATCCCTAGGCAATTAAGGGTTCGAAGTGGGTATATATTGAGGGTGAACCCATTATCTTAAAGTGACAATGGGATAATTTTACCCATGACTTAAACGGATATTTTTAAGGTGTAGTTATGATCAGGACCTATCTTTTGAGTATCTTTTTCAAAGAAGGAGAGTAGTGATCAGATATCCAGCCATATGCACTGCTTATTCAGGGGTAATAGAAGGAGGAATCGTGGGTTCTATAATGAGCTTTATTAAGGTATTTTTGTGAAACTGGGAGGACATAAAGAGCCCCCATAATGTGATACTAGCCTAAGTTTTTTTAGCAGGTCGTGGACCTTACTTTTTTCAACTATCATTTTTGGCATCGGGAGCCCCTCAATGACTTCTTTTCTCTAATCTGTTTGGATGACTGTGGAATTAGATTTTTTAATGTCGCTCGGATTGGATCATGTGGTTACCAAAAGCAAGGAAGAACAAGAACCATGTGTCTTCATCGACTTTGGGTGTAATGGACACTTTATTGACCCCCTAGCAGCTCTTCGAATGAGATCATTCTACACAGGGAAACAACTAAACTAACTTCTCCATAGTTTGATTCATCATCTAAACTATCAAAATCGTCTCCCATCCGATGGAAACAGTATCATCTTTCCATAAAAAAGAGATACACTAAACAATCCCCATGGCTTCATCATATATATGTTCCCACTTAAAGGGGAAGTGGTAGTATAAAGGGACCCAATGCCCTTGGAGATTCATCATTGTAATTAACTCTAACATGGTGCACATCTCTCTCTTCTTAAGGAACAGGTCTAACATGACCGTCACAATGTCATCTAGAATGAGTTCATCTATGACCACAACCCATTTATCAGATTCTTGGGTCCACTTTCGGGCTTCCACAAATAAATTATTAGGTTTCTCATAGTCGATGGTCATTTCTTAAGGAAATTTTAGCCTAAACTCTCGAACTTGGTCTATGATTTCACGTAGCTGCATGCCTCCGCATTTTGAGTGGGTATAAATGACAATGTAGGCTCAGTTGAGGAGTGTAAAAGCTTGATCACAGAGCTTTTAGGATACAATAGAAAGTAAGGGAAAACTTTGAGGGATTTTGGTGAGATGGCAGGTAGGTCAGTTGTTTCAACGGTCTTGATTGTGGTTGAGGGATTAAATTTTGGACTTCCTCCTAAAAGGATGGCATTTACCCAAGTTTTATTTACTGGGAGAGGATTATTGGTGGTATTGGGATTAGGATTGGATGGTAGTGCGATGATACCACTGTATATGGGAGTCTGGATAACATTCTTAAGGTGAAAGCATTGATTAGTAGTATGCCCAATGATTTGGTGGAAGTTGCAGAGGTAATCTTGTTTGAAATTTATGGGAAGGGTATTTGGTAACGGTCAGTGTTACAATGGTTTAATGAGATTTATTACAAGCATGGATTAGTATACTTTAGATAAAGGATAATGGATTTTAGTATAGTCCTTTTTTAGTAGGGTTGGGATGACTTTCAGGTGTCTAAAAAGTGGCAAGTTGGGATATGTTTTTGATAGTTGACACGGAGTTACTCGCCAGTTTGTCATACTTTTATGCCGCGAACTCCCCAGTTAACCTATTTAATTCATGTTATGCTTTGTGATTCACAAACCCTTCTTTAATCTTTAACCCAACCTCTCGGAGGGTTCAGAATTAAGGGTAAAACTGACCTCCTATTAAAAATCAAATATGGAGCAATAAGTATTTCTTCACTATGCTCACTTGTTCTTCTTCTGACGGTCTATTGGTCATGGTAGTTGCTTTCTCTCTCCACCTTCTAAGACTTTATGCATAACTTCTAACTCCTCATTATACTTATATTACGACATCAACTCTCCCACCACGCCTTTCTAACTGTGGATTTTGGATTCCTTAAGGGATAGGAACCACCCGAGGGCATATTAATTGGGGTTTTACTGAAACATTTGGGTCATTACTTCCTCTGATGCCCCAAGGTGAGTAATGGCATGACGATAGCTGTGTAAATGCACAATTAAAAGATCGTTGCCTCCAAAATTCTCAATGTTCAATATTTTAAATTTCTTTGATAATCGAGTCTTGGGATAGGGAGACATGTGGGTAATCTAAGGTCCTCCTTGACCTTTTTCAGTTCTTCCTCCTTATGATCCACTCTCACTTGTTGATTAACCCCTAGTTGTGAAAGATTAGGTATCGATGGCTAAGATGGTGGTGACATATTGGTAGGTGGGGCATGCGGGGCATGTTGATACTCTTTTGGGACCCAAACTCGTTAAGGAGTAGGTGGACCCATGGAATGGGGAAAAGGGATTTTCAGCTCGGGGGCCTCGAGAGTCTGGAACCGATGTCGTTGCATCTTCTGGACTTCCATTTGGAGGTTGTCAATCTTAGCATTGAGCTGGGCAAGGATAGTCATCAGATCTGGTTGAGCATCCCTAGCCTAGTTGATGTTCTCCATAAATAACATTTGAAGGGAGATATCAAAATCGGTGGAAAAAGGTAAAGAAGCCATGGAGAGCTTCGAGGCGATTTAATGAAATATCGGAGCTAATAGGGAGCCCAGCCAAAAATCAGGGTACGCAATCACACCTGAGAATAAAATATTTTTTGGTTTATTATGAAGGAAAGAGGAATGATTTTGGTATTTTTTTTCCTTTTTTAAAAAGGGGGAAAATGTTGAACATGACTCGAGTTTGGGAAAAGATAAGGTACATGATGCGAGACACAACTTGTCTTGTTTCCATACTCACAAATAGGGTCCTATATTAAAAATGGGCAAAATATCGCAAACATTCAGGTGGTAAGGTGACCCAGAATTTTGGCAGAGTTTTACGTTATAACCAGTAAACTAGGTATGAGTGGCCTAGGGTAGATGCCTATATGAGGTTCATGAACTTGGTGGGATAGTGCAAAGGTTTCCCCCATTGGTATGACTTCCACGATATACATATTTCCTATAAGGGAAATCATTCATTGATATGTGTGGACAAGCCATTTCATATACCTAAGTGTATGTGAATTACCTCATAATATATCTTGTGGAAACGGACCGTATGAGAGCCAATTCGATATACCTGACGCACATGAACCAGTTCTCTGATATATACCTCCTATCGTGAGTTTGGTCAAGCGGTAGGATACGAGGGAACTATTCGATATACATCGAAGATACGAGGCCAATGGAAGGTGGGAATCATATCTCTTAGGTTAACTGTTCCCTACAAGACCGACACCCATCACAAAGTGACCCCACACACACATAGTACAGGACAAAATTTTGGTCAATATTTCAATGCTCAAGTAATGTAGTGTGAAAGAATGCATGTGTCTTAATTAGTATCTTATGGAGAGTTTTATGTATACTAAATAAGATACGTACTACCACTATGAGGGAGAATACACGAGTAGCCTAGGAGGATAAACACAAAGAGTAAAATTATCAAGTATGTACATGAAGCATGGAGACTATACAAAGCATGGTGATATATACAGAGTGTGAGTCATATGAATATGGATACTATACAAAGCATGGTGATAGATACAGAGTTTGAGGCATGTGAAAGTGAGTGAGAAATATCTGCAAAATAAGAGAGTGACATGTGAATATATGAGTGAAGAAGGTATATGGATATATACAAGTGAGAGAAATGTGGAAGTGTGTGCTAGTGAGACTAAGCATGGATATTTACAAGTGGTGTGTGAAAGGTATGAGTGAGCACGAAACTATATACACGTAAGAAGAATGTGAGAGTGTGTGCTAGTGAAACTAAACATGAATATCTACAAGGGGTGTGTGAAATATGTGTAAGTGGGAGTACATGGAGTGAAGTATGGTGAACATAAACAAGTCAATAAAATATGGTGAAATGTGTGATAAGCAGGTGATATGCACGCGTGATGAAAAAAATCATGGTAGATATGAACATCATCAAGAATGAGAAATATATACGAGATATAAGTATAAGAGTAAGGAAAACATACAAGGGGAGGATATGTTAACAAATATAATAGGAGAAGAGCGACAAACATAACATCATGTTAAAATAGAGTCTAGTACACTAAAAATAGTCCCCAATAGAGTTACCACTGCGGCCATTTGGGGAAGATTCCTCCGACGCGAGCCGGCCCTGAAATTGGAGGGGAAGGAAAATCAGAGAAATTTGGGATTCGGGGATTTGGGAGTCCTCCTTTCGCCACTCGCGCTTATCATCGTGGGCTACCTCAGATATAAATCAGACACCGTCAAAAGAGGAGAAACACAAAAAATGGAGTCGCCGGCCTATTTTGATCAAAATAGACAAGAAATGTAGTCATCCTGAAAGAACATAATCAAAATACATACTGATGTGTACAAAACCAAATGAATCAAGAGTTCGAGGACAAAGTTACGTAATGGAAAGGTGTTAGGAAACCATCCCGCACTTTTGTTCTCTCATGGGCTATACAATATACTCATTTTCTCCAAAGTGTGATGTGTGTGTATATGTGTGCGATGTGAATAATGAGGGAAAGAAATCATCAGACTCATGTGATGGGAAAGACAAAATGAAATCATCCGAAGGAGTGTATAAAAGAAACAGCATAAAATTATAATGTGAGTGTCCGTCGAATCATAAATCAATATGCAGAAGCGAATGTATGTATCGAACGAAACATGAATATGTAGGAGAACGGGAACTCGCAATATTAATAAACACAAGAAAACATCAAATGGTTAAATGATAAATTAGGACTCGTATCCCAGGATTGTCTCAGATGCCTACGTAGCCCAAAGGGCATTTAAGTCCACGTACTTTGATAACAAGAAAGGGTGGGGTTTAACCTATAAATCCTAATATAGAACTTCCTTTAGTTCATTTTTTTTAAATACACACAAATGTAGAAAGTGTGAAAAATGAGGAAATCCTAATTTAGGGTTTACAAGAAAACCTTATTTTTGGCTTCTTAGATTTTATGAAAAATAAGATTTATGTGCACTAAATAATTAAAAGTGAGATTAGTTTTGTATGTGAAGTAATGGGATAAATATATATATCAAAATGGAAAGAAAAGTAAACAATTACTACTAATTGAGTGAGTTGTAAATGTATAAGGGTAGACCTTCTAGAAAACTTTAATTCTAACTTTGCAATAGTTGGATGGTGGTAAGGTAAGGACGGAATGTAGGGGGAAATGGTGGAGAATGATGTGAGGAAAGGAAGAGAATGTTTGAAAATTAAAATTTTAGCCCACCGATTTCGAGGGAAATGTTCCGACTTCAGAGAGGGACCCTTGAAAATGAGGTTATAGTCTCCCTAAATAGTAAAAAATTAGAGTTTTTTTAGAGGGGAGACTGGATAGGCCCCTTGCCTACCTATCGGCATAGCCCTGCCTTGTTGGCCAAGAAAAAGTACATCTTATCGGTAGGCAAGGGGCCTAGGGTGCCTATAGGCAGCCCAAAATAAACGTTTTTAGAAAAATGGCCATAAAATGCAATTCATAAATTCAAATTGCACAAGGTCAGAATCGTTGGAAAGGTTATTCAGAGATCTACAAGAATCCATTGAGACATTCCCAGTTTTGAGAGTTGACAAAAGTCAAGCGGGGCTCGAAAACTCCCGATGGTCTCTAGATACGGGTTCTCCTTGTAAAATGGTGAGTAAGCGCAAATCGTGAGATCAATTCACTCATGGTATGGACCATTAGAAAGGGGATTCAGGACCCTATAAGATTTAAAAGAGATTCACTCAGGTCAAATGGAACCCGAGGGTACTCGTTGGCCTCTAGATTAGGTTTCGGAGCAAAAGGTGAGTATGTGCGAACAATGATGCCTATTCATGCACAGTATGTACCATTTGAAAGGGGATTCAATGACATAAGAGGTTTCAATGAGCTTTGATTAGGATGGAGGGGTGACCGAGATCAAACGGGCTCAAGAGCTCCTAGTGGCCTTCAGATTAGGTTTCGAAGTAAAAAGGTGAGTATGTGAAAATAGTGAGGATTATTAAGGCACGATATGGATTGTTGGAAAGGGGATTCAAATCCCTACGACATTTTAATTAGATTTTCTCAATATGGAGGGTTGACTGAGGTCAAACAGGTCCCGGGAGAGCCCAATGGTCTCTAAATTAGGTCTTGGAGTAAAATGTGAGTGCGCGTGAATAGTGAGTTCAATTCACACACGGTATGGGATGTTAGAAAGGGAACCATATGAGGTTTTAAGAGTTTTGTAAGGTTTGGTGAGCTGATCGAAATCAAACTTTGCCTAAGAGTGCTCAATGGCCTCTCAATTAGGGTTGAGAGTAGGACCTAGGATCTTATGATGGGAAAAGAAGGGTTAGGGACCTAAGGAGTTATAGTTGGTACTAGAAAGTTGTGTCTACATGTTAAATATGTATAAGATTTGACTTAAGTTTTAGCTATCAAGGTTTTCTAGTATGCTTACGTATCCAACGTAGGTAGAATAAAAGTTAACATAGTTTGGACTAGATCATTAGAGAATGATCAAGCTTCACAAGACAAAGAAACACATATAACATGGTATGGTGTGGTGTGGTGTTGCAACACAACACCACCCTATTTGTATCAAAACTTCAAAACATAATAGTAAGATCACGAACCGACAAAGCTACATGAACTCTTTTTTATCTCGGAGGCATTCTGACGTAGGACTAACCATTTTAGAAATGGATCTAAGAATACTTTTAAAGAAAAGGTACCATAAAGAAGAAAAAAGTAACAAAGGGGGAAATAGTTTTTTTGTTGTTGTTGTGATTGGACTTAGATTATGAAAGAGAAGCTAGGTCTAGAAGTTAAAATACTAAATCTATGCTTAAAGACAGTTTTGATGAAAATGGAGAGAGTTTGAAGGATTTTTGTAAGGAAAAATGTTTTTAGATATAATGCTCTACATTCAAGGGGGGAGTTAATGCCTTCAAGCGGTAGATGAAGTCATCCTCTTACACTACACCATAGATAAAAAAATGGACATAAATTTTAGGCATGACTAGGCCTACGGGTCACAGATTATGTCCGTGACTATTTATGGCATCACCAAAATTGGTCTTAATGGACTTTATTCCTGAACGAAAGTGGTGGACTAGGTCATGGTCATGGCCTGGAAAGTGGGAAGTATATTTATCCATGGTCATGGTCTTGGGCCATGACCCCGGGGTCACGAACGTGAGCCATAAATAGTTAAAGACAAAGGGTCATGGACCAAGTCTGTGACCGGTAGTGGACTAGGGGTCACGGGCCAGGTCCATGACCATATGGGAGACTTATGAACGACGGTCACGGCCCAAATCCATGACCCCTATTTAAAAATAAATAAAACCTCAAGTTTTTTAAAAATAAAATAGAGGTCACGAATTTAGTCCGTGGCTATATCCATTTGGAAAAAAAATATTTTTTGACAACCCCAACGAAAAAACCTTCTGAAGGTGTTTGTCCCCTATCTCGCATCCCGTGACTACGTGGTTAGTTCTTATGAATTACATAGCACCCGTGTGAAGTGTTCGATTATGGGAAAAATATTGAGTTAATGACCGATCGATCATAATACCATGTGTGCTTGATCGATCAGTCAAGTGAATTTTATTATAGAATTTTGGGCCCATTCGATATTAGTTTGATTATGCTAGGTAATTTTGTAGGCTATTTTATCTAGTTGTAATTTCAAGAAGGTGTTCATGAGCTTTGGCTACATTTTAGGCCTTTGTAAGTCCATGTTAAGCATAGATACCTTCAGGGAGAAGAATGAGGTATCTACAGATCCCATCAATAATCGAGTTCATTTTTGGAGGAATGTTGTTGAAAATAAAGACACCCATTATGCGACTGCAAAGGATTCTCTTTAACTCCGATAAGGTGTTTTAGGGTTACTCTCCTCTTTTGGATAACTGGTATGTTATCGCAAAGGGTTGTGATTTTTTTCTGGATGCCTAATGGAAGATGATGATATATCCTCATGGGGTGAGGAGAAATATTTGGTTGTTTGGATAACACGTTCACCTGGGACAAGTTGTTTATCGATAAACCGAATCGTATAGAAAAGGTGTCCGCTTTAGGATAAGGTTTTTATCAATGCTAAATCATTAGGGAAAAAGTGTTCTCCTGGGACAAGTTTTTTGTTCATACACTGAATCTTTTTGGAAAGGATGTCCTTCTAAGACAAGGTGTTTGTCGATACACCAAATCATTTTGAATGTGTACGCTTGGAAAAAGTTATTTGTCAATACACTAAATCGTTATGAAAGTTATCTACTTGGGAAATGATGTTTTTTGATATAGTGGGTCATTAGGAAAAGGTGTTCACTTGGGACCAAGGCATTTATCTATACACAAATCGTTCAGATGGGGTAGGCCTGTCAACGGGTCGGAGTCGGATCGGGTTTAAGGAGTTCCAAATCCGTGTAATCGGGACTTCATCGGGTTCGGATCCGGGTCTGGGTCTTCATCGGGTCTACAATATTGGATCCAGATCCAGATCCGTTTGGGTCTTCGGGTCCGGGTCTGACCAAATATATACATTTATTTTATACTATCCCCCTTCTTTATTTTTTAATCTTAAATTAAAATATTGTGTAATGTATTATAGAATATTATTAGTATAAATAAAACATATATTAATTATATACATATTTTTATGTATATTACTTAAATGTTATATTGATAAGATATATTTATAAATATATATAAATTTATAGTATATATGTATATATATTTAAAAAATAATAATGTACAATTAGGGTCGGGTCTTCGGGTTCGGGTCTTGTATAAGATCCAGACCCTACCCGTTTAATAAACGGGTATTCGGGTATTCAGGTCTCAGGTTCAAAAAAATATGCTCAGGCCCTATCATAAGGATCGGGTCTGGGTCCAAACCCGACCCATTGACAGGCCTAAGATGGGGTGTCATCTTAGAATGGGATGTTTGTTGATACACCAGATTGTTTAGAAAGGTCATTTGGGACAAGGTATTTGCTGATACACTGAATTATTTTGGAAGATGTCCTCTTAGGGTGTGGCCATCCCCGATCCTGATCCTTGCGGGCGGGCGCGTGGAGGAAAGGATCCTTCGGGTCCCGCGCGTCCCTCTCGGGAGCGCTTCGACTGGCGTCGTTTGTGGTGTGAAAAATGTAGAGAGATTCAGAGTCGCCAGTCTATTTTACTCGAAATAGATTAAAGAAAAAGGGGAAACCACCCCGAATAGTGGCATCCAAAGACATACTGGTGCATACGAAACCAAGATGATTCGAGAAGGGTTCGGAGGCTTAGTTACGAAATGGGAAGGTGTTAGGCACCCATTCCGCCCTTTCGGTCTCTCATGAATATTTGTTATTTTCCTTTATGTTTCCTCCCGTGATATGTGTGAATGTGTATATATATATAATGGAGGTAGTAATCCTCGACTTGTATCATGGAAAAGATAAAGCGAGTCATCCGTAGGAAGATATAAGAGTAATATTAGAAAAATGAGATTTACGTTATTACCCCTACGTTGATCGTTATAAGGGAACGATAACGCCTATGGGGTGATGCGTCACTAAGAACAAATATATGTATAATATAAGAAAAATGGATTTAGAGAATATAGAAAATGAGAGAAAAGGTGAGAAAAAGGACTCGAGTCTCGGGTTTTACCACGAGACACCTACGTAGCCTATAAAGGCATCAAAGTCCACATAGTTCGCATGTAAAATGAGGGGTGGGGTTTATCCCTTAAATCCAAAATGGGGAATCTCTTATTTGTGTGTGTGTGTGTGTGTGTGTGTGTGCGTGTGTATAGAAAAAAGTGTTTTAGTTGTGAGAAAAGTGTGAGGAAAATATGAGAATCTCTTATTTGAATTTATGAGCAAAACCCTCTTTTTCTTGTTTTTGGGGTTTTATGAAAATAAAAGATGTGCAATAATACTAAGTAAAAAGTATATTAGGATGTGTGAAATGAGATAATAAAAGTGTTAAGTAAGAAAACAAGTTATTGAGAATTCAAGAGAATTTAAAGAGAGAGTTTGAGAAAGTTAGATCTTCTTGAAGATCTTAAACTTGATCTTGAATGTTGGGGAACAACCCTTGCACTTTGTATGATAATGGAGAGTGGATAATTCACCAAGTTTGATGAAAGGGATGATGAAAAGTGGAAGTAAAAAGGGGATTTGGAAGTTGAAATCACGCTGCCTTCGAGAGAGGTTTCTGGGATTCGTTGAGAGGGATTGTTATCACATCTGGGCTCTCCTGCAAATGAGGTGAAGGCAACCTTTTATAGTCCCAGGTGAGTGCCAATTGGCATAGAGCCCTTCCTGCCTATCGGCAGGTAGGTGCCGATAGGCAGGTTCTGGAACCTGTCATTTGGCAGTGTGTTTCAGGCTTTTTCGGAAAATCAGCCGCCGAGGGCAAACCGTTGGTCAGAATCGTGCACGGGGCATACCGTTAGAAATTTAATTTAGAGACCTTTGAAAGTACTTTGGAATGCTCCCGGGTTTGGGAGTTGACTTTGGGTCAAATATGGCTTGGAAGCATTTGTCGGTCCATTGGACGAGGAATCATTCGGACGCAAACGGATCGTTCATCCGCATGGTAAATCTGAATCGTGCATGGGGCATACCATTGGAAAGGTTAGGTGATGTACTTAGACATTCCAAAGAGTTTGACCCGGTTTGGAGAGCTAACTTTGGTCAACCAGGCCCGGGAAGTGCTCGGTGGCCTCCCGGAGTCAAACGGATCGTCCATCCGCATGGAAAGTCAGAATCGCGAATGGGGTGGACCGTTGGAAAGGGTATTCATGGACCTTTGAAGATTCATTTATCCTTGGTTGAGCTGAAGAGTTGACATAGGTCAAACAGAGCCCGGGAGCGCCCGATGGCCTCTTGGTCAGGTTTTGGATGCAAACGGACCGTTCGTCCTCATGGTAAGTCATAATCGCGCACGGGGAAGATCGTTAGAAAGGGTATTCAGGTCCCTTCGAAGATTCATTCAGTCTCAGTTGAGACGATGAGTTTGACTTTTGGGTCAAACTGACCCGGGGAGTGCCCGATGGCTTTCAGGTTAGTACTCGGGACGTGACCTGGGTTTACAGTTATGAAGGGCGGTACTAGGGACCTAAGGAGAGTCAGGGGTAATAGAATGGGGTGTCTACAGAGCCCCTCGATGGGTGAGTTTGGAACAAATGATGACCGTCGAATAGACACCACATGATTCTTTTAAGGGAGTATGATCGATTCAGAGGGTTGAGGTCGATTCTGAGGACCTAAGGAGTGTATTGGGGATGATAAATTATGCGGATCAAAGTTGAATCTACGAGCTTAGGGTAAAGGTCTAGAGAGATTAATTCTGACCTAAAGAGTGATGACGATCGAGGACCGAGGTCAATTCTGACCTAACTTTGGTGACGATCCAAGACCGAGGCCAATTCTGACCCAAGAGTGGTGACGATCGAGGATCGAGGTCAATGCTGACCTAACTTAGGTTATGATCCAAGATCGGGATCAATTCTGACCCAAGAGTGGTGATGACCGAGGATCGAGGTCAATTTTGACCTAACTCAGGTGACGATCCAAGACCGAGGCCAATTCTGACCCAAGAGTGGTGACGACCGAGGACCAAGGTCAATTCTGACCTAACTTAGATGAAGATCCAAGATCGGGGTCAATTTTTACCCAAGAGTGGTGATGACCAAGGACCGAGGTCAATTCTGACCTAACTTAGGTGACGATCCAAGATCGGGGCCAATTCTAACCCAAGAGTGGTGACGACCAAGGACCGAGATCAATTCTGACCTAACTTAGGTGACGATCCAAGACCGGGGCCAATTCTAACCCAAGAGTGGTGACGACTGAGGACCGAGGTCAATTCTGACCTAACTTAGGTGACAATATAAGACCGAGGCCAATTCTGACCCAAGAGTGGTGATGATCGAGGACCAAGGTCAATTCTGACCTAACTTAGGTGACGATCCAAGATCGGGGCTAATTCTGACCCAAGAGTGGTAACGACCGAGGATCGAGGTCAATTCTGACCTAACTTAGGTGACGATCCAAGATCGGGGCCAATTCTGATCCAAGAGTGGTGACAACAGAGGACCGAGGTCAATTATGACCTAACTTAGGTGACGATCCAAGACCGGGGCCAATTTTGACCCAAGAGTGGTGACGACCGAGGACCGAGGTCAATTCTGACCTAACTTAGGTGACGATCCAAGACCAGGGCCAATTCTAACCCAAGAGTGGTGACGATCGAGGGCTGGGGTTAATTCTAACCTAACTTAGGTGACGATCCAAGATTGGGGCCAATTCTAACCCAAGAGTGGTAACGATCGAGGATCGAGGTCAATTCTGACCTAACTTAGGTGACGATCCAAGACCGGGGTCAATTCTGACCCAAGAGTGGTTGAGGATTAGATTTCAATTTTACTGGGGAAAGAGCTTTGTGATTCTAATCTGAGCTGGGGAACTGATAGCTGGGGAAGCTTTTTAGGAGACCTCACAGAGGGGGAACAACCTATTTGGGTGTTGTAAGAGAATTCCGCTGGGGAAGTGATCAGGTGATCCTTAGGGATTTTTCGGTGCTTTGCTGGGAGGAATTTTCACTTAGCTTTTGAGGATTCCGCTGGGGAAGAGGGGTTTCTCTTGAGGAAATGCAATATTTTCTTCGTAGAATGGCTTTAAATCCCTCTCGGGATTTTTGGAAATTTTCCGAGGATTTTTCGAGGTTTTCTGGTATTTTCTGGGAATGTTTGTACGAAATTTTAGGAGGGGTGCCGGTCGGTACAGTATGAAGGGTCCCACTCGGCAGTGGCATGGAATTTTGGTCTACCTCGGGAAGGCAAGGGGTTAGTGCCGATCGGTATGGTGGGGGTGATGCCGATAGGCATGGCGCTTGGCCTCCTATATAAAGGGGGCGAATCCCCTCATTTTTTCACAGCTTCTTTTGCTTTCTCTCCCTCTGCGATTCTTCTGCAAATTGTCTTAGCGTTCTGATCTTCAATAAATGGCCACCTTTGTGAGCACTGTAGTCCACCAGGAGTGGTTAACCGTTGATGATTGGGCGAATGTGGAGTGGAGGGCTAGGGCGCCTCTTGCTTTGGGAAATGAGAATTCCTTTGATGCGTTTGAGCCTGTTGCGAATGAGCGGACTTTGCTGCAGGAGCCATCACATCATCGCTCTTCGAGAGTGATCCCCGGAGGTTATGTAAGTAACCCGACCTTTGGCATTCTTCTATTTTTAGTGGTTTTTCTTATTTGACTTTTGATGAGGCTTTTCTTTTTTCCAGTCTGATATCTCTTTGAAGAACATGTGTGCCCGTGGGACGACGGGGCTTAAGGATGTCTGGGAGCATCTCCCACCTGTGATGTGTTGGATGGTATCATCAGCAGGTTTTTGGTGGTTGGCATCGGTGCTGTATGAGACGCCTCGTTCGACAGCGGTCTTGTGCACCTTGGGAGAGAGGTGGTGGGACACTACCCACACCTTTCATTTTGGATTCGGGGAGATGACGATGACTCTCATAGACGTGCAGCAGCTGCTGGGGCTGGATTGTGATGGAGAGCAGATAGAGGTGGATCTCTCTTTACGGGTAAGACCGGAGGCAGTACGTGCGTCTCTTGGTGATGTGGGGAGGATAGTCTCTAGGGATTCCATCCAGCTGTCCTTACTGAAGGATGTTTTACTGAGCAGGGTGATTGATGTGGAGGACGGGCTGCAAGTGAGGCAGATGACCCGGTTATTCATTTTGCTAGTGTTAGGAGGTTTTATGGTGGCGTCGAGCGGCGATGTCATTCATTTGTGGTTTATGTCGTACTTGAGGATGTTTTCGAACATCCTTTTCTATGATTGGGGAAGTCTGACCTTGGCGACCCTTTAATTTTCTCTGGATGCATTTAGCCGGTGCTGCCGACAGACCTTTACTGGGGCCACGTACCTTCTTGATGTATTCTTTAGTTTGTGCATTTCTTTTCATGCATTCGCATTTTCCTTTCATGCATTCGCATTTTCCTTTCATGCATTCGCATTTTCCTTATGTGTCTCTTTTTCTTGTGAATTAAGAAGTGGTTCTATGAGGTGATTGGGTGCAATACCCCGTTGATTGCTTTAAAGGATGACACTGTTGGGGACTTCTGTCGCTTGTATCGATGGCGTAAGTCCAATCGGCACTCAAAGGGATCTCTCTTCCTGGAGGCGGTGCGTCAGGTCTTGAATGACCTGACCAGTGGTAGGGTAAGACTCTTTCCATTTCAGTCTAAGTTTTTGCACCTTTTGATCTTGTATTGATTTGTGCTTGCTTGGAGATTTTCAGGTGACCTTTTATCCCTGGGGGACAGCCATTCAGGATGCGGAGGTGACCGGGGTGAACGCGCGGATGAGGCATTTGCTGGCCCATGAGTTCAGCCATTCCTGGTATCTCAGGGAGAAGGTAGTTCGTCAGATTGTCGAGGAGGAGGTAGTGGTGCCACCCGTGCAGTCTCCTACGTCTATGAGCAGGAGCGACTGATGTTGGAGGATGAGAGGATCGCGGGGATGATTGGCGAGTCCTACTTGTTGTACACCGATACGACCGCGCCGTATGGCTATATGGATTTTATGACGAGCTGGTTGATGGCGCCCAGCATATATGATACTCTTCCCTTCCCTTCGGCAGGTTCAAGTTGGGCTATGGGGTCTTCCCACAATGGTGGTGGTCCGTCTACATCTGCGGCAGCGGCGACCTCGAAGGTCCCTTTTGTGCGGTTGCATACCCCTTCGTACAACATCCGGCGGGTTGATGGAGGGATGGTGCCTATGCTGCACCGTCCTCATGCGATGGATCCGAAGGATGTGTGTTTGACAGAGGAGGTCCTTCGACATGTGGTATACCTTTCAATTACTCCCTTTCTTTTCTGTTTTGGTCATTCCTGTTTTGATACTGATTTTATCTTTCCTTGCAGCAAGTCCGGGTGTCGACCACTTAGCTCAGGGACATTAGAGATTGGATATCTTCGATGACTGCCCATATTTGGGACACAGTTCCCGTTCCTTCTTGCCTAGTACCGTCTACTTCGTCCGAAGAGGACTCGGGCTCAGGTAGTGGTGGTGCGTCGTCTCGCCGTAGGGGGAAGAGAACGCGTCGAGGGGGTGGAAGCTCTTGAGAGAGAGAGAGGGAATGAAATGTGGGTTTGGGCTGAGTCCCGTTGTTTTTGGCTTTTCTTTTCTTATTTCTTGCAAAACTGATGTAACACAGAACACAAATCTATGCAATGCAATGGGAGTTTTTTGATTATTGTCTTTTATTAATGATGAATGAATGCATGCACATGCGCTTTTTACTTTGCTACTGAGACCGTAAAAAAGGAATATTTTTAGAATTTTTTACGGAAATATTTTATTTTAAAGGGGAATCCTTTAAGGAGAAAATAGGATTCTTGAAATTCTTTTTAGAATATCAATTTATTTTTATTGAGTTTTCTGATTTGATAAAATAGTAAAGGAGGAAATTTCCAAAAATGAGGGGTCGTCGATCGGCAAGCACCCTGACCTGCCTATCGGCAGTTTAGTTCAGTCTCATCATTTGAAGGCTTTGATTGGTACCCTCTTCAGCCATTGGTACCTTGTGGGGTAGGATTCCCTCCGATTTCTGGAGGGATTATTTCCCTTGTGAGGATTTTTAAGTATAAAAATGGAGAAGGGTTGAGTGTTCTCATCACACCTTTGCATCCTCATCTGCCTACCCATTATCTTTTAGTCTTGCAAGATGGCTCTCCCTGGTAGCATTGAGTTTGTCAATTAACTCGAAGCCTTGGAAGCTATGTTCTCTTATAATGTCGACTATGATGCCTTCAACATGTCCTGAGTCTCCTTGTGGCGCAATCGGCCTTTTGAGTGGAATATGCTGATAGTGGCGGTACAATTCTGGTACCTCGAAGACCATGTATTCCGCTTTGGGTTGGAAGAAGTTTGTCCTACCTACGAGGAATGTTCTGCCATACTGGGTGTGAATCCCAAAGTTGCTGCGACTTTGCCCGAATTTTCCCATTCTCCTAGAGATTTGTTGGCCGGGCTTCTTAATATCTCGCCTTCGGCGACCAGGTCATTGGTTGCTGGAAGAATGATCTCCCTCCCAGCAGTGCTGCAGTCCATGCATTTGCGGGAAGTAGGTGATGCCGGCTATGCTGGAGCCATGGTTCTGGGTCTGGTTTTAAAATTTTTGTTGGTGACTGAGGTGGTGTAAGTGGACCCACAACTTGCATCCATTTCTTCACGGATGTCATACTGTCGTAATCCTGCGGCGGTGATATTGGAGAAGACTCTGAATAGCCTGGATGCCTGGAGAGAAGGTCGTTCTGACTTTTTAAGGGCTAGCCCTGTGATGCTGTTCATGTGGTTGTCTGAAATATTCTGCTTGTCGACTCCTCCAGAATATCCTTTGTCAGTTGTACCCAACTTCTTTTCGCGCTACTTTATCCGTACTGGCCTATATGTTGAGAACAGGGAGAATTGGTTTGTGGAGCACGGGGCTTGTGGGTTGTATTGGTCCGTGCCTTGGTGGGGACAGTTGTAGCCTGTTTTGGATCTAGGAGAGTATTCATATGTGCAGCTGGTTGGTCTCAGACAGACCTCTTTTTATTTCCCTTGGCGTCTTCTGTGCCAATTTGGCTGGGTACAGGTCGTGCCCCCTCAGACCTCAAATTTCTTTCCAGTAGAAGATTTGACTGAGCGCCTGCGTCTGTTGCTTAGGTCTCTATGGGAAAATCGACGTCCGTCGACCCGTCCTTCTTAGTCTGTCAAGAAGGTTTGCCATGTCCCCAAAGATTATATGAGGTGGTTGTGGAGGAAAGTAGTCAGTAAGATGTTGGCAGTAGAGACTGGTCAAAGCTGGTTTATTTAATCTGACTCTATGGAAGGGGGTGTTGTGGTATTTTTGAAGATAGTTAAGGTTCATCGATCCATGGAATGTTTGCGGCACTCTATTCAGGCAGGGGAAACTTGGGGTCCTCAGGATGTAGATGATGAGGGTGCAGGCTCTTCAGGTAGCTGTGGGTAGGAGTCCTGGGGAGTTTATTTATGTAATAGGTAATGTATGTGGGGATTTTATTTGGCTTTTTATGGTGGCGGGGAAGGGAGTTATCCATTCCTTTTTCTTATGTAATCTGTAATGTAATTTCTTATTAATGAAATAAACAAGTTTCTGATCATCCAGCTATGCCTTTCGATGAGTTTTGTATTTTTAATTATCTATACTGATCGCTAAGGCATACATAATCCTTTTGTTCAAATAATTTTAGAATGAACCATCGTTCTCGGAGGTAAGAAAAGAATATTATTTTGTGAAAAAGAAAGCGCCGCACTCATGTGAGGAGTATGAGCTGCCTACGTACCTCAGGGGTTTTTGAAAACTTTTAAAATAGTTTTTGTAGAGGATCAGGCCCACGCAGTTCTGGGTAGAGGGAAATAAAGAGTCTTTTTTTTTAGAATAGAAGGGGGATGAGAAGAGTCGTAGCGTGCCGAGATTTCGGACTAGGGGTAGAATTTCTTGAGATGGTCTAGATTGATTGGATGAGCCATCTCTTCCCCATCCAGGTCAGTGAGCATGGAGGCACCGCCGGATAAGATTTTCTTCACAGTGTAGGGGCCGCTCCAATTGGGCTTGAATTTCCCTCTGGGGTCCCAGATGGGTTCTATTATCTCTTTGAGGGCTAAATCCCCCTCTCGGACACCGCAGTCCTTGACTCTCTTGTTGAATAATCGCGCGATTTGGTGATGGTACCCCTGGATGTGATAAAGAGCTTTTAATCTTCTTTCATCTAGGAGGGCTAGCTCATTAAGACGGCTTTGGCACCAGTCTTCTTCATTAACCTTGCTTTCGAGCATGACGCGTAGCGAGGGTATTTCCAGCTCCATAGGGAGGATAGCTTCCATGCCTTAGACCAGGGAGTAAGGGGTAGCCCCAGTAGAGGTTCGGATTGAGGTTCGATATCCCCAGAGGGCGTATGGGATCCGATCAGCCCAATCCCTATAGTTTTCGGTCATCTTACGGATGATGTCTTTGATGTTCTTGTTGGCGGCTTCAACTACACCATTGGTCTGAGGTCGGTAGGGAGAAGATTTGTGTCTCTGAATCCCATACTCGTTGATAACTTATGTGACTTCTACTTCGAAGTGTAACCCGTTATCTGACACTAGCTCATGTGGGACCCCATATCGGTAGATGATATTCTTTTTTATGAATTTTGCCACTTTCTTGGCGTTCAACACTGCGTATGACTCAGCTTCGACCCATTTGGTGAAGTAATCAATGGCGACCAGGATGAACTCATGTCCGTTTGAAGCCTTTGGTGTAACCTTCCTTATCATATCGATACCCCAGATGGAGAACGGCCAGGGAGAGGTCATGTTGTATAACTCTCGCGGAGGCAAGTGTTGAAGATTGGAGAATTGTTGGCATTTGAGGCATCTCCGGACATAGGCGGTGCAATCCTGGGTCATGGTGGTCCAGTAGTAGCCCTGTCGGATGATCTTCTTGGCGACTATGTGACCATTCATGTGGGGTCCGCACTCCCTGCTGTGGATTTTCTGCATTATTTTCTCAATCTCAGCCCCTACGATGCAGTGTAGATGAGTTCCGTCAAAATTCCTCTTGAGTAGATCTTTATGACAGATGATGTACTGGGAGAACAGTTTTCGAAGGGTTGTTCGGTATTTCCTGTTGGAACCCTTAGGATACCTACCATATTTGAGGAGGCACCAGATATCATAGTACCAACAATCGGCTGGTTCGGGATCTTCGGTGGAGACAAGCTCCACATGGAAGCAATGGGTTGGTTTGTCTTGCTTTTGAACTAGGAAGGGGGTCATTGTTATTCCCTCGGGCATGTCGACCATGGAGGCCAAAGTGGTGAGAGCACCGGCTAGGTTATTATTTGCTCGGGGTAGGTAATGGAAGGTGATATCTCGAAATTGGGAGGCTAACTCTTCTAATTGGGCATGAAAGAGTTGGAGATTTTCGTCCTTGACTTTCCACTTTATGAGCCCTTGATCGATGATGAGGGAAGAATCCCTGTAGACATCAAGGTGTTGAATACCCTTATCGAGGGCAACTTTGAGGCCCACTGTGCATGCCTCGTATTCCGTCATGTTGTTGGTGCAAGGGAAATCCAATTTTATGGTGATGGGAGTGTGGGAGTCATCTGGGGCGACCATACGTATCCCAAATCCATATCCCTTTTTATTGGCAGCGCCATCAAAGAACATTTTCCATGAAAGGCGGTCTTGAGTGGTGTAGAGGATATTTTCATCTGGAAATTCGGAGGTCCAGACATCTGCTTCTTCTACAGGGTAGTCAGCGAGGTAGTCAGAGATGGTCCTTCCTTTAATAGCTTTCTGTGTGACATACATGATATCAAACTCGGTTAGGAGAATCAACCATCGGGCCATTCGACTGGATAAGGCAGATTTCTCAAGCAGGTATTTGATGGGATCCATTCGGGATATAAGTTTGATGGGGAAGGCGAGCATGTAGTGTTGCAACTTTTGGGTGACCCAAACAAGTGCGACACATGCCTTTTCTAAAGTAGTGTATTTGATCTCATACCCGGCCAATTTGCGACTGGCATAATAGATGGCTCTTTCTTTGTGGGAGTCTTCAAGGTATTGGGCTAGCAAAGCCCCGACTGCAGTGTCGGTTATGGTTAGGTATAGGAGTAAAGGGAGACCAGACTGTGGTGGCATGAATACTGGAGGTTGGGTCAGGTATTGTTTGATTCTATCAAAAGATTCTTGGCAGGCCTCGTTCTAAACCTTGGTTGAATCCTTTCGGAGGAGCTTGAAGATTGGTTCACAGATGGAAGTTAGCTGGCTGATGAACCAGCTGATATATTATAATTTCCCAAAAAAACCTCGAACTTCTTTCTCTGTTCGGGGTGGTGTCATCTCAAGTATGGCCTTCAGCTTTACAGGATCTGCTTCTATCCCCTTTTACTAACCATAAATCCCAAGAGTTTTCCCTTTGTAACGTCGAAGACACACTTCTATGAATTAAGTCGCATCTGATACTGTCGTAGTCGTTCGAAGAACTTTCTAAGAGTGAGAACATGACCTTCTCTAGTTTTGGACTTGATAATCATATCATCCACGTGAACCTTGACCTCTTTGTGAATCAGATCATGCAGGATGGTTGTGGCAGCCCTTTGGTAGGTAGCCCCAGCATTCTTAAGACCGAATGGCATAACGGTGTAGCAAAAGGTTCCCCATGGGGTGATGAATGCAGTTTTTTCTTGGTGGTCTGGGTGCATCTTGATTTGGTTGTATCCAGTAAACCCGTCGAAGAATGACTTGAGAGCATGACTGGCTGTGTTGTCCACGATCATGTCGATGTTGGGTAGCGGATAATCATCCTTTGGAGAAGCTTTATTTAAATCTCGATAGTCCACACACATTCGAACCTTTCCTCCTAATTTCGGTACAGGTACAATGTTGGCCATCCATGTGGGATATTCGATCACTCGAATAAAACCCACGTTTAACTGTTTGACCACCTCTTCTTTGACCTTGAGCGACCATTCGGTGCGGAGTTTTCTCAATTTTTGTTTAATTGGATTGTAATCTGGGAGAGTGTGGATCTCGTGTTGTGCTATTTCAGGATCGATGTCGGGCATATCATCATAGGACCATGTGAAAACATCTACGAACTCCTTCAGCAATTCTTCGAGTTGTGCATGCTCATGCTCGTCAAGAGTGGCCCCTATCCTAATCTCGCGCAGTTGGATACTATAACCGAGATTAATAACAACAGTATCTTCTTCATTAACTTGAACGCAGTTATGTTGTTTATTATTAACCTTATTTAGATCAGTTAAGAATTGTTCATTTGCAAAATCATCATCATCAAAAGTTCGATTAGAATCTAAACAATTAATGTAAGGCACATCAAGATACTCAAAATCTTCGTTTATTTCATTGATAGGAAAAATAGCATTGAGAACCTCATCAAAAGAGGTCTCGATTACATTTGAACAAGGATAGACAACAGAAGAAGAAACAGGGTAAACATTGGGGTTAGGGGAGATTTCAAGAGGTAGAACTAGCGCAGCATGCCAGTTGAGGAGAGGTGTATCAGCAACTTTAATCAGACGGGATGGGTCCATTGATGTAGTGCCTGAATGAACCATGCAGAGTGCCAGCCCCAGTATCTGTAAGTTGAAGGAATCTTCGGAATCACTTTCCTCAGTCTCTTCGATATCTTTGATGAGCGATTGTACGCGGTGTGGGAAACTTTCAGCCCATGGGTAGCTATCTTGGAAAAAGATCTCCATTTCAGGCTTCATCTTCTTGTCTGTGCAGTAGTACCATGGTTCTGGAAAATCGCAAAAGGGGAAATCCTCACCTTCTTTGATGAATCGTCCATTTAAGGAGTCTCCTGAGATAGTTCGGATACAGTTTAATCCTCTATTTGGTCGAGACTGGCGGATCATTCTGAGCTCTTGTTCTGATGGTTGATACCCCAAGCCGCAATGAGGGAAAGCTTTCTTCAGTTCGATGGGCTCAAGTATCCCTTGCTGCCTTTGCCCTAGCCCTAGTCCAGGCATGAAATGCATGTTTCTGAACATCTGAATCACATTGACATTGCCATGAGGGTCATATTCTGGACAAACCCTTTCTTTGAAACCGTCATCTGCTAGGAGTAGGAATGGTTCGACTCGAAATCCTGATAGGAGCATATCATTTGACCCGTGTTGTATCTCGAGAATTGGATCGCCGGTGCTTGCACCCTCGACATTTTTGTCGTCGCCCAAAATGGTGATGACTCGCCCGTCGGCGAAGAACTTCAATTTTTGATGGAGTGAGGAAGACACACCCTTTATATTGTGGAGCCAGGGGCGTCCGAGCAACAGGTTGAAACAAGATGGGATGTCTATGACTTGGAATTCAACGTCAGGGTTTATAGGTCCAACCCCTATTGCACGTTTTATGGATCCCATCACCTCACGATGGGTGTTATCGTAGGCACGTACAGCGGCGGAGGTTGGAGCGAGGTCGTTTTCTTTCAGGCCTAAACACTTGAAGGTTCTCAATGGGCAGACATTCAAGGCGGATCCGTTATCGACAAGAGAGAGTGGCACGGCCTTTCCCATAACTTGACGGAGATGTTGAGTGCATGATTGTGATTCGGCCCAATTCTGTGGATTTCTTCTTTAGAAAATGATAGCATTCGGGTAGAGGTTAAGGATCCGATCAGATTTACCGCCTCCTCTGGTGTGGTAGAGGGAGGAACTATAGGTCCAGTGAGTAATTTGATTAAAGCATTTTTGTGTAGCTGGGAAGACATGAAAAGCCCCCATAGAGTGATGTTAGCTTGAGTTTTCTTCAGTTGATCAAGGATCTTGCTCTCCTCAATGGTCATCTCTGGCATAGGAAGGTTTCCAATGCCCTTCCCCTTGTCATTTACTGGTAGTGAGCTTGGAACTTGGTAATGTCTCCCTCGTCTGGTCATGTGATTTACTGAAGAAGGAAAAAACATAAATCCTATTTCCTCGTCAATCTCAGGTTGCTCTGCCACCCTGTCTATTTCTCTGAGGAGTTCTTCAAATGAGATCATCCCACATATGTCGACTACTGGGCCAGCTCTTCCTGAAGCTTGTTCTTCGCTTGAATCTTCTAATCCTTCCCCCCATCCGGTGGCAACATTTTGTCTTTCCCTGTAAAGTCGATGTATTCCATAACTTCAACGACTTCTTCATACAAGTTCTCCCATTCTGTGGGGATATGTGTGATTGAAGGGACCAAGTGCCCTTGTAGCTTCAAAGTGTCAAGTAACCCGGTGATACTTCAAATGCTGTTGGTTTGCCTAAATAATTATGCCATGGTCTAGACAACATCATCTAAGCTGACTTCGTCGGTTGGTACCACCCATCTGTCTGAATCTCGGGCCCAATTCCGTGCTTCCAAAAATAGTGTACTGAATCTCTGGCAATCGATGACCATTTGTGAGGGCAATTTCAACCCGAATTCTAGGAGTTCTTTTAACACCTCTGATAATTCCATACCTCCATTTTCAGAACGGGTACGGACAGCGATGCATGCTCTGGTAAGGAGTGACAGGGTCTGATCAGCGGGGCTAGTAGGGTGTAGGAGGAAATATGGGAAAATTTGAAAAGGTTTAGGAGGGTATAGGGGTGTGATTTGGGTTGATGGATCGAAATTCATGTTTTCTTCCAAGAAGATGGCATTGGTGTGATTTGGTAGTGGGTTGTGAGTAGTGTTTGGCTTAGGATTGGCTGGTGGGGCGATGGCACCCCGGTCAATGAGATCTTGGATTACGTTTCAAAGGTGAAAGCACTAGTCGGTGGTATGGCCAGCAGTTTGGTGGAAGGTGCAATGAGCGTCGGTCTTGAAGTTTCTTGGGAGTGGATTTGGCAATGGACATGGATCCAAGGGTTTGATGAGGTTTCGTCTTAACAGGGGTTGGTAAACTTTGGAGAGGGGAGCATGAAGCTCAGTGTATTCCCTTCGGACGGGAGCAGGGCATCTTTCTAGTGCCCATGATGTGGTTGGTTGAGAGATGTTATTGATGGTTGAGACTGTAGCATTGGCAGGCTTGTCATAGTTTCTAGGGGTGAACTGTTCGGACACCTTCTTTGGTTCAATTTCCGCTTTAACGAGGATTTCCTTGATTTCCACTCCAGCCTCTCTGAGAGATCTGAAGTGGGGATAGTATTGTCCTCCCATCGTCGCTCGAACATGGGGCAAGAAGTTATTCTTCACTATGTTGACCTGTTATTTCTCGAATGGTCGATTAGTCATGGTAGTTGCTCGCTCCCTCCACCGAGTTATGAAGTTACTTACTGATTCCCCAGGATTCTGTTTGATCAACTCTAAATCATGATGGGTGACCTCAAGCTCTTCATTGTATTTATACTATGACATGAATTCTAGCGCTACATCCTCCCAGCTACGGATTCTGGATTCCTCAAGGGATAAAAACCATCGGAGGGCACTATCAATCAAAGTTTGCTGAAGCAATTGGGCCATCACCTCTTCAGAATCCCCTAGTAGAGTTATGGAATGATGATAACTGCAAAGATGAATAATTAGGGGACCACTCCCCCCGAACTTCTCGATATTTGGCATCTTGAACTTCTTGGGTAATCTCGCTTTAGGATAAGGAGACATTTGGGTGTAGTCCATGTAATTCCCAAAGATCCTGACTTGGTCAAACTTCTTGGTGAGCATCTTGAGATCCTCTTTGACTTTATTCAACTCCTCCTCCTTTGGATCAGCGACCACAGGCAGGTTAGCCATAGGCTGGGCAATATTTGGCATTAGAAGTTGGGCAGGCGACGGCCCATTGGCAAGAGGGGCATGTGGAGTGTGCTGATATTCTTCCGGGACCCAGATAGGCTCGGGTGGACCCATAGCATGAGGGAACAGGGTCTCGGGCTCTTGAGTAATAGGAACTTGGTTTCATTGCATTTCTCGGACCTCAGCTTGGAGGTTGTCAATCTTGGCCATGAGCTGAGCTAGGACTGTTGGCAGATCCGGTTGTATGACTGGTGCTTGATCTGCAATCTCCATGGAAGATGGATAGATTCCAAACTCGGAAGAAGTAGTAGAGGAGCGGATGAAACTCCGGGGTGATTTGACTGAAGATCGAAGCCAATAGGGATCCAGGCCAAGGGCTTGCAATTGACGTGAGATGGCGTAGGGTAAGATTTATTTTTTAGAAAGATGGAAGAAATTATTTTTGGATTTTTGATAAAGAAGGGAGAAATTTTTTTGGATTTTTAATAAATAAGGGAGAAATGTTTTTGGATTTTTAATAAAGAAAGGATAAATGTTTTTGGAGTTTTAATAAAGAAGGGAGAAATGTTTTTGGATTTTTAATAAAGAAGGGTGAAATGTTTTTGGAGACAGAACTCAGCATGATTATTATGATTATTATGTTCTCACTTGTATTTAATTCTCCTAAATGCAATGTCGAACGGGACCCGAGCCTGGAAATGTGGGGTTTTTAATATATGCAAAGCTACGGTTTGGACTTGTAACCAGGCTCCCGGACAGGGTCCCGTTTTAAAAAATGCGCAAAAATTGGGCAGCAGATCGACCCGGAATTTCGACAGAGTTTCGGGTTGAAACCAGTAATCTAAAGTGCGTGTCCTAAGTCTGACACCTATATGCGAGTATGCAGTTGGTTGGGTGAATCGGCATGGGTTCCCCACTTTGGCGTGACTTCCATGATATACGTCTTTCTCTTGCGGGTAATCGGTACGTGTGGACAAGCCATTTTGATATACCTGAGTGTACGTGAATTGCCTCACCATATACCTCTTGGGGACGGTACGTGTGAGAGCGAATTCGATATACTCGGCGTACGTGAATGAATTACCTGCGATATACCTCCCGTCATGACTTCGATCAAGCGTTATGATGCGAGGGAACCGTTCGATATACGTCGAAGGTACTTGGCCAATGGAAGGTGAGAGTCATATCGCTTAGGCTAACTGCGACCTGCCGGACCAACGCCCATCACGAAGTGACCCTCCAGTTACTGGGTAAAATTTGGTCAATAGCAATGCTCTTTGGTGATATCCTGTTAATCATGCATGATTCTCTTATTAGTATCTAATGATGAGAATGCCTTTCTTGATTATGCCAAACGAGGAGCAAAGTACAAGTACCCCAAAAGTTACACCAAGTATGGATGGGTGATGCATGCAACATGGGGATATAGGTGGCCCTAGGTGCACGTGGTGCGAAGTGTACATGGAGAATTTTCTACAAGTGTGTGAACATAAGCATAAGCATGGGATACATGTGAGAAAGGGGAATAGGTAGATATGGGGGGAACATAAACAAATATAGCATCCATGTAAATAGAGTCAAGCCCACAAGAAAAAACACATAATCCTCAGCAGAGTCACCACTGTGGCCATCCCCGATCTTGATCCTTGCGGGCGGGCACGTGGAGGAAAGGATCCTTCGGGTCCCGCGTGTCCCACTCGAGAGCGCTTCGGCCGGCGTCGTTTGTGGTGTGAAAAATGTAGAGAGATTCAGAGTCGCCAGTCTATTTTACTCAAAACAGACAAAAGAAAAAGGGGAAGCCACCCCAAAGAGTGGCATCCAAAGACATACTGGTGCATACGAAACCAAGATGATTTGAGAAGGGTTCGGAGGCTTAGTTACTAAATGGGAAGGTGTTAGGCACCCATTCCTCCCTTTCGATCTCTCATGAATATTTTTCATTTTCCTTTATGTTTCCCCCATGATATATGTGCATGTGTATATATATAGAATGGAGGTAGGAATCCTCTACTTGTATCATGGAAAAGATAAAGCGAGTCATCCGTAGGAAGATATAAGAGTAATATTAGAAAAATGAGATTTACGCGATTACCCCTACGTTGATCGTTGTAAGGGAACGATAACACATATGGGGTGATGCGTCACTAAGAACAAGTATATGTATAATATAAGAAAAATGGATTTAGAGAATATAGAAAATGAGAGAAAAATTGAGAAAAAGGACTCGAGTCTTGGGTTTTATCCGGAGACGCCTACGTAACCTATAAAGGCATCAAAGTCCACATAGTTCGCATGAAAAACGAGGGGTGGGGTTTATCCCATAAATCCAAAATGGGGAATCTCTTATTTGTGAGTGCGTGTGTGTGTGTGTGTAGAAAAAAGTGTTTTAGTTGTGAGAAAAGTGTGAGGAAAATATGAGAATCCCTTATTTGAATTTATGAGCAAAACCCTCTTTTTCTTGTTTTTTGGGTTTTATGAAAATAAAATATGTGCAATAATACTAAGTAAACAGTATATTAGGATGTGTGAAATGAGATAATAAAAGTGCTAAGTAAGAAAACAAATTATTGAGAATTCAAGTGAATTTAAAGAGAGAGTTTGAGAAAGTTAGACCTTCTTAAAGATCTTAAGCTTGATCTTGAATGTTAGGGAGCAGCCCTTGCACTTTGGATGATAATGGAGAGTGGCTAATTCACCAAGTTTGATGAAAGGGATGATTAAAAGGGGAAGTAAAAAAGGGATTTTGAAGTTGAAATCACGCTGCCTTCGAGAGAGGTTTCTGGGATTCGTTGAAAGGGATTTTTATCAGATCTGGGCTCTCCTGGAAATGAAGTGAAGGCAACCTTTTATAGTCCCAGGTGAGTGTTGATCGGCATATATCCCTTCCTTCCTATCGGCAAGCAGGTGCCGATAGGCAGGTTCTGGAACCTGCCGTTTCGCAGTGTGTTTCAGGCTTTTTCAGAAAATCAGCCGCCGAGGGAAAACCGTTGGTCAGAATCGTGCACGGGGCATACCGTTGGAAAGGTAATTCAGAGACCTTCGAAATTCCTTAGACCGCTCCCGGGTTGGGGAGTTGACTTTGGGTCAAATATGGTTCGGAAGCATTTATCAGTCCATTGAACGGGGAATCATTCAAACGCAAACGGATCGTTCGTCCGCATGGTAAATCCAAATCGCGCACGGGGCATACCGTTGGAAAGGTTAGGAGATGTTCTTCGACATTCCAAAGAGTTTGACCTAGTTTGGAGAGTTGACTTTGGTCAATCAGGCCCAAGAAGCGCTCAGTGACCTCCCGGAGTCAAACGGATCGTTCGTCCGCATGGAAAGTCGAAATCGCTACACGGAGTGGACCGTTCAAAAGGGTATTCAAGGTCCTTTGAAGATTCATTCAGCCTCGGTTGATCTGAAGAGTTGACATAGGTCAACCAGAGCCTGGGACCGGTGGCCTCTTGGTCAGGTTTCGGACGCAAACGGACCGTTCGTCCTCATGGTAAGTCAGAATCGCGTATGGGGCAGACCGTTGGAAAGGTTATTCAGTGCCCTTCGAAGATTCATTCAGTATCGATCGAGATGAAGAGTTTGACTTTTGGGTCAAACTGAGCCGGGGAGTGCCCGATGGCTTTCAGGTCAGTACTCGGGACGTGACCTGGGTTTACAGTTATGAAGGGAGGTACTAGGGACCTAAGGAGAGTCAGGGGGTAATAGAATGGGGTGTCTACATATGGCAAGATATTTATCGATACGTCGCATTATTTATAATGGTAACCTCTTAGGACAAGATGTTTGTCGATACACCAAATTATTTTGGAAAGATATTTCCTTGGGATAAAGTGTTTGTCGATGCACCATATTGTTTTGGAAAATGTTTGCTTTGGATGGGGTGTTTGCCGATAGACTCGATCGTTTTGGAAGATGTTCGCTTAAGACAAGGTGTTTCTCGATACACCAGATCATTTTGGAAAGATGTCTGCTTGGGACAAGGTGTTTGTCGATACACCAAATCATTTTTTAAAATGTTCACTTATGAGAGGGTATTTATTTATAGACCAGATTATTTTGGAAGGTGTCTACTTGGGATAAAGTGTTTGTCATTACACCGAATCATTTGGAAGCGGTATCCACTTGGTACAGGGTGTATGTCGATACACCAAATCGCTTGGAAGGGTCAAGAATGTTTTACTTTTTTTGGTAAGGACTTTTTATGTTTTTAACGTACAGAGGGGAAATAGGGATTGAATTTTGGATTTTTTATTTTTGGTTATTAATGAATTTCATTTGAGAAAGACAAATTTAAGGTTGTACAAGAATGGATTTAGATTGGAAGAAAGAAAGATTTTTATTGGTTTTGAGGGATTTGGACAATTAGGTAAGCGTATTTGCCTTCTAATCGACCGGGCAAGCGTGCGCTCAATCGATTAATCAAGCACCTATACCTTCTATATAAGGAATTGTTTTGACATTTTCCCTCACTTTTCACTGCTCACTATCTCTTTGCTCTATCAGATTTTTCTTCTATACATTTTGAGTGTCTTTTGAGCGTTCTCTTTATTTAGCTAACATAGATGTTGGATATGATGTTGGGAGATATTCCTGAAGTGAGGCCTATTCCCAAGGCTGATGAGCCTGATGACTAAATAGGTGTAGAGCTTCTAGAGAACCAGTGGCAAGGGACTTGGGGGGTGCTCCAACACATGACCCAACTAGTAGATCATCCTGACTTATTATGAGAGCTTGTTGTGAACCTCTCCAACATTGTGCATAGGGCCTTTTATGTATTTATTTTTGAAATATAACTTTTATTTTGTTTTTGTTTAAAGTATTATTATGTCACATTATTTTGTTTTATTTTTATCCGTATTTTGTGCATTTCTCAGGAACCTCTCGAGGATAACACCACTCGCATCTGTCTTAAGGGCTTCCCTAAGCGGGTGGTGGCTCTTTGGGGTAGAGAGAACATTCCTCTTGTCATCAAGGATAGGGTACGGCGCATGGGATTCGATACTTTTTTGTATTTTCCACAACAACTCGTAGTACTTTCGCTGTATAGGTGTTGGCATAGAGGTGGTGGGACACTATCTCCTCCATTCATCTATCGGTGGGTGAGATGACACTCACCCCATTTGGACCTTCATGTTTTGACCAACCTTTTAATGGGACAGTTTCAAGTGATGATCCCCCACCACCTAAGACTCTCGGAGGATGTCGTCAAGATGGCGTGGGGATTATGTCGTCCATTCACTCGGGAGCAATTATTTTTCTTAATTCCATAGCTACCCATATGCTAAACGATCGGGGAGTTCAAGAGATAATGCGATGAGGATTTAGAAGTATACCCCGTTCATCTTGCTCTTCACACTCGGTCACACCATATATTCCTCTCATAGAGAGGCAATACATGTCAGTTTGATTTTTTCTCTGCATTTTCCAATATGGCTATTGTGGTTCATCTTTGGGATTTATCTATGCTAGTATATGCGCCCTTTCGAGATGCATGGTTAGGAACCATGTTGGTTATGTTGCTACTTCTGAGGTATGCTTTATGTCTATGCATTTCCTTTTCAAAAAATTCCTTTTATTACATTACTAATATTTTTGCATTTTCTTCGTGCATCTATAGGTTTTTTGGGATCCATCGGGTTCACTTGTGGCTACTCGGGGAGGATAGTTATCCCCCAGAGGCAAGGAATGAAGGAAAATAGGGGTCCAGGTTTTACAGTGTATTCTTGGGGGAAGCTTATCACCTTGCTGAGCAGTTTGACTGTTAATAAGGTATGTTACTTTCCTCGACATTTCCAATTTTCAATTATTTGCACTTTTTTTTATATATTCTCATTATTTTTATTGGACTTTCAAGTTGTCTTCTCCCCTTAGGCGACGTCTCGAGGTTACTGGGTTGTGAGTATGTCTACCACCTAGACTATTTATCGGGTGTTTTTTGTAGTGATCGGGTTGAACCTCTTTACTTAGGGGAGAGGGTCGTCCGTCAATGGCCCTTGTTGGCTTAGATGACTATTGTGGTGGAGTTTTCAACTGAGATGAGGTCCCTTTATCTCCTATTTTTGGATGACCTGGAGGCCTACACTTGGGTAATGGATTTCCATTGTGATTACACTGTCCCCTGTAATGATTTTATTACCTACAAACTGATGCTAGAAGTTCTCAATGTTTAAGAGGGCCAGGGTTCGGGGGAGCCTCCCCCTTATACCACTTTTGAGGGTCCTTCTACGAGACATGATACGACATCGAATTGTTCTTCATCTCCTTAGTTAGATATTTAGGTTTTTATCTTATCCATTCAATATAGTGCAGATGATGGCGTGGAGTACGAGGTACTGATGCCTCCTTCCCCTTATTTTGCCGATCTTGCGGGAGTTGAGGTATGCGACCAATTTTTGTTTGACTAAATTATTTTTTATTTTTTCTTTTTTCTTTTTTCTTTCTTCTTTCTTCTTTCTTCTTTCTTCTTTCTTCTTTCTTCTTTTTTCTTTCTTCTTTCTTCTTTCTTCTTTCTTCTTTCTTCTTTCTTTTTTCTTTTTTCTTTTTTCTTTTTTCTTTTTTCTTTTTTCTTTTTTCTTTTTTCTTTTTTCTTTTTTCTTTTTTCTTAAGACTAAATCTATGACGCGAAATTTATTTTTTTAAGCCCCCCGGGTAGTGCTGGAGTAGATGTCCCAAATGATGGGTGCCTATTTGGCATATCTCATTAGGAAAATTAGAATTCTGGGTGAGGGGCATCTAATGATCGAAGATGAATCAGGCTTCTTTCCTAGTGGTTCGGGAGTTTAAGCGGTTGATTACATGAGTCTTCTCGAGGAGTTCTATGTAGGCATCGGGGACCTTACTTTCATGTACATCCTTAAGGAGGCCCAATGATTTGAGAAGGTGTGACAACGTGGGTCACCGTATGATGACTTGTGCTTTAATGGACTCTGGATTTAATTTTGGACTCTGGTATTCTTTGTATTTTTATGTTTTCTATTTTTTATTTTTTTTATTTAAAGGGGTTTGTCTTTTATTTCTAATATTATGTATAGGATGTGTTTTATTTATAAGAGGTGCTTTCGTTCTTAGGTTATTAGCGTGATTCTATTATAATGTTGATAAAGATTTTAGAATATATATATGCAAAGATTTTATTACAACCAAAAATGGTAAAGAATCCAATTTACACATTTTTAAATTAACTACAGTTACCATTCTCTTATTGAGTCCCGTCATATGGATTTCAGTTAGTAGGTCTATCAAAAACAGGTCGAATATTCTTATTTTGATGGAATGACTGATCGGTGTATTAAAATCCCAATAGGTCAATTATTTTTATCTATAAATTGGAAGGGCTCGGTCTTGGAATCTCACATCTCTAGTATCCTTTCTCTCATAATCAAAGACACTGCACTTGAAATGGTTCTTCCAAACTCTGATTATCAGGTTTCCTTGAATTATAATAAAGATAATTTTATCCACATATTTAATGACGGGTCTCTCTCGGTGTTAGACCACTATGATTTGGTTTCACTGCTATCATGGAGCACCGTGTCACTGGGTTATATTGGAAGTGGTTGCTTATTTTTTGTGCCTAGAGGATCGCTTATTTTGTTTTAAGCTGGAGGAAATACTTCTGAAATTTAAAGATTATTGTTACTTGACCTATTATGGCATGGATCAACTCATTATTGAGACATATCTGAGGTGAGACATAATATTGTCTTTTGTCGAGATGCTAGAAGTGGACTATCCCACTACTCAGGAGTTTCTCAATTAAGAGTGGATCGACTTGATGGTGGTAATTGCCTTAATTTATACGATATCTATAGATTAAGTCATATAGGTGGTTTAAAAGTTCCTTGGCCTTAACCTTATTATCCCAAAACCTTTTTGTTACTATAACTAAATGCATCGATTTTTTCCTAGAAGACATAGTCTTACAACTTAAGGAGAGTAAGGTCTCGATCCCTGTGATCCTGGGTGAGACCATCAATGGTATCTTTGCCTTTAGCAGCATGGAATGTCCTTTCTTACTGGGTAACCCCTTGCTTTTACATATGTGGTTATTGGGAAGTCAGAGTCTGAATGGGGATTGCTTGTCTCCCCCTTATCGTCTAGTTGAGTATGTTTTTCATGAACCATTAATTCTCATGAGGGAGAGCGAAGAAGAATGGGTATAATGGCTTTTTAAGTCTGTAAATTCTTATATCCACTGAAATTTTCCATGGAGGTCGACTGTAAACCTTCGATTGCCTTTGGGTTCGCTCCCCTACATTTGTTCATTTTTTTTTTTTTGCTATACCTCTTTCTATTTTTTGAGGTGATTAATGCGTTAGTTTGGAAGAAGGCGGGAGATTCCACCCATTTTGGGTCAGGTGAACCTGATTATGCATGTTCCCCAATAGCTTATGAGTATGATCTTTAACCTTTGGAGGAGTGAGACCCTATTTTTCCTCCCAGTTCATCCTACATTATTTGGTATGCCACTTATTTTACCGGAGGAGTACTTGCTTTGGCTTCAGGATAAATTAAGATATGTTGTCATCGTCAGAGAGACTGGTGTTCACTGACTTATAGGTCTAAATCTTCCTAGATCCGGGGATTTTCATAAAATTTCTTTGTTAAAGGATTGGGATCCTTTGTATGATATGGATCTCAACAGTGGTTCCCAGGATATGAGTATTTTCAAAGAAGAAGAAGTGGATAATTCTGAGTCCTATAACAATAAGGTAGTAACTCACCTTGAATAGCCTTGTGTAATATCTTTTTATCTGATGATAAATGAGTATGTTGCAATGAAAGTATTTTACTATTAATGAAAAACGAGTCCCCCGCGAGCTTCAAACCTGTATTTGTCACCCTAGAGACTCTATGACCAATTCTTAGGAATCTAAAAGATAATACGTAAATAGAAAGACTTCTCTCCCTCTAAGGGGTGCTGTGTGATTTTACCAAACCCCAAGGGGTTATCTATGTACCTCCAGTGTGTAATTAGATTGATTGGGTAATATTTTTGTTGGATTTCCTTAATTTTATGGAGGATTGGTTCATACTTAGTTCTTTCTGGATGTTTGGTGTCTTTTTCTAATATGTAATACTTATTAAGATGATCTAGGTTAGTCATCTAGGCCAAATCTATTCCATTAATATTGATAAAGAGGGTTGCACCTCCTAAAAGGATATTTTTACCACATATAGCCCTTTCTACTTGTGAAACTTGATGGAGCATCCTATATGGGTTTAATGATTTCCTTCAGCACTAGGTCTTCTTATTTGACCCTTATGTTCTTGGCTTTTATGTAAAAGGATCTGGCGACCCATTTATGATACAACAGCATATGTTAATATGACATTAATAGACATTCATCTATAAATTTCAGTTCTTTTTATCTTATTATTACCCAATCGAATTTAGAGATTTAATTTCAAGTAATACCCTCAAGGACGGACTTTCCATTTTGATCATTAGCATAACTTCCATCACATATATAAGTGAGAATAGAGTGGCTCAAATGGGCATCTTGACAGCAGTCATGTATCCCCATGGTGCGTATGGAATGCGATCAACCCAGTCTCGACATACCTCCATCATTTTGCTTAATATTTTTTTTATGTTTTTATTTATTGATTCCTCTACATCGTTGGTCTAAGGGAGATATGGAGATGATTTTTTCCTCTAAATTTCATACTCATCGATGAAATATGTTACTTTTGCTTCGAAATGCATCGCATTCTCAGATATTAGTTAAAACAACGCTTTATACCTACATATGATATTTTTCATATGAATTTCATTTCTATCCATTTGGCAAAATAGTCTATGGCAACCAAAATGAATCGCATTTTGGTAATCTTTGGACATATTTTTTATAGTCGTGTTAAATAGTAATCCAATAATACCCTGGTAGATAATTTTCTTCGCGGCCACATGGTTGTTCACGTGGGAGCCACATTCTACTCCATGTATTTCTTACATCACTATTTTTATTTTACGTTAGTCAAGACATCAGTCATTAGAGTGTCTCTTATCACATGATAAATCGGGCAGCCTATCATCAGAAGTGCCATCCTATCCTTTTTGGGATCTAGAGGGTTATTTACCCTTTTGTAGTTCTTTTATATTTTGATACCGAGGCGCTTCGTCTATGGTTTCAGTTATACGGATTTCATATATAAAATCGAGTTGTTCGTACTTGTACACGTCTATTTTTACTTTACCTGCATCTTTTGGTATATCGGTCATGGGGCTAGTGTAGCCAATGCAGCAACAAAGTTATTATGATCCTTAGGAAAATAGAAGAATTTAACATCCTTTAATAAGGCAGTAACTTCCTCTAGGTACTCGTGATAGACTTGGAGTTTTAACACCTTGATCTTCCATTGTCCTAGAATCCGACATATGATAAGGGTTGAGTCTCTCTATATGTCGATATTTTTTATGCCTCTCATGTTGGATATCTTCATTTCCTCTATACAGGCTTAGTATTCAATGATGTTGTTTGGTGCAGTTGTAATTAATCTTGAGGAGCATGGGTTGGTGCCTCCCATCTAGTGAAATCACCAACATGTCAATGCAAAAACCATTTTTATTTGTGGCTCCATCATAGTATAATTATCATCTATTCTTCTTGAACCTCCACTACCAGAATATCGTAATCTAGAAATTGGGAAACTATTTTATCTTGTCAATCAATAGTGCATTCAACTAAGATGACTGTGATGGCATGCCTCTTTATGGATTTCTAATGTACATACTTAACGTTAAACTCTATAAGAAGGAATATCCATTTATCCATCCTTCTTGTTAATACAAGTTTTTTTAATAGCTATTTAAGAGGATCCTTGGGGGATATTAGCTTGATTTCAAAGGAGACCATGTAATACCTTAGCTTTTGCATTGCCTATACCAAGGATAGGAAAGAATTTTCTAAGGTCATATGCAGTTCTTCACATGCACTGAGGCTTCGACTGACATAGTATACAGCTTGCTCCTAGCATGATTTTTTGGTGTACTAAGCCAACATGGACCGTGTTGTAGTGTTTATGACAAAGAGGATGTCCAGGGACATAGTGGATCCAATACGGGCGGGTCGATCGGAAATTATTCAGTTTTTAGCAAGCGAGGTTCCATACGTAAGTGGAGTCATTGCGGAGCAGCTTGAAAATTGGTTTGAATATAGAGGTAACCTGGGAGATAAACTTATTGATATCTTGTATCCTTTATACGATTCCCCTGACTTCCTTCTCAGCGCATGGTAATGGCATTTTCAGGATGTCTTTGACCTTGGCCACATCTATTTCGAATCTCTTTTCTCTGATAATAAATCCCAGTAGCTTCCTTTTGGTGACCCTAAAGATGCACATCTGGGGGTTTAGATGCATTTGGTACATCCTCAGTCTTTCAAAGAACTTCTTTAATGCCAAAACATGTCCTTCCTGTGTTTTGGACTTGATAATCATGTCGTCCACATATACCTCAACTTCTTTATGGATCACGTAGTGTGTTAAGGTAGTATCTCCTCGTTGTCAGGTGGCACCAATGTTTTTAAGTTCGAATAAATTACTCTGTATCAAAAAGTACCAAGGTGGTAGTAAAATCCATTTTTTGGGCATATCTGGGTGCATTTTAATCTAATTATAGTCGACTAAGCCATCCATAAAGGATTTGAGAGCATAATTTGCAGTGTTATTAATGATCATATCGATGTTCGATAGATGGTCTTCATCTTTAGGACTAGCTTTGTTCGGATTTTTATAATCGATACATATCCATACCTTTACTTCTATTTTTAGGACAAACGCAATGTTGCCCAACTATGTGGGGTACTCAAATACCCTTAAAATGCATATGCTGAGATTTTTCATGATTTTCTCTTCAATCTTAAAAGGCCATTTTGGCCTGAAATTTTTCTTGAAAGTTTTGGCTTCTGGATACATATGTATGCAAACGATCTCATAGTCAATCCCTAACATATCAACATAAGACCAGGAAAAACATCGATGTATTCTTTAAGTATTTAGATGAGTTAGAACCTTTCTAAATGTGAAAAGGTTTATATTTTTATTTATTTTATCTCATTAGAAGACCATAAGTTAATCATTGTCGACTCATCAATAGGTTGCACGCGATTGGTTTGTCTATTGCTAATATCTTTTCAATGATCTTTTAGTTCTAAATTACATAAATTTAATTCATTTCTTTGATTTTTCATATTTATCATCATCAACGTTTTGTAAGCAAGGATACTTAATGTTAGAGTTTATTTCATCATCAAATGGATTGAGATGATCAAGTACATCAAATTGGTTTTGCCATAATGGCATTCCCCTCAAAAGGGAGGTTACACATGGTAATTGGGGTCTCTTACTAAATCATATAGGTTATCTCATGTTTAGAAGGGTGATAACGCTTGATTTGTGTTCCTTCTGATATGGATTTGGAATGTCGTTGCGGTCAAACTTTGAGTATCAAAATTCCTAGAATCACCTACAAAACTTGTTAAAAATTCAGTATCGTGGCAAATTCGGGTATCAATTCAATTTCTAGCGTTGAAATTGTAATCGTGAAAACTTGCAATTCCAATTTTTATTAAAAATCTTTTTTGTGTTTTAAAAAAAAAAATTATATTTTAAAAAAAAAATTCAAGGGAGGAAACGAAAATTTATGCAACTAAAAAGAGAGAAAATTTTAGAAAGTAATCTAGTTGAGAATTTATGAGAAGAAACAAGAGGTGGGATTACATTGCGTAGTCAAATTAATTTAAAATCCTAATTATTCAATTGAATAGTTCAAAATAATATTGAATTTAAAATTTAACTCTCATTACAATCCTAAATTCAATTTTATCTTTTTTAGCAATTAAATCAGGAATAGTCACAAGATAAAAAAGTTAAGATTCACACTCGTATCAATAAAATATCCGCTAAGATCAATTTATTAAAATTTATACGAATCTTTGAATTGCATACACAAAATTAATATTTAAATTTAAGAATAATACTTATCTCTATGTGAAATTCAAAAATTGAATATTAATTTTTACCATTAATCTATTAACTCTCGTTACATAAATTAATGTGTGATTTTTTCCAATTTAATTAGCCTAGAACACATCAACGAATCATTATTCAAATAAAAAATTCAACAAACGCGCTTCATCCCACCCCTTGAAATGGGTGTTTAGCCAGACATGATTAAAATTTTAGCACAAGAAAAATTAACAAACAAGAAACTAAGGAGAAAGATAAAGAAAGACGATACGCAATAATTTCTTGTGTCAACTGTGTGCATGAACACACGTCCCAAACTTTTCACAAAATCTGACTGCATTAAAAAACGAAAAGTAAAAAATGAACCTACAAATTTTTGTAGACCTAAAACTATATTTTTTTGTATTTTTCTGACTATTTTTTCTACCCTCTCTTTTTTTCTGTCTCTCCGTTCTCTCTCTGTATCTGTGTTCTTTTTGTTGCTGTGAGAGTCCTCTTTTTAAAGTGGTCTTCCCCTTTTCTTATAAGCCACGAAGCTTTGTTGTTTGGATGAGAGATGTTTTTGGGATTTGATTTTGGCTAGAATATGGATTCCGATATTGTTGGGATTTGAGATGGGTATTTGGGTTGGATAAGCTTGCAGGTTTGGGTTATGGGTTGAGTTAGAGCTCTAGGTTTCGGGTATTGGGCTGTTGCGCGCCGGCCGAATGTGGTTTCAGGTCGACGGCTGATGGGTCTAGCGCCGGAGGTGGATGAGAGGGGAGGCTCGTGGACGATCTTGGGAGTTGACGGTTTGAGGCTGAAACAGGGGCTCGAGATCGCGGGTAGGAGGTGTCGTCGCTGGCGGTGGGAGGTCGGGTTAATGGGTTTTGGGGCGAGGCAAGTCCCACCGGTTAGGGACTGCCGGGTTATGGGGGATGAGATATGAGAGAGAGGGTGGAGGTTTTTTGTTGGTTATGGAGTTTGGTAGTGTAAAGAGAGAGGAGAGAGAGTGTGGGGGGAAGAAGATGGGTTTGGGAGTTTGTTGGGTGTGGGTGAGGGTGTAGGGTATGTTGGGTGAGGGTGAGGGTGAGGGATGTATTTGAGTGTATTTAGGTATATGGGTTTAGGGTGTGAGTGGTTTGTGTGCGTTTAATTTGTACCCCTAAAATTTAACACAATCTAAAAAATAAACTAAAACTTAAACTCTAATAAACCTAAAAAAAACTAACATCTCAAAATAAAATTTAAAAGACACTTAATAAAAATTAAAATTAAAATTAAAATAAAACTCTATTAAAACTAAAAAAAAATATAATCCTAATAAAACAAAAATAAAAGAATTCAAAATCTAATAAAACTAGAAAATAAATTCCTAAAAACTAATCCTAATAAAAATAATATAAAATAAAGACTAAACATTAAACACTAATAAAAATCAAAAATCAAAATAAAGAAATTAAAAAAATAGAAAATAAATTCTAGAAAATTCTAAATAAATCTAAAGTAAATCCTAAAAATAAAAATGACTCTAAAAATCTAAAAATAATATGAAATACAACCTAAACATACACCAGGCTCGGGGAATGAATTGTGCTCGATCTGGGCTAGGTTAAGATTACGAGACTGTTTCGGGGCATCGGATCACATCGGGGCAAGCTCAGAATGGACTTCTCACTTCGCGGTCTCTTTTGATTTCTTCGATGCACGCTTTTGACCGCTTCTGTGTCGCAATTTCACTGATTTAGCATTATTTGTACTGTAACTGCGTATTGACCTGAGAAATAAATAAATACGAACATAAGGTCATCTTTATTAAAAACGAGAGACTAAAATGCATATATTCGGGGTATAAAATAGACACTTTTGGGTGCTTATCAGACCACCCCCAAACAGAACATTGTTAGTCCTCGAGCAAAAATTAGAGAGAAAACAGAGATAAGTAACCAAAAGTGTGCCATTTTTGCAGGCACTGGCGATTGCACTTAGCATGTGCAATAAGCCGTTAAACCTATAGGTTGTCCTACAAGACGAGTGGTGTCTCGTGAGGGTTTGCAGTGAATATACCCACAAAATTAAAAACTTATTTAAATGCAGTATCTTAGTAGATGATGAAATGCTATACAACCCAACTTTAAAGGGACATCAAGGAACACCGTATTCAACTATCAAAATAAGATATGAAATTACTTAATACCAAAAAGCGTAATCCTTCCTAAAACTCAGTGTGTGTGTGGTGAAGTAATCTTAAGTATCATTAGACTAATTCTAAGATTGCCTTTATAGAATCAAAGCTTTGACTTCAATTCTCAAAGGATATATCTCTCTAAATTGAACTCTCTGAGAATTGGGTAAGTATATCTCTCTAGTGTGTGAGGATGTGAGTAAATGTAAACAATTTCAAACGTCTCACACACTTTATAAAAAGGACGGATACATGAAAAAAAATTGATCTCATGAAGGAATGCTAACCACTATGTCGATAATGTCGAATTATTCACCACATAATCTTTTCGTTTGCCCGAACACATTACCAAGGGTGAAAATGTGGTTTATGAATGGTATGAGGGAATAATGAAATGAAGAAGATAAATGATAGGATTTTTGAGAGGAGTGTGACACACTTTGAATAACTAGTGTCTTCATCTTTTGAATTTATGATCGCATGCTTTCTTTTTCTTCTTTTCTATTTTTATTTTCTTTCGTTGCATTTTTTTTAGTGCGATACATTTTTTCTTTTCATAACAAAAATGAAGACAATTTACAATGATAATCCCAAACACTCTTTTTCTCAAAAATTATGGTAGTGATGGGAAATGATATGTGGATGGTATATGGGACACATATGGATAAGAAAAATATGGATAGAAAATGTGATATGAAGAATGGCAAGTGTATGGTAAAATCGGTTTCGTGCTCGGGACAAACTATAAGACACATGTTTCTTATAACTCGAAAGTAATATCATTCTCAATGATTTAGCCAAAAGTGAAAAATAATGAGACCATGCAACGACTAAGTGTGGTATCCAAAGAAATTTGAGTCAACTTGTGACTCGGAGATACGTAAAAACCCTGAAAAAGGTGAAAAGCTCAAGTCTCACGGTTTTAAGTTGCCACTAGTGATCTTTTAAGGCTCTCTTGAGAATATTGTTACTCTTCAACTTTTGATTGTAAACGTGATAGTGTAAAGTCCCGAGTTTAGGAATTCATGGTGCAAGTACACTTAAATAGGTATTAATTCATTTCATGTTAAAAGCATAAGTTTTGGGTCATACACAAGTACTCCGAGATTTCTAAAATAGGCATGATAGGCAATTCATTTCATAAAAATTTAAATTTAACTGCACAAAAGGTTTAAAATCACTTGTTTTTGAAAATTTTCAAAAGAGGTACAAGTTTGATAAATTTCCCAACCCCAAAAAAAGAGAATATCGTCCTCGATGTTAAAAACCATATATAAAAATGAAAAGCACAAGGAAGGAAAGATATTACCATAATGAACGCAAATGAAAATGTACCGCATTCTGGAGCATAAATGAAATCTGAAGAACAGATGTGATACAAAAAGACGTACAAGTCTATAAAGCATGTGAAATGCATTAGGTGGTATGAAAAACCACCCCCAAACAGGATAAGACTCATTCTCAGAAACAATGAACGACGGGTTACCTCCCGGTAGGGCTAAGTTTAACGTCTTCAGCCAGACCGATCGGAACTCACCCTAACGATAGGAACTATAAAAAGCACAGGGTGGCAGAAAAATGGGGTGATGACTATCACCCCCAAACAAGACTGAACAGTCAGTCCCCATAAATGGGGTCAACAAGGTCAATTTCTTCAATGTGAGAGGGGCTGAGCTCTAAGAAGGGCTTCAATCGTTGACCGTTGACCTGAAATAGGCTACCATCTTTAGGATTTTGAACTGTGATGGTACCATAAGGAGTAACAGATTCAACAATAAAGGGTCCAGACCAACGAGAATTTAACTTCCCACGGAAGAGATGAAGATGGGAGTTATATAACAGCACTTTCTGACCAGGGTGGAATTCTTTGCAGAGGATGCTTTGGTCATGGATCCACTTCATTTTATCCTTGTACTTCTTGGACAAATCATAGGCATCATTCCGTATCTCCTCTAATTCATTAAATTGGAGCTTTCGATGAATGTCAGCCTCGTCGATATCAAAACTAAGGGCTTTGACAAGCCAATAAGCATGATGTTCAAGCTCTACAGGTAAGTGGCATGGTTTACCAAAGACCAAGCGATAAGGAGACATGATAATCGGAATCTTAAAAGCAGTACGGTATGCCCACAAATCATCATTCAAGCGTAAGGACCAGTCTTTCCTATTAGGATTAACTATTTTTTCTAAGACTTGCTTGATTTCTCGGTTGGAAACTTCAACTTGACCACTAGTCTGAGGGTGGTAAGAGAGACCAACTTTGTGGGTAACACCATACTTTTTCATGAGATGTTCAAAGACTCGATTACAGAAATGTTTACCCCCATCAATAATGATAGCTTTAGGAGTTCCAAAACGTGTGAAGACAGACTCCTTAAGAAGCGTGACCACAATGCGATGGTCATTGGTGCGTCAAGCTATGGCTTCAATCCATTTGGAAACGTAATCAACCGCAACTAGTATATATTAGAGGCCATGAGATGAGGGAAAAGGATCCATGAAATCAATGCCCCATTCATCGAAGAGTTCGACGATGAGAATGGGTGTGAGGGGCAAAATATGACGACGAGAGATACGCCCAGATTGTTTGCATTTGGCACACGACTGACAGTAGTTGTGGGGATCTCGAAAAAGAGTGATCCAGTAGAAACCACTTTGCAAAATTTTTGTGGCAGTTTTCGTGGAGCTAAAGTGGCCACCACAGGCACCATCATGACAAAAGGAGAGTATACTTGACTGTTTATGGTCAGGAACACAGCAATGAATGACTTGATCAGAGCAATAATTAAAAAGGAAGGGATCATCCTAAGAGTAAAATTTCACCTGGGCCATGAACTTAGAACGCTCTTATTTTGACCAAGGATTGGGCAGTTGTTCAGTAACAAGGAAATTAATAATATCGGCATACCAAGGAGCGGTGGAGAGAGCAAAAAGTTGCTCATCGAGAAATGTTTCTGAAATAGGGACAGGAACGGATGTAGACGTAACGGTAAAGCGGGAGAGATGGTCTGCAACCAAATTTTCGCACCCTTTTTTATCGTGAATTTTGAGGTCAAACTCTTGAAGCAAGAGAATCTACTGTATCAAACGTGGCTTAGAATCTTTCTTCTGAAAAAGGTGCCTTAGGGCAGCATGGTCAGTGTAAACGATGATAGGTGAACCGATGAAATAAGATCTAAACTTATCAAGTGCGAATACGACAGCTAGCAACTCCTTTTGCTAGCATAATAAATTACATGCTGGCGCTTTTCAACCCTCTGACCAAGTACAGCACCTAGAGAAAAATCAGATGCGTCACACATGAGCTCAAAGGGTAAAGACCAATTAGGAGGCTGAATGATAGGAGCAGTAGTGAGCTCGGCTTTAAGGCGCTCAAAAGAAGCAACACTAATGATGCTAGAAATAGCACCACCCTTCAAGGTGTTTGTGGGATCAATTCAATGTTAACAATGGCAGCATAAGGGTACATACACATATAGTAGAAGGAGGTGAGGAGAAGAGGATTCACACCAAAATATAAGTGGTTCAGCCAATTAGGCCTACATCCACTGTACAAGTGTATGATATGTATCACTGTATGAGGGCTCTAATGGCCATGGATGCAATCTCTCAAGCTTTCTCTCTCTACTATGCGTTTAGACAGAGGTTTAGCTAGGGTGACTAATTTTGAGAATCCCTTTCTAAGAAGGAGAAGACAAGAATTTGTAGTGCCTGGGAGGTGTAGTGTACCCCCCATGCATGTAAAGAGCATGTGTGTGTTGATCTAGCCAATATGATGAAGACATCTATCCATGTCACATGTAGAGAATGATGATGAAATATTCCCCTCACATGGGGGGAATGATTAGTTATAACTGATTTGTGTCCACGTGTCCTTGCCCACACATGTCAATAAGAGCCCAATCTCCGCTCTTGGTCATGACCTCGACCTAGAAGAGTCTGAGGTTGGTAAGGTTTAGCTACCCATCCAATCCGAGATGAGCCGGTATAGTCTCGGCTTACGTGAAGCCGAGGTAAGGTATTAAGGTCGGACTGGGCTGTGGTTAAACTGGAATAGGATTGAAACATCGGCTGATTCACTAATGGGGTTGACCTTGGTTGAAGAATGGCTCCTCGTAACCTCGGCCTATCCCCAGCCAAGGTTATCATTCAATGGTGAACTGACGAACTGCTGACCCCTAATGAGGTTGGTAGTGGTGTCGGCGAGGGCCGACCCTTCCATGGCCGAGGCTGCTGGCCACTGATCCAAGGCCCTTCCAACGTCGGCCTTGTCTTCGGCCGAGGTTGGTGTCTCTGAGCCTAGGTGGCACATTTGGGACACATAAATTACCCCCCAGCCCTTAGTTACATGTGAGAGCAGGTGACTGTGGGGTCTCTACATCTCCGAGGTCTTTCTTGTGACAATGTCCATTTTACACTTGTCCATTGCTGAAGTGTGAGGCGTGCCTTGTAAGGCAATGATGTCAGCCGTCCTTTAGGGCTCCCAAGGCAATAATGGGACTTGGGAAACGTGCATTCACATTAAGGGTTTAAACCCTATTTTCCCTTTTTCTTCTTCACTTCTCTCTTTTTCCTGGTTTAACTCGCGTCTGCAGCTTTCTCTCTCTAGAAAGGCTCTGGCTTGAAGCTTTTGGTGGCGATTTCTTGCATTTTCCTCCTTCTCCCTCACCATTTCATCTTTAGGTATCCTCTACCATTCTATCCTCTTCATTTTTCCAGTCTTCTTCTTACTTTTGCATTTTTTGGTGAGTTTTTGGAGATTTCCGGCGAGGTTCCATTTTTTCTGGCGAACTGTTCTTTGTGTTCTTCGTAGTAATTGCTTAAATTTTGATAGTTTGATACTTAGTTGAATCATTCCATTTGTCAGTCTTTTTTTATTGTTTAGGAGAGTTGTAAGTGTAGGGTCTGCCTCTTATGCTCAGACCCCTGTACCAACTCTTAGAGGAGTTCCCATCTCTCAGAAAGAAGACTTTAGAGAAAATTAGGCAAATAAAAAGAGCGCTGGAGGAAGCTCGTAGGTCAGAGGAATTCCCCCTTAGACCTATCTTTTCCCCACCTCTAAAGGTAATATACCCTGAACCATCAGAACCAACTAGGCAAGCCAAGGTACCTGTTGAACCCTCACCAATGTCTGAGTTTGATTCTTCCACATCAGACCCTATGTCTGTGGATTCTTTCCAAGAGGCTATGGACTTCTCAAATCAGCAAGATCAGGTCCCTAATCAAGCAGAGGTCTCCAGTCGGGCCTCGTCTCATAAAAATTCAAGCACATTGTCCTCTTCCTCAGAGGTTGAGATTGTTGGACCAAGCGTGGATATTCCACCAATACTCGACGCCATTCCCCTGTCGGCCGTCACAAGGGCTGAGTTTGCTCATAGGTTCCCAAGTAACCCTCCAACATCTGCTCCGATCGACGTTGAGTTAGATGATGATGATGCTGAGAGTGATGTCAATGTCTCTGAGGCGGCCAAGATTGAGAGTACAGTTAGTGAGGTCGACCTTCTTTGCTTCAGGTACCTATACTCCATCAGCCCCTCCATAAAGCTCAGGAGACCTCTGAGGGAAGAGAGGGCTTACCACTGTCGAGATGGTGAGATCCGCTTGTACGAGCAAAAGTTCAAGTTGGGGTTTCATTTGCCCATCCATCCCATCATTAGGTTTATACTAGGCTACATTAACTTGGCCCCTTCCTAGTTGTCACCCAATGCTTGGAGGGTAATGACGCGACTAAGAATTTGTCTCAAAAGTGCGTTTTCTCTAGGATCAAGTGCAAGCCTGTCGCGTTAGTAATAATCCAATAAATCGGGATCGTATCCACAGGGACCAATAATCGGTATTTGTATAGGAGAAGTTATTAAATCTTGAAATGATTCCTCAAAAGAAATCAGAAAAGATGATGAATAATTGGGAAATTTCTAGTGAAATAAAAAATGTTTCCAAGAAAAATAAACTAAAATTTGTGAAGAAATTAGATTGACAAATGAGAGAAAATAGGGTGGGGTACAATCCTTCAAACCTTAACAAATTATCGTATAGAATACTAGCATTGTAAATTAAAAGATTTGACTAAATCCAATCTTTATAGATCCTAAGTATTACATATATGAAGGATCGTGCCCGCATCATATGAAATCAAAGGCAAATACAAAGCGGTGAATGGAAAATTACACTTGCATAGCATTCTTAAACATCCCAAGTACCTAGGGCAAGAGGGATTAAAAGATCGGCTAAGTTTGTATAATTTCCATACACGATTCGGTCGATATTTAATTTACCCTCTATTTTCTACATGGGTAATTCACCTCGGAATGAATTCATGTACCCCAGCCCTTGAGAATTTAGCTAGACATGATTTTATGGGAAAACAATTTCATAACAATGCATATAATTGTGGATCTAAGAAACATGGTAAAAACAAAAATTACAAAACAAGAAAAGATGATTAAATTGAAAATAAAAATTGAGATTAACTAAGAGAATGGAATTTGATACTTGAATTGAATTGAAGAATTGATACTTGAAATCTGCACTAGATAAACTTGAATCCAGAATACTACTTGTTTTTCAAACATACAAACTAGAGTTTTTCTAAGAATATGAAAAACTAAAAAGGATTTCTAAAAAATGACTTTATCTCCCTAATTTTTTAGTCCCCCTTTGAATGAATTAGGGCTTGGTCTTTTATAGCACCAAGTTGCACGAATTTTACATCTAAAATCGCTTGTTGCACAAGTTTTCACCAGCTAATCACCTAAAAATCTGCATAATTAATGACAGCAATTCGTACAGTCGGACCGGTCCGGATCCGGACCGGTCCCCACCGGATCGGTTCTTTTTTTCCTGACCGGACCGGTCCGGTCCCCACCGGATCGGTCCTGCTCCATTTCTCTTTATTATTGCGTAACTTCAAAACATCGTAACTTCTTCACCGTAGCTCGGATTGAGGTGCCGTTTTTTCTAGTGTTCTTGTAATTTAGAGCTCTTAAACTTTCTAGTTGGCCCCACCTCCGGACTAAGGCTGAAAAATTACGAAAATGCCCTTCAACTCTCCTTTTTGGTTTCTTTCACTGTTTTGAGTTCTCTTTCGCACCAATTTGCATGAAATACCTGTAAAACACATGAGAAATACACAAAACACGAAATACTTGCCAAAAGAGGTTAGTAGCATAAATACGAGACAAATCCAAGATATTTACACTGCACGGGATCATAAAAATACCGAAATTAAGGGAATAAATGTGAAGAATATGTGCCTAATCACACCCCCTAACTTAGAACTTTGCCCGTCCCGAGCAATGTAAATGAATCCTATCAAGGCTCAACTCTTGAAAATTCTTTTATTGGGATAGAATACCTTTTTTGCGGGTAAGCGATTGCATTTAGCGTATGCAACAAGCCTTTAAACCCCTAGGTTACCCTAGTAGGACGAGTTTTGTCTCGTGAGGGTTTGCAGTGAATACACCCACAAATTTTTTTATTGACTAAAATAAATATCAAAATACTTAAAAATTGTACAGTTTAAACTTTTCGAAAAATAATCACCATGAATTCATATTCAAATGTCTCAAACCATAGTGTGTGGGTGAAAGCCAGAAATTAAACCTCAAATTTCCACCGATTGAGCATTACGTTACTTTTCGAAAATTCGTTTTGATTCAAATTCTTACGGATGCACTCACAAATGAATCACTCGGATTGTGGCTATTTTCTCTCGGTATGCATGATATAAAGAGTAAATATAATGGACACAAATTCACGCATACAAAATTGAAAAGAAGGAAATATATGGTGAAAAGATCTCATCATCGGAGTACGATTATTAGGAAACGGGAACATCGCCTCTATTTCACACCATTTAATCTCTCATTTTATCTTTTCATGTCTTAGCACTCCACGCGGTAACCAATTTCACAATTTGGACTCGGTTAGGACTTTTCGGGTAAAAAGTGTAAATGGTAAACTTGGGAATAGGCGGATTGTTCGAAATTGGAAAATGTCCTAATGACGTCCATTTGTGCTTTTTCGAGCATTTGTTCATTTTTCTCTTTCTTTTTTCTTTTTTTCTTTTTCTTTTTTTTTTCTTGCCCCTTTTTGTTGCACTTTTCGGAGTTAATGAATATTCCATTTTCGCAATTCCGGGTTATTTGGGTTTTTCGGGTTATCAAACGAAAGGAAAATATTTTATTAGGCTCAAAGTGGGTTGCAAAGGGATAATTTTGTTTTTCACAACTTTTTATGGCTAATATTTTTGGGTAACACAAACGAGGGCCTACTTCATTGTTCAAATTGCTAATCACCTTCCATATGCATCTCGAGATTAATTAAGTTTAGAGATATATTTAGCACGAATTTCGAGACAACATTTCACACATTTTCCATAACCGATCAAAACAAAGGATTGAGATCATCAACGACTTATTAAAATGCTGAAAAGAACTTTGAGTTAATCATAAACTCGGATTGATTTAAAAACTCATAAAAAAATTGAAAGGCTCGAAATCTCACCGGGTTTGATCAATCTCCACACTTATTCGTTAAGTCGTCAATTTTCTTTTAATTTCCATCTTCGGTCAATTTTGGCTTAGTGCATTTTGATTGTTAACAATTTGAGACTTTAAATAGAATAAAGGTGATATTTTTGAAAATTTTAAATTCCAATTTTTATTTATTTTGAAGAAAAATATTTTTGGCCTTTTTTTCAAAAAATTTCAAATATTTTTTTTTTTTAAAACACACTTGGAAAGAACATGTGATCGAATCAATGAATCTAAACAATAAATGGGAAGAATATCCCACACCCCCTAACTTAAATGTTGCATTGTCCTCAATGCGAATCAAGAACACAACATAAAGAGAGGAAAAGAAAGATATTACCCAAATGGAGCGATCCCGATGAGTGCGAGTCCATTGAATCTACAAAACATGTTAGAACCAAGCATAACAAAAAAGAATAACAAAAACGTTAACTAATTACTCTAAATGCAACAAGACACTATATAACACTTATACATGACTCAAAAATACAACAAAAATCACCCTATACGCTTCGGGGGTGCGACGACCTCTCATCTCTCTCCACAAACCACCCGACCCCTTTCACTGGGTATGATGCACTCCTCGTCTCTCCCGTCTTACCATCATACGTGAATAGCCGGAATAAATTGGGCCCGTGCCCATAGATAAAGAAAATACCGGGAGATGCATTATGATAAACCGGAAAAAAGGATCCTCTTGTTGCGTAGCACGTGGGTTGGTCTCTAAGTCGGACGAAATTTGAGTCGTATCTTCAAGTACCTTTGAAGACTCAAATGGTATGAGTGGAGGTTTGGGAAGGATAAATTCATCAATTCTATTTTCCCACTCGCTTTTGTCTAAATGACGAAATGAGGCCTAGAAAAATTGGACTTCAACATTTAGGCTTGCATCCACCTGTCCGAACTCTCGCTCAAACTCTGCTAGGCTCAACTCCTCGAGCTATCTCTCTTGCTTGGTGTCCTTAGCATGCCTTGCATGCTCACTCGTCGAATGATAGGGTGGTGTGGGTGGGTGGTAATCGAGGATAAATGTATCGATAGTGTCCTGCCATTCTCTTTCCTCTAAGTATTTCGACGAGCCTCTCCTGACACACTCTAAATCTCCTCTTTCACTCTTGTTCATGGGCTCACTCATGCTCTCTAATGCATTAACTAAACATACATACCCTACCTTGCTCTCGATGTTGCAACCACTCCTCTCACTGTGCGCAACACAACCTTCCCCCAATATCTCTTCCTTGTAAGTTCTTTCTTGCTTGTGTGCTTCCCCCAAAATATCCAACCCTCGCGGTTCCCCTTCATCGCCCTCTTTCTTGGAATTATTAAAGATATTTGTTTCGAGGTTCATGTTCCCAAAAGTTAATTGCATACGCCCACTTCGAGTATTGATAAGAGCATTAGCTGTAGCTAAAAATGGGCGGCCAAGGATAACGGGAACATGATTACTTGGGAGAACAGAGGGTTCTTCGTCCCAAATGACAAAATCCACCGGGAAGTAGAAAGTGTCTATTTGGATAATCACAACCTCAACAATTCCCCAAGGAAGCTTCACAGAACGATCCGCGAGCTGAAGATCCATATTTGTGGGCTTAAGGGCCCCCAGTTCTAGTTGCCTATAGATGGAATAGGGCATAGTGTTAACACTCGCCCCTAGATCTATTAGAACTCTCTCGATTTGGTTCTTCCCCATGATACACGAAATAGTGGGCACACCCGGATCTTTATATTTTAATGGAAAGTCACTCGACAAGACTGCGCTGACATTTTGGGCCAAAGAGACGTTCTAGTTTACCTTTATCTTGTGTTTCACCGTGAGTAAGTCCTTAATAAACTTAGCATACGCGGGAATTCTCTGTATAGTCTCGAGAAAAGGTAAATTAATTTTTACTTGCTTAAGGACTTCCAGAACTTCATCACGGGAGGTCGTTTTGGAGTGAGAGACCAACCGTTGAGGGTATGGGGCCGCCTTGGGTCCAATATGTTTTCCTCCTCCGCACTCTCAATTAAAGGGGCATCTTCGGCCTCTCTTGTGCCGGGCGAAACCTCTTTATCTTTAGATGCATTGCGTGGGGGAGGTGACAAATCAACTACTTTCCCACTACGTAGAGTGGTAATAGCGCTACAATGCTCTCGATGGTCGTGGGATGTAATGCCAACACTGGTTTGTCCTTGGGGAGGTCGTTGGCTTTGAGCAGGAAATTTTCCCTTCTCTTGGACATTCGATGCAGTTTGCAACCTTGAGATGCTAGTATGTATTTCATTGAACATTCGATCATACTTAGCACTGTTCTCCTTTTGAGATTGGATGAGGTGATTTAAGTTGTCCTCAAGAGATCGCCTCAGTGGGGTAACATATGAACCAGGAGATGGTGATTGCATGGGGGGCTGCATATGTGTTAAACCAGGATGATTCCTCCAAGATGAATTGTACGCGTTTCCCTGGGGTGTACTAAAATGTCCGCTAACCCCTCCTATAGCTTCCACTTGCTCAGTGTATATTGTTGGACATCCTTTGGTAGAATGACCCGCAGCACAAATGGCACACACCTCTTCTTTTTCAGCTGAGATATGTCCAGTAGCTTCTCTAAAGCGAACCTCAAGGATGTCTCTTATCCTCTTTTCAAACTGATCAAGTCGACGGTCTAACAAAGTGTCCTTGTCCAATTGATAAATACCGGAAGCAGCAGGAGTGTTGGACACTTGTCGATGTCTGTTTTGGCTGTTGGGGTCAGAAACATCCCATGATTGCGTAGTCTCTGCTACGTATTTCAAATGAGCCTCAGCATCGCTCGAGTCTAATTCCCAAAATGGTCTTTCGCACATTGTCTGCACGAGTTGTTTAGACGCCAAAGTAAGCCCTTGATGGAAAAATGAAATCAGATGATGTTTTTCAAATCCATGATGTGGGCAAGCACTAACTAACTCCTGAAATCTCTCCCAACACTTGTCAAAGTCTTCATTGTCATTTTGGCAAAAATCTTGGATTTGAGCCATGACAGAATTGGTTTTGTGTTGTGGAAAGAACTTGGAGAGAAACTTGGTTTGCATATCTCTCCAGGATAATACGGAATTCGGGGGTAGCGACCATAACCAAGTTTTAGCTTTATCCTTTAAGGAAAAAGGGAAAAGCTTTAACCGGATAACATCTTGTGGTCAAGCTTGATCACCAAACGTCTCACAGGTATCTTCGAATTCTCGAATATGGAGATATGGTTTTTCAGAATCCATCCCATGAAATGTAGGAAGAATTTGAATCATCCCATTATGAAAGTGGAACTGAACGGCATTATACGGGAGTAAAATGCAACCAGGGGTAACAGTTCTCTCTGGAAATAAAAGGTCTTTCATGGGGAGATATGGTATCTCTTCCTCTCCAACACCAACACCAACACTACCGTGCACTGACATATTGCTACCGAAAGATTCATAATTCTCACTCAGTGTTTGACTCAATGAACGACTTGTAATTGAATTGTTAGGCGAAGGAGGTGGAACCCAAAAATGAGGAGACTCAGTGGTATGAGAATTTTCAGAATTTGCTTCGGCAATAGGATTTTCGTGAACTTGGGTAGAAGATGAATTCTGCATATAAGCACAAAAGAGATGAGATGTAAAAAGAATAAAAAAAAATCGTTTGAAATCACTTGTAGATAAAATTCACTTTCCTAAATTATACCAATTGATGGTCACCGGCAACGGCACCAAAAACTTGACACGACTAAAAATTTGTCTCAAAAGTGCGTTTTCTCTAGGCTCAAGTGCAAGCCTGTCGCGTTAGTAATAATCCGATAAATCGGGATCATATCCACAGGGACCAATAATCGGTATTTGTATAGGAGAAGTTATTAAATCTTGAAATGATTCCTCAAAAGAAATAAGAAAAGATGATGAATGATTGGGAAATTTCTAGTGAAATAAAAAATGTTTCCAAGAAAAATAAACTAAAATTTGTGAAGAAATTAGATTGACAAATGAGAGAAAATAGGGTGGGGTACAATCCTTCAAACCTTAACAAATTATCGTATAGAATACTAGCATTGTAAATTAAAAGATTTGACTAAATCCAATCTTTATAGATCCTATGTATTGCATATATGAAGGATCTTGCCCGCATCATATGAAGTCAAAGGCAAATACAAAGCGGCGAATGGAAAATTACACTTGCATAGCATTCTTAAACATCCCAAGTACCTAGGGCAAGAGGGATTAAAAGATCGGCTAAGTTTGTATAATTTCCATACACGATTCGGTCGATATTTAATTTACCCTCTATTTACTACATGGGTAATTCACCTCGGAATGAATTCATGTACCCCAGCCCTTGAGAATTTAGCTAGACATGATTTTATGGGAAAACAATTTCATAACAATGCATATAATTGTGGATCTAAGAAACATGGTAAAAACAAAAACTACAAAACAAGAAAAGAAAAGATGATTAAATTGAAAATAAAAATTGAGATTAACTAAGAGAATGGAATTTGATACTTGAATTGAATTGAAGAATTGATACTTGAAATCTGCACTAGATAAACTTGAATCCAGAATACTACTTGTTTTTCAAACATACAAACTAGAGTTTTTCTAAGAATATGAAAAACTAAAAAGGATTTCTAAAAAATGACTTTCTCTCCCTAATTTTTGAGTCCCCCTTTGAATGAATTAGGGCTTGGTCTTTTATAGCACCAAGTTGCACGAATTTTACATCTAGAATCGCTTGTTGCACAAGTTTTCACCAGCTAATCACCTAAAAATATGCATAATTAATGACAGAAATTCGCACAACCGGATCGGTCCCCACTGGATCGATTCTTTTTTTCCTGACCGGACCGGTCCGGTCCCCACCGAATCGGTTTGGTTCCATCCGGATCGGTCCTGCTCCATTTCTCTTTATTATCGCGCAACTTCAAAACATCGTAACTTCTTCACCGTAGTTCGGATTGAGGTGCCGTTTTTTCCAGTGTTCTTGTAATTTAGAGATATTCAACTTTCTAGTTGGCCCCACCTCCAGACTAAGGCTGAAAAATTATGAAAATGCCCTTCAACTCTCCTTTTTGGTTTCTTTCACTGTTTTGAGTTCTCTTTCGCACCAATTTGCATGAAATACCTGTAAAACACATGAGAAATACACAAAACACAAAATAATTGCCAAAAAAGGTTAGTAGAATAAATAAGAGACAAATCCAAGATATTTACACTGCACGGGATCATAAAAATACCGAAATTAAGGGAATAAATGTGAAGAATATGTGCCTAATCAGGTAATAATTAGGGCCATCATCTTATGGAGGGTTGTTCATCCCTCAGACCTTCCAGTCCAAGTCTTTGTAGTATGTCCCTTCATCTGCCAGAAACCGTCCGAGCTATTATCATTTTGTAGCTCGGAGAAAAGAAGATGCTCCAGTTAACTCAAACTTCTAATCATAATTGGAAGCCTCACTACTTCTTTGCCTCAGGGCCATGGGAGTTTGGCCCATGTGTCCCTTCTTCCCCACTAGGGCCGAGGATGCCTATAAGATGGGGAAAGGTTACAATGTCTGCAAAGGCCGACCCTGGTCTGAGCCTGCAAAATCTTCGGATGGTCAAAGACCTTCAAGATCAGGGGGTGCACGGTCTGCTTTCAAATTGGAACACCTAATGACCCCCCACTACCTCTCTGAGACTGGTTTAGGGGGAAGTCCTCTTACAGAGCTTGGTAAGTGTTTTTATTCCGAGTTATACCTCTGAGTTTATGCATGTCTGACTCTCTAACTAAGACCTTTCTATTTTGCAGAGCGTTCGAAGGAATATCTGACGAGCTTTGGGAAATGGCAGAATCGAGTTTGACAAAGCTTGCTAAGAAGGCAGGTCTGAATGCCCCTCCTCCCCCTCCCTCAACCTCGAAGGCTCAGGCCACAAAGAAGAGAAGTTATACCGACCCTGCCCCTGAGGATCAGAGGCAGAAGAAAAAAGGTGAGGACTCTACCATCCCGATATCATCTGCTAATGCATTGGTTCCTCGTATAGAGCAACTAAAAATCAATAACAGCATCATAGGCCACAGTCTATAGGAGCTGGATGCCATCGGCTCTGCCATGACTGATGCCAACAAATGTTTTTATCGGTCCATGGATACACCTCTGCTGGTTGAGTTTGGCCTCCACAGATCCATTCAGGTATGTCTTCAGATTTCAGTATAGCTTCAAAGTGTAACCTCTGATTTGAATTTCAACTCATATATGCGATCACTTGCTTTGAAGGGCCTGGCAACCATGCATCATCTTGCCAATTGGACTCTGAGGAAGTTACCCCTCATCCAGAAGGGTCAGGAGGCCGAGAAGGTGCAAAGCTCCCTGAATGCCGAGGTAGACCATCTGAAGTCTTCTTTGGTGGGGTCTGAGAAGAAGGTTAAGGACCTGGAGAAAGAGATATCCAGGCTCAAAAAGGACCACGTTGCTGCTCCGAAGGCCAAGGATGACGTTCTCCAATAAAAGGTCGACTCTGCAGTGAAGGCAGCCCTCGAGGATGCCTCTGACGGGATATTAGCTGATTATAAAGTCTCCGACGAATTTATGAGATTCGGCTTTGAGTACCTCAAAAGAGGTATTAAGGCTACTATCAAATGGGCGGCTTCTAAGGAGAAGGAGGCAGGAAGTTTGAAGGCCTCTGACTTTATAGGTCTGGGTTTTGCTAACCCTCAGCTTACCCAAGCCCTTCAAGAGGTTGAAGAGGAGGTCTCTGCCCCTGTAGAGACTGCCACACTGGACGGTACAGAGATAGAAGGAGCTGACCACAGAGAAGATGGGGCCGAGGTGACTAACGTCGTCCAAGAGAATCAGGCCGAGCATACCATCACTCTCCCTTCGAATCCTTAGGCTCAATTGTGCATCTTTCTGTACTTTTTTGTAACCCCTGATCGGATGTAACCTCTGAAGAACATCGTCATCTTATATTTTTGAATTTTTATAACTGGATATCAACCTCTGAGGAGGGTTTTTACTTCATTTGTTTTGTTTGTTGAATGCTTATTTTCCATGCGATGTTTTAGCTCTGAAGTCTTGTTGCAATGATGTATGTTTAAACTAAATTAAGTCTTACCTTAGACCGTCACCACACAGTGATGTTATAAGGTCTGAGGCCATCAACTAAGAGGTCATCCTCATAATTAATTTCACCAAATTAATGATGTTAAGGGTCTGAGACCATCCAAGTATGATGTCTGACCTCAGACCTTGTCACCACTTAATGATATTATAAGGGTCTGAGGCCATCGACTAAGATGTTATCCTCACAATTAGTTTCACCAAATTAATGATGTTAAGGGTCTGAGTTCATCCAAGTATGATGTCTGACCTCAGACCTTGTCACCACTTAATGATGTTATAAGGGTCTAAGGCCATCAACTAATATGTTATCCTCATAATTAATTTCACCAAATTAATTATGTTAAGTGTCCGAGGTCATCCTAGTATGGTGTCTGACCTTAGACCTTGTCACCACTTAATGATGTTATAAGGGTCTGAGGCCATCAACTCAGATGTTATCCTCACAATTAATTTCACCAAATTAATGATGTTAAGGGTCTGAGGTCATCCTAGTATGGTGTCTGACCTCAAACCTTGTCACCACTTAATGATGTTATAAGGGTATGAGGCCTTCAACTAAGATGTTATCCTCATAATTAATTTCACCAAATTAATGATGTTAAGGGTCTGAGGTCATCCTATTATGGTGTCTGACCTCAGACCTTGTCACAACTTAATGATGTTATAAGGATCTGAGGCCATCAACTAAGATGTTATCCTCACAATTAGTTTCACCAAATTAATGATGTTAAGGGTCTGAGGTCATCTTAGTATGGTGTCTGACCTCAGACCTTGTCACCACTTAATGGTGTTATAAGGGTCTGAGGCCATCAACTAAGATGTTATCCTCATAATTAATTTCACCAAATTAATGATGTTAAGTGTCTGAGGTCATCCTAGTATGGTGTCTGACCTCGGACCTTGTCACCACTTAATGGTATTATAAGGGTCTGAGGCCATCAACTAAGATGTTATCCTCATAATTAATTTCACCAAATTAATGATGTTAAGGTTCTAAGGTCATCCTAGTATGGTGTCTGACCTCAGACCTTGTCACCACTTAATGATGTTATAAGGGTCTGAGGCCATCAACTAAGATGTTTCTACCATTAGATCGCAATGAAGCAAAAATTGACATGGAAACAGATCTCTTATTAATAACCTCTTCATAAGATGGTACATTTACATAACTTTTTACAACATCATATGTAATACTTCTTTAGGTGATCAGCATTCTATGGGTTAGCAAAAGGTTCCCCTTCTAGGTTTTCTAGCCTGTAGGTCCCGGGCACAACCTCTTCTATCACTTTATACGGACCATGCCAGTTTGGGTGGAGTTTGTTTATTTTCTGTAAGGTCTTCTTCAGTACTAAGTCTCCCATGGCAATGGGTCTTGACTTCACCCTCTGATTGTAGAATTTTGTTGCTCTCTGCTGGTAAGCTGCTTGTCTGATTTCTGCGTCTTCCCTTCTCTCTTCAATCAGATCTAGGTCTAGTCTCCTCTCTTCCCCATTTTTATCAGGGTCATAGGTCTGAACCCTATGAGTAGGGAGCCCCACTTCTGTTGGTATGACGGCCTCTGAGCCATGTGCTAGCATGAACGGGGTTTCTCCTATTGGTGTCCTTACCGTTGTCCTGGAGGCCCACAACACAACATAAACCTCTTCAGCATATCTCCCCTTCTCTTATTCTAACCTCTTCTTGATTCTGTCGAGGATTATTCTGTTTGTGACTTCTGTCTAACCGTTTGACTGAGGTCGGACGGGAGATGTGAAGAACTACTTTATCCCCACTCTTTCGCAATACTTTTCTAAAGAGGAGTTCTTTAACTGGGTTCCATTATTTGAGATGAGAGTGTTTGGGAGGCCATGTCTTCATATAATGTTCCTCCAAATAAATTAGAAGGCCTTCTATTCAATGATCTTCATCATCGGCTCTGCCTCCACCCACTTTGAGAAGTAGTCAATGGCAACTATCAGAAATCGGTAATTATTGGCAGCTCTTGGTAGGGGTCCTACCAAGTCAATTCCCCATACTGCAAATGGACATGGAGAAGTGATTGACGTCATAGGTTAATGATGTTGGTGAGGAACAGTGGAGAATCTCTGACATTTATCGCACCTTTTCACGTAAGCTGCAACATCTTTAGCCAAGGTTGGACACCAGTATCCCTGTGTAATTATCCTTTTGGCCAAGGGTCTTCCTCCTATGTGACTATAGAAAGAACCCTCATGAACCTCCTATAAGATGCGGGGAACTTCGGTGGGATGCACACATCTGAGGAGAGGTAACAGAAATCCCTTCTTATATAGGATGTCTCCTATTATGGAGAACTTGGTAGCCCTATATCTCAATTTCCTCCTCTCAAGCTTGGATTCTGAAAGCTCTCCCTCTTTGATATATCTGATGAGTGGGTCCATCCATGAGTCTCCTAGGTTCAAATTGAGACAAAGGTTACAAACCTCTTCTTCCTCGATGGTCGCTTTTGATAAGACCTCGACCAGAACTGTCCTTCTGATGTTTGTCTTCGTCACCGAGGCCAACCTAGCCAATGCATCTGCGTGGCTATTATTTTGTCGAGGTACTCTTTTCAGTTTTGTCTCTTTGAAATATTCTAACATCATTCTCACCCTCTTCAGATACTTAGCCATCCTTTCATCTTTGGCTTCATAGACTCCCAATACCTGATTGACAACTAAACTTGAGTCGCTATGGAATAAGAGTCGTCTTACCCCTAAAGTCTTTGCCAATGAGAGACCTGCTATCATGGCTTCTATTCTGACTCGTTGTTAGAGGCCTTGAAGTTGAACCTCAAAGGGTATTCAATGTTGGCACCATCTGGAGCTGAAAGTATCAACCCTGCACCGCTTCCACTGTCACAGGAAGAACCATCAACGAAGAGATTCCACTGTCACAGGCTGCCCTCTCCCCTTTTAGGATTTTTCTACCTATGTTTGTTTTTTTCTTTTATTTGTTTCCACAGTATTGTCACAGTTTGTAATATACAGTTTTAGTCTATTATTGGCTTGTTTTAGTTCTCACACTCTTTCTATTATCTTCTTTCTCTCTTATCCTTTGATTGAGGACAATGCAAATCATTAAGTTAGGGGGGATGACAGGTGCGTATTCATAAAACTTCGCCTATTATAAAAAAAAAAAAAAAAAAAAACCAAAAATATTTTTGTTCAAAATAAATAAAAATTGGAATTTAAATTTTTCAAAAATATCACCGTTATTCTGTTTGAAGTCTCAAATTTTTAATAATCAATTGAACTAAGCCAAAATTAACCAAAGATGGAAATTGAAAGAAAATTGACGACTTAACGAATAAGTGTGGAGATTGATCAAACCCGGTGAGATTTCGAGCCTTTCAATTTTTTTCTGAGTTTTTAAATCAATCCGAGTTTATGATTAACTCAAATTCCTTTTCAGCGTTTTAATAAGTCGTTGATGATCTCAATCCTTTGTTTTGATCGGTTATGGGAAATGTGTGAAATGTTGTCTCGAAATTCATGCTAAATATATCTCTAAACTTAATTAATCTCGAGATGCATATGGTAATGTGATTAGAAATTTGGACAATGAAGTAGGCCCTCGTTTGTTACCCAAAAATATTGGCCATAAAAAGTTGTGAAAAACCAAATTATCCCTTTGCAACCCAAGTTGAGCCTAATAAATATTTTCCTTTTGTTTGATAACCCGAAAAACCCAAATAGCCCGGAATTGTGAAAATTGAGAAAATTCATCAATTAAGTCCGAAAAGTGCAACAAAAAGGGGCAAGGAAGAAAAAAATAGATATGCTCAACAAAAATAGAAAGAAAAGAAAAAAAAGAAAAAAGAAAAAAGAAAGAGAAAGAGAAAAATGAGCAAATGCCCGAAAAAGCACTAATGGACATCATAAAGACATTTTCCAATTCCGAACATTCATCAATTCCCATTTTTACCCTTTACACCTTTTAACCCAAAAAAGTCCTAACTGAGTCCGAATGGCGAAATTGATTACCGCGTGGAGAGCTAAGACATAAAAAGATAATATGAGAGATTAAATGGTGTGAACTAGAGGTGATGTTCCCGTTTTCAAATAACCGTACTCCGATGATGAGATATTATCACCATAAATTTCCTTCTTTTCAGTTTTGTATGCATGAATTTGTGTCCATTATATTTACTCTTTATATCATGCATACCGAGAGAAAATAACCACAATCCGAGTGATTCGTTTGTGAGTGCATCCGTAAGAATTTGAATCAAAACGAATTTTCGAAAAGTAACGTAATGCTCCATCAGTGGAAATTTGAGGTTTAATTTTTGGCTTTGCACACACACACTATGGTTTGAGACAGTTGAATATGAGTTGATGGTGATTATTTTTTAGAAAAGTTTAAATTGTAAAATTTTTAAGTATTTTGATATTTATTTGAGTCAATAAAGAATTTTGTGGGTTTATTCACTGCAAACCCTCACGAGATAAAACTCGTCCTACTAGGGTAACCTAGGGGTTTAAAGGCTTGTTGCATATGCTCAATGCAATCGCGTGCCTGCGAAAGTGGAATTTTATTTTAATAAAGGAATTTTCAAGAGTTGAGTTTTGGTTAGATTCAGATACATTGCCCGGGACGTGCAAAGTCCTAAGTTAGGGGGATTTGACCAAGTGTAAATTCTTCCGAATTTAGCCCCTTAAGTTAGTAATTTTAATATCTCGAGCAAGGTAATTGAATCATTTTTAGTCCATATCATTCTATTGTTCGTTACTAACAAAATTCCTAGTTTTTGTGTAATTGTGATAAAGATTTCAGGAATGGAATGCAATAAAAGAAGAGAAGAAAATTAGAAGAAATGTAAAAGGGCAAAAGTGTAAATTCCATTCAGAATTTAGAAGCAACGTCAAATGTGAAGTTGAAGAGCATGAGTTCACGAGAGCATAGGACGAAACGGCATTCAAATCGGAGTTCTAGATCCAAAGATATGGTCAGTCAAAGTTTCAAGGAAAAAGTCAATCTAGAAGAATTTCGGACCGATCCGGTTTGGATCCGGATCCATCCGAATTGACAAAGTCCAGTAGCCCCCGGATTGTTAATGAACCGATGAAAGAAAAAAGTTCGGACCCATCCGACTAGGCCCAGACCGATCCGGTAAAAAGAAAAGAACCGATCCGGTGTATTCGGACCGATCCGAGGTTGAGCCGGACCGATCCGGTAGTGTGAAATGCTGACAATTAATTGTTCAATTAAAGCAGAGCAACTCTTGGAAAAATGTACCAACAAGCATTATTGGCTATCAATTTCGATACTTGGTATTATAAAAGCTATTACCTATATCATTTGAGAAGAGAATAGACCAACCAAGAAAGTAGAGAGAGAATTGTAGCAATTTGTTAGTTGTTGGTAGATTACAAATTATCTAAAGAATTTGAGAGTTAGTTGTTGAGAGAAAGAGTTAGTTGTTGAGAGAAATATTCAGAAGTTTAAATTCCTTTCATAAGAACCTTAGTTTGTACTGCTGATTAAGGAGAAGTTATATGGATTTCAATTTCAATTACTTTCCTGCTGCTGAATTCAAGTAATATCATTCTATTCTCTGTTACTTTATTATTTGCAGATTTATTTCCCATGTATTGTAGTTCCATAATTCTGAATATGAATTTGTTCTTCAATCCAATCATGAGTAGCTAAATTTCCCAAGGGTTGGGGTACATGAACTCAATCCAAGGCAGATTATCTATGTAGAAAACAGAGGATAAATTACAATATTGATTGAATCGTGAAAGAAAATTTATACAAAAACTGTCAATCTTTTAATCTCTCTTGCCCTAGGTACTTGAGATGTTTAAGAAAGCTTTGCTAGTATAATTTATAATTCACCGCTTTATACCTATTTTTGATTTCATATTGTGCGGGCTAGATCCCTCATATATGTAATGCTTAGAAGTTATAAAGGTTGGATCTAATCAATTATTGTAATTTACAAATCTAGTATTCTCTATGATAATTTGCTAAGGATTGAGGGATTGTATTCTACCCTATTTTCTCCCATTTGATTAAAAAGTTTTTCCTGCAATTTTTAGTCTGTTTTCATTAGAATTTCCAGTTTGCTTTTGTTAAGAAAAGTTTTATTTTGCTAGAAATCTTCCAAAATCATTAATCATCTTTTTGTTTATTTTAAGAAATCATTTTCAGATCTAATAAGTTTCCTGATTACTAGTTAACATTTTCTTTCCCTGTGGATTCGATCCCGACTTACCGGGTTATTACTTGAGCGATAGGTTTGCACTTGAACCTAGAGTGAACGCACTTTTAAGACAAATTTTAAGTCGTGTCAGTATGTCGCCCCCGTATTTTTCAGACCGAAGGGCATTACTTTGTAGCAGTAGTCCCCTTTGTCGGTAATGAAGGCTATTTTTCTGAGTCTTCCGCATTCATGAAGATTTGGTTATAGCCTGAATGCGCATCCATGAAGCTCATGAGCTCGTGCCCTATAGTAGCATCTACCATCTGATCTATCCGAGGTAAGGGATAGCTATTTTTTGGGCAATACCTGTTCAAGTCAGTGAAATCGACTCACATTCTCCACTTTCCATTGGCTTTGGGAACGATGACTGCATTCGATAACCACTCCGGATATATGACTTCTCTAATAAACTCAACCTCTTCCAATTTTTTAACTTCTTCCGGGATGACGTCGTACTTCTCCCTAGAGTAAACTCTTCGTCTTTGTTTAATCGGCCTGGCATTTTTGGTCACGTTAAGCTTGTGACATATAACCTCAGGGTTGATGTTGGGCATGTCTGCGTGACTCCAAGTGAAGACACTCTGCCTCTTCCTCTAGAAGTTTATCATCTCTTCCTTGATTTCTATTTTTAAGGCTTTGCCGACCTGGATGGTTTTTTTCGGTTCGTCCTCATTGAGGACGATGGATTCTACCTATTCCGCGGCCTCTCCCTTCTTCAATTTTGTTTCATCTCTTGGGTCAAGTGTATCAATGCTATAAGTGGTGGTTTCCCTCTTATGGGCCTCTCTCTCTTCGGCCGAGTTGAAGTAACATTCTCGTGCTGGTCACCTTGCACTTCCCCTACCCCATAGGGGATCGAGAATTTTAGCATCTGGTGTACCGTTGACGGCACGGCCTCAAACTCCTTAAGGGATACTCTTCCTATGATGAGGTTATAGGCCGAGAAGACGTTTTCATCCATAACGAAAAAGTTGATCTTCCGGGTCAACCTCTTAGGTCACTCATCACCCATTCGTACGTCCATCTCATACATGCCCAATGGGTGGACCTTTTCATCGCTGAAGCCCATTAAAGGATGATGATAGGGTACCAGCCTAGCTCTACTAAGACCTAGGCTCTTGAAGCAGGGCCAAAACATCACGTCTGCTGAACTCCCCCCGTCTACAAGGATTCTCTGCACCTCGCATCCATGTACTCTTGTTGTTATTACCAAGGGGTCATCATGTGGGGCTAAGATACCTTTGAAGTCGAGTCAGGAGAACCCAACTATAAGAGTGTCCATTTCCACCTTCTTTCTCTTTTGCGCCGTATCAAAAGACGTTAGATTTATAACTTTAAGTTTGGCCACTGACTTGGTCTCTGCCACATGAGCTTTTCTGTCAGCCACTTCAGAGCCACCGCCCGCAAGGCCTCCGCATATGGTGTCAACACCAAAGGAGATCATGCCAACTCTTCACTGGAGTGTTGTCGTCTTTTGGCGGATGGTCCAGATCATCTTCATCATCACCTTTCGAATCATTGTCTTTTCTAGCTGGGGCATCATCACGGCATCTGTCATTTCTCCTCTTCTTAGGGTCATCTCTTCCGCCCTTAGGAGCCTTGACATCAACATACTTCCTCAACTTTCCAGATTTTAACATCTTTTCAATCTCATCCTTCAAGGCGAAGCATCTGTCTATAATATCGCCATGGTCTTGGTGGAACTCTCACCACAAGTTTTTGTTCCTCTTATGTGGAGGGGCCTTCAGTTTCTCCTGCCATCTTAGAGTCCTGTCATAGAAACTGATCTCTTATTAATAACCTCTTCTTAAGATGGTACATTTACATAACTTTTTGTAACATCATATGTAATACTTCTTTAGGTGATCAGCATTCCAGGGGTTAGCGAAAGGTTCCCCTTCTAGGTTTTCTAGCCTGTAGGTCCTGGGCACAACCTCTTCTATCACTTTGTAGGGACCATGCCAGTTTGGGTGGATTTTGTTTATTTTCTATAAGGTCTTCTTAAGTACTAATTCTCCCATGGGAATGGGTCTTGACTTCACCCTCTGATTGTAGAATTTTGCTGCTCTCTGTTGGTAAGCTTCCTGTCTGATTTATGCGTCTTCCCTTCTCTCTTTAGTCAGAGTCTTGTCATTCTTAATCTCGTTGAGGATATGCTCAAAGCTCACAGTTAGAGGAGTATAGTGAGCGAACTTGTCATCGATTGACCTCTTCTTTTCGTCTTTCTTTCTTTGGGACTTCCCGCTACTACCACGGTTCTCATCCTCATACTTGGAGGCCATTGCCTCTTCGGCATTCATGACTTTTTCCGCAGTTTCCAGTAGCTCTGCCATAGACTTGGGAGGGTCTTTCGCGAGTTTCCACAATAACTTCCCTTTCTGAAGTCCTCCTATGAGGGCAGTCATGGCTATATTCTCTTCGTAATCCTCAACCTCAAGTTTTTCTTTGTTGGACCTGGCGATGTAGTCCCTTAGGTTCTCGTCCTTGCCTTGCTTGACATACAGTAGATGAGTGGTCTTCTTTTGAGGTCTTACCCCAAAACAAAAGTTGTGAATGAATCGTTCAGCCAAGCCCTTGAAGTTCTCAATTGAATTCTTCGGAAGATAAGTGAACTAGTTATGTGCTGCTCCTGTCAAAGTCCCAGAGAAGGCCCTACACCTCATCTCATCAAATATCGAGTAGATGTCCGCTGCTGACTGATACATCTCAATGTGGTGTACAGGGTTGGTGCTACCGTCATACTTGGGAGACACCACGGGTGGCTTGAACTTAGCAGGAGTTGGGAAGCTCACTATACTTAACACAAAGGGGGAGCCCTTCGAGAAACCTCTTTGCAATGGGTCTCGGCTCTTAATGAGGTCTCCTATCTTCTCCTCAAGACGTTGGATAGAGTCGTTACATGATCTCCTACCATCGGCCTGGCCGAGGTTGTCCCCAGCCACCTCCAAGGGATGGACTGAGGGTTCCCCAGCCACATCGCAACGTCAGATGTTGACCTTTTCCTGATCTCTACCTCTTCCTGCATGAGGTCGGCCTTGGTGTGGCCGATGTTTTTCATCTCCTCTTTGCGAGCCGGTTGCACTCCTTGACCTTGATAACCTCTGTCTTAGGTCATTTACTAGGCCCAACCTCTCAAAGGCTGACCTCTACTCAATCGATCAAAAGCTGATCCTCGCTGCGGGGCCTCTTCACGTCTTCGATCGCCATAACCTCGGCTCTGCTGAAGGGGACGTACAGTATTATTCAAGACCTCATACGGCTCCCAACATGGTTTCGGCACATCTTTTGCCTCTAGATCATCATACCTATCCTCCGGGCAAGCATTTCCTTGCCTCCCCAGGCGTTAGCACCTAGGGTCAGTAAAGTCCCTCCTCCATTGGGGGGCAGGTTGGTCTTTTATTGGTGCTTGGGGTGGTCCCCTGGCGTCAGGATGGGGCTGGATAGCCGCCGGAGTGATCATTTTTGGTGAAACTCCAGGTGGCCTCATCATAGTTTGGCTGAGCTGTGCAAACTGATCCTGCATAGCTTGTTGCGTTGCAGCCAAAGACCTCAAGGCTGCAACAACCTCTGCCATTTCAGACTGAGGCAGTGCCCGGTTGGAACTAGGTTCTCCCGCACAAAGCGGCGGAAGAGGCGGTGGTACCTCTGGTGCCATATGTTAACACTAAAGAGATTTAGTAGCAGATCAGCTTAATACCTTAAAGGACCTCTTTCAATGGTGAAGTAGCTCCAAGCAAGGGGTGGTTCCTGGTTCACCGCAAGAGTCTCTGATGAGGTTAAGCTAAAGAGGAGGAAGTGATAGCTTCTCTGTTCCCACAGACGGTGCCAAAATGATGATGCTGGAAATAGAACCACCCTTCAAGGTGTTTGTGAGATCAATTCAATGTAAAAAATGGCAGCATAAGGGTACATACACATATAGTAGAAGGAGGTGAGGATAAGAGGATTCACACCGGAATATAAGTGGTTCAGCCAATTAGGCCTACATCCACTGTACAAGTGTATGATATGTATCACCATATGAGGGCTCTAATGGCCATGGATACAATCTCTCAAGCTTTCTCTCTCTACTATGCATTTAGATAGAGTTTCAGCTAGGGTTGCTAATTTTGAGAATCCCTTTTCTAAGAAGGAGAAGATAAGTATTTATAGTGCCTGGGGGGGTGTAGTGTACCCCCCATGCATGTAAAGAGCATGTGTGTGTTGATCTAGCCAATATGGTGAAGACATCTGTCCCTATCACATGTAGAGAATGATGATGAAATATTCCCCTCACGTGGGGGGAATGATTTGTTATAACTGATTTGTGTCCACGTGTCCTTGCCCACACATGTCAATAAGAGCTCGACCTCCACGCTTGGTCATGACCTCGGCCTAAAAGAGTTCGAGGTTGGTAAGGTTTAGCTACCCATCCAATCCGAGATGAGCCAGTATGGTCTCGACTTACATGAAGCCGAGGTAAGGTATTAAGGTCGGCCTGGGCCGAGGTTAAGCTGGAATAGGCCTGAAACATCAGTTGATTCACTGATGGGGTTGACCTTGGTAGAAGAATGGCTCCTCGTAACCTCAGCCTATCCCTGGACGAGGTTATCATTCCTTGGTGAACTGACGAACTGCTGACCCCTGATGAGGTTGGTAGTGGTGTCGGCCAGGGCTGACCCTGCCATGGCCGAGGCTGCTGGCCACTGATCCAAGGCCCTTCCAATGTCGACCTTATCCTCGGCCGAGGTTGGTGTCTCTGAGCCGAGGTGGCACATTTGAGACACATCAAACACATGTGTCATCAATGACAAAGGGAACATCTTTGGATAAAAGGGTGGTTAAAGGTAGAGCGATTTTAGAAAAGTCCTTAATGAAACAATGGTAAAAGCCCGCATGTCCTAAGAAGGAGCGAATGTCCTTAACAGACTTAGGAATGAGAAGCTAGGAGATTATGTCAACTTTAGCTTTATCGACTTCAATACTGTCGTGAGAGACTACGTGACCTAAAATAATCCCCTTTTTGACCTTGAAATGACATTTTTCCCAATTGAGGACCAATTTATTTTCTTGACAACGTTTGAAGACCACAGCGAGGTGAGAAAGGCATTGCTCGAAGGAAAAACCAAACACAGAAAAATCATCCATAAATATTTTTAGAAAACGTTCTACCATATCGCTAAAAATGTTAATCATACACCGTTGAAAAGTCGTTGGTGCATTGTAAAGGCCAAAGGGCATGAGAGAGTAGGCAAAAGTGCCAAAGGGACAAGTGAAGGTATTTTCTCTTGGTCTTCAGGGGCAATTGGGATTTGGTTGTATCCTGAATAGCCGTCAAGGAAGCAGTAATACGCATGACCAACTAAACGTTCGAGCATTTGGTCGATATAGGGAAGAGGAAAATGGTCCTTACGAGTGACAGCAATGAGATTTCGATAGTCAATACAAATACGCCAACCCGTTGGCATACGATTGGGAACAAGCTCATTGTCACTGTTTTTTATGACGGTGACACCAGACTTTTTTGGTACGACATGAATGGGACTGACCCACTGACTTTCTGAGATAGGGTAGATAATACCAGCATCGAGCAATTTTAAAATCTCAGCGTGCACGACATCTTTCATAGCAGGGTTGAGTCGATGTTGGGGTTCATAAGAAGTCTTGGCGTGTTCCTATAAATGAATGCGATGACTACAAACATTGGGGTTCACACCGAGAATGTCACAAATGGTCCATCCTATAGCAGTGTTATGCTGAGTAAGAGTGAGGACTAATTGCTCTTCTTGCGCAGGGGTAAAATAGGAAGAAATGATGACAGGTTGATGGTTGTTGGGGCCTAAGAAAGTATATTTCAACTCGAGAGGTAAGGGCTTAAGCTCCAAACTAGCAGGTGGCGCAAGAGTGACATCGGACTCAGATGCAGAAACAGAGCCTGGGGAACTATCAGTGCATAAAGTGAAGGAATCTGACGTGGCAAGGAGTGCAGAAGGTGGAACAAGGTGATCCATATAGTGAATAGTGTCAACATAGAGGGGCTCGAATGGAGGATCCCATGAGGAAGTGTCCATCAGTGGAGTGGAATCTAGTAGGGCATTGAGTTTCGAGATGGAGGAATCAATGTCAAATTCGGATCCAAAATGATCCAAACATTGGTGGAAAGGATCAGCATGGTAAGTTTGGTCTAACATTTCAGTAACTAAGGAGTTAATCACACACACCTCATCAATAGAATCGACATCAGTCAGTTTTTGCATAAGGTGGAATATATTGACTTCTACAGTCATGTTTCCAAAAGAGAGATTCATGGACCCATCACGACAATTAATGATGGCATTGGCAGTGGCTATAAAGGGGCGACCCAATATGATAGGAGTATTAGTTGGGTTGGGTGCAGGAGTGTCTAAGATGATGAAATCCACGGGATATTAAAAATCTTAAACTTTCACCAAAACGTCTTCAACGATTCCTTTAAGTACTTTCAAGGAACGATTAGCAAGTTGAAGAGTTACTCGTGTATGTTTAATGTTTTGTAAACCTAACTCGAGGTAGAGGGAGTAAGGTAACAAATTTACACTAGCCCTAAGATCAAGTAAATCACTAGTAGTGAACTTGTCACCTAACATGCAAAAGAATGTTGGACGACCAGGGTATTTATACTTCACAACACCGTTATTATGGAGAGGGTACGTAGCTTGCTCAGTGAGGAAAGCATCATGCGAAACATAGGTCCTACGCTTAACAGTGCACAAGTCCTTCAAAAATTTGGCATATGAGGGGACTTGTTGAATCCCGGTGAGGAAGGGAATGTTAATGTGAACATTCTGAAAGACTTTCTTGATTTCATCAAATTGCTAGGCTTTCTTAGTGGGAGCCAACCGATGAGGGAAGGGTGCTTTGGGCACATAAACCAAGGTGGGCTCAAGAAGATTGGACTCAGTGGGAGTTGGGGATTTAGATGGTGGGGTTAACCGTAGGGATAGGTGCTAAAGATGGGAGGGTCAGGTGTTGAACATCAGTGAGAGCCTGAACACCATTATCAACTTGTTTTCCCGAGCGAAGAGTAAGCACCGCTTTCATATCCACTTGGTAATTAGGTGGATTGGAAGTGGAACCAACCTCGTAGGTCGAGTCTTTGCCATTCCCCTTAGGGTTAGAAATGGGTTGACTGGAAAAATGACCTTTCTCTCGCTCAGACTCGAATTGGTTGAAACGCTGCTCAAGCCGTTGGAGGGATTGAGTCTGAGTGGTCATAAACTGAGTGAGAATATTCTCGAGAGAAGAGGTGGAGGAATTGGGAGGAGGGGCATAAGATGGTTGGGGAACCAACTCGCGCTGGGAATTAAGCGGTTGTGAATACTCAAATGAAGGAGGGGGAATAGGAACAAGCTAATTATTGTTGTTTGAATGTCCGCCATGGGGACAAAGGAAGATGGAAAGTGCGATTGATGGTAAGGAGCAGACTGATATGGGACAGGAGGGCGAGGTTGCCTTTGTGGGTTGTGTGGAAACCTTGGGGACCACCAACATGTTGTTGGGTTTGGGGAGGAGCGGAGTTGTTGTCGTACTTATAAGAGATATAGGGGTGATTCCTATTGTTAAGATTGTAAGTCAACGATGGGGGAACGGGTTTCCTAGTGGTATCAAAGGCACAGGCTTGGGACAGGGTTGGTTCAGGATCATCTTGCAGGAGGGAGAACAAATGACCTAAATGATCTTGACTTAAGCAAACATCGCAAGATGAAGGACTAGAATCGTTGAAAGTCATTGCTTGTTTATAAAGTGTAACATTTTGTTGCATAGTACAACTGAGAGCATCAACAGTTTTAGTCAAAGAGTGTAAGCTGTGTAGAAAAGTTTTAAAATTAGGATCATTTTTTACCACAGACGTGTTCCCTACATGTGGAGGATCGGATATTGAAAATGCATTGGTGCCCTCCCAATCTTGGGAGTCATCGCCTAATTCAAGGAGAAAATTATAGGCTGCAGTGGGAGTCAAATGCATGAACTTCCCTTTATGCATGGATTCAATCATGGTGCGAGAAGAAGGGATAAGACCATTGCAAAAACTATGGACTAAGCGACTTTTCTCAAGACCGTGATGTGGGAAACTATTATTATAGTCTTGAAAATGGCCCCATGCTTCACAAAACTGTTCAGTAGGCTTTTGTCTAAAATCCTGAATTGCTTGGCGCATTTCATTTGTTTTGCTCATGGGATAGAATTTAGACATGAACTTCTTAACAAGTTGATCCCAAGTGAGGATAGAATCCGGGGGCAAGGAATGGAGCCACATGGATGCATTATCATGAAGAGAAAAGGGAAACAACCGAAGACGAACATTCTCTTCGTCTAAGTTTTGATTTTTGAAAATAGCACACATAGTGAGAAATTTTTGCAAGTGAGTATAAGGAGACTCGCGTTCAAGGCCATGAAAATTGGGCAATCTAGAAATAGTCGCAGGGAGAATTTCAAATTGCACGGCCTGAGTGGGCGGAAGGACGATACATGAAGGCGAAGTGGCCGTAATCGGGGTAAAATAGTCCCTTAAAGCGCGTTCGTCGACCATAATGGGTGGGTTAACAGAACCAGGGGAGTGGGAGAACTAGGCGTCTCCGAAGAAGAACACGGATTAGAAAAATGAGGAGCAACGATAGGAACACGATCACCTAAGAGGAAATTTAGAGATGGAGCACTAGGGGAACGTGTTAATCGATGATCAATGCGTTGCCAATGTGGCATAAAAGCAAGGAAAAAATATTTTTGGGATTTTTTGTTGTTTGAAAAAGAAGAAAATCTTTTTGGATTTTTTGGAAAATAAGGAAAATGAAAAATATTTTTGGAGTTTTTTTTTGTGTGTTAGAAAAAATGAGGCGGAAAAAAAAGAAAAAATATTTTTGTAGTTTTGGGTTTAGTTCAAAAAAAGCAGAAAAAACAGGAAAAGGGGCGATGGACTAACGGTGAAAAAACTAACAGGTGGAGCAAAAATTGGACTACCTAAAGGAACAACTTAGACACGTACACAAATGGAACAAGTCCGAAAGAGCACATAGCCAAATTATTATCTTCAAGTTAAGTGATTAGGTAGTCAATTTTTAATTAGTCTACGGGCGAGAAAATCACGACATCTTAGGCCTCGCCTGTAAAAGTGTGCTCCTACTTTCTTCCCGAGAGACAAGAGGCTTACTAGTTAAGGCTCACCACACTAGATACTACAGCACACAACTATCCAGTACCACGCTGGGGAAAGCACAAACCCGTTTTACTAGGCGGCTTCACTTAAAACCTAGTTTCTCTAGACAAAAGTCTTAAGATAGTTGAATGAAGATTTGCAGGTGTGGAAAGGACTCCTAGAGTATCCTACGAGGGTCTCGTTCCGAAAGGGTCCTAATGAACACCGTTCCGACTTGGCTTTCTAGTTGATTGATTTTAATTGAAGTGAGAGCACAGGTAACAAGCAAATGGAGATGTGATTGAGTGGGTGATGAAATCCCAACTCATTGCAATGACCCGAGTTCGATCCCCGGCAACGGCGCCATTTGATAACTCTTGGTTTGTGTTCCTTCTGATACGGATTTGGAATGTCGCTGCGGTCAAACTTCGAGTATCAAAATTCCTGGAATCACCTACAAAACTTGTTAAAAATTTAGTATCGTGGCAAATTCGGGTATCAATTCAATTTCTAGCGTTGAAACTGTAATCGTGAAAACTTGCAATTCCAATTTTTATTAAAAATCTTTGTGTTTTTAAAAATTTTACTTTTTTATTTATTTTTTTTATATTTTGAAAACAATTTTTCAAGGGAGGAAACGAAAATTTATGCAACTAAAAAGACTGAAAATTTTAGAAAGTAATCTAGTTGAGAATTTATGAGAAGAAACAAGAGGTGGGATTACACTGCGTAGTCAAATTAATTTAAAATCCTAATTATTCAATTGAATAGTTCAAAATAATATTGAATTTAAAATTTAACTCTCGTTACAATCCTAAATTCAATTTTATCTTTTTTAGCAATTAAATCAGGAATAGTCACAACATAAAAATATTAAGATTCACAATCGTTTCAATAAAATATCAGCTAAGATCAATTTATTAAAATTTATACGAATATTTGAATTGCATACACAAAATTAATATTTAAATTTAAGAATAATACTTATCTCTAAGTGAAATTCAAAAATTAAATATTAATTTTTACCATTAATTTATTAACTCTCGTTACATAAATTAATATGCGATTTTTCCTAATTTAATTAGCCTAGAACACATCAACGAATCATTATTCAAATAAAAAATTCAACATACGTGTTTCATCCCACCCCTTGAAATGGGTGTTTAGCCAGACATGATTAAAATTTTAGCACAAGCACAATTAACAAACAAGAAACTAAGGAGGAAGAGAAAGAAATACGATACGCAATAATTTCTTGTGTCAACTGTGTGCATGAACACGCGTCCCAAACTTGTCACAAAATCTGACTGGATTACAAAACTAAAAGTAAAAAATGAATCTACAAATTTTTCTAGACCTAAAACTATATTTTTTTGTATTTTTCTGACTATTTTTTCTACCCTCTATTTTTTTCTGTCTCTCCGTTCTCTCTCTGTATCTGTGTTCTTTTTGTTGCTATGAGAGTCCACTTTTTAAAGTGGTCTTCCCCTTTTCTTATAAGCCACGAAGCTTTGTTGTTTGGATGAGAGATGTTTTTGGGATTTGATTTTGGCTTGAAGATGGATTCCGATATTGTTGGGATTTGAGATGGGTATTTGAGTTGGAAAAGCTTGCAGGTTAGGGTTATGGGTTGAGTTGGAGCTCCGAGTTTTGGGTATTCGGCTGTTGCGCACCGACCGGATGTGGTTTCAGGTCGACGGCTGATGGGTCTAGCGCTGGAGGTGGACGAGAGGGGCGGCTCGCGGACGGTCTTGGGAGTTGACGATTTGTGGCTGAAATGGGGGCTCGAGATAGCGGGTAGGAGGTGTCGTCGCTGGCGGTGGGAGGTCGGATTAATGGGTTCTGAGGCGAGGCAGGTCCGACCGGTTGGGGACTGCCGGGTTATGGGGGGTGAGATATGAGAGAGAGGGTGGAGGTTTTTTGTTGGTTATGGAGTTTGGTAGTGTAAAGAGAGAGGAGAGAGAGTGTGGGGGGAAGAAGATGTGTTTGGGAGTTTGTTGGGTGTGGGTGTGGGTGTGGGTGTGGGGTATGTTGGGTGAGGGTGAGGGATGTGTTTGAGTGTGTTTAGGTATATGGATTTAGGGTGTGAGTGGTTTGTGTGTGTTTAATTTGTACCCCTAAAATTTAACACAATCTAAAAAATAAACTAAAACTTAAACTCTAATAAACCTAAAAAAAACTAACATCTCAAAATAAAATTTAAAAGACACTTAATAAAAATTAAAATAAAACTCTATTAAAACTAAAAAAATATAATCCTAATAAAACTAAAATAAAAGAATTCAAAATCTAATAAAACTAGAAAATAAATTCATAAAAACTAATCCTAATAAAAATAATATAAAATAAAGACTAAAAATTAAACACTAATAAAAATCATAAATCAAAATAAAGAAATAAAAATAAATAGACAATAAATTCTAGAAAATTCTGAATAAATCTAAAATAAATCCTAAAAATAAAAATAACTTAAACTAGAAATTTAAAAACAATATGAAATACAAACTAAATATACACTAGGCTCGGGGAATGGATTGGGCGCAGTCTGGGCTAGGTTAAGGTTATGGGACTGTTTCGGGGCATCGGATCACATCGGGGCAAGCTCAGAATGGACTTCTCACTTCACGGTCTCTTTGGATTTCTTCGATGCACACTTTTGATCGCTTTTGTGTCGCAATTGCACTGATTTAGCATTATTTGTACTGTAACTGAGTATTGACCTGAGAAATAAATAAATACGAACATAAGGTCATTTTTATTAAAAATGAGCGACTAAAATGCATCTATTCGGGGTATAAAATATACACTTTTGGGTGCTTATCAAAGGGTTTTCAGTCTTTGGCAGGTGGAAAAAGGTTCGGTTTCTCTCTTTTATCATTTCCCTGAACATTTCAGTGTTCTTCAGATCATCGAGAGGGAATCATTTGGAAGGGGGTTTATCTGGTTTTCCAATCAGATAGATAGTCTCGTGCACCTCCCCTTGTATCTGATATGCCAAATATTGGCATTGTCCATGGATAATAAGTAAGTGGACACTGATTGGGACCAGACAACCCACGATAGTCATAAAATACCACGCCATTGCTTGAGATCATACAGGTCGTGGCCATTCCCAACTCCCATAGTGGAGAACCTGTCGTGGACCGCCACACATGTCACTGATAGTTTTCCTTTTGGAAGCATTCCATGATCGTACAACTTACTTACATGTCACGTGCTCTGTGCACGTGACACCACCTTTATGAATTTTATAAATAGAATTGCCTACCTCACAAATAGGGGGACGAATCTCTTGGCAAATGTCTCCCACCCAGGCACTGTGGGGGCAACATTGTTACCTGACCCGCTATTATAAAAAAATCATTTACTCCCTCCAGCGGACATAAATGGCTACATCGAAATGGATAAAAAATTATTTTAGTATAAATACAAATCACACCCTAACTATTTTTATACCCCAAAAAAACTTAACATTTCTACAAATTCGTTCAACAAATGGCTTTCCCTTCCTAACCACTCCCATAAACTCCACTCGTTTACCAAATTTCACCCAACACGATGAAGTGTTACTTTTTATGCATATATAAAATATTCAATCATTGGTGTAGTTGGGACAAACCAAGCTCGTAATACCGTACGGAATAAAATAACTCATGAATACAATTGTAGTGAGGGTGTTATTTACAAACTCAATGAGAATGCATTGCAGGAAAAATTTAGAGCGATAAACAAAGATTGTTTATAGTATTCGGCGAAGTTGTCTTGGGAATGCAAAGCAGGTAAATAAAGTGGGACACCTGAGGTTAATTAGGTAATGAAAATTATTTACATTTAGTTTATTATTGTATAACAATAATTGTACAAAATATTATGTTTCTTAGATTAAACGACTCGTAAAGGATCCTAACACGAAGTGGGTCATAAATTTGGATTCGACTGTTGTTATGAGTTACTCAAGGAATTACTTAAATATAACATGTCAACTACAGGGTCCCAATATATGGACAAAGACAGACAGTCGAGCCCATTATATTCTAACGGCACCAAAAAAAATTTAGGGGACTTAAATAATCCAATAAAGAGACCCATAGGGCATAAAGCATCCAAACTTAAAGATAAGTATTGAGATACCGCCAACAGTTTGCCTACATACATGACACTTCTAGAATACTCTGAGTAATTCAACGCATCATACAATGCAAATTCTACCGAATCCTAAACAAGTCGAATAATTCTAACTGGGAAGATGGAGGATTTCATTAAAATTGGCACTAAAGAGTATGAAGCTCAACTTTGGCGTAATGAGGATTGAATTATATACACGGATACTAGTAAATTCACGCCCCCATCAACGTGCCTTTCACGACATGTAGAAAAATCTGATAATGCATCGTCCCACTCAATCATATCAGAACTTCTCACAAAAGGAGTTGGTGATTTATCATATTTTTCTGTTATGATATTTTTAATTATTTATTTTCTAACCCATTATTATGAATTTTTATTTATTAAAGGCACCATTGATAATATTTTAGATGCGTATTAATTTTGAATATTGCATACGTAAAAGTATGAGTAGACACCATCAATAATACGATAGGACATTTAATAAAACATAAATTTAAGAGTGCACATATAAATGTACATGAAATAAAACTAACAACAACCTAAAGAAATGATAATAGAAATCATTAACACACATGATAGTAATTATTATGCATAATGGTTCCAAATTTTTTCCATGAGGTCTTCACGCAATTGGTTGTGGGCATCCTTGTTCTTCATCTTTACCTCTCATACCTGGTACTGATAATAGCCAACGAGACTTTGCCTCCTTAGGGAGGGTGGTAGCTCATGAAGCGGTTGGTTAGCATTCTAAGTCCCATCTCGCAACTCCTCACGCACCTTCATAATTACAAATAAGTCTCTATATTCCCACATATTTGTCAGGTTTCTAACAAAATGGAAACGATGCTGTAGGATGCCAAATTCCCTTTTAGCATCCTTTCGGGCACCTTCCTGAGCCCATGTGTACATATTTTGTTTTTGAGTGGTTGGTCTCTTGTAACTTTTGACAATAGTTGCAAAAGGTGAGTAAATATCATCTACAAGTTAGTACACGGTGTCATACGTGTTTCTATTGACTTTGAAGTGCATAGGGGTTTGATTTTCTTCCAGAAGTTCTTCAAGCACGTGAGATTTGGGTAAAACTTTTATATCATTACATGCATCGGGCATTGATAAAAAGGCTTTTATGTGTTGGTCGTTGTAGAATGACCTCTCTAATCAAAATTTCCTTTAATTGCCTACAAAAATATAAAAAAAAACTACTATAGAGGTAAATAAAATTGTCAATCCAACTCTATGGAGTGAAACACAAGAAAAGTCATGTAATCCATTTTTCTAGCTATTTTTCTTAATTTTTTTGCTTTTCCTTTGTTTTTTACTTTTTATATTGAAACAATTTTCAAGTGTCATTATGCTACTCAACTAAGTGAATAAAATATGAACAAAATCAAACATTAAAACAAGAGATAAGAGAGGTAAATAAATGTGAGAACGGTCAAGGAATGGCACTACACCACATATTCTAGTTATTCTAATTGATCAATTCACTCATTTTAAATCTCCCAAGTTATTATTCAAATTACAAGTCAACTCTCATAACAAGTGCAATTATAATACTAACTTTTTAGAAAATTAAATTTAAACCCCAAAACTCTTGGACAGTAGACTTAAACCCCTTTTAATAAATCAACCGCTAAGATCGATTCCCTAAAATTCATTTAAACCATAGAAATGCAATTTAGAGTTGAAATTTAAGAAATAATACCACACTTAAGGAACTCCTATCTCTAGTTCGATTATAAAAAGGGTATTATATCTTCAATTTTGATTTTCTTTCAAAAATCATCTACCTTTTCTCGAGGCGTAAATAGGAAAGTGAAAGTCCAAAATTAATATTCAAAGGGATGTCTCAAACAATTAAATTAATTAACCATAACAACGTTAAACATGGGTTAATTTATCCTAACATGGTATAAAAAATGATAATCAAATAAACAAAGGCATAAAAATATTAAGAGAGGAGAAGAGAACAATCAAATTAAATCTCTTAAAGTGTAATTGAATTCCAATCTTTGCAATGAAGATTACAACCCTCAATTTAAATGATCAAACAAAATTTAAATGAAGCTCTAACACTCAAATTGATTCTCAATAAAATCTATTTTCCTTCAACTTAAATCAAGAGGAGGAAATAAAAAGATAAAATAAAATTATAAATCTAAACTATAAATTATTTCTAACTCTACAATTTTCTCTACTTTCTTCTCTAGAATTACCCCCCCCCCCCCCCCCGAGCCAAATGGGTCTTCGATTTCTTTTATTGGAAGATGCTTGTGGCTAAGGGGTATAGTTGGAAGTTTAAAGGTGTGGGGTTGAATTGGGTATTTGGTAATTGGGTGAGGATATTTTAGGGAGTGAGTAAATGTTCATATGGGAAGTAATAATTAGGGTATTTTATGAATAAGGGGTAGGAGTCTTTTTAAACAAGTGGGGTTATTTTATTTTGAATAAAGCTAGGTGTACCCACTTTGGTACCCATTTCCCATTCCCAATGCATTAAAATGTTATACCTTGTTGTTGTAGGTCCCGCTAGGGCATAAAGTACAACTTTTTTATTGTCTTGTCTTATTAAGCGGGTATGAAAGTGGGTAAGTGTAGTGATACTCTTTATTTTGGACATTGTTTTAATTGGTGAATGGGAAATGGGTATAGAAGGTTGGGTGTTATGAGTGGAATGGTTCGAGGGTTTTAGCTGGGTATGAGAAGAGGAACCATGTAGCATGGATTTCGGGTTTGAGATGCCAAGGAGTTTGAAAAAATGAGAGAGTGAGTGAGAGTGAAAGGGGGAGGTGGGTGGTCTTCCACCTCCACCCACGACCAAACCACGACTCTCCCACCATTTTCATGGTGCATTTTCACGAACATAAAAGAGATACAAATTTTTAGAGTAATGTTGGGGGCTTTTGGATATGAAGACTGAGTTTTTCTTGGAGAAGATTAAGTGAGTTTTAATGGAGTTGAATGGGTTCTTAACTTAGAACTTTGGAGGATGCATTTGGTAACCCCATGAGGCCACCTTTGAAGGTGGAGGATGCTCATCCTACACCAACACCACTATTAGAGCCATTAGATGTGGGTAACCTTACTCTTAGTGTAAGAATTTTATTTTTACATTTATAGTCTTGTATTTAGACTATTTGAGTAGGGTGTATTTAGTGTAATAGTATATTTACTGTGTAGAAAACAATAAACATTTTTATGGAATAAAAATGTAGAAAAGGGGTTACTTTGACAAAAATAAAGAGTGGATAATTATTTCAAGGTTTTGAAATAATGTAAGTTGATGTTTTATGAAAATGGTATATTTTCTGGTAATTTTGATGAAAAATAATTTATGAAATAAAATGTTTGCAAATAATGTGATTTTGTTGGAAAATAATATTTGATGAAATCAAATAATCAGTAAATATTTCAAGGTTTGGAATATTGAAAGATGGTATTTTTATGAAATGGGAATTTCTAGAAATATTAGTGTTAAACATTTTTTGAAATAAAATGTTTGAAGATAATGTCATAATTGGATAAACATTGGTAAATTAATGTTTTTTGCAAAAATGATGATTTTATGAAAAAATTGACATTTATTGAGATTGAAGAAATAAAAAACTCCTTTGTGCCTTAAAAAGGTAATTTTGCAAGTATAATGATTTTTCATGAAGACAAATATGTTTAAACTATATAGTAGGATTTTGGGGTTTAAAAATCATCTTTTCATGCGTATAAACTTGTAGTATTTTGACATTAAATATATAAACAGGTTTAGAGAAGGATTTGGCGAGTTTAAATATAAAATAAGAATAATTGGAAAGTAGTCTTAAGTGTGAACGTATTTCTTGAATGAAGAAGTAAAGGAATATATGTTTTGAGAAAATGTTGATAAAAATATTAATTAAGTGTTAATGGGTAAATATGAAATGGTGAGTGAGTGTAACTTACTAATGTTATGAAATATTAACACTTATGGGATTAAAAAGAAATTAAAGGTGTAAAAGTATTTCCAATCAAGTAAAAGATTACTCCAAGTGTAAAAGATGTTAAAGGGTTAAAAACCCTTAAGAATTTGGTATGAATAACTTATTAGTCTTTGGGGGTGAAATTAACACTTGTGAAAGGGAGTAAAAGGTTATTTTGGAAATAAATAGGTAAAATGGTAATATTACTTAAAGTGGAACATTTTTATGAAATAAAAATGTTGGAAAGGGTTTTACACAAAGTAGTTCTAAACGAATATGATTTTTGGAATAAAAATCAAGGTTAAAGTGTAAAGAATATGAAATGATATATTTTCAAATGTGACACAAATGGGGTGGTAAAGTCCTGAATTTTGGCTTCAATTGGGTAAAAAGGATAATGTAATAATGTGGACGTTTGTAAAATGTTAAAACACATTAAAAGGAAATCGTATGACACCGGGATAAAGCAAGAAGGATTTGGAGTCATTGGGTGAAAATCTCTAAATCACTGGTCAGAGCATATGGTGCACATAGTCGACGATTTAGAGCTCGTGGAAGTATGCGGTATAAGAAGATTCCGAGAAAATATAAATGAAACATGGAATATGTTAAGAAACGGGTTGTATGGTAAAAAAATTTAATACAACCTAACTGGAATGAATGTAACAAATGTTTCGGTAAAGGTGAAATGGGAAAGTGAATGCGTAAATCTATTAATTTCCATAAAGGAATGAAAAATGGCTAAAGGACGTAAGAAATGGGTGGTTAAGCAACCTAAATGGTTAAACCCATATTTAACACATGAATGTGTCGTAATAAAAGGATTGTCAAAAATTAAATAAGTATTTTCTAACACGATAAATGCGTATGTTGAAATGGTGATTTTTAATGAAAATACTAAATTGTGTTGAAATGAACGAAAGGGTTAGATTGCTGTAAAGGAATTGGTTTGGATAAATCAAGTGTAATGATTTCAAGTGTTGAACCGGGTGTGTTAAATAAAGTGAGAATGCTAAGTATGAATAAAGAAAGCCTTTAATAAGTTTAAGGTAAATTAATCTGGATAAGTAAGGCTTTCAGAATATAAAACGGTTAATGTATTGGAATATGTATTTTCTAAAGGTATACGTATGTATATATGTACATATTTTTGCATGCATGTGGTTGTAGCGTGTTAGTATTTCTTTCTGTCGTTCGTTTTTATATTGTTTGTGTAAATCCCACTGGGCAGAGGCTCGCATCCCCACTTTGTTATGGTAGATTGGGAACGGTTTCGTATTTTGAGGGTCTTATACAGGTAAGCATACTTTATTTATGTTTACGTTAGTAGCTCTATTTACTTGGACTTCAGGGTGCTCCCCATGGGTCCCTCACATAGTTTATTTTGAAATCGGCATCGCATACTAAACAAGTGAAATGTTAATTAAAATAAAACTGGATTATAAACATTATATGGGTTGTTCCATTGCACTTCACACCTAATGCTCGGGTCGGACCGAGTTGACTCACAGGTGACCCATAAATCCAGGTCGGGGCATTACAGTGAGTAAATGTTAGTAAGGTCAAATTTCCCACACACATATAAGAAAGAATGAATATTTTAGAAAGAAAAATGATCTCATAAAAGAATGTTAATGACTATATTGAGAATGTCGAGTTATTCACCACGTTGACCTTCATTTGTTCGAACACCTAGGGGAAACATGGATGGTTATGGGTGAGGGGGAAATGAAATGAGAAAGTTGGGATGAGATGAGGTATGATGGTGATATGATGGATATTTGAGAAGAGTGTATTACACTTAAGGAACAAATGTCTTTATTTCACAAGATCTTGATTGAAAACTTTCTCTCTTTGTTTTTCTTTTTCTTTTTAAATTTTATTTTCTTTCTTTTCCATTTTTTTCTTTTGTTTTCTTTTTTTTTCTTTTTTTTCTTTTCACATTTTTTTAACTTCTAAATACTCATCAATGTCTGAGATAAATCTACTAAAAATTACAAATAACCCTAACATAGATTTGTATCTAAGTTTTTCTCTATCTAAATGAACACTGAGAGAGGTATTTGCTAAAAATGTAATTATACTCTCTATGAATACTTCTCACTTTTGTACTTTCTACACTCTTCCCTTTCTCAAAATGGTGAGTGGAAAATGGGCGGTATGAAAATAGGGATGGTATATGGTGACGATATGAATAATGAATGGTGTGTGAATATGGAATTTGGTTAGTGTATGGGTGAAAGTTTGGTGATCGGGATAACTTCAAGACACATATTTCTTACAACTCGAAAGTGAAGTCGTTCTTAGTGACCAAGCCAAAGAATTTAGTGAAGAATAATGAGATCATACAACGATTAAGTGCAGACATAGAGGTAGCTGAATCAAGTTGTAACTCGAAGATTGCGTAAAACTCTCTAAAATTTGAAAGGCACGAATCTCACAAGATAAAATCTCCACTGGTGATCCTTAAGGTTTGTTTAAGAATTATAGTACTTTTCAACTCTAAACCATAGTGACGTCATAAGTGCGCAGATTTTGTTGAGTCTAGAAATTCATGGTGCAAAATGCCATGTTATGTATTACATAAGGTATTTAGAAAAAAAAATATCCTTTAGCTTGATTCTTAGACTCAAAAGATGGATGATTGAAAATTCACATCAACGAGTGAGATGAAAGAAATTGCATGAAAATTTTAATAATAAAGTCTTATTTATGAAATTATTTTCAAAAGAGGTACGATTTTGATAAAATTCCCCACCCCCAAAAAAATTGAACATCGTCCTCGATGTTAAATAAAATTATTTCTATAATTGAGAGCATAAGGTAGGAAAGGTTTTACCATGATCAACCGCTAATGGTGAGGACCATACGTATCCAAGATGAAACCTGAATAAGTGATGAGGTAAAAATGTGTACAAGTCTATAAACATGGTAAAGCATTGGGTGGTGTGAAACACCACCCCCAAACAGGATAATACTCATACTTAGAAACAGTGGGTTGCCTCCCGGTAGCACTAAGTTTAACATCTTCATCCAGACAGAACCATTTTCACCTTAAAAATAAGAGCTATGAAAGAACGGGGTGGTAGAACAATTGGGTGATGATAATCACCCCCAAACAAGACCGAAATATCAGTCTTATTGGATAAAGGCTATAAGGTCAATGAACATGTATGGAAAAGTGCTTCACCCGATGCAAAGCATCGGTGGACCAAGGGCGGGTGGGGATAAGGGTATAGGGAAGAAAGGCATGGGTGAGTATAAAGAGACACCGATCATGGGCCTCATCAAGCATAAACGTGAGGGCAATAAGGTCCCTAAAGCTTAGTTCTCTAATTGAATTAGAAGGAAATATGGTTTGAAATTTAATATGTGGTGGGGCTCATAAAAATTGCATGACTGTTCTATAGATGGACGATGATAATGGTCATGCCGTGACACGTTAATGAGATGACGGGAATAAAAATCACCACGAAAGGAGAGTGACGGGCATGGAGGAACAAGATTTGTGTCACCTAAGTGGAGATTAACACTACCAATAGTCACATGGATGGTGGGATTGATGAAAAAATCACGAATAGGATTGTGGAGCACTAGGGTGGAGGGTGGGTTCAAGTGGGGACATAAATACGTGGATGGGAACATGTGAGGTATAATATCAAGCTCCACGTCATGTGGTGGGGTGGAAGGTATAATAGGTGGGCTGGTGGGATAATGGGTGAGGGAAGATGATCCAACTAGAGAGTAGGGGACACACACTCCTCAGGAAGCTCGGAGTGATCCTCAAGGGAACTTTCAAGAGGAAGTGTGGAAGTAAATGATTGAGTGATCAATTTTTCCGCCTGTAAGTCACCATCAGAGTTGGTGGGAAAATCTAATGAGGCATTTAAATACAACATATAAGAATCAACATCAAAATCAGACTTAAAGTGAGTCAAATATGTTTGGATGGGATCCATATCCGGAGAGGTAGGAACCATCTCGGATGTAATCTCGAGGCTTTGGTAAGCACTCGCAGCCAGAGCTAACCAATAATAAACTGGCTCCTTGGGAACACACACGGTGGGCTCGATAAGTGTATACTCGATCATATTTTTGGATTCTTAGGGAAGGGGAATGTAAACCTCAATGATGGTTTCTTTAGGATAAGGCGAGGTTTGATTAATCTCATAATCTTTAGATAAGTCAACATAATTGTCAACTTGGGGCCTGGACCATGGGGTGGTCTCAATATTGAGATTCTCGGGGTGATGGGGTTGGTCACACTCCAAATTCATGTCATAATCACTCATCATCACTCCAAGTGGGTGCAACAATGGGTAGACTATGGGTGGGATCCAACTCGTTCGCACACTCAATTTCATTTCATCTTTATTCAAGTCATTAAAGGGCTTGATTTTGATATTGAGTAGCATGCTCTTGTTCGAGGATGAACTTTTTAAGAGACTTTCGAGAGGGATATGGATGGTGGTGATGAAGTGTTGGTGGGTGGTGGATATGGATGAGGTGGACACAACACGATGTTTACACTAGAAAATGGAGAATACTCACATAAAGTGTAGGGAACAGGGTCAAGTGTGTCATACAAGAGAGAAGCTTCTTTGTGATAGACAAAAGGTTAATAATCATAGGGAGCGTAGTGAGGGGACTGATCGATATGGAGTGCACTTGGTTGCCATGGTGAATGTCGAAAACCATGAGGATCCAAAACATGGGGTTGGGACTCATATTTCATAGGAGGGTTATCAAGCCTCCATGAATAGTTTGGGTGATCACACTACTCGGTATTAGATATGCCATGATAATAGGCTGAGGTTGGTTTCAAATAGTGTCATAGGGATACACTTGGGCCATGGTTGGTTCGGATGGATATGAAAGGCACGGGTAGTCATGGGGCAAGTTATCGTCTTGAAAGCAATAGGCGCACGACGAAGCATTGGACGCATTGAGATTCATCATTGGAGGCGATGGAATATGAGATGTGTTAATGGATGACTTAAAGTATCGATGTTGGTCTCAGACTCAACTTCAAACATGCGTCAAGATAATGAAAAACGACCAAAGTAGTCCCTTAAAGGAGGTTTGTCGGCCATGATGAGAGTAGAATTTTTATTTTTGATAAGGAAAAGAAAATATTTTTGGAGTTTTCTGAAAATGAGGAAAAGATAATATATAAAAAGAAAATATTTTTTACGAAATTTTGGATTTTTAGAAAAATAAAGGAAGAAAATGTTTTTTGATTTTTTGGAAGAAAACATGAGAGAAACATATTTGGACTCTTGAATTGAACGAACTCACTAAAATCGACTACCTAAGTATTGAATTAAAGTCAAGGATAAATACTAACGAGCACGTAGCCAATTTATATCTTCAAAATTAGTGAAAGGATAGCCAAATTTTAATTAAATTCGTGGGCGACAAAAATCATGGAATTTATCTTTGTGATCGCATTTGCAAAAATTGTATTCCTACTTTAATCAAAAAATAACTAGAGTCATACCACAGAGATTCTCCACAAAGCTACTACGACGAAAGAACCGGTACAACGTTGGGGATAGCAAAAATTCGTTTTACTTGGCGGGCGCACTTAAAACATAGTTTTCATGGACACTTTCGTCCCTCAAAGCGAACCGTTTGAGGATTTGCCAAAAGGAGAGGACTCTAAAGGTTTTCCTATAAGTCAAATTGATCAAAAGGGGGCCTACAAATACCGTATCCTATGGGGATATCTAGTTGATTGATTTTAAATTTAATGATAGTTAGGGTAGTACACAATGAATAAGTGAATAAGTCGGGTGATGAAATCCCTTCTCGTGAATGACCGGGTGGAGGTATTAATTGATTTATTCATCATATCATTCAAAAATAAATGCAAGAATAAAAATCACATAAGAGCACGTAGGCACACACAATATTGACTCGCTTGTGGGAGATTCGCGAGTGTTTAAAAATGTACCTCCCACGATTTTGACACGCGCGGGTGAAGATCGATTTGAGTCGATCGGGGGTAGATCATCTATCTTTGTCGGCCCCGGGAGTCCTATTGTCCTAAAGTATAGAGGATTATTTTTCTCTCCTTTGGATGTCCTCTCTCTACCTTGTCGGATTTCCCTATCACGCTTTTCAATTTTATGAATTATTACAAATATAAATGAAAAAGTAAATGATGTCACTAAGCACCGCAATATAACCCAAATGATGATATCCTAATACAACACTTATAATAAAAGGAAAAATGGTACTAAAAACGAAAAATAATTTACTAATGAATTACAATCCAAAAATCTTCTTGAGTGCGCCAATCTCCAAAAAGTAGTAACGACGCTATTTGATAACTTGATTTTTTGTGCGTGATTTGTCATTGTCTTCAAAAGTTAAATCTTAAAATCCTTCAACCTACAAACATAATATGAACATGTATAATGGTAAGTAAGGATGTCAAACCAACTTTCAAGAAAGATGCTAAAATGAAAAAATAAATGCAACTTTCTTTCAAATATTTTTATTTACATATTTTTTTAATTTTCTTTTAAAACAATTTTCAAGGGTGAATGAGACGCACTGACTATGTGACTAAAAATCAAAAGAAATCTAAGTAGTAAGATGATGAGAAATAACACAAGTGATATAATTAATATGAGAATGAAACAAGGAATGAAATTCACCCCAACTTCACACAATTAAATCTAATTTTTACTATTTTAATTTGGTTGATTTCCAAAATATTCATTTAATTCAAAAGTTAACTCTCATTACACTAATGAATTAATTAAATATTCTTTTAGGAAAATAATTTTAATTCCTACAACTCAACTCTAAATGAATTAAAATTAATCAAATGAATCACTCGCTAGGGAAAATTCCCTTAACTAATTTTAATTAAACAAAATAAAACAAGAGTAAAAGAAAACAGTATTATAATTTTAACCAATTTGATAAGCATGTCTCTAGTTTGAATCAAATGATAAAACTATGACACAATTTTAAATCCTTTCTCAAGGATGATTTTCCATTTCTCAATGTAAAATAAGAGTACGAATTAAAGTGACTAATCAAAGGAAATAAACAAAATTAAAATTAGAAAACTAAATTAATTGAATTCATGGGGGCTTCAATTCATCCCTTGAATGGGAGATTAGCCCTCCATAATCATCACCCACGAAATAATGTAAACAACTAAAAATATGTAATGAGTAATTAGAGAAGAATTGATCAAACCCAAATTTGCCTTGTATTTAAATGACTTTCTTCAATTATATCCACAATCCTCTCAATTTTGAATGACAATCACTCCGTAAAAAATTCTAAAATAAAAATTCCCTTTATATTCTAAACTGTCTCTAAGTCTTGTAGTCTCTAAGTTTCTAGCTTCTCGATTCCTCTTTAATTGAGCCTTCTAATTTTATATCATGGCACATGGAAATATGGGGTAATATTGAGTAATTTGTTCTACGTTTTTAGTCTATCATCGGTAGTTTGTTGTCTCTAGTGCAACATGTATGCTTTTACCAATCCACACGAAATATTTCATCCTTTTAGCCTATTCCGAAAAAATATATTTCAAGTATTTCCTCCATAGTATAAGGACTTAATGAAGGAAATGGGTCGCGTTTATTTACCGCGTTTATTTATCGCGTTTTAAACATGCTTTCTAGGTAATTTAAATTAGGTTGTGTTTGAATTGAACTAACTCGGGTTAACGCGTTGCTTTGCTTGGTGATAGTGTTTACGGGTCTATTTCGGGTGCGTTGTCCTAGTTATTATGCCTAGGATATTTGACGGGGCATATCATGTATATCTCGTGCTTACGACCTTTCGTGCGTAATTTTCGGGATATTTGTTGATGCCAAAATCTTATTAGGATTTTATGCGAATTTAGGGGAGTGACAACCCTTGATTTAATTAACTGTCAAAACGAGATGCATTTGTAATAACTCATCAACCCATGTAACCATTTTATACAAATTAACCCGGGTGAGGGATATTCGACGCAACCTATAGTTTTACAACTTTGTTAATCTAGATTCAGTTTCCCTTGCCTAGATTAATCATTTCCCTTTTATGCATCTTTTACTTTTTAGTTTGTAATCATCTTTTACACTATTATTTCGGAGTATTAAATCATATAAATTCTAGCATCTCGTCCCTGTGGATTTTCGATACCCGGCTTACCACTGTACTTGCCTCGCAAGTGTAGCCGTAATTTAGGTTTGTTACTATTGAGTAGGCGACACGAAAACAACAACTGTGCACTTAAACGCGCACGCATTTCGCACTCGATCACATATCTAGTACGAAAAGCTGATCTCGAAATATATTCTTCCTTAATCTTCAATTGGTGATAGCCGGACCTAAGGTCAATCTTTGAAAATACTTGCGAGTCTTGAAGTTGGTAAAAAAAAAATCATCTATACGAGGTTAGGGGTATTTATTCTTAATGGTCACCTTATTTAGTTCACAATAATCTATGCATAACCTCATCGTCCCATCCTTATTTTTAACAAATAACACTGTAGCACCCCAAGAGGATACACTTGGTCTAATAAAACCCTTGTCTAACAGATCTTGTAATTGAACTTTTAATTTCCTTAATTCTAAAGGTGTCATACGATAAGGTGGTTTCTAGATTGGTATAGTTACAGTAATAAGGTCAATCGTAAACTCTATTTCTCTACTAAGAGGAAGACTGGGTAAATCATTTGGAAAAATATCTGGAAAATGTTTACCTATAGGAATATCTTCTAAACTATGCTCTTTTGTTTGCAAATCAATAACACTTGGAAGGAATCCTTGACATACCTTCTTAGGAAAACTACGTGCTTGCATTACAGAGATAATACGCATGGGAGATAGGATGCCAGTTCCTTCAAAACTGAATTCTGGTTCGTTAGGGATTTGGAAAGTAAATCTCTTCTCAAAACAATCTAACTTAGCATGATACAATGCTAACCAATCCATCCCCAAAATGACTTCAAAGTCTCTTATGTCTAAAACTATCAAATCGGTGAATAGTATATGACTACTAACATCTATAAGGCATGACTTATTACTAATGTTCCCGTTAATAACTCACCCGAAGGAGTAGAAACGTGCATGCTATGATTCAAGGGTTCGATCATATTAGGAAAGCGATTAACAAAATGCACAGACACAAATGAATAGGTAGAACCAGAATTTATTAAAACTTGAAAAGGTTGTGCACATATAGAAAGTGTACCTGATACTACTGCATTAGAAGCATGGGTATTAGAAAGTGAAAAAACTCTACACTGTCTACCTTGGTCTTCCTTTTCACCTAAAGGTTGTATCAGGATCCTTGATGGGGTTGGGAAGTCTTTTATCTGATGTCCTTTCTGTCCACATATAAAACAAGCTCCCGTATCCTTGTAACAAGGTCGTCCTCCATGCAACTTCCCACATCGCTGTCATATCTTGTTATTAAACTATTCGTTATAACTAGCTCCCCCAACATTGGACGTACTCCTAAAATTATTTCTATTATTTGGGTGTTTCCCTATTTGTTCCCCAAACTTCCTCTTACTATCTCTAATTCGATTGTACTCCTCGCCATCCCTCTCAGCTATCATAGCCATAGCCACGACATCACTATATAATGTCAACTTTAGGATGGAAATTCGGCTACGAATATTCAACATTAATCCACATTCAAATTTCTTATCTTTTAAAACGTCAGTTATCACAACATATCGTGCAAAACGAGATAACTCAGTAAACTTGTCCTCGTATTGACTAACTGTCATATTCCCTTGCACTAGACTCGTGAACTCATCTGACATTTCATCCTTCACCATTTTAGGTAAATATTTCTTATAAAAGATCACTAAGAAGTCATTCCAACCTATGCAAGTATTCCTCTTCTCGTGTCTTCTCTTAGTCATTCTCCACCAATGTTCGGCTTCACCTTCTAACATAAATATTGAAAATGAAACCCTTTGTTCATCGGTACACTTAAGAACATCGAGCATCTTTTCCATCTGCATCACCCAACTTTTTTCTTCAATGGTGTTAGGAGTGCCTTTAAAAGAGGGCGAATTCAACTTCTTGAATTGTTCAATAGTACAGCTAGTTAGTTTAAGATTCCTCGATGCTCCATTATTCACCTGATGCTCAACAATATTTAATAGACTCTCAATCACCTTGTATGCACCTTCCAGTCCTTCCATACTTGAACCACTAGTTCTCGCAGTTGATCTTATCTTGGTCATTTTCTATAGTCACGGATAAACGTAAGATGTATTATACTATCTCGAGATTGCAAATTAGATGAATAATTATATATAAACAATTATATAGAATGTAAGACATACGAAGGGTTATTACATAAGTCGGATATTTAATCATATATCCTATGTATGGAAACTTAGAATCTATAACGTTTGAAATTTATGTTCATTAGTCTATGGGTTCATAACCTACGCTCTGATACCACATCTGTCACGACCCCGACCCAAATATTAGTTGTAGGGAAAGAGTATCTTGACATGCCACCAAGGCAACAAATATTCCGACTTAAATTGTTTCCTTAAATAAATGCAGCAGAAATACAATCACATGGTTATGAATCGTAAACTACTGAAAAATGAAGGAATTGCGTTATCAAGCTTTCTAAAGGAAACTTCATTTATACTAAAAGTAATAACGAGTTATAACTTCAGACAAAATTTAAAACTTATTACAAGAGAGACAAACATGCTCCATATGGTAAAACAGGCATTTTATCTAAATAACAAAAAGAGCTCAAAAGGTTGAATCTTCAACATAGTCCTTTTACGTTCCCTCCACGAGCCTACTTATTTCCTGAAAAATCATTATTTATACAACATCAGCTAAAAGCCGAGTGAGATTTAATCTCCAGACATTCCAGGGTTTTCAAAAAATTGATACCTATTCAATTTAGAACATAAGGCATATATATATATATATATATATATATATATATATATATATATAGAGAGAGAGAGAGAGAGAGGAATTTGCAGTAATATATATAAAGTAATTAGCAGTATATATTTTCAGAACAGAACAGATAAGCGAATGAGCAATATGTGAATAATTCAATTTTAAATTTTAATGGTCATGTACACTCTAATACCCAGATAGACAGATAGTGTCACCAAATGCTTCCACCCGGTAACAACACAGACAGAAAATCATGATCTCAGGAACAACGCCTTGTTTAGGGCACACCAGCGATAAACCAGTTGGAAAGGTACCACCCAAATATTTCCACCGGGTAGTCAAGGCCAACATAGTAAAAGAGTTTCCATAGGCCGAATCAATAATTTCAGAATTCAAATCAGATGTTTATATCAAGAGATATAAACATATAACAAACGACGGAATCATCGGTATCAGATGAACTTAAGAATAAAATCATTTCACAAAATATATGTAGTTTGCATAATATCATACAATCAATATACACAAGGAATGTCATAGAGTACACATCTAAAACATAAGTACAAAATTATAGATACAAAGTCTTGGATCGCTCGTTAATCTTAAGACGAAACTTCTTCTTAAACTTTCCCGCACTTTCTCTCACTATTTCTCTCTGATCTTTTGAATCAATTTTGTGTAATAACTGATCCTAAAGGCCTTATTTATAGTTTTCCAAATTTATTAGGGTGTTGACATGTGTCCCGATGACTAAGCGTTTATTTTTGTGAGTCGGCGTTAGCGTGTCTCGTAACGGAGTTGTCTTACAGTCTTAATTCACCAAACGATGACACGTGTATTGGCTTTCTATAATTGCATGACATGTGTTTTGTCCTTTACTTTAAAGGAGACACGTGTGCGGTGGAGGTGTAAAAACCAAGCACGAGGTGTAAAGTTATTAAGGGTATAAGGGTCATTTTACACATGAAGGGCATTTTGGTAATTTCACACTATATTTTCAATATATCTTAGAGGTACTTGAAAATATTTTGATTAAAAAATGGTCCTTTTATATTTTCATTTTAGTCCTTGAAACTTTCTTTATTTAAAATCAAGTCCCTAAAGTTTCATAAAATTACATTTTTTTACCCCGAAACTTAACATTTAGCTTAGGATATGCTATAAGAGTTTGATTTAATACATTTTGATTAAGATAAAGGTTATTTCAAATTTTTTAAGTGGGCCAAACCATCTTCCCCTTCCAACCAATTAAAATATAACACATGGTGTGGTAATAAGACAAAACGCGACTTAAAGGATGGACAGATTTGCCCTTATTTCGTAATTTTGGTATAACCTCTTGCTCGGACCTCCGTTCAACACTTCGTTTATTGTGTTATAAACCTAATTCATATATATATAACTTTTTAGTTTTTACCTCAAGTCAATTATTATATTATAATGGTCAAAACTAGTCTCCAACATGAATATTCCTACCGAAAACTTCAAAATTTAATGTTTGTAACTAATTTGAAATTTCATGATTTATGAAGGTAGGATTTAGACTAAAAATAATAAATTAACATTATGTACAAGAATAACAAATTATCCATATCAACATTTAAAATAAACTATATATGAACATATAAAAGTGGGGTCATTACATAAGTAGCTGTAAGTCTTTACATGTGACCTCCAGTTCTTTATTGTTCTTGTATTATGACATGAACTCTCTCACCACATCCTCCCAACTGCGAATTCTGGATTCCTCGAGAGACGGGAACCACCTGAGGGCACTCTCTTTCAAGGTTTGTTGAAACATTTGGGCCATTATCTCCTCTAAAACCCCAAGGATGGTCATGGATCGGTGATAGCTTTATAGATGCACAATAGGGAGCTAGTTGCCTTCGAATTTCTTGATGTTTGGCATCTTTAACTTCTCTAGTAGTCTAGTTTTATGATAGGGAGACATGTGGGTGTAGTCCATGTAATTACCTAGATCTTTACTTGGTCGAGTTTCTTCAATAGAAGCTTGAGTTCTTCCTTAACCTTATTCAGTTCTTCCTCTTTGGGGTTCACGGGCATTGGCGGATTAGCCCCTAGATTGGCAAGGTTCAAAATTGCTAGCTGAGCCGGTAGAGTCCCATGTGTAGACGGGGAATGTTGATACTCTTCTGGGTTCAGGGGCAAGTGGACCTATAGGAACGAGGAAAGAGTATTTCGGGTTCATGAGCCTCGAAAGTTTGGACCTGATGTCGTTGCATCTCATGGACATCACTCTGAAGATTGTTAATCTTGGCACTGGGCTAAGATAGGATGGCCATTAAATCTGGCTGAACATTCTGATCCATGAATAACTTGCGACGGAAGGTCTCAAATTTGGTGGAAGCAGTAGAGCTTCGGGGTGTTTTGATGGAAGACCGAAGCCAATAGGGAGTCAAGCCAAAATATGGGTATGCGATCAACTTAAGACTGAAAAATTATTTGGGTTTACTTTTGGAGAGAAAAAAGGGATATTTTGGTTTTTTCTTTTCCAAAAAGGGAAGATATCTTTTTGTATTTTTTTTGTTTTTAAGAAGAGGGGAGGAGGGAAAATCTTTAACATGATTATTATTATTGGTTTCCACTTGTCTTATATTTTAATAAATACAAAAAAAATGACGAACAAGACCCAAGCCTAGGGGAAAGATAGGGTGTAAAATGCAGGACATGGTTTAACTTGTTTTTAGGCTCATGGACAGGTAACCTATTTTTAAAATGGACGAAATAGCACGAAAAATTCGAGCGGTATGGCAAATCAAAATTTTGGCTGAGTTTTGCATAGTAATCAAAAATCTAGATATGAGTGTCCTAAGGAAGACACCTATATGAGGTTTATGTATTTTGTGGTTTACTATGAGGGTTCCCCCCTTGGGCATGACTTCCATAATATACCTCTTGCCTATAAGGGCAATCATTAATCGATTCGTGTGGACGGTACATGTGAGAGAGAATTGCCTCATAGACAAGTACGTGTGGATGGTACATGTGGACGATACGTGTGACGGTACATGTACATGTGAGAGAGAATTGCCCTTATAGAAAAGCAATTTGATATACCTGAGTGTACGTGAATTACCTCACGATATACCTCACAGGGACGGTACATGTGAGAGAGAATTCGATATACTCGACGTATATGAATAAGTTCCCTATTATATAGCTCCCGTCATGAGTTCGTTCAAGCAGTATTATGCGGGGGGAACCGTTCGATACTCGAACGTAAGAGGCCAATGGAAGGTGAGAATCATATCACTTAGGTTAACCATGCCCCGTAGGACCAGCACCCATCACGAAGTAACCCCCTAGTATGGGATAAAATTTTGGTCAATATTGACATGCTCAGGTAATGTAGTGTGAAAAAATGCATGAGTCTTAATTAGTATCTTATGGAGAATTTTTGTAAGTTAAGTAAAGGGAGTACTAACACTATGAGGGAGAATATACAAATAGCATGAGATAAGAGGGATAATCATATAAAGTAAAGCTAGCATAGAGCATAAAGACTATGCAAGGCATGGTGATAGAGTGTGAAGCATGTGAATATACAAATGAGTGAGATATATGTGCAAAGTGAGAGAGACACATGGGAATATATACACGTAAGAGAAATGTGGAAGTGTGTGATAGTGAGACTAAGCATGGATAATCTACAGGTGGTGTGTGAGATGTGTAAGTGAGCATGAAGAATATATACAAGTGAGAAAAAGTGAAGGTGTGTGCTTAATGAAGCTAATTACGGTTAATATACAAGTGGTGTGTGAGATGTGTAAGTGAGCATGGTGAATATATATAAGGGAGTACAAAGTGAAATATGGTGAACATGTACAAGTGAGTGAAAAGTGAAGTATGTGATAGGAAGGTGCATACATGAGAACAGAGCATGGTAGAAATAAATACGATGAGATATATATACAAGATGTAAGCATAGGAGTAAGGAGAACATACAAGTGGAGGCTTATATGCGCATGTAAATAAGTAGGAGAGTAAAGAAGTAACACCCATGTGAAATAGAGTTTAGTCCTCTAAAAATATTCCCCAATGGAGTTGCCACTGTGGCCATTCGGACAGGATTCCTCCGGCATGGGATGGCCCCAAAATCGGTATGGAAGGGAAAGTCCCCCTTTAAAGGAGTCTCTCTCTCTTCCCCATCATGCGTGTGCGGGTGATTTGAGGATATGGAGGTCCTCGTTTCGCCACTCGTACTGATGTCTTTGCGGTTTCCCTCGGATATAAAATTGGTCGTCGTCAAAAGGGGATAACACAAAGAAATGTAATCGCCAGTCTATTTTTCTCAAATCAGGAAAAAGAATGTAGTCGTCTCGAGAAAATGGCATCGAGGTCATACTGATGCATACGAAACCAAGTTATTCGAAAGTATGGGGACTAAGTTACAGAATGGGAAGGTGTTAGGCATCCATTCCTCCCTTTCGATCTCTCATGGGCTATGTTGATTTACTCATTTTCTCCCAAGCGTGAGGTGAGTGTACATGTGTGTAATATAAATAATGGGAGAAGGGAATCATCTGACTCGCATCATGGAAAATATAGAGAGGAATCATCCGTAGGAGTGACCCAAAATAACATAAACATATGATGTGAGTGTTCGTCGAATCACAAGTCGCTATGGAAAAGCGAATATGCATATCGGACAAGACACAAATATATAGGAGTTCAAGACTCAAAAAATAGATATAGTATGATATAAAAGTATAAAATGGAAAGAGATGACTCGATTCCTAAGATTGGACCGGATGCCTAAGTAGCCCAGGGGGCATCAAAGTGCACGTAGTTCGAATATGGGGTGGGGTTCAACTAATAAACCCAAATTTAAGACCCTTCTTTAAGTGTTTTTGAGAAAAATGTGTTCAAGTGTGAAAGTGTGAGTAAATGATCAAGTCTTACTTCTGAAATATACAAGTAAACCCTTTTTTGCCATTTTTGAGTGTTTATGAAAATAAGTTATATGAAATACTAATGATAAAAGTGGATATTATTTTATGTGAGGTGATTAAACAAGATTAGAAGATATCAAAAAATGAGAATAAATGCATAATAACACTATATGAATCAAGTTGAAAAGATTTAGGAATGGACCTCCTAAAAGACTTTTGTTGAATTTGGGAGATATATAAGCTGAGTTTTATAATGGTATAAGGGTGGTATAGTAGGATGAGGTAAGATACCAAATGTGGTAGGAAAGTGAGGTGGAGAATGTTGGAAAATAACGTTTTTTTGTAATGACGGGTGTAACACCCCGCCTAATTAAATACCGGGTGGCCAGTCCCATACCAAATTAAAACAGAATATACAGTTGGCTCATTCTTAGCATCATTGTCGAAAACATTTTCAACTCACCCAATACCCAATTAAGATGGTGTTAAAAACTTTCCAAATTTAAATTTCAACAAAATCATTTTTAGTTTAAGAATAACACAAAACATTTTATTCTACAACACTGATAACCCAATAAATAACACAAAAGAATTTAAATGCAATTGGAATAAACATTCCCAAATAATATTAATCCATTACAGTAATCCCATCAATAACAACTGTATTAAAAAGAGACGAATACAATAGTATTTGACCTCGATAGCAAAGATAACTGAAATCCTTTGGGCGAAATGACCTAACTAAGAATACTGTGAATCAAATGAAGATAGGCGTCTAAGCAAAACTCCATAAATTCATAGCCTGTCAAAATCCGCTAAGGTTGGCGTTCCTGTTGCTGGACACCTGATATAGAGATACAATAGAAGAGAAAATATGCAAGGAAACGGGTCAGAGCCCGAATGTGTAGATGATTTTTAAAATAGCAAGTGTTTAACAAGTGCAATATAATGGTTCCTCTTTTTTAGTCTCCATATTATAGTTCCATCCCAATATCATAATCCCCGTATGTCCTATACCATACGTCACATTATTATTCATTTACATTTCTCCTTTATATGATTAGTTTCTCATTAACATGAATCATTACTCATTAATATGAATCGTTTCTCATTAACATGAGTTAAGCTTTTCAATTCTATAAGCATAAACATTCATTAACTTAATTCCACTATCTTTCTCTATTCACCGTTATCTACAATTATCACCGTAAATAGATTTAACCACAATATATATATATCCATTCAATCATTTAATCCATTATATATATATTCATATATAATACGGCACCCCGAGTCACAGCTGCGGTGCAATGCATTACTCTACTATCATGTCCCATCATCGTTGGTCGCCGAATAGAGGACTAAAGGTTCGGTAAGATTCCACGAACCACAAACAACAACAAACAAATTGGAGGCGAACATAGTTCTCGTATCCATGGGTCACGCACATACCTACGTACCCACAGTCAGCGGACTTATCAACTCCCCGATAAGTCTTTCATAGACCTATGTTCTCGAGCAACAAATCAAAGATCCCATGGATTCATCAGGATATGACTGCCCTCACGCGCAAACCTCCCACCGATATCAAGTAAGCTAGGTATGTCATACACATAATCATTAATCAATCAAATAGGTTTTATCATACCTATAGTATACTAACAACAAGGTACTCACATTAACCTTATATTATTCCCTTACGTAGCATTATATCTCTTTAAATCCCACGTATTAAAATGTCATATCTTTACTTTATAATTTAATTATCCTCGCATCCTATAACATCTCTCCACTCCCGACGTCGTTAAGGTTCATGCGCGGAGCGTCTCGCAAAGCGAAATCCAAACAAGGAACCCCTCCAATACACTATTACTTAACTTTGTCGATCGAGGAGGTTCGTCAACTTCAAATATGCGATCGGAATAACCTCATACCTTCTTTCAACCAAATGTGTTCTAAACTCCCATCTCTATCCAGGAGACACACCATTACGCTCTTGTATTACACTCCGTCCTTGTGAAATCATTATTGAGCTTAAACTCAGTCCTTGATGTTCAAATTGTAACCCTAAGGCTACCCTCACTCAATACACAATATTTAAGTAGGTTTTTCCTCAACATATATTCAGTAAGAATTCACTAATATCCTACTGGTCCATAACATCATTTCTCCCGAATTACTACGAGTTTAGTTCTCCTTTTAATTAAAGTTAAAATCGATAGTTTCAAATCTCTTATAAACACATCTTCTTTCACTTTGGATTAAACCCTCTTGTAAACTTAAGGATACCCAGGTGTTATATTCAATCACCCCTACTGGTCCTATCTTTAATCCTCATACATCTCCATTTAGAATTTAACAAATGAATCTAGCAACCGAAATTCCATTCGATATAATTTTCAACATTTTAATCACTTGAATCCAAATCAAATTAATTCAAATCTTATCAAGGGTTTACTGATATTTTCTAAGTCCCATAATATCCAAATAATAATCACCAAAGATCCACAAAAGGTTTGGGATAATAATAAACATTTAAAAAGAAACAACTTTACATATTCTGGGGAGGTCGATCGATCGAAGGCAGGGGTCGATCGATCGATCCCTCGGGTCACATCCTGGTTTTCTGCATTTTCTGCAACTACGGGTTTAGCAACTTATGATCATTTAAACCTTCATCTAAACATCCCAAATGACTTATAATCTTTACTACATGATATATCAACATATATGAACGATTTCCAATACTCTAAACATCCTAGAATCATCAAGGGATTGGATTAAAAAGCATGTTTATCTCCTTATTTCCAGAAATTTATCAACATATCATCTTCAAGAACACATCAATGGTTTTCATAATCTCTTCAACATATTCATGACTATTTAGTGGATTATTATCAACCTAAAACAGGAGTTTAATTCCTATATCATTTCAGTTTCCAGAAATCCATTTAATACTCCATTATTTCTTCCAAACATGAATAATCTTCTCTTTTCATACTATTCTAATATGGACAATATACGAACTTAAATTGCCATTATCAAACACTTGCCTTTACTGTAGGTATGATCCTTTGGTGTAGTACATCTCAGTTGGTTGTCCCTTCTCCGGTCAAACTCCGGTGGTGGTTGGTGGTGGTGAACCTTGGTTCTTGTTCTTCTCCTTCCCAAGTAGACTTTTCCCTTCCCAAGCACTCTTTCACTCTCTCTAGGAAGATGAGTTCTCTATTTTGTGTACATGAGATGAATAACCCACATACACTTAATCTACCAATACTTATAATAGGACAAACCCGAAATCACTATTCATCCCCCTTAGAAAAATGACCAAAATGTCCTTTCGGGTTGTCTATTCATTTCCAAATGACCCGAGACTCAAAATTAACATCCAAATAGACTTTTCTGACTATTTCGAACCTTCCGGACGCAACGACGCAGTCAAAATGACTATAAGGTCGATAGAAAATAAATTTCCTTTTTAATTTAATAACTTAGTCCCGACACGTCCCATACTGCGCCTGACTAAAAATATTCAAATTATCGGTTTTATATCACACCGTCATAATAATGACATCATATTCATATATTATCTAAATATCTTCAAGTAATATTCAGAATCATCCATTTTAATATCTACTGTCCGGATAAAACCCGAATGAATTAATTAATAATAAAATCTAATTAATCCATTAATTTAAAATATAACCCATTTTAAAAGTCATTAAAATCACGGGGTATTACAACGGGGCTCTAATTTTGAGAGAATGTTTGCTTCTTATTGAAAGGAACCTCCTTCAGGAGTGAGGTTATGGGCTTCTTATATAGTGCAGTTTAGGGTTAGAGGGTACCGATCAGCATGGCCCCTGGCATTTTTTTGGCATCGTGCCTAACTTCCTGGGCAAGGAAAATACACCTTTCCAATAGGCAGGGGGTCTGGGGTGTCTATAGGCAGTCCGGAATGAACTTTTTTGAAAAAATGGGCATAAAATGGAAATCATAAGTTCAAACCGTGCACGGCCAGGACGATTGGAAAGGAAATTCATAGACCTTTAAGAATCCATTGATCCACTATCGAGTTCAGGAGTTGATCAAAGTCAAACAAGGCTCGAAAGCGCTCAATGATCTTTGGACGAGGGTGGGTTTTCGAAGTAAAATGGGTCGTTCGTGCAAACCGTGAGGTTGATTCATGCACGACACGGATCGTCGGAAATGGTATTTAGATTCCTTTGAGATTTCATTGAGCTTATCTCTAATCGAAGAGTTGACTAAGGTCAAATGGGTCCATAAGCGTTTGGTGGCCTTCCGAAGTAAAATTGGTCGTTCGTGCGAACCATGAGGCCGATTCGCGCACGAAATGGACCGTTGGAAAGAGGATTCATAGACCATCAAGGTTTTATTGAGATTATCTCAAGTCGAGTAGTCTACTGGAGTCAAATAGGCCCAAGAGCACTCGGTGACCTCTCGATCTGGACTCAAAGTATAAAGGATCGTTGGTGGTAATCGTGAGGTCGGTTCATGAAAGACACAAACTGTTGGAAAGGATATTCCAATCCCTTAAAGGTTTCATTGAGTTTTTCTCAGGTTTATGAGTTTATCAGAGTCAAACAGGGCTCGAAAGTGCCCAATGGCCTCCAGATCAGTACTTGAAGTATTACCTAGGGTTTACGGAGAGAGGAGGAGTGTTAGGAACCTGAGAAGTTATTGGGGTACTAGGATAGGATGATTTTAATGTATCTGCATGATTTCTATGTGTTTGTATTGAACATACCTACTCGGTAGTTCTATCATAGGAGATTGTGCGTAGTGGGCAATCCACCCTAGCATTGACTAACAGGTGTCGGATTGAATCCCCAGGTCATAGTACTATTGCATGGCCACTATCCACGTGTGAGGATAGGTATTGGTTTGGAGACCCGTTGGGTGAGATATGGTATGGTTGCGACCCTCGAACGTATGTTTATGACCACCTCCATTGTATGTGTGTAAGGACATTTTTCTCATGTCCGAAATGTTTCATTTATTTATGTCGTACGCCGCTACATTTGGCACGTCTCCTCACGATCTCACATGACGGCCTCTATCCGAATTCTGGGAATCAAGCATGCATTATCTCCACTAATATGTCCCTCATCTGCATCAACGACTTCACGTTCCTTAATTGTAGGTTCGTAATGCAAGTGGAACGCAAGAGAAGTCAAATCAGTGAAACAAGGCATGATAGGGATGTTCAAGGGCATATTGGTAATTTTATAGCCACCGTCCGGAGGACCGGTCAACTGGAAAGTTGAAGATCTTGCCGCAACAAAGATACTGGAAGAAACGGCACCTCAATCCGAGCTACGGTGAACAAGTTATGGCCCGTTGAAAATGGAGATATGTTCATTGAAAAGTCTGGAAATTTTTCTAAGTGTTTAAAGCCTTTTTCCAGTACACTTTCCCGAACCCAGACCCAAACCGGTTCGGGGGGGCGAACCGGTTAGCAGGGGAACCCGAACCGGTTCGGGGTACCTGTACGCTGGATAGAATTTCAGCAGTTTAAAATCGTGGGTCTCTTCATGTATTTCCCTATAAATACCAACTTCGGGAGAGTTGTTTTGCAAGACTTTAGGAGACGATTTTGAGAGTCCAAATACACCTAGTCTTCATATTTTTGAGTCCCAAGACTCATGTTTTGATTCACACATCCTTGCCAATCCTTTGTGAATCCTTTTGCAACCCAAGAACACAACTTTGGTTTGTTCAACCCTTGTGGAGGAGATCGTTCTTCTTCTTCATTGCAGCCCTACTGGAAAGGGATAATTCCAGCCGCAACTACAGAATCCGATACCCGAGGGTAATTCTTAGTCAACTTGTATTTTCATTGTAATCCGATTGTAAGCCGTTTTCTTACAAATTATAGTGAAAATAAATGGTTTTGCCCCTGAGGGGGATTTTTCCTTAATTGCATGTGTTTGAATGTTTCTGCGTAGATTATCAATTTATTCAATCACATACTGCTGCATGTTTCGGGTTTGTTTGTGGTAAAAGGGTTTTATATATAACTTGATCATTTGAACGCGAGCACACACACTCTTCAAATTGGTATCAGAGCAGGTTACACTAATCTATCGCGTATTCCTATTTTCCGCAAAAAATTTCTAAGATATCAATTTTCTGAAAAAATTGATTTTTGAAAAAGTGCGTGTTCAAATGGAGAAGTCATATTATAAAATGCCTGTTTTTGACGGGACAAATTATGCTTATTGGAAAGCCCGTATGAGGTCGGCTTTAAAATCCATTGATGAGCGTGTCTGGATTTTGGTTGAACGAGGGTGGACTCCTCCCACCGTGACTGTTGATAATGTGACCAACTTGAAACCTGACACTTCTTGGACTGATGAAGAATTTAAATGGTCATCTTTTAATTCAAAGGGTCTAAGTGCTATTTCTGGGTCTGTCACACCTGATGAGTTCAAACGCATAATGACGTGTACCATGTCAAAAGAGGCATGGGATGTTTTGCAACTTACCCATGAGGGTACGAACGCTGTTAAAGAGTCTAAATTACAAAATTTGGCCACCCAATTTGATACTATCACCATGTCTGAGTCCGAATGCTTTGATGAGTTTTTTGCACGCTTATCGGACATTGTTAACACTAGTTTTAATTTGGGTGAGGTAATTGATAACACGCGTGTCGTTAAAAAGATTTTGAGATCTCTCCCAAAACGCTTTATTCCTAAAGTCACTGTTTTGAACTCTTTGGGAAATTTGAAATCACTTAAGTTGGAAGAACTTGTAGGAGATCTTCAAACCTATGAGATTGACATGTTTCCCAAAACCATTAAGGATAAGGATAATGGGATTGCTCTAAAGACTCATTTTCAGAAAAAGAAAGAAAAAGTTTTTGAGTCCAAGTCTGAATGTGATTTTGACTTAGATGACTTGGCCCTGTTTGCAAAAAATTTCAAAAGAATTCTCAAATTCAAGAAAAGTGGAAATTTCAATGATAAAAGGAATGTTGAGAAAAATATTTTTGAAAAGAAAAATAAAAAGAAAGGAAAGGCCAAAGAAAGTGGTGAGAGGGAAAAAGAGAATAAATCCGATGAGGAGTGTGAGGAAGATTTTGAGAACGTCACTTGTTTTGAATGTGGGGGTAAGGGACATAAGTCGTTTGAATGTCCTACGTGGCTTAGAAAGAAAGGAAAGAAAGTAGCTATGCCCGCCACACTTAGTGATAGTAGTGAAGGTGAGGGTGATGAGACTAGTGGTGAGAAGTTTGTAGCTTTTTCTAGTCGTGTGAGCACTCCCACCTTGTCCCACAATAGTGCACACGAAAGTGATAGTGATGGTTTGAGCGCTTCAAGTGAGGGAGAAAGTGAGGTCGAGTCGGTGGACTCGGGAGATGAGTCACCGCATGAGCGTAACTTCACCGCGTTCATGGCTAGTCATGTGAGTACCTCCAATGCTTCTCACGACGATGAGGATGCTACATCACAAGGACACCTCGACAGTAAGAGCGATGAGAGTGAAGGGGAGGATGAGGCAAGTGAGAGCGAGTATGATCTCCCACGCGCTTACGCCGAGTTATATTCTGAGTTTTTTGAAACCAAGAAGCGTAATAATGCTTTAGCCCTTAGGATCACCGCTTTAGAGAAGGATTTAAGATTGCTTGGAGAAAGAGAGAGTTGTGGTGAGAATGAGAGAAATAAAAAACTTGAGAAGATAAGATATTTTGAGTGCGATGGGACAGGGCACAAGAAATTTGAGTGTCCCACTAGACTTAAGAGAGAGGGCAAGAAAGTTGATATGCCCACTTCTCTAAGTGATAGTGAGGATGATAATGGTGATGATAGTTTGATCCAAAATGCCTTTAGAAAGTTGTTTATCGAGACCATGGAAATAAAAAGGACTAATAGGATCCTAGGTCTTCGGATTGGTGTGTTGAAGGGAGACAATGATGAGCTTAAAAGGGAAAAAGGTGACTTGACCAACACGGTGTCTAGTCTGATGACACGTGTATCCCATCTCGAGGATGACCTCAAACAAGCACGAGAGGTTCAAGTCACATTAGAGAATTCACCCGAGCCTATATCCACCATTGTGAGTGAGTCCCATGGGTGTCCGTCTAGGAATGTTCATCCCAAAATTGTTGATAAAGTACTTCCTAGACCGGTTTATGTTTGCTCCCACTGTAAGAAGCAAGGACATCTTAGGGAATTTTGTTCTAAGTTGGGTTTTGTGCCATATCATGCTACTTCACACATTCATGCACATGCACCCACTCATGATACTTTGCCTGCTCATGTTGATAGAGAGTTTGCACATATTCGCGAGCAAGTGAAGTTTTTGATCAAGACCACACATGATCTAGGGGAGTTGGTTCAAAAGATGTCACCATCTTTAGAAAACTCCACCGTTACTCCCGGTTGAGATCTAGTCTTGATTGCTAGCATAGGTTGTTTATCATATTTTTTTTACCTATTGCTAGCTTGTATCATTAGTTAGTTTTTCATTTTTTTTTTTTTTAAAATATACAAAAAGATTTTCCTTTAAGAAAAATTTTGAGAAAAAGCATAAAAATATTTTATTTTGATAATATTTTTTTGAAAAAGGCCAAAAAGATTTTTCTGTTTTTGCACCTTTTTTGGATGAGCATTTAAGTTAGCCAAGTCACAACTTCATTCCATATATCCATGTGACTGTTTGATAGAGATTTGAGAGGCTACATCATTTCATCCATGTGCTTTACATTGGTTGGAGTTTTTGAGATGTAATTAGTGATATCTTCCTACATGTTTGACTCCTATATCCTTTATTGCACACATGCACGGCTATATTTGATTATTGCACTTATCTATCTCATGTTGGCTTGCGTGTTTTCATCTCAATCCTGTCTATACAATGTACAATATGCGATAAAACTTGACAAGATTGGAATGCATGTAAAAACCATTTTGGTGAGACTGTGTGTTTTTGTATAACGGGGAGGGGCTGCGAAAGGTAATCATCTATCCTTTGCGCAAAAGCCACCGTTAAAAAGGACCTAAAAAATGGAGGAATTTTAATATCCGAGGTCCAAAGAGGTTAAAAGAGCCCGAAAAAATTTACAGGCAATAAAAAGCAATTCATGCCAAATATGGGCCACTTAGGTTTCACCATCAATTCTCCAAAGTTTGAGAATTTAGAATGCCTCTATTCAAAATTATATCTGAGGGAGTTTGGTTGGAGAATCTTTAAGCGGGTTTGCACTTCCTTGAAAGTCCTGAAAAAGCATAAAATCATTTTGGACGTTATTGGTGTGAAAATCATTTTGAGCTTTGATTTGTTGATTTGATTGAGTCAATATCTTATACTGTCACTCTTTTACACCAAAGGAAGCATTTGAGTTCATTCGCTATGAATATCCAATATTCATCGTGCACATATGTCATGTTTGTATGCATTGATTTTCCTATCGGATTTGATCACACCACTTCATTTACGCTATCATCGACTTGGTTGCTTTCTGTTTATTCATGGTGTGTTTTTATCCTAGTGACACCCCGCACTTGCTTATTTAATTTATTTCTCTAATTTGTCCATTTGGGGACATCATAAAAAGGGGGAGAAAGAATTATCATATTATGGGGGAGTTTGAATTTTGGGGGAGTTTTTGAGATGTTGCTTATGTTTTTTATCATATATTGATATCCATGTTATCTCATTTCAAACTCGATATGTCACGTGGTATTTTCTTTGTCTCATGTGTGTAGGTATGAAGATTGCAGATCTATATGTTGCACACCCTGATGAGAAAAGTTTTGAGATTCCTGAAGAATTGAAGAACAAACGATGAAGACTATTCATTTGTACCTTTTCCAATTTTGGGTTCATGGGAGGGTAGATTTGTATAGGCAATTTCATATTTGATAATTTGGATTTTTTATGTATGTACCGGCACAGACATAGGGGGAGATTTGTAAGGACATTTTTCTCATGTCCGAAATGTTTTATTTATTTATGTCGTACGCCGCTACATTTGGCACGTCTCCTCACGATCTCACATGACGGCCTCTATCCGAATTTCGGGAATCAAGCATGCATTATCTCCACTAATATGTCCCTCATCTGCATCAACGACTTCACGTTCCTTAATTGTAGGTTCGTAATGCAAGTGGAACGCAAGAGAAGTCAAATCAGTGAAACAAGGCATGATAGGAATGTTCAAGGGCATATTGGTAATTTTACAGCCATCATCCGGAGGACCGGTCAACTGGAAAGTTGAAGATCTTGCCGCAACAAAGATACTGGAAGAAACGGCACCTCAATCCGAGCTACGGTGAACAAGTTATGGCCCGTTGAAAATGGAGATATGTTCATTGAAAAGTCTGGAAATTTTTCTAAGTGTTTAAAGCCTTTTTCCAGCACACTTTCCCGAACCCAGACCCAAACCGGTTCGGGGGGGCGAACCGGTTAGCAGGGGAACCCGAACCGGTTCGGGGTACCTGTACGCTGGATATAATTTCAGCAGTTTAAAATCGTGGGTCTCTTCATGTATTTCCCTATAAATACCAACTTCGGGAGAGTTGTTTTGCAAGACTTTAGGAGACGAATTTGAGAGTCCAAATACACCTATTCTTCATATTTTTGAGTCCCAAGACTCATGTTTTGATTCACACATCCTTGCCAATCCTTTGTGAATCCTTTTGCAACCCAAGAACACAACTTTGGTTTGTTCAACCCTTGTGGAGGAGACCGTTCTTCTTCTTCATTGCAGCCCTACTGGAAAGGGATAATTCCAGCCGCGACTACAGAATCCGATACCCGAGGGTAATTCTTAGTCAACTTGTATTTTCATTGTAATCCGATTGTAAGCCGTTTTCTTACAAATTATAGTGAAAATAAATGGTTTTGCCCCTGAGGGGGATTTTTCCTTAATTGCATGTGTTTGAATGTTCCTGCGTAGATTATCAATTTATTCAATCACATACTGCTGCATGTTTAGGGTTTGTTTGTGGTAAAAGGGTTTTATATATAACTTGATCATTTGAACGCGAGCACACACACTCTTCAATGTGTTTACGTTTGGGTTCGTTGGCGAGATTTTTGATCCTGTGGCTCAGTCTGATGTGTGATGCCTTGAGCCGATAACATAAGATGGTTGTATCCGTGAGGTCCATGCTCTAGGGATACGGTTATACGCATATATTTAGGGATACCTATGTATGTTTATACGATAGAGTGTGTATATATGCTTATAACACGAGTATAGTTATGTTATATTTATTTGGTGAATATTTATCTATAGCACGAGTGTCACTACAATATTATTTATAAAAATATACCTAGTGAGGGTAGTTTACACTTAGATAATTTGTGACTATTAGCGAGTTTGGGTTTGGATAGTAGTCATATGTCCTAGTTAGACTAGATAGTATAATTAGGATATTAAAATGAATGTGTTAGGTGCGCACTATAGATGAGAGGTGAGGTGTTATCTCATGTGAGTGTGACCAATTAATTAATTATGAAAGTAATACACTACCTCTTTAATTAATTTAAAACATTTAATTACTTGTAAAATATTTTCAAACTTTTCGGCCTTTTACCCGCGGGAAATTTGTTTTCTTGTTTTCTCTGAAAACCTTAGAAAATCAGCAGCAGCATCTGGGACATCTGGGATAGATCCTTCTTGTCATTGCAGTAGTTTTGGACACTACATGATCGATTTATCCGCCTCAATTATTTCTATCTAGATTGGATTTTTGTTATTCCAATATTCATTTGGGCTTGTTGCCCGTAGTTTGGTTAGTGTGACACCCCGCCTAATAAAATACCGGGCGATCACTCCTATATCAAATTAAAACAGGAGTCTCATGTGGTTCATTCTTAACATCACTGTCGAAAACCAATTAATTACTAATATCCTATTAGGCCGACATCAAAATTTTAAATTAACTAATCTTTTTAACCAAACCATCCAAATAAAATAAGGACAACAGTTTATATGCAACAACTGAAATAAAATAAAGTAAAATAACCGAACAATCGGTCCAAATAATACAACCAAATCGAATTCCACACAAATGGCGGTAAATGAATAAATGAGTACAGTTGGGCAATTAGCCCGAATATGACTACAATACCTCCTATCTAGATCTCAATGATGGAAGCGTCTACAATAAACCTGCTTGCATCCACAGCTGCTGCAGCAAACGTCTGACTCGAATGAATTATTATCCAGGCGTCCCTGTGTCTGGACACCTATATATATATATATATATATATATATATATATATAGCAAGAGAGGGGTAGAGAAAATGGGTCAGAGCCCGATTGTTGAAAATATTTTAGCAAGTGCATAAAATCCATATTTTAAAATATGTTATTTCTCATATTTTAAACTGGTATCGCTCTCACATGAGATACACCTCACCCCTCTTCTAACAGTTCACAACTAGCGCATACCATTTTAGACAACCTAGTTAAGCTACCCTACCTAACTAATGTAATTACCCATCTTCTAATAAACCTCATCGATTCGGGTACTAAGGACTAAACTTCTCCCCATTCCCAACATTACGTTACGTTCGTGCGTGGGGTGTCTCGCGAAGCGAAATCCAAACAAGGACCCCCCCCCCCCCGATACACTACTACGTGACAATGTTGATCACCGGGATCCATTAGGCCTTCAGTACATAACATATTTATACCATCTCGTATTTATTAATAGTTCTCATTAGAACCTATTATTCGCATTCATATAAATCCGGATATAAATCTACCGGAAGTAATATCACTCTTTATTCATTCTTTTCACTTTATACAAGGTTAGGTTATATGATATTTCATCTCATATATATCAACAGTATACTATACGCAACAAGTATATTAATCATCCACCGAACTATAATATAAGTGGCTTAGTCATTCTCATTTACTAAGCATCCGTGAATTATTTCAAGTACACATATATGTTAATCGCAATACATATATAGACATATAGCACCCCTAGCCTCAGCTGCGGTGCACTCATACTCTGCTATCCAATCCAAGTACATCTCGTACAAAAAGGATTACCCGTTCCACATCACTCGGGAACTGTAACAATACAAATCACACGTATTGGAGGCGAACATAGTTCACGTACCTACGGGTCACGCACATACCTACGCTCCCATAAGCAGCGGACTTATCAACTCACAAATAAGCCTTTCACAGCCCTATGTTCTTGAGGTACCAAATCTAAAATCCCCCCGAAGGCAACACAGGATAAGATTGTCCTCTTCCGAACGTCAACCTCCCGTGATAGCAAGTATGGTAGGTATGTCATACACATAATAAAAAATTATATAGGTACACATTCCACCTATATACATATATCATCAATTTGGTATTCACACAACCATATTATAATTTTAGGTATTTCTCTCACCTATACATAATCCCCCATAGGTAATTATTTAACCCATGTATATAATAACATTCGAGCATACGCACAACCCGTATAATAAATTTCCCACGAAGTATATTTATCTCTCGAATATCCTACGCATTAATCAATTTTAACTAATCCTCAATACATCATTTCCGATATTTTCTCACCGCACGATGACAATACCAATGACACCGATATATATTATTTATCTATTCTCAATCTTTTATGGCTATAATCTCCAAACTCTCGTAACGATAGCCAATAACCTTGAATATTCTCATTCACAATAATACAAGCCGTCACACAATTAAAACACTACCCCAATACATGTTCCCTTATTTAACATTCAAATCACACTTAAATACCCCTTTAAGTATTTTTCCTCACGAACACCCCTATTTGGGTAAATCTTGGATTTTACTTTCAACTAACCCAAGGTACACGCCTTAATAAAAAATATTTATAAGTCCCCAAACTATTTTTAGGAACCCCAAATATTTATCTCCAAATAATTCTAGCCTTTATTTTTCCAATTTCCGAGTGCATTTCCGAATTGGTGATTTCACCCCGAAACTGTCATCTTGTAAAAATCATAACAATTCGAATAAAAATCATAAAAATACGCGGTTGGCGCCCACGCGACCGTATCAAAATTATCTACAACTTTCGTGTTTTGACCGAGAGCTGAATCGGTTGTCTTCCTATCCGAAACAGCCCGGAAGTGGGATGGTCACTATTCACCTTCTTCTCCAAAAATCCAAACCTCCATTAAAACACATCCAAGCTTTTTATCTCCTCTCTCACCATCATTCAACCTCAAATAACCATAAATACACACATTCAAAGGGTTCCAATCATCCTAGAACCCAGATCCAACAATTAATTTCAAGTTTCTCAAATTGGGTATTAATCGAGTTATATCCGTTTTAATCTTTCGAAAACCCCTTTGATCCACGAAATTTCAACCCAAAAATCTTTAGTTTTATACCAACTACCATATGAGAAATTAACACACTAAATCAATATGCAAGTTAAACACTTGCCTTGTGGAATAAATCCGACGTTCTCGAGTCGAATCCCGCAAATTTGGCCGGATTTTCCTTCGCTTCTTCTTCTTTTCTTTCTTCTTCTTCTTCTCTTCCTTCTCTCTACTCTCTTCTCTCTCTTAGGGCAGAAATGAAAGGGAAAGGGGGCTGCTTAAGTCTTTAAACCCGAAATTGGGTAAATGCCCAATTGTTAAATGACTCATGTACCCGTTTACGAGCCCCTACTAGTCCAAAAATGTCCGGAACCCAAATACTACCCCCGGGTAGTCTATTTTGACTATCTCAGCCATTCCGAACCTAATGGCGCAGTCGAAATCTCCATCCGAGGTACTTAACTAAAATTCATTAATTTTGCCCCAACATGTTCAATATGCGTATTTTCCAATTTAAAATATTTTCTTTGTCGCTTTACCCAACTTGCGACATGTAATTAAAAATAATCCATGTAAATATTAATCTGGCACTTACAAACTAATATTTACTATTTACTTTATATTCTGAATTTATTCAATTTCACTCATAAATTCCATAATTACTATTCACAGTAATTCCTCAATTTACCAAATTACGCCCACCTTTGTAATTTAAATATCTTTAAAAGTACGGGGTATTACAGTTAGGAGCTTACTTTTTATTCGGATATTATTTTTATATTTAGTTTTACTCAGTTGGATGTTTACTATTAGTAATCGATGGTTTATTCAGTTCACATTTATTCATTTATTTATGCATGATGATCATTTATGTTCACTTAGTTGTATGGTTTTAAATTGTATTATATCTATATTGCTTGTTGCTACAATGGTGCTAAGAATGAAATCATACTAGATTCATATTTTATTTTAGTAGAGGATTGGTCACCTGGTATTAAAATAGGTGGGTTGTCACATCATTTACTCCCAACAGTTGGCTATATAAGGAGTTCTCAGGGAAGGATGTAAAGGGTATAATGCAAGTGGTTATTCAAGATAATTTTTCGCATTTAACCGATTTCAGCACCATCGGGAAACTAGTGTATTATTATTGCTATTATTATAGTGAGATGACTATTTTAATCTAAAATCTCTTAGAGAGTGAATAGTATTGAGTTATTTTATGTGTATGTAAACTTTCATTAAGAGCATGAACAATGTAGATCTTTTTGTTCTTCCAACATCTTCCTCCTTCGCATTTACTAGTTCATTCTGTATATAAGATCATTTGGATATTGTGGAATCTAATTTCATCATTATCACGTATACCCCCCCCCCCCCCCCCCCCCCCGTCCACCTCGGGACTGTGTCACCCACACTTTCTAATAAATTGACACGAAAAAGAAAAGAACAATTCAACATAGCTTATCAAATGTGATCAACATTGGAGATAGAGCTTAGTAGATTTAGGACTCCATATGTAATATATATAGATTGACTATCTCTTGTGTCAAAATGTTTGAGTCTTTCGAGATACATAGACTTGATTCATTTGACTGAGGTGAAGTCTTGTATCTAGATTGAACCTTTGCAGATTGAAGACCTTGCATGTCGCTCATTGAAGCCTTGTGTTGCTAAAAATGTAGACTATATCCTTTTAAGAAAGTTTCATTTTATTTTGGCTAATTGCACAAACTCACATGTTTTCAAAATCGAGAGAATTTTTCTTCAAATTATTTTTCAAAAACCTTTAGCGAGTTGTGAATTTTCTTTTTGAAGTATTAAAATCAAGGCGCATCTTTTTAAAATAATTTTGGACGGATTTTTTTGTGGAAGCTTTTGCATGGCTACAAAATGCAACAGTGCGCGCGGAGGAATTTGAATGGCAACAAAATGTTCCCATACGCATGGACATGGAAAGGATTTCATACTGCCTGAAATCGTGCGCATGAAAAAATGTACACCGTGCGCCCTGTGGCGTCAAATTTTTAAATTTCTCTATAAATAGCCTTGTTTCTCTCCATTTGGGTGTGTGGCTTTTTCCTCTTTTGAAAATATCTGACCTGAGGAGATTTTTGAGTTTTTTAGGTTTTATTTCTCTCTCAAAACCTAATTTCAAAATTCAATTGAGTGTTTGAAAGTTATTTAGATCTATAATGAGATTGATATTTTTTAGGTGTTTTTGAGTGATTTGTAACTACAATATAGCCAAAGTTACATCTACATCTGATTTGTTATGATCACATACTCATTGATCTAAAAGAGTAGGAACTTCAAGTTATTGAAGAATTTGGAGTGTAGCACGACTTCAAGGAATAGAATATAACTCTTCGTTCATGGCATGGATCTTGCGGTGGATTATTATTGACTACACGGGAAAGTTAAAAGGTTCATAGGTAACTACACAATAAAGATTATGTGAGACATACATTCTTGTCTTTTGTAAAATTTCTTTTGAAGTATAAAAATTAGAGTGTGTCGATATTTTTCACTCCTATGTGGGGGGGTTTCCTCGTAAATATGTCATGCATGAGTATGTGATTGTTTCTTATGCTTATGAACACATATGGTCACCCATTTCACCTTAATTGATTTTAGATCTCGTAATTTTGGATAAAATTTAATTAAGTGTGTTAGATTGTGTTTTCACATCTATATTTTCTTGATTCATTGGTGTGTGTGTGTGTGTGTCTTTAACAAAACAATTGATAAGTGTTTTAACAAAATTATTGATGAGATGTTTGAAATGGGAAGACATTTTGTGAAATTAAAACATTGACCACATGAAGCTTTCAAACCTATTCCCCTATATAGGTTTGTTTTAGGTTGTTTACACACGTTTTGTCAGGTATAAATAAGGTCCACTTAGATGGGGCATGTGAGGAAGGTGGGTAACTGACAATAAATTGCATTTGGTTCTCTCTCTCTCTCTCATATTAATAAGGAAAAACTCCCCCCATGAATTTACAAGGTTGTCAAACCACATATGACATGTGTTCATTGAGGTGATTGGTATTCTTTTATTATGTTTGTTCTTTCCACTTGGCTTGCGTGATGGCTCAACTAAGATTAGTGAGTTTATGCACTTATAGTTGTGGTTGTCTATGTAAAACTTGTTCTTTCAATCTAACTACCCAAGATCTCATAGCATCAATCTATGGCCAACATCTAAGAATAAATCACGTTTGCATATATCGAAAATAATGGGTGTAGATCACCTCCACTACGACGAATCTGGTCTGCAGTACATTCCTTCCGTGATAGAAGAATCATATCTTGTTACTAACCCAGGTATGACTAAATTGATGTGGGGATACATGTAGCCCCACTTTATTTAGGTCTATAATATGATTGATGCATATCAAGGGCATATGTGCGAGCATGGATAGGAAGATTGTAATGCCATGTCCTAGATTTAAGGGTTAACAAAGGATAAACCCGATCCGGTTCGTACATTAATTGTGAAGTGCAATGGAACAAGAACAACCTAAAAATGTTTTTAATCTAGTTATTATTATTTAAGGCTACTCTTGTTAGCATGCAATCCCAATTATTATCAACTACGTGATAGGACCCAAAGGAAGTTCCCCCAAGGCCAATTAAAAACAGAGCTACTAATCGTAAAGGCAAGTAACTACTTACTTGTTTAACGCTCTCAAAGTACGGAACATCATGCAACCTACCGTAACAAAATAAGGATGTGAGCCGAATGCTCAATGGGATTATATACAAATGCAGTATAGAAACGAATGGCAGAAAAGAATACTCACACACTACACTACATGCATGTGAAAATACATACATATCTACATAGATACTATTGGAAAATACATGTCCCAGTGTATTAAACTGTTTTATTTCGAAAATATTATTTGACACCTTTTATCCTATTCGTCTTTACAAAATAATCATTTTGTATTTTAAGCTTAGAACTAGCATATTCTTTCCGTTAACTCGCCCAATTAAACAATTTACAATTGTTGGCAAAAACCTTCCATCCCCTTTCAAACGTTTATTACTCAACGTTATTAACTCACGCCGAATTATTAATCATTACTTAAGACTTTATTTCAAAGTAAGCAAACACAGTGTTTAGAAAAATATGCATCTTCTTTTGAAAGCTTCATATAACACACATTTGTGTGCATTATAATTCAAACCTCATTATGTGCCTTAACATCATTAAGTCGCCGTATTTAACCATCCCATGTTACCACATGAACATTAAATATTTATTGCATTATTCTTCCATTAATAATCAATGAATTGATACCATTCATTTATGCCTCTTTCATCAATATTCGTTTCATTACTTAACATTATCTTTAGGGATTTTGCCAACACACACACGCACACACACGATTTCACGGAATTTCACCGTCCGACACCGAACGCCAAGTAAACTGCAGTTGGTTTGGAGTCTTTCACCACCAGGGACAGCATAGCCCTGCTTAATTTTTAACATGGCATCATCCAATATCATTATCTTGTCAATGTGTTCGACATATTCATATTGTCCACGTTAATTTGCCTTTTCGGGACGAAGCCAAAGTCTTGGACTTAACCGTCCATTTTTTCATTATTCATTTAGGAAAAATCATTATATTCCATTGAAGTCCATTTTTTCACACATGTTGATTTTACACCGAAAATCATTTCCTTTTAAGGACTCAATCATTCTTTCTACAAACGTGTCAAAACACTCTTTAACATTTTTTTGTTTCCTAAAAAGGTTACACTTTAAGTAAATTATCAATCTATCCAATTTACATCAAAATAGGTAACTTCACTCCTTATTCAAGTGTTATTTACAAAAAAAAAAACACCATTTTTAAGCTTCAAACTTAACATGTATTTTAGTCACTATGACACTTTTTCAACTTCTAACTTTTTCAAAAATCACATTTTTGCAAATTACTCCCTTTAGTATATAAAATCATACTTTTCACATATTAAAGCCTACACACTTTATTTATGAGTTTTAACACTAAAAATCAATTTTAGTCAACATTTACACATTTGATACTTTGCATTTCAAACTTAGTGTTACACACTTTAATTATGACTTTTTGCATAAAGACCCATACTTAGTCATTTTATTCACACTTAGTCTTCTACACTTTCATTATTTATATTTTTAGACCCAAAACTTAGTTTAACAAACTAAATTGTACACTTTGTAAATGAAGATCCATTTTCTCATTTCATAATGATTCATCAACATTAAAATCGCTATAGTAATCTCATAAAAGGGGCACATACATAACAAATGTTCTTTACATCAGAGAAATCATTTATTCACCTTAAAACATGAGTTTAAAATATTTTATTTCATAAAATGTTTGTGAATAGTGGGCTGAAAATTATCTATTTTTAATGCCCATTCAATCCTTCATTTTAAGTGCCCCTTTTCACTCAAAACCTTAAGAGTGTCACTAACAACCCATTAGTGAACCATAATCATTTTTCTACATTTTTTACACCCAATATTTGTGAAATAATATTCTAAAATTTATCACTAGCTTTAACCTCATAAAAACCCAACTCTAATCTTTATTTTTATATTAAAAGATGGAGTAATCATCAACAAAACATGAATGAATATTTCTACACATTTAAGACCTTAAATATGCAATAAATCAGGTTAAAAATATTGTCAACTTTAAACTACTTTAAAATTATGGGTTTCCCACCCCAAGGTCAGTTATGTCTACTGTTTAATAAATACAAAAGTACAGAATTATTAATTATAATATAATTACAGAAATAAAACGAAATTACAGAAATGAAATACTTACTTGTATTTGCAGAAATAATATTATAATAGAAAAAGTAATCCGAGCCCTGTTTAGAACAGTCTCCTTAAGACAAATTTTATTCCCTCCACAAGGTGCCAAAGGTAATGAATAATTGTCTCCCAAGATAGAACGGATTTCCAAACTAATCAAGCAGCACAACAATGATTAATTTCTTCGAACACAATTCTGTGTTTATACTCAACCAGACGAAATAATGATATGCAGGAATGTATGCAGTAGTAGTAGTAGAAAAGTTTGTATTTTTCTGGGAAAAGATGCAGCATAAATTCGGAATTATTGGAGGGCAATTTTTCAGTAGTCAATTCTGTAGGGAAAATGTTTAATTTATAGCTTTTGTGTTAACTGTTGGAACAGTCAACCGAAATTAACTGTCAAAAATAGTTAATCGGTTAAACGAAATTAACTGTTGACAATAATTGCCAATAGTTTATTAATTAATTAATTAATTTTGTAATTAATTAATAATTAAAGCCCAGAAAGTTAAATAAATTCGGCCCAAAAATGTAGGAGCAACCGAACCGAACCGAGCCGGACGGACACGCGCGTGTGGACTTTTGACTGAAAGTCAACCCGTGCATAGCTTAGGTCATCTCCCCTTCAAAGAGTTGGGATACCCCAAGGCATCCAAGCCTTAGTCCATACTTTGGGTGTTATTAACTCATCAAATTTTCACTACCCTTCCAATGTGGGACAAGAGTTAAAACACACCCAATTCATTAACTTTCATTGCTTTGTGAGTCACTTTGGGGACATATTTATCATTCATAACTTATTAAAATTGGACGTATGAATATACCACGTTAATCTCCTTGCGGAGGTGAACGCGTTCGTATATGGTCCCACAATTTTCGTAGTGTGGGTCCCACCTAAATTTGAGCTCAAAGTTGCTCAAAATTCTATCCAGAAAATTCTGGACAGCTTTCTAAAACCCAATTCAAGTCCAATTTTCCAACAAGGTATTCAATGGAGGAAAGTGGGTTTTGTGGAAGATGGGTGACTCCCCCACCTTCAAATGTGGCCTCAAGGGGAGTCACTTTAGCTTCTCTTCCATGCTCCTAACTTGACTCCGTGGATGGCCCCGAACAAGACCCTTTCCAAGCTCATAAAATCCCTTTTCTAGCTCCCAAAACTCACAAACTTTGAATGAGACTTTAATGGAGTTTTAAGTTCTTTGTGATGGTGTTTAGGTGGTGGGAATAATGAAGGGAAGGAGCTACGAATTTTTGTGATGAAAATGGCTTGCTAGAACACAAGGATGAGAGGAGAATATTCTACAGGAGCTCCAATGTTTTGAACAACAATGGCTTCCATTCTCCCTCTCTCTTATAAGCTATATGGAGAAAGTGGAAGAGAAAGACCCAAAAACTCAGAAAACGGAGTGTCTAAAAATATGTATAACCCTTTCCAAGTCTGAAAATCTGAATTGGACTAAGACTACACCTAACCACTCATTTAATACCCCCACCAAATGTTGTCATTTTCGTCACTTTCTCTCTCTAAAAATAATTTATTTATTTTTACTATTTTTGACCCTTGGACCTTCTTCCTTGCATTTTTTTGAGTCAAAAAACATATTCGTAATAATTTTGTGAGCTCCCGAAACGTCATATACACGGACCGTACAAGAATCGGGACCTCCGTACAAAATTTTTTTTTTTCGATTTTTCTTTGCATGGAAATATTCCTTATATTTTTATGAGTCTAAATATATGGTCGGAATATTTTTTTTGACTTACCAATTGTCCTAAATAATTCGCGCAAGTTCGCGTTCTGAGCGACACGCTCTGACGAAAATCTGCATAAAATGGGTCTAAATGATTTTTCCCAAATACGTCGAAGAAGAGAAAGTTGCTCAACATTAAATTTTAAGTCGATCTAGAGATTTTCATAATTTTCTGAGCACGTTTTTTTTTAACAAAAATAAATTATTTATTTTTTGACTTTTGACCCCATGGTATTTTTATATGTATTTTTTGGACCCTATAAAAATGGTCATTTCGATATTTGGGACCACGATGCATGGTACAAAAGTCGTGCAAAGTTACCTATCATGTGCGTCACGTAACGCCCAGATTACCGCATTATTAACCATGAACGTGTCACAATCATTCTTTAGTATTTTCGCATCAAATTTAACCAACATACTTACTAGGATTATTAGAACTTAAATACGTATCCAAGCGAACCATGCGATGTGGGAATTTTTCTCCTTAATTACTTTTCATAATGCGTCACTTTTCGTATCGTTTGGCGTAATCCCCTTATATATTTATTCCTCAAATTTTTCTTAGAATATAGTATTTTGATTATCATTAAATACTTATTTTTTAGGACGGGTTATTACAAAGATATTAACTAATTTGTCACTGCGTTGAAAGAGTAGAATGTGAACTTCGTAGGGAATACAAACACCGTGAGATTATTCGGTCTCCCGCACTTTTATGTCTTAAACTCAAAAATATACTTGACACCTAATTATGTTATCCATTTTTAATTGTGAAACCCAAATTTTTCGTGTATTTGCAAGAAAGACTTGTTATTTTCAAGTGGCTTAATCCTCCAATTTGTGTTACTGGACTTATCCAAGGCTGAATGTGCTCGAGGTCACGGGAAAAGGTCCAATAAAAGAGACAGAGAGAAATGTGGCTATGTTCCTTAATAAAACGAACAAGGGATACCATGGAGTGAATAAATTAATTTATATAATGTAATAAAAATATATATTTATATAATGATTATTATGTAATGCAGTGATTGTTTTGTAAAGTTATGTAATGACAATTAATGTTAATCTATCATTCATAGAATTGCACTATTCTTAGCATTCATAATATAAATCTAAGTTGTATCAAAATGTTCATTACAATCCAACGTTACACATTCATATATATCTCAATAAAAATCATTTGTGCACCCATGTTCATTTGTTAAAGGTGTTAAGCATTCACAAAATAATGGAAATATACACCTATGTACTGACTTATGCATTGGTCAATTAACTTTGTTACCCAAAATATAAAATAATTAGAATCAAATATCAAAAAGTTCCTCGAATATTTTTTAATACACATATAGTCCAAGCTTTTTATTTTGGACCAAAAAGTCTCTTATTCTCTTATCTTTAAAAGTCCGTGTCAGCAGCATAACAAAATAAAACATTTTTGACATGATAAAAAACTTTTGATGCAAAATAAAAACGCTTAGAGTAAACATGTATTAAAAAAAATTCGAGATACTATTTAATATATGCCCCAATTAATTACCCTCCTCTCCCTCACCAAACTCATGTCCAGCTCCATAATTTACCCTTCCCATTCCCCTATTCACTTGTTAGTGTTAAAATCATAATGCTAGCCGCCATTATACGAAGGGACATGATGTATATTCTTGCTAAAAGCAAAGCATATACTTACAATTGGTTTAGGAACGAATTTTTTAGAGATATTTGCTAGTGAGTTGGGCTCGCTAATCTGATATTGTAAATTGACTAACAACTCCTCGTTAATGCGTGGAGAAAAATCCATATACCAATAATAATAAATACCCGAGGGTCGTTTGATTGTCCCAAAATTATAAATTGGCTCATTAATAAATTAGTTTATTTACAAATTGATCAATTAATTACGTTCGGTTTCATTAATGAAATGATTCATTAATTTTCCCATTTTAGCTCATGTATAAAATATGAAATTGGATCATTTCACAAAAAAGTGAAATGCATTTATTTGAAATAGGAGTCACATAAAGTGCATGCTCCCCTCTCTCTTTCCCTCCCACCCCCCCTCTCTCTTAATTTATTTTTATCTTTTTTCTCATAATACCTTAACATCAATTTTAAATTACCAAACATTTCGTAAAATTGGATTTAACTCATTTACAATTCACTAATTCACAATTAACCAATTTACAAAATCAAATAATTTGCGCAATCAAACAGAACCTAACGTAATTGAAGAATGTAAATAACCTCAAATAAATTAGAATTTGAGACAATAATGCACGTAGATTAACTGTTTGCCTCCAACGTCTATGCTTTATCTTTATAAAATCAAACTCTCAAAGTATAATTTGGTAAAGTACTCTTACTCTAAGAACTTATCCTTATCTATAAGCCTTCATTTATAGTCCGGTAGTGATTTTTGGTGGAGTGAAAACTTCTAAATCGTGTGGATAAGAATACATTTATCTACATGAAAATCCAAATCTTGTAGGCGATACTCCATATCCACAAGGCTTTGCCATCCCACTGTGTGTCTCAAGTAATCTTGATATGCTGGGATCCTTTGTCGTAAATGGATTGAGCATGGAGAATGCTTGCACGACCCTTAACTGGATCACATCTTGGGTGATTGGAAATAAGGTCCAACATAAGAATGCGGGTACCCAATTAAAATTAATTACCATGATAGTGGTAAAATTTACATTCAATCCATATTATGGGAATACAAACTACATATGTTTATGTGACAAACAGTTTAGCAAAGAAATTCCACCCAATTTTATCCTGTTAAATTAAGGTCATGAATCGAAATGTGGAAAAGATAAGCCAGACATACAACACAAAGTCGTAATGAGGAAAACCCGTTAATGGAAAAAACCTCAAGTCAAATGGACTATGGTAGAGACTTTGTTAGGGAACTACTTCTTGCACTCAGTTTTACATAAGTTTCACGACTAACTCTTTTACATCACATTTTACGTCAAGGGAAGGCCTCAAGAGTTGGAGAATGTTCACCAAAATAATGTGTTTTGGTTAGCAGCGATGTCTTCATTATTAATCTATATCAAATTCCTCTTTCGAGTTTAAGATAAAAAAAATTGTTCCAAGTACAATTGAAACCAAGCTAATCCAATTTCACGAATCAAGAACACATTTCAAATGGTTTGTTATAGTCTTGATATGAAGCAATAAAACTTCAAAAAACTTTTCATTTACAAAGATGAAAATATGATATCTCAAATAACACACAAGGCTTAAAAGAAAAACTTTCTTGAGTGTGGATTTCCAAAAAGTGTTTTTTTATGAAAATCCAAGCTTAAATAAAATTCTTTTTGCCCCTTGTTAACGATCCATGAAGTTAACTGATATACTATTTCAAGACTTTCAAAACAAGCCCCAAATGTCCACTAGGCACACCAGGCTTACTAGTACAAGATCAACCATTCAATCAAAGAAATTTCGCCGCAAGAAGTAGTTTACATGTATTTTAAGGCAAACAGGGAAAATGATCTTGAAAAGATCATATTGTTGTTCACGGACAACGAATGCAATCTTCATTGTAGCGAAGCAGCAAAAACAACAAATAATTTTGCTAAATTTTTCCAAGGAGTTTGTGGGCAGTGAAGGGGCCCAATGAAGAATTTTGCAGGAAACAAAGACCAATGAGATTCTCAGGGCACGAAGCTTTCTTTAACTGTTGTGAAATAGGCAAGTTCTAGAACAACATGAAACTCAAACGAGGTGAAACGAAAGCCATGGTTTTAAAATACATGCTAGGCATATTTTCTCAAAATATATTTTCATACCAGTAATAAATAGCATGTGTATATAGAATTTCCACAAAAAACACACACGTACACAAGGTTGGCACATTTTTTTTAATTTAATAAAATCAAATTTTAAGATATGTTAAGCCAAGGGGTGTATCCATGTTGTCTAAATCCTTTACCTTCATCCTATGTGTCATTTCTCAATGGTTATGCTATGAATGAAGCCGATATGAAGTTGATGATATTCGATGTTGAATCTTAAACATGATGATTTTTGGAACGACCACTTGAACTAAGACTCAAAGAATATTTTGGTCAAACGGAATAAAATAACCAACTAAACCAAGGACACTTAAGTATACGTGTATTCTTACAATCTTCCCTCTTATATATTTCGTAACAAAACATTCAGATAAAAAGATTACAATCATATCTACTACTCAATCACCTGTGACTCATGAAATAGCATGGCTTAAGACAATTAAAATAGCAACACTTAATAATGCAATCCCAAAAACTCAAAAAAAAAAAAAATTGAGGTCGTGTACGTATTTCCAATTATATCCTAGCACACGACATCAAAATATTAATGTATATACAAATGAGAGTGTAAGAGAATCAATAGGATGAAATAATGAATATAACAATATTAAGCAGTCTATCTATTCACTAATGAACATAACCATGTTGACTACAATCTCTAACTGATGCGACATATAGAATCTTCATCCCTTACAAACATGCCCCCCCCCCCCCCCCCCCCCGACTCATTTATGTATAAAATATCGCACCAAATACATTAATGGCATCCCCTTATTTAAACCTTATACTTTCGCCACTTAATTGACAAAGAAAGGACGATATAATTATAATAGGCGTTATACTGAACATAATTTAACATTTTATACAGAATTGAATTAGGTGGTCAATGAACCATGGAGTGAAATCACTAATCATCGCGACATATAAAACCGAGATATATTAACAAAAGATAACATTTAAGGCAAAACGATAACTAAATGAGAATCAACACACACACACACACACACACACACACACACACACACACACACACATATCTATATAATAAAGCAGGAGGTGTTTTGCCACATCATATAAATTTTGACACATCATATAGCCACGTCATACACCCTGAACGGTAGAGCACAAGGCTCGAGAACACTCTGAACGGCAGAGCACAAGGCTCAATACTGTCCTTTAAGCTTAAGAATGTACCCACGTTTGAAAAGGCTTATCTCTCTCTCTCATTCCCTCATCTCCTATTTGTTCATCTCACATCTCTCACTCCCTCACCTGTCCGACCCAACATCTCTCACTCTCTCGCCGGGAACTAATATCCTTTTTACTCACCGGGAACCCATATTCCCCGAGAACCCATCTCTCACTCTCTCACTCTTTCATCATAACTAAAGACCCAACATCTGATAGAGGTCGTGTAGCCGCCGGCAAGACCACAATGTCGGACAGACCACAACGTAGAGAAGACCACAACGCCGAACAGACCACAATGTCGAAAAGACTGCAACGCCCATATTCGCCGAGAACCCATCTCTCACTCTCTCATCATAACTAAAGACCCAACATCTGATTGAGGTCGTGTAGCCGCCGGCAAGACCACAATGCCAGACAGACCACAACGACGGAAAGACCAAGTACATTTTTTTCGTTTTCTTATTTGACAGTTTCTACAAATTTGAGGAGATTGGATTCTATTTTTTTTGGAGAATTTTGGATCGGACGGGTGAGGGAGCAAGATGGGTACAGTTCGAATCGGACAAGTGAGGGAGTAAGGGATGTCTTTTTCATTTTTATTTTCTTTTTACTCTATAAATTTTCCTTCTATTTCTACACATTTGAGGAGATGGGTTCTTTGTTTTTTTGTGGAGAATATTGGATCGGACATTGAATCAGACAATATTAAAGAACACAATATTCTCCTTAAGTTTGTGTTCTTCAATATTTTTTTTCCAGATCTGAAATAGTTTTATTTTATGGCATTCTAACTTATCTATTTGAGAAGTCAGTCAAAATATTGGGTTTTTAGAGATTGACATCGGGTAACCTATTGGGATCAAACTCACTACCACCCATGAATTAGCTGGTAGTGAACCCATAAATCTACGTATCTAAACCCAGTATATGAAGGAAGGGCACCAACAAAGCTTTGCAGTAAAAAAATTTAACACAATAGATGCACAAAGGTTCAAATCATTATCTGTTACTATTTTCATATTGGTTTGCTTTTGCAGGTTTATCCCTTATTTTTCGTGTCTATTATGCTTCAAAATAGTGAGAATGATTTTTAATGGATATATTTGTGTGTTCTGATTTATAAATCATCACTTACTATGTACTTGGGGTGTAGACGTTTGCATTTTTGGTTCTGATATGTGAATGCAGATGCGGACGTATATTATGTTTCAAGTTTATAGCTCTGCTTGTACATTTGAAGCTGTGTAGGTTTTATTGCATCTCATTTTGTATTTCTTAGTTTTTTGGTTTAGATTTCATTTCAATGCTTACGTTTGTTTAAATCATTTGAGGTGTTATATATCTACAATAATTTTTGTTTTCCGTTGTTTTGCAAAAGAACTGTATATTTTCTTCTTTTTTATGTTAAAGCAGTCATTTGGGCACATTCAATGTCAAGTCATACACGCATACAATAACTTTCATACCAAGTGAGAGCACATAAAATAAAAGCCATACTCCTCATGGACCTGCTCATTATAGCGCTGGTGCCAGAACTGACTGGACATTAAGTCCATCTCCACCTTTAATACAAAGTAAGGACACGCATAGACCTGCTTCCATAATAGACTTGACATCAAGTCACCTTATACCTACAAGTCGCTTTAGGTTTACCGTGTAAACTTTATTGTAAATACAACTAGCTTTATTTTTCCAAACCTAACAAAAATAACAACACAATAAAAAAATGTGGATCATGTAGTGTAAAGACTCTTATATTACATACATCATACCAAAAAATTCAACAAAATCATTTTAACACACATATCACTTGCTCTAATATCTTATGTCCACAAGCCTCAACCAATCCATTGCTCATGAACATTTATATTTTCATCACAAACAGTTATATTTCTGTTGTCTTATTTTATCTTTTTTATTTTCTTTATTTGTTTAACATACAACAAGATATGATCCCGAGTTACGACTCTAATTTTTGAATGATTTTTATTCAAGTTATCATTTGTTGGAGGGGCTGAATATATTATTAATTGATTTTTTGAATTGTGCGAGGCAATTTATATTGTGCTAAATTAAGCTTTTGCGGCACCCAAGAAAAGTGATTGTACAAATAAAAGTATTATTAAGAAATATTTACATAATAATCCAGGATAATTGTTTGGAATCAATAAACAATATCAATAATTAGTACTCAACAGACCGAGCATGTAGTGAACACAAGATCATTGTGTTTGATAGTCAAATTTATCGATGTGCTATTGGCACAGGTACAAAATATAATGGGAAAAAATTTATCGCCGTGCCATTGGCACGGGTACACCCTAGTATATATATAACGTAAATGATGTAAAATGAAAGCAAGAAGAAAATATCTAACGTCTTAACTCTCTAAAATCAATCTCTCTAAAAAATGTGGCATGCCTTAAATGAGGCTACAAATGAGTATTTGTAGGTGGGAGGTAGCTTGGGCTCTAAGTTATTGAGCTAATTACAATTATATCCCTAGATGCCACTTGTCTTTCCCACCTCTAAATACTAAACAAAAGAAAAATATGGTGATTTACTAAAAATAAAATAAAATAATAAAAGACTAAAAAAATTATTATAACGCCCTTATTCACATCAATCTCCCCCCCCCCCCCAAAAAAAAAAGGGGTCGTCCTCGAACTCAATGGGGAAAACCCGTAGTATAACGATTAAAAATAATAATGAGGGCATGCTAGGGTAGAGTCTCCTTCACTTCCTCCAGATACTCGGGGACGCCAGAAGCTGAGAGGGCTCGACACCGTGAGAAAGAACAATCTGAAGTTCTATGGTCAATCACCCTACAATTGTAAATTTGAATGTTACTTGGTGAGAGGGTGCAGGAGGTGGGACAGTGGAGGTCAGAGCAGCTGAAGTAGGTGGAGGCATAGGAGCACTAGAAACAGCAGGGGCTGGAGGAGAAGCAGTGGACCGGGCACGAGGTGGAGGGACAGTCTAATGGAAGGACTATATTTTGGTGGCGTACTCAACCGCCTTAACAAAGGAGGTGGTGTCACATAAAGCAAGATCCTGCTGAATATAACTCTGCAGTCCGTGGATATATTGCCTAATCTTCTTCTCCTCGCTCTCGCCTAGATGGGCGCGATTACAAAAAAGCTAGAAACGCTCTGTGTAGTCTGAAACTAAAGTGTCATGCCTAAGAGATTGGACATGAAGGAAGAGGTCACACTCATAAGTAGCGGGAACAAAGGTAGTCATCAACTATGCACACAACACGGCCCAAAAATGAATAGGAGGCTAGCCCTCGATGACATGGTGCTGCTCCAAATCATTCCACCACACATTGGTGTAGCCCTGGAACTTTATCACTGCTAATAAAACATATCGACGACCCTTCAGTCGCTTGTACTTAAAAATATGCTCCATCGCGGCGAGCCAATCTATCACAGTGACAAGCATCCAAAAGTGTTTAAATAAATCCTCAAACATACGATTTTTAATTGCTACTTCTCGGTAAAATTGGTCTTATACGTGTTCATGTTTATCTTGTAGGTCAAGTGCCGCATGCAGATTTAAAAGCTTTTTATCAAGACAATTGTGCGGTTGAAAGTGTTAAACCCAACTCCCGTAGCTTAAAACTATCACGAACCAAGCCCTGACCCTCAGCCTGTTCCAAAATAATCCCTTGTGTGTGTCGTTATGTTAGTATATGTATATATTTAGGAGTGCGTGTAATTAGTTATTATATTTTAATTATTCTATTTTATTTATTTTTAGTACTTTAATTTTATTAATTTAGTTTTTATTTTATTTTATCTTCAGTCGTGTATATTTTAGGATTTTTGTATTTTCTTTGCGAGCGTGTAGTTGTAAATATTAGGGTCCGAGTATTTTCTAATATGTGAGTTGAGTGTTTCTATCCATATCTTCCTCTATTTTATTTTATTTTTAGTTTCCTTTAGTTTTTTTTAGTTAATTTAATTTTATTAGTATTTTATTTCATTTGTTTTCAATTTTATTAGGTTAGTTCTATTTTTATTTGAGTCTTTTAATTTATATGTTAGAAAATTAATTTTTAGTTTTAATAGATTTTATTTTCATATTCTTTTGGTTTAGTTTGATTTTTATTTTATTTTGAATCCTTTATTAATAGATTAGGATTTTAGTTTTTTTTTTTTTTTTTATTTTACTAGTTTTATGTATTACTTAGGTAGTGTTATTTTTATTTTATTTTTTTCTAATTAGGTACAAACTAAAACACACACACCACCTACACCTTCAACCACACTCTCTCTCTTTCCTCCATTAACAAACCTTATCCCAAAAACAACTACCAACAATAAACTTAGCTACCTACCAATCCTGTCGCTGGAGCAACCCATTTACGGCCAGCACCTCCAGCAGCCCACATCATCCACTACAAAATCGATTCGAACCCACCTGTGCAAAACTGACCCACATTTGAATCTCCAGTATGTTCAAACCCATACCAGTCTAGACTCTAGACCTGTAAAACCCAAGCTCTAAACCTCTTGCTCCAAACCCAAAAGCCCAGCTCCAAACACGGAGCACTAAAAACCTCCGACCCAACTTCCTTGATCCATATCCGGTTCCAAAACCCGGATCAACCCATACCCCCATTTACTCAACCCGACGACCCGACCTCCATACCTCTTACCAAGAAATCGACCCATGGCTGATGGCAGCGCTATACATACCCGAGCCCTTACCCGATCTCCATCTATCATACACAAAAACAAAACCCAACCCCAAATACCTTTCACACCTCATTAAACCACTTAACATTTATCCTTCCAAATTGCCCCTATAAGAGGAATTGAAGATCCATTAGAAGAGGGATGTAGAGAGAACGTAGAGAGAGATTTTGTAGGTTGAAATAAATTTTAGTTTTAGGTAGTTATTTTATTTATATATATATATATATTTAAATTGAGGGAATTAAATGGTGGTGAGTTTAAAATTGAATGTTAGAATTTTCACTTTCACTCAAAGAGATTTAGTTTGATTGTTCTCTTCTCTGCTCTTATTTTATTGCCTTTGTTCATTTGATTATCATGTTTCATATTATGTTAGGCTAAAAAATCCTTCCAATGGGTGGGATGAACCCTTATTTTATGTTGTTTTAATTAATTAGTTTATTTATTTGAAATTCCCTTTGAATGTTAATTTTGATCCTTCGCCTTTTAATTTATGCCTCGAGAGAGGGTAAATGATTTTGGAGAGAAAATCAAAATTCGAGATATAATACTCATTTTAGAACCGAACTAGAGATAGGGGTTTCTCAAGTGTGGCATTGTTCCTTGAAGTTCTGCTATAAAATTATTTTCTATGATTTATATGAATTTTGATGAATCGATCCTAGAGGGTGGTTTAATAAAAGGAGTATAGATCTAATTTCTAGAGTTGTGGGGGTTTGAACTTAATTTTCTAAAAGGTTAGTGTTAAAATTTCATTTGTGACGAGAGTTGACTTGTAATTTTAGTACTAACTTGGGAGATTTCAAATTAATTAATTAATTAATTGGAATAACTAGAATATGTGGTGTTGTCACATTCCTTGATTGTTATCACATTTAATTACCACACTTTATCTCTAATTTTAGTGTCATTTACTTTAGTTATTTCATCACCTCTGAAAAATTATTTTAATATTAAAAAATTCATAAAAAATAGAAAACAAAGAAAAAGTAAAAAAGAAAATAGCAAGAAAAATAAATAGAAAAATGAATTACATAACTTTTCTTATGTTTCACTCCTTAGAGTTGGATTGACATCTTACTTACCGCTATGCAAGTTTATATTATATTTATAGGTTTTCAAGGATTTTTACTGGAAAGGCTTTCCCACAACAACATATACAAAAAGCTAATCTATCACATGGCATTGAGCTAGAGGTGTCCATCGAACATTAGGACATCCACCCGAATATCTCCTTACATGCTCCTCGATAACATCTAGAGGGCTAGATGTGTGATGGCATCTCCTTCATGTAGGGTCAAATCAGCCTCATCTATATTATCATCACCTGGCAGAGAGTCATCAATCAGGGCTCTATGTCCTGACCTCTGAGGCGGTGGATAGGAATTGGGACTGGTGGAGGTGCCTCTAGTAGTGCTGGTGGAGGTGGTGGAACATAAGGTGGTATGGCCTCCACAGAAGGAGGTAGTGGTGGTGCGGGAACCAGGGGCTATCGATAGGGGCAGTGGTCCATCTGATGACCCTTCTGGTAGCACAAACAATAATGTCACTCCGTAATAGGCACGTATTGGGTGACCTTCGGACTCAATGAGTCAAAAGGCGACACATCCGTGCGACAATCTGCCGGAAGTGGGGCTCAATGTCCGGGAGAGACGGGGTCAAGGTGAGGGAGGTCTATCAGGTGGTGAGAGGCCAATCGACTCATGTACCTGCTCAAAAGAATCTACTGTGGCAGAATGGGATGAGCGGGCATCTGAAATAGAATGGTGGCGGGGAACATGTCTCGAATGCCCCGAGGGAGGACAGGAAATGTGTAGCATGGGTGGGGGCAGAAGTGTGGGAAAGGTGATATGGGGCGGCTGGTGATCAATAATGGTGGGTGGAGCCGGTGGAATAGAAGGGAAATGATGGGACAAATGTGGCTCATGGTGTCTATGAGGATAGTTACGGGAGTAGGTCGAGATGTGGTGGAGGTGAGGATCGTAGTGAGAGGTGGGCTGGGGTTTGTGGTTTGTGGGGGTAAATTGGATGATATGAGAATGCGGGGTAGTGGAATATGGGGAGATGGGGGATGGTGGTGGTGTAAATTTAGGTCGGGCGGGGGGAGGCTTGTTGGGTGGTTCTTGATAATTTGTGAGGGTGGAGGTGTGTTGACTTAGGGTTTCCAAGGTGGGGAGATGTTCTTGAGTGGATCCGAACAAGAGAGGGTATGGAGTGGTCTTAGGGTTTTGTCCCTAGAGGTTCTTGGCCATGTGGGGGACAAAACCCTAGCGTGTCTTTGCAAAAAAAAAAGGGTCGTAAGCCACTGTTTGAGGTTGGAGACACTGTCTGAGGGTTAGCACCACTGGGATGGCGTTGTTTAACATCGAATTTTGGTCAGTCGAGTTGATCGGAGCCGGAATTGAAATGATAATGTGGATTGTAGATCGATCGGATCTAAGTAGTGCCAGAAAATTGTCGAATGATTTGATCGGTGATTGTCGGTGGCCTAAGGAGCAGATTGGGGATTGATTACCTTGGGAAAAGGCATCGGCTGTTGCAAGGATGTTGTCAGCCACCTGTATGGTGGTCCAACCATGGTTTGAGGGGATCGGGGTTCGGTTTAAGGGTTCCTTCACAGTGGGGTCAACTTTCGACGCCGAAATCGACCAAAAAATAGGGGTCGATGGTCGGTTGCCTTTGCCGCTACTATCAACCATCTTAGGTGGGGCAGGGTGGAGCTAGGGTTTGCTAATTTTTTTCGTGGTAGAGGTGTAGAATGGGTTGAATTCTAAGAAATAGGGTTTTGAGTGGAGGTGGGAGCGGTGTGAGGGAGGTTAGTGGTTACTTATGGTGGTAGTAGGCGAGCATCAATAACATCCATTTGAGCCACTAACCGGTTGAGAACCTCCTCAAAAAGATCGATACGAGTCTCCACGGGGGCGTACATTCTTCTCGGTCCCATTTGGCATTGTCTACGATTTTTATGTCTACACAACAACAACAACAACGAGACAACAATAACAACAACAACGGGTAGAACCAACGAGGCTCTGATACCAATTGACGTAAATGACGTCAAATAGAAGCAAGAAGAAAATATCTCACGTCTTAACTCTCTCAAAGCAGTATCTCTAAAAAAATGTAGCATGCTTTAAATGAGGCTACAAATGAGTATTTATAGGTGGGAGGTAATTTGGGCCCTAAGCTATTGAGTTAATTACAATAATATCCCTAGATGCCACTTGTCCTTCCAACCTCTAAATACTAAACAAAAGAAAAATACAATGCTTTACTAAAAATAAAAGAAAAAAATAAAAGACCAAAAAATAATGATAACGCCCTTATATATATATATATATATACTAGGGGGTACCCGTGCCGATGGCACGACGATAAATTTTTTCTCGAGATACTTTCTACTGATGCCGATAGTGCAAATATAAATATTGTTAGTCATCTCCTGGTACACTTACTCGTCATGTTGATGGCATGGTTAGCATATTGATCCTATGCTTGTGACATGATTACAATTTTAATACGGGTGTACCCATATCGATGGCACGGTGAAAAATTTTCTCCCGAGTATATGCAGTTATAGCACACTCCTACCCGTGCCGATGGCAAGGAAATAAATTTTTTCTCCCAGGTATTTGTGATTATACAACACGCACACTACCGTAAGTCACTTTTATTTCAACATGTCATATTTAAAATTGATTACAATGTAATAAAGTGTGAAACGTCTCCGAAAATGATGAATTGCACGCCACCCCACCCCACCCCACCCCACCATAAACACGTCCTTTTGCTTTAGTCCTTTTTATTCTTCAATGTGGCAATCCCAATTCTATAAAAGTATAAAAATAACTTGAAGTTAGGTTGATATTATTTAGTGTTCTTATTGGATAAAGTGAAACAAAATATCTAAATTTAAATTTACCTTACTGGATTAGTTATGGAATAAACAAACTTTGGACATATAGTATAATAGAACTTTAGGATAAATAACATTGTTTGTAAAGTAATGCTCATTTTGTGTTAAAGAGTATGAGAAAATTAATCTACTTTCCATATCTTAAGACATTTTTACAAATAAATTAATAAAAAAACGCAAATTTATGTAAAACCAAAAATATTTAATATTGGTAAAACCCCCAAAATTGATTATATGTAAAACTCAAAAAAGCAATTATATGTAAAACCAACAAAATGGAGATTGAGGGTAATGCGGATTAATTAAAAAAAAGTACTAAACGTTGTATTACGACTCGTGTTAGTCGTATCAATGGACTCATGTCAAAGTAAATAGTTAATAAAATTCATAATAAAAATTATAATTCTAAACCTTGGTACTAAAATTGTGTCCTGTCACTTTTTTTTCCTGGTACGATCACAATCCAATTAAATGCAACACAGCATGAAATTTTATTTTTTTGATTTAACACTAATACATCCCAACTAAAGTACGTAATTCCAAAACTACTATTTTCACAATATGTATTCATTCAACGCAAGGAGATTCCGTACGGGCCCAACTTACGACCCATCATACATGTGTACCCATGCCGATGGCACGGTGAATATATATTACTGATTTAGTATTCATTATATTTATACACGAAAGGAATATCAACACATCGATTAAAATTTGACATTCTTAAAGATGTAATTAGGACGGGATTTACTTAACTGAACATATCACGTTCATTTCAAAATTGAGTCGTGTCAGCGATGTGTGAGAGCTAGTATTTAAAGATTAACATGACAACGTAAAAAAATTGGAAGTTATTTTTAAAAAATATAAACGCACCCGTTAAAAATAAGACGCGACATGATAACCGACAAACTCATTTAAAAAATAAATACTCCCAATAAAATTTAGACACAACGCAATAACACGACATGAAAACTGGCATAATTCAAGGCTGTGCCCATGTCAATGGCAAGATAAATTAAAATTCATGGAAAAACATGTAAAAATCTTCCCCACCAACTTCCATTTGATTTCAACTACAAACAAAACGACATATTTCAAACTCTAGCCAACATATTTAATATTAAATTAAAAAAAATAGATAATGCATAATCTATTTGATTAGCATCACACAAAATGAAGTAGGTACAACCAAGGGAGTTATCTTCATCTTTCTCCAAGATAACGCATGTGCATGAGTACATATATTTACCTCATTACATATTTTGTTCACCCCAACCCAACCAATTTTTCCATTAAGACTTTATTTCCAACTTTTCAACCAACTATTCAATAAAAGTAGAACAACATGAAGCTCATAATTATATAAAATGCATATCATAATTCGTATTGTATACAACAATCCCCACCACGAACAAAATGCTAAAAAATGTCAGAAAATTTAATTTTTAGGTACAACACATACTTCAACACTAATACAATCAATCTATAACAAATATTTTGTATACTAACATGCAAATGAAACAACACTAATTAATACTATTTGAATCAAGTTGAATTTTTTTAAATGAAAAAAAATATATTTGAAAAGTGATGTCACTCATCTTTATGAATTCAAATTAATAATCAAATTTGTTAAGATCAATCAAGTTCATTTTTTTAATCAAATGAGTATCTTCTCAAGAATACCCTATTCTGAGCACCATCTCTCTATACCCATCAAATTGTTATTCATACCCAGTTAAGATGTTTGCACGGATTATCTACCCCTATTGGGCCCCGCGATATATTTTTTTCAACCTCCTTGGGCAGAGTAGCTATGCCTGTGTCAGCCTTGGGTCAGTCATCTTCTTAAAGATTCCGTTGATACGAACGCCTGGAACCGTAGAGTAAATAAAAATAAATATTCAAGTATTATCAATAAATAAGAAAAGATAATAAAAAAATTAAAAGGATTGGACAACGTACCCCAAAAAACTAAATCTAGTAGAAAACAATTGAAACTATAGAATATTAACTTGGGTCTTTAGTTGAGGATGGAAACCCAAAAGTTGAACACCATCATCTTCCCCCAACATCTCAGGTAAGTAATGGTTGTCCCCTACAAAACTCAATGAAATACCAACAATAAATAGATGTACCTACAAAACTCAGTGAAATGATTCTTCCCAAAAAAACTAAGAAAATCAAAAGCGTTCATCCCAAAAAAACACCATTCAGCTGTACCATTAAAATGCTATTTGCGGGTGCAGAAAGAGGAACGAACAGTTCTCTCTCAACATGTCATATTTTTCTTCAAAAAAACACCAAAGGATATATAAGAATTTCAGAAAAATACAAATTATTATTTTCATAGAAAGAATTTCAGAAAAATCTTAAATAAAATTACCAGAAACATAATTCACAAATATAATTCTAAATCACAAAACTCAGTTCATAAATATCACATAGAGTTAAATATCACATAGAGTTAAATATCACATAGAGTACGCTTGGACAAAGTTACCATTCATTTGGTTTTTAGAAACCAAATGAAAACCACAACCCGTTTCACACAATCGTTCTAAAGGAACGCAGTATATAACACAAAATTTACCATTAATTTGGTTTTCCAGAGTTTATGGAGGCCTGTATATAACACAAAAGATAGAGTAATAAATAAAAAGGCAAAAAAGAAAAGAAAAGAAAAGATCTATTAGAAATCTTGTACCTGCGAAATGGAAGAAGGCTCATCGAATAGCGAGGCTTTGAGATATATATATATAGAGAGAGAGAGATCTTGTACATGTTTCGTATGGGGTATTCAGATAGCGGGTTGTTTGTGACTGATTGAAACATCTTGAAACCCCAGATAGCGGGTTGTTCTGTAAAACAAAAAAAATACAGATTATGGGGTGGGGTTGGTTTAAGTTTATTACCGTGAAAGTGGTTGCATTCAAGGAGATCATGGCTACACATAAATGTGAGAGTTTGAAGCAGCAGATAAAATGAGAGAGCGAGAGAGAAAGATAGAGAAGAAAGAGAGAAATGACCTAACCCCATAAAGCCTCTCTAATCTGAAGAGCTTCAAAATGAATCCAAAATTTCTTGAGCCTTGTGCTATGTACTGTCTTTCAACTACTTTTCTGACCGACACTCTTAATAAGATGTACTTTTCTCTTATCAGAGTGGACAACACTCTCACGCGTTGTACACTCATTTTTTAAAGAAACCTCGAAGCTCGTAGCATTACCCATACAACTCTATTACTTAATCTGCGCCGTGAGTTGGGTTGGACAACCAAAAGATACATACCCAAAGATTAAATCTTGGCCTGGTATAGATACAAAAACTGTTTATATATGTTTTGTATGACATGGTTATATGATGTGGCAAAAAATTGTATGACGTGGTTATATGATGTGGCAAAAATTGTATGATGTGGCAAAACCCCCTTCTGCTTTATTATATATATATATATATATATATATATATATATATATATCAAAACCAAAATATAACAATAAAGCTATTAAAAAAATATATATGTATCATCATCCAAAATAATATATTAGCACATAAGGATTACAGGCTAATAATAACGATAACTCAAAATCCTAAGTCAGACTCTCTAAAAACAAACAAAAGCTTTCTTACTCATAGTAAGATGGATCGTAAGTTCGTAACACCAACAGTGTCGTCTAAATGAGCATCACCGTCATTGTCCTCATCTTGTTAATGATGCTAGAATCACCGCTAACCACAATATTCTTCTACTCATCATTTATCTCATCCTTTTACTTGTTCTCTTCTCCATCCTCCATATTACTCGCATTGTAATTATTTTGCAAAGAACACTTCGTCATTCACAGCACACACATCTTGTCCCAAATATTCAATCAGTTTGGAGTGATAATGAATTTTGGCTTTCATGTTCGCATGATATCTAGTGATGAAAGCACGATTCACTTTAATATCTTCTTGATTAGCGATGATAATATTCATATGGAGGAAATTCTTGAGCAAATAAATTAGACTCATTAAGCTCATTTTAAAGACTCTTATTGATGCTCTTCATAAAAGATAGATTTGTTGTGGGTAAAACTGTTAAGGGTGAGGTCCATCTGAATGTGGAGGCAACTGAGAACTTGAGTTCTCTAGGGCTTTTTAGTGGAACCGAATAAGGGTACAACGGGCAGCATGATAATTGTTGATGCAAAAAACTAGACGAGGCTAATTAATTGATAACAAATAAAAAAAATAAGAGACAAGAGATCTTTAAGTGGTTCGGCTTAAGGAAAGAGCCTACGTCCACTGTTGTGTTGTCGTGGGATTATTCAATTGCCTCGCTTTTTGTCCATCCATGTATGTAGGGTTTATAATGTATTTATAGTCCTTAGGGGTGTGCAAGAGATGGAATATCAAGATATGTAAATGTCTTTATATCGTAGACATTTATATAATCGTAGACATTTATATCTGTACAATCATTAATATATACAACTGTTGGTGTTTTCCTATCACATTGGTCGGCATTCTTGGAGTTGTTCGGTATTCCAAGAGTTGGTCGGCACTCCTGGAGTTGGTCGGTATTTCATCCTTAATGACTGGGATTAATCTCCCACTGTATAACACGTGTCAGTATCTTAATGGTCCATGTAGATGGATAATTTTTTGTATCAACAATAATAAAAACCAAAATCTAACATGTCGTGAGATTCTTATTTCATTCAACTCTATAAATGTCCCACGTGATGGAGTCCTTGATGGTCTTGCATACCTCCAACTTCAGCACATGCACAATTTCCTCCTTTAATAATTGACATATAAAACAACCAAAATTGAAAAGTTGGTATCTTCATTCCTTTGCTTATCATAACGTCACGTATAAGATCATACATAATCTGAGCAATGTTGATCCACATGTTTGTAGCCATGACGTGTATATATATATATATATATATATATATATATATATATATATATATATATATATATATATATATATATATAGAGAGAGAGAGAGAGAGAGGATTGAAATCTCGAAGAAACATAGAGTTCTGAGCTCTGAAAAAGTTCGAACTGTTTGAATCAAATGGGGGTTGTAGCGAGGACACGAAACTGGGCGCGATTATACAACTGTCGTATATTCGATGTAGCAACCTTGACCTCGCTTGTCGCGAACATGTGTTCACTATGTGGTCACAAATCGCAAATCATAAGCTAAAACTTCATTTTTGCCAGACAAAGATAAAATATGGTGTACATGATGTAATTATATTGCAATAAGGTACATAATCTCAAAGGCTTAAATAAATGATTCGAAGATAAATAGATTAAGGTCATAATCAAGATTTATGATTACATCTCATACTCCAAACAATAAGAGGATGAATTAGCATTTAAAGGCCTAAGACATGTATTATATTGATTTAATAACTTACATGATAGACAAAAGTGAACATAAGGAGCATTCATGGATGAAATCAAGTTCAATGGAAAATCACATGTGAAAAATCAAATTATAATGTTTTGATGTAAAAGTATGATTTTGCAGGTTAGTTTCATTATCATAAAGTTGATCCAAAATTGGCTTGGTTTCAAGATGTACAATCTAGGTTGAACCACCATTTAGTGGGAAAATGTTTAATTGAGTCTTTTACCGCTTGCAGTCCGTAGTTCTCATTATATGGGGTTGGGATCCATTAGTTTTCGTATTAGTTGATTGGGGTTCAAAATTAATGGAAACAAGTTATTGACTGTTTGGACCGTTAGTTGACTCATTTTTTCATCAAAAATAATTATTTGGCCCCGAAATACGTTAAAATATTTATATATTAATACAATTTATATATCCATCTGTTATTATAAATACATTAATATGTATATTTATTTTGACACGTTCATACATATATATATATATATATATATATATATATATATATATATATATATATATATATGTGTGTGTGTGTGTGTGTGTGTGTGTGTGTGTGTGATTTTTTTATGTGATATTTAAACATTTCAACGGCCCCATGTAAAAAAAATCAACTAAAAAAAACTTTTTTTACTATTTTTAAAAAATCAGTCAAACTTTTGGAGCTTTTAAAGTGCTTAAAAGCAGTGAAAGTTATCGATTTTTTAAAAGTAGCAAAAAAAGTTTCTTTGAGCTAATTTTCTTTCTATGTGTCCCTTGAAATGTTTAAATATCACACAAAAAAATCATCTCAAAAATATTTATTTTACTATTTTAAAAAAATGATATGCAAACTTAGTGTACAAACTTAGTGTGCACAGGAGTCTCTCTCTCTCTCTCTCTCTCTCTCTATATATATATATATATATATATATATATATATATATATATATATATATATATATATATATATATATAAACTTTTTGTAATACCTCGTACTTTTATAGATATTTAAATTACATAAGTGGCGTAATTTGATAATTAGAGGAAATTGATGTGAATAGTGATTTGGAATTTATGAGTGTAATTTATTAAATTGAGAATTTAAAGTGAATAGTAAATATTAGTTTGCTAGTGCCGGATTAATATTTACATGGATTATATTTTCTTACGGGAGTAAGTACATGAGTGGGATTATTTTATTATATGTCGCGGTTGGGTAAAGCGACAAAGGATAGTATTTTATTTGGAAAACACGCATATTGGAATGTGTTGGATTTAATTAGTGAATTTTAGTTAAGTGACTCGGATGAAGATTTCGAGTGCGCGGTTGGTTTCGTAATGACCGAGACAGTCAGAATAGAGTATCCGGGGGTAGCGTTTAGGTTCCGAGGATTTTTGGACTAGTAGGGACTCGCATTTGAGTATACGAGTCAATTTTGGGTATAATAAGGGGATAAGCCTTATAAACCCTTACAAACCTTATTTCTCTCACTTTTCAACCACGAGAGAGAGAAAGAGAAGAAAGAAAAGAAAGAAAGGAAGAAAGGAAGGAAAAGAGGAAGAAATGGGATTTTCGGCCCAAGCTCAGGTGGCTCCCGGCACGGGGACGTCAGATTTTATCCATAAGGCAAGTGTTTGAACTTGCTTTAATGATCTAATGTGGTGATCTTTCATATTATAGTTGGTAATGATAAACTATATGATTTTTGGGTTGGGTTTCTCGAATCAAAATGGGTTTTTTTGGAAGTTTGAACGATTAAGACCCGGATAATATCCAATTTGAGAAACATTCGAATCAATTGAAATTAATTATTGATTGTTGGTTCTAGGATGATTAGAACCCTTGTTATGTGTGAATATATTGTTGGTTGAGGTTGGATGATGATGGGAGAGAAGATAAAAAGCTTGGGGGTGTATTAATGGAGGTTTGGGTGTTGGAAAAGACGGTGAACAGTAATGCAGCGCTTTACGGGGTCGATTCGGTCAGGAATCGAATTGATTCAGCTCTTGGTCAAAACATGAAAGTTTTAGATATTTTTTATACGGTCGCGTGGGCGCCGATCGCGTATTTTTTTGATATTTTTTTAATTAGTTATGATTTTTCTAAGGAAGGGGTTCCGAGATTGAAATCGTTAGCTCGAAAATCAAACCAGAAATTGGGAAAATTAAGGCTAGAATTGTTTGGAGATAAATATTTGGGATCCCTAAATAAAGTTTTAGGACTTATAAATGACTTGAGGAAATATAAAAACTTTGGGTTCGTAGAAATAAATCCAAGTTATAATTTAAATGGAGATTGAGATGATTTTTGGGTTTGGGAGATTTAAGCAAAATGGCCAAACTGTTAACTCCGAACAGGCCGAATCGATTCGGATTTGGAGCGAATCGATTCTCATAGGAAGACCTGTCAAACTGTCTCAAGCCGAATCGATTCGAATTTAGACCGAATCGATTCGCTAGTCTGAATCGATTCGCAGATGGGGTGAATCAATTCGCCTTAAAAAAATATTGGAAATTTTCTTCCTTTAAGTTTAGGGGAAGTTAATTATAAATCTGGAGGTTATATTTTTTGGGATTCTAGATATGACATTAGGATTCCTAGATGATGGTATTGAGGGTGAGTAAACCTTGGAATGAAAGAGTGAACCTTGGATTAGTTTAGTGTACAATCCGGGATATGGACTTAGTGAAGGCTCGGGTCGAACAACGTTCGAGAGAGGTCTTCGACAAGTGTGTATAGAGAATACTTATGGGTTTAGCGTTTTCATTATATGAATACTTATAAGTATTAGTTTTGAAAGTGTGCGAATACTTAGATATTATTACCAATGGGAACATTCGGGGTTATTGGCTATCGCTATGAGAATTCGACAATTATAGCCATATGTATTGAGAAGTAATATAGATTATATATACGACGTGGTTACAGTATATATAATATGATACGAATAAATATATATGTACGTGATTGGTATATTTATACTTTTGAGGCTGATTCCACGAGCTTTCCTTTGGCGTAGGGTTGGAACAACCAGATTATATATTTTCTCTAGTGCAATCTGGAGAGGTTGCGTGATGTAGGTGAATCCCCTGGCTTGAGGAGTAGGGAGAGTATATCCCCAGGTCATATCGTCCCGCGTTCGAGTGCGATGTGTGTACTCCACTTGCAGAGGGAACATGACCGCCTCCACCGTTGTGTATATTTTTACCATGACCATGAGTGAGTCTGGCTTGGTACCGCGGTTGAGTGAGTAAACCCGAATTCGGATATGCAGTATGAGACTGCATCCTCGAGTTATAGCTCGGTGGATGGCTATTATACTTGTGATTATGATAGGTATAATTATACTTGTTGCGTATAATATATTGCTTGTATATGAAGATGAGATATCATATAAAGTAAATATATGAAGATGAGATATCATATAAAGTAAATATATGTATATGAGGTGAAAAGACCGATAAGTTGTATTTTCCCTTCCGGTCGATTTATGTCTGGGTTTATATGAAAATGAATTATAGGTTCTAGTAAAAACTATCTTTATATATATATTTATGCGAGCTATATATATATCCGCATTATGTGTTGAGGGCCTAATGAATCCCGACGATCATCATTGTCAGGCAGTAGTGTATCGGGGGGATTCCTTATTTGGATTTCGCTTCGCGAGACACCCCACGCACAAACGTAGACAAGGTTGGGAATGGGGAGAAGTTTAGCCCTTAGTACTCGGGTATGAAGATTTTTAGAGGATGTTTGAATGGTTTACTTAGGCAGGGTAGCTTAACTACGTTGTTTAAAAGATATGCGATAGGTGTGCACTATTAGAAGAGGGGTGAGGGGTATCTCATGGGAGTGCGATACCAATTTAAATATGAGATAAATTCATATTTTTAAATATGGCATTTATGCACTTGCTAAACATTTTCAAAACTCAGGCTCTGACCCGTTTTCTCTATTTTTTCCTCTTGCTATATATTATATATATAGGTGTCCAGACACAGGGATACCTGGATGATGATCCTTTCGAGTCAGATGTTGCTGCAGCAGCTGTGGATGAATGCAGGTTTATTTTTAGATGCTTCTATTCTTGTGATCTAGATAGGAAGCATTGTAGCAATTAAATTGGTTTTCGACAGTGATGCTAATAATGAACTATATGAGACTCCTATTTTAATTTGGTACAGGATTGTTCGTCCGGTATTTTATTAGGCGGGGTGTCACACTTTTATACCCTTTTTAACTATTTTTAAATAAATAAAAAGTGGTAAAAAAATTTAATACACAATTGTTCTAAACGTCATTTTTTTAAAAATTATAAAAAAATTGTATTTCTTTTATAAAAATTGTATTTTTCTAACGGTATGTCATGAAATTTAAACAAACTGTGCGTTAATTTATTAACTGTTATCTAATAAAAAAAATAGTGTACGTTACCTGTTTTAAATTTTAGAAAAAAAAATGTATAAGTGAATTTTAATAAGGGACATATACCAAGTAGTCCCTCGAATATTCTTTAATGCACGTTTAGTCTAAGTCTTTTTATTTTGTTCCAAAAAGTCCCTCACCAATTAAAAACACTAAAAAAATAGGAGATCTAGTGAGGGTCGTCGGAGCTCTGGCGGGGGGTGGAGCGGGGATGCCTCTAGTGCGGACCTTTAAAAATAGGAGAATATTGATTAAATGAGTGTTTAAGGGACTTTTTAAAAAAAATACTTTGGCTAAATATGTATTAAAAAATGTTTGAGGAACTTTTGATAATTGATCCATTTTTTATAGTTTTTATCATTCTAAAACTGTATTGTTTAAAGAAAACTGTCTTTTGCAAAGAAAACTATACTGCTATTAACTCTTTTAAAAAAACTGTAAAAGTTCTCAATTTTTTATAAACTTTTTTAAATGTACAGTTTTAACTGTTTTTAACATTTTTACTCTATTTTTAAAATTGCTTTACCGTATATTTGATTGTTTTGTACAAAAAAAACTGTATTTAAGAAAATGTTATATACTGTTAAAAATTGTACATTAAAGGAAAACAGTTTTACAAGAGTTAAAAACTCTAATTTTACTGGGGATAATTATATTTAGGTCCCATTTGTCGGGTCAACATTCTTACAAGTCCTATTGACTTTTCAACAATCCTATAGGTCCTATTCCAACTTTTTAGGAAATTTTTTCACAATTTTATCCTTTTAAAACCAACCATCCGTAACTTCCTTGAGATAGTTACAAAAGTGGTTGGATTTTTTTTTTTAATCTTTAAATGATTATAACTTTTGATTCACAAATCCGTTTTTCGCAAAATTACTATTTTTGAAATCTGCTCGACGAGATCTATCAAACAAGATCCATGAAGGATATAAAATTCCAAAGAAAAAAATTTACACAAACAGTAAACTTTATTGTATGCACTAGAATATAAAATAGTTTTATATATGTGTCATTTTCACAAACAGACGGCAACATTTACTGTGGTAATATTACACAATATATATATATATATATATATATATATATATATATATATATATATATATATATATATATATATATATATATATATACGGTGGATCCAAACTCTTTTTTTTCAAAATTACCTTATATTTAAAGGTTCGCGCTAGCGGTATCCAATCCTTACCACCATTGTTAGAGCTTCAACGACCTTCGTCAGAGCTCCGATTTGGGGTGGGTAAGGGTGGCATGTGGTGTCGTTGGCGCGGACCTTTGAAAATAAGAGACTTTTGAATAAATGGATTTTGGATCCACCGGAGTATCATGTGGTGCCGCTCGCGCGGACCTTTGAAAATAAGATTGGATAAATGGGATCGGGATCATCTGGAGCATCGATTTGGGGTGAGTAGGGGTGGCACAGAACTTTAAAAATATGAGCATATTGGATATATATATATATATATATATATATATATATATAGTTTATAAAAATGTCATAGATATTAAACTTTATTGTATACACCAGAAAACGAAATAGTTTCATATTTGTGACATTTTCACAAATAAAAACATTTACTGTGTTAATATATTTATGAAATAGTTTTATATATATATAACATTTTCATAAACAGTAATATTTACTGAATTAATATTACACAATATATATATATACATACGGTAGATCCAAACCTCTTTTTTTTAAATTACCATATTTTTAAAGGTTTACGCTAGCGACATTCAATCCCCACCACTACCCAGCCCCATTGTCGAAGCTTCAACGACTTTCATCAGAGCTATGATTTAGGTGGGTAGTAGTGGCATAGGGTGCCGCTGGCGCGGACCTCTGAAATTAAGAGAATATTAGATAAATGGAGTTTGGATCCATTGGCGCTCCGATTTGGGGTGAGTAGGGGTGACATTGGCTTAGGCTTATATCTATAACATTTTTACAAACGTTAACATTTACTGTGTTATAACACAGTGTGTGTGTGTGTGTGTGTGTGTGTATATATATAGAGAGAGAGAGAGACACGGTGGATCCAAACCTCTTTTTTCTGATATTGTCTTATTTTTAACGGCCCGCGCTAGCGGTATTTAATCCCGACCACCACCAACCCCAATTGTCGGAGCTCCAACAACCTTCATCAGAGTTCTGATTTGGGGTGACATGGAGTGCCACTGACGCGGACCTTAGGAAATAAGAGAATATTGAATAAATGGGGTTTGGATACACCGGAGCTCCAGTTTGAGGTGAGTAGGGGTAGCATTGGATTAGGTTTATATCTGTAATATTTTCACAAATAATAAATTTTACTGTTTGTGAAAGTGTTACATCGGCATCCCATGCCACCTCAAATCAGAGCTCTGATGAAGGTTGTTGGAGCTCCGATAAAGGGGGTGGGTGGTGGTGGGGATTGGATGTCGCTGGTGCGGACCGTTAAAAACAAGATAATATCAGAAAAAAGAAGTATATATATATATATATATTGTGTTATATGAACACAGTAAATGTTAATGTTTGTGAAAATGTTATCGATATAAACCTAACTCAATGCCACCCCTACTAACCCCAAATCGGAGTTCCGGTGGATCCAAACCCCATTTATCTAATATTCTCTTAATTTCAGAGGTCTGCGCCAGCGGCACCCTATGCCACTGCTATCAACCCATCATAGCTCGGATGAAAGTCGTTGAAGCTCCGACAATGGGGGTGGGTAGTGGTGGGGATTGAATGTCGCTAGCGTAAAGCTTTAAAAATATGATAATTTTGAAAAGAAAAAAAAGTGGTTTGGATCTACCGTGTGTGGGTTTGTGTGTAAATATATATATATTATGTAATATTAACTCAGTAAATGTTACTGTTTGTGAAAATGTTATATATATTGTGTAATATTAACTCCATAAATGTTACTGTTTGTGAAAATGTTATATATATAAAACTATTTCATAAATATATTAACACAGTAAATGTTATTGTTTATAAAAATGTCACAAATATAAAACTATTTCATTTTCTGGTGTATACAAAAAAGTTTAATATCTATGACATTTTTACAAACAATAGCATTTACTGTGTTATCATGTTATATATATATATATATATATATATGATTTTATTTTTAAAGCTCTGCGCCACCGACACCTAATGTCACCCCTACTCACCCCAAACCGGTGCTCAAGAGTATCCAAATCCCATTTATCCAATCTTATTTTCAACGGTCCGCGCCAGCGACACTCCATGACACTCCGGGCGATCCAAAATCCATTTATTCAAAAGTCTCTTATTTTCAAAGGTCCGCCCCAGCAGCACCACCCCAAATCGGAGTTCTGACGAAGGTCGTTGAAGCTCCAACAATGGTGGTAAGGATTGGATGCCGTTAGCGCGAACCTTTAAATATAAGGTGTTTTTGAAAAAAGAGGATTTGGATCCACCGGATATATATATATATATATATTGTGTAGTATTACCACAGTAAATGTTACTGTCTGTTTGTGAAAATGTCACATATATAAAACTATTTCATATTATAGTGCATACAGTAAAGTTTACTGTTTGTGTAAATTTTTTTCTTTGAAATTTTATAGCCTTCATGGATCTTGTTTGATAGATCTCGTCAAGCAGATTTCAAAAATAGTAATTTTGCAAAAAACGGATTTGTGAATCAAAAGTTATGATCATTTAAAGATTAAAAAAAAAAGTTCACTTGTGGGAAGTTACGGATGATTAGTTATAAAAGGGTAAAATTATGAAAAAAATTCCCTAAAAAGTTAGAATATGACCTATAGGATTGTTGAAAAGTCAATAGGACTTATAAGAATGTTGACCCGACAAATGGGACCTAAATATAATTATCCCATTTTACTGTTATGTATAGAAACCTGTATTTTTAAACTGTTTTTACATTATTTGTTAACTGTTTTTTATAAATAAAAAATGCCTTTTTTATATAATGCACAGTTTTTATAAAAATACAGTTAAAAACTGTTTTTAAATAACATAGAGTTTTTCGATTAAAAACGGGTAAAATTAACATCAGTGTTTTCTAACAAACAATGGTTAAAAACAAATTTTAAATAACGTTCAGATTTTTGTATAAAAAAGTTAAAAAAATAATGTAAATTTTTTCATTGATGACATACAATAATTTAAACTTAATAAGGAACATTTTTTAAATTAAAAGCAATTTTTCCCCACTAGGTATCTTTTAAAAACATTTAAAATTATTTTTTAAATAAAAAACTATTTTTATAAATATTAATGCAAATATTTTATACACACACACACTAATGTATAAATATATAATTGTATTGAAATAAATATACGTATTAATGTATTTATAATAATAGATTTATATATAAAATGTAGAAATATATAATATAAACATAATAATGTACATTAATGTATTTATGAGCAAAATGATCTTTTTAGTTAAGGGTCGTCAACTGACGGTCCAAATTGTCAACTAGTTGTTTCCTAACCAAGTAATACGAATACTAGTGGAACCCAACCCCCATATAATGAGAACTAGACCCCAAACAGTAAAAGAAAGACCCTATTTAATTTTCAATTACCATTTTTGTTCTTCCTCAAGTAGGCAATTTTAATTAAAACCTTTTGGTGTTATGTCATTGAAGTTACTTAATTTTGGACATCGTTTTTCAAAACTCTTTTACAAGTGGCGACTTTCACTCGAACAAAACAAGGGTCGAATGCCTTTTTCTCGACAAGCAGGAGCTTCACATTATCCCACGTTGTATCCTTAACCATTTTTTCATTCATGATTTTTATTAAATTATAAATTTTTCAACTCCAGCCATTAATAAATCTCAAATGCACAAAGGCAAAGTTAGACCCTTTTCAAATCACATAAATTTTGAGAAGCTTAAATCAATTCCCTTCGTTTTATCTTTCAAACGAGGAATGCTTAAAATGTTGCATGGTGTAAAGTGCATTAAGTTATGACATCTACTCTCAATAAATCTATTTATTTCTAAACCGAGAGTATATAGTCATAAACATAATCGAGATACAATATCATATCCAAGCATCCATACATTGATGTAGCATTCGAAACAAATAACCAACTATCATATAATAAACAAATTTTACAATATCGAAACGAACAAGGATTATACAAACTAAAAGCACAAAAAATAGGATGAGAAGAGGAACGAGACAAGTGTTCTCCAAGAGTCCTATGTGCATCAAATAACCTCTCTATCTAGTAGTGATTTAGGGAACCAACTCAGGACCTTATGATCTCTTTTTCTATTATATCTACAATATCCTTCCTAATCCACACTTGACTCGCTCATAAGGTCTTGGCTTTAGGTCAAACATTTGGTGCATTTTGAATATCTTTACCCTTCTTGTTGTGAACTTGATTCACATGATATCCTTGTTTCACTTTCTCTTTGTTCCTCGCAACTACCATTTCCGAAGGTAAGGTCGATTTGAGTAAAAGGAAAAATTCTCACAAATCACCAGGTCTATAACAATGATCAAATTCAAACTCTCTAGTCATATGAGAATTTATTATAAGCATATTATGGGGCAAATGTTGAACTTTCTTCAACTTGAAGTCTTCAACATGCATACTTGGGTTCCTCGGAGATTCATCTTATAATCTTCCACGACAAGTAGAATTATTCAAAACAAGGAAATAATGTTTCATCATCATCATCATCATTGTCAACCACTACAACAACAACCATGTGAATCGAGAAAGAAGGACTCATCTACAACAAGCTGAACATCAAAGTTCCACCAAAACAAGGGTTCACCTTCAATAACAAAAGAAAGGAGTTCTTCAATAGCAACAAGGGTTTCATGAACAAGGCTTCTTCAAGAACAATCACGAGTTCATTTTTTACAACAAAGGGAGATATACTTGAGAAAACAAAGGCTTGAACAATATCACCACCACCATCGAATATCTCCATGATTTATCTACTCAACAAAGGAGATTGATATGAGCTACAATATATTTATTACTCATTTTTCAGGAGAACTCATTGTAAAGTGTTCAAGTTACAGGAACACTCAAATCAACCAGTGTAATGGGTTTTGTATTATAATAATGTTTTGTGCAGTTGGTTGTTGACTACATAATTTATTGATTTGAAGTGATTGTTGATTAAGTTCAATTCTTTTATAGCCAATATACCCTATTAAAGTTAGTATGTATCTCTGTTTGGTTGTCCCGATTAAAGTAATGTGTTTTTTCCTGAGAAAAATAATTTAGGGTTTTTGGAGGAGTTGAACAATCTTATTTCGAAGAAGACAAAGGGCAAGTGGTTAGTTAGGTGTTTTGAATTGATAAAATAATGCAGCGCGAGTGTTTGTATGTGCGAGGGACCTAGACGTTTATTTTATTTAGTACTGCCCGCACAGAGTCCAAAATCTTTTGACAAGGGACTAAAGCGTTTTCTTGAATATACTAAGTTTCATATGTTTCTCCAAAACAACCAATAAGCACTCAATATTTGTTTGATCATGTAGATTTGCCCAGAACCAGGAATGAAATTTTTATATACAAATTGCAGAAGCTTTAGCAGACTTAACCACAAATGTTCATGTCTTCTATTGCAGTCACAATCAAGAATACACAAATCTTTTACTTACATCTAAAACTCCTCAAATCCTTCTTCATCACCTTCTTCCTCTACCCTCTGAAATTCTTTTCTCCAGGTTTCCATCTGTTAACATGCAACACATTAAAATTAAACTAAATGATGGAAAAGCAATCTGCTAGAAAAACAAAAAATAATAATTTGTTATTGTCAAATTGCGTCATGATAAGAGAGATTATATGTTCATCTAGTAAACATTTACTTTAATTCTGAATTAAGATGGAAATATAAAATAACTTATCACACCAGGGACAGATCCAGGTATTTGACGTAGGCGGATGAGAGCGTGTGTACATAGTAACCCAAAATTTTAAATTGAAAATCTATTTTCAATCAGTATGAAAAAAAATACAAATATATATAAATATAAATTCCTTATCTACAAACCATGGACACGAGCATGTAACACGATGCACTCGTCACTTCATTCCACTCATCCAGATTAGAGACATTGACTATAATTATTAGTATTACTAACAGCTTAACCGAAAGATCGAAGCTGTCATGGAATGGGTATCTCGATTTACTATTTGCACCTGTTATTGTTATTTCTAAAGATCCTGTTTTCTATGAAAAATCCAGTGGTTTACTCAAGCATGAGTCAACTAGCGCCCCTCTTTCTTGCTTTCAAACTAATCCAAGGCAATTGGAGGGGACGGGGGAAGGAGATCACGTATGAGTGGTATGAAAGGATAGTTTAAGTGCTTCATCATTCCTTGCAACACGTCCAGTTACAAAAAAAAAAACGATCATACCATTAATAAATTGTTGATATGTGTTAGTCCACGTAGGTAATTATGAATTTACAATAGACTTTTGATTATGAAGTTGTATAAATATGCCTAGTCGTTCTATATTTTTATTGGGGGGTCCTTGAATTTTTTTAACCCTGGGGGAAACATTAAATAAAATTCAATTTGTAAGTGAGAAAAATATAGAATTCAATTTTTTTTTATTTACTAACTCCAATAACGCTGTGGAAATGCAATAGACTTGACAACACTACTGACACATTATACATATACCATGCGTATATGCGATTACACTGAAAAAGGAAAGTCGTATCACCTGATCATCAGAAAGTCGCAAGTGTTCCGCGACAAATAGTAAGTTCTTGTAGTCTCCTAATGCAGGGTCTTTACCTAGACTCCTCGCAACTTCCTCATACCCAATCACATCCACTCGAAAACCATAGCCCATGAAAAGCTTGTCTATCCATTCCTTTGTAGTGCCCTGTGAATGAGACTATAAACAGACAAGTTTTCCTTATAAAGAACAAAGTCAATTGAGGTCAAAATAAACGGCAATTCAAAATCAAAGCTAACTGACCTTGATCCCAATTTCAGTTTCTACCAACCAGGCAGGCAATTCTCCCAAGAAAAGAGACCCCTTCGTGGCTAAATTACTAATTATGAATAAAATCTCCTTGAAACTTACCAAATTTATGACAGGAAGTCCCTACAAAAGACAAACAGCAACTATCCCACCCATTTAGCATCACAGGTTAGTTATTCGAGATGAACAAGTTGCAAGGGTCATTTGGTTTTGGCCCCAAACTCTAAACCGAAACTGATTTTTCCCCCAAATTTTTTAGTTATTAAACTTTGGCACGCTTTTTTACTGTTTCGTTGTTTTGCCATTCCAGAATACAAAATATAGCAAGAATACCCTAACAGATGTCTAATTATATATAAAATAGTGGGGGATAAAGTCTAAACGCAAATAAAAAGAAGGGGCTAAACTGGGAATTTTTGTCATTAATTATGAATCTGGCGGTTATCTGATGGATCAGTAGCAGATAGTGGTCAAAGTCCAACAACCACAATTTGGGGGAGTTGGCTTTGACCTGAACTTTAGGAGCCAAAGCCAAATGTCCTTTGATGTAATAGACTCTAATAAAGATTTAATCACCTGCAACACCCATATACTTGGCCTATTACCAGTAAATCCTTTACTACGCAGAATTTGTTGTATATCAGAGGACTCCAGCGGAACATGAAGGAACAAGCAGCTTCTTGGAATCCTAGCCTTCACATCTAATGGGCTCTCAAGTAAATAGAGTCAGAGGACATCCTACATTTATCAAACTTAAACAAGAGAAACTTGGATGATAGAAAGATATCAAACTTCGTGGTAAAAAGAAAATATAATGCACTTGTCGTGAGTTACGCAAAAGATAGATTTTTACTTCCTTCCTCCCCCCAACACACACACACAACACACAAACAAAAAAAAAAATCAAAGATACAAAATTTAAAATACCTTCTGTTTCATAACCATCCAACTTGCAATATATTGAGATAACGCATGCAACAAGGTGGGAAGTCTAATGATTATGTAAACAAGGGGTTATCTCAAATTTTGCATTCTTGACAGTGGATAAAGTAGATGAAAAAACAAAGATATTGTAACTTGTGAGATTTCTAGACACACACACACATAGATATATAATAAAAAAATAAAAAACATTATACCAAATTTGTGGGCCCCAACCAACTCGCCATATACCAATGAAATTTAGTTATTCTGATAGTAAATGAGTAAAATTAGAGTCTGAGTTTTGAATACTCTAATGTCTTCTCTAAACAGGTAACTTAGGATCAGCAACTGACAAATAATATAATAGCAGCTAAATATGCACATTTAACACAGTCAACTAATAAATCTGGTAAAACAATACACACCTTCAAGCTTTTGAGCTGCCCTTTTAAATACTATTTCTGGAGATATGTCAAATATTATTGTTGGACTTGACCAACTTAGTCGATAAGGCCGAGTATCCATGCCATCTGTTAACAAAACAACCTGCAGGATATAAGTAGATAACTATAGAACCTGCAGGATACAAGTAGATACCTATATAACTTAACATTATACGTTGGTCAGTTTGGCCTAAATATTCCCTGACATTAACATTATACCTGGTTAACTCCATCAGTATTCTTGGTGTTATTAAGTAGCTTATCATCAATGAACCTAGTTGCAAGGCAGTACTGATACGGGTACTGTTTCATATCCATGTGAACATTAGGCGGAACAAAGCAGCCAGCATACGGGTCGACAAAAAGAGGATCTGCAAAGTAAAGCGTAAATCACATATTTGCTATTTCACAGAAAACGTGCATGCATAAATCTATGTCGGCGTATGCAGAGGCGTTATCCAAAGAGATGGAGGTATTAGTAATGATGTTACTCATAGAATTCAAGCGGGTTGGAATAAGTGGAGAAGTGCTACCGCCGTAATATGTGTTCGCCGTAAACATTTATAGTTAAAAGGGGAACCATGTTATACGGGACGGTGTTGGGCAACCAAGAACCAAAATATGAAGAAAATGTGTGTGACGGAGATGTGGATATTAAGATGGAAATATGTGGTAAAACTCGAAAGGATAAAATTAGAAATGAATATGTTTGTGACACGGTAGAAGTAGCTCCTATAAAAGATTAATTAAGAGAAAATTGACTTAGATGGTTTGTACACGTCAAACGTAGACCGATAGTTACGCTCGTAAGGAAGAGTGATTTAGTTAATATTGATAGTAAGGCTAAGGGTAGAGATAGACCTAAGCTAACTTGGTGGGATATTGTAACAAACAACTTGATATCATGTGGTTTAACTGAGGATATTATAAACAACGCCTTGATGTGGTTTAACTGAGGATATTGAACTAAACAAAGCAGAATAAAAAGATAGGAGTCATTAACCGACCCCAAATAATTAAAAAAAGGCTTTGCTGAGTTGAGTTGTATGAAGAGACGTAGATTGTCAGTTTCAGATAATCTTTAGGTAAAAGGGTTGAAAATTGTATGAAGGATAGCTATTTTGTGGAAATCTGACAAAAATAGGTGGAAACTGACACGTGCGCACACACAAAACACATAAGTGAAGAAAATAGGATAATCATATATCATCCATAAAGTGAGTAAATTAAATACAAAGGGGAAGGGAGGTCAGCCAACAAGTCTATTCAAACCATCTTGATGTCAGACATTTATAAACCATAATCAAATGGTCCTGTCCAGTAGTTAGTTCAAAAAAGTTAGTTAGAGGTGTTCACAGTAGAGTATCAGTTTAAAAGTTAGTTAGTAGCTAGTTGCTTAGTTACAAGTTAGTTTGAGTTGTTAACAAGTTGTAGTTAGTATAAATAAATGATGGTAGCAAACGTATGGGAATTGCAAAATTAATGAAAAATCTCTCTCTTCCTCATTTTAATTCCTCTTCTATTTCTTTTCTTTTTTTTCTTCTCTCTGCCTTCTGTTATGATTTATTTCTCTGTTTGCTATAAATGCATTCCAATTGTTCGATGAACTGTTTCAGTCATACAATCAGGGTGGCATGACAAAATTGATATCAGAGCAGTAGAATCCTGAATGATTAAAAAGAAAATAGTGATGGAAATAAGGTGGCAGGCTACTGAAGCCAAAATGGTTGAATTTCAGCAGACCCAAGAAGGATTCCAAAAAAATTAAGAGAGCTTCAAGATACACTCCAAGCTTTGATGGCCAATATCAACCAACAGTTTGAAAAGATTCACAAGCAAAAAGAAAATGGGTCTGAGGGCCTATCACCAGATTCGAAAGGTCTCCTTATCACACACCCAGGGGGTAGCAAGGCCCCAATTGTGGTGTATTCAGGAAAAAGGGTTGACAAAGGTGAAGGGGGCTTAAATGGCCCATTCAGTGGCCAAAGTTGAGTGTCCCAAAGTTAATAGACAAGACCCCAAAGGATGGATCCAAAAGGTGCAGTGGTATTTCATGTTTAATCCCCAGCCCGAAGAACAAAAGGTCTTGTTTGTGGCCTTACATTTGGAAGGGAAAGCTGTTGTGTGATTTAGGTCAAAATACAGACCCTAGAGTGATAAGACGGGAGGAAGTCATGGCAAATATATGTGCACGATTCCCAGAATAAGGCTTTTAGGATATTGTTGATGAATTCAGCAAGCGCCATCAAGAGGGAATTGTAGCTAACTATCAAGAAAGGTTTGAAGTTCTTAAACCATTGATGCTAGCCAATAACCTAGGCCTATCAGAAGCTTATTTTGTCTCCGGCTTCTTAAGTGAGCTTAAAGAAGAAATCAAGACCCAGTTAAAATGTACCCCAGACCCTCACTCATGCCTTTCTTCTAGCTAGATTGCAAGAATCAACTCTTTCAAAGAAAACTCCTACAAGATGGCCTAACTGTAATTCAAACTTCTCTACTTCAACTAAAATTTCTATTCCAAACAAAATCCAATTCTTATGTGTCTTCCAACCCAGCAGAACACCCTCAACCCTTCCACTAATCAAGAAATTGACAGCCTCAGAATTGCAAGACAAGAGAGATACAAGGACCGTGCTATTATTGTGACGAATCTTATTTCATTGGCCAAAAGTGCAAAAAGATAGCATACACGTGTTCATTTCTGAAGATGATTCATTACAAGAGGAGGGAATCACCCAAAGGAAGGAGGACATCAATAACGAGATTAAGGGAGAGGAACCTGATAAGGGACAAGACTTATCCATATCCTTGCATGCTATGGCTGGATCAGTCTCTCATCAAACCCTAATAATCAAAGAAAAAGTCAAAAAACAAGAAATAACAATACTCATTGACAGTAGCAGCTCACGATTTTTTAGATACAAAAACGGCCAAACTCTTAGGCTGTAACTTGAAGAATCCTGGCCAAATGTGGGTCACTGTAGCAAACGACAGCTGCCATAACTTTGGGAGGATGTGACATTGTATTAGGGGTAGAATGGCTAGAAGAAATTCGTCCTATGCGTCTGGACCTCAAGAAACACACACTGAAGTTTGAAAGAGAAGGAAAAAGCGGGAACTACATGGTTCAAAAAAAGGATGTCAGTTGCATACTATGAAGCACAGACTCGACACGTAATACGGGATACGACTCGATTCGGGATACGGGATATGTGATTTTTCCAAAATGTAGGATACGGATACGCTAGGATACGTTAAATATTTATTATTTTATTTTATATATATTAATGATAAACCTGATAAAATAAAACTAAAGCATCAAATACCATTGTATTAAAGTGCTCAAATATGATGATTGTTGTCACCAAACAAACACCATTAAAATAAAGCATCATTAACATAAAAGGTTGTTCCAACAAAAACATAAAACAAAAATAAAGATAATATCCTTAGCATAAAAATAAGATAGAGAGGAGCCTCCCGAGAGCATCCAGGCTTCATAGTATCTCAATCGCTAAGTAGACCCAATATCAACGGCATCATCATCTCCGTCAACCACATCATCAAGTAAGTACCATAAAAAAGGATTCAAACAGTGGGATGTAAAGGTTAAAAATAATACAGCTAGAAGTGAAAACAGATCAAGAAAACAATACAGTTAAAAACTACACATATAAAAAAAGAATGAAAACATAAAAAACAGCTAAGAAAAAAATCATAAAACAATACAGCATAAGCAAAGAATGAAAAACAAACAACACGGTTAAAAAAGAATAGTAAAGGAAGAAAAATAATTAAAGAATGAAAAACAACACAGTTAAAAAAATAAAAATAAACGTATCCTAATGTATCCCCAGTGTATCCCAGCCATTTAAAAAAAAAAAAAAAAATCAGGATACTCTAGGATTCGCGTATCCTAGTATATCCCAACGTATCCCGTATCCTATACGTGTCCAACAAAAATTCGCGACCTCCCGAGAGTATCCGTGCTTCATAGGTTGCATATAATGAATGGCAAGGCAATGGAGGAGCTATGCAAAAAGAACAAATATGGAATTATGGGACAACTTTACATTATGGGCACAAGGAAAGAGGTAAGTACCTCTAACTGCCTGGATCAGTTTTAACTGAATATGAGGAGATATTCCAAGAACCCTCTGGGTCACCACTAAAAATAGCTCATGATCATCACATTCCCCTCAAACAAGGCAGTGAACCAGTGAGCATTAGGCCATATAGATACCCCCACATCCAAAAGTAAGAAATTGAGAAAATTGTTGAAGGAATGTTAAGGTCAGAAATTGTGAGACCTTGTAGCCCATTTGCATCTTCAGTTCTTTTAGTAAAAAAAAGACAACTCATGGAGAATGTGTGTGGACTATAGAGAGTTAAATAACTTGACTATTAAGAATAAGTTTCTCATTCCCGTTATTGACGAATTGCTAGGTAAATTGTATGGTTCCATTAATTTTTCAAAGCTTGATTTAAGGTTTGGATACCATCAAATTAGGGTACATGAAGATGATATCCCTAAGAAGGCCTTCAAAACTCATGAGGGTCATTACGAATTTCTAGTTATGCAGTTTGGTTTAACTAATGTCCCTGCTACATTTCAAAGTCTTATGAATACAGTTTTCAGACCATACCTAAGGAAGTTTGTGTTAGTTTTCTTTGATGATATACTAGTGTACAACACAACTATGGAGAAGAACAAAGAACATTTGTGTGCTACCTTATCAGTTGTGAAGCAACGCCAACTCTTTGCCAAAAAATCCAAATGTTCATTTGAACAAAACAAGTCGGGGTATTTGGGCCAAATCATATCAGGAGATGGAATAGCAACAAATTTAAACAAAGTGGAAGCAATGGTAAATTGGCCTCTTCCTAAGAGTGTGAAATCATTAAATGAGTTCCTTGGGTTAACCGGCTACTACAGGAAATTTGTGAAAGGTTATGGGCTCATCAGCAGACCTCTCACCAATATGCTCGGAAAGCATTAATTTAGTTGGAGTCCAGAATCTATAAGGGCTTTTGAAACTCTCAAGAGAGCGATGTCGACCACACATGTTTTGGCACTACCTAACTTCAACAAACCTTTTGTGGTGGAGACTGATCTAGTAACAGTGGGATAGGGGCAGTGGTGATGCAAGAGGGAAGGCCACTAGCATTCTTTAGCAAAACGTTACCCCCAAGAAAGAGGGGATTGTCCACATATGAAAAGGAGTTATGGGCCATTGTGTTTGCTATTGAGAAATGGAGGACTTACCTTTATGACCATCACTTCATAATCAAAACATATCATCAAAGTCTAAAGTATCATAAGGTGTCCACGTTGTTGCAACAAAAGTGGCTCACTAAGTTGTTGGGCTTTGGCTATGAGATTTGGTATAAGAAAGGAAGTGAGAACAAGGCAGCAGATGCTCTTTCAAGGGTGTAAGAGGATCATGGAAGTTGCAGTGCCATTTTCACTGTTCAATCAGCATTTGTTAGAGGAGATTAATCAAAGTGTTGAAGGGGAAGACCTAACTCAACAAGTCATAGTTCAATCAACCAATCAAAGATGGTATAAGGTTACACCCACAATAATGGCACTTTAAGATACCAATGGAAGCGTTATATTGGGAGCCAAGGAGAATTGAAAAGGAAAATTTTTGAGGAGTTCCATTCCTCAAGCATCGGTGGGCACTCGGGAGTGAAAGCCACCATTAAAAGAGTAGAAAGTTCTTTCTTCTGACCCTCTCTTAAGATGGTTGTGACACGGTGGGTGATGAGTTAAGATAGTTGTCAAAGTAACAAGGGGTAGAATGTACAACACCCGGACTTGCTTCAACCACTCCCTATTCCTAAAATGCCACGGCATGACATACCTATGGATTTTGTGGAAGGACTACCAAACGCAGAAGGGAAGGACACCATCTTAGTAGTCATTGATAGGCTCACTAAATATGCTCACTTCTTACCCTTGACCCATCTCTACACTGCTTCCCATGTGGCTCAAGTCTTTTTTGATCACCTGCACAAACTCCATGGCCTTCCTACCACTATACTCTCTGATAGGGACACTATTTTTGAGCAAATTTTGGTCCCAGTTGTTTACCTTGGTGGGAATAAAACTCCATCATTTTTCAGCCTATCACCCCCACTCTGATGGCCAAACAGAGAGGTTAAATCTGTTAATCATACTAATAAAGTCAATCCAATCAAAGATTCTCAAGACAATCACACAAGGACTCTAGGGATGCAACCACACACAAGTACAGCTCATAGCAAATAACAAAGTGTAATTAGTCACAACTGCTTCTGTAACTAATTCAGTTATTAGTTAGCCAATCTAGCCAATCTCTGTACTACTATATATACGTGTAATATGTGATGATTCAAATTCAATGAGAATGATTTCATTCATAATTGTGAACACTTTATCTCTCTAGATTTACATATTGTTCATGGTATCAGAGCCCAAAAAGGACCAACGTCCTGTGATCCAATGAACTCAGAATCTAATACTTCTCAATCAAATACATCAATGGCTACCTCATTAACAGTAGCTACAAATTTTTCATCTCTATCTCCAATTTAACTTCTCTCAAATATCTGCAATCTCATCTCTCTACATATGGATTCTACTAATTACATTCCATGGCGTTATCAAATCACATCAATTCTTAGAGCACACTCTCTTTTTGGATTCATTGATGGATCAAATCCTTCCCCTCCGAAGACAATTGATGGAACTACTCAAGAAAATCCTGAGTTTTTGCAATGGGTAGCTATAGATCAAGCTTTGTTAACACTGATCAATGCCACGCTGTCTGCTACAGCTCTCTCTCATGCCGTTGGACATACCAATTCCAAAGATGCTTGGCTAGCCCTAGAACGGCGATTTTCCTCCAAGTCAAGGTCCAACATTCTTCAATTAAAGACTAATCTACAAACTATATCCAAAGGTTTTGATTCTATTGATACATACATTCAAAAGATTAAAGAAGCTCGTGACAGTTTAGCTGCTGTATCAATCAATGTTGATGATGAAGATATCTTGATCTATACACTCAATGGCTTACCTTCTCCCTACAGTGCATTCAAGGCATCTCTTCGCACTCGATCTCAATCGATCACAATTGAAGAACTTCATTCACTTCTTAAAGCTGAAGAACAAGCACTCACTCAGTTCCAAGAATCAAATTCCACTTTCACTACGGCAATGATGGCTTCCCACGGTTCTGGATCTGGATCCAGACACAATTTCTCTTGTCACCATAGAGGTCATGGTTGTGGCCAATTTAGAGGTCGTAAACGTTTCCACAGTGGTGGAAGATCTAATTTTCCATTCTCACAGAACTCTGCTGTATTTTCTTCCTTCTTGTCTTCTCCCAATCAAAAATTCAACTCTGGACCACGACCATTTCAAAGCACTCGAAGATCTTGAATCCTATATCTAACAATTTCGGGTGAAGCCATACAATAAGCAAATGTCATTCAGGTGATGCGTATTACCCGCACGTTACAGCCCTTCGGGAAGCTGATGTAGAAATTAAGGAAGGCATTATTGAAGTAGAACCAGAGCCAAAGAAAATGATTGGGCAATTCACTTCCCGGAAGTAAGAGAAGCTTGCCAATGCTCACTACAAAAAAACTTGACTTTAGCGACGTTTTTTTTGCAATGCTCAGATATGTGGTAAAACTAACCACACTGCAGTTGACTGCTATCATAGGATGAATTATAGCTATCAAGGCCACCCTCCACCATTTCATCTCGCGGCTATGGCTACTACTCCCACTCAGTACTCCAACAATACTTGGTACACAGACTCGGGTGCATCCTCTCATATGACAAATGATTTCTCCAACCTTTCTCTTACTCAAGATTACCAAGGTGATGAGTCTATTTCTATTGCTAGTGGACACTCTCTTCCCATCACTCACTCTGGTACAGCCTCTCTCCCTACCTCCTCTCACACATTTAAACTTCTAAATACTCTTTGTGTACCATCTCTTACCTCTAATTTGCTCTCTGTCCACAAACTTTGCAAAGATAATAACTGCTCCTGTATTTTTTATGCCACTTGTCTCAAAATACAGGACAACAACCAAGGGAGGATTCTCTTTCAGGGCCACAGTTCTAATGGTCTATATCCAATCCACTTCAACAATTCCTCTCCTCTCCTCCACTCTTCATCAGCTTCTTCTCCTTCTCACAAAGCTCATTTGGGAAGACAGACTCCAGCCTTCTCATGACACAACGGGCTAGGACATCCAGCCAAACCTGTTCTTCATCAAATTTTACAGCAAATTTCTATCTCTCGTACTAAAAGTGATTTACCTGATCTTTGTAAACACTGTCTCATTGGTAAAATGTGCAAACTACCATTTCCTATTTCAGAATCTAGATCATGTACTCCTTTGGAATTGATTCATAGTGATTTGTGGGGTCCTTCTCATGTTCCTTCTCTTAATGGTTACAATTACTATGTTTCATTTCTTGATGATTTTAGCAGGTATACATGGATTTATCCTCTTACTTACAAATCTCAAACTTTTGCTGCATTCACACACTTCGTTGCTCTCACACAAAACAAATATAATTGCAAAATTAAAACTCTTAGAACTGATGGTGGTGGTGAATACAAAAAGTCTGAATTTCTCACCTTTCTTTTAACTAATGGTATTCATCACCAAAGATCATGTCCCAAAACATCTGCTCAAAATGGCATTGCAGAGAGAAAGCATAGACATGTTGTAGAAACAGGTCCAACTCTTCTCTCTACTGCCTCTCTGTCTTCTAAATTTTGGTACCATGCCTTTGCAACCTCTGCCTTCCTAATCAATAGAATGCCTAGTAAAGTGACTCATCATCAGTCTCCATTTCAACTTTTACACAATTCTACTCCTGATTACAACCAACTCAGAACCTTTGGCTGCTCTTGCTATCCTCTTCTTACTCCTTTCAATTCTAATAAACTATAACCCAAAACCAAAACATGCATTTTCATTAGTTATCCTAATGACTACAAAGGGTATCTATACTTTGACCCCACTACAGGTAAAACTAATGTCTCTAGACATATACTCTTCAATAAATCTGAATTTCTAGGCTCATTTCCTACCTCTCCGTTACCTCTTACCTCATGGCTACCTTCTAATTCAGATTCTTATTCCTCTTCCCCAATCTTACCTCCAAGCATCTTGCCTCCATTACTCCCCTTACCAACATTTCTTTCTTCACCTTACCCCTCCTCTGTGCCTCCATCTCCTGTGCTTTCCCCTCCTACACCTCCTACAGTTCCTTCAACTAACACTCATCCTATGCAAACCAGAGACAAATTTGGCATCTCCAAACCTAAAGCTTTTCTCACTTCTCCTCTTCCTACTGAGCCTAAATGTTACACTGAGGCTGTTAAGAATACTAATTGGAGGCAAGCAATGGCTGCTGAGTTCTCTGCTTTACACAAGCAGAACACTTGGACATTAGTTCCTCTTCCACCTGGCAAGAATCTGATTGGATGCAAATGGGTTTTTCGATTAAAGTACAATACAGATGCGTCTATTTCTAGGCATAAAGCCAGGCTAGTTGCTAAGGGTTTTCATCAGGAAGAAGGGTTGGACTACACTGAAACTTTTAGTCCAGTTGTTAAATACACTACTGTAAGGGTTGTCCTCAAACTTGCTGCACACTTTGGCTGGCCTTTGAAGCAGCTTGATGTTAGCAATGCCTTTTTACATGGGTCTCTATTTGAGGAAGTTTATATGAGTCAACCACAAGGGTTCATTGACCCTCAATCCCCTACCTATGTCTGCAAGCTCAACAAAGCTATTTATGGTCTTAAACAAGCTCCTAGAGCTTGGTTTCAGACCTTCACAAATCATCTATTGCAGCATCAATTTCTTCAATCTTCAGCAGACTCCTCTCTCTTCATCAGTCAGGCACTTCATACACCATTCTTCTCTTATATGTCGATGATATTATAGTCACAGGAAATGACTCTTCTTACATCTCTCAGTTGCTTCCTATTCTCAGGGTTACTTTTGACATGAAGGACCTTGGTCCTCTCCACTATTTTCTGGGATTAGAAATTCAAAACTCTTCTCATGGGATTCATGTCTCCCAAGACAAGTATGTCAAAGATTTACTTCAGAAGACCAAAATGACTGATTGCAAGCCCTGCCAAACACCATATAATACCTCTTCTCGACTCAGCAAAATGGATGGTACCCCCTAGCTGATCCTTCTCAATACAGGAGCACTGTTGGTGCCTTACAATACCTTACTTTCACTAGGCCTGATACCACTTTCTCTGTGAATCATGTCTGCCAATACATGCATTGTCCTACTGATATACACTGGGCTGCTGTGAAAAGAATTCTTCGATACCTTAAAGGCTCTCCCTCTTGTGGGTTATACTACTCTAGATCCACCAGACCACTCTCTATTTCTGTGTTCTCTGATGCAGATTGGGCTGGGGACCCTAATGACAGGCGCAGTACCACTGGCTTTGTGGTTTTACTTGGTTCAGATCCTATCAGCTCGGCTGCTAAGAAGCAGCACATAGTTGCTAGGTCTTCAACTGAAGCAGAGTACAGGGCTCTAGCAGTTACCACTGCTGAGGTTGCTTGGATTCGAATGTTACTTCATGATCTCTTGGTGCCTCTCTATCAACCTCCAGCTCTCTACTGTGACAACATCTCAGCATTAGCTAATGCCTCAAATCCTGTGTTTCATGCTCGCACAAAGCACATTGAGATTGACTATCATTTCATAAGAGAAAAGGTTCTCAACAAAGACATAGTCATCCACTTTGTCTCCTCTAAAGACCGGCTTGCAGATGTCTTCACCAAAGGTCTTCCTTCAGCTCAGTTTTTGTTATTTAGAAGCAAAGTGATGTTTTGCCGACCCATCAGCTTGAGGGAGGATGCTAATCATACTAATAAAGTCAATCCAATCAAAGATTCTCAAGACAATCACACAAGGACTCTAGGGATGCAACCACACACAAGTACAGCTCATAGCAAATAACAAACTGTAATTAGTTACAACTGCTTCTGTAATTAATTCAGTTATTAGTTAGCCAATCTAGCCAATCTCTGTACTACTATATATACGTGTAATATGTGATGATTCAAATTCAATGAAAATGGCTTGCTACTGCTGAATAGCACTGCATTCCACTCTTCCCTACAAACTACTTCTTTTGAAGCCTTGTACGGCTACCCGCCACCACTCTTAGCCATTCCCCAACAACCACTGACCAGAGAACCCGACATATTTCAGTTTCTAACAGAGAGAAGAGCCACTTTACAAGTTTTAAAGGAGATATTAGCATAAGCGCAGGAAAGAATGAAGTTTTTTGCAGACAAAAGAAGAACGGAACGAAGATTGGAAATTTGGCTATAAACTGGCCTTGCCGCCATACATCCCATTTTTCGCGTGTCTATGTTAAAAAAGAAATTGGAAGAGAGAATCATACCAACTACACATCTACCATGTGTAAATAGTGACGGTCAATTAATGATTGAACCCATTGCAATTCTAGATAGAAGGATGATCCGGATGGGAAATACCCACATTCCTCAGATTCTGGTCCACTGGTTTAATACTTCTGAAGCTGATGCGACTTGGGAGGGTTATGCAAAGATCACTAACCAGTTTCCGAATCTTGATCATTGAGGGCAAGGATCTTTAAAGGTAGGGGCTTTGTCAGCCAGATATGAATCATAACTAAATGGTCCTGTGGTCAGTTCAAAAGTTAGTTAGTTACAAGTTAGTTTGAGTTGTTAACAAGTTGTAGTTAGTAGAAATAAATGATTGTAGCAAACGTAAGGGATTGCAAAATTAATGAAAAATCCCTGTCTTCCTCTTTCTAATTCCTCCTCTATTTCTTTTCTTCTTTTGTATTCGTCTCTGTGCCTTGTGTTATGATTCATTTCTCTGTCGGATGAACTGTTTCAGTCATACACTCAGGGTGGAATGACACAAGACATATAGTGAAAGTTAAGGAAAGGAATATTAATAATTCTCTACTCCTCTAATTAATTATAATCCATAAAATTAAGGAAGGAAATATGCCACACACACACACACTAATATAAGAGAGAAAAGGAATGAATAAACGAATAATGTATTGCCTGGTCGATTTGTTTCATGGAAACGAGTGATGGGAGCTTGGAACAAAGGGTCGTCTTCGTTGGTGTTGAGTTTGGCTCTCAAGCTGTAATTTTTCCCTTTAAGCCTAACGGAGGTACAGTGATGGCCGCACAATGGCACTTGCCGCTGTAGGAACAAAGCCTACCCGACGCTCCATTGCTAATGCGCACTGCCAGTATGACTATCAACAAACTCAACACCAACGAAGATAAAATTTACACCACAAACTTTAAACACACAAATCTCTCTAAAACATGGCATCAAAATTTACTAATCATATCCAAAAGTCTTCACCTTTTATTTTCTTTCAAATGTGTAATATACCTCAAATTAAACAAAAACTAATCAAATACCTAAAAGTTTCTTAAATATTTTTTAATACATACTTAATCCAAATTTTTTATTTTATACCAAAAAGTTCATTATTCTCTTATTTTTAAATGTCTGCGCCAGTGACATAGTAAAATCACCATGCCAAAAAGATTTTACTATGCCGCTGGCGCAGACATTTAAAGATAAGAGAATAATGGACTTTTTGGTGCAAAATAAAAGGGTTTGGACGAAATGTGTATTAAAAAAAGTTTGAGGAACTATTTAGTATATACGCCAACAAAAAATTACACACAAGCTAACACAACATAATCTAAAAAAACACAATAAACACAAATCTAACTTGTTGATCTTCTCACTGAAATGTTCAAACCCACGGTTAAACCTAGCGCAAATCATATTGTTCATTTCTTCACAAATCTCCATTTTCGTGTGTTTGTTGTGTTGTTATGATCTTTGTTGTGTTATTTTTACACATAAATCAAGGATAATGGGAGTATATTGCAATTGTTGAGGTAACAAATTGCACAAACATTTGGGCGAGGTTGATGCCTCCTCAAGTGTTAGTGGGATGTTCTTCTAAATTTGGAAAACTTGATCATCAACTTTCTAACCATATCACGTAGTTAAATTTTAACATTTTGAGATTTTTAATGTATGACATGATTGTATGACATAATTTGATTATAGGCATTATTAAGATGGGGAAATAGAAGAAGGATTGGATATTAATGCGACTAATCAAGACCATACAGACGAATTCACCACTGAGAAGGCATGTTTTGTTTATTTATATTGTACTCAACATGATTTGGAATTTATACTTGTACAGATTTTTTATGATCGCGATAAGATGATTGATTAGTGTCAACAAGTTAGTCGCAATCTTCATACAGTCGTGATCATTCTGAAATCCAACAATGCCAGTTTCGTCCGAAATGGGAAGTTCGTACTTGGTTGTGAGCGAAGCAACCTTCATTGACCAAAAAAAGACGAGGGGGTGGATAAGAAGAGGAAACGATGCTTCGGAACGAGAAAGTCTGATTATTCATTTCGATTGAAAGGCCCTCCCCACGATAATGGCTGTTGACGGGTGGAAGTTGTCTGTGGGCTACACAACCATGAGGTGTCAAAATCACTCGTTGGACACCCATATGTCGTTCGACTCTCCCAAGAAGAGTGGAACATTCCTGCTAAGATGATCAACAATAGGGTGGGCTCAAAGGAAGTACTCCAGACATTGAAAAAGAGATTGAATTAAAATTGTTCATCCATACGAACGATATATAACGCTAAAAGCAAAATGAAGAACATTGAGATGCAAGGGCACACCGCCATGCAACAGTTGATGCATTTTCTCACAGAGAAGAGTTATGTCCACTGGCATAAAAAGAATGAGCAAACTGATGTGGTGGAGGATTTATTTTTTGCACATCCCACCTCTTGTTTATTGGTGAAATGCTTCCCAAGTGTATTGGTGATCGATTGCACCTACAAGACCAATCGGTACAATATGCCATTATTTGCTTATGGAATTGGCCAAGCAATTCCACTGTGGGTACTAGACGATCGTTGGAAGAAACTTTCCATTGTCCCGGACATCCATCAGTACCATGACCTTGAATATACACCCGAGATGATATTGTTTAAGAAACAGTGAACTGAGGTAGGTGAAGCCCTTTAGAAGGATGATGTTAAGCAAGTTAATGGAAATTGTTCAACCCTCTAGCACACCTCTTATGGAGCCCGTACAAATTCGTCAAAAGGGTAGGCCACCTAAAGAGAAAAAGTCTGATGATATATCTACTAAAAGAACCCCTTGTGCTTGAGAGCAAAATGTACCGTCCACGGCGAAATTTAAAAAGTCTTTGCAAACAAGACCCTGTTGACGGGCGAAAAATCGGATACATGGTCTCGGGAGAAGAAGATGTATATGAAGGACGTTCCCGAGTTCTTGCAATCATTTCTAGACGATATATATGATGTAAAACCGGATGGAAATGGTGGATATAGGGTTATTTTCAAAGGTGCGGGTGTTAGGGATGGATTAGAATATTCTCATGATATTCGTAGTGCTTTATTGTCCGAACTACGTATCGACAAACCGTATTTGGCTACCATTATGACCACCTACAATATTGATGAGTATGAGAGGAGATTGGACTATTTCAAACACTTATGCACAAGCGAGCATTGGTTTATAATGCCAGAGTTTGGCTACCTTGCGGCGAATGCACTTAAGTTAATGGTTGTGTTGATATCTAAATTTCAATGCTTAACTTTTGTTCCATTCGACGCTGGGCCAAAATCTACGATGGAAGAGAATTACATCGTCTATATCCTCAACGTATCAAATATTCATTGGGTAAGTTTGAAATGCATAAGATTTTGTCCCCTAACACTAATTGCCTCTCACTGGATAGCGAGGGTCGGTCAAGATGCCCTAGAGTGGCCTATTTTGTTAAAGTCCCGCTTACAAATGTTTCAGAATATATGTCCCAAAAACATTGCAGCAAAAGATTAACCGTGATTGATATCGTCGGATGAAGATGAGGACTTGACGGCGGCTTAAATTGGTGAAAGTCTTGAGAAATATTGTAATTTTTTGTAACTTTTTTCAATCATTGATTATATGTAAATTATTTATTGGTGAAAAAATTACTAATTATTGATTGTAACTTTTTGCTATCAATTATTATATGTAAGTATTTGTAACTTATTGCAATTATTAGTATAATATAAATTGGTTATTATTGATTGTAACTTTTTTATGTTTTTGTTCAAATATTGGTTAGATGTGATAAGCAAGATTATTGGTTATATTTGAAAAGCAAGATTATTGAAATCTTGGGGTATTGTAAGTAACTTATGGTCCCTTGAAACCATATATATATAAACACCATGACGCCACACCGTGACAGCAAAATAAACGATAACACCACATTGGCTATACACGGTTATGAGTCACCGTCCAAGTTATGCAGAGACAAAGGCTATCTTTCAATACAACTAAAACCGTTTGTTCCAGTACCACGGTGACCTTCGACCGCGACATCATAAGACACAGTTGTATGTCACTGTCACATTGAGTCAGAGACTAGGGTTATTTCCCAACTCAAATATCTCGGCCTAATGTAACCTTTTTTTTACAAACACACGGTGCCTTATGGTCGTATGTTCTTAAACCACGGTTGGACCTCACCGTCCCACTGAGGCAAAGACTTGGGTTATTTTTCAACCTAAAAATCACGGTTAAACGAAACCATATGTTCTTAAATGGTATACTCTGACCATAAGTTTGCACATCACGGTTGGACCTCACCGTCCAATTGAGGCAGAGACTTCGCTATTTTTCAACCTAAAATCATGGTTAAATGAAACAGTGTACAACATAGTCATGGTGTCTTGCCGACGTACTGTCATTAACCACGGTTAGCCTCACCATCCCATTGAGACAGACTTGACTATTTTTTAACCCAACAATCAGGGTCAAATGAAACCGTATAATCTATTTTCATGGTGACCTACAGTCGTATATTTGTTTATCACGGTTTATTTCGATCGTCCCATTGAGGCAGAGACGGGGCTATTTTTCAACCCAAATATCACGGTTCAATGAAATCGTTTAATATATGGACACGAAGCCGTGTGGTCGTCTAGTTGTAAACCACGGTGTAAGCTCACTATCCCATTATGACATGGACTTTTTTCCAACACAAATATAATGGTCCGTTAAAACTGTGTATTACAAAATCACGATGAGTTGTGGTCGTAGAGCTATGTATCACGGTTTGACCTCATTATCCCAGTTAGGCAGAGACAAGGGCTTTTTACCCTAGTGAACTATCACGGCGAATTGAAACCGTGTGTTACTTATTCACGGTTACACCACACCATGATAGGTGGTATCACGGTCACACCACACCATGTTCATTCCACAAACGGTTGTATCATACCGTACATTATATAGATGCCTTAATATTTGTTTGTAAAATATAAAAAGGTAATTTATAACGTAATATACAATGAACCAAAAATAATTTACAATTAATTGTTCAAATAAAAATTACTTTAAAAAAAATAAAATTGCCCATACAAGAATAATTTCAAACAAGGCATGTCAATATTACATTCAAACACAACAAAATATTATTCATAAATGTCATAATTCAAATTTGTTACAACATGTCATACTTCAAAATTATTTTACAACACCGTTGAGTTACAAATAAATTCTTCCATAAAAATCTGTCAACTTTCACCTTAAACTCTTCTTCAGTGGGCTCTTTGATTAGGGGGCCTTTTGCTTGGGGGATTTGTGCTTGGGGACTAGATCGAGCTATGCCTTGGTCCGAGTTTCTTGACGCACCGGTACCTTTATCTTTTCGTTATGCGAGTGCATTCCCTTTGCCTCAAGCAAGGCATTAAGCGTTGCACGTGATAGTTCAAGGACATCCTAAACCTCCTGGTTCGAGCCGGATTTAATAGCCTCATGGAGCAGGCTGCTGGCTACGTCTACCCCTTGGGCCTATATACAAATTACCATCAAATGCGTTAGACAATACTCGGGAAGAAAAAAAATGAATTTACGGTTAAATTTTGAAACATTTACCATTTTATCTAAGTGCTTTAACTTCGATTTGCATAGTATATACTCGGGATTTTGAATGTATGGATGGGATCTTTCTAGGTACCAAGACATATACCCATCTACACATTCCCAAGGCACGGTCGAGCGTCTGACATCGGAAAGAACATGGTCGACCCAGTTAAGTTGATACCATTTCTCGATATTAAACTTTAATTTGTATCGGGCCTGAGTCTTTCCCCTCTCCTTTTATAAAGGGCGCATTGGCGATATAGGGATTGTTTGAACTCAGCCAGCCTAGTGTAGGACCCTTTTCGAGTAATAGGGTTCCCCGACATCATAGCAAATGAGGAGGTCGTTGTACCATGAGACCTCCTAAAATGGGCAGGCCTCACTGTTTTTAGAGTAGGGATCCTATGCAAGCTAAAGTATTTCCAAATGTTAGTACATAAAAAAAAGAATAAATACGGAATTTAAAATAAATAATATTTACGTACGAAGCTTTTAAATAATCTAAGGTTTCCCTTAACTCTAGTATTTGTGCAAAGGCATCTCCTGACACCATTTGCGCCCTCCGTTTGCATAAACGCGACTCGCTATGCAGAAACTCGAGATTTCTAACACCCCTGGCCAAATTGAGGTGGTAATATATCCACGCCTGTAGTCAAATAGATATATTCATTAGGTTATTCATATATTACAAAACAAAATTAAAAGCACGTGTTAAATTCAAAATATGTTCCACGAGAAGGGGAAGATATCTAACCACCTGCTGAATGTCTACCCGCGAGGTAATCCTCAACTGCTGGTATAAATAGGCCAATACACCCATCCCCCAAGCATAGTCTTTGCACTTACTGACTTTTGAAAAGACTGTAGGTAGTACACTAAGACTCGGTTCCCCGATTTGTCTGGGAACAACAAGTAACCAATCATGAAAAGCAAGTACCCCCTAGCATCCTGCTCAATCTGTCTCTTCATGATACCCTCTCCCAGCTTCTTAACCCTCCCCTTGCACAAATTCATTATCCAGTCAAAAAGAACGACATGGACAAACTTGCACTCCTCTTTGGTACAACCCGGATATTTAGTAAGGGATTTAGGCCTCTTTCTCCTCGGCTTTCCTAAAAATAGTACCATACACAACTACCGGGATTTGAAGGAGATGATACACATCGTTAAGGATGATGGTTATCTCACCGAATGACATATGAAATGAATTCATCTTCGGCTGCCACCATTCGATAAATGCCAACACTGATACATAGTTTATGTACCCATATAAGTCTTTTATCAGACCCCACAGATCCGAGTTCTTCACCAACTCGATAACCCGCTCATCCTCCGTATCTATGTCCCACTTAGCAATTTTTTTGTAGTGTTACACGCACTTAATTATGACCCTCTCCTCATATTGGTTCTATATAGAATAAATGATATGGTTATGAAAAAATTTCAACAGTTCGGGGTTATTTGGCGTGCACCCCTCAAGAGGTTATGAATCCGAGTGGCTTATTTTTTACCTGCTTTCTTCTTCCTCTCCTACTTTCTCTTTCACCATCTCCTTTTTCATCTCTTTCCTCCTCTCGTGATTTCTCATATTCTTTCTCTCCCTCCGTATCTCCTGCTCTTACTTCACCCCCTTAACTAACCCCAAGCAAATCACATACCATCGCGTCAATCACTTGCTCAATAAACTACGATGTAACAACCTCACTAGCAGTAAGTAAGCCCCCTGCCACTTGGTCGACTACTTCATTAACCGACCTTATATGATAATATCCTTTGCTCGAACTAGTGGCCTCACCGGCACTACTACTACTAGAGGAAAATGCGGATGGTCTTACTTCCTTCGCTACCTCCAACCTCCTCTTCCGCTCAAATACAATAGAAGGATTTTTTCTTCTTCCCATTCATATGACCGACATAAAAAATTAACAATATTATATTAGCAAATAAACATCAAATTAATAAGTTCATACCAACGAAGAAACAATAATATGTAAGGGCCTAAATATGACAAAAAATTTAAGAGATACATGCATACATGAAAATACATGTATATAGTGAAATAAGAAATACATTGCTAAAAATACATGAATATATAAAATATGAAACACATTGCTAAATACGATGATTATTGACCAGGAAACAAGACACCACTATAAGAAGAGACCGTGAAAATCAAACCACGGTGGTTTGTGGTCGTGAACATCAAAACACGATGAGATATGTCCGTATATTAGTGAATCACGATGGGATGTGACCAGATACGCTTGGCAACTTCGGTGACGGACGATCGTAGGTGCGGAGAATAATTATTTTTTTTCCAAATAGTAAACCCTAGGCTGCTCAAATGGGTTAAACCATAGATTTTAATCGTACAAATGCAATATATTTCCAGTTAGATTAATTAGGGTTATATTTTGTATGGTTTAATGAGTTCATAATGAGATTTTTATATGTAGTTTGCATAATAGGATTTAATACACAAAATGAGAGCATGACAGTAATGTGAGCAAGTTTTGATGGTGTAGCATACCAGAAATGAAGCTTAAAAGTAAGTATTAGGGTGAGAGAAAATAAAAGTAAGTTGGACGGTTGAAAGGTTGAAAGAAGAGAATTTAGAGAGAGAGAGAGAGAGAGAGAGAGAGAGAAAATAGAAAAAATGAGGTTTAAAATTTTCGGGGTTTTTTATGGGACAAGGTTAATGTGGTGGTATGTGTTTGGTGTTTTGTACAAATATTGGGTACTTATGTGGTGTTTTGTACAAAAGGTTATTTTGGAGTAAATTTTTTGTGTAAATATCATGACCCACAAATTAATAAGAATTTCAGACCAAAAATTAATGGACCGAATGAAGTGCCAAATTATAGCACAAAAACAATGCAGTGAATCGCTAGAAAAAAGCACGCGTTGGAAACTATTTACACCCACCGATTTAAAGAAAAAGTTTTTATAGTCTAGTCCTTTAACTAATAATTTTGGACAAAAAAATGGTCAAATAAATTTTAAACGATTAGGTCCACATATAAATACCCCTAATTTAAAAAATTTATAGACCTAATCGACTATTGGAGGGTTTCTCTGCAACTAACTACTATTCTCCAAGACTCGGAAATGACATCAATCTTATTGCTTTTTGCGTCTATCCAATAATTGATTACGTTATTCTTAATTAATTCTACCTCGATCACTTGGCTCTATCATTTGTAGGTTTATCTTTATCAACAGTTGTTTTTTCTATTTTCGATCGATTACAATAAGTCAATGTATTTGGTTTGGATTCAATGAAATCGTTGTAATTGCGTAATTCACATGATTGAATAACTTTTTATACAGTTTATATGAATATGTTTTGATTTTGTGTTTTTTATGTACTTATGTTTTGATTCTATCATATATAAGTTTATATTTATCAATAATTGTTTTGTAACTCAATCAATTACAATAGTTTAATGTATGTATTTCATTTCGAGTGAATGACATCGTTGAATTGTTAGTTGTATGCACCGGATGAACTTCAATATTCTCTGAATGATTTGATTTTGTGTAAAATGTTGTGTGTTTTGATGTACAAACAAATAAAATAAAACATTGTGCTAATGTACTGGACATGTTTTAAGACTAATTTTATGTGTGACACATTTTTGAAATGGCATTGAAATCGCATGCCTACGTAGTTGTTGAAATTGATTAGTTCTCTTATGGACGTTTGTTCGCGCCAGCGGAATTACAAAATCTTGACACACCACGTAAGAATTTTGTTTCAATGTTGTCTCAAAATGCATTACGTGTAGAATTATTGATGTTTAAGACTAATTATAGGTGTACTTCGTTTTGAGTTGGCATTGAAACAACATTCCTATGTTGTGTGTGAAATTTAGTTGATTCACTTATGGATATGAGTATGTGCCAGCAGAATTAACCAATCTTGACATGCCATGTAAGCATGCGTTTTCAATCGGGTCTCAAAATGTGGTGTGAATAATTATTGATGTTTTAATTGTGAATGTGCTTCTGCGTTCGCGCCAGTGGCATTTACAATTTTTTTAGTGTTCATTTTTTTTTGTGATTGGCAGTTTGTAAAGTACACGCATTGTTTATAAAGTACACGTGAACTTTTTTTTAAAATGTATATGTACTTTATAGCTTCACGTGTACTTTAAATTTACTCTTCAGTATATGTAAATATTTGGATATTTTATGCATTAATCTACTGCTATTGTTCAACTATTACACACATTGTTACAATTCTTGACCTTGAACTAAATGATTTTTGTCTTTATTTTAATACAGGCCATTATAAGTAGTAGAATTACAAGCTGTTGTTATTTGGATAATATGGCTTGTATTGAAATATTCGAAGACAGCTCATTAGATTTCATATGCAATGAGTTGTGTACTAGGTTTACTGATTTGAGAATTGGGATCTTTTCATTTTATGATGAATGTCGGTTCATTTGGTTTGTGACAATGATGTTCGTTGTATATTGTGGTCCCAATTGATGGTCAAAGTTGATTTCATTTGTATATATATCATTAATTCATTAGCATTGCCAAATAATACATGTCGTTAACGGGTTAAATACACTAATCAAATTTGTGAAGGGGTTGACTGCAATAATACAAGTTCCGATAGGGTTGACACTGGTGATATAAATAGAGAAGGGTTAGAGTCTTTATTATCGGGCATTTCAAGTGATCTTAATAGTGACATTGAAAATATCTTTTATCTTAGAGGTGTGGAGCCAAGTAAGTCAAAATTCTATTTTTCCAATAATTGGAAGACATATATAAGTCACGAGGAGCAGTGTTTTATAGGAGGTGTCATGGAATTTCGAGATATATTGTGAAAGTATGTCATTGAGGTTGGGTTAAAGTATGTGTATTTGAAGAATGATAAAACTCGAGTGACGGTTGGATGCTCTAAAAGCACTACTGAGAATTTCATGTGGAGAATTTATATTTCATTATCTACAATAAATTAATACTTTTACATACGTAGTTTGAATAATGAGCATACATGTAGAGGTGTTTTTCGTAGTCCGTCGACCAAAATGATAGCCTCCAAGTTGGTTTCAACATTGGTAGCCAAAGACCTTAAATATAATCCACTGTTGAGACCAATTGATGTAGTTAGAGATATGAAGAAGAACTACGATCTCGATATAGCCTATCAACATGCATGGCATGCGAAAGAGATGGTTGTTATTGATTAGGGCTGGCAATTCTTGACACGATAACCCGTTTATGGTAATAACCCAAACATGACACGATTATCGTGTATAGAATTAAGAGTACCCAAAACTTATACTCAAATCAAAATCAATGCGACCCGAAAATGACATGACTAACCCGAATTGCCATGCTAGTTGATATACATGGTGATGAAATGTTTCTTATGCATTAATGAATAATTATTAGGAACTTCTATTGCAGTATAATCCTGGGTCGCATTGCATCCTTGACGTGGAACCTGAGACTAAAAATTTCAAGAGAATATTTGTAATGTTTTGAGGATGTATTTATGGATTTCAATACTGTAGAGCCATTTTTTTCTTAGTGGTGCCTTTTTGAAGAGTCGTTACCGTGGAACAATATTTTTAGCAACCGCAAGGAATGGGAATAATGATAAATTAATTCTAAATATTTTATTTTGTGTATTGCATTCACATTTTGTTAGTTCCATTACAGATCATCAAAATACACGCATAAAATATGAAGTACCCTTGAATATTTTTGTTTAGTTCACGTGTACTTTATATTTTTATGCATATATTTTGATGATCAGTGTTGTTATTTACAAAGAATGCCAAGTACATGCATAAAAATGTAAAGTACACGTGAATGTTTTTGTTTAGTTCACATGTACTTTATATTTTTATGCATGTATTTTGATGATCTTTGTTGTTTATTTGCAACTAATGCAAAGTACACGCAAAAGATTGTAAAGTAAACGTGCATGTTTTTGTATCTTGATCGCAGATACTTTACAGTTTCGTGCGTGTATTTTTATGTTTTGTCTTGTTATTCGCAACCAATGAAAGTACACACATAATATATTAATATATTTCCTACGTATTTTAAGGTTTGCGCTAGCAACATCAATTTAGGATAGGTTGTATAAAAATATTCAATTTATTTTAATTTTGATATATTTTAATATTTCAGGCCTTTTTCCTCTTGCATATGATGTTGTTGATTTCGAAACGGAAGATACCTATATTTGGTTTCTTGTCAATTTGTATAATGCACTAGCTAATCAATATCAAAACATAATGTTTACGTCTGATCAAAATAATGGATTAATCGAAGCTTTTTCGAGGGTTTTCCCGTTGTCTGCACATTCTTACTGTACACATCATTTAAAAGGAAATATAAAGAAGACAATTCGTGGGAATTGTGGTGGTTTTCAAAAGAAAATTGTGAAAGATCTTTTGTCTTATGCCTATGTTATTTCAATAGATGAATCTCATAAGAATATTGAAGCATTGAAGAAAGAAAGAGGAGTTGGTGTTGCTGATTTCATGATAATTTGCCTCCCTAGAATTGGTCATGTGCATATTTCCCCGGTATATGGTATGGTGACAAGGCATCTAATGTTACAGAGTCATTCAATTCATGGATTTTAGAGGAAAGACATTTACCAATAACGAATATGCTCGACAAATTAAGGGTGAAGATTATAAATTTCGACGCAAACAAACTTGTTGAGTCTGACACTTGGACAAATGAGCTATGTCATTTTTTTCAAAAATTACTGAATGAAAATTGGAATAAAAGTTGATATTGGACTATTAGCTGCTCGAGTCAACATTTATTTGAAGTTCATTCAGAAGTGAGAGTGACGGTTGACTTAGAAGAAATAACTTGTTCTTGTAAGAGTTGGCAGATAAGATGTTTTCCATATTTTCATGCTATTGTTGTTGTACGGAAGAAAGGGACCAGTATTTATGAGTATTTTGAGGAATAATATAAGGAATCTTTCTACAAAAAATCATACTCGATACATATAGTTTATCTTCTTGATTTTATTTTCTTAAATATTCTTATACCTGAAAATCCTTTCGTCCTTCCTCCAATAACAAAGAGACCGACAAAAAGGCCAAGAAATAAGAGAATAAAGTATGATGGTGAGATCACCGTTAGGGAAGTTACTTGCTCTAGGTGTAGTAAAATTGGTAATTACAGGTCTACATGTTAAGAACCCATTTGATTACATTTAAAATTGTTGAATTCATTCATTGTAACCATTTGATTGAATAAAATTATTTAATAACCCCTTTGAATGAATAAATAAATTTAATTTTAGTATTTAGTTCTATTTTTTTCTTTGTTTGTTGTATGGGAGTTCAACAAGTACATGAGATCATTTTTTCTAAAGTTCGCTTGTACTTTGTTAAATTTGCGTGTATTTTACATTTTTACACTCTGTAAAATTGTTGAATTCATTCATTGTAACCATTAGATTGAATAAAATTATTTAAAAACCTATTTAATTGAATAAATGAATGTAATTTTATTACTTAGTTCTACTTTTTTAGGATCAAATACCAAAAAGTCCTTCAAATATTTTTTAATGAACAATTAGTCCAAGTCTTTTACTTTGTTCCAAAAAGTCCCCCAAACACCCATTTAATTAATATTTTTTTTAAAAGTCCCCACTAGCGGCATTCACCCCCCCCCCCCTAACCGAAGTTCCTTTTTTTTGAATATTTTTATGTGGCGAGGAACTTTTTCGAATAAAGTAAAAGGGTTTGGCTAAATGTGTATTAAAAATGTTTGAGGGACTTTTTGGTAAAAGTTCTATTTTTTATTTATTTTTTGTATGACAGTTCAACAAATTACACATATTTTTTAGAAAGTACACGTGATCATATTTCCTAAATTTCATGTGTACTTTATTAAATTTGCATGTATTTTATATTTTTGCACTTTATGGATGATTGTTGAATTCATTCATTGTAACCATTTGACTAAATAAAATTATTTAATAACACATTTGTTTGAATAAATGAATGTAATTTTATTGTTTAGTTCTATTTTTTTTATGACAGTTCAGCAAAGTACATGTATTTTTTTATAAAGTACACGTGATCATTCGTTGTAACCAATTGATTGAATAATAAAATTATTTAAGAACTCATTTGACTGAATAAATGAATGTAATTTTATTGTTTAGTATTTAATTCTATTTTGTTAGGATCAAATACCAAAAAAAGCTTTCAAATATCTTTTAATACACATTTAGTTCAAGTCTTTTACCTTGTTCTAAAAAGTTCTTCAAACACCCATTTAACTAATATTTTCTTATTTTTAAAAGTCCGCGCTAGCGACATCACCCCCCCCCCCCCCCCCCACACCCACACACCCACCCACACACAACCAGAGTTCCTTTTTTGAATGTTTTTATGTGGTAAGGTACTTTTTGGAATAAAGTAAAAGGGTTGGAGTAAATGTGTATTACAAAAATATTTTAGGAACTTTTTGGTATAAGCCCATTTTTTTATAATTTTTTTTATGGAAGTTCGACAAATTACATGTATTTTTTAAAAAGTACACGTGATTATTTTTTCTAAAGTTTAAGTATACTTTATTAAATTTGCGTGTATTTTATATTTTTGCACTCTATGTATGATTGTTGAATTCATTCATTGTAATCATTTGATCGAATAAAATTATTTAATTATTTTTAACGCTTTCTAGGTATGGGACTAGGGAATGTTCGTTTATACATTTAGATATTTCCTAGGGATGAGACTAGGTAGTATGTTGTTACATTATTTTATTATATGTGTCACACTAGGTGGTGATTTTTAGGTATTTTCCTAGTTGAGGGACTAGGTGATACTTATGATTTTGATAATATCTAGGTATAGTACTAATGATGAATTTAATTGTGAAGCCCGAATTGTATTTGGAGGTTAGTTGTAAATAATAAAACATGATAATGAAAAGAAAATATATACTTTAATATATAGGCATTATAGACATATTGATGTCCATCATTGTATGTGTGGAAGTGGGTAGGCCGGCCATTACGATAATTTCATAACTCACGATGACTTGGCTACTTTGATGATTTTATGTTGTTGTCACAAATATGTGTAGTGTCTAGTGTAGATAGACCATTACGATGATTGCGGGACTTAAGCTAACTCGTTATAGTGACGTGTCTTGTATGGGAATATCAAGGTATGTGTGGGATAACAATTTGGGTTGATGGACTAAAGTGATGTACGTGGATTTGATGTGATAATACATTAGGCGCACCATGAATATGTGCAAGGTCAATATAAATACAAAATAACTATAATTGTGTTGTGTCGATAATATGATTAATATTTAGAAAGATAATTGTAATTGGGTAAGATAATGGAAAGTAATTTAATTAATATTGAAGCAAACATAATTATACTTCGATGGTGAGTTGATTTATTTTACGTGGCTAGTTGTTATATTTTTTTATTACTCACATCGTTGGTGTATTGCTTGTTTAATTAAAAGATTATATTGTGATATTTATGTCTTATATTTATGGATGGTTTTCGGTCGATTTAGTTGGTAAATGGAGCATGCTAATGTCATACCAACTTTGAAATCATCAAATCAAAATTACCAATTTTACCAGTAGATACACCAGTCCACAAACCAAAACCAAAACGTGCAGTACATCGCTAAAACTGATTTTTTGCGGTAAAATTGATTTTCCAAAAAATACAGTAGATTTTGGTAAATTTCTCTTTACGGTAAATTTGGTATTACTCAGTATATAATGGTAATTTTTTGTACCACTTACCTAAACCATTTTATATACATTTATAAAAAAACAGAAAATAACCTACATAATTGTGCCATCTCCATAACTATATATAAACATTAAACTCCAAAATAAACATCACAAATTGTAATTCAAGTTACACCATTATCCAAACAACTCGAATAAATATCAACTCGGGTCGTCATATTAAATAAAAAACCAAAATGAAAATGTTTCACGTTCTTTATTTCTTTCACTCTCCACTTATTCACTTGCAAAAGAAATTATGAATATCAAAATGTTGTCAAAAAAATAAAAATTAGTCGGAACTTCCAAAAAAATCCCGTGTACAAAAAAAATTATAAAAAAAGTACAAAATAAAATATAAAATAGAGTGAACGACTCACTTTATTTGCAATTGAATGAGACGATAGAGTGATTACTTCCTTTGATATATATAATTTTTGTTTTATAGTATAACTCATTTCGTTTTTCATATTCATTTTTTTTCATTTTCATCAATATTGAATGTCATACCTATATTGTACCAGAAAAATGATTTACCCATATTGTACCCAAAAAACGTCATACTCAACAGAGTGTCAAATCACTACACCATATTAGGCGAATGGTCACGGCCAAAGTCCCTAACCTAACTATGGGTCGCGGCCCAAATCCTTGACCAAATAAAGGGTCACGGGCCCGGGAGGTCATGGTAGAGGATCGTGGACTTTAGTCGTGACCCATACACACATCTGGTAACGGCCATTAGTCGTGACCCATCCTTTAATAAATGAGAATGGTTACGGCTCAAGTCACGGCTCATGTTCGTGACCCATCCTTTAATATATGAAAATGGACATGGTTCTAGTCACGGCTCGTGTCTGTGGCCCATCCTTTAATATATGAGAATGGTCACGGCTTAAGTCTGTGACTCAACCTTCGTATATATGAAAATGGTCACGACTATGATACGTGACCATTTTTAATTATATTAAAAAAATGGGCAAATTTTCCTTTCTTTTCTGGATATTCTAAAACCTGCGTAATGTAAACCCCGCACAACCATAATGCTAAATAAAAAATTATAAATGTCCGAGTGGTCACAGGACCCACAGTTTGAGATCACGATGATATTCTCAAATTATCGTCCTGCTCTTGAGCCGAGGGTCCCGTGACCATGCGATCGGTTCCTACGAGTTACATTGGTCCCATACGAGGTGTTGACGCCTTTCACGGGACCGTTTGGGGGTGTGTTCCGTAGTTTCGCGCTCTAACGATATGTTATCAAGCCCAAGTGTAGATATTCTAAAAATTGGGTCGTGCTCTCAAACCGGGGGTCCCGTGACCATGTGATCGATTCCTACGAGTTATATTGGTCCCGTACGAGGTGTTGGCATCGCTCACAGGACCATTTGGGGGGTGTTTCAGGGTTCGCCCTCTAATGACATGTTTTCAAGCCTAAGTGTAGATATTCTAAAAATTAGATCGTGCTCTCAAATCGGGGGTCCCATGACCACTCGATCGATTCCTACGAGTTACATTGGTCCCGTGTGAGGTGTTGGTGCCACTCACGGGGACGTTTGGGGGGTGTTTCGGGATTTCGCCCCTAACGGCATGTTTTCAAGCCTAAGTGTAGATATTCAAAAAATAGGTCGTTGAATCTGGGGTCCCGTGACCATGCGGTCAGTTTCTACGAGTAACATTCATCCCGTGCGAGGTGTTGGCCCTACTCACGGGGCCGTTCGAGGGGTGTTTCATACTTTTGCCCTCTAACAACATGTTTTCAAGCCCAAGTGTATATATTCTGAAAATTGACTTGTGATCTCGAACCGGGGTTCCCGTGACCACGTTGTCGGTTCCTACGAGTTACATTAGTTTTGTGCAAGGTGTTGGTGTCATTCACGGGACCGTTTGGGGATGTTTCGGGGTTTCGTCCTTTAACGACATGTGCTTCAAGCCGAAGTGTAAATATTCATAAAATTTGGCAGTAATCTTGAATCGGGGGTCCTATGACCACGCGATCGATTCCTATGAGTTACATTGATCCCGTGAGAGGTGTTGGCGCCACTCACGAGGCCAGTTGGGGGGGGGGGTCAAGGTTTCACCCTCTAACGGCATGTGTTTCAAGCCGAAGTGTAGATATTCTGAAAATTGGGCCATGCTCTCGAACCGGGGGTTCTGTAACCATGCGGCCGATTCCTTCGAGTTACATTGGTCCCGTGGGACGTATTGGCGCCGCTCACGGGGCCATTTCAGGGGTGTTTCGGGGTTTCGCCCTCTAACGACATGTTTTCAAGCCTAAGTGTAGATATTCTAAAAATTGATCCGTGTTCTCGAACCGGGGGTCCCGTGACCACACGGTCAGTTTGTATAAGTTACATTGGTCCCGTGCGAGGTGTTGGCACCGCTCACGGGGTCGTTTGAGAGGTGTTTCAGGGTTTCTCCCTCTAAAAACATGTTTTCAAGCCTGAGTGTATATATTCTAAAAATTAGGACGTGCTTTTGAATCGGGTTTCCCGTGATCATGTGGTCGGTTCCTATGAGTTACATTGGTCCCGTGCGAGGTGTTGGCACCGCTGACGGGACCGTTTGGGCGGTGTTTCGGAGCTCTCCCTCTAACGACATGTTTTCAAGCCTAAGTGTAGATATTCTAAAAATTAGGTCGTGCTCTTGAACCAGGGGTCCCGTGACCACGCGATCGGTTCCTACGAGTTACATTGGTCCCGTCTGTGGTATTGGCATCACTCACGGGGACATTTGGGGGGTGTTTCAGGGTTTCGCCTTCTAACGTCATGTTTTCAAACTTAAGTGTAGATATTCTAAAAATTGGGTCTTACTCTCTAACCGGGGGTCCCATGACCACACGGTTGATTACTATGAGTTACATTGGTCCTCTGGGAGGTGTTGGCGCCACTCACGGGGCCGTTTGGGGGGTGTTTCAGGATTTCGCCCTCTAACAACATGTTTTCAAGCCTAAGTGTAGATATTCAGAAAAATGGATCGTGATCTCGAACCCGGGGTCCCGTGATCACGCGGTCAGTTCCTACGAGTTACATTGGTCCCGTGTTAGGTATTGACCCTTCTCACGGGGCCGTTTGAGGTGTGTTTTGGAGTTTTACCCTCTAACGACATGTTTTCAAGCCTAAGTGTAGGTATTCTGAAAATTGACACGTGCTCTCGAACCGGGGGTCCTGTGATCACACGGTCGGTTCCTACGAGTTACATTGGTTTCGTGCGAGGTGTTGGTGTCATTCACGGGGTTATTTGGGGGTGTTTTGAGATTTCGCCCTCTAACGACATGTTTTCAATCCCAAGTGTAGATATTCTAAAAATTGGGTCGTGATCTCGAACCGGGGGTCCCGTGACCACGTGGTCGGTTCCTACGAGTTACATTGGTCCCGTTATGGTATTGGCGCCGCTCACGAGGTCATTTGGGGGGGTGTTTCGGGGTTTCGCCCTCTAACGGCATGCTTTCAAGCTTAAGTGTAGATATTCTAAAAATTGGGTCGTGCTCTCGAACCAGGGGTCCCGTGACCACACGGTCGGTTCCTACGACTTACAGTGGTCCCGTGTGTGGCGTTGGCGTCGCTCACGGGGACATTTGGGAGGTGTTTCAGGGTTTCACCTTCTAACGACATGCTTTCAAGCCTAAGTGTAGATATTCTAAAAATTGATCCGTGTTCTCGAATCGGGGTCCTATGACCGCGCGATCAGTTCCTGCAAGTTACAGTGGTCCCGTACGAGGTGTTGGCGCCCCATACGGGGCCAATTGGGAGGTATTTTGTGGTTTCGCCCTCTAATGACGTGTTTTCAAGCCTAATTGTAGATATTATGAAAATTATGGTCGTGCTCTCGAACTAGGGGTCCCGTGACCATGCGAACGGTTCTTATGAGTTACATTGGTCCTATGCATGGTGTTTGCACTACTCATGGGGCCGTTTGGGAGGTGTTTCGGTGTTTCTCCCTCTAATGGCTTGTTTTCAAGCCTAAATGTAGATATTCCAAAAATGGACCGTGCTCTCCAACCCGGGGTCCTGTGACCACGCGGTTAGTTCCTATGAGTTACATTGGTCCCTTTCGAGGTGTTGGCGCCGCTCACGGGGACGTTTGAGGGGTGTTTTGAGTTTTCGCCCTCTAACGACATGTTTTCAAGCCTAAGTGTAGATATTTTAAAAATTAATTTGTGTTCTTGAACTGGTAGTCCCATGACCACGCAATCGGTTCCTAAAAGTTATACTGGTCCCATACGAGGTGTTGGCGCCGCTCACGGGGCCGTTTGGGGGGTGTTTAGGGGTTTCTCCCTCTAACGACATGTTTTCAAGCCTAAGTGTAGATATTCTAAAAATTGGATCGTGCTCTCAAATTGGGGGTCCCGTGACCATGCGATCGGTTACTACGAGTTACATTTATCCCATGCGAGGTGTTAACACCGCTCACGGGGCCTTTTGGGGGGTGTTTCGGGGTTTAGCCCTCTAACGATATGTTTTTAAGCCTAAGTGTAAATATTTTAAAAATTGGTCCATGCTTCGAATCGGGGGTCCCGTGACCACGCAGTCTGTTCCTATGAGTTACATTGGTTCCTTATGAGGTGTTGGTGCCACTTACGGGGCCGTTTGGGGCGTATTTTTGTGTTTCACCCTCTAATGGTATGTTTTCAAGCCTATGTGTAGATATTCTGAAAATTGGTTCGTGCTCTCGAACCGGGGGTCCCGTGACCACGCGGTTTGTTCCTACAAGTTACGTTGGCCCCGTACGAGGTATTGACGTCACTCACGAGTCTGTTTGAGGGTATTTCGAGATTTCGCCCTCTAACGACATATTTTCAAGCCTAAGTATAGATATTCTAAAAATTGGTCCGTCCGTGCTTTCGAACTGGGGGTCCCTTGACCACTGCTTTTGGGGAACGCCCTCTAATGGCATGTTATTACAAGTTACCCTTGGTTTGTTTGTAGTTATGTCTAGACAGTCTTTGGACCAGTGCCCTGGATTTTTACAACAATAATAAGTTTTTCCATTACTGATTTTAGATGGTGGAGTACGATTTTGTTGAGGGGAGTGAGTGGAAGTAAGGCTTGTTATGCAACTATAGTTTGGTTACAATATCTCTTTCTCAAATGCCATATTATAGGTGGGAATTTTCATTGTAAAGCGAAGAGTTATATGAGCGAGAAAGTGACCATTGTGTGAAGAAAATCAAAGGTCGGGTCGCAATGATTTTCGCGACATAGGTCGCATCGTTCTCTGCTTCAATTATAAATTATGCAGTTGCGGAATTATATTATTGCCCCTATAAGGCCTAAAAAAGTGAGGTATATTTTGAGAGTATTCGACCCAAAGTGACTCCACAATCTCATTCATAAATCTTTACGTAAAACAGCCACAAAATGGCCTCATGAGAGGCGCAAACATCTCGCACGAGACCAATGTAACTCGCAGGAACTGATCAAGTGGTCACGGGACTCCCGATTTGAGAATATGATGATAATTTGAAAATATATAGACTTAGGCTTAAAATTATGCCGTTAGAGGGCGAAAAAACAAAACACCCCCAAACGGACCCATGAGAGGCACGAACACCTCGCACAGGATTAAAGTAACTCACAGTAACTAACTGTATGGTCACGGGACCCCCAATTTGAGAATATGAAAATAATTTGAAAATATCTAGACTTCAGATTAAAAATATGCCAATAGAGGAAGAAAAAACAAAACACCCCCTTCCCCCCAAACGACCCCGTGAGAGACGCGAACACCTCGCACGGGACTAAAGTAACTCGTAGCAACTGATAGCATGATCACATGCCCCCCGATTTGAGAATATGATAATAATTTGAAAATATCTTGACTTAAGCTTAAAAAGATGTCGTTAGAGGGCAAAAAAACAAAACACTCCCCAAACGGCCCCGTGAGAGGCGTTAATGCCTCGTACGGTGCCAACGGCCAAAAAACCAACAACAAGCCAACAACCATTAATTATCCTGTACTCCTCCCAACATATTATCCAATAACAAGCCAACAACCAATAATTATCCAACAACCAAACCAAACAAAATCAATAATTATCTCGTACTCCTTCTAACATACTTTCCAACAACAAGCCAACAACCAATAATTATCTAACAGATAAACCGAACAAAACCAATAATTATACCGTAGTGCTTCTTAACATATTATCCAGCAATAATCCAATAACCAATAATTATCCAATAGTTAAACCAAACAAAACCAATAATTATCTCGTGCTCCTTCTAACATACTATCCAATAACAAGCCAACAAGCAATAATTATCCAACAGCCAAACCAAACAAAACCAATAATTATCACGTACTCCTTCTATCATTTAAAAGATTTAAAAGATAATGCATATCAATTATATAACTACTTTAGCTGAAGTAAAGAGTACCTAATTCTTGCGATCCAAGAAGGCAATTAAATAGAGTCTCCTGGATGTGTGATTAGACCAAATTGATCCCAGAGTCCCCAACGTATTCTTTTACATGTATATTTGTGATTAGTTTCTTTAATACAATCTTCATAAAATCAAGATAATTTAATTTCATTTTATGAACACTACATCAATGAAACTATTCACTAAATGTATATGAACAGGAACACGTGGAAATTGAGCTGGATCAATTTGATCCAATCACAAACTCAAATGACTCTATTCTCAAACCAAGCGTCTTGTAAAAGTAACTAAACATTCGACTGAACAAAACATATTATCGAAAGTTAACTTACATAAATCATATTAAACATTCGTAAAAGTAATTAAACATTCATATACACACATACACAGAAAGACACACACACACACACACACACACACACACACATATATATACACACATATACACGCACATATACACACGTACACAAAAACACACACATATTCACACATATATACACACGTACACACACATACACAAAAATACACACACATATACATTAGGGTTTAAATTAGAAATATAAAAAATAGGGCCGAAATATGAATGTTTAGGTATTCTACTTGAAGTGCATGAATGTTTAGTTACTTTTACCTTTGAGATTGAGAGAGAGATTTGGGCCGAAATTACATTCGTAAAAGTAACTAAACATTCATACATCAAAGTAAAGCGTTAACACAATGTCAATATCATAATAGGCTACAAATAAGATTGACAAGGATAACATAATATTTTGATAATTAATCTTCCTCTAAATCAACTAAAAGATCCTTCAAATTACGGTTGTCATCAAGAGCTGACTGGAACTCTTTTGGAGCCTTTAATGCATCCACTTCAGTAGTCATACCCTTTAGTGCATGCACAATGCTAGACTAATTGCCATCTTTCATGCACTTCAAGTATAATACCTTCTTTACATTTTGAAGGCACAAATAAAAGGCTCGTCGACTATACGATCTTTATTCTCCAACTTTGATAAATATACCTTAATAAGTTTGGAGTCAGGATCAACTTTGAAAGCATTCGTTGTATCCTCCACCTTTACCCAATCACAATAGAATACGGTTTCTGTGAAATCTAAGTAATCAAGTTTATAGGATTTATTGGATTATACCATAATAGGTTAGCACCGTATTCTTTGGATTTCTATCACTTTTGCTAGCGATACAGGTGGTCAAGGAAAAAATTGATATTCCACTATTTTGCGTCAAAAGCTTTTCATCATATGGATATGAAATGAAATCAAAACTGTTGGTGCGAAATTTCTTAAACTCTTTCGCACGAAAACTAGGGCTTTTTGCTAGGCTTGCAAGCCTGGAAGAGACATCACTTCTTTTTAGAAGCTGCATTTATTGATGAATTTGTATAGGGCATATTTTTATCACATACAAATAAACAACCGCACACATAAGATAAAAATTTTACCTCTTTTGATACCAATTCCCTCAAATAAGTTGTCGTGCAATTTCTCCTTTGATTTTAGGCAATTTCGTTCTCTTACTTCCTACCGATAAATTATAGAGTTTAGATTATAAAATATAAAAACATATAATTAAAGAAGAAGAATTAAGTAGATACTCACTCTCTCCAGTCTTCGACTTCATCTTGCGATTCGAGGACATAACGAGTTGCCTGCTCGTATTGTAGATTTATGAGTTTCACCTCTTTAGGGTTCCCAAATGGCAATTCGTCCTTAAACTCATCAGGTTCCTCGATCACTCGTTATCCATAAGGATTGAAACTCCTCATCTCTTGTTTATGCATATGTTCCCTAGCGTATAACAATGATTCCACCGTTACGTATTCTTTCGCAATTGACCCTCCGATATACCGTGTATTCTTTACATAATCTTTGAATGTTTTCATCAAGCACTCAAAAGGATATATCCAACGATACCTATTGGGACCACATAATAAATCTTTATTGCATAAATGCACAAGAAGGTGGATCCTGATATCGAAGAATGGGGGAGGAAAATATTTCTCTAATACATAAACTGCCTCGGCTAAAGTTGATTTCGCAGCTTTAATGTGCCTTATATTTACCACTTTTGCACAAAGTAGGATAAAACACAAACTGATTTGCATAATCACCCAACAGAGATCTTTGTATTCATAAAAGCAATGCCGAAATAATAAAGGGATTAATTGGATGATTACGTGTCAGTCGTGAGATTTGCACTGTTTCAAGTCATTTGCTTGGAAGCTTACTACCATATGTAAATTATAAAATTAACTAGTTAGAGTCTTCAATTTGAACAACGTGTCTAAGATAATATTCCTCTCACTAGTTTTCAAAGTGAAAGCAGCCTAGGAGTAGAAATTCTTCATGTTGTAGGATCATTTTTTAACCACAGTTTCTTCTTTATTTTCATCCCCTGTAGATCTAGGAGGGCCCGCTCTCCATATTTGGAATGAGATCCACCCAGACATGTTCTTATCAGATGTTTTGCAACACTTTTCTTTGTGTGCATCATATCAGATATATGCCTTACACGATGATCTTTCCCATATGGTAAATAAAAAAATATTAATCGCCTAGACCACGACTTTGCTTTATTACGATAGTTCGGATCCTCCCAGCTTTACGCTTTAGTTTTACAAATTGGGAGTGTTTGCCTACTTACATATTCCCTACAGTTAAAGTTGTCGCCTTCTCCTCGATCTGTTAATCAGAAAGCTGAGCAGGTGGCCTTCTACACTAGTAACCGACAGGCAAAAAGTTAGACTTGTCATTCCTAAAAGGGTGACTGGTCGACAGAGATCTATAATGACCCGTATAACTCATCTTACTCCTATGTTTTAGCCAACATGCTTCAGTTTCCTCCCCATATATAGGACATCAATAATAACCATGAACATTACAACCGAACACGGTCCCATAAGCTGGAAGGTCGTGGTTCGCCAACCTCACTATTGCTTTAAGTGTGAACTCTTTACCCTTATGAGAGTCGAACGACGTCACGCATTTATCCCAAAACTCTTTAAATTCTTCGATTAATGGTGCTAAGAATATATCAATATCATCACTGGGAGCCTTCGACTCGGGTATCAACAAAGACAACAATGTGAACTCCTTTTTCATGCATAGTATCGGAGGGAGACTTAAAGGCGCCAAGATAATTGACCAATAACTTTGATTAGTACATCGGTTGATATTGCAAGACGCACGTTGCGCGATTCCTTTGCAAATTCATGGTGTTGTGCATTTAAGATTTTGCTAGATGGGTGAATCAACTGGATGACGCATCAGATTCCCACCTACCTCGCATGGAGCGTGCCATGTCATGGCCTCCACTATCCATGATACAGTAAAAAATCGTTTTAACCATAGCCCAAGTGGAAAATACTTCAAAACCTTTTATGGGACTTGCGAGCACTTGCAATTTTTTACAGCTTTGTTCTTTCCATTCTCACAAACCACATATCTAAGCTCACTGCATATAGTATATTCATCCTTCTCTGTGTGCTCGTTACGGTACAATATACAATCATACTTGCTTGAATGAATAAATTTGTTTTTTCAATCCAAACCCTTCAAGCTCTTTTTCATTGTAGGATAATTGTCTGGTAACGTTTTCCCTTTTAGGAGAATATCTTTAACCCACTTAAGAATTTCGGTTATGCTGTTCCCAGCCAAATCAAACTGACTCTTCAAATTATGCAAACCAATCATTGCATATAATACCGAGTGATATTTATCACAATCTTTATACAACGGTCTATGTATTCCCGATCTCCTGGAAGTTCAACATCAAAATTTTCATTTAGTTGGCCATAACGCGCATTATCTGTATCTATAGGTGGGTGGTTTTGACGGTTGTGGAGCCCGTAAGCATCATCAATTAAGTCGGTCAATGGACGATGTGTTGGTGAATCATGTACCACTTACACTTGTTGGGTTTCCATTACGCGGTCGGGTACCAACGATTCTTCTAGAACATAAGGTATATTTTTTCACCATGGTATGTCCATATTTTATAGTCTTGACAGATTCCCCACTTTATTAAATGCAACTCAACGTATTTCAATGACTTATATTTTCCGTTCATACAACGGGTGCACGGACGTGGAATCTTATCACTTTTAAGATTTTTAAAAGCGTATTTAATAAATTCTTGAACGCCATTTACATGATTACTTAAAATCTGGTTAGTCTCTACTATCCACTCTTTGTATAGTGGAAAATTCATGTAATAATCTTCAAATTTCAATCCTGTGGTAATAGGTAAAAAAATATTATTACAACTGAAATACAAACAATATTCTTACAACTGAAATAATAAAGAATTATTATTAAAACTAAAATAAAACCAATATTCTTAAACTGAAACAAAACCAATATTCTTACAAATGAAACAAAAAAAATGTTATTACAACTGAAACAAAAGAAAATATTATTTGGTCTTCTCCAATAGATAAATTGGCCAAGTAATGAAAGAGTCTACATAATTACTCAATTCCAGCTCTTCCCCGCCATCAATGTGTACGGTACATCTCCGCAACAATTGTATATTTCATCGACCAATATTGGAGCCTCACCAGTCTCCAATGATCATTTGTGTACTCGAGTTTCGATAACTTGGAGATGAGTGTGCACACCCCAACAACCCTCTTATTACTCGGGTCTTTGAAATAGTACTTTTTTCCATAGTCATCGTGAGTTGTTGATAATGATCCAAGTCCCATGACAGGCGAAGGAACGGGGAATGTGAATGTTGTAGTAGTCAACATTTGGGAGGGGAATGTGTGATGAGGCCGCATTTGGGAGGGGGGGGGGGAATGTTGGATGAGGCGGTATTTGGGAGCGGAAATGTTGGATGAGGCGGCATTTTGGAAGGGAAACTTGAAGGGGGGATAGGGAAAACCTTGATGAAGAGGGTAAGGCTAACCTTGAGGAGGCAGCATTGGGACCCCATAATTTCGGAAAAGGGACACAATTTGCCCAATTTGATTCGTCAACATTCCTAAGTTATTTTTGATACCCTGGATATCCCCATCGATCTTGAACTTTCGTTCCTCATTGGACGGGAAACGATCCTTGATCGAAGAAAACTCATCCACGAGAGGTGCGATCTATTAAATTTTATTTTTGTCATATGTGAGCTAACACCTCTCGTCCTCCCCCCATTTGTCCTTTCAAAAGGTCTGGGTCAGGGCATTATTTTCAAGGTCAAAGTCATCATTAGGGTTCGAACCTGACTGACTACTGATGGCCTCTATTGATTTTAGCGTCTCAGCCAAGTGCGAGGAGAATTTACTATCTTTGTCCCATCGCGCATGAACGATTAAGTTGGACCGATTTGTTTTTTACCCGCATCTGGACCATCCTTTATCCTACTCACCCATTCATTCTTCAAATCCTCGTATGATTTGGATCCCAATCTGTGGATATTAGTTTGTTGCGCCCTACTTTTTTGTTTTACTCCTTTTGGACCATCTTTTTCTCTGTCGCCTCGTTCTCCAAAAAATTATTCCACCGCTCCACCGAAATTTCAACATTGGGAGGCACTCTATCTTTTAAAGATAAAATATCGGAGCTCGCTACCTCCTTCGATAAATATTTCTTCTGAAGGTTTCTCCTGTATGTCCTCAATAATTCAGCAACCCGATATAGAACCTTATTCTTGGAACGGTCGGGAAATGAAAAATACTTATAGAGATGATCGTATATGTCATCTTTGACGGCTTGATCAACCAGTTGTCTGGTCCACCAACTCCCACGTTTATTTTTCCCAATCCTAAACACCGGGCTTTAAAATTTAGCACGTCATTCCTATCACCCGTCGAGTTATCCCGAGAAGGGAGAACCCAATGGGCTTCTTTTGGATTGAGTGAGATGCGTCAACAGCGTTGGATGGGGGAGGTGGAGCAACAGGAGTGCTAGATGAGGGCGCCGAAGCAGCTACAATTGGACTTGGTGTGGAGAGACCCATTGATGGAGTTGTGTATTGCTTAGCCATTAGTGTTGAGAATTCGGGTTGTGCACAAGATGGTGAACCTTGTTACGGTGTCCCCTCGGCACTTAGTACCCTTGGGTTGTTTCCTCGCGACATTATTTATAAAAATGAAAAACCATAAGTGACTAAATAATTATAATAAGAAATTATAATTAATTAATCAAGCTTATGGCTATATATATATATATATATATATATATATAGAGAGAGAGAGAGAGAGAGAGTATGTTTAATGTTCCTGATCTCCATCCATTCGATATTAGTTTATAAGAACCTATGAATTTTTGCACGTGGCTAACTAGGAGGAAGGGCATCTATGATTGATGTGTAGATATTTGTGACATGAAATCGAAATCCCATCCTTTTCAACTTGTTGGCAAGATTTAATTGAGTGTGCATATGACGCGAGACATCACAGTCTATGTCAATGCTCTCTGTACGCAGTTGTATCCATAATGGGTGAATTTTTTTTTGCCTTCTCCAGCAATGTAACCAATGTCAGGTTTATGTCGGGATTATGTGTGTGAAATATATGTTATATAACGTCATCCCAGGTTTTTGGTAGGGAAAATAGAATACGATCGAACAGGTAATCTCGTTGAGATTAACTCCACGATTTACAAGGTAGTTAAATTGTTCGATATTTTTATTTTCATACCTATAAATAGGAGTACCCTCTATATGATGCTCACTAATAAAAGAGTTATGTGTGCGGTCTAATTGTAACCTCTCAAACTCTTGTTGCCAGTGATTATCACCGTGCCCCATTTTCCTGAGAAAAATATACGAGGACGTGAATATGAGTCCCACGGTTAAGGTAAAAAGGTATATTAGGGTATATTAGTTTAATTAAGGTTTTGAGAATGGAAAGATTTTGAGTCAGTGGGTGCAGAACCTAATATACTCAATTAATTTCAAACTCTAAATAAATACCAAGCCCTAAATAACAATACCCTTAAATAATGCAATTTATTTTAATCCCTAAGTAACCACATTTAGTCAATACTAATAATACTCAATTAATTTCAAACTCTAAACAAATTTCATGCCGTAAATGACAATACCCTTAATTAATGCAATTTATGTTAATCCCTAAGTAACCACATCCAATCAATACTAATAATGACAATACCATTAAACAATGCAATTAATTTCAAACTCTAAATAACAATTCCCAATCAATATTAACAATACCCAATAAATTTCAATCCCTAAATATAACATACCCAATCAAAATATGAAATTATAAAATATCCCCCTTCCTTAAAAAAAAGTACACACACATATACACACGTACACACACATATTTACACATACACACACACACACACATACACAAAAATACACACACATTCACACACATATACACACATACACATTAGGGTTTAAATCAAAAATACAAAAAATAGGGTTTACCATTGAGATTGAGAGAAAGATTTGGGCCGAAATTAGGGTTTGACCGAGAGAGAATGCAAATCACCGAAATCGCACAGAGAAAGAGAGAGAGAGAGAGATTGACGCATGAATAAATGAAATGAAGGAAAAATATTTTTAGTATAAGGGCACTGGTCACGGCCTAGAACCGTGATCTATTACCATGACCCTTAATTTTTTTCCACATTAGCATGTAGGCAACCATGCGGTCACGACCCTCAGCCGTGACCCATGCGTGTGAACAAATTGAAATGTTCATGACCCAAAGTCGTGACCTAGTAGGTGTGTATTGTGGCCTTGGTCACAATCCTTGTCCGTGACCCTAGCGTGACCAAACTTGGAGGGAACTTTGACACGAATTTGGTGCCATGATGGTCATGACCTAAGTCCGTGACCCATACTGGTCAGGGATTTGGTCCGTGACCACTTCCAATATCATCCATGGCCACGCCAAATTTTATATGGTCACGCCTTTGGACTGTGACCCCCTGGGGGTGACCATTCGCATGATTTGGTGTAGTGAATCTACCCAGAAAAATGATTTGTACCAGAAATATAAATCTCCTTAAAGATTTAAATACTTATAATATTGAATGTCATACCTATATTGTGCCAGATCTGAAAGATTTATATCAGAAATAATCCAAACATAATAAAAAAAATGGTCGAGGGAAAGTATTATCGAAAAAGTGAGTTGAGGTGATGATGAATCAATGACAATGAGGTTGATAGAGATAGTCGAGTTGAGGGGTTTTATGAGGGAGAAGAGAGGAAAGGGTGTTGTTTTATGAGACGAGAGAGAGCCAAATTATTATAAGTTATGTTGCGAATGATCCACTGACCGTAAAATCTTTTATTCATCCAACAGTTACTAAAAGATTAACCACTTAAAGAAAAACAAAGAACCTACAAAATAAGTGTCGTTGTGTTTGGCTTTAGCCATTGAGTATTCTTAATTGATTTAATTTGGTATTTTCAATTTAGTAAGTTCGATAATATCATTTTGGTATTTTCGGTATTTTATTTCGGTACGGTACAGTCGATAAATCACTTTTTAAAATGTTAAAACCAAAACCAACCACAAAAAAAATCAGTAATTTCAATTTCGGTAAGTAAAAAATATAAAACATTATCACTAATATTTGGTACAAAATGGTACAGTTTGTGTTTTTACCGTATCGCGAACACCCCTACTTATAATGCTTATAACCGGATTTACAGACTTTATTTTGGAATACTAGTTGATATTCTTGCGGTCCGTCCTGACCCGTCTCCGTGGACTAGCCTTTTAGGATAGGTTGCTTGATAGTTGCATATTAGTGGGAGTTACAGTTGAAAATTTATTTTATTGCATTAGTTTAGTTTTCTTTCCATTCGTTTTATTTAAGAGATAATTTCATTTGGATTTAGTGGTCATTTGATCCCACAGTTGTTTGTGGTTTATTATCATTGGAGTTGAGATTTTATTATTATAATTAGCATGGTTATGAATCTTATTGTAGTGAATGATTTTATTACTGTTCGATTATCTCAATTTATGTCTTGAGGGAAATGTAATACCCCGTATTTTTACGCATATTTATTTTATTATGAAATTATGGAAAATGGGGATTAATTAATTTAAAAAGGGAGAAAATCTAATTTGAAATTAATCTGATTTAATGGTAATAATTACTAGCGCGATGAGAGTTAGTAGTTATCGAAAATAATATTATGTCCGGAATGAGATACACGGCAGTCATGATATAATTATTTGGGACGCGCGTATGAGTCGCGTCACTAGTATGTATTTATGGGTTAAAAAGGTAAATTATTTTTATATAATTCGAATGACTATTTTGAGTGCGCCAGAGTGTCCTGAAGGGTCGAAATAGTCAGAAAATACTACTTGGGTATTTTATTTGGAGTCCAGGACATTTTAGCCCAAAATGACACCCTGGAGGGGAATTTTGGTCTTTGGGGATTTTTGGATAATTAAACGGACGAAAATTAGATTTGATTAAAAACTTTGAGGGTTATTGGTCTATCAGTTTCAACTTACATGAGAAAGAGAGAGAAAGAGAGAGAGAACCAAAGAAGAAGAAGACTCCATTACAGCCGTAAGCCAAGAACTCAAGCTTTCACACCAAAAATCACACCCGCGCGTAGATCGTGTCAAGAGGATCGTTTCCATACCAATTTTAGTCCGAGAATCAGAAATCTATTTCCGAGGCAAGTGTCTATCTTTCTCCTCTTTTACCATATAATGTTCCTGTTAATTTAGGTTTGATAATATAAACTTGGTGCAATGAAAACTTAGGTTTGATTTGACTAAATTGTGAAGAAACCTTATGAATTGAAGATAGGTATGCATGTAGAGGTTTTTGCCCTTTGTTGGACTATTAAAATCTGGGAATTTTACGCCTTAATCACGAATTACAATAAGGGTTTTGGTCAATTAAAATTATGGGTTCATATTTAAGAGACTTATTTAAAATTGAAGATATTGTTGGATTCTAATTGAGTATATAAGGATTTAACCTTTAATTCGTATTAGAAAGTATCTTAGGGTGTTTTGGAATAGTGTGGGAACATTACATTAGCATTGGGATGAGTTTGGGATGAGATTGAAGTATAAAAATTTGAGAAAATTGAAGTTGGGGAAGAACTGGGCATGTTCAAAAATTTTGTTCGAAGACCTGCCCAGGTCGTTCGAACGAGACTTCTAACAAGATTTCCAATGACCCTTCTAACGAGTTACGGAGTTCGTTCGAAGTGGGAACTTCATTCAAAAGAGAATCCTGGAACTTCTAACGAGATTCCAGAATGGGTTTTTAGGGTTCGTTCGAGTTAAAAGCCATCCTAGGTTTATCCAAGCAATTGTATTAACCTATGTGAGTAACTGTTGACTTAAAATCCAAAGTTTTAGGGAATTAAAGGTGTAATAATACTCGAGGTATTGAATTTATGTGAAAACCTAGGAGAGAATGTAAGTCCTAAAGAGGCTATATATATACGTACATCGTGGAGAGTAGTGGCGTTAATATTACTTACGAATTTTAGTATTTGGGTTATGTGAATACCTATTAATGTATATAAGTTGTGTGCATGCTTATTACTTGGAATATCATGTGTATGGCATACCTAGCTACTGACTATCGAAAGGAGGTTAGCGTGTTGTGGACGCCCCTATCTTGTGTGCCTTCGGGGGATTTTGAGTCGTATCACTAGAGCATGGAACCTAGGTATGGGCTATCTGTGAGAACGATAGTGTTGACGGTCGTATGGGTTCGAGGTATGTGCGTAGCCCATCGGCTTGGGACTATGTTCGCCTCCAATATGTGTATATGCTTTATTGGTTCTTGATAGATTGAAACCTTTGTCCTTTATGCGTGAGCGTTACAATGGGACTAGATAGCCGAGTATGCCTAGCACTAGGGGTTTCTTAACCATGGGCTCACTATTGATATATTTGTATGTATACATAGTGAGATTTTATATATGTATACTGAGTTCCTATTCTGTGTTTCATGTTGACTACTTTATTGAAGTATATACTTAATGGGTCACCAGTTGGGAATAAAGAATGCTGGGAGAATGAGTTATAACATCCTTAAACATATTCCTAAATAATAGCAATATATTGGTTTCAGGTTATTTAGATATTGTATCCGACGTAGTGGTTATCCTACATGTAGTCAGGTAGAGTATCGCGACTAGTATGGGTAGTTAGACTCGCTAGGTGTGCACATTAGATGAGAGGTTAGCATCTCAAGTGAGTATGCTAAGTTAACATGGATAATTTATGTGCTAAGTAAATCAATTTAAGCACTTGCTATATTTAAACTGTTTTGTACTCGGGCTCTGACCCGTTTTTAGGCAAATCTCTTTTCTTGTTCTATTATTTTAGGTGCTCAGCCACAGGGACACCAGACTTAGGAGATTCCATTCATTTGCTGAGCTGTAGCTGCTGTGGAAGCTATGGGATATTGCTAGTAGACACTTGTGAGTCTATTTCTCCTTATCTATCAGTCATTTATTTTAGTTGGACATGTCGTCCCTTCTATTTTACATTCAGAGATTTAGAGTTGTTTTATTCTAACATTAGACTTTGATTTCATGTTATTGGATTAATGTATGAGATTTCGACTGGATGTGTTTATCCCAGTTATTTATTTAAATTCGGTTAGTTCTCACCTTATGCTATTATGATGTATGGTGATGGTTAGATATTTCCATTTATTGTTTATGGTTAATAACAAGACAAAATTTTGACACCAACCTTTTTAAATATTAGGTGGTTAGTTTTTATTAAATTAAAATTTGAGTTTTCGATAGTGATGCATTATGTGAACCAACTTGATATTCTGAAATTAATTAATTAAGGACCGATCACTCGGTAATAAGTTAGGTGGGGTGTCACAGGTGGTATCGGGGCATCAGGTTCTAGTGTCCTTAGGATCTGTACGGCTTATTGTGTTTCCGCGCAGCGTCCATTGATATAGAGCCCTATATTTTAGGATTGTTGTACTCTTTATGCATTTTACGTTCTTCAGCAACTTTAAGATAATCACTGTAGACTTATACAAATTTTCTCTAATTTCAGATACCTCCTCGACGTGCACATAGAGTTCCTAGGGATGCCCAACCCGAGCCCCAGCCTGCACCAGCTTAGGGTACGATAAATGCCACTAAAGTTGTTGCCATTGTAGCTCAGGCGGTAAATGCGGCATTGGCAGTTGTACAACAGGCACCACCTCAGGCACTAGTGGTGGCTCCAGTTCAGACCCAGGCCTTCCCGTCTGCTTGGGAACATGTTAGGGATGCCTTTCAGAAGGCGCATCCTCCGGAGTTTATAGGGAGCTTCGATGTGGTGGTAGAGAGCCAATGGAAGAAGGATATCCATAGGCACCTGAGGATGCATGAGTGCATAGAGGTGCAGAGTCAGTTACTGTCCACGTTCAAGTTAGTTGGAGAAACACTACAGTGGTGGGAGTCTATTACCACCGCTGAGGAGAGAGACACACTCACTATTCAAGACTTTTGGGTGCGGTTCGATCGAAAATATTTCCCCTCGGCCGTCCAGACAGAGATGAGACAGAAAGTGGTGAACTTGAAACAGAAGGGAAATACCATGGCATAATATGAGGCAGAGTTTATCAACCTTCTGAACATTGTACGGATGAGATCCCAACTGAGGAGAAGAAGATTCAGCATTTTATGGATGGGTTGACATGGAGGATCCGCCAGCACTTGATAGGCAATCTCTCTTTGACCACCTATTCAGACGTGGTTAATGCAGCACTACTCCACTGCCAGGACCACCGTTTTCATCTGACCAAGGTTAAGCGAGTAGGAGAGTCCAGCCAGCAGGGCAGGACAGGAGTAAACGGTGCCAGTGGGGCACAGACAGTTCAGGGTCATCATAGACACAGTGACCAGGGTTCCCAGTAGGGGGATCCTAAGAGGTTCACGTCAGGAGGTTTTAGACATGGGCAGGGAGGCTTTCGACATGGCCAGCAGGGTCAGCACGACCATCAGGGCCAACAACAAGTTCAGCAGGGACAGAATGGCCAAGGGAGGGGTGGTAACGACCATCAGGGTCGGGGACAGAGGGGAGGACCCTTCCCAGGGAGATGTTTCACTTGTGACAATACTGGCCACAAATGTCAGGATTGGCCTCAGAAGGGTAGAGGCCAGTAGCAGCAGCAATAGGGTGCTCGTTAGGAGCTCCAGAGACCGTTATTTCTCGTAGCTCTCCCAGCAGCTCCATAGATGCCAGCACTGCCACCCATTTCAGCCGCCCTAGTTCAGCAAGGGCAACTTCAGTATGAACGAGTTTACAATCTTCACCAGGTCGCAGTCCTGCAGGACCCGCCTGTGATTGAGGGTATGTTTTCCATCAAGGGGACTTTAGGACGTATTTTATTTAACATGGGGGCCAAACACTGTTTTATTGCCATGGGGTTTTCACGTACTACAGGATTGTTTGATATAGCAGAGAGTATGGTCACTTGTGTGGATTCGCCGTTGAGTAAAGGTTCCATTATTTCTTTTATTTGTCGGGGAGTGGGTATAGATATTGGGAGGTTTATTTTATCCACTGACATTCTAGTATTGGATATGTCTGAGTATGATGCGATTGTAGGTAGGGATTGGCTTATCAGATATAGGTCCATGATTGATTATTTTAGTAGGAGTATAATTTTTTCCATACCCGATCAGGAAATGTTCCTGGTGGCGATGCCTCGCCCAGAGGGAGGATCGTCCACGCATTTATACTATATAGAGGAGGAGACCTCTAGGGAGGTGGTGGTACCACTTGACTCGATTCCTGTTGTTTGAGAGTTTGCCGATGTATTTCAGGAGATTTCGGGGTTACCACCGAGTAGAGAGATATACTTAGTCATTGATTTAGCATTGGGCACTCGACCGATAGCCCTCATACCTTATCGTATGGCTCCAACCGAGATGCGGGAGTTATGTGTCCAGATTGAACAGTTGTTGGGGCAGGGATTTATCCGTATGAGTACTTCGCCGTGGGGTGCTCCCGTACTATTCGTTAAGAGGAGGGATGGATCGTTGAGGTTATGTGTTGATTATCGGGAGTTGAATAAAGTCACGATACAGAACAAATATTCGTTGCCTCAAATCGATGACTTATTCAACCAGTTGAGAGGAGTTGCCTTCTTCTCGAAGATTGACTTAAGATCGGGATACCATCAGTTGCGTATCAGGGAGCAGGATGTGTCGAATACTGCCTTCTTGACGAGATATGGTTCCTATGAATTCAGGGTTATGCCTTTCGGGCTAACCAACACCCTAACTGTATTTATGGACTTGATGAACAGGGTGTTCAGAGAGTTCTTGGACCAGTTTGTCATCGTCTTTATAGATGACATTCTGGTTTACTCACAGATCGAGGAGAAGCATGCCGAACACTTAAAGCAAGTTTTACAGACACTGCGCCAACATGAGTTGTACGCAAAATACGAGAAATGTGGGTTTTGCCTGAAAGGGGTCCAGTTTTGGGGGAATATCATCTCTGACAGAGGGATATTCGTGGATCCGGGGAAGGTGTCAGCGGTGAGGGAGTGGGGACATCCCACAACACCGACCGAGATATACAGTTTATTGGGCTTAGTCGGGTACTACATGAGGTTCATTCGAGGGTTTTCGAAGATAGCGGGTCCGTTGACACACCTGACTCGCAAAGGGGTGTCGTTTATCTGGAGTGACGCTTATCAATTAGCCTTTGATGAGTTAAAAGACAAATTAACCTCAGTACCGGTGTTAGCATTGCCCAGACCGGGAATGGAGTATCTAGTTTACACTGATGTGTCCTTATTAGGACTTGGGGGGGTGCTTCAGCAGGAGAATCAGGCAATAGCTTAAGCCTCTCGTAAGCTTAAGCCTCATGAGAGGAATTACCCCACCCACGACTTGGAGTTAGCAGCAGTCGTGTTTGCACTTTAGATTTGGAGACATTACCTCCTAGGGGAGAAATTTCGCTTATTCACGGACCATAAGTCACTACAGTACCTCTTCACGCAGAAGGAGTTAAATATGTGCCAACGTTGGTGGCTTGAGTTTGTGAAGGATTATTAATCTGATATCTAATACCACCCGGGGAAGGCTAACGTGGTAGCAGATGCGTTGAGCCGTAGGCCAGTAAGTGAGGTGGCCGAGGTGTGAAAAGCGAAATGGAAGGAGTTAGGACGCCTGGATGCGGTGGCTCGATCGTTCATGTCTGTGATGATAGTTACGCCCCATATTATTACGAGAGTAGTACAGGCTCAGGCAGCTGATCCTTTCTGCCAGAGTCAGATAGTGCAACTTCTAGCAGAGGAGACCGAGTCTTATACCGTGGGTTCATATAGGGGTTTGCGTTTCAATGGAAGATTGGTTGTTCTTGAGGGAGAAGACTTGCGATAGGAGGTGATGACAGATTCGCACGGTTCACAATTTGTGGTACATCTCGGTGTGGATAAGATGTACAAGGATATACGTAGACAGTACTGGGGGAGCGGGATGAAGAAAGATATTGCCGAGTTCGTCTCGAAATGTACCACTTGTCAGTTGGTAAAGGTGGACCATCAGAGACCGACGAGACTTCTACAACCATTAGAGGTTCCTATGTGGAAATGGGAGAGCATTTCCATGGACTTCATCACGAGATTACCTACATCGCAGAGGGGTCACGATTCGATATGGGTAATAGTGGATTGGCTGACCAAGGTAGCCCACTTTCTGCCAGCCAGGACAGATTACACCACGGGATAGTACGCACAGATATTCATAGCAGAGATAGTGAGACTCCACGGAGTGCCTCTCAATATCGTGTCTGACAGAGATAAGGGGTTTATGTCTCGATTTTGGGAGAGTTTTTAGGAGGCAATGGGTACGGAGTTACAACTGAGCACAACCTATCTCCCGCAGACGGATAGTCAGACCGAGTGAAAAAATCAAATTTAGAGGACATGTTACGTATGTGCATCATTAATTTTGGCGGAGGCTGGGAGCAATACCTCCCGCTAGTGGAGTTTGCATATAACAACTTCTACCAGTTTACTATCGGTATAGCTCCATTAGAAGCACTATACGACAGACCTTGTCGTTCCTCGGCATGTTGGTTAGAGGTGGGGGACAACAAGCTACTTGGTCCAGAGGTGATTTAGGATACTTCGGCGAGGATAAAGTTGATATGGAGCCGTATTTGGGTTGCTCAAGATCGACAGAAGAGCTACGCTGATGCCAAACGGTATTTTCGAGAGTTCAATATTGGGGATCAGGTGTTACTTCGGGTGTCTCCTATGAAGGGAGTTATGCATTTTGGGAAGTAGGGAAAGTTGACGCCTAGGTATGTTGGGCCATTCCCCATTATCTAAAGGATTGGGCCAGTTGCTTATAGACTTGGGTTACCGGAGCACTTACATAGGGTCCATGACGTGTTCCATATCTCTTCGCTAAGGAGATTTCTTCGGGATGATTTGGCCCATACTCACATTGCTTTAGAGGAGATCGATTTACAGCCTGATAGCTCCTACGAGGAGGGGTCGGTAGCTATCCTAGACTGTAGCGAGAGGAAGTTGAGGCTAAAGATAGTACCACTAGTCCGTGTTCAGTGGCGGCACCATAATGTTGAGGAATCAACCTGGGAGTGCGAGGATGACATGCATGAATGTTATCCAGAGTTATTCTTGCCAGGTATATATTCATTTTTGAATTTCGGAACAAAATTCTATTATTGGGGGGGGGGGGGGGGGGGAGTATGTAATACCACGTATTTTTACGCATATTTATTTTATTATGAAATTATAAAAAATGAGGGTCAATTAATTTAAAAAGGGAGAAAATTTAATTTGAAATTAATCCGATTTAATGGTAATAATTACTAGCGTGACGAGAGTTAGTAGTTATCGAAAATAATATTATGGTCGGGATGAGATACATGCCAGTCATGATATAATTATTTGGGACGCACGTATGAGTTGCGTCACTGGTATGTATTTGTGGGTTAAAAAGGTAAATTATTTTTATATAATTCGAATGACTATTTTGAGTGCGCCAGAGTGTCCGAAAGGGTTGAAATAGTCCGAAAATACTACTCGGGTATTTTATTTGGAGTCCGGGCCATTTTAGACCAAAATGACACCCCGGAGGGGTATTTTGGTCTTTTGAGATTTTTTGATAATTAAACGGAAGAAAATTAGGTTTAATTAAAAACTTTGAGGGTTAGTGGTCTGTCAGTTTCAACTTACGTGAGAAAGAGAGAAAGAGAACTAAGGAAGAAGAAGACTCCATTAGAGCCCTAAGCCAATAACTCAAGCTTTCACACTAAAAATCACACCAGCGCATAGATCGTGTCAAGAGGATCATTTCCATGCCAATTTTAGTCCGAGAATCAGAAATTTATTTCCGAGGCAAGTGTTTATCTTGCTCCTCTTTTAGCATATAATGTTCATGTTAATTTAGGTTTGATAATATAAACTTGGTGCAATGAAAGCTTAGGTTTAATTATACTGAATTATGAAGAAACCTTATAAATTGAAGATGGGTATGCATGTAGAGGTTTTTGCCCTTTGTTGGACTATTAAAATCTGAGAATTTTATGTCTTAATCACGAATTATAATAAGAGTTTTGGACAATTAAAATTCTGGGTTCATAATTAAAAGATTTATTTGAAATTAAAGAGATTATTGGATTCCAATTGAGTATATAAGGATTTGACCTTTAATTCGTATTAGAAAGTATCTTAGGTTGTTTTGGAATAGTGTAGGAACATTACATTAGGATTGGGATGAGTTTGGGATGAGATTGAAGTATGAAAATTTGAGAAAATCGAAGTTGGGGAAGAACTGGGCCTGTTAAAAATTTTCGTTCAAAGGCCTGCCCTGGTCGATCGAAACGATCTCGTTCGAACGAGATTTCCAACGACCCTTCTAACGAATTACTGAGTTCATTTGAAGTGGGAACTTCGTTCGAACGAGAATCCTGGAACTTCTAACGAGATTCCAGAATGGGTTTTTAGGGTCTGTTCGAGTTAAGAACCATCCTAGGTTTATCCAAGCGAGTGTATTAACCGATGTGAGTAACTGTTGACTTAAAATCCAAAGTTTTAGGGAATTAAAGGTGTAATAATACTCGAGGTATTGAATTTGTGTGAAAACCTAGGAGAGAATGTAAGTCCTAGAGAGGCTATATATATACGGATATCGTGGAAAGTAATGGCGTTAATATTACTTACGGATTTTAGTATTTGGGTTATGTGAATACCTGTTAATGTATATAGGTTGTGTGCATGCTTATTACGTGGAATATCATGTGTATGACATACCTAGCTACTGGCTATCGAACGGAGGTTAGCGCATTGTGGAGACCCTATCTTGCGTGCCTTGGGGGGATTTTGAGTCGTATTACTGGATCATGGAATCTTAGTACGAGCTATCTGTGAAAACGATAGTGTTAACGGTCGTATGGGTTCGTGGGTATGTGCGTAGCCCATCGATTTGGGAATATGTTCGCCTCCAAAATGTGTATATGCTTTATTGGTTCTTGAGAGATTGAACCCGTTGTCCTTTATGCGTGAGCGTTGCAATGGGTCTAGCTAGCCGATTATGCCTAGCACCAGGGGGTTCTTAACCATTGGCGCAATATTGATATATTTGTATGTATACATAGTGAGATTTTATATATGTATACTGAGTTCCTATTCTGTGTTTCATGTTGACTACTTTACTGAAGTATATACTTATTGGATCACCAGTTGGGAATAAAGAATACTGGGAGAATGAGTTATAACATCCTTAAACCTATTCCTAAATAATAGCAATATATTAGTTTCGGGTTATTTAGATATTGTATCCAACGTTATCCTACATGTAGTCAGGTAGAGTATCGAGACTAGTATGGGTAGTTAGACTCGCTAGGTGTGCACACTCGCTAGGTGTGCACATTTGATGAGAGGTGAGCATTTCAAGTGAGTACGCTAAGTTAAGATGAATAATTTATGTGCTAAGTAAATCAATTTAAGCACTTGCTATATTTAAACTGTTTTCTACTCGGGTTCTGATCCGTTTTTCTGCAAATCTCTTTTCTTGTTATATTATTTAGGTGCTCAGCCGCAGGGACACCAGACTTAGGAGATTCCATTCATTTGCCGAGCTGTAGCTACTGTGGAAGCTACGGGATATTGCTAGTAGACGCTTACGAGTCTATTTCTCCTTATCTATGAGTCATTTATTTCAGTTGGACATGTCGTCCCTCCTATTTTACATTGAGAGGTTTAGAGTTGTTTTATTTCAGTTGATTTCATGTTATTGGATTATTGTATGAGATTTTGACTCTATGCGTTTATTCAAGTTCTTTATTTAAATTCAGTTAGTTCTTACCTTATGCTATTATGATGTATGGTGATGGTTAGATATTTCCCTTTATTGTTTATGGTTAATAACAAGATAAAATTTTGACACCAACCTTCTTAAATATTAGATGGTTAGTTTTTATTAAATTAAAATTTGAGTTTTTGATAGTGATGCATTATCTGAACTAACTTGATATTCTGAAATTAATTAATTAAGGATTGATCACCTGGTAATTAATTAGGGGGGTGTCACAGGAAATAAAAGTTTAATGTCTCGTATTTATGTCATATACAAAGAATGATATTTAATTTTAATGCCTACATATTTTGGTATCAAGACCTAATCAACTTCAATAACAAAATAAGCGGGTTGTTATAATGTTTATAATATGACTTATTAGAAGACAATTATTGTTTCATGAATAAAAAAAGATGGATCAAATACCAAAAAGTCCCCCAAATATTTTGTAATACACATTTAGTCAAAGTCTTTTATTTTGTACCAAAAACCCCTCAAACATTCATTTAACTAATATTATCTTATTTTTAAAGGTCCCTCAAACACCCATTTAACTAATATTCTCTTGTTTTTAAAGGTCCGCTTCAGTTGCATGGTGAAGGCCGTTTTGGAGCAAAATAAAAAAGTTTGAATTAAACGTGTATTAAAAAATATTCAAGGGACTATTTGGTATAAACAGCAAAAAAGATTGTAGGACTAATTGGTAATTTAATTTAATTTTAGCTCCAATGGAATTCACTCAAAATTACAAAATTAAATAATAAAAAACCTTTGTTTTTGGGTCATTGATTCAGGCATGGCACACAAATTTGTTGAGAAAGAAACCCCCAAGTGCGTGAGCCCTTCCTGGTTTCCGTAAGTAAATGTATAGTCTGAAATTTGAAAAAATAGAAAGAAAGAAAGATATATGGAAAGAGAGATCGGGGACGATGTCCCCTGCTCTTCAATGTCCGTGGAATCCATCATACGCATTGGAACTGTAACAAATTCTCTCTCTCTCTCTCTCCCTATATATATATATATATATATATATATATATATATGGTACAACTCTTCTGCCGACTGTTCCGCATTTTAAAAGTGTGGAAGGTATCTGTGTCACCCGACGATGAACCCAGATAAAAGAGGGAAGGTGCCTATAATTTAGGCGATAATTTTTAAGCTCACCGTTAGGCGACACATGTTCGGTCCGCACTATTAAAATGCGGGATAGTCCGCATTTTAAGAGTGCGGACCGGACATGTGTCGCCTAACGGTGCCTAAATTAGAGTGTGCGTATAATTTAGGCACCGTTAGTCGACACATGTCCGGTCCGCACTCTTAAAATGCGGACTGGTTCGCATAAGAGCAGCACTATATATATATAGAGAGGAAGGCTCACCTACATCATGCACTATACATCACACCATACATCACACCTAATTCTAGGCCCTATAAAACCTTTTTTTCAAATTTTATATTTTTCCCTTGAAATTAACCTTCCAATCAACACATATGAAAAAAGTTAGATCAAAATACATTTTGTAGCTATTTTTAAAAAATCCACAAAAAACTGCTGGCGCAGACCCTTATAAATAAGGTATTTTTAGCAGTTTTTTGTGGATTTTTTAAAAATAGTTGCGAAATGTATTTTGACCTAATTTTTTGCATATGGGTTGATTAGAAGGTTAATTTCGAGGGAAAAATATAAAATTTGGAAAAAAAGTTTTTTAGGGTTTGTAATTAAGCATGATGCGTGGATGATGTATAGAGCATGATGTAGGTGAGCCTTCTCCTATATATATATATATATATATATATATATATATATATATATATATATATATATATATATATATATATATGGAGAGGTTCACAAGTGGACCAAAAGAATGGACTTTTTAATGGACCTTAACAAAAAACAAATATTAACACATTAATTTTAATTTTTATAGTGTAATTGATCAGCGGTACCCGAGACCACACCTTCACCCCACCCCCCACCGCCCCTCACCCACCCCAATCCCCACCATCACCAAAGCAGCCCTTGTGGCAGCCCTTATGACAGCAGGGCTGCCATGGGGGGTGGGGGGGGGGGGGGGGGGCGTGTTGGGGGGATCGATCAACTCGCGTATTTGGTGTCGCTGGCGCGGACCAATTACACTATAAGAATTAAAATTAATGTGCTATTATGTGTTTTTTGTTAAGGTCCATTAAAAAATCCATTCTTTTGATCCACTTGTGACCCTCTCCCTATATATATATGTATTCCGGTCTTTTATGTTTTATCACAAAAACAAAATTTTATTGCAGGCGGGCTTAATATGGGGATCATGTGCAGGTCCATACGATGCTAAGCAAAGAGGTAAATATCAAATACACATACATGTATTGTAGGGTCATGTGTAAAGCAGTTAAACTAGAGACGTACTTTGGTTTTCAGTTAGTTACCAGTTACTACCCAAGAATTTGGTTAGTTGTTGATTTTCAGTTAGTTAACAGTCCCGAGACAAATAATTATTGTGAGTATTTCATTCACACAAATATATAGGCACAATTGCACAACAAAATGTCTGTTAGTATAAAATCAATTTTGTAACTCAATTGTAAGGATCAAATATATGAAATACGAACTTGGTCCCGAATTAAGAGTTCACTATTCCTTATTTCGGTTGTCCCAAATTAGTAGTCGACTTTCCTTTTTTGGACATCATCAACGAACTACATTTTGACTAAGTTGATCATGACCATTGATTTGGTGTATTCTTAATCTATACAAATTTTGGGATGGATGGAGTAATATTTTCTCTCACTCAACTCGTTGATATCAGAGCCTTTGATCAATACCCACACATAACCGAACTGCACTTAGGCATTAAATCCATACCCCACTCCAACTATTCAATTGAATGCTGAACAATGCTGTACGAATACTTAACCAAACATGATGGTAATCAGATGAACCCAGTTTGAAAAGGGGATAGAAAATCGATTGGATGAATTCTAACTACGACAAGATGGCATAGAGGATCATCTAAAAGGGATGAATGCGTCAGTATTCACAACCATTTCCAACCAAGAAACTCAGTCTTGGTATGAAGGAATCTTTGGCATTAAGGATGGACAATATCTTTGGCATTAACAGTTACAAGCCAACCAAGAAACAAATATTCTTGGTATACTGGGATCACCCCCTTTTGTTACACAATCTGAAATTCAACCCTCCTCCATCATTATAGATTCAGGAAAAAAATAAAGTCAAAATTCAGTACCCAGTTATAAATTCCTCGAAAGTGGAGTTTCCCAAGTTTAACGGAGAGGCTTAGTTGTGGAATCAATCTACCTATGATGAAGTCAAGGGGACAATCTTGGCCAGAATTTGTGGCAACAATTTGCACCAAAATCAGAAAATAAATTGATGATCCTGTGTGAATTTAACAAATTGATGTAAGAAGTTTCAGTCTTGGAATATTAAAAGAAATTTGAAGATCTCAGTCCTTTGGTCTTGACCCAAAAAGGCTAAAGTGAACAATATTTCATCTTCAGTTTTTTGAGTGGATTAAAAGAAGCAATCAAGAGTGTGGAGTACTGATGTTTAGACCCGAAACATTAGATGAAACTATCATACTTCCAGGATTAAAAGAGTGTCTGCACTGGAACTCTCTGTAGTGAAGAAGATCCTAATTACTAGCGAAAAATTTCAAGCACCAACCATATTCCTTTTTCAACTAGAACTTTTGGATCAAAAACACCTAAGTCTTGTCTGCCCCTTGCCTCAAAGAAGCTCAACAACCTATCCTAAGCGGACATCACAAAACACACATTGGGGGCGGTCTCTACGCAGGATACTTGTTCACGGCCCATATCTAGCGGTGACACAAGCTGGGTCAGCGACAACACCCACCGCCCGTAGATGGCGCCTCCACGTAGTATCTGGATGACCTACAGAACGTCAAGCCCACTTGTGCTGACGCGTGGTACCCAGTCCGAACGCACGAACCCCCGAGCCGATAGGACAGTCCACGAATATTAATATGTCCACACAAATACATAATAGTACATATTATTATCTCATATAGTATGTATAGGTAATTACTCCATAATTACCCTAAACGCCCAACTAAAATCCATAACATTTTTCATTTATTAATAATTTACCATCTAATAAATTATTAATTTCATTCCATACAATAATTTCATTCCACCACGTCGCTTGAACGACAGTGGGGCTCGTATGCGCGACATGACATGTCGCTCGAACGACATGCGACGTCGTTTGAGCCACCCCCTTGTCTTCTTGCCCACGCTGTTTCCGATCAGTTCATCCCAATATCAACCTCAACCCAGAAACAGTCCATACAAAACCCAGAATTTATGTTTACAACTGACATATTCAACCCCAACAAAGTTAATACCAATTACAGATTTTAACGATTCCATAATCTCCAAGTTCCGACCAGATTTATTTCACAGTAAGAGGCATTTATTAGGGGATTCACATTAAAATTTCAGTGCATTAATTAACAATGACATTCTCTACATTGATTAGTCAAATAACCCCCAAATAACTATCAAAACCTTAAGGAATCTACCATCAATTTTCAGATTTACGATACCTAAATTTCTGGGACAAATTCTACATAAAAATCTGTCCTTTACATGTATTGTTCATTATCAAATCAATCATATTCAACCCTAAATCCCAGAAGTTTAAGAGGGCAATTATGATGCAAAAAGACATATATTGGAAACATAAATTAAGCAAGAGAATTCTTGCCTTAATGATTCGTAGAAGAAAATCCCTTGAAATCCCCTTGATTTTGCCTTTGTTCCTTGCCCCTTTTCCCCTATTTTGGCCCTTCTCCTATTCTCTCCCGTTAATTGTTGTTTTAGGTTTTCTGGAATGATGGTGGGAGGAGTGGTCTACCCCCACTTAACCACTAATTAATGACTAATCTTGAGTTGAGCCTAAACTCAACTTTTGGACCCCCAAATAGACCCGAATCTATAATCCAACTAGCCCAAAAGTTCCCCAACCTATATACTATTGACCCGAGACTATTTTTAAATGTCTAAAATATCTAAACGAGCCCATATGCGTCCCGAAATATTTATGTCAATGATAGGTACTTTTAATTTGTGTCGCACATTAATTATGTATTTTTCGTACGATACATGCAACTACTACATTCATACACATAAAATTAATCATACACAAAATATAACTAAATAACAAATTTCGAATATGAAATTATTAAATTAAAATATTTAATTAAGTCCAATTTTCGCAATTATTTATTTATTCCAAAAATATTATTTCATCATTTATTTTAGAATAAAAATGTGGGGTATTACATTCTTCCCCCCTAATAATGGGATTCCGTCCTCGAAATCAAGAAAAATACGTACCTAGCTAGAAGAGTTCGGATTACTTTGTGAGCATGTCGTCCTCTCTCTCCTATGTCGACTCGTCATCCTCCCTATGGTGTCCCCATTGCACCCGAACTAAAGGAACAACCTTGGATCGAAGTTGGCGCTCCAGTCGGTCCAGAATGGCTACCGGTCTCGCTTCATAAGTAGCGTCTGGCTGGAGCTCAATCTCGTCGATATCAATGTGCTGGTACGATACCTCATCCCTAAGGAACTTCCGCAGTGAAGATATGTGGAAAACGTCGTGCATCCGCTGCAAGTGATTCGGTAATCCCAACCGATATGCTAAGGGTCCAATCCTCTCTAGAATAAGGAATGGTCCCACTTATTGAGGAGCCAACTTCCCCTTTTTCCCAAATCTCATCACCCTCTTCATGGGAGACACTTTAATCAACACATGTTCTCCAACATCGAAGTCTAATTGTCTCTGACCCACATCCACATAGCTCTTTTGCCTGTCCAGGGTAATCCGTATCCTAGCCCGAATCATCTCAACCCTATCTGAGGTGTCCTGAATGAAATCTGGCCCAAGTAACTTATTCTCACCCACCTTCAACCAGCATGAGAATGAACGACAGAGTCTCCCATATAGTGCCTCAAACGGTGCCATCCTTATCGTGAACTGGTAGCTGTTGTTGTAGGCAAACTCCACCAACGGCAAATACTGCTCCCCGCTCCCCGCTCCCCTTAAAATCCAAAATGCACATCCGCAACATGTCTTTCAGCATCAGGTTCACCCTAGCCGTTTGCCCATTGGCCTGAGGATGATATGACGTGCTCAATCTCAACTCTGCCCCCAAGGCCTGCTGAAAGCTCCTCCAAAAGTGGGACACAAACGTCCTGTCCCTGTCTGACACTATGTTGAGCGGTATCCCATGCAACTTAACAATCTTTGCAAGGAAGAGTCTGGCGTACTGCTCGGAGCTATAATCTGTCCGGATCGGTAAGAAATGAGCCACCTTTGTCAATCTATCGACAATCACCCATATCGAATCATGCCCCCTCTGCGATGTAGGTAGCCCCGTGATGAAGTCCATGGAGACGCTTTCCCATTTCCACATTGGGATCTCCAAAGACTGTAAAACACCTGCAGGACGCTGGTGATCCACCTTCACCAGCTGACACGTAGCACACCTGGACACAAACTCGGCTATATCCCTTTTCATTCCGGCCCACCAGTACTGACGATGCATGCCATGGTACATCTTATCCCCCCGGGATGTACCGTAAAAAGTGAGCTGTGAGCCTCCGACATAACGGCTCGCCTTAACTCCTCATCATTCGGAACAACCAGTCTCCCCTGGAGTCTTAAACCACCATCCGACCTCATGGAAAAGTGCCCCACCCCCTCGGCTAGCAATTGTCTCACCCGCTCGTAGCAAAGCTGATCTCCCGCCTGTGCCTTCGCCACCCGAATAATGATCTCGGGGGTGATGGTGAGAACTGACATAAATGCGTGGGTCAGGTCATCGTACCCACGAAGTGACTTCCACCTCGCCTTCCATACTGCCGCCAACTCCAGAAACGACTTGCTGCTCAACGCATCTGCCACGACATTCGCTTTCTCCGGGTGGTATTGAATGTCAAACTGAAACTCTAGCCACCTCCTCTGTCTCATGTTCAACTCCCGCTGTGTGAACAAGTACTGCAGACTTTTGTGGTATGTGCAAAGTTGAAATTTCTCCCCCAGGAGATAGTGTCTCCACACTCGCAAGGCAAAAACCAGGGCTGCTGCTAACTCTAAGTCGTGGGTGGGGTAATGTCCCTCGTGAGGCTTAAGCTTTTGGGAAGCATAAGCTATCGGTCTCCCCTCCTACATCAAAACCCTGCCAAGTCCCCTTAGGGACGCATCTGTATAGATTCTGTAATCAACCCCTGCCCGAGACAACGCCAAAACCGGTGCTGTAGTCAATCTAATCTTCAGCTATCTTGGAGAACCCCTGGATGAATCAACGGTAGTACCTGGTCAATCCCAAGAAGCTGTACACCTCGGTGGGTGTAGTGAGCTGTCCCCACTAGGTCCACGGATATCCCTCGCTCGGACACAATGTGGCCTAGCCAAAATTCGCATTTCTCGAACTTTGCATACAACTGATGATCCTGAAGCGTTTGTAAGACCACCCGTAAATGCTCTGCGTGCTCCTCGGCAGTCCGAGGATATATCAAAATATCGTCTATAAACACGATAACAAACCGATCCAAATAATTCTTGAACACTCGGTTCATCAAATCCATAAATACTGTTGGTGCATTGGTTAGCCCAAACGGCATCACCAAAAACTCATACGATCTATATCTAGTAAGAAAGGCTGTCTTTGAGATGTCTAGCTCCGGGATTCTCAACTGGTGGTACCCCGACCTCAAATCAATCTTCGAAAAATACGCAGCACCCTTCAGCTGGTCAAACAAATCATCTATACGTGGCAATGGGTATTTATTTCGAATAGCGACTTTGTTCAACTCCCGGTAGTCTACACAAAGCCATAGACATCCGTCCCTCTTCTTGACGAATAACACTGGAGCACCCGAAGGCGAAGTACTCCTCCTGATAAATCCTTGCCCTAATAACTGCTTAATTTGCTGTCTTAGCTCCCTCATCTCTAACGAAGCCATCCGATACGGAGTACAGGTAATAGGTCTCGTGCCCGGAAACAAATTCATCACGAAGTTGATCTCCCGACTAGGTGGTAATTCCGGAATCTCTCGAAAAACATTAGAAAACTCATTCACCTTCGCGATGGAATCTAGCGTCACCACAACCTCCGAAGAAGTATCCTCCTCAATGTAATACAAATGCGTGCTCGACCCATCCTCGGGGTGCGGCATCGCAACTAGGCACATCTCCTACCCCGCAATGGTAGAGACGATGGACCTCCCATAGCAATCCACACATGCTCTGTACGTAGCTAGCCAGTCCATCCCCAGAATAACGTCGTACTTGTGCATATCAAGCACTAACAAATCAACTACAAAGGTGAGTCGACCTATCTCAATACCGATACCCCGGCATACTGACCTATCTCAAACACGCGGGAAATTACATAAATATGAATCTTATTAGGAAAATAAACTGTAATGGGGCTTTGTCCTGAATGACCCGACATGGAGTACGATTCAAAAGATAAGGGCTCGTTAAGACAACTAAGTGCCAATAAGATTGAGGAACCTTCATCCTCCGTAATAGACAACGAACCATCCCAATGAGACTTTTGTTTCTTCTTTCAGCAATCCCATTGTGTTCAGGAGTATATATGGGCAAGTGAGTTCCTGAAGAATACCCTGTTTGTTAAGACAAGAGACAACGATGTACTCTTTAGCATTATCAGATCGATTTTCTTTAACGATAATATTAAATTGAGTTATGACAAGTTGTAAGAACTGTGTAAAAAGGGGTAGCACATTAGATTTTTTACGAAGGAAATAAACTCAGGTACACCTCGAGTAATCATCAATAAAAGTAACATAATATCGATGCCCAGAAAAAGCTGTAAAAGGAGAGGGGCCCAAACATCAGAATGTATTACATAAAAAACACAAGGGGTTCGATGCATACGAGGGATGTAATTATTAGTTCTAGTATGCTTAGATAAAGAGCAGGCAACACATTAGAATTTTGAATAACTGCAAGCATTAATTAAGTTGGAAAACAACATACAAGGATATTGAAAATTGGCATGTCCTAAACGATCACGACACAACTGTAATATTTGAGAGGAAAAAACATAATACGGCCTGAATTAGGCAACAAACAAATCTCTAGATCACACAAGATATGAAAAATGAGTGAAGTATACCTTCAATTGCATACAATCAATGAATAAAGAACTTCAAATACCCATAAAAGTGTGCTGCTCCAAATGATGAAAAATCGTATCAATAATCTACCACATCATAGGTAGATGATAAGAGTCTCGCAGGAGAAATCAACCCCCCAAACCTAGAAACCCGCTCAAAAAATCCAATCCCTAGGCAACTTAAAGTTGTAAGTTTGGCAATGCAAAGGGGAGGAGCTAGCCCACAGAGGGATTGCGCACCCTAAGGTTTGGTCGCCTAGGGTTGCACTGCTAGTGGAGATGGCTGGAGGTGGCCGGGATGGCTGGGTTAAGGTTTTGTGGAAGAAGAAGGAATGGGAGGGCAACAAATTTCTCCCTCTTCTTTTTGTGTTTTTAGCTTTGATACCAATTAGAATGTTAGAATTCAATTACGGTCCCTACAAATTTAGGGGTTTATATTTATACTATGGAGGAAATACATTGGGGGTCCAAATTATCCTTATGGTCAGTTACACATAAATAACATACACGCAACACTTACAAACACTTACAAGAAAGGGATGGAGAATTTATGCACTTATTTAAGGCCCCTTGTGAGGATGGTTCTTGCTGAAGCTTATCTTCCTTACCATTGGGGTAATGGAAATCCAAAAGAGCTTGAAGGTGATGATTGGTCCAACAATTGATGGTACAAATAGCTGAGAACGGGGAAAGAAATGGGATACACCTACTTCCAAAGGGATCCTAACCAAAGGTATTAAGAAAGGCTATGCTTAGGGGACCAAGGTGAATTAAGGTAGAAATTATGGAGGAATTGCATTTTTCAGGTAGTGGAGGTCATTCAAGACAAAAGGCAACCAGTAAGAGGATTGAGGAGTTTTTCTTTTGGCCAAATCTCAAGCAAATGGTTATCAAATTTGTGGCTGCATAGCGTGATATCTGCTAGAAAAACAAAAGTGAACATGTGCCTTACCCAGGTTTGCTTCAGTCCCTCCTCTCCTCCCATTGCCTTATACATCAATGGATTTTATTGAGGGTTTCCCAACTTCTAGTGGCAAGAACTCTATCTTTGTGGTTGTTGATAGATTGATCAAGTATAGCCATTTCATGGGTCATGTTTGTCATTTTTGGGCATATTAGTAGTTTTTTTTTCTGTTTATTATTTTTCCTTTATTTTTGTTATAGTATTTTCTTTTATTTTGTTTTAGTAGTTAAAGGGTAAGGAGTAGTAATGACATTTTTGTAATTAGGGCCTTAACTTGGAGCCTAAGCTACTCCTCCCCTTTAAATACCCCCATGTAATCCTCATTTGAGGTACACTTGAATTTTGAATAGAAAATAGTATTTCTCTCCCTAAAAGTGTGTATTTAAAAATTTTAGAAGCCCTTTGATGCGTGGTTTACGTCAAATTGGTATAGAGCGGGTGTCGCTCCACATTGTTGTTCGATGTATCGGTGTATTTTATATCAAATCGTACACTACTCGCAATGTCTCCCAAGAAATCAAAACAACATAATGAAGAGATCCAAGAATTGAGGCATATGATCAACCAACAAACCCTAGATTTCAACAAAAGGTTTGACACTCTCCTTTGACTTTTTTTAGCACCACCAACTCTCTCCACCACAAATGGGCATCAAGAACCCATTTCCTGAAGACCCGGGATGGAAATATGTCCCGAATTTCCAGCCAAAGGAGAAACCGAGGGCCCACCACAACCCTAGGTTATCGTTGCCGACCTGCTTAAGCTGGGTGAGGCTCCTGCCCCCCAAAACCACACCTCCGGCCATAAAACCCCTGCTGGCCCAACTCAGAATCGTAGTCAATCTGATCCCGGTGAGCCCATGCCTTTTCCGGTCAACCCGACTCCAAAAAAAATGCCCACCCGCCCTGCATCTGCCTTAGAATCCTGTCGCCCCTCCTCCCCTGACCGGATTCCTGCCTCCATCCACCGTAACTCCACCGCACATTAACACCCTACTGCCTGTCCCATTTCTGGTCAGATTCCACCCCAACCCCCTCCCGAATCGAGCCAAAACCCTGGCCGACAAGCCGTACATACTCATCCGCACCATCCAAACCTCGAAAGCCACTCGGGCTCCATCCAACCCATTCCCATGCTGACCGACCCCCTACCGCCCATTCCCTAATCCCCTAAGTGCCGACACTCTTCCCCAACCCCTCGACAGCCCCCCAGAAGTCCCCAACTCGATTTAAACCCACGCCCTAGTCAAAATCAACCCCTACAGTACCCATACCCCGACCCGCCTAATTTTTTTGGTGCTTCCACCTCATTTCTGCCCCTGAGCATATTTTACCCACCCATCGGGCCACCCGAGTCATCTCCGCATCCCTTCGGATTGTTTGATTACCCCGGGAGCCTGGGCCATCATTTTGGGACCCCCGACCACCCTCCCGATCCCAGTTCACACTACTCGTACGATCCCACCATTCCCCTTAACCCCCGGCTAGCCATACACCCTAACCCTCCACCTTTGCATGATACGCCCTCTCACCACTCCATTCTGGTTCCTCCTCATTCTCCTCCCAGTTCGGGGGTAGCCATCCCAGTATTTTAAAGTGGATACCTCCATTCCCACCCGATGCCCACCGTCATGCTCCACTTAGAGACCCACACTGTTTCTATTGCGGCGAACGTGGCCACTTGATAGGCACGGGCCCTCACTATCCCCCGTGCTCTAGCATGGCAACCTCTTCATACACCACTTGCACAGATGCCACCCCCTTCTGCTGATGTTGTTCCGCTTGTGCCAAGTGATGTGATGAGCCTAGATGCTTATCAGGATGAGGGCCCACTATCTATGGCCCCTCAGCTGCTTTCCCGGAGCCTCCACGGGGATATTCGCATAGACGTGCCCATGTTTGACGGGCGATTCTCCCCAGATGCCATGGTCGATTGGTTAGTTTCAATGGAGATAGTTTTTGAGTAGAAGCGGGTTCAAGGTCGTTCCTGTGTCCTCCTCGCAGTTACCAAATTCCAGCGATTTGCTCAGGTTTAGTGGAACGACCTCTGCTACCGCCGCACAGCGACCAGATTGCCTCCTATTCAGACCTGGCCTGAAGGCCGCTCTCCAGGTCTTTAATTCCACTTACCTACGAGTGTGACCTCTTGCTCGCGTTCAATTTATCAGGCAGGACACCTTATCGGTAATGGAGTACACGAAGCGGTTTCAACTTTTGTGCAACAGAGCTCGCCTTCCCCAGACGGAGGATCATCGGATCAACTGCTATATATTGGGGTTGCAGCCGCATACTCAGCATGATCTCGGTCTGAGGGAGATACCGACTTTTCTGAAGGCGGTCGAATACGTGGCCAAGGTCGAGGCTTACCACACAGCGCCCGCAGCTCTCCCAGCCTCACGGACTCCGCCTACACCGATTTCTGCCTCAGCTCCTCCTCCAGTACATCTTCAGTTCCACTTTCACTACTCCCGCTGCTCCACATCCAGAACCTCCTACCTTCCAGTGCTACAACTGTGGCAATGTTGGGCACCGAGTTTCTAATTGCACTCTCCCGCGACGTCGTGCCTTATTGGCGATGGATCATCCACTTGACTATTTGGACGCGTCTGAGGAGCTCACCCAGCACGCCTTGATTACTGTCTTGGAAGGTGATTCCGTTGGTCTTCCCCTTTGAGTTCGAGGATGAACTCTTTTTAAAGAGGGAAGATTGATGTGAATCGAGGTCATTTTTGTCATTTTTGGGTATATTAGTAGTTTTATTTCTTATTAATTTTCCTTTATTTTTGTTATAGTATTTTTTTATTTTGTTTAAATATTTAAAGGGTAAGGAGTAGTAATGTCATTTTTGTAATTAGGGCCTTAGCTTGGAGCCTAAGCCGCTCCTCCCCTTTAAATACCCCCATGTAAGCCTCATTTGAGGTACACTTGAATTTTGAATGGAAAAGAGTATTTCTCTCTCTAAAAGTACGTGTTTAGAAATTTTAGGAGTCTTTTGATGCGTGGTTTATGTCACTCTCACTACCATAGACTCTAGGGATACCATTTTCCTTAATTTCTTTTGGAAGCTTTTGTCTAAAATGCTTGGATTTTAATTGGCACATTCCACTGCATACTTACCATCCCCAATCAGATGGACAAAGAGAGTAAACCAATGCATTGAGAACTATTTGAGATGTATGACATTTGATAACCTTTATAGATGGGCTACTTGGTTGCTAATAGCAGAGTGGTGGTACCACACTACTTGGTTGCTAAGCTCGGCTCGAGCTCGGTACGTTTGCAGCCCTAGTAAAGGTTCAATGGGTTGGATAGTCACCAGAGGAGGCCACTTGGGAAGATTATAGTCAATTAGTAAATCAATTCTCAGGCTTTGATGTAGAGCTTTGAGGGCGAAGCTCTTTTTCAAGCTGGATCGTATGTCAAACAGTTAACTAAAGCCATGTATTTTGATTTAAGTTAGTTAACAATTACAAGTCAAGCAATTAATTAGTTGGTCATTGAAAAGTTTGTTATATTGTTAGTTGGTGGTAAAGTGGAAAGTATAAAACCAGCTTTGTAACTCAAATTAAGGCATCGAAGAAATGTAATAAAATTCTAGCTTTCTTCTCTGCATTTTCTGTCTATTCTCAACTCTCATTTCATCTTCCCCAAACTCTCTCTCTCTCTCTCTCTCTCTCTCAATTCTGCAACAAAGTCTGCCTCTAGGGCATGGCATTTTATTACTGCAAAACGCATCTGCAAACTTCATTCTTTTGGCCAATTTTGAGCTAGAATTCATCCTCTTATATTGGTTTTTTTATTTTACATTTCTTTCATAAAATTGTAGGGCTCATCGGCAGAGATCGTGCTGCTTTCGTGGTAAGTAAATTAATCAGTAGTATTTTCCTCAAATCAATTTTATTTGGTTGTTTAAACGTTTTCCCTCTTGTTTCATCTATGTTGGTGTCAATCTGATTGTTCTATTTGTCTAATTTTTAACGTGCAGGCTAAATCAGTTGGTAAATTTGTCTTTCAATGCGGTAATCACATATGCATCTTTGTTTGGATTTCATATGACATAACATGATTGTTCTCTTTTTCATTTCAATTTTACATAACTGCTTCATTAGACCCACTTCACCTGTTAAATGCAATCCTTCAATGTTATGCTCGCTTAACAGTTTTTGTTAGTGTGTGCCGGGTGGTCCAACATTTTTAAGTGTCACATAACAATAAATTTGTAGTAATATAATGGTCTTTAATAGTTATATTTCATCTCCCAGTTTATGATATACTAGTATTACATTTTATATTTGACAACTTGTGTGATAATATAACTGTATTCGATAACAGCCTCAAATTATTATATTAGGGACCACATAAATATTTTAAAAAAGAGGTTTCACAGTTTAACCCCCTAAAAGTGTTTCACCACACACTAACACTTTTAAGTGATAAGGAGTAATGCCCAGGCTTATCTTTAAATTGTATCGTGCCCCATACGTGTATATTGGGTCCCTTGTAATGGTGGAAGAATGGAATGTTTTGAGTCAGTCCCTTCTTTTGATTTAGAAAAGTGGCATATGTCAGGCCATCGGAGACCATGTTGATGTTTAAATTTGGATATCAAATTACCAAAATTATATACACAGATAAATGAAATATGGAAAATGACAAAAGGATTTTTACGTGGTTCAGCTCTGAGAATGAGCTTACATCCATGGGTGAAATGGGTTACAATTATATTCCAAGCTTAGAAATACATTTACAAGGTGTAAGGATCATCCAAAGTGTGTCCCCTTGAGCTGGGGGAGATGAAGTATTTATAGTAAATAGGAAATCAAGAGGTGGAATGCCTTTACAGATTCAACTAGTAACTGTGCCGATCACGTATGATCCAGTGTGGTAAGTCCTATGATGATGTTGGCAGGTGTCGCTATATTTTATTGGTCCACTTGGTTAAGTAATTTTGACCCACAACAATAGCCACCAATGCTCCATGCTTGAAAATTCATCGAAAGTATGGAGTATTATCTTCAAAAGTTGCTCGGCGCTCAAAAAGGACAATGGTCGGCAGCCGACCTCTTTGACTTGTAAAATTTTCTCTACCGTTCTAGGACGGTGGAACTTTTGTCAAGAATTTGCAAACTTTTGGAGGGTACGCCGGTCTTTTGGCTGCCTTGGGATATGAGAAGCCGTCGAAAGTTCAATCGACTGATTCAGTTAATCATTTTGAATCTCAGAAATTGAGGGTCATTATTGTATCCGTAAAAGATTGAATCTTCCCCCTATTTCCTTTACCTTAAACCTCAACATTTTCGAACTCCTTCCCTATTGTTGCAAGTTCTTTCGGTATTTTAAGAGTTTCTGCATATTTTAGTTGCATCTGTAAGAATCTCTTCCTCTTCATCCTTTTCTTTCTGCACCTGTTAAGATGGTTTACATTGTTGATGAGGGGTCCTTGGAAGACTTTAGGGAGAGAATAAAAATTCCCCCATGGATAACATTAGAGATTGTGTCTAGGCCAGTTAATGTATTGGCTTTAGAAGAGGGTCATTGGTTGCTCACAATTTCATTTCCGAGTGTGGAATTACATTTCCCCCTAATAATTTGTTTTTGGAGTTCTGTCAATATTTTGATGTGGTCCTTGCTAGGGTAGCCCCCAATAGTTGGAGAGTATCTAATGGGGTCCATCACCTTAATGAGTTGTATGGAACCCACATAGGAATTAATGAATTAATTTATTGCTATAAGTGGGGAACCACTGGAAACAACACATATAATCGCAAAGCACGTCAAGCCAATAAAGCTTTGGTAGTTAATCTGCCCGATTCCAATAAGGACTATTGGAATTATGGAGTAGCTATAAAGAATTAACAGCATGCCCCCTTCCTGAGGGGGGTAAGATATATTGGTCCAAGATATCTCTTCGGCCTTTCGGAAAAAAGAATTCCTGTTAAATCGTGAAGTGGAAAGTGCTTGGGAGGTGGCTAGTTTGTTAGAGAAGGAAAATAATGTCCTTAAGAATGAACTGGAGAGCCTGAAAAAGTCCTTGGGGGCTGTTCAAGATGAAGGTGTCTCCGTTCTGGAACTGGAGAATGCCAGGTTGATGGAAGAACTATAAATTTTAAAGAAAACCAAGTCTGGCCAATCATCTAAACAAATGGAGGTTGCTCGTCCAACCGTTGAGGAGGACCAAGAAGACCTTAGCCGATCAAGCTGCCTTAGTTAAGAGTAAGGATGTGGCTATTAAGAAACTCACTGATAAGGTTGATCGTCTAACTTTCCATTTCCACAAGCAACCCAGGGCCGTTTGGATGGATGGCTATGATGAAGCCTTGGCACATCTAGGGAATGAGTTAGAGCAAGTGCAAGCTCGACATGAAGGTCATAAATGGGGTTGACTGAATGCGTTACAGTTATAAAGGTTCCCAAGACAGACCAATTATGGTATTGGCATAATTGTGTTGGATTACCCTAATCCTCCCTTCAGAATTGATGCTAATTAGATCTCCACTGAAGCCATTCCTCAGAGCTTAGTTAGAATATATTTTCATGATTTTGGATTACATGATGAAAACACTGATGTTCCTCAATAACATCTGGTGAACACACACCGAGTTCAAGTGGTCATGACAGACTGAGAGACTTGAGTTCTACCGTTTTTCCTTCTGCTCTTGATATTCCTCCTGTTAGGATGGATAAACCTCAAGGAAAACGTCCTGTCGATTTAGGATTGTTTTTGTCTTGGTCTTGTATTATTTAATATTGATTTGTAATGATCCTCTGGGATCCATTGAATAAAATGTCCTCGTTGACAAACACATGTTAATAATGTTTTTGAAATTTATTTAACAACTAAGCATTCTGATTAGTTGCTTGGCGGTTCCAGCTGACTAATCTGCTTATCTTGGTTTATGTTTTGTGATAAACCTGAGTTTTTCGGCCTTAGGTTCTACTAACGCACTTAGGTTTGCCAAAACGGTTGTTTATCGTTTTTAAACTAAGTATTTTTCATTAGTTACCATTAGCGACCAAATGTTTTAGGGTTTTCCTTAAATTAATTCGGTCTTGTAAAACTCCTTGTTCTTGACTTTAGGTGTCATACAAAAACTTTTTGAGAGAACTGGGAACTTCTCGTTTGTGGAATTTCTTGTTCGTGACTTGTCAAAGACGAAGCCATACATGAGTTTCCATAAATTTGAGATGATTGTCATCTCCTATTCCCAAAAAAAACATTAAAAGGAAGTTTTAATTGATAAGAAACCGGATACTCTCTTATTGAAATGAGCATAAATGCTGCATAAAGTTTTACTTCATAACTACTGGTAATACTTTCGAAGATGTTGAGAATTCCAGGGGTTCTTGAATTCTTCTCCTCCAAATGTTGCCAAACGGCAAGTTCCTGGTCGGATAACCGCCGTGATACGGTAAGGCCCATGCCAATTAGCCTCCAATTTGTTGCTCTTTTGAAGTATTTTTTGAAAACATAATCTCCTTCCTTTGGGTTGCTCTGCTTGACTCTCCTGTTATAAAATCGGGCAATTTGTTGCTGATAAGCAGCCATTCGAAGCGTAGCATCTTCTCTTACCTCTTCAATTAAGTCTAGGGCTAACCTCCTCATGAGATCACTTTTTGGCGAGTCAAAATTGAGCACTCTATGGCTTGGCAAGCCTACTTCTGTTGGAACCACTGCTTCTGTTCCAAACGCTAATGTATAGGGAGTTTCGCTAGTAGCTATCCTCGACGTGGTTCTGTCGGCCTAGAGAATGCCGTGTAGTTCATTAATCCAATTATCTTTTGCATCGTCAAGTCTCGTTTTCAAACCGTCGAGCAATGTTTTGTTAGTTACCTCTGTTTGACCGTTGTATTGAGGGTGTCCTGGGCAGAATGAAGTTTCTGTATTTTGGATTGGACACAATAATTCTCAAATTCCTAATTATCAAATTGAGTGCCATGATCGGTGATGAAGGCATATGACATCCCATACCGGCATATGATATGCTTCCATATAGATTGGAAGACTCTTTCATAGGGCATCTCCACCGAGGGTTTAGCCTCCATCCATTTGGTGAAGTAATCCATTGCAACCACCAAGTATTTAAACCATGCTCTTATCTTTCGATAATGGACCGCCCAAATCAATTCCACAAATGGCAAAAGGCCAGGGAGAAGTGATTGGAGTTAGGGTAGCCCCCGATCTTCTATGTATGGCGGCGAATCTTTGACACTTGTCACACTTCCTAGCAAACAAAGCGCAATCTTCTTTCATAGTTGACCGGTAATACCCTTGCATGACTATCCTTCTTACCAGTGATCGGCCTGTTGAATGAGCTCCACATGAGTCTTCATGTACTTCTTTGATTAATTCTGGCACTTCGGTTGGATGTACACATCAGAGTAGAGAAACAATGTAGCCTCTCTTATGCAAGACTCCCCTTTCCAACACATAACTAATTGCTTTGTACCCTAGTTTTCTCGCTTCTTTAGGGTCGGCACGTAACAGACCCTTGTCAATGTAGTTTTTTATAGGATCAATCCACGAGGGTCCTAATTCCATGGAGATTAAGGTGACAGTGTCCTTATCAATGCTTCTGTGCGCAATAATCTCTACTGAAATAGTCCTTTTAAGCTCTGTCCTGGTCGCCGAGGCCAGTCGAGCAAGTGCATCTGCTCGAACATTCTCAATCCTTGGTATCCAAACTATTTTGACTGCCAATAGTTTGGAGATGACTTCAAAAGCTTTGACCCCCTTGACCCCGTATACTTGGAGTGCCTGATTAGCAATTAATTGGGAGTCGCTATGGGCTATGACCTGTTCGACACCCAACGATAATGTCAATTCCAAGCCGGTGATCAGTGCTTCGTATTCTGCTTCACTATTGGAGGCTTGAAATCGGAAACTAAGTGCATATTCAAAATCTATATCATCAGGGGTATTGATAATGAGCCCTACTCCACCGCCCGTAGTGCAGGAAGATCCATCTACATACAGCTTCTAGATAGGGATGTCATCAGTAAAATTCCCTTCACTTAGGATTCTGTGCATGAACAACTTTTTGCTCTGTTCTTCATATCGCTGGGTGATTTCTTGCGCAACGGGTGTCTTAGGTATGTCGGCTGTAGAGCCTTCTTTCAGAGGAGTTTGCTTGGGTTTGCTTTGGGGCTGAGCTCTCTTTCAAGGAAGTCTGCTAAGTGTGACACCCCGCCTAATAAAATACCGGGTGGTCAGTCCTATACCAAATTAAAACAGGAATCCCAGTTGGTTCATTCTTCGCATCACTGTCGAAAATCTTTTTAAAAGTTATTAGCCACCTAGTATTCCAAAAAGCCGGTGCCAAATTTTTATCTTTTTAATTAAACAACCAATAATATGCGGAAAGATAATATGAGTCATACACAACGACTGAATTAAATCAACTGAAAAAAATAAGAAACTACATGCCGAATAAACCATCGGCCACCAAAGTAAATAGTCCAATACAAACATCCAACACCTGAATAAATAAATCTGAAAACTGTACTGAAAAGTATGGGCGACAAGCTCAAAAGTAAAACTGAAACTGATATATGATTCCTACTCTAGGAAGGAATGAACGATGCCTCTAATCCAAGCTTCTGCTAGCATCCACATGTGCCGCAGCTCCGTGTACCTGGAATAGAATATCAAGTCTGGCGTCCCTGTGGCTGGACACCTAAAAGCTTTTGAAAATAATTTTATAGCAAGGGTTAGAACCCAAAACATTTTGAAAATATTTAGCAAGTGAATTAACTGCAGTAATTTAAAATGCATAAATGCGCTTCATATTTAAGTTAGTGTCGCACTCTCTTGAGGACATACTCACCCCTCCACTATTGTGCACACCTAACGGTTTTCCTAACCCTACCTAGTTGTACTATCCCGTCCAACTAGTCTTGATATAATCTCCCCTTGCCATTCTACTCTAAACCGAGTATTATTATTAATGGGTTATAAGTAATCTCACCAATTAACTTAATTAATTCCTTTTAAATAATATCATATAACCGTGACACAAGTTATATAAAGTAAATACATCACACACTGTGTTATTACCCGCATATAATATTTATTACCATTATATACGTACCTTTACTACGAACATCCACACATATATCATATGTATATACATCCCTCCGAGTATACCCTCGCTGAATGATTTCCTCTAAATTGCTATCTCACTAGGTGTGCTCACATAACCTAGTTACCCAAGTTGGAATCGCTCAACAACCTGGCCCAAAATATAAATGTAGTAGAGGCGGTCATATTCCTTCTCTGAAAGTGAGATAAACCCCTCACCCATATACCGGACGCTATGACCTGGGGATATACTCGCCCTACTCCTCAAGCTAGGGGATTTACCCACATCGCGCAACCTCCCTTGATAGCACTAGAGTATATAAATTAAATAAATATCTAGTCTCTGATATTTGATAGCACACACACAAAGTACACACATATATATATATACTATCACCACACCGTATATATATAATATAAATTCCGGCTTTATCGCGTACTAAAACCCGTAACACTAGCCTATATATTCCCGAGTCTATGGTCCGACTCAAATTTATTAATTTTCTTCTTAAATTTTTATTACCTTCCCGAGTCTACAACTCGACTCTAATTTAATTAATTTACACATCAATTAATTTAATACTTGGTGTCGCCCAACCAATATACCCGGACTCGCTCCCTTGGCTCGTACCATTGTTAATACCCGATTCTATATTTTGCCCCATAATTAATTAATTACACCTCAATTCCTTTAATAATGTAGTGCCACTCAACTACAATACCCGAACATTTTCCTTCGGACCAAAATCAATACCTACGAATTATTTCCCGAAATTTATTCATCCCGTGACATACAATTATCACCCTCCTAAACCCAATTATATCCCCTTATAATTGCTAAGGAATATGTGCTACATATACATTTATCACTAAATAAAAAGTAAGGGACTAACTCTTAAATTAATTTCCCTTTATAAATAAAACTGGCGAACCTGGCAGAAATCTGGGACCATTGATCGATCGATCCCTTCCATCGATCGATCGATCGAACAGGTCTGCTCCTTCTCCGACCCTCTGTTTCGCCATTGACGACTTTCTACAAGGTTTTATCTCCTCCCCTGTTCCAACCCAAGCACAAATAACGATACCTCCACATAAGAAAAAGGTTCTAAACAACCTAGAGACCTTAATTCATCATCAAATTTATATAAAACTCTGGGTGTATTCAATTTGGGTTTTTCACCCGAGTCTCGTTTTACCGAAATCGACCTCATCATTCTCAGTCAAATTAATCACCAATATATACTGTAATTCACCCTACCATCCAATCTCAACAGTCCCAATTCATAACTTAGCATTCATTGAGTAATTAAATCTTTCCATTACTCTAATTCAGAAAAACCCATTTTTAATTATAGTTACACACCCAAAATGAATTTTCATATGCACCTACCATAATATGAATTGGTTATCACCTATTTTAATAATCACAACAGTTAACCACTTGCCTGGAATTGTTCGTAGAGTCTGATCCGTTGGTGTAGAGAATGGTTTGATGACGAACCCTCACTTTGTCCCTCGATTTGTCCCCAAACAATCTCCAATTGGCTCTTGATTAGCTTCCTCTGTTTCTCTCTCAAACCCTAGGTTTAGAATTGTGTTAACTGCCGTTCAACACTCACTCAATTAGGTTTAAAACCCCTAATCCCGTTTTTGGCCACATGGGCCTAATTAAAATGGCCCAAACCTCGTGGGGGCCCGGCTATGCCCAAAAATGCCCTGAGATCCGATTACTACCCCCGGGTATTCTTTTCTGACTATCTCGACCCGTCCGGACTCAACCGCGCACTCAGAATTGTTATCCGAAAAACTTTATAACATTCCCCAATTTTGACCTCAAAATGTGGCACTCGAAATTTCGAACAATTAAACTTAAAGTCGCAAAATATAAATAATTCTTCCCACTCAAATAAATTCTCCAAATTATAAATATTTTTATATCTCCCAAAAATAATTAAATATTAAATCCTCAAAATTACGGAGTGTTATATACTCCCCCCCTTACAAAGGAATTTCGTCCTCGAAATTAAGATAAGCCTAGTGCTCCATGTCTCGAATATCACTGCCTATACCTATGCCTCTAAGCTCGCTACATCTATCTCTCCCGCTTCTAACTAAGAGTTACGTAAATATGCATGTTAATTAACCAGGGCGCCCATACACCCTGTACCCGTGCTTAACCGTACTAAAGTTGCCTTAATTAACCAGGGTGCCCATACACCCTGTCCCCGTGCTTAACCGCACGAAAGTTACCCGACTATGCTAGCCATAACTCGTAATATAACTTCCAACCCGTAGTCATATCACATATATGAATAATAACCGGGGTACACAACCCATGTACTAACATCTCCCTACTTCCAATGTTGCGCTAAGTTTCATGCGTGGGACGTCTCGCAAAGCGAAATCCAAACAAGGAACCCTCCCGATACACTACTATCTAACATTGCCGGTCGTTGAGAGCTGTTAGACCCTCAGTCCATCGCACGTACCCCCAAATACTTATCTCTTAACACAAAAGCGTACACGCCTACTCTCATGCTACAAAAGACAACATCAAATACCGCGCCCTTACTATCACTAGTTCTTGCGCAAACTAAATCCCGAGCTATCTCTCTCCACTCGAAAATAAATTTAACCACCCTGATTCACTTCAGTAGACGCCGTACTTACCGGGATAAAATATGAGAACACAAGACTTCACTTTGTGTCTATCGTACCACACAATACAACATATATACACACATATATATAGGCTAGACGCCCTCTTAGGTGATACCTAGTACAAATCATTCATACCCTGGTGTCGCGAACACCAAAAATTACCCTCATGATCCACAATAGTTCAAATCCATCGCTATCCAGCCGATATTTGGAAAAATCATCTACCCTACTCCCATAATCCTCGAAAATAGTAACTCCTCGCATAATACCAATCCACTCTTTGTGTACATCCCCACTCTCTCGTGGTTAACACTAAAGAAATCCACTACTCCACAGAAATATATATATATGTAATATGGCTGCTATAGCCAGCGCACCCACTAAATTTGACTTACCCGCGAACTCTAGTGAAAATAATTCTTATATTGTGACACTCTCACTGTCACTCAAAACATACCCCATGCTCATTGGATAAAAAGATAATTACCTCCATAGTCTAGCTGCAATGGCTGATCCTCGGGTTCCTGATGAGCATGTCATCCACATATACTTCCATATTCTTCCTTATTTGCTCCTCGAAAACTTTGTTCACTAGCTTCTGATATGTTGCTTCAGCGTTTTTGAGCCCAAAAGGCATAACGTTGTAACAGTAAGTACCTCGGCTAGTGATGAATGATGTACTCTCCCAAATTTCTGGTTTCATCTTAATCTTGTTGTACCCTGAGTAAGCGTTCATGAAGCTCAGTAACTCATGCCTTGCTGTAGCATTAATTAATTGATCAATCCTTGGTAAAGAAAATTGATCTTTGGGGCAAGATTTATTGAGGTCGGTGAAGTCAACACATATCCGCCACTTATTGTTCTTCTTCTTCACTATCACTACATTAGCCTACCAATCCGGATGTTTCATGTCTTCAATGAATTTTGCCTTTTGCAGTTTTTCCAGCTTGTCCACCTCCTCTTGGATGGCCACATTATTCTCGGGACTAAACACTCGTCGTTTTTGCTTGATCGGCTTAGCATCCTTAACGTTTAACTCATGGCACATAAATTCCGGATCAATTCTCGGCATGTCTTCACGGGTCCAGGCGAACACACTTTTTCGCTCTATAAGAAATGTTATCAATTCCTGCTTGAGGGATGGTTCTAAGGTCGAACCAATTTGAGCGGTCCTCTCGGGTCATTCATCATCCAGTATGATTATCTCAGTGACTTCCACTGCTTGCCCTTTAACCAAATCAGCTTCCTCCCTGGGATCTAGGGTCACAATTTGGTAAGTGGTGGTAATTTTCTTTAACTCCTCTTGGTTGGCAGAGTCATAGTAGCATTCTCTGGCCTCCACTTGATTCCTCTTTACTACGCTAACACCATAGTGAGTGGGGAATTTCAGGCATTGGTGAACTGTGAACGGTACTGCTTCAAATTTCTTTGGGCAGACTCTGCCGAGGATCATGTTGTAGGCTGACTGTACGTTCTTATCAAGGACGAAGATAAGGATCTTCTCAGTTCTGCTAGCTGGCCAAGTGCCGTTCAAAACTTCCAACGTGACAGTTCCCAAAGGATAGACTTTTCCCCCGAGAAACCTATAAGAGGTTTATGATAATGTTCCAGCTTGCTGTCTCTCAGTCCCAAACTATGGAAATAATTGTAAAACATAACATCAGCCAGGATCCTGGCAATCCTTGCTTCATGTACTCTAAAGGTGATGACCCGAGGGTCATCATGTGGGTAGAGTACTCCTGATAGTCGTTCTTGGAAAGGTCAATGACTAGTTTGTCTTTATTCACCTTTCTGGGTCGGCCATCTACCTCATCTGATAGGTTGATCTGCCAAATGTAAGAACAAGCTTTAGCCTCATTCAAATAGGCTTTTTCTTTCAGCTGTTACATCTCCACCGCCGACGTCTCCTCTTGCAATAAAATGACAATCAAAGGATATCATTTTCATATCAAGCTCTGGCTCCCAGGATTTTTTTGGCAAGTCTGGATCATCTTTTGAATCATCATCCAGACCTCTCTTCTTATCATCTCTGCCTTTGCACGGGGATTCTGATCTCCTTCTAGAGTCTAGATCTTTTGTCCGATCCACAAACTTGGTTAGCTTTCCCCGGCGAATAAGAGATTCAATTTCATTTTTTAGGGCAATGCAATTATCGGTGGTATGCCCGTGATCTTTGTGAAATTCACAGGACTTAGACTCGTCTCTCCAGTTAGGGGGTGATTTCAACTTTCCAGGGCCTATTTTCCTCCCGGATGTGATGCACACCAATGGTGAGAGGAGTGTATTCCTCATACTTCTTGGGCTTCACAACATTTTTGTCTTTTTGCTTCTTTTTCTCCGAACTCTTTTGATTGTCAGCTTTGGCTCCTGGAACTTGCTTGGCAGCCATAACTTCCTCAGGGTTCATGATTTTAGCAGCCTTTGCCATTAACTCTGTCATGGTTTTAGGAGGTTCCTTCGCCAATGCATAATACAATTTTTCGGAAAGCAGTCCACTCATCAGAGCAGTGATGGCAGTCTTTTCTTCATAGTCCACCACCTCCAACTTCTCACTGTTGAAGCGGGTAATGTATTCACGAGTAGTTGCTCCTGGTTGCTGGCGAACGCTTAATAAATAGGCTACTTTTTTGATAGGCTTAGCTCCGAAACAGAAGTTGCTGTTGAACAGTTTGGCGAGTTATTGGAAATAGGAAATTTGTCCACGGGGTAAGTTATTGTACCAAATTTGGGCAGATCCAGTGATGGTACTTGAGAACACTCGGCAGCGCATCTCATCAGGGACATAATAGATATCAGCGGCGGCCTGATATTGTTCAATATGGAGGACATGGCCCGTCTTACCATCATATTTATGAGTAACTACTGGTGGTTTGAATTTGGAAGGTGTGGGGAAATCTACAATGGCTGGAACAAAGGGAGACCCCTTCACAAAGCTCATTTGTAGGGGATTTTTAGTCTTGGCTATCTCCCCCAAGCGATCTTTTAACCGCTGTATTGATCCCTTCTAAGGATGTTCCTCTGTCTTAGATTTGGCCGAGGCACTTGGGGCAGCTCTACCGCGCGTTCGTGCTGAGCTCTCTTCCTGAAGTCTGTTCAACAAGCATGGATCCTGGAATGCTAACTCTGGACCTGACTGATCCTTCACGATGCTCGGCACGATGATCACGGGATCTAGCTGGCTCCCTATGATGGCCCCTAGTTGCTCGGGGACCAGGACGATCGATGGCAGAAGCCTTGCTTAACCTTTCCAAGGCACTCGACCGTTTTGGAGTGAAAGACCGACCATCATAATAGTCAGTGGACCTGATTGAAGAAGTTGCTCTTGGGCGATAAGATCTATCACGTGGAGATCTGGAATATCCACTCCTTTCGTTTCTAGGAGGAAGAAGTGGCACTTCTCTCCTGTGGGATGGAGCGGCGATAGACAATGTTTAAAAAGGCGAAAGGCGAGGCATAAGCCTTGAGGCGTTTGAGGCGTAAGCCTCATAGAAAAGAAAAAAAAGAGCAAAATAATATTAAAAAATACTAATAAAACCATTAAAATAAAATAACAAAGAAATATAAAATAAAACTAAAAAAAAATCCTTGAGGGCTTTCTCACATAGTTTGACATTTTTTTGTTCCCCTGAGGTAGCTTTCTAAAAAAATTAATCTGAGAAAATCAATTTTAACATATTGGTTATTTTACAATATGACAATTAATTAATCAATTCAAAATCGTATTGGCAAAATCATTTTTATAGCTTCATTCACATATTGGTTATTTTATAATATGACAATAAATTAATCAATGCAACTTAACAAGCAAATTTATTAAAAAAACATTGATTTTCAAGCTAAGATTAAAAAACAACAACCTTTAAAATATATTAGTCTAAGTAAAAGAAAACATATTAATTTAAGTTGAAAACCAAAAAACAGAAAGCTTTTAAAAAAAAGTCATTGAAGTTAATTTAGTACATTTGTTTCAAACAAACTATATATTTATAACAAAAATATAGTTCAAACAAATTTATACACTTATTTCAAACAAATTAGTAAAGAAAAACGAAATTAAGTGCAATTTTAAAACAAAAATAAATAAAAAAAGAATAAGAGTTAGTAGATTAAAACAACATTTTTTTAAGTTAAATGCAATTTTAGAAAAATGAAGAATTTTAACCTATAAAAAAATAAACTTTGTGATGAAAGAAGAAATATAGTTTTTTTTTCCGCGCCTCAGCAAAAAGGTGTGAGGCGTAAGCTTCAAATTCAACCCCGAGGCTTTTATTCAGCGCCTCGCCTCGAGGCGTACGCCTCGTTCGCCTTTTTAAACATTGGCGGTAGATCTAGCTTGGAGTGATTGAGCCAGTTGTCTCATTGTTTCCTACATCGCCTTTTGCCTTTTGATCAGGTTGATTAGGATTCCTTACAAATCTCCTGCATCAGGTGGAGCAGAAGGGATGAAAACATTACCCCTAGCGAGACTGCTTTCTGGAACTTCAGTCATCCTTAAAAAAAGGAATTAAGGAATATTGATGAACGGAATTGGTAGAGAACGATGATGACCTATCGTTCCGACAGACGGTGCCAATCTGTTGATGTCTAAATTTGGATATCAAATTATCAAAATTATAAGGATCAAATACCAAAAAGTCCCTTGAACATTTTTTAATACACACTTAGTCTAAGCCTTTTATTTTGTACCAAAAAGTCCCTTATTCTCTTATCTTTAAAGGTCCGCGCTAGCGGCATGGTAAAGCCTTTTTGGCATGGTGAAGGACTTTTTGGTGCAAAATAAAAAGGCTTGGACTAAATGTATATTAAGAAAAGTTCGAGGGCCTATTTGATATATGCCCCAAATTATAATCACAGATAAATGAATAATAGAAAATAACAAAAGGGTTCAGCTCTGAGAACGAGCTTACATCCACGGGTGAAATGGGTTACAGTTATATTCCAAGCTCAGAAGTACAGTTACAAGGTGTTAGGATCATCCAAAGTGTTCCCTTGAGCTGGGGGAGATGGAGTATTATTTATAGTAAATAGGAAATCAAGAGGTGGAATGCCTTTACAGATTTAAGCATTTATACTTGTACATAATGATAGCTAAGTGGGTGCCCTATCACGTGCATGTGCATACTGACTGTTGAGTATCCCACGTGCTTGGAGGTGGTCGGCCAACTAGTAACTGTGCCGACCACGTATGATCCAGTGTGGTAAGTCCTATGATGATGTTGACAGGTGTCACTATATTATTGGTTCACTTGATTAAGTAATTTTGACCCACAACAGACCATATTTTTAATTTTGTTTGTTTGTTAGGAACTAACTAATAACATTACTTCTAGGAAGATTTTCATTTGCTGTTCCTTCAATTAAGAGACTGTTGGGGTTTTAATTATTTACATCACTGATTAACAATATTCCATGCTCATACGAGAAAATTTTGGGTATCCTCATTCCACACAATTCTAGAAGATACTATCTAGCACTTACTACCTCGTACTTGCGTCTTATTCTCAGTGATTTTCTTTCCTTCAATTTCTTCACTGCATAAATGATAACAATTTATGAAATTACCAATAAAATTGAGCTTGATGTTTTGAAGTTAATTTTTCAGTCATTGTATATAAAGCCCCTTGATAAAGGAATATACCATGTGATGCATTTTTATCCTAGAAACTTGAGAAACTATGGATAAAAGATGAGGAAACCGAGTAAATCTTTAGTTGAATTGTATATGTTATGACATAGAAAAATGTTCAGAGTTTTGCAGGAATATCCTTGAAAATTGATGTTCCTTTCAGATAGAGATGTCCATTTCAAAGCTTTTGAGCGTTGACACATTTCCTCGTCGTTCCAAACACCCAAAACCCCCATCCGAACTCAACCCAAACCCGATCGCATCCTTGCCGCTGACCGCCCCAGGTGGTCGCGCAGCCTTCTGCGACCCAAACGACCCCGGAGGGCTAGGGTTTTCCCTAGTTCTGATCAGAACCCACTTGGGCTGCCCTATTCAGCTCCAAACCCTTCTAACCACTCCAAAACCATGGTTTTCGACCCGGGAGGAGGCCTCTAGGGCTGGTTTGGGTGAAGAAGAAGAGATGAATAGAAGAAGAAAATTTGTGGATTGTGCACTCCTCAACTTTCAGAAATTAATCTTGCCCCCCACAAGTTTTTGGCACTTTTTGGCATTTCATCACGAGACCCCAATTTTTTTGAACGCCCAAGGACGAGCTTGGTCTTAAGAGGGGGAGAGTGATGGAAATGGGCCCTTTTTAGGGTTTTATCTCATTTTATTAATTTTGTATTTTCTTTATTTTTGTTATTTGTATTTTCCTTTTGTTATTTGTATTTTCCTTTATTTTGCTTTTGTATTTAGAGGTAAGGAGTAGTAATGACATTTTTGTAATTAGGGCCTTAGCTTTAAGCCTCATTTGAGGTAGATTTGAATTTTGAAATAGAAAAGTGTATTTCTCTCTCTAAAGTGTGTGTTTAGATATTTTTAGGAGTCTTTTGACGTGAAGTTTGCGTTAGTTTTATTGGCAACACTACGAGTGTTCAAGAAGACTGTTAATAGGATACAAACTTTGTCATTGTCTTGTAAGATTTTTGGCAATGTGCTTTAGGAACCCCATTGCAAGTATAGTGAATATCATTGTTCTTGTTAGTATAAATGCATTGAGATCCTTTAACGTCCCTACAATTGGAACTTCTCTCTTCACCAATTAGTAATTCTAGGGTGACAATTTGGGTACCTAGTACCATTGGGTGGCATGTAAGCAATGCTTTTGCCGGTCTCACTGGGGCCCCTTACACGGGGAAATGAATTGGGGACACATAGGATGTGTCCCCATAATGTGTGCCACCTATATGGTCCCCCGACAGTTACTCTTTCGCCAGATGACTCGCACTGCTCACTACCATACATTCATTTCTTAGCACTTCCACTTGTTGCCAAAATTTCTCATTTCTTGTGCTTTAACATTACGTGTTAATATCAAGGTGCATCTCAGTTTTTATGTTGGTGTTTATTGGATTCATTGGTTGCAACTCATTGACCCTTACGTCATGCATTTCATTTCTCTATCCTCCTCAGGACTCTTTGCTGGAATATTTTCTGTTACTCGCTGCGGGATTCAAAGATATTGAAGACAAAATGATTGGGTTAGTTATATGTCTTCGTTTGTCTATCCTTTTCTTCATCAAGAATTGTATTATAGTCACACAAAACAGTTACACACTTGAGGTCCACGCTCCGGTATTTTTATAATTATTATTTGTTTGCAACCACTTCCGCCTTTCAATAAAGGAGGGGATTTATGAGTAAGGAAATGGCATTGCTGAATATCTATACAGATTCAACTTAACAATCCAATGCTATTTTGCTCATTTGGTTTGAGTTTTGGTTCTTCGCTGGAATTCCGGATTTTGGTAAATTCACATATTAAGTTACAATTTCTAAGAAATGAGTTGACATCCTACTGTTCTAAAACTCTCTTTCTTAACTTCCACCCGATATGGGATTATCATCTCAGAAATTCCCGTGAAAGAAAATCTGTTGTTAAATCTGGCATAGGTTTGTTTGAATGTTAGGTTTAGGGTTTTGTAATTCGATGATGGTTGCATAAGTTTGATGAAATCTACAATTTCCAAGTCAAGAATCCGAAATCTTTGGAAAATCGTATTCTTTTGAAGGCTCTTCATGTTAATTTCCGAGTACTCAATAAACTTGTGTATATTCAAAGCAGTGTAGAAACCTTATTTTATATTGCCTTTCAAGCTATTGAGAACTACTGTATCCATAGGATTATACTTGGAATAAGATGCACCTAGATTAGGCCTAGTTTGTTGGGATGCCAACCTTAAATTTTGCAAGGAAATTATTGCAAATGGTCATAGATGAGGCCAAGATGGCATTGAGCTTAAAGCGTGTGTTTTAACGTAAGTTAGGAGTCTTTTGTAGTAAAATTATGCTAGGGGAGGCAATTGATATTTTTGGGTCGTGTTTTGGCCTCATACGACGACAAGACAAAACCATTGAAACACGTGACGAGACCAAATCGTGTTTTTCAATTTCACATGAATACAACTCATTAGAAATATGACTAACATTATTTTTAAATTTACAATTAATTAAATATATAACATACATGAAAACACAGCTAAAAGGACGAATAAGACCACCTCCAAGTCATTGGAGCATTTTGCTCCACCAGATCCTCCAATGCTGTTTTGCTCTACCAAAGATGGGAGCCAGTTCCAAGGCTTTAGCACACTGCAAGTTGCGAGATCTTGCGACTTTTGGAATGCCGCAGAAGGATGGAACTTTATAGTCTCAAATCATATTTTATATACAATTTTTTTAATATTTTATAGTGTTGTGATCAACAAAAATAAACAATATTAATATTAAATATTTTAGCATTTATATGCCGAGTGAATGTTGTACTTTTTTTTTGAAAAATTTGTTTTTTTTTTTGCTTTTGATTTGTTGAAAAAATTCTCACTTTTATAAAATTTAATTATATTCAGGTGAATATAAAACCCTCCATTTCGAGTTTAACCCCCATTTTATTTTTGGTTTTTAGTCAAACCCTCCTTATCTTTTTAAAAATTTATATTCTTATTGTTGTTGAATACATGAATATATCGTAGAAAGTGATTATGGAGTCATCATACATCCAACACTTCATTTGAGTTTAAAAATTAGAAAGGAGTAAATTTTATTAAGTTCATAAATTTCAAAACATGAAAATTTGAAGCAGAAAAAGAAAAATTAAGATAGTCTCGTGGATAAAGTGGTTTGATGATTGTCAACTGTCGTGCTATACCTTCCGACAATAGTTGTCCTGTCATGCGTGCCTCAGCTTTGCTTCTAAATTTGCAAGTTTTGGAAGGAAATGTTATTTTGCTCCATGATCATTAAGCAAAATAACATCATGCTATTTAACTTGATGCTTTAGAGATGGTCAACAGGAGTTATAATTTAACACTAACACGACATGACTATTGTAAGGGGCTTATTTGGAAGCTTATTTATGCTAATTTTATTTTATAGAGTATCTATGTGTAATTAGTGAAACCTTATGTTATAAATAGAATGAAATGGGAGAATGGATGACCTAATTCATTTCATTCTTTCTCCTCTTCCCATATCAGATTTTTCTCCTCTCTCTTCTCCCTTCTTCCTGTTTTATACCCTAACCTCTTATAAACATAATCTAGGGTTTGATTACTTCATAAATCAACAATGATTTCGTGTAAAAATATCCCAATGCGAACATAACATATCGTGTCAATTTTAGGTAACCTCTAGCTGTTGTTTGGTCTGAGATCTGTATCTACCAGAAGAGATTAGGATCAAGTCTCAATCAATCTATAACTAGTTCTTAGTTGTGGCTTTCTTTGGAAATTACTGGTAGGCATGCAATAATATTCATCAACTTCCATGTTAGCTTTATATAGTTGTGGCTGTAATTATGATGCGCACAAGATATGTGGGTCCCCTTGGGATTCATGATTAGCTTGTAGGGGGCATACTTTTTGATTCCTTAGTTTTAGAGATATGATTGTTTTACGAGTCATTTTTGTTAATTCCATATTTATCTTTTGTTTCTCAAGTTAGTTATTTACCTTAGTGAGGAGTCTTGGTGGGTAAGTTTTGCCACCCAAGCCTCATTCGGCAACTACAAGAAGATCCAGATTATGATTAGACCCAAGTTATAGCAATTGTGATAATGATTACGGTTGTCCCAACTCACCGCTTATCTTGCTTTAGTAGTTGCTGTATCCTTGTTTACCGCCTGCTTCTTCCCTTGCGGATCTGATTGAACTGGACTACTTGGGACTATTGCTCGCCTGACAGCTTTGACTGCTCACTCGATACCACTCCTTCTCGTACCTTACTACCCCTATTTTACCCAACACTCGATGCGGATTCAAAAAATCTATAAAACAGACAAGTTTTATAAAGATGCACTTTTCTTTTTAGACAAGTGAAGCTGAGACAGGGTAGCGAAGCAGGGACCAGACCCAACGATCCATAAACGTGTGAAGCATATGAGCAAGGACACTTCTCCATCATAACGGAACTTATCCCCCTGAATCAGAGCAAAAAGCCCGAAGTTCGCTTCATTTTAGAATTGCTTCTTGCCACACCTGCATTTTCTGCATTATATTTGATAGATGTTTACCATTTCTTCGAAAGTAACGATGATGTACACGGATGGTGGACCCTCCCTATGAACTGCTCGAATTAATGATGGAATATTTTCTTTTTGCTTAATTTAGGATCTTCTTTTTTTTTTTAAATTGAGGGACCCTAAAGTTTGTATGTTGTAAAGCCCCCCCCAATGTATCGCTTTAAGTCTTAAAATAGCCACTCTAGATGATAAAAATTTTACCAAAATGCAAAAATTGGCATATTAGTTGATAGTTTGCCAACTAATGTGCCAAGTCTCGTTATGCATTTTACCAAAAATGAAAAAATTGGAAGTTTAGTTGATATTTGCCAACCAATATTCCAAGTCTCGTCATGCATTTGACCAAAAATGCAAATAATTGGCATTTTAGTTGATATATTGCCAATCAATATGCTAAGTCTCGTAAAAGGCACATTCCTGTGGCACTTGAAATGCCTACGACAACACCAGGCGGCACTTCAAGTGACTTTGGAAAAGCATTTTCATCTTTTATTTTCATTTTTCACCGGTGGCACAACATGCGTCGCCCCAAGTCGTCACGGGGCACTTGAAATGCCATTGAACTCCAACCCGAGTCGTTTGTCACTTAAAAATGGCCAAAAGTAAAATAAATCCACATGGGCAACCCATTCTCTTTAAAAACCTTTAAGCCCAACTTGTCAAATTAAACCCTAGCTTCCTCTTAATCTTTATAAACCCTATCAGTATTGGACCCCAACAACGGTGCCGGCGAGATTCTGACCATAAATTGACACCGGAAAGGAGCACTGATGGCTGGAAAGAGGGTTCTGGACGTTGGGTTAGATTTAGTCTTAGGGGAGAGTTGCGATGGGATTGCTTTTGGAGGACCACTCGCCGGAGGCGAGTGTGACACCCCGACTAATTAAATACCGGGTAGCTACTCCTTTATTAAATTAATTCAAAATGCCAAGTTGGCTCAGTTGATAGCATCACTGTCGAAAACATTTTATCTTTACTAACCGCCTAGTATTTAAAAAGTAAGTGCCAAATTTTAATTAAAGTCTGATTAACATGCAACAAGTGTAATGAAGAAATAAATAACACCATTCACCATACTGAAGTAAAACGAATAACCATCGCAATAGAGTAAATAAAGTCTGGAGGAACATTCCTCACTACAATCCCATACTGAAACAAATAACCGAAACTGAAATAATACATGCTAAAGTCTGAAAACTGAAATATAAAAGATGTCTCTAAATAGAAATGGGCAACATGCCCTACAACTGATAGATAGTGACTCTGGAATCCAAAAGATAGAAGCGTCTACATGCAAATCCCTGTAGCTTCCACAAATCGCTACAGCTCGTCACCTGAATGAGTATCCTATGCTTGGTGTCCCTGTGGCTGGGCACCTAAAATGGTTTTACAAGAAAAATATTTGAAAAGCAAACGGGTCAGAGCCCGAATGTGGAGTTATATTTTAAAAACCTGCAAGTGCTTTAAAAACATTTAAAATATTAAATGCAAAATACATGTTAGGACGTGCACTCACATTATATTCTCACCTCTCGTCTAAATGTGCACTCCTAACGTAAGTACCCATCTACAACGATATAAACCACTAGCTAAGTGACATCATAACTAGCTAGACTGTAATAGTTTCTACCCTTATTACCCGGTTCTATTAACATATAACGCTCGTAATTAGATAGGAATTTAATGTAAACTCAAATGCTCAAATTTCAATATATATGACTATCAGTTAACTCGTTATACTTCTCGAAATAATACCGTAATACATTTACAACATTAACATGAGGATTATCATTAATTAAATGTATATTATTCACATCATAAATATACAATACAAGCACCCCGAGAACTAAGCTGCGGTGCGCACATACTCTGCTATCCATCCCGGTACATCACGTACATAAGGATCACATATTCCGAATCTCTCAGGAATAGTTCAGATAACACAAATCACAAATAGTGGAGGCGAACACAGTCACCATCACATGGGTCACGCACATACCTACGCTCCCATGATCAGCAGACTTATTAACATCACAATAAGTCCTTCTATGACCTATGCCCATCGAGGTACCAGTCTATATCCCCCCCGTAGGCACACAAGGATTAGAGGGTCCTAAGCGAACGCAACCTCCCGTGATAGCAAGTATGGTAGGTATGTCATACACACAATCCATATACCAATACTAAGTAAACACACATCTTAGTAATACCGTATTTTTAATCGTAGTACATATTGCATTCTCGTACTAACTTATAATCATCACAATTTATACTAATCCGATTTATAATCATACGAGCTATAGTTTCTCACGTCGTAGTAACCACTCACGTCTCAACCCAAACCGTCCATGTAATACAACTCTCGTATATAATTTACTCCTCATAATAATCCAAAAGTCCCAAATTTATCCTTACATCATCAAAGAATGTTAACTCTACCCTCGAACCAGTTTCCGGGACTCCAAAAATCAAAACAGTCCAAAAAGGACCAAACTGTCAACTCGTTAGAAGTCTCGTTCGAACGAGACTGTTCGAACGAGATCCCTCTGCCAACTCGTTAGAAGTCTCGTTCGAACGAGACTGTTCGAACGAGATCCCAGTTCGTTCGAACGAACTGTTCCTTCTAACGATATCTCGTTCGAACGAAATCCCTTTTCGTTAGCAGCGACTGGTCAACTCGTTAGAAGCTCGTTCGAACGAGTTCGTTCGAACGACCTGGGGGCTGCTTCTAACGAGCTACCAGCTTCGGCCCAGGTTTTTCCCCAAATCGTTTTTCATCCATTTTAACACCTCAAATCTTCTAAACTAAGTCCCAATCAATCGTTTAAAAGTCTATAATCAATACTAAACATATATAATCACATCCTAACATGTTTTTAAGGGATCAATCCATCCTAACATCAATTAAATTTACAGCTTTCTACACTTTTTCCAAATATCTCAAGAACATGAACCCTAACTACATATCATCATCAAATCCCAGAATTTAATTCGTTTTTCTTTCACCCAAACATGTATTAACATCAGATTAATCGTCTCCAAACTATTCTACATGCAATCCTTCTCAAATTCCTCAAGTTTTATGATCTAAACTACATGGGTTTTCATGTTTTATCAAGAACAAACCATAAATCCGAATTTTCTAACATGGAAAAGTCATTCTCAGAAATTAAATGGAATAAAGTCACTTGCCTTGGTTTGATTTCTGACTTTGGTGTAGGTTGATGATGTTTTTCTGCAGAATTTCCTCTCTTTCTCTCCTTCTCGAAGCTCCTTCTCCAATGGTGGCTTAAGGTGGCTAGGGTTTTGATTTGGGAACTTAGAAAACCAAAATGATAACCTACGTAGCTTTCTAGGTTAATATGGTTTGGTTAATGGGCTTAAGGGGTTAAATCCACATCAGATTTACATCTCTAATTTTCGTCACTTTTAATTCCTAAAAATGTAAAATTACCAAAATACCCTTTAAGTTGTCGGTATGGCCTAAAAATACCCCGGGACTCAAACTATACCCCCGGCTAGTGTTTTCTGACTATCTCGACCCTTACGGACGCGTTGGCGCACTCAAAACGACCATACGGATTATAGATTTTAAATTCACTTTTATTATCAAAATATTACACCGTGACGCGGCGGTCCCACGCGTCTCAATAAAATTTCCAAATTGCCATATATAAATCTCACGACAAATTTTATAATACCAAATACATATATAATCATATATGCACATAATCAAATACCAATTCGCATCTCATTAGTATCTATAACCCGGATTAATTTCCAATTAATACGCAATTTAATTAATTATTCCCAAAAATAAATATAGTCAAAAGTACGGGGTATTACAGCGAGGTGGTTAGTGGTGGCGATGAATGATGAAAAATTTCTGATACAGTTGGTATGTTGTCCAGTAGGAGATGATCTTGAGTATCTATTGACGATGATGAATTGGTTGAGAGTCGAGAAGCGAAGGATCGTTTGCGGAAGAACAATATTCCACTTGTGATGGCTGGTTCTGGAGCGATTTTGGCAGTTTAAGTTTTTGGCAGTGGGAATCTGGGCGGAAAATTAGCTAAGAACTTGGACAGGAAATCGGCTACGGTTTGTTTGTTGGATTGGTGCAAGACTGGGGTTTGTTGCGAAGTTGATGCAGCAATGCCGCCGTTAACCATCACGGGCACATATCCGACGAGGAGGGTTTGGAACATCCTCTTGATCTCTGTAAGTCCGTATTTAAAGCGTTCAACAAGCCTGTTCATATACTCGCTTATCCACCATTATCACCAACTGTATCTTCCAAGAGCAAAGGCTCTGATACCACTTTGATGTGAACGCAACGGAATTAAGACACATGAACACACAATACTAATTAAATAAATCTCTCTCCCAAATCTCTTTCACTTTAATAATAATCTTAATAATCAAATCACAATGATTACAAGAGAGGGCCAAGGGCCTTATTTATAGGTAATCCTAAACTTGGAGAGCAAGTCTCCTAATTAAAAGGGAACTAAGTAGCCTAATTAAAATAAATTACTAATATCCTAATAATTATTTCTAATAATAATACGAATAAAAATACTAATAATAAAAATAAACATCTGCTGAAATTAAATGAGCTCACGTGGGGTTAATTTTACGCGCACGTCACTAAGTTTTTCAAGCCTAAGTGTAGGTATTCTGAAAATTGACACGTGCTCTCGAACCGGGGGTCCTGTGATCACACGGTCGGTTCCTACGAGTTACATTGGTTTCGTGCGAGGTGTTGGTGTCATTCACGGGGTTATTTGGGGGTGTTTTGAGATTTCTCCCTCTAACGACATGTTTTCAATCCCAAGTGTAGATATTCTAAAAATTGGGTCATGATCTCGAACCGGGGGTCCCGTGACCACGTGGTCGGTTCCTACGAGTTACATTGGTCCCGTTATGGTATTGGCGCCGCTCACGAGGTCATTTGGGGGGGTGTTTCGGGGTTTCGCCCTCTAACGGCATGCTTTCAGGCTTAAGTGTAGATATTCTGAAAGTTGGGTCGTGCTCTCGAACCAGGGGTCCCGTGACTATGCGGTCGGTTCCTACGACTTACAGTGGTCCCGTGTGTGGCGTTGGCGTCGCTCACGGGGACATTTGGGAGGTGTTTCAGGGTTTCACCTTCTAACGACATGTTTTCAAGCCTAAGTGTAGATATTCTAAAAATTGATTCGTGTTCTCGAATCGGGGTACTATGACCGCGCGATCAGTTCCTGCAAGTTACAGTGGTCCCGTACGAGGTGTTGGCGCCCCATACGGGGCCGATTGGGAGGTATTTTGTGGTTTCGCCCTCTAATGACGTGTTTTCAAGCCCAATTGTAGATATTATGAAAATTATGGTCGTGCTCTCGAACTAGGGGTCCCGTGACCACGCGAACGGTTCTTATGAGTTACATTGGTCCTATGCATGGTGTTTGCACTACTCATGGGGCCGTTTGGGAGGTGTTTCGGGGTTTCGCCCTCTAATGGCTTGTTTTCAAGCCTAAATGTAGATATTCCAAAAATGGACCGTGCTCTCCAACCCGGGGTCCTGTGACCACGCGGTTAGTTCCTATGAGTTACATTGGTCCCTTTCGAGGTGTTGGCGCCGCTCACGGGGACGTTTGAGGGGTGTTTTGAGTTTTCGCCCTCTAACGACATGTTTTCAAGCCTAAGTGTAGATATTTTAAAAATTAATTTGTGTTCTTGAACTGGTAGTCCCATGACCACGCAATCGGTTCCTAAAAGTTATACTGGTCCCATACGAGGTGTTGGCGCCGCTCACGGGGCCGTTTGTGGGGTGTTTAGGGGTTTCTCCCTCTAACGACATGTTTTCAAGCCTAAGTGTAGATATTCTAAAAATTGGATCGTGCTCTCAAATTGGGGGTCCCGTGACCATGCGATCGGTTACTACGAGTTACATTTATCCCATACGAGGTGTTAACACCGCTCACGGGGCCTTTTGGGGGGTGTTTCGGGGTTTAGCCCTCTAACGATATGTTTTTAAGCCTAAGTGTAAATATTTTAAAAATTGGTCCATGCTTCGAATCGGGGGTCCCGTGACCACGCAGTCTGTTCCTATGAGTTACATTGGTTCCTTGTGAGGTGTTGGTGCCACTTACGGGGCCGTTTGGGGCGTATTTTTGTGTTTCACCCTCTAATGGTATGTTTTCAAGCCTATGTGTAGATATTCTGAAAATTGGTTCGTGCTCTCGAACCGGGGGTCCCGTGACCACGCGGTTTGTTCCTACAAGTTACGTTGGTCCCGTACGAGGTATTGACGTCACTCACGAGTCTGTTTGAGGGTATTTCGAGATTTCACCCTCTAACGACATATTTTCAAGCCTAAGTATAGATATTCTAAAAATTGGTCCGTCCGTGCTTTCGAACTGGGGGTCCCTTGACCACTGCTTTTGGGGAACGCCCTCTAATGGCATGTTCCTACAAGTTACCCTTGGTTTGTTTGTAGTTATGTCTAGACAGTCTTTGGACCAGTGCCCTAGATTTTTACAACAATAATAAGTTTTTCCATTACTGATTTTAGATGGTGGAGTACGATTTTGTTGAGGGGAGTGAGTGGAAGTAAGGCTTGTTATGCAACTATAGTTTGGTTACAATATCTCTTTCTCAAATGCCATATTATAGGTGGGAATTTTCATTGTAAAGCGAAGAGTTATATGAGCGAGAAAGTGACCATTGTGTGAAGAAAATCAAAGGTCGGGTCGCAATGATTTTCGCGACATAGGTCGCATCGTTCTCTGCTTCAATTATAAACTATGCAGCTGCGGAATTATATTATTGCCCCTATAAGGCCTAAAAAAGTGAGGTATATTTTGAGAGTATTCGACCCAAAGTGACTCCACAATCTCATTCATAAATCTTTACGTAAAACAGCCACAAAATGGCCTCATGAGAGGCGCAAACATCTCGCACGAGACCAATGTAACTCGCAGGAATTGATCAAGTGGTCACGGGACTCCCGATTTGAGAATATGATGATAATTTGAAAATATATAGACTTAGGATTAAAATTATACCGTTAGAGGGAGAAAAAACAAAACACCCCCAAACGGGCCCATTAGAGGCACGAACACCTCGCACAAGATTAAAGTAACTCACAGTAACTAACTGTATGGTCACGGGACCCCCAATTTGAGAATATGAAAATAATTTGAAAATATCTAGACTTCAGATTAAAAATATGCCAATAGAGGAAGAAAAAACAAAACACCCCCTTCCCCCCAAACGACCCCGTGAGAGACGCGAACACCTCGCACGGGACTAAAGTAACTCGTAGCAACTGATAGCATGATCACATGCCCCCCGATTTGAGAATATGATAATAATTTGAAAATATCTTGACTTAAGCTTAAAAAGATGTCGTTAGAGGGCAAAAAAACAAAACACTCCCCAAACGGCCCCGTGAGAGGCGTTAATGCCTCGTACGGTGCCAACAGCCAAAAAACCAACAACAAGCCAACAACCATTAATTATCCTGTACTCCTCCCAACATATTATCCAATAACAAGCCAACAACCAATAATTATCCAACAACCAAACCAAACAAAATCAATAATTATCTCGTACTCCTTCTAACATACTTTCCAACAACAAGCCAACAACCAATAATTATCTAACAGATAAACCGAACAAAACCAATAATTATACCGTAGTGCTTCTTAACATATTATCCAGCAATAATCCAATAACCAATAATTATCCAATAGTTAAACTAAACAAAACCAATAATTATCTCGTGCTCCTTCTAACATACTATCCAACAACAAGCCAACAAGCAATAATTATCCAACAGCCAAACCAAACAAAACCAATAATTATCACGTACTCCTTCTATCATTTAAAAGATTTAAAAGATAATGCATATCAATTATATAACTACTTTAGCTGAAGTAAAGAGTACCTAATTCTTGCGATCCAAGAAGGCAATTAAATAGAGTCTCCTGGATGTGTGATTAGACCAAATTGATCCCAGAGTCCCCAACGTATTCTTTTACATGTATATTTGTGATTAGTTTCTTTAATACAATCTTCATAAAATCAAGATAATTTAATTTCATTTTATGAACACTACATCAATGAAACTAATCACTAATTTTATATGAATAGGAACACGTGGAAATTGAGCTGGGTCAATTTGATCCAATCACAAACTCAAATGACTCTATTCTCAAACCAAGCGTCTTGTAAAAGTAACTAAACATTCGACTGAACAAAACATATTATCGAAAGTTAACTTACATAAATCATATTAAACATTCGTAAAAGTAATTAAACATTCATATACACACATACACAGAAAGACACACACACACACACACACACACACACACATATATATACACACATATACACGCACATATACACACGTACACAAAAACACACACATATTCACACATATATACACACGTACACACACATACACAAAAATACACACACATATACATTAGGGTTTAAATTAGAAATATAAAAAATAGGGCCGAAATATGAATGTTTAGGTATTCTACTTGAAGTGCATGAATGTTTAGTTACTTTTACCTTTGAGATTGAGAGAGAGATTTGGGCCGAAATTACATTCGTAAAAGTAACTAAACATTCATACATCAAAGTAAAGCGTTAACACAATGTCAATATCATAATAGGCTACAAATAAGATTGACAAGGATAACATAATATTTTGATAATTAATCTTCCTCTAAATCAACTAAAAGATCCTTCAAATTACGGTTGTCATCAAGAGCTGACTGGAACTCTTTTGGAGCCTTTAATGCATCCACTTCAGTAGTCATACCCTTTAGTGCATGCACAATGCTAGACTAATTGCCATCTTTCATGCACTTCAAGTATAATACCTTCTTTACATTTTGAAGGCACAAATAAAAGGCTCGTCGACTATACGATCTTTATTCTCCAACTTTGATAAATATACCTTAATAAGTTTGGAGTCAGGATCAACTTTGAAAGCATTCGTTGTATCCTCCACCTTTACCCAATCACAATAGAATACGGTTTCTGTGAAATCTAAGTAATCAAGTTTATAGGATTTATTGGATTATACCATAATAGGTTAGCACCGTATTCTTTGGATTTCTATCACTTTTGCTAGCGATACAGGTGGTCAAGGAAAAAATTGATATTCCACTATTTTGCGTCAAAAGCTTTTCATCATATGGATATGAAATGAAATCAAAACTGTTGGTGCGAAATTTCTTAAACTCTTTCGCACGAAAACTAGGGCTTTTTGCTAGGCTTGCAAGCCTGGAAGAGACATCACTTCTTTTTAGAAGCTGCATTTATTGATGAATTTGTATAGGGCATATTTTTATCACATACAAATAAACAACCGCACACATAAGATAAAAATTTTACCTCTTTTGATACCAATTCCCTCAAATAAGTTGTCGTGCAATTTCTCCTTTGATTTTAGGCAATTTCGTTCTCTTACTTCCTACCGATAAATTATAGAGTTTAGATTATAAAATATAAAAACATATAATTAAAGAAGAAGAATTAAGTAGATACTCACTCTCTCCAGTCTTCGACTTCATCTTGCGATTCGAGGACATAACGAGTTGCCTGCTCGTATTGTAGATTTATGAGTTTCACCTCTTTAGGGTTCCCAAATGGCAATTCGTCCTTAAACTCATCAGGTTCCTCGATCACTCGTTATCCATAAGGATTGAAACTCCTCATCTCTTGTTTATGCATATGTTCCCTAGCGTATAACAATGATTCCACCGTTACGTATTCTTTCGCAATTGACCCTCCGATATACCGTGTATTCTTTACATAATCTTTGAATGTTTTCATCAAGCACTCAAAAGGATATATCCAACGATACCTATTGGGACCACATAATAAATCTTTATTGCATAAATGCACAAGAAGGTGGATCCTGATATCGAAGAATGGGGGAGGAAAATATTTCTCTAATACATAAACTGCCTCGGCTAAAGTTGATTTCGCAGCTTTAATGTGCCTTATATTTACCACTTTTGCACAAAGTAGGATAAAACACAAACTGATTTGCATAATCACCCAACAGAGATCTTTGTATTCATAAAAGCAATGCCGAAATAATAAAGGGATTAATTGGATGATTACGTGTCAGTCGTGAGATTTGCACTGTTTCAAGTCATTTGCTTGGAAGCTTACTACCATATGTAAATTATAAAATTAACTAGTTAGAGTCTTCAATTTGAACAACGTGTCTAAGATAATATTCCTCTCACTAGTTTTCAAAGTGAAAGCAGCCTAGGAGTAGAAATTCTTCATGTTGTAGGATCATTTTTTAACCACAGTTTCTTCTTTATTTTCATCCCCTGTAGATCTAGGAGGGCCCGCTCTCCATATTTGGAATGAGATCCACCCAGACATGTTCTTATCAGATGTTTTGCAACACTTTTCTTTGTGTGCATCATATCAGATATATGCCTTACACGATGATCTTTCCCATATGGTAAATAAAAAAATATTAATCGCCTAGACCACGACTTTGCTTTATTACGATAGTTCGGATCCTCCCAGCTTTACGCTTTAGTTTTACAAATTAGGAGTGTTTGCCTACTTACATATTCCCTACAGTTAAAGTTGTCGCCTTCTCCTCGATCTGTTAATCAGAAAGCTGAGCAGGTGGCCTTCTACACTAGTAACCGACAGGCAAAAAGTTAGACTTGTCATTCCTAAAAGGGTGACTGGTCGACAGAGATCTATAATGACCCGTATAACTCATCTTACTCCTATGTTTTAGCCAACATGCTTCAGTTTCCTCCTCATATATAGGACATCAATAATAACCATGAACATTACAACCGAACACGGTCCCATAAGCTGGAAGGTCGTGGTTCGCCAACCTCACTATTGCTTTAAGTGTGAACTCTTTACCCTTATGAGAGTCGAACGACGTCACGCATTTATCCCAAAACTCTTTAAATTCTTCGATTAATGGTGCTAAGAATATATCAATATCATCACTGGGAGCCTTCGACTCGGGTATCAACAAAGACAACAATGTGAACTCCTTTTTCATGCATAGTATCGGAGGGAGACTTAAAGGCGCCAAGATAATTGACCAATAACTTTGATTAGTACATCGGTTGATATTGCAAGACGCACGTTGCGCGATTCCTTTGCAAATTCATGGTGTTGTGCATTTAAGATTTTGCTAGATGGGTGAATCAACTGGATGACGCATCAGATTCCCACCTACCTCGCATGGAGCGTGCCATGTCATGGCCTCCACTATCCATGATACAGTAAAAAATCGTTTTAACCATAGCCCAAGTGGAAAATACTTCAAAACCTTTTATGGGACTTGCGAGCACTTGCAATTTTTTACAGCTTTGTTCTTTCCATTCTCACAAACCACATATCTAAGCTCACTGCATATAGTATATTCATCCTTCTCTGTGTGCTCGTTACGGTACAATATACAATCATACTTGCTTGAATGAATAAATTTGTTTTTTCAATCCAAACCCTTCAAGCTCTTTTTCATTGTAGGATAATTGTCTGGTAACGTTTTCCCTTTTAGGAGAATATCTTTAACCCACTTAAGAATTTCGGTTATGCTGTTCCCAGCCAAATCAAACTGACTCTTCAAATTATGCAAACCAATCATTGCATATAATACCGAGTGATATTTATCACAATCTTTATACAACGGTCTATGCATTCCCGATCTCCTGGAAGTTCAACATCAAAATTTTCATTTAGTTGGCCATAATGCGCATTATCTGTATCTATAGGTGGGTGGTTTTAACGGTTGTGGAGCCCGTAAGCATCATCAATTAAGTCGGTCAATAGACGATGTGTTGGTGAATCATGTACCACTTACACTTGTTGGGGTTCCATTACGCGGTCGGGTACCAACGATTCTTCTAGAATATAAGGTATATTTTTTCACCATGGTATGTCCATATTTTATAGTCTTGACAGATTCCCCACTTTATTAAATGCAACTCAACGTATTTCAATGACTTATATTTTCCGTTCATACAACGGGTGCACGGACGTGGAATCTTATCACTTTTAAGATTTTTAAAAGCGTATTTAATAAATTCTTGAACGCCATTTACATGATTACTTAAAATCTGGTTAGTCTCTACTATCCACTCTTTGTATAGTGGAAAATTCATGTAATAATCTTCAAATTTCAATCCTGTGGTAATAGGTAAAAAAATATTATTACAACTGAAATACAAACAATATTCTTACAACTGAAATAATAAAGAATTATTATTAAAACTAAAATAAAACCAATATTCTTAAACTGAAACAAAACCAATATTCTTACAACTGAAACAAAAAAAATGTTATTACAACTGAAACAAAAGAAAATATTATTTGGTCTTCTCCAATAGATAAATTGGCCAAGTAATGAAAGAGTCTACATAATTACTCAATTCCAGCTCTTCCCCGCCATCAATGTGTACGGTACATCTCCGCAACAATTGTATATTTCATCGACCAATATTGGAGCCTCACCAGTCTCCAATGATCATTTGTGTACTCGAGTTTCGATAACTTGGAGATGAGTGTGCACACCCCAACAACCCTCTTATTACTCGGGTCTTTGAAATAGTACTTTTTTCCATAGTCATCGTGAGTTGTTGATAATGATCCAAGTCCCATGACAGGCGAAGGAACGGGGAATGTGAATGTTGTAGTAGTCAACATTTGGGAGGGGAATGTGTGATGAGGCCGCATTTGGGAGGGGGGGGGGAATGTTGGATGAGGCGGTATTTGGGAGCGGAAATGTTGGATGAGGCGGCATTTTGGAAGGGAAACTTGAAGGGGGGATAGGGAAAACCTTGATGAAGAGGGTAAGGCTAACCTTGAGGAGGCAGCATTGGGACCCCATAATTTCGGAAAAGGGACACAATTTGCCCAATTTGATTCGTCAACATTCCTAAGTTATTTTTGATACCCTGGATATCCCCATCGATCTTGAACTTTCGTTCCTCATTGGACGGGAAACGATCCTTGATCGAAGAAAACTCATCCACGAGAGGTGCGATCTATTAAATTTTATTTTTGTCATATGTGAGCTAACACCTCTCGTCCTCCCCCCATTTGTCCTTTCAAAAGGTCTGGGTCAGGGCATTATTTTCAAGGTCAAAGTCATCATTAGGGTTCGAACCTGACTGACTACTGATGGCCTCTATTGATTTTAGCGTCTCAGCCAAGTGCGAGGAGAATTTACTATCTTTGTCCCATCGCGCATGAACGATTAAGTTGGACCGATTTGTTTTTTACCCGCATCTGGACCATCCTTTATCCTACTCACCCATTCATTCTTCAAATCCTCGTATGATTTGGATCCCAATCTGTGGATATTAGTTTGTTGCGCCCTACTTTTTTGTTTTACTCCTTTTGGACCATCTTTTTCTCTGTCGCCTCGTTCTCCAAAAAATTATTCCACCGCTCCACCGAAATTTCAACATTGGGAGGCACTCTATCTTTTAAAGATAAAATATCGGAGCTCGCTACCTCCTTCGATAAATATTTCTTCTGAAGGTTTCTCCTGTATGTCCTCAATAATTCAGCAACCCGATATAGAACCTTATTCTTGGAACGGTCGGGAAATGAAAAATACTTATAGAGATGATCGTATATGTCATCTTTGACGGCTTGATCAACCAATTGTCTGGTCCACCAACTCCCACGTTTATTTTTCCCAATCCTAAACACCGGGCTTTAAAATTTAGCACGTCATTCCTATCACCCGTCGAGTTATCCCGAGAAGGGAGAACCCAATGGGCTTCTTCTGGATTGAGTGAGATGCGTCAACAGCGTTGGATGGGGGAGGTGGAGCAACAGGAGTGCTAGATGAGGGCGCCGAAGCAGCTACAATTGGACTTGGTGTGGAGAGACCCATTGATGGAGTTGTGTATTGCTTAGCCATTAGTGTTGAGAATTCGGGTTGTGCACAAGATGGTGAACCTTGTTACGGTGTCCCCTCGGCACTTAGTACCCTTGGGTTGTTTCCTCGCGACATTATTTATAAAAATGAAAAACCATAAGTGACTAAATAATTATAATAAGAAATTATAATTAATTAATCAAGCTTATGGCTATATATATATATATATATATATATATATATATATATAGAGAGAGAGAGAGAGAGAGAGAGAGAGAGTATGTTTAATGTGCCTGATCTCCATCCATTCGATATTAGTTTATAAGAACCTATGAATTTTTGCACGTGGCTAACTAGGAGGAAGGGCATCTATGATTGATGTGTAGATATTTGTGACATGAAATCGAAATCCCATCCTTTTCAACTTGTTGGCAAGATTTAATTGAGTGTGCATATGACGCGAGACATCACAGTCTATGTCAATGCTCTCTGTACGCAGTTGTATCCATAATGGGTGAATTTTTTTTTGCCTTCTCCAGTAATGTAACCAATGTCAGGGTTATGTCGGGATTATGTGTGTGAAATATATGTTATATAACGTCATCCCAGGTTTTTGGTAGGGAAAATAGAATACGATTGAACAGGTAATCTCGTTGAGATTAACTCCACGATTTACAAGGTAGTTAAATTGTTCGATATTTTTATTTTCATACCTACAAATAGGAGTACCCTCTATATGATGCTCACTAATAAAAGAGTTATGTGTGCGGTCTAATTGTAACCTCTCAAACTCTTGTTGCCAGTGATTATCACCGTGCCTCATTTTCCTGAGAAAAATATACGAGGACGTGAATATGAGTCCCACGGTTAAGGTAAAAAGGTATATTAGGGTATATTAGTTTAATTAAGGTTTTGAGAATGGAAAGATTTTGAGTCAGTGGGTGCAGAACCTAATATACTCAATTAATTTCAAACTCTAAATAAATACCAAGCCCTAAATAACAATACCCTTAAATAATGCATTTTATTTTAATCCCTAAGTAACCACATTTAGTCAATACTAATAATACTCAATTAATTTCAAACTCTAAACAAATTTCATGCCGTAAATGACAATACCCTTAATTAATGCAATTTATGTTAATCCCTAAGTAACCACATCCAATCAATACTAATAATGACAATACCATTAAATAATGCAATTAATTTCAAACTCTAAATAACAATTCCCAATCAATATTAACAATACCCAATAAATTTCAATCCCTAAATATAACATACCCAATCAAAATATGAAATTATAAAATATCCCCCTTCCTTAAAAAAAAGTACACACACATATACACACGTACACACACATATTTACACATACACACACACACACACACACACACACACATACACAAAAATACACACACATTCACACACATATACACACATACACATTAGGGTTTAAATCAAAAATACAAAAAATAGGGTTTACCATTGAGATTGAGAGAAAGATTTGGGCCGAAATTAGGGTTTGACCGAGAGAGAATGCAAATCACCGAAATCGCACAGAGAAAGAGAGAGAGAGAGATTGACGCATGAATAAATGAAATGAAGGAAAAATATTTTTAGTATAAGGGCACTGGTCACGGCCTAGAACCATGATCTATTACCATGACCCTTAATTTTTTTCCACATTAGCATGTAGGCAACCATGCGGTCACGACCCTCAGCCGTGACCCATGCGTGTGAATAAATTGAAATGGTCATGACCCAAAGTCGTGACCTAGTAGGTGTGTATTGTGGCCTTGGTCACGATCCTTGTCCGTGACCCTAGCGTGACCAAACTTGGAGGGAACTTTGACACGAATTTGGTACCATGATGGTCATGACCTAAGTCCGTGACCCATACTGGTCAGGGATTTGGTCCGTGACCACTTCCAATATCGTCCATGGCCACGCCAAATTTTATATGGTCACGCCTTTGGACTGTGACCCCCTGGGGGTGACCATTCGCATGATTTGGTGTAGTGAATCTACCCAGAAAAATGATTTGTACCAGAAATATAAATCTCCTTAAAGATTTAAATACTTATAATATTGAATGTTATACCTATATTGTGCCAGATCTGAAAGATTTATATCAGAAATAATCCAAACATAATAAAAAAAATGGTCGAGGGAAAGTATTATCGAAAAAGTGAGTTGAGGTGATGATGAATCAATGACAATGAGGTTGATAGAGATAGTCGAGTTGAGGGGTTTTATGAGGGAGAAGAGAGGAAAGGGTGTTGTTTTATGAGACGAGAGAGAGCCAAATTATTATAAGTTATGTTGCGAATGATCCACTGACCGTAAAATCTTTTATTCATCCAACAGTTACTGAAAGATTAACCACTTAAAGAAAAACAAAGAACCTACAAAATAAGTGTCATTGTGTTTGGCTTTAGCCATTGAGTATTCTTAATTGATTTAATTTGGTATTTTCAATTTAGTAAGTTCGATAATATCATTTTGGTATTTTCGGTATTTTATTTCGGTACGGTACAGTCGATAAATCGCTTTTTAAAATGTTAAAACCAAAACCAACCACAAAAAAAATCAGTAATTTCAATTTCGGTAAGTAAAAAATATAAAACATTATCACTAATATTTGGTACAAAATGGTACAGTTTGTGTTTTTACCGTATCGCGAACACCCCTACTTATAATGCTTATAACCGGATTCACAGACTTTATTTTGGAATACTAGTTGATATTCTTGCGGTCCGTCCTGACCCGTCTCCGTGGACTAGCCTTTTAGGATAGGTTGCTTGATAGTTGCATATTAGTGGGAGTTACAGTTGAAAATTTATTTTATTGCATTAGTTTAGTTTTCTTTCCATTCGTTTTATTTAAGAGATAATTTCATTTGGATTTAGTGGTCATTTGATCCCACAGTTGTTTGTGGTTTATTATCATTGGAGTTGAGATTTTATTATTATAATTAGCATGGTTATGAATCTTATTGTAGTGAATGATTTTATTACTGTTCGATTATCTCAATTTATGTCTTGAGGGAAATGTAATACCCCGTATTTTTACGCATATTTATTTTATTATGAAATTATGGAAAATGGGGATTAATTAATTTAAAAAGGGAGAAAATCTAATTTGAAATTAATCCGATTTAATGGTAATAATTACTAGCGCGATGAGAGTTAGTAGTTATCGAAAATAATATTATGTCCGGAATGAGATACACGGCAGTCATGATATAATTATTTGGGACGCGCGTATGAGTCGCGTCACTAGTATTTATTTATGGGTTAAAAAGGTAAATTATTTTTATATAATTCGAATGACTATTTTGAGTGCGCCAGAGTGTCCTGAAGGGTCGAAATAGTCAGAAAATACTACTTGGGTATTTTATTTGGAGTCCAGGACATTTTAGCCCAAAATGACACCCTGGAGGGGAATTTTGGTCTTTGGGGATTTTTGGATAATTAAACGGACGAAAATTAGATTTGATTAAAAACTTTGAGGGTTATTGGTCTATCAGTTTCAACTTACATGAGAAAGAGAGAGAAAGAGAGAGAGAACCAAAGAAGAAGAAGACTCCATTACAGCCGTAAGCCAAGAACTCAAGCTTTCACACCAAAAATCACACCCGCGCGTAGATCGTGTCAAGAGGATCGTTTCCATACCAATTTTAGTCCGAGAATCAGAAATCTATTTCCGAGGCAAGTGTCTATCTTTCTCCTCTTTTACCATATAATGTTCCTGTTAATTTAGGTTTGATAATATAAACTTGGTGCAATGAAAACTTAGGTTTGATTAGACTAAATTGTGAAGAAACCTTATGAATTGAAGATAGGTATGCATGTAGAGGTTTTTGCCCTTTGTTGGACTATTAAAATCTGGGAATTTTACGCCTTAATCACGAATTACAATAAGGGTTTTGGTCAATTAAAATTATGGGTTCATATTTAAGAGACTTATTTAAAATTGAAGATATTGTTGGATTCTAATTGAGTATATAAGGATTTAACCTTTAATTCGTATTAGAAAGTATCTTAGGGTGTTTTGGAATAGTGTGGGAACATTACATTAGCATTGAGATGAGTTTGGGATGAGATTGAAGTATAAAAATTTGAGAAAATTGAAGTTGGGGAAGAACTGGGCATGTTCAAAAATTTTGTTCGAAGACCTGCCCAGGTCGTTCGAACGAGACTTCTAACAAGATTTCCAATGACCCTTCTAACGAGTTACGGAGTTCGTTCGAAGTGGGAACTTCATTCAAAAGAGAATCCTGGAACTTCTAACGAGATTCCAGAATGGGTTTTTAGGGTCCGTTCGAGTTAAAAGCCATCCTAGGTTTATCCAAGCAATTGTATTAACCTATGTGAGTAACTGTTGACTTAAAATCCAAAGTTTTAGGGAATTAAAGGTGTAATAATACTCGAGGTATTGAATTTATGTGAAAACCTAGGAGAGAATGTAAGTCCTAAAGAGGCTATATATATACGTACATCGTGGAGAGTAGTGGCGTTAATATTACTTACGAATTTTAGTATTTGGGTTATGTGAATACCTATTAATGTATATAAGTTGTGTGCATGCTTATTACTTGGAATATCATGTGTATGACATACCTAGCTACTGACTATCGAAAGGAGGTTAGCGTGTTGTGGACGCCCCTATCTTGTGTGCCTTCGGGGGATTTTGAGTCGTATCACTAGAGCATGGAACCTAGGTATGGGCTATCTGTGAGAACGATAGTGTTGACGGTCGTATGGGTTCGAGGTATGTGCGTAGCCCATCGGCTTGGGACTATATTCGTCTCCAATATGTGTATATGCTTTATTGGTTCTTGATAGATTGAAACCTTTGTCCTTTATGCGTGAGCGTTACAATGGGACTAGATAGCCGAGTATGCCTAGCACTAGGGGTTTCTTAACCATGGGCTCACTATTGATATATTTGTATGTATACATAGTGAGATTTTATATATGTATACTGAGTTCCTATTCTGTGTTTCATGTTGACTACTTTATTGAAGTATATACTTAATGGGTCACCAGTTGGGAATAAAGAATGCTGGGAGAATGAGTTATAACATCCTTAAACATATTCCTAAATAATAGCAATATATTGGTTTCAGGTTATTTAGATATTGTATCCGACGTAGTGGTTATCCTACATGTAGTCAGGTAGAGTATCGCGACTAGTATGGGTAGTTAGACTCGCTAGGTGTGCACATTAGATGAGAGGTGAGCATCTCAAGTGAGTATGCTAAGTTAACATGGATAATTTATGTGCTAAGTAAATCAATTTAAGCACTTGCTATATTTAAACTGTTTTGTACTCGGGCTCTGACCCGTTTTTTGGCAAATCTCTTTTCTTGTTCTATTATTTTAGGTGCTCAGCCACAGGGACACCAGACTTAGGAGATTCCATTCATTTGCTGAGCTGTAGCTGCTGTGGAAGCTATGGGATATTGCTAGTAGACACTTGTGAGTCTATTTCTCCTTATCTACCAGTCATTTATTTTAGTTGGACATGTCGTCCCTTCTATTTTACATTCAGAGATTTAGAGTTGTTTTATTCTAACATTAGACTTTGATTTCATGTTATTGGATTAATGTATGAGATTTCGACTGGATGTGTTTATCCCAGTTATTTATTTAAATTTGGTTAGTTCTCACCTTATGCTATTATGATGTATGGTGATGGTTAGATATTTCCATTTATTGTTTATGGTTAATAACAAGACAAAATTTTGACACCAACCTTTTTAAATATTAGGTGGTTAGTTTTTATTAAATTAAAATTTGAGTTTTCGATAGTGATGCATTATGTGAACCAACTTGATATTCTGAAATTAATTAATTAAGGACCGATCACTCGGTAATAAGTTAGGTGGGGTGTCACAGGTGGTATCGGGGCATCAGGTTCTAGTGTCCTTAGGATCTGTACGGCTTATTGTGTTTCCGCGCAGCGTCCATTGATATAGAGCCCTATATTTTAGGATTGTTGTACTCTTTATGCATTTTACGTTCTTCAGCTACTTTAAGATAATCACTGTAGACTTATACAACTTTTCTCTCATTTCAGATACCTCCTCGACGTGCACATAGAGTTCCCAGGGATGCCCAACCCGAGCCCCAGCCTGCACCAGCTTAGGGTACGATAAATGCCACTAAAGTTGTTGCCATTGTAGCTCAGGCGGTAAATGCGGCATTGGCAATTGTACAACAGGCACCACCTCAGGCACTAGTGGTGGCTCCAGTTCAGACCCAGGCCTTCCCGTCTGCTTGGGAACATGTTAGGGATGCCTTTCAGAAGGCGCATCCTCCGGAGTTTATAGGGAGCTTCGATGTGGTGGTAGCGAGCCAATGGAAGAAGGATATCCATAGGCACCTGAGGATGCATGAGTGCATAGAGGTGCAGAGTCAGTTACTGTCCACGTTCAAGTTAGTTGGAGAAACACTACAGTGGTGGGAGTCTATTACCACCGCTGAGGAGAGAGACACACTCACTATTCAAGACTTTTGGGTGCGGTTCGATCGAAAATATTTCCCCTCGGCCGTCCAGACAGAGATGAGACAGAAAGTGGTGAACTTGAAACAGAAGGGAAATACCATGGCATAATATGAGGCAGAGTTTATCAACCTTCTGAACATTGTACGGATGAGATCCCAACTGAGGAGAAGAAGATTCAGCATTTTATGGATGGGTTGACATGGAGGATCCGCCAGCACTTGATAGGCAATCTCTCTTTGACCACCTATTCAGACGTGGTTAATGCAGCACTACTCCACTGCCAGGACCACCGTTTTCATCTGACCAAGGTTAAGCGAGTAGGAGAGTCCAGCCAGCAGGGCAGGACATGAGTAAACGGTGCCAGTGGGGCACAGACAGTTCAGGGTCATCATAGACACAGTGACCAGGGTTCCCAGTAGGGGGATCCTAAGAGGTTCACGTCAGGAGGTTTTAGACATGGGCAGGGAGGCTTTCGACATGGCCAGCAGGGTCAGCACGACCATCAGGGCCAACAACAAGTTCAGCAGGGACAGAATGGCCAAGGGAGGGGTGGTAACAACCATCAGGGTCGGGGACAGAGGGGAGGACCCTTCCCAGGGAGATGTTTCCCTTGTGACAATACTGGCCACAAATGTCAGGATTGGCCTCAGAAGGGTAGAGGCCAGTAGCAGCAGCAATAGGGTGCTCGTCAGGAGCTCCAGAGACCGTTATTTCTCGTAGCTCTCCCAACAGCTCCATAGATGCCAGCACTGCCACCCATTTCAGCCGCCCTAGTTCAGCAAGGGCAACTTCAGTATGAACGAGTTTACAATCTTCACCAGGTCGCAGTCCTGCAGGACCCGCCTGTGATTGAGGGTATGTTTTCCATCAAGGGGACTTTAGGACGTATTTTATTTAACATGGGGGCCAAACACTATTTTATTGCCACGGGGTTTTCACGTATTACAGGATTGTTTGATATAGCAGAGAGTATGGTCACTTGTGTGGATTCGCCGTTGAGTAAAGGTTCCATTATTTCTTTTATTTGTCGGGGAGTGGGTATAGATATTGGGAGGTTTATTTTATCCACTGACATTCTAGTATTGGATATGTCTGAGTATGATGCGATTGTAGGTAGGGATTGGCTTATCAGATATAGGTCCATGATTGATTATTTTAGTAGGAGTATAATTTTTTCCATACCCGATCAGGAAATGTTCCTGGTGGCGATGCCTCGCCCCGAGGGAGGATCGTCCACGCATTTATACTATATAGAGGAGGAGACCTCTAGGGAGGTGGTGGTACCACTTGACTCGATTCCTGTTGTTTGAGAGTTTACCGATGTATTTCAGGAGATTTCGGGGTTACCACCGAGTAGAGAGATATACTTAGTCATTGATTTAGCATTGGGCACTCGACCGATAGCCCTCATACCTTATCGTATGGCTCCAACCGAGATGCGGGAGTTATGTGTCCAGATTGAACAGTTGTTGGGGCAGGGATTTATCCGTATGAGTACTTCGCCGTGGGGTGCTCCCGTACTATTCGTTAAGAGGAGGGATGGATCGTTGAGGTTATGTGTTGATTATCGGGAGTTGAATAAAGTCACGATACAGAACAAATATTCGTTGCCTCAAATCGATGACTTATTCAACCAGTTGAGAGGAGTTGCCTTCTTCTCGAAGATTGACTTAAGATCGGGATACCATCAGTTGCGTATCAGGGAGCAGGATGTGTCGAATACTGCCTTCTTGACGAGATATGGTTCCTATGAATTCAGGGTTATGCCTTTCGGGCTAACCAACGCCCTAACTGTATTTATGGACTTGATGAACAGGGTGTTCAGAGAGTTCTTGGACCAGTTCGTCATCGTCTTTATAGATGACATTCTGGTTTACTCGCAGATCCAGGAGAAGCATGCCGAACACTTAAAGCAAGTTTTACAGACACTGCGCCAACATGAGTTGTACGCAAAATACGAGAAATGTGGGTTTTGCCTGAAAGGGGTCCAGTTTTGGGGGAATATCATCTCTGACAGAGGGATATTCGTGGATCCGGGGAAGGTGTCAGCGGTGAGGGAGTGGGGACATCCCACAACACCGACCGAGATATACAGTTTATTGGGCTTAGTCGGGTACTACATGAGGTTCATTCGAGGGTTTTCGAAGATAGCGGGTCCGTTGACACACCTGACTCGCAAAGGGGTGTCGTTTATCTGGAGTGACGCTTATCAATTAGCCTTTGATGAGTTAAAAGACAAATTAACCTCAGTACCGGTGTTAGCATTGCCCAGACCGGGAATGGAGTATCTAGTTTACACTGATGTGTCCTTATTAGGACTTGGGGGGTGCTTCAGCAGGAGAATCAGGCAATAGCTTAAGCCTCTCGTAAGCTTAAGCCTCATGAGAGGAATTACCCCACCCACGACTTAGAGTTAGCAGCAGTCGTGTTTGCACTTTAGATTTGGAGACATTACCTCCTAGGGGAGAAATTTCGCTTATTCACGGACCACAAGTCACTACAGTACCTCTTCACGCAGAAGGAGTTAAATATGTGCCAACGTCGGTGGCTTGAGTTTGTTAAGGATTATTAATCTGATATCTAATACCACCCGGGGAAGGCTAACGTGGTAGCAGATGCGTTGAGCCGTAGGCCAGTAAGTGAGGTGGCCGAGGTGTGAAAAGCGAAATGGAAGGAGTTAGGACGCCTGGATGCGGTGGCTCGATCGTTCATGTCTGTGATGATAGTTACGCCCCATATTATTACGAGAGTAGTACAGGCTCAGGCAGCTGATCCTTTCTGCCAGAGTCAGATAGTGCAACTTCTAGCAGAGGAGACCGAGTCTTATACCGTGGGTTCATATAGGGGTTTGAGTTTCAATGGAAGATTGGTTGTTCTTGAGGGAGAAGACTTGCGATAGGAGGTGATGACAGATTCGCACGGTTCACAATTTGTGGTACATCTCGGTGTGGATAAGATGTACAAGGATATACGTAGACAGTACTGGGGGAGCGGGATGAAGAAAGATATTGCCGAGTTCGTCTCGAAATGTACCACTTGTCAGTTGGTAAAGGTGGACCATCAGAGACCGACGAGACTTCTACAACCATTAGAGGTTCCTATGTGGAAATGGGAGAGCATTTTCATGGACTTCATCACGAGATTACCTACATCGCAGAGGGATCACGATTCGATATGGGTAATAGTGGATTGGCTGACCAAGGTAGCCCACTTTCTGCCAGCCAGGACAGATTACACCACGGGATAGTACGCACATATATTCATAGCAGAGATAGTGAGACTCCACGGAGTGCCTCTCAATATCGTGTCTGACAGAGATAAGGGGTTTATGTCTCGATTTTGGGAGAGTTTTTAGGAGGCAATGGGTACGGAGTTACAACTGAGCACAACCTATCTCCCGCAGACGGATAGTCAGACCGAGTGAAAAAATCAAATTTAGAGGACATGTTACGTATGTGCATCATTAATTTTGGCGGAGGCTGGGAGCAATACCTCCCGCTAGTGGAGTTTGTATATAACAACTCCTACCAGTTTACTATCGGTATAGCTCCATTAGAAGCACTATACGACAGACCTTGTCGTTCCTCGGCATGTTGGTTAGAGGTGGGGGACAACAAGCTACTTGGTCCAGAGGTGATTTAGGATACTTCGGCGAGGATAAAGTTGATATGGAGCCGTATTTGGGTTGCTCAAGATCGACAGAAGAGCTACGCTGATGCCAAACGGTATTTTCGAGAGTTCAATATTGGGGATGAGGTGTTACTTCGGGTGTCTCCTATGAAGGGAGTTATGCATTTTGGGAAGTAGGGAAAGTTGACGCCTAGGTATGTTGGGCCATTCCCCATTATCTAAAGGATTGGGCCAGTTGCTTATAGACTTGGGTTACCGGAGCACTTACATAGGGTCCATGACATGTTCCATATCTCTTCGCTAAGGAGATTTCTTCGGGATGATTTGGCCCATACTCACATTGCTTTAGAGGAGATCGATTTACAGCCTGATAGCTCCTACGAGGAGGGGTCGGTAGCTATCCTAGACTGTAGCGAGAGGAAGTTGAGGCCAAAGATAGTACCACTAGTCCGTGTTCAGTGGCGGCACCATAATGTTGAGGAATCAACCTGGGAGCGCGAGGATGACATGCATGAATGTTATCCAGAGTTATTCTTGCCAGGTATATATTCATTTTTGAATTTCGGAACAAAATTCTATTATTGGGGGGGGGGGGGGGGGGGGAAGTATGTAATACCACGTATTTTTACGCATATTTATTTTATTATGAAATTATAAAAAATGAGGGTCAATTAATTTAAAAAGGGAGAAAATTTAATTTGAAATTAATCCGATTTAATGGTAATAATTACTAGCGTGACGAGAGTTAGTAGTTATCGAAAATAATATTATGGTCGGGATGAGATACATGCCAGTCATGATATAATTATTTGGGATGCACGTATGAGTTGCGTCACTGGTATGTATTTGTGGGTTAAAAAGGTAAATTAATTTTATATAATTCGAATGACTATTTTGAGTGCGCCAGAGTGTCCGAAAGGGTTGAAATAGTCCGAAAATACTACTCGGGTATTTTATTTGGAGTCCGGGCCATTTTAGACCAAAATGACACCCCGGAGGGGTATTTTGGTCTTTTGGGATTTTTTGATAATTAAACGGAAGAAAATTAGGTTTAATTAAAAACTTTGAGGGTTAGTGGTCTGTCAGTTTCAACTTACGTGAGAAAGAGAGAAAGAGAACTAAGGAAGAAGAAGACTCCATTAGAGCCCTAAGCCAATAACTCAAGCTTTCACACTAAAAATCACACCAGCGCATAGATCGTGTCAAGAGGATCATTTCCATGCCAATTTTAGTCCGAGAATCAGAAATTTATTTCCGAGGCAAGTGTTTATCTTGCTCCTCTTTTAGCATATAATGTTCATGTTAATTTAGGTTTGATAATATAAACTTGGTGCAATGAAAGCTTAGGTTTAATTATACTGAATTATGAAGAAACCTTATAAATTGAAGATGGGTATGCATGTAGAGGTTTTTGCCCTTTGTTGGACTATTAAAATCTGAGAATTTTATGTCTTAATCACGAATTATAATAAGAGTTTTGGACAATTAAAATTCCGGGTTCATAATTAAAAGATTTATTTGAAATTAAAGAGATTATTGAATTCCAATTGAGTATATAAGGATTTGACCTTTAATTCGTATTAGAAAGTATCTTAGGTTGTTTTGGAATAGTGTAGGAACATTACATTAGGATTGGGATGAGTTTGGGATGAGATTGAAGTATGAAAATTTGAGAAAATCGAAGTTGGGGAAGAACTGGGCCTGTTCAAAATTTTCGTTCAAAGGCCTGCCCTGGTCGATCGAAACGATCTCGTTCGAACGAGATTTCCAACGACCCTTCTAACGAATTACTGAGTTCATTTGAAGTGGGAACTTCGTTTGAACGAGAATCCTGGAACTTCTAACGAGATTCCAGAATGGGTTTTTAGGGTCTGTTCGAGTTAAGAACCATCCTAGGTTTATCCAAGCGAGTGTATTAACCGATGTGAGTAACTGTTGACTTAAAATCCAAAGTTTTAGGGAATTAAAGGTGTAATAATACTCGAGGTATTGAATTTGTGTGAAAACCTAGGAGAGAATGTAAGTCCTAGAGAGGCTATATATATACGGATATCGTGGAAAGTAATGGCGTTAATATTACTTACGGATTTTAGTATTTGGGTTATGTGAATACCTGTTAATGTATATAGGTTGTGTGCATGCTTATTACGTGGAATATCATGTGTATGACATACCTAGCTACTGGCTATCGAACGGAGGTTAGCGCGTTGTGGAGACCCTATCTTGCGTGCCTTGGGGGGATTTTGAGTCGTATTACTGGATCATGGAATCTTAGTACGAGCTATCTGTGAAAACGATAGTGTTAACGGTCGTATGGGTGCGTGGGTATGTGCGTAGCCCATCGATTTGGGAATATGTTCGCCTCCAAAATGTGTATATGCTTTATTGGTTCTTGAGAGATTGAACCCGTTGTCCTTTATGCGTGAGCGTTGCAATGGGTCTAGCTAGCCGATTATGCCTAGCACCAGGGGGTTCTTAACCATTGGCGCAGTATTGATATATTTGTATGTATACATAGTGAGATTTTATATATGTATACTGAGTTCCTATTCTGTGTTTCATGTTGACTACTTTACTGAAGTATATACTTATTGGATCACCAGTTGGGAATAAAGAATACTGGGAGAATGAGTTATAACATCCTTAAACCTATTCCTAAATAATAGCAATATATTAGTTTCGGGTTATTTAGATATTGTATCCAACGTTATCCTACATGTAGTCAGGTAGAGTATCGAGACTAGTATGGGTAGTTAGACTCGCTAGGTGTGCACACTCGCTAGGTGTGCACATTTGATGAGAGGTGAGCATTTCAAGTGAGTACGCTAAGTTAAGATGAATAATTTATGTGCTAAGTAAATAAATTTAAGCACTTGCTATATTTAAACTGTTTTCTACTCGGGTTCTGATCCGTTTTTCTGCAAATCTCTTTTCTTGTTATATTATTTAGGTGCTCAGCCGCAGGGACACCAGACTTAGGAGATTCCATTCATTTGCCGAGCTGTAGCTGCTGTGGAAGCTACGGGATATTGCTAGTAGACGCTTATGAGTCTATTTCTCCTTATCTATGAGTCATTTATTTCAGTTGGACATGTCGTCCCTCCTATTTTACATTGAGAGGTTTAGAGTTGTTTTATTTCAGTTGATTTCATGTTATTGGATTATTGTATGAGATTTTGACTCTATGCGTTTATTCAAGTTCTTTATTTAAATTCAGTTAGTTCTTACCTTATGCTATTATGATGTATGGTGATGGTTAGATATTTCCCTTTATTGTTGATGGTTAATAACAAGATAAAATTTTGACACCAACCTTCTTAAATATTAGATGGTTAGTTTTTATTAAATTAAAATTTGAGTTTTTGATAGTGATGCATTATCTGAACTAACTTGATATTCTGAAATTAATTAATTAAGGATTGATCACCTGGTAATTAATTAGGGGGGTGTCACAGGAAATAAAAGTTTAATGTCTCGTATTTATGTCATATACAAAGAATGATATTTAATTTTAATGCCTACATATTTTGGTATCAAGACCTGATCAACTTCAATAACAAAATAAGAGGGTTGTTACAATGTTTATAATATGACTTATAAGAAGACAATTATTGTTTCATGAATAAAAAAAGATGGATCAAATACCAAAAAGTCCCCCAAATATTTTGTAATACACATTTAGTCAAAGTCTTTTATTTTGTACCAAAAACCCCTCAAACATTCATTTAACTAATATTATCTTATTTTTAAAGGTCCCTCAAACACCCATTTAACTAATATTCTCTTGTTTTTAAAGGTCCGCTTCAGTTGCATGGTGAAGGCCGTTTTGGAGCAAAATAAAAAAGTTTGAATTAAACGTGTATTAAAAATATTCAAGGGACTATTTGGTATAAACAGCAAAAAAGATTGTAGGACTAATTGGTAATTTAATTTAATTTTAGCTCCAATGGAATTCACTCAAAATTACAAAATTAAATAATAAAAAACCTTTGTTTTTTGGGTCATTGGTTCAGGCATGGCACGCAAATTTGTTGAGAAAGAAACCCCAAAGTGCGTGAGCCCTTGCTGGTTTCCGTAAGTAAATGTATAGTCTGAAATTTGAAAAAATAGAAAGAAAGAAAGATATATGGAAAGAGAGATCGGGGACGATGTCCCCTGCTCTTCAATGTCCGTGGAATCTAGCACTGGCAAAATTATGGGCTGGGTTTAATTTGGGCGGATCAAATATGGGTTGGGCTAAATGTGGGTTGGGCCAAATATGGATTGGGTTAAATGTGGGCTGGGCCAAATATGGGCGGACCAAATATGGGTTGGGCCAACCCATTATTTTTCTACTAAATTAAGTATTACAATTCGAGGTATATATAAAAAAAACTTATATTTTACTCATAAGTTTTTAAAATGAGTATTATATTTGATTTGTATCTTTTAAAATTGGGCTCCATATTTGATTTCTTGCTTTGAAATATGGGCCCCATATTTAACTCATAGCTTTGAAATATTGGCCCCATATTTAACTCACAACTTTTAAATATGGGCCCCATATTTAGATACTTGGGTCAATATGGACTATTTTATTATTTGGGCCACATTTTGCCACTACTAGTGGAATCCATCATACGCATTGGAACTGTAACAAATTCTCTCTCTCTCTCTCTCTCTCTCTCTATATATATATATATATATATATATATATATATATATATATATATATGGTACAACTCTTCTGCCGACTGTTCCGCATTTTAAAAGTGTGGAAGGTATCTGTGTCACCCGACGATGAACCCAGATAAAAGAGGGAAGGTGCCTATAATTTAGGCGATAATTTTTAAGCTCACCGTTAGGCGACACATGTTCGGTTCGCACTATTAAAATGCGGGATAGTCCGCATTTTAAGAGTGCGGACCGGACATGTGTCGCCTAACGGTGCCTAAATTAGAGTGTGCGTATAATTTAGGCACCGTTAGTCGACACATGTCCGGTCCGCACTCTTAAAATGCGGACTGGTTCGCATAAGAGCAGCACTATATATATATATAGAGGAAGGCTCACCTACATCATGCACTATACATCACACCATACATCACACCTAATTCTAGGCCCTAGAAAACCCTTTTTTCAAATTTTATATTTTTCCCTTGAAATTAACCTTCCAATCAACACATATGAAAAAAGTTAGATCAAAATACATTTTGTAGCTATTTTTAAAAAATCCACAAAAAACTGCTGGCGCAGACCCTTATAAATAAGGTATTTTTAGCAGTTTTTTGTGGATTTTTTAAAAATAGTTGCGAAATGTATTTTGACCTAATTTTTTGCATATGGGTTGATTAGAAGGTTAATTTCGAGGGAAAAATATAAAATTTGGAAAAAAAGTTTTTTAGGGTTTGTAATTAAGCATGATGCATGGATGATGTATAGAGCATGATGTAGGTGAGCCTTCTCCTATATATATATATATATATATATGGAGAGGTTCACAAGTGGACCAAAAGAATGGACTTTTTAATGGACCTTAACAAAAAACAAATATTAACACATTAATTTTAATTTTTATAGTGTAATTGATCAGCGGTACCCGAGACCACACCTTCACCCCACCCCCCACCCCCCACCCCCCACCGCCCCTCACCCACCCCAATCCCCACCATCACCAAAGCAGCCCTTGTGGCAGCCCTTATGATAGCAGGGCTGCCATGGGGGGTGGGGGGGGGGGCGTGTTGGGGGGGGGATCGATCAACACGCGTATTTGGTGCCGCTGGCGCGGACCAATTACACTATAAGAATTAAAATTAATGTGCTATTATGTGTTTTTTGTTAAGGTCCATTAAAAAATCCATTCTTTTGATCCACTTGTGACCCTCTCCCTATATATATATGTATTCCGGTCTTTTATGTTTTATCAGAAAAACAAAATTTTATTGCAGGCGGGCTTAATATGGGGATCATGTGCAGGCCCATACGATGCTAAGCAAAGAGGTAAATATCAAATACACATACATGTATTGTAGGGTCATGTGTAAAGCAGTTAAACTAGAGACGTACTTTGGTTTTCAGTTAGTTACCAGTTACTACCCAAGAATTTGGTTAGTTGTTGATTTTCAGTTAGTTAACAGTCCCGAGACAAATAATTATTGTGAGTATTTCATTCACACAAATATATAGGCACAATTGCACAACAAAATGTCTGTTAGTATAAAATCAATTTTGTAACTCAATTGTAAGGATCAAATATATGAAATACGCCCTTGGTCCCGAATTAAGAGTTCACTATTCCTTATTTCGGTTGTCCCAAATTAGTAGTCGACTTTCCTTTTTTGGACATCATCAACGAACTACATTTTGACTAAGTTGATCATGACCATTGATTTGGTGTATTCTTAATCTATACAAATTTTGGGATGGATGGAGTAATATTTTCTCTCACTCAACTCGTTGATATCAGAGCCTTTGATCAATACCCACACATAACCGAACTGCACTTAGGCATTAAATCCATACCCCACTCCAACTATTCAATTGAATGCTGAACAATGCTGTACGAATACTTAACCAAACATGATGGTAATCAGATGAACCCAGTTTGAAAAGGGGATAGAAAATCGATTGGATGAATTCTAACTACGACAAGATGGCATAGAGGATCATCTAAAAGGGATGAATGCGTCAGTATTCACAACCATTTCCAACCAAGAAACTCAGTCTTGGTATGAAGGAATCTTTGGCATTAAGGATGGACGATATCTTTGGCATTAACAGTTACAAGCCAACCAAGAAACAAATATTCTTGGTATACTGGGATCACCCCCTTTTGTTACACAATCTGAAATTCAACCCTCCTCCATCATTATAGATTCAGGAAAAAAATAAAGTCAAAATTCAGTACCCAGTTATAAATTCCTCGAAAGTGGAGTTTCCCAAGTTTAACGGAGAGGCTGAGTTGTGGAATCAATCTACCTATGATGAAGTCAAGGGGACAATCTTGGCCTGAATTTGTGGCAACAATTTGCACCAAAATCAGAAAATAAATTGATGATCCTGTGTGAATTTAACAAATTGATGTAAGAAGTTTCAGTCTTGGAATATTAAAAGAAATTTGAAGATCTCAGTCATTTGGTCTTGACCCAAAAAGGCTAAAGTGAACAATATTTCATCTTCAGTTTTTTGAGTGGATTAAAAGAAGCAATCAAGAGTGTGGAGTACTGATGTTTAGACCCGAAACATTAGATGAAACTATCATACTTCCAGGATTAAAAGAGTGTCTGCACTGGAACTCTCTGTAGTGAAGAAGATCCTAATTACTAGCGAAAAATTTCAAGCACCAACCATATTCTTTTTTCAACTAGAACTTTTGGATGAAAAACACCTAAGTCTTGTCTGCCCCTTGCCTCAAAGAAGCTCAACAACCTATCCTAAGCGGACATCACAAAACACACATTGGGGGCGGTCTCTACGCAGGATACTTGTTCACGGCCCATATCCAGCGGTGACACAAGCTGGGTCAGCGACAACACCCACCGCCCGTAGATGGCGCCTCCACGTAGTATCTGGATGACCTACACAATGTCAAGCCCACTTGTGCCGACGCGTGGTACCCAGTCCGAACGCACGAACCCCCGAGCCGATAGGACAGTCCACGAATATTAATATGTCCACACAAATACATAATAGTACATATTATTATCTCATATAGTATGTATAGGCAATTACTCCATAATTACCCTAAACGCCCAACTAAAATCCATAACATTTTTCATTTATTAATAATTTACCATCTAATAAATTATTAATTTCATTCCATACAATAATTTCATTCCATCACGTCGCTTGAACGACAGTGGGGCTCGTACGCGCGACATGACATGTTGCTCGAACGACATGGCGACGTCGTTTGAGCCACCCCCTTGTCTTCTTGCCCACGCTGTTTCCGATCAGTTCATCCCAATATCAACCTCAACCCAGAAACAGTCCATACAAAACCCAGAATTTATGTTTACAACTGACATACTCAACCCCAACAAAGTTAATACCAATTACAGATTTTAACGATTCCATAATCTCCAAGTTCCGACCAGATTTATTTCACAGTAAGAGGCATTTATTAGGGGATTCACATTAAAATTTTAGTGCATTAATTAACAATGACATTCTCTACATTGATTAGTCAAATAACCCCCAAATAACTATCAAAACCTTAAGGAATCTACCATCAATTTTCAGATTTACGATACCTAAATTTCTGGGACAAATTCTACATAAAAATCAGTCCTTTACATGTATTGTTCATTATCAAATCAATCATATTCAACCCTAAATCCCAGAAGTTTAAGAGGGAAATTATGATGCAAAAAGACATATATTGGAAACATAAATTAAGCAAGAGAATTCTTGCCTTAATGATTCGTAGAAGAAAATCCCTTGAAATCCCCTTGATTTTGCCTTTGTTCCTTGCCCCTTTTCCCCTATTTTGGCCCTTCTCCTATTCTCTCCCGTTAATTGTTGTTTTAGGTTTTCTGGAATGATGGTGGGAGGAGTGGTCTACCCCCACTTAACCACTAATTAATGACTAATCTTGAGTTGAGCCTAAACTCAACTTTTGGACCCCCAAATAGACCCGAATCTATAATCCAACTAGCCCAAAAGTTCCCCAACCTATATACTATTGACCCGAGACTATTTTTAAATGTCTAAAATATCTAAACGAGCCCATATGCGTCCCGAAATATTTATGTCAATGATAGGTACTTTTAATTTGTGTCGCACATTAATTATGTATTTTTCGTACGATACATGCAACTACTACATTCATACACATAAAATTAATCATACACAAAATATAACTAAATAACAAATTTCGAATATGAAATTATTAAATTAAAATATTTAATTAAGTCCAATTTTTGCAATTATTTATTTATTCCAAAAATATTATTTCATCATTTATTTTAGAATAAAAATGTGGGGTATTACATTCTTCCCCCCTAATAATGGGATTCCGTCCTCGGAATCAAGAAAAGTACGTACCTAGCTAGAAGAGTTCGGATTACTTTGTGAGCATGTCGTCCTCTCTCTCCTATGTCGACTCGTCATCCTCCCTATGGTGTCCCCATTGCACCCGAACTAAAGGAACAACCTTGGATCGAAGTTGGCACTCCAGTCGGTCCAGAATGGCTACCGGTCTCGCTTCATAAGTAGCGTCTGGCTGGAGCTCAATCTCGTCGATATCAATGTGCTGGTACGATACCTCATCCCTAAGGAACTTCCGCAGTGAAGATATGTGGATAACGTCGTGCATCCGCTGCAAGTGATTCGGTAATCCCAACCGATATGCTAAGGGTCCAATCCTCTCTAGAATAAGGAATGGTCCCACTTATTGAGGAGCCAACTTCCCCTTTTTCCCAAATCTCATCACCCCCTTCATGGGAGACACTTTAATCAACACATGTTCTCCAACATCGAAGTCTAATTGTCTCTGACCCGCATCCACATAGCTCTTTTGCCTGTCCAGGGTAATCCGTATCCTAGCCCGAATCATCTCAACCCTTCTCTGAGGTGTCCTGAATGAAATCTGGCCCAAGTAACTTATTCTCACCCACCTTCAACCAGCATGAGAATGAACGACAGAGTCTCCCATATAGTGCCTCAAACGGTGCCATCCTTATCGTGAACTGGTAGCTGTTGTTGTAGGCAAACTCCACCAACGGCAAATACTGCTCCCCGCTCCCCTTAAAATCCAAAATGCACATCCGCAACATGTCTTTCAGCATCAGGTCCACCCTAGCCGTTTGCCCATTGGCCTGAGGATGATATGACGTGCTCAATCTCAACTCTGCCCCCAAGGCCTGCTGAAAGCTCCTCCAAAAGTGGGACACAAACGTCCTGTCCCTGTCTGACACTATGTTGAGCGGTATCCCATGCAACTTAACAATCTTTGCAAGGAAGAGTCTGGCGTACTGCTCGGAGCTATAATCTGTCCGGATCGGTAAGAAATGAGCCACCTTTGTCAATCTATCGACAATCACCCATATCGAATCATGCCCCCTCTGCGATGTAGGTAGCCCCGTGATGAAGTCCATGGAGACGCTTTCCCATTTCCACATTGGGATCTCCAAAGACTGTAAAACACCTGCAGGACGCTGGTGATCCACCTTCACCAGCTGACACGTAGCACACCTGAACACAAACTCGGCTATATCCCTTTTCATTCCGGCCCACCAGTACTGACGACGCATGCCATGGTACATCTTATCCCCCCGGGATGTACCGTAAAAAGTGAGCTGTGAGCCTCCCACATAACGGCTCGCCTTAACTCCTCATCATTCGGAACAACCAGTCTCCCCTGGAGTCTTAAACCACCATCCGACCTCATGGAAAAGTGCTCCACCCCCTCGGCTAGCAATTGTCTCACCCGCTCGTAGCAAAGCTGATCTCCCGCCTGTGCCTTCGCCACCCGAATAATGATCTCGGGGGTGATGGTGAGAACTGACATAAATGCGTGGGTCAGGTCATCGTACCCACGAAGTGACTTCCACCTCGCCTTCCATACTGCCGCCAACTCCAGAAACGACTTGCTGCTCAACGCATCTGCCACGACATTCGCTTTCTCCGGGTGGTATTGAATGTCAAACTGAAACTCTAGCCACCTCCTCTGTCTCATGTTCAACTCCCGCTGTGTGAACAAGTACTGCAGACTTTTGTGGTATGTGCAAAGTTGAAATTTCTCCCCCAGGAGATAGTGTCTCCACACTCGCAAGGCAAAAACCAGGGCTGCTGCTAACTCCAAGTCGTGGGTGGGGTAATGTCCCTCGTGAGGCTTAAGCTTTTGGGAAGCATAAGCTATCGGTCTCCCCTCCTGCATCAAAACCCTGCCAAGTCCCCTTAGGGACGCATCTGTATAGATTCTGTAATCAACCCCTGCCCAAGACAACGCCAAAACCGGTGCTGTAGTCAATCTAATCTTCAGCTATCTTGGAGAACCCCTGGATGAATCAACGGTAGTACCTGGTCAATCCCAAGAAGCTGTACACCTCGGTGGGTGTAGTGAGCTGTCCCCACTAGGTCCACGGATATCCCTCGCTCGGACACAATGTGGCCTAGCCAAAATTCGCATTTCTCGAACTTTGCATACAACTGATGATCCTGAAGCGTTTGTAAGACCACCCGTAAATGCTCTGCGTGCTCCTCGGCAGTCCGAGGATATATCAAAATATCGTCTATAAACACGATAACAAACCGATCCAAATAATTCTTGAACACTCGGTTCATCAAATCCATAAATACTGTTGGTGCATTGGTTAGCCCAAACGGCATCACCAAAAACTCATACGATCTATATCTAGTAAGAAAGGCTGTCTTTGAGATGTCTAGCTCCGGGATTCTCAACTGGTGGTACCCCGACCTCAAATCAATCTTCGAAAAATACGCAGAACCCTTCAGCTGGTCAAACAAATCATCTATACGTGGCAATGGGTATTTATTTCGAATAGCGACTTTGTTCAACTCCCGGTAGTCTACACAAAGCCATAGACATCCGTCCCTCTTCTTGACGAATAACACTGGAGCACCCGAAGGCGAAGTACTCCTCCTGATAAATCCTTGCCCTAATAACTGCTCAATTTGCTGTCTTAGCTCCCTCATCTCTAACGAAGCCATCTGATACGGAGTACAGGTAATAGGTCTCGTGCCCGGAAACAAATTCATCACGAAGTTGATCTCCCGACTAGGTGGTAATTCCGGAATCTCTCGAAAAACATTAGAAAACTCATTCACCTTCGCGATGGAATCTAGCGTCACCACAACCTCCGAAGAAGTATCCTCCTCAATGTAATAAAAATGCGTGCTCGACCCATCCTCGGGGTGCGGCATCGCAACTAGGCACATCTCCTACCCCATAATGGTAGAGACGATGGACCTCCCATAGCAATCCACACATGCTCTGTACGTAGCTAGCCAGTCCATCCCCAGAATAACGTCGTACTTGTGCATATCAAGCACTAACAAATCAACTACAAAGGTGAGTCGACCTATCTCAATACCGATACCCCGGCATACTGACCTATCTCAAACACGCGGGAAATTACATAAATATGAATCTTATTAGGAAAATAAACTGTAATGGGGCTTTGTCCTGAATGACCCGACATGGAGTACGATTCAAAAGATAAGGGCTCGTTAAGACAACTAAGTGCCAATAAGATTGAGGAACCTTCATCCTCCGTAATAGACAACGAACCATCCCAATGAGACTTTTGTTTCTTCTTTCAGCAATCCCATTGTGTTCAGGAGTATATATGGGCAAGTGAGTTCCTGAAGAATACCCTGTTTGTTAAGACAAGAGACAAAGATGTACTCTTTAGCATTATCAGATCGATTTTCTTTAACGATAATATTAAATTGAGTTATGACAAGTTGTAAGAACTGTGTAAAAAGGGGTAGCACATTAGATTTTTTATGAAGGAAATAAACTCAGGTACACCTCGAGTAATCATCAATAAAAGTAACATAATATCGATGCCCAGAAAAAGCTGTAAAAGGAGAGGGGCCCAAACATCAGAATGTATTACATAAAAAACACAAGGGGTTAGATGCATACGAGGGATGTAATTATTAGTTCTAGTATGCTTAGATAAAGAGCAGGCAACACATTAGAATTTTGAATAACTGCAAGCTTTAATTAAGTTGGAAAACAACATACAAGGATATTGAAAATATGCATGTCCTAAACGATCACGACACAACTGTAATATTTGAGAGGAAAAAACATAATACGGCCTGAATTAGGCAACACACTAGCATGCAAAATGGAAGCGGAAGGTGGAGCTGGTGGAATTGGTGGGAGATCCCAAAAATAGTATAGCCAGCTAATATTCCCTGCCAAAAATCCTTCCTGACGCAGGTCCTAAAGATAACACTAATTAGATAAGAAAACAACAACACAGTTAAAACTTCTTGCTAAACAATTAACAGTTAATAAGTTCATATCAAGATTAGGTACAAGTAAAACATAATGCAAAGTAATGTCCGTAGAAATACATATATAGCCTTTGCCGAGAATGGGAGTAGAAGTCCCATTAGCAAGGTGAACTTGTTTATGGAAGGGTTGGGTAAATGAAGTAAAAAAATCTTTCTCAGTCATCATATGATCACTAGCACCAGAATCCATAACCCAAGTAGAAGGAGTGTTTGTGTGAGCATGGTATGCACGAGGAGTACATGAGGATATGCAGTCATAGCAGTAGCCCTACTAGCAGGAGCTTGGCGATTACCCAGCAAATGAAGAATCCAATACATCTTGGAACTAATAGATTTCTCAATCCTGGCATTCGAATTATCAAGAGTGGAGAAATGAGAATCAATGGGACCTTTAGCAATGGCCGCTATACGAGTTCTACCCTTCTTATTTCTCAACTCGCTATTCTACCATAATGCTCACATTCCATTTTCTTCTTTTCGGGACTTGTACCCAAGACGGAGCAGAAGAACCCAAATACCGACTCCCTGTATTGGCGACAAAAGCCGTTTGATCAGCTGTAAAAGGAGACTCACTGCAGATGAGGATGTAAGTTTGAGGTGTTGCTCATGCTTCTCACACACTATATACACTTCACTTAGTGGAGGAAGGGTTGAAGTGATCAAAATTTGGCTCTGAGGAAAGCTCAAAAGTAGCCCCAAGACCCATCAAGAACTGGTAAATCTTTTACTTCTCTTACTGAGCTATAAGTGATTCTGTAGCCTGTGCAGTAAAGCCCACTATGCCAGCTAAAGGACGATATGAACCATACTCCTTCCATCTCTGAGTGAGATATCTATAAAGTGTCAAAACCGAATCATTGCCTTGACAGGCGTTCGATATCTCCTTACACAGTTCAAATACTCGAACCTCATTGTGTGAATGAGAGTACATAACAATCATACACTCTCATAGGGAGCGGAACAGACTCATAAACGTAAAAAATCTCATAAACACGCAGCTCCATAGAGTTGAACATCCATTCTAGAATAGTGCAATTAGTAATAAACAACTAACGGGAAGTTGGATAAGATTCCTTCGGTGTTGGAATCTTTTCAAGAAGCCAATTAGTTTGCCTTTTGTGCCACGGAATAAACTGAATGATCGAACCCACATCGAAAAATTACGCCATTAAATAACTGAGCCGTGACTTTCTATGAGGGTGTATAGCGAGTGGTCATCAAATCAATTGATGGGTTCTTAATTTCGACAATTCCCCTACTAGACATTGTGCACCAAATCAACAACAACACCAACAATTATGAACGCACAAGTAATAACAATTACTCAAAGCAATCCACCAAAACAACTCACAAAAACAACCCACAAAAACAGTCTCGTGGCGACCACCAAAAAGATAACAGAGCAGCAACAAACAAATCTCTAGATCACACAAGATATGAAAAATGAGTGAAGTATACCTTCAATTGCATACAATCAATGAATAAAGAACTTCAAATACCCATAAAAGTGTGCTGCTCCAAATGATGAAAAATCGTATCAATAATCTACCACATCATAGGTAGATGATAAGAGTCTCGCAGGAGAAATCAACCCCCCAAACCTGGAAACCCGCTCAAAAAATCCAATCCCTAGGCAACTTAAAGTTGTAAGTTTGGCAATGCAAAGGGGAGGAGCTAGCCCACAGAGGGATTGCGCACCCTAAGGTTTGGTCGCCTAGGGTTGCACTGCTAGTGGAGATGGCTGGAGGTGGCCGGGATGGCTGGGTTAAGGTTTTGTGGAAGAAGAAGGAATGGGAGGGCAACAAATTTCTCCCTCTTCTTTTTGTGTTTTTAGCTTTGATACCAATTAGAATGTTAGAATTCAATTACGGTCCCTACAAATTTAGGGGCTTATATTTATACTATGGAGGAAATACATTGGGGATCCAAATTATCCTTATGGTCAGTTACACATAAATAACATACACGCAACACTTACAAACACTTACAAGAAAGGGAAGGAGAATTTATGCACTTATTTAAGGCCCCTTGTGAGGATGGTTCTTGCTGAAGCTTATCTTCCTTACCATTGGGGTAATGGAAATCCAAAAGAGCTTGAAGGTGATGATTGGTCCAACAATTGATGGTACAAATAGCTGAGAACGGGGAAAGAAATGGGATACACCTACTTCCAAAGGGATCCTAACCAAAGGTATTAAGAAAGGCTATGCTTAGGGGACCAAGGTGAATTAAGGTAGAAATTATGGAGGAATTGCATTTTTCAGGTAGTGGAGGTCATTCAAGACAAAAGGCAACCAGTAAGAGGATTGAGGAGTTTTTCTTTTGGCCAAATCTCAAGCAAATGGTTATCAAATTTGTGGCTGCATAGCGTGATATCTGCTAGAAAAACAAAAGTGAACATGTGCCTTACCCAGGTTTGCTTCAGTCCCTCCTCTCCTCCCATTGCCTTATACATCAATGGATTTTATTGAGGGTTTCCCAACTTCTAGTGGCAAGAACTCTATCTTTGTGGTTGTTGATAGATTGATCAAGTATAGCCATTTCATGGGTCATGTTTGTCATTTTTGGGCATATTAGTAGTTTTTTTTTTCTGTTTATTATTTTTCCTTTATTTTTGTTATAGTATTTTCTTTTATTTTGTTTTAGTAGTTAAAGGGTAAGGAGTAGTAATGACATTTTTGTAATTAGGGCCTTAACTTGGAGCCTAAGCTACTCCTCCCCTTTAAATACCCCCATGTAATCCTCATTTGAGGTACACTTGAATTTTGAATAGAAAATAGTATTTCTCTCCCTAAAAGTGTGTATTTAAAAATTTTAGAAGCCCTTTGATGCGTGGTTTACGTCAAATTGGTATAGAGCGGGTGTCGCTCCACATTGTTGTTCGATGTATCGGTGTATTTTATATCAAATCGTACACTACTCGCAATGTCTCCCAAGAAATCAAAACAACATAATGAAGAGATCCAAGAATTGAGGCATATGATCAACCAACAAACCCTAGATTTCAACAAAAGGTTTGACACTCTCCTTCGACTTTTTTTAGCACCACCAACTCTCTCCACCACAAATGGGCATCAAGAACCCATTTCCTGAAGACCCGGGATGGAAATATGTCCCGAATTTCCAGCCAAAGGAGAAACCGAGGGCCCACCACAACCCTAGGTTATCGTTGCCGACCTGCTTAAGCCGGGTGAGGCTCCTGCCCCCCAAAACCACACCTCCGGCCATAAAACCCCTGCTGGCCCAACTTAGAATCGTAGTCAATCTGATCCCGGTGAGCCCATGCCTTTTCCGGTCAACCCGACTCCAAAAAAAATGCCCACCCGCCCTGCATCTGCCTTAGAATCCTGTCTCCCCTCCTCCCCTGACCGGATTCCTGCCTCCATCCACCGTAACTCCACCGCACATTAACACCCTACTGCCTATCCCATTTCTGGTCAGATTCCACCCCAACCCCCTCCCGAATCGAGCCAAAACCCTGGCCGACAAGCCGTACATACTCATCCGCACCATCCAAACCTCGAAAGCCACTCGGGCTCCATCCAACCCATCCCCATGCTAACCGCCAACCCATCCCCATGCTGACCGACCCCCTACCACCCATTCCCTAATCCCCTAAGTGCCGACACTCTTCCCCAACCCCTCGGCAGCCCCCCAGAAGTCCCCAACTCGATTTAAACCCACACCCTAGTCAAAATCAACCCCTACAGTACCCATACCCCGACCCGCCTAATTTTTTTGGTGCTTCCACCTCATTTCTTCCCCTGAGCATATTTTACCCACCCATCGGGCCACCCGAGTCATCTCCGCATCCCTTCGGATTGTTTGATTACCCCGGGAGCCTGGGCCATCATTTTGGGACCCCCGACCACCCTCCCGATCCCAGTTCACACTACTCGTAAGATCCCACCATTCCCCTTAGCCCCCGGCTAGCCATACACCCTAACCCTCCACCTTTGCATGATACGCCCTCTCACCACTCCATTCTAGTTCCTCCTCATTCTCCTCCCAGTTCGGGGGTAGCCATCCCAGTATTTTAAAGTGGATACCTCCATTCCCACCCGATGCCCACCGTCATGCTCCACTTAGAGACCCACACTATATCTATTGCGGCGAACGTGGCCACTTGATAGGCACGGGCCCTCACTATCCCCCCGTGCTCTAGCATGGCAACCTCTTCATCCACCACTTGCACAGATGCCACCCCCTTCTGCTGATGTTGTTCCGCTTGTGCCAAGTGACGTGATGAGGCTAGATGCTTATCAGGATGAGGGCCCACTATCTATGGCCCCTCAGCTGCTTTCCCGGAGCCTCCACGGGGATATTCGCATAGACGTGCCCATGTTTGACGGGAGATTCTCCCCAGATGCCATGGTCGATTGGTTAGTTTCAATGGAGACAGTTTTTGAGTAGAAGCGGGTTCAAGGTCGTTCCTGTGTCCTCCTCGCAGTTACCAAATTCCAGCGATTTGCTCAGGTTTAGTGGAACGACCTCTGCTACTGCCGCACAGCGACCAGATTGCCTCCTATTCAGACCTGGCCTGAAGGCCGCTCTTCAGGTCTTTAATTCCACTTACCTACGAGTGTGACCTCTTGCTCGCGTTCAATTTATCAGGCAGGACACCTTATCGGTAATGGAGTACACGAAGCGGTTTCAACTTTTGTGCAACAGAGCTCGCCTTCCCCAGACGGAGGATCATCGGATCAACTGCTATATATTGGGGTTGCAGCCGCATACTCAGCATGATCTCGGTCTGAGGGAGATACCGACTTTTCTGAAGGCGGTCGAATACGTGGCCAAGGTCGAGGCTTACCACACAGCGCCCGCAGCTCTCCCAGCCTCACGGACTCCGCCACACCGATTTTTGCCTCAGCTCCTCCTCCAGTGCATCTTCAGTTCCACTTTCACTACTCCCGCTGCTCCACATCCAGAACCTCCTACCTTCCAGTGCTACAACTGTGGCAATGTTGGGCACCGAGTTTCTAATTGCTCTCTCCCGCGACGTCGTGCCTTATTGGCGATGGATCATCCACGTGACTATTTGGACGCGTCTGAGGAGCTCACCCAGCACGCCTTGATTACTGTCTTGGAAGGTGATTCCGTTGGTCTTCCCCTTTGAGTTCGAGGATGAACGCTTTTCAAAGAGGGAAGATTGATGTGAATCGAGGTCATTTTTGTCATTTTTGGGTATATTAGTAGTTTTATTTCTTATTAATTTTCCTTTATTTTTGTTATAGTATTTTTTTATTTTGTTTAAGTATTTAAAGGGTAAGGAGTAGTAATGTCATTTTTGTAATTAGGGCCTTAGCTTGGAGCCTAAGCCGCTCCTCCCCTTTAAATACCCCCATGTAAGCCTCATTTGAGGTACACTTGAATTTTGAATAGAAAAGAGTATTTCTCTCTCTAAAAGTACGTGTTTAGAAATTTTAGGAGTCTTTTGATGCGTGGTTTACGTCACTCTCACTACCATAGACTCTAGGGATACCATTTTCCTTAATTTCTTTTGGAAGCTTTTGTCTAAAATTCTTGGATTTTAATTGGCACATTCCACTGCATACTTACCATCCCCAATCAGATGGACAAAGAGAGTAAACCAATGCATTGAGAACTATTTGAGATGTATGACATTTGATAACCTTTATAGATGGGCTACTTGGTTGCTAATAGCAGAGTGGTGGTACCACACCACTTTCCACACAACAATTTGCCATACCCCCTATGAATCCATCTATGGCTACCCTCTTAATCTAGCCATCCCTCAATAAGCAGCTATATGGAGTCCAGAGGTTAATCAGTTCATAGAAGAAAGAAAATGATGATTCAGCTCTTGATAGAAAGAATGCAACAGGCACATGGGAGAATGAAGATCTATGCTGATAAGAAAAGTTCAGGGAGTTTTGAAGTAGGTGAGATGGCTGGCTATACCTTTAAAGCCAGAGCACCCTAGTGATAATGAGGGCACTCAAGTTAGCTCCTAACCTTACAAATATTGCAGAAAATTGGTACTGTGGCTTGCAGACTTGAGCTACCAGATTCAGCTTCGATACACCCCATTTTCCATATGCTCAAGAGGAAAATTGGAGAGAGGTTAGTAGCCAGTTCACAATTACCTATTACGAATCAGTATGGACAGTTTTTGATCAAGCCTATAGTTGTGTTAGAGAGGAGAATGATCCAAAGGGGCAATCTTGTTGAGGGACAAGTAAAGGTTAGAGCTGCAAACGAACCGAGCTGTTCATGAACAACTTGAGCTCGGCTCGTTTGTTAAGCAAACGAACCGAGCTTGATCACAATTTTGAGCTCATATATAAAATTGCTGTTGTTGGGCTCTGCTCGAGATCAGCTCGAGCTCGTCTTTTAAGGCATAAACGAGCTCAATTAGACCCCTTAAAGCCAAGCTGCTCGAGCTCGGCTAGTTTAAAGCTCGTGTTCGGCTCGTTCGTTTAGTAAATGAACAGAGCTCGAACATGATCTCAAGCTCGTTTAATAAATGAGCTTAGCTAAGCTCGGCTCGAGCTCGGTACGTTTGCAGCCCTAGTAAAGGTTCAATGGGTTGGATAGTCACCAGAGGAGGCCACTTGGGAAGATTATAGTCAATTAGTAAATCAATTCTCAGGCTTTGATGTAGAGCTTTGAGGGCGAAGCTCTTTTTCAAGCTGGATCGTATGTCAAACAGTTAACTAAAGCCATGTATTTTGATTTAAGTTAGTTAACAGTTACAAGTCAAGCAATTAATTAGTTGGTCATTGAAAAGTTTGTTATATTGTTAGTTGGTGGTAAAGTGGAAAGTATAAAACCAGCTTTGTAACTCAAATTAAGGCATCGAAGAAATGTAATAAAATTCTAGCTTTCTTCTCTGCATTTTCTGTCTATTCTCAACTCTCATTTCATCTTCCCCAAACTCTCTCTCTCTCTCTCTCTCTCTCTCTCTCTCTCTCTCAATTCTGCAACAAAGTCTGCCTCTAGGGCATGGCATTTTATTACTGCAAAACGCATCTGCAAACTTCATTCTTTTGGCCAATTTTGAGCTAGAATTCATCCTCTTATATTGGTTTTTTTATTTTACATTTCTTTCATAAAATTGTAGGGCTCATCGGCAGAGATCGTGCTGCTTTCGTGGTAAGTAAATTAATCAGTAGTATTTTCCTCAAATCAATTTTATTTGGTTGTTTAAACGTTTTCCCTCTTGTTTCATCTATGTTGGTGTCAATCTGATTGTTCTATTTGTCTAATTTTTAACGTGCAGGCTAAATCAGTTGGTAAATTTGGCTTTCAATGCGGTAATCACATATGCATCTTTGTTTGGATTTCATATGACATAACATGATTGTTCTCTTTTTCATTTCAATTTTACATAACTGCTTCATTAGACCCACATCACCTGTTAAATGCAATCCTTCAATGTTATGCTCGCTTAACAGTTTTTGTTAGTGTGTGCCGGGTGGTCCAACATTTTTAAGTGTCACATAACAATAAATTTGTAGTAATATAACGGTCTTTAATAGTTATATTTCATCTCCCAGTTTATGATATACTAGTATTACATTTTATATTTGACAACTTGTGTGATAATATAACTGTATTCGATAACAGCCTCAAATTATTATATTAGGGACCACATAAATATTTTAAAAAAGAGGTTTCACAGTTTAACCCCCTAAAAGTGTTGCACCACACACTAACACTTTTAAGTGATAAGGAGTAATGCCCAGGCTTATCTTTAAATTGTATCGTGCCCCATACGTGTATATTGGGTCCCTTGTAATGGTGGAAGAATGGAATGTTTTGAGTCAGTCCCTTCTTTTGATTTAGAAAAGTGGCATATGTCAGGCCATCGGAGACCATGTTGATGTTTAAATTTGGATATCAAATTACCAAAATTATATACACAGATAAATGAAATATGGAAAATGACAAAAGGATTTTTACGTGGTTCAGCTCTGAGAATGAGCTTACATCCATGGATGAAATGGGTTACAATTATATTCCAAGCTTAGAAATACATTTACAAGGTGTAAGGATCATCCAAAGTGTGTCCCCTTGAGCTGGGGGAGATGAAGTATTTATAGTAAATAGGAAATCAAGAGGTGGAATGCCTTTACAGATTCAACTAGTAACTGTGCCGATCACGTATGATCCAGTGTGGTAAGTCCTATGATGATGTTGGCAGGTGTCGCTATATTTTATTGGTCCACTTGGTTAAGTAATTTTGACCCACAACAATAGCCACCAATGCTCCATGCTTGAAAATTCATCAAAAGTATGGAGTATTATCTTCAAAAGTTGCTCGGCGCTCAAAAAGGACAATGGTCGGCAGCCGACCTCTTTGACTTGTAAAATTTTCTCTACCGTTCTAGGACGGTGGCACTTTTGTCAAGAATTTGCAAACTTTTGGAGGGTACGCCGGTCTTTTGGCTGCCTTGGGATACGAGAAGCCGTCGAAAGTTCAATCGACTGATTCAGTTAATCATTTTGAATCTCAGAAATTGAGGGTCATTATTGTATCCGTAAAAGATTGAATCTTCCCCCTATTTCCTTTACCTTAAACCTCAACATTTTCGAACTCCTTCCTTACTGTTGCAAGTTCTTTCGGTATTTTAAGAGTTTCTGCATATTTTAGTTGCATCTGTAAGAATCTCTTCCTCTTCATCCTTTTCTTTCTGCACCTGTTAAGATGGTTTACATTGTTGATGAGGGGTCCTTGGAAGACTTTAGGGAGAGAAGAAAAATTCCCCCATGGATAACATTAGAGATTGTGTCTAGGCCAGTTAATGTATTGGCTTTAGAAGAGGGTCATTGGTTGCTCACAATTTCATTGCCGAGTGTGGAATTACATTTCCCCCTAATAATTTGTTTTTGGAGTTCTGTCAATATTTTGATGTGGTCCTTGCTAGGGTAGCCCCCAATAGTTGGAGAGTAGCGAATGGGGTCCATCACCTTAATGAGTTGTATGGAACCCACATAGGAATTAATGAATTAATTTATTGCTATAAGTGGGGAACCACTGGAAACAACACATATAATCGCAAAGCACGTCAAGCCAATAAAGCTTTGGTAGTTAATCAGCCAGATTCCAATAAGGACTATTGGAATTATGGAGTAGCTATAAAGAATTAACAGCATGCCCCCTTCCTGAGGGGGGTAAGATATATTGGTCCAAGATATCTCTTCGGCCTTTCGCAAAAAAGAATTCCTGTTAAATCGTGAAGTGGAAAGTGCTTGGGAGGTGGCTAGTTTGTTAGAGAAGGAAAATAATGTCCTTAAGAATGAATTGGAGAGCCTGAAAAAGTCCTTGGGGGCTGTTCAAGATGAAGGTGTCTCCGTTCTAGAACTGGAGAATGCCAGGTTGATGGAAGAACTATAAATTTTAAAGAAAACCAAGTCTGGCCAATCATCTAAACAAATGGAGGTTGCTCGTCCAACCGTTGAGGAGGACCAAGAAGACCTTAGCCGATCAAGCTGCCTTAGTTAAGAGTAAGGATGTGGCTATTAAGAAACTCACTGATAAGGTTGATCGGCTAACTTTCCATTTCCACAAGCAACCCAGGGCCGTTTGGATGGATGGCTATGATGAAGCCTTGGCACATCTAGGGAATGAGTTAGAGCAAGTGCAAGCTCGACATGAAGGTCATAAATGGAGTTGACTGAATGCGTTACAGTTATAAAGGTTCCCAAGACAGACCAATTATGGTATTGGCATAATTGTGTTGGATTACCCTAATCCTCCCTTCAGAATTGATGCTAATTAGATCTCCACTGAAGCCATTCCTCAGAGCTTAGTTAGAATATATTTTCATGATTTTGGATTACATGATGAAAACACTGATGTTCGTCAATAACATCTGGTGAACACACACCGAGTTCAAGTGGTCATGACAGACTGAGAGACTTGAGTTCTACCGTTTTTCCTTCTGCTCTTGATATTCCTCCTGTTAGGATGGATAAACCTCAAGGAAAACGTCCTGTCGATTTAGGATTGTTTTTGTCTTGGTCTTGTATTATTTAATATTGATTTGTAATGATCCTCTGGGATCCATTGAATAAAAGGTCCTCGTTGACAAACACACGTTAATAATGTTTTTGAAATTTATTTAACAACTAAGCATTCTGATTAGTTGCTTGGCGGTTCCAGCTGACTAATCTGCTTATCTTGGTTTATGTTTTGTGATAAACCTGAGTTGTTCGGCCTTAGGTTCTACTAACGCACTTAGGTTTGCCAAAACAGATGTTTATCGTTTTTAAACTAAGTATTTTGCATTAGTTACCATTGGCGACCAAATGTTTTAGGGTTTTCCTTAAATTAATTCGGTCTTGTAAAACTCCTTGTTCTTGACTTTAGGTGTCATACAAAAACTTTTTGAGAGAACTGGGAACTTCTCGTTTGTGGAATTTCTTGTTCGTGACTTGTCAAAGACGAAGCCATACATGAGTTTCCATAAATTTGAGATGATTGTCATCTCCTATTCCCAAAAAAAACATTAAAAGGAAGTTTTAATTGATAAGAAACCGGATACTCTCTTATTGAAATGAGCATAAATGCTGCATAAAGTTTTACGACATAACTACTGGTAATACTTTCGAAGATGTTGAGAATTCCAGGGGTTCTTGAATTCTTCTCCTCCAAATGTTGCCAAACGGCAAGTTCCTGGTCGGATAACCGCCGTGATACGGTAAGGCCCATGCCAATTAACCTCCAATTTGTTGCTCTTTTGAAGTATTTTTTGAAAACATAATCTCCTTCCTTTGGGTTGCTCTGCTTGACTCTCCTGTTATAAAATTGGGCAATTTGTTGCTGATAAGCAGCCATTCGAAGCGCAGCATCTTCTCTTACCTCTTCAATTAAGTCTAGGGCTAACCTCCTCATGAGATCACTTTTTGGCGAGTCAAAATTGAGCACTCTATGGCTTGGCAAGCCTACTTCTGTTGGAACCACTGCTTCTGTTCCAAACGCTAATGTATAGGGAGTTTCGCTAGTAGCTATCCTCGACGTGGTTCTGTCGGCCTAGAGAATGCCGTGTAGTTCATTAATCCAATTATCTTTTGCATCGTCAAGTCTCGTTTTCAAATCGTCGAGCAATGTTTTGTTAGTTACCTCTGTTTGACCGTTGTATTGAGGGTGTCCTGGGCAGAATGAAGTTTCTGTATTTTGGATTGGACACAATAATTCTCAAATTCCTAATTATCAAATTGAGTGCCATGATCGGTGATGAAGGCATATGACATCCCATACCGGCATATGATATGCTTCCATATAGATTGGAAGACTCTTTCATAGGGCATCTCCACCGAGGGTTTAGCCTCCATCCATTTGGTGAAGTAATCCATTGCAACCACCAAGTATTTAAACCATGCTCTTATCTTTCGATAATGGACCGCCCAAATCAATTCCCCAAATGGCAAAAGGCCAGGGAGAAGTGATTGGAGTTAGGGTAGCCCCCGATCTTCTATGTATGGCGGCGAATCTTTGACACTTGTCACACTTCCTAGCAAACAAAGCGCAATCTTCTTTCATAGTTGACCGGTAATACCCTTGCATGACTATCCTTCTTACCAGTGATCGGCCTGTTGAATGAGCTCCACATGAGTCTTCATGTACTTCTTTGATTAATTCTGGCACTTCGGTTGGATGTACACATCAGAGTAGAGAAACAATGTAGCCTCTCTTATGCAAGACTCCCCTTTCCAACACATAACTAATTGCTTTGTACCCTAGTTTTCTCGCTTCTTTAGGGTCGGCACGTAACAGACCCTTGTCAATGTAGTTTTTTATAGGATCAATCCATGAGGGTCCTAATTCCATGGAGATTAAGGTGACAGTGTCCTTATCAATGCTTCTGTGCGCAATAATCTCTACTGAAATAGTCCTTTTAAGCTCTGTCCTGGTCGCCGAGGCCAGTCGAGCAAGTGCATCTGCTCGAACATTCTCAATCCTTGGTATCCAAACTATTTTGACTGCCAATAGTTTGGAGATGACTTCAAAAGCTTTGACCCCCTTGACCCCGTATACTTGGAGTGCCTGATTAGCAATTAATTGGGAGTCGCTATGGGCTATGACCTGTTCGACACCCAACGATAATGTCAATTCCAAGCTGGTGATCAGTGCTTCGTATTCTGCTTCACTATTGGAGGCTTGAAATCGGAAACTAAGTGCATATTCAAAATCTATATCATCAGGGGTATTGATAATGAGCCCTACTCCACCGCCCGTAGTGCAGGAAGATCCATCTACATACAGCTTCTAGATAGGGATGTCATCAGTAAAATTCCCTTCACTTAGGATTCTGTGCATGAACAACTTTTTGCTGTGTTCTTCATATCGCTGGGTGATTTCTTGCGCAACGGGTGTCTTAGGTATATCGGCTGTAGAGCCTTCTTTCAGAGGAGTTTGCTTGGGTTTGCTTTGGGGCTGAGCTCTCTTTCAAGGAAGTCTGCTAAGTGTGACACCCCGCCTAATAAAATACCGGGTGGTCAGTCCTATACCAAATTAAAACAGGAATCCCAGTTGGTTCATTCTTCGCATCACTGTCGAAAATCTTTTTAAAAGTTATTAGCCACCTAGTATTCCAAAAAGCCGGTGCCAAATTTTTATCTTTTTAATTAAACAACCAATAATATGCGGAAAGACAATATGAGTCATACACAACGACTGAATTAAATCAACTGAAAAAAATAAGAAACTACATGCCGAATAGACCATCGGCCACCAAAGTAAATAGTCCAATACAAACATCCAACACCTGAATAAATAAATCTAAAAACTGTACTGAAAAGTCTGGGCGACAAGCTCAAAAGTAAAACTGAAACTGATATATGATTCCTACTCTAGGAAGGAATGAACGATGCCTCTAATCCAAGCTCCTGCTAGCATCCACATGTGCCGCAGCTCCGTGTCCCTGGAATAGAATATCAAGTCTGGAGTCCCTGTGGCTGGACACCTAAAAGCTTTTGAAAATAATTTTATAGCAAGGGTTAGAACCCAAAACATTTTGAAAATATTTAGCAAGTGAATTAACTGCAGTAATTTAAAATGCATAAATGCGCTTCATATTTAAGTTAGTGTCGCACTCTCTTGAGGACATACTCACCCCTCCACTATTGTGCACACCTAACGGTTTTCCTAACCCTACCTAGTTGTACTATCCCGTCCAACTAGTCTTGATATAATCTCCCCTTGCCATTCTACTCTAAACCGAGTATTATTATTAATGGGTTATAAGTAATCTCACCAATTAACTTAATTAATTCCTTTTAAATAATATCATATAACCGTGACACAAGTTATATAAAGTAAATACATCACACACTGTGTTATTACCCGCATATAATATTTATTACCATTATATACGTACCTTTACTACGAACATCCACACATATATCATATGTATATCCATCCCTCCGAGTATACCCTCGCTGAATGATTTCCTCTAAATTGCTATCTCACTAGGTGTGCTCACATAACCTAGTTACCCAAGTTGGAATCGCTCAACAACCTGGCCCAAAATATAAATGTAGTGGAGGCGGTCATATTCCTTCTCTGAAAGTGAGATAAACCCCTCACCCATATACCGGACGCTATGACCTGGGGATATACTCGCCCTACTCCTCAAGCTAGGGGATTTACCCACATCGCGCAACCTCCCTTGATAGCACTAGAGTATATAAATTAAATAAATATCTAGTCTCTGATATTTGATAGCACACACACAAAGTACACACATATATATATATATATATATATACTATCACCACACCGTATATATATAATATAAATTCCGGCTTTATCGCGTACTAAAACCCGTAACACTAGCCTATATATTCCCGAGTCTATGGTCCGACTCAAATTTATTAATTTTCTTCTTAAATTTTTATTACCTTCCCGAGTCTACAACTCGACTCTAATTTAATTAATTTACACATCAATTAATTTAATACTTGGTGTCGCCCAACCAATATACCCGGACTCGCTCCCTTGGCTCGTACCATTGTTAATACCCGATTCTATATTTCGCCCCATAATTAATTAATTACACCTCAATTCCTTTAATAATGTAGTGCCACTCAACTACAATACCCGAACATTTTCCTTCGGACCAAAATCAATACCTACGAATTATTTCCCGAAATTTATTCATCCCGTGACATACAATTATCACCCTCCTAAACCCAATTATATCCCCTTATAATTGCTAAGGAATATGTGCTACATATACATTTATCACTAAATAAAAAGTAAGGGACTAACTCTTAAATTAATTTCCCTTTATAAATAAAACTGGCGAACCTGGCAGAAATCTGGGACCATTGATCGATCGATCCCTTCCATCGATCGATCGATCGAACAGGTCTGCTCCTTCTCCGACCCTCTGTTTCGCCATTGACGACTTTCTCCAAGGTTTTATCTCCTCCCTTGTTCCAACCCAAGCACAAATAACGATACCTCCACATAAGAAAAAGGTTCTAAACAACCTAGAGACCTTAATTCATCATCAAATTTATATAAAACTCTGGGTGTATTCAATTTGGGTTTTTCACCCGAGTCTCGTTTTACCGAAATCGACCTCATCATTCTCAGTCAAATTAATCACCAATATATACTGTAATTCACCCTACCATCCAATCTCAACAGTCCCAATTCATAACTTAGCATTCATTGAGTAATTAAATCTTTCCATTACTCTAATTCAGAAAAACCCATTTTTAATTATAGTTACACACCCAAAATGAATTTTCATATGCACCTACCATAATATGAATTGGTTATCACCTATTTTAAGAATCACAACAGTTAACCACTTGCCTGGAATTGTTCGTAGAGTCTGATCCGTTGGTGTAGAGAATGGTTTGATGACGAACCCTCACTTTGTCCCTCGATTTGTCCCCAAACAATCTCCAATTGGCTCTTGATTAGCTTCCTCTGTTTCTCTCTCAAACCCTAGGTTTAGAATTGTGTTAACTGCCGTTCAACACTCACTCAATTAGGTTTAAAACCCCTAATCCCGTTTTTGGCCACATGGGCCTAATTAAAATGGCCCAAACCTCGTGGGGGCCCGGCTATGCCCAAAAATGCCCTGAGATCCGATTACTACCCCCGGGTATTCTTTTCTGACTATCTTGACCCGTCCGGACTCAACCGCGCACTCAGAATTGTTATCCGAAAAACTTTATAACATTCCCCAATTTTGACCTCAAAATGTGGCACTCGAAATTTCGAACAATTAAACTTAAAGTCGCAAAATATAAATAATTCTTCCCACTCAAATAAATTCTCCAAATTATAAATATTTTTATATCTCCCAAAAATAATTAAATATTAAATCCTCAAAATTACGGAGTGTTATATACTCCCCCCCCTTACAAAGGAATTTCTTCCTCGAAATTAAGATAAGCCTAGTGCTCCATGTCTCGAATATCACTGCCTATACCTGTGCCTCTAAGCTCGCTACATCTATCTCTCCCGCTTCTAACTAAGAGTTACGTAAATATGCATGTTAATTAACCAGGGCGCCCATACACCCTGTACCCGTGCTTAACCGTACTAAAGTTGCCTTAATTAACCAGGGTGCCCATACACCCTGTCCCCGTGCTTAACCGCACGAAAGTTACCCGACTATGCTAGCCATAACTCGTAATATAACTTCCAACCCGTAGTCATATCACATATATGAATAATAACCGGGGTACCCAACCCATGTACTAACATCTCTCTACTTCCAACGTTGCGCTAAGTTTCATGCGTGGGACGTCTCGCAAAGCGAAATCCAAACAAGGAACCCTCCCGATACACTACTATCTAACATTGCCGGTCGTTGAGAGCTGTTAGACCCTCAGTCCATCACACGTACCCCCAAATACTTATCTCTTAACACAAAAGCGTACACGCCTACTCTCATGCTACAAAAGACAACATCAAATACCGCGCCCTTACTATCACTAGTTCTTGCGCAAACTAAATCCCGAGCTATCTCTCTCCACTCGAAAATAAATTTAACCACCCTGATTCACTTAAGTAGACGCCGTACTTACCGGGATAAAATATGAGAACACAAGACTTCACTTTGTGTCTATCGTACCACACAATACAACATATATACACACATATATATAGGCTAGACGCCCTCTTAGGTGATACCTAGTACAAATCATTCATACCCTGGTGTCGCGAACACCAAAAATTACCCTCATGATCCACAATAGTTCAAATCCATCGCTATCCAGCCGATATTTGGAAAAATCATCTACCCTACTCCCATAATCCTCGAAAATAGTAACTCCTCGCATAATACCAATCCACTCTTTGTGTACATCCCCACTCTCTCGTGGTTAACACTAAAGAAATCCACTACTCCACAGAAATATATATATATGTAATATGGCTGCTATAGCCAGCGCACCCACTAAATTCGACTTACCCGCGAACTCTAGTGAAAATAATTCTTATATTGTGACACTCTCACTGTCACTCAAAACATACCCCATGCTCATTGGATAAAAAGATAATTACCTCCATAGTCTAGCTGCAATGGCTGATCCTCGGGTTCCTGATGAGCATGTCATCCACATATACTTCCATATTCTTCCTTATTTGCTCCTCGAAAACTTTGTTCACTAGCTTCTGATATGTTGCTCCAGCGTTTTTGAGCCCAAAAGGCATAACATTGTAACAGTAAGTACCTCGGCTAGTGATGAATGATGTACTCTCCCAAATTTCTGGTTTCATCTTAATCTTGTTGTACCCTGAGTAAGCGTTCATGAAGCTCAGTAACTCATGCCTTGCTGTAGCATTAATTAATTGATCAATCCTTGGTAAAGAAAATTGATCTTTGGGGCAAGATTTATTGAGATCGGTGAAGTCAACACATATCCGCCACTTATTGTTCTTCTTCTTCACTATCACTACATTAGCCTACCAATCCGGATGTTTCACGTCTTCAATGAATTTTGCCTTTTGCAGTTTTTCCAGCTTGTCCACCTCCTCTTGGATGGCCACATTATTCTCGGGACTAAACACTCGTCGTTTTTGCTTGATCGACTTAGCATCCTTAACGTTTAACTCATGGCACATAAATTCCGGATCAATTCTCGGCATGTCTTCACGGGTCCAGGCGAACACACTTTTTCGCTCTATAAGAAATGTTATCAATTCCTGTTTGAGGGATGGTTCTAAGGTCGAACCAATTTGAGCGGTCCTCTCGGGTCATTCATCATCTAGTATGATTATCTCAGTGACTTCCACTGCTTGCCCTTTAACCAAATCAGCTTCCTCCCTGGGATCTAGGGTCACAATTTGGTAAGTGGTGGTAATTTTCTTTAACTCCTCTTGGTTGGCAGAGGCATAGTAGCATTCTCTGGCCTCCACTTGATTCCTCTTTACTACGCTAACACCATAGTGAGTGGGGAATTTCAGGCATTGGTGAACTGTGAACGGTACTGCTTCAAATTTCTTTGGGCAGACTCTGCCGAGGATCATGTTGTAGGCTGACTGTACGTTCTTATCAAGGACGAAGATAAGGATCTTCTCAGTTCTGCTAGCTGGCCAAGTGCCGTTCAAAACTTCCAACGTGACAGTTCCCAAAGGATAGACTTTTCCCCCGAGAAACCTATAAGAGGTTTATGATAAGGTTCCAGCTTGCTGTCTCTCAGTCCCAAACTATGGAAACAATTGTAAAACATAACATCAGCCAGGATCCTGGCAATCCTTGCTTCATGTACTCTAAAGGTGATGACCCGAGGGTCATCATGTGGGTAGAGTACTCCTGATAGTCGTTCTTGGAAAGGTCAATGACTAGTTTGTCTTTATTCACCTTTCTGGGTCGGCCATCTACCTCATCTGATAGGTTGATCTGCCAAATGTAAGAACAAGCTTTAGCCTCATTCAAATAGGCTTTTTCTTTCAGCTGTTACATCTCCACCGCCGACGTCTCCTCTTGCAATAAAATGACAATCAAAGGATATCATTTTCATATCAAGCTCTGGCTCCCAGGATTTTTTTGGCAAGTCTGGATCATCTTTTGAATCATCATCCCGACCTCTCTTCTTGTCATCTCTGCCTTTGCACGGGGATTCTGATCTCCTTCTAGAGTCTAGATCTTTTGTCCGATCCACAAACTTGGTTAGCTTTCCCCGGCGAATAAGAGATTCAATTTCATTTTTTAGGGCAATGCAATTATCGGTGGTATGCCCGTGATCTTTGTGAAATTCACAGGACTTAGACTCGTCTCTCCAGTTAGGGGGTGATTTCAACTTTCCAGGGCATTTCAAGTCTCTGCTGCCCCTATTTTCCTCCCGGATGTGATGCACACCAATGGTGAGAGGAGTGTATTCCTCATACTTCTTGGGCTTCACAACATTTTTGTCTTTTTGCTTCTTTTTCTCCGAACTCTTTTGATTGTCAGCTTTGGCTCCTGGAACTTGCTTGGCAGCCATAACTTCCTCAGGGTTCATGATTTTAGCAGCCTTTGCCATTAACTCTGTCATGGTTTTAGGAGGTTCCTTCGCCAATGCATAATACAATTTTTCGGAAAGCAGTCCACTCATCAGAGCAGTGATGGCAGTCTTTTCTTCATAGTCCACCACCTCCAACTTCTCACTGTTGAAGCGGGTAATGTATTCACGAGTAGTTGCTCCTGGTTGCTGGCGAATGCTTAATAAATAGGCTACTTTTTTGATAGGCTTAGCTCCGAAACAGAAGTTGCTGTTGAACAGTTTGGCGAGTTGTTGGAAATAGGAAATTTGTCCACGGGGTAAGTTATTGTACCAAATTTGGGCAGATCCAGTGATGGTACTTGAGAACACTCGGCAGCGCATCTCATCAGGGACATAACAGATATCAGCGGCGGCCTGATATTGTTCAATATGGAGGACATGGCCCGTCTTACCATCATATTTATGAGTAACTACTGGTGGTTTGAATTTGGAAGGTGTGGGGAAATCTACAATGGCTGGAACAAAGGGAGACCCCTTCACAAAGCTCATTTGTAGGGGATTTTTAGTCTTGGCTATCTCCCCCAAGCGATCTTTTAACCGCTGTATTGATCCCTTCTAAGGATGTTCCTCTGTCTTAGATTTGGCCGAGGCACTTGGGGCAGCTCTACCGCGCGTTCGTGCTGAGCTCTCTTCCTGAAGTCTGTTCAACAAGCATGGATCCTGGAATGCTAACTCTGGACCTGACTGATCCTTCACGATGCTCGGCACAATGATCACGGGATCTAGCTGGCTCCCTATGATGGCCCCTAGTTGCTCGGGGACCAGGACGATCGATGGCAGAATCCTTGCTTAACCTTTCCAAGGCACTCGACCGTTTTGGAGTGAAAGACCAACCATCATAATAGTCAGTGGACCTGATTGAAGAAGTTGCTCTTGGGCGATAAGATCTATCACGTGGAGATCTGGAATATCCACTCCTTTCGTTTCTAGGAGGAAGAAGTGGCACTTCTCTCCTGTGGGATGGAGCGGCGATAGACAATGTTTAAAAAGGCGAAAGGCGAGGCATAAGCCTCGAGGCGTTTGAGGCGTAAGCCTCATAGAAAAGAAAAAAAAGAGCAAAATAATATTAAAAAATACTAATAAAACCATTAAAATAAAATAACAAAGAAATATAAAATAAAACTAAAAAAAAATCCTTGAGGGCTTTCTCACATAGTTTGACATTTTTTTGTTCCCCTGAGGTAGCTTTCTAAAAAAATTAATCTGAGAAAATCAATTTTAACATATTGGTTATTTTACAATATGACAATTAATTAATCAATTCAAAATCGTATTGGCAAAATCATTTTTATAGCTTCATTCACATATTGGTTATTTTATAATATGACAATAAATTAATCAATGCAACTTAACAAGCAAATTTATTAAAAAAACATTGATTTTCAAGCTAAGCTTAAAAAACAACAACCTTTAAAATATATTAGTCTAAGTAAAAGAAAACATATTAATTTAAGTTGAAAACCAAAAAACAGAAAGCTTTTAAAAAAAAGTCATTGAAGTTAATTTAGTACATTTGTTTCAAACAAACTATATATTTATAACAAAAATATAGTTCAAACAAATTTATACACTTATTTCAAACAAATTAGTAAAGAAAAACGAAATTAAGTGCAATTTTAAAACAAAAATAAATAAAAAAAGAATAAGAGTTAGTAGATTAAAACAACATTTTTTTAAGTTAAATGCAATTTTAGAAAAATGAAGAATTTTAACCTATAAAAAAATAAACTTTGTGATGAAAGAAGAAATATAGTTTTTTTTTCCGCGCCTCAGCAAAAAGGTGTGAGGCGTAAGCTTCAAATTCAACCCCGAGGCTTTTATTCAGCGCCTCGCCTCGAGGCGTACGCCTCGTTCGCCTTTTTAAACATTGGCGGTAGATCTAGCTTGGAGTGATTGAGCCAGTTGTCTCATTGTTTCCTACATCGCCTTTTGCCTTTTGATCAGGTTGATTAGGATTCCTTACAAATCTCCTGCATCAGGTGGAGCAGAAGGGATGAAAACATTACCCCTAGCGAGACTGCTTTCTGGAACTTCAGTCATCCTTAAAAAAAGGAATTAAGGAATATTGATGAACGGAATTGGTAGAGAACGATGATGACCTATCGTTCCGACAGACGGTGCCAATCTGTTGATGTCTAAATTTGGATATCAAATTATCAAAATTATAAGGATCAAATACCAAAAAGTCCCTTGAACATTTTTTAATACACACTTAGTCTAAGCCTTTTATTTTGTACCAAAAAGTCCCTTATTCTCTTATCTTTAAAGGTCCGCGCTAGCGGCATGGTAAAGCCTTTTTGGCATGGTGAAGGACTTTTTGGTGCAAAATAAAAAGGCTTGGACTAAATGTATATTAAGAAAAGTTCGAGGGCCTATTTGATATATGCCCCAAATTATAATCACAGATAAATGAATAATAGAAAATAACAAAAGGGTTCAGCTCTGAGAACGAGCTTACATCCACGGGTGAAATGGGTTACAGTTATATTCCAAGCTCAGAAGTACAGTTACAAGGTGTTAGGATCATCCAAAGTGTTCCCTTGAGCTGGGGGAGATGGAGTATTATTTATAGTAAATAGGAAATCAAGAGGTGGAATGCCTTTACAGATTTAAGCATTTATACTTGTACATAATGATAGCTAAGTGGGTGCCCTATCACGTGCATGTGCATACTGACTGTTGAGTATCCCACGTGCTTGGAGGTGGTCGGCCAACTAGTAACTGTGCCGACCACGTATGATCCAGTGTGGTAAGTCCTATGATGATGTTGACAGGTGTCACTATATTATTGGTTCACTTGATTAAGTAATTTTGACCCACAACAGACCATATTTTTAATTTTGTTTGTTTGTTAGGAACTAACTAATAACATTACTTCTAGGAAGATTTTCATTTGTTGTTCCTTCAATTAAGAGACTGTTGGGGTTTTAATTATTTACATCACTGATTAACAATATTCCATGCTCATACGAGAAAATTTTGGGTATCCTCATTCCACACAATTCTAGAAGATACTATCTAGCACTTACTACCTCGTACTTGCGTCTTATTCTCAGTGATTTTCTTTCCTTCAATTTCTTCACTGCATAAATGATAACAATTTATGAAATTACCAATAAAATTGAGCTTGATGTTTTGAAGTTAATTTTTCAGTCATTGTATATAAAGCCCCTTGATAAAGGAATATACCATGTGATGCATTTTTATCCTAGAAACTTGAGAAACTATGGATAAAAGATGAGGAAACCGAGTAAATCTTTAGTTGAATTGTATATGTTATGACATAGAAAAATGTTCAGAGTTTTGCAGGAATATCCTTGAAAATTGATGTTCCTTTCAGATAGAGATGTCCATTTCAAAGCTTTTGAGCGTTGACACATTTCCTCGTCGTTCCAAACACCCAAAACCCCCATCCGAACTCAACCCAAACCCGATCGCATCCTTGCCGCTGACCGCCCCAGGTGGTCGCGCAGCCTTCTGCGACCCAAACGACCCCGGAGGGCTAGGGTTTTCCCTAGTTCTGATCAGAACCCACTTGGGCTGCCCTATTCAGCTCCAAACCCTTCTAACCACTCCAAAACCATGGTTTTCGACCCGGGAGGAGGCCTCTAGGGCTGGTTTGGGTGAAGAAGAAGAGATGAATAGAAGAAGAAAATTTGTGGATTGTGCACTCCTCAACTTTCAGAAATTAATCTTGCCCCCCACAAGTTTTTGGCACTTTTTGGCATTTCATCACGAGACCCCAATTTTTTTGAACGCCCAAGGACGAGCTTGGTCTTAAGAGGGGGAGAGTGATGGAAATGGGCCCTTTTTAGGGTTTTATCTCATTTTATTAATTTTGTATTTTCTTTATTTTTGTTATTTGTATTTTCCTTTTGTTATTTGTATTTTCCTTTATTTTGCTTTTGTATTTAGAGGTAAGGAGTAGTAATGACATTTTTGTAATTAGGGCCTTAGCTTTAAGCCTCATTTGAGGTAGATTTGAATTTTGAAATAGAAAAGTGTATTTCTCTCTCTAAAGTGTGTGTTTAGATATTTTTAGGAGTCTTTTGACGTGAAGTTTGCGTTAGTTTTATTGGCAACACTACGAGTGTTCAAGAAGACTGTTAATAGGATACAAACTTTGTCATTGTCTTGTAAGATTTTTGGCAATGTGCTTTAGGAACCCCATTGTGAATATCATTGTTCTTGTTAGTATAAATGCATTGAGATCCTTTAACGTCCCTACAATTGGAACTTCTCTCTTCACCAATTAGTAATTCTAGGGTGACAATTTGGGTACCTAGTACCATTGGGTGGCATGTAAGCAATGCTTTTGCCGGTCTCACTGGGGCCCCTTACACGGGGAAATGAATTGGGGACACATAGGATGTGTCCCCATAATGTGTGCCACCTATATGGTCCCCCGACAGTTACTCTTTCGCCAGATGACTCGCACTGCTCACTACCATACATTCATTTCTTAGCACTTCCACTTGTTGCCAAAATTTCTCATTTCTTGTGCTTTAACATTACGTGTTAATATCAAGGTGCATCTCAGTTTTTATGTTGGTGTTTATTGGATTCATTGGTTGCAACTCATTGACCCTTACGTCATGCATTTCATTTCTCTATCCTCCTCAGGACTCTTTGCTGGAATATTTTCTGTTACTCGCTGCGGGATTCAAAGATATTGAAGACAAAATGATTGGGTTAGTTATATGTCTTCGTTTGTCTATCCTTTTCTTCATCAAGAATTGTATTATAGTCACACAAAACAGTTACACACTTGAGGTCCACGCTCCGGTATTTTTATAATTATTATTTGTTTGCAACCACTTCCGCCTTTCAATAAAGGAGGGGATTTATGAGTAAGGAAATGGCATTGCTGAATATCTATACAGATTCAACTTAACAATCCAATGCTATTTTGCTCATTTGGTTTGAGTTTTGGTTCTTCGCTGGAATTCCGGATTTTGGTAAATTCACATATTAAGTTACAATTTCTAAGAAATGAGTTGACATCCTACTGTTCTAAAACTCTCTTTCTTAACTTCCACCCGATATGGGATTATCATCTCAGAAATTCCCGTGAAAGAAAATCTGTTGTTAAATCTGGCATAGGTTTGTTTGAATGTTAGGTTTAGGGTTTTGTAATTCGATGATGGTTGCATAAGTTTGATGAAATCTACAATTTCCAAGTCAAGAATCCGAAATCTTTGGAAAATCGTATTCTTTTGAAGGCTCTTCATGTTAATTTCCGAGTACTCAATAAACTTGTGTATATTCAAAGCAGTGTAGAAACCTTATTTTATATTGCCTTTCAAGCTATTGAGAACTACTGTATCCATAGTATTATACTTGGAATAAGATGCACCTAGATTAGGCCTAGTTTGTTGGGATGCCAACCTTAAATTTTGCAAGGAAATTATTGCAAATGGTCATAGATGAGGCCAAGATGGCATTGAGCTTAAAGCGTGTGTTTTAACGTAAGTTAGGAGTCTTTTGTAGTAAAATTATGCTAGGGGAGGCAATTGATATTTTTGGGTCGTGTTTTGGCCTCATACGACGACAAGACAAAACCATTGAAACACGTGACGAGACCAAATCGTGTTTTTCAATTTCACATGAATACAACTCATTAGAAATATGACTAACATTATTTTTAAATTTACAATTAATTAAATATATAACATACATGAAAACACAGCTAAAAGGACGAATAAGACCACCTCCAAGTCATTGGAGCATTTTGCTCCACCAGATCCTCCAATGCTGTTTTGCTCTACCAAAGATGGGAGCCAGTTCCAAGGCTTTAGCACACTGCAAGTTGCGAGATCTTGCGACTTTTGGAATGCCGCAGAAGGATGGAACTTTATAGTCTCAAATCATATTTTATATACAATTTTTTTAATATTTTATAGTGTTGTGATCAACAAAAATAAACAATATTAATATTAAATATTTTAGCATTTATATGCCGAGTGAATGTTGTACTTTTTTTTTGAAAAATTTGTTTTTTTTTTTGCTTTTGATTTGTTGAAAAAATTCTCACTTTTATAAAATTTAATTATATTCAGGTGAATATAAAACCCTCCATTTCGAGTTTAACCCCCATTTTATTTTTGGTTTTTAGTCAAACCCTCCTTATCTTTTTAAAAATTTATATTCTTATTGTTGTTGAATACATGAATATATCGTAGAAAGTGATTATGGAGTCATCATACATCCAACACTTCATTTGAGTTTAAAAATTAGAAAGGAGTAAATTTTATTAAGTTCATAAATTTCAAAACATGAAAATTTGAAGCAGAAAAAGAAAAATTAAGATAGTCTCGTGGATAAAGTGGTTTGATGATTGTCAACTGTCGTGCTATACCTTCCGACAATAGTTGTCCTGTCATGCGTGCCTCAGCTTTGCTTCTAAATTTGCAAGTTTTGGAAGGAAATGTTATTTTGCTCCATGATCATTAAGCAAAATAACATCATGCTATTTAACTTGATGCTTTAGAGATGGTCAACAGGAGTTATAATTTAACACTAACACGACATGACTATTGTAAGGGGCTTATTTGGAAGCTTATTTATGCTAATTTTATTTTATAGAGTATCTATGTGTAATTAGTGAAACCTTATGTTATAAATAGAATGAAATGGGAGAATGGATGACCTAATTCATTTCATTCTTTCTCCTCTTCCCATATCAGATTTTTCTCCTCTCTCTTCTCCCTTCTTCCTGTTTTATACCCTAACCTCTTATAAACATAATCTAGGGTTTGATTACTTCATAAATCAACAATGATTTCGTGTAAAAATATCCCAATGCGAACATAACATATCGTGTCAATTTTAGGTAACCTCTAGCTGTTGTTTGGTCTGAGATCTGTATCTACCAGAAGAGATTAGGATCAAGTCTCAATCAATCTATAACTAGTTCTTAGTTGTGGCTTTCTTTGGAAATTACTGGTAGGCATGCAATAATATTCATCAACTTCCATGTTAGCTTTATATAGTTGTGGCTGTAATTATGATGCGCACAAGATATGTGGGTCCCCTTGGGATTCATGATTAGCTTGTAGGGGGCATACTTTTTGATTCCTTAGTTTTAGAGATATGATTGTTTTACGAGTCATTTTTGTTAATTCCATATTTATCTTTTGTTTCTCAAGTTAGTTATTTACCTTAGTGAGGAGTCTTGGTGGGTAAGTTTTGCCACCCAAGCCTCATTCGGCAACTACAAGAAGATCCAGATTATGATTAGACCCAAGTTATAGCAATTGTGATAATGATTACGGTTGTCCCAACTCACCGCTTATCTTGCTTTAGTAGTTGCTGTATCCTTGTTTACCGCCTGCTTCTTCCCTTGCGGATCTGATTGAACTGGACTACTTGGGACTATTGCTCGCCTGACAGCTTTGACTGCTCACTCGATACCACTCCTTCTCGTACCTTACTACCCCTATTTTACCCAACACTCGATGCGGATTCAAAAAATCTATAAAACAGACAAGTTTTATAAAGATGCACTTTTCTTTTTAGACAAGTGAAGCTGAGACAGGGTAGCGAAGCAGGGACCAGACCCAACGATCCATAAACGTGTGAAGCATATGAGCAAGGACACTTCTCCATCATAACGGAACTTATCCCCCTGAATCAGAGCAAAAAGCCCGAAGTTCGCTTCATTTTAGAATTGCTTCTTGCCACACCTGCATTTTCTGCATTATATTTGATAGATGTTTACCATTTCTTCGAAAGTAACGATGATGTACACGGATGGTGGACCCTCCCTATGAACTGCTCGAATTAATGATGGAATATTTTCTTTTTGCTTAATTTAGGATCTTCTTTTTTTTTTTAAATTGAGGGACCCTAAAGTTTGTATGTTGTAAAGCCCCCCCCAATGTATCGCTTTAAGTCTTAAAATAGCCACTCTAGATGATAAAAATTTTACCAAAATGCAAAAATTGGCATATTAGTTGATAGTTTGCCAACTAATGTGCCAAGTCTCGTTATGCATTTTACCAAAAATGAAAAAATTGGAAGTTTAGTTGATATTTGCCAACCAATATTCCAAGTCTCGTCATGCATTTGACCAAAAATGCAAATAATTGGCATTTTAGTTGATATATTGCCAATCAATATGCTAAGTCTCGTAAAAGGCACATTCCTGTGGCACTTGAAATGCCTACGACAACACCAGGCGGCACTTCAAGTGACTTTGGAAAAGCATTTTCATCTTTTATTTTCATTTTTCACCGGTGGCACAACATGCGTCGCCCCAAGTCGTCACGGGGCACTTGAAATGCCATTGAACTCCAACCCGAGTCGTTTGTCACTTAAAAATGGCCAAAAGTAAAATAAATCCACATGGGCAACCCATTCTCTTTAAAAACCTTTAAGCCCAACTTGTCAAATTAAACCCTAGCTTCCTCTTAATCTTTATAAACCCTATCAGTATTGGACCCCAACAACGGTGCCGGCGAGATTCTGACCATAAATTGACACCGGAAAGGAGCACTGATGGCTGGAAAGAGGGTTCTGGACGTTGGGTTAGATTTAGTCTTAGGGGAGAGTTGCGATGGGATTGCTTTTGGAGGACCACTCGCCGGAGGCGAGTGTGACACCCCGACTAATTAAATACCGGGTAGCTACTCCTTTATTAAATTAATTCAAAATGCCAAGTTGGCTCAGTTGATAGCATCACTGTCGAAAACATTTTATCTTTACTAACCGCCTAGTATTTAAAAAGTAAGTTCCAAATTTTAATTAAAGTCTGATTAACATGCAACAAGTGTAATGAAGAAATAAATAACACCATTCACCATACTGAAGTAAAACGAATAACCATCGCAATAGAGTAAATAAAGTCTGGAGGAACATTCCTCACTACAATCCCATACTGAAACAAATAACCGAAACTGAAATAATACATGCTAAAGTCTGAAAACTGAAATATAAAAGATGTCTCTAAATAGAAATGGGCAACATGCCCTACAACTGATAGATAGTGACTCTGGAATCCAAAAGATAGAAGCGTCTACATGCAAATCCCTGTAGCTTCCACAAATCGCTACAGCTCGTCACCTGAATGAGTATCCTATGCTTGGTGTCCCTGTGGCTGGGCACCTAAAATGGTTTTACAAGAAAAATATTTGAAAAGCAAACGGGTCAGAGCCCGAATGTGGAGTTATATTTTAAAAACCTGCAAGTGCTTTAAAAACATTTAAAATATTAAATGCAAAATACATGTTAGGACGTGCACTCACATTATATTCTCACCTCTCGTCTAACTGTGCACTCCTAACGTAAGTACCCATCTACAACGATATAAACCACTAGCTAAGTGACATCATAACTAGCTAGACTGTAATAGTTTCTACCCTTATTACCCGGTTCTATTAACATATAACGCTCGTAATTAGATAGGAATTTAATGTAAACTCAAATGCTCAAATTTCAATATATATGACTATCAGTTAACTCGTTATACTTCTCGAAATAATACCGTAATACATTTACAACATTAACATGAGGATTATCATTAATTAAATGTATATTATTCACATCATAAATATACAATACAAGCACCCCGAGAACTAAGCCGCGGTGCGCACATACTCTGCTATCCATCCCGGTACATCACGTACATAAGGATCACATATTCCGAATCTCTCAGGAATAGTTCAGATAACACAAATCACAAATAGTGGAGGCGAACACAGTCACCATCACATGGGTCACGCACATACCTACGCTCCCATGATCAGCAGACTTATTAACATCACAATAAGTCCTTCTATGACCTATGTCCATCGAGGTACCAGTCTATATCCCCCCCGTAGGCACACAAGGATTAGAGGGTCCTAAGCGAACGCAACCTCCCGTGATAGCAAGTATGGTAGGTATGTCATACACACAATCCATATACCAATACTAAGTAAACACACATCTTAGTAATACCGTATTTTTAATCGTAGTACATATTGCATTCTCGTACTAACTTATAATCATCACAATTTATACTAATCCGATTTATAATCATACGCGCTATAGTTTCTCACGTCGTAGTAACCACTCACGTCTCAACCCAAACCGTCCATGTAATACAACTCTCGTATATAATTTACTCCTCATAATAATCCAAAAGTCCCAAATTTATCCTTACATCATCAAAGAATGTTAACTCTACCCTCGAACCAGTTTCCGGGACTCCAAAAATCAAAACAGTCCAAAAAGGACCAAACTGTCAACTCGTTAGAAGTCTCGTTCGAACGAGACTGTTCGAACGAGATCCCTCTGCCAACTCGTTAGAAGTCTCGTTCGAACGAGACTGTTCGAACGAGATCCCAGTTCGTTCGAACGAACTGTTCCTTCTAACGATATCTCGTTCGAACGAAATCCCTTTTCGTTAGCAGCGACTGGTCAACTCGTTAGAAGCTCGTTCGAACGAGTTCGTTCGAACGACCTGGGGGCTGCTTCTAACGAGCTACCAGCTTCGGCCCAGGTTTTTCCCCAAATCGTTTTTCATCCATTTTAACACCTCAAATCTTCTAAACTAAGTCCCAATCAATCGTTTAAAAGTCTATAATCAATACTAAACATATATAATCACATCCTAACATGTTTTTAAGGGATCAATCCATCCTAACATCAATTAAATTTACAGCTTTCTACACTTTTTCCAAATATCTCAAGAACATGAACCCTAACTACATATCATCATCAAATCCCAGAATTTAATTCGTTTTTCTTTCACCCAAACATGTATTAACATCAGATTAATCGTCTCCAAACTATTCTACATGCAATCCTTCTCAAATTCCTCAAGTTTTATGATCTAAACTACATGGGTTTTCATGTTTTATCAAGAACAAACCATAAATCCGAATTTTCTAACATGGAAAAGACATTCTCAGAAATTAAATGGAATAAAGTCACTTGCCTTGGTTTGATTTCTGACTTTGGTGTAGGTTGATGATGTTTTTCTGCAGAATTTCCTCTCTTTCTCTCCTTCTCGAAGCTCCTTCTCCAATGGTGGCTTAAGGTGGCTAGGGTTTTGATTTGGGAACTTAGAACTTGGACAGGAAATCGGCTACGGTTTGTTTGTTGGATTGGTGCAAGGCTGGGGTTTGTTGCGAAGTTGATGCAACAATGCCGCCGTTAACCATCACGGGCACATATCCGACGAGGAGGGTTTGGAACATCCTCTTGATCTCTGTAAGTCCGTATTTAAAGCGTTCAACAAGCCTGTTCATATACTCGCTTATCCACCATTATCACCAACTGTATCTTCCAAGAGCAAAGGCTCTGATACCACTTTGATGTGAACGCAACGGAATTAAGACACATGAACACACAATACTAATTAAATAAATCTCTCTCCCAAATCTCTTTCACTTTAATAATAATCTTAATAATCAAATCACAATGATTACAAGAGAGGGCCAAGGGCCTTATTTATAGGTAATCCTAAACTTGGAGAGCAAGTCTCCTAATTAAAAGGGAACTAAGTAGCCTAATTAAAATAAATTACTAATATCCTAATAATTATTTCTAATAATAATACGAATAAAAATACTAATAATAAAAATAAACATCTGCTGAAATTAAATGAGCTCACGTGGGGTTAATTTTACGCGCACGTCACTAAGTTTTTCAAGCCTAAGTGTAGGTATTCTGAAAATTGACACGTGCTCTCGAACCGGGGGTCCTGTGATCACACGGTCGGTTCCTACGAGTTACATTGGTTTCGTGCGAGGTGTTGGTGTCATTCACGGGGTTATTTGGGGGTGTTTTGAGATTTCTCCCTCTAACGACATGTTTTCAATCCCAAGTGTAGATATTCTAAAAATTGGGTCATGATCTCGAACCGGGGGTCCCGTGACCACGTGGTCGGTTCCTACGAGTTACATTGGTCCCGTTATGGTATTGGCGCCGCTCACGAGGTCATTTGGGGGGGTGTTTCGGGGTTTCGCCCTCTAACGGCATGCTTTCAGGCTTAAGTGTAGATATTCTGAAAGTTGGGTCGTGCTCTCGAACCAGGGGTCCCGTGACCATGCGGTCGGTTCCTACGACTTACAGTGGTCCCGTGTGTGGCGTTGGCGTCGCTCACGGGGACATTTGGGAGGTGTTTCAGGGTTTCACCTTCTAACGACATGTTTTCAAGCCTAAGTGTAGATATTCTAAAAATTGATTCGTGTTCTCGAATCGGGGTCCTATGACCGCGCGATCAGTTCCTGCAAGTTACAGTGTACCCGTACGAGGTGTTGGCGCCCCATACGGGGCCGATTGGGAGGTATTTTGTGGTTTCGCCCTCTAATGACGTGTTTTCAAGCCTAATTGTAGATATTATGAAAATTATGGTCGTGCTCTCGAACTAGGGGTCCCGTGACCACGCGAACGGTTCTTATGAGTTACATTGGTCCTATGCATGGTGTTTGCACTACTCATGGGGCCGTTTGGGAGGTGTTTCGGGGTTTCGCCCTCTAATGGCTTGTTTTCAAGCCTAAATGTAGATATTCCAAAAATGGACCGTGCTCTCCAACCCGGGGTCCTGTGACCACGCGGTTAGTTCCTATGAGTTACATTGGTCCCTTTCGAGGTGTTGGCGCCGCTCACGGGGACGTTTGAGGGGTGTTTTGAGTTTTCGCCCTCTAACGACATGTTTTCAAGCCTAAGTGTAGATATTTTAAAAATTAATTTGTGTTCTTGAACTGGTAGTCCCATGACCACGCAATCGGTTCCTAAAAGTTATACTGGTCCCATACGAGGTGTTGGCGCCGCTCACGGGGCCGTTTGGGGGGTGTTTAGGGGTTTCTCCCTCTAACGACATGTTTTCAAGCCTAAGTGTAGATATTCTAAAAATTGGATCGTGCTCTCAAATTGGGGGTCCCGTGACCATGCGATCGGTTACTACGAGTTACATTTATCCCATACGAGGTGTTAACACCGCTCACGGGGCCTTTTGGGGGGTGTTTCGGGGTTTAGCCCTCTAACGATATGTTTTTAAGCCTAAGTGTAAATATTTTAAAAATTGGTCCATGCTTCGAATCGGGGGTCCCGTGACCACGCAGTCTGTTCCTATGAGTTACATTGGTTCCTTGTGAGGTGTTGGTGCCACTTACGGGGCCGTTTGGGGCGTATTTTTGTGTTTCACCCTCTATTGGTATGTTTTCAAGCCTATGTGTAGATATTCTGAAAATTGGTTCGTGCTCTCGAACCGGGGGTCCCGTGACCACGCGGTTTGTTCCTACAAGTTACGTTGGTCCCGTACGAGGTATTGACGTCACTCACGAGTCTGTTTGAGGGTATTTCGAGATTTCACCCTCTAACGACATATTTTCAAGCCTAAGTATAGATATTCTAAAAATTGGTCCGTCCGTGCTTTCGAACTGGGGGTCCCTTGACCACTGCTTTTGGGGAACGCCCTCTAATGGCATGTTCCTACAAGTTACCCTTGGTTTGTTTGTAGTTATGTCTAGACAGTCTTTGGACCAGTGCCCTAGATTTTTACAACAATAATAAGTTTTTCCATTACTGATTTTAGATGGTGGAGTACGATTTTGTTGAGGGGAGTGAGTGGAAGTAAGGCTTGTTATGCAACTATAGTTTGGTTACAATATCTCTTTCTCAAATGCCATATTATAGGTGGGAATTTTCATTGTAAAGCGAAGAGTTATATGAGGCAGAAAGTGACCATTGTGTGAAGAAAATCAAAGGTCGGGTCGCAATGATTTTCGCGACATAGGTCGCATCGTTCTCTGCTTCAATTATAAATTATGCAGCTGCGGAATTATATTATTGCCCCTATAAGGCCTAAAAAAGTGAGGTATATTTTGAGAGTATTCGACCCAAAGTGACTCCACAATCTCATTCATAAATCTTTACGTAAAACAGCCACAAAATGGCCTCATGAGAGGCGCAAACATCTCGCACGAGACCAATGTAACTCGCAGGAATTGATCAAGTGGTCACGGGACTCCCGATTTGAGAATATGATGATAATTTGAAAATATATAGACTTAGGATTAAAATTATACCGTTAGAGGGAGAAAAAACAAAACACCCCCAAACGGGCCCATTAGAGGCACGAACACCTCGCACAGGATTAAAGTAACTCACAGTAACTAACTGTATGGTCACGGGACCCCCAATTTGAGAATATGAAAATAATTTGAAAATATCTAGACTTCAGATTAAAAATATGCCAATAGAGGAAGAAAAAACAAAACACCCCCTTCCCCCCAAACGACCCCGTGAGAGACGCGAACACCTCGCACGGGACTAAAGTAACTCGTAGCAACTGATAGCATGATCACATGCCCCCCGATTTGAGAATATGATAATAATTTGAAAATATCTTGACTTAAGCTTAAAAAGATGTCGTTAGAGGGCAAAAAAACAAAACACTCCCCAAACGGCCCCGTGAGAGGCGTTAATGCCTCGTACGGTGCCAACAGCCAAAAAACCAACAACAAGCCAACAACCATTAATTATCCTGTACTCCTCCCAACATATTATCCAATAACAAGCCAACAACCAATAATTATCCAACAACCAAACCAAACAAAATCAATAATTATCTCGTACTCCTTCTAACATACTTTCCAACAACAAGCCAACAACCAATAATTATCTAACAGATAAACCGAACAAAACCAATAATTATACCGTAGTGCTTCTTAACATATTATCCAGCAATAATCCAATAACCAATAATTATCCAATAGTTAAACCAAACAAAACCAATAATTATCTCGTGCTCCTTCTAACATACTATCCAACAACAAGCCAACAAGCAATAATTATCCAACAGCCAAACCAAACAAAACCAATAATTATCACGTACTCCTTCTATCATTTAAAAGATTTAAAAGATAATGCATATCAATTATATAACTACTTTAGCTGAAGTAAAGAGTACCTAATTCTTGCGATCCAAGAAGGCAATTAAATAGAGTCTCCTGGATGTGTGATTAGACCAAATTGATCCCAGAGTCCCCAACGTATTCTTTTACATGTATATTTGTGATTAGTTTCTTTAATACAATCTTCATAAAATCAAGATAATTTAATTTCATTTTATGAACACTACATCAATGAAACTAATCACTAATTTTATATGAATAGGAACACGTGGAAATTGAGCTGGGTCAATTTGATCCAATCACAAACTCAAATGACTCTATTCTCAAACCAAGCGTCTTGTAAAAGTAACTAAACATTCGACTGAACAAAACATATTATCGAAAGTTAACTTACATAAATCATATTAAACATTCGTAAAAGTAATTAAACATTCATATACACACATACACAGAAAGACACACACACACACACACACACACACACACACACACATATATATACACACATATACACGCACATATACACATGTACACAAAAACACACACATATTCACACATATATACACACGTACACACACATACACAAAAATACACACACATATACATTAGGGTTTAAATTAGAAATATAAAAAATAGGGCCGAAATATGAATGTTTAGGTATTCTACTTGAAGTGCATGAATGTTTAGTTACTTTTACCTTTGAGATTGAGAGAGAGATTTGGGCCGAAATTACATTCGTAAAAGTAACTAAACATTCATACATCAAAGTAAAGCGTTAACACAATGTCAATATCATAATAGGCTACAAATAAGATTGACAAGGATAACATAATATTTTGATAATTAATCTTCCTCTAAATCAACTAAAAGATCCTTCAAATTACGGTTGTCATCAAGAGCTGACTGGAACTCTTTTGGAGCCTTTAATGCATCCACTTCAGTAGTCATACCCTTTAGTGCATGCACAATGCTAGACTAATTGCCATCTTTCATGCACTTCAAGTATAATACCTTCTTTACATTTTGAAGGCACAAATAAAAGGCTTGTCGACTATACGATCTTTATTCTCCAACTTTGATAAATATACCTTAATAAGTTTGGAGTCAGGATCAACTTTGCAAGCATTCGTTGTATCCTCCACCTTTACCCAATCACAATAGAATACGGTTTCTGTGAAATCTAAGTAATCAAGTTTATAGGATTTATTGGATTATACCATAATAGGTTAGCACCGTATTCTTTGGATTTCTATCACTTTTGCTAGCGATACAGGTGGTCAAGGAAAAAATTGATATTCCACTATTTTGCGTCAAAAGCTTTTCATCATATGGATATGAAATGAAATCAAAACTGTTGGTGCGAAATTTCTTAAACTCTTTCGCACGAAAACTAGGGCTTTTTGCTAGGCTTGCAAGCCTGGAAGAGACATCACTTCTTTTTAGAAGCTGCATTTATTGATGAATTTGTATAGGGCATATTTTTATCACATACAAATAAACAACCGCACACATAAGATAAAAATTTTACCTCTTTTGATACCAATTCCCTCAAATAAGTTGTCGTGCAATTTCTCCTTTGATTTTAGGCAATTTCGTTCTCTTACTTCCTACCGATAAATTATAGAGTTTAGATTATAAAATATAAAAACATATAATTAAAGAAGAAGAATTAAGTAGATACTCACTCTCTCCAGTCTTCGACTTCATCTTGCGATTCGAGGACATAACGAGTTGCCTGCTCGTATTGTAGATTTATGAGTTTCACCTCTTTAGGGTTCCCAAATGGCAATTCGTCCTTAAACTCATCAGGTTCCTCGATCACTCGTTATCCATAAGGATTGAAACTCCTCATCTCTTGTTTATGCATATGTTCCCTAGCGTATAACAATGATTCCACCGTTACGTATTCTTTCGCAATTGACCCTCCGATATACCGTGTATTCTTTACATAATCTTTGAATGTTTTCATCAAGCACTCAAAAGGATATATCCAACGATACCTATTGGGACCACATAATAAATCTTTATTGCATAAATGCACAAGAAGGTGGATCCTGATATCGAAGAATGGGGGAGGAAAATATTTCTCTAATACATAAACTGCCTCGGCTAAAGTTGATTTCGCAGCTTTAATGTGCCTTATATTTACCACTTTTGCACAAAGTAGGATAAAACACAAACTGATTTGCATAATCACCCAACAGAGATCTTTGTATTCATAAAAGCAATGCCGAAATAATAAAGGGATTAATTGGATGATTACGTGTCAGTCGTGAGATTTGCACTGTTTCAAGTCATTTGCTTGGAAGCTTGCTACCATATGTAAATTATAAAATTAACTAGTTAGAGTCTTCAATTTGAACAACGTGTCTAAGATAATATTCCCCTCACTAGTTTTCAAAGTGAAAGCAGCCTAGGAGTAGAAATTCTTCATGTTGTAGGATCATTTTTTAACCACAGTTTCTTCTTTATTTTCATCCCCTGTAGATCTAGGAGGGCCCGCTCTCCATATTTGGAATGAGATCCACCCAGACATGTTCTTATCAGATGTTTTGCAACACTTTTCTTTGTGTGCATCATATCAGATATATGCCTTACACGATGATCTTTCCCATATGGTAAATAAAAAAATATTAATCGCCTAGACCACGACTTTGCTTTATTACGATAGTTCGGATCCTCCCAGCTTTACGCTTTAGTTTTACAAATTGGGAGTGTTTGCCTACTTACATATTCCCTACAGTTAAAGTTGTCGCCTTCTCCTCGATCTGTTAATCAGAAAGCTGAGCAGGTGGCCTTCTACACTAGTAACCGACAGGCAAAAAGTTAGACTTGTCATTCCTAAAAGGGTGACTGGTCGACAGAGATCTATAATGACCCGTATAACTCATCTTACTCCTATGTTTTAGCCAACATGCTTCAGCTTCCTCCTCATATATAGGACATCAATAATAACCATGAACATTACAACCGAACACGGTCCCATAAGCTGGAAGGTCGTGGTTCGCCAACCTCACTATTGCTTTAAGTGTGAACTCTTTACCCTTATGAGAGTCGAACGACGTCACGCATTTATCCCAAAACTCTTTAAATTCTTCGATTAATGGTGCTAAGAATATATCAATATCATCACTGGGAGCCTTCGACTCGGGTATCAACAAAGACAACAATGTGAACTCCTTTTTCATGCATAGTATCGGAGGGAGACTTAAAGGCGCCAAGATAATTGACCAATAACTTTGATTAGTACATCGGTTGATATTGCAAGACGCACGTTGCGCGATTCCTTTGCAAATTCATGGTGTTGTGCATTTAAGATTTTGCTAGATGGGTGAATCAACTGGATGACGCATCAGATTCCCACCTACCTCGCATGGAGCGTGCCATGTCATGGCCTCCACTATCCATGATACAGTAAAAAATCGTTTTAACCATAGCCCAAGTGGAAAATACTTCAAAACCTTTTATGGGACTTGCGAGCACTTGCAATTTTTTACAGCTTTGTTCTTTCCATTCTCACAAACCACATATCTAAGCTCACTGCATATAGTATATTCATCCTTCTCTGTGTGCTCGTTACGGTACAATATACAATCATACTTGCTTGAATGAATAAATTTGTTTTTTCAATCCAAACCCTTCAAGCTCTTTTTCATTGTAGGATAATTGTCTGGTAACGTTTTCCCTTTTAGGAGAATATCTTTAACCCACTTAAGAATTTCGGTTATGCTGTTCCCAGCCAAATCAAACTGACTCTTCAAATTATGCAAACCAATCATTGCATATAATACCGAGTGATATTTATCACAATCTTTATACAACGGTCTATGCATTCCCGATCTCCTGGAAGTTCAACATCAAAATTTTCATTTAGTTGGCCATAACGCGCATTATCTGTATCTATAGGTGGGTGGTTTTAACGGTTGTGGAGCCCGTAAGCATCATCAATTAAGTCGGTCAATAGACGATGTGTTGGTGAATCATGTACCACTTACACTTGTTGGGGTTCCATTACGCGGTCGGGTACCAACGATTCTTCTAGAATATAAGGTATATTTTTTCACCATGGTATGTCCATATTTTATAGTCTTGACAGATTCCCCACTTTATTAAATGCAACTCAACGTATTTCAATGACTTATATTTTCCGTTCATACAACGGGTGCACGGACGTGGAATCTTATCACTTTTAAGATTTTTAAAAGCGTATTTAATAAATTCTTGAACGCCATTTACATGATTACTTAAAATCTGGTTAGTCTCTACTATCCACTCTTTGTATAGTGGAAAATTCATGTAATAATCTTCAAATTTCAATCCTGTGGTAATAGGTAAAAAAATATTATTACAATTGAAATACAAACAATATTCTTACAACTGAAATAATAAAGAATTATTATTAAAACTAAAATAAAACCAATATTCTTAAACTGAAACAAAACCAATATTCTTACAACTGAAACAAAAAAAATGTTATTACAACTGAAACAAAAGAAAATATTATTTGGTCTTCTCCAATAGATAAATTGGCCAAGTAATGAAAGAGTCTACATAATTACTCAATTCCAGCTCTTCCCCGCCATCAATGTGTACGGTACATCTCCGCAACAATTGTATATTTCATCGACCAATATTGGAGCCTCACCAGTCTCCAATGATCATTTGTGTACTCGAGTTTTGATAACTTGGAGATGAGTGTGCACACCCCAACAACCCTCTTATTACTCGGGTCTTTGAAATAGTACTTTTTTCCATAGTCATCGTGAGTTGTTGATAATGATCCAAGTCCCATGACAGGCGAAGGAACGGGGAATGTGAATGTTGTAGTAGTCAACATTTGGGAGGGGAATGTGTGATGAGGCCGCATTTGGGAGGGGGGGGGAATGTTGGATGAGGCGGCATTTTGGAAGGGAAACTTGAAGGGGGGATAGGGAAAACCTTGATGAAGAGGGTAAGGCTAACCTTGAGGAGGCAGCATTGGGACCCCATAATTTCGGAAAAGGGACACAATTTGCCCAATTTGATTCGTCAACATTCCTAAGTTATTTTTGATACCCTGGATATCCCCATCGATCTTGAACTTTCGTTCCTCATTGGACGGGAAACGATCCTTGATCGAAGAAAACTCATCCACGAGAGGTGCGATCTATTAAATTTTATTTTTGTCATATGTGAGCTAACACCTCTCGTCCTCCCCCCATTTGTCCTTTCAAAAGGTCTGGGTCAGGGCATTATTTTCAAGGTCAAAGTCATCATTAGGGTTCGAACCTGACTGACTACTGATGGCCTCTATTGATTTTAGTGTCTCAGCCAAGTGCGAGGAGAATTTACTATCTTTGTCCCATCGCGCATGAACGATTAAGTTGGACCGATTTGTTTTTTACCCGCATCTGGACCATCCTTTATCCTACTCACCCATTCATTCTTCAAATCCTCGTATGATTTGGATCCCAATCTGTGGATATTAGTTTGTTGCGCCCTACTTTTTTGTTTTACTCCTTTTGGACCATCTTTTTCTCTGTCGCCTCATTCTCCAAAAAATTATTCCACCGCTCCACCGAAATTTCAACATTGGGAGGCACTCTATCTTTTAAAGATAAAATATCGGAGCTCGCTACCTCCTTCGATAAATATTTCTTCTGAAGGTTTCTCCTGTATGTCCTCAATAATTCAGCAACCCGATATAGAACCTTATTCTTGGAACGGTCGGGAAATGAAAAATACTTATAGAGATGATCGTATATGTCATCTTTGACGGCTTGATCAACCAGTTGTCTGGTCCACCAACTCCCACGTTTATTTTTCCCAATCCTAAACACCGGGCTTTAAAATTTAGCACGTCATTCCTATCACCCGTCGAGTTATCCCGAGAAGGGAGAACCCAATGGGCTTCTTCTGGATTGAGTGAGATGCGTCAACAGCGTTGGATGGGGGAGGTGGAGCAACAGGAGTGCTAGATGAGGGCGCCGAAGCAGCTACAATTGGACTTGGTGTGGAGAGACCCATTGATGGAGTTGTGTATTGCTTAGCCATTAGTGTTGAGAATTCGGGTTGTGCACAAGATGGTGAACCTTGTTACGGTGTCCCCTCGGCACTTAGTACCCTTGGGTTGTTTCCTCGCGACATTATTTATAAAAATGAAAAACCATAAGTGACTAAATAATTATAATAAGAAATTATAATTAATTAATCAAGCTTATGGCTATATATATATATATATATATATATATATATAGAGAGAGAGAGAGAGAGAGAGAGAGTATGTTTAATGTGCCTGATCTCCATCCATTCGATATTAGTTTATAAGAACCTATGAATTTTTGCACGTGGCTAACTAGGAGGAAGGGCATCTATGATTGATGTGTAGATATTTGTGACATGAAATCGAAATCCCATCCTTTTCAACTTGTTGGCAAGATTTAATTGAGTGTGCATATGACGCGAGACATCACAGTCTATGTCAATGCTCTCTGTACGCAGTTGTATCCATAATGGGTGAATTTTTTTTTGCCTTCTCCAGCAATGTAACCAATGTCAGGGTTATGTCGGGATTATGTGTGTGAAATATATGTTATATAACGTCATCCCAGGTTTTTGGTAGGGAAAATAGAATACGATTGAACAGGTAATCTCGTTGAGATTAACTCCACGATTTACAAGGTAGTTAAATTGTTCGATATTTTTATTTTCATACCTATAAATAGGAGTACCCTCTATATGATGCTCACTAATAAAAGAGTTATGTGTGCGGTCTAATTGTAACCTCTCAAACTCTTGTTGCCAGTGATTATCACCGTGCCCCATTTTCCTGAGAAAAATATACGAGGACGTGAATATGAGTCCCACGGTTAAGGTAAAAAGGTATATTAGGGTATATTAGTTTAATTAAGGTTTTGAGAATGGAAAGATTTTGAGTCAGTGGGTGCAGAACCTAATATACTCAATTAATTTCAAACTCTAAATAAATACCAAGCCCTAAATAACAATACCCTTAAATAATGCATTTTATTTTAATCCCTAAGTAACCACATTTAGTCAATACTAATAATACTCAATTAATTTCAAACTCTAAACAAATTTCATGCCGTAAATGACAATACCCTTAATTAATGCAATTTATGTTAATCCCTAAGTAACCACATCCAATCAATACTAATAATGACAATACCATTAAATAATGCAATTAATTTCAAACTCTAAATAACAATTCCCAATCAATATTAACAATACCCAATAAATTTCAATCCCTAAATATAACATACCCAATCAAAATATGAAATTATAAAATATCCCCCTTCCTTAAAAAAAAGTACACACACATATACACACGTACACACACATATTTACACATACACACACACACACACACACACACACACATACACAAAAATACACACACATTCACACACATATACACACATACACATTAGGGTTTAAATCAAAAATACAAAAAATAGGGTTTACCATTGAGATTGAGAGAAAGATTTGGGCCGAAATTAGGGTTTGACCGAGAGAGAATGCAAATCACCGAAATCGCACAGAGAAAGAGAGAGAGAGAGATTGACGCATGAATAAATGAAATGAAGGAAAAATATTTTTAGTATAAGGGCACTGGTCACGGCCTAGAACCATGATCTATTACCATGACCCTTAATTTTTTTCCACATTAGCATGTAGGCAACCATGCGGTCACGACCCTCAGCCGTGACCCATGCGTGTGAACAAATTGAAATGGTCATGACCCAAAGTCGTGACCTAGTAGGTGTGTATTGTGGCCTTGGTCACGATCCTTGTCCGTGACCCTAGCGTGACCAAACTTGGAGGGAACTTTGACACGAATTTGGTGCCATGATGGTCATGACCTAAGTCCGTGACCCATACTGGTCAGGGATTTGGTCCGTGACCACTTCCAATATCGTCCATGGCCACGCCAAATTTTATATGGTCACGCCTTTGGACTGTGACCCCCTGGGGGTGACCATTCGCATGATTTGGTGTAGTGAATCTACCCAGAAAAATGATTTGTACCAGAAATATAAATCTCCTTAAAGATTTAAATACTTATAATATTGAATGTCATACCTATATTGTGCCAGATCTGAAAGATTTATATCAGAAATAATCCAAACATAATAAAAAAAATGGTCGAGGGAAAGTATTATCGAAAAAGTGAGTTGAGGTGATGATGAATCAATGACAATGAGGTTGATAGAGATAGTCGAGTTGAGGGGTTTTATGAGGGAGAAGAGAGGAAAGGGTGTTGTTTTATGAGACGAGAGAGAGCCAAATTATTATAAGTTATGTTGCGAATGATCCACTGACCGTAAAATCTTTTATTCATCCAACAGTTACTGAAAGATTAACCACTTAAAGAAAAACAAAGAACCTACAAAATAAGTGTCATTGTGTTTGGCTTTAGCCATTGAGTATTCTTAATTGATTTAATTTGGTATTTTCAATTTAGTAAGTTCGATAATATCATTTTGGTATTTTCGGTATTTTATTTCGGTACGGTACAGTCGATAAATCGCTTTTTAAAATGTTAAAACCAAAACCAACCACAAAAAAAATCAGTAATTTCAATTTCGGTAAGTAAAAAATATAAAACATTATCACTAATATTTGGTACAAAATGGTACAGTTTGTGTTTTTACCGTATCGCGAACACCCCTACTTATAATGCTTATAACCGGATTCACAGACTTTATTTTGGAATACTAGTTGATATTCTTGCGGTCCGTCCTGACCCGTCTCCGTGGACTAGCCTTTTAGGATAGGTTGCTTGATAGTTGCATATTAGTGGGAGTTACAGTTGAAAATTTATTTTATTGCATTAGTTTAGTTTTCTTTCCATTCGTTTTATTTAAGAGATAATTTCATTTGGATTTAGTGGTCATTTGATCCCACAGTTGTTTGTGGTTTATTATCATTGGAGTTGAGATTTTATTATTATAATTAGCATGGTTATGAATCTTATTGTAGTGAATGATTTTATTACTGTTCGATTATCTCAATTTATGTCTTGAGGGAAATGTAATACCCCGTATTTTTACGCATATTTATTTTATTATGAAATTATGGAAAATGGGGATTAATTAATTTAAAAAGGGAGAAAATCTAATTTGAAATTAATCCGATTTAATGGTAATAATTACTAGCGCGATGAGAGTTAGTAGTTATCGAAAATAATATTATGTCCGGAATGAGATACACGGCAGTCATGATATAATTATTTGGGACGCGCGTATGAGTCGCGTCACTAGTATGTATTTATGGGTTAAAAAGGTAAATTATTTTTATATAATTCGAATGACTATTTTGAGTGCGCCAGAGTGTCCTGAAGGGTCGAAATAGTCAGAAAATACTACTTGGGTATTTTATTTGGAGTCCAGGACATTTTAGCCCAAAATGACACCCTGGAGGGGAATTTTGGTCTTTGGGGATTTTTGGATAATTAAACGGACGAAAATTAGATTTGATTAAAAACTTTGAGGGTTATTGGTCTATCAGTTTCAACTTACATGAGAAAGAGAGAGAAAGAGAGAGAGAACCAAAGAAGAAGAAGACTCCATTACAGCCGTAAGCCAAGAACTCAAGCTTTCACACCAAAAATCACACCCGCGCGTAGATCGTGTCAAGAGGATCGTTTCCATACCAATTTTAGTCCGAGAATCAGAAATCTATTTCCGAGGCAAGTGTCTATCTTTCTCCTCTTTTACCATATAATGTTCCTGTTAATTTAGGTTTGATAATATAAACTTGGTGCAATGAAAACTTAGGTTTGATTAGACTAAATTGTGAAGAAACCTTATGAATTGAAGATAGGTATGCATGTAGAGGTTTTTGCCCTTTGTTGGACTATTAAAATCTGGGAATTTTACGCCTTAATCACGAATTACAATAAGGGTTTTGGTCAATTAAAATTATGGGTTCATATTTAAGAGACTTATTTAAAATTGAAGATATTGTTGGATTCTAATTGAGTATATAAGGATTTAACCTTTAATTCGTATTAGAAAGTATCTTAGGGTGTTTTGGAATAGTGTGGGAACATTACATTAGCATTGAGATGAGTTTGGGATGAGATTGAAGTATAAAAATTTGAGAAAATTGAAGTTGGGGAAGAACTGGGCATGTTCAAAAATTTTGTTCGAAGACCTGCCCAGGTCGTTCGAACGAGACTTCTAACAAGATTTCCAATGACCCTTCTAACGAGTTACGGAGTTCGTTCGAAGTGGGAACTTCATTCAAAAGAGAATCCTGGAACTTCTAACGAGATTCCAGAATGGGTTTTTAGGGTCCGTTCGAGTTAAAAGCCATCCTAGGTTTATCCAAGCAATTGTATTAACCTATGTGAGTAACTGTTGACTTAAAATCCAAAGTTTTAGGGAATTAAAGGTGTAATAATACTCGAGGTATTGAATTTATGTGAAAACCTAGGAGAGAATGTAAGTCCTAAAGAGGCTATATATATACGTACATCGTGGAGAGTAGTGGCGTTAATATTACTTACGAATTTTAGTATTTGGGTTATGTGAATACCTATTAATGTATATAAGTTGTGTGCATGCTTATTACTTGGAATATCATGTGTATGACATACCTAGCTACTGACTATCGAAAGGAGGTTAGCGTGTTGTGGACGCCCCTATCTTGTGTGCCTTCGGGGGATTTTGAGTCGTATCACTAGAGCATGGAACCTAGGTATGGGCTATCTGTGAGAACGATAGTGTTGACGGTCGTATGGGTTCGAGGTATGTGCGTAGCCCATCGGCTTGGGACTATATTCGTCTCCAATATGTGTATATGCTTTATTGGTTCTTGATAGATTGAAACCTTTGTCCTTTATGCGTGAGCGTTACAATGGGACTAGATAGCCGAGTATGCCTAGCACTAGGGGTTTCTTAACCATGGGCTCACTATTGATATATTTGTATGTATACATAGTGAGATTTTATATATGTATACTGAGTTCCTATTCTGTGTTTCATGTTGACTACTTTATTGAAGTATATACTTAATGGGTCACCAGTTGGGAATAAAGAATGCTGGGAGAATGAGTTATAACATCCTTAAACATATTCCTAAATAATAGCAATATATTGGTTTCAGGTTATTTAGATATTGTATCCGACGTAGTGGTTATCCTACATGTAGTCAGGTAGAGTATCGCGACTAGTATGGGTAGTTAGACTCGCTAGGTGTGCACATTAGATGAGAGGTGAGCATCTCAAGTGAGTATGCTAAGTTAACATGGATAATTTATGTGCTAAGTAAATCAATTTAAGCACTTGCTATATTTAAACTGTTTTGTACTCGGGCTCTGACCCGTTTTTTGGCAAATCTCTTTTCTTGTTCTATTATTTTAGGTGCTCAGCCACAGGGACACCAGACTTAGGAGATTCCATTCATTTGCTGAGCTGTAGCTGCTGTGGAAGCTATGGGATATTTCTAGTAGACACTTGTGAGTCTATTTCTCCTTATCTATCAGTCATTTATTTTAGTTGGACATGTCGTCCCTTCTATTTTACATTCAGAGATTTAGAGTTGTTTTATTCTAACATTAGACTTTGATTTCATGTTATTGGATTAATGTATGAGATTTCGACTGGATGTGTTTATCCCAGTTATTTATTTAGATTTGGTTAGTTCTCACCTTATGCTATTATGATGTATGGTGATGGTTAGATATTTCCATTTATTGTTTATGGTTAATAACAAGACAAAATTTTGACACCAACCTTTTTAAATATTAGGTGGTTAGTTTTTATTAAATTAAAATTTGAGTTTTCGATAGTGATGCATTATGTGAACCAACTTGATATTCTGAAATTAATTAATTAAGGACCGATCACTCGGTAATAAGTTAGGTGGGGTGTCACAGGTGGTATCGGGGCATCAGGTTCTAGTGTCCTTAGGATCTGTACGGCTTATTGTGTTTCCGCGCAGCGTCCATTGATATAGAGCCCTATATTTTAGGATTGTTGTACTCTTTATGCATTTTACGTTCTTCAGCTACTTTAAGATAATCACTGTAGACTTATACAACTTTTCTCTCATTTCAGATACCTCCTCGACGTGCACATAGAGTTCCCAGGGATGCCCAACCCGAGCCCCAGCCTGCACCAGCTTAGGGTACGATAAATGCCACTAAAGTTGTTGCCATTGTAGCTCAGGCGGTAAATGCGGCATTGGCAGTTGTACAACAGGCACCACCTCAGGCACTAGTGGTGGCTCCAGTTCAGACCGAGGCCTTCCCGTCTGCTTGGGAACATGTTAGGGATGCCTTTCAGAAGGCGCATCCTCCGGAGTTTATAGGGAGCTTCGATGTGGTGGTAGCGAGCCAATGGAAGAAGGATATCCATAGGCACCTGAGGATGCATGAGTGCATAGAGGTGCAGAGTCAGTTACTGTCCACGTTCAAGTTAGTTGGAGAAACACTACAGTGGTGGGAGTCTATTACCACCGCTGAGGAGAGAGACACACTCACTATTCAAGACTTTTGGGTGCGGTTCGATCGAAAATATTTCCCCTCGGCCGTCCAGACAGAGATGAGACAGAAAGTGGTGAACTTGAAACAGAAGGGAAATACCATGGCATAATATGAGGCAGAGTTTATCAACCTTCTGAACATTGTACGGATGAGATCCCAACTGAGGAGAAGAAGATTCAGCATTTTATGGATGGGTTGACATGGAGGATCCGCCAGCACTTGATAGGCAATCTCTCTTTGACCACCTATTCAGACGTGGTTAATGCAGCACTACTCCACTGCCAGGACCACCGTTTTCATCTGACCAAGGTTAAGCGAGTAGGAGAGTCCAGCCAGCAGGGCAGGACATGAGTAAACGGTGCCAGTGGGGCACAGACAGTTCAGGGTCATCATAGACACAGTGACCAGGGTTCCCAGTAGGGGGATCCTAAGAGGTTCACGTCAGGAGGTTTTAGACATGGGCAGGGAGGCTTTCGACATGGCCAGCAGGGTCAGCACGACCATCAGGGCCAACAACAAGTTCAGCAGGGACAGAATGGCCAAGGGAGGGGTGGTAACAACCATCAGGGTCGGGGACAGAGGGGAGGACCCTTCCCAGGGAGATGTTTCCCTTGTGACAATACTGGCCACAAATGTCAGGATTGGCCTCAGAAGGGTAGAGGCCAGTAGCAGCAGCAATAGGGTGCTCGTCAGGAGCTCCAGAGACCGTTATTTCTCGTAGCTCTCCCAACAGCTCCATAGATGCCAGCACTGCCACCCATTTCAGCCGCCCTAGTTCAGCAAGGGCAACTTCAGTATGAACGAGTTTACAATCTTCACCAGGTCGCAGTCCTGCAGGACCCGCCTGTGATTGAGGGTATGTTTTCCATCAAGGGGACTTTAGGACGTATTTTATTTAACATGGGGGCCAAACACTATTTTATTGCCACGGGGTTTTCACGTATTACAGGATTGTTTGATATAGCAGAGAGTATGGTCACTTGTGTGGATTCGCCGTTGAGTAAAGGTTCCATTATTTCTTTTATTTGTCGGGGAGTGGGTATAGATATTGGGAGGTTTATTTTATCCACTGACATTCTAGTATTGGATATGTCTGAGTATGATGCGATTGTAGGTAGGGATTGGCTTATCAGATATAGGTCCATGATTGATTATTTTAGTAGGAGTATAATTTTTTCCATACCCGATCAGGAAATGTTCCTGGTGGCGATGCCTCGCCCCGAGGGAGGATCGTCCACGCATTTATACTATATAGAGGAGGAGACCTCTAGGGAGGTGGTGGTACCACTTGACTCGATTCCTGTTGTTTGAGAGTTTACCGATGTATTTCAGGAGATTTCGGGGTTACCACCGAGTAGAGAGATATACTTAGTCATTGATTTAGCATTGGGCACTCGACCGATAGCCCTCATACCTTATCGTATGGCTCCAACCGAGATGCGGGAGTTATGTGTCCAGATTGAACAGTTGTTGGGGCAGGGATTTATCCGTATGAGTACTTCGCCGTGGGGTGCTCCCGTACTATTCGTTAAGAGGAGGGATGGATCGTTGAGGTTATGTGTTGATTATCGGGAGTTGAATAAAGTCACGATACAGAACAAATATTCGTTGCCTCAAATCGATGACTTATTCAACCAGTTGAGAGGAGTTGCCTTCTTCTCGAAGATTGACTTAAGATCGGGATACCATCAGTTGCGTATCAGGGAGCAGGATGTGTCGAATACTGCCTTCTTGACGAGATATGGTTCCTATGAATTCAGGGTTATGCCTTTCGGGCTAACCAACGCCCTAACTGTATTTATGGACTTGATGAACAGGGTGTTCAGAGAGTTCTTGGACCAGTTCGTCATCGTCTTTATAGATGACATTCTGGTTTACTCGCAGATCCAGGAGAAGCATGCCGAACACTTAAAGCAAGTTTTACAGACACTGCGCCAACATGAGTTGTACGCAAAATACGAGAAATGTGGGTTTTGCCTGAAAGGGGTCCAGTTTTGGGGGAATATCATCTCTGACAGAGGGATATTCGTGGATCCGGGGAAGGTGTCAGCGGTGAGGGAGTGGGGACATCCCACAACACCGACCGAGATATACAGTTTATTGGGCTTAGTCGGGTACTACATGAGGTTCATTCGAGGGTTTTCGAAGATAGCGGGTCCGTTGACACACCTGACTCGCAAAGGGGTGTCGTTTATCTGGAGTGACGCTTATCAATTAGCCTTTGATGAGTTAAAAGACAAATTAACCTCAGTACCGGTGTTAGCATTGCCCAGACCGGGAATGGAGTATCTAGTTTACACTGATGTGTCCTTATTAGGACTTGGGGGGTGCTTCAGCAGGAGAATCAGGCAATAGCTTAAGCCTCTCGTAAGCTTAAGCCTCATGAGAGGAATTACCCCACCCACGACTTAGAGTTAGCAGCAGTCGTGTTTGCACTTTAGATTTGGAGACATTACCTCCTAGGGGAGAAATTTCGCTTATTCACGGACCACAAGTCACTACAGTACCTCTTCACGCAGAAGGAGTTAAATATGTGCCAACGTCGGTGGCTTGAGTTTGTTAAGGATTATTAATCTGATATCTAATACCACCCGGGGAAGGCTAACGTGGTAGCAGATGCGTTGAGCCGTAGGCCAGTAAGTGAGGTGGCCGAGGTGTGAAAAGCGAAATGGAAGGAGTTAGGACGCCTGGATGCGGTGGCTCGATCGTTCATGTCTGTGATGATAGTTACGCCCCATATTATTACGAGAGTAGTACAGGCTCAGGCAGCTGATCCTTTCTGCCAGAGTCAGATAGTGCAACTTCTAGCAGAGGAGACCGAGTCTTATACCGTGGGTTCATATAGGGGTTTGAGTTTCAATGGAAGATTGGTTGTTCTTGAGGGAGAAGACTTGCGATAGGAGGTGATGACAGATTCGCACGGTTCACAATTTGTGGTACATCTCGGTGTGGATAAGATGTACAAGGATATACGTAGACAGTACTGGGGGAGCGGGATGAAGAAAGATATTGCCGAGTTCGTCTCGAAATGTACCACTTGTCAGTTGGTAAAGGTGGACCATCAGAGACCGACGAGACTTCTACAACCATTAGAGGTTCCTATGTGGAAATGGGAGAGCATTTTCATGGACTTCATCACGAGATTACCTACATCGCAGAGGGATCACGATTCGATATGGGTAATAGTGGATTGGCTGACCAAGGTAGCCCACTTTCTGCCAGCCAGGACAGATTACACCACGGGATAGTACGCACATATATTCATAGCAGAGATAGTGAGACTCCACGGAGTGCCTCTCAATATCGTGTCTGACAGAGATAAGGGGTTTATGTCTCGATTTTGGGAGAGTTTTTAGGAGGCAATGGGTACGGAGTTACAACTGAGCACAACCTATCTCCCGCAGACGGATAGTCAGACCGAGTGAAAAAATCAAATTTAGAGGACATGTTACGTATGTGCATCATTAATTTTGGCGGAGGCTGGGAGCAATACCTCCCGCTAGTGGAGTTTGTATATAACAACTCCTACCAGTTTACTATCGGTATAGCTCCATTAGAAGCACTATACGACAGACCTTGTCGTTCCTCGGCATGTTGGTTAGAGGTGGGGGACAACAAGCTACTTGGTCCAGAGGTGATTTAGGATACTTCGGCGAGGATAAAGTTGATATGGAGCCGTATTTGGGTTGCTCAAGATCGACAGAAGAGCTACGCTGATGCCAAACGGTATTTTCGAGAGTTCAATATTGGGGATGAGGTGTTACTTCGGGTGTCTCCTATGAAGGGAGTTATGCATTTTGGGAAGTAGGGAAAGTTGACGCCTAGGTATGTTGGGCCATTCCCCATTATCTAAAGGATTGGGCCAGTTGCTTATAGACTTGGGTTACCGGAGCACTTACATAGGGTCCATGACATGTTCCATATCTCTTCGCTAAGGAGATTTCTTCGGGATGATTTGGCCCATACTCACATTGCTTTAGAGGAGATCGATTTACAGCCTGATAGCTCCTACGAGGAGGGGTCGGTAGCTATCCTAGACTGTAGCGAGAGGAAGTTGAGGCCAAAGATAGTACCACTAGTCCGTGTTCAGTGGCGGCACCATAATGTTGAGGAATCAACCTGGGAGCGCGAGGATGACATGCATGAATGTTATCCAGAGTTATTCTTGCCAGGTATATATTCATTTTTGAATTTCGGAACAAAATTCTATTATTGGGGGGGGGGGGGGGGAAGTATGTAATACCACGTATTTTTACGCATATTTATTTTATTATGAAATTATAAAAAATGAGGGTCAATTAATTTAAAAAGGGAGAAAATTTAATTTGAAATTAATCCGATTTAATGGTAATAATTACTAGCGTGACGAGAGTTAGTAGTTATCGAAAATAATATTATGGTCGGGATGAGATACATGCCAGTCATGATATAATTATTTGGGATGCACGTATGAGTTGCGTCACTGGTATGTATTTGTGGGTTAAAAAGGTAAATTAATTTTATATAATTCGAATGACTATTTTGAGTGCGCCAGAGTGTCCGAAAGGGTTGAAATAGTCCGAAAATACTACTCGGGTATTTTATTTGGAGTCCGGGCCATTTTAGACCAAAATGACACCCCGGAGGGGTATTTTGGTCTTTTGGGATTTTTTGATAATTAAACGGAAGAAAATTAGGTTTAATTAAAAACTTTGAGGGTTAGTGGTCTGTCAGTTTCAACTTACGTGAGAAAGAGAGAAAGAGAACTAAGGAAGAAGAAGACTCCATTAGAGCCCTAAGCCAATAACTCAAGCTTTCACACTAAAAATCACACCAGCGCATAGATCGTGTCAAGAGGATCATTTCCATGCCAATTTTAGTCCGAGAATCAGAAATTTATTTCCGAGGCAAGTGTTTATCTTGCTCCTCTTTTAGCATATAATGTTCATGTTAATTTAGGTTTGATAATATAAACTTGGTGCAATGAAAGCTTAGGTTTAATTATACTGAATTATGAAGAAACCTTATAAATTGAAGATGGGTATGCATGTAGAGGTTTTTGCCCTTTGTTGGACTATTAAAATCTGAGAATTTTATGTCTTAATCACGAATTATAATAAGAGTTTTGGACAATTAAAATTCCGGGTTCATAATTAAAAGATTTATTTGAAATTAAAGAGATTATTGAATTCCAATTGAGTATATAAGGATTTGACCTTTAATTCGTATTAGAAAGTATCTTAGGTTGTTTTGGAATAGTGTAGGAACATTACATTAGGATTGGGATGAGTTTGGGATGAGATTGAAGTATGAAAATTTGAGAAAATCGAAGTTGGGGAAGAACTGGGCCTGTTCAAAATTTTCGTTCAAAGGCCTGCCCTGGTCGATCGAAACGATCTCGTTCGAACGAGATTTCCAACGACCCTTCTAACGAATTACTGAGTTCATTTGAAGTGGGAACTTCGTTCGAACGAGAATCCTGGAACTTCTAACGAGATTCCAGAATGGGTTTTTAGGGTCTGTTCGAGTTAAGAACCATCCTAGGTTTATCCAAGCGAGTGTATTAACCGATGTGAGTAACTGTTGACTTAAAATCCAAAGTTTTAGGGAATTAAAGGTGTAATAATACTCGAGGTATTGAATTTGTGTGAAAACCTAGGAGAGAATGTAAGTCCTAGAGAGGCTATATATATACGGATATCGTGGAAAGTAATGGCGTTAATATTACTTACGGATTTTAGTATTTGGGTTATGTGAATACCTGTTAATGTATATAGGTTGTGTGCATGCTTATTACGTGGAATATCATGTGTATGACATACCTAGCTACTGGCTATCGAACGGAGGTTAGCGCGTTGTGGAGACCCTATCTTGCGTGCCTTGGGGGGATTTTGAGTCGTATTACTGGATCATGGAATCTTAGTACGAGCTATCTGTGAAAACGATAGTGTTAACGGTCGTATGGGTGCGTGGGTATGTGCGTAGCCCATCGATTTGGGAATATGTTCGCCTCCAAAATGTGTATATGCTTTATTGGTTCTTGAGAGATTGAACCCGTTGTCCTTTATGCGTGAGCGTTGCAATGGGTCTAGCTAGCCGATTATGCCTAGCACCAGGGGGTTCTTAACCATTGGCGCAGTATTGATATATTTGTATGTATACATAGTGAGATTTTATATATGTATACTGAGTTCCTATTCTGTGTTTCATGTTGACTACTTTACTGAAGTATATACTTATTGGATCACCAGTTGGGAATAAAGAATACTGGGAGAATGAGTTATAACATCCTTAAACCTATTCCTAAATAATAGCAATATATTAGTTTCGGGTTATTTAGATATTGTATCCAACGTTATCCTACATGTAGTCAGGTAGAGTATCGAGACTAGTATGGGTAGTTAGACTCGCTAGGTGTGCACACTCGCTAGGTGTGCACATTTGATGAGAGGTGAGCATTTCAAGTGAGTACGCTAAGTTAAGATGAATAATTTATGTGCTAAGTAAATAAATTTAAGCACTTGCTATATTTAAACTGTTTTCTACTCGGGTTCTGATCCGTTTTTCTGCAAATCTCTTTTCTTGTTATATTATTTAGGTGCTCAGCCGCAGGGACACCAGACTTAGGAGATTCCATTCATTTGCCGAGCTGTAGCTGCTGTGGAAGCTACGGGATATTGCTAGTAGACGCTTATGAGTCTATTTCTCCTTATCTATGAGTCATTTATTTCAGTTGGACATGTCGTCCCTCCTATTTTACATTGAGAGGTTTAGAGTTGTTTTATTTCAGTTGATTTCATGTTATTGGATTATTGTATGAGATTTTGACTCTATGCGTTTATTCAAGTTCTTTATTTAAATTCAGTTAGTTCTTACCTTATGCTATTATGATGTATGGTGATGGTTAGATATTTCCCTTTATTGTTGATGGTTAATAACAAGATAAAATTTTGACACCAACCTTCTTAAATATTAGATGGTTAGTTTTTATTAAATTAAAATTTGAGTTTTTGATAGTGATGCATTATCTGAACTAACTTGATATTCTGAAATTAATTAATTAAGGATTGATCACCTGGTAATTAATTAGGGGGGTGTCACAGGAAATAAAAGTTTAATGTCTCGTATTTATGTCATATACAAAGAATGATATTTAATTTTAATGCCTACATATTTTGGTATCAAGACCTGATCAACTTCAATAACAAAATAAGAGGGTTGTTACAATGTTTATAATATGACTTATAAGAAGACAATTATTGTTTCATGAATAAAAAAAGATGGATCAAATACCAAAAAGTCCCCCAAATATTTTGTAATACACATTTAGTCAAAGTCTTTTATTTTGTACCAAAAACCCCTCAAACATTCATTTAACTAATATTATCTTATTTTTAAAGGTCCCTCAAACACCCATTTAACTAATATTCTCTTGTTTTTAAAGGTCCGCTTCAGTTGCATGGTGAAGGCCGTTTTGGAGCAAAATAAAAAAGTTTGAATTAAACGTGTATTAAAAATATTCAAGGGACTATTTGGTATAAACAGCAAAAAAGATTGTAGGACTAATTGGTAATTTAATTTAATTTTAGCTCCAATGGAATTCACTCAAAATTACAAAATTAAATAATAAAAAACCTTTGTTTTTTGGGTCATTGGTTCAGGCATGGCACGCAAATTTGTTGAGAAAGAAACCCCAAAGTGCGTGAGCCCTTGCTGGTTTCCGTAAGTAAATGTATAGTCTGAAATTTGAAAAAATAGAAAGAAAGAAAGATATATGGAAAGAGAGATCGGGGACGATGTCCCCTGCTCTTCAATGTCCGTGGAATCTAGCACTGGCAAAATTATGGGCTGGGTTTAATTTGGGCGGATCAAATATGGGTTGGGCTAAATGTGGGTTGGGCCAAATATGGATTGGGTTAAATGTGGGCTGGGCCAAATATGGGCGGACCAAATATGGGTTGGGCCAACCCATTATTTTTCTACTAAATTAAGTATTACAATTCGAGGTATATATAAAAAAAACTTATATTTTACTCATAAGTTTTTAAAATGAGTATTATATTTGATTTGTATCTTTTAAAATTGGGCTCCATATTTGATTTCTTGCTTTGAAATATGGGCCCCATATTTAACTCATAGCTTTGAAATATTGGCCCCATATTTAACTCACAACTTTTAAATATGGGCCCCATATTTAGATACTTGGGTCAATATGGACTATTTTATTATTTGGGCCACATTTTGCCACTACTAGTGGAATCCATCATACGCATTGGAACTGTAACAAATTCTCTCTCTCTCTCTCTCTCTCTCTCTCTATATATATATATATATATATATATATATATATATATATATATATATGGTACAACTCTTCTGCCGACTGTTCCGCATTTTAAAAGTGTGGAAGGTATCTGTGTCACCCGACGATGAACCCAGATAAAAGAGGGAAGGTGCCTATAATTTAGGCGATAATTTTTAAGCTCACCGTTAGGCGACACATGTTCGGTTCGCACTATTAAAATGCGGGATAGTCCGCATTTTAAGAGTGCGGACCGGACATGTGTCGCCTAACGGTGCCTAAATTAGAGTGTGCGTATAATTTAGGCACCGTTAGTCGACACATGTCCGGTCCGCACTCTTAAAATGCGGACTGGTTCGCATAAGAGCAGCACTATATATATATATAGAGGAAGGCTCACCTACATCATGCACTATACATCACACCATACATCACACCTAATTCTAGGCCCTAGAAAACCCTTTTTTCAAATTTTATATTTTTCCCTTGAAATTAACCTTCCAATCAACACATATGAAAAAAGTTAGATCAAAATACATTTTGTAGCTATTTTTAAAAAATCCACAAAAAACTGCTGGCGCAGACCCTTATAAATAAGGTATTTTTAGCAGTTTTTTGTGGATTTTTTAAAAATAGTTGCGAAATGTATTTTGACCTAATTTTTTGCATATGGGTTGATTAGAAGGTTAATTTCGAGGGAAAAATATAAAATTTGGAAAAAAAGTTTTTTAGGGTTTGTAATTAAGCATGATGCATGGATGATGTATAGAGCATGATGTAGGTGAGCCTTCTCCTATATATATATATATATATATATATATGGAGAGGTTCACAAGTGGACCAAAAGAATGGACTTTTTAATGGACCTTAACAAAAAACAAATATTAACACATTAATTTTAATTTTTATAGTGTAATTGATCAGCGGTACCCGAGACCACACCTTCACCCCACCCCCCACCCCCCACCGCCCCTCACCCACCCCAATCCCCACCATCACCAAAGCAGCCCTTGTGGCAGCCCTTATGATAGCAGGGCTGCCATGGGGGATGGGGGGCGTGTTGGGGGGGGATCGATCAACACGCGTATTTGGTGCCGCTGGCGCGGACCAATTACACTATAAGAATTAAAATTAATGTGCTATTATGTGTTTTTTGTTAAGGTCCATTAAAAAATCCATTCTTTTGATCCACTTGTGACCCTCTCCCTATATATATATGTATTCCGGTCTTTTATGTTTTATCAGAAAAACAAAATTTTATTGCAGGCGGGCTTAATATGGGGATCATGTGCAGGTCCATACGATGCTAAGCAAAGAGGTAAATATCAAATACACATACATGTATTGTAGGGTCATGTGTAAAGCAGTTAAACTAGAGACGTACTTTGGTTTTCAGTTAGTTACCAGTTACTACCCAAGAATTTGGTTAGTTGTTGATTTTCAGTTAGTTAACAGTCCCGAGACAAATAATTATTGTGAGTATTTCATTCACACAAATATATAGGCACAATTGCACAACAAAATGTCTGTTAGTATAAAATCAATTTTGTAACTCAATTGTAAGGATCAAATATATGAAATACGCCCTTGGTCCCGAATTAAGAGTTCACTATTCCTTATTTCGGTTGTCCCAAATTAGTAGTCGACTTTCCTTTTTTGGACATCATCAACGAACTACATTTTGACTAAGTTGATCATGACCATTGATTTGGTGTATTCTTAATCTATACAAATTTTGGGATGGATGGAGTAATATTTTCTCTCACTCAACTCGTTGATATCAGAGCCTTTGATCAATACCCACACATAACCGAACTGCACTTAGGCATTAAATCCATACCCCACTCCAACTATTCAATTGAATGCTGAACAATGCTGTACGAATACTTAACCAAACATGATGGTAATCAGATGAACCCAGTTTGAAAAGGGGATAGAAAATCGATTGGATGAATTCTAACTACGACAAGATGGCATAGAGGATCATCTAAAAGGGATGAATGCGTCAGTATTCACAACCATTTCCAACCAAGAAACTCAGTCTTGGTATGAAGGAATCTTTGGCATTAAGGATGGACGATATCTTTGGCATTAACAGTTACAAGCCAACCAAGAAACAAATATTCTTGGTATACTGGGATCACCCCCTTTTGTTACACAATCTGAAATTCAACCCTCCTCCATCATTATAGATTCAGGAAAAAAATAAAGTCAAAATTCAGTACCCAGTTATAAATTCCTCGAAAGTGGAGTTTCCCAAGTTTAACGGAGAGGCTGAGTTGTGGAATCAATCTACCTATGATGAAGTCAAGGGGACAATCTTGGCCTGAATTTGTGGCAACAATTTGCACCAAAATCAGAAAATAAATTGATGATCCTGTGTGAATTTAACAAATTGATGTAAGAAGTTTCAGTCTTGGAATATTAAAAGAAATTTGAAGATCTCAGTCATTTGGTCTTGACCCAAAAAGGCTAAAGTGAACAATATTTCATCTTCAGTTTTTTGAGTGGATTAAAAGAAGCAATCAAGAGTGTGGAGTACTGATGTTTAGACCCGAAACATTAGATGAAACTATCATACTTCCAGGATTAAAAGAGTGTCTGCACTGGAACTCTCTGTAGTGAAGAAGATCCTAATTACTAGCGAAAAATTTCAAGCACCAACCATATTCTTTTTTCAACTAGAACTTTTGGATGAAAAACACCTAAGTCTTGTCTGCCCCTTGCCTCAAAGAAGCTCAACAACCTATCCTAAGCGGACATCACAAAACACACATTGGGGGCGGTCTCTACGCAGGATACTTGTTCACGGCCCATATCCAGCGGTGACACAAGCTGGGTCAGCGACAACACCCACCGCCCGTAGATGGCGCCTCCACGTAGTATCTGGATGACCTACACAATGTCAAGCCCACTTGTGCCGACGCGTGGTACCCAGTCCGAACGCACGAACCCCCGAGCCGATAGGACAGTCCACGAATATTAATATGTCCACACAAATACATAATAGTACATATTATTATCTCATATAGTATGTATAGGCAATTACTCCATAATTACCCTAAACGCCCAACTAAAATCCATAACATTTTTCATTTATTAATAATTTACCATCTAATAAATTATTAATTTCATTCCATACAATAATTTCATTCCATCACGTCGCTTGAACGACAGTGGGGCTCGTACGCGCGACATGACATGTTGCTCGAACGACATGCGACGTCGTTTGAGCCACCCCCTTGTCTTCTTGCCCACGCTGTTTCCGATCAGTTCATCCCAATATCAACCTCAACCCAGAAACAGTCCATACAAAACCCAGAATTTATGTTTACAACTGACATACTCAACCCCAACAAAGTTAATACCAATTACAGATTTTAACGATTCCATAATCTCCAAGTTCCGACCAGATTTATTTCACAGTAAGAGGCATTTATTAGGGGATTCACATTAAAATTTCAGTGCATTAATTAACAATGACATTCTCTACATTGATTAGTCAAATAACCCCCAAATAACTATCAAAACCTTAAGGAATCTACCATCAATTTTCAGATTTACGATACCTAAATTTCTGGGACAAATTCTACATAAAAATCAGTCCTTTACATGTATTGTTCATTATCAAATCAATCATATTCAACCCTAAATCCCAGAAGTTTAAGAGGGAAATTATGATGCAAAAAGACATATATTGGAAACATAAATTAAGCAAGAGAATTCTTGCCTTAATGATTCGTAGAAGAAAATCCCTTGAAATCCCCTTGATTTTGCCTTTGTTCCTTGCCCCTTTTCCCCTATTTTGGCCCTTCTCCTATTCTCTCCCGTTAATTGTTGTTTTAGGTTTTCTGGAATGATGGTGGGAGGAGTGGTCTACCCCCACTTAACCACTAATTAATGACTAATCTTGAGTTGAGCCTAAACTCAACTTTTGGACCCCCAAATAGACCCGAATCTATAATCCAACTAGCCCAAAAGTTCCCCAACCTATATACTATTGACCCGAGACTATTTTTAAATGTCTAAAATATCTAAACGAGCCCATATGCGTCCCGAAATATTTATGTCAATGATAGGTACTTTTAATTTGTGTCGCACATTAATTATGTATTTTTCGTACGATACATGCAACTACTACATTCATACACATAAAATTAATCATACACAAAATATAACTAAATAACAAATTTCGAATATGAAATTATTAAATTAAAATATTTAATTAAGTCCAATTTTCGCAATTATTTATTTATTCCAAAAATATTATTTCATCATTTATTTTAGAATAAAAATGTGGGGTATTACATTCTTCCCCCCTAATAATGGGATTCCGTCCTCGGAATCAAGAAAAGTACGTACCTAGCTAGAAGAGTTCGGATTACTTTGTGAGCATGTCGTCCTCTCTCTCCTATGTCGACTCGTCATCCTCCCTATGGTGTCCCCATTGCACCCGAACTAAAGGAACAACCTTGGATCGAAGTTGGCACTCCAGTCGGTCCAGAATGGCTACCGGTCTCGCTTCATAAGTAGCGTCTGGCTGGAGCTCAATCTCGTCGATATCAATGTGCTGGTACGATACCTCATCCCTAAGGAACTTCCGCAGTGAAGATATGTGGAAAACGTCGTGCATCCGCTGCAAGTGATTCGGTAATCCCAACCGATATGCTAAGGGTCCAATCCTCTCTAGAATAAGGAATGGTCCCACTTATTGAGGAGCCAACTTCCCCTTTTTCCCAAATCTCATCACCCCCTTCATGGGAGACACTTTAATCAACACATGTTCTCCAACATCGAAGTCTAATTGTCTCTGACCCGCATCCACATAGCTCTTTTGCCTGTCCAGGGTAATCCGTATCCTAGCCCGAATCATCTCAACCCTTCTCTGAGGTGTCCTGAATGAAATCTGGCCCAAGTAACTTATTCTCACCCACCTTCAACCAGCATGAGAATGAACGACAGAGTCTCCCATATAGTGCCTCAAACGGTGCCATCCTTATCGTGAACTGGTAGCTGTTGTTGTAGGCAAACTCCACCAACGGCAAATACTGCTCCCCGCTCCCCTTAAAATCCAAAATGCACATCCGCAACATGTCTTTCAGCATCAGGTCCACCCTAGCCGTTTGCCCATTGGCCTGAGGATGATATGACGTGCTCAATCTCAACTCTGCCCCCAAGGCCTGCTGAAAGCTCCTCCAAAAGTGGGACACAAACGTCCTGTCCCTGTCTGACACTATGTTGAGCGGTATCCCATGCAACTTAACAATCTTTGCAAGGAAGAGTCTGGCGTACTGCTCGGAGCTATAATCTGTCCGGATCGGTAAGAAATGAGCCACCTTTGTCAATCTATCGACAATCACCCATATCGAATCATGCCCCCTCTGCGATGTAGGTAGCCCCGTGATGAAGTCCATGGAGACGCTTTCCCATTTCCACATTGGGATCTCCAAAGACTGTAAAACACCTGCAGGACGCTGGTGATCCACCTTCACCAGCTGACACGTAGCACACCTGGACACAAACTCGGCTATATCCCTTTTCATTCCGGCCCACCAGTACTGACGACGCATGCCATGGTACATCTTATCCCCCCGGGATGTACCGTAAAAAGTGAGCTGTGAGCCTCCCACATAACGGCTCGCCTTAACTCCTCATCATTCGGAACAACCAGTCTCCCCTGGAGTCTTAAACCACCATCCGACCTCATGGAAAAGTGCTCCACCCCCTCGGCTAGCAATTGTCTCACCCGCTCGTAGCAAAGCTGATCTCCCGCCTGTGCCTTCGCCACCCGAATAATGATCTCGGGGGTGATGGTGAGAACTGACATAAATGCGTGGGTCAGGTCATCGTACCCACGAAGTGACTTCCACCTCGCCTTCCATACTGCCGCCAACTCCAGAAACGACTTGCTGCTCAACGCATCTGCCACGACATTCGCTTTCTCCGGGTGGTATTGAATGTCAAACTGAAACTCTAGCCACCTCCTCTGTCTCATGTTCAACTCCCGCTGTGTGAACAAGTACTGCAGACTTTTGTGGTATGTGCAAAGTTGAAATTTCTCCCCCAGGAGATAGTGTCTCCACACTCGCAAGGCAAAAACCAGGGCTGCTGCTAACTCCAAGTCGTGGGTGGGGTAATGTCCCTCGTGAGGCTTAAGCTTTTGGGAAGCATAAGCTATCGGTCTCCCCTCCTGCATCAAAACCCTGCCAAGTCCCCTTAGGGACGCATTTGTATAGATTCTGTAATCAACCCCTGCCCAAGACAACGCCAAAACCGGTGCTGTAGTCAATCTAATCTTCAGCTATCTTGGAGAACCCCTGGATGAATCAACGGTAGTACCTGGTCAATCCCAAGAAGCTGTACACCTCGGTGGGTGTAGTGAGCTGTCCCCACTAGGTCCACGGATATCCCTCGCTCGGACACAATGTGGCCTAGCCAAAATTCGCATTTCTCGAACTTTGCATACAACTGATGATCCTGAAGCGTTTGTAAGACCACCCGTAAATGCTCTGCGTGCTCCTCGGCAGTCCGAGGATATATCAAAATATCGTCTATAAACACGATAACAAACCGATCCAAATAATTCTTGAACACTCGGTTCATCAAATCCATAAATACTGTTGGTGCATTGGTTAGCCCAAACGGCATCACCAAAAACTCATACGATCTATATCTAGTAAGAAAGGCTGTCTTTGAGATGTCTAGCTCCGGGATTCTCAACTGGTGGTACCCCGACCTCAAATCAATCTTCGAAAAATACGCAGCACCCTTCAGCTGGTCAAACAAATCATCTATACGTGGCAATGGGTATTTATTTCGAATAGCGACTTTGTTCAACTCCCGGTAGTCTACACAAAGCCATAGACATCCGTCCCTCTTCTTGACGAATAACACTGGAGCACCCGAAGGCGAAGTACTCCTCCTGATAAATCCTTGCCCTAATAACTGCTCAATTTGCTGTCTTAGCTCCCTCATCTCTAACGAAACCATCTGATACGGAGTACAGGTAATAGGTCTCGTGCCCGGAAATAAATTCATCACGAAGTTGATCTCCCGACTAGGTGGTAATTCCGGAATCTCTCGAAAAACATTAGAAAACTCATTCACCTTCGCGATGGAATCTAGCGTCACCACAACCTCCGAAGAAGTATCCTCCTCAATGTAATAAAAATGCGTGCTCGACCCATCCTCGGGGTGCGGCATCGCAACTAGGCACATCTCCTACCCCATAATGGTAGAGACGATGGACCTCCCATAGCAATCCACACATGCTCTGTACGTAGCTAGCCAGTCCATCCCCAGAATAACGTCGTACTTGTGCATATCAAGCACTAACAAATCAACTACAAAGGTGAGTCGACCTATCTCAATACCGATACCCCGGCATACTGACCTATCTCAAACACGCGGGAAATTACATAAATATGAATCTTATTAGGAAAATAAACTGTAATGGGGCTTTGTCCTGAATGACCCGACATGGAGTACGATTCAAAAGATAAGGGCTCGTTAAGACAACTAAGTGCCAATAAGATTGAGGAACCTTCATCCTCCGTAATAGACAACGAACCATCCCAATGAGACTTTTGTTTCTTCTTTCAGCAATCCCATTGTGTTCAGGAGTATATATGGGCAAGTGAGTTCCTGAAGAATACCCTGTTTGTTAAGACAAGAGACAAAGATGTACTCTTTAGCATTATCAGATCGATTTTCTTTAACGATAATATTAAATTGAGTTATGACAAGTTGTAAGAACTGTGTAAAAAGGGGTAGCACATTAGATTTTTTATGAAGGAAATAAACTCAGGTACACCTCGAGTAATCATCAATAAAAGTAACATAATATCGATGCCCAGAAAAAGCTGTAAAAGGAGAGGGGCCCAAACATCAGAATGTATTACATAAAAAACACAAGGGGTTAGATGCATACGAGGGATGTAATTATTAGTTCTAGTATGCTTAGATAAAGAGCAGGCAACACATTAGAATTTTGAATAACTGCAAGCTTTAATTAAGTTGGAAAACAACATACAAGGATATTGAAAATATGCATGTCCTAAACGATCACGACACAACTGTAATATTTGAGAGGAAAAAACATAATACGGCCTGAATTAGGCAACACACTAGCATGCAAAATGGAAGCGGAAGGTGGAGCTGGTGGAATTAGTGGGAGATCCCAAAAATAGTATAGCCAGCTAATATTCCCTGCCAAAAATCCTTCCTGACGCAGGTCCTAAAGATAACACTAATTAGATAAGAAAACAACAACACAGTTAAAACTTCTTGCTAAACAATTAACAGTTAATAAGTTCATATCAAGATTAGGTACAAGTAAAACATAATGCAAAGTAATGTCCGTAGAAATACATATATAGCCTTTGCCGAGAATGGGAGTAGAAGTCCCATTAGCAAGGTGAACTTGTTTATGGAAGGGTTGGGTAAATGAAGTAAAAAAATCTTTCTCAGTCATCATATGATCACTAGCACCAGAATCCATAACCCAAGTAGAAGGAGTGTTTGTGTGAGCATGGTATGCACGAGGAGTACATGAGGATATGCAGTCATAGCAGTAGCCCTACTAGCAGGAGCTTGGCGATTACCCAGCAAATGAAGAATCCAATACATCTTGGAACTAATAGATTTCTCAATCCTGGCATTCGAATTATCAAGAGTGGAGAAATGAGAATCAATGGGACCTTTAGCAATGGCCGCTATACGAGTTCTACCCTTCTTATTTCTCAACTCGCTATTCTACCATAATGCTCACATTCCATTTTCTTCTTTTCGGGACTTGTACCCAAGACGGAGCAGAAGAACCCAAATACCGACTCCCTGTATTGGCGACAAAAGCCGTTTGATCAGCTGTAAAAGGAGACTCACTGCAGATGAGGATGTAAGTTTGAGGTGTTGCTCATGCTTCTCACACACTATATACACTTCACTTAGTGGAGGAAGGGTTGAAGTGATCAAAATTTGGCTCTGAGGAAAGCTCAAAAGTAGCCCCAAGACCCATCAAGAACTGGTAAATCTTTTACTTCTCTTACTGAGCTATAAGTGATTCTGTAGCCTGTGCAGTAAAGCCCACTATGCCAGCTAAAGGACGATATGAACCATACTCCTTCCATCTCTGAGTGAGATATCTATAAAGTGTCAAAACCGAATCATTGCCTTGACAGGCGTTCGATATCTCCTTACACAGTTCAAATACTCGAACCTCATTGTGTGAATGAGAGTACATAACAATCATACACTCTCATAGGGAGCGGAACAGACTCATAAACGTAAAAAATCTCATAAACACGCAGCTCCATAGAGTTGAACATCCATTCTAGAATAGTGCAATTAGTAATAAACAACTAACGGGAAGTTGGATAAGATTCCTTCGGTGTTGGAATCTTTTCAAGAAGCCAATTAGTTTGCCTTTTGTGCCACGGAATAAACTGAATGATCGAACCCACATCGAAAAATTACGCCATTAAATAACTGAGCCGTGACTTTCTATGAGGGTGTATAGCGAGTGGTCATCAAATCAATTGATGGGTTCTTAATTTCGACAATTCCCCTACTAGACATTGTGCACCAAATCAACAATAACACCAACAATTATGAACGCACAAGTAATAACAATTACTCAAAGCAATCCACCAAAACAACTCACAAAAACAACCCACAAAAACAGTCTCGTGGCGGCCACCAAAAAGATAACAGAGCAGCAACAAACAAATCTCTAGATCACACAAGATATGAAAAATGAGTGAAGTATACCTTCAATTGCATACAATCAATGAATAAAGAACTTCAAATACCCATAAAAGTGTGCTGCTCCAAATGATGAAAAATCGTATCAATAATCTACCACATCATAGGTAGATGATAAGAGTCTCGCAGGAGAAATCAAACCCCCAAACCTGGAAACCCGCTCAAAAAATCCAATCCCTAGGCAACTTAAAGTTGTAAGTTTGGCAATGCAAAGGGGAGGAGCTAGCCCACAGAGGGATTGCGCACCCTAAGGTTTGGTCGCCTAGGGTTGCACTGCTAGTGGAGATGGCTGGAGGTGGCCGGGATGGCTGGGTTAAGGTTTTGTGGAAGAAGAAGGAATGGGAGGGCAACAAATTTCTCCCTCTTCTTTTTGTGTTTTTAGCTTTGATACCAATTAGAATGTTAGAATTCAATTACGGTCCCTACAAATTTAGGGGCTTATATTTATACTATGGAGGAAATACATTGGGGATCCAAATTATCCTTATGGTCAGTTACACATAAATAACATACACGCAACACTTACAAACACTTACAAGAAAGGGAAGGAGAATTTATGCACTTATTTAAGGCCCCTTGTGAGGATGGTTCTTGCTGAAGCTTATCTTCCTTACCATTGGGGTAATGGAAATCCAAAAGAGCTTGAAGGTGATGATTGGTCCAACAATTGATGGTACAAATAGCTGAGAACGGGGAAAGAAATGGGATACACCTACTTCCAAAGGGATCCTAACCAAAGGTATTAAGAAAGACTATGCTTAGGGGACCAAGGTGAATTAAGGTAGAAATTATGGAGGAATTGCATTTTTCAGGTAGTGGAGGTCATTCAAGACAAAAGGCAACCAGTAAGAGGATTGAGGAGTTTTTCTTTTGGCCAAATCTCAATCAAATGGTTATCAAATTTGTGGCTGCATAGCGTGATATCTGCTAGAAAAACAAAAGTGAACATGTGCCTTACCCAGGTTTGCTTCAGTCCCTCCTCTCCTCCCATTGCCTTATACATCAATGGATTTTATTGAGGGTTTCCCAACTTCTAGTGGCAAGAACTCTATCTTTGTGGTTGTTGATAGATTGATCAAGTATAGCCATTTCATGGGTCATGTTTGTCATTTTTGGGCATATTAGTAGTTTTTTTTTCTGTTTATTATTTTTCCTTTATTTTTGTTATAGTATTTTCTTTTATTTTGTTTTAGTAGTTAAAGGGTAAGGAGTAGTAATGACATTTTTGTAATTAGGGCCTTAACTTGGAGCCTAAGCTACTCCTCCCCTTTAAATACCCCCATGTAATCCTCATTTGAGGTACACTTGAATTTTGAATAGAAAATAGTATTTCTCTCCCTAAAAGTGTGTATTTAAAAATTTTAGAAGCCCTTTGATGCGTGGTTTACGTCAAATTGGTATAGAGCGGGTGTCGCTCCACATTGTTGTTCGATTTATCGGTGTATTTTATATCAAATCGTACACTACTCGCAATGTCTCCCAAGAAATCAAAACAACATAATGAAGAGATCCAAGAATTGAGGCATATGATCAACCAACAAACCCTAGATTTCAACAAAAGGTTTGACACTCTCCTTCGACTTTTTTTAGCACCACCAACTTCTCCACCACAAATGGGCATCAAGAACCCATTTCCTGAAGACCCGGGATGGAAATATGTCCCGAATTTCCAGCCAAAGGAGAAACCGAGGGCCCACCACAACCCTAGGTTATCGTTGCCGACCTGCTTAAGCCGGGTGAGGCTCCTGCCCCCCAAAACCACACCTCCGGCCATAAAACCCCTGCTGGCCCAACTTAGAATCGTAGTCAATCTGATCCCGGTGAGCCCATGCCTTTTCCGGTCAACCCGACTCCAAAAAAAATGCCCACCCGCCCTGCATCTGCCTTAGAATCCTGTCTCCCCTCCTCCCCTGACCGGATTCCTGCCTCCATCCACCGTAACTCCACCGCACATTAACACCCTACTGCCTATCCCATTTCTGGTCAGATTCCACCCCAACCCCCTCCCGAATCGAGCCAAAACCCTGGCCGACAAGCCGTACATACTCATCCGCACCATCCAAACCTCGAAAGCCACTCGGGCTCCATCCAACCCATCCCCATGCTAACCGCCAACCCATCCCCATGCTGACCGACCCCCTACCACCCATTCCCTAATCCCCTAAGTGCCGACACTCTTCCCCAACCCCTCGGCAGCCCCCCAGAAGTCCCCAACTCGATTTAAACCCACACCCTAGTCAAAATCAACCCCTACAGTACCCATACCCCGACCCGCCTAATTTTTTTGGTGCTTCCACCTCATTTCTGCCCCTGAGCATATTTTACCCACCCATCGGGCCACCCGAGTCATCTCCGCATCCCTTCGGATTGTTTGATTACCCCGGGAGCCTGGGCCATCATTTTGGAACCCCCGACCACCCTCCCGATCCCAGTTCACACTACTCGTAAGATCCCACCATTCCCCTTAGCCCCCGGCTAGCCATACACCCTAACCCTCCACCTTTGCATGATACGCCCTCTCACCACTCCATTCTGGTTCCTCCTCATTCTCCTCCCAGTTCGGGGGTAGCCATCCCAGTATTTTAAAGTGGATACCTCCATTCCCACCCGATGCCCACCGTCATGCTCCACTTAGAGACCCACACTATTTCTATTACGGCGAACGTGGCCACTTGATAGGCACGGGCCCTCACTATCCCCCCGTGCTCTAGCATGGCAACCTCTTCATCCACCACTTGCACAGATGCCACCCCCTTCTGCTGATGTTGTTCCGCTTGTGCCAAGTGACGTGATGAGGCTAGATGCTTATCAGGATGAGGGCCCACTATCTATGGCCCCTCAGCTGCTTTCCCGGAGCCTCCACGGGGATATTCGCATAGACGTGCCCATGTTTGATGGGAGATTCTCCCCAGATGCCATGGTCGATTGGTTAGTTTCAATGGAGACAGTTTTTGAGTAGAAGCGGGTTCAAGGTCGTTCCTGTGTCCTCCTCGCAGTTACCAAATTCCAGCGATTTGCTCAGGTTTAGTGGAACGACCTCTGCTACTGCCGCACAGCGACCAGATTGCCTCCTATTCAGACCTGGCCTGAAGGCCGCTCTCCAGGTCTTTAATTCCACTTACCTAGGAGTGTGACCTCTTGCTCGCGTTCAATTTATCAGGCAGGACACCTTATCGGTAATGGAGTACACGAAGCGGTTTCAACTTTTGTGCAACAGAGCTCGCCTTCCCCAGACGGAGGATCATCGGATCAACTGCTATATATTGGGGTTGCAGCCGCATACTCAGCATGATCTCGGTCTGAGGGAGATACCGACTTTTCTGAAGGCGGTCGAATACGTGGCCAAGGTCGAGGCTTACCACACAGCGCCCGCAGCTCTCCCAGCCTCACGGACTCCGCCTACACCGATTTTTGCCTCAGCTCCTCCTCCAGTGCATCTTCAGTTCCACTTTCACTACTCCCGCTGCTCCACATCCAGAACCTCCTACCTTCCAGTGCTACAACTGTGGCAATGTTGGGCACCGAGTTTCTAATTGCTCTCTCCCGCGACGTCGTGCCTTATTGGCGATGGATCATCCACGTGACTATTTGGACGCGTCTGAGGAGCTCACCCAGCACGCCTTGATTACTGTCTTGGAAGGTGATTCCGTTGGTCTTCCCCTTTGAGTTCGAGGATGAACGCTTTTCAAAGAGGGAAGATTGATGTGAATCGAGGTCATTTTTGTCATTTTTGGGTATATTAGTAGTTTTATTTCTTATTAATTTTCCTTTATTTTTGTTATAGTATTTTTTTATTTTGTTTAAGTATTTAAAGGGTAAGGAGTAGTAATGTCATTTTTGTAATTAGGGCCTTAGCTTGGAGCCTAAGCCGCTCCTCCCCTTTAAATACCCCCATGTAAGCCTCATTTGAGGTACACTTGAATTTTGAATAGAAAAGAGTATTTCTCTCTCTAAAAGTACGTGTTTAGAAATTTTAGGAGTCTTTTGATGCGTGGTTTACGTCACTCTCACTACCATAGACTCTAGGGATACCATTTTCCTTAATTTCTTTTGGAAGCTTTTGTCTAAAATTCTTGGATTTTAATTGGCACATTCCACTGCATACTTACCATCCCCAATCAGATGGACAAAGAGAGTAAACCAATGCATTGAGAACTATTTGAGATGTATGACATTTGATAACCTTTATAGATGGGCTACTTGGTTGCTAATAGCAGAGTGGTGGTACCACACCACTTTCCACACAACAATTTGCCATACCCCCTATGAATCCATCTATGGCTACCCTCTTAATCTAGCCATCCCTCAATAAGCAGCTATATGGAGTCCAGAGGTTAATCAGTTCATAGAAGAAAGAAAATGATGATTCAGCTCTTGATAGAAAGAATGCAACAGGCACATGGGAGAATGAAGATCTATGCTGATAAGAAAAGTTCAGGGAGTTTTGAAGTAGGTGAGATGGCTGGCTATACCTTTAAAGCCAGAGCACCCTAGTGATAATGAGGGCACTCAAGTTAGCTCCTAACCTTACAAATATTGCAGAAAATTGGTACTGTGGCTTGCAGACTTGAGCTACCAGATTCAGCTTCGATACACCCCATTTTCCATATGCTCAAGAGGAAAATTGGAGAGAGGTTAGTAGCCAGTTCACAATTACCTATTACGAATCAGTATGGACAGTTTTTGATCAAGCCTATAGTTGTGTTAGAGAGGAGAATGATCCAAAGGGGCAATCTTGTTGAGGGACAAGTAAAGGTTAGAGCTGCAAACGAACCGAGCTGTTCATGAACAACTTGAGCTCGGCTCGTTTGTTAAGCAAACGAATCGAGCTTGATCACAATTTTGAGCTCATATATAAAATTGCTGTTGTTGGGCTCTGCTCGAGATCAGCTCGAGCTCGTCTTTTAAGGCATAAACGAGCTCAATTAGACCCCTTAAAGCCAAGCTGCTCGAGCTCGGCTAGTTTAAAGCTCGTGTTCGGCTCGTTCATTTAGTAAATGAACAGAGCTCGAACATGATCTCAAGCTCGTTTAATAAATGAGCTTAGCTAAGCTCGGCTCGAGCTCGGTACGTTTGTAGCCCTAGTAAAGGTTCAATGGGTTGGATAGTCACCAGAGGAGGCCACTTGGGAAGATTATAGTCAATTAGTAAATCAATTCTCAGGCTTTGATGTAGAGCTTTGAGGGCGAAGCTCTTTTTCAAGCTGGATCGTATGTCAAACAGTTAACTAAAGCCATGTATTTTGATTTAAGTTAGTTAACAGTTACAAGTCAAGCAATTAATTAGTTGGTCATTGAAAAGTTTGTTATATTGTTAGTTGGTGGTAAAGTGGAAAGTATAAAACCAGCTTTGTAACTCAAATTAAGGCATCGAAGAAATGTAATAAAATTCTAGCTTTCTTCTCTGCATTTTCTGTCTATTCTCAACTCTCATTTCATCTTCCCCAAACTCTCTCTCTCTCTCTCTCTCTCTCTCTCTCTCTCTCTCTCTCTCTCTCTCTCTCTCTCTCTCAATTCTGCAACAAAGTCTGCCTCTAGGGCATGGCATTTTATTACTGCAAAACGCATCTGCAAACTTCATTCTTTTGGCCAATTTTGAGCTAGAATTCATCCTCTTATATTGGTTTTTTTATTTTACATTTCTTTCATAAAATTGTAGGGCTCATCGGCAGAGATCGTGCTGCTTTCGTGGTAAGTAAATTAATCAGTAGTATTTTCCTCAAATCAATTTTATTTGGTTGTTTAAACGTTTTCCCTCTTGTTTCATCTATGTTGGTGTCAATCTGATTGTTCTATTTGTCTAATTTTTAACGTGCAGGCTAAATCAGTTGGTAAATTTGGCTTTCAATGCGGTAATCACATATGCATCTTTGTTTGGATTTCATATGACATAACATGATTGTTCTCTTTTTCATTTCAATTTTACATAACTGCTTCATTAGACCCACATCACCTGTTAAATGCAATCCTTCAATGTTATGCTCGCTTAACAGTTTTTGTTAGTGTGTGCCGGGTGGTCCAACATTTTTAAGTGTCACATAACAATAAATTTGTAGTAATATAACGGTCTTTAATAGTTATATTTCATCTCCCAGTTTATGATATACTAGTATTACATTTTATATTTGACAACTTGTGTGATAATATAACTGTATTCGATAACAGCCTCAAATTATTATATTAGGGACCACATAAATATTTTAAAAAAGAGGTTTCACAGTTTAACCCCCTAAAAGTGTTGCACCACACACTAACACTTTTAAGTGATAAGGAGTAATGCCCAGGCTTATCTTTAAATTGTATCGTGCCCCATACGTGTATATTGGGTCCCTTGTAATGGTGGAAGAATGGAATGTTTTGAGTCAGTCCCTTCTTTTGATTTAGAAAAGTGGCATATGTCAGGCCATCGGAGACCATGTTGATGTTTAAATTTGGATATCAAATTACCAAAATTATATACACAGATAAATGAAATATGGAAAATGACAAAAGGATTTTTACGTGGTTCAGCTCTGAGAATGAGCTTACATCCATGGATGAAATGGGTTACAATTATATTCCAAGCTTAGAAATACATTTACAAGGTGTAAGGATCATCCAAAGTGTGTCCCCTTGAGCTGGGGGAGATGAAGTATTTATAGTAAATAGGAAATCAAGAGGTGGAATGCCTTTACAGATTCAACTAGTAACTGTGCCGATCACGTATGATCCAGTGTGGTAAGTCCTATGATGATGTTGGCAGGTGTCGCTATATTTTATTGGTCCACTTGGTTAAGTAATTTTGACCCACAACAATAGCCACCAATGCTCCATGCTTGAAAATTCATCAAAAGTATGGAGTATTATCTTCAAAAGTTGCTCGGCGCTCAAAAAGGACAATGGTCGGCAGCCGACCTCTTTGACTTGTAAAATTTTCTCTACCGTTCTAGGACGGTGGCACTTTTGTCAAGAATTTGCAAACTTTTGGAGGGTACGCCGGTCTTTTGGCTGCCTTGGGATACGAGAAGCCGTCGAAAGTTCAATCGACTGATTCAGTTAATCATTTTGAATCTCAGAAATTGAGGGTCATTATTGTATCCGTAAAAGATTGAATCTTCCCCCTATTTCCTTTACCTTAAACCTCAACATTTTCGAACTCCTTCCCTACTGTTGCAAGTTCTTTCGGTATTTTAAGAGTTTCTGCATATTTTAGTTGCATCTGTAAGAATCTCTTCCTCTTCATCCTTTTCTTTCTGCACCTGTTAAGATGGTTTACATTGTTGATGAGGGGTCCTTGGAAGACTTTAGGGAGAGAAGAAAAATTCCCCCATGGATAACATTAGAGATTGTGTCTAGGCCAGTTAATGTATTGGCTTTAGAAGAGGGTCATTGGTTGCTCACAATTTCATTGCCGAGTGTGGAATTACATTTCCCCCTAATAATTTGTTTTTGGAGTTCTGTCAATATTTTGATGTGGTCCTTGCTAGGGTAGCCCCCAATAGTTGGAGAGTAGCGAATGGGGTCCATCACCTTAATGAGTTGTATGGAACCCACATAGGAATTAATGAATTAATTTATTGCTATAAGTGGGGAACCACTGGAAACAACACATATAATCGCAAAGCACGTCAAGCCAATAAAGCTTTGGTAGTTAATCAGCCAGATTCCAATAAGGACTATTGGAATTATGGAGTAGCTATAAAGAATTAACAGCATGCCCCCTTCCTGAGGGGGGTAAGATATATTGGTCCAAGATATCTCTTCGGCCTTTCGGAAAAAAGAATTCCTGTTAAATCGTGAAGTGGAAAGTGCTTGGGAGGTGGCTAGTTTGTTAGAGAAGGAAAATAATGTCCTTAAGAATGAATTGGAGAGCCTGAAAAAGTCCTTGGGGGCTGTTCAAGATGAAGGTGTCTCCGTTCTAGAACTGGAGAATGCCAGGTTGATGGAAGAACTATAAATTTTAAAGAAAACCAAGTCTGGCCAATCATCTAAACAAATGGAGGTTGCTCGTCCAACCGTTGAGGAGGACCAAGAAGACCTTAGCCGATCAAGCTGCCTTAGTTAAGAGTAAGGATGTGGCTATTAAGAAACTCACTGATAAGGTTGATCGGCTAACTTTCCATTTCCACAAGCAACCCAGGGCCGTTTGGATGGATGGCTATGATGAAGCCTTGGCACATCTAGGGAATGAGTTAGAGCAAGTGCAAGCTCGACATGAAGGTCATAAATGGAGTTGACTGAATGCGTTACAGTTATAAAGGTTCCCAAGACAGACCAATTATGGTATTGGCATAATTGTGTTGGATTACCCTAATCCTCCCTTCAGAATTGATGCTAATTAGATCTCCACTGAAGCCATTCCTCAGAGCTTAGTTAGAATATATTTTCATGATTTTGGATTACATGATGAAAACACTGATGTTCGTCAATAACATCTGGTGAACACACACCGAGTTCAAGTGGTCATGACAGACTGAGAGACTTGAGTTCTACCGTTTTTCCTTCTGCTCTTGATATTCCTCCTGTTAGGATGGATAAACCTCAAGGAAAACGTCCTGTCGATTTAGGATTGTTTTTGTCTTGGTCTTGTATTATTTAATATTGATTTGTAATGATCCTCTGGGATCCATTGAATAAAAGGTCCTCGTTGACAAACACACGTTAATAATGTTTTTGAAATTTATTTAACAACTAAGCATTCTGATTAGTTGCTTGGCGGTTCCAGCTGACTAATCTGCTTATCTTGGTTTATGTTTTGTGATAAACCTGAGTTGTTCGGCCTTAGGTTCTACTAACGCACTTAGGTTTGCCAAAACGGATGTTTATCGTTTTTAAACTAAGTATTTTGCATTAGTTACCATTGGCGACCAAATGTTTTAGGGTTTTCCTTAAATTAATTCGGTCTTGTAAAACTCCTTGTTCTTGACTTTAGGTGTCATACAAAAACTTTTTGAGAGAACTGGGAACTTCTCGTTTGTGGAATTTCTTGTTCGTGACTTGTCAAAGACGAAGCCATACATGAGTTTCCATAAATTTGAGATGATTGTCATCTCCTATTCCCAAAAAAAACATTAAAAGGAAGTTTTAATTGATAAGAAACCGGATACTCTCTTATTGAAATGAGCATAAATGCTGCATAAAGTTTTACGACATAGCTACTGGTAATACTTTCGAAGATGTTGAGAATTCCAGGGGTTCTTGAATTCTTCTCCTCCAAATGTTGCCAAACGGCAAGTTCCTGGTCGGATAACCGCCGTGATACGGTAAGGCCCATGCCAATTAACCTCCAATTTGTTGCTCTTTTGAAGTATTTTTTGAAAACATAATCTCCTTCCTTTGGGTTGCTCTGCTTGACTCTCCTGTTATAAAATCGGGCAATTTGTTGCTGATAAGCAGCCATTCGAAGCGCAGCATCTTCTCTTACCTCTTCAATTAAGTCTAGGGCTAACCTCCTCATGAGATCACTTTTTGGCGAGTCAAAATTGAGCACTCTATGGCTTGGCAAGCCTACTTCTGTTGGAACCACTGCTTCTGTTCCAAACGCTAATGTATAGGGAGTTTCGCTAGTAGCTATCCTCGACGTGGTTCTGTCGGCCTAGAGAATGCCGTGTAGTTCATTAATCCAATTATCTTTTGCATCGTCAAGTCTCGTTTTCAAATCGTCGAGCAATGTTTTGTTAGTTACCTCTGTTTGACCGTTGTATTGAGGGTGTCCTGGGCAGAATGAAGTTTCTGTATTTTGGATTGGACACAATAATTCTCAAATTCCTAATTATCAAATTGAGTGCCATGATCGGTGATGAAGGCATATGACATCCCATACCGGCATATGATATGCTTCCATATAGATTGGAAGACTCTTTCATAGGGCATCTCCACCGAGGGTTTAGCCTCCATCCATTTGGTGAAGTAATCCATTGCAACCACCAAGTATTTAAACCATGCTCTTATCTTTCGATAATGGACCGCCCAAATCAATTCCCCAAATGGCAAAAGGCCAGGGAGAAGTGATTGGAGTTAGGGTAGCCCCCGATCTTCTATGTATGGCGGCGAATCTTTGACACTTGTCACACTTCCTAGCAAACAAAGCGCAATCTTCTTTCATAGTTGACCGGTAATACCCTTGCATGACTATCCTTCTTACCAGTGATCGGCCTGTTGAATGAGCTCCACATGAGTCTTCATGTACTTCTTTGATTAATTCTGGCACTTCGGTTGGATGTACACATCAGAGTAGAGAAACAATGTAGCCTCTCTTATGCAAGACTCCCCTTTCCAACACATAACTAATTGCTTTGTACCCTAGTTTTCTCGCTTCTTTAGGGTCGGCACGTAACAGACCCTTGTCAATGTAGTTTTTTATAGGATCAATCCATGAGGGTCCTAATTCCATGGAGATTAAGGTGACAGTGTCCTTATCAATGCTTCTGTGCGCAATAATCTCTACTGAAATAGTCCTTTTAAGCTCTGTCCTGGTCGCCGAGGCCAGTCGAGCAAGTGCATCTGCTCGAACATTCTCAATCCTTGGTATCCAAACTATTTTGACTGCCAATAGTTTGGAGATGACTTCAAAAGCTTTGACCCCCTTGACCCCGTATACTTGGAGTGCCTGATTAGCAATTAATTGGGAGTCGCTATGGGCTATGACCTGTTCGACACCCAACGATAATGTCAATTCCAAGCTGGTGATCAGTGCTTCGTATTCTGCTTCACTATTGGAGGCTTGAAATCGGAAACTAAGTGCATATTCAAAATCTATATCATCAGGGGTATTGATAATGAGCCCTACTCCACCGCCCGTAGTGCAGGAAGATCCATCTACATACAGCTTCTAGATAGGGATGTCATCAGTAAAATTCCCTTCACTTAGGATTCTGTGCATGAACAACTTTTTGCTGTGTTCTTCATATCGCTGGGTGATTTCTTGCGCAACGGGTGTCTTAGGTATATCGGCTGTAGAGCCTTCTTTCAGAGGAGTTTGCTTGGGTTTGCTTTGGGGCTGAGCTCTCTTTCAAGGAAGTCTGCTAAGTGTGACACCCCGCCTAATAAAATACCGGGTGGTCAGTCCTATACCAAATTAAAACAGGAATCCCAGTTGGTTCATTCTTCGCATCACTGTCGAAAATCTTTTTAAAAGTTATTAGCCACCTAGTATTCCAAAAAGCCGGTGCCAAATTTTTATCTTTTTAATTAAACAACCAATAATATGCGGAAAGATAATATGAGTCATACACAACGACTGAATTAAATCAACTGAAAAAAATAAGAAACTACATGCCGAATAGACCATCGGCCACCAAAGTAAATAGTCCAATACAAACATCCAACACCTGAATAAATAAATCTAAAAACTGTACTGAAAAGTCTGGGCGACAAGCTCAAAAGTAAAACTGAAACTGATATATGATTCCTACTCTAGGAAGGAATGAACGATGCCTCTAATCCAAGCTCCTGCTAGCATCCACATGTGCCGCAGCTCCGTGTCCCTGGAGTAGAATATCAAGTCTGGAGTCCCTGTGGCTGGACACCTAAAAGCTTTTGAAAATAATTTTATAGCAAGGGTTAGAACCCAAAACATTTTGAAAATATTTAGCAAGTGAATTAACTGCAGTAATTTAAAATGCATAAATGCGCTTCATATTTAAGTTAGTGTCGCACTCTCTTGAGGACATACTCACCCCTCCACTATTGTGCACACCTAACGGTTTTCCTAACCCTACCTAGTTGTACTATCCCGTCCAACTAGTCTTGATATAATCTCCCCTTGCCATTCTACTCTAAACCGAGTATTATTATTAATGGGTTATAAGTAATCTCACAAATTAACTTAATTAATTCCTTTTAAATAATATCATATAACCGTGACACAAGTTATATAAAGTAAATACATCACACACTGTGTTATTACCCGCATATAATATTTATTACCATTATATACGTACCTTTACTACGAACATCCACACATATATCATATGTATATCCATCCCTCCGAGTATACCCTCGCTGAATGATTTCCTCTAAATTGCTATCTCACTAGGTGTGCTCACATAACCTAGTTACCCAAGTTGGAATCGCTCAACAACCTGGCCCAAAATATAAATGTAGTGGAGGCGGTCATATTCCTTCTCTGAAAGTGAGATAAACCCCTCACCCATATACCGGACGCTATGACCTGGGGATATACTCGCCCTACTCCTCAAGCTAGGGGATTTACCCACATCGCGCAACCTCCCTTGATAGCACTAGAGTATATAAATTAAATAAATATCTAGTCTCTGATATTTGATAGCACACACACAAAGTACACACATATATATATATATATACTATCACCACACCGTATATATATAATATAAATTCCGGCTTTATCGCGTACTAAAACCCGTAACACTAGCCTATATATTCCCGAGTCTATGGTCCGACTCAAATTTATTAATTTTCTTCTTAAATTTTTATTACCTTCCCGAGTCTACAACTCGACTCTAATTTAATTAATTTACACATCAATTAATTTAATACTTGGTGTCGCCCAACCAATATACCCGGACTCGCTCCCTTGGCTCGTACCATTGTTAATACCCGATTCTATATTTCGCCCCATAATTAATTAATTACACCTCAATTCCTTTAAGAATGTAGTGCCACTCAACTACAATACCCGAACATTTTCCTTCGGACCAAAATCAATACCTACGAATTATTTCCCGAAATTTATTCATCCCGTGACATACAATTATCACCCTCCTAAACCCAATTATATCCCCTTATAATTGCTAAGGAATATGTGCTACATATACATTTATCACTAAATAAAAAGTAAGGGACTAACTCTTAAATTAATTTCCCTTTATAAATAAAACTGGCGAACCTGGCAGAAATCTGGGACCATTGATCGATCGATCCCTTCCATCGATCGATCGATCGAACAGGTCTGCTCCTTCTCCGACCCTCTGTTTCGCCATTGACGACTTTCTCCAAGGTTTTATCTCCTCCCTTGTTCCAACCCAAGCACAAATAACGATACCTCCACATAAGAAAAAGGTTCTAAACAACCTAGAGACCTTAATTCATCATCAAATTTATATAAAACTCTGGGTGTATTCAATTTGGGTTTTTCACCCGAGTCTCGTTTTACCGAAATCGACCTCATCATTCTCAGTCAAATTAATCACCAATATATACTGTAATTCACCCTACCATCCAATCTCAACAGTCCCAATTCATAACTTAGCATTCATTGAGTAATTAAATCTTTCCATTACTCTAATTCAGAAAAACCCATTTTTAATTATAGTTACACACCCAAAATGAATTTTCATATGCACCTACCATAATATGAATTGGTTATCACCTATTTTAAGAATCACAACAGTTAACCACTTGCCTGGAATTGTTCGTAGAGTCTGATCCGTTGGTGTAGAGAATGGTTTGATGACGAACCCTCACTTTGTCCCTCGATTTGTCCCCAAACAATCTCCAATTGGCTCTTGATTAGCTTCCTCTGTTTCTCTCTCAAACCCTAGGTTTAGAATTGTGTTAACTGCCGTTCAACACTCACTCAATTAGGTTTAAAACCCCTAATCCCGTTTTTGGCCACATGGGCCTAATTAAAATGGCCCAAACCTCGTGGGGGCCCGGCTATGCCCAAAAATGCCCTGAGATCCGATTACTACCCCCGGGTATTCTTTTCTGACTATCTCGACCCGTCCGGACTCAACCGCGCACTCAGAATTGTTATCCGAAAAACTTTATAACATTCCCCAATTTTGACCTCAAAATGTGGCACTCGAAATTTCGAACAATTAAACTTAAAGTCGCAAAATATAAATAATTCTTCCCACTCAAATAAATTCTCCAAATTATAAATATTTTTATATCTCCCAAAAATAATTAAATATTAAATCCTCAAAATTACGGAGTGTTATATACTCCCCCCCCTTACAAAGGAATTTCTTCCTCGAAATTAAGATAAGCCTAGTGCTCCATGTCTCGAATATCACTGCCTATACCTGTGCCTCTAAGCTCGCTACATCTATCTCTCCCGCTTCTAACTAAGAGTTACGTAAATATGCATGTTAATTAACCAGGGCGCCCATACACCCTGTACCCGTGCTTAACCGTACTAAAGTTGCCTTAATTAACCAGGGTGCCCATACACCCTGTCCCCGTGCTTAACCGCACGAAAGTTACCCGACTATGCTAGCCATAACTCGTAATATAACTTCCAACCCGTAGTCATATCACATGTATGAATAATAACCGGGGTACCCAACCCATGTACTAACATCTCTCTACTTCCAACGTTGCGCTAAGTTTCATGCGTGGGACGTCTCGCAAAGCGAAATCCAAACAAGGAACCCTCCCGATACACTACTATCTAACATTGCCGGTCGTTGAGAGCTGTTAGACCCTCAGTCCATCACACGTACCCCCAAATACTTATCTCTTAACACAAAAGCGTACACGCCTACTCTCATGCTACAAAAGACAACATCAAATACCGCGCCCTTACTATCACTAGTTCTTGCGCAAACTAAATCCCGAGCTATCTCTCTCCACTCGAAAATAAATTTAACCACCCTGATTCACTTAAGTAGACGCCGTACTTACCGGGATAAAATATGAGAACACAAGACTTCACTTTGTGTCTATCGTACCACACAATACAACATATATACACACATATATATAGGCTAGACGCCCTCTTAGGTGATACCTAGTACAAATCATTCATACCCTGGTGTCGCGAACACCAAAAATTACCCTCATGATCCACAATAGTTCAAATCCATCGCTATCCAGCCGATATTTGGAAAAATCATCTACCCTACTCCCATAATCCTCGAAAATAGTAACTCCTCGCATAATACCAATCCACTCTTTGTGTACATCCCCACTCTCTCGTGGTTAACACTAAAGAAATCCACTACTCCACAGAAATATATATATATGTAATATGGCTGCTATAGCCAGCGCACCCACTAAATTCGACTTACCCGCGAACTCTAGTGAAAATAATTCTTATATTGTGACACTCTCACTGTCACTCAAAACATACCCCATGCTCATTGGATAAAAAGATAATTACCTCCATAGTCTAGCTGCAATGGCTGATCCTCGGGTTCCTGATGAGCATGTCATCCACATATACTTCCATATTCTTCCTTATTTGCTCCTCGAAAACTTTGTTCACTAGCTTCTGATATGTTGCTCCAGCGTTTTTGAGCCCAAAAGGCATAACGTTGTAACAGTAAGTACCTCGGCTAGTGATGAATGATGTACTCTCCCAAATTTCTGGTTTCATCTTAATCTTGTTGTACCCTGAGTAAGCGTTCATGAAGCTCAGTAACTCATGCCTTGCTGTAACATTAATTAATTGATCAATCCTTGGTAAAGAAAATTGATCTTTGGGGCAAGATTTATTGAGATCGGTGAAGTCAACACATATCCGCCACTTATTGTTCTTCTTCTTCACTATCACTACATTAGCCTACCAATCCGGATGTTTCACGTCTTCAATGAATTTTGCCTTTTGCAGTTTTTCCAGCTTGTCCACCTCCTCTTGGATGGCCACATTATTCTCGGGACTAAACACTCGTCGTTTTTGCTTGATCGACTTAGCATCCTTAACGTTTAACTCATGGCACATAAATTCCGGATCAATTCTCGGCATGTCTTCACGGGTCCAGGCGAACACACTTTTTCGCTCTATAAGAAATGTTATCAATTCCTGCTTGAGGGATGGTTCTAAGGTCGAACCAATTTGAGCGGTCCTCTCGGGTCATTCATCATCTAGTATGATTATCTCAGTGACTTCCACTGCTTGCCCTTTAACCAAATCAGCTTCCTCCCTGGGATCTAGGGTCACAATTTGGTAAGTGGTGGTAATTTTCTTTAACTCCTCTTGGTTGGCAGAGGCATAGTAGCATTCTCTGGCCTCCACTTGATTCCTCTTTACTACGCTAACACCATAGTGAGTGGGGAATTTCAGGCATTGGTGAACTGTGAACGGTACTGCTTCAAATTTCTTTGGGCAGACTCTGCCGAGGATCATGTTGTAGGCTGACTGTACGTTCTTATCAAGGACGAAGATAAGGATCTTCTCAGTTCTGCTAGCTGGCCAAGTGCCGTTCAAAACTTCCAACGTGACAGTTCCCAAAGGATAGACTTTTCCCCCGAGAAACCTATAAGAGGTTTATGATAAGGTTCCAGCTTGCTGTCTCTCAGTCCCAAACTATGGAAACAATTGTAAAACATAACATCAGCCAGGATCCTGGCAATCCTTGCTTCATGTACTCTAAAGGTGATGACCCGAGGGTCATCATGTGGGTAGAGTACTCCTGATAGTCGTTCTTGGAAAGGTCAATGACTAGTTTGTCTTTATTCACCTTTCTGGGTCGGCCATCTACCTCATCTGATAGGTTGATCTGCCAAATGTAAGAACAAGCTTTAGCCTCATTCAAATAGGCTTTTTCTTTCAGCTGTTACATCTCCACCGCCGACGTCTCCTCTTGCAATAAAATGACAATCAAAGGATATCATTTTCATATCAAGCTCTGGCTCCCAGGATTTTTTTGGCAAGTCTGGATCATCTTTTGAATCATCATCCCGACCTCTCTTCTTGTCATCTCTGCCTTTGCACGGGGATTCTGATCTCCTTCTAGAGTCTAGATCTTTTGTCCGATCCACAAACTTGGTTAGCTTTCCCCGGCGAATAAGAGATTCAATTTCATTTTTTAGGGCAATGCAATTATCGGTGGTATGCCCGTGATCTTTGTGAAATTCACAGGACTTAGACTCGTCTCTCCAGTTAGGGGGTGATTTCAACTTTCCAGGGCATTTCAAGTCTCTGCTGCCCCTATTTTCCTCCCGGATGTGATGCACACCAATGGTGAGAGGAGTGTATTCCTCATACTTCTTGGGCTTCACAACATTTTTGTCTTTTTGCTTCTTTTTCTCCGAACTCTTTTGATTGTCAGCTTTGGCTCCTGGAACTTGCTTGGCAGCCATAACTTCCTCAGGGTTCATGATTTTAGCAGCCTTTGCCATTAACTCTGTCATGGTTTTAGGAGGTTCCTTCGCCAATGCATAATACAATTTTTCGGAAAGCAGTCCACTCATCAGAGCAGTGATGGCAGTCTTTTCTTCATAGTCCACCACCTCCAACTTCTCACTGTTGAAGCGGGTAATGTATTCACGAGTAGTTGCTCCTGGTTGCTGGCGAATGCTTAATAAATAGGCTACTTTTTTGATAGGCTTAGCTCCGAAACAGAAGTTGCTGTTGAACAGTTTGGCGAGTTGTTGGAAATAGGAAATTTGTCCACGGGGTAAGTTATTGTACCAAATTTGGGCAGATCCAGTGATGGTACTTGAGAACACTCGGCAGCGCATCTCATCAGGGACATAACAGATATCAGCGGCGGCCTGATATTGTTCAATATGGAGGACATGGCCCGTCTTACCATCATATTTATGAGTAACTACTGGTGGTTTGAATTTGGAAGGTGTGGGGAAATCTACAATGGCTGGAACAAAGGGAGACCCCTTCACAAAGCTCATTTGTAGGGGATTTTTAGTCTTGGCTATCTCCCCCAAGCGATCTTTTAACCGCTGTATTGATCCCTTCTAAGGATGTTCCTCTGTCTTAGATTTGGCCGAGGCACTTGGGGCAGCTCTACCGCGCGTTCGTGCTGAGCTCTCTTCCTGAAGTCTGTTCAACAAGCATGGATCCTGGAATGCTAACTCTGGACCTGACTGATCCTTCACGATGCTCGGCACAATGATCACGGGATCTAGCTGGCTCCCTATGATGGCCCCTAGTTGCTCGGGGACCAGGACGATCGATGGAAGAATCCTTGCTTAACCTTTCCAAGGCACTCGACCGTTTTGGAGTGAAAGACCAACCATCATAATAGTCAGTGGACCTGATTGAAGAAGTTGCTCTTGGGCGATAAGATCTATCACGTGGAGATCTGGAATATCCACTCCTTTCGTTTCTAGGAGGAAGAAGTGGCACTTCTCTCCTGTGGGATGGAGCGGCGATAGACAATGTTTAAAAAGGCGAAAGGCGAGGCATAAGCCTCGAGGCGTTTGAGGCGTAAGCCTCATAGAAAAGAAAAAAAAGAGCAAAATAATATTAAAAAATACTAATAAAACCATTAAAATAAAATAACAAAGAAATATAAAATAAAACTAAAAAAAAATCCTTGAGGGCTTTCTCACATAGTTTGACATTTTTTTGTTCCCCCGAGGTAGCTTTCTAAAAAAATTAATCTGAGAAAATCAATTTTAACATATTGGTTATTTTACAATATGACAATTAATTAATCAATTCAAAATCGTATTGGCAAAATCATTTTTATAGCTTCATTCACATATTGGTTATTTTATAATATGACAATAAATTAATCAATGCAACTTAACAAGCAAATTTATTAAAAAAACATTGATTTTCAAGCTAAGCTTAAAAAAAAACAACCTTTAAAATATATTAGTCTAAGTAAAAGAAAACATATTAATTTAAGTTGAAAACCAAAAAACAGAAAGCTTTTAAAAAAAAGTCATTGAAGTTAATTTAGTACATTTGTTTCAAACAAACTATATATTTATAACAAAAATATAGTTCAAACAAATTTATACACTTATTTCAAACAAATTAGTAAAGAAAAACGAAATTAAGTGCAATTTTAAAACAAAAATAAATAAAAAAAGAATAAGAGTTAGTAGATTAAAACAACATTTTTTTAAGTTAAATGCAATTTTAGAAAAATGAAGAATTTTAACCTATAAAAAAATAAACTTTGTGATGAAAGAAGAAATATAGTTTTTTTTTCCGCGCCTCAGCAAAAAGGTGTGAGGCGTAAGCTTCAAATTCAACCCCGAGGCTTTTATTCAGCGCCTCGCCTCGAGGCGTACGCCTCGTTCGCCTTTTTAAACATTGGCGGTAGATCTAGCTTGGAGTGATTGAGCCAGTTGTCTCATTGTTTCCTACATCGCCTTTTGCCTTTTGATCAGGTTGATTAGGATTCCTTACAAATCTCCTGCATCAGGTGGAGCAGAAGGGATGAAAACATTACCCCTAGCGAGACTGCTTTCTGGAACTTCAGTCATCCTTAAAAAAAGGAATTAAGGAATATTGATGAACGGAATTGGTAGAGAACGATGATGACCTATCGTTCCGACAGACGGTGCCAATCTGTTGATGTCTAAATTTGGATATCAAATTATCAAAATTATAAGGATCAAATACCAAAAAGTCCCTTGAACATTTTTTAATACACACTTAGTCTAAGCCTTTTATTTTGTACCAAAAAGTCCCTTATTCTCTTATCTTTAAAGGTCCGCGCTAGCGGCATGGTAAAGCCTTTTTGGCATGGTGAAGGACTTTTTGGTGCAAAATAAAAAGGCTTGGACTAAATGTATATTAAGAAAAGTTCGAGGGCCTATTTGATATATGCCCCAAATTATAATCACAGATAAATGAATAATAGAAAATAACAAAAGGGTTCAGCTCTGAGAACGAGCTTACATCCACGGGTGAAATGGGTTACAGTTATATTCCAAGCTCAGAAGTACAGTTACAAGGTGTTAGGATCATCCAAAGTGTTCCCTTGAGCTGGGGGAGATGGAGTATTATTTATAGTAAATAGGAAATCAAGAGGTGGAATGCCTTTACAGATTTAAGCATTTATACTTGTACATAATGATAGCTAAGTGGGTGCCCTATCACGTGCATGTGCATACTGACTGTTGAGTATCCCACGTGCTTGGAGGTGGTCGGCCAACTAGTAACTGTGCCGACCACGTATGATCCAGTGTGGTAAGTCCTATGATGATGTTGACAGGTGTCACTATATTATTGGTTCACTTGATTAAGTAATTTTGACCCACAACAGACCATATTTTTAATTTTGTTTGTTTGTTAGGAACTAACTAATAACATTACTTCTAGGAAGATTTTCATTTGCTGTTCCTTCAATTAAGAGACTGTTGGGGTTTTAATTATTTACATCACTGATTAACAATATTCCATGCTCATACGAGAAAATTTTGGGTATCCTCATTCCACACAATTCTAGAAGATACTATCTAGCACTTACTACCTCGTACTTGCGTCTTATTCTCAGTGATTTTCTTTCCTTCAATTTCTTCACTGCATAAATGATAACAATTTATGAAATTACCAATAAAATTGAGCTTGATGTTTTGAAGTTAATTTTTCAGTCATTGTATATAAAGCCCCTTGATAAAGGAATATACCATGTGATGCATTTTTATCCTAGAAACTTGAGAAACTATGGATAAAAGATGAGGAAACCGAGTAAATCTTTAGTTGAATTGTATATGTTATGACATAGAAAAATGTTCAGAGTTTTGCAGGAATATCCTTGAAAATTGATGTTCCTTTCAGATAGAGATGTCCATTTCAAAGCTTTTGAGCGTTGACACATTTCCTCGTCGTTCCAAACACCCAAAACCCCCATCCGAACTCAACCCAAACCCGATCGCATCCTTGCCGCTGACCGCCCCAGGTGGTCGCGCAGCCTTCTGCGACCCAAACGACCCCGGAGGGCTAGGGTTTTCCCTAGTTCTGATCAGAACCCACTTGGGCTGCCCTATTCAGCTCCAAACCCTTCTAACCACTCCAAAACCATGGTTTTCGACCCGGGAGGAGGCCTCTAGGGCTGGTTTGGGTGAAGAAGAAGAGATGAATAGAAGAAGAAAATTTGTGGATTGTGCACTCCTCAACTTTCAGAAATTAATCTTGCCCCCCACAAGTTTTTGGCACTTTTTGGCATTTCATCACGAGACCCCAATTTTTTTGAACGCCCAAGGACGAGCTTGGTCTTAAGAGGGGGAGAGTGATGGAAATGGGCCCTTTTTAGGGTTTTATCTCATTTTATTAATTTTGTATTTTCTTTATTTTTGTTATTTGTATTTTCCTTTTGTTATTTGTATTTTCCTTTATTTTGCTTTTGTATTTAGAGGTAAGGAGTAGTAATGACATTTTTGTAATTAGGGCCTTAGCTTTAAGCCTCATTTGAGGTAGATTTGAATTTTGAAATAGAAAAGTGTATTTCTCTCTCTAAAGTGTGTGTTTAGATATTTTTAGGAGTCTTTTGACGTGAAGTTTGCGTTAGTTTTATTGGCAACACTACGAGTGTTCAAGAAGACTGTTAATAGGATACAAACTTTGTCATTGTCTTGTAAGATTTTTGGCAATGTGCTTTAGGAACCCCATTGTGAATATCATTGTTCTTGTTAGTATAAATGCATTGAGATCCTTTAACGTCCCTACAATTGGAACTTCTCTCTTCACCAATTAGTAATTCTAGGGTGACAATTTGGGTACCTAGTACCATTGGGTGGCATGTAAGCAATGCTTTTGCCGGTCTCACTGGGGCCCCTTACACGGGGAAATGAATTGGGGACACATAGGATGTGTCCCCATAATGTGTGCCACCTATATGGTCCCCCGACAGTTACTCTTTCGCCAGATGACTCGCACTGCTCACTACCATACATTCATTTCTTAGCACTTCCACTTGTTGCCAAAATTTCTCATTTCTTGTGCTTTAACATTACGTGTTAATATCAAGGTGCATCTCAGTTTTTATGTTGGTGTTTATTGGATTCATTGGTTGCAACTCATTGACCCTTACGTCATGCATTTCATTTCTCTATCCTCCTCAGGACTCTTTGCTGGAATATTTTCTGTTACTCGCTGCGGGATTCAAAGATATTGAAGACAAAATGATTGGGTTAGTTATATGTCTTCGTTTGTCTATCCTTTTCTTCATCAAGAATTGTATTATAGTCACACAAAACAGTTACACACTTGAGGTCCACGCTCCGGTATTTTTATAATTATTATTTGTTTGCAACCACTTCCGCCTTTCAATAAAGGAGGGGATTTATGAGTAAGGAAATGGCATTGCTGAATATCTATACAGATTCAACTTAACAATCCAATGCTATTGTGCTCATTTGGTTTGAGTTTTGGTTCTTCGCTGGAATTCCGGATTTTGGTAAATTCACATATTAAGTTACAATTTCTAAGAAATGAGTTGACATCCTACTGTTCTAAAACTCTCTTTCTTAACTTCCACCCGATATGGGATTATCATCTCAGAAATTCCCGTGAAAGAAAATCTGTTGTTAAATCTGGCATAGGTTTGTTTGAATGTTAGGTTTAGGGTTTTGTAATTCGATGATGGTTGCATAAGTTTGATGAAATCTACAATTTCCAAGTCAAGAATCCGAAATCTTTGGAAAATCGTATTCTTTTGAAGGCTCTTCATGTTAATTTCCGAGTACTCAATAAACTTGTGTATATTCAAAGCAGTGTAGAAACCTTATTTTATATTGCCTTTCAAGCTATTGAGAACTACTGTATCCATAGGATTATACTTGGAATAAGATGCACCTAGATTAGGCCTAGTTTGTTGGGATGCCAACCTTAAATTTTGCAAGGAAATTATTGCAAATGGTCATAGATGAGGCCAAGATGGCATTGAGCTTAAAGCGTGTGTTTTAACGTAAGTTAGGAGTCTTTTGTAGTAAAATTATGCTAGGGGAGGCAATTGATATTTTTGGGTCGTGTTTTGGCCTCATACGACGACAAGACAAAACCATTGAAACACGTGACGAGACGAAATCGTGTTTTTCAATTTCACATGAATACAACTCATTAGAAATATGACTAACATTATTTTTAAATTTACAATTAATTAAATATATAACATACATGAAAACACAGCTAAAAGGACGAATAAGACCACCTCCAAGTCATTGGAGCATTTTGCTCCACCAGATCCTCCAATGCTGTTTTGCTCTACCAAAGATGGGAGCCAGTTCCAAGGCTTTGGCACACTGCAAGTTGCGAGATCTTGCGACTTTTGGAATGCCGCAGAAGGATGGAACTTTATAGTCTCAAATCATATTTTATATACAATTTTTTTAATATTTTATAGTGTTGTGATCAACAAAAATAAACAATATTAATATTAAATATTTTAGCATTTATATGCCGAGTGAATGTTGTACTTTTTTTTTGAAATTTTTTTTTTTTTTTTTTGCTTTTGATTTGTTGAAAAAATTCTCACTTTTATAAAATTTAATTATATTCAGGTGAATATAAAACCCTCCATTTCGAGTTTAACCCCCATTTTATTTTTGGTTTTTAGTCAAACCCTCCTTATCTTTTTAAAAATTTATATTCTTATTGTTGTTGAATACATGAATATATCGTAGAAAGTGATTATGGAGTCATCATACATCCAACACTTCATTTGAGTTTAAAAATTAGAAAGGAGTAAATTTTATTAAGTTCATAAATTTCAAAACATGAAAATTTGAAGCAGAAAAAGAAAAATTAAGATAGTCTCGTGGATAAAGTGGTTTGATGATTGTCAACTGTCGTGCTATACCTTCCGACAATAGTTGTCCTGTCATGATTGCCTCAGCTTTGCTTCTAAATTTGCAAGTTTTGGAAGGAAATGTTATTTTGCTCCATGATCATTAAGCAAAATAACATCATGCTATTTAACTTGATGCTTTGGAGATGGTCAACAGGAGTTATAATTTAACACTAACACGACATGACTATTGTAAGGGGCTTATTTGGAAGCTTATTTATGCTAATTTTATTTTATAGAGTATCTATGTGTAATTAGTGAAACCTTATGTTATAAATAGAATGAAATGGGAGAATGGATGACCTAATTCATTTCATTCTTTCTCCTCTTCCCATATCAGATTTTTCTCCTCTCTCTTCTCCCTTCTTCCTGTTTTATACCCTAACCTCTTATAAACATAATCTAGGGTTTGATTACTTCATAAATCAACAATGATTTCGTGTAAAAATATCCCAATGCGAACATAACATATCGTGTCAATTTTAGGTAACCTCTAGCTGTTGTTTGGTCTGAGATCTGTATCTACCAGAAGAGATTAGGATCAAGTCTCAATCAATCTATAACTAGTTCTTAGTTGTGGCTTTCTTTGGAAATTACTGGTAGGCATGCAATAATATTCATCAACTTCCATGTTAGCTTTATATAGTTGTGGCTGTAATTATGATGCGCACAAGATATGTGGGTCCCCTTGGGATTCATGATTAGCTTGTAGGGGGCATACTTTTTGATTCCTTAGTTTTAGAGATATGATTGTTTTACGAGTCATTTTTGTTAATTCCATATTTATCTTTTGTTTCTCAAGTTAGTTATTTACCTTAGTGAGGAGTCTTGGTGGGTAAGTTTTTCCACCCAAGCCTCATTCGGCAACTACAAGAAGATCCAGATTATGATTAGACCCAAGTTATAGCAATTGTGATAATGATTACGGCTGTCCCAACTCACCGCTTATCTTGCTTTAGTAGTTGCTGTATCCTTGTTTACGGCCTGCTTCTTCCCTTGCGGATCTGATTGAACTGGACTACTTGGGACTATTGCTCGCCTGACAGCTTTGACTGCTCACTCGATACCACTCCTTCTCGTACCTTACTACCCCTATTTTACCCAACACTCGATGCGGATTCAAAAAATCTATAAAACAGACAAGTTTTATAAAGATGCACTTTTCTTTTTAGACAAGTGAAGCTGAGACAGGGTAGCGAAGCAGGGACCAGACCCAACGATCCATAAACGTGTGAAGCATATGAGCAAGGACACTTCTCCATCAGAACGGAACTTATCCCCCTGAATCAGAGCAAAAAGCCCGAAGTTCGCTTCATTTTAGAATTGCTTCTTGCCACACCTGCATTTTCTGCATTATATTTGATAGATGTTTACCATTTCTTCGAAAGTAACGATGATGTACACGGATGGTGGACCCTCCCTATGAACTGCTCGAATTAATGATGGAATATTTTCTTTTTGCTTAATTTAGGATCTTTTTTTTTTTTTAAATTGAGGGACCCTAAAGTTTGTATGTTGTAAAGCCCCCCCCAATGTATCGCTTTAAGTCTTAAAATAGCCACTCTAGATGATAAAAATTTTACCAAAATGCAAAAATTGGCATATTAGTTGATAGTTTGCCAACTAATGTGCCAAGTCTCGTTATGCATTTTACCAAAAATGAAAAAATTGGAAGTTTAGTTGATATTTGCCAACCAATATTCCAAGTCTCGTCATGCATTTGACCAAAAATGCAAATAATTGGCATTTTAGTTGATATATTTCCAATCAATATGCTAAGTCTCGTAAAAGGCACATTCCTGTGGCACTTGAAATGCCTACGACAACACCAGGCGGCACTTCAAGTGACTTTGGAAAAGCATTTTCATCTTTTATTTTCATTTTTCACCGGTGGCACAACATGCGTCGCCCCAAGTCATCACGGGGCACTTGAAATGCCATTGAACTCCAACCCGAGTCGTTTGTCACTTAAAAATGGCCAAAAGTAAAATAAATCCACATGGGCAACCCATTCTCTTTAAAAACCTTTAAGCCCAACTTGTCAAATTAAACCCTAGCTTCCTCTTAATCTTTATAAACCCTATCAGTATTGGACCCCAACAACGGTGCCGGCGAGATTCTGACCATAAATTGACACCGGAAAGGAGCACTGATGGCTGGAAAGAGGGTTCTGGACGTTGGGTTAGATTTAGTCTTAGGGGAGAGTTGCGATGGGATTGCTTTTGGAGGACCACTCGCCGAAGGCGAGTGTGACACCCCGACTAATTAAATACCGGGTAGCTACTCCTTTATTAAATTAATTCAAAATGCCAAGTTGGCTCAGTTGATAGCATCACTGTCGAAAACATTTTATTTTTACTAACCGCCTAGTATTTAAAAAGTAAGTGCCAAATTTTAATTAAAGTCTGATTAACATGCAACAAGTGTAATGAAGAAATAAATAACACCATTCACCATACTGAAGTAAAACGAATAACCATCGCAATAGAGTAAATAAAGTCTGGAGGAACATTCCTCACTACAATCCCATACTGAAACAAATAACCGAAACTGAAATAATACATGCTAAAGTCTGAAAACTGAAATATAAAAGATGTCTCTAAATAGAAATGGGCAACATGCCCTACAACTGATAGATAGTGACTCTGGAATCCAAAAGATAGAAGCGTCTACATGCAAATCCCTGTAGCTTCCACAAATCGCTACAGCTCGTCACCTGAATGAGTATCCTATGCTTGGTGTCCCTGTGGCTGGGCACCTAAAATGGTTTTACAAGAAAAAGATTTGAAAAGCAAACGGGTCAGAGCCCGAATGTGGAGTTATATTTTAAAAACCTGCAAGTGCTTTAAAAACATTTAAAATATTAAATGCAAAATACATGTTAGGACGTGCACTCACATTATATTCTCACCTCTCGTCTAACTGTGCACTCCTAAGGTAAGTACCCATCTACAACGATATAAACCACTAGCTAAGTGACATCATAACTAGCTAGACTGTAATAGTTTCTACCCTTATTACCCGGTTCTATTAACATATAACGCTCGTAATTAGATAGGAATTTAATGTAAACTCAAATGCTCAAATTTCAATATATATGACTATCAGTTAACTCGTTATACTTCTCGAAATAATACCGTAATACATTTACAACATTAACATGAGGATTATCATTAATTAAATGTATATTATTCACATCATAAATATACAATACAAGCACCCCGAGAACTAAGCTGCGGTGCGCACATACTCTGCTATCCATCCCGGTACATCACGTACATAAGGATCACATATTCCGAATCTCTCAGGAATAGTTCAGATAACACAAATCACAAATAGTGGAGGCGAACACAGTCACCATCACATGGGTCACGCACATACCTACGCTCCCATGATCAGCAGACTTATTAACATCACAATAAGTCCTTCTATGACCTATGTCCATCGAGGTACCAGTCTATATCCCCCCCGTAGGCACACAAGGATTAGAGGGTCCTAAGCGAACGCAACCTCCCGTGATAGCAAGTATGGTAGGTATGTCATACACACAATCCATATACCAATACTAAGTAAACACACATCTTAGTAATACCGTATTTTTAATCGTAGTACATATTGCATTCTCGTACTAACTTATAATCATCACAATTTATACTAATCCGATTTATAATCATACGCGCTATAGTTTCTCACGTCGTAGTAACCACTCACGTCTCAACCCAAACCGTCCATGTAATACAACTCTCGTATATAATTTACTCCTCATAATAATCCAAAAGTCCCAAATTTATCCTTACATCATCAAAGAATGTTAACTCTACCCTCGAACCAGTTTCCGGGACTCCAAAAATCAAAACAGTCCAAAAAGGACCAAACTGTCAACTCGTTAGAAGTCTCGTTCGAACGAGACTGTTCGAACGAGATCCCTCTGCCAACTCGTTAGAAGTCTCGTTCGAACGAGACTGTTCGAACGAGATCCCAGTTCGTTCGAACGAACTGTTCCTTCTAACGATATCTCGTTCGAACGAAATCCCTTTTCGTTAGCAGCGACTGGTCAACTCGTTAGAAGCTCGTTCGAACGAGTTCGTTCGAACGACCTGGGGGCTGCTTCTAACGAGCTACCAGCTTCGGCCCAGGTTTTTCCCCAAATCGTTTTTCATCCATTTTAACACCTCAAATCTTCTAAACTAAGTCCCAATCAATCGTTAAAGGTCTATAATCAATACTAAACATATATAATCACATCCTAACATGTTTTTAAGGGATCAATCCATCCTAACATCAATTAAATTTACAGCTTTCTACACTTTTTCCAAATATCTCAAGAACATGAACCCTAACTACATATCATCATCAAATCCCAGAATTTAATTCGTTTTTCTTTCACCCAAACATGTATTAACATCAGATTAATCGTCTCCAAACTATTCTACATGCAATCCTTCTCAAATTCCTCAAGTTTTATGATCTAAACTACATGGGTTTTCATGTTTTATCAAGAACAAACCATAAATCCGAATTTTCTAACATGGAAAAGACATTCTCAGAAATTAAATGGAATAAAGTCACTTGACTTGGTTTGATTTCTGACTTTGGTGTAGGTTGATGATGTTTTTCTGCAGAATTTCCTCTCTTTCTCTCCTTCTCGAAGCTCCTTCTCCAATGGTGGCTTAAGGTGGCTAGGGTTTTGATTTGGGAACTTAGAAAACCTAAATGATAACCTACGTAGCTTTCTAGGTTAATATGGTTTGTTAATGGGCTTAATGGGTTAAATCCACATCAGATTTACATCTCTAATTTTCGTCACTTTTAATTCCTAAAAATGTAAAATTACCAAAATACCCTTTAAGTTGCCGGTATGGCCTAAAAATACCCCGGGACTCAAACTATACCCCCGGCTAGTGTTTTCTGACTATCTCGACCCTTCCGGACGCGTTGGCGCACTCAAAATGACCATACGGATTATATATTTTAAATTCACTTTTATTATCAAAATATTACACCGTGACGCGGCGGTCCCACGTGTCTCAATAAAATTTCCAAATTGCCGTATATAAATCTCACGACAAATTTTATAATACCAAATACATATATAATCATATATGCACATAATCAAATACCAATTCGCATCTCATTAGTATCTATAACCCGGATTAATTTCCAATTAATACGCAATTTAATTAATTATTCCCAAAAATAAATATAGTCAAAAGTACGCGGTATTACAGCGAGGTGGTTAGTGGTGGCGATGAATGACGAAAAATTTCTGATACGGTTGGTATGTTGTCCAGTAGGAGATGATCTTGAGTATCTATTGACGATGATGAATTGGTTGAGAGTCGAGAAGCGAAGGATCGTTTGCGGAAGAACAATATTCCACTTGTGATGGCTGGTTCTGGAGCGATTTTGGCAGTTTAAGTTTTTGGCAGTGGGAATCTGGGCGGGAAATCAGGTAAGAACTTGGACAGGAAATCGGCTACGGTTTGTTTGTTGGATTGGTGCAAGGCTGGGGTTTGTTGCGAAGTTGATGCAACAATGCCGCCGTTAACCATCACGGACACATATCCGACGAGGAGGGTTTGGAACATCCCCTTGATCTCTGTAAGTCCGTATTTAAAGCGTTCAACAAGCCTGTTCATATACTCGCTTATCCACCATTATCACCAACTGTATCTTCCAAGAGCAAAGGCTCTGATACCACTTTGATGTGAACGCAACGGAATTAAGACACATGAACACACAATACTAATTAAATAAATCTCTCTCCCAAATCTCTTTCACTTTAATAATAATCTTAATAATCAAATCACAATGATTACAAGAGAGGGTCAAGGGCCTTATTTATAGGTAATCCTAAACTTGGAGAGCAAGTCTCCTAATTAAAAGGGAACTAAGTAGCCTAATTAAAATAAATTACTAATATCCTAATAATTATTTCTAATAATAATACGAATAAAAATACTAATAATAAAAATAAACATCTGCTGAAATTAAATGAGCTCTCGTGGGTTTAATTTTACGCGCACGTCACTAAGTTTCTCCACCCTTGTACAAGGAGGGGAAGGGGGATTGAACCATGATCTCCTGGTTGGGTGACATGAGGATGCCCACCAGGGCAGGCTATTGCCTTTGGGTCCACTATATTCTATTTAGTAAGTCTGAAATTTCACATTTTATAAACAATCACCTAGAGGGAAGGGGAACCTAGGGAATGAACATGAAGATAAAATTTTGGCTTTTCAAAAAACACAAAGACAATAAGAAAAAAAACCGTGAAATTTTACTATATTTATTCTGGGCTTATCCTAATGAGAATGTGAAAATAGTGAACTTATTGCGATAAAAAAAATCATAGAATGATGAGAATTAAGAAGTCCGATAGGGTTTAATTGTACCTTTTATTTTGATACTGGTAGGGGGTAGGGCGTGTTGGGAACCCCATGCCTCGGAATTGGAATTGAAATATTTTCAGTTCAAATTAAAATTTAGTGAACTGAAAATATTCGATGGCATGGAATTAGGGGTTCCAAATTGAACCTTTAGTTTATTTTAGTTAGTGTATAATTAAGGGTAATATCCAATATTCTTAACGTGCTCTCTTTAATCTTTTTTACTTTCTAAGGTTATTTTCACTAGCAAGATGACTTATGCTATAATGAGGGCTTTGTCCAACCATTGTAACGCTCATTATTTGATGTATTAAAGATTTGACCTTTTTTTTAATCCATTGTTCTTTGGATGCCATTGGCGATGTGTGACATATTCACTTGAGGGGGCTATCCAGTGATGAATCGGGGAGAGGGAGGAGGGGGGCGACTGCCCCACCAAAATTATGACAATTTCCTTATTATACTTGCTTTATCTTAAGATTTTTCTAAAATTATAGGACTTCGCCCCATGAATTGTTTTTGAAAAATATCAAGAATCACCCCCCGATGAAAATATTAAATTACTTGGCATATGTAAATTTATGATCAAAAGTCAATATTTAATTGTTATTTATTGCAAGATTTACAATTCTTTGACGTATATATGTACAAAGATCATCTATTTTATACATTTTATTAGTAAAATTTTATTTTTCGTATTAATAAAATAGAAGTTAACTAAAAAAATTGGTTACTACTTGCACACACTTCTCTCCCTGGAGTTATAACCAATTCTCAATTTTTATCTTTTTATTCTTATTTCGATAGGTGAATGCATTGATAGCGGGTGCAGTAGCGGGTGCGGCTGTTGGTGCTGGGACCAGAAATTGGAAGCAGGTGGCTGGAATGGCTGGTCTTCTTTCTACTGTCTGTGCTGCTGCTGACTACTCTAGTGCACTTTAAAAGTAGCTCTTGATAAAAAATTTCAAGTAGTGGACCAAGGTGATCCTGTGAATTTGATTATTTTTCTCCTATGGGAACTATATTATAGAGTTATTTTTTTAAAAAAGAAATCAAAATAGGTGTTCTTAAGTTTCATATCTCTAAAGTTGGACTGAAACTAGTTTTCTAGAGATGGCTGGATATCTGGAAATGATATGTTTTGGACAGTATGTGCACTGAAATAGGAGAATGGATTTGAATGTTCTCATTTAGAGGTTTATGAGTACAATACTCTTTAAGTTTTCTAATATTAAATTTGTTGTTGCAAATGTCTCCACTCAGGTTATGACAAACATATCTTTGCTCAGCCCTTTTGAGCTAGCTGTTTAAATTTCCGACTGGTCATGTATATTATCCTATCTTTCAGATTTTTTCTCTCCCTAATATCTTTTTTTTCTTCTTTTTTGAAATTCTGAAAAATAGGAATAAAATTAAGAAGAAAAGATTTTTATTCCACTTCATCGCCTAAGTGAATCTGTTATAATTTTATGGTCGGTGTACTAGTGCTTACAATATCTCCATAGATTGTGTTTGTAGTACGCGCGTGCATACAAACATGAGAGGATCTACGCGGGGCTGGTGTGTGTGTGTATTGCTATTTTGTAATTTCTAACAGATTATATATGTGGCAAAATAGCCATGGCCTACATCCCGTTAGGGTTAATTACACGTAGGTTCCCGGAACTTTGTCCCTACTAACACTTTCCCCTCCATTCTTTCAATTTTTTAAATCCCACCCTATAGTTTCACCGATGGTTCAAATTGCCCAAAAACGTGACGGCCGTTTGTTTTTTGGTGGGAGAAGGTCACGTGCGTGGTACATGTGTTTTAAGTGAGGGTAACTTGGTCATTTAAGAGGGTATTTTAATTTTTTTCAAAAACCCTAAACTCACACACTCTCTCTCTCTCTCACACAAAACACGCACACACACGAACAGATCTGGGACAGAGGGGATGATTGGGGGTGGGTTTGATGATCAGTTTTTTTTCTTATATATATATATAAGAAAAAAAACCTCCGTTGGTGGGGGAGACTGGGCTGCACCGGGGGTGGGTGGGTGGGTGGGGGGGGGGGGGGGGGTAGGAAGGGCTGAGGCATGGGGGTGGGGGGTAGGGGGGCTGCTGCTGATTTTTTTTTTGCCTACTGATTAGGGTTTCTAATTTTTTTTAGCTTTTTATTTCCTGAAATTATTTTTTCATTTGCTTAAATTTTTTTTTTTATCATGGGAAAATCATTTTTCTTTTATGGAAACCATTTTTTGTTTGTTGGATTTAATTTTTTTATTATGGAAAATCTATTTTTTTGGGAATTTTTATATGAACCGAACATTTCAATATAAAGCCCCCGACTAAAAGATTTCCATACTTAAAATAAAAGGCAACAAAAAGACCTAAATGACCCTTTTAGTAGCCCCTACAGAAAGCCTCTATCATTATCCAACAAATTGAGTAGATATCAAACTGGAAATCATTCAAGACTCAAAGATTTATATACTATGCAAATCATATGAAAATGGTTGGGTTCCAAAATAGGACAACCACTTCAGCCAAAGGTTATATTCGGTATGAAAAAAGAATATCAAACACGCTGTAGGAAAAATTGAATATCAATCAGAATAAAAGACTCCACACAATATCATAGGTTTATATCATAGTTTGAAAATCAGAAAAACTACTCTTAGGCCATTCACAAGCAAATTTTTAACATTTGAGGAATTGTAACAAATTTTAAACACTTATGTCCACTAATTCTCTTTTTATAGAAGTCCACACTAGTGTCATAACAAGTAGACTTAAAAGTAAGTTGTCCTTAAATATTTAAAAATTATTATCAAGGGATCTAATTGTAAATTGCGCTTGAGAATATGCAGAAACTCTTCCAGTCGTATACTGAATACCAATGATTGAAGAACTTGTAATGGAAAAATTATTTTATAATATTAAATGTTTTCACTTCCAATCAATTGAATCTTTTAATCAGTTGAGAGCACTTCATGAATTATAGGATCAAGCAATTTTTGTACTCCATATTCACGATTAACCTGCCGAAAGTGCGGTTAAGGGGGTTCATTTTTATGTTCACAGAAAATCGATCCATTCATCACATAAAATCAATCCACCGCTAACCGAACAAAATATCATTGAGCAATCACGTGAATGCTTTTCAATTACGTCTTCAACGCTCGTCTTCCTCGTCATCTTTCTATAGATGTGAGAAAGCGGCAGACAAGTACTCTTGTCTGGAAATGGCCTTGTATCATCAAATGCTCATTTCTATTCAATAAACACCTTCGGTTGGTGTGATAAATGGTATTTAGCCCCTTAATGTGGCTTTAAAGAAAAGATTGCTTCTAATGTGACTTAATTTTTGATATAATTTTTTGGAACAAACTGACGTGTCAATTTATTATTAGTTGATTTTTAGGTCCCACTGACGTGGACCCTAAAAATCAACTAATAACAAACTGCCACGTCAGTTTGTTCCAAAAAATTATGTCACAATAGTATTTTTGTAAAGAAAATGGGGGATGTATATTGAAATGTTGGGTTTATTTAAAACACCCCCTTTTTTTTTGCTGAATATAATTTTGTATTTGTTGGAAATAGATTTTTATCTTGGGAAAACCATTTTTTTATTGAAACCATTTTTCGTTTGTTAAAAATAGTTTTTTAATTACCGGAAATCATTTTTTTATTACTGAATATTATTTTCTTATTGTATGGAAACCATTTTTTATTTTGGTATTTTAGTATATTTTCAATAAATATAAGTATTTTAAATATATTTCCTGATTTTTTTTAGAATTTTGCATGCTGAAAATAATTTATATTGATGGAAATCATTTTTTATTGCTGGAAATAATATCTTTTGTGCGAAATAATATTTCAGTAATTACTTTTTAGAAATTTGCAGATTTTAAACATTTTTTGGTATTTTTCAGTATTTTTAAATATATATTCGTATTTTTCAAATGTTTTCAAAAATTTGTAAATTTTTTCCAAGATTTTTTGATATTTTTAAAATATTTTTTGGTATTTTTTTTAATTTTTAAATGCTTTTACTGTTATTTAGAGATTATTTTAAAAAACAATTAGGTTTGGACAAAAATATCCTTACCTATGGTCATGTGCCACGCACTTGACTAACGATTTTTGTAAAAAATTAATGGAGTTGACGATAGGGGGATACTTATAGTCGTTTTCAAAGTGGTGGTGGGGTGTGTGGGGGTGGGGGGAATTGGAAAAATGGAAAGAATGGGGGGGAAAGTGTAAGAAGGGGCAAAGTTCAGGGGGTCTAGTTGTAATTAACCCATGCCGTTAAATATTTTTAACAGCTTTTTATGTGATGACTATTATTTTAATGATATTTTTCTCCTAAGAATATTTGTCAAGGTTTCCGCTTGTGACAGCTACCGTGTAATAAATTCTAACAATTTTCTCCATGACAAAATTGGTAGTGATAAAAACATTTATGTATATCTTGTTGCTCAAGAAATTTGTCTTAGTTTGTAGGAGGATAGTCAAACTGGAGTTTGAATAACAAGAAATGAGGAGGTGCAAATCGGTACTATAGGAAGACAAATCAAAAAACTGTAGTTATGGAAGCGACCCGGATCAAATTCGAGGAGCAACATCAGACCATCCAAAAAGGGTAAACTTAAAGACACAAAAGAATCTCCAACAAGAGGCTTATCTGTCAGTCGCGTCTGGCTGCCGCTCAGTTGAAAGCTATGAAACAAGTCTGCGGTAATTCAGAACTGGAATTGGCACAATATTGCGAAGTGGCCGCCCTTGCTCAATTTGGATCAGACCTTGATGCTACGACTCAGGCATCACTCAATAGAGGTGCAAGGCTTATAGATTACCGAAACAACCACAATATGCACCACTTCCAATTGAAAAACATCCATGACAATGAAAAGCTTTTCTAAGACCCAAAAAAATAAAATATGTTTATCATAAATTAAATGGAGTCATATCTATGGCAAAATCTTGTAGTTGCACTTTAAATACACAACAATCATGCACAATAATTACTAGATTTTTTTTGACTTAATCCCTACTTCTTAATGCCGCATTTGACTTAACACCCGATTTGTTAATCTCTTTCACATAACCCTCAAAATTTTAATAGATAACTCTCTTAAAAAGTCCATAATTCGTAATTAGACATACCTCCTTGTAATTTTTTAAAACAAGAATACTCTTATATTGAAAAATCTAAATATCTCAAACTTTAATCCCCATCTTTTTCCTCACTCACCAAACCCTAACCCCCAAATAGTCTCTCTCCTCCTCTGACATATTTTTGGCCACCCCATGTGGCGAAATGGCACCATCATGCTATTTAAAATATACACAAGTGGAGGGGAGAGGTTGTTTGAATATTTTGCAAAAATCCAAGAACCATGTTTGTAAACCAATTTGGTAAAAATTCAAGCGACAAATCTCTTGAGTACAGAACAGGTAGCAAGATAAAAAAATCATCACTCTTGCGTGGTATTTCACAATTCAGTAAACTCCATTAATTTCAGATTTCGAGCGCCTTGAATGAGTCGGTTTGTGATTTGAGATATGGGACTTGGTATAGCTGTTTTGATTTTACACATGGCTTGATTTGGGGGTGACGATGGGTGGTAGAGGAGGAGAAGCTAGATGTGGAAGCCAGTGATGGAATGAGACATGTTGGTGGTGATGATGACTAGATGATTTTTATAGATGACGATGAAGGAGATATGCAGGTGAAGCTTTGAGAGTTGGGGTTTGATGACAATTATAGGGTTTTGATTTGGGGAAGATGAGAGGAGGTATTGTTTAAAGAAGTATGTTTGGTTAAAAAATTATTTTGGGTGTTATGTCTAATTAGCAAATTAAGTTTTTTTAATAGATCTCTAATGGTGAATTTTGGGGGTTATGTCAAAGAGATTAACAAAGCGTGGGTTAAGTCAAATATGACATTAAGAAATGGGGGTTAAGTAAAAAAATCCCTAAATATTACAATCAACATAAATGTAATTGAAGCTTCACTTCACAATAAATATAACTTAGGGATCTTAGAGTTATAGTTTTAGGGGTGAAGAGACAAGCACTTCAATAATGAGAGAAGCAGAGTGAGAGATGTTGTGTGTATTAATGGGGTTAATTGTTTTTTGATGCGTAACTATTTGTGCAACATAACAAATCTTTAATTATGCATTTTGTCTTGGATGTGAAATGAAGGCTGTTATTCACATGCACATTTAAGAGGCTAGTGTGTCTTCATGTGCATTAAATACTGTGCATTATATTTCATGTGTATTAAATGACATGACACACTTTGTCCTTTTGAGGAAAAGTTTTTAATATAGTCAATTTGTATGTATTTTGACTTTATTTTGTTTGGATAAAATATTTGAGTCATAGGTTAGGACTTGAGTTGATTATCCTTCAAGCCTATGCTGTATGATTGAAGACCGTGGCGGCCGAGTAAAGCGACTTCATCATTTTGTCGTGTTTTCATGCCTATTTTCATCTTCAACACCCCTAAGATCTCAAGAGGTATGAATGCGTATTTATGTTTGATGCAGGTTTTATGACAAAATTGAATCTGATGCAGGTTTTATGACTATATTCACCTTGATTCAGGTTCTTTTGACTAGATTAAATTTAATAAACTGTATACACAACATTCGGTTTAATTGTTGCATGTTTACTTATGTTAATTGCTGAATTTAAATTGAAAAAAAATAAAATTTGAGTTTGTTTGGCAATCCATATAATCCTTTAGGGAACTAGCACTTTCAAATCGGTATCAAAGCAGGTTACACTAAGTTATCGTGTCGATACCTGGTTAGTGATGTTGTAGGGTTGCTTGTTTGTCCCTCTCTCATTGTTTGTTTGTTTCTCTCGATGTGTCATCCTAGTGTTAAGTCAACCGATGTCTTTAGTGATGATGATGATTTTGATATTCGAGAGGAGTTTAATGAGCTTTGTAAACGTGATGATAGTTTAACTAAGTTGAATTTGAAATTTTCAAAAAGAATAAAATTTCTTAAAAATGAAAATTCATGCTTAAAAGATGATAATGAATTTTTACGAAACATTCAAACTCAACGAGACACTCTGAACGAAAATCTCAAGGACATACAACAGGATTTTTAAATTTTAGAAGTGTCCAAGAAAAAGTGTGAAGCTAGAGTCCGTGTTTTGGAGAATGAGTTAAATGACTCTAAAGTTTATAGGGTGAAAGAGCGTGCCGTAGAAGATAATGATAAATTGATTAATGATTTAAGGGTATGTGAAAAGACTCTTAGCGTTAAGTTCACTTTCATTGAGGGAGAGTAGTATAACTTTCTAGAAATTATTGAAATATGTGGAGGAAGTCCCAAAGGATGAAGAGTCCAAGTTTTTTCTCGAGTCTAGAATTTTGAAATTAGAAGATGAATTAAGAGACTCAATCGCATCGATATTGGCTTTGATAATTCAAATGCTTTAGTGCCTAAATACACGACCATGTTTTTAAGAGTGTCAACCATTGCTAAGGACTTTAGAAAAGATAAACCTAGGGGTAATATTGCTCATGTTTACACATGCTCGCATTGTGGTAAGAAATGTCACATTAGGGCATTTTGTTATGATCTTAGAAGAGGTCCTAAGAAGTCTAGATCTCGTGTCACCATGGTTCTCCAAACCCGAGACATTAATACATAATTTATTTAGGTTAGGAAATCGGAGTTGGTGACAGTAAATGTTAGACTTATTGATTCTCACATGCTTGTCCACGATTCATCACATGCTATATCTTATGAGTGATTACTTGCATGTTTGTATACATTAGTTTTGTGCTTAATGTCTTATGCCATTGCCAACGTTAGAACATGTGTATCTCTTGTATTTTTATTTTTTATTTATTGGGTCTATATGAGAAAAATAAATAAATATTTTGTTTGTCTTTTGAGTCATTTTAAAATTTTCTTAAAAATACAAAATGATTTTTGATTTTTTCGTGAAATTTAGTTTTACATATTTTGTGTGGCATATTGGCATGTTTGAATTTCTTTCATTCCATGCTTTCCATGTGACTAGTACGTTTGATTATGGTTTACAATGATTTGTGTTGTTCTTAATCATGCTTTCATGGAGTTATTCGACTTTGATCTACTTAATGGATTTGCTTTGCACATGTTTTTGCACACACTTGCACTAGAGATATTTTGGATTATAAATATCAATGTAACATGAGCTAAGTGAGTCGTTCTCCTATCAATATTGTCATATACATATCTATTTGATTGTAGGAAATTGTGCTTGTAAGAACCATTGTCCGAGAGTTTATTTTGTTCGAAAAATATGAGGGTGCAATGGAAAGAGATATGGATGGAGTAAATATCCTTTGAGTGAAATACCACTATTGACAGGAGCCTAAAAGAAAAAAAGAGGCAAAGAAAAGTAAAATTGCCAAGGCCATGCTTAAAAATTGATGTTTCAAAATTGATATCTTCAAAAAGAGAAAGAAAAAAAAAATGAGATATGCTTATTTTTTAGGGTGTTAAAGTTGGAGATCATTAGGTTTTCACATTGAGTCCTAGTTAATCTTATTGTTTGACTCTATTGATATGAGAATCATCAATATTTTTTAGGCTAGTGTGCATTATGTATGTTTGTCCATTATGAGTTCACTTTATTTATCAGTTGAGGCTAAATCGAAGTTTGATAAATTCATGTGATCACATGGAACTCCTTGAACATACCTTGAGTGATTGAGAAATGTTTCTTTTGTTAGTTCATGCCCTTTCACTCTGTACCACATTTTGTTTGGATACATTGATGCTATTCGAGTGTGGAAAGCTATGTGTTTTGTGTATTTTGAGGTATTATACCGATATATGATTGTGCATTATATATATATATATATGCTTTGTATTTAATCCACATTTTCCATATGCATCATTATTATATCAAATTGGCATGTCATATCAATCATATTGGTATTTTTTGTCTCATTATTTACATTGGTATTATTTGTTCATTGTTTGGATTATTTGTGCTTGTGTTGTAGAATTTGTTTATTAGTGCATATCTCACTTCACATCATTGCATGATATACTTGTTTCCTTTATGTTCACATCTGTTACATTTAGGAGAATAATGTTTTTCATATTGTGCACATTTACCTTTGTCTATTCCTAAACGAAAAGTGGGAGAATGTTTGACTTAGGGAGAGACGTCTTACACTAGGTGGAGAAAGCTTAACCTTAGTTTTATGATATGTTTGGACAAAGTCGAGAGTTTTCATATGCAGATTTATATTTGTTATATATTCTCTTTGCATTTCAAAGGTTTGTTTCAATGTGCATGGTTTACAATGTTGCGACAAAGTTTCGCAAGAGCAAAGCTACTCAAAGTTTTGTGTCGATCAAACATTTGTACTTTTTCCTTTTGGGATTGGAATTGAGTCTTTAAAGAAATTGACTGCCAAATAATTTTTATTTTTTATTTTTGTGTTTTGTTCTGGAATAGCCAGAGGGGAGATTTGTAAGGACAAATTTCCAATAAAGTCATTTTGTATGAATTTTGGATTTATTCCATTTGGAAAAACAACGTTTGAGTCATAGCTCCATACTTGAGTTGTTTATCCTTCGAGCCTATGATGCATGATTGAAGACCGTAGCGGGTAAGTAAAGCGACTTCATCACTGTGCCATGTTTTCCTGCCGAGTTTCTTCTTCAACATCTATAGGATCTCCAGAAGTATGAATGTGTATTTAAGTTTGATCCCTGTTTTGTTTGGGTGTTCGTTTCAAAATATTTTTGTGGCATTTTTCGTTAAAAAGATTAGATAGAAAAATTATTTTTTGTTTAAAGTTGTTCAAACGACTTTTAGTGTTCGTTCAAACAAGTTTAACAATCTCGTTCGAACGACCATCAAACGAGATTCGAAAGAATAAGGTATGTGAACAAAGAATTGTCATTCGAAGCTTGTTCGAAATTCGTTCAAACGAATTTGTCTATCTCGTTCGAATGACCCTAGTGTTTTCATTCGAACGAGTTTCCTTATTTTTTGTGCTCCTTAATTTTTGTGTTTTTTATAAATAGGAGTGCTGGAAATTATTTTTATCAAGAGGTCCTTGCAAAAACAATTTCCAAGAACATATCTTATGCTTCTAAACCCTAGTTTACACCCAAACCGTTTGAGATTCAAGTTTTTATCTAAATATGCTTGTTTGAGGTCCAAAGTACGTTTACTCTTCATCTTTGCTGAGTACAGTTTGACACAGTGGACTCCGTGTTACGGTGGCGGTTCGTTAACCAATATTGATTGATACCGGGTCTTTTTTGGAGCACGCATTGTGGCAGTTTGTTGGGGGATGGGGGGATGTTCCTGCATGCCGCTATGAACAAGGTCTAAGGAATGAAGATACCATCAAGTCTTGAATGAGTCGAGTGTGTTGTGTAAGTCATCTGTCATCCATCATCCATGTAAGGTCCTAGATCATTGTGAATTGGAATAGCTGGGCCGTAGAGGTTTTTATCATTATGAATTTTCCTCATACATTGACGTGTTGTGTGGTTACTTTATTTTACTCTTACTATAATCACCTAGATAAATTTTTTAGGTTAAGATAAAATTTGAAAATCTGTTTACACAACATTCGGTTTAGTTGGTGCACGTTTAATTGGGTTAATCATTAAATTAACATTGAAAAAAATAAATTAAAATTGGTGTTTATTTTGCAACCCATATAATCCTTTAGGGCACTAGCACTTAAGCCCCCAATAATTATTGTTGTGGTTATGCTAATACTAATGTGAGTGGGTGGGCAATCCTTGTGATAATGACAAAATAACATAATATTGGCATGCCACTGTTTGACTTGCAAAAGTGCTCTTGTACTGTGTTCTTTGGTACGAAAAGAAATGTTGATATGTGCGAGTGCAAGAAATCATAATCAAATGTTATAAAGAGGCAAAATGATTGAAAGAGTAAAAAAATGGGCACAACACACCATATTTACATGGTTTGGCAACTGCTTACGTCCACGGAGGGATTTCTCAGTTTTTATTAATTCGTCAGAGGTTTCGAATTACATGCCCCTTTTTCTGGGGTGGGGGTTAAAGTTATAGTAATAAAAAGTAGTTGAGTTATAGGAAAAAATCCTAGATTTTCATTGTCTCGCTGATGATTCCTATTTATCTCCCTCGAGAATATAAGTAACCAAAATGAGTCTTCAATTATATATCCACGTGATATATTTCGTAGTTATTCATGCGACATTGAATTTGACTGAGGTAGCGTGCTGGGCCTTTTTAGCCTACTAAAAATTGGGCTTCCATGGTCATGCACCCACAATTGGACCCGATTTTTTTTTGCCAAGGATGGGTTGGAGAATTTTATACCCTTTATTGGTCCAAGTTGAGCCCAAAGCCTGATGCACGTGCTCGGATATGTTTGTAATTATTTTAAAATGCTAGGGGTATGCTGGTCCTTGTAAAAAAGTGAACCGCCAAAATCAATCTTGAGTGTTGTTCCTTATGATTGAACTTTTGGAACTCGATCCTCGCTTGTTTCAAACTCCGTGCCTTCATTTTTCTTCCTTATCTTGCGTTAAAAAACTCTTCTAAGCTCCTATTTTCTTAGCTCATTCTATAAGTCCTCTTCGCCTTCTCTTGCTTTTCCATCTTCATAGTTCTTTTTACTTATATTTGTTGTGTATTCTTCTTTTATTCTCTTATTCTGTGAAAATGGTTTATACTGTTAACGACAAGAGCTTTGAGGACTTTAGAAAAACTTATTCAATTGTTTCTTGGGTTATAATCGAATGTGACCCCATGCCTAAAAATTGTATTGTGGTTGATGGTGGCCATCAGATCCATACTTTTTCAGTGGTTCAGGGGGGAATATCATTTCTCCTAAACCAACCTTTCCTGAAATTTTGTGAGTTATTTGACATGTTCCTTCTTAATGTGCTTTAAATACATATCAGATTGTCAATGGGGTTCACAGAATAAACGAACTATATGGGACCAACCCAGGGATCCCAGAAATTAGATTTTTGCTATTTAGGGTATTTTTTACCTGATGGCGAGGAGGGGTGATAGGATACTAGTATTTGACCTTTCTGATTCAAATAAGGGATATTGATATCAGGGTTTTATTACTAGTAATTGGCAACATCCTCCTCTCCCAGAGGGCAAACAGTACCATGGGTTTCTATGCCCAAAATGAAGGAGTGATATAGGTTAATAATTTGCCCTTATGCTTTTTTTAATTTTTCTTGATTATATGGTAACTGATAATATTTCTTCTCTTTTCTGAGCAGTTCGATCGAAGAAAAAAAAATCCCTCTCTTGCCCACATCAATAGGGAAAAGCTAATAAAGGTTTGGAATTTGAGGGAACCCTTAGCTCAAGGTGGCGACCATCCTCATTCTTCCTCCCTCCTGCTTGAGTATAAGAATTGTAAGGGCAATTTTACTGCTCGTCCAGTAGACATCATTCATGATCTTCCACTTCCCTTACCAAGTGAGGAAGCTTCTATCTCCTCCTTCGAATATTTATACATAAAGTCCATTCCTGCCGAGAAATAAGACTCAATGGGCCTCAAGAGAAGAATTATGCTTATTGATGATGAATATGTCAATCCCTTCTCCACTAAGACCAAGACCTTGAAGAGGACTGGGCAAGAAGTCCATTCGGCCACTGACTCGAACTTAATAGTTCGCGAAAAAGAAGAAGGACAAGGCCCATGCCCTTGCAACCCTCCAAAAAGGGTGATGCCCCCACATATGTAAGAACTCTACACGTGATGTCGGTGTCCAATAAACCTTCGTTGGAAGATGGTCTGCTAAAGGAAGCAGTGCTCGCCACAAATCACGAACAGATCAAAAAATTGTCTTACGAGCAACTTACATCCCACGCCGCTCAGGCGTCAGTAAACCAAAGTAATTTTTATGCTTCTTTGAAGTTGTTGGATCCTTTTATAAGAGAAAAATTTATGATTTCTCACTTTTTTATTTATTTTGGCTTGGCATAGCTGGTTACACAAACACGACACCTAAACACATCTACGTCACTAGTTATCGGGTACTTGAAGACTATGTTGAAGACCGTTAAATAATTAAAGACTTGGTCATCTCAACAACTTGGAAGAAGTAAGCTTTTGGTGTGGCAAAAGGTTCTAAGTATTCTCTAGCGTTTACTTATTTTTATGAGGCAATAATTTTCTTAAAGGAACTCAAAATTTTTATAAGATTTTTTTTTCAAAATTTTGATGCTTCGTTCGAATGAAGATCTCCCTCATTCGAACGAGATGTCCCTTTGGGTCATACTGACATCTCATTAGAAGTCCGTATTCGAATGAGTTTAATGAAGTTTTAAACGAGACCCTTTTATGGTTTCACAGTAATCTCGTTATATGTTTTTATCTGAAGTCGTTTGAACGAAATAAGGCAGTATCTTGATGCAAAAAACTAGACTAGGCCTAATTAGTTGATCACAGATAAATTAAGTAAAACAAACAAGACAACTGAGATTTTAAAGTGGTTCGGCTTAATGAAATAGCTTACGTCCACTGTTATGTATTGACTACCTTGTTCTGTTTTTTCAGTCCGCACCAATGAGGGTGATACAATGTATTTATATTCCACGAGGGTTCTTGATAGTAGTCATGTGAAAGGATGGAATGCCTTAATTTGTTAGGTATTCACATTGATACATAATGAGAATTGAATAGATGAATGTTGTCGCTTCATTAGAAACACTGGTTGTAAGACTGCTGGCGCTTGGTTGGCCATTGGTCAGGCTTTCCTGTTGGCCGGGATTCCCTATTGGTATCGTTTCCTTGTTGGTCTAGCTTCATTGTTAGTCGGGCTGACTTGGACTTGTTCCACATTGGAAGACACGTGCTGGCTTGTGACTGGTGCACGTAGAGTGGTAGATTTTGGTATCAACAAAAGCCCCTAATATTTTATACTTGGAGTTGATGCGAAGGTGTGAAATATTATGCTTCAGCAGTAGTTCGGGCTGTTTGGTTTAGCTCCAGACCTTTCATACTTGTGAAATTTATCCACTTAATTGAAGATTTTTGGGCACGAATGGCAGTTTTGTAAATATTTCAAATTTCAGCAAATTTTTATGGGGTATCTTCATTTTTCCCTTCATTATTCGTCGTAAAATCAAACATCGTTCTCTTTAATCATTACTTTTCCCAGTTTCCAATGCGTCATATAAAAAGGGCGATAAAACTTCGATCATCTTCTACCTCTTTCTTCTGATTGCTGTGTTCTTTGCTTTTTCGTGCGATCGCTTTCTTTTCTGTTCTTTAGTTCTTGCCGAATTCTTAAATCTTTGCAAGAATTTTTCTTCTCTTCTTCTTTGTTTTCTTCATCATGGTTTATTCTATTGAGTCACTTGATAAGTTCAGGATCTATTTTAATATTCCACCTTGGGTTGTATTAGAGCTTCCCACATTTTCTTCTGATTTTTTCTCTTACTGAGGGTCATTGGTTCCCCTCTATCTTTATTGCTTAATGCGGTTTCACGTTTCCTCCCAATCCCTTGTGTTTAGAGTTTTGTCAATATTTCCACATTGTACCTACAAGAGTGGTTCCCAACACATGGAGAGTTGTAAATGGAGTTTATAGGTTAAATCAAATTTATGAAACCCATATAGGGATTTCATAAATTATGTTTTGTTATAAATGGGTCACTAGTGATACCACATTTTATTTGAAAACTAGGGCTGTTAGTAAAGCTTTGGTAGTTAATCTCACTGATTCTAATAGAGATTATTTTGATCACGGGGTAGTTGTAAAAAATTGGCAATATGCCCCTTTAGTTGGAGGCATTAAATATCAAGGACCTATATGTCCACTCTTTAGCAATGGAATAAGTTGTTTTATGTTTTAGTAAATTTACCCTGTTTATGTTTGATAAAATGTCATACTGAGTGTTTTATAAATTGATTTGCAGTTGAGCAAAAACGAAAGTGCCCCAAAGAGAGTGAAGTTAATTTGAAATAGTTAAAGTTTATCTGGGGTCTTCATAAGGTAGTTATTGAAGAGCACGTTAGGTCTGCCTCCTATCTTCTCCAGTACAAAAACATTGTTTCTTCTTTTATTTCCAGACCTGCTGCCTCTCTGGTAATTGATCTTGACTAAGAGGTTGCTGTTGATTCTAATACTCCTCTGTCTGAAATTATAAAGAATAAGAAGTTTCCCGACGTCTACAGTGGTAGTGCTTCTGGCTCCCAATCCTTTGTTAAAGGAGCCAAGAAGAAAACAGGGGATGCTATGAATCCCCCAGCCCCCAATGATCTAATCCCCAAGGATCCAACTCCTAAAGACCTGGCTTCCAAGGATGTGGCTCGTACAAAGGTTGAAGTTCCTCTGAGGAGGCTTAAAAAAGGGCTTACAGAGAAACAAGTTGACCAGGTGACTGGTCAACTGTCCTTGGTTGATTTACCCCCTTCTAATACTGTTCCTCCATCAACTATTACTCCTAGTTTATCCAGGAAGTTAATTAAGTTTGGTACTCTTCCAGACTATAGGGGGTGGATGCCAAACTCCCTAGAATGAGGGTTTATGAGTTGGCTTCTCTGAACCTTGCATCGGTAAGTAATTTCCATTTTCTTAGTTTGGGTTATCTTTTGTATCTCTCATATACTCATTTTGTTCTTCATCAATTGCATTTCTCGGTACACTTCAATAATATGTTGGAGAAGGATGATGCAATTAAGGCTTCTCTTCAAATGAGGTGGAGGAAGCCTTGACTGGTTTGAAGAAGTTTGTGCTTGAATCTCAGCAGGCCTTGGAGATTGAGAAGAGCACTTGGGTAGAGAAATTAAAGATAGCTGAAACTTCTCGTCAAACATCTAATACAAATGCCCTTGAAGCGAGGCACAAGGCAAAGGAAGTCGGGCACCAGAAAGAGGAAGCTGAGTGCCAGAAAGAGCACTGGGCAGAGGAAGCTGAGCGTAGGGCAAAGGGTGCTGAAGAGCTTGTATCTTCTGCCAGAGCTAAGATAAAGTATACTATAAAGGCTTCCTTTAGTGATGGTTGGGACAAAGGTTGGAATAAATCTATATCTACTGATTCTGCTCAAATTGAGTATGTGAAGCAAAAATGTTTTAGAGATGGTTGGGTTGCTTCCCTTCAAGAATTGAACACAACTGAAGACTCTGAACTTTTTCAGGGGTATATTTATGGTCCTCCTTCAGTCATAGAGGATGAGGTTGAAGATGAAGCTGCTTCTGAAGAGTCTTCCTTTGTGGTTGAGTCTGTTGCCAAACAACCTAAAGTCCATGAGTCTTTTTTTCCTTTGATCGAGCAAACCAATCAACCCCATTCTATAGTCCCTTCTTCTGAGCAGGATAAGAGGATTGATAGGGAGAAGGTGTAATTTTGTTCGACATTTGCTCTTTTTGTTTCTTTCTCCTCATACTTATTGTACTTTGAACTTTTTATCATCAATAAAAGAACTTTTTGCTCCTTTTTGTCTCTTTTGGATTGTACACGTTCTTTATTCTTGTTTGTTGATTGGTGGTTATTTCTTCTTGCTAGTTGATTCGTATCGAATATTGCATATTTCCGCCCGTTATCCTTATGCATTCTAGCGCTTTTACGGTCCTAAATGCCTATAATTATGCTCATTAACCAGACGACCTTGGAGTTGGATAGACACATGTTTTGCAGGGGTTATTTGTGCTTTTGTAGGTACTGGAACGCTAAAAGTGAGGATCCGTTGCATTTCGGAGAAGTTTCGTCGCTGGACGCTACTTCAAGGGCTTTTTAGTCAATTCACATTTCTTATTCGGCTCTTGGAAGTTCCACGGATGCGTAGTTCATTGAGTTAGCATCGCGTGGCTGCAAACGGTGCGTCGTTTGGAGTTCGGACGAAGAAGCTAGGCTCGTTTCCGTAATGGACCTTTTCCCCCTCATCATGGACCAAATGCAGCCTGAAAACAGAGTACCGGTCGACCGCGTACAAGGTACCGGTCGATCGCGGTTTCAACTTTTGCCTTGGGAAGGAGACAGTATGCTTTGGCTTAAGGGGCCGGTCGACCGCGCCCCTGCGACCGGTCGACCGGTAGTGCCAGATATTTTGGGCTCTTTCCTCTTTCTTTCCTTTTTCCCTTATCTTTTCCCACTTACTATATAAACCCATTTTTGGTTTTAATATCAGATATACACGAGTTTAGGTTAGAATAGTTAGGGTTTTGAGGGTTTTGGAGAGTTCTCCTTCATTTATACTTGGTTTGACACCCCATTTGTTGTGTAAGTTGACTATTCATCATCCTCTTCCATTAATATAGTTTGTATTTCTTCATTTCTTGCTTTCTAGTTAATTTACAAGCTTCCTAATTTAGGTTTACATGCTTTATTTACATGCTTTGATTACTTGCTTTGTAGTGTAATTTTACCGCGTTTATTTACCGCTTTCCATTTATCGCGTTTTTAACATGCTTTCTAGGTAATTTAAATTAGGTTGTGTTTGAATTGAACTCACTCGAGTTGACGCGTTGCTTTGCTTTGGTGATGGAGTTTACGGGTCTATTTCGGGTGCGTTGTCCTAGTTATTACGCCTAGGAGATTTGACGGGGCATATCATGTATGTCCCGTGCTTACGACCTTTCGCGCGTAATTTCCGGGATATTTGTTGACGCCAAAATCTTATTAGGCTTTTATGATGATTTAGGGCGTAACAACCCTTGATTTAATTAACTGTCGAAACGAGACGCACTTGTAATAACTCGTCGACCCATGTAACCATTTTATACAAATTAACTCGGGTGAGGGATATTCGATGCAACCTATAGTCTTACTCGCTTTCATAATCTAGTTTCAATACCATTGCCTAGAATAATCTTTTCCTTTATGCATCTTTTCTTTTAGTTTGTAATCATCTTTTACACTTTTATTTCGGAGTATTAGACCACTTAAATTCTAACATCTCGTCTCTGTGGATTTTCGATACCCGACTTACCGCTGTGCTTGCCTCGCAAGTGTAGTAGTAACTTAGGTTTTTGTATTGAGTTGGCGAAACGAAAACAACGACTGTGCACTTTACACGCGCACACTTTTCGCACCTTAATCAAAATGGCGCCGTTGCCGGGGACTAGTTTGTTTTAGACTTTATTTGATTTAATATTTCATAGTATTTTCTTTCTATTTGTATTATTTGCTAATATTTTGCAGGACTTCCACATTTGAGCACTTAGAAACGCTCGAATTCTTTCCGCGCGCACTTACTTCGTGGAATCCGCCACTTCGAGCCATTTTTGGGGTAAGCATGTCTTATTCCAATTCTTTCGGTAATCCTTGTCATAATTCTCAAAATTCTCGCAAACCTATGACTTTCGGTGAATACTTAGAATCCCAAAGTATAACAAATTCAAATATGACTTTGGGCGAGTATAACGAAAGTCAAAACTTAGGTTATTGGAATTTCGATGATGATGATAATGATTTTGGGCCTTTACCCCCTTATAATAGGAATTTTGAAACGAATTGCAATAGTTTTCAAAATTCCTATAATAATGAGTTTTCGTTTAAGTCCGATCGCAACTTTCAAAGTTCCCATTTTCATGCATCCGCACCTCGACCCATGACATTCGGTGAGGGCTTGCGTATGTATGAAAATGAGAAAATTGAAAATCGCTATCGGGAAGAAAATCGTTCGTGGGAACATGAGTTGGATTTATTATTTGAGTCCGACGACGATTTTGCTTCCGAGACTTTCGAAGTTGAGGAATGTTTTGAACCAAATGAGGTACTTGTGCCTACTTTGGAACAAGCCATTCTAGACTTTGCCCATTGCGTAATAGATATTGAAAGTGAGGATGAAAATGACGTAATATCTATTTGCAATGAAATGATTTCTTCTTTGGCCCTCAAAGAAGAACATTTCATTGAAAATGATATTATTTCCTTTGAAATTCCAACTTCATGCGATGATGATTCATCTCATGAGTTTGAATTTCTTTCATCCCCATTTTCATTGTCTATTACCCCACCGGAACAAGTACCCGATGATTCGGTTTCGAACTTTAATGTTTTAAACCCTATCGCCGATGAGGAGTACTTGCTCAAGTCGTCCTCCACGATCGCATCTTTGCCTTTGTGTGCGCCTCCTCCCATTCCAACTTCAAAATCCTTGGGAGGATTTTCAGCTTTTCTTGGTCCCCACTTGTTTTTGTCACCCGTTCAATCCAAACCCCCCATCGTCCCACCAAAACTTTTAATTGGCGATGGTTCATTTCTTCCGCCTTACACATGCCTTCCGTTGTTAAAACGGAATTCATATTTTTCGGAAGGCATGCTTGTATGTGAGGGTACACCGGTTATCCTCCAAAGTCAAATCGTTCTTATGGTGGACCCTCAGCTATTTAGACTTCTAGTGTACAGTTAGTGTGAAGTCTAAATAGTAGATTGTATATAGTTAGCTTTTTATTCTTTCTTTTTATTTTTTTTCCTTCCTTTTTAATTTAGTCTAATGTAATTAGTTAACTTTTTATTATTTGTTTTTGCTATGCTCGGTACTAACGTGTTTTGTAGATTCTTTGGACTTGTTCTTATGGGGATCGCTCCAATTTTGGGTAATATCGCTCTTTTCCTCTCTTAAACTTGGTTCTTAATTTACATTGAGGACAATGTCAAGTTTTAAGTTAGGGGGTGTGGGATATTCTATCCATTTCTTTCTTTCGTCCATGTTTTTGCTCACATGTTAGTTACTTAGTATGCTTTTCTTAGAAAAATTCAAAAATTTCAAAAAGATTTTCTTTATTTTTTCTCCTTTTTTGGGCATTTTGCCTTGTTTCCGATGACAAATTTCAATAATTGCCCGATCCAATAGACAACCCAATGATGCATGTTCTCGATTTTAGAAGTTATTAGACTTTAGTCTCGATTATTGATATTATGAATAACTTCATGAATTAAACTTTAATCCCATGAGCACATGCACTTTTATTGTTATATTGATTTGGTTTAAGATTTTTATAACTCGGTAATCTTTTGTTGCATTGTATATACTTACACCGAGTAAGCTTTGTACCTTTCGTCGTTTGTGAGTGTATAAACTATTCTTTCCTCTTTGAAAACGTTGAATTCGTTGTTAATCTCACTATTCTTTCATTTGACCGTTCATTAATTGAGTTCATACTTGAAATGTGTTACTTGATCATGATTTTCATATACTGTTTTGATTCGAGAATTGCGTAAACTTTGTGAAATGATCATAGGCCCTCTTTGATATATCACCCATATTGACCTTGACCTCACCCTTATATGTTTACCCTCGTTAACCCCGTTGAGCCTAAATATAACCTTTCGTTTCATAACCCCCTTTCCATAACCAACTCTAAATTGGAGTTATATACCATACATACACTTTCCATACCTTTGTTTGGAATGTTACTTGGGATTGAATGATGTTGTTATGATGCCGGTTGCAATTTAGGCATATGAGAGTTTGATAAGTAAAGAAAAGTGATGTGAAAAAAGTGAAGAAAAAGAGAAAGAAAAAAGCAAAAGAAAACAAAAGAGAAAATGAGAAAAAGAAGAAAAGAAAAAGAAAGAGAAGTTTGTATATGTTGTATATAGTTCAATAAGCTTTGATTACTCTCCCCGATGATATATCTAATGCCTTTTTGGAACTTGTTTTCCAATTTTGATATTGCCCGCATTTTCTCATTATCCCGAGTTTTCATTCCGAACACTTTGAATCCGTACATATATTCCTTCGTTTCGTACCTTAGCCATACCTACATTATAACCCTATTCAAGTCCTATGTGATCTTAGGTTGATGTAATTTAAAAGTCATAATAGTTGTGATAATCTGTGAAAATGCATTTCGCCTCTTTTAGTGTGCGGTATCCTTTCATTGAGATTACATTTTTCAGTTTATATATAGCGTTCTTCTTTTGTGACATGTGGCGGCCTAGTTTCCATTTACAATTACTCTTTAGCCCGCATGTTCCGTGTGTTACCTACCTGTTTCGAGTGAATTCGCTTGATGAGCGTAATGCCCGTGAGGATTGAATATATGCTTGCTTTAATGTTTATCCGGTTTATATAAGTTTTTGCCAAATCACACTTTGCATGTGCTCTCTCCCCTCCCACATTTTAAGGTTTCAATTCTATGAGGTGCATTCTATAATGTTAATGATTTGGACTTCTGTTTGAATTCATTCACTTTGCTAATAATGCGTATGAAATCCTTTTCGCCATTGTTGGGCTTGTCGCATGTTGGGTTGGGCATATTTTGAGGAAACCATGTGATGTTTGTGGGTGTCATCCCTGAAAACCCTCACGAGACGACACTCGTCCACTAGGGTAACCTAGGGGTTTAACGGCTTATTGCATATGCTAAATGCAATCGTGTTCCCTACGAAAGTGGCAATTATATTTCGATGCATATATACATTTTGTACCGCCCTCTGTGGTTTGGTTTTCTTTGTTTCATTACTAGGGACTAGCAATGTGTAAGTTAGGGGGTGTGATTCGTATCGAATATTGCATATTTCCGCCCGTTATCCTTATGCATTCTAGCGCTTTTACGGTCCTAAATGCCTATAATTATGCTCATTAACCAGACGACCTTGGAGTTGGATAGACACATGTTTTGCAGGGGTTATTTGTGCTTTTGTAGGTATTGGAACGCTAAAAGTGAGGATCCGTTGCATTTCGGAGAAGTTTCGTCGCTGGACGCTACTTCAAGGGCTTTTTAGTCAATTCACATTTCTTATTCGGCTCTTGGAAGTTCCACGGATGCGTAGTTCATTGAGTTAGCATCGCGTGGCTGCAAACGGTGCGTCGTTTGGAGTTCGGACGAAGAAGCTAGGATCATTTCCGTAATGGACCTTTTCCCCCTCATCATGGACCAAATGCAGCCTGAAAACAGAGTACCGGTCGACCGCGTACAAGGTACCGGTCGATCGCGGTTTCAACTTTTGCCGTGGGAAGGAGACAGTATGCTTTGGCTTAAGGGGCCGGTCGACCGCGCCCCTGCGACCGGTCGACCGGTAGTGCCAGATATTTTGGGCTCTTTCCTCTTTCTTTCCTTTTTCCCTTATCTTTTCCCACTTACTATATAAACCCATTTTTGGTTTTAATATCAGATATACACGATTTTAGGTTAGAATAGTTAGGGTTTTGAGGGTTTTGGAGAGTTCTCCTTCATTTATACTTGGTTTGACACCCCATTTGTTGTGTAAGTTGACTATTCATCATCCTCTTCCATTAATATAGTTTGTATTTCTTCATTTCTTGCTTTCTAGTTAATTTACAAGCTTCCTAATTTAGGTTTACATGCTTTATTTACATGCTTTGATTACTTGCTTTGTAGTGTAATTTTACCGCGTTTATTTACCGCTTTCCATTTATCGCGTTTTTAACATGCTTTCTAGGTAATTTAAATTAGGTTGCGTTTGAATTGAACTCACTCGAGTTGACGCGTTGCTTTGCTTTGGTGATGGAGTTTACGGGTCTATTTCGGGTGCGTTGTCCTAGTTATTACGCCTAGGAGATTTGACGGGGCATATCATGTATGTCCCGTGCTTACGACCTTTCGCGCGTAATTTCCGGGATATTTGTTGACGCCAAAATCTTATTAGGCTTTTATGATGATTTAGGGCGTAACAACCCTTGATTTAATTAACTGTCGAAACGAGACGCACTTGTAATAACTCGTCGACTCATGTAACCATTTTATACAAATTAACTCGGGTGAGGGATATTCGATGCAACCTATAGTCTTACTCGCTTTCATAATCTAGTTTCAATACCATTGCCTAGAATAATCTTTTCCTTTATGCATCTTTTCTTTTAGTTTGTAATCATCTTTTACACTTTTATTTCGAAGTATTAGACCACTTAAATTCTAACATCTCGTCTCTGTGGATTTTCGATACCCGACTTACCGCTGTGCTTGCCTCGCAAGTGTAGTAGTAACTTAGGTTTTTGTATTGAGTTGGCGAAACGAAAACAACGACTGTGCACTTTACACGCGCACACTTTTCGCACCTTAATCACTAGTTTATTGCAAAGATGGAATAATTGTCTTCACATGATACCGAGTTATTGAGAAAGTGCAATGCTTTTTTCAAAGCTGGTTATACGGACTTGTTCGAAGAAGAAATCACTCAGTTGCTCGATGATGATGCCTCAGAGCATGTTAAGGAAGCTTACTAATATTTGAAGCACTTACTTGATCGGGCTGTGGCAAACAATGTTGCCTATTCTGAGATGATAGAAGAACTTCAAGAACAATATAAAGAATCTATGGCATTGTTACATCAGACTTTTGAGCAGAAATATCAAAGCTTAAGTGTAGGTCGGGGTTTTGATAAGTTTGTCTCTGTATATAATAAAATGGAGTTTCCTCTTAAGCTTGAAATTGAAGAAACTAGAACTGTTGCCAAACTTCTAGAAGAGAATAATAATAATTTTAGGGATGAAGTAAATCTTCATAAGTTTACCTCTGGAACTGTTGTTGTTACTACTAACGAAGGGTAATCATTTTTAGAAGCTAAAAATGCTACATTAAAAGATGAATTTTAGGCCTTGAAAAACATTAAATCTGCATTTTCTTCTCGAGCTAGAAATAGGCCTAGCCGAGGAACCACAGATGAAATTAGGACCCAACAGGACCTTGTTAATCAAGCTGCACAGTTAAAAGCAAAGGACCGAGCTATTGTTGAAATGCCCCCAAAGCTGCAGACTTTATCCGAACAAATATCCATTCAATCTTCCCAATTAGAGGTCAAGGATGGGGTACTGAAGAAGCTGCAATCACAAGTTGATAAATTAACCTTTCAATTCCATAAGCAGCCAAGAGAAGTGTGGATGGATGGATATAATGAAGCTTTGGGACATTTTGACGATATACTTTAATAAGCCCAGAACGAGTCCTATAAATGGGGTTGGCTGAATGCTTTAACTGTGATGACATTAGATCGGAATAGCTCTTTGTGGGAATGGTATGATTTGGGATTGCTGCAGCTTGATAATCCCCTAGTCAAGTTAGATGTTAGCCGGATACCTGTTCATCGCATTCCTCGATGCTTGATTTCAAAATACTTGGGAGATTATGAGCTTCATGATGAACTGAAAATTATCCGACCTCCTCATCTGCTTGATCGTCCTAGTAGCAGTAACACTAGGATGCTTCAAAATTTCAATTTCATCAACTCTCCTTCTACTTTGGATGATCCTCCAGCTGGCATGGATCCTGTTTCTAAGGCTGAAGCGAAATGTCCTGCAGAATAATCTTTTGTATTGGATTTGAGCAACAATATGTAATCATTTGATTTGATTCAATGAAAAATTTATTTTATGAACGGATCAACTTTTAGTTAATCTCTGAATGTTTTCTTACTCTTTGACTATGAATGGATCAACTTTTTTAGTTAATCTCTAGTTTTTCATCAGTTCTATTGATATTCTTAGGATTATCCTAAGTTTTATACCAATTACCAATTCTTTACCATGGTTATACTAATGTACCTAAATTTTATTGTAATTGCATTAGTTACCTTGGTTCCCAGGCATGAGTGGAACATTTGTCCATCTTTTAGCCCAGTTTAGATGAAAATTATTCATGTGGGTCTTCGTTAACTAAGCATTTTGGACTTACAATTTTTCCTTGCGTGGTTTTGGATGTTTGATAACCAACTTTATTGGTAGTCTTTATTGATACCAACCAACTTTATTTGTGACCTTTGTGGATACCGACCAACTTTGTTGGTGGTCTTTGTTGATACCGACCAACTTTGTTGGTGGCCTTTGTGGATACCTACCAACTTTGTTGGTGTCTTCATAATGTTTACAAGTGCATAACACTAGTACTCCGAAAAATAAAACAACAAATTAACGATTTTGGAAAGTTATGTTCTCATTAGTATTGAAGTGAACTGAGTACAACATAACTACATTTATTGATAATACTTCTTCAAGTGTTCTGCATTCCATGGGTTCTTGAATTCTTCCCCTTCCAAAGTCTCAATCCGATATGTGCCAGGTCAGATAACTGCAGTAATACGATAAAGCCCATGCCAATTGGCTTCTAGCTTATTTCTCTTCTGAATCACTTTCTTCAAAATATAATCACCCTTTTTTAAGTTGCTCGGCATGACCCTCTTATTATAGAAACATGCAGTCCTTTGTTGATAAGCTGCATTCCTTAGAGCTTCATCTTTATGGACTTCTTCCTGCATGTCTAAGTCCATAATTATCATCAAATCACTGGCTGGGGTATTGAAGTATAGGACTCTATGCGTAGGTAAACCTAGATCAACAGGAATTACGACCTCAGTACCAAATGCCAATAGGTAGGGAGTTTTTCTAGTAGCTGTTTTGGAAGTTATTCGGTAAGCCCACATGACAGAATGCAATTTGTTGATCCAATTTCCTTTTGCATGTTCCAACCTTTTCTTCAGTCCATTCAGTAAAGTTCTGTTAGCTACTTATGTTTGGTCATTGCTTTGAGTATGACTAGGGGAAGAGTGTATCTTTTGGACGTTGGACTGGGTACAATAAGCAGTAAATTCGTCGTTGTCAAACTATGTGCCATAATAAGTGATAAAGGCAAAAGGTAAACTATACCTGCATATGGTACTCTTCCAAATAAACTGTTATACTTTTTCATAAGACATATCGATTAATGGTTCAACTTCTACCCATTTAGTAAAGTAATTAACAACTATAACCACGTACTTAAACCTTCCTTGGGTGGTTGAAAGAGGCCCGACCAAGTTAATTCCCCACATAGCAAAATGCTAGGGTGAAGTGATTGGTGTTAGGAGATCTTGTGGAGCCTTATGTATATTAGAAAATCTCTGGCACTTATCACACTTCTTGGCAAAGTCTGCACAATCTGCTTGCATAGTTGGTCAGTAGTACCCTTGTGTATGGATTCTTTGCAACAACATTCTTCCTGCTGCACAGGCTCCACAAGACCCTTCATGGGCTTCTTCAATCAAATCCTTCACTTCAGCTGGGTGCACACACCGTTATAGACCGACAGTTAACCCTCTTCTATATAATATACCTCCATCTAGCACGTATCTTATAACTTTGTATTTCAACCACTTAGCTTCAAGTAGACCGGCTAGAAGAATCCCATCTTCAATAAATGCTTTTATGGGATCCATCCAAGATGGCACCATATCAACTGCAATAAAGTTGATCATCAGATCTTCATCAATGCTCCTATTAATAAATAGCTCAATAGGAATAGTTCTTCGTAACCGTTCTGGTTGCTGAAGCTAACCGAGCAAGTGCATCTTCTTGGGTATTCTCCAATCTCGAAATCCTGACCATCTGAACAGCTAGCAAAGTGGAAATTACTTTCAAAGTTTTGGCCAAATATCTGGTCATCACTTCTCCTTTTTCTGCATATAAGCTCAACACTTGATTTACAACTAACTGCGAATCACTGTATGCCACAACTTGCTTGACATTTAGTGATTTAGCTAGATTTAAACCAACAATTATAGCTTCATACCCCGCCTCATTGTTAGAGGCTTGAAATGGGAATCGTAGAGCATACTCTACATCTAGTTCGTCTTGAGTATTGAGAATGATTCTATCCCCATATCCAGTTGCGCATGATGACCCATCAACATACAGGCTCCATATAGGAATAGCATTGGTTTGTTAGAATTCCATTATGGAAAACTTTATCCTTCACTTCCTTATACTTCCTCTTCATCTCCTGTACTCCACTAGAGGGTTCTGGTTAATCGGCAATAACTTTCTCTACCGCTTCCCTTGCTTGGAGTTGGTCGGGCGTCTTTTCAGTAGGTTTACTAACCTTTGCCTGTTGCTCGGTTAGAGTCCCTTGTTACTCGGGGACCTTTGGATAAGTGAATTATGTAATAAAATCAGCCACAAATTGGCCTTTTAAAGCAATCCTTGGTTAATATACAAGGTCATATTACCCCAACTCCACAACCCAATACATCAATCTTCTAGATTTCTATGGCTTATGCAAAGCCTGCCTTAGTGGCATGTCAGTGTATATAACTATGGTGTGGGCTTGAAAATATGGCTTCATTCGTCTACTAGCCTCAATTAAGGCCAGTACCAATTTCTCCAGTCTGGGATATCTCACTTCTGCTCCTCGAAAAGCTTTGCTAGTGTAATAAACTGACTTTTGAACTCCATTTTTCACCCTGATCAAGGCAAAGCTAACTACTGACTCAGATACCTCCAGATACAAATATAAATTTTCTCCCAAAATTGGTCGAGAAAGTAGTGGTGGTGTTCCCAGGTACTTCTTCAACTCCAGGAAGGCTTTTTCACATTCATCGTTCCATTTAAAGATTTTTCTGAGTACCTTGAAGAATGGTAAACATTTATTCGTTGCCCGGGACACAAATCTGTTGAGTGCTGCTACGTGCCCAGTTAGCCTTTGAACATCCTTTTTACAAGTTGGAGATTGCATTTCGATCAGAGCTTTAATCTTATCTGGATTAGCTTCAATGCCTCTTTAATTCACTATATACCCGAGGAACATTCCCCCTACACTCCGAAGACGCATTTGGCAGGGTTTAATTTCATCTGGTGCTTTTTCAATTGATCAAATGTCTGGCGGAGGTCGGCAATATAATCAACAGTTTTTTTGCTCTTAGTGAGCATATCATCAACGTAGACCTCCATATTCTTGCCTATCTGCTCCTCAAATACTTTATTTACTGGTCTCTGATAAGTAGCACCTGCATTTTTCAGACCAAATGGCATAACATTATAACAATAAGTTCCTTGGGGAGTGATAAAAGAAGTACTTACTCTATCTTCGAGCTTCATATTGATCTGGTTATAATCAGAATATGCATCCATGAAACTCAACAGCTCATGCCTTGAAGTAGTGTCTACTAATTAATCAATTCGTGGCAAAGGAAAATGGTCCTTTGGACATGCTTTGTTCAGGTCATTAAAATCCACACATATCCTCCATTTGTTGTTGTTCTTCTTAACCATAACTACGTTGGCCAGCCAGTCCGGGTATTTCACATCTTCAATAAAGGAATATTTTTGAAGCTTCTCCACTTCTTCTTGTATATCTTGGTTCTTCCCGGGCTAAAAACTCTTCTCCGCTGCTTCACAGGTTTAACCTCCTTATTAACATTAAGCTCATGGTACATAAAATTTGGGTATATGCCTGGCATATCTTCACGACTCCAAGCGGACACCTATTTTCTTTGCCTCAAGAAAGTTATCAACTCCTATTTAAGAACTGGTTCCAATGATGCTCCTATTTGATTTATTCGTTCTGGTTTATCATCGTCCAGAACAATTCTTTCTGTTACCTCCATCACTATCCATCTCGTGTATCTAAGGTTTCAACCTCAGACTCGCTGTTCGAGTCAGATATATCCACTTAATAAGTGGTTATTTTCCTCTTTTTCTCCAACATATCTTCGTCCTTGACAGAGGAATAGTATCACTCCCGAGCTACTTTCTGATATCCTTTCACTACTCCAACTTCGAAGTTGGTCGGAAACTTCAAGCATTGATGAACAGTAGAGGGTACATCTTCGAACTTCTTCAGACCAACTCTTCGCATAATCATATTATAGGCTGAATGAACATTTTTGTCCATTACAAAGAATATCACATTCTCTGTCCTTTTAGCCGGCCATGTCCTGATCAACACGTCTAGTTTGATTATCCCCAATGAAAAAACTTTCTCGCCAGAAAAACCAATGACTGGCTTATGATAGGACTCCTGTTGGTTGAGTGTTAATCCCAGACTATCAAAACAAGGGTAAAACATGATGTCTGCCGAACTGCTGTTATCCACAAATGTTTTTGCCACCAGTACTTATTTCATCCCGACTCTGATCACTAAAGGATCATCATGATGATACAATAATCTAGATAGGTCATTTTTGGAAAAGCCGATCATAAGCTTATCATTGCTAACTTTTCTTAGTCGTTCTTCCTTAGCGAGGTTGATTCACTGAATATAGGAGTAAGTTTGAGCCTCATTAAGGTAAGCTTTCCTTTCTGTTGTATGATCTCTCCTCTGACATTTCCACCTATAATCATGTGATAATCAAAAGATCCAAAACTGAGTGTGAATACCTCACGTTCCGGTTGTATAGGCTTCTTGGGAAGATTAGGATCATCGTCGTGGTTACTCTTCTTCTCTTCCCTTGGCTTAACTAGCGATTTAGATCTCTGTCGACCTCTGCCTCAATTTTTCCCACCATTCTGTCGATCAATAAATCTGTCCAAATTTCCTCTTTGGATGAGCGCTTCTATCTCATTCTGAAGGGCAATACAACAGTTGGTAGTATGACCATGATCTTTGAGAAACTTACAATACTTGGACTTGTCCCTTTTATTAGCAGGTGACCTTAACTTTCCAGGCCAACTCAAATCATTGCCGTGCTTGATTTATTCCAACACATGATATATATCCACCGTTAAGGGAGTGTAATTAGTGAATTTCCGAGCCAATCTAGGCCTTCCTTTACCTTCAAACTCCTACACTCATTGTGATTCTCGTGTTCCTTCTTATTTGACTTGCCTTCTATTTTTGTTTTCGCCTTTGCGTCTGAATTCGTTTTAGCAGCCATAACTTCTTCTGTGCTCATAATCTTTGCTGCCTTGGCCATCGATTTTGTCATCGTTCTTCGGGGATCTTTTGCCAAAGTATTGTATAGTTTCTTTAGGAGCAAACCACTCATGAGGGATGTTATTACGTTCTTCTCCTCGTAATCAATGACCTCCGAATTCTCGTTATTGAAGGAGTGATGTAATCCCTAGTACTTTCTCCTTCCTTCTGTCTTACACTGAGCAAATGAGCTACTCGTTTAACTGGTTTTGCTCCAAAGCAAAAATTACCAATGAATAGCTCGACGAGTTGTTGAAAGCAAGAAATCTATCCCTGAGGAAGACTATTATAATAGATTTGAGCAGATCCAGTGATTTTTCTTGAAAATGGCCTACACCTCATCTTATCAGGAACATCATAGATATTAGTCGCTGCTTGATATTGTTCTATGTGAAGAACTGGATCAGTTTTCCCATCATATTTGGGAGTGACCACTAGAGCCTTAAACTTGGTCAGCGTGGGAAAATCTACATTGGTTTCAGCGAAGGGGGATCCCTTAATAAAACTTCTTTGAAGAGGATTTTTGACCTTAGCCATTTTCCCCAACCTATCCTCCAAACGCTGAATAAAACCTTTCCAAGCCTCACTGTCAGCCCCAGATCTATGGGTAGCAGCTTTTTTATGTTGACCAACAGATTGTGCTAAACTTTCTTCTTGTGAATCTTCCCGATGAGTAGATCTATCAGTTCGTCGGGTGCTTAATTTGGATTGGGCTGAACCTTCCCTTAAATCGCATGGTCGTCGAGTATCTCTCGACACAACCCACAGGGAATTTCCCTTGGGTCCTAGACGATCGAAAGGAGAGGCCCTACTTAGCCTTTCTAAGTCACTCAATATTTCTGGGATGAGAGAATGTCCATCAGAGGAACTAGTAATCCTGATGGAGGAAATTGCCCCTGGCAGGTACGGAGGATCTCTTGAAGTTCTGGAACGGGTATGCCCAACACTTCTTGATGGCGGTGGTGGTATATTAAATTGTGCAGGAACTCCAACTTGCAGATTTTGGGACAACTGTCACATGGTATCCTACATAGCCTCTTGACCTTTGGTTAAACTAGCCAAAATTCCTGTTAAATCAATGTTGTTTGGAGGGGCAGATGGATTAGGCGGAATTCCCTCATTTCTGGTACTTGATTCAAGAATATCAACCATGGATGGTGAATGAGTGACAACGTTTAGTAATACGTTCCCACAGATGGCACCAATCTGTTGATGCAAAAAACTAGACTAGGTCTAACTAGTTGATCACAGATAAATTAAGTAAAACAAATAAGACACCAGAGATTTTAAAGTGGTTCGGCTCAAAGAAATAGCCTATGTCCACTGTTATGTATTGACTGCCTTGATCTGTTTTTTTGGTCCCCTCTAATGAGGGTGATTCAATGTATTTATATCCCAAGAGGGGTCTTGATAGTAGTCACGTGAAAGGATGGAATGCCTTCATTTGTTAGGTATTCAGATCAATACATAATGAGAATTGAATAGATGAATGCTGTCGCTTCATTGTCAATACAGGTTGTAAGACTGCTGGCGTTTGGTTGGTTGTTGGTCGGGCTGACTTAGACTTGTACCACATTGGATGACACGTGTTGGCTTGTGACTGGTCCACATAGGGTGGTAGATTTTGGTATCAACACATTTGTTCGAACGACCGATACAAATTTTGTTTTTTAATAAATATCTTCCCATTATCTTTTGTGTTTATCCTTTTTATCTTTCGTTTTTATAAAAAGGCCGAATGGGATAAAATATTTCATGAAATTTTTTAAAAAATAAAAAACACCTTTTGAGTTCTCTTTTTGTGATCCAACACCTCATATCATATTCCTCACCCCCGCGATATATTCGAGATCACTTTTGCCAACATCAAGAAGGTTTCTTGTGATACACTCTTGTAGAGACTTTTCTCTACGTGTGACTTTATGAAATGAGGTTTCACAGCTGAAGAAGAAAGAACGCCGTATCAGTGGATACTGAGGGTAGATCGCTATCTACGGATGACTCTAGAGCCGGGTCGTATCTTTTGGCATTTTGAAGATTGTGCGCGTCTAACTTAGTGTAGCTAAGTGTTTTGTAAGTCGATTGTATTCAAAACTACCAATAGTACTGAATAAAATGTTTTGCCATACAAATGGATTTTTCTTCATCTCGTGTATTTTTGCATGTTAGGTCTGATAATTGCAATTATATACTTGGACATAACTCGCCTTCACACCATAATTAATTAAAGGTTAAAATTTGATTAAAATTTAGATTTGTGTGTTAGGGTATTTAATTAAATAAATTAATCCATTAGTTCGTGCACACTCTCAAACTGGTATCAGATTCAATTGAACCTATTTATTACGAAATCCTTTTCCGTAATTTTGTTGATATCAATTTAAAAAAAAAAATTGTTGATATTTAAATAGTCGAAATTTAATGGATAAATTGTATAATTGAATGCTCATTTTTTATTGTTCTAATTATGCTTACTAGAAAGCGAGAATGAGGTCTGCTTTAAAAGCAATTGATGAACGTATCTGGTTGGTTTGTGAAAGAGGGTGGACTCCACCCGCAGTGACTGTTGACAATGTTGGAAGCCTCAAACCTGTTTCTTCCTAGATGGAGGATGAATTTAAATGGAGTACTTATAACTCTCGCAACTTAAGGGATATTTCTAGAGCCGTCACCCATGATGAGTTCCATTGCATTATGACATGAACCACGTCTAAAGAAGCCCGGGATACCCTCCAACTCACTCAAGAGGGAACTAACGCTGTTAAAGCTTCCAAGCTTCAAAATCTCACCACACAATTTGAAACTATCACTATGCTTGAATCTGAATCATTTGAGAATTTTTACGCACGACAATTTGATATATTAAATTCGAGTTTCAATTTAGGTGAGAGAGTACTTGAGACGTGTGTTGTAAAAAAATTTTGAGATCTCTCCCTAGCCGTTTTATTCTTAGGGTTACCGTGTTGAATTCATTAGGGATCCTATATACTCATAGGTTAGAAGAACTTATAGGAGATCTTCAAACCTATGATATATATATATATATATATATATAATTGTTAAGCCTAAGGAAAAGAGAATTACTCTAAAAGCCCAATCTAAAAAGAAAGAGGATGTGTTGTCAGATTTTGCGTATGATATTGGTTTGGACAATTTAGTTATTTTTGTTAAAAATTTCAAAAAGTTTCTAAAATCAAAATACTTCCAAAGAAAAGAAAGGTTTGATAAAGATAAAAAATATAAATCGGGCAAGAAATTTTTTGAAAAAGAGAAGAATGATTTCCCAAAAAAAGATGAGGAGATATGTTATGAGTGCGAGGGAAAGGGTCACAAAGATCACGAGTGTTCAACTAGGTTAAAGATATATGGGAAAGGCAATGCTGCTTTAACGTCACGCTTAGTGATGTGAGGTCGTGTGGGTGAGTTCAGGATGAATCACCGCATGGATGTAACTTCACCGCATTCATGGCAAGTCATGTTAGTACACCGAGTGCACCTTACACTGATGAGGAAGATACTAAATAGGGAAACCTTGACAGTGAGTCTAGTTATTCCGATGAGAGTGAGGGGAAAATATTTTAAGTGAGAGAGAGAGTGTGACCTATAGCGCGTCTATGCCAATCTTTATGCCGAGTCCTTTAAAACTAAGAAACAAAACAAAGGTTTAGCCATGATAGTTTTAGCCTTAGAGAAGGAGTTGAGAGAGGCGAGAGAGAATGAGTCCTCGGTGAGAGAAGCTTTTGGAGAGAGAGTTTGTTTAGTTGAGAGAGAGAACGGGGACTTGACCATTAAGGCATCTAGTCTGTAAAAGTGGTGATCGCTTAAATAAGCTCTGATACCAATTTGTAAAACGTATATGACTGTGTGATAATTGATTAAAGTCGCAAATTTCTACTTTGGCACACTTATTTATATACGTTTTACAAATTGGTATCAGAGCTTATTTAAGCGATCACCACTTTTACAAATTTGTATCAGAGCGGGTTGCGCTAATTTATCGCGTATTCCTATTTTCCACAAAATCGTGTGATATTGATTTTTTTTTTGAAAAATCAGTTTTGTGAAAAATCGCAATTTTTCCAATGGAACGCCCATTTAATGAGGAGCGTATTTTTGAAAAAGTTCACGACAGTGCTGAAAATTTAACACTTTTGAATTTGAAACTTTGCAAAAGAATTAGAGTTTTGGAAAAAGAAAACTCTTGTTTTAATAGTAAGATTGAATATTTGCAAACGTTTCAAACTCAAATAGATATTTTTCATGAACAATTTGGCAATTTGTGCAATGATTTTGATTTGTTAAAAGTTGCTAAAAATGAGAGTGATGATAGGGTCCTATTTTTAGAAAAAGAATTAGAGGGCCTTAAAAATTCGATGGTTTGTGTTTTTGCTAAAGAGGACAAAAATATTTTAATCAATGAGTTTATGGCACATGAAGAGACTCATAGGTAAAAATTTGCTTTAATTGAGGGGGGGGGGGGGGGGGGGGGGGGGAGAGATACCCTTTTAAGAATTGTTGAAAATTTGAAAAAGAAATCCCTGTCTTTGGAAGAATCTAAGTTATTGCTTGAATCAAATATTTTGAAGTTGAAAAATAATTTAAACGATTCAAGTAGGTTTGATAGTGATGGTAATGGCTCATCTTGTTCTCATGCTTTTAGTGCTAAAGCCGAAACCATTATTTGTTTTAGAGGGTCAATTAATCCCAAGGACGTTAGAAAGGATCACACCTTAGGTAACATTCCCCCCGTTTACACATGTTCACATTGTGGTAGGAAAGGTCACCTTAGGAGATTTTGTTTTGATCTTGGAAAAAGTGCTAGGAAGTTTATGTCTAGTATTCCCTTGGTTACTAAATCTCCCACACGACGTTTCACATCTATTTGGGGTTAGGAAATCACTTTTAGAGGCACTAGATTTTAGACAAGTTGATTCCCGTTTGCTTACACATGATTCTTCTCTCGCCATATCATATAGATGATTGTGTTCGCATGTTTGTCATACACTAGTTTTTTGTTTCATGATATTTATGGATGCTAGCGTTGTGACGTGTATTTTTTGCATAAATTTTTGCTTTTGAAAATTTTGAAAAATACAAAAAGATTTTACTTTGATAAATTTTTTGAGAAAATCCAAAAAGAGTTTTGTATTTTATTTTAAACCTTTTATGGATAAACAATTAGGATGACCGAGTCACAATTTCATTCCATTTATCCATGTGACTATTTGATAGTGTTTTGGGATAATATATCATGTCATCTTTGTGCTTTATAATGTTTGGAGTCATTGAGATGTAACTAAGTGTTACTTCCTACATGTTTGACTCATGATTTACTTTATTGCACACATGCACAAATTTGTTTGATTATTGTGCTTGTCTTATCACACGTTGGTTGGGTGTTTTCACTTCAATGCTGTCCTTAAAAACGAACCAAGCGCGATAAAACTTGTTAAGAAAGTTGTGCATGTAAGAGCCGTTTGTGAGTTTGTGTGCTTTATTTGAAAACGGGGAAGGGTTGCGAAAGGTTCACATTTGACCTTTGCAAATACTAAGCCACCGTTATATCGGACCTAAAAAATTGAGGAATTTTATTATCCGGGGTCCAAAGAGGTTTAAAAGAACCCGAAAAAAATTTAAAGGCAATAAAAAGAAACTCATGCCAAAAAGGGGCCATTAGGTTTTTGCACCAATTCTCCAATGTTTGAGAATTTATATTACCTCTAAAACAAAAAATGCATGAGGGAGTTTGGATGGAGAATTAAAACGGGTTTGCAAGTCCTTGAAAGTCTTGAAAAAGCGCTACATAGTTTTGGACGTTATTGGTGTCAAAATCACTTTGATTTTGATTTGTTGATTTGATTAAGACGATGTCACCTAAATTCAATAATTTTTACACCTAAGGATATTTTTAATGTTCATTCGTTAGCAATACATGTATGCATCGTGCACATATGATTGATTGAGTTTATTTAACTATCGAATGTGTTCACACCCATACATTCCATTTCCATGACTTGGTTGTTTGAGTTTAAATCCATGGTGTGATTTTTGGTATCCTATATTTGTACCGAAAAAAAAATTGAAAAATCAAAAATAGTTTGTGAAAGTTTTTGAGATGTACCTTTGCATGCGCGTAGTTTGATCCTTGTTTGCTATGCATTTTTGTCGTGACATTCCATGTTTTGATTGTTTCTTCTTATCTGTCTATTTGGGGGCATCATAAAAAGGGGGAGAGAGAATTATCATGTTATGGGGGAGTTTTTTCATTATGGGGGATATTTGATTTATTAACGATTTATTCTTATATCATTGCAAACTCGATACGTCACGAAGGTGTTTGCTTTATCTCATGTGTGTAGGTACAAAGATTGATGATCACATGTTGCACACCCTGAGGAGAAAAGCTTTGAGATTTGATGAAGATTTTTGAAGAACAGTTTGAGATCTTGTAAATTTATTCATAGGAGGGTGGATTTGTATAGGCATTTTGGTATTTGATAATTAAGATGTTTTTATGTATGTTCCGGCATAGACATAGGGGGAGATTTTTAAGGACATATTTTTATAAATGTTCGTCACAATTAATTATGTCGTATACCGTTACAACCGCCGAAGAAGTTCAAGAGCAATCTACATCAAGACGGATCCCAATATATCAAGCTTCTTCATAAAAAAGACTCCGCAAAGTTTAATTTGGTAAGGTTATGTTTTAAATACCTTAACTTTGCACTTAGAGCTTTGGGATATTTTTTTCAAAATATTTTCTAAGTGTTGGATCGAACTTTTTTCGTCAAATTTTGAGAATGAGTAATTTTTCTAAGTCCTATAGCGTTCCTCTATTTTGATGACCAGGTCGTTCAAGGGAGATCTCCTCTCGTTCGAGGACATGGAGATGTCGCGCGATGTCGTTCAAATGACACGTGTCCTTCTTTCTAGCGAGATCCCTTTTTCGTTCGAACGATGCGCTGCCTTAAGTTTTTATAAATAGGCTTTTCAAACTTCATTTTTCACAAGAAGACCTGCATATTTTCAATAGACGAAACTGCTACTGCAGAAACGATTTTCGTCTTCTTCTTTTAGATTTTAAACCTTTTGTCTTCAATTCACAAATCATCCCAATGTTTTAGTGAATTATTTTGGAACCCTAGATTCAAGTTTGTTGAAACTTTACCTTTGTGGGGAGAACTCTACAACCGGAGAGCTTGGTGCTATTATGGAGGTAGTCTCTATGAAGTTACTCTTGTGGGGATGATAACCTACACCGTAAAGACTGCGTGTCTGGACTACGTGTCCTTGTGGTATAGCTGCGTGTGAACCACTGCTGATTTCTAGCCGTTACTTTGAAGGTTTGATGAAGACACCGTGCGTTAATCTTGTGGGCAAAAGCAAGATGGTATGTAAGTCAATGGTCTTGTAAACTTGTCAAAGTTCTAGAAATAAAAGGTTTTTGCCCTTCGGGGATTTTTCCTGAAATTTGTGTCGCATGCTTTATTTATTTATGGTTTGACACACGTACACACGTAGTTGCATGTTTAGGGGATGAATTAATTTGGTTTAAAAATTGACTCTATTTAAGTAAGGTTTAATTGGAAACTTGAGAATTAATTTAAATCGGTATCACACACCATCGAAGTTCTAGAAACAAGAGGTTTTGCCCTTCGGGGAATTTTCCTGAAATTTGTGTCGCATGCTTTATTTATTTATGGTTTGACACACGCACACACATAGTTGCTTGTTTAGGGGCTGAATTAATTTGGTTTAAAAATAGATCTAATTAAGTAAGGTTTAATGGGAAACTTTCAAATTAATTTAAATCGGTATCACACACCGTCGCATATTTTACATAGTTATACGAGAGATCTCCAAGCATCTATGGAGAAACTTGAAGACATTTTAATACCAAATCGAGATAGATCTCGAACGTGCTCGAGAGGTCAAGGTAACTATTGAGGATACATCGAAGAAGGTAGGTAATATGCTCCTTGACCCCATTTTAGGTTTTGGTGAGAGGAATGGAATAGTTTATGATGGTGCATCCACTTCCCATATTGCATCGAAATCGATTTCTAAATTTGTGGTTAATACTTATGGACCTCAATGTAAATAACAATAGAGAGTTCAATCTAGAAAAGCGAACCAAGGTAGACTCGAACCTGCCTATGTTTGTACTTTTTGCAAACGGAGAGGTTACCTTAGAGAGTCTTTCTATAAATCAGGTAGAACTAGACGTACACATACTCTCACGCACCTCTTTAGAGATTTTGATAGTCTTAGAGAGCAAGTTGAGTTTCTTATCATGACTTCACATAGTTTGATGGAAGAATTTCAACGGATGTCTTTGCCGTTTAAGAATGCTTACAATGCTCTGACTAGAGCCAATAATGACAAGGGCAAAAAAAAGGTTACCTCCACTTGGGTACCTAAGAAAGAAGTCAAATTCCTTGTTATGCATGTTTCTCTCAACGTTCAAAATAATTCCCATTGGTATTTTGATAGTGGATGCTCTAGGCACTTGACTGGTGACATTTATTTTATATCCACCTTGATAATCACAAGGAAGTAAAGTCACTTTTGGTGATAGGAGTAGGTCTAGTATTTTAGGGCGTGAATCTGTTGAGATACTCGGATTCCCTAAACTAGACAATGTGTTATACGTGAAAGGGTTAAAAGAGAACTTAATTAGCAAGTGAACTATGCGATGCAAACTTTGTGATAAAGTTTGACCGGTCCGAATATAATGTTTATGACCAATCTGGTGAACTTTTACTATGATGTACGAGGACCTAAGATAATTGTTATCGGATTGTGCCCAAGTCCTCGTTTGTGTGCAACAGTGACACGATCTCCACTACGGACCTTTGGCATCAACCACTAGGTCAAGTGAACTTTAAAGATCTAGAGAGATTAGTGAAAAAGGACCTAGTTCATGGCTTACCATCACCTGGGAAACTAATTTCCTCGGTTTGTGAACCTTTCCAATAAAGGAAACAAATTCGAAGTCCCCATCGAAAGTTGAATACCATTATTACCTCCTGTGTTTTGGAGATGAATCACATGGATCTTATGGGTCCTACTCGCTCAAAGAGCTTTGATGGTAAGAGATGTATTCTCATGATGGCCGATGATTTTTCTAGATATTCTATTGTAGGATTCCTTAGAGAAAAGCTCAATGCGGCTGAGTTCCTTACAACTAAGTGCCATGCCCTACAAATTAATACGGTGTCACTATTAATTGGATGCGTAGTGATAATGACACTAAATTTAAATAAGATAAATTGGATAGATATTGTGATGGAGTAGGCATCAAACATGAGTTTTTGGCGGTTCGTACTCCTCAGCAAAATGGGATTGTTGAGAGGAAAAAATGGATGATACAAGAAATTGCTAGATACATGCTTCTTAGGAGAAACATGCCTAGACATTTTTGGGCAGAGGTGGGGAGAACCACATGCCATACTGTGAATAGGATATATCTTTGTCCGCACACATTTCACACGCCTTATGAGTTGTGAATAGGGAAGAAGCCCATCCTATTGTATTTTCGTGTCTTTCGAAGTACTTTATACATCTTGCGAGATAGAGAGCACATAGGAAAGTTTGACTCTCGGAGCAACGAGGGGATATTTTTAGGATATTCATCGATGAGTAGGGCTTATAGATTTTTCAACCTTACAAGATCTAAGGTCATGGAGTCAATAAACGTCACGATTAGAGATGAAGATCCACCAATGTTTGTTACTCCTAGCCGCTAATTTGAGGATGATGCACCCCCTGGTGATGACCTCATTCTTCCTCATGATACCATAGTGGACCCCATTCCCATTTTAGGGGAGACACACTCTTGGGTTTGAAAGAGTCATGACTCGTTCGTTATACTTGGGGTTACTACATTAGGTGTTAAGACTCATGCTCAATTAAAAAATGTGGTTAGCTATTGTAAGGACATAAATTTCTAATTGAGTTCCTGTATTGTTTTGACTTAATTCCGTGAACAAAACTGTGTTTGTAATATGTCATAGGGAGATTTATTTTTGTCACGATCCCACTCGGTCTATGACGTATTGAAGAAATTGAAGACGTTGCGGTAAAGATTCAAAGAATTAATCATGCCGAAGTTTAATTGGTGCATGCTTATTCGTCTTCAACTTTATTGCATTCCGAGATCACACATGTATGAATGCATATTGTTAATGGGATTCAGAATTATTTTTATAAGAGATAAGGATGTAATTTTATAAGAAAAAATATTTTAAAATGGTTTAAAAGTGTTTTAAATGTTTTACACTACGTTTTATTCTGATAAGCTCGAAAAAGAGTTTGACTTAATTGGATCTCTTTTGAAAGAAACGTTTTAATGAAAAAGTCAAATTTACACGCGCGTCGTTCGAACGACAGCTGTAGCTCATTCGAGCGAGATGGCTATGTTGCGCGAACGACTTGTCAATCTCGTTAGAGTGACACATTTTTTTGAGGCATTTAATTTTTCCTTTTTAAAGCGTGGTTTCGTCAGAATTAAAGAGTAGTGCAGTCTAAAAAATAGTTTTCAATCCAGTATGAGTTTTGCACATATTTTTCTAAGGTTTCAAAGCTTAAATACATTCTTAGAGTTTGCAAAGATCTGAGTTATCATTATTATATGTTTATGTGATCTTGATGCACCAAGAAGGTTTGTTCTATACTTTAACATCTGGGTTTTACTGTGAAGAAAAGAGAAGGACTTCTTATTCGATGTTGTAGACGTATCAAAGCCATTCAGTGGGCGTCGAGACATACGTGGACGCGTGTGTTGTGGACAGGTATCGTGGAAGAAGGACTTTCTGCGTGGGCACTATGAGAGGAGTGGTTGAAGATCTGAAGAGCGTCAAGACCCATGGGGATCGAGTCATTGAGTGAGTCTTTTGTCTGTTCGTTGTAATTCCATATTCATAGTGATTGTCTGGATTGGACTATCCGATGTTTTTTCCCGTCTTGAGTATTTCCTCGTACATCCTGTATTGTGAGTATTCTTTATTTTACTTGCTTTAATCACTAGATGCATGTTTAGGATTAATCAAGATAAAATTGGTTTAAAGTAAAAATTGGTTTTTCACAACTTGATTTGGTGCACATTAAAAGTTGGATAATTTTTGGTTAAAATTGGTTTGATTTGAAACACACTTGTGTAGGTCCACTCTCACAACTATCTATTTTACACATCCTTAGTCGATCTTGAGAATGTGAAAGAAGCACTCAAGGACGAGCATTAAATATCCACCATACATGATGAGTTGCTTCAGTTTTGCAAGAATGATGTTTGGGAATTAGTTCCCCGACCTAGTAAGTCTAATATGATAGGACCAGGTGGGTTTACAAGAATAGGATGGATGATAATGGTACCATAGTTCGTAATAAGTCTAGGTTGGTCATTCAAGTCTACACACAGATCGAGGGTGTAGACTTTAACGAGATATTCGCTCGTGTTTCTAGGCTTAAGTCCGTCCGCTTACTACTTGCCATACCATGTAATTTTCCCTTCATGTTATATCAGATGGATGTCAAGAGTGATTTTATTAATGGCATTCTACAGGAGGAGGTTTAATTAGAATAACCAAAGGGTTCAAAGATCCTAAGCATCTAGGACACGTCTATTATCTTAAGAAGGCCTTGTATGGTTTGAAGAAAGAACCCCATGCTTGGTACGAGAGGCTCACTTTCTATCTCTTAGCTCCTGGCTTTAAGAGAGGGTGAGTGGATAAAACATTATTTTTGAGGAGAGATAATGGTGCTATTTTGGTTCTCTAAGTTTATGTGGATGACATAGTCTTTGGATCCACGTGCTCCCATCATACTCACACCATTGAGGAGGAGATGAATAGTGAGTTTAAGATGAATATGGTAGGTGAGCTTACGTTCTTCCTAGGTCTCGAGGTTTGTCAGCTTGAGGATGGGATATTCATATCTCAATCCAAATATGTGAGAGACCTTGAGAAGAAATTTGGTCTAGATTCCATTAAGCACTCAACACCCTATGAGTACATCAACAAAGCTTAGCAAAGACGCTTTAGGCAAGGATGTAGAGAAAACCCTTTCATCGTAGTATGATAGGTATTCTCTACTTGGCCGCTAGTCGTCCTGATATTGCCTTTAGTGTTATACTAGGATTCCCCGAAAGAGTCACACTTACATGAAATTAAACATATAATCAAATACGTGAGTGGAACAGGTTCATACGGTATTTGATATACCTTTGATATAGATGATCGGTTGTCTACCTATTAGGATCCGCTTGGGCAAGGGACGTTGATGGTTGTAGGAACAGTTCGGGTGGGTATATTCATTCTGGGATTACTCTTGTCTCTTGGTTGAGCAAGAAGAAAAATTCCATATCTTTGTCCACGATAGAGGCTGAGTATATTGCCACCAGGATTTATTGCATGCAACTCTTATGGATGAAGAAAATGTTGGAGGATTATGGTATTTCACAAGGCACAATGACTATTTCTTATGATAATACGAGTGCAATCCATATTGCCCGTAATCATGTCCAACATTCGTGTGCGAAACACATTAGGATACGTGAGCACTTTATACGTGACCTAGTTGACGAGAAGGATTTGTCCTTGAGCTTTGTGAGCACCGATTATCAGTTAGCCTATATATTCATGAAACCTTTAGATGTATTTGATTTGAGGATCTTAGGAAATCTTTAGGTATTTACACCGTTGACTGAGTTCGGGTATTTTTATCTAGCATAGGATGATTATCATACTTATATTTCTTATTCCTATTGGGGACTTTCTAGGTGGCTTCCCCATTTTCATTTCTTTCTTTTCGGGGGGTTCCCTTTGTCATGAGCATGGGAATACACCCTTTATTGGGGCACTCGGCTATTGTCAATGTGGGAATATGTGTATAGACAGAGTCACCAACTTATTTTTCACAAAACAGTCAAAAGAAATGTTGCTTCCTCGAGAGAACGACATCAAGGAAAATACTAATGCTTGCAAAACTAAATAGTTCAAAGGTCTGAGGACTAAGTTACGGAATGGGAAGGTGTTAGGCACCTGTCCCTCCCTTTAGGTCTCTTATGGGCATGTGTTAATATTCTCATGTTTGACTCCGTGAAATGTTTGCTTCTGTGCATAATATAGATTAATAATGAAATCATTCAACTTGCCTCACGGAAAAGGATAGAGTGAATTCATCCTTAGGAGTGTTCCCGAAAATAATAATCCAAAATATAATATGCGTGTTTGTCGAATCACAAGTCATTATGGAAGAACAATTGTGTTCTTCCGATGAAACACAAGCATGCAAGAATATAAAATTCGTTATATATATATATATATATATATATATATATATATATATATATATATATATATATATATATATATATATGAAAACAATATTATAAACTCGCATAAGGGAGAACTCAAATTTCGGGATTTTCCCAAGACGCCTATATAGTTCAGGGGGAATCAAAGTCCACGTCAGTTCAAAGATAACATAGGGTGGGGTTTAATCCATAGATCGAAACGGAGGATTTCTCTTATGTGTGCATGTAGAGAGAAATGTGGTTTAAAAGTGAGGATGTGAGATGAGAAGCCCTCTTTTGGAATTTATAGATAAACCCTCTTTTTATTTTTATTTTTCTTTTTTCTTTTTATTTTTATTTTATGAAAATAGAGTATATGCAATTACTACTAATAAAGGTTTGAGATTAATGTATATGATGTAATGAAATGAAGTTCTAAAGTAGAAATAAAGCAACTAATACATAAAATAAGATAATTAGAGATAAGGATAGAATTGGACCTCCTTATGAATGCATGATATTAATCTTGAGTGTAGATATGCTGATGTTGCAATGGGATAAGGGTGGTATGAAGAGATGGGGGAATTTACTAAATGAAGTTAGAAAATGATGAAACAGAATGTGGAAGATGAGCTTTTTAGGACAGGAACAACTCTGAATTCGAGAGAACGTATCACTGAAAGGGATGTTTAGGGGTGCTTTTCAAAGTGAGGTCATGGCCTCTATTTATAGGCCAAGTGGGGTGCCGATAGGCATGGTCTTGGGAATACTTATCGACATAGAACCTCAGGCACACTGCCGATGGGCAGGGTCCCGAGGGTCCCATTCGGTAGTCTGGGAGAGTTTTTTTTGGAAAATTGGGCAATAAATGTAAATTGTAGGTTAAAATGATGCACGGGGTAAACCTTTGGGGAGGTATTCGGATACATTTAAGAATCTATTGAGACACACCCGGGTTCGGGAGTTGACCGAGTTTAAACGGGGCCCGGAAGCATCCATTGGGCGCTAGAGAGAAAGTTTCAAAGGAAAACAGATCGTTCGTCTGAATCATAAGTCCTATTCATGCATGAGATAAACCGTTAGAAATAGTATTCAGTGCCCTTTTAGATGTTATTCAGCTTCGTTCGGTTAGAAGAGTGGACCGTGGTTATATGGGCTAGAAAGTGCTCGGTGACCCTTCAGAGAAAAATGAGTTGTTTATTCGTATCGTAAGGTTGATTCATTAACGGCGTAAACTGTTGGAAAGGGGATTCAGATCCCTTCAAATATTAATTTATCTTCACTCAACCTGAAGGGTTGACCGGAGTGAAACGGGGCCCGGGAGCACCTTGTGATCTCCAGATCAATTTTTGGGGTAAAACGAACCATTCGTCCGTACCATAAGGGCGATTTGTGCACGGGACAGATTGTTGGAAAGAGGATTCAAAGTCCTTTTTAGAATCATTGATATTTCTATTAGGTAAGAAATTTAATTCGAGTCGAACGGGGTCGAGAGCGCCTGGTGGCCTCTAGATTAGTTTTTGAGGTAAAACAGATCGTTCATTCCTATCGTAAGGCCAATTCTTGCATGGGGTAGATCATTGAAAAGTGGATTTAGATACCTTAAAAGATTCATTAAGCTTCCTCTTTGGAGAGAAAGTTGATTGGAGTCAAAAGGGGCTCGGGTGCATCTGGTGGCCTTCAGATCAATTTTTGATAATGAAACAGACCATTCGTTCGAACCATAAGGCTGATTCATGCATGGGGTGGACCATTGGAAAATGTATCGGAGTCAAACGAGGCCTAAGAGCGCTCGGTAGCCTCTATATTGGTACTCGGAGTATGACCTATGGTGCGCGGTGAATGAGTGAGTGATAGGTACCTAAGGAGGTGTTTACGAGGTCCTAGGATGGGGTGTCTACAGAGAGGCCATCGATGAACGTGATTGCAATAAGCGAAGGCTGTCGAATTATAGACACCACATCGACATTGGGGAAGAGGATTTTAGGTAAATTTTGTGGGCCTAGAGGATGAGGTTGACTGATTCAGAGGGTCAAGGTAAGTTTCGAGGACCTAAGAAGACAAGGATGACTAATTCAGCGGGTCAAGGTTAGTTATGAGGATCTAAGGATATGAGGATGACCGATTCAGTGGGTCAATGTCAGTTTAGAGGACCTAAGGAGACAAGGCCGATGATTTAGCGGGCCAAGGTCAATTCTGAGGACCTAAGGATATGAGGACAATCGATTAAATGGGTTAGGGATGTGTTAAAATTGGTTCAGAGGGGCTAGGGTAACCTATTCAGTGGGTTGAGGTTAATTATGAGGACCTAAGGAGAAGAGGATGACAGATTTAACGGGTCAAGGTCAATTTTGGGTACTTAAGAAGATGAGGATGATCGATTTAGTGGGTCGATGTCAATTATAAAGTTGTATTGGGGACGATCGATTCTGAGGGCCGATGTTAATTCCGTGGACCTAAAGTTGTGATGACCAATTATGAGGGCCTTTTATAACGGCCAATTCTGAGGGCCAAGGTCGATTTTGAGAACCTAAAGTTATGACGACCAATTCTGAGGGTCGAGGTCAATTTTGAGGACCTTAAGTTGGGACGACCAATTCTGAGGGTCGAGGTCAATTCTGAGGATCTGAAGTTAACGACGACTAATTCTGCGGGCCGAGGTCAATTATGAGGACCTTAATTTATGACGATCAATTCTACGGGCTGAGCTCGATTATGAGGACCTTAAGTTGTGACGACCAATTCTAAGGGCCAAAGTAAATTCTGAGGACCTTAAGTTGGGACCACCAGTTCTGCGGGCCATGGTCAATTCTAAGGACCTTAACTTAGATCAACTAATTTTGAGGTCCAAGGTTAATTTTGAGGACCTTAGATTGTAACACGAGAAATAACTCTCCCGAGGAAATTTAAATTATTTTTAGGGTGCAAGTGCACTTGTGGTTCTGCTGGAAATTATGTTGTCTTGAGGCTCAACTGAGAGATATTTAGTTTTGGGGTTCCGACTGGGGAATTGTAGTAGACTTAGATGCGGACGCATCATTGGTTCCATTGTGGAGTATGATGGGGATAAAAGTGTAAGATTAATCCCACTGGTGATTTTGAGAGTTTGTAAGGGTCTTGGTGCTCCAAAAATGATTTTGTTGTGGGAAAATAATGTTACCTTTTTTTCAAGGATTTCTGGGAATTTTTTTAGGCAATTTTTGGAATTTTTTGTCATTTTTCTGGCATTTCTTGTACAGAATCTTAAGGGACTTCCGCTAGTTAGGCTTGAGGGGGTGCCAACCAGCAATGATATGGAATCCCGAGTTTCTTTAGGAATAGGAAAAGGCAACTTTCGATCTGTATGGGTTGGGGACTGCAGATCGGCAGTCCCCTGAACCTTCTATAAAAAGGGGGTGATTCGTCCCCATTTTTGGACCTTCAAGTGTTTGAATATTTTGCTGTCTCTCTCTAAAAATCATTCTTAAGCCCTTTCTGCTGCAATATTTCAAATTGCTGTCTCTTTAAATGAGGTGTACAAGATCGAGTAGTTGGCCGTTGATGATTGGTCCAACCTAAAGTGGTAGTCTAGGGTGCCCTTTACGTTAGGCAATGAGAATGCTTTCGATTTTTTTAATCATGTTGTTGATAAGCGTACCTTAATAAGCGATCCTGCATATCATCGTTTGTCTAAGGTGAAGAACCCTAGTGGCTATATAAGTATGGTGAGTCTTGGTCGATCAATTTATTTTTCTCTTTTGTTTATTTTGTGCTAATGATGGGTTTTTCTTTTGTTTTCTTGCACACTGACATATCTTCTTCGAGCATTCAGTCTCGGGAGATGAATGGGTTGAAGGAGGTTTGGAAGAAGCTCCATGCTGTTGTGCACTAGATGGTATCGTATACCGAGTTTGGTCCGTTGGCGAAGGCACTGGATGAGACACCACATTCCACTACGATGTTATGCTCTTGGGGAGAAGTGGTGGAACACTACCCACACATTCCATATTGGATTTGGGGAGATGAATGTTACTCTTATTGATGTCCATTAAATGATGGGGTAGATTAGGATGGGTTCCAGATAGTGGTGGACTGCGCTTTTAGGGTTATGCCGTAGGCGGTGGTGCAGGGAGACTCTACGGGACGTGGGTAGAATCGTGTCGGGGGATTTTATATGAATTTATTTATTGAGGGAGACTCTTTTGAGGAGGAGGGTAGATGTGATCGACGGGAGGCAGGTGAGACAGATGACCCATCTATTTATTTTGCTTTTGCTTGGTGGTTTCTTGGCAGCAACGAGCTACGACGTCGTCCATCTTTGGTTTCTGCCATATTTGAGGACGATTTCTGATGTCTAGCTATATGATTGGGGGAGTCGGACTTTGGCGTACCTTTATTCTTCTTTGGGCGCTTTTAGTCGGTGCTGTCGACAAACATTTAGGTGAGCCACATATCTTCTGGAGGTAACTTTGGATTCATCTTACTTTTTATACATTTCCTTGCATTTTTTTATTCTTTTTGCTGATTCTTGGCTTTTGTAGATGTGGTTCTATGAGGTGATTGGGCACAATTCAAGGTTTATGGACTTGAAGGATAAGGATTTGGGGGACATGTGCTAGATATTTCGTTGGCGGAAGTGCAATCGGCAGTCGAATCGGTCCTTATATTTGGCGAATGTGTGGCGAGTCCTGAATGCCCTGACAAGCGATCAGGTTATCCTGCGTCTTTTTTAAGTTCCTATTGGCATATTTATTTCTTGAGTAGATATTGATTATCTATTGGGGATTTCAGGTGACCTTTTACCCCTGGGGGTGACTCTGCGAGACACGGGAGTTACTGACCAGTATGCATAGATGCGGCGGTTAATTGCGCATGAGTTTTGGGTATATCTGGTACCTGAGAGAGAGGGTGGTGAGGTTATGCGGTGGGTGAAAGAGATGTATGTTGATTCAAGGAAGGCAGCGATGATAGGTTAGCCTTTTATGCACTATACAGAGACAGTGGCGAGCTATGATTATTTGAACTTTGCGACGAGCTGGTTGATGCCCTCCTGTATCTATGACGTGGAGAACATTCCTCCACTCGCCATGACTTCTGGTATGGATACCAGTGCACTGGTGGGATCAACCCACAACATGGGTGGTAGTACATCGGTGGAGGTGATAGAGGAGGCTCCGATTATTCAAGTTACTCCCCTTTCTTACAATTTTTGACTGAGTAGTGGGGAGTCACTGAGTGTGCCGCACTGTCCCCATGTGTCAGTGTCTAGGTTGACATTGTTTACGGATAAAGCTCTCTAGCTTGAGGTATATTCTTTCTCTTTTCTGTTTTCAATGATTTTTTCTTTATTTTTTACTCACTGATTTGTCTTCTTCATTGCTCTTTTTACTTGTGGTATGCTCGGGTGCCGACCAACTGGATACGAGATATCAAGGATTAGATGTCCTTCATGTCTGAGTATATTAAGAAGTCGGATCCTTCCTTCTTTGTATCGCCTTCCACTTCAGATGAGGGTTCTGGTTCTAGGAGTGGAGGATCCACTGCTCGTCGCTCGGGAAACTGTGTTTGCCACGGAGGTTGAGGGCTTTAGGGGAAGGTTGAAGGTTCGGGAGAAGTCTCGTATTGTATTTTAGTTATTTTTGTCTTTCCTGAAAAAAATGTAATCATGCGACAATATATGTGAAAAAAATGCATTTTCTCTTTTGGTATTTTTCTCTTGATTTAACGAGTTATCCTATATGCACTTTTAATTTTCTGCTAAGATTGTTTTATTTTATAGAGATAAGTATGGATATGATAGTGAAAGGCAAAATGTTTATTTCGAGGAGAGTAAATGTAACTTACTCGGGGGTTAATATTTTTTTTCAAAGCAAGAATTTTTTTAAAGTTTTGATCAAAAAAGGAAAAGATTTTTTTGAGTAAGAATTTATTTTGAGAATGAAAATGATTTTTTGAGAAAAATGTTTATTAAATAAATAAAGAAAAGGAGTAATTTTAAAATGAATCATCCGGGGGGTAGTTTTTCAAAAAAGGATTTTTTGTAAATTTATTTTGGTAAAAGAGGAAAAATGGAATTTTCTAAAATAAGGGGGGTGCCGATCGACATACCCCTTGACTTGTCTATTGGCATGAGGTTCAAGTCAAATCAGCCCTTGGCTTTGATTTCATTTTCTTGCATACCGGTGTAAATCTGTAGGGCTGAGAATTAAACAGGCTTCTTGAAATTTTATTTTTTTCCAAGGATTTTGGGTATAAAAGGAGGGGTATGGGGTGTGTTTTCTTCACCAACACCCACATTTCTTTTCTTACTTCTCATTTACTATTCATCAAGTGTCTCTTCCCATGTATGAAGAATTCTCCTCTTATCTTGAAGCTCTAGAGTCCATGTGCATTTACAATGTTAACTATGATAATTTCAAATTGCGTTGGGTTTCTCTGTGATGCAATCGATCCATAAACTAGAACTTAGTAGCAACGATTATACAATTCTGGTATCCCGAAGACCATGTCTTTCGTTTTGGCCTGGACGAGGTTTATCCTACCTACGAGTAATTCTCAGCAATGTTGTAGGTTGGTCCTACTGTTACGGTAGCTATGCCCAAATTTTCTCGTTCTCCCCGAGCATTTTTAGTGGAGTTAATCCATATTCCTCCTTCGGTGGCTCGACCGTTGGTTAATAGAGGGAATATTTCTCTTTAGGCGATTGTGTATTTAGTGCACCTGAGGGGACTTGATGATGCTAACTTTGTCGGAGCTATTGCTTTGGGCCTTACTGCGAGGCTTTTATTGGTGATAAGGGACTTGATGGCAGATTCCTAAGTGGCTGCGATAGCGACATGGATGTCTTACCGCTATAATCTTGCCGCAGTGATGCTGGCGGAGACCCTGAATGGTCTTGATGCTTGGAAAGAGGGACATTCTAATTTTTTAAGGAGGAGACCAGTAATGTTGTTCATGTGGCTTACAAATAATTTTTGTTTGGTGACCTATCCTTAGTTTCCCTTCGTGGGTGTGCCTTATTTATTTGTTTGGTCTTTCTTTAGTTTTGACCCATCGATAGAGAACTAGGTCAATTGGTTTGTGAATCATAGAGCTCTATGTCTTCATTGGTTAGTGCTATGGTGGGTGGACTTGCAACCTATTTTTACAACTAGGAGAGTACTCGTATGTACGGTTAGTTGGCCTTCGCCAGACTTTCTTTTATTTCCCTTAGTGACTTTTGTGCCAAGTTAAATGGGAACAAATTATTTATGCCTCCTCACATAACGAACTTCTTCTTAGTGGAGGACCTGATTGAGATAATGCGGATAATGCTGGGCTCCTTGTGGCAGCACCGTCGGTCTTCTACCTGTCCGTCACAATCTGTAGGAGGGGCCTGGCATGTGGCTGGGGACTACCTAAAGTAGTTATGGAAGCGGATAGGGGAGAAGATTATGTAGGAAGATACTAGACAAAGGTGGCTTGTCGCTTTCGAGACCATGGAGGAAGGTATTGTGGTTTTGTATAAGCTTGTCAGGCCATAATCTCTCCATGGAGTACATACGAATTGTTAACTAGGAGTGGGAGACTTTGGGACCTCCAGGTTCCGGGATTGATGACGAAGCGGGGCCATATTGCAGTTAAGGACAATGTTTGTGAAGCCGGGATAGCATTTTGTGAAGATAGGGTAATTTGTGTTTTGGGTGATTTTAGGGTTTTTATGTGGGGTTAGGGATAATTTTTATAAAGCTGGTAAGGATTAGGTAGGTCCATTTAAGATTATTTTGGCACTGGAAATGGGGTGGTATGTTTAACTCCCTTCACTGATACTTCATGTAATGGTGATGCATTCCTTTATTTGAAATAAAAATGATTTTGATCATATCTTGTTGTGCCTCTTGATGAGTTTTGTATTTGAATTATCTATACTAATTGCTAAGGCATATATAGTCCTTTTGTTCATGTAAATAATAAGATGGACCACCGTTCTCGGAGATTAGAAAAAAATAACATTTTGTGAAAAAGAAGGGGACCACGCGCATGTGTGGCGTATGGGCTGCCTATGTACCTCTTGGGGTTTTGAAATTTTTTGTAAGTCTCATTTTGAAAAGAAATATTTTTGAGAGGATCAGGCCCCACGTAGTTCTGGGTAAGGGGAAATAAAGAATATTTTTTTTAGAATAGAAGGGGACGAGAAGAGTCGTAGCGCATCGAGATATTAGACGAAGGGTAAAATTTCTTAAGACAGTCCAAGTTGAGTAGATGTGTAATCTCTTCTCTGTCAAGTTCTGTGAGCATGGTGGTGCCGCATGAAAGAATTATGTTTAAAATGTAGTGGTTTCTCCAATTCGGTTTGAATTCTCTCTGGGTCCCAGACATGTTCTATGATCTCTTTGAGGGCAAGGCCTTCTTCCTGAACACCGCAATCCTTGAGTTTTAGATTTAATGATTACGTTATTCGATGATGATACCTTTTTAAATGATATAGAGCCTTAAGCCTCTTTTAATCCAAGAATCATAGTTCGTGAAAGCGGCTCTGGTTCCAGTCTTCTTCATTAACTTTTCTTTCGAGCATGATGCGCAGGGAAGGTATTTTTAGATTAAAAGATAGGACTGCTTCCATGCCATACACTAGATAATAAGGGATATCCCCAGTAGGTGTTCTAATTAAAATGCGGTAGCCCCAGAGGGCGTAAGAAATATGGTCGGCCTAATCTCTGTAACTCTCGGACATTTTGTTGATTATGGTTTTGAGGCTTTTGTTGGTGGCTTTGATAGAACCATTGGTTTGGGGTCGATAGGGAGAAGTTTTTTGTCTCCGAATCCTGTATTCATCGATTAATTCTGCAACCTCAACTGTGAAATGGAGTCCATTATCTGATAATAACTCATGGGAGCTCCTCATGAGTAGATCATTCTCTTTCGGATAAACTTGGTCACTTTCTTCGCATTAATTACTATGTATGACTCGACTTCAGCCCATTTGGTGAAGTAATCAATGGAGACCCGAATGAATTCATGACCATTTGAATCTTTGGGAGTAACCTTCCCTATGATGTCAATGCCCCAGCTGAAGTTGTATAGTTCTCGAGGAGGCAAGTGTTGGAGATTGGCAAACCGCTAACATTTGCGGCCTCTTCGAACATAGGTAGTGAAATTTTAAACCATGGTGGTCCAATAGTATCCTTAACGGATGATCGTCTTAGAAAGCATATGACCATTCATATGGGGCTTACATTCCCAGTGTGAATATTCTACACCATTTCTTCAATATTAGCCCATGCTATGCAGTGTAAATGGGTTCCATCAAAGTTTTTCTTGAAAAGTGCTTTGTCATAGATGACATACTGGGTAACCAATTTATGAAGGGTTGCACGATCTTTTTTATTTGCATCTTGAGGATACTTACTATGTTAGAGGAGGTGTCAATTGTCATAGTATGATAGCCTATCCATATCGAAATTTTCCTCAATGACGAGCTCAATGTGGTAGCAGTGGGTGGGCATGTCGACCACGGAGTCTAGGGTAGCAACGGCATTGGATAGGTTATTCTTTATACAAGGTAGGTATGTAAGGACATTGTCCGTCACAATTTAGTATGTCGTATACCGCTACAAGTTCTTACAAATCGTCAAAGGATTGAGAAGATTACATCTACACAAGACGAATACGAATTTCAAGAAGACTTCAACATTCAAGCCAAACAAGGATTAATTTGGTAAAATGTGTTTAAGTTTAGTTTACGTTTACATTAAAAGTGTTGGGATATTTTTATAAAATTTTAAATTATTTTAATCATAAAAGTTTTGGATAAATATGCTCCTGATCCCGTAAACATTTTTGGTTTTTATGGATTCCACGTTTATTTAATATTTAAAAGTTTTTTAAGGGGATCAATAACTGTCATTCAAACGACGTCACATCTCGTTCGAACGAGATGGAGTGTCGCTCGAACGATGTCGTAGTTTGTTCGAACAACAGGTGTTTTTCCTTGACACGTCACTGACTTGAATTTTACTATTTAAAGGGTGTTTGGCTTTTGATTTTCATGTGGAGAAAACACTGTTATTAACAAAATACGTTTTGAGTGTTTTATTTATTTATTTTCCAACACATTTGAGGGTTCAAACTATGTTTTTACAATTCACAAATCCCATTACTTTTGTGTGAGTTGTTTTTTATAGAACCCAAAGCATAATTTGTTATAGTTCAACTTTTATGGAGAAGGCATTTTCATATCTGATCGGTGGATACCTAGCATAGTTAGTCTGCGTGTGGACGAGCTGAAGACGACGAATCGACACCTGGAAGGTATTTCGCTATCTCTCGTAGCTTCGAAGGTTTGACGAAGACACCGTGCATTACACTAGTGGGTGATTATCAGGTTGTATGTAAGTTAATGGTCTTGTAAACTTTTCAAAGTGTTGAAAAAAGGTTTTTACTCGAAATGGGTTTTTTCTTGAATTTTGTCATCTTTGTTTTACATGCATGTTTTGAATGATTGATGACACTTAGATGCATGTTTAAGGGCTTATCTAAAATTGAATTTGGTTTGTTCAAATTTAGACACCTAATTAAATAAGTGTTCAAATAAATAATTTAATTGGTATCACATAACACTTTTTACAAGGTAGTGGAAGGTGACATCTTTGAACTGTGAGTCCAGCTCTTCTAGGTGGGCATGGAAGGGTGGGTGCTTCTCATCTTTGACTTTCCATTTCTTAAAGATTTAGATGATGATGAGGGAAAAGTATCCGTATACGTCTAGGTGTCAGATTCCTTTCTTAAGGGAGATTTTAAGGCCTATGGTGCATACCTCGTAGTCAGTCATGTTGTTGGTGTAAGGGGAGTCTAGTTTGATGACAATGGAGGTGTAAGAGTAATCAGAGGTGATCAGGAGTATCCCAATGCCGTATCCTTTCTTTTTGGCAGTTCCATTAAAGAGCATTTTCCATATAAGGTCCTCCTGAGAGGTACAGAGAATGTTTTCATCTAGGAATTCATAAACCCAAACGTCGGTTCCTTCTATGGGGTAATCAACAAGGTAGTCGGAGATGGATCTCCCTTTCTTAGTTTTCTGCGTGACGAATACAATATCAAAATTAGCTAGCAACATCAACCAATGGGCCATTCGGATGGACATAGAGGGTTTTTTCTAGAAGTTATTTGATGGGATCCATTCTGGATACTAGTCTGATGGGCAAGTTAAGCATATAGCACCGTAATTTATGCGTGACCCAAACCAGGGGAACACATGCTTTCTCCAAAGCAGTGTAGTTGACTTCGTATTGACCAGTTTTTGACTTTAATAATAAATGGCTCTTTCCTCGTGGGATTCTTCAATATAATGGGCTAGCAAATCCCCTGATACATTATCTATTATGGTCAAGTATAAGAGGAGGGGGAGACCTGGCTGCGGAGTCATAAGCATCGGAGGTTGGGTGAGGTATCACTTGATTAGATCAAAGGCTTCTTGGCACGCCTTGTTTCAGACTTTAGTTATATAGTTCAGGATAAGTTTTGAAAATGGGTTTGTAGATAAAAGTCAGTTAGCTAATGAATTGACCGATGTAATGTAGTTTACCAAGGAATCCTCAGACTTCTTCATCCGTGGTGGTGGCATCTCAATTATGTCTTTCAGCTTAGTAGGGTCTGCTTCGATTCCCTTCTCACTGACCATGAATCCTAAGAGTTGTCCTTTTGTGATGCCGAAAATACATTTATGTGGATTTAGTCCCATCTGGTATTATCACATTCGCTCTAAGAACTTTCGGAGGGAGATAATATGTCCTTCCTGAGCCCTAAATTTAATGATCATGTCTTCTACATAGACTTTGACTTCCTTATGAAAAAGGTTATGTATGATGGTTGTGATAGTCCTTTAGTAGGTTTCCCCGACATTCTTGAGTTTGCATGGCACGATAATATAGCAAAAGGTTCCCCATGGGAGTAATGAAGGCTCCTGATGGCCAAGTTGCATCTTAATGTCATATTTGATGAATCCATCGATAAATGATTTGAGGGTGTGGCTGGCTATGTTGTCCATGATAATGTCTTTGTTGGACAATGGGTAATAATTTTCTGGGATGCTTTATTCAAATCTCAATAATTGACGTACATGCGGGCTTTTCCTCCTTACTTCGGCACGGGGATGATATTGGTAAGCCATGTTGGGTATTCGACTATGCGAATGAAACCCACGTTCAACTGTTTGACCACTTCCTTTTTGACTTTGAGCGATCATTCGGTATGGAGTTTTGTTAGCTTGCATTCTATAAATGTCAGGATCTCATGTTGAGATATTTTGGGTCAATACCGGGCATGTCATCATAAGACCATGCGAAGACATACACAAATTCTGTTAGTAGTTCTTAAAATTGTGCATGCTCATACTCATTAAGGGTGGACCCTATCCTAATCTCGCTCTGGTGGATACTAAAATCGAGATTAATAATAACAGTCTTATCATCATTAATTTAAATGTGCAACCAACTCTTTTTCTGATTTTGTTCCTACAAAAGGACTTGGTTTTGAGGGTAAAGAATTTGATGTAACTAATTTTGTCAATTCTAAGGAAAAATTTTCGAACTCAAATGAGATTAGGTTGTCTTAGAAACATGCTGAAAATGAAAGCAGTTCAACTTCTGCTAAACCTTCTTTTTGATGCAACTTTTGTCACAAAATTGGACACTTAGAAAAAATCTATTTTAAGAAATTAGGACAAAATAAAATTGGATTAGGAAAATTTAAGCAAATTCAGAATGTTGGGAATATTAAAACTGTAAAATCTACTTTTAAAAGTAATTTTTGTTCTAAGTTAGGTCACTTAGAGATTTTTTTTTATAAAAAGCAGAATTTAAATAGGAATATTGAAGTTAAAAATCAGCACCATTGCAATACTGCCAAGTGTGCTGAAAGAAAAGTGTTTCACTACAATTTTTGTTCAAAGTTTGGTCATTTAGAGTAGTTTTGTTTCAAGTGTTTGAATTTATCTAGACAAACTGTGAATGCTAAGCAAAAGGTCCCTATTAATGCTAAGTTGGATTTTAGACATGTTTACAAATGTAATTATTGTCTGAAAATTAGTCATTTAGGACAATTTTGTTATAAGCGTTTAATTAAACAACAAAATGGTGTTAATTTTTTGCCCAAGATCCCTTTAAATTCTAAATTTGTTGTTAAGAAAACTAAAGTTATTTCTAGTAATACCCCTTTTAAAATTATTGCTCCCAATGTTGATTATAAATGGATTAAGAAAAATGACTTAGTATGTCAAAAGGATTGTGACTTTATCTCTACCTAATTTAATTTTAGTTTCCTCCCTTTGTCCCTTTGAGAGAAATAGGGGGAGAATCTGAGACTTGGTCGTTTAGGTGTTTGTTGTTAGTTGAGTTTTGTATGTTTTACTTGTTGCTTTAGGATAGAAAATGTTGTTAGTTGTGTCATGAACTTTTCATTATTTTAGGATTCAAAATGTTGTTAGTTGTGTTATGTATTACCTAGGACTCAAAATGTTGTTAGTTGAGTTATATATTTGGTCTCAAAGTCTTGTTTGTCCCAAAATTGGCCAAAGGGGGAGATCGAAATTACCCTTCTAGTTTGTCTCAATTTTGAGAGACTTGTTTATTTTTTACAACATTTTGTGTGTGTCTAATTAGGTATACTTTTTATTATTTAGAATTATATTTATACTCATAAATATTTCTTTAGAAACCATTTTGCATGTTTACTTTTTTGTGTATTTTAAATATTAATTTTTTGTGTTTTTATATGTTTAAACACTGTGTAATAAACAAAAATTAATTTTGTTTATTAAATTCGTTTAAACATATATCAACGGCTGTGTTTTTTGGGAGGTTTTATTGGATGAGATGGTGTCCCTTTGTGTTTGTTGGTTTGATCCTTGTGATCATTCTTGGACCAATGGGAGTTGCTGGCGTCTCCCACATGATTTGACCACATGTGGTGTGCCAGCTGCTTTCAACCGTTCAGATTTGTATGCTTTCTATCTTGCCCTTCCTGTTGCTTTGGTGAAATACATTTGTGCCCTTGGTTTCTGGTTTGGCGTTTATGTCCACAGATGCCTTTGGGTTATGTCATTTTTACCCCTGTTTGTGTGGTGTATTATTTTGGTTCCATGCCATTTTCATTGGGGTATTTAAAGCAAGCGATGATGACTTTTCAATTTTTTAAGGGTTTGAGTTTTCATACACAACCAACATTTTTCTCTCATTCTATTTTCCTTCTCTGTCTACATTTCCTCTATGTTTTTACCTTTGAGAGTTTGGTGTTGATTCTTACAGCTCCTTTCTTTTACCAAAACTCAGATGTGTAGTTGAGGGTTTTAGAGATCTGATTTTTTTATGTGAAAGTTTGTGTGTTGGTTTCATTATTTGTTTCCTTTTGGTTTTACTGTACGACCATGGTGCTGATCTTAATCAAATGTGTTTGGGGCTTGAGTTGTGGTTTGTTGGTGTATGCTCTTGGGGGTACTTTTAAACCTTGCTGAGTTCGACCAAGATTCAAAGCTTGTTGCTGTGGGTTCTAGACTTAATTTTTTTGTCTTCCTACGATTCTGCCAAAGTCCATTGTGGACTTTCTTTGTTAGTTTTTTGATATATATATATGGGATACATATACTATAGTTTTCTTTTACTGCTTTTTTGGCACTGCGCTTCAAATCTCGTGTGTGTGAGTTTGGTGTTATCTCATGTGAGTGTGTGAGTTGGGTTTAATTCATATGTGTGTGTTATCTCAGACCAAACCAACTCCACTTAACTCGGACCAACTTAAATTAACTCAGATATAACTCGATATTTAACTTGGATTAATCTTGTACTGAACTTGGACTACTTGGACTCAACTGCTCCTAAGGATTTATCTGTTCTAATCTCGTGTGTGTGGTTAATTTATTTTGTAAGACAACTCATGTAGGTAACCTGAATTTTAAGAACTGATTAAAACATATATTTTATTAAAATCAGATAGCATTAGGTGTGTGTTTTGGCTTGTGCAAAAACCCTTTTTGAGAGTGTGACTTTGAATCTATACCTGCTTATTTTAATCACCTTTTATTTATTATCCTTGTTAACTAAAATCGGCATAACCTAGTGTGTGTTTAGTCCCATTTTATTAAACAAGATAATTTTTATGTTCTAAATAAAACAAATATTTTATTAAATTTGTGTGTTGCATAACTTCACTGGTTCCCGGCTACTGGGTGTGTGGTTGTGCTGTGTAGTCACTATTACTTGGGCCTTATTGGGTTGACTGATTGTCAGTCAAGTTGGGTTATATTTAGACTAGGCTGGGTGTAAGGGTTGGTATATGTTTAGTTTAAGTCACTGTAAGCTGGTGGATTGTAATCTGTAACTTATAATTGGTAATAGTGGAATTGGGTGTGTGAGTTGTCCAGGGACTATGGGCACGGGGTTTTTCACCACGGTGGTTTCCTCACAAACAAATACGATGTTAATTTTAGCTTTGCCTCGTACCATTCTAAATTATTTTATTTCAACATCATCATCACAATTCTGGTTTTTTATTTGTGTGCATGCATACAAAGGTTTCGATCAAGTTTTAAATTAAATCTAAAAGAATTGGAGTTTTATTTAATAACTAATACACGTTAGGGTGGTTAGGTTTTTACAGATATCAGTCCAACTTCTGCCACTTTTGTGTATATGATAATACACGTCGAGAGGTTATGGGTTCGATAAAATCACACTAGGGACTAATCCTATTTTCCCTCAAACCAAGTTCTAAGTCATCGACATACCTGCCTGCTTAGATTCACTCCTTGGATTCCCTTGGCTCTATAGTCTTCAAGGTATCTTTTTTCCTCCACCAAAGTTGAAATTCTTCAATCAATATTATCAGGGATGAAAAAAACTCAGATGGTGTTTGCACGAGTAACCCCGTACTAGATATTTAGCACGGGGTTAGTAACATGTTCCTCTTAGGATTTAAGATTGATCCACTTCCTATCCCAGTCGGAGATAATATCAAGAACCGAGTATGTTTGGAGGATAGCCCACGCGATAACGTCAACGTGATTAAGATGTTAAAAAATATACACTTTATGCTCTGAATGGGGCTGGGTTATCTTAAAAAAGGAATCCTCGAGACAATAATCTTAAAGAAAGCCTTTCCCCTTGTGGTCTGGGCTACAAACCATACCCAATTGAACTCCGAGAACTCCGACGGCCATACCAAAAGAGGATTTTGTGAAGTGAGAAGATGATCTCAGGAGGCTCACTGAATGGAAGGTTTGTTAGAAAGGGTGAAGATTTCCCCTTATGTGGATTCACCGAGAGATGGTATGACCCTGTGGAGAGAAAGATAAATCTAGGATAAGAGATTTTCTTTAGGCATAAAGTAACCTAGGATGAATACGATAAGCATACGATGAGGATGATGAGATGTTTGACCTACACACACTAGGGCTGTATCAATACATGATCCACAGGAAGGCATAGCCGTCCGATTTATCTAATATGATCACCACTGATAATAAACCACTCCTCAACTGGAATGCCATCCCTGTTAAGCCTTACCAAGTCAATCTAAACCCTGATATTCACCCCTTTAAGAAATACTTGGATCTTTCTCTTTTTCTTTAATTTATGATGTAATTATGAATGAGGCCTCCTATGATGAGGTCCTCACCGCTGTATTTCTAAAAATGCTTTCAATGAATGAATGATGATTTCGAGTATCTTGTTATGCCTTATATTAGCTGTCATGATTCTGATCAAATTGATTGATAAAGATGATATAATTAATGAACAATTCTTATCTAATATCAACAAGGAAAAAATTAAACAACATAACCGCATTCAAACCAATGATGATGAGACTATTATTATCAATCTCAATTCTAGTATCCATCCGCATGAGATTAGGATAAGGTCCAACCTCGACGAGCATTAACGGTCACATTTTGAAGAACATTTGATGAAATTTATGGAAATCTTTGCATGGTTATACAACGACATGCCCGACATTGACCTAAAAATTGCATAACACGAGATTCCTACCTACCCAGAAAGCATGCCTATCAAGCAAAAGCTGAGAAATCTACGAATAGAGTAGTCTTTCAAGGTCAAAGAAAAAGTGGTAAGGAAGTTGAATGTAGGTTTCATTTGCATGGTCAAATAACTTACATGTATTACAAACACCAGTCATGTGCTAAAATCAGGAGGAAAAGTCTGCATTTGCATAAACTATCGAGATCTGAATAAAGCATCCCCAAAGGATGATTATCCTCATTCCAACATTGACATGATCATTGATAACATTGCTAGTCATGCCCTTAAATAATTTATCGAGGGTTTTATCAGGTATAATCAGATCAATATGCATCCTGACCATTAGGATAAAACTTCCTTCATAACCCTATGGGGGAACTTTTTATTACATAGTGATGTTATTCTGTCTAAAAAATGCGGAGGCTACTTACCGAAAAGCCGTTGTGCGATATTATCCACAAGGAGGTTGAAGTCTATGTTAGAGGTATGATCATCAAGTTTAAAACTCAATAATTCCTTCTTTGAGAAAATTCTTTGAGTGGCTGTGGGAATACCAGATATTCCTTAACCCATGGAAATGCATATTCAGTGTGATGAATGGAAAACTCTGGGCTTCATGGTTAGAGACATGGATCGAAACATACTCTGCCAATATTAGAGCGATTCTTGAAATGCCACCATCAGGATGAAAAAATAAGTTCACGACTTCCTGGGCAAACTCCAATACTCTAATCCGTTCATCAACCAGCTAACCTCCATCTTTGAGCCCATTTCAAGATTTTTCAATAGGGTACAACCAAAATCTAGAACGATGCATGCCAGGAAGTTTTTGAATAGATCGAGTGATATCTCACCCGACCTTTGGTGCTCATTCTTCTGCAATAAGGTATTCCCCTCCTCCTATATCTCACTATCATACATAACATAGCAGTGGCTATACTAGACCAATACATCAAAGAATACCTCAAATAGAAGGCCACATACTACACTAATCAAAAGCTGACAGGGTATGATGTGAAATACACTGCATTGGACAAGGGGCTTGCTTGTATTCCCTATCAAACTAGTGTCCTAAATGGATCGAATGAAATACCTATTTGAAAATCCCGCCTTGTCCAGTTGTATGAACTGATGGTTGATGTTACTGGATAAATTTGACATCGCGTATGCTACGTAAAAAGCCTATAAAAGGAAGACCATTTTTAACTACCTTATCGACAATCTATGGGGAAAGACGAGGTTTGAATTTTTGAATTCCCCGATGAAAACAATCTCCATGCCTCTCACGAAGATCTCAGATGGAAGATGTTCTTCAATGGAGTTACTAACAAGAAATGATATGGAATTAGGATAATCCTAATCGCCCTCGATGATTATCACACTCCTATATCCATTAAATTAGACTTCCCTTACATTAGAAACATGACTGAATATGAGGCATGTACCATAGATATTGCCTTCGGAATAAGAATCAAGTGCACTAATGTCTACGGAGATTCAACTCTCATTATGGGGCAAATCCTTAGAAAATGCAAAGTCAAAGATAAGAATCTCCTACCATCCCCTTCTCACCTTGAGTAGATCGCCTCCCAGTTTGAAGATGTTAAATTCCATTACCTTCCTCGCTTGAAAAATAGCCTAGTCGATGCCCTGGAAAACTTGGCCTCTTTGTTTGACATGCCCGTAGTGATAAAAATGGCCCACTTTCTAGTCCAGAAATAGGTAAGACCCACTCACTACTTCCACATTGAGCTCATTATAGAAGAAGATCCGGACATAGATGGATTGTAGTATTATGAAATTTGGATCCTCCCTAAGTATGGAAGGTAACCTCAAGATGCTAACAAGATAGATTATACAACCTTTCGTAGGTTGACTTCTCAAAACATCATATGTGACAATGCACTCTTTAAAAGAAATTTCAATGGAACCCACTTGCATTGCAATGTAGGGGATGGAGTAAAAAATGTGATAAAGAAGTTCCACGGTGAGGAATGTGGACACCATATGAACGGTCATATGATTTCTAAGAAAATCATTTGTTACAAATATTACTGGACCCTCATGGTTTAAGACTAGGCTACTTATGTCAAAATATGTCTCAAATGCCAACAGTTTGTCAACCTTCAGTACTTTCCTCCTTGAAAGTTGTACAACATGACTTTTCTATGGCCCTTGTCCACTTGAGGCATATGCATAATCAAAAAAATTCACTCCCAAGGAATCATATAGGCATGAGTTCATCATAGTCACCACTGATAACTTCACAAAATGAGTTGAAGTCGAATCATTTATAGTTTTGAATGTAAAAAAACTATCTAAATTCATCAGGAAGAATACCATCTGCTATTATGGAGTTCTTCATGAGCTGGTATCCAATAATGGGCTCCATTTTAAAGTGAAGGTCATAGAAATGGTTGATGAGTATGAAATCCAAAGGCACAAGTCCTCTCCTTATCGAGCATAAACCAATGGAGGTATCCAAGCCGCCAACAAAAGCCCCAAGACCAAATCAGGAAGATGATCAAAAGTTGTAGAGATTGGGTTGATCGGATCCTATATACCTTCTGGGCTACCGTAACCCCATCATAACTCCCATCAAAACTTGAACATGAAATACCTTCCTTACGGGTTATTTTTTGGTCTACAAAGAATATTGGCAGCAAAGTCGCTACCACAAATTGTGTTCTTGGATGAAATAAGATTGAAAGTCCTATATCATACATAAAGGTACCATCACCATATATACGATAATTTAACAAATGAGTCAAGAAATGTGGTGTTCAAGAAAAAGATCCTAACCTTAAAGAAAATCACATAACCCATTTGGGATCCGAGAGGAAAGTTCATACCCAACTAGAATGGGCCTTACATCGTAAAGAAAATACGGCCAGGTGGCACTACTATTCTCACAAACCATTATGGAAAGGATATGGCATGTCCAGTTAATTTGGATTGTCTTAAATTTTTTTTATCCCTAGTCCTAACTCCCTCACATTATGATTGTTCTCGCCTCCATTATATCTAGAAAAAAACATATCTCCCCTCTCTACTCAGAACTACATAGCACCCAATCTTCTCAAAATCACCCTTTTAAGAGAGAAAAAATTGCAATTTCCAAACTCCACAGTGGTATGTAGACAACCCATAAAATAAAATGATCTTCTTTTTCCCTCTTGAAACTAAAGTCTCTCTCATCTTTTAAATGAATAAAAGGATTATGTATGCCTTAGTGATCAGTATAGATAGTTCAAATAAGAAAATTTCATCAAAGGCATGACAAAATAAATCAAAATCATCATCATCTTCATTAAAAAAAGAAATATGGAAATGAGATGACACATCAATGAGAAATAATAAAACACTTCACACCTACCTACACACAAACCCATCTATTACCCAAATTTCCCCTTATATTCCCTACAAGATCTGATTCAACTTCTAGATGGACCCGCCTCATCATCATTTGCAGTCCCTTGAAGACCCCAGGAATCCCAATCCTAGTTACACTTCCATGTTCGTTCCAGGCGACCGTACGACTAGATCAACTTATATAAAACCACGATGCCCTCATCTAAAGAATCAAACATCATAAGCCACCTCTTCCCCGTCTCCTCAGCACAGACTTTCATAACCACCCGCTTCCATATAAATTATATATAGTCCCCAGGTACCAATCTATCCTCCCCAACAGACTAGGATAGATGTGTAAACGGTCGATGCTGCTGCTAAAAAGGTCCTAAGATCATCCTGAGAGATTCAGTCAGATCTTCTATAGGAAAGAAGTTTGTCAGATAAGGAAGAAAAATATGCTCCCAGCCTTCTTGACGGAGAAGTCACCAAGGAATATCAACGGAGGTCTAGTTGAGACCTAATAAGTAGACATACCGTTAGTTTCCCAATTGCAGAACAGTTTACATGGTGTCTCACCACGGTACTGACCAATGAAGATTCCTGGACCCATGATCCATAAGCCATTTAACCCAGTTCTTTGTAGATGGATCAAAGCTAAAAAATATCGTGCAAAAAAATTGGGCGCACCCTCTAGAGGGTACTCAGGATGAGCCTCCAGATGTAATCTCTCTAATAACCACATGAACAACATCATAGGGTTTCCCCACAAAAAATTAGCCCCTAACAAAGTCGCTATTAGTATAGTCTCTTCAACACACTGAAATTAATACTACCATGAGAACTATACTTCATTAGTGCACCAATGGTTGGGCAACCTAAGGAGATATGCGAAGTAAATCGTCCAATGACACCCGGGGAGAATGATATAGGTTTTATATAACTTCCACAACACCTGGGTTAACGCTCAATATTGAAGATAACTCCTCGTAGGTGGGACGAACTTCATCTAGGCCAAAGCAAAACATATGTTCCTCAGGACACCAGAACTGTAGTGCTGCTTCTAAAAGATTCTAATCCAGGGAACGGCTGCGCCAAAAGGCACATGACCAGGTACAATTTAAAAGCATCATAGTTGATGTTGTAAAGGCACATGACCTCCAAACCCTCAAGTTAAGCTGCAAATGCTTCAATCATGGGAACTAGCATTTTGAGAAAAGAAGAAGATTTGGAAAATTGAAGTGTGGTGAAGAAACTCCTTTCCAAGCCCCTTTTTTATGACCAAAAGCACTCACAAAAAATAAAGGGCTTGACTTGTTGTCATGACTACTACTCCTAAGTACTACCAAGTGCATAAGAATTATAATAAAGGCTAGACAAGTTATTTGGACTTGACCAATGTACCGATATGTAGGCCAAGGGGTATGCCAATCGGCATCCCCAAATTTTTAGAAATTTTTACCTTACAATCTTGCATACACCTTTCCAAATTAAGACCATTCTTTGTCAAAAACAACTTGTTGCAGGAGTTTTTTTTTAGAATTTCTTTTGTCTTTTTTACTTATTTTTGTAAAAAATAAAACTTCAACAGAAAATTAAAAGTGCAAGAATAATAGGTCATTTAACTCAAGATAAATAAAAATAATGAAAATTTCATCTTGTATATATTCGTTGGTATGCTTACATTTTTCAGGTAAGAAAAGCAAGAAAGGAGAAAAAGATCAAAATAATTCAAGATGCAATTCAGGATTTCCAAAAACCCTATCAACTAAAAACTACTACCTAAACCACATTGGTGAATGATCTTTCTACAATGACGAGCAGTAGATCCCCCACTCCTAGAACTGGATCTCTCCTAAAAAATGGTCGGTAGTACAATGCAAGTCCTAGAAAACTTCCTTACATGACCGAATATCGAAGCCATCCAATCTCGAATTACCGTAGCCATGATGTTGATACACGAACATTCAAAAAATAACCAATCGAGTAAAAAAACAAGTGACTAATGAAGGAAGATAATCAGAAGCTAAAGTAAAAAATAGATAAGAAAGTCTTACCTCTCTCTAGAGAACCTCTTCCAAAAAGGGAGTGAAACCATCTATCTCTTCCTGAGGGTGATGAGGCATAGAGATAGCCTTCCCTCCAAAAAAATGAATATAGTAGGAAACTTAGAAAGATGCAGAATAAGAACATCACCCGTCGCTTCTGCGCCACCCTCGATCTATAAGCTGAAGCTACCGATGCACTGGTACCCCTCTTTGATCCTACTTCTAGTTGAGGCGTACACTCCACATCGTAGATACATAATTACATCAACCAACTAGTCGTAAAGTCTAGATAACATACCTTATTGTCGTGTTCGTATAAAGCATATAGGGTTTTCCCTCTATCCCCACCACTCTTGCCTGTCTGACATCTCTTTTACTTGCCTCATGAACTCATGGGTACATAAGGTGGTACTTTCACCTCAACCTCCATCACATGCCTCATTACCTTCTCCCCCAGGTACCAGATGTTCCCGAACTCATGCGCTAGTAACCTTCGCATCTGGGCATGCATGCCCATAACCCTTGAATACCTCAAGGACAGACACCAGGGTTAAAACATCACTTGTTCCAAAATAAATATCAGTCATAAAAGGTATATAAATTCAAAACAAAACATAAAATTCAAAAATAAAGGACAAGAACCAAAGCCTAACTTGATCTCTTGCCAAGGCATTCAACACTGCCCTCTTATCCTTCAAAACTAAAAATTGGTTCGCCTTCGTGTTCAACTTCCTCCATCTATACACCCTCGAGAAGTTCCCCGCCCCACTCACCTTCAAGGACAACAATCGAATGTTGTTCCCAGTCAGCTCATAAAACCACATATGCAGAAAAAGAATGGAAGTGCAAGAAAGAAAAATGAGGAAGGCAATACGAAAATAAATAGAGTGGTATCTAAAAGATTACATCCAAAATATACGTGGGCCTCGCAAAAGTCTGTTGGAGACACCAACTAAAAGCATCAAGGGATATCGATGCAAAGATCCCCCAGTCATGCAGATGAATCTTTAAGATGATTCTCAAGTAAGGGAGAAATAAAAAATGTACGACATCACCACTCGTCTCCATTAGAAACCCTCCCAGCAAAAGTAAAATAAACAAATGAAATGCCTCCCTCATCTGCTTCCTATCGATATCATTGATCTGTATGGATAATAAGGTTCCCTTTAACATCGATCTCCAGATAGACTCTATAAAAATGATCCACCTAATATCTCCTAGGGCAACCGAACAATGACCTTGGATATGTGCAAAGTCCTATCCACCATGATCTGATGACCCTCACACTCCAGCCTAGTCAATTGATGAACATCAAAGGGAATTACTTTCATCTCCCTAACACCCAATTGAAATGTATGGGTGATATCACACCATCTCTCACCTAGAGTGCACAACATCACTATAGAATGTAGTGTCTCATCCAAAGCCCTAGCCAAAGGGCCAAATCTAACAGCTTCCATAATTAACTGCACCACACGGGGAAGTTATTTCCACACCTTATTTATCCCTGTTGATCCATGAAAATGAGTACTCGATGAAATGATATCCACCTGCATACAAGTTGAAACCCTTTATCACTCCCAAGGATAGAAAACACAAAAATGAGAACAACGAGCAAACACTCGCATAACCACTTGGGTTCTTCACCCTCACTAAACGAAGATTCATCGGTTTCAATAACAGAACCCTATAATTAAGAAAAGGCTTGAAATTATCATAGGTATTCCCACTCACTAGTATTTGCGCCTCAGTATCATACTACTCCAGTCGGTCCAGTCGTCAGTAGTAATCCAAGCATTGTCAGCTGCACCATTCATAAATTCTTTCAAAAAAATATGCTCAGAACTGATTAATAGAGAGAGAAAGGAAGAATTTAACTTGAATGAAGGTGTGAAAAATGAAGGGGGCCTCACCCTTTTTATAAGAAACTAGGGGGTATGCCAATCGACAATCCCCTGGTCCTGACTATCAATAGTGACCTTTCACCTCCCCTGAGCAGCCCAGGATTCCATGCCCTATGCCGATAGGCACACCTATTACTTTGACAATCAGTAGTTGCCTCAAATTTCATCATAAAAATTCCAAGAACATTAAGAAATCATCCAGAAAACTCATGAAAATCACAAAAAAAAAACAGATCAAGTTCATAATATCTTGAAAAAAAATTCTAAAGCAATCATGCCAACACTTGCAATTCCTCATCACTTCAATGCTCCCCATTGGAATGGAAGAACATCACTAATAACAAAACTCCTTAGGTCCACAAAATCGACCTTGATCCTCTGAATTAGTCACCTTAACTATTTAAGTCTTCAGAATCGACTTTGACCCTCTGAATAGGCCCCCTCAACTCTTTAGGTTTTCATAATCATCCTTAACCCTTTGAACCGGTCACCTTAATTCTTTAGGCCCACATAATTGGCCTTGAACCTCTGAATAGGTTGCATCAACTCTTTAGGCCAGCATAATCATCTTTGACTTTCTAAATTGGTTGCTACCTTCCTTAGACCTTTTTAAAATTCCATGAGGTGTCTATCTTTAGAGGACCTCTGTTTGTTCCAAGCTCTCACATCGAGGATTTCTATAGACACCCCATCTTAGTATATCCAAATATCCTCTTAGGTCCTTAACACCATTCATTTCAGTCTTAGACCCCAAGTTTTACTTCAAACCTTGATCCAAAGGTTATCGGATGCTTTCAAGCTCTATTTGAATTTTTGTCAAATATTTAACCTAAGAGAATCTCATTGCAACATCATAGGGATCTGAATCTTCTTTCCAATGGTCCATAACATGCGCGAATTGGCCTTACGATTATCGTGTACTTGCCTTTTATTTTAGAACCCTGACCTAAAGGTCTGCGGGCGCTCCCTAGTCCCATTTGATCATTATAAACTATCCAAACCAAGTCAATCTCATTTAACCTTCATAGGGCTCTGAATGTCTTTTCCATCAGTCCATACTGTCTACAAATCGGTCTTATGGTTTGCGCGTACTTGCCTTATCAATAAAAAACCCTGATTTAGAGGCCATCGTGCGCTCTCAATCCCTGTTTGACTTTGGTCAAATATTTAATCTGAGTTAAGGTCATTTTACCTTCATAGGTTTATGAATACCCTTTCCAATGGTACATACCATGCATGAATTGGTCTTATGGTTTGCCTGTACTTGCTTTTTTACTCTGAGAACTCCCATTTAGAGTCCATCGGACACTTTCAAGATCCATTTGACTCTGGAACTTGGGAATGCCCTAATATATTTTCATAGGGCTCTGAAGACCATTTCCAATGGTCCCAACCATGCACGATTCGGACTTAAAGTTTGCATTTTATGCCTTTTTTTTAAAAGGTCCTTTTTATATTGCCTATAGGCACCAGATACCCTATTTCTATAGACATAGGTGTACTTTACTTCACTAGCAAGACATGGGTATGCCGATTGGAAAACTCCCCAAACTCTAATTTTTCCTATATAAGGAGGTCATGATCTCATTCTCAAGGACGCCTCTGTCAGCAATCAAAACATTCTTTGCCTCAAAATCTATGTTTCCAACATGCCCCTCACCTTTCTTACCCCACTTTTATACCACCTTTCGTTACCTACATTTTCTCTACTCCACCATCATCCTACCACCATAAAATCTGCTTACTCCCTTTTAAAAATCAATAGTAAAATCTTATAGGAGGTCTACTCTTACTCTTTTTTATTCACTTAATTAGTGTTGTTTATTTAATTTTCTTCCACTTTTGATATCTTTTAGTCTTACTGCATTATCACACATCAACTAATATCCTTTTTATTACTTGTATTCACATATTATATTTTCATAAATTAAAAAAAAGAATATGTTTTACTTATAAACCCCAAAGTTGGATTTCCTCACTTTATCTACACTTCTACACTTGAGAACATCTTTCCAAAATGATTATAGAGGATTCTTATATTTGGGTTTATGGGATAAACCCCACCCTTGTGATATATTGAACTATGTGGATTTTGATGCCTATTATGGCTATATAGGCATCCCAAACCATTATCAGGATTTGAGTCATATTTGATCATTGTTCTACCTTTGTTAATATGTACTATTTAGTAGTATTGCGCCTATGTAAATGCCTACATATTAGCGTTCCCACCTGACATGCGCATTCAGGTCCTCATAGTGGTTTGGTGTCCACTAACATCATATTTTCTAATTATTCTCTTACTTTGGTATAATTCTTAGGATGACTCACCTCCGTCCTTCCCATGGCGTGAGTAGGATGATTTATTTTTCTCACCTATTTCCATATCATACACATTATACACAAGAAAAAATGAGAACATTATTATAACCCATGAGATACCAAAAGGGTGGAATGGGTGCCTGACACCTTCCCATTTCGTAATTTAGTCCCTAGACCCTTGATTATTTGGTCCTATATGCATCGATTTGTCTTTGATGCCATTCTTTTGGGGATGGCTACATTCTTTTTCCCATTTTGAGTAAAATAGGCAGACAACTCCATTTTTTATCATTCCCCCTTTCGATGATGATCGATTTATATCATAGTATCCTGTGAAGATCATGCGAGTGGTGAAAAAGGACCTCAATCCTCAAATCCCGTCATGCACCAATAGATATTTTCCATCTTTTATCTCCCTTTCGGGGTGATCCAGCACTGAAGGAATCTTGGATGGCCACGAGATCGGGAGAGGGTTTAGTACACACTTGTATATGTATAAATGCGAACACATAGAGGTGATTGTGATTTTTGAGAGATCTTAATGTTAGTAAGAGATATTTTCAATTTTATTTGGAGAGGCATCGAGTTATCACATACACAAGATAGTACTTATAGCCTCACAGTTGTAACTCTTAGTGGGCCCATCGCGAGGGCATCATATTAGGCTGACTCTGTTGGAGGTATAAAGTGTTATGGGAAAAGGCCCCTTAACGTTTGAGTGAAAATTTATTCAAATATGAAATTATCGTGGAGAAATATCCAAAAGAGGAATGGTTTAGTAATTTGATGTGTGTATCACCTGGAATTGGTCAAGGTCACTTTAAATGACGAGTGTTAGTTATTGTGTATCAACGACCTGTTATAACATTCAGGGAGAGTGATCTCTTCTTGATGTAATATGTAGTGCGTACGTCATGTAGTTCATTTTGACCTTATAGGGGATCAGTTCATTATGATTGGCGATGAAATTTTACTAAAACATCTAGATTTATGTAATGGGTGTTTATGCCCAAGCATTGAATTTCTACCGGGAGATGGTACATAATCTATAATTGGGAGGAGTTCCTTAATTTGATGATAAAAGAGGGCTGAATTTCCAAGGGAGATTAGTTTTGTCAAAGGGTCCCAAACTACGAGAGGAAGTTTTGGCTAAAGTGCATGTTTCTTAGTTCACTTTACATTCCAGAAGAAATTGGGCGTACAATAATTTGAGTAGCCTGTATTATTGGTACGTTGAAGAAGTGTTTGGCATAGTTTGTGTCAAAATAGTGTTCCTGCCAGTTGGAAAGGAAGAAAACTAGAGACATTCAAAGTGTCACAATATTTAAAATCCCGATGTAGAAGTGGGAGAGTAAACCCATTAATTTTGATGGCGTTTAGGCATTCCAAAGAGGACATGGAACTATTTGGGGTCAATTGGGTTAGATTGACCAAGTTGATTAGAATTACAAGTTAGCAAGTTCTTTGATTTAGGAGGTGTTCGGGACACTTCAGAAGAAGTAGTATTCATTACAAAGCTTATGAATAATACTGGAGTTAGCAAAGGAGATTTTAGAGACAAGAGAAAGCATGGTTTGGGTCTCTAAGAAAGGTAATCAGGTGTTGTTAATGATTTATCTAATATGGAAAATCATGAAGTTTAGGTCCCAAAAGTGAGTTGAAAAGCTTATGTGAAGATCCTTTTCTTAATATTGGATAGGGTGAGGCCATTGTCATTTGGTCTTACAGGACCACCATCAATATGTGCACGGGTATTTACCACAGGTACATGAAAGAAAGATTTCCTCAGGGAAAAGATGGCATTTTAATGGTTAGACTAGTTCGGTTTAGAGTATTAGTCGAACGCAACTTATGATGAGAGAGATATTAGAATGCATTGGTTAAAGAATGAGTATATCCCTTTATAATAGAGTGAGGATGCTATGGTGAAGATATTATTAGACTTTCAAGTAGGAGCATAAATAATTCAAATTTTGAGGACAAGATTCCTTGTTTAAGGGGGGAAGAATGTACTACTCCGTTTTTTCTATGCATTATTTAATTGTGAAAAATTAATTACGCGCACTTGATGTGACATCTGATGTCACTATTTATAATTTATATATGTTATATATTTTATTTTTATTCATCTTTGAGCTCATAATTACTACACAGTAATTCCTTAATAAAAAATTTGGATGTGCTTTATTATGGGCGACTATGGAATGGTAAGGAATTGGCATCGAGGATTTCTTATTTGTATTATCCCCTCGACATTAGTTCCTACCGATTGTGAAGTAGTTTCTTATAATTCCAAGTCACATGAAATTAATTAATAATTAAAATTTAATTAATTGGACTTGTATTGACTTATAACTTAATTTCACGAGTTAATTAATTTATTAAAATTTGTCATATTTTGTGTTGACATTTGGGACATGTAGAGAGTCCATTTTTACTTAAAAGAGTGGGTTTTAAGTCTATTGGATTAATATATGACTTGGGTAGAGTTTTGGATCATTTGTAGTGTTATTTGGATTTATTGGGTTGAGGCTTATATTGGGCCCAAGGTTAATTTCGTGGGAATCTTGTTTAGTAGTCATTAGAATAAACCTAAATCATTCATTTGTCATTTAGAAAACCCCAAAAGGCTAAGGAGAGAAGAGGCACCCAAGGATCAAGAGAATTTTGATATTTGGGGGCTTTGATTCTTTAATCAGCTCAAGGTAAGTATATATCGATTAAGAATTGAATTGTGATTATGTTATGGTAGTAGTAGTCATTGAAATCTAAATTAAAATGTGTATAATCTATTTTCTAATCACTCAAAATTAATTTTTAAAATTGGACTAATGGATAAAGTAAGTTTAAAACTGATGTTAATGATTTATAATGATTCGGTGTTAATTCTCAAGATTCTGATCCTATAATCTGATTTTAATTGATAGAAATTAATTCATGTTGATGAATCAAGTAAAATCCCTTAAATTCAAAATTTGATCCAAATATGAGTTATTTTGGGTAGAATGCAACTATAGGGTTCTAATTTAGATAATCTAAAATTAATGTGTAAATAATTATTGTAATATCCTAAAAGATCCTAACTTAAGCAACATCGCCAGAGAGGAGAGAGGAGAGGGGAGAGCAAATAATGGTATCCGAGTCGAGAATTAGCACGAGGAAAGTGGTGGTAGATGCTCGTCACCATATACTTGGTCATCTGGACTTGATATTATCAAAGGAGCTTCTAAATGGAAATAAAGTGGTTGTGTTCAAGTGAGAGGAGATTTGCCTCTTTGGTGGCCTTATTCGCCAGAAGATGAAGTACTTGAGGTTTCTCTGCAAGCTCATGAACATTAAGGCTTCCTGTGATCCCATTCATTTTTATGCCTCATCTAAGATCCTTTGGAACACCATTAGTGGGATGATTCCCCATAGGACTAAATGTAGAGCCACTGCACTTGATCATCTGAAGCTTTATGAGGGTGTACCACCACCATATGACAAGATTAAGAGGATGGTCATAGATGATTCTCTCAAGGTTTTGATTCTTCAAGCAAGATACAAGTATTATTCGTTAGGACAACTTTTATCTGAGGTCGGATGAAACGATTATTATACTATCAAGGAGCTTGAAATAGAGTAGAAGTAAAGGTGTCATGTAGCATACGAGAGGAAGAAGTAGTTGATAAACTGTGGTTGAAGGCTAAGAAGGTGGCCAAGGTGAATCTTGGTCCTCAACTTGACATAATTGCTCCACTCAATTACTAAAATTGTAGAAACCTAGTTTTCTTAAGTGGAAATTTTATTGGACCATGTTGTTCCGGTGGATTTTGCTTATTTTAGATGTTATTTATAGACTGAGCGCTTTACCTTTTCTTGTGGCTATGTTTGAACATAAATTGTTCTACTATTCATTTGTGCACCTATTTTCTAAGCTTTTTGTGTTGTAAAAAAAATCACCTAAAGCATGTTAGAATAGGTTAGTATTGTTGATAATCGACTAATATCTAAAGGAGATAAGGTATATAATTAATTGGGAGCTTTGTATTTAGGTTTTGCATATATAATGTCTGTCTTTAGCATTTGAAGAAAATGAACGTTTCGTCAAATTCACTAGAATGAGATTAGGCTTTCATTAGAATGAGATTGGATATCTTGTTCGAACACATTTTATATTGGTTAGCAAAAAATTGGATATATCATATTATTTACTTATGTAGTTTTATTTACTTTGCTATGCCAAGAATGTTACAAGATATTTTTTATTACCGTGTTTTTTTATTAGATCTGATCAATCTATTTATGAATTTTATGGGGTGGACACAACAACCATTCGACCAGGCTAATGGTGCCGTAAAATTTTCTAATGGCCCTTCTAATGGCCTGCCATATGCGGAGCGACCTTGAAAATTAGTAAATGATGTACTAGTTCTTTTTGTTGAAGATGTAAGTGACTATATCAACCCGCGTATTCTAATTTCAGGGTTGATCAAGTCCAAATATTAGAATATAAAATTTCTATAATTTAAAATATCACTCATAGAATATGTCACGAATATGATAATACATTTAAAACTTTTTATCACAATATAGGATAAGAGAGATAACAATATGAGCAAAATATAAATTCTAACTACAACAGCCTCTAATAACTAAACAATTTACAAAAGTATCAAAATAATATCCCAAATACAAATGTGGGATCACAAGCGACTCATAAATCCAAAAGTTGTCTCATATAAAATACTTGACAAAAAGGAAACTATACCACACATAATAAAAATTTTGAGGACAGAACTCCTGTTTTAACAGGAAGACTATAATACCGAGATATTTTTATGGATCAAATAAATGATTTGATAACAATTAATAAATCTATTAGAAGTTCAATTTGTGCAAGCTAAACCTAGTTAATTTCATATTATTAATTTGATATTGAAATTTGTGAAACCCATATATAATGAGAATTCCTAGAAAATAATTATGTGAATTAAATGCTGTAATTGTTGTAAAGATGATAAGATTTTCATGTTAAATGGGATTATAGTTTAATAGTGTTATGGTTATCCCGGGGCGGCATCGGGGGGAGTGATATCCCCTCGGGAAGGCTGCGCCGCGATCTTGCACCCCTCTTTAAAAGGTACTTAGGCTTTCATCGGTGTGGGAGTAAATGTGAAGAGATGGCGTCGCTAGCCTATTTTACATAAAACAGACAAAATAACGTGTTGCCACTTTGAGAGAGATGCATCAAGGAAAACTGATGCATACGAAACAAATAGTTCGAAAGTTAGGGGGCTAAGTTACAGAATGGGAAGGTGTTAGGCACCCATCCCGCCCTTTCGATCTCCCATGGGCTAATGTTATTATTTTCCTCTATATCCCCGTGAAGTGTGTAAGTGTATTTATATAATGGAGATTAGAATCATTCAACTCATACCATGACAAGGTAGAGTGAGGTCATCCATAGGAATGTTCCCAAAATAACATATGTAGAAAGTATGATTTTTGCGTTTATGATGATATTGATTGTTATTATGAAATGATAATATGTGTTGGATGAAACGTAAACAAGCATGATATACATATAAATATGAAAATGGGAGGTTTTAGAAAATTAGGGAATTTGGGAAATTGATAAAATTGGAAAATTGGACTCGAGTCTTGAATTTTAATTCGAGAAGCCTACGTATCCTATAAAGGCATCAAAGTCCACATAGTTCGAATGTAGCATAGATTTGGGGGTTTATCCCATAGATTCGAATGGAATTTTATTATATGTGTATGTGTAGAAAATGAGCTTTTTCGGTTTTGGAAAAAATGTGATGGATAATTTAGTTCAAAATTTACGGGTATAACAATATTTTATTTGTTTTTGGGATTTTTGTAGATTTTAAAGTATGTGCAATATACTAATAAAAGTGTATATATTAATTTGTATGAACTAAAGTAAGAACTAGATTATGAATCTAATGTTTATTATGCAACAACAAGGAATTTAAAGAGAGAGGGAAGGAATTGGACATTCTTTGAAGCTTGAGCTTTGATATTGGATGAACTCCTTAGAGTATTGATGAATGTTGAAGAGAGAGAAGGATATTTTTCCAAATTGGGTATGAAAAGGATGGGAATGTAAGCTTGGATGGAACTTCACATGAGGAACTTTGTTGAATTCGAAGGAATGTTGTTGAGATCACTGATGCTGATGGATCTGTTGTCTTTCCCTTAGAGTAAGGTCATGGTCTCTATTTTTAGGGTTAGGGTGGGCCAATCGGCCTACTCCAGAGGGTGCCTATCGATATGTGATCCTAGACACTGTGTCGATAGGCACTGATCTGGACTTGCCAATTGGTAGTCTCGTACAAATTTTCTTAAAAAAATGATCATAGAACACAAACTGTTGATCTGAATCATGCATGGGGCATACCATTTAAAATCCATTTGAGAGATCTTCAAGAGTAGTTGGATCGCTCCCGAGTCTGGGAGTTGACTTTGGGTCAAATATGGTTCGAAATTGTTTATTGATCTTTTGGACGGGAGATCGTCGGATAGAAACGGATCGTTCATCCCCTTGGTAAGTCAGAATTCATAGGGTGGACCATGGAAAAGGTTAGGAGATGCACTTTGACATTATAAAGAGTTTATCTCGGTTTGGAAGGTTAACCTTGGTCAATCGGATCTCGGAAGCACCTGGGGACCTTTCGGAGTAAAATGGATCATTTGTCTGTACCGTAGGTCAAAATCACTCATGGGGCAGACCGTTGGAATGGGTATTCAGTGACTTTTGGAGACTCATTCAGTATCATTTGATCTGAAGAGTTAACTTTGGTCAAATGGAGCTCGGGAGCACTCGGTGGCCTCCAGATTAATTTTTAGGGGAAAATTGATCGTTCGTCTGAATGGTTATGCTATTCCACGCAAGGGAGGACCGTTGGAAAGGGATTTCAGTGCCCTTCGAAAATTCAAATATCTTTCGCTCTGATGGTGAAGTTGATCGGAGTCAAATGGGGCCCGGGGGAGCCCGATGGCCTCTTGATCGGTATTCGGAGTGTGACCTAGGGTTTGTAGTGAGATGGGGAGGTTCTAGGGACCTAAGGGGAGACTCAGGGGGTCCTAGAATGTGGTGTCTACAAGGGTGCCTTATGAACTTTGAGAAATAAAATGTGAGACATATGTATGAAAAGTCTGTGAAATTGAAATACAAATTGCTTATGCTTAGCAGAGAACACTTTTTAGTTGTTGGAAATTCATATGGACCCCACTTGAAATATGTATAATATAGTGTGTCATTGAATTGTAATTGAAACCTTAAAAATGAGTTAATAAGTGTGTGATTTGGAAATAATAAATTTTCGGTAAAAGAGGACGTTATTTGAGACTATAAACTATATGTGTTTATTGAGGGGATTACTGTTTTAGGCCTATGTAGTTATCGTTGGGACTTGGACGTTAGTTAATTGTTAATATTTAAGAAGTTATGTTGTGAATTATTGATCTTATCGTAGGTGTTATAATTATTGACTAATTGGGTCATTGAGTGTTAAAGGGACATTTGTTGTGCCATTATGGAAAAAAGTATTATTGGGATTGATGAATAAATGATTTGTGTTGATAGTTCATTATTCTAATTGTTGATGGGATTTAGGTTTGTTAGGTGATAGTTGTTGTTAGGGAGATTATGATTACTATCAAATAATGGTTATGGATGCGATTTATATTTTTGATTATACGGTATTGAGGAGGTGGGGAATGATATTGACATACAATGTTACCTTTAGGAGTTATGACATGTGGGGGTTATGTATTGTGGCAGGGCGATCCGGGAATATGGTCCACCCGTGGGTCAAATCGAACGATACTAGACGCGTCAAGTGTGAAGTAATGTGAACAACCCCAAATAATTTTTCTAACTCCTTTTATTTGATTTTAAGTCTCAATATTTAGCATGAAACTTCGTTTTCATGTAATATAAATTAACTAGCAAGTGAAGAACCCATCATAGTGCATTCAAGATTCAATTCATTAGTGCTCTAGTGTAAAGAAGGTAAAGCGCTTACTTGTATAACACTATCAAATATAGACTGTAATTACCATGCCATTCCAAAGAATGGATGTAAGCCAATGCCTAAAGGAATTCTAACAAAATGAAATATAGAAACTAATGGCAGAAAGAGACGATGTTATGACATAGTGAAACTACTATATACATGCAATGCACACACACACACACACACACACACACACACACATTTATATATATATGCATAACCCTGTACTTTATATTCAAATCCTTATTTTATACAAGTTAAATTTCATTAACCCATTTTGTGGACATCCAGACCGGATTCCTCTGGCACGGGCTCAAAATTAGGAAATGGGAAAATCGGAGAAATCCATCTCTCCCGTGCTTACGGGTGATTCGAGGATAAGGGAGTCCTATTTCTACCACTCACGTTGATATCTTCACGGGTTGACTAAAAAATAAACTAGTCATCATCAAAAGGGGATGAATACGAAGAAATGGAGTTACCAACCTATTTTTCTCAAAATAGGAAAAAAATTTAGCCGTACTGAGAGAACGGCACCAAAGACATACTAATGCATACGAAACCAAATGAATCAAGGGTTCGAGGAGTAAGTTATGGAATGGTAAGGTGTTAGGGACCCATATTTCCCTTTCGGACTCTCACGGGCTACGATAATATTCTCCTTTTCTCCAAAGTGTGATACCTATGTACATTCATTTGGTGTGAATAATAGGAGAATTAAATCATTCAACTCACATCTTGAAAAGACAGAGATGAATCACCCAAAGGACTGTATCGAAGAAATGACATAAAAAAAATATAATGAGAGTGTCCAACGAATCACAAATTAGTCTGAAAAGGTGAATGAGTATGTCAAGCGGAACACAAATATGTAGGAGTTTGTGAACTCACAAATACTAATAAGTACAAGAAAGCATAAAATGAGAAAATAGGACTCAATTCCTTGGATTGGTTCAGGATGCCTATGTAGCCCAAAGGTAAAAAGATCCATTTAGTTCGATAACACATGAGAGTGGGGTTTAACCCATAAATCCTAATTTAGGACTTACTTTAATTTGTTTTTTAGAAATTGTGCACAAGTGTAGAAATTGTGGAAAAGGAGGAAATCCCAATTTAGGGTTTATAAGAAAACCCTCTTTTTGGATTTTTATTATTTTATGAAAATAAGATTTATGCCTAATAAATAATAAAATGAGATTAGTTTCGATCTGAGAGAATGAAATAAAGATACATAAAAAATGGAAAGAAAAGTAAATAACAAATACTAATCAAGTGCATTGTAAATGAATAACAGTAGAACTTCTAGATAATTTCAATTCTGATTTGCAATGGCAGAAGGATAATTTTAGTATGGTTAGATGGTGGTGACATAAGGATGGAAATTAACATGGAAAGTGGAAGAGAATGATGGAAGGAGATGGAGATAATGCAAAAATGGAATTTTAGCACACTAATTACAAGGGGAATGTTTTGATTTTCGAATAGTCCTTTGGAAATGAGTTTGTGACCTCCTTACATAGAAAAAATTATGGATTCAGGGTTGGTTCCGATCATCATTCCCCTAGACTGCCTCTCTGCATAGTGCCTGCCTTGCTGGCTAAGGAAAGTACACTCTATCGATAGGCAGTTCGAAACGAACTTCTTAAAAAAATGGGCATAAAATGCAAACCATAAGTTCAAATCATGCACTACCAGAACCGTTGGAAAGGATATTGAGAGTACTACAAGAATCTCTTAAGACACTCTCGGGTAGAGAGTTAACCAAAGTCAAATAGAGCTCGGAAGCACCGATGGTCTCTTGACGAGGGGTTTCAGAGTAAAAAGGTTCGTTCATGTGAACCGCGAGGTCGATTTGTACATGGTATGGACAGTTAAAAAGGGTTTTTAGATCCCTATGAGATTTCATTAAGCTTCACTTAATTTATATAGTTAACCGAGATCAAATGGGTTCCAGAAGCCCTCGGTGGCCTTTCAAAGTAAAATGTCACATTCGTGCGAACCGTGAGGCAGATTCATGCATGGTATGGGTTATTGGAAAGGAGATTCAGAGCCATATGATATTTCATTAAGATTTTCTCGGTCTAAAGACCTTATCGAGGTCAAATAGGACCTGAGAGTGCTCGATGGCCTCTATATCAGGTTTCGGAGTAAAAAGGCACATTCATGGGAACCGTGAGTCCGATTCGTACACGATATGGACCATTGAAAATGGGATTCAGAGCCCTTTGAGGTTTCATTGAACTTTACTTAGGTTAGAGAGTTCATCAAGGTCAAATGGGGCCTAAAAGAGCCTGGTGACATCTAGATTAGGTCTTGGAGTAGGACATAGGGTCTCATAGTTGAAGAAGAGTGTTACATACCAATGAGGTACTTAGGGGGTATTAGGATGGGGTGTCTCAAGAGCCCCTCTATGGGAGAGCTTAGAATAAGAAGAGATCGTCGAAAGATATACCTCATCGATGTTTCAAGGGTTGGGGACTATATTGGGGGTTAGAAGGTTATTGGTTGATGTTGATTCTGCAGACCTAAGGGATAAAGATGGTCGATTCAGCGAGTCGAGGTCAATTATGTAAACTTAAGGACTGAAATGATCGATTCAATGGGTTGAGGTCGATTCTGCGGACCTAGGGATTTAAAATGACCGATTCAGGGGGTCGAGGTTAACTCTGTGGACCTACAGATTAAAATGACCGATTCAGCTGGTCGAGGATGATTTTGCAAACGTAAGGCTTAAAATGATCGATTCAGTGGGTTGAGGTCAATTCTGCAGACTTAGATAATTGGGGTGACCGATTCAGAGTGCCAAGGTCAATTTTGCAGACCTAAGGATTTGAAATGACTGATTTAGAGGGTCACGGTCAATTTTATGGATTTAAAGATTGAGATGACTGATTCAGAGGGTCATGTTTGATTCTATGGACCTAAGTATTTATAATAACTAATTCAGAGGGTTGAGTTTGATTCTGCAGACCTAAGGATTAAAATGACCAATTCAGAGGGTCGAGGTTGATTTTGCGGAGCTAAGGATTTGAAATGACCGATTTAGCGGGTAAAGGTTGATCCTGAAGACCTTAGGAGTTGAAATGATCGACGCAAGTGATCGAGGTCTATTATTTGCACCTAAGGATTAAAATAACCAATTCAGTGGGTCAAGGTCAATTTTGTAGGCCTAAAGAGTGAAATGACCGATGTCAATTTTCTGGACCTAAGGATTGAAATAATTGATTTAGCGGGTCGAGGTCCATTTTGTGGACCTAAAGACTTAAAATGACCAATTATGTGGGTTAAGGTCAATTCTACAGACCTAAAGAATTAAGATGATCGATTCAGCGGGTCGAAGTAGATTCAGCGGACCTAAGGAGTTGAAATGACTAATTCAGTGGGTCGAGGCCAATTCCACAGACCTAAAGAGTTGAGATGACAGATGCAATGGATAGAAGTCGATTCTACGGACTTAAGGAATTAAAATAAAACCAATTCAGATGTTCAAGGTCGATTATACAAACCTAAGGAATGAAATGTCCAATTCAGTGCGTCAAGGTTGATTTTGCAAACCTAAATATTAAATTGATCGATTCAGCTGGTCAAGGTCAATTCAGTAGGCCAAAAGATTATAATGACCGATTCGACGGGTCAAGATCAATTCTACGGACCTAAAAATTAAAATGAGTGATGTCAATTGTGAGGACCTAAGGATTTATGTATATGAAGAATTTTCTAATTGTGTCTTTTCTGGCGAGGGTGTTGGTTATCTCGTGTATAGGCTCACTTTGGATTATGGTTCAGCTGAGAAGTATGTTGGTGATGAGAGTGAGTGTCGATGCATCTGCTTATGATCGTGCTGGGGATTAACGAGAAATTTATATATGTTTTGGTGCTCATAGATTAGTTTCTCAGAGTAATGATGTTATTGACTTTGAGAGGATTTTTTGGGATTTTTAAAAAAAAATTCATGAAACTTTTATATTTTTCTAGCATTTTTGTAATGAAATTTTAGGGGAGTTACCAATAATCCTAGTTAGGGAGGTGCCTATCAGCATAGGGAACAAAATCATGGGTTTTTTAAGTGTGCGAAAAGGTTACTACTGATAGGTAGGACTAGGAGACTGCCGATCGGCATACCCTCTTCATTTTTTCACACCTCAAGTGATTGAATCTCTTACTTTCTCTCTCTAAAAGTAGATATCGAGCCTATTCTCTTCAGAAGAACTCATGGAGGGTACTTTTGACTACAACAAATGGACAAACTTTGATGATTAGGAGGGTAATTAAGGGTTATCGTGCCCCTGATGTTGATTAACGAGAATGCATACGACAACATCGAGTCGGTGCTGAATGAAAGGGTGCTACTGAGGGAGCCAACGCATCACCATTCAAAGAGGGTGAAGAACCCTAATAGTTATATAAGTATTTGCCCTTTGGTTTCCCTTATTCTTCTTTTTGTTTCTTTCTTATCCTTGGTATGTTGAAGGATTTTTTTTGTGCAGGTTGACATAACTTCTTTGAGAATTCAATCCCAGGGGTCGATCGAAATGAAGGAGGTTTATGATTGTCTTTCTGTAGTTGTTCGATGGATGATGGACTCAACTGTGTTTGTTCCATTGGCGGGGGATTTAGATGAGACATTGCGCTCTACGATGGTATTGCGTGCAGTAGGTGAGAGGTGGTAGGACACGACCCACACATTTCATTAAGGTGCTGGGGAGATAATGGTCACTCATCTAGATGTTCAGTAATTGATAGGGTTAGAGTGAGTAGGTTAGTAGATTATAGTGGATCTCACTCTGCGAGTTACGAAGGTGGTAGTGCAGGCTGTTTTGGTGGATATAGGGAGAATCGTGTCAGGGGATTCTGTCCGAATTTCCATTATAAAGTAGATTTTATTATTCATGCGGATTGATGAGACTGAAGCGTAGCAGGTAACACAGGCAGCCCATTTATTTATTCTGCTTCTGTTAGATAGGTTTGTGGTAGCAATGAGTGGTAACTTCATCCATTTGTGGTTTCTTCCATTTTGGAGATCCCTTTGTACAATTGTGGGAGCTTCACGCTGACATCCCTCTATTCTTCCATGGAAGCTTTAAGTCGGTTCTATCGACATACTTTTATAGGACCATGTATCTCTTGGAGGTAATCTTTAGGTTTAATTTCTCATTATTTTCCTGCTGTCCTTTTACTTTTTTTTTTTGAATTTTATGTTGCCTTCTGCAGTCGTGGTTTTATGAGATGATAAGGCACAATGCGGGGTTGGCATCCCTTAAGTCGAGCGATCTGGTGGATTTTTGTAGGATCTACAGGCGATGGAAGTTAAACAGGCATTCAAACCAATCATTTTCTTTAAAGGATGTGCGGGCGATGCTGAATGCCCTGACGAGCAACCAGGTTAGGCTTTTTATCATTGTCTTTTATATGGCTTCATAATTTTGCTTTGTGGTATACTAGTGACTTGTACTGGGGAAACATGTGACCTTAGATCCCTGGAGCCTATCCTCGGGGGTCGTTGAGAGTACGGGTCTGCACGCACAGATGAGGAGGCGGATAATGCATGAGTTTGGGTACGTCTGGTACCTTGGAAAGTAAGTGGAGCAATATATTATGGAGGGAGAGGTGGAGGCCCCCCCTCATCGATTCCCCTGGTGTATATGAGGCGGGTAAAGGAGATGTCTGATGAGTCCGTGGCGGAGGTGATGGAGAGTGAGCCCTACATGCATTACACTATCATGGAGACGAGATATGACTACCTGGATTTTGCGGCCAGTTGGATGATAACATTGGGCATTTATAATGTGGAGAACATGCTTCCATATAGGATCAGAGAGAGGGACCAGCATACCAATGGCGTCGGCCTATAGCACGGGGGAGGTGCGATTGTGACAACATAGGGGTTTCGTTTTACCATATTTCCACCCATTGTTATCATATTTGGGTGTGGTGGGGAAGTGATATCAGTGCCTCACCCTTGTATGGCGATAGATTGGTTTGCAGGTGCCCTAGAGGAGGCTCTCTAAGGAGAAGTATGACCCTCTTTCTCTTTTTTTATTTTTTTATTTTCTTCTTCTCTTTATTGACTTGCTTTGAATTTTGTGATATGGTTCGTTTTGCAATCTATCCTCATGTCAATAACCTGGCTACGGGATATTCGGAATTGGATGGTGTCGATGTTAGACTACGTGAGCAAATCGGTTGGTGCTTGCTTGGTGTCGACGACTACATTTGATGAGAGCTTTCGTTTCGGGAGTGGTGGGTCCACTACACGTCCCAGATGGAAGCACGTTCATCAAGGTGATTGACTGTGATAAGGTTTGAAAGAGGTTATGGAGGGTTAAGGCTGCGTCCTGATATATCTTTTTTCCTTTTTTCTCTTTTTCTTTTTCTGTTTGTACCTGTAGGAAAATGAAACTATTCTGGACAAGTTAAATATAAGAGATACTTTTTTGTGTTATCATGATTTACTCGCTTACTCTAAATGCACTTTAATTTGTTTTCGAGGTTTTTTATTATTTACAAAGATAAGAAAAAAAACAAATTAAGGGGGACCCGATGATTGATTTTTAATAAGTACAAGAAATTTCTATTTTAGGAGCTACATAAAAAATAGAAAAATAAGGAATTTCTAATAAGGAAAACTCGAAGGTTGGTTTTTCAAAAAAAATATTTATCTTGGAGATGATATGTAAAAAAGAGGAAAGTGAAGAATTTCCCCCAAGGGGGTTTGTTGATCGGTGTACCCCTTAGCATGCCTATCTGCATAACGATTAAGTCTTAATCACTTTCTTAGCTTTGATTGCACTTCATGTGTACTTCTGAGTACTTTAGGAGCAAAAATTCCAGTGGCATCTTGAATGGTTTCTCCTTTTTGGATTTTTGTAGTATAAAAGGAGGCTTGGGAGATGGTTTTCATCATCACATACTAACTTCTTTCCTTTGCAACTTTCTTCTTCTTCTACAATAGCCTTCTTGGCTTAACTATAACATCCTAGTCAATTATTCTGTAACTCATTTGAAACCGTTATCCTACGACTGTATCCTGATTTAATTATTAAGTCCTATGCATTGCCTTTTAGACTTAAATCACATTTACTGCATAATTTATTTCTCTTTAAATATATAGATATAGTTATTCCCAACTAACTTTTACAAAAAATTATGGGGGTAGTTATTCCCAAACTACCATTACCAACACAATTGTAGGTCTAGTTATTCCCAAACTAACCTTACCAATATTATTATAGGTATAGTTATTCCTAAGCTAATCTTATCAACACGATTATAGGTATAGTTATTCCCAAACTAATCTTACCAACATGATTATAGGTATAATTATCCCTAACTACCCTTATGAATGCATTTAATGCTCTTAGTATATTGTCCTCTTGGCTCAAACTTAAATCATTCCTGATTATTAATAACTATTCGCTTCTTGTTACCTCTTCAGTAAGGTTTATACGTAGATATATAGGGAGTCAACTAACGTGGATAAGGGTTATATGTACATATATATGGAATCCTCTAATATGGTATGTAGTCTCACTCAACCTACTATCACAATAGATGTTAATCTTTTAGACTTATCCCCCTAGGCTTAGGAAACACTCATAGTTAACCTTGTTATATGGTAATCATTTGAGGAAAATTAATTATAAATTTTTAACCTCATACATTCGACTCATCTCAAATAAGTTTTTCTTTTATTTTTATTCACCCCGAATTAATCATATTATTATTACCGTGTCTCTTAGGGTCTTATCCTCCATGTACCCCTACTGAAACTTACCCAAGTCAATTAGTTATATCTCAACCATCTAACCCACTTATTTCATATGGTTTTATTCAAGAATTTCAAGTAAATCATCTATTCACGTAGGTAACTTGCATCCTAAATCATCACGTATGCATTTCTATGTTACGACCCCATCCCGATTAAATACGTGTTTATCTCTCCAATAAAACTCTTCATATGTATTTTCTTATAACCATTTTCCCTCACTTGGATAAATGCCCAAAGCTCAAATCATCAAAACAAGCAAACCTGGATTCCTGGGCAAAATCGAATCAATTCGCCTGTCAACCGAATCGATTCGCTAAGCAGTCGAATCGATTCGCCTAATGGAAGAATCGATTCGGACATAGGCGGAAGCCCAAATCTTCTATGAAACTCATGTACAATATTTCTATTATCCAAATTTTCTTCCTCAACTAACATCAAACAATTCAATAACTTAAAACATGGCATTGATATAGTTTCAAAAACCTTATAGGATCATTAGACATGTGATTAAACCTCAAATTCAACCCTAGAGTTGCTATCAAATTACAAAGATTTGTCAAGAACTGATGAACATAAATTTTCCAGATTTTCTCTTACATTGCCCCAAAAAATTTCATATTCATTTAGAGGGTTCTACAACATGTTTCTTCAATTAGTCTTCCATTTAAACCACACGAATACATAGTTGATACCAGGAGTTACGAATCTAAACGTAGATTATGCACTTATCATAACTTTTTACATAATTCAAAGGTCTCTAAATATGCAGTCCTAATTCATGATTAACTTTTAGTGTAAACATGGAATTGACATTGATATAAAATACAATTTGAATAAGAATGGAAAGAGAATCCTTGCCTGAGATTGTGTAGAGGAGCCTCTCTTCCTCCTCCTAGGGTGTCCTATCTCCTCCTCTTGGGTGGTTATGTCCAGGGTTCTTGGATGTAACTCTCAAATGAGTAAGTTAACTCTAATTATATGATGTTAATCTTCAATTCGCAAGTTGGGTTTTAAGTCCCAACTTTGGACCCCCCAAATGAGCCCGATCACATAATATAATTAGCCCAATAACTATCCAACTCATATATATATATATATATATATATATATATATATATATATATATATATATATACCCCGGGACCATTCTTAAGGGTCTAAAATGCCCAAATGAGCTCGTAATACCTCTAAAAGTTTGTCCCGAATATTTTTATCCAAAAACATATATTGTAATTGTGACCTGACACATGTAAATACTTTTTATTTAAAATAAAAATCCCTTTTGATTTATTTTAAATCATTAAAGTCCAACTCTAAAGTTTATAAATAATACAAATTCTAATTAATCACAACCTTGATTAATTAATTTCACCCAATAAAATTAATCCCTATTAGATTTTATTTTATTCCCCAAAATATATGGAGTATTACATTCTCCCCCCCGTATAATGAAATTTTGTCCTTGGAATTCAAAGTAGCATAAAGTCACATTTTATTTTGCACCGTTAAATTATGTTTATACCCAATTATTCCACACTCATATCCTATTAGAAAATGAAAAGGCTCATCCATGCCTATGACAATATCACTGAGATGCCCACATATTCCACCTTATATGTACACACATATCATTAACAAGGATGAATGACACATATACATATAATATGTACCATTTATACCAAGCGTATCCACACATCAAGTATACCACTAGATACATACATGTAAAAAGAAATAACCATCCTAGTATCCGACTTTCCTCAACTCCCAACTTTTGCCAATTTCATGCGTGGGATGTTTAGAAAGCAAAATCCATGAAAGGAACCCTCCCAATACACTACTGCACAGCTTAGTCAGTTATCGAGGTCCATTGGCCCAAGACAAAAAGAAAAATTAGAATAACCATTTACGCTAATCATGTAAATTTCAATATTTGCCATTTTTCAAACCAACCCCTTATCCTTTATAAGAGTTATACTAAACTCCTTGGAGTCAACCGACCCTACCATGCCCTACACTTAAATCACCACAACCTAGGTGGGACATTTTTTACCGTATTTACTCTATAGATAACTGAGTCATTTATAAGTCTCCAAAGGCATACCCACGCTAATGAGGTCTACCATCACCACTTCAGTAATAACGTCGCTATACAAACATTAAACATGATGATGCACAATCTCAATAATCGAAGCGATCACTAGCCTTGCTTTTACTTCATTGCCTATACTCGATAAGGAAATACTTTTACAAATTATACTATTACGTTATCCCACAAATGCTTTCCTCCACATAAAATACCATTCCTCTAACCTGAGCATAACCCGATTTATCCCATAATTTCGAGTTTATTCACACGCGTCTACCTCCTTGAGTTATTCCAAAATTTTAAATCACACTCACGTGTTTCTTTCCTACGCATACTCAAATTCCCAAATATCCTTGCATGACCTAAGTTCCCATTGAAATTCATTGTTAAAAAAAAACTATGCTCATCCATAAAATTTTTATCATAATAATCCTCATGACTACGGTGGACGCCAATTTTTAACCAACCTTGTCTCTTAGATATGACCACAACTCGTAGCATTCCACATAAAATTAATATATTCCATGTCACATAAATCCATTCCCAGGAAAAATATCATACTCTGATATGGATAACAAATAGGCTTAAAATAAACATAAGCCTCCCAGTATACTTGTCTATGTATCTGCGCCCCAACAAAACAATATTCCTTCGATCAATGTACAACACTCTCCTAAATACAAAGCGTATCCTTTCCAAAGTATTAACAAAACCCAAGTAAAAGTCCCAATATCATATAAAACATATCCCACATACTCCAAAGTAGGAAATACACATTATTTACCGTCGATACTATCACTAGTCTCTTTTTTGCCATATAATTTCATTTATAATTCGATGTCCATCTCGATGTGGGTCTTGTCCTAAGAAAACTAACCTTTGTTCACGCACTACCGCACATTATCATATCTTTAATTTTCTCTAAATGTATTCCTTTTAATTACTAGGCACCAAATTTCCTGAATTTCTCATAATTCTAGCAATTGACCCACATGGAGGTCACTATGGCTCTCTCTCCCAAAACTAACCCTTTGTCAAACGGGTAGTAGCGAATCGCAAAGAATGAAATGATTCCTAATCATAGGGCTTTACATCAAAGGACGCAATGCAGAACATGACAAGATCAAACACAGATCCTAAGGACACTGGAACTATGCTCTGATACCAATTGTAACAACCCCCATTTTCTCACGTAAAGGCGCGCCAGGCTCAGTACGTCGAAGATGGAGCTTATCAATAATTTATACCATTCTCAGCACTGTAAAAATTAAATTTTCTTTATTTTATGTTAAAATACACAATGAATAAAACATCTGAAGAAAAATGATTCAATACATGAATAATAAAAAAATTGAATCATCATACAATGTCCATAATCTAAAGCTAAGTACAACTGCTATAAATAAATACTTGGTCTTATGCCCATACAAATCCCAGCATGAAATAAAATGATAAAATACTGAAGCACAACCTATACTAGAATCAATGATGCAAAATCCACTAGGTCTAAGGTAACTGCAAGCTTGATCCATCTTCAGTCCTGCTGTCCATGTCATTAAGAATACCCGAGGGAAAAACATGTATATTTTGGGTCAGAGCCCTAGAGTTGCAAGTATTCTTCATCAATATATATGCAAACTATTACTAACTCATACTTCACGTCTCGCCATCGACGCTCACATGTAACGAGTACTTCACCTCTCATCTAGAAGAAGTCCTACTTATATCCTCAATCAAAATGCCAATTGTAACTTCCATTATTAAATATGTCATCTAAAGAATAATCCATCTAGATATGCTATAACTAAAAGTGGATACTCATTTCTGACACCCCAATCCCCAAATAGATTTCATAATATTGATTACACAATTTATATAAACTCGATGTGTATTCTTATGTCATAATATCCCGTAACCCTTGTCTATCTATTCAGACCATTTAATGATTTAATTTATATTCCTTGTCATCTACCCTATTAGATTATAAGTTTCATTTTCTTAAATTACCAAATTATTATTCTTATTAATAATTGGCTACCCCTTTATTCATTCTCTTTAATTATTGTCTATATTCTTAGACTGCCCAATTATTATTCTCATTAATATTTATCTACCGCATTATTCATTAGGACTCATCCTCATCCTTAATCACCCACACCATTTTATTAACCTGAGTTTATTATCATTAAGCATTGTCTATATTTTTAGACTAAGAGGGCACGTTCCCATATAAGTCACACCACAATGTGTAAATATATATATATATATATATATATATATATATATATATATACACACACATGGGTATTCCCGTGCCTGAAGGCACACTGATAATCGCAAAATGGCGAAAATTTTCAAAGTACATAATTGCAAGAAGGCAAAAATTTCCTTTGCCAAGAATGTTCAAATAGTCTAAATTCGTTTACCACTCTCGAATTCACATTGTCCAACAATGTTTACCACCCTCGTATTCGTTTACCAAGAACGTTCAACATTTGCCACCCTCGAATTCAAATAGTCTAAACTTGTTTGCCACCCTCGAATTCGTTTTCCAAGAACGTTCAAATAGTCTTAACAAATAAAAAATAGTCCAACAACGTTCAAATAGTCTAAACTCATCACTTGAATTCACATTGTGCCTCAAATTAACAATGTGTCAATTCTACAAAAACGGGCATAGTCTCCTTTGTATATTGGACTACCCACCCTGGTTAAGGGGTAAAAACCAATCGTACAATATTTAAAATGTTCAAACAAACCCAATACAAAGTATTAATCTACTTGTATACAGAGCATTTGTGACAATATATGAACAAACCAACATAAACATGACCTATACATTTCTTGATCTACGTCTTAAGCACTAATAATAACTAACTCAACTACTTATCTAGTTCAGCATCAAGCCCTTTGTCCAAAATATAATGTGATTAACTTGGTGGAATATGCATAACGCTTCTCCGCACGAAAGTCTCTATAATGGTTGGGAATTTCCTTTTTCGGCCACCCCTTGGCCTCGAATGAAATTGTTCATCGAACTCCTCAAAATCATCGGGAGTGTAAAGATGGAATCCGGATTGCTCGTTATTATCTCTCACATGCTTGAACACAAATCTCATGCCACCCATAAATGCCAAAAGCAAATGGTTTTTGTTTGAAGTGCATAGGTTTCATGTGATGACAAAGATTTTGATCTGGATGAAAATATGTGGAGACAACCCTTATAGCTGCATTTTATCCTCTCGAATGTAGCCCCATCTGCATCATGAGTTCTTAGATGTTCTTTTTCATCTTCTTAGTAACACATTTCTCTCAGGTAATGTGATTGTGGCATGCCCGAACATATGCACCTTAATAATGAACATAGCAAGAACAACCATATTTGTTAAATCTGCGAAACAAATCATAAAACAAAAATGAATTAGGTTGCATTCGAGAATCAATGCATTCATGTTTTTAACAAAAAATATTCAAGCATCAATGCATTTCAGTACAGTGTTAAACGTACATCTGTGATCAGGTCTTATGAAGAAGATTTATTGGAATCCTGACAATAGTACATCTATGATCAGATATTTCCCTCAATTCTTCAGGTAATTAAATCTGATCTTTCTATTATATATAATATGCATTAAAAGGTCTTATGCATTTAGTTTTACTATGATGCCTGCCTGAGTTTTATTTGCTTAATAAATGTAGGCATTGTCGTTGTATGTTACACAATTTCATCATTTATACTCTTAAGAACAGTTACATCAAGTGAAAAAAATAAAACTTACAGATATCAAATTCGTGGGATGAACACGATCAATAGATTATTTCAATACTCAATCAAACTCAAAAAAACACATATACTAACTAATACTACAATAAACAAAATTTCTAATAAAATAACTTAGTATCTGGTAAGTATCGCTTTTAGTTACTATTACATGATTGTGTATCCAATTACTATTAATCAAACAACTTACATGATTGTGTATCCAATGCTCGCTCTCATTCACGTCTGTGTCTTTCATCTAAGAGCATCTATAGTATTCCAGCATCAGCTTCATAACATGTTTATCAAAACTTTTATAATATCAGTTGTATAGTTATTGAATAATATAAACTATAGTTGAATAATAATAACTATACAACTTATATTAGTTGATATTAGGGGGTTATTGAATATGAACTGTTTAACAAAGAATGCAACAGCACCGATATAAATAGTAATCAAATTACTAACAACAATAGCAACATGGGACCACAAAACTAATCAAAAAACTAACATAAAAAACACCAACGTAAAGAATAACACCAAAATCTGTTATATCTGTGAACAAAATGTTATTAGTGTTCATGAATAGAACAAAGCTTAAATTATGATATCGAATTATATAACAAATAGGTTATAAGGAACAAAATAAGGCACAAATGAAACATCAAATCTAAGCAGTTAGTAGAAATAAAACAAAACTATGCAGGGGTTTTTATTCTTATTCATCATAATTCAAAGCCTCTGTATTAAACTAAATTGTTAAAAATTAAGTTAAACACCTACAAACATGATTAATATTACACAAATCCAAATAAATAATAAGTTATATTTATGATAATATAAGGATAATAACATCAAAAGGAGGAAAGGTGAATTCTTGCATGCCTGTTTGGTAGACATGGTCTTTGCCATGCTTAATTTAGGTAGATATCCAACTTCAAATGTCAGTTAAACACATACCTGTTGATATCTTGACTGTAAATGATCCATATCCCCATCACTAATGAACTTTTTAGGAGAAAGAACGTTGTCTTGTAGCGGAGAACCACTCAAAAACATCTTATGCACATGAGCAGCTTGTGCTAAGGAGCTACTTTGTCGTAGAGTCTCATCATCATATCTTCCAGCTCCTCGTTCCTCAGCTTCTGTACTTCATATATTCACAACAGAATACAGTGTACTAACATTGTATGATGCTCCGATTCAATCGCAATAATATACACTGTACGGACATAAAAGATATAGCTCTAACGTTAAAGAGATATCAAGTTACTTAATATTAACTGTCATGAAATCGTAGTGGTAGAGGTTATGCAATCGCGTATAATAAAAATAAATAAAATAAAAATATCCTAAGAAATCAACAGTGGTAGAGGCTCTATGTTCCTTCATATCTTAAGCAATCAAGTACCTCAATTAATTCTTTGACTCGGTAGCAGAATACCAAAACAACCAACCTAGCATGCTTAATAATGACAAACATATGAAGGAGACTTAAATATCAAAAAGAGAACAAAAGAAAAAAACATCAGTAGTGTTAAAATGCACAGAAGGAAGAAAAGCCGAGGAAACCAAAAGATGCACACAATCTCAGAGACTAAGTTGATATCAATTTCATCATGAAGCATGCCTACATTTCTCAACCTTAGATATGTTTTCTGTAAATACATAAAGACCAAGTGGATGCCAAGTTGTTACTCAGAAACCATTAATGATTGGAAAATAAAAAGAAAGCCTACATTCATTTGCACTTTCTTACAAACTGATATATTAAAAGGACGTGACTGAAAGATGGATGGTACTTTTAACTTCCCATTTTTCACTCTTCTAAAGTTATAACAACAAACACCTGAACTTCAGAACCCAGAATAAAGTTCAAACCCGCCAAATATGTTACATAATATATAAATCACACCGAAGAGTTGGATATCATCTTAGAAACAATAAACTTAAAGGGGAATGAACAATTGACTAACAAATTCAAAATTTAACAATTGTTGGGTATGCGAACAAGCAAAGAGGCAAATATTCAGGATTCAATATCATCGAGGGTCCAACTAAACGAGAAATATTGAGAGGTTTCAAAATGATAAAAGTTTACAAAATCCACATCTTCGACAGGGGATTTAATACAATTGTATTTGACATCAACATGTATATATAATATCATTTGAGGTCCCACCAAGAAACTTACCATTATCAACTAATGAGTGGCCACTACGTCAGCATGAACTGATCCTTTAAACATCAACATGAACTGATCCTTTAAAAGGAATAAAGTGATTTTATGAACAAAAAAATGGACTCGAGTGAGTGTGGAAAAAACAAAAAAAAAACAAAATCCTTAATATTAAAGCATCTAAACATGAAATGATCCTTTAAACGTGTTAGAATGTTCATATTAATGGAAGATCTAGTGCACAATTGTAGCAGTTATTGAATCTGCTACAATTGAAACATACCTCATTCTAACACGTTCAAATGAAGCGGATACAAACTCTACAATAGGTGCTATTATTCAAGGTGTTAAATATATTCTACGATAATTACATTATAACTTGACAGCTAATATACGTTTATGAGCATAAATATTATATTAAGTGCTTAAAAATCTTAATGGACAACTGACTTTGTCACTCGGGTTTTTGAAACAGATCGTATCGGTTGGTTTTGGAAAACGGATCGTGAACAAAAATAAGAAACGAAATCGGTTTAAAACCAATCAGATCCGATTTGGTACCACAATATCAGATTAGTTGATACAAAAAGAGAACAAATTAGTTGATTGGGTGTACTAAAGGTGTAGCAACTCGAGTTTATACAACAGAACCAACTCAATTTTTAGGAGATATGGACTATTCAAATAAATCTAACTATCAAGACCAATAAAAATTGAAAACATAAATCAAATATTGAAATAAGGACTATTCAAATAAGAACCAAAAATACTAACTTGAAACGTATATCAATTATTATGTCTTCAAACCTCCATATTGATGTCAATCGAAGTCAATCTAATGATCTCTCGCACCATATCATAAAAACACAATACAAATGAGAGATTACTTGAGATATCATGAGCACTAATATGTAAACAACTGTCAAAATATTTTCCATTTCGATCATATGCATCTCTTTGCACTGGATCACTCAAAACCTGATAAGCTTTCCCTAATACCTGCTGACATGGAGATTTATTAATCACATAATTTCATAAATAGGAGGTGTGAGATATACTTTTCCTTCTTTTTTCTTCAATCAAAACACGTAAACAATCAACATAGCACCATTCAGACTTCTTTACTTTAAGAATTAAACAATTAAATGAGTAATCAGTATGGTGGTTGAAAATCCATTTGACTGAAAAGGAAATAAAGAAAAGGAGAACAGATTCTACACCTTCCCTTCTATTTTAAATCAATCATTCATTTATCAACAATTAAGTAGTGTACCTGGAAGGTCTAATTATCCCACAAACATCATCCAGAATTGTCAACTTTTTACGGTTTCCCTGGTATAGCCTCAACTTCCTTAAGAAAGACTTGATGAGATTTAAAAAGACGTGGAATTAAGGGAACATCAGCAATACAATAGGAACATTTGTGCAAAACAGTGCTTACCTCCATCATATCAAAGATGAAATTAGTAATAGTGAGCAGTGCTCTACTTCCAACATGGACAAAAGTTTCAATAGTCAAATGCTGAAACCTGAGTTCAATCTTTGGAAATTCCAAATCAACTCTGCAATGGAACAGATAGTGAATAAGGCATAAGGAATAGGTATTGATGTATGTAGTGGCAGGGGCAGTGTTGAGGTGTGTGGATAAGGAAATAATAAAGGGGAGGGTAGTTACTTGTGAAATCGGTGTTGCATCCGATGGAAGAAGGTGTTCCAATCATGATCGAGTAGGTGATCAAGAAGAAGCTATTTCAGTTCCCTTAATAAATGAACAATTTCAGTTCTCTTAAAAACCAAACAAAAATAAATAAACCTATTATTCCCATATCATTTCATTTCCTCTAAGCTATTTCAAACAAATTTTCAAGCTTCTCTTGATCTTCCATAAATGCAATCGCACACACTGAACATTAAACTCATTTATAGACTTGTAGTTTATACACGCCGAAGAACTAATCAATAAGCATAATAAACTTTAATAACCAAACTGGAAAAAAATAAAATAGCAGTTTATAAATTAAGACGAACTAAGCATTGGCACATTCACACTTTTGCCTAAGACAAGCTAATACATTGTGTCGAGAAAAAGCCCATGCATAATGCCTAAGACATGCCAACACACCTTGTTAGATGCACAATAGATGGTATGAATGTGGTATATGCCAACTAAAGCCCTATAATCGAATAAAATGTAAAAGAACAACCATTTTCACTAAATTCATAAAAAATAATAGCCATGAAAATAAATAATGAATCAAATCGGTTCGCATACCATGAACTCCTATAGCTTTCATCAACAACTCCATATAAATATCAAACCAAAAAACAACAAAGTTGAAACAAAATACAAATCAAATAAAGAGTAGAGAAAAAAAAACTCCAAAAAAGTAACTTTTATTGTTTAAAACTTATACGTGGAAAATCTACGAATTGAAACTCATATCTGAAACCTTGAGAAGCTATTACGAATTGAAATACTCTTAAAACCCAACAAAAATAGATACAAAAAAGAGATCAAAGAGAGAGGTAGAGAACACCTGATAAGAACACCCCTAAATCATCATCCCTACTTAGATAAACAAAGAACAAATGTCAATATGGTACAACAATTGTTTTGATATTGAAATTTAACAATTCTAAGACCATGACACTTGTAAAAGATTTTAAAATCATCACCTGTAGCAGATTCTAAGACCACGAATTGTTTTATTTGAATGCATGTAATATTAATTGTAATATAACACAGCACAACATACTTTTTCGGGCCCAAAGGTGTGTATGAGATGGATTGTTCTTAACACCAATGACTACGAAATCAAACTCCCCTGTACATAACAACAAAACCTATATAAGTAATAGTAGAAATGAACTACATAATTATAAAAAATAAATTATGAACGCACGATCTAACAAAAACGACATATAAAAACTCTCATATACATTGAAAAAAACTCTATTTTAAACAGAGAAAATGGAGATTAAAGCAGAAAAAATCCATGATCTAAAACAAACCCAACTACGAAATCAAACCCCACAAATCAAACACCCAATCGACCCGAAGTACAAAATAAAACCCCCAATTGACCCCAACAGAAGATATAAAAACCAAATTGCCCATAATTGTAGAGAGATAGAGAAAGAGAGAGAAAAAAAAGAGAATACTTGTAAAATGGAGAAATGTGAGACAAAGAAGGATGGGTTCTGAAAAAATAGAGTATTCTACATACCCATCTTCAACACTCCAACAATACAGTAGCCTGAAAACATAAAAATCCAAAAGAATCAAATAAAATCAAATGACTATACAATAACGATAATGAGATAATGTGATGGTATGCCTTGGAAACCCTAAGTTTATAACGAAATCCATTTAGATCTAATAACACTTAAACTTATATGAAAATGAAATCCAACTATTCAACACAATATGAAATAACACTATATGAAAAAATTTAGGGCTAAAACGATTTAGATGTAGATGAAGAAGGCTAGATAAAATAATAGTAGTAGAATAACATAAATTAGCTTCAAATTCATATATTGATTCCTAAAATCAGAATAAAGAAGAACAAAAATTAGTTTCAAATTCATATAAACAAAGAAGAACAAAAAAATCACCTAAGAGAAGCCACCTAATAAGCAAGGACACTTAAGAGAAGCCGAAGAGAGAGAGAGAGGAGCGACGATGTGGAGGCAGGTGCGGCGACAACTAAAGTAGTGGGGGAAATGGTTGATATTTGAGGTAGGGTTTTTTGGGGTTGCTAATGAGAGAATGGGTGAGAAGCGTAAAAAGAGTGGTTTGTGTGAGAAATGAGAGAGTGTGGAAAAATTCATGAACTGGTTTTGACCAAATTATCCTCGATTTTGAATTGAAGTATTAATTTGATAAGTGAAAAAAGAGGGGGAAATCAAAATTTTCAAGGGTAAAATAGGGAGTGCAAAAGAAATTCATATTGATGACATCATAGTGCTATCTTATGACGTACATAAGTTTCCTACTTTATATATATATGCGACACATAAAGGCCTCTGTCGTTGGTGTCTCATTCGTACTCTATCGGAAAGTCTAGAGGAATCTCTTATCCTAATGGGACATCACAAAACACACATAAGTTGGGGGTGGTCCCTATGGAGAATACTTGTTCAAGGCCCATACCCAGCGGGGACACACGCTGGGTCAGTGTCAACACCTTCCGCCATGTAGCTGGTGCCTCCATGTAGTACTTATATCACCTACACAATCGCCAAGCCTACCTGTACTGACGTGTGGTACCTGGATCGAACGCACGAACCCCCAAGCCGATAGGACAGTCCACGAACATTGGTACGTCCACACAAAATAATATGATATATATTATTATCCAATATGTAGAAGAAGTTACTATATAACTACTTAAATCTAAGGAAATCTCAATGCAATATAAAATATATCCATCTTTGCTTAACTATAACATTCTAGTCAAGTATTCCATAACTCAGTTTAAGCCGTTATCCTACGACTACTTTCCGATTTAAATATTAAGTCCCATACATTTCCTTTTAGACTTAAATCATATTTGTTGCATAATTTGTTTCTCTTTAAATATATAGATATAGTTATTCCCAACTAACTTTTCCAAAATATTATGGGTGTAGTTATTCTCAAACTACCCTTACTAACATAACGCTAGGTATAGTTATTTCGAAACTAACCTTACCAATATGATTATAGGTATAGTTATTCCTAAACTAATCTTATCAACACGATTATAGGTATAATTATTACCAAACTAATCTTACGAACATGATTATATGTCCTCTTGACTCAAACTTAAATCATTCTTGATTATTAATAACTATTCGCTTCTTGTTACCTTTTCAGTAAGGTTTATACGTAGATATATAAGGAGTCAACTAACGTGGATAAGGGTTATATGTACATATATATGGAATCCTCACAACAGACGTTAATCTTTTAGACTTAGCCCCCTAGGCTTAGGATACACTCCTAGTTAAACTTGTTATACGGTAATCATCTGAGGAAAATTAATTATAAATTTTTAACCTCATACATTAGACTTATCTTAAATAAGTGTTTCTTTTATTTTTATTCACCCCGAATTAATCATATTATTATTACTGTGTCTCTTAGGATCTTATCTTCCATGTACCCCTACTGAAACTTACCCAAGTCAACTAGTTATATCTCAGCCATCTAACCCACTTATTTCATAGGGTTTTATTCAAGAATTTCAAGTAAATCATCTTATTCACATAGCTAACTTGCATCCTAAGTCATCATGCATGAACTTCTATATTACGACCCCATCCCGATTAAATACGTCCTTATATCCCGAATAAAACTCTTCATATGTTTTTTTATAACCATTGTCCCTCACTTGGATAAATGACCAAAACTTAAATTATCAAAACAAGCAAAACTAGATCCATGGGAAAAATCGAATCGATTCGCCTGTCAGCCGAATCGATTTGCTAAGTAGCCGAATCGATTCACCCAACGGCCGAATCAATTCTTACCTGGGGAGAAGCCCAAATATGCTACGAAACTCATGTACATGATTTCTATTATCCAAATTTTCTTCCTCAACTAACATCAAGATGATTCAACAACTTAAAACTTGACATGGAAATTGTTTCAAAAACCTTATAGGATCATTATACATGTTATTAAACCTCATATTCAACCATAGAATTGCCATCAAATTATCAAGATTTTTCAAGAACTAATGAACATAAAGTTTCCAAATTTTCTCTTACATTGCCCCGAAAATTTCTAGATTCATTTAGGGGTTCTATAACATGTTTCTATAATTTTCTTCCATCTAAACCAAATGAATACATAGTTGATACCAGTGGTTACAGATCTAAGCATAGATTACACACTTATCATAACTTTCTACACAATTCAAAGGTCTCTAAATATGCAGTCCCAATTCATGATTAAATTTTAGTCTAAACATGGAATCGACATTAATATAAAATTAGTACAATTTGAATACGAATAGAAAGATAATCCTTGCATGAGATTGTATAGAGGAGCCTCTCTTCCTCCTTCTAGGGTGGCCTTCCTCCTCCTCTTGAGTGGTTATGTCTAGGGTTCTTGGATGTAACTATCAAATGAGTAGGTTAACTCTAATTATATGATGTCAATCTTCAATTTTCGAGTTGGGCTTTAAGTCCCAACTTTGGACCCTCAAATGATTTCGAATACATAATCTAATTATAAACGGACCATTCCTAAGTTATAAAATGCCCGAACGAGATCGTAATACCGCTAAAAGTGGGTCCTGAATATTTTTATCCAAAAAAATATATTTTAATTATGATATGACACAAGTAAATACTTTTTATCTAAAATAAAAATCCCTTTTGATTTATTTCAAATCATTAAAGTCCAACTCTAAAGTTTATAAATAATACAGAGTCTAATTACTCACAACCTTGATTAATTAATTTCATCGAATTAAACTAATCCCTATCTGATTTTATTTTATTCCCAAAAATATATGGGGTATTACATAAATCGTCACTCCAGAATGCATTATATTCTTGTATAATGCGGGTCAATTCCACTTTTGCAATGGTATAGTTCAAATTCTCTTTGTTTTTCACAGTATGGAGGCGGAGAAGTCTTACCTCCACGTTAAAAAGTTAGAGAAAGTGTGCGCGACATTCATGATCGAGCTTACACCTAAGACATTGCAGGCCTCATTTTTTTCGTTTTCTCTTAAGGACAAGACTTGGATTTGGTCACTAACACCGAACTCGATAGCTACATGGAGAGACATGCAGGCTAAATTTCTCCACAAGTTCTTTCCCCCACATAGGACTAACTCTATTTGGGCTCAAATCCAGACTTTTGGTCAAAACAACGATGAGTCTTTTGATAAGTGTTGGGAGAGGTTCAACGAGTTAGTTAACATGTGCCCACGCTATGGTTTTGAGAAGTGGAGGCTTATCTCCTACTGCCATCATGGGATTTTAACCTAAGCTTAAATTAACTTGTTGAAACTATGTGACCAAGATAATTCCTACTTTAAGTATGTCGAAAAGACTACTCAATCGTGGGACACATCAGATCCAAATACCCAACCTAAAGCTAGACACACATTCACAAATCCTTCCTCGTCCAGACTCTACCACTTAGACAAGGAAGACGATTTAAAGCTTTAAATTAATCAACTAGATAAGAGGTTAGAGTATGTGTTCTAATCTAGGGGAGAGATGCATCCGGTCCCACTCGAGAAATTAAGGAGAAGATGTGCGTAATTTGTGAGGTGGGACATTTAATGAAGGATTGTCCGATGATACCCACCTCGAAGGTTATGATGCAAGATCAAGTTGAGGCTGTAGGAGCCTATAAGGGTATTTTTAGTGCCCCTCATGGATATTAATATAATCCCTCATGGCAAAACCATCCCAGTTTTAGCTACGGGCAACATAATGCAGCGAGGAACTCGAATCCACATGTTTCCCACGATCACTACCACTCTAACCTTACTAATTAACACCAAATATGAAAGCTCCCCTTTCCCACCTTATATAATCCCACGGTGAAAGAATCTCGAGGACACTTTATCTCAATTCGTGCAAACTCAGTAAGTGAAAAAAAGACAAAAATGCCCAAAAATTTTTCGACTTAAAGGCATCATTGTCTAAGTTGTAACCTTCCCTAGATGTCCAAGAGAATGAAAAGTTTTATGCCCAAGGTCAAACTATGTAGTGGGAGAATTGTTGACTTGTCACCTCCCCCACACGATGTGCAAAATGATAAGGAGGTAGGGTTGTAAAATGAACCAAGCTACTTGAGTTCGGATCGTGTTTGTTAGCAAAAAAGATCATTCAAGACTAGCTCGTAAAAGAAATGAGCCAAGCTTGAACAAAAGTTTAATCTAGTTATCTTATTGAGCTCGGCTCGGATTGGACTTGATCACAGATATCCATACTTAACTAGTGTAAAATAACCAAGCTACTCAAACATGGCTCGTATTCATTTGCTTAGAAGCTCGTTAGAGATTGGATCATAAAATAAATGAACTGAGCTTGAACACACTTTTAGGCTCGTTTACATTTACAAACCAAGCTTGAGAAACCTTAAGCTCGGCTCGCCTAATTTTCACCCCTACAAGGAGATTTTTCTCGATACGCAAGAGGCTGAAGATGCCCCTAGAAGAGAGTGGTAAAAATGAAATAGTCTAGCTCGAGGTGGTAGATAAACCCCCTAATATTGTTCCTTACACTCAACGGTTGGTCACTCCTCCTAAAGGACCCCCCCATAATAACATCTTGGAAGTGCTTAAGCAAGTAAAGCTTCATTTACCTTTTCTCGAGTATATCAAGAAAATTCCCGCATACGTAAAGTTTTTTAAGGACTTGTTCACGGTAAAACATAGATTAAAGATAAAGAAAAAGGTTTTCTTAGCAAAAAATGTATGTTTAGTGCATTTGAGCCACCTCCCGCCTTTTTTAATAGATTAGTTTGCACCTTCTATTTCGTGAATCATTGGAGAGAGTAAGATTAAGAGATAAATTTCATTTAGGGGCTAGTATTAACATGCTCCCTTACTTCATGTTTAGAAGGCTATAGTTAGGAGACCTTAATCCCACAAAAATTACTCTTCAACTAACAAATTGTTTCTTAAAAATACCTCGGGGGATAATTGAGGACGTGATCGTCTAAGTTGACACTTTCTACTTCTCGATAGATTTTGTCATTTGGAACACATAGCCCTCCTTTCCCTCCTGTCATCATGTTCTTGTGATCCTTGGCCTCCCATTCTTAGCTACAGCTAATGTTTTGATTAACACGCATACTGGGAAAATGTAACTCATATTTGAGAACATGACTTGAGACTAATATATTTAACATCACTAAACAAATAGGTAATAAGGATAAGTTACAGGAGTTGGATCTTATGGGGGAGGTAGTACACGAACACTTTGAGAGTAATCACACTAGGGATCAATTAGAGGCATGTCTAGTTACGATGAGCGAAAGGTGAAGGAGATGATAGATTCATTGGATGAAGGTGAGAGTGATGATGACATGATAGATATTAGTTGGGTCTCTCAATTTGAAGGACTACCAGCGAGGGAATTATACAGAGTTCCCTCCGATGTGAAATCTCGTACCCTTAAATTGAGGAAGTTTCCTTCTAACGTCAAATATGCTTATTTGGGAGAGGATGAGACATATCTCATTATTATCTCCTCGAGCCTGAATAAAGAGCAGGAAGGAAAACTTATGACCATTTTAAGGATGCATAAAGGTGATTTTGGTTAGACCATCACAGATTTGAAGGGTATACGTCCTTTGATTTATACCCATAAAACCACCTAGAGGAGGACGTGAAGCCCTTTAGGGAGATACAAGGGTGTTTGAATCCAACCATGAAAGACATCGTTAGAATGGAAATCTTTAAGTTATTGGATGTGGGCATCATCTATCCCATCTCGAATAGTAAATGGGTGAGTCCTATTCAAGTCGTCTCGAAAAAGTCAGGAATGACTGTGGTCGAAAATGCAAGGGAGCACTTGTACCAAAACGTACCACCATCGGGTGGCGTGTCTGCATTGATTACCAAAAAATCAATGCCAGCACTAGAATAAACCATTTCTATTTGTCATTTATGGACCCAATGCTTGAGTGAGTCACAGGTTACCTATTTTACTATTTTTTAGATGGTTATTTCAGGTATAATTAAATTGAGGTGGATGTGTTAGATCAAGAGAAGACTACATTCACATGTCCATTTATCATGTTTTCCTATAAATGTATGACATTTGGATTATGTAATGCAACTGTGACCTTTAAAAGATGCATGCTTAGTCTATTTATCGATATGGTCAAAAGGGGCCTTGAGGTGTTCATAGACAATTTTAGTGTTATTGGACCCTCTTTTAACTATTACCTTGATAATCTCGAGAAGGTGCTTGCCCAATGTATGGAAAATAACTTGGTACTAAATTGGGAGAAGTGCCAATTAAGAAGGAATAGTTCTAGGCCACATTATGTCATCCAAGGGGATGGAGGTTGATAGGGAAAAAATTAATGTGATTGCCAACTTCTACCACCTAAGTCACTAAGGACGTGCACTCCTTCTTGGGCCATGAGGGGTTATTTCATAGGTTGATTAAATATTTTACTGCCATCGTTAGGCCTTTAAGTAACCTACTTGTCCCTTGAAGTGGAGTGAAGCGTGCAAATAAGCTTTTGAAAGATTAAAAAGCATGTTAATCTCCGCTCCCATCATGCAAGCTCTGGATTGGACCCTTCCATTCGAGCTTATGTGTGATGCTATTGATTACGCAGTAGGAGTTATTTTAGGGAAACAGAGAGATAAGAAAGCCCACGTCATATACTACCCTATCCGAACCTTAACCGTGCCTCAATTAAACTACTCCACTATGGAGAAAGAATTACTAGTGGTAGTGTTCACCCTAGACAAGTTCCGTTCTTACCTTATTGGGTCACCTATAACGTGCTTTACCACGCGACTCTCAAATATCTGTTTTCTAAGAATGACGAAAATTCATGCCTCATTAGGTGGATCTAACTACTTCAACAATTAAATATTTCCATTAAAGACAAGAAAGGAGTAGAGAACATCATAGCAGATCATTTATCGAGGCTCTCGCCCGACGTAACTTAAGATCCCACACCTATAGAAGAGTATTTCCTAGATGAGAAATTATTCTCCACTTCCTCTCTTCCTTCTTTTGTGGATATTGTGAACTACCTAGTCACGAGGGTCGTTCCCTCCGATTGGACACCACATGATAAAAGGAAGTTCTTTTTGTGGTCGTGCATGTTTTTCTATAATGATCATTATTCGTTTAAATATTGTGCAGATAAAATAATCCGGAGATGTGTTCCAAATGACGAGATCCCTAGTGTCATGCGATTTTGTCATTCGAAAGCCTGTGGAGTCCACTTTTCCATAAAAAGACAACCACTAAGATTCTTTAAAGTGGTCTTTATTGGCCACACTATTTTGGGATGTGAATACTCATTGTAAATCTTACGATGGGTGACAAAGAATGGGATATATTACTTAATGAGACATGATGTCATTGACCCCTGTTCTTAGGGGTGGACACGGTCCGGTCCGGTCCAGGTTTTGCCTATTTTTTGGACCGGACCGAATATTCGGTCCTTAATTTTTTTGGACCGAGACCGGACCGATTAATTCGATTAACCTACTAATTCGGTCCAGGCTTTTTTCGGTCCGGTCCAGGGTAAAATCGGTCCTGACCCTATTTTATATATATGTACATTTTATGAATGTTTTTATCTATTTTTCTCACAAATATATATACAAAAAAATAATACTCGAAACTCCAAGTGATATTTACATGGTTTTTTTTAACCCAAATAAAAAAATGTCTATACATATATAAAATGTTCCAAATTAAATTCATAAGTTATATACATTAATTCAAAAACTATACATAAGAAACACAATAACATTATTTTTATTATATATATATAGGAATCGGTCCGGTCCGGTCCAAATCGGTCTTTTAATATAGTGGACCGCGGACCGGACCGGTTTAATCGGTTTTTAGTTTTTGTGAATCGATTTTCGGACCGGTTTCAAAATAGCCTTAATTTTTGGTTCGGTCCGGTTCGGTCCATTCGGGTCGGTCTTTTTTTTGTCCATCCCTACCTGTTCTCATCATCGAGATATTTGACAGTTGGATCATCGACTTCATAGGACCTTTCTCTACCTCTGGTTTTCTATACATCCTTGTCGCGGTAGACTATGTGTCTAATTGGTAAAGGCCATAGTTACTAGGATGAATCACGGTATTGTGGTGGTAAAATTCATCCACGAACACATGCTTCCCTTCAAATGAGACATCCCCGCCTTGACAGAGAATTCTCATTCGAAGTATGTGAAAAGGCCATTCAAACGAATATGGGTTATCATTAGAATGAAATGTGATATCGTTCAAACAAATCTAATGTTTTCAGTTGAACAAGCTCTATTTTTTATGCTTCAAAATTTGTGTTTTTCTTATAAATAAATTTAAAAGAACTTTGACAAAAATGATTTTCCAATACCTGTTCCAAATTTTTTCCTTTTTGGTTTTCCAAAACCACTTTTAGTTTCACAAGTCTTTGATCCCCATATGTGATTTGTGATTTTAATGTAACCCTAGTTTCCAAATACATTGCATAAACATTTGCAAAGTAAATCTATACGGTTTACTTATGGAACTGAGGTTTCTCTACTGAAGAAGACGAAGGTCAATCGGTGGATACCGAGGGAAGATCACTTCCTATGGATGGCACTGGACTAAGTTGTGTTTTGTAGAAGAAATTAAAGACTCTGTGCATTATACTTAGATGGTCAAAGTAGTTTGTAAGTCGATTGTGTCTATCAATTACTCTATAGTGCTGAACAAAGGTTTTTTTTCCCTTTTTAGGGATTTTTCTTTATTTTCTTTGCATGCATATTTTGATTGTGTGTGATTGATTGGAATTAATTTTGACTTTTTCATCCCATGAACATTTAATTATTGATCAAAATAAAAATTAATTAAAATTGAAATTTATGTGTGAGGAATCTAGTTTACGAATCAATCCATAGAATCCCACATTCTTAAATATAACCACGTACTTTTTCATGAATAGGGATAGAACCCCCACACTCCTTATTAGATATAGGAAAAACAGCCTCTCCTAAACAGTACTTATAAGCTTAAGCCAATGACTACAACATTGAAAGAAATTAAACTTGGTACTTTATATTAGTCCCATCACATGAAGATAAAAACTTCTTTGAAAATCTTACATAATTTCACCCTATCTTATCCAACTTGATTGCTCATCTAACTTTCCTAGGGAGTTCCCTAACATCATGATATATTTTCATCTGATGGATATGCACCCCTTTATTATCCAAGAAGCCAACAATAAAATTTAATTCCGTAAAATAATGGTTTAATGTAAATTGTACTCTATTGAGATTAACTATAATATCTACCATGTAATCTTTGAGTCTTTAATGCGGCTTCCAGCCATTTTTAATAATGTTCACACCAATAAAAAATACAATTTAATTTGAATGAAATCTATATTATGGTCCAAACATAATTGCAACCCCTTATTCAAAGCTAATATTTCCACCTCATTATTAGTAGAGAAACCATTTGAATTATGAAAGCCTATAACAAAGTTTGAATCCAAATCTCTGACAATACCACCCCATATCCACTAATTCCTGAATTTTCTCTAGAAGCCCCATCCACGTGGAGTTTAAACCAATTTTAAGAAGGAGGAAACCATATAACCTTGTACTTAATTTGGAAAAGTGCTATTTTAGTGCTAGGTCACATCATTTCTGAAAAGGGTATTATTAATGCAAAAAACTAGACTAGGCCTAATTAATTTATCACAGATAAATTAAGTAAAATAAACAAGACACAAACGATTTTAGAGTGGTTCGGCTCAAAGAAATAGCCTACATCCACTGTTATGTATTGACTGTCTTAATTTGTTTTTCGGTCCCCTGCAATGAGGGTGATACAAAATATTTATAGCCCAATAGGGGTCCTGATAGTCGTCGTGTGAAATGATGGAATGACTTTATTTGTTAGGCATTTACATCAATACATAATGAGAATTAATGTATGAAGGTTGTCCCTTCATTAGCAATACAGGTTGTGGGACTGTTGTTGTCTTGCTATCAATACAGGCCGTTAGTCGGGCTCCCCCGTTAGTCGGGCTTTCCTATTGGTTGGGCTTCCTCATTAGTCAAGCTTCATTATTGGTCAAGCTTCATTATTGGTCAGGCTTCATTATTGGTCGGGTTGACTTGGACTTGTGCCACATTATATGACATGTGTTGGCTTGTGACTGGTCCACGTAGGGTGGTTGATTTTGGAATCAACAGAAACCCCCAATGTTTCATACTTGGAGTTGATGCAAAAGTTTAAAATATTATGCTTCAACAGTAGTTCGAGTTGTTTGATTTAGCTGCAAACCTTCCATATTTGTGAAATTTATCCACTTGATTGATGATTTTCGGGCACGAGTGGCAATTTTGTAAATATTTTAAATTTCAGCAAACTTTTATTCGGTATTATCGTGTTTTCCTTTGTTATCCGTTGTAAACCTAAACATCATTCTCTTTAATCATTATTTTTTCTAGTTTTTGACGCATCTCATAAAAAGGACGGTAAAAAATTCGATCATCTTTTACCTCTTACTTCTGATTCTGCTGTTGTGTTCTTTGTTTTTTCGTGTGATCGCTTTCTTTTCTTTTCTTCAGTTCTTGCTGAACCTTAAATCTTTATAAGAATTTTTCCTCTCTTCTTCTTTATTTTCTTCGTGATGGTTTATTCTATTGAGTCACTTAAAAAGTTCAGGATCGATTTTAATATTCTACCTTGGGTTGTATTAGAGCATCCCAGTTTTCCTTCTGAGTTTTTCTCTTGTTAAGAGTCATTGGTTCCCTTCTATCTTTATTGCTGAATGTGGTTTCACATTTTCTCCCAATCCCCTGTGTTTGGAGTTTTGTCAATATTTTGACATTGTACTTGCAAGAGTGGCTCCTAACACATGGAGAGTTGTAAATGGAGTTTATAGGTTAAATCAAATTTATGGAACCCATCTAGGGATTTCAGAAATTATGTTTTATTATAAAAGGGTAACTAGTGATACCACCTTTTATTTAAAAACTAGGGCTGCTAGTAAAACTTTAGTAGTTAATCTCCCTGATTTTAATAGGAATTATTTTGATCACGGGGTAGTTGTAAAAAATTGGCATTATACCCCTTTAGTTAGAGGCTCTAAATATCAAAGACCTAGATGTCCACTATTTGACAACAGAATAGGTTATTTTATGTTTTAGTAAATTTTCGCTGTTTATGTTTGATAAAATGTCATACTAACCGTTGTTTTATAAATTGTATTGCAGTTGAGAAAAAAAGAAAGTGCCCCAAAGAGAGTGAAGTAAATTTGAGAGAGATGAAGTTTATCTGGGGATTTCACAAGGTAGTTACTGAAGATCACATTAGGTCTGCCTCCTATCTGCTCAAGTACAAAAACACTATTTCTTCTTTTATTGCCAGACTTACTGCCTGTCCCTCTCTAGTAATTGATCTTGACCAAGAAATTGTTGTTGATTCTGATACTCCTCTGTCTGAAATTATAAACAAGTGGAAGTTTCCTGACCTTTATAGCGATAGTGCTTTTGTCTCCCAATCATCTGTTGAAGGAGCTAAGAAGAAAACATGGGATGATATGAAGTCCCCAGCCCCCAAGGATCCAATCCCTAAAGATCCAACCCCCAAAGACCTGGCTCCTAAAGTTGTAGCTCCCAAAGAGGTTGAAGTTCCCCTGAGGAGACTTGGGAGAGGGCTTGTAAAGAAGTAAGTCAACCAGGTGACTGATCGACTGTTCTTGGTTGATTTTCCCTCTTCTGATGCTATTCCTCCATCAACTATTACTCCTAGTTTGTCCAGGAAGTTGATCAAGTCTGGTACTCTTACAGACCACAAGGGGATGGATACCATGCTCCCTAAAACGAGGGTTTCTGAATTAGCTGCTCAGAACCTTTAATCAATAAGTAATTTCCAATTTCTTAGTTTAGTTATCTTTTATATCTCTTATATACTCATTTTGATCTTCATCTTTTGCAGTGTTTGGTACACTTCAATAATATGCTGGAGAAGGATGATGTAATTAAGGCTTCGTCTTCAAATAAGGGAGAGGAAACCTTGAATGGCTTAAAGAAATCTCTGCTCAAATTTCAGCACGCCTTGGAGAATGAGAAGAGAAAATGGGTTGCAAAACTAAATGCAGCTGAAGATGCTCGACTAAAGTCTGATGAAAATGTCCTTAGAGCTGAGCGCAGGGCCAAGGAAGCTGAGCTCAAGGGGAAGTAGGTTGAGCGCAAGAAAGAGAAAGCTGAGCGTAGGGTAGAGGAAGATGAGCGTAGGGAAAAGGCTACCGAAGAGATTGTATCCTCTGCCATAGCTAAGAGAAAGTCTATTGTGAAGGGATCCTTCAGTACTGGTTGGGACAAGGGATGGAATAAAACCATTTCTCCTAATTCTGCTCAAATTAAATATGTGAAGTAAAAATGTTAAAGATGGTTAGGTTGTTGCCCTTTAAGAGTTGAGCACAACTGAAGACTCTAAACTTTTTCAGAGGTATATTCATGGTCCTACTCCGGTCATAGAGGATGAGGTTGAAGATGAAGCTGCTTCTGAAGAGTCTTCATTTGTGGTTGATTCTGCTACCAAATAACCCGAAATCCCTGAGTCTTTTCTTCCTCCGATCGAGAAAATCGAGCAACCCCAACCTGAAGTCCCTTCTTATGAGAAGGATAAGAGGGTTTATAGGTAGAAGGAGTAAAGTTGTTCGACAGTTTCCCTTTTTGTTTAATTGTTTAGCATTTGCCCCTTTTCTTTCTTTTTCTTCATATTTATTGTACTTGAACTTTTTATTATCAATAAAAGAACCTTTTGCACCTTTTCGTCTCTTGTGGATTGTACATACTCTCTATTCTTGTTTGTTGATTGGTGGTTATTTCTTCTTGATAGTTTATTGCGAAGATGGAATAATTATCTTCCCATGATACCGAGATACTCAGGAAGTGCAGTGCTTTTTTTAAAACTATTCATACGGACTTTTTTGAAAAAGAAATCACTCAGTTGCTCGGTGATGATGCCTCAGAGTAAGTTAATGAAGCTTACCAATATTTGAAGTACTTACTTGATCGGGCGGTGGCAAACAATGTTGCATATTCCGAGATGATAAAAGAACTTCAAGAACAATATAAAGAATATACTGTGTTGTTGCATCAAAGCTATGAGCAGAAATATCAAAGCTTATGTGTAGGTCGGGGTTTTGATAAGTTTGTCTATGTTTATAATAAAAAGGCGTTTCTTCTTAAACTTGAAGTTGAAGAAACTAAAACTATTGCCAAACTATTAGAAGAGGAGAATAATAATTTGAGGGATGAAGTAAATCTTCTGAAGTCTGCCTCTGGAACTGTTGTTGCTACTACCAATGAAGGTTACTCCTTTTTAGAAGCTGAAAATGTAACATTAAGGGATGAATTGGAGGCGTTAAAAAATATTAAATCTGCATCTTCCTGCCGAGCTAGAAATAGGCCTGGCCGAGGAACCACAGAGGAAATTAGGACCCAACAGGCCCTTGCCAATCAAGTTGCACAGTTAAAAGCAAAAGACCGAGATATTATTGAGATGTCTTAAAAGCTGTAGACCTTATCTGAACAACTATACACTCAATCTCCCCAATTGGAGGTTAAGGATGGGGTACTGAAGAAGCTGCAATCGCAAGTTGATAAATTAATCTTTCAATTCCATAAACAACCAAGAGAAGTTTAGATGGATGGGTATAATGAAGCTTTGGGACATTTTGACAATAGACTTCAACAGGCCCAGAACGAGTCCTATAAATGGGGTTGGATGAATGCTTTAACTGTGATGAGGGTACATCAGAACAACTCTTTATGGGATTGGTATGATCTGGGATTGCCGCAGCTTGACAATCCTCTATTCAAGTTAGATGTTAACTGGATACCTGTTCATCGCATTCCTCAATGCCTGATTTTAAAATACTTGGGAGATTACGAGAAGCATGATGAACTGAAAATTGTCCGACCTCCTCATCTGATTGATCGTCCTAGTAGTAGAAACACCGGGACGCTTCACAATTTCAACTTCATCAACTCTCCATTCACTTTGGATGATCCTCTAGCTAGCATGGATCCTGTTTCCAAGGCTGAAGGGAAACGTCTTGCAGAATAATCTTTTGTATTTTATTTCTGCGTATTTGAGCAATAATATGTAATCATTTGATTTGATTTAATATAAAGTTTTTTTTATGAATAGATCAACTTTTAGTTAATCTCTAATGTTTTCTTAGTCTTTGATAATGAATGGATAAACTTTTTTTTGTTAATCTCTACTTTTTCATCGGTTCTATTAATATCCTTAGGATTATCCTAAGTTTTATACCAATTACCAATACTTCACCATGGTTCTACTAATGTACCTAAATTTTATGGTAATTGCATTAATTACCTCGGTTCCCAGGCAAGAGTGGAAATAAACTTGCAGGTACTTATTCTATAAAGAGGGTGATTATGTTTTTAGAAAGTAATTCATAAGAGCAATAAACTTGAAGCCAATTTGCATGGCCCTTAGAAAAGCTTTGCTCCAATATGGGATATCTAACTTCTGCAATCTGGGATATCTAACTTCTGCACCTCGAAAAGCTTTGCTAGTGTAATAAACTGGCTTTTGGACTCCATTCTCTTCCCTGATCAAGGCAGAGCTAACAACTGACTCAGAAATCGCCAAATATAGATACATCTTTTCTTCCAACACTGGTAGGGAGAGTAGTGGTGGTTCTCCCAGTTACTTCTTCAATTCTAGGAAGGCTTTCTCACATTCATCGTTCCATTCAAAGGTTTTTCTAATCACCATAAAGAATAGCAAGCATTTATCCATTTCTCGAGATACAAATCTGTTAAGTTCTTCTACACGTCCTGTTAACCTTTAAACATCTTTTTTACAGGTCAGGGACTGCATTTCGATTAGAGCTTTAATCTTATATGGATTAGCTTCAATACCTCTTTGATTCACTATATACCCGAGGAACATTCCATCCTGAACTCCAAAGACGCATTTAGTGGGGATTAATTTCATCTCGTGCTTTTCCAAATGATCAAACGGATGGTTGAGGTCGGTAATATGATCAACAACTTTTTGCTCTTAGTGAGCATGTCATCAACATACACCTCCATGTTCTTGCCTATCTGTTCCTCAAATACTTTGTTCACCAGTCTCTGATAAGTAGTACTTGAATTTTTCAGACCAAATGGCATAAAATTATAGCAACAAGTTCCTTGGGAAGTGATAAAAGAAGTACTTTCTCTATCTTCGGGTTTCATTTTGATCTGGTTATAACCAGAATATGCATCCATGAAACTTAGCAACTCGTACCCTGAAGTAGCATCTACCAGTTAATCAATTTGTGGTAAAGAAAAATGATCCTTTGGACACGCTCTGTTCAAATCAATAAAATCCACACACATTATATACTTATTGTTCTTCCTTTTGACCATAATTACGTAGGGCAACCAGTTTGGGTACTTTACATCTTCAATAAAGGAAGCTTTTTGAAGCTTTTCCACCTCTTCTTGTATATCTTGGTTATTTTTTTGGGCTAAAAACTCTTCTTCGCTGCTCTACAGGTTTAACCTCCTTGTTAACATTAAGCTCGTGGAATAAGAAATTTGGGTTTGTGCCTAGTATATCTTCATGGCTCCATACAAACACCTGCTTTCTTTATCTCAAGAGAGCCACTAATTCCTATTTAAGGGCCAGTTCCGATGACGCTCCTACTTGAGTAGTTCGTTCTGGTTTATCGTCATCCAGAATAATACTTTCTATTGTTTCCATCACTTGGCCTTTTACAAGCTTAGATTTATCTCGTGGATCTAAGGTTTCAACCTCATATTTGTTGTTCAGCTCAGATATATCCACTTGATAAGTGGTGGTTTTCCTCTTTGTCTTCAACATATGTTCTTCCTTGGCAGAGGAATAGTAGCACTCCCGAGATACTTTTTGATCTCCTTTCACTACTCCAACTCCAAAGTTGGTCGGAAACTTCAGTCATTGATGAACAGTAAAGGGTATAACCTCAAATTTCTTTAGACCAACTCTTCCCATGATCATAATATAGGCTGAATGAACATTTTTGTCCATTACAAAGAATCTGACTATCTATGTCCCGCTCACCGACTATGTCCCGATCAACACGTCTAGTTTGATTGTCCCCAATGGAAATACTTTCTCACTGGAAAAGCTAATGAGTGGCATGTGGTAAGGCTCCAGTTGGCTGAGTTTTAATCCCACACTATCAAAACAAGGATAAAACATGATGTCTATCGAACTGTCCTTATCCACCAATATTCTTGCCACCAGTACTTTTGTCATCCTGACTCTGATCACTAAAGGATCATCATGAGGGTACAACACTTCAAATAGATCATTTTTGGAAACGCAAATTACAAGGTTATCCTTGTTAACCTTTCTCGGTCATTTTTACTCGACGAGGTTGATTTGACGAATATAGGAGCAAACTTGGGCCTCATTGAGGTAACCTTTCCTTTCTGCTGTATGATCTCCTCCTCCTACATCTCCACCTGTAATCATGTGGCCAAGATCTAAAACTGAGTGTGAATACCTCACGTTCCGGTTGTCTAGGCTTTTTGGGGGGATTATGATCATCTTCTGGATCTTTATCGTGATTCCTCTTCTTGTCTTCTCTAGGCTTAACTAGTGATTTAGATCTCTGCCGACCTCTACCTCCACTCTTTTCACCAGCCTACCGATCAATAAACCTAACCAATTTTCCTCTTCGGATGAGTACTTCTATCTCATTCTGGAGGGCAATACATTGGTTGGTAGTATGACCATGATCTTTATGAAACTCATAATACTTGGACTTATCCCTCATATCAGTAGGTAGCCTTAACTTTTCAGGCCAACTCAAGTCATTGTTGTGCTTGATTTCCTCCAGCACATGATGTATATCCACCGTTAAGGGAGTGTAATTAGGGAATTTCCCAAGACGATATAGGCTTTCTTTTACCTTTGAATTCCTGCGCTCATTGTGATTTTTATTCTCCTTTTTATCTGATTTTCCTTCTATCTTTACTTTCGAGTTTACATCTGAGTTCTTTTTAGCAGCCATAGCTTCCTCTGCGCTCATAATCTTTGCTGCCTTGTCCTTTAATTCTGTCATCATCTTTAGGGTATCTTTTGCCAAGGTATTGTACATTTTATCTGGGAGCAAACCACTCATGAGGGCAATGATTGCAATATTCTCTTCGTAATCAATGACCTTTAGTTTCTCATTGTTGAAATGAGTGGTGTAATCCCTGGTGCTTTCTCCTTCCTTCTATCTTACACTGAGCAAATGAGCTACTCGTTTCACTAGTTTTTCTCCAAAGCAAAAATTACCAATGAATAGCTCGACGAGTTATTGAAAGAAAGAAATCTACCCCCGAGGAAGACTATTGTACCAGATTTGAGCAGATCCAGCGATTGTTCCTAAGAATACCCTACACCTCATCTTATTAGGAACAACATAGATATAAATCGTTGTTTGATATTGTTCTATATGAAGAACTGGATCAGTTTTCCCATCATATTTAGGAGTGACCACTGGAGATTTAAACTTGGACGGCGTGGAGAAATCTGTAATGGTTTGCACGAAGGGGGATCCATTAATAAAACTTATTTGGAGAGGATTTTTCCCTTAGCCATTTCCCCCAACGTTTCTTCCAAACGCTGAATAGAACCTTTCCAAGCCTTACTATTAGCACCAGATCTATGAGTAGCATCTTTTTTATGCTGACCAACAGATCGTACTGAAATTTCTTCTTGCGAACCTTCCCTCTGACTGGATCTATCAGTTCGTCGGGTACTTAATTTGGATTGGGCTGAACCTTACCTTAAATTACATGGTCGTCGAGTATCTCTCGACGCAACCCACAGGGTATTTCCCTTGGGTCCCAAATAATCGAAAGGAGAGGCCTTACTTTGCGTTTCTAAGGCACTCAATCTTTCTGGGATGAGGGACTGTCCATCAGAGGAACTAGTAATCCTGATGGAAGAAGTTTCTCAAGGCAGGTATAAAGGATCTCTTGAAGTTCTGGAACGACTATATCCAACACTCCTGCATAATAACAGTGGCATATTCCTTTGATTAAATTATGCAGGAACTACACTTGCAGAGTTTGGGCTAACTATCGCATAGTATCCTTCATAGCCTTTTGACCTTTGGCCAAATTAGCCAAAACTCCTGTTAAATTATTATTATTTGGAGGGGCAGAGGGATTAGGCAGAATTCCCTCATTTTTGGTACTCGATTCAGGAATCTCATCCATGGACGATGAATGAGTGACAACGTTTAGTAATACGTTCCCACAGACGGCGCCAATCTATTGATGCAAAATACCAGACTATGCCTAATTAATTGATCTCGAATAAATTAAGTAAAATAAATAAGACACAAGAGACTTTAGAGTTGTTTGGCTCAAAGAAATAACCTACGTCCACTGTTATGTATTGTCTGCCTTGATTTATTTTTCGATCCCCTGCAATGAGGGTGATACAAAGTATTTATAACCCAAAATGGGTCATAATAGTCATCGTGTGAAAGGATGGAATGCCTTTATTTGTTAGGCATTTACATCAATACATAATGAAAATGAATTGTATGAAGGTTGTCGCTTCATTAGCCATTGTATGAAGGTTGTAGGACTATTATCGCTTTGTTATAAATACAGGCCATTGGTCGAGCTTCCCAGTTGGTCGGGCATTGCTACTAGTCAGGCTTCCCCATTGGTCGGGCTTCATTATTGGTCGAGCTGACATAAACTTGTGCCACATTGGATGACACGTGCTGGTTGGTGACTAGTACACGTGGGGTGGTAGATTTTGGTATCAACATGTATCAAGGTTGATAAAGTTAAAATTGATCTCATTGGTAATCTCCCACCCATAAAAACCGTGCATGAATTTTGATCATTCGTAGAACACGTCAATTTCTATCAGAGATTTATTAAGTATTTTAGCAAAATCTCTTGACCATTGTGAAATCTTCTTACCAAGGACACACCCTTTTATTTCGTCGATGATTGCCTTAAAGTCTTTGAAATTCTAAAGAAGGAATTGACATCTACACCCATTATACGACCTCCCAACTGGAGTAATCCCTTTGAAATTATGTGTGATGCTATTGACTATGCCTGAGGTGCGATTCTTGGTCAATATGACAAGAATCTTCCTCGTGTAATATACTATGCTAATAAGACACTTAATGATACATAATTGAATTGTTCCATGATAAAAAAAGAGTTCCTCATTAAAGAAGTTTGGTCTGACTTGTTAGGATCCAAAGTTATCTTTTTCACTGATCACTCCTTTTGTCTAAGAAGGATGCTAAGGCTCGACTCATTAGGTGAATCAAATTACTACAAGAATTCGACCTTCAAATTTGAGATAAGAAATGATGTGAGAATGTTTTGGCAGATCACTTATCTAGGTTAAGCGTCGAATCATCTAATCGCTTATTTCCACTCAATAAATCCCTCCTAAATGAGCAAATGATGCTTGTATCCCGACTTTCGTGGTTTGACAATATTGTAAATTATCTTGTGATGGGTGAGATTCCCCTGTACTGGCATGAACAAGATCGTTCCAAAATTTTTAAGGAAGCTAACATTTAATTTGGGATGACCCATACCTCTTCAACTATCATTCCAATCAAAACATTCGAAAGTGCATTCCTGATCACGAAATTCAAAGAGTAATCTATTTCTACCATGACGAAGCCAGTGGAGGTCATTTCAGTGCCAATAAATTCGCTATGAACATTTTGCAGTGTGGTTTCTATTGGCACACCATTTTTCATGAATTGAAGGAATATAGTAGGAGTTGTGATTGATGACAATGGTTATGAAATATCATGCATAGGAATATGATGCCCTTAAATCCCATCTTGATTATTGAGGTTTTTTACTGTTTGGGCATTATTTTCATGGGTCCATTACCTATCTCCTACAGTAATCTTTACATCCTTTTGGCAGTTAATTATGTGTCTAGGTCGATAAGATTTATACCTGTAGACACCCCATTACGTTACCCCCTAAACTCTCATTAGGTCTCTAGCACCTCCCTTCATCACTACAAACCCAGGTCATACCCCGAGTACTGACCTAGAAGCCATCGGGCACTCCCAGGTTTCGTTTGACCAAAAGTCAAAGTCTTTAGCTCGACTGATACTAAAGGAATCTTTAAAAAGCCCTAAAACCCTTTTCCAACGGCCCGTCCCGTGCGCGATTCTGACTTACCATGAGGACGAACGATCCATTTTCTCTTAAACCTGATCTAGAGGCCATCAGATGCTCCAGGCTCCATTTGACCTAAGTCAACTCTTCAGCTCGACCGAGACTTAATGAATCTTCAAAGGGAACTAAAACCCCTTTCCAACGGTCCACTTCGTGTGCGATTCTGACTTACGGTACGGACGAACGATCCGTTTTACTCCGAGAGGAAACCAAATGATTCCAGGACCCGATTGACCAAAGTCAACTCCCCGAACTAGATCAAACTCTTTGGAATGTTGAATAACATCTCCTAAACTTTCCAATGGTCTGCCCTGTGCACGATTCGACCTTACCATGTGGACGAACGATCCGCTTGTGTTCGACGATTCCCCGTTCAATGGACCGACAAATGCTTTCGAGCCATATTTGACCCAATGTCAACTCCCAAAACCGGGAGCGGTCTAAACGACTTTCTAAGGTCTCTGAATTACCTTTTCAACGGTCTACCATGTGCACAATTCGGATCAACAGTTTGCGCTCTGTGGCTGATTTTCCAAAAAGGCCTGAAAGACACTGCCAAACGGCAGGTCCCGGACCCTGCCTATCAGTAGTGTGCCTAAACAAACCTGTCGATTGGGGGGAATAGGGCTATGCCGATCGACAATGTCCTGGGCCTATAAAAAGGAGGCCTATCGGTAGTGTGCCTAAACACACCTCTCTCGATGTCAACGCGATTTCCACATCAAAATCCCTTTCCAACCTTCACTTTTCATCATCCTTTTCATCAAACTTAGTGAATTAACCACTCCCCATTATCATCCAACTGCAAGGGCTTCTCTCCAACATTCAAGATCAAGCTCAAGATCTTCAAGAAGGCCGAATTTTCTCAGTTATATCCTTAAATTCTCATAAATTTGCATTAACTTGTTTTATTACTTAGCACTTTTATTCTCTCATCTCACATATCCTAATATACTTTTTACTTAGTATTATTGCACATCTCTTATTTTCATACAAATAAAAAACCAAAAAACAAGAAAAAGAGGGTTTGCTCATAAATACAAAACGGGAATTCTCACACTTTTCTCACAACTAAAACACTTTTTCTAACACACACACACACACACACACAAATAAGAGAAGTCCCTGGTTGGATTTATGGGATAAACCCCACCCTTCGTTTTGCATGCGAACTACCTGGACTTTGATGCCTCTATAGGCTACGTAGGCATCTTGGGGTAAAATCCGATATTCGAGTCCTATTTTTACTCTTTCTTTAATCTCCTATTCTCTCTAGCTTCAATTCTCCTAGATTACACATATATACATATATTCATTCTTTGTGGCGTATTATTCCACATGCGTTGTCGTTCCATCGTAACGATCAACATAAGGATAATCGCGTAAATCCTATTTTTAATATTTTTATATCTTCCTACGGATGACTCACTTTACCTCTTCCATGGTACAAGTCGACAATTCCTACCTCCACTATATATACACATGCACACATATCACAGGGAAAACAAAGGAAAATAGCAAAAATCCATGAGAGATTGTAAGGGCGGAATGGGTGCCTAACACCGTCCCATTTCATAACTTAGCCTCTGGACCCTTTTCTAATCATTTTGGTTTCGTATGCATCAGTATGTCTTTGGATGCTGTCCTTCAGGATGGCTCCCCTTTATTTTTTCTATTTTGAGTAAAATAGACTGGCGACTCTATCTCTCTACATTTTTCACCTCACCCAAACGACACTGGCCGAAACGCTCCCGAGAAGGATGCGCAGGACCTAGGATCCTCCCTCATGCCGCTCGTTTGTCCTGAGGATCGGTGATGGCTAGACTGGGGACTCATGAGGGATAGACTCTATTTACATGGGTGTAATGTTTGTTTATATTTTCCCCCTATTTGCATGTTCCCCTTTATTACTCATGTGTACCCCATGCTTATGCTTCTATTCACACACTTATAGAAAATTCTCCATGTACACTTCGCACCACGTGCACCTTGGGTCACATATATCCACATACTGCACGCATCACCCATCCATACTTGGTGTACCTTTGGTACTTGTACTTTTCTCCCTATTGGCATAATCAAGAAATATATTCTCATAAGATACTAATAAGAGGATCATGCATGATTCACACGACATCACCAAAGAGCATTGTGATTGGCCAAATTTTACCCAGTAACTGGAGGGTCACTTCGTGATGGGCGCTGGTCCGATAGGGCGCAGTTAGCCTAAGAGATATGACTCTCACCTTCCATTGGCCAAGTACCTTCGACGAATATTGAACGGTTCCCCCGCATCTTACCGCTTGACCGAAGTCATGACGGGAGGTATATCGCAGGAAATTCGTTCACGTACGCTGAGTATATCTAATTCTCTCTCACACATACCGTCCCCACGAGGTATATAGTGAGGCAATTCACGCACACTCAGGTATATCGAATGGCTTGTCCACACGTACCGATTTCCCGTAAGAGCAAGGCGTATATCATGGAAGTCACGCCAAAGGGGGGAACCCTTTCCCATTAACCCAACCAACTACATACACGCATATAGGTGTCAAGCGTAGGACATACATATAAGATTATCGGTTTCAACCCGAAACTCTGCCGAAATTCCGGGTCGGCCTACCGCCCTAATTTTTGTGCATTTTTAAAACGGGATCCTGTTTGTGAGCCTGGTCACAAGTCTAGCCATAGCTTTGCATATATTACAAACCCGATTTTTCCAGGCTCGGGTCCCGTCCGGCATTTCATTTTGCATTTAGGAGAATTAATACAAGTGAAAACATAATAATTGTAATAATCATGCTGAGACCGTCTATCCTTTCTTTGTAAAAAAAATCCAAATTTTTTCCTCCCTTTATCAAAAAGCTAAAAATATTTTGTCTTCCAATCTCAAAAAGAAAAAAGAAAAAAATGTCAAAAATATTTTCATCCCTTTTTTCTCAAAATAAATCCCATTTTTGCGCCTTCTAAGGTCGATTGCAAACCCTTGGCCTGGATCCTTATTGGCTTCGGTCTTCAGTCGAATCACCCGGAGCTCTGTCCGTTCCAATGTTACTTCTTTCGAGTTCGGTATCCATTCGCCTTCCATGTAGAGAACACAGATCAAGTCCCCGTTGTGCAGTCGAATCTGACGGTAGCCTTAGCTCAGCTCGTGTCCAAGATTGATAACCTCTAAATTGAGGTTCGAGAAATGCAACGAAACCAGGTTCCTGTTCCTCAAGAGCTCGAGTCCCTATTTCTTAACGCTATGGGTCCATCAGAGGCTATCTAGGTTCTCAAAGAGCATCAGCACGCTCCACGTGCCCCTCCTGCTAATGGGCCACCGCCTGCCTAGCTTCCGATGCCGAATCTTGCCTAGCATGGGGCTAACTTGCCTATGATTATTGATCCAAGGGAAGAAGAGATAAACAAAGTCAAAGAGGACCTCAAGATGCACACCAAGAAGTTTGACCAAGTCAGAATCTTGGGGAATTACATAGACTACACCCACATGTCTCCTTATCCTAAAGCGAGGTTACTCGAGAAGTTCAAAATGCCAAATATCGAGAAATTTGAAGGAAGTGGACCCCCGATTGTTCATATCCACAGCTATCACCGTTCCATGACTCTACTAGGGGCTTTTGAAGAAGTGATGGCCCAAATATTTCAGCAAACTTTGAAGGATAGCGCCCTTTGCTGGTTTTTGTCTCTCGAAGAGTCCAGAATTCATAGTTAGGAGGATGTGGCTCGAGAATTCATGTCACAGTACAAATACAATGAAGAGCTTGAGGTCACCCGTCGGGATTTAGAGCTGCTCAAATAGAACTCTAGGGAATCAATCAGTAACTTCATAGCCCGATGGAGGGAAAAAGCAGCAACCATGACCAATCGACCTTTCGAGGAAGAACAAGTCAGCATAGTGAAGAAGAACTTCTTACCCCATGTCCGAGCAATGATGGGAGGACAATACTATCCCCATTTTAGAACTCTTAGAGAAGCAGGAGTAGAAATTGAGGAAGGTCTTGTTAAAACAAATGTCAAACCGAAGAAGGTGCTCGAATAGTTCACCCCTAAGAAATATGATAAGCCTGCTAGTGCTGCAGTCTCAACCATCAACAACATCTCCCAACCAACCACATCATGGGCACTGGAAAGCCGTCCTGTAGCAGTCCGAAAGGAATACACCGAGATCCATGCTCCTCTCTCCAAAGTCTATCAAGCCCTGCTAAGCCGAAACCTTATCAAATCCTTGGATCCTCGTCCATTGCCAAATCCACTCCCAAGAAACTTCAAGGCAGATGCCCATTGTGCCTTTCACCAAACAGCTGGCCATACCACTAACCAATGCTTTCACCTCCGAAACATAATCCAAGGTCTAATTTATCGGGGTACCATCACCCCACCAGCCAATACACTACTCACAACCACTCCCAAATCATGCCAATGCCATCTTCCTAGAAGAGAACCCAGAATTTGATCCCTCAACTCAAATCACACCCATATACTCTCCCAAACCTCTCCAAACCTGCCCATATTTCCTCCTACACCCTGCTAGCCTCCCTGACCAGGCACTGTCACTCCTTACCAGAGCATGCATCTCCATCCGTACCCGTTTCAAAAATAGAAGTATGGAATTATCAGAAGTCTTAAACCAACTCCGAGAGTTCGGGCTAAAATTTCCCTCACAGATGATCATTGATTGCCAAAAGTTAAGTACGCTATTCTTAGAAGCACGGAAATGGGCTCGAGAGTCAGATAGTTATGTAGTACTGACCGATAAAGCCAGTCTGGATGATGTTGTCCAGATTATGGGAAAATTATTCAGACAAACCAATAACATTTGTAGTATCACTGAGTTATTTGATGCTTTGAAGATACAAGGGTGCGTGGTCCCTTCACCCTTACACATCCCCACCGATTGGAAAGACATGTGTGAAGAAGCCGTTGAAGTTGTGGAATCTATCGACTTTACGTGGAAAGACAAAATTTTTGCCATCGGATGGGGGGAAGAGTTCAAAGATTCAAATGAAGAGCAAGCTTCAGAGAAACTGGCCCGGTAGCCGACATGTGTGGGGTGATATCATTTGAAGAACTTCTTGGAGAAATAAATAAGGTGGAGGAACAACCCGGGGTTGAAAAGGAAATGGGATTCATGTAAATCACATGACCAGATCAGGGAGGCATTACCAGATCCCAAGCTCACTACCAGCCAATGACAAGGGGAAGGGCGTGGAAAACCTTTCTATGCCAGAGATGACCCTCGAGGAGAGCAAGACCCTCGACCAACTAAAGAAAACTCAGTCCAACATCACTCTATGGGGGATTTTCATGTATTCTTAGCTGCACAAAAATGATTTAATCAAGTTGCTCACTGGACCCACAGTTCCTCCTTCTACTACACCAAAAGAAGCGGCAAATTTGGTCGAATCCTTGAACTCTACCCGAATGCTATCCTTTTCTGAAGAAGAAATCCCCAAGATTGGGCTAAACCATAATTACGCACTCAATATCTCCGTCGAAGTTATGGTAAAGGTTGTACCACTCTCTCTTATCGATAATGGATCCACCTTGAATGTCTGCCCACTGAGAACCTTCAAATGTTTAGGACTAAAAGAAAGTGACCTCGCTCCAACCTTTGTTGCTGTGCGTGCCTACGATAATACCCGTCAGGAGGTGATGGGATCCATAAAGCTTGTAATAGGGGTTGGCCCTATAAACCCTGTCGTCTAATTCCAAGTTATCGACATCCCAGCTTATTTCAATCTATTGCTAGGACGACCTTATCTTCACAGTATCAAGGGCGTGTCTTCCTCGCTCCATCAAAAATTGAAGTTCTTCGCCAACGAACGGGTCATCACTATTTTGGGCAACGACGACAATGCCGAGGGTGCAAGTACCAACAGTCCAATTCTTGAGATACAACACGAGTTAAATGATATGCTCCTATCAAGATTCAGAGTTGAACCACCTCTACTCCCGATAGGGGACGACTTTAAAGAAAGGGTTTGTCCAGAATACGACCCTCATGGCAACGTCCATGCGATTCAAATGTTCAGAAACATGCACTTCATGCCCGAACTGGGGTTAGGTCAAAGACAACAAGGGATACTTGAGCCGATTGAACTGAAGAAATCTTTCCCTCCTTGTGGTTTGGGGTATCAACCATCAGAACAAGAGCTCAGAATGATCTGCCAGTCTTGACCAAAGAGAGGACTAGACTACATCTAGACTATCCCAGGTGACTCCTTGAATGGACAATTCATTAAAGATGGTGAAGACTTCCCCTTTTGTGGCTTTCCAGAACCATGGTATGACCATACAGACAAGAAGATGAAGCCTGGAATGGAGATCTTTTTCCAAGACAACTACCCATGGGATGAGAGTTCCCAACATTATGTACAAACGCTCATCAAAGATACCGAAGAGACTGAGGAAAGTGACTATGAAGATTCCTTTAACTTACAGACACTGGGTTTAACACTCTGCATGGTTCACTCAGGCATTACATCATCGGATTCGTCCCAACTGATTAAAGCTGCTGATGCACCTCTCCTCAACTAGAAGGCTCTGCCAGTTCTACCTGCTAAAACCTCCTCTAATCCTAATGTTTACCCCATTTCTTCTTCTGTTGTCTATCCTTGTTCAAATGTAATCGAGTCCTACTTTGATGAGGTTCTTAATGATGTTTTTCCTATCAATAAAATAAACGAAGATTTTGAGTATCTTGCTGTGCCTTACATTAACTGTTTGGATTCTAATCAAACTTTTGATGATGATGATTTTGCAAATAAATAATTCTTAACTGATCTAAATAAGGTTAATAATAAATAACATAACCGCGTTCAAGTTAATAAAGAAGAGACTGTTGTTATTAACCTCGGTTCTAGTAGCCAACTGTGCGAGATTAGGATAGGGGCTACCCTTAACGAGCATGAGCGTGCACAACTTGAAGAATTTCTAAAGGAATTCGTGGATGTCTTCGCATGGTCCTATGACGATATGCCCGACATTGATCCTGAAATAGCCCAGTATGACATTTCCACTCTCCTAGATTATAAGCCGGTTAAATAAAAGTTGAATGGTCTCTCAAGGTTAAAGAAGAGGTGGTCAAACAGTTGAACGTAGGCTTCATTAGGGTGATCGAATATCCCACATAGCTAGCCAATATAGTGCTCGTGCCGAAATCAGGAAGAAAAGTTCGGATGTGTGTAGACTATCGATACTTGAACAAAGCCTCTCTAAAGGATGATTATCCGTTACCCAATATCGATATGATTGTAGACAACACAGCCAGTCATGCTCTAAAGTCATTCGTCAACGAGTGTGCCGAGTACAACCAAATCAAAATGCACCCAGACCACCAAGAAAAGATCGCATTCATCATCCCTTGGGGAACCTTTTGTTACACTGTTATTCCATTTGGTCTTAAGAACGCTGGGGATACTTACTAGAGGGCTGCCACGACCATCCTTCACGATATGATTCACAAAGAGGTTGAGGTCTATGTGGATGATATGATTATCAAATCCAAGACTAGAGAAGGTCATGTTCCCGCTCTTCAAAAGTTCTTCGAACGACTATGACAGTATCAGATGAGACTCAATTCATAGAAATGCATCTTCGGCGTTACAAAAGGAAAACTCTTGGGATTCATGGTCGGTAAGAAAGGGATAGAAATAGATCCTGCCAAGCCGAAAGCCATACTTAAGATTCCACCTCCCCGAACAGAGAAAGAAATTCGAGGTTTCCTTGAGAAATTGTAATACGTCAGTCGATTCATCATTCAGCTAACCTCCATCTGCAAACCTATCTTCAAACTCAATCGAAAGGATTCAACTAAGGTTTAGAACGAGTCCTGCCAAGAAGCTTTTGATCGAATCAAACAATATCTGATCCAACCCCCGATACTCATGACACTGCAGCTGGGGCTTTGCTAGCCCAATACCTTGAAGATTACCACAAAGAAAGAGCCATCTATTATGCCAGTCGTAAATTGGCCGGATACGAGGTCAACTACACTGCTTTGGAAAAGGCATGTGTTGCACTTGTCTGGGTCACCCAAAAGCTACGGCATTACATGCTCACCTTCCTCATCAAACTTGTATCCCAAATGGACCTCATCAAGTACCTGCTCGAGAAACCCGCCTTGTCTAGCCGAATGGCCCGATGGTTATTTCTCATAGCCGAGTTCGATATCGTGTACGTCACACAGAAAGCCATGAAAGGAAGATCCATATCTAACTACCTTGCTGATTACCCCATGGATGAGGTTGATGTCTGGAGCTCTGAATTCCCAGATGAAAACATCCTCTGCACTGCCCAAGATAATCTTTGATGGAAAATGTTCTTTAACGATGCTTCCAACAAAAAGGGATATGGCATTAGGATACTTCTGATCGCCCCAGATGACTCCCACACTCCCATCGCCACCAAATTTGATTTCCCTTGCACCAACAACATGGCTGAATATGAGGCATGCACAGTAGGCCTCAAAGTTTCTCTCAAGAAAGGTATTCAATGCCTAGACGTCTACGGGGATTCCTCCCTCATCATCGGTCAAGTGCTCAGAAAATGGTGAGTCAAGGACGAGAAACTCCAACCCTTATATGCCCACTTAGAAGAGCTAGCCTCCCAATTCCAAGACATCACTTTCCATTACCTACATCGAGTAAGGAATGACCTAGCCGATGCCCTTGCTACCTTGGCCTTCATGGTCGACATGCCCGAAGGAATAATAATAACCCCCTTCCTTATTCAAAAGCAAAATAAACCAACTCACTGCTACCACATTGAGCTCGTCACCATAAAAGATCCCGAAATAGCCAATTATTGGTACTATGATATTTGGCTCCTCCTCAAGAATGGTAGGTATCTCGAGGGTTCCAACAAGAAAGATCGAGCAACCCTTCGAAAACTGGTTGCTCAGTACATCATCTGTCACAAAGGACTACTCGAAAGGAACTTTGATGGAACCAATATACACTGCCTCGCAAGAGCTGACATTAAAAATATAATACAACATATCCACAATGGGGAATGCGGACCCCAAATGAACAGTCACATGCTTGCCAAAAAGATCATCCGATAAGGTTAATACTGGACCACCACGACCCAGGATTGCACCGCCTATGTTCGGAGATGCCTCAAATGCCAACAGTTCTCCAACCTTCAGCATTTGCCTCCGCGCGAATTATACAACATGACTTCTCCCTGACCGTTCTCCTCTTGGGGCATCGACATCATAGGAAAGGTTACACCGAAGGATTTCAATGGGTATGAGTTCATCCTAGTTGCCATTGATTACTTCACCAAATGGGTCAAAGACGATTCATAAGCAGTGCTGAACGCCAAGAAAGTGGCCAAATTCATTAAGAAAAACATCATCTACTGATATGGGGTCCCGCACGAGCTGGTGTCAGATAACGGGTTACATTTCGAGGCAGAAGTTACAAAAGTGGTCAATGAGTATGGGATTCAGAGACACAAATCTTCTCCCTACCGATCTCAGACCAACGGTGCAATTGAAGCCGCCAACAAGAACCTCAAAGCCATCATTAGAAAAATGACAAAAATCTGTCGGGATTGGGCCGACCGGAGGCATAGAAGCAGTCCTACCATTCGAGATAGAAATACCATCACTGCGCGTCATGCTTGAAAGCAAGGTCAGTGAAGAAGACAGGTGACAAAGCCGTCTTGACGAGCTGACCCCCTAGATGAAATGAGATTAAAAGAGCTATAACACATACAAGGGTATCATCGCCGAATAGCGTGATCATTCAATCAAAAATTCAAGGACCGCGGTGTCTGAGAAGGGGATTTAGCCCTCAAAGAAATCATAGAACCCATCTGGGACCCCAGAGGGAAATTCAATCCTAATTGGAGTGGCCCCTACATTATTAAGAAGATTTTGTCTGGTGGTGCTGCCATGATCACTGATTTAGATGGGGAAGAGATTGCTCATCCAGTCAACCTGGACCGTCTCAAGAAGTTCTACCCCTAGTCCGAAATCTCGGCGTGCTACAACTCTTCTCATATCCCTTTTATTCTAAAAAAACATCTCTTCATTTCCCTCTACCCAGAACTACGTGGGACTAATCCTTTGCAAAAAAACATTTTCAAACAAATTAAAACCTTTCAAAAACCCAAGAGGTACGTAGTCAGCTCATACACCTTACATGAGAACGGACCCTTTCTTTTTCACAAAATACTATTCTTTTCTTATCTCCGAGAACGACAGTTCATTCTAACATACACTTGAACAAAAGGATTATATATGCCTTAGCGATCGGTATTGATAATTCAAAAACACAAAACTCATCAAAAGGCACACCTGGATGATAAAAAACTTGTTTATTTCACTAATAAGAAATTGTAGTGCAATTACATAAAGGAACGGATAACTCCCTTCCCCCCATACTTTCCTAAAAAAAAGTTAAAATAAAACCCCCACATTTATTCCCCATTACAAACCCTCCAAGAAGTCCTATCCACAGTTACCAGAGGATCTCGCTCCGTCATTATCATCTACATCCTGGGGTCCCTAAACTTCCCCAACCTGAAGGGAGTGCCGTAGACGCTCCAAGGACTGATAAGCTCGAACCAATTTCAAAAAAACTACCATACCTTCCTCCATGGTATTAAACAAAACAAACCACCTTTATCTAGTCTCCACGACCAACATCTTGCTTATCACTCTCCTCTACAACCACTTCATATAATCCCAAGGATATGCCAAACTCTCCCAACAGATTGAGAAGGACGGGTCGACGGACCCCGATTCTCCCACATAGAGCCAAGCCGCATGCGCAGACGCTCAGCCAAATCTTCTATCGGAAAGAAGTCTAGTGTCCGAGATGGCACGACCTGCTCCAAACCAAATTGATGTAAAAACTGCCATGGGAAATAAAAATAGGTCTACCTGAGACCAACTAGCCAGACATACGGGTATTCTCCCCGCTCCAGAATAGGCAGCAACTATCTCCACCAAGGCACTGACTAATACAGATTTAGAGCCCCGTGCTCCACAAGCCAATTCTCCCAGCTCTCAATATCCAAGCCAACACTGATGAAGTTGTGCGAAAAGAAGTTGGGTACAACCGACAAAGGATACTCCGGAGGGGTCACCAAGCGAAATCTCTAAGACAACCACATGAACAGCATCACGGGGCTACCCCTCAGGAAGTCAGAACGACCTTCTCACCAGGCATCCTGGCCATTCAAATCTCCGCCAGTATCACCATCGCAGGATTACGATGGTATGACATCCAGGAAATAATAGCTGCAAGTTATGGGTCCACCAGCAGTTCCCCAATCACCTGCAGTATTTTGATACTAATCCCAGAACAATGGCTTCGGCGTATTCAACACCGCCAGTCTCCTGCAAATGCACGGAATGTAACACCGCCGAAAGGGAGTTCATTCCTCCAGTAACTAATAGTCTGGCCGTCGAAGGCGAAATTCGAAGAAGCCGGGCCAATAAATCCTTGGGAGAACGGGAAAATTTGGGTAAAGCCGTAGCAACACTGGGATTTATCCCCAGCATGGCGGAAAATTCCTCGTAGGTAGGACAAACTATATCCAATCCAAAGAGAAATACACGATCTTCGGGGTACCAAAATTGTACCGCCGCCATCAGCAGGTTCCACTCAATGGGCCGATTGCGCCACAAAGAGACTCGACGCATGTTGAAAGCATCATAGTCGACATTATAAGAGCACATTGCTTCCAAAGCTTCGAGGTAGTTAGTAAACTCGATGCTACCAGGGAGAGCCATCTTGCAAGACTATGAAATAGTAGGAGAGTAAGTAAGAATGTGAAGGTGTGATGGAAACACTCCACCCTTACCCCTTTTTATACTTGAAAACCCTCACAAAAGACATGACCCCTGCAAAAATCAGAGGGAATCCTACCCCAAAAAGTACAAGAGGCTGAAGAGGGTACTAATCAAAGCTTGGAATTGATGGGACTGGACTTGACTGCCGATAGGCAGGACAAGGGGCTTGCCGATCGGCAACCCCCTATTTTTGGAAATTTTCCTTTTTCCTCTTTTGCCAAAATCAGAAGATCAATAAAAATAAATTGATATTCTCAACAGAAGCTCAAAAATCCTCTTCCACCCCTTTATAATTTCTCATTTTTAAAACCTTCCTTCAAAATCCCAAAAATATCTCTTTTTACGATCTCAACAGCAAAGTAAAAAGTGCATGTGCATGCATTCACTCATCCATCATTAACAATGATAATAAAAAACTCCATTGCATTGCATATATATTTGTTCTTTGTGTTACATCAATGTTGCAAGAAATAAAAGAAAAGTAAAAAACAACGCGACTCAGCCCGAACCCACATTTTCTCTCTCTCTCTCTCTCTCTCTCCTACCCTTCACCCCACTTTCTAAGAGCTTTCACCCCTGCGATGCTCTCTCTTTCCCCTACGACGAGACGACGCAGCACTACTACCCGAGCCAGAGTCCTCCACGAATGAAGTAGACGGAACCAAGCAAGAAGGAACTGAGATCGCATCCCGAATATGGGAAGTCACCGAATATATCCAGTCTCTAATATCCCTCAGCCAAGTAGTCGACACTCGGACTTGCTGCAAGTAAAAGTCAAAATTAGTATCAAAGAGAAAAGGATCAAAATAGAAAAGAAAGAAAGAAAAGAACAGAAAGGTATACTGTAGGACGAAGAACCTCCTCTATCAAACCCAACTCCTTCGAATCCATCGCATGAGGACGATACAACATAGGCACCATCCATCCATCAGCCCAACGAATGTTGTATGAAGGGGTATGCAATCGTCCGAAGGGGACCTCTGAAGTCGACACCGCCACAGACGCCGATGGACCACCGCAGTTGTGGGAAGACCCCACCGCCCGACTCGAACCCGCAAGAGGGAAATACAAGGCATCATATATGCTGGGCGCCATCAACCAACTCGTCACAAAATCCATATAGTCATATGGCATAGCCGTATCAGTATACAACAGGTAGGACTCGCCGATCATCACCGCGATCCTCGTATCCTCCGGCAACAGTTGCTCCCGCCTCATAGACATAGGAGGCTGCGCAGGTGGCACCACCACCTCCTCCTCAGCAATCTGCCGAACCACCCGCTCCCCGAGATACCAAGAATGACCAAACTTATGTGCCAGCAAATGCCTCATCTGCGCATTCACCCCGGTCGCCCCCGTATCCTAAATGGATGTCCCCCAAGGGTAAAAAGTCACCTGAAAATCCCCAACTCTCATAAGTCAATAACATAATCAAAACCTATAAAAACCAAGACTAAAGAGGAAAGATTCTTACCCTACCACTGATCAGGCCATTCAAGACCTGACGCACCGCCTCCAGAGAGAGAGATCCCTTCGACTGCCAATTGGCCTTGTACCATCGATACAATCGGTAAAAGTCCCCAACAGTCTCGTCCTTCAAGGCAATCAGTGGGGTATTGCACCCACCTCATAGAACTATGTTTGCGAAAGACAAGAATTCACAATAAAAAAGAGACACATAAGGAAAATGCGAATGCATGAAAAGAAAATGCACAAATTAAAGAATACCTCAAGGAGATACGTGGCTCCAGTAAAAGTTTATCTGTAGCACCGACTGAATCCGTCCAAAGAAAGTAAAGGGTCGCCAAATTCAGGCTCCCCCAATTATAGAGAGGGATGTTCGAAAACATCCTCAAATACGGAAAGAACCACAAATGGACGACGTCGCCGCTCGACGCCACCACGAAACCTCCCAGCTCCAACAATATGAACAACCAGGCCATCTGCCTCACCTGTAACTCATCCTCCACATCAATCACCCTGCTCAACAAAACATCCTTCAGTAAGGACAGTCAGATGGAATCCCCAGACACTATCCTCCTTACATCGCCGAGCGCCGCCCTCACCCGCAGAGAGCGATCCACCTCTATCTGCTCCCCATCGTGATCCATCCCCACCAGCTGCTGCACATCTATAAGAGTCACGGTTATCTCCCCAAAGCCAAAATGGAAGGTGTGGGTAGTATCCCACCACCTCTCTCCCAAAGTGCACATGACCGCTATCGAACGAGGCATCTCATCCAGCGCAGACGCCAACCTCCTAAAACCCGCTGAGGATATCATCCAACGCAACACAGGTGGAAGATGCTCCTAGACATCCTTAAGCCCCGTCATCCCACGATCACGCATGTTCTTCAAAGAGATATCGGATTGTCAAAAGAATAAAACTTGTCAAAAATTCAAGAAGGAAAAATCACCAAGAAAAAAGAGAAGAATGCCAAAAGTCAGGTTACTTACATAACTGCCAAGGTTCACCACCCTCGAGGAGTGATGACGCGACGTCTCTCGTAACAAGGTTCGCTCATCCACAACTGGCTCAAATGCGTCAAAGGATTTCTCACTCCCCAAAGTAAGAGGCTCCCTGGCCCTCTACTCCACGTTCGGCCACTCATCAACAGCCAACCATTCCCTATGCGCTGCAGTGCTCACAAAGGCGGCCATTTCTTAGAGATTGGAATGCTAGAACAATTTGCAGAGGAAAATCGCAGAAAGAAAGAAAGAAGCTGTGAATAATGAAGGGAATTCGCCCTTTTAAATAGGATGCCAAGGGTCATGCCGATCGACATTGACCCCAACCTACCGATCAGCACTGACCCCTTACCTTCCCGAGGCAGTCCAAAAGTCCGTGCCACTGCCGAATGCACCCTCTGTATCATGCCGACCGACGCCCCCCGTAAAATGTCGTACAAAAATTCCCAGAAAATACCAGAAAGCCCTGATAAATTCCTAAAAATCCCAGGAAGGATTTAGAACATTTTCACCAAGAAAATTTCGCACTCCCTCAAGCGAAACCCCTATTTTCCCAGCGAAACTCCCCAAAACCAAGTAAAACTCCTCCCGATAATGTCCCCGAAGGATCTCGAAAGATCACCCCCTATACCCCAAAGGTCTCAATTTTCCCTAAACAATACATCCAAACCCTGGGCACCTAATCACCTCCCCAGTGGAACTTTTGCAAAAGATTTCCCCAAGGAGTCGGCTCCCCAACCCAAAACAAAACCATAAGATAAATCTCCCCAGCAGAGTTCCCCAAGAACATCTATACTTAAGCCCGCAGAATTAGCTTCTACTCGCAGAATTGGTCATCTCTACTTAAGCCCGCAGAATTGGCTTCGACCCGCAGAATAGGTCATCTCTACTTAAGCCCACATAATTGGCTTCGACCCGTAAAAATGGTCATCTCTACTTAAGCCCGCATAATTAGCTTCGACCCACATAATCGGTCACCCTCATCTTCAAGCCCACAGAATTGGTTTTGACCCACAGAATCGGTCACCCTCATCTTTAAGCCTTTAGAATTGGCATCGACTCGCAGAATCGGTCACCCTCATCTTCAATTCCTCAGAATTGGATTCGGCCCGCAGAATTAACTTCGACCCGCATAATCGATCACCCTCATCTTTAAGCTCTCAGAATTGGCTTCGACCCGCAGAATCGATCACCCTCATCTCTAAGACCTCAGAATTCGATTCGACCTGCAGAATCGGTCACCCTCATCTTCAAGCCTTTAGAATTGGCTTTGACCCACAAAATCGGTCACCCTCATCTTCAAGCCCTCAAAATTGGCTTTGGCCCCCAGAATCGGTTATCCCCAGCACCTCCTCAGGAATTGGCCTAAACCTTTCCTCCAAACCATCACTTAGGTCCTCAGAATCGACCTCGACTCCCTGAATTGGTCATCCTCGTTTCCTTAAGTCCTTAGAACCGACCTCAAGCCTTTGAATTGATCATCCTCCCTCAGAAGCATCATGCGATGTCTATTCGATGGCACCCCTCCCCTCGTTTTTCATGCGAACTATGTGGACTTTGTTGCCTCTATAGGCTACGTAGGCGTCTCAGCGTAAAATCCGAGATTCGAGTCCTATTTTTACTCTTTCTTTCATCTCCTATTCTCTCTAACTTCAATTCTCCTAGATTACATATATATACATATATTTGTTCTTAGTGGCGTATTACTCCACATGCGTTGTCGTAACGATCAACGTAAGGGGAGTCATCCTATTTTTTAATATTTTTATACCTTCCTACGGACGACTCACTTTACCTCTTCCATGGTACAAATCGACAATTCCTACCTCCACTATATATACACATGCACATATATCAGGGGGAAAATAAAGGAAATAGTAAAAACCCATGAGAGACCGTAAGTGCGGAATGGGTGCCTGACACCTTCCCATTTTGTAACTTTGCCTCTGGACCCTTTTCGAATCATTTTGGTTTTGTATGCATCAGTATGTCTTTGGATGCTGTCCTTTGGGATGACTCCCCTTTCTTTTGTCTGTTTTGAGTAAAATAGACTGGTGACTCTATCTCCGTACATTTTTCACCTCACCCAAATGACGTCGACCGAAGCGCTCCTGAGAGGGACGCGCGAGACCTAGGATCCTCCCTCAAGCCGCCCGCCCGTTACGAGGATCGAGGATGTCCACAATACCTAATTGGATGAATAACCACCATGTGGTAGTCAAATGCATTTAAGAAAACATTTTCTCTTGTTTTGATATGCCTTAAGCCATCATTAGCGATCACAATACCCATTTCTATAATCGATCCTTCGAAAGTCTAGTAAAAAAGTACTCAGGCATGCATAGAGTGGGATGTTCTTATCACCCTTAGATCAGTGGTCAAGTAGAAATTTCCAATAGGAAAATTAATCAAATCATCTAAAAATAGTGAATCCAAATCGAAAGGATTGGTCCTTATGATTATTAAATTCACTATGAGCTCATTGTACTACCTACAAAACACCACTTACTATGTCCTCGTATAGGCTTGTCTATGGGAAATCATATCATCCTTCAATAGATTTAGAGCACATACATTAAGACCTTTAATTTTAACTTACCTGCTCTAAGAGAGGTTCGAAAACTCCAACTCAATAAGTTAGAAGACATTAGATATGATGTATACAAGAATAACAAAATTGTATAAAGAGAAAATAAAAATATTACATGACAAGTCCATCCAAAGGAAGTCATTCAAACATAGATAATAAGTTCTATTGTACAATTCTAGGTGGCATCTCTTTCCTGATTAGTTGAGGTCTATATGGTCCGGTCCCTTTGTCATTAGGAAAATTTACCCATATGGAGGGGTTGAATTAGAAAATCTTAAAACTGATGAAATTTTCAAAGTCAGTGGTCAAAGGTTGAAGCCATATCAGAAAGCGAGATCAAGAAATGGAGGATATTCTACTCAAAGACCCAGTATACCATGAGTAAACATAAAATTAGGTCACTGTTATTGTACCATAGTTTTATTTTTTTGTATGTGTGTGTTTTATTCAAGAAATGTGTTTTGGAGAAATTTTCTCATTGTGGTAATATCCTTAATAACTTTGTGTCTTTTTTAATTTATCTGTTACAATGAGGACAATGTATAAAAGTTTGAGGGTATTAAGGTCATTTTCTCTATATAAAATTTTTTTAAAAAACAAAAATATTTTCAATATAATTGAGTTTTGAAACGATTTATTAATATGAAATTAATTCACAAATCTCTAAACTTTTAAAATGTTAATGCTTAGCCATGTAATATGATTAAAAATATATATTGAGGGGAAATTTAAAGAACTTAATGAATAACAATGGAGATTTAAACCCTATGAGATTTTTTTGTGCCATTAATTATTTTCAAGAGATTTAAATCAATCTGAGTTAAAATAACTCAAACTTTCCTTCAATGATAATTCGTTAATGATGTCAAATTCTTTGTTTTATTTGATTAATGAAAAACATGTGAATCTTAAGCACTAGAAGTCTTAATAAATCTACTTGAGACATTAATTAATTTAACAAAACTTGAGAAGTGAATTTAGGGCATTGTTTTGAAAGCTAGATGTTATTCCAAAATCAATCTTCTTACATTATTCTTTTGCAATACTATTTGTGCCCAAAAGAAAAATGATCATTTTATGAAAAATGCAAAAATACATCCTCATTTTCTGAGAATATCAAGGTTAAATTATGGAAGGAAAAAAAATACCAAAAGAAGGATCTTTGCAAGGATAATGCGTGAAAAGAAAGAAAAAAGAATGCGACAATGAAATGAAAAAAAATAGTAGTATGTGAGTTGAAAAAGAAGAAAAAAATGGAGATTCGAAAAAGTGCCAAAAGGGTCAAAATAATGAAAAGCTGTATATTCTAAAAAAAATTAAAATTTTAAATGTCGTTCTTTCTAACCAAAACCAAGACTACAATACATCTAAAGCAAGTCCTAACTGATCTCAAGTATAGTTAGTTATAGTGTGGAGAGAAAATGAATGAGATTTATGACATTATTCAAAAAGTAATTGATTTTTGGTTCATGATATTAATTCATCCATTATAAAAAAAAAATTGTTTTGCATTATGTATATGTGAAATTTGTTCATGAAATTTACATTTATTCACATATACCGAGGGAAAAATTATCCATTTTCAAGTGCTCGATTGTGAGTGTAGCCCTTGAGATTTTGAATCAAAATGAACCTTCAAATAAGAAATATAACGATTAAATATTTTGAAAAGGATGGTTATGTTAGCTATGCATACATCCGTAATAAGCTAAGATTGAAAAATAATTTTTACTATATTTATAAAGTTTGCATTTAAGACTTGGTTAGATTACTTTTGTGTCTTTTATAAATTAAGTCAAGTTTTTAAATTTTGTGGGTATATTCACTGCAAACCCTTATGAGACAAAACTCATCCGCTAGGGTAACCTAGGAATTTAACAGCTTGTTGTACATACTAAGTACAATCGTGATTACAAAGAAGGTAAGTTAGATTTTAAATTTTAGTTCTGCCCAAGGACTAATAAAGTTTAGGTTTGGGGGTATTTGATGAGTACAATAATTCGTATAATTTCTACCCACATTAAGATCTTGTTAGTCCCGTTGTACCATAAATAAATAGTTATTAGAGTTGTATATGTTAATTAAAATAAAAATGAAAGTTTGAAACAATTCGAGTTTATAATGAAATTTTAGCAACCCTGGGGTATATTTATACTCTAAATAAATAAGCTTATTTTAATTACTAGTCCTTGTTAATATTGGCCTTATTTGTGTAATTGTTTTATCTTGCAGGTCAATACGCAGTTATAGTTTCAAAACGCTCTATTTCGTTACAATTCTAGCAAAAAGTTGGTCAAAACGTCAATTCAAAATTTTACCTTGACTCGAGACATTCTAAGCATCCTAATCAAATCCCATCACAGCCTATCTTCCAATTTTTTTCCACCTAGTGTGTGTATATACTATTAGCATTTCTTATTTTGAGTGTGCCATTTTCATTTTATTTTTATATTTGTTCATGTTATTTTATAATTTTTATTTTAGTTTGTTTTATTATTTTATGTGTTTATAATATTATATGTGTGTCGTTTTTATATATAATAGCATATATTAGTATATATTTTTTGTGCATCTTATTTTTTATACATGTCTCATTTTAGTATATTAGTATATATTTTAATATTTTTGTGTGCATTGTGTGTATATATATTAGTTGTTTGTTAGTTATATATACGTAATATACATACACACACTAGATTCCATACACTCACATACACCGAATACCTCCCTCACATACACCCACGCCTAATATACCCTCTCACCTCCCATTTTTTAAACACCACGAGATTCATTTCCTCTCTTTTATCACTTTACGCCACTCCTTCGTCTTTTCTATTTTTCATACCTATCACCAGCATATTTCCTTTTTATTTTTTATTCCATATCCCATTCTCTTATTTTTATTCAATCTTCCATTATCTTATTTTTATTCTATCTTCCATTCTCTTATTTTTTTATACTATGCCCTATCTTCACAAATATCCCTTACACATCTTATAAAAAGGACCTCTAAAAGAGAAGTTTGGATACAATTTTGCACAAGAGATAATCTTGGAGAGAATTATAGGAGCCCCAAAATAAGAAAATGCTTGTATTTTTGTTTTTGAGTGTTTATGTGGCATTTTTTTGGATACCTTTGTATTGGTATTCAAGCGTTGAAACTTCAATTTTTGTAAGTGGTTATTACTTAAAATTATTATTTCATCTTGCAATTTTTATGTTTTAATTATGATGCAAGCTTAATTTAATTAACACGATTAGGTGAAATTTACTATGATTACTTAATGTATATTTAATTAGTTTAATTCATTTAAATTCCCTATTTTTTCTACAAACGTTTTACAAATTAGGTATTCATTAAAATAGTCACGAGAGTGATATTATTTTATTCACATTCTTTGATTTTTTATAATTATGTTTGATGCATTATGATTATATTGAATTGTTTGATAGTCCATGCTTATGTTCGACATAAAATGCTTAGAAATGATTTTTTTAACGGAATTGGGAGTTTTGGGATCTAAAAAGAGATATAAATTATTTGATTTGAACTTTAACATTTTTATCATCTAAAATTTTCGTGATGAGAGTCAATAAAAGGGAATTGTGAGTTAGAATAATTAACCATACACTAGTTAAAATGGTAAAAGGATCCGAAATCCTAGTAAGCTCTCCCATATTTGTTACATACTTTGTGTTCACTCCTCTATTATTGTTTTATTTTATTTTATCCCTACATTAAATTTATTCACCAATATTATATAGCTGGAAAATAGATAATTTACACAAATTGACCAAATCTTTGTGGGATGCACTCTTACTTACACTCGCTATATTCAATAGCCCATGAACTTGGGGTAATTTTATAATTTGACCACAACTCACATTCGACTAGGAGGACCCTCGGATGGAGGCTCTCCTTTAATTGTTCTTAGTCCCAAAGGCCTTAACTATTTTAACCACACCTACAAGGGAATGCTGGCATTGTAGCCTTTCTTGCTGGCCAGATCGTGGGTTGTGCCAAATGACTAAATTCATCCAAGATATTGGAATAAAGGAGAGCTGGGGCAATAAAGTCTAAAATGTGAGGGTTTCCCTCAAGACACTAAGACATAAACTTAATAATTCTAGTAAAATAAAAGACCAAGCCCAAACAATGATATGCTGGGCTTCCTAAGGAAAGAGTTGAAGATAACAAAAATAAGGGAAGAAGCGTACCGATAATAAGAAAACCACAATGATAGAAGCACTGTTACTCCTAAGACGAGAAAACATCAAATCCTCCAAATGAGATGACATGGAGGTTCAAAATATAGGGGAGTTCAAAGATAATATAGAACAAAGGGTTAAAGAGCTGGAAGGTGATTGAAACAAAAAAAAATTAGAGAAGAAGATTGAAATAAAAATTTTGGTTGTGTATAAGACACAGAAGTTTGAAAAGAGGGTTTGTGGGTCTTTTATACCAAATAAAAAAACTTGTTTAAATTCAACGGCTCAATCTAAGTGAATCAAATGGTACATGATGGTTTAGTGTAAGAGACATGCGGTCAGGTCATGTGGGTGGGTATATACACCTACGCGCACATTGGGAAATTATGCATCATTAGGATTGTAATGGTTACAACTCTTCAATTGATTGACATCTTGCATTGGATTCAGTTCACTCTGAATCCAAACCTTATCACAAACATTGATGAAATCACAAGATCCTAAATGGATCATGAGGAATTAAGAGTAAGATAGTTGTCATGTTAATCATAAAATGACACAAAAATGTTGACACGTGGAATAGACTTAGTTCAACTACACATAAGACTATTCGTCTCATCTTTGAGAACACAAAGTTTCTAAGGGGTAATTGATGAGAGGTATTTTCATTCAGTCTGAAGTCGAATGATAGGCATTATGATCAGGTGGATGGAGTAACAGTTAACATATAAATAGTGGGCCGATTGAATTGGTGATCGAATGGATGACCGAATACATAGCATCAGTGTGGGAATTTTTTAACTTTGTGATGACTAACGACATGTCACAATCATTGCAGATCTCAACTTCATCAGATTAACACCCCACCTTGGTCAGTGTGGCACTCAACTTCGTCAGACAAATAACAGTTAAACCATTTGAATCATTAAGACTTTGTCACATATTGTTACTTTAAACTACTAACACATTCCTTATTAATGATGTCGGTAATCTCGATGAACGGGAAACATGAGAACATATGGAGGAGCCAAAGATGAACATGTGCCATCTTTGAATTCAAACCCTTATAATTTAGATGCCAGGAATTAAGAGAGACTTTGTAAAGGCCGATTATATAAAGCCTTTTGTAGCATGGGATAACGTTAAGCTAGAATATATTTGTAACCTTATGTGATTCTCCTTTCCCTTAACGTAATCAAAGAACTCCCCCACCCCTTCACTCTGTGGATGTAGGTTGAGATTGATCGAACCACATATATTTATTATTTATCTATCCTCTCTTCTCTCATGTCCCTCACTTGATTGGCATATACAAATTATAAATCCATTGTGTTATGTGTACGTTAGATTTTCACCTCAACAATTATTGAATAATCTCGATTTTGCAAATTTGTAGTTATATTACATTCTAAACTATGTGATCTTGTATGTTTTGTTTGACTATTTGGTTTTGATTTTTGACCTAGTGTTTCTTCATATATGTTTGTATTTTCATCTTCAGCTAGTTATCGTTCTTTGATCTTAGTGTTTGAGAATTTTTATGGGTGCATATTTTGGTCGGTATAAGTTATTTTGTTAGTTTATGCAATGAAATTGTGTTTTGTATTGGTTGGTGATTAAGGGGGAGTAATTTCATTCTAAGGAGGGATAAGGTTGGAAACAGACTTTCTTTACAAGATTCTATGTTTTGAAAAGTCTGAATTTGGATTTAAGAGAACTTTTTTATGTTATCCATTCGCACGACTCAGCAACATTCCTGTCTGTACGGTCCCCTATTTTTAAGATCTGATTTTTGGTTCCATGATCTTACGACTCTGATACATTTTCCATTAGTATCCTATTACACATGTTTTATCCACGGTTTTGATATCTCTCTTATGCTTGATTGGTTTATATGTTTTTCTTTGTCTTATTCCATGATAAAAGGGAAATGATCTTGATGTTTATTTCATGCATTTTTTATATATTGGGGGTAAATGGGAAATGTATTTATATTGATATCCTCATATATCTTTCATGTTGATGTTACATGCTTTGATGATTTATGTTAAGTGGAGATGATTTATTTTGGGGGAGATGGTTTTTTTTTATGCAATCCATTATAGCTTTGTAGTAGGGGGAGTTATCTTGATGCTTTTATTATTTTTATGTTTGGGTGTGACAAAAAATGGATATGATATTTTGTTTTTTTTGTTTCATATTTTAGGGAGATTTAATATTTTAATATGCTTGCATGATATATGCTTTGATTATGATCTTTAGGGGGAGTTTATTGTGAATTTTTATGTTTATATATATGTTTGATTGAGGGAACATTATGATCATTTATCTTTATCTCGTCTTTCATATTTGTCTATATCATTATTTCTCGAAGGATTCCCAAGCAGGGGAAATCCCTTTATTACCATGTCTTGCTTAATTTTTCTTGTTGTTTGGGATTTTTCAGGATTCCTCACAATGATATATGACTAAAAATCTTACATTGGAGTACTGAGTCGGTCATTTTTATTTGTACATTACCTTTCTACTACTCTTAGTATGTGGCTAGTGAGGTGCGAATCCTGTAGGGGTAATCAAGTTTATTTTGGATTGTGGGAGTTTTTCCATGGAATAGCCAATTGGGGAGATTTAAAATATAAACATTTGTTATATATATAGATTGGTGATCTCCTGCGTTAAAAAAATTGAGTCTATTAAATTACATAGACTTGATTCGTTTGATGTGAGGCATGGAATTGTGTCTAGATTGAACCTTCTAAGATTAAAGATCTTGCATGATACTCATTGAAGCCTTTCATTGCTAAGTATGAAGACTATATCATTTTATGAAAATTTGATTTAATTTTGGCTAATTTCACACACTCACATGTTTTCTAAATTGCAAGAATTTTTCATAAAACATTTTTAAAAACCTTTTCCAAATTGCGTTTTTGCTTTTTGAAGTATTAGGATGAAAGCTTATCTTTTTAAACTGATTTTGGAGAAACAAATTTGGAGGCATTCACATGGCTACAAAAAAGGGGCATGCACACAACTACAAAATGGGTGAATATGCATGTTCATGGCTAGGATTCCACTCTAGATGGAATCATGTGCAGAACAGATCTGACCGTGCACACGACGGCATCAAATTTTGAATTTTTTCTATAAATATCCTTATTTCCCTTCATTTGTTAATGTGACTTTTCCCTCATTTCAAAACATCTTATCTTTGGAGTTTTTCTAATTTTTGAGATTTTGTTTCTCTCTCTATACCAAATTTCAAAATTCACTCGAGGGTTTGAATGTTTTTAGATCTAGAATGAGATCTATTTTTTGTGAGGATTTTTTTAGTGATTTGGAACAACAACCTATCCAAAGTTATATGTCATCCAATTCATCATGATCAACCACTTCGTAATTTAAAATTGGATGCATTTCATTCTATTGGGGATATTGAAGTGTGGTGCGACTTCTAAGGAAGAGAATAGCTTTCTCATTTATGGCATGAACGCTGTTGTTGATTATCATTGTCTAAGGAGTAGAGTTGAAAGATTCATATGCAACTACACAATAGAGATTGTGTAAGAGGTACCTTTTTGTTTGTTATAAAATTGATTCTCAACTAGAAATGAGAATTAGAGTGAGTCAATGTTTTTTTGCCCATAGTTGGGGTTTTTATCTCATAAATTTGTCTTATGTGAGTTTGTGATCGCTTCTTATGCTCATAAACATATTTGATCACACACCTCACTCTAATTGAAGTTGAATCTAATAATTGAGGTTAAAATTGAATGGGACTTTCTAAATTATGTTTCTACACCTAGATCCATTTGAATCATTGTTGTGTCAGCTTTATAAGATAATTAGATTGTGTTTTGATAATTTTGTTGTTAAGAAATTTGAATTTCAAAGAAGTTCTAGTGAAATTTTAATATTGGACATATGAATCCGTCAAACATATTCACCGCATTTAGGCTTGGTTTAGGTTTTTTACACATAATATTTCTCAGTGAGAGGTACTTTATTATCATTTGTAAAATTGATTTTCAAGTAGAAATGAGAATTGGAGTGTGTCGAGGTTTTTTACCCCTAGTTGGGGGTTTTTCCTTATGCAGTTAATTATAAATTATTAATACTCATATACACACATTTGATCACACACGTCATATAGATCTAATTCGTATAAAGTGAATTGGATTAAAATTGATTAGGTGTGTTAGATCAAGTTTCACTCATTCAGATTTACCTAATTACATTATTGTGTCATTGAATCAAATCAATTTAGTGAAACTTGTGGTGAGTACCTTGAATGTGCAAGTAAATTCGTTTGAAATTGAAAATTGGTCATAAGATGTCTTCAAGCCTATTCCCTCCCCACCCTATAGGTTTGTTTGACGTGTTTTACTCACGTAAATGACACAACTTATTATGAAAAAAAGTACATGCCAGTTATGTTAGTCACAAACCTACCTTCCACAAATTAAATAATAAGATAAATATTAGGTTAACTTATTATCGAGTATAAATCAGTGAAGTTTGTCACAAATCTAACCCCCACTAATTAAATTATAAATTAAATATTACAGTTAACTTATTAATCAAATTATCACAAAAAATAGTTAAGTCTGTCATAAACTTACCCTCCATCGATTAAATAATAAGATAAATCAGAAGGTTAACTTATTATAAAAAAAAATTCTAAGTTAGTGGAATCGGTCATAAACCTTCCCTCCACCGATCATATGCAGAAAGACCTTAAACATTAATTCAAAAATGGATAAGTCAAGGCCGTAAGATTTAAAGAACTTTTCAATAATAGATAAAATGTCATAAGGCCTATATAAATTGCCGAACATCCTACATAAAAAAGTAAAAGATAAAAAGCCTATTGATTGGGGTGCTAAGGGTGGTGTCCCCCAGATTTAGTGGACCTCATTGCCTTATACTACGGACTCAGTCATTGGTTGATTTACCTCTTTGGCAAACTCCATGAAAGCTTCCCCATCACTTAGGACAAAATTCTCAAAAGAAAGTGCTTTAAGTAAGTAGGATCACGCTCAAGGACATTTTCACTCTTGAGGTCGATGATCCAACCTTTGTTGAATGCAACTGACTCATGATAGTCAAGTTTGAAAATGTGTGTATATGAACACTAAAATAACCTAGGAGTGAATAGGTTATTATAAAAAATTAATGTCCGATTTTAACTTCCCATTTTGATTAAACTTGGATCTAACCCATTTTCAAATTCTCAAAGTGATTAAGTTGAATTAAACATTCAAACACAAAAGGGTCAATGAAAAATGATAAATAATCACACAAAGAACATAAAACACCGGGTATAGGAGGAAAAAACCTCGGTGTGTCCTAGCATCTCATTAAATTTGAAAAATTCATTTTACGTAATACAAGAAGGAAAATTGATCAAGTTCTCTCACAATAATTTACCCATGAATATTACAAAACTTTCCCCATTTAATGGAAATCTAAGTGAACTCCATCTCTCACGCACTAACTCCATTCTCTTCCCTGTATCCAGACCATACTTAAAATCTCAACAGCATAAACCCCTCTATTTTCAATCTCAAAATGTAGATCATGTGATTGAATAAGAATTCAGATGCAAACTTTGCTAAAAGTGGATTAAAACCTCTCAATTTAACTCTAAAACGAACATATCATAGTAGAAGGAAGAATACTTTAATGGTATAATCAAATTGTTGTTTATACCTTTGAGATTGAACACCTAAAGGAAACTAATAATTTTCTTAAAGATTATCTTAGTAGGAATTTCGTTGAAGGCCACTAAACAAATGGGCTTAAAACTAACTTTAAATTCTTTTGCAAAAAAAAAGACCCTAAATAAGGGAAATAAATGAAAGGAGAATGGGTTACTACCGCCAAAAAGGAAAAAAACTCAAACATTATTTCTTATTTAAATACACAACCTAAACAAAGGCCTGTGTATTTTATTTTTAGTGGATGCCAACCAGGAATCATTATAATTGGTTTCAATTCTATTCCTAAATTGATGGATACTCCTAGCCTGTAATAAAAATGACAATTTCCTTCTTGAAAAAAAAATCATTTATACTCATAACTCAAGTTGATTTTTTTAAATAGATAAAAGGAAAATCTTTAAGCAATTTCAATTTCAATTATTAAGTGATGTTTAACCCACCTTTTTTATCTCATTTAAAATCTATTTGGATTCTTTATTCCGATCCAGTTATTAAGACAATAAAAATGATTCATGAAGAAACTGTTGGTTGATAAAGTTGGATGCAGCAACTTGCACCCCCAAATTTAAGTCATGTGTTCTCAAAACATCAAACAAGAGGAAAAAACTCCTATAACAAAAGTAAAAGATTTGTATAATCCTAGAATCCCACAAAAATTATATTCCTTTAAATGACACTTGAAAGGCTTGTATTTTTTTTATAAAGAACAAAATTTTAGAAAAAAAATATGAGACTTTTGGCTAAACGAATTGCTGAGAAAATACCACTTCTTAATTAATTTAAAGTTCTTAGTTTTCTCATTATAAAACAAATAAATTATGAAATGGAAGATTTCTCTTTGAAAAAATTAACACTTTTATAGCATTTGAGGAATCATTAGAAAATGATTTTCTCGATAAAATTTTTAATATTATTCTGAAACTTTATTTAAAAAAGCAAAATAACTTCTACCCAGACTATTATTTCGATTAGAGATTTTACCAAAGATTGAAGATAATGATGAAAGATGAAAAGTATTTTAATTTAATTTTTTAATTGTCTTAATACATATGATGATATACCTAAAATATATTTCTTCGCAGAAGACAACATGTGGTTTGTTGATGTAATTGGGATCAGTAAACAAACTAGTCTTTCCAATCCTTTAACCAACATTTTTTTTAATTTACATATGATGATAAAAAATTATTTACACCCCATCCTGGAACCCTTAAATACCTCCTTAAGTCCTTAACACTTCCTCCTCCCACAATAACACTCTAGGTATTACTCCAAACCCTGATCTATAGGCCATTGGGCGCTTTCGAGCCCTGTTTAGCGAAGCTCGTGGAAACCTAATAATTCTATGAATCCTCTTTCCAATGGTCCATATTGTGCGCCAACCAGCCTCACGGTTCGTGTGCACTTTCTTTTTACTCCGAGACCTGATCCAAAGGTCACTGGGCACTTTTGAGCCCCATTTGACCTCGTTTAGCTCCCCAACCTGTGAGATACTCATTTAAAGCTCATAAGTTTCTGAATTTCCTTTCCAACAGTCCATACCGTGCACAAATCTACCTCACGGTTCGCGCGTACTTACATTTTACTCTGAGACATAATCTAGAGGCCAACACGAACTTTTGAGCAACGTTTGACCTTAGACAACTCTCCAATCTAAGAAAAGGTCATTGAAACTTCACAAGTCTCTGAATCCCCTTTCCAATATTCCATACGTTCAAACTCAATTCTCTTTACTCTGAGAACCCCCCCTCCAGAGGCCGTCGGGTGATTGTAAGTTTGACTTCGATTAACTCTTGAAATTGGGAGTAGCTCAATGGATTCTTGTATGGATATGAATAACCTTTCTAATGGTCCTGACCGTGTGTGATTCAGACTTACGGTTTGCATTTTATGCCTATTTTTCTGAAAAAGTTTGTTTCGGACTACCTATAGGAACCCTAAACCCCATGCCTATCGGCAGGTGTACTTTTCTTAGCCAATAAGGTAGGGTTGTGCTGATAGGAAGGACAAGGTCCATACCAAATGGAACCCCTTTGAAACTCTAATTTATACTATTTAAGAATACCATAACCTCATTCTAAGGAGGCCCAATCTGAAGTCAAAACATTCTCCTCAAAGCAGTGCACCAAAATTCTATTTTTCCAAACATTCTCTCCATTTATTTGCATCACTCTCATCCATTTTCACCCCACTTTCCATTCTTACCTTACCACCATCAAATCACCTAAAAATTGTCTCCTACTATTACAAAATCTGAATTAAAGTCCTCTTGAAGGTCTACTCTTATCAATTTACAACTCATTCAAGTAGTACAAATTATTTACTTTTCTTTTCACTTTTGATATATCTTTTATTTCATTTTTCAGCTTAAAAACAACTACCACTTTTTCTTATTTAGTACACACTAAAAACAGCCAAATATAGGGGTTTTCTATAAACCTTAAACTAAAATTTTCTCATTTTAGACTCTCCACACTTTTGCGCATTTTCTAAAAATAAACTAAAGGAAGTTCTAAATTAGGATTTATTAACCATTCCCTTGAATGTTATCGAATTACGTGGACTGTGATGTCCATTGGGCTACGTAAGCATCCCAAGCCAATCTTGGAATTCAAGTCCTATTTTCTCATTTATCTATTTTATGTTTTGTATGCCTAGTGGTATTGCGCATACGATACTCCTACATAATTGTGTTCTTCTCGACATACACACTCACTTCTTCATTGTGATTTGTGATTTGATGGACAATCACATTATATTTTTACGTTATTCTTTTGTACACTTTTTAAGGATGATTATGCTTCGTCTTTTCCATGACATGAGTTGGATGATTTCATTCTCTCATTATTCACAGTGCACACATGTACACACATATCATATTGGGAGAAAATGAGAACATTATCATAGCCCGTGAGAGACTAAAAGGGCAAAATGAGTGCATAACACCTTCCCATTTCGTAACTTGGTCCCCAAACCCTTAATTCATTTGATTTCGTACATTTTTTTTCCTTGTTTAAGAAAAAAAAGGCTGGAGACTCCATTTTACATTATTCTCCCTTTTTGACGACGATCGATTTATATTCGTCGAAGCCTGCGAAGACCAATGCAAATGGCGAAAAGAGGATTCACTTATCCTGAATTCTCACACACGGATAGAGAGAGATTTCTCTGATTTTCACTTCTCTCCAATTTTGGGGTCGGGTCGCGCTAAAGGAATCAGACTCAGATGGGCACAATGGCGACTATGTTGGTGATCTTTTTTTAGAGTACTAGACTATATTTCACATAAATGTTGTTTCTTTTGATCTCCTTCTTTTCTATATGTGTACATATGCCCCAACTTGTATGTTCTTCTTACTCTCATACTTACATATTGTATATGTGCCTATTTCTTATCATGATATTATATCTACCATGCTCTTTTCTCATCATATATATATATATATATATATATATATATATATATATATATATATATATATATATATATATATATGTCATTTTATTATTACATGTTTCACGTCTTACTAACTTCTATATAGTCACCATGCTTCACTCCACTCACTCTCACTTGCACAAGATTCATGCCACTTATAGATATCCATGTTTAGTTACACTATCACACACTCTCATATTCTTCTCACTCATATATAGTTTCACGCTTATTCATATGTTTCACATACCTTTTACAGGTATCCATGCCACTGTCACTACCACACACTTCAATAATTCTGTCACTTGTATATATCCACATACTTTTATCCCTCACACATATTCACATGCCACTCTCTTACCTTACACATATTTCTCACTCATTTGTGTATATCTATATGCCTCAAATTTTGTATCTGTCACCATACTTTGTATAGTTTCCATGCTTCATGTACATACTTGCTAGTTTTACTCTCTGTGTTATCAACCTTATCCCATGTTATTTATATATTCTCCCTCAAAGTGGTAGTACTTCTCTTATTTAGCATACATAAACTCTCTATAAATACTATTTAAGACACGTACTCTTGCACACTACACCACTTGAGCATTGCAATACTGATTAAAATTTTGTCCCGTACCGAGGGATCACTTTGTGATGGGTGCCAGTCCTGCAGGGCTCGATTAACCTAAGGTATATGATTCCCACCTTAAATTTGGCCTAGTTCCTGTGATGTATATCGAACATCCCGCATCATATCACTTGACCGAGCTCATGACGGAGGTATATAGTAGAAAACTCATTTACGTATGATGAGTATATCGAATTTGATCTCACAGGTATCATCTCCATGTGGTAGATCGTGAGGGAATTTATGTACACTCAGGTATATCAAATAGCTTGTCTACATGTATTGATGAATGATTGAGCTTATACGCAATAGGTATATCATGAAATTCATGCTAAATGGGGAAACCTTTCCACTAACACACCAAAAGCATCAACCTCATATAGGTGTCTACCTAGAACACTCATACCTAGTTTGTCAGCTACAATGCGAAACTCTATTGAAATTCTGAGTCGCCTTACCACCCAAATTTTCATGAGAATTTGCCCATTTTTAAAATAGGACCTTGATCACGAATCTGGAAATAAGTCAAACCATGTCTTCAATAATGTACCTTATCTTTTCCCCAGACTCAGGTCATGTTCAACATTTTTCTTTCATCCTAGGCAAAACAAAATACAAGTAGAACCTAATAATAATAACTATGCGGAGGATTTTTCTTTTTGCTCTTATAAAAAAATACCATAAATATTCTCCATTTAAAAATACATAAAAACATATATACCAAAAATATTCCTTTTTACCTCAAAATAAACCCAAGAATCATTTTTTCCTCTTAGGTGTGATCATGTACCCTTATTTTTGGTCTGACTCCCTATTGGCTCCGATCTTTCGTCAAACCACCCCGAAGTTCCATTGCTTCCTCTGTTGCCTCTAATGAGTTTGAGTTAACCTTTCGAAGGTTATTTGTGAAAAACTTTAACCATGATGTAAATGCCCATCTAGATTTAATGACCATCCTTAACCACCTCAGAGCTAAGATGGACAACCTTCAAGCAGAAGTCTAGGAAATGAAATGACACTAGGTTCAGAATCATGTGGTTCTCGATCCCAAAATCCTCTTTCCTTGCGACATCGGTCAACCTCTTTTGAAGTCGGTATGGGTTCCAAAAGAGTATCATCATACCCTGCATGCCCCATCACCAATGGGTTACCACTAGCTCAGCTATCGATACCAAATCTTTCCCAACTAGGGGCTAATCTACCAGTTCTAGTGGATCCGAAAAAAGAAAAATTAAACAAGGTCAAGGATGACCTTAGGTTATTGTCTGAGAGATTCGATCAGGTGAATATCTTGGGGGGATTACATGGACTATACCCACATGCCTCCCTATCCCATGGCCTAATTACTGAAGAAATTTAAAATGTCGGATATTAAGAAGTTTGGATGCATTGAGGCCCCAGTTGTGCATCTACGCAATTATTATAATGCCATAACTCTCCTTGGGGTGTCAGAGGAAGTAATGGCCCAAGTGTTCCAGCAAATCCTCAAGGAAAATGACCTCAGGTAATTTTTATCCCTCGAAGACTCTGAAATCAGTAGTTGGGAAGACGTAGCCGAAGGGTTCATAACACTGTATAAGTATAACGAGGAGTTGGAAGTAACCCATAGAAAATTAGAGCTACTAAAATAGAACCTATGTGAATCAGTCAGTAGCTTCATTAGAAGGTGGGGAGAGACACTAACTACCATAACAAATAGGTTGACAAAAGAATAACGTGTGAGCATTATGAAGAAGAACTTCTTGCCTTATATTTGAGCTTCAATGGAAGGTCAGGACCACCCTCCATTTAAAGTCCTTCAGGAGTCTAGGGTAGAGATTAAATAAGGGGCAACAAGTCATAAAGAATAATCTAAACCTAAAAGGTTTACCGGACAATTCGCATGGCAAAAGTATGAGAAGCCAACCAATATCCTAGTCTTAACCTTCAATAATATATCCCAACTTGCCATTTCTTGGACACCTGAAAATCATCATAACCTAACAAAAAGGAGTATACTAAAATAACCTGCCAAAAAGGAGTATACTAAACTTCATTCTCCTTTGTCAAACGTGTATCAAGACATACTTGCTTGAAACTTCATTAAACCATTGGAACCCCGACCATTCCTAAATCCTCTACCCAAAAACTTCAAACATGATGCCCATCATGATTTCCACCAAATTGCTAGAAACACCATGGATCAATGTTTCCATCTCAAGAATTTTATCCAAAGTCTCATAAACAGGGGTATCATTGCCCCACTAGCCAATAATAAATCTGATACCACCCAAAATCCTCTCTCAACACACAAAACTGGGGTGAATGTTATCCTTTTAGAAGGATATTTAGAATTCAACCCCTTTACCCCAATAAAGTCTATTAAAATACCTAATCTAACTACCATCTATCCCAAACCCCTCAAAATGTGTCCTTCTTTTCTCTTGCATCTTGCAAACCCTATTGATCAAGCTCTGTTCTTCCTTACCCGAGCCTGTATTATTGTTTATACCTACTCAGAATGGGGCATGGAAATGCATGTAGTTCTAGATCGATTTCGAAAGTTCAAAGTGAGATTGCCCTAAAAAATGACCATTGACTGCGAGAAGATCAGTGATTATTTATAAAAGATCGAAGGTGGGCTCGAGAATCTGATGAATGGGTTATGCCTGAGGAAAAAAATTATCCTAAATGACATTGTGTATGTCATGTCAAATATATACCTCCATAAGAGAGAGATATGCACCTTATCTGAGTTCCTCACTATCCTAAAATTGTAAGGGCACCTGGTCCATTCCTTCCATCATTTCCCCACTGAGTGGGAACATTCGTATGATGAAGTTGTAGAGGTTGTTGAATGCCTTGAATACTCTTAAAAAGATGACATCCTTGCCACCGAGTGAGGTGATAACTTTGATGGTTCAAGCAATGAATCAAAAGGTGATGGCTTCCCCTTTTCAAAATTCCCCAAACAGTGGTGTGTCCCCACATAAAAGAAGATAAAAATGGTTCTATGGATCTTTGAAAATGAAATCACCTAGGATGAGGGGCAAAAGCATGAAGTAGAGCCTCAACGGATAAAGCTATGGAAAACACTAAAATTTTTAGGGGCAGTGATACTGATAAGTCATTCAACCTACATATGCTAGGGATGGGTCTCTACAAGATCCACCAGAAAATTGAGTTACCTGACCTGTTTAAGAAGAAAACTGTTGTTGATGCACCCCTCCTCAACTTACACACCATTCATATTCAGCTCGCTCAAGTCAACCTGAACCCTGCTATTCATTTTCTCTAAGAAATACTCCGAGTCTACTATTTTTTCTCCTACTTCTAATGTAATTATGAACGAAGCCCCCTTTGATGAGGTTCTCACTACTTTATTCCCTAAAAATATTTTTAATGAAATAAATGATGATTTTGAGTATCTTATTATGCCTTACATTAATTTTCTTGATTTTAATCAAACTTTTGATAAAGATGATTTAATAAATGAACAATTCTTAACTGATATTAATAAGGGAAAAAATAATTAACATAACCTCATTAAAACTAATAATGATGAGACTGTTGTTAGTTGCCTCTATTCTAGTAGCCATTCGTGCGAGATTAGGATAGGGTCCACCCTCTACGAGCATGAGCAGACACTGTTTGAAGAGCTTCTGAAAGAGTTTATGGACTCCTTTTCTTATCCTATAATGACATGTCTTCCATTGACCCAAAGATAGCACGGCATAAGTAACCTACCTTCCAGAAAGTAAACCTATCAAGAAAAAATGGAGAAAACTATGGACAAAGTTGTCCCTCAAAGTCAAAGACGAAGTAGTAAAATAGTTACACATAAGCTTCATTCGCGTGGTCAAATATCTTATGTGGCTTACAAATATTTTCCCCGTACCAAAATAGGGAGGGAAAGTCTGTGTATGCATCAACTATAGAGATATAAAAAGTCATCCCCAAAGGATGATTATCTCGTTCCCTCAAATTATTTGTCGACGGTTTTTTTGGGTATAACCAGATTAATATGCAAGTGGACTATCAGGAAAAGACTGCCTTTATCACCTTGTGGGGAACCTTTTTGCTACACAGTCATACCATTTGGTCTTAAGAATGCTAGGGCAACCTAACAAAGGCCACTACAACCATTCTACACGATCTTATCCATAAGGAAGTTGAAGTCTATGTCAATAACATGATCATCAAATCCAAGACTCGGGAAGGTAACTTACCTTCCTTAAAGGAATTCTTGGAGCGACTATGATAATACCAAATGCAACTCCACCCTTAAGAATGTGTCATCGGTGTCAACAAAGGAAAACTCCTTAGGTTTATGGTCATTAAAAAATGGATTGAGTCACACCATGCCAAACTAAAAGCAATACTTGAGATGCCACTAACCCAAATAAAGAAAGAAATGCGTAGATTCCTAGTTAAGCTCCAATAAATCATTCATTTCATCAATTAAATAACCTCCATCCGTGATACCATCTTCAAGCTTATTCGAATGGATTTGACTAAATTTTGGAATGATACATGTCAGAAAGCCTTCGATCATATCAAATGATACCTCACCGATCTCCGATACCCATACCTCCGCAGCAAGGTCTCCTAATCCTCCTATACTTGACTATCACCGATACTATGGTAGGGGCTATATGGGACCAATACATTGAGGAATATCATAAGGAGAGAACAATATACTAGACTAGTTAAAAGCTAGTTGGGTACGATGTGAACTACACCGTATTAGAGAAGGTGTGTGTCCCTTAGTCTGGGTCATGCAAGAGATTCCGCACTATATGATTGAATTACCCATTAAACTGGCATCCCAAATGGATTTAGTGAAATACCAGTTAGGGAAAGTCACCCTGTCTAGTCGTATAGCATGCTGGTTAATGTTACTGGTCAATTTTGATATCACTTATGTCACGCAAAAGTGTATGAAAGGGAGATCCATCTACGATTACCTTATCGATAACCCCGTACAGGGAACTAATATTTAGATTTCCCAGTTCTCAGATGAGGACATCATCTCCACCTCTCACGAGGACCTCGATTTATAGATGTTCTTTGATGGAGATGCAAATAAGAAAGGGTATGGTATTGGTATAATCCTGATCCCCGATGATTCTCACACTTCCATTTGCATTAAATTGGATTTTTCTTACACCAACAACATGACAAAATATGAGGCATGCACCATAGGGATAAAAATTACCCTCGATAAAGGAATAAATGAACATATGTCTATAGAGACTTGACCCTCATCATGGAACAGATCCTCGAGAAATGGAGAGTCAAAGACGAGAAGTTCCTACCCTTCCATTCTCAACTAGAAGTTCTCACCTCCCAATTAAATATGTCACCTTTCATTATCTTCTTCGCTTGAGGAATAGGCTAGCTGATGAACTGGCGACCTCTTTGGTTTACATTCCTGAGGAAACAATAATATCCCCATTTCTAGTCCAGAAACAATATGCACCCACTTATTTCCACCACATTGAGCTCATATTTAAGAAGATCCATACATGATGGGATTATGGTATTATGACATGACACCTCCTCAAAGATGGTAGGTATCCATGATACATTGACAAGAAAGATCGTGCAACCCTTTGTAATCTGGATGCTTGGTACATCTTCTGTGACAAGGCATTGTTTAAAAGGAATTTTGATAGAACCCACTTGCATTGCATATCAGGGGCTGGGATTGATGACGAGATATAAAATATCCACGGTGGGGAATATGGACCTCATATGAATGGTCATATTCTTACCAAAAAGATCGTTCGCCAAGGGTATTACTGGACCACCATGGTTCAATATTACACTGCTTATGTTCGAAGATGCCATCATGTTGCCAACCTTTTGCATTTCCCTCGTCGGGAGATGTACAACATGACCTCGCCTTGGTCCTCCTCCTGTTGGGGAATAAACATCATAGAAAAAGTCACTCCTAATCTTCAAACAGACAGGAATTCATCCTGGTCGCCATTGACTACTTCAAAAAATGGGTTGATACCGAGTCATACGTAGAACTGAATATGAAGAAAGTAGCTAAATTCATCAGGAAGAATATCATCCACCACTACGGAGTTCCCCATGAGTTGGTGTCAGACAATGGTCTCTATTTCAAGGCTGAGCTCACAACGCTAGTTAATGAGTAAGGAATTTAAAGGAATAAATCCCCTCCTTACTGACAACAAACAAATGGTGTTGTGGAAGCCTCTAATAAAAGCCCTAAGACCATTATTAACAAGATGACCGAAAGTTATAGATACTGGGATGATCGGATCCCATATTCCATCTAGGGGTACCGTACTTCCATCAGAATACCCATTAGGTCTACTCGGTATTCTCTAATATACAATATGGGGGTGGTACTCCCTGTCAAACTTGAAATACTTTCTCTATGGGTTATGATAAAAAACTAGGTCAGTGTAGAAAAGTGGCATCGAACCTGCTAGGACAAACTCGAGTTCTTAGATAAAAAGATGTTGAAATATCTATATCATATACAAAGGTACCATCTCCATATTGCATGGTCATTCAATAAAAAAGTTAAGGACCATGGTGTCAAAGAACGAGAACTTTCCTTCAAGAAAATTATAGAACCCATATGGGATCCGAGAGGAAAATTTAAGCCCAATTGGAAAGGTCCCTACATCATAAAGAAAATACTATCAAGTGGTGTCACTATGCTCATATACCTTGATGGAGAAAAAAAGACGCGTCTAAATAACTTGGACCATCTCAAGAAATTTTACCATTATTCTAAACTCTTGTCGTGCTATAACTTTTCTCACCTACATCTATTCTAAAAAAATCCTTCCTTCCTCTATACTCAAAACTACGCAGGACCTGATCCTCTAAAAAAATCCCTTTTTTCAAAAAAAGAAACCCACAATTTCAAAACCCCACAGAGGTACGTAGGCAACCCATAAGACGCACATGGGTACGATCCTTTATCTCTTACAAAACGCTATTCTTTTCTCCCTCAAATAATAATGGTCTCCCTCATCATTTAAACAAACAAAAGGATTATGTATGTCGTAGCGATACCTATAGATAGTTCAAACAATATAATTCATCATAGGCATAATAAAATAAGTTGAAATCAATATTCTTATTATTAAAAATAGGATTACAACAATTACATAAGATATCATTAATAGGAATGAAAAATAGCCCACACCCTTACAAGCCTCATAAAGACATCAAAACCCAAAAAATCCACATCATTACCAGTTTCAAAAAATAAATAAATTCCCAAACCTAAACCAACCCTCTCATAAACATTTAAGAATTTACACAACCTTCTTAAAAATAGTCACCACCCCATATCATACCAAAGACCTTGCCTTTAGCTTTCTAATGAACCCACTTCATCGTCATTGCCTGTCTTTAAATGGTCTCAAGAATCCCACTACTGGATATGACTTCGAATCCAATCCGTGCGGTAGTAGCCCTTTATCAGCCTGGTCGATACCATAAGACCTTCCTCCAAAGTGTCGAACATTACAAGTCCTCTCTGACTAATTTCTTCAGCAAGAAACTTCAAAACCACCCGCTTCCACAGCTACTTCATAAATCCTTGAATATGACCCAACCTCTTTAATAGATTGAGATGGGCAGGTAGAAGGTTGGTGATGCGTCCACAAAGGCCCTAGTATCATTCTTAGTGACTCGGTCAAGTCCTCCACAAGAAAGAAGTTGGTTATGTGCGAACGAACGATTTGATCCTATCCCGCTTGGCACAAAAGCCACTACAGAAGATATAAAAAGGTTTAGTAAGGGACCACCAACCACACATATCGGCCATCACCCAGTTATAAGATAGGTTATAAATTGACCCACTACAATATAGATCAACAAAGACCCCTTCTCCTTACTTTAAAAATAATTCATCAAGTTCTCTGTCATGGGGACGAAGCTAAAAAAGGTCGAGAAAAGAAATTAGGAATGCCCAATAAAGGGTACTCGGGAGGGGATGGTAGGCACAGTCTCTCAGAAATTCACATGAACAACATGGAGGGATCCCTCGTAAAAAATTAGCCCGACCCTCCTTCCAAGCATCTAGAGTATTCAAAGTCTCCATCGGAGTTCTAATAGCTGGAATATAGTGGTAACACATTCACAATACTATCGTGGATATCTGAGGGTCATCTGTCATGTCACTTGTCACCAAAATAAGCTTGACAGTTAATCCCAGGGCTAAAGTGCCAGAAAAGCCATTATCACTGTAATCTCTCCGATACACTGAGTTCAATATGTCCGAGAGTACGATATTCCTTTCGTGCACCAATGGTCAGGCAGCTAAGGGAGATACATGGAGCAACTATATTAGTGATGCCCTAGGGGAACGGGGTAAATTCAACATGGCTATCGCAGCATTTAGGTTGACACCCAACATAGTAGAAAATTCTTCATAAGTGTTGCACACTTCATCCAGGCCGAATAAAAAGATAAGCACTTGAGGATAATAGAATTTCATTGTCGCTTTTATATGCTTCCAATCTATAGGGCGGTTATGCCATTTGGACACAAACGCAAGCTTAAAGCTTCGTAAGTAACGTTATAAAGTCACATGGCCTCTAAACCATCAGAATAAGCTGAGGAAGTTTCAAACATCAGAAGTTCCATTTTAGAAGAAGAAGAAGAAGAAGAAGAAGAAGAAGAAGAAGAAGAAGAAGAAGAAGAAGAAGAAGAAATATAAATAATGCAAAGGAAAGAAGTTTGAATTGTGGTGATGAAAACCCACATCAAAGTCCCTCTTTATACCACAACCACTCATAAAAGACAAGTAATCCGAGCTGGTTCTAGACTTTCCAACCCTAAGTACTCATAAGTACACAAAAGTACAATCAAAGCTAAGAAAGTGACTTTGACTTAATTCTTGTGCCAATAGGCAGGCCAAGGATTATGTCGATCGGCACCCCTTATTTTTGGAAATTCTTTACTTTCCTCTTTTGTATATATCATTTCTAAAATAAAAACTTTTATTTAGAAAGAAATTAACCCCTCTTCAAGTCTATCTTCTATTTGTTTCGTTTTATTCTATTATCTATACGGTACATAAAACCTCAACAAAAAATTAAAATGCATGTAGAGTGAGCCATTAAATCAAGATAATCAATCAAATAATGGATCTTATATAATTGTCAAAAGTAATTACATTTGTTCTTCAGATACAAAAAAGGAGAAAAAGATAAAGATAAAATAAATCGGTACATAACTCGAACCCTCCAAAACCTCCAAAACCTCAATCAAACTCCAAAATCAAGCACCTCGGTGAACACACTTCCCTCGATAATGTGCGATAGACCACTACTCCTAAAACTGAAGCTCTCCTCAGATTTAGTCAGCGGTAACATAAAGGAACTAGACTACTTCCTCACATAGTTAGATATTAATGCCATCCAGTCCCGAATATCCTACAGAGAGGTCGTTGATACGTGAATATTCTGTAAAATAACAATCAAACCACCAAAGGCAAAACGAGTTAGTAATTAGAAGAAGAAAATTGAAAAGTAGCAATATGGAGGAAAAAAAGAAGCCATACATCTCTCCAGATAGCCTCTTCAGGAAGAATCACAAAGCCGTCTATCTTCGCATAAGAGAGATGAAGCACTAAGACCACCTTCCCACCATGCACCTGAATATGAATGAAATAGGTGGAAAGGAATATCCTTCACTGCCACAATCGCACCCCTATGTTATGGGACGATGTTGCTGATATGTTGGTACTCCTCCCAGATCCCACAGCAGGTGAAGGCATATTATCCACATCATAGATACACGACGACGTTTATGAGAAAGTCTAAGTAGTTGTATCCCTCCATCATGTCAGTGTAGTACGTATAGGGATCGCCCCCCATCGTTGTCGCTCTCACCTCGTCGGACATCTCATTCACCCACCGTATATATTCCAGGGGTATCAATGGTGGGACCTCCACATCACACTCCATAACATGACTCACAACCCTATCCCATACGTACCAGACATACCTAAACTCGCACGCCAATAACCTCTGAAAATGGGCATTCATACTCGTGATCGCCACAACATTCGAAGACAAATCTTAGGGATAGGCGTTCACTTGTTTCCTCAGCAAGAGTCAGTAATCCATAGAAGTGCAAAAAGTATTGAAACCATAAAAAAGATGAAAATTAGTAATATCCTTTCACTCCCCCAAGAATCCCAAGATTCCTTGCCCTATGACGATAGGCACCCCTAGCTATGCCTATCGACAGTCCCTCTAAACTTTCATTACAAAATTCTAAAAAAAAATCCAAAACTACCCAAAAAATTCCTAAAAAATCCTAAAAATTCCTTTCAAGTGGAGTACATCACGGCTCTGAGAAAATTCATAAAGAAACACCGAATCATTTACAGAGTTCTCATCAATACCCAGCAGGATTAGAAGCAAAATGCATCAACACTTACAAAGCTCTCATCAGCAACATACTCCCCAGTGGAACCAAAATTCAAGTATGCATGCACTTGCAGTATGAATACCCTCCCATGCGGAGTGAAGATTAAAGAAGGCTCACTAAATAACTCTTTAGTTCCACATAGTTGATCTAGGTCCTCAGAACTAGCCTCGACCCTATAAATCAATCATTTTAACTTTTAGGTCCACAAAATTGACCTAGGTCCTCAGAGCCGACCTCAACCTCTAAATCGGTCATCTTAACTCTTTAGGTCTGGAAAATTGACTTCGACCCCCTGAATTTGATTTAGGTTCGTAGAATCGGCCTTAACCCTCTGAATCGGTCGTCTCAACTCCTAAGGTTTATAGAATCGACTTGAACCCTACGAGTTGGTCATCCTAACTTTTAGGTCCACATAATTGACCTAGGTCCTCAGAACTGGCCTTGGCCCTCTAAAGCGTCCATCTCAACTCTTTAGGTCCATAAAATCGACCTCAAGCATTTGAATTGGTCATCTAAACTATTTAGGTCTTCTTAATTGACTTGGGTTCATATAATAGACCTAGACCCTTGAATTAGTTATCTCAACTCCGTAGGTACACAGAATCAACCTCGCCCCTCGAATGGGTCATCCCAACTTTAAGGTCCACGAATTTGACATAGGTCCTCATAAGTGGCCTTAACCCTTGAGATTTCCTTGGATTGAAGTAGTTATAGAGTAACTTCTTATACATATTAGATAATAATATGTATCATATTATTTTGTGTGGATATACCAATGTTCGTGGGCTGTCTTATCGGCTTAGGGGTTCATGCGTTTGGGTCGAATACCACACGTCAGCACATGTGGGCTTAGAAATGGTGTAGGTCATATAGGTACTATATGGAGGTGCCATCTACGAGGAGGTAGGTGTTGATGCTGACCCAACCTGTGTGACCACTGAGTGTGGGACATGAACAGGTATTCTGCATAGGGATAACCCCCAACTTATACATATTTTATAATGTCCCCGTATAATAAGAGATTCCTCTGGACTTACCGATAGAGTACGAACGAGACACCAACAGTAGGTGCCTTTGTGTGTCCATATATACGGGCCTTCAGGCACGGGCATACCCGTGTACGCGCGCGCGCGTGTGTGTATATATATATATATATATATATATTTACACATTGTGGTGCGCCTTATATGGGAATGTGCCCTCTTAGTCTAAAAATATAGATAGTGCTTAATAATAATAAAGTCGGGTTAATAAAATGATGTGGATGATTAAGTACGAGGATGAGTCCTAATGAATAATGCGATAGACAAATATTAGTGAGAATAATAATTGGGTAGTCTAAAAATATAGACAATATTTAAAAAGAATGAATAAAGGGGTAGTCTTTACTTAGAATAATAATTTGGTAATCTAAGAGAATGAAACTTATAGTCTAACGGGGTAACGACAAGGAATATGAATTAAATCATTAAATGCTCTGAATAGATAAACAAGGGTTATGGGATAGTATGACATAGGAATACACACCGAGTTTATGTAAATTGTGTAATCAATATTATGAAATATATTCCGGGATTGGGGCATCAGACATGAGGGCCCACTTTTAGTCATCGCATAACTAGATGGCTTATTCTTTACATGACAGATTTAATAATGGAGTTACAATTGACATTTTAATTGAGGATACGAGTAGGACTGCTTCTAGATAAGAGGTGAGGTACTCGTTACATGTGAGCGTCGATGGAGACACGTGAAGTATGAGTTAGTAATAGCTTGCATATTTATTGGTGAAAAATCCTTGCAACTCTAGGGCTCTGACCCAAATTATAAATGTTTTTCACCTAGGTATTTTTAATGATAGAGACAACAGACTGATGATGGATCAAGCCTGTAGGTACATTGGACGTAGTGAATTTTGCACCATTGATTCTAGTATAGGTTGTACTTCAGTATTTTGTCATTTTATTTCATACTGGGATTTGTACGGGCATAAGCCCATGTATTTATTTATAGCAGTTATACTTAACTTTACATTATAGACATTGTATGGTGATTCAGTTTTTTTATTATTATTCATGTATTAAATCAGCTTTATTCATTGTGGATTTTAACATAAAATAAAGAAAATTATATTTTCTACGGTGTTGAGAGTGGTATAAATTGTTGATAATCCTCATCTTCGGCGTACTGGGCCTAGCCAAATTTTAAGTGAGAAAATGGGAGTTGTTACAGTTTGCTCAGGGTATAAGAGGTTTCTTTTGGGGCGATACGACACACCCCCTCACCCATTCTGAAACTACTGTGATCATACATTACACTCACACTTATAGAATCACTTTCCTCATCGGAGTTCCTAGACGTTCGACTTATGACTCGACCATTCAGTGTAGGTGGTGGTACCAAGAAATTTGGAGCATTTGGAGTGTACGACCTATCAGGATTGAGTTCGACTATGGGGGTTTTATGTAGTGTAAGAGTAATGGGATTGGGATTGGGCTGAGTGTTTTGCATTTAAGGCTTGAGAGAAAATTATTTTATTAGTTTTTTAACAATTAGAGTCAAGTTTAGATTAATTCGACCTAACCTAGTGTCTACTTAATTCCTCGTCTGCGGTGCCAAAAACTTGACACGACGCAAAATGTGTGTTCAATGCATGTACCTGCGACTCAAGTGAAAGTCAATCGCTTAAGTAATACTCGGTAAGTCGAGTATTGAATCCATGAGAAATAGGATGAAATCATAACGACAACTAAGAGAAGGCGTCTAAAATCTAACTATCAACTCTCCAAAGTAAAAAGGAAAAGGTGATGAATGTTTATGAGAGTTTATACTCATCTAGAGTAAACTAGCTATCAAATGCAAATGAACTAAACTAAAGTAGCTGATGAAATTTTTAATTTTTGAAAACTATCTGAGAAAAGTGGAATCAGGATCCAATCTCCCGAGTTATAGCTAATTTCGTTGGATATAATTTTCAAAAATTATATTTATAATTAAAAGAAAACTTTAAATTCTTCAAAGCACTAAATATGTGAGAATTTTACTCCTCCCAATATTTAGTCAATAAATAATTTGAAGTGAATGACGAGATTGTTGATGCGCGTATTTTACCCTAAAACACTCTGGTTACCTTGGGCAAACAAGGTTAAGATACCTATAATACTCGTTCCAAAAAATATCAACCCTACTAATTATTAATACATTTTTATCTAATTTTATATCCAACTTAATTACCGAGGTTGGGTTCATGAATCCTAATCCTCTATGTATCTAGCTGGACATATTAAATCTAACTAAGTATGAGTTATCTATGTTGCATGAAGACATGACCATGAAAATATGGCAAGAAAGCATGTAATAAATAACAAAGAACAAAGAAAGAAATAAAAATGATCACAAACCAAGCTTGGAAGAAAAACTAGACCTGTATTAATTTTGCCTGCATGGGAATGACAAATTTTAATTCTATTTGTTTCTCTATTTCCCTAGATTTCTTCTCTATGTAAAACTATGAAAAATTAAATTTTTAGACTCCTAATGTGACCTAACATAAGTCCTAGGTCATTTTAGAAGACTCCCTAAACCATACAACTCATTCGTTGAAAAGTAAGGCTAAAAATCAAATTCATGTATGAGGTCTATTAAACTGATTGCTTGATGCCCGAATCGTTTCACCCTGGCAAACCGGTTCTACCTCTGCCAATTCGGTACGGCCAGGAATTTCTTTAATATTTCAATTTTGCCCTTAGAATTTCATCTCAACTTAATTTGCTCATAACTTCTTCATCGTAGCTCGAATTCGGGTGACGTTTCTTCTAGTGTGCTTGTGACTTAGAGATCTTCAACTTTCATGTTGGCCCCTCTTCTGGGTTTCGATTAAAAAATGATTAAATTTATCTTGAATTTCCTTTCCTTCATTTCTTTCACCATTTCGATTTTCCTCCTGCATCCACATGCAGTAAATATCTGTAAAATAAGAGAGAAATACGTAAAATAAGAAATACTTGCCGAAAAGGATAGTAGCATGATTGTGAGACAAATACGGTTTAATTACAATGCACGGAACCACAAAATTACTGAAATTAAGGGGATAAATATAAAATATTTATGTCGAATCCGTAGGTAATTTTCAACTCACTCTAATCAATCACACCCTGCGTGTTTTTTTCTTTCGTGACTCAATTATCGCTTGCTATTAGTGTTGTAAACAAGAACTTATGTATTTATATATAAGTATAAAAATAATAGTTATAGTATATAACTAAAATTGACAACAAAACTCAATGTCGATATTTGTCGCACCCACATGACGACAAGTGTATACTTCATAAATGTTTTAATTATTCTACTTTGTCCCAGAATTTGAAGAGGTCATATTTATTTGACTTCGTGACTCTTTATCTCATTGCATTTTGAATTACCTTATTTACATACTCTTTTAGGTTCCTCTACAATCTCCCAAACTATCCAATTTATTCAACCCTAATGCATTTGTCTCTTTATATTCCACTTGTCAACTGCCGCATACATAAGGAGGCGATTTATTTTTTTTGTGGAAGCTATAAAACTTATGCATTTTGAGTAGAAACTATATAATATACAGAGATAAATTGCGAAGGCTCTCAAGGAGAGAATCAGGAAGATTTAAGGCAATTGAAAGTTGACTCCAATGGTAAGGGAATTTTTCACTCTTCATTTCCATTAAAAAAATTGATTAGGATTTGAAATTTTCTTTATGACGATCCTAGACATCCACATGTAAGGTAATGGACAAATTTTTTATTGAGATATCAACAGAATTTTACACAAATAACTCCACCCAACAGGGGACAACTCCTGTTGTTACCATGGTTAATAAGGTATTCAAATTGGTATTTCATCTCATTAATTAATAATATTATTTTTTTTTAAACAGTGCTAGTTAAAGTGTACAATCTTTTTAAAACAAGACATTTTTTAAAAGAATCAGAACAATTTAAAAAAAAAACTTTTTATTTATTTTTTTATTTTATAAACATTTTTTAGAATAAAATACTTTTTTCTTTTTTAAAAAAGTGATTGTTAAAAAATTATGATATAAAAATAAAGTTGGAAAATTTAGGGTGTCAAAGTTTTCTTTGGGTATGATTCACCCAATGTATCCTTTTGATGGATGGTTGTGTTGTATTGTGTCGCGTTTTAATCGTGTGTTTTGTTTGTAAAAAATAATATTATGTATTTTATCGTGTCATGCCACGTTTTGATTGGATCGTATTCATGCTGGGTGAAAAAAATTAGATTTCATCTACTGGCGCATTTTATTTAGTTTGTGTTCGCATTTTGCCTCATTTTAATTAGAGAAAACAAAAATAGAATTGACTTAAGATTACTATTTTATTTGGGACGTTTTCACATTTTGCCGCGTTTTATTAATTGTATTTTATTTCCCGGCTAACATGTGCATTTTTTTAGGGGCATATACCAAATAGTCACTTGAACTTTTTTTAATACACGTTTAGTCCATGCGTTTTTATTTTGCACCAAAAAGGTTTTACGAGACCATTACCATACCGCTGGTGTGTACCTTTAAAGACAAGAGAATAAATGACTTTTTGGTACAAAATAAAAAGCTTGGACTAAATATATATTAAAAAGTGTTTGAGGGATATTTTGGTATTTGAACCTTTTTTTTAATGGCTTTGTATTTATTTTAGTAGTTGAAATGTAAAATATTTTTTTGTTGTTAAAATTATAATTTACTAATAGTATGAGTTTGGAAATGAAAGGGTGATATAAATGTTTGCACATAAAAAGGTACGAAGTATGAAGATGAAAAGGAGGTTTGATCAATTACCTCAGCTGTCGGTTTGGATTCGGGGATATGGATAGGTAAGAGCAGTACTGCACTACTCAATTGAAAAATGGAAGCTCATAAGTTAACTACATCAACCGTTCGTCTTCAACCTTTTGCTCTTCGACATTATTGCAAAATGAAAAGGCCTCATCTTTGGGCTATATATATTGAGCCTTTATCAGAAGAACTTGGCACGCAAACTGGATGGAAGGAATTTCTAACTGTTCCAAGGTAAATATTATAAATCTGCTGTTTTGGTATTATACCCTGATGAAGCTTGTGTCACATATATATTTCTTGGGTTGTATGTTGTTGGTTCTATCTGAATTATATATGATTTATTCTTATGATGAAGACTTCTTCCCATATCATTTGTAACATTCTTCATCATTATTGTCATTTCATTATATTAACAATTGTGATTTAATAAAGGTTGTGAAAAATCATTTTTCTATATTCTACTTGGTTGATGAGATTGGGGAGAATATGTATTATTTTTTTGTGAGTTACTCCCTCACCAATAATTCATTTTGGCTCTAGTGCACTTACAATTTTTGGGGCATTGAACTTCCTCATCCTATTTATGTATACTTTATAAATTATGATATATGTACAAACCCGACACATATATTACAATAATTCGTGTATACATGATATTTTGGTCCTCAATCCCAAAATATCTGTGTTCTAAAAGGCGCGGCTAGGCTTGAGGGAAACGCATCGCTTACGCCTTATGACGCCTTATTCTTGGTAAAAGGCTTAAGGCGCACTTTTTTTTTAAACAAAGATGCCTTGGTGAAATGATATCGCCATTTAAAGACTTTTTTTTACAAATCGGACCAATATCTTGTCCAAAATAATCAAAATACATCTTATATATTGATTATGGAGCATGAATATGAGAAAGATGGCTACGAAACATATGGATATATTTTCAAAATTCAAGGTATGTATTATTTTAGTATATTATTATCCTTAGAATAATTAAAATAATAAAAAAAGGAAAAACGCCTTTTTACGCCTAGGCTTCGCCTAGGCGCACCTAGGCTCCTAAGGCTTGAGGATTGACCTCTACGCCTCGACCACGCTTCGCGCCTTTTAGAAACTTGCAAAATATTACCAACCAGGGAGTTGGGCAAAGGAAACATGTATAGTAATGGGGTACTTTACCCCCAAAATCGTAGAGTTCATTTTTGGAACTTTTTAATAGACAAGTTTGGTTTCTAGAGCAATCTACCAACAAAGGAATGTTCATTTCAAAATAATAGCTATTAATTTATTTATTTTTAAAGTAATTATCAGACTTTTACTGCGAATGAATGTCTCATAATATGGCTTAATAACTTGCTCTTCCTTTCAGGATCTTCTTTCAGTAAAAAACATGAAGGTTTGGATTGTATTTCTGTTAACAGGTTAGCAGATAGTTTGTACTTATTTTCCTATTAATAATACTAAACCATAAAACGATATAAAGGTTTATGCTGTCAAAAATAAAAATAAAAAACAGAGGTTTTGCTAAGTAGATTTTTTATTCCTTAGTACCTGAAAAAATATTTTGATTCTATCATCTTGATGGGCTAAGCAAGAGTATTACCCAATTTTGTACGTATAGGATATGCAATTGATGGTTCAAGCTATGACTATGCAGCAAGCATAGAGGTATGAATATTCATTTTTATCTTTTTTTTTCCTTTTTAAAAAGGGACCTCTCTAATGCTGCAAAAATCAAGTAAACGGTTAACATCAATCATCAAATGTAGAAAAATAAAATAATTGCAACTACCTTGCTACTATTATGAGCTATAAATGCAATCCTCTAGTACAAATTTAGGTCTTGTAAGCGGCCAATATTATTTCCTAAAATGACATAATAGCATTGACGGATGACAAAGTACATGGACAATAATTTCCTAAATACCCGCCTTTTATTTAAAGTTATTGAAAGAGGGTTTGGACTCTTGTGGCCACTATCCAAACCGGGGTAGGTGTGGACCCAAAGAACTGGTTTACCAACGGACTACTCAAAATGATGTCTTTATTTTACTCTAAAATGAGGTCGTTTTGAGGTTGTCAATTGTAGACTACTCAAAATGATGTCTTTATTTTACTCTAAAATGAGGTCCTTTTGAGGTTGTCAATTGTAAACCCGTTATTTGGGTCTTTATTTGGTCAATTTTGTCACTATACCATAGCTTCAAATCACCAGTAAAATCATTTATATATTTTTTTACAGTGTATGGCCCATCCTCTAGATGCTCAGTATGGAGGTGGGCTATTGGCAAATTCTGCATTTGAAAAGGGCCTAGAAGGATGGAATGTGCACGGAAATGGAAAGATTGAATTGAGAAGCTCTACGATTGGAAATAAGTTCATCGTAGCGTACAATAGAAGTCAATCACACGATAGTTTTTCACAACATCTATATTTAGAGAAGGGGGAATTTTACACATTTTCAGGTAAATTTGTGTCCGTTAGAATTTTAATTTCCTAAGCTTATATATACTAGCTTAGGTCTTCACAATATAATCTATTTTTTTCCAGCATGGGTGCGAATTAATGAAGGAAAAGAGACAGTGTCAGCTGCATTTAGACATTCCCAAAACCAAACAATGGTAGTGGGCTCTATTGTAGCTCAATCAGGCTGTTGGTCCATGCTAAAAGGAGGTTTCATTGTTGATCTCTCCATGCTAGCTAATCTTTATTTTAAGGTGCACTACACATGGATTATTAAAATTATATGTTATAATTTATTCATTATATATATTTATTTAATGAATTCTATTCCTTGTTCTGAACTTTAACAGAGTAACAATACCGGTGTTGAGCTATGGGTTGATAATATTTCTCTGCAATCATATACTCAAAGTCAATGGAGAGATCATCATTCTACAAGTATAGAAAAGGTAAATTTGTGCAGTACATTGTTGTTTTGCACCAAAAGAATTTGATAGATAAGAAAAATAATAGATTTTGCACTTAAATGTGCTTTTTGCCAAATCGGTTTCTTCGAGATTTAATGATTCTATCGGTTATTTAAAATAAATGGTTAAATCAAATCTTATTCTTAAAACAACTTTACTACCCTACCTTAATTTTAATATAAGATGGAAAACAGTTAAATGTTCCCATTGGACTCATGTTTACATGCCAACACCATATTCTTACTATTTTTAGGTTGCGCCCTTAGGGGTTAGGGCACATGATATATACAATACCCTTTCAATATAAGGTAGTTATTTTGTAAAGACGAGAAGGCCGATCAATATTTTATGCACAAACAAAATTGAAATTCATTGTTTTTCAACACTCATTGGGTATGTTTCGCAAAAACTCTTTTTTTTTTCCTCTATATCATGGAAAACCAATAAAAAATAGAAAAAGATATAAAAAATAAAAAGGTGATTTTGGCTTGACCGACATTTATTCTGCCCAATTACATATTTGGCTGCAATGTTGCAAAGTCACCGTCAATTTTTGACCATATTTGTGCTTATGTTATGCAGATAAGAAAGCGTAAACTGAGATTACATGTATTCAACAAGCAAGGAGAAAAGATCCAAGGAGCTCAAATTTTGGCTTCTCTTCGTAATTTTTAATCATTAATTTTCAGAACTGTCAGGTTATAATATCCCGGAATCTTCTTGCACCCCCCTTGTCGGGCAGCTTTGGAAACTAAAGAACGAGGCAGAACCTTCCAAGTGGAGCTGATGTGAAAGGCTACCACCCCTCCACCAAAATAGACCCAATCCAGAGACAGCTTTTGAAGAAGAGCTTGGCTCGAAATCCGGACACACCTGACTCGTTTCTGGCTAGTTCGAAGTTTTGTAGACATGCGGGTCAGAACATGAGAAGCAGAACCCATCGTAGCAGCAGTATCAACATGTTTGGGCCACTCTGCTGAAAGAGCAAGAGGACGCAGATCTGACTCCAACATGAGCAACAGCTGTTTCACTGAGGTGATATCAGATGCCTTGACACTTTTACGCCAAATCTTATAATGTGGATTTAGCCATGGACCCAAAAGAAGCCCACGCAGGCGATCTTCAAAGCAATGGGTATGGCACATGACATCAATAAGATGGCCCTTCCTATTATTTTTTGAACCAATACCTAACAGCTCACTAGTAAAACCGTCATGAACAGGACCACCCGTATCATTAATAATGAACAAGCAATCCCTGTCATCATCAGGAACTTGGCAAGAGAAGCACGACCCACATCTTTCTTTCGTAGCATCAACATTTAGGTTCTCAATATTGGACCAACATAACTCTGTTGATAGATTCGAAATAACCTTCATTTGCGTTGAACGAATTTCCTCAATTGATCTTTTAGGCTTGTCAGATGTCTTATTTGAAAAACTGATGAGGCTATTTGAGCAAAACTATAATAGTTAACATACCTCGTAGACAGCGTACGCATTCCTCGAATCTCGGAACCATTTAAAATCCCAGAAGATCTAATCAAACAATCCAGGCTAGTTTTCTGGAAATTCTGAGTTGTTGAAAAAACTAGAGAAATTTCAGCTGACCATTCAGAATTTGTCAATGACTTTTCATGGACTGGTTCACATTCACTGTGTCGCTTTTAGGCAACTCTAAAGCCCCACATTCTATGCTACTAGAATATGTAGAGATCATATTTTCTTTTGGCTCCCTTCAATGGCAGTCTCATCCTTAACAAAAATCCCTGAAGGTACCGAAAGAAGATGTTGCATTGAACTTTCCGTTCCATTAACTATAGCAGTTGCATTATAAAGCTTGGTAATTGCACTTAAAATTGGGCTATAAAGATCAGATGACTTAGTGCTTCAATAACAACAATCAAATTATTTTCGTGTTAATATTTATATAGGATCAAATCCCAGTAACTCTGCTGCTCGAATTGCCTTTCCAACTCGCAACCAGGGCCTATCTTTGTCAAGCACACAATACCAATCACTCTCTGGAAAGAGATTGGTTGCAACCCCTACACACTTTGCATGAAACGCAGCGGGGTAACCATCGCAACATATTAAGTTTCCATCCATCTTACAAAGGCAACATTCGTCCCTGTTCCAATCTGTGGTTTCCTCAACAACCTCGTCAGTCAAGTAGGGACCACCAGGAACATCCATCACACTCTTCTTTTTCTTGGAACTATCAAACTTCACATTCCTATCAACATCCATACTACCCTTAGTTCCCGGCATTCTTCTAAGTTTTGATTTTATGGCTTCCACTTCGATCACGGCATCACAAAGAGATTGAAGTATCTCAATCTTTACAGATTCGGGTTGTTCATAGTATTCAGTCCCAAAAAACTTCAAGTGGCTAATATTAATACGGGACTCCAATCCAGAACTATGCATTAGGACATACTCAACCAAATAGACAAGCCACGTGATCAAGTTCAACAAATCCCAATTAAGACTCCTCAGGCAAAGAGAAGCGGATTGGGAGCTCTCGTCAGAAAGAAACTCTAAATGTTTCTTCAAAATTCGTAAAAGGCAAACATGAACGAAATCAATTAATAAATTAGGAGCCTTGCATCTCAGGGCTGCAACAAAATCTTCCAACTCAAATGGACTTGAAAACAATATTGTACTAAATGACCTCAAAGCCATCTAGATTAAAATTTTCTGAAGAGGGGGTAACTGCAATTTTGGGGGAACATCATTATGTTCTTCAGATTTATAATGACGTAAAAGTTTCTCCTCTGAAACTACACTAACCGAATTTTCTGAAGTTAGTTGTAAAAAATACATTGCAACAGATTTTGCTTATTGTTACTAAACTCCGTTCATATTAGACCACATAGTGCGTTTCCGAATTTATTTATGGTTTTGGTTTGTGACAGGCTGAATACTTGGAAGAAATTATGAGGGAAGCTTATGCACATCCTGCTGTTGAAGGAATTATAGTGTGGTCAGGGTGGAAGCCAACAGGTTGCAGTAACATGTGCTTAACGGACAATTCTTTCAAGAACTTGCCGGCTGGCGATGTTGTCGACAAGCTGATCAATGAGTGGAAGACAAACGTAATGGGAGAGACTGGTGACGATGGGGTTTATGAGAACCAAATTTTTCATGGGGAGTATACTGTGACAGTCTTCAATAACCATACCAGTACAAAGTTGACAAGGCACTTGGAAGTGTCTAGTGCGGATTCTGAAGCATTGGATGTTTGGATATCCATATGATAAGAATATTTTTTTGTACCCAACAAACTACGAATGGTGAATAAAATTTTGGTTGATTAATAACATTTCATTTTCTACTATTTTATTGTTGTTGTTACTACTATTATTATATAAAATTACAAAGGGATATGCTCCATCACATTTTTTTTTAAAACCGAGGTCCATATAGAAACCCCCATTTTCTCAAGTAAGTTGGTTAGACACGATACGCTTACAAATCTTAAAGTATTATAGAAATATGTATCCAAATAATTTTAATACGCAAATTTTTTTATTGGTTGACAATTACACAAAAATTGGACTTAAATTTGAATAAAAAACTAATTGACATGAAATCCATTTTTATCAAGTAAGTTATATCCAACTTTTTATGATATACTACTCTTTTCATGGGGATTGTGCTAAAAACAAATTTGATATAATTCTTATCGAATAGTTTCAAGCACAATGCTACAACTCAATGTTGGAACCCATCCAATGATGAATATTTTGTAATTTGGCTATAGCTTCCACCAACCTAATTCTTAATGGTGACGAAATGAGATACAACATAAAGTAATATTTTTTTTATCGTTATATCTTTTTACTCTTATTGCAAAATAAAGTAATCAAATCATCAATTTAGTTGAGTATCATTGTTTCTTTTATTTAAGCCAAAAATACAAACACAATTCTTATTACAAAGTGATCAAACCTTCTAGTCCAACAAACACACAAATATACATGCAACCTATGATGTCCATAAATGCGGACCTTTTTTATAAAATAATAAAAAAATTATTTTTGAGTTTATTTTTTATATGGTATTTAAATATTTCAAGGGACTTCACAAAAAAAATTGGTTCAAAATAAAATTTTTCGTTATTTTAAAAAAACCAGTCAAATTATGTGAGTTTTTAAGCTGTTAAAAATTGACATAGTTTGATCGATTTTTTTTAAAATAGCAAAAGAAATTGTTTTGAGATGATTTGTTTTTGTGAGTATCCTGAAATGTTTAAATACCATACAGAAAAAATGAATTCAAAAATATTTTTTTACTTTAAGAGACATCATTTTTATATTTATATATTAGATTCTCCGCATCGACAACAAAATATTTATAAATTATCAGAATTGAATTAAACTGAAGCTTTTTAGTTAAACAAATGCCAATCAGACCAACATCCACAGTCTAAGTACTGATTTAAAAACTCAGCATAATAACATTTCAACCTAAATAAAAGGAAAATAACCGTGGGGCTTATGTCTTTATTATATTCTCGAAAAATAATAAAACTGAAACATAGAAACAACCTAGCCTAGAATCAATGATGTCCAATACGCAAGGTGAGACTCAAAGGTTGATCTCTCGATGGTTCTATTATCCTTGTCTAGGAGTACCTGGGAGAAAAATATTTAAATTTTGGGCCAGCGCCCTAAAGTGTGCAAGAATTAACTTACTCATTTAATAGGGCAAAAGTACCGTGAATTCAAAGTGAGTGTTCCCATTGTCACTCTCATGAATAATATATTTCACCCATCACCTAAAAGCAGTGCTACTCGAATACCCACCCATAACCCGGTATGAATACAAAATAAGTGCAAATGGTAATATAAAGATGCATATATCAAGATATAATGTATTAAAACAGAGTTAAATACTTTCAAGTAATTGTTTCTTAATTTATTCCCGAGACACTAACCATAAAGAGATAACATTTAATATCATTCATACAACGAAGTATTGGGTTTGCATCTTTAGTCTACAACATTAGACTTAGGAATTCTTTCATTTATTTCAATTAATTTCATATATGTCATTATATATGTGACACCAAGGCATCTACTTATAATGTCTCATTCGTGCTCTATCGATGAGTATGTAGGAGTCTCTTATCCAAAACTGTCAAACAAAACACAAACAAGTGAAGCGATACCTATGCAGTTTCACCAATGCACGACCCATACCAAACAATGTCACATGGATTCAGCATCAACACTTAACTCTTATAAGTGGCGCTGCCACGTAGTACTTACAATATGGCCTAACACTATGCCTAGCCCACCTGTGTCGATGTGTGCTCTGGTCCTGAACACGCGTACCCCAACCGATAGGACGGATCATGAATATCAGTATATTCACACAAAAATGTAATTACATATTATCATATGTAATGGTAATTATCCTAATAATTACCCCATAGCTTCCTAAAATAATAGTCCAAATTCATTCTTATTTAATAATTGATCAACATGTGAATTATTAAATAGTCCCTCTTTATTAGATATTATTAACCATATAGTTAATTTAGTCCTTCACTGATAAATATTCATATGTTTTCATTTTTAATAAATTCCACGAATGCCCAAACACGGTTCTACCAACTCGTATAAACTTTTAAAAATCACCCGGACCCAGTGGCCAAGCCCTCCAGGAGCTGAACCGATTCGGCCCAGGGGCAAACCGGTTCACTACTCCAAAATTCATTTTTCCAGTTTTCTTCTATACGGGATTTACACTTTCTAAAGAAAAAACTGATTTTCTATGTTCCTATCAATGTACGTTCCACTAAATGAATCTTAAATAATTAGTGCACCAACTCAGGGTAATTAATCATGTATTTTTAACAATGAATTCATATTCTAAAATCCTAGAATTTGAGTGACTAATCTATGTTAATATCAATTCATAATTTCCCTAACAATAAATCTCTCAAATTTCTATTACATACAAGGTTATAATCATCATAATCTCAGTCCTTGTAATATGTGAAAAATTCTTCTATATATGAATCGACACAAACATTTCAAAAGGAGCCCTAAGCATGATTTCTATTCATTTAATCATTATAATGGAACCATCCTAAATTATGTATTCCTTAATTACTCATAAATGTCACTTATATCATAAGTATATTCAATTTACATCATCAAATCACCAAGACACCTAAATCCAAAATTTCTACATGGATCACAACATACAAAGAATAAAAAAGTAATTTGAACCAATAAAAATTAAGTAAGAAAATTCTTGCCTTGGATCTTAGATTGTTTCTTGGTTGGTTCTTCGATTCCTCCTTGGATCTTTCTCTCCCAATTCTCCTGCTAGGGTTCTTTCCTCTCTCTTCTCAAATGTGTGACCTAGGGTTCTTGAATGCAAATGACAGGGAGTTATTAAACTCCCAATTTATATAAATAAGGCTCTAATCTCGAGTTGAGCTCTAGGCCTCAACTTTAGATCCCAGATGATCCAAACCCACTACTCAAATGACCTGAAAGTTATCCAATTAGTATACCCATACCCCAGGACCATTTTTAAAGATCTAAAACACCTAAACGAGCCAATAGAACCTCCCAAAATGTGTCTTGAGTATTTTTATTTACCATACCCATTTGTATTGTGTTTAATTGACGCCCAAACTTAATTTAATTACTAGATGATTTATTTTTCGCAATTGAACCCATGAATTTATATTTTACTCATTGAAATTTAATTTTATCCGATTTAATTCATTCCTATATTTAATCCGAAATTACTAAATAAATTTCTGTCATAATATTTTATTCTGAAAATACGGGGTATTACATTCTTTCTCTTAATAACTAAACTTCATCCTTAGAATTCACTACAGTATGAAATCACGTTCTAATATGATTATCTTAAGTTTATACCCAATTAGCCTGTACTCATATTGCATAATCATTCCTAAGGATCAACTTGCCTATTGATTCCAATAAAGGCTATAGTTGCCCATATCCAATGACACCATCATTATAATAACATCATTTTTTATTGTACACATCATCATATAACTAAGATTATCACTAGTCTTAACGTTCATAAAGGAACCAAATACTTCTACAATACGAATGCATTCCACTTTGCATACTCTTAACAAAACATAAGAAGATTTATTCACTGGATAATTGTCGCATTTATTTATCCCTAAAAACATACCATAATTGGTATTTAGTCTACGTTCGTATTCCAAATCAAACATTCATTGTATCCCTACTTCAAGAAATATATTAGTAATCCATCCTGAAAACTTCCCATTGTTGTGCATATTCTTGATAAGGCAACTCTTCCCAATTCATGTGAATCTCGCGTCTATAATCTCATTACCCGTATAAACTCTCACTATATAACCATCATGGGTCCTACGATACTATCTTTAAAAGTTCATAATTGGACACCTACTTGTCCACTTATCTGCTTAGTGCATCAACCAAATACACACCTATTATGTACAAGACACACATACTCGTACAAGGTTTCTAATTAGGTCGTCGCCCTTCATATTCCTAAATAACACGGTGACCCTGCTCCTAGTTCCAAACAATCGCACTTGATTTTCACTGAAATCACGAACGATGTAACAACACAATAAATATTACCCAATATGAGTACATCATAAATTAATGCTCTCTTGTTGGAATTTGTCTGGCCACAACATCTCTCCTCAAAATCCCCACAATCATATCACTACGCAATTCTCTCTAAACTTTATAAAAATCATCGTACTAATTTGAAGTTTTCATCGCCATCCATTTTACAATATAGTTGCTTTTTGTCACTCATGTCCTTAATACAAATATAATCTCTCCATCGGCTAACCATCCCATGTATCCATCCCCTAACGTAACGTATAGTCCATATCAATATTTTGAACTCAAAACTCACCTCCAATAGACAAACTCATATTGTCAGCCAAAAATCATCATCACATTCACTATGAAAATCCTCCATAAGGCATCGCAACTGCCCAACAATAACAACTAGAACACATAAGGCATTTACAGAACCCATCAACTATTGAGGACTTTCCCAACATAAAAATAAGTAATAGTAACTTAGGGGGTACTCACACGCCCACTACTATCCAATGTTTAGAGGAGAATATCCACATAATTTTCCCGTACATGATAAATTGCATAGCCACTTCCATATGGAATGAGATCACTTACGACTAACACCAAATCCTAGTGAACCCCAACCCATAATCCACGTGGTTGCATCAACAGTAAATCCACTTATTAAGAAACAACTCTCGGTAATACCATCATGCCCAAACAAAATATGTCACCACATAATGTAGAGATATTATTAACATCATACTTTAGTATATCTATACTCCAAAAACCACGTCAATGGCTAACCCAACACCATCGCATCATTGTACCCATTCTCAGCTAGACGCTACCTCTTTAACCATACGAAATCTACATCTATAACCCCAATACCCGTAGAAAAGTCCACCATATAAAATCTATAAAACGTTAACCAAACCATCCTTGGCTATACTCCACCACACCCAGAATCCACATTCGAGCAACTGGTAACCACACTGCCACACATCTCATATTGAAAAATTGAAATTATAATTTACCCTTATGTGACACCCCGCCTAATTAAATCCCCGGTGATCAATCCTAAATTAAATTAAAACAAGTTTCTCAGTTGGTTCATTCTTAGCATCACTGTTACTAACCACTTAGGTGAAATTAAACTAGTGCCAAATTTCAACTTTCATTAAACATACAAAAACATGTGGAACAATGAACAAATCAAATACCAATATAAAAGTCTGAAACGATCAACTAAGGTAAACAATTCTTGCCGAATAAACCATCGGCCCAAAACCAAAAAATATAAAAATCCCAACTAAAGAAAGTAAGGTGGGATAACATGTCCATACTGAAACTGAAATATTACACTAGATCAGAAATGAGAAAAGAAGCGTCTAATCGATGTCCTGCAACATCCACCTGTGCTAAAGCTCTGAAAACCCTGGAATTAATTCACGCTTGGAGTCCCTGTGGCCGGACACCTAATAGATTTTTAAAAATATTTTATATATCAAGAGTTAGTACTCAAAACATTTTGAAAATATTTAGCAAGTAAATTTATTGCAATAAAGATCAGTTATTAATTACACATGTTAGGCTTACGAACACTCACTTGAGTTTCCTCACCTCTCATCTATAGTGCACGCCTAACGTTCCATACTTAGCCTAGTTAGCTACAACTACCCAAGATATTTAGACTATAGTACTCATCTAAACTCATCTACACGCCTAAGTTCCCGTACCGCCCATACAATACTAAGTTTCATTAACACTTCTCATTTTGTTAATAAATTTCCAAGTAACATTTCACATATATTAGTTTCTTATTTGAAAGTTAAGTCTAACCACTTAATCTTTTTCATTAGATGTTCACTATCTAATATTATGTTTTTCCAATTAAGCTTTCTCCACTTGGATTACTATTCCCTTCATATAATTTTCTACTACTCCATCCTAGTAGATTATTCATATAGTATATATTTCACACATAATATAGACTATAAGGATAATTGGCCCGGTCTAATCATCGCCTCTAATTATCCCAAATTATTTATCTTTTAGATGTATGCACATCATATCATCATATCATCATCTACCATTCCACTCAAGTAGATTATTTATACAGTATATATTTCACACACAATATATACTATAAGGAGTATTGGCCCGGTCTAATCATCGACTCCAATTATCCTATCATTTACATTGGCCCGGTCTAATCCTCAACTCCAAATGTAAATGAAATAGTAAAATATTGGCCTGGTCTAATCCTCGATTCCACTATCATATAGGCACTGTAGGTATTCACCCAACCTAAGTACAAAATTTATAGGTATATACACGACCTAAAGATTTACATTAGTACGTAGAATATTTCTCTTCCAATACTCACCTTACCTTGCATTTTTTATTTCTCTCTTTATCGTATTTTCTCAAGTATTCACTTAACTCTAAGGGACTAGTTAACCCCTTTTTAATTTCAGTAGTTAAGTCTAACTTACTCTACTGGTATGTATCATGGATTAATGTTTACTCTCCCTCCATAACTCATGCCACTCATTTCTCGATACGCATCCAAATCGATTTATCCTCGTTGGTCCATACTCTAAGTCTCACTCTAAAGTACTCTATCGTACTTAACAATATACCTACTGGTCTTTCCTAGGTCCCTAACTAGGTAAAGTATCATCCCTAAGGTTCCCCCCAATCGTTAGGAATCGAATAACCATCAATGTACAAAAGAGCCTCAATTCATCTTTAGTCGATCGATCGAAGGTTTTGGTCGACCGATCGACATTCATGGGTCGATCGATCGATCGACCAGATACCAGCCATGCCCAGTTTCAGTTTTCTTCGAACTTGTTCCTTCTAAACTTCTTAAAACCTTATGAAACATTCTCCCATCATCACTAAACGTTATAAAGATGTATAGGGGCTAATCCAAACGTAAATATATCATCAAATCCATACGAAATCCTCCCAAGAATCATCAAAATTCAGTTTTCATTAAACCCTAGATAATGGTGTTCCTCATATTTATTTTAACATAAACCCAAAATTAAAATCCGTAGTAAAATCCAATTTCATTTGATTTTCAATTCTCTACAGTTGTTAATATCAACTACATGCAATCCTAACCAAACATGCATAAAAATCAATCTTTTTCTCCATGAGATTGAATATAATTTTCATAAATCATGTAACCCTACACATGGGTATTATAAATTTAAATTTAATTGCAATAAACCACTTGCCTTATACAGAGGTGATCTGATTTCGTGATGAAGATTATGATTTGATGTGCTTCCTTTCAAATGTTCACTCCTTAGGTACTTGGGATGCAAGAACACCTTCCAATCCTTCGCAAACTCTCCTTTAGCTCTTGGGAACGGTCTCTTTTTACCCTCTAATGACTTCTCTAAGCCTTTTGAGTTATGAACCCTAATCCCCAATTCTAATTATCAGACATAGGATTCTAATTTTCGTAGGTCCTTTAACCTCTATTTTTAGAATGACCAAATTACCCCTATAAGGTGCCGATTTGGCCTAAATTTGACCTGTGACTCAATTGACATCCCAGGGTATACTATTTTGACTAATTCTCCCCTTCCGGGCTCATCTGCGACCTCTATCATCCGAGTCACTTAATATATTTTTCTCCTTTCTCACCTCAACATGGTCTAACGTGCGACTCTCGGTGAGATAACATAAAATACGCCCATATCACTCGCTATAACGTATATTTACTATTCACTCTTAGTAAATTAAATCACATACTAATAAGTCTCTATCTCTCGATTAATATAAAAATATCACAATTATTATACGACCACTCAATAATCATAATTATAATTTCGTCTTATTAAATTACTTCACTCACGTAATTTAAATATTAAATCACATTAAATTACTCTACTCTCGTAATTTAAATATAACGTATTTTCTATTTAATTATCCAGTTAATTAAATCATAAATATGCAAAATATGGGGTATTACATACTTTCCCCTTTACAAAGGGATTTTGTCCTCAAAATTAGGATATACCTGCAGTGAATAACTCTGGATATTACTCTCGCATATCCTCCTTCCGCTCCCATGTCGACTCCTCAACATTATGGTAACCCCACTGCACTCGCACTAATGGTACCACCTTGGATCGTAGTTTACGCTCACTATGATCCAGAATAGCCACGGGCCTCTCCTCATACGAGACGTATGGCTATAAGTCGATTTCCTCAAGTGGAACATGCCAGAAGGCTTTCTCGCTCGTCCTGTATTTCTTTAGCGATGCCACATGGAACACATTATGTATCTGTTGAAGATGCTCTAGGAGTCCCAATCTGTATACTATCGGTACCACTCTCTCAATGATGGGAAACGGTTCCACATATCTCGGTGCTAACTTTCCCTTATTTCCAAATCTCATAATCTCCTTTATAGGTGACACCCAAATTAACACCTGGTCGCCCACCTCTAGCTCTAAGTGTCTTCTATCGGCGTCATCTTAACTCTTCTGCCTATCCTGAGCTATCCGAATATGGCCTCCAATTAACTCTATCATGGCAGAAGTCTCCTGTATCATCTTCGGCCCCAATAGCTTGTTATCCCCCACCTCTAACCAGCAGGCCGAAGAACGTTAAGGCCTCCCATAAAGTGCCTCGAATGGATCCATACCGATAGTGAATTGGTAAGAGTTGTTATACGCAAACTCTACCAATGGAAGATATCTCTCCCATCATCCCCCAAAGTCTAGGATACACATCCTCAACATATCCTCGAGCATCTGATTTACCCTCTTAGTCTACCCGTCTGTCTACGGATGATATGCTCAACCGTAAATTTGTGCCCATGGCCTCCTGAAAGCTTTGCCAGAAATGTGACACAAATATTTTATCTTTGTTAGACACAATATTAATAGGAATCCCGTGTAGCTTAACGATATCTGAAATGAATAGCTGCGCATACTGCATCGTATCAAAGTCAGTACGAACTGGTAAGAAAGGGGCTACCTTGGTCGTCAATCCACTATCACCCAAATCGAATCGTGACCCCTCTGTGATGTCGATAGTTCAGTAATAAAGTCCATCGAAATGCTCTCCCACTTCCACACGGGAATCTATAGTGACTGTAGCATCCCTGAAGGTCTCTGATGGTAAACTTTCACTAGCTGACATGTAACACACTTCGAGACAAACTTTGCTATGTCTCTCTTCATACCCAAACACCAATACTGTCGCCGCATGTCCTTGTACATCTTGTCCCCACTGGGATGTACCAAAAATCTGGAACCGTGAGATTCGGTCATCAATGCCTGCCTCAACTCCTCATCCTTGGGCACTACTAACCTCCCATTAAATCGCAGACATCCCTCTGAACTAACTGAGTAAGACTTCACACCCTCGGCTAATAGCTGTCTCACCTTATCCTGACAGAACTGGTCCTCTGCCTGAGTCCTCACTACCCGCATCACGATCTCGGGAGTGATGGTCATAACTTCCATGTACGCCCTAGCCACCTCATCCTCCTACTAGAGCTCACTCCACTTAGCTTTCCACACCTCATCTACATCCCCAATAGGTCATTGACTCAACGCATCCACCACCACGTTAGCCTTACCAGGATGATACTGTATGTCAAACTAGTAATCCTTCACGAATTCTATCCACCGCCTCTGCCTCATATTCAAATCCTTCTGTGTGAATAGATACTGAAGTGACTTATGATACGTAAAAAGAGTGAACTGTTCCCCCAGAAGATAATGCCTTCATATCCTCAAAGCAAAAATGACCGCTGCCAACTCAAGGTCGTGGGTGTGGTAATTATTTTCATGTGGCTTTAGATTTCGAGAAGCATAAGCTATCACACTTTCCTCCTGCTGTAACACACCCCTAAGTCCCTGTAAGGATGTGTTAGTGTATACCCGGTGCTCCAATCCACTCCTAGGCAATGACAGTATGGGTGTTGATGTTAGTCTGTCTTTTAGCTCATCAAATGCTAACTGACAGTGGTCGCTCCACACGAATGGTACTCCCTTCCTCGTCAGGTTCGTCAAAGGTCCATCAATCTTCGAGAACCCCTTGATGAAGTGATGGTAATAACCGACTAAAACTAAAAAGCTACGAATCTCGATCGGTGTTGTGGGTTGTCCCCACTCCCTCACCGCTGATACTTTACTTGGATCAATAATAATGCCCCGATCGGACATTATGTGGCTAATAAACTGAACCTCTCGATGCTAAAATCCACACTTCCTGAGTTTGGTGTATAACTGATGGTCCCATAACGTCTGAAGCACCATACGCAAGTGCTCGATGTGCTCCTCCTCCTCCCGTGCGAGAGTAAACCAGAATATCGTATATGAATACGATAACAAACGGTCCAAAAACTTCTTGAATACTCGATTCATGAGATCCCTAAACACTACGGCCGCATTAGTGAGCCCAAACGGTATCACCCTGAACTCATATGACCCGTACCGCGACAAGAAAGCGATCTTAGGTACATCCTCCTCTCAAATGCACAACTGATGGTAACATGACCTCAAATCGATCTTAGAGAAATATGCATCTCCTCTCAACTGATCAAATAAGTCATCAATCCTAGATAACGGATACTTATTACGTATTGCAACTTGATCAGCTCCCTGTAGTCCACACACAAACGAAGCGAAACATCCCTTTTCTTCATAAATAACACAGGTGCGCCCCATGGCGACGTACTCTGCCAAATGAAACCCTGTCCCAAGAGCTGTTGGATCTACCCTCTCAGCGCTCGCATCTATGAAGGGGCCATGCGATACGGTGCTCTGGGAATTGGTCTCATCCTCGATGCTAAATTGATAAAAAAATTAATCTCCTTACTGGGTGGTAATCCTGGTAGCTCTTGAAAGATATCCTCGAAATCCCTCACAACTGGGATTGAGTCCAGGGAAACAACCACCTCCTGTGAGGTCTCCTCCTCAATATAATATAAGTGAGTGCGCGATCCTCCCTCGGGAAGAGGCATCGCCACTAGGAACATCTCCTGCCCTGGAAGGGAAAACACGATAGTCCTCTCGTAATAATTCACCATCGCCCTATATTCCGCCAACCAATCCATCCCTAGGATGACGTCGTAACCCTCCATATCTAACACTAGAAAATTTATCGCTAGACTCAATCTCCCGATCATAATATCCATACCCTTACAGATAGAGTGTATAAGGGACCCACTACCCATCGGTGACTCCACACACATAAGATGAGTTTCAGCTGTCTCTAAAAGGCCGATTGCCCGTGCAAATCTAGTGGCAATAAAAGAGTGTGTCGCTCTCGTGTCAAACTGAATTGAGGCTATTTTGTACGTTGATGGTTATTCGATTCCTAACGATCGGGGGGAACCTTAGGGATGATATTTTACCTAATTAGGGACTTAGGAAAGACCAATACGTGTATTGTGAAGTCCGATAGAGTACTTTAGGGTGATACTTAGAGTATTGACCAACGAGTATAAATCGATTTGGATGCGTATCGAGAAATGCATATCATGAGTTATGGAGGGAGAGTAAACTTTAATCCATGATACATACCAGTAGAGTAAGTTAGTCTTAACTACTGAAATTAAAAAGGGGTTAACTAGGTCCCTTAGGGTTGGGTGAATACTCGAGAAAATACGATAAAGAGAGAAATAAAAAATGCAATGTAAGGTGAGTATTGGAAGAGAAATATGCTACGTACTAATGTAAATATTTAGGTCGTGTATATACCTATAAATTTTGTACTTAGGTTGGGTGAATACCTATAGTGCCTATATGATATTGGAGTCGAGGATTAGACCGGGCCAATATTTCACTATTTCATTTACATTTGGAGTCGAGGATTAGACCGGGCCAATGTAAATGATAGGAGAATTGGAGTCGATGATTAGACCGGGCCAATACTCCTTATAGTATATATTGTATGTGAAATATATACTATATAAATAATCTACTTGGGTATAATGGTAGATGATGATATGATGTGCATACATGTAAAAGATAAATAATTTGGGATAATTGGAGTCGATGATTAGACCGGGCCAATTATCCTTATAGTCAATATTGTGTGTGAAATATATACTATATGAATAATCTACTAGGATGGAGTAGTAGATAATTAGATGACGGGAATACATCTAAAATAGTAATCCAAGTGGAGAAAGCTTAATTGGAAAAACATAATATTAGATAGTGAACATCGAATGAATAAGATTAAGTGGTCAGACTTAACTTTCAAATAAGAAACTAATATATGTGAAATGTTACTTGGAAATTTATTAACAAAATGAGAAGTGTTAATGAAACTTAGTACTGTATGGGCGGTACGGGAACTTAGACGTGTAGATGAGTTCAGACGAGTACTATAGTCTAAATATCTTGGGTAGTTGTAGTTAACTAGGATAAGTATGGAACGTTAGGCATGCACTATAGATGAGAGGTGAGGAAACTCAAGTGAGTGTGCGTAAGCCTAACATGTGTAATCAATAACTAATCTTTACTGCAATAAATTTACTTTCCAAATATTTTTAAAATGTTTTGAGTACTAACTCTTGCTATATAAAATATTTTTAAAAACCTTTTAGGTGTCCAGCCACAGGGACGCCAAGCGTGATTTAATTCCAGGGGTTTCGGAGCTGCAACACAGGTGAATGCTGCAGGATATCGATTAGACACTTTTTTTTATCATTTCTGATCTAGTGTAGGATTTCAGTTTCAGTATGGACATGTTGTCCCACCGTACTTTCTTTAGTTGGGATTTTTATATTTGTTAGTTTTTGGCCGATGGTTTATTCAGCATGACTTTTTTACCTTAGTTGATAGTTTTAGACTTCTATGTTGGTATTTGATTTGTTCATTGTTCCAAATTTTGTTGTATGTTTAATGAAAGTTAAAATTTGGCACCAGTTTACTTTCACCTAGGTAGTTAGTAATTAAAAAGTTTTTGACAATGATGCTAAAAATGAACCAACTGAGAAAGCTGTTTTAATTTGATTTAGCACTGATCACCAGGGATTTAATTAGGCGGGGTATCACACCTTATAGTCCACCCCATCGGCTCAACTCGCCATTTCATAACACCATCTTCCGGTTTCCCCTAATTGTATTTAATAGGGGTACTGTCAACCCTACATTCGCAATTAAAATCCTTAACCAAAACACACTCTTTCTTTGAGTTTTCTTGTAATCCACTTGTTCCTAAATCTGGTTTATAACTAATACAGTAACAAAATATGCATCTATAATTCATGTGTAACTCCATCATTGTGCAATTATATAATTGGGTCCTATCAACTCGAACCAACTAGAAAATTAATGTTCTCATTTCCAATTTCCATCCACATAGGTTTATTACAAATAATCTAACTAGTCTCCAACCCCTATTACATGACTACACGAAAGACCTATTACTAAGTCCAAACACTCTCATTTTATCGTCACCGAGATCATAAACGATTTTACCAAATAAATGAATATTTCCCAAATCTGAGCGCAACACCAATTTAAACCTTTAATTAGAATTAATCTCCACTTCAATTTTCATCAAAATCCTCATATTCTTTTGAAACCCAACAATCCATTGCCTTCTCTCTTACATGCACAAAATTTCATAAGGTCATTTTACTTGGATAAATTTCTATCACAACCCATATTACCATGCGTAAGACCCAAAACTCCAGTAAGCCCCTCAACAACTAAAATCCCTTAAATCTACAAGATGGACTCCATCACGAAATATATTTATTAATGTGTGCCCTCATTGGTCTCTTTAAGTTATAGACTTTACCCCAAACAAGATAATTTGCCATAATAATTTTCACAACTATGGTGAACATCCTTGTCTAAATCCTTATTCCATGCCTGATTACTAGTTCATGACGATCCCCATTCTTATGATTTTTTAAGCTCAAATACTCTAGAATTCTTACTAATGCTCAAATGAAAGAGAACGACATCGACACACACGACATCGTGACAGCGAATTACAAATTCCTATAGTTCGCTATAGACACATGAAAGAATGCTCAACAGAAGATGAAAAGGACGCAACACAGACCCTAAGGACACTAGAACTTGGATGCTCTGATACCAATTATAGCAACTCCCATTTTCTCACGTAAAGATTGGCCAGACACGATATGCCGAAGATGGGGATTATTTAGTAATTTATATCATTCTCAGCATCCCGATAATAAAATATTTATTAATTATCACAATTGAATTAAACTGAAGCTTTATAATTAAACAAATACTAATCAGACCAACACACATAACCTAAGTAATGAATTAAAAACTCACATAATAATATTTCAATATGAATAAAAGGAGAATAACAGTTAGGCTTATGCTCTTAAAATATTCTTGGAAAATAATAGAACTAAAATAGAGAAACAACCTCATTTAGAATTAATGATATGGAGTCGGATATGCAAGGTGAGACTGCAAGGTTGATCTCTCGATGCTCCCTCTATCCCCATCTAGGACTACCCCGGGGAAAAACAAATTTTGGGTCAGCACTCTAAAGTCTGAAAGAATTAACTTACTCATTTTAATGGGGTAAAAGTACGGTGAATTCAAAGCGAGTGTTCCCATCATCACTCTCATGAGTAATATATCTCACCCCTCACCTAAAAGCAGTGCTACTCGAATACTCACCTATAACCCGTTACAGATACATAATAAGTGCAAATGGTAGTATAAAGATGAATCTAGCAAGATAATGTATTAAAACAAAGTTAAATACTCTTTAGTAATTGTTTCCCAATTTACCCCTGATTTACTACCCATAAAGAGATAACAATTAATATCATTCTTACTACGTAGTATTGAGTCTGCATCTTTAGTTCACAACATTAGACTTAGGAACTCTTTAATTTATTTCAATTAATTATATATATATGTCATTATTATGCGACACTAAGGCCTCTACCTATAGTGTCTTTTTTGTGCTCTATCGATGAGTTTGTAGGAGTCTCATATCCAAAACGGACGAACAAAACACAAAGAAAGTGGGGCGATACCTACGCAGTTTTACCATTGCGCAACCCATACCAAGCAGTGTCACATTGATCTAGTTAATTTAGTCCTCTGATAACAAGTCATACGTTTTCATTTTTAATAAAATCCACGAATGCCCAAACACGATTATAACTACTCATATGAACTTCTAAAAATCACCCGGACTCAATGACAGACCCCCCGACCAAGCCCCCAGGAGAAAAATCGATTCGACCAGGAGAAAATCATTTTGCTTCTCCAGAATTTGTTTTCCTAGTTTTCTTCTATACAAAATTTATACTTTCTAAAGAAAAACCCAATTTTCTAGATTCCTACCAATGTATGTTCCACCAATGAATCTCTAATAATTAGTTCACCAACTCATGGTAATTAATCATGTTTTTGTAACAATGAATTCATATTCTAAAATCGCAGAATTTGAGTGACTAATCTATGTTCATATCAATTCAGAATTTCCATAACAATAAATCTCTCAAAATTCTATTACATATAAGGGCTATAATCATCATAATTTCAGTCTTTATAGTACGTGTAAAAGTCTTCTATATATGAATCAACACAACCATTTCAATAGGAGCCCTAAGCGTGATTTTTATTCATTTAATACTTATAATCGAACCATCCTAAATTATGGATTCCCTAATTACTCACAAATGTAACTTATATAATAAGTATATTCTATTTTCATCATCAAATCACCAAGATAACTAAGTCCAGAATTTCTACAAGGACCACAACACACAATGAATAAAGAAGTAATTTGAACCAATAAAAATTAAGTAAGTGTAACGACATATTTTTATAAGTCCATTATCAATTTGTTATGTCATATACCGCTACACCATTGAAGAGAATTCAAGAGCAATCTACATCAAGACGGATCCGAATTAATCAAGTTCTTTATCAAAAAGACTCCGTGAAGTTTATTTTGGTAAGGTTTTGTTTTAAATACCTTAAATTTCCACTTAGAGCTTTTGGGATATTTTTATAAATATTTTCTAAGTGTTGGAGCGGACCTTTTCGTCAAATTTAAGAATGAGTAATTTTTTCTAAGTGTTGGATCGTACCTCGATTTTGACGCCCAGGTCGTTCAAGCGAGATAGAAATCTCATTCGAACGACATGGTAATGTCGTGAGATGTCCTTCAAACGACATATGTCCTTCGTTCGCGCGAGATTGCTATCTCATTCGATCGAGCATGGTTTTTAAGGCGGCGCAGTTTTATTATAAATACTCATTAAATGGTAACGTTTTTCTTAAGAAGTCTCAGCGTTTTACAGAATAAAAAAAATTACGAAAGCAGAATTCTTTTGGCTTCTTCCTTTTGGAGTTTAATCCCTTTTTTGTTTTCCATTCACAAAACTCCCATATGCTTTAGTGAATTGTTTTAGTGTTCAAGAACACAACTTTTCTTTCGTTCAACCTTTGTGGAGAAGGGATATCCATATTTGATCGGTGGATACCGAGCGTAGTCATTCTGCGTGTGGACGAGCCGAAGACGACGAATCGACACCTGGAGGGTATTTCGTTGTCTCTTGTATCTTTGAAGGTTTACTGAAGGCACTGTGCATTACACACTTGTGGGCGATTATCATGTTGTATGTAAGTCAAAGGTCTTGTGAATTCTTCAAAGTGTTTATAAAGGGTTTTACCCAAAAGGGGTTTTTTCCTGAATCGATCGTCTTTATTTTTCATGCATGGTTTGGATGATTTATGACTTTTAGATGCATGTTTAGGGGCTGATTTTAGACTCTAATTAAATAAGTTTGTTGGATTAGAAATTTGCGAATTTAATCAATTATCACACAGTAACGCTTTTTTGTAAGAAAGTTCTTGCCTTGGATCATGGATTGTTTATTGGTTAGTTCTTGGAATCCTCCTTAGATCTTTCTCTTCCGATTCTCCTGCTAGGGTTCTTGCCTCTCTCTTCTCAAATTTGTGACCTAGGGTTCTTGGATGTAAATATCAGGGAGTTATTAAACTCCTAATTTATATAACTAAGGCTTTAATCCCAAGTTGGACCTTAGGCCTCAACTTTGGAGCACCATCCGGGTCCGAGCCCACTACTCAAATGACCCGAAAGTTACCAAATTATTATACACATACCCTGGGACCATTTTTAAAGTTCTAAAACATCTAAACGAGACCATAGAACCTCCCAAAATGCATCCCAAATATTTGTATTTACCATACCCATTTGTATTGTGTTTAATTGACGGCCAACCTTAATTTAATTACTAGATGATTTATTTCTCACAATTGAACCCATCAATTTATATTTTACTCATTTAAATTTAATTTCCTTCGATTTAATTCAATTCCAAAATTTAATCGAAAATTACTAAATTAATTTTTATCACAATATTTTATTATGAAAATATGGGGTATTACAGTCTAGAATCTAGAATCAATCCATACTGCTCCATCACATCACATCACATCACATCACATCACATCACAATAAGAGGTCTACCAAATGGATCCAAAAACTAGTAATTTTAAAAGAGGCCCTAGCTAGAGGCACTTAGTATTTTGACATTAGCTCTTAATATTTTTAATGTAATTATTATTGTTAGTGAATATGATGATGATGATGATGATGATGATGATGATGATGATGATGATGATGATTGGCTATGGCCATCCACAATGCAACTCCGTAAAAAGGGGGGATTTCACACATCTACGTTAAGAATATGGGAAACACAGTTGGAGAATGTAAGAAGATATTTTTAATCCTGGACATGGGACATTATCCCGCCTAGCCTCTAGGACCTAACCCAAGGCATGGAAAAAGGCACCCGCCCAGGAGATGCCAACCCATTTGCCCAATTTTTTTTATCACTTACCATTTGATATGTTAGTTAACATTAAAATATATTCGTTATTCCCTAAAATTAAATGCCTATAAAATTACACTTCTACACTCAATATTTTCACAAAAGTCATCTTCTTTCCTTTCGTCTACCCTAAATCGCAAATAACAATTTTTCCATATTGATTTATTTTATATTTTCAAATTGAATATTTTTTTACGCTATGTTTCCAATTAAATGAAAGTGTAGTCCAAAAAATGAAAATGAAATGAAAACCCTCATTAATCACCTAATCTCTCATCAATGTATCAAAATTTAGATAGGTTGTACGATAATTCACTACATACCTGAGGCACGATAATTGATCCAACAACATGTGCCAATGATAGCCAATTGATCATGCGCGGTAGTAACCACGTGACAACTGAAGTTTAGGTATCGTTTTTCAATATTCTCAAATTGTGACACGCGATAGACAATTTCGGCGCCGTAATGAATAGGTGGTTGAAGATAGCACATACGTTTCACCTACCTTACGAGGAGTTGGGGATTACCCTATCTGATTTTGTGTATATCATAGGTAACTATTTGAATTTATGCTATGTAATTTATTTATTTTTATTATTTATATGTCATTATTGTAATATTTTATACTAATAAATATATTTCTATTTAGGAATTCTAATTAGGACCATTCCCATTTTGCCCCCATTTCCTACATTAAGTCCTTATACTATGGAGGAAATACTTGAAATATATTTTTTTGGAATAGGCCAAAAATATGAAATATTTTGTGTGGATTGGTAAAAGCATACATGTTGCACTAGAGACAACAAACTACCGATGATAGACTAACAATGTAGAACAAATTACTCAATATTACCCCATAGATCCATGTGCCATGATATAAAATTAGAAGGCTCAATTGAACTGGAATCGAGAAGCTAGAAACTTAGAGACTACAAGACTTAGAGAGAGTTTAGAATAGAAAGAGAATTTTTATTTTAGAATATTTTTTAGCGAGTGATTGTCATTCAAAATTGAGAGGATTGTGGATATAATTGAAGAAAGTCATTTAAATCCAAGGCAAATTTTGGTTTTATCAATTCTTCTCTAATTACTCATTACATGCTTTTAGTTTTTTACATTATTTCGTGGGTGATGATTACGGATGGCTAATCTCCCATTCAAGGGATGAATTGAAGCCCCCATGAATTCAATTGATTTAGTTTTCTAATTTTAATTTTGTTTATTTCCTTTGATTAGTAACTTTAATTCGTACTCTTATTTTACATTGAGAAATGGAAAATCATCCTTGAGAAAGGATTTAAAATTGTCATACTTTTATCATTTGATTCAAACTAGAGACATGCTTATCAAATTGGTTAAAATTATAATACCGTTTTCTTTTACTCTTGTTTTATTTTGTTAAATTAAAATTAGTTAAGGGAATTTTCCCTAGCGAGTGATTCATTTGATTAATTTTAATTCATTTAGAGTAAAGTTGTAGGAATTAAAATTATTTTCCAAAAAGAATATTTAATTAATTCATTAGTGTAATGAGAGTTAACTTTTTAATTAATGAATATTTTGGAAATCAACCAAATTTAAATAGTACAAATTAGATTTAATTGTGTAAAGTTGGGGTGAATTTCATTCCTTGTTTCATTCTCATATTAATTATATCACTTGTGTTATTTCTCATCATCTTACTACTTAGATTTCTTTTGATTTTTAGTCACATAGTTACTTCGTCTTATTCACCCTTGAAAATTGTTTTAAAAGAAAATTAAAAAATATGTAAATAAAAATATTTGAAAGAAAGTTGCATTTATTTTTTCATTTTAGCAACTTTCTTGAAAGTTGGTTTGACATCCTTACTTACCATTATACATGTTCATATTATGTTTGTAGGTTGAAGGATTTTGAGACTTAACTTTTGAGACAATGACAAATCACACACAAAAAATCAAGTTATCAAATAGCGTCGTTACCGCTTTTTGGAGATTGACGCACTCAAGAAGATTTTTGGATTGTAATTCATTTTTCATTTTTAGTACCATTTTTCCTTTTATTAGAAGTGTTTTATTAGGATATCATCATTTGGCTTCTATTGCGGTGCTTAGTGACATCATTTACTTTTTCATTTATATTTGTAATAATTCATAAAAATGAAAAACGTGATAGGGAAATCCGACAAGGTAGAGAGAGGGAATCCAAAGGAAAGAAATAGAATCCTCTCTACTTTAGGTCAATAGACTCCCGGGGCCGACAAAGATAGACGATCTACCCCCGATCGACTCAAATCGATCTTCACCCACGCGTGTCAAAATCGTGGGAGGTACATTTTTAAACACTCGCGAATCTCCCGCAAGCGAGTCAATATTGTGTGTGCCTACATGATTTTATTTGATTTTTATTCTTTCATTTATTTTTAAATGATGTGATGAATAAATCAATTAATACCTACACCTGGTCATTCACGTGAAGAGATTTCATCACCCGACTCATTCACTTATTCATTGTGTGCTACCCTAACTATCATTAAATTTAAAATCAATCAACTAGATATCCCCATAGGATACGATATTTGTAGGCCCACTTTTGATCAATTTGACTTATAGGAAAACCTGTAGAGTCCTCTTCACCTGGCAAATCCTCAAACGGTTCGCTTTGAGGCACGTAAGTGTCCACGCAAACTAGGTTTTAAGTGCGGCCGCCAAGTAAAACGGGGTTTTGCTGTCCCTAACGTTGTACCGGTTCTTTCTCCATAGTAGCTTTGTGGAGAATCTCTGTGGCAAGCCTCTAGTTATTTTGTGATTAAAGTAGGAATACAATTTTTGCAAATGCGATCACAAAGATAAATTCCGTGATTTTTGTCGTCCACGAATTTAATTAAAATTTGTCTATCCTTTCACTAATTTTGAAGATATAAATTGGCTATGTGCTCATTAGTCTTTGTCCTTGACTTTAATTCAATACTTATTTTAGTTAGTTCATCCAATTCGAGAGTCCAAATATGTTTCTCTCATATTTTCTTCCAAAAAATCAAAAAACATTTTCTTCCTTTATTTTTCTAAAAATCCAAAATTTCATAAAAAATATTTTCTTTTTAGTATCTCCATAAAAATCCGAAAATATTTTATTTTCCTCATTTTCAAAAAAACTCCAAAAATATTTTCTTTTCCTTCTCAAAAATAAAAATTCTACTCTCATCAAGGCCGACAAACGTCCTTTAAGGGACTACTTTGGTCATTTTCCATTATCTTGACGCATTTTTGAAGTTGAGTCTGAGTCCAACATCCATACTTTAAGTCATCCATTAACACATCTCATATTCCATCGCCTTTAATGATGAGTGTCAACGTGTGCAATGCTTCGTCGTGCGCCTATTGCTTTCAAGACGATAACTTGCCCCATGACTACTCGTGCCTTTCATATCCATCTGAACCAACTATGGCCCAAGTGTATCCATATGACACCGTTTGAAACCGACCTCAGCCTATTATCATGGCATATATAATACCGAGTAGTGTGAGTACCCAAACTATTCGTGGAGGCTTAATAACCCTCCTACGAAATATGAATCCCAACCCCATGTTTTGGATCCTTATAGTTTTCGACAGTCATTATGGCAACCTATTGCACTCCATATCGATCAGTCCCCTCACTACGCTCCCCGTGATTATCAACCTTTTATCTATCACAAAGAAGCTTCTCTCTTGTATGACACACTTGACCCTGTTCCCTACACTTCATGTGAGTATTCTCCATTTTCTAGTGTAAATAGTGAGTTGTATCCACCTCAACCATATCCACCACCTGCCAACACTTCATCACCACCATCCATATCCGTTCTCGAAAGCCTCTTAAAAATTTCATCCTCGAACAAGAGCATGCTACTCAATATTAAAATCAAGCCCTTCAATGACTTGAATAAAGATGAAATGAAATTGAGTGTGCGAACGAGTTGGATTCCACCCCAAGTCTACCCATTGTTGCACCCATGTGGAGTGATGATGAATGATTACGACATGAATTTGGAGTGCGACCAACCCCATCACCCCGAGAATCTCAATGTTGAGATCACCCTGTGGTCCAGGCCCCAAGTTGACAATTGTGTTGACTTATCTAAAGATTTTGAGATTAATCAAACCTCGACTTGTCCTAAAGAACCCATCATTGAGGTTTACATTCCCCTTCCTGAAGAATCCAAAATTATGATCGAGTATACACCTATCGAGCCCACCGTGTGTGTTCCCAAGGAGCCAGTTTATTATTGGTTAGCTCTGGCTGCGAGTGCTTACCAAAGCCTCGAGATTACATCCGAGATGGTTCCTACCTCTCCGGATATGGATCCCATCCAAACATATTTGACTCACTTTAAGTCTGATTTTGATGTTGATTCTTATATCTTGTATTTGAATGCCTGATTAGATTTTCCCACCAACTCTGATGGTGACTTACAAGTGGAAAAATTGATCACTCAATCATTTACTTCCACACTTCCTCTTGAAAGTTCCCTTGAGGATCACTCTGAGCTTGCTGAGGAGTGTGTGTACCCTACTCTCTAGTTGGATCATCTTCCCTCACCCATTGTCCCACCAGCCCACCTATTATACCTTCCACCCCACCACCTGACGTGGAGCTTGATATTATACCTCACGTGTTCCCATCCATGTATTTATGTCCCCACTTGAACTCACCCTCCACCTTAGTGCTCCACAATCGTATTCGTGATTTTTTCATCAATCCCATCATCCATGTGACTATTGGTAGTGTTACTCTCCACTTAGGTGACACAGATTTTGTTCCTCCATGCCCTCCACTCTCCTTTCATGGTGATTTTTATTCCCGTCAGCTCATTAACGTGTCACGGCATGACGATTATCATCGTCCATTTATAGAACAGTCGTGCAATTTCTATGAGCCCCACCACATATTAATTTTCAAACCATATTTCCTTCCAATTCAATTAGAGAACCAAGATTTAGGGACCTTTTTGCCCTCACGTTTATGCTCGATGAGGCCCATGATCGGTGTCTCTTCATACTCACTCATGCCTTTCTTCCCTATACCCTTATCCCCACCTGTCCTTGGTTGCATCAGGTGAAGCACTTTTCCATACAGGTTCATTGACCTTATAGCCTTTATCCAATAAGACTGATGTTTCGATCTTGTTTGGGGGTGATTATCATCACCCAATTGTTCTACCACCCCGTGTTTTCATAGCTCTTATCTTTAGGGTGAGAATGGTTCTGTCTGGATGAAGATGTTAAACTTAGCGCTACCGGGAGGCAACCCACTATTTCTAAGTATGAGTATTATCCTGTTTGGGGGTGGTGTTTCACACCACCCAAGGCTTTACCATGTTTATAGACTTGTACAAATTTTTACCTCATCACTTATTCAGTTTTCATCTTGGATACATATGGTCCTCATCATTAGAGGTTGACCATGGTAATACCTTTCCTACCTTATGCTCTCAATTATAGAAATAATTTTATTAACATCGAGGACGATGTTCCATTTTTTGGGGGGTGGGGAATTTTATCAAAATCGTACCTCTTTTAAAAATAATTTCATAAACAAGACTTTATTTTTAAAATTTTCATGCAGTTTCTTTCATCTCACTCATTGACGTGAATTTTCAATCATCCATATTTTGAGTCTAAGAATCAAGTTAGAGGATATTTTTTTTCTAAATAGCTTATGTATGACATAACATGGAATTTTGCACCATGAATTTCTAGAGTCAACAAAATTTGCGCACTTATCACGTCACTATGGTTTAGAGTTGAAAAGTACTATAATTCTTAAACAAACCTTAAGGATCCCTAGTGGAGACTTTAGCTTGTGAGATTCGTGCCTTTCAAATTTTAGAGAGTTTTATGCAATCTTCGAGTTACAACTTGATTCATCTTCCTCTATCTCCGCACTTAATCATTGTATGATCTCATTATTCTTCACTAAATTCTTTGGCTTGGTCACTAAGAACGACATCACTTTCGAGTTGTAAAAAATATGTGTCTTGAAGTTATCCCGATCACCAGACTTTCACCCATACACTAACCAAATTACATATTCACACACCATTCATTTTTCATATCGTCACCATTTACCATCCCTATTTTCATACCGCCCATTTTCCACTCACCATTTTGAGAAAGGGAAGAGTGTAGAAAGTACAAAAGTGAGAAGTATTCATAGAGAGTAATTGCATTTTTAGCAAATACCTCTCTCACTGTTCATTTAGATAGAGAAAAACTTAGATACAAATCTATGTTAAGGTTATTTGTAATTTTTAGTAGATTTATCTCAGACATTGATGAGTATTTAGAAGTTAAAAAATGTGAAAAGAAAAAAAAGAAAAAACAAGAAAAAAAGGAAAAGAAAGAAAATAAAATTTAAAAAGAAAAAGAAAAAACAAAGAGAGAAAGTTTTCAATCAAAATTTTGTGAAATAAAGACATTTGTTCCTTAAGTGTAATACACTCTTGTCAAATATTCATCATATCACCATCCTACCTCATCTCATCCCATCTTTCTCATTTCATTTCCCCCTCACCCATAAGCATCCATGTTTCCCCTAGGTGTTCGAACAAATGAAGGTCAACATGGTGAATAACTCGACATTCTCAATATAGTCGTTAACATTCTTTTATGTGATCATTTTTCTTTCTAAAATGTTCATTCTTTCTTATATATGTGTATGGGACATTTGACCTTACTAACATTTACTCACTATAATGCCCCGACCTGGATTTATGGGTTACCTGTGAGTCAACTCAGTCCGACCTGAGCATTAGGCGTGAAGTGCAATGGAACAACCCATATAATGTTTCTAATCCAGTTTTATTTTAATTAACATTTCACTTGTTTAGTATGCGATGCCGATTTCAAAATAAACTATGTGAGGGACCCATGGGGAGCACCCTGAAGTCCAAGTAAATAGAGCTACTAACGTAAACTTAAATAAAGTATGCTTACCTATATAACACCCTCAAAATACGTAACCGCGCCCAACCTACCATAAAAAAGTGGGGATGCGAGCCTCTGCCCAGTGGGATTTACGCAAGCAATATAGAAACAAACGACAGAAAGGAATACTCACACGCTACAACCACATGCATGCAAAAATATGTACATATATACATACGTATACCTTTAGAAAATACATATTCCAAAACATTAACCGTTTTATATTATGAAAACCTTACTTATCCAGATTAATTTACCTTAAACTTATTAAAGGATTTCTTTATTCATACTTAGCATTCTCACTTCATTTAACACAACCGGTCCAACACTTGAAATCATTACACTTGATTTATCCAAACCAATTGCTTTACCGCAATCTAACCCTTTCGTTCATTTCAACACAATTTAGTATTTTCATTAAAAATCACCATTTCAACATACGCATTTACCGTGTTAGAAAATACTTATTTAATCTTTGACAATCCTTTTTATTACGACACATTCATGTGTTAAATATGGGTTTAACCATTTAGCTTGCTTAACCACCCATTTCTTACTTCCTTTAGCCCTTTTTCATTCCTTTATGGACATTAATAGATTTACGCATTCACTTTCCCATTTCACCTTTACCGGAATATTTGTTACATTCATTCAAGTTAGGTTGTATTAGAATTTTTTTACCATACAACCCATTTCTTAACATATTCCATATTTCATTTATATTTTCTCGAAATCTTTCGATACCGCATACTTCCAGTGGCTCCACACCGCCGACTATGTGCACCATATGCTCTGGCCAGTGATTTAGACATTTTCACCCAAGGGCTCCAAGTCCTTCTTGCTTTATCCCGGTGTCGTTCCAATTTCATTTTAATGTGTTTTAATATTTTACAAATGTCCACATAATTACACTTATCCTTTTTACCCGACTGAAGCCAAAATTCAGGACTTTTCCACCCCATTTGTGTCACATTTGAAAATATATCATTTCATATTCTTTACACTTTAACCTTGATTTTTATTCCAAAAATCGTATTCGTTTAGGACTACTTTGTGTAAAACCCTTTCCAACATTTTTATTTCATAAAAATGTTTCACTTTAAGTAAAATTACCATTTTACCTATTTATTTCCAAAATAACCTTTTACTCCCTTTCATAAGTGTTAATTTCACCTCCAAAGACTATTAAGTTATTCATACCAACTTCTTAAGTGTTTGTAAGCCTTTAGCATCTTTTTACACTTGGAGTAATCTTTTACTTGACTGGAAATACTTTTACACCTTTAATTCCTTTTTAATCCCATAAGTGTCAATATTTCATAACATTAGTAAGTTACACTCACTCACCATTTCATATTTACCCATTAACACTTAATTAATGTTTTTTATCAACATTTTCCCAAAACTTATATTCCTTTACTTCTTCATTCAAGAAATACATTCACACTTAAGAGACTACTTTCCAATTATTCTTATTTTATATTTAAACTCAACAAATCCTTCCCTAAACTTGTTCATATATTTAATGTCAAAATACTACAAGTTTATACGCATGAGAAGATGGGTTTTAAACCCCAAAATCATACTATATAGTTTAAACATATTTGTCTTCATGAAAAATCATTATACTTGCAAAATTACCTTTTTAAGGACAAAGGAGATTTTTATTTCTTTAATCTCAATAAATGTCGATTTTTTCATAAAGTCATCATTTTTGCAACAAACATTAATTTACCAATGTTTATCCAATTATGACATTATCTTCAAACATTTTATTTCATAAAATGTTTAACACTAATATTTCTAGAAATTCCCATTTCATAAAAATACCATCTTTCAATATTCCAAACCTTGAAATATTTACTGATTCTTTGACTTCATCAAAAATTATTTTCCAACAAAATCACATTATTTGCAAACATTTTATTTCATAAAATATTTTTCATCAAAATTACCAGAAAATATACCATTTTCATAAACATCAACTTACATTATTTCAAAACCTTGAAATAATTATCCACTCTTTATTTTTGTCAAAATAACCTTTTTTTCTACATTTTTATTCCATAAAAATGTTTATTGTTTTCTACACAACAAATATACTATTACACTAAATACACCCTACTCAAATAGTCTAAATACAAGATTATAAATGTAAAAATAAAATTCTTACACCAAGAGTAAGGTTACCCACCTCTAATGGCTCTAATGGTGGTGTTGATGTAGGAGGAGCAACCTCCACCTTCAAAGGTGGCCTCATGGGGTTACCAAATGCATCATTCAAAGTTCTAAGTTAAGAACCCATTCAATGTAACAACCTACCTAATGGGATACCGGGCGATCACTCCTATATCAAATTATAACAGGAGTTACATATGGATCATTCTTAGCATCACTGTCGAAAATCCATTTAATTACTAATATCCTATTAGGCGAGCGTTAAAATTTTAACTTAACGACTCTTTTAATCAATTAAGATAAAATAACCACAATTTAGTGCATAAATAAAACTGAAGGGAAAATGAAATGAACTAAAATAACCGAACACTCGGTTCAAATTATACAACCATATCAAATATCGTGCGAAGAATAAAAAAAATTAGTTGGACCATTGGCCGAATGTTTGTACAATACCTCCTATCAGAGTACAAGGAAAGAAGCGTCTACCGAGAACCCGCATGCATCCACAGCTGCTGCAGCAGACGTCTGACTCGAAAAAATTTCCATCCAGGCATCCCTGTGTCTGGACACCTATATATATATAATATATAGAAAGAAAGGAGAGTAGATAAACGGGTCAGAGCCCGAATTTTGAAAATATTTTGCAAGTGCATAAATGCTTTATTTTTCGAAAAATAGTTTTATCTCATTTTTAAATTGGTATCGCACTCCCATGAGATACCCCTCACCTTTCCTAGAGTAGTGCACACCTAACGCATCCGAATAACACCTCCTAGTCAAGCTACCCCTCCTAACTAGTCTAATAACTTATCCACTATCTACCCTAGATGGTCCAAGTGCTAAGGGCTAAACTTCCCTCCATTCTCAACACTGCACTAAGTTCGTGCGTGGGGTGTCTCACAAAGCGAAATTCAAACAAGGAACCCCCCCGATACACTACTACTTGGCAGGGTTAATGGTAGAGATCCATTAGGCCCGTAGCACACACAAATGTATAAATATATATATGTGTACATTCAAAATATACGTCCGGATCATATCTCCCGGACCGAGGTTCACATAATATCAATTTATATCTTATAATACACATCCGGATCTATCTCCCGGAATGAGAATCCATATACCAAGTATTTAGCACTACTTTCATTTTCTCAAAACTTCCCATTTCCTTTATTATATCAAGGAAATGTAAATATAAAAGGCAATTCATTATCATGAATTGCTTTAACAAATCATATACTTTTAAAAGCCAATTTTATTATCATAAAAATGCTTTTCCGTTTCAAAATATCCCATTTCCCTTTTTATATTCAAGAAATGTATTAAAAGCCATTTTCATTATCATAAAAATGCTTTGATCATATCATATGCTTCCACATCCCTTCTTCCATCCGGGAGTGTTACCGAAGCTAAACATATAACCCATTTCCCTTCCTATATCCAGGAAATGTAATTAAAGCCAATCCATTATCATGAATTGCTTTAATATAACTTGTTCTAAGACCGCCCGTCCGGGTTTCCCCACTGTGCGCGCCCCTAAATGGCTATCATCTTCCAGGGCCTATCATAAAGACAACCTGGGATCCTACATCGCAAGCCGTCGGGAAGCGGCCATGTGCCTGCGGGATAGCCAAGACCACACCCGGAATCTCCTAACCAGCGCAAAAAATATATATCAACAAACGCTCACATGGCCTATAGGACTATATCCACCCTGCATTCATTAGCCAGGGGGCTTCACCATACGAACGCAACTTCCCTTATGATAGCGATTTAGAGAGGTGTGTAATCCATATTTTATCAATTATGAAAATCATTTATTTACCATTTTGAAAATATTCATTTTTACATTTTCAAAATCATTTTCATCATAACATATATATATACCTAAATCACACAGTATATACATATCCTATACATTCTTCCTAGAATATATATAAACGGCCATAGTGGCCTATAGCATCTAGCGATGACCAATAATCCCAAAGATTCCCTCCAGGAATCATAATCATGCGCTCATATAAGCATGATACTAACCCAAATATTTCTTAATTTAATAATCACTATATACCTCAATCCCATATAAGGATTTATTAGATATCTCCAATGATACCCTTCACTCTAAATGAAATCAACAAATACCTATATTCCCAGTTTATCCTAATTATCTCCTAGGATACACTTAACAGTATTCGATATAATTATGCTTTCCATAGGCCTAATTATATAGGCCTGTATGCCTACGAGAAATATCCTCGGGATTTATCTCACCCGAACAACCTTAAATTCAACGAGTTAAGGATTTCAATTCCTAGAACCCCCAAGACTACACCTAGTCCAATTAATCATTTAGAAGTCCCCAATATAATTTAGGAACCCTAATCCATCAATTTCTGCAAATATTCTATTTTCCTCGAAAATATAGATTAAGGGTTATATACTAAAAACCCTTACTTTACCCTCCTAAATTGCCTTAATTTATGGACCATAAAGTCCTAAAAGGTCCTTTAGGTTATCGCCTAATTAACCTCAAAGCAAGATGAAATGGAATCTATCCCATCCAAATCATCCTAGAAAAATTATCAACTTTCAGCAGGGGTCGATCGATCGACCCATGGCCGTCGATCGATCGATGGCTCGATCGATCGAGCCCCCATGATCGATCGATCGATCAAGTCGGGCAATTTCTTCTCCGAGAAGATGTTTCGGCCATGGAAGCTTCCCCCAAGCTTCCATCTCTTCACCAAACGGCCTAAAACTTCAACCAACTACAAATACACTTATAATACGGGTCTTAAACATCCTAGAACCCGGAATCACCAATTAATTTCAAGTAAAACCTAAGTTTCTCCAATTTACCATTTTTAGGGGTTTATTCGTTTTAACTCCCAAAAAACCGTTTTATCCACGAATACCCAACCCAAAATCATTAGGGTTTGTTATACCAACAATGATATGAGATATTTATGCTTAAAAATAAATAAAGCAAGTAAACACTTGCCTCGTGGATAAAATCCGACGTCCTCGAGCCGAATCCCGCGGCTAGTCGAAATCTCCCCCTTTTTCCTCTTTTCTTCCTCCTCTCTCTCTTCCCTCTCTTCTTTCTCTTTTCTCTTCTCTTTTCTCCCCCTCTCCCTCCTTTTATAAGGAGAAAAGGGTTTAACCCCTTAAAAACCCAAAAACGACTCGTTTACCCAAGTACGAGCCTATTTAACTCCAAAATTACCCGGAACTCAATTTCGACAATCGTACACTCTTTTCCGACTATCTCGGACATTCCGAGACTCATGGCGCAGTCAAAATTTCCATCCAAGGTACTTGACCACAAATCACTATTCTAACCCAAAATAATTAAGTGCGGTTTTCTACTCAAAATCTTACCTCTTTTTGTCGCTATACTCCACGGCGACATATAATTAAATTACTTCGACCTATATAGTCCCAAAATAATTTATAACACCCTTCGAAAATTATTAAATCCTCAAAAATCCCAAAAATTACTATTTCAAGGAATTCTCCAATTTCCAAATTATACTTAATTATGGAATTTAATCCTCTCCAAAAGGGCGGGTTATTACATACTCCCCCCCTTACAACGGAATTTCGTCCTCGAAATTCAGATATAACCTACACCATCTAACTAGGATCACTACAAATCCTAAAACTTCAAGGGAAAAATACTGAACCTGATGGTTCCCAAATCTTACACTATGCGGCTACCGCAATCGTAAAGTGACTCTAATACGTTACTTAATACCCATCCTCTAAAATGCCTCTTGGCATGAATTTCAACCTTATATACTACTCCTATCTTAACTAGGCGGTATACAAAACCACCTTACCAAGGCGCCCATACACCTTCCTAACTTGTGCACATCTGCACATCCGTAGTGAGCGTCTGACACATAACACTCTCTCCCAATAAGGGTATCCTTTCCTCGGTTTAATACTCACCTATGGGTCCTTCCAACCCTCGAAATTTCAATCCTCCTAACTTCGGCGCCGCTAACTCTAGCGAACCTACATCCTAAAAATGCTACGATCTATGCGTTACCCTACCTAAGCGAAGCGAGTATCCTAATTATCCCTAGTACTCAAGGCCTCTCTCAACTCCCGATATTTGCTTAGTTTCGTGCGTGGGACGTCTCGGCAAAGCAAAATTCAGACAAGGAACCCTCCTGTTACACTACTCCCTCGCGTTGTCGGTCATCGAGATGTAACGGCCTAAGTCACACCAGCGGGACGCCCTAAATCTTACTAAACTAACCTACAAACGCATTTATATTATCTTATCCTTCTGCCCATACAGAAGGAAACCTAACTAATCAAAGTGCCTACTCTCTGTAGGAACACCACTTACATCACACCGATCACAGATTTCCTCCAAATTTGCCTTCTTATTAAGGCATGGCTATCATCCTCAAACCAATTTCTCTAAGTCCTACTCCACCCAACTACTTGTGGCGAGAGGACCACTTTAGTGCTTTTCCATAGCACAATATTTCATAAGCTTATCATCATCACAGGGCTCGTAGTCTATAGTGGTTCATCCACACTATAAGACTAACCCACATCCTTTCATCCCAAAACAGCTCTCCACGCCCGGCGCCGTTAAGAATCATGTGTGGAGTGTCTCGCAAAGTGAAATCCAAACAAGGAACCCCTCCACATATTAACACTTGACTTTGTCGGTCACGGAGTCCCGTTATTTTAGACATGAAACCGGGACAATCCTATCCCTTATCAACGAAAGGTGGTTTGAACTCCTATCTCTAACTAATAGTCACACCTCCCAGTGCTCGCACTATTTCCAAGTCCTTGCGCAAACCAGTACTGAGCTAAATCTTACAGCTCAACAATGATCCTGTGGGCCTTAAATTTTATCTATAAGGTTGCCACATATACAAACCAAAATAAGGAAGTCTCTACTCATCGAGGTTCCATCAATCCATAATAACAAAGGTGTACTCAATCTGTATCCAGGTGAGACACCGCAACCACAATCTGTTCCCTCCAGGAACTTTGGACACGATAGACTTGCCATCATTAGCCTGCTATCGCTCCGATATACCATATACCTTACCATACTCGTATAACATATAAGACGAGTATCATAAACCAAATATATATATATATCCAAAACATCATCACCCGTCTCTCTGGCGAATGAAGGAAAAATAAAACTCCGCTATTGCGGACAACACATAGGCATGCATGATATAATGTTATCGATACCGAATACAAATCTCAAATTACACACACGAGTCTAGGGCTATCGAACACTACAACTTCATCTAGCCACACCTCTTACTAGAATTTCTTAACTCTAGGCCCCATCTGGGCACCCTAACCTTGTCCTTTATTCCTATCGGAAAAGACTATCCGTGTGGCTCCGCACTCGACAACACCATTTCCATCACTGGTCTTCCTGACCATCATGGAGTTGTCAACACCATCTGACTCTATAACTTCACTCCTTACAATCACCTTACTAATCCTCTTAACTCCTTTGTTAAAAGGAAATTCCACCACCGGTTCCAACAATCCTCCCTCATGAAATCTCCCCATGTGGATGTCCCCTCAGGGGCACCTGAACACACCCACATTCTCCGTAAGTGTTAACAACACTTCTCTAGTGAGCCTATCCTTCCTGGAAAGGACTCATTTTTCATTGTACCTTCCTCACCTCGGTACAAAGTTCACTTCTCCATAATGTTATTTATTCACTGTCGGTCTCTGGTCGACCCTAATGTGAATAATTACGAAACATAATTCTTCTCCTTCCTGCAGAATCATGGGGACTCACGGTTAAAACTATCCGTAAGATCCCTTTGGAACCCTTATCTCCACGGGGTAATTCAACTTGAGTACCACTTTCTACCACAGTAGTACTTGGTTGCTCATAACTACTATATTTTAGTAGCCATTGCAACAATCCTTAGCAATTTTCCACAAGGAGAATGGCCTCTACTAAGGTCCTTGTCCCCATCTTCTACTAGCTTCCCCAGCTAAGCCTTGCCAACTTCTGTCCTCCCCGAGGCCCTCCTTGGTCGTCCTTCTTCGATCGGCACACACGATCCTAGAACGAGCACGCAAAGGATTACTAAAATCTCCTAACATGGCAGGAGAACGAAATCTCACAGAGAAATCAACAATCCTAATCCTGGGGCTCTATAATAAATCGAGAGCAACGCTGAAAGCGTAGTACGTCCGCAAAGATTCCTAAGGACACTAGAACCTGATGCCCTGATACCATCTGTAACAACCCGCCTAATGGGATACCGGGCGATCACTCCTATATCAAATTATAACAACAATTACATATGGATCATTCTTAGTATCACTGTCAAAAATCCATTTAATTACTAATATCCTATTAGGCGAGCATTAAAATTTTAACTTAACTACTATTTTAATCAATTAAGATAAAACATCCACAATTTAGTGCGTAAATACAACTGAAGGGAAAATGAAATGAACTAAAATAACCGAACACTCGGTTCAAATTATACAACCATATCGAATATCGTGCGAAGAATAAATAAAATTAGTTGGACCATTGGCCCGAATGTTTGTACAATACCTCCTATCTAGAGTACAAGGAAAGAAGCGTCGACCGAGAACCCGCAAGCATCCACAGCTGCTGCAGCAGACGTCTGACTCGAAAGAATTTCCATCCAGGCGTCCCTGTGTCTGGACACCTATATATATATAATATATAGAAAGAGAGGAGAGTAGATAAACGGGTCAGAGCCCGAATTTTGAAAATATTTTGCAAGTGCATAAATGCTTTATTTTTAGAAAAATAGATTTATCTCATATTTAAATTGGTATCGCATTCCCATGAGATACCCCTCACCTCTCCTCTAGTAGTGAACACCTAACGCATCCTAACAACACCTCCTAGTCAAGCTACCCCGCCTAACTAGTCTATTAACTTATCCACTATCTACCCTAGATGGTCCAAGTGCTAAGGGCTAAACTTCCCTCCATTCTTAACACTGCACTAAGTTCGTGCGTGGGGTGTCTCACAAAGCGAAATCCAAACAAGGAACCCCCCCCCCCCGATACACTACTACTTGGCAGGGTTAATGGTAGAGATCCATTAGGCCCGTAGCACACACAAATGTATAAATATATATATATGTACATTCACAATATACGTCCGGATAATATCTCCCGGACTGAGGTTTACATAATATCAATTTATATCTTATAATACACATCCGGATCTATCTCCCGGAATGAGAATCCATATACCAAGTATTTAGCACTACTTTCATTTTCTCAAAACTTCCCATTTCCTTTATTATATCAAGGAAATGTAAATATAAAAGCCAATTCATTATCATGAATTGCTTTAACAAATCATATACTTTTAAAAGCCAATTTTATTATCATAAAAATGCTTTTCCGTTTCAAAATATCCCATTTCCCTTTTTATATTCAAGAAATGTATTCAAACCCATTTTCATTATCATAAAAATGCTTTGATCATATCATATGCTTCCACATCCCTTCTTCCATCCGGGAGTGTTACCGAAGCTAAACATATAACCCATTTCCCTTCCTATATCCAGGAAATGTAATTAAAGCCAATCCATTATCATGAATTGCTTTAATATAACGCGTTCTAAGACCGCCCGTCCGGTCTTCCCCACTATACGCGCCCCTAAATGGCTATCATCTTCCAGAGCCTATCATAAAGACAACCTGGGATCCTACATCGCAAGACGTCGGGAAGCGGCCATGTGCCTGTGGGATAGTCAAGACCACACCCGGAATCTCCTAACCAGCGCAGAAAATATATATCAACAAACGCTCACATGGCCTATAGGACTATATCCACCCTGCATTCATTAGCCATGGGGGCTTCACCATATGAACGCAACTTCCAATATGATAGCGATTTAGAGAGGTGTGTAATCCATATTTTATCAATTAAGAAAATCATTTATTTACCATTTTGAAAATATTCATTTTTACATTTTCAAAATCATTTTTATCATAACATATATATATACCTAAGTCACAAAGTATATACATATCCTATATATTCTTCCTAGAATATATATAAACGACCATAGTGGCCTATAGCATCTAGCGATGACCAATAATCCCAAAGATTCACTCCAGGAATCATAATCAGGCGCTCATATAAGCATGATACTAACCCGAATATTTCTTAATTTAATAATCACTATATACCTCAATCCCATATAAGGATTTATTGGATATCTCCAATGATACCCTTCACTCTAAATGAAATCAACAAATACCTATATTCCCAATTTATCCTAATTATCTCCTAGGATACACTTAACAGTATTCAATATAATTATGCTTTCCATAAGCATAATTATATAGGCCTGTATGCCTACGAGAAATATCCTCGGGATTTATCTCACCTGAACAACCTTAAATTCAACGAGTTAAGGATTTCAATTCCTAGAACCCCCAAGACTACACCTAGTCCAATTAATCATTTAGAAGTCCCCAATATAATTTAGGAACCCTAATCCATTAATTTCTGCAAATATTCTATTTTCCTCGAATATATAGATTAAGGGTTATATACTAAAAACCCTTACTTTACCCTCCTAAATTGCCTTAATTTATGGACCATAAAGTCCTAAAAGGTCCTTTAGGTTATCGCCTAATTAACCTCAAAGCAAGATAAAATGGAATATATCCCATCCAAATCATCCTAGAAAAATTATCAACTTTCAGCAGGGGTCGATCGATCGACCCATGGCCTTCGATCGATCGATGGCTCGATCGATCGATCCCCCATGATCGATCGATCGATCAAGTCGGGCAGCTTCTTCTCCGAGAAGCTGTTTCGGCCATGGAAGCTTCCCCCAAGCTTCCATCTCTTCACCAAATGGCCTACAACTTCAACCAACTACAAATACACCTATAATACGGGTCTTAAACATCCTATAACCCGAAATCACCAATTAATTTCAAGTAAAACCTAAGTTTCTCCAATTTACCATTTCTAGGGGTTTATTCGTTTTAACTCCCAAAAACCCGTTTTATCCACGAATACCCAACCCAAAATCATTAGGGTTTGTTATACCAACAATGATATGAGATATTTATGCTTAAAAATAAATAAAGCAAGTAAACACTTGCCTCGTGGATAAAATCCGACGTCCTCGAGCCGAATCCCGCGGAGGCTTGCCGGAATCTCCCCCTTTTTCCTCTTTTCTTCCTCCTCTCTCTCTTCCCTCTCTTATTTCTCCTTTCTCTTCTCTTTTCTCCCCCTCACCCTCCTTTTATAAGGAGAAAAGGGTTTAACCCCTTTAAAACCCAAAAACGACTCGTTTACCCAATTACGAGCCTATTTAACTCCAAAATTACCCGGAACTCAATATCAACAATCGGACACTCTTTTCCGACTATCTCGGACATTCTGAGACTCATGGCACAGTCGAAATTTCCATCCGAGGTACTTAACTGCAAATCACTATTCTAACCCAAAATAATTAAGTGCGGTTTTCTACTCAAAATCTTACCTCTTTTTGTCGCTATACTCCACGGCGACATATAATTAAATTACTTCGACCTATATAGTCGCAAAATAATTTATAACACCCTTCGAAAATTATTAAATCCTCGAAAATCCCTAAAATTACTATTTCAAAAAATTCTCCAATTTCCAAATTATACTTAATTATGGAATTTAATCCTCTCCAAAAGGGCGGGTTATTACATTCAACTCCATTAAAACTCACTTAATCTTCTCCAAGAAAAGCTCCATCTTCATATCCAAAAGCCCCCCAACATTACCCCCAAAATTTGTATCTCTTCTATGTCCATGGTGAAAATGGGTGTTTTAGGGTTAAATGCACCATGAAAATGGTGGGAGAGTCGTGGTTTGGTCGTGGGTGGAGGTGGAAGACCACCCACCTCCCCCTTTCACTCTCACTCTCTCTCTCATTCTTTCAACAACAATAACCCAAATAACCCCAAACAACCCTTAGGACCTAAAATCCCATTTTACCCTTGCTGAACTAATCTGGGCTCGATAACACACCAAATCAATGCTCCAAATTGTGATAGAGCATATGGGAAATTTGATCTAAAAACTCGACTAAGGTTGTTCAAACGACATAACCTAGGTCGTTCAAACGACTCAAGCTACATCGTTCGAAATGTGCTTCTAACCATCCTTCTAGCGACTTGCTATTGTAAACTAGTAACATGTCATTAGAATCCCTTCTTCTAACGACCCTTCTAATGACCTGAACACAGTCGTTCGAACGACATCCCTTATCGTTTGAACGACCCTATTTTTTTTTTCATTTTTCTATAACTCTTCACCCACAATTCCTCCATATTTATAATTAAATCCTCCTTAATTATCATTAATATATAATTCGAATATAATTTAATTAATTTACCGGGATGGGATATTACACTCACATCCTCACACACAAAAGTGATACACTTATCCAAATCTTGTGAGTTCGTTTGAGAGAGCTATATCTACGAGATTTTGAAGTTGAAGCATTGATCTTGAAAACTAGGAATTACTCGTGCGATACTTTACCCATTTTGACTGATTCACACCAGAGATGTTGAGTTCTGGGAAGGATGTGCCTTTAGTATTCACTTAACTAAAATTTTTATACACGTCTAGCTTGCATTTCTCTAAATATTTAGCTCGTGATGAATTCTGAGATTGTTCTATGCCTAATAAGAGATTCACTGTTGTTTGCAAATAATTTTTTTTGTGTGTATATAAACTACAAACCTTATGAGACAAAACTCATCCTATCGGGCAACCTATAGGTTTAAAGGCTTGTTGCACATGCTAAGTGCAATCGCAAGTACCCGCGAAAGTGGCACACTTTTGGTTTTTTATCTTATTTTTCCCTCTATTTTTGCTCGAGGACTAGCAATGTTCTATTTGGACGTGGTGTGATAAGCACCCAAAAGTAATAAAATAAAACCCTAGATAAATAATTTTTAATTGCTAATTTTTGATAAAATTGGTCTTATGTACGTTTATATCTATCTTGTAGGTCAAGTGCCGCTTGCGTATTTAAAGGCCATATTTCAAGTCAAATGTGGAAAATGCATGTTTAAAGGGCCTAAACCCAATTCCCATACAAATTACTATGTCCCCTAACCAAGCCTAAAGCTCTATAGCCTGTCCTACAATTGTTCTCTCTGCGTGTGGCATTTTTTTATATAGATATATATTTTATTCAGGTTGTGTCATTTCTTATTTCTTATTTCTTTTTATTTTTATTTTCTTCCTTTTATTTTATTTTAGGGTCTTTATTTTTAGTATTTTATTATTTTATGTAAATACTGTATACTACATGTGTGTCGTTATATCCGTGTCTATATATACATCTATATATATTTATGTACGAGTTTAATTCAATATTTTTTATTTATTTTATTAGTTTAGTTTTTAGTTTGTTTTTTGTCTTTTATTTAGTTATAGGTTAGGATTTTTTTTAAAATTTTAATAGATTTTATTTTTTTACTTTTATTTATTTTATATATTTTTAGTTGTAACTAATGAAATAGTTTTAATTTTTAACTAGGTACAGTTTTAAGGACTCACATACACGCACCATATCCCAATGCAAACACACACACCCAATCTCTTTCATGTGCCTCACCTACAAACTCCGAACCAAAACCTAACCCGAATCTAACCAGCTGCCAACAGAACCGGTTCGACCCCTTGGCATCTCAAACCCGAAATCCATGCTACATGGTTACTCTTCTCATACCCAACTAAAACCCCCGAACCATTCCACTCATAACACCAAGCCTGCTATACTCATTTCCCATTCACCAATTAAAACAATGTCCAAAATAAAGAGTATCACTACACTTACCCACTTTCATACCCGCTTAATAAGACAAGACAATAAAAAAGTTGTACTTTATGCCCTAGCGGGACCTAAAACAACAAGGTATAACATTTTAATGTATTGGGAATGGGAAATAGGTACCAAAGTGGGTACACCTAGCTTTATTCAAAATAAAATAACCCCACTTGTTTAAAAAGACTCCTACCCCTTATTCCTAAAATACCCTCATTATTACTTCCCATATGAACATTTACTCACTCCTTAAAATATCCTCTCCCAATTACCAAATACCCAATTCAACCCCACACCTTTAAACTTCCAACTACACCCCTTAGCCACATGCATCTTCCAATAAAAGAAATCGAAGACCCATTTGCCCCCCCCCCCCCCCGGGGGGGGGGGGGGGGATAATTTTAGAGAAGAAAGTAAAGAAAATTGTAGAGTTAGAAATAATTTATAGTTTAGATTTAGAATTTTATTTTGTCTTTTTATTTCCTCTTCTTGATTTAAGTTGAAGGAAAATAGATTTTATTGAGAATCAATTTGAGTGTTAGAGCTTCATTTAAATTTTGTTTGATCATTTAAATTGAGGGTTGTAATCTTCATTGCAAAGATTGGAATTCAATTACACTTTAAGAGATTTAATTTGATTGTTCTCTTCTTTACTATTAATATTTTTATGCCTTTGTTTATTTGATTATCATGTTTTATACCATGTTAGGATAAAAATCCATTTCAAGGGGTGGGATGAACCCATGTTTAACATTGTTATGGTTAATTAATTTAATTGGTTGAGACATCCCTTTGAATATTAATTTTGGACTTTCACTTTCCTATTTACGCCTCGAGAAGAGGTATATGATTTTTGAAAGAAAATCAAAATTGAAGATATAATACCCTTTTTATAATCGAACTAGAGATAGGAGTTCCTTAAGTGTGGTATTATTTCTTAAATTTCAACTCTAAATTGCATTTCTATGGTTTAAATGAATTTTAGGGAATCGATCTTAGCGGTTGATTTTAGACCTGGCAAAATGAGGCACGACACGATAACACGACACGAACCGACACGAAGTTATAAGTTAATGGGTGGACCTTTAATGGGTTCGGGTCATATCAGTGCCAACCCGATAAGACACGATAGTTAACGGGTCGGGTTAGGGTTGACCCTCTTAACCCATTAATACCCGATAAACCCCGTTATGACCCATTAATTTGAGTAAATAAGATATAATTTTGGAACTTATAAATAATATATGTAATATAATGTTAATTTAATCATAATGAATGTTACTAAATGATAGATTTAGTAATGTCAATGAATTAATGGGTCTATTTGGGTTCAAAAATGAGATATATATCAACTTCTATTCAATTCAAAATAATTCATTATCTTAATGGGTATTAACGAGTGAACACGACACGACACGATAACATAACGGGTCGGGTTTGGGTATGATTTTTTCACACGATAAAAAAGTCACCCGTTTAGACACGAACCCAATAAGACCCGAACACGATAAAAAACGACACGAACACGACTCGACACGACCCATTGACAGGTCTAGTTGATTTATTAAAAGGGGTTTAAGTCTACTGTTTAAGAGTTTTGGGGTTTAAATTTAATTTTCTAAAAAGTTAGTATTATAATTGCACTTGTGATGAGAGTTGACTTGTAATTTGAATACTAACTTGGGAGATTTAAAATGAGTGAATTGATTAATTAGAATAACTAGAATATGTGGTGTAGTGCCATTCTTTGACCGTTTTCACATTTATTTACCTCACTTATCTCTTGTTTTAATGTTTGATTTTGTTCATATTTTATTCACTTAGTTGAGTAGCATAATTACACTTGAAAATTGTTTCAATATAAAAAGTAAAAAACAAAGGAAAAGCAAAAAAAATTAAGAAAAATAGCTAGAAAAATGGATTACATGACTTTTCTTGTGTTTCACTCCATAGAGTTGGATTCAAAATTTTATTTACCTCTATAGTAGTTTTTTTTTATATTTTTGTAGGAAATTAAAGGAAATTTTGATTAGAGAGGTTATTCTACGACGACCAACACATAAAAGCCTTTTTATAAATGCCCGATGCATGTAATGATATAAAAGTTTTACCCAAATCTCACGTGCTTGAAGAACTTCTGGAAGAAAATCAAACCCCTATGCACTTCAAAGTCAATAGAAACACGTATGACACCATGTACTAACTTGTAGATGGTATTTACCCACCTTTTGCAACTATTGTCAAAAGTTACAAGAGACCAACCACTCAAAAATAAAATGTGTACACATGAGCTCGGGAAGGTGCCCGAAAGGATACTAAAAGGGAATTTGGCATCCTACAACATCGTTTCCATTTTGTTAGAAACCTGACAAATATGTGGTAATATAGAGACTTATTTGTAATTATGAAGGCGCGTGAGGAGTTGCGAGATGGGACTTAGCGTGCTAACCAACCGCTTCATGAGCCACCAGCCTGCCTAAGGAGGCAAAGTCTTGTTGGCTATTATCAGTACCAAGTATGAGAGGTAAAGATGAAGAACAAGGATGCCCACAACCAATTGCGTGAAGACCTCATGGAAAAAATTTGGAACCATTATGCATAATCATTATATTAATAATCATTACTATCATCTGTGTTGATGATATCTATTATCATTTCTTTAGGTTGTTGTTAGTTTTATTTCATGTACATTTATGTGTGCACTATTAAATTTATGTTTTATTAAATATCCCGTCGTATTATTGATGGTGTGTACTCATAATTTTTATGTATGCAATATTCATAATTAAGACGAATGTAAAATATTATCAATGGTGCCTTTAATAAATAAAAATTCATAATAATGGGTTAGAAAATAAATACTAAAAAAATTTCATAACATAAAAATCTGATAAATCACCAACTACTTTTGTGACAAGTTTTGATATGATTGAGTGGGACGATACATTATCTAATTTTTCTACATGTCGTGAAAGGCACGTTGTTGAGGGCGTTAATTTATTAGTATCCGTGTATATAATTCAATCCTCATCATGCTAAAGTTGAGCTTCATACTCTTTAGAGCGAATTTTAATGAAACCCTCCATCTTCCCAGTTAGAATTCCTCGACTTGTTTAGGATTCGATAGAATTTGCATTGTATGATGCGTTGAATTACTCAGAGTATTCTTGAAGTGTCGTGTATGTAGAAAAATTGTTGGCGGTATCTCAATACTTATCTTTAAGTTTGGACATTTTACACCATATGGGTCTCTTTAGTGGATTATTTAAGTCCCCTGAATTTTTTTTGGTGCCGTTGGAATATAATGGGATCGACTGTCTGTCTTTGTCCATACATTGGGACCCTGTAGTTGACATGTTATATTTAAGTAATTCCTTGTGTAACTCATAACAACGGTCGAATCCAAATTTATGACCCACTTCGTGTTGGGATCCTTTACGAGTCGTTTAATCTAAAAAACATAATATTTTGTACAATTAGTGTTATAGAATAATAAACTAAATGTAAATAATTTTCATTACCTAATTAACCTAAGGTGTCCCACTTTATTTACCTGCTCCTCATTCCCAAGACAACTTCGCCGAATACAACAAACAATCTTTCTTTATCGCTCTAAATTTTTCCTGCAACGCATTCTCGTTGAGTTTGTAAATAACACCCTCGCTACAATTGTATTCATGAGTTATTTTATCCCGTACGGTGTTATGAGCTTGGTTTGTACCAACTACACCAATGATTGAATATTTTATATATTCATAAAAAGTAACACTTCATCGTGTTGGGTGAAATTTGGTAAACGAGTGGAGTTTATGGGAGTGGTTGGGAAGGGAATGCCATTTGTTGAACGGATTTGTAGAAATGTTAATTTTTTTTAGGGTGTAAAAATAGTTGGGGTGTGATTTATATTTATACTAAAATAATTTTGTATCCATTTGGATGTAGCCATTTATGTCTGCTGGAGGGAGTAAATGATTTTTTTATAAAAGAGGGTCAGGTAACAATGTTTCCCCCACAATGCCTGGGTGGGAGACATTTGCCAATAGATTCATCCCCCTATTTGTGAGGTAGGCACTTCTATTTATAAAAGTCATAAAGGTGGTGTCACATGCACAGAGCACGTGACATGTAAATAAGTTGTACGATCATGGAATCCTTCCAAAAGGAAAACTATCAAGTGAAATGTGTGGCGGTCCATGACAGGTTCTCCACAGTGGGAGTTGGGAATGGCCACGACCTGTATGGCCTCAAGAAATGGCGTGGTATTTTATGACTATCGTAGCTTGTCTGGTCCCAATCAGTGGCCTCTTACTTATTATCCATGGCCAATGCCAATATTGGGCATATCACATACAAGGGGAGGTGCACGAGACTATATATCTGATTGGAAAACTAGATAAACCCCTTTCCAAATTATTCCCTCTCGATGATCTGAAGAACACTGAAATGTTCAGAGAAATGATAAAAAAGAGAAACTGAACCTTTTTCCACCTGCCAGAGACTGAAAACCCTTCTAAACATGAGATCGCCTATATGCTTTAGTAAGAGACCCCAATTACCATGTGTAACCTCCCTTTTGAGGGGAATGCCATTATGGAAAAACTAATTTGATATACTTGATCATCTCAATCCATTTGATGATGAAATAAACTCTAACTTTAAGTATCCTTGCGTACAAAACGTTGATGATGATAAATATGAAAAATCAAAGTAATGAATTAAATTTATGTATTATAGAACTAAAAGATCATTGAAAAGATATTAGCAATAGACAAACCAATCGCACACAACCTATTGATGAGTCGACAATGATTAACTTACGGTATTCTAATGAGATAAAGTAAATAAAAATATGAACCTTTTCAGATGATTTAGAAAGGTCCTAACTCATCCAAATACTCAAAGAATACATCGATGTTTTCCTGGTCTTATGTTGATATGTTAGGGATTGACTATGAGATTGTTGTTCACCACATACCTATGTATCCAGAAGCCAAAACTTTCAAGAAAAATTTCAGGCCAGAATGGACTTTTCATGATTGAAGACGAAATCATGGAAAATCTCAGCATATGCATTTTAAGAGTATTTGAGTACCCCACATGGTTGGGCAACATTACGTTTGTCCTAAAAATAGAAGGAAAGGTACGGATATGTATCGATTATAGAAATCTAAAAAAAGCTAGTCCTAAAGATGAAGACCATCTATCGAACATCGATATGATCATTAATAACACTGTAGATTATGCTCTCAAATCCTTTATGGATGGCTTTGTCGACTATAATTAGATTAAAATGCACCCAGATATGCCCCAAAAATGGATTTTACTACCACCTGGGTACTTTTTGATACACAGTAATTTAATTCGGACTTAAAAACATTTGTGCCACCTGACAACGAGGATATACTACCTTAACACAGTACGTGATCGATAAAGAAGTTGAGGTATATGTGGACGTGGACGACATGATTATCAAGTCCAAAACACAGGAAGGACATGTTTTGGCATTAAAGAAGTTCTTTCAAAGACTGAGGATGTACCAAATGCATCTAAACCCCCAGATGTGCATCTTTAGGGTCACCAAAAGGAAGCTACTGGGATTTATTATCAGAGAAAAGAGATTCAAAATAGATGTGGCCAAGGTCAAAGACGTCCTGAAAATGCCATTACCATGCGCTGTGAAGGAAGTCAGGGGACACGTATTAAGGATACAGTATATCAATAAGTTTATCTCCCAGTTTACCTCTATATTCAAACCAATTTTCAAGCTGCTCCGCAAAGACTCCACTTACGTATGGAACCTTGCTTGCTAAAAATTAAATAATATCCGATCGACCCACCTGTATTGGATCCACTATGTCCCCGGACATCCTCTTCGTCATAAACACTACAATACGATCCATGGTAGCTTAGTACACCAAAAAATCATACTAGGAGCAAGATGTATACTATGTCAGTTGAAGCCTTAGTACATGTGAAGAAATGTATATGACCCTAGAAAATTCTTTCTTATCCTTGGCATAGGCAATGCAAAAGCTAAGGTGTGACATGGTCTCCTTTGAAATCAAGCTAATCTCCTCTAAGGATCCTCTTAAATACCTATTCAAAAAACTTGTATTAACAAGAAGGATGGAGAAATGGATATTCCTTCTTATAGAGTTTGAAATTAAGTATATACATTAGAAATCCATAAAGAGGCATGCCATCACTGTCGTCTTAGTTGAATCCACTATTGATTAACAAGATTAATAGTTTCCCAATTTCTAGATTACGATATTTTGGTAGTGGAGGTTCAATAAGAATAGATGGTAATTATACTGTGATGGAGCCACAAATAAAAATGGTTTTAGCATCAACATGTTGCTGATTTCACCAGATGGGAGGCACCAACCCATGATCCTCAATATTAATTACAACTGCGCCAAACAACATCATTGAATACTAAGCATGTATAGAGGAAATGAAGATATCCAACATGAGAGGCATCAGAAAGATCGACATATATAAAGAGTCAACCCTTATCATATGTCAGATTCTAGGATAATGGAAGATCAGGGAGTTAAAACTCCTAGTCTATCACGAGTACCTAGAGGAAGTTACTGCTTTATTAAAGGATGTTAAATTCTTCTATTTTCCTAAGGATCATAATAACTTCGTTGTCGCATTGGCTACACTAGCCTCCATGATCGATATACCAGAAGATGAAGGTAAAGTAAAAATAGATGTGTATAAGTAGGAACAACTCAATGTTATATATGAAATCCATATAACCGAAACCATAGACGAAATGCCTTGGTATCAAAACATAAAAGAACTATAAAAGGGTAAATAACCCTCTAGATCCCTAAAAGGATAGGATGGCACTCCGATGATAGGCTGCTCAATTTATCATGTGAGCAGGAAGCCTGTATAAGAGACAATCTAATGACTGGTGTCTTGACTAATGTAAAACAAAAATAGTGATGTAAGAAATACATGGAGTAGAATGTGGCTCCCACGTGAACAACCATGTGGCCGCGAAGAAAATTATCTACAAGGGTATTATTGGATTACTATTTAACACGACTGTAAACAATATGTCCAAAGATTCCCAAAATGCGATTCGTTTTGGTTGCCATAGACTATTTTTCCAAATGGCTAGAAATGAAATCCTATGCAATAATGAATGCGAAAAGTTTCTCAATTCATATGAAAAAATATCATATGTAGGTATATAGTGTTGTTTTAATTGATATCTGACAATGGGATGCATTTCGAAGCAAAAGTAACATATTTCATCGATGAGTACGAAATTTAGAGGAAAAAATCATTTCCATATCTTAGACCAACGATGCAGAGGAATCAACAAATAAAAACATAAAAAAAATATTAAGAAAAATGATGGAGGTATATCGGGACTGGGTTGATCACATTCCATACGCACCATGGGGATACATGACTGCTGTCAAGATGCTCATTTGAGCCACTCTATTCTCACTTATATATGTGATGGAAGTTATGCTAATGATCAAAATGGAAAGTCCCTCCTTGAGGGTATTACTTGAAATTAAATCTCTAAATTCGATTGGGTAAGAAGAAGATATGAAGAACTGGAATTTCTAGATGAATGTCTATTAATGTCATATTAACATATGCTGTTGTATCATAAATGGGCCGACAGATCCTTTTACATGAAAGTTAAGAACATAAGGGTCAAATAAGAAGACCTAGTGCTGAAGGAAATCATTAAACCCATATAGGACACTCGATCAAGTTACACAACTAGACAGGGCTATATGTGGCAAAAATATCCTTTTAGGAAGTGCAACCCTCCTTATCGATATTAATGGAATAGATTTGGCCTAGCTGACTAACCTAGATCATCTTAATAAGTATTATACATTAGAAAAAGACATCAAACATCGAGCAAGAACTAATTATGAACCAATCCTCCATAAAATTAAGGAAATCCATCAAACATATTACCTAATCAATCTAATTACACACTGGGGGCTTGTTTGGTTCGAGGTTTGTAAAGGGAATGGGAATCCATAATTACAGGAATTCTAAGTTCCTGGAATCTTGAAATCCTTTCCATTGTTTGGTTCAAGTAGGAATTCTTTTTTCCCGGTATCTAAAATTATTTTTCCAAATTAGGAATAAATATCATTTAACTAAAATACCATTCTACTTTATTTGAGTGTGTGCAAGTGAGTGTGTGGTTGTGTGTGTTTGAGTGTGTGTGTGTGAGAGAGATAGTGTGTATGTGTGTGTGTGTGTGTGTATTTATATGTGTGATAGTGTGTGTTAGTGTATGTGTGTGTGTGTGAGAGAGAAAAAGTGTGTGTGTGTGTATATTTATATGTGTGATAGTGTGTGTGTATATGTGTGAGATAAAGAGAGAGAGAGTATGTGTGTGTGTGTGAGAGAGAGAGAGAGAGAGAGAGAGAGAGAGAGTGAGAGTGTGTGTATGTGTATGTGTGTGAGAGAGAGTGTTTGTGTGTGTGAGAGAGATAGAGAGAGCATGTGTGTGAGTGAGAGAGAAAGAGAGTATGTGTATATGTGTGTGAGAGTGTGTATGTGTGTGTGAGAGTGTGCGTGTGTGTGAGAGAGAGAGTGTGTGTGTGTGTATGTGTGAGAGATAGTGTATGTGTGTGTGTGAGAGAGAGAGAGTGTGTACGTAAGGGTTTATGTGAGATGGTATTTTTGTCTCACCACAAAAGTAAGGTAATATGTCCGGAAATATAGGATTACCCCCATTTTAGAGGGGAAAGAAGAATCCAATTTCGTGGGAATTCTAAATTACAGGAATTCTAAGTTCCCCCTTAAATCTCCAACCAAACATTGTAATTCTAAATGAAGGGAATTCTAAATTCCCAGAATCCTAAATTCCCTTTCCAAACCTCGAACCAAACGAGCCCTGGAGGTACTTAGATAACCCCTTGGGGTTCAGTAAAATCACACCGCACCCTTTAGAGGGAGAGAAGTCTTTATATTTATGTATTATATTTTAGATTCCCAAGAATTGGTCATAGAGTCTCTAGGGTGACAAATAAAGGTTTGGAGATCGCGAGGGACTCGTTTTTCATTAATAGTAAAATACTTTCATTGCAACATACTCATTTATCATCATCAGATAAAAAGATATTACAAAAGGCTATGCAAGGTGAGTTACTACCTATATTGTTAAAGGACTCAGAATTATCCACTTCTTCTTCTTTGAAAATACTCATATCCTGGGAACCACTGTTGAGATCCATATCATATAAGGGAACCCAATCCTTCAACAAAGAAATTTTATGAACATCCCCGGATCCAGGAAGAGTTATACCTAAAAGTCAGTGAACACCAGTCTCTCTAACGATGACAACATCTCCTAATTTATTATGAAGCCAGAGTAAGTACTCCTCAGGTAAAATAAGTGTCATACCAAATAAGGTAGGATGAATTGGGAGGAACAATAGGGTCTCACTCCTCCAAAGGTTAAACATCATACTCATAAGGTATTAGGGCACATGCATAATCAGGTTCATCTGACCCAACATGGGTGGAATCTCCCGCTTTCTTCCAAATTGACGCATTAATCACCTCAAAAAAAAAAAAGAGGTATAGCACAGAGAAAATGAACAAATGTAGGGGAATGAACCCAAAGGCAATCGAGGGTTTACAGTCGACCTCCATGGAAAATGTCAGTGGATACAAGAATTTCCAGACTCAAAAATACATTATACCCATTCTTTTTCGTTCTCCCTCCTGAGAATCAATGGTTCATGAAAAACATACTCAACTAGACAATAAGGGGGAGACAAGCGATCCCCATTCAGACTCTGACTTTCCAATAACCACATATATAAAAGAAAGGGGTTACCCAGTAAGAAAGGACATTCCATGCAACTAAAGGCAAAGATACCATTGATGGTCTCACCCAGGATCACAGGCATCGAGACCTTGCTCTCCTTAAGTTGCAAGACTATGTCTTCTAGGAAAATATCGATGCATTTAGTTATAGTAACCAAAAGGTTTTGAGATAATAAGGCTAAGGCCAAGGAACTTTTAAACCACCTATATGACTTAATCTATAGATATCGTATATATTAAGGAAATTACCACCATCAGGTCGATCCCCTCTTAATTGAGAAACTCCTGAGCAGTGGGATAGTCCACTTCTAGCATCTGGACAAAAGACAATATTATGTCTCACCTCAGATATGTCTCAATAATGAGTTGATCCATGCCATAATAGGTCAAGTAACAATAATCTTCAAATATCAGACATATTTCCTCTAACCTAAAACAAAATAAATGATCCTCTAGGCACAAAAAATAAGCAACCACTTCCAATAAAGCCCAGTGATACGGTGCTCCATGATAGCAGTGAAACCAAATCATGGTGGTCTAAAACCGAGAGAGACCCGTCATTAAATATGTGGATAAAATTATCTTTATTATAATTCAAGGAAACCTGATAATCAGAGTTTGGAAGAACCGTTTCAAGTGCAGTGTCTTTGGTTAATGGAGAAAGGATACTAGAGATGTGAGATTCCAAGATCGAGCCCTTCCAATTTATAAATAAAAAGAATTAACCTATTGGGCTTTTAATACACCGATCAATCATTCCATAAATATAAGAATATTCGACCTATTTTTGATAGATCTACTAACTGAAATCCATATGACGGGACTCAATACGAGAATGGTAACTGTAGTTAATTTGAAAATGTGTAAATTGGATTCTTTACCATTTTTGGTTGTAATAAAATCTTTGCATATATATTCTAAAATCTTTATCAACATTATAATAGAATCACGCCAATAACCTAAGAACGAAAGAACCTTTTATAAATAAAACATATCATATACATAATATTAGGAATCAAAGACAAAACCCTTTAAATAAAAAAAATACAAAATAGAAAACATAAAAATACAAAGAATACCAGAGTCCAAAATTAACTCTTGGGTCCATTAAAGCACAAGTCATCATACTGTGACCCACATCGTCGCACCTTCTCAAATCATTGGGCCTCCTCGATGATATACATGAAAGTAAGGTCCCCGATGCCTACATAGAACTCCTCGAGAAGACTCATGTAATCAACCGCTTAAAATCCCGAACCACCAGGAAAGAATCTTGATTCATCTTCGACCATTAGATGCCCCTCACCCAGAGTTCTAATTATCCTAACGAGAAATGCCAAATAGGCACCCATCATTTGGGACATCTGCTCCACCACTACCTGGGGGCCTAAAAAAATAAATTTCGCATCATAGATTTAGTCTTAAGAAAAAAGAAAAAATAAAAAAGAAAAAAGAATTTAGTCAAATAAAAATTAGTCGCATACCTTAACTCCCGCAATATCGGTAAAATAAGGGGAAGGAGGCATCAATACCTCGTACTCCACGCCATCATCTGCACTATATTGAATGGATAAGATTAAAACCTAAATATCTAACGAAGGAGATGAAGAACAATTCGATGTCTTATCATGTCTCGTAGAAGGACCCTCAAAAGTGGTACAAAAGTAGTAGAAGGGGGAGGGTCCCTCGAACCCTGGCCCTCTTAAACATTGAGAACTGCTAGCATTAGTCTGTAGGCAATAAAATCAGCACAGGGGATGGTGTTATCACAATGGAAATCCATTCCCCAAGTGTAGGCCTCCAGGTCATCCAAAAATAGGCGATAAAGGGACCTCATCTCAGTTGAAAACTCCACCACAATAGTCATCTAAGCCAACAAGGGCCATTGACGGACGACCCTTTCCCCTAAGTAAAGTGGTGCAACCCCATCACTACAAAAAACACCCAATAAATAGTCTAGGTGGTAGCCCTACTCACAACCCAGTAACCTCGAGACATCGCCTAAGCGGAGAAGACAACTTGAAAGTCCAATAAAAATAATGAGAATACATAAAAAAAGTGCAAATAATTGAAAATTGGAAATATCGAGGAAAGTAACATTCCTTATTACCAGTCGAACTGCTCAGCAAGGTGAGAAGCTTCCCCCGAGAATACATTGTAAAACCTGGACCCATATTTTCATTCCTCCCTTGCCTCTGGGGGATAATTAACCTCCTCGGGTAACCACAAGTGAAACCGATGGATCCCCAAAAAACCTATAGATGCATGAAAAAAATGCAAAAAAATTTGTAATGTAATAAACGGAATTTTTTGAAAAAGAAACGCATAGACATAAAGCATACCTCAGAAGTAGCAACATAACCAACATGGTTCCTAACCATGAATCTCGAAAGGGCGCATATACTAGGATAGATAAAGCCCAAAGATGAACCACACTAGCCATATTGGCAAATGCAGAGAAAAAAATCAAACTGACATATATCGCCTCTCTATGAGAGGAATATATCGTGTGGCCGAGTGTGAAGAGCAAGATGAACGGGTTATACTTCTAAATCCTCATCGCATTATCTCTTGAACTCCTCGATCGTCTAGCATATGGATAGCTATGGAATTAATAAAAATAATTGCTCCCGAACGAATGGATGACATAAACCCCACGCCATCTTGACGACATCCTCCGAGGGTCATAGGTGGTGGGGGATCATCACTTAAAACTGGCCTGTTAAAAGGTTGGTCAAAACATGAAGGTCCAAATGGGGTGAGTGTCATTTCACCCACTGATAGATGAATGGAGGAGATAGTGTCCCACGACTTCTATGCCAACACCTATACTGTGGAAGTACTATGAGTCGTTGTGAAAAATACAAAAAAGTATCGAATCCCATGTGCTGTACCCAGTCCCTGATGACAAGAGGAATTTACTCTACCCCAAAGAGCCACCACTCTCTTAGGGAAGCCCTTAAGACGGATGCGAGTGGTGTTATCCTCGTGAGGTTCATGAGAAATGAACAAAATACTGATAAAACTAAAAAAAATTAATGCGTCATAATAATACTTTAAATAAAAACAAAATAAAAGTGATATTGCAAAAATAAATACATAAGAGGCCCTATGCACAATGTTGAAGAGGTGAACAACAAGCTCTCACAATAAGTCAGGATGATCTCCTAGTTGGGTCACGTGTTGGAGCACCCCCCAAGTCCCTTGCCAGTGGTCCTCTAGAAGTTCTACACCTACTTTGTCATTAGGCTCATCAGCCTTGGTCATAGGCCTCACTTCAGGAATATCTCCCAACAGTATATCCAACATCCATGTCAGCTAAATAGAGAGAACACTCAAAAGATACTCAAAATGTATAGAAAAAATCTGATAGAGCAAAGAGATAGTGAGTAGTGAAAAGTGAGGGAAAATGTCAAAATAATTCCTTATATAGAAGGTCTAGGTGCTTGATCAATCGATCGAGCGCGCGCTTGCCCGATCGATTAGAAGGCATAGGCGCTTACCTAATCGGATAAATCCCTCAAAACCAATAAAAATCATTCTTTCTTCCAATATAAATCCATTATTGTACAACCTTAAATTCGTCTTTCTCAAATGAAATTCATTAATCACCAAAACTAAGAAATCCAAAATTCAATCCCTATTTCCCCCCTATAAGTTAAAAACATAAAAAGTTCTTACCAAAAACAAGTAAAAAATTCTTAACCCTTCCAAGCGATTTGGTGTATCGACAAACACCCTATACCAAGTGGATACTGTTTCCAAATGATTCGGTGTAACGACAAACACTTTGTCCCAAGTAGACCCCTTCCAAAATAATCTGATCTATAAATAAAGACCCTCTCACAAGCGAACATTTTAAAAAATGATTTGGTGTATCGACAAACACCTTGTACCAAGCATACATCTTTCCAAAATGATCTGGTGTATTGAGAAACACCTTGTCTTAAGCGAACATCTTCCAAAATGATCGAGTCTATCGACAAACACCCAATCTGAAGCAAACATTTTCCAAAACAATTTGGTGCATCGACGAACACTTTATCCCAAGGAAACATCTTTCCAAAATAATTTGGTGTATCGACAAAGATCTTGTCCTAAGAGGTTACCATTATGAATAATTCGACGTATCAATAAATATCTTGCCCTAAGAGGACATCTTCCAAAATGATTCAGTGTATCAGCAAATACCTTGTCCCAAGTGACCTTTCTAAATAATCGTGTGTTACAACAAACACCCCATTCTAAGACGACACCCCATCTGAGCGATTTGTGTATAGATAAATGCCTTGGTCCCAAGCAGACACCTTTTCCTAATGACCCTCTATATCAAAAAACACCATCTCCCAAGAAGATAACTTTTATAACGATTTAGTGTATTGATAAACAACTTTTTCCAAGTGTACACATTCAAAATGATTTGGTGTATCGACAAACACCTTGTCTTAGAAGGACATACTTTCCAAAAAGATTCGGTGTATGAACAAAAAACTTGTCCCAGGAGAACACCTTTTCCCTAATGATCTAGCATTGATAAAAACCTTATCCTAAAGCGGACACCTTTTCTATACGATTCGGTTTATCGATAAACAACTTGTCCCAGGTGAACGTGTTGTCCAAAAAACCTAATATTTCTCCTCACCCCATGAGGATATATCATCATCTTCCATTAGGTATCCAGGAAAAAATCACAACCCTTTGCAATAACAGACCAGTTATCCAAAAAAGGAGAGTCACCCTAAAACACCTTATCAGAGGTAAAGAGAATCCTTAGCAGTTGCGTAATGGGTGTCTTTATTTTCAATAACATTCATCCAAAAATAAACTCGATTATTGATGGGATCTATAGATACCTCATTCTTCTCCCTAAAGGTATCCATGCTTAATATGGACTTACTAAGGCCTAAAATATAGCCCAAGCTCATGAACACCTTCTTGAAATTCCAAATAGATAAAATAGCGTACGAAATTACCTAACGTAATCAAACTAATACCAAATGGGCACAAAATTCTTTAATAAAATTCACTTGACTGATCGATCAAGCACACACGGTACTATGATCGATCGGTCATTAACTCAATATTTTTCCCATAATCGAACACTTCACACGGGTGCTATGTAATTCATAAGAACTAACCACGTAGTCACGGGATGCCAGATAGAGGCACAAACACCTTCTGAAGGTTTTTTCGTTAGGGTTGTCGAAAAATATATTTTTTCAAATGGATATAGTCATGGACTAAATTCGTGACCTCTATTTTATTTTTAAAAAACTCGAGGTTTTATTTATTTTTAAATAGGGGTCATGGATTTGGGCCATGACCATCATTCATAAGTCTCCCATGTCATCATGGACCTGGCCCGTGACCCCTAGTCCACCACTGGTCACGGACTTGGTCCATGACCCCTTGTCCTTAACTATTTATGGCTCACATTCGTGACCCCCGGGTCATGGCCCAAGACCATGACCATGGATAAATATACTTCCCACTTTCCAGACTATGACCTTCACTTTTGTTCATGAATAAAGTCCATTAACACCAATTTGGTGATGCCATAAATAGTCACGGACATAATTCGTGACCCGTAGGCCTAGTCATGCCTAAAATTTATGTCCATTTCTGATCTCTGGTGTAGTGTAAAAGGATGCCTTCATCTACCAGTTGAAGGCATTAACTCCCCCCTTGAATGTAGAGCATTATATCCAAAAGCATTTTTCCTTACAAAAATCCTTGAAACTTTCTCCATTTTCATCAAAACCATCTTTAAGCATATATTTAGTATTTTAACTTCTAGACCTCACTTCTCTTTCATAATCTAAGTCCAATCACAACAACAACAAAAAAACTATTTCCCCATTTGTTACTTTTTTCTTCTTTATGGTACTTTTTCTTTAAAAGTATTCTTAGATCCATTTCTAAAAGGGTTAGTCCTAAGTCGGAATTCCTCCGAGACAAAAAATAGTTCATGTAGCTTTGTTAGTTCGTGATCTTACTATTATGTTTTGAAGTTTTGATACAAATAGGGTGGTGTTGTGCTGCAACACCACACCACACCACACCACAGCATGTTATATGTGTTTCTTTGTCTTGTGAAGCTTGATTATTCTCCAAAGATCTAGTCCAAACTATGTTAACTTTTATTCTACCTACATTGGATATGTACGCATACTAGAAAACCTTGATAACTAAAACTTAAGTCAAATCTTATACATATTCAACATGTAGACACCATTTTCTAGTACCAACTATAACTCCTTAGGTCCCTAACCCTTCTCTTCCCATCATAAGATCTTAGGTCCTACTCTCAACCCTAATTGAGAGGCCATTGAGCACTCTCGATCCAAGTTTGATTTCTATTAGCTCTCTAAATCTTTCAAAAGTCTTAAAACCTCGTATGGTTCCCTTTCTAACATCCCATACCGTTCGTGAATTGGCCTTACAATTCACGCGCACTCACATTTTACTCTAAGACCTAATTTAGAGACCACCGGGCTCTCCCGGGACCTGTTTGACCTCAATAAACCCTTTATATTGAGAAAATCTAATTAAAATGTCGTAGGGAATTGAATACCCTTTCCAACAATCCATATCGTGCCTTAATAATCCTCACTATTTTCACATACTCACCTTTTTACTTCGAAACCTAATTTGAAGGCCACTAGGAGTTCCTGAGCCCCGTTTGATCTCGATCAACCCTCCATACTAATCAAAGCTCATTGAAAACTCTTATGTCCTTGAATTCCCTTTCAAATGGTACATATTGTGCATGAATAGGCCTCATTATTCGCACATACTCACCTATTTGCTTCGAGACCTAATCTAGAGGCCACCGAGTACCCTCGGATTCCATTTCGCCTGAGTGAATCTCTTTTAAATCTTATAAGGTTATGAATCCCCTTTCTAATGGTCCATACCATGAGTGAATTGGCGTCACGGTTTGCGCTTACTCACCATTTTACTAGGAGAATCAATATCTAGAGACCATCGAGAGCTTTTGAGCACCGCTTGACTTTAGTCAACTCTCCAAACTGGGAGTGTCTCAATGGATTCTTTTAGATCTCTAAATACCCTTTCCAACGATTCCGACCGTGTTCAATTTGAATTTATGAATTGCATTTTATGGCCATTTTTCTAAAAACGTTTGTTCTAGGCTGCCTATATGAACCCTAGGCCCCTTGCCTACCGGTAAGATGTACTTTTTCTTGTCCAACAAGGCAGGGCTATGCCGATAGGTAGGCAAGGGTCCTAGCCAGTCTCCCCCCCCCCCCCCCCAAAAAAAAAAAAAACTCTAATTTTTTACTATTTAGGGGGACTATAACCTCATTTTCAAGGGTCCCTATCTGAAGTCAGAACATTTCCCTCGAAATCAATGGGCTACAATTTTAATTTTCAAACATTCTCTTCATTTACTCACATCATTCTCCACCATTTCCCCCCCTACATTCCATCCTTACCTTACCACCATCCAACTATTGCAAAGTTAGAATTAAAGTTTTCTAGAAGGTCTACCCTTATGCATTTACAACTCACTCAATTAGTAGTAATTGTTTACTTTTCTTTCCATTTTTATATATATATATATTTATCCCATTACTTCACATACAAAAATAATCTCACTTTTTATTATTTAGTGCACATAAATCTTATTTTTCATAAAGTCTAAAAAGCCAAAAATAAGGTTTTCTTGTAAACCCTAAATTAGGATTTCCTCATTTTTCACGCTTTCTACACTTGCACGTATTTTTAAAAAAAAAAAATAAACTAAAGGAAGTTCTATATTAGGATTTATAGGTTAAACCCCACCCTTTCATGTTATCAAAGTACGTGGACTTAAATGCCCTTTGGGATACGTAGGCATCTGAGACAATCTTGGGATATGAGTCCTAATTTATCATTTAACCATTTGATGTTTTCTCGTGTTTATTAGTATTGCGAGTTCCCGTACTCCTACATATTCATGTTTCGTTCGATACATACATTCTCTTCTGCATATTGATTTATGATTCGACGGACGCTCACATTATAATTTTATGCTATTTCTTTTATACACTCCTTCGGATGATTTCATTCTATCTTTTCCATCACGTGAGTCTGATGATTTCTTTCCGTCATTATTCACATCGCACACATATACACACATATCACACTTTGGAGAAAATGAGTATATTGTATATCCCATGAGATACCAAAAGGGCGGGATGGTTTCATAACACCTTCCCATTACGTAACTTAGTCCTTGAACTCTTGGTTCATTTGGTTTTGTACGCATCAGTATGTATTTTGATTATGTTCTTTCAGGATGACTACATTTCTTGTCTATTTTGATCAAAATAGGTTGGCGACTCCATTTTTTGTGTTTCTCCTCTTTTGATGGTGTCCGATTTATATCTGAGGCAGCCCACGATGATAAGCGCGAGTGGAGAAAAGAGGACTCCCAAATCCCCGAATCCTAAATTTCTCCGATTTTTCTTCCCCTCCAATTTCGGGGTCGGCTCGAGTCGGAGGAATCTTCCCCAGATGGCCAAAGTGGCGACTCTATTGGGGACTATTTTTAGTGTACTAGACTCTATTTTCACATGATGTTATTTTTGTTTCTCTTCTCCTTTTCTATTTGTGTACATATGCCTCCCCTTATATGTTTTCCTTACTCTTATACTTATGTCTCGTATATATGTCTCATTCTTGATGATGTTCATATCTACCATGATCTTTTTTCATCACGCGTGTATATCACCTGCTTATCACACATTTCACCATATTTTATTGACTTGTTTATGTTCACCATACTCCACTCCATGTACTCCCACTTACATATATTTCACACACCCCTTGTAGATATTCATGTTTAGTTTCACTAGCACACACTCTCACATTCTTCTTACATGTATATAGTTTCATGATCACTCATAGCTTTCATGCACCACTTGTAAATATCCATGCTTAGTCTCACTAGCACACAATTCCACATCTCTCTCACTTGTATATATCCATATACCTTCTTCACTCATACATTCACATGTCACTCTCTTATTTTGCATATATTTCTCACTCACTTTTGTATATTCACATGCCTCAAACTCTGTATCTATCACCATGCTTTGTATAGTATCCAGATTCACATGCCTCACACTCTGTATATATCACCATGCTTTGTATAATCTCCATGCTTCATGTACATACTTGCTAATTTTACTCTTCGTGTTTATCCTCCCAGACTACTCGTGTATTCTCCCTCATAGTGGTAGTACGTATCTTATTTAGTATACATAAAACTCTCCATAAGATACTAATTAAGACGCATGCATTATTTCACACTATATTACTTGAGCATTGAAATATTGACTAAAATTTTGTCCCGTACTATATGTGTGGGGGGTCACTTTGTGATGGGTGTCGGTCTTGCAGGGAACAATTAACCTAAGAGATATAATTCCCACCTTCCATTGGCCTCGTATCTTCGATGTTTATCGAACAATTCCCTCGTATCCTACCGCTTGATTGAACTCACGACAAGAGGTATATAGCAGAGAACTGGTTCATGTGCGTCGGGTATATTGAATTGACTCTCATACGTACCGTTTCCACAAGATATATTATGAGGTAATTCACATACACTTAGGTATATGAAATGGCTTGTCCACATGTATCAATGAATGATTGCCCTTATAGGAAAGAGTTATATCATGAAGTCATACCAATAAGGGAAACCTTTGCACTATCCCACCAAGTGCATGAACCTCATATAGGCATCTACCCTAGGACACTCATACCTTGTTTACTAGTTATGACGTAAAACTCTGCCAAAATTCTGGGTCACCTTACCACCTGAATGTTTGCGATATTTTGCCCATTTTCAATATAGGACCCTATTTGTGATTATGGAAACAAGAAAAGTTGTGTCCCGCATCATGTACCCTATTTTTTCCCAAACCCGAGTCATGTTCAACATTTTCCCCCCTTTTCAGAAAAGGAAAAAAATACCAAAATCTTTCCTCTTTCCCTTATAATAAACCAAAAAATATTTTATTCTCAGGTGTGATTGCATACCCTGATTTTTGGCTGGGTCCCTATTAGCTCCGATATTTCATCAAATCGCCCCGAAGCTCCATGGCTTCTTTCCCTTTTTCCACTGATTTTGATATCTCCCTTCAAATGTTATTTATGGAGAACATCAACTAGGCTAGGGATGCTCAACCAGATCTAATGACTATCCTTGCCCAACTCAATGCTAAGATTGACAACCTCCAAACAGAAGTCTAGAAGATGCAACAACATCGGTTCTAGACTCTCGAGGCCCGCAAGCTGAAAATCCTTTTCCCCCATGCCATGGGTCCACCTACTCCTTAACGAGTTTGGGTCCCAAAAGAGTATCAACATTCCCCGCATGCCCCACCTACCAATATTCCACCACCATCTTAGCCATCGATACCTAATCTTGCATAACTAGGGGTTAATCAACAAGTGAGAGTTGATCATAAGGAGGAAGAACTAAAAAAGGTCAAGGAGGACCTTAGATTTGCCACATGTCTCCCTATCCCAAGACTCGATTATCAAAGAAATTTAAAATGTCGAAGATTGAGAATTTTTGAGGCAACGGTCTTTTAATTGTGCATTTACACAACTATCATCATGCCATGACTCTCCTTGGGGCATCAGAGGAATTAATGGCCCAAATGTTTTAGTAAGACCTCAATAAATATGCCCTCGGGTGGTTCCTGTCCCTTAAGGAATCTAGAATCCACAATTAGAAAGACGTGGTGAGAGATTTGATGTCGTAATATAAGTATAATGAGGAGTTAGAAGTTATGCACAGAGTCTTAGAAGGTGGAGAGAAAATGAAGCTACCATGACCAACATACCGTCAGAAGAAGAACAAGTGATCATAGTGAAGAAATACTTATTGCTCCATATTTGAGCCTTAATAGGAGGTCAGTATTACCCTCAATTATGAACCTTACGAGAGACTGGGTTAAAGATTAAAGAAGGGTTTGTGAGTCACAAAGCATAACATGAATTAAAGAGGCTAACTGGGGAGTTCGTAGCATGAAAGCATGACAAACTGGCGAGTACCTCCATGTCAACTATCAAAAACATATCCCAACTTGCCACTTTTTAGACACCTGAAAGTCATCCTAACCCTACTAAAAAAGGGGCTATAATAAAATCGATTCTCCTCTATCTAAAGTATACTAAGCCATGCTTGTAATAAATCTCAATAAACCATTGGAACACTGACCATTACCAAATACCCTTCCCATAAATTTCAAACAAGATAATCTATGAAACTTCCACCAAATCATTGGGCATACTACTAATCAATGCTTTCACCTTAAGAATGTAATCCAGAGTCCCATATACAGTGGTATCATCGTACTACTATCCAATCCTAATCCCAATACCACCAATAATCCTCTCCTAGCAAACAAAACTGGGGTAAATGCCATCCTTTTAGGAGGAAGTCCAGAATTTAATCCCTCAACCACAATTAAGACCGTTAAAACAACCGACCTACCTACCATCTCACCAAAATCCCTCACAGTTTTCCCTTACTTTATATTGTATCCTACAAGCTCTGTGATCAAGCTTTTACACTCCTTAACTGAGCCTACATTGTCATTTATACCCACTCAAAATTGGGAGGCATGGAACTACGTGAAATTATAGACCAGGTTCGAGAGTTTAGGCTAAAATTTCCTTAAGAAATGACCATCGACTATGATAAACCTAATAATTTATTTGTGGAAGCTTGAAAGTGGACCCAAGAATCTGATAAATGGGTGGTGCTCATATATGAACTCATTCTAGATGACATTATGACAGCCATGCTAGACATGTTCCTTAAGAAGAGAGTGATGTGCACCATGTCAGAGTTACTTACAATGATGAATCTCTAAGGGCATTAGGTCCCTTCATAATACCACTTCCCCTTTAAGTGGGAACATATATATGATGAAGCCATGGAGGTTGTTTAGTGTATCTCTTTTTCATGGAAAGATGATACTGTTTCCATCGGGTGGGAGACGATTTTGATAGTTCAGATGATGAATCAAACTATGGAGAAGTCAGTTTAGTTGTTTCCCCATGTAGAATGATCTCCTTCGAAGAGCTGATAGGGGGTCAATAAAGTGTCCATTACGCCCAAAGTAGATGAAGACACATGGTTCTTGTTCTTCCTTGCCTTTAGTAACCACATGATCTAATCCGAGCGACATTAAAAAATCCAATTCCCCAGTCAGCCAAACAGATTAGAGAAAAGAAGTCATTGAGGGGCTCCCGATGCCAAAAATGATAGTTGAAAAAAGTAAGGTCCACGACCTGCTAAAAAAACTTAGGCTAGTGTCACATTATGCGGGATCTTTATGTCCTCCCTGTTGCACAAAAATACCTTAATAAATCTCATCATAGAACCCACGATTGCTCCTCCTCCTACCCCAGAGTAAGCAGTGCATATGGTTGGATATCTGATCACTACTCCCCTTCTCTGAAAAAGATACTCAAAGGATAGGTCCTGATCAAAACTACACCTTAAAAATATCTGTTTATGTTATGGGTAAAATGATCCCATTGGCACTTTAAAATAATGGGTCCACCCTCAACGTATGCCCACTCCGAACCCTTAATTGCCTAGGGATAAAAGTTAATGATCTCACACCAATGTCTATCGTCATGTGTGCTTACGACAACACTTGTCGAGAAGTTATGGGTTCCATAAATCTTATGCCGTAGGTTGGCCTTATCCACCACCAGATAGAATTTAGGTCATCAACATACCTCTTTATTTTAACCTACTCCTTGGTCATCCATGGCTCCAAAATATACGGGGTATCTTATTCCCTCCACCAGAAATTAAATTTCTTTGCCAATGTTCAAGTCATTACAATTATCAGGGATAACGACAATTTATATGGTTTTATCACTAACAACCTAGTACTAGAGATTCAGCATGGGTCTAATGACATGTTCCTCTCCGGTTTCAAGATTGACCCACTAATTATCCCAATTGGGGATCCTTTCAAAGATCAAGTGTGCCAAGAGTACAACCCTCATGGGAATGCCAATGTGATTTATAAGTTAAAAAACATGCACTTCACGTAAGAAATTGGGTTGGGTCAATGGAAATAGAGAATCCTCGAACCAATAGTCCTAAATGAAGCCTTCCCTCCATGTAGCTTGGGCTAATAAACATCACCAACTGATCTCAAAGTACTTCGCCCATCATATTAGAAAAGAAGATTAGAAAGTAAAAATACGATCTCATAAGACCCCCTGAATGGGTGGTTTACCAAGGATGGTAAGGATTTTCCATTCTATAAGTTCCCTGAACCGTGGTATTACCTTGTCGAACAAAAGACGAAACTATGGCTAGAAATCTTCTTCGAGGATGACCTCACTTGGGATGAAGGACAAAAACATGAGATATGACCTCTAATGGAAAAAGCTATGGAAAGCACTAAAAATTCAGGGGATAGTGACACCGATGAGTCATTCGTCCTGCACACACTGGGACTAGACCTCTGTATATTTCTCCAGGAATCCATGTTGTTTGACCCGTCTAAGAAGATCACTGTCGCTGAAGCACCCATCCTAAATTGGCATGCCATTCCTATCCAACATGCTCAAGTCAACTAGAACCCTATCTTATATTCTCTCCAAGAGATACCCGGGACTATTGTTTTTCTCCCATTCCTGATGTAATTATAAAAAAGGCCTCCTTTGATGAAATCCTCACTATTATATTTCCTACAACTCTTCCAATAAAATAAACGAGGGTTTTGAGTATCTTTCTAAGACTTAAATTAATTGTCTTGATTCTAGTCAAACTTTTAACAAATATGATTAAATAAATGAACAATTCTTAACTAACCTGGATAAGGAAAAAATAAACAACATAATCGTGTTCAAACTAATAACAATGAGACCATTGTTATTAATCTCAATTCCACGCGATATTAAGATAGGGTCCACCCTCAATGAGCATGAGCGATCGTAATTTGAAAAGATTCTAAAAGAGTTTGTGGATGTATTTGCATAGTCCTATGGTTACATTCCCGACATTGAGCAAGAAATAACACAACATGATAACCCTACCTTCCCAGAGAGAAAAATTGTCAAGTATAAACTGATAAGGCTTCGACCAGAATGGTCCCTTAATGTCAAAGATGAAGTGGTGAAACAGTTAAATATAGGCTTCATTCGCATGGTCAAATATCCTACGTGACTTGTGAATTCATCTCTGTGCCAAAATTGGGAGGGAAAGTCTGAATGTGCGTCGACTATCGAAATCTTAAAATGGCATCCCCAAAGCTCCACCCAATTTCAACATGATCATAGACAATGCGGCCATACTCGATCCTCGCGAAACTGCGACCATCCCCCCTGTCCTCGCAGAGAGAGAGAGAGAAAGAGGGTATGGTGAGAGGATCTTGGTCTCGCGCATCCCTCTCGGGAGCGCTTCGGTCTTCGTCAGTGATGTGTGAGGTGATAAATGTAGAGAGATGGAGTCTCCAGTCTATTTTACTCAAAACAGACAAAAGAAGGTGGAGCCATCCCGAAGACAACATCAAAGATATACTGATACATACGAAACCAAAAATGATTCAAGTAGGGTTCAGAGGCTAAGTTACGGAATGGGAAGGTGTTAGGCACCCATTCCGCCCTTTGCGGTCTCTCATGGATTGTTGTTATTTTCCTCTATTTCCCGTGATATGTGTGCATGTGTATATGTTGTGGAGATAGGAATCATTGACTTGTATCATGGAAGAGATAAAGCGAGTCATCCATAGGAATGTTCCTAAAAGTAATATTAGAAAATAGGATTTACGCGATTATCCTAGTGTTGATCGTTATAATGGAACGATAATGCATACGGAATAATACGCCACTAAGAACAAATATATGTATATGTAAATATATAGAATCTAATAGAATTAAGTTAAAGAATTAGAAAAATAGAAAATTGGAGAAATTAGGACTCGAGTCTTGAGTTTTACCCCGAGACGCCTACGTAGCCTATAGAGGCATCAAAGTCCACGTAGTTCATATGCAAAACGAGGGGTGGGGTTTTATCCCATAAATCCAACCGGGGACTTATCTTATGTGTGCGTGTGTGTGTGAAAAAGGTTTTTTAGTTGTGATAAAAGTGTGAGAATTCTCGTTTAGAATTTATGAGCAAACCCTATTTTTCTTGTTTTCTTTGGGTTTTATTTATATGAAAAATAAGAGATGTACAATAATACTAAATAAACAGTATATTAGGATATGTGAGAGGGAGAGAATAAAAGTGCTAAGTAATAAAACAAGTTAATGCGAATTTAGGAGAACTTGACAAAGTTAGACCTTCTTGAAGATCTTGAGCTTGATCTTGAATGTTGGAGAGCAACCCTTGCACTTGGGTGATGATGAAGAGTAGTTAATTCACCAAGTTTGATGGAAAAGATGATGAAAAGTGCGGGTTGGAAAGGGATTTGGATGTAGAAATCACGTTGACTTCGAGGGAGGTTTTCTGAGTTCGCTGAGAGTGATGGATCTCAGATCTTGGGTTCTTTTTACAATGAGATTAGGCCCTCCTTTTTATAGGCCCAAGGGAATTCCGATCGGCATAGGTCTAGTCTTGCCAATCAACAGGTGCCTTTAGTCACACTGCATTTTACTATGGAAATGGGTTTTAGTGCCCTTTGAAAATTCATCCAGTCTCGATCGAGCTGAAGAGTTTGACTTTTGATCAAACGGAGCCTGGGAGCTCCCGATGGCCTCTAGGTCATTACTCGGGGTATGAATTAGGTTTGTAGTGATGAAGGGAGGTGCTAGGTACGTAAGGAGAGGTTAGGGGTGCTAGTATGGGGTGTCTACAGAGCCCCTCGACAGGTGAGTTTGGAAAAAAATGATAGCCGTCGAGTAGACACTGCATGATGCCTTTGAAAGAGGTCGATTCTGCGGACCTAAGGAAATGAGGATGACCAATTTAGAGGGTCGAGGATGATTATGAGGACCTAAGGATGAGGATGACCGATTCATAGGGTCGAGGCCGATTCTGAGGACCTAAGGGGGCATACTGGGGATGGTCTAAAATAAGTGACGATCAAAGATTTAGGTCAATTTCGAGGACCTAAAGTAATGCTGGGGATGACCAATTCTGCAGGTCGAAGCTAATTTTGAGGGCTTAGGTTGTGATGACCAATTCTGAGGGTCGAAGCCAATTCTGAGGGATTAAATCGAGATGACCAATTCTACGGATCAAAGCCAATTCTAAGGGCTTAAATTGAGATGACCAATTCTACGAGTCAAAGCCAATTCTGAGGGCTTAAATTATGATGACCAATTTTATGGGTCGAAGCCAATTCCTAGGGCTTAAATTGAGATGACCAATTCTACGGGTCAAAGCCAATTCTGAGGGCTTAGATGGAGATGACCAATTCTGCGGGTCGAAGACAATTTCGAGGACTTAAATAGAGATGACCAATTATGCGGGTCGAAGCCAATTCCTAGGGCTTAAATAGAGATGACCAATTCTACAGGTCGAAGCCAATTCTGAGGGCTTAAATAGAGATGACGAATTCTGCTCGTCGAAGCCAATTCTGAAGGCTTAAATTATGACGTTCTCGGGGAACTCTACCGGGGGAATTACCTCATGATTTTGATTTAAGTTGGGGAGTTGATTGCTGGGGAAACTTTTGCATCTTCTGGAGACTTTGTGGGGAATAACTAATTTGATGCTATGAATTCCATTAGGGAAGCGATTAGGTGATTCAGGGTTTTGGACATTTTGCTCGAGGAAATTTGAGACTTTTGTTGTAATGGTTTTTGAGGATTCCACTGGGGAATAGGAGGTAACCTAAAGTTTGGGACACTTTAGGGGTCCTCTAGGGATGCTGCCGGGGAGAAATCCTCTAGGCTTTTGAGGGTTTCGCTAGGGAAGTAGGGGTTACACTTTAGGGAGCATGAGAGAAAATAAATTTTCTTGGTGAAAATGTTCTACATCTTTCCCAAGATTTTTAGGAATTTTCTGAGGATTTTTCAGGGTTTTCTGGTATTTTTTGGGAATTTTTGTAAGAAAATTTAAGGGGGATGCCAGTCGGCATGGTGGGGAGGGTTCCATTTGGCAGTGACATGGACTTTTGGACTGCCTTGAGAAGGTGGAAGGTAAGTGCCGATCAGTAGGTGGGGGTGCAGTGCCGATCGGCATGACCCTTGACTTCCTATAAAAAGGGGGCGGGTTCCCCTCATTTTTCACAGCTTCTTACCTTCTCTCTCTCTGCGATTTTCTTCTGCGAATCATCCTAACATTCTGCAACCTAAAAAATGGCCACTTTTGTGAGCACTGTGACATACAGGGAGTGGTTAGCTGTTGACGACTGGGCGAATGTGAAGTGGAGGGCCAGGGCGCCTCTTGCTTTGGGGAGTGAGAGCTCTTTTGATGCTTTTGACCCGGTTGCGGATGATCAGACTTTATTGCGGGAGCCGTCGCGTCATCGCTCTTCTAGGGTAGTGAACCCTGGTGGTTATGTAAGTACAAAATGACTTTCGGTATCCTTTTTTGGTGATTTTATTTTTTTTTTTGGATTTTGACAAGGTTTTTCTGACAGTTTGATGTTTCTTTGTCGACTATGCGTGCCCGTGGGACGACGGGGTTAAGGATGTCAGGGAGCACCTTCCACCTGTGGTGCGTTGGGTAGTATCGTCAGCAAGTTTTGGGAGGCTAGCGTCTGTGCTGGAAGAGATGCCTCATTTGATGACGGTCTTATATGCTTTGAGGGAGAGGTGGTGGGACACTACCCATACCTTCCATTTTGGCTTTGGGGAGATGACTGTGACTCCCCTAGATTTGCAGTAGCTACTGGTGATGGATTATGATGGAGAGCAGATAGAGGTGGATCGCTCTTTGTGGGTGAGGCCGGAGGCGGTGCAGACGGCGCTAGGTGATGTGGGGAGGATAGTGTCTGGGGACTCTATACGTTTATCGCTGCTGAGGGATGTTTTTTTGGTGATGCAGATGGCCCGGTTGTTTATTTTGCTAGTGCTGGGGGGATTTCGGGTGGCATCGAGCGGCGACGTTATCCACTTGTGTTTTTTTCCATAATTGAGGATGTTTTCGAACATCCCTCTCTATGATTAGGGGAGCCTAACTTTGGCGAACCTTTATTTTTCTCTGGATTCATTTTGCCGGTGCTGCCGACAGACTTTTACTGGAGCCATGTATCTTCTTGAGGTATTCTTTAGTTTATGCATTTTCCTTTCATGCATTCACATTTTCCTTGTGGAACTCTTTTTGATCGTGGATTCTTGTCTTTGGCAGGCGTGGTTCTATGAGGTGATTGGGTGTAATACCCAGCTGATTGCTTTGAAGGATGAGACCGTCAGGGACTTTTGTCGGTTGTATCAGTGGAAAAAGGCCAATCGACAGTCGAGGAAGTCTCTTTCTGTGCAGGCGGTGCTTCAGGTCTTGAATGGCTTGACTAATGATAGGGTAAGACATTTTCCTTATTTAGTCTTGGTCTTTGTGTGCTTTGATTCCATATTGACTTATATCTGTTGGGGATTTTTTAGGTGACCTTTTACCCTTGGGGGACAGCTGTTTAGGATACGGGGTCGACTGGGGTGAATGCGCAGATGAGGCATTTGGCGGACAGCTGTGTCATATGATTATATGGACTTTGTGACGAGTTGGCTGATGGCGCCTAACATATATGATGCGATGCTTTTCCCTCATGCAGGTTCAAGTCGTCCAGTGGGGTCTTCCCACAGTGGTGGTGGTCCGTTGACATCTGTAATGGCGACGACTTCGGAGGTTCCCTTTGTGCGATTGCATACCCTTTCCTACAATATTCGGTGAGATGATGGAGGGATGGTGCATATGTTTCATCGTCCTCATTCGATGGACCCAAAGGAGTTGGGCTTGATAGAGGAGGTCCTTCGTCCTATGGTATAACTTTTTGTTCTTATCTTTTTTGTTCTTTCTATCTTCCTTGTTTGATACTGATTGTGACTTTTCTTGCAGTAAGTCCGAGTGTCCACCACTTGGTTAAGGGACATTAGGGACTGGATATCTTCAGTGATCGACTGCTGATGTAAAAAATTAGATTATATCTAATTATTTAATCACAGATAAAATAAAATGAGACAAAGAAATTTTAAGTGGTTCAGCCTTATAAGAATGTCCTACGCCCACTATTTCTATTATTGCTGACTGTTTGGGAATTCTTGATTACAAGTTTAGTCAAGAAATTCCCGGTCCCCTTACAATGAGGATGATACAATGTATTTATAGCCCTCAGGATGTACATGTGAAAGGGTAGTACATAGTTGTCCATTAGGCGTATACATCTGTATGATAATAATAATAAGCATTTAATGCGCAATTAATCTGTTGGTTATCCTGCTATTAACGCTCTGTTCGAGGTGCAGCTCAGTCCGCCTAAGCTGCTCGGACCGCCTAAGTAGCTCGGTACTCATAAGTTACTTGGTGTATAAAAGTTCCTCAGAGAACTCTTGTTGGTCGGAGCGCCTGAGTTGATCGGGGAAGCAGAGTAGTTCCTCATTGCAGTATGGTTCCTCGAAGAGCATCTATTGCTCGGAGTATCTGAGTGGGTCAAGATGTTGTTCGGAAGTGTTTGTTATTTCCACACATATTGCCACGTGTATTCACTCAATTGAGCCATGTCAACAGACTAAATTTGGTATCAACAGAAGCCCCCAATGTTTCACAGTTCGAAATTTGAGGAGTATGGAACATTCTTTCTCGAAATATGGCTGTTTTAAATGGTCATCCTGAAATTTAGATGTATTTTCTTTTGTATTTATTTCTCCATCTAAATTCGTAGAATCGAACTTTTTGAATTTTTATAACCGCTTCGATTCCCGCGCCCTTTTTGTCTTTTTAGCAGCTGGTAACATAACCGTCTCTTTTTACAATCATTATCTTTACCCATTCCCAAGACAGGGTATTTAAGCGTTGCAGAAAATCCTCTCGTCTTCTACTTTTTCAAATTTGTCTCTTTGAGTTTGTCTCTCTCTCCTGTGTGTTCATCCCTTTCATCATTAGTTGTCAATAGACTCATCCTTTTTCCTATAAGATCTTCTTCTTTCTCTTTGATTTCCTTTACTCATCATGGTTTACCCTGTAAAGTCGCTTGATAAGTTTCATTCTGATTTCTCTATTCCTTCATGGCTTATTTTAGAGGAACTTTCTGAGCCTTCAAATTATTTTCGTTTGGCTGAGGGACATTGGTTCCCCAGTCTCTTTGTCCCTGAATGTGGCTTTTCTTTTCCCCCAAACCCTTTATGTCTGGAATTATGTCAATATTTTGACGTGGTTCCTACAAGAATAGCCCCCAATACGTGGAGAATAGTTAACGGAGTTCATAGATTAAATCAAATTCATGGAACTCGTATAGGAATTCCAGAAATTATGTTCTGTTATAAATGGGATGTTGGTGACAATACTTTTTATTTAAAAACTAGGTTTTTAAATAGGGCTTTAGTGGTCAATCTCTCAGATGCCAATAGGGACTACTTCGAGCACGGGGTTGTTATGAAAAATTGGCAACACCCTCCACTGACTGGAAATGATGTGTACCAGGGTCCTAGATGTCCTCCCTATGGCAATGGGATAGGTTGTTTTTATTTTATTTTTGAAATTATGCTTCCTTTGTGTTTGATAAAATGTGTCACTGATATTTTAATTTTCATTTATTTGCAGTTGACAACAAAAGAAAGTCTCCAAAAGAGACAGAAGTTAATTTAAAACATCTAAAACTTATCTGGAGTTTGCATCAGACTGTTGCTGACGAGCATATCAGGTCAGCTTCATATTTGTTGCAGTATAAGAGTTACACATCATCTTTTACTGCTCGTCCGATGATAAGTGAGGTAGAACCAGTACCTGCTTCTGTAAGTTCTTCACCTGAGTCTCATATCCCTCTGAGTGAAAGAATGAAGAAAAGAAGAGCTCCTGCCATCTTCGAGAAATCTGCCTCTGTTGCTGGAGAGGCAAAGAGAAGTAAACATGATGTTCCAGAAGAGGGGACAAAGAAGATTGATGCACCCCCTACGGCTACTACTGTGAAGGTTACCGAGAAGCCCCCAGTGGCTCCGAACAAGGCCGCTGTTCCAAGAGAGGTGATTGTTATCTCTCCGATTAAGACTACATCGTTAGTCGAAACCATTCTTGTTCCTCTGAGGAAGCTGAAGAAGATCTCCTCGGTCAATTTGGATGAATCTATCTCTCAGCCCCCGATTACTGGAAGTGGTGTTCCCACTTTTGTTGCCCCGAGCTCTGCCATGAGCTCGGTGAAGTCTTGGATCATTCTCGAGATCCAAGGTACGGAAGAAAATATTTCTCGAGACATGGTTACCTTATTAGCTGTTCGTCATATAGCTTCTATAAGTATCATTGTCCTCAACTTTCATTTTTCCCTTGTTACATCTGTATACTGACTTGATATCATTTTCTTTTCCCAGTTGGTGACCTGTTTTAATACCATTTTAAAGAAAGATGAAGCTATTAAATCTTCAACCTCCTCGTCTGGTGCAGAGGAAGCTTTGGTGGGCCTGACGCAATCTTTGAAAGATTCTCGTCAGAAGTATGATGATGATAAGGCTCCTTGGGAGGAGAAACTTGATTCCACCGAGAAGGAGAGAAACCAAGCTGTTGAAGTCTCCAAAGGTTTGGAGAAGAAAATAAAAAACTTGGAAGATAAGAATAAAGAGCTCGATGAGAAGCTAAAAAGTACTAGGGAGCTTGAAAGTAAGGTAAAAAATGCTGAAGAAGAGTTAGGCCGACTTCGTGAAGTAGGTCGTCAAAAGGAGGAAATAGAGAATAAGCTGAAGGCTGCCGAGGATCTTCTTTCCGAGAAGCTTTCCTTGGAGAAAGAAAAAAGGAAGTTGGCTATAAAAAAGTCCTTCAGCACTGGCTGGGATAAGGGGTGGAATAAAGGTCTGGCTGCCATGATGTCGCAGGTGGAATATGGTAGACACAAATACTTTGGGGATGGCTGGGTTGCTGCTCTGCAAGAGATGAAGGTCGATGAAAATTCTGACCTGTTTCAGCGACACATCCCGGGCTCCCCTCCAACTCCTGAAGAAGAAAAAGAGGATGAAACCGCCTCTGAGGAATCCTCCATGGTGATGGGAGATCAAATTCCTCATTCCCCAGCTATCCAGTCTACCAGCGAGCAACTTCCAGCACTCCCCGAGCAACCATCTGTACCATCCGAGAAACCTACCTCCTCATCCCAGCCTCCCGAGAAAGTTTTGGGAGACAAGGAAAAGGTGTAGATTTGTTCGAATTTTTCTCTCTGTTTATTTTTCTTTATCAAATGTAACTCTGAATTTTGTACTTCTCCTTTATGATGTAATAAAATTTGAAGTTTCGCCTATTCATACTGTTGTTTCTCTTCTTCATGCTCTATTTGAACTCTTATTGATTCTTGCTTTCTCTTCCTTTACTAGTTTATGGCCAAGATGGAGTTATTGTGTGCTCATGATACAAAATTATTGAGGCAATGCAATGAGTACTTCAAAGCTGGTCATATAAATATGAGTGCAGCACAAATCGTTGACATCCTCGGTCAAGGTGCTTCAGAGCAAGTAATTTTAGCCTACCAGTATTTGAAGTGCCTGCTTGATCGTGCCGTGGCTAAAAATATAGCATATTATGAAATGATTGAAGATATCCAAGGAACTCTTGAAGATCTTTAATAACAATATAAGGAACTTACAACCCTTTTGCAGGAAGGATACGAGAAGAAGTATCAGCAACTCAGTGCTGATAAGGGATACGATAAACTGTTTGCTGCTTACGATGTGAGGGAGAGAACTTTGAAGGCGGAGGTCGAAGAGCACAGATAGATAACTGAGTTTTTAGAACAGGAAAATAATAACCTGCAAAGAGAGGTGTCTCAGTTGAAGTCTGCAACTTCCACCTCAAACGCTTTGGTCCCTTTGAACGACGAGGGATTCTCTTTCTTGGAGGTCAAAAATGCCAACCTGAGGGATGAATTAGAAACCTTGAAGAGAGATGGCCCTTCTACATCTACTCGGGGATGAGCAAGAGCTCCTCGGGGACAAGTAAGAGCTGCTCAGATTACTATCGAGGAACAAAGAACTCAATCTGCTCTGGAGAACAAGGCCTTCCAACTGATGGAAAAGAACCAGGCAATAGCTGAGATGTCTAAGAAGATCAGGAATCTGGACGAGCAACTTTCTACACAGAAGTCTGCCTTGGAGAATAAAGAACTCTTTATAAAAACTCTTCACGAGCAGTTGGAAAGGTTGACTTATCAGTTCCACAAGCAGCCCAGAGAATTTTGGATGGCTAGCTACAATGAGGCTCTTTACCATTTGGATGATCGGATCCAAAATGCGAATAATGAAGAATACAAACAAGGGTGGTTGAATGCCCTGGGTGTACTGCAACTGGAACAAGGTCAGTACTTGTGGGATTATCATAATCCTGGGTTACTCAACTTGCCAGTGCCACCCTTCAAACTTGACATGAACTGGATCCCTGCCCGGGCAATCCCTCAGTGTTTGATTTCCAAATACCTTGGAGATTATAGTCTCCATTCCAATGCTGAAATATCTCGCCCCGAGCACCTACTCGATCGACCATCTGTGATGAACCTCAGGATGCTTAAAGATCTTAATTTTATAAACTCCCCTTATGCTTTAGACGATCCTCCTGCTGGCGAGGAACCTGTTTCAAAAGCAGAAGGGAAGAAACCAATAGAATAGGAATCTTGATGTAATAATTAATTTGTATTTCATTCTCAATGTATTATGTTTTTGGATTTCATGAAAGACTTCTATTTTTGTTTTCAATCTTGATTGCCATTGCCTTGTGGTTGTAAAACACTTTATATATGTATATCTATTCAAAAGATAACAACATTGTGTTATTTGTCGATCAACTTAGAGTTGATTAAAACTTATTGTCGACTAGTTTGAATTTGTGGTAATCATTTGACAACTAGCCAAACTTAATGATGTTTTGTTTCTCGACCAACTTGGTAGTAATTTAAAAAGTTACGAGTATCAAAAATTTATCTCGATCACTTTCTCGTACTCAAAATATTTCTGACCAACCAAGGTCGGTAAATTTTCCTTCTTGACTAACTACAGTTAGTGGGTTTTTATTCCCGATCAACCGTAGTTAGTGGATTTTTTCTTACCAACCAACTTTGGCACTTTTTGGAATAGTTTTTCTTCCTAACCAACCTTAGTTGGCATTTTTATGAATAGTTTTACTTCCTAACTAACCTTAGTTGGCATTTTTAGGAATAGTTTTTCTTCCTAACCAACCATAGTTGGCATTTTTAGGAATAGTTTTTCTTCCTAACCAACCTTAGATGGCATTTTTAGGAATAGTTTTACTTCCTAAACAACCTTAGTTGGCATTTTTAGGAATAGTTTTACTTCCTAACCAACCTTATTTGTCATTTTTAGGAATAGTTTTGAGTAGTCTGAGTTTTGTATTTCACAAAAAAATTCCAACAAAAGGAGAGAACTGTGCATAACATTGTCACTTTATTCATACTAACGAAAATGTATTAAATGAGAGTTTACATCACTAATAATACTTGCGCAAGTGTTCTGCATTCCATGCATTCTTAAACTCCTATCCTTCTAAAGTTGCTATTCTGTAGGTTCCTGGTCGAACAACTTCTGTAACTCGGTAAGGTCCATGCCAGTTTGCTTCCAATTTGTTGTGCTTTTGAATCACTTTCTTTAGCACATAGTCTCCTTCTTTCAGGTCTCACTTCTTTACTCTCTTGTTGTAGAACAAAGTTGTTCGTTGTTGGTAAGCAGCATTCCTGATGGCTGCTTCTTCTCTAACTTCCTTGAGCAGGTCTAAATCCAATCTTCTCATTAAGTCGCTGATAGGGGAATTAAAATTCAGTACTCTGTGTGTCGGGAGACCCAACTCGGCCGGTATAACGACTTCACTTCCAAATGCCAGCATATACGGAGATTCCCCTGTTGCTGCTCGAGGAGTAGTTTCGTAAGCCCATAGTACTGATTGTAGCTCGTTGATCCAATTTGCTTTCACGTCATTTAGTCTTTTCTTTAAGCCATTCAGTAGCGTTCTGTTTGTTACTTCAATTTGTTATTTTCAAGATATTTGACTGATGACAATAGGCAACGAACTCCTCATTGTCAAATTGTGTTCCATGGTCGGTAATGAATGCATGGGGAATACCATATCTACAGATGATATTTTTACAAATAAATTGATACACCTTCTCGTACGTCATATCGACAAGAGGCTCAGCTTCTACCCACTTAGTAAAATAATCCACTGCGACGACGAGATATTTAAATCTTCCTCTGGTCGTTGGAAGTGGTCCGACCAAGTCAATTCCCCACATAGAAAATGGCCAAGGGGAAGTAATGGGTGTTAACAACGCTTGGGGAGTTCTTCGGATAGTGGATAAGCGTTGACACTTGTCACATTTCTTGGCATAGGCTATACAATCAGTCCTCATCATTGGCCAGTAGTATCCTTGTGTCATAACCCTTTGCAAAAGCGTCCGACCTGCTACATGGGCTTCACAGGACCCTTCATGGATCTCTTTAATCAAGTCTTTCACCTCGGTGGGATGCACACATCTTTACAAACCTGCTATAATTCCTCGTCTGTACAGAATACCATTATTCAGTACATAACGAGCATCTTTAAACTTCAATTTTTTGGTTGCAAGTTTGTCAGTTGGTAATTCCCCCTCCTCAATATATGCCCTGATGGAATCCATCCAAGATGGTCCTAAATTAAGGGTAATAAAATTCATCGTCAAATCTTCATCTATACTCCGACCAGCTAAAACTTCAATTGGGATTGTTCTTCGTAGCTCGGTACGAGTAGCTGATGCTAATCGAGCTAAGGCATCGGCCCTCATATTCTCCATTCTTGGTATTCTAACCAGCTGAATAGCAGTAAATTCTGATACAAATTCCGTTGCCTTTGCATGATAACTGATCATTAATTCTCCTTTGGTGGAATATACTCCCATCATTTGATTTATGATCAATTGCGAGTCACTGAATGCAATAACCTGCTCTGCCCCCATGGTTTTTACCAAACTAAGACCTGCAATCATGGCTTCATATTCAGCCTCATTATTCGAAGCTTTGAATTGGAAGCGTATGGCATATTCCATGTCAACCTCGTCTGGACTATTAAGAACAATCCTTGCCCCACAGCCTGTTGTGCAAGATGAGCCATTCACATATAAACTCCATATAGGTAACTCATCTTTAAATTTCTGATCTGACAGAGTTTCTCGGTGGAAATTTTGTTTCTTCCTTTCACCCTTTCCTAATATTTCTTGTTGTTCGTCGATCATCACTTCTTGCCCTTTTACCAACCTAAGTTGGTCTGGGCTTGAGTTTGATGATTCTGTAACATCTACTTGACCTTTTACCAACCTAAGTTAGTCTGGGCTTGGGATTGATGATTCTGTAACATCCACAGGTTGATCGGTGAGCAGCTTTTACTCCTCGGTGGTATCAGGATAGGTGAACTCTGCTATAAAATCTGCTACTGCTTGCCCTTTAAGAGATGATCTGGGTTCATAAATTATGTCATGTTCACCGAGCTCTATTGCCTAATACATCAATCTTCCTGATTTTTCTGGTTTATGAAGAGCTGCCTCAATGGCATATCGGTATATACGACTATAGTTTGAGCCTAGAAGTATGGCTTCATTCTTCTACTTGCCTCGATCAATGCTAGTGCTAATTTTTCCAGCTTTGGATATCTGATCTCTGCTCCTTGGAAGGCTTTGCTAGTGTAATAAATCGGTTTTTGCACTCCATTCTCCACTCTTATTAATGCCGAGCTAACTGCATTCTCTGACACTGCCAGATACAAGTACAATTTTTCTCCCATCACTAGCCTGGACAATAGTGGAGGTGCTCCGAGTATTTCTTCAAGTCTTGAAAAGCATTCTCACATTCATCATTCCACTCAAAAGTCTTTCAGAGCGTTTTGAAGAATGGGAGACATCTATCAGTTGCTCGCGATACAAATCTGTTGAGTGATGCTACTCGTCCTGTAAGACTTTGCGCTTCTTTCTTTGTCGTTGGAGATCGTAGCTCTAATAGAGCTTTGATATTTTCAGGGTTTGCTTCAATGCCTCGTTGATTGATAATGTACCCGAGAAACATGCCTTCTCGTACTCCAAATATGCACTTCGTTGGGTTCAGCTTCATTTGATATTTATCTAGTTGATCAAAGGTCTGGCCTAAGTCAACTAGATGATCAGCAGCTTTCTTGCTCTTTGTCAGCATATCATCAACATAGACTTTCATATTGCAACTGATTTATTCTGCAAACACCTTGTTCATCAGCCGTTGATATGTTGCACCTGCATTTTTCAAACCAACAGGCATAACATTATAACAGTAAGTTCCCCTAGGGGTAATGAAAGAAGTACTCTCCCTATCTTCAGGTTTCATCTTAATCTGGTTCTATCTAGAATAAGCGTCCATGAAGCTCAACAGCTCGTGTCCCGAGGTAGCATCTACTAATTGATCAATTCAGGGCAAGGGAAAGTGGTCCTTTGGGCATGCTTTGTTGAGGTCGATGAAATCTACACACATCCTCCATTTGTTGTTCTTTTTCTTTACCATCACCATATTTGCTAACCAGTCTGGATATTTAACATCTTCAATAAAGCAAGCTTTCTGGAGCTTCTCGACCTCTTCCTGTATAGCTTGATTCTTCTCGAGACTGAATATTCTTCTTCTCTGCTTTACTGGCTTGATCTCCTTATTCATGTTGAGTTCGTGTCATAAGAAATTTGGGTTTATTCGGGGCATATCCTCATGACTCCATGCAAAAGTTTGCTTTCTGCTTCTTATGAAAGTTATCAATTTCTGTTTTAGTGAGGCCTCCAACGACGAACCTATTTGAGTTGTTCATTCAGGGTGCTCGTCGTCCAGAATGATGTTTTCAGTAGCTTCCACCACTTGGCCTTTCACGAGTTGGGACTTATCTCTAGGATCCAATGTTTCAATTTCTACACCTTCCTCCACTTGATAGGTAGTAATATTTTTCCTTGATTCCTCAAGTTCCTCTTGCTCGGCAGATGAATAGTAACATTCCCGAGCTACTTTTTGATCACCCTTCATAACTCCTACTCTAAAATTTATTTGAAATTTTAGGCATTGATGTACCATAGATGGCACTGCCTCGAACTTCTTCAATCCTACCCTTCCCATGATGATATTGTAGGCTGATTGAACATTTTTATCCATCATGAAGAAGCGTATTCTTTCTGTTCGACAAGCAGTCCATGTACCAATGAATATATCCAATTTGATCGTCCCAAGTGGAAAAACTTTCTCGGCAGCAAAACTGAGGAGGGGTCTATGATAAGTCTCCAGTTAAGATAACTTTAGATTTAAACTGTCGAAGCACGAGTAGAACATGATGTCTGCCGAGCTACCATTGTCTACCAGTACTCTTGAAATCATTACTTCCTTCATCCTCATTTTGATCACCAGTGGGTCATCATGAGGATATAAAACACCTGCGAGGTCATTCTTTTAGAAACCAATGACCAATTTCTCTTTGTTTACCTTTCTCGGGCGATCCTCCTCAGCTAGATTTATTTGTTGAATGTATGAGCAAGCTTGAGCCTCACAGAGGTAAGCTTTTCTCTCTATAGTAAGGTCTCCTCCTCCTGCATCTCCACCTGTAATAACATTATAATCAAATGACCCAAAGCGTATTGAAAATACCTCACGTTCTGGCTTCCTTGGTCTCTTGGGAAGATCGGGGTCATCTTCTGGATCAACTTCATGGTCTCTTTTCTTGTTCTCCTCTGCTCGACGAGAAGATCTAGACCTCTCTCTTATTCGGTCGCTGTTTCTTCTTTCATTTCTACGATCAACATACTTTGCCAATTTTCCTCGTCTAATAAGTGTTTCAATCTCATTCTGAAGAGCTATGCAATTTTTGGTCATATGGCCATGATCTTTGTGACAATCGCAATATTTTGCCTTGTTCCTCCTATCAGGATCTGCCTTCATTTTCTCTGACCAGTTTAATTCCTCGTTGTTCTTGATTTCTTCTAGAACATGGTTGATGTCTATCTTCAAAGGAGTGTAATTATCAAATTTATTCAATACCTCCCATGACGACCTTGTTTTTGATTGTTTGTCACCGCCATTGTTCTTATGCTCTTTCTTCTTAACTTTATCACCTTCCACCTTGGTTTCTTTGGCGTCCATATTCTTCTTCGTAGCCATAGCCTCCTCGACATTCATGATCTTGGCCGCTTTTTCCATCAGTTCTGACATGGTTCTGGGTGGATCTTTGGCCAAAGTGTAGTACAACTTGTTGGGCAGCAGCCCACTCATCAAGGCAGTAATCGCTGTCTTTTCTTCATAATCAATGACTTCGAGTTTCTCGTTATTAAAACAAGTTATATAATATTTGGTACCCTCACCAGCTTTCTGTCTAACACTTAACAAATGCGCTACTCGTTTAACTGGCTTTGCCCCAAAATATAAATTTCCAATGAATAACTCGGCCATTTGAACGAAAGTTGAGATCTTACCCCGAGGAAGATTATTGTACCGTATTTGAGCAGATCCGGTAAGAGTTCCTGAGAATGCTCTGCATCTCATCTCATCTGGAACAACATAGATATCGGATGCAGCTTGGTATTGTTCTACATGAAGAACAAGGTCGGTCTTTCCATCATATTTGAGAGTCACAATAGGTGCTTTGAACTTTGACGGTGTGGGAAAATCCATAATGGCCTGGTCAAAGGTGTCCCTTGAACAAAAGTTTGTTGTAGGGGGTTCTTGGCCTTAGCTATTTCCCCTAGTCTATCTTCCAGCCTTTGAATAGAGCCTTTCCACGCATTATTTCCTTCCTCAGGCCTGTTGGTTCGAGCAACTGATAGCGTTGAGGTGGCTTCCTATGATTTATCTTGATGAGCAACTGGTCGCGACTGGGCAGATCCATCCCTTAAGTCTAATGATCATCGAAAGCTCCTCGACGCATCCTTAGGAGGACTTTTGTTCCTCCTAGAACCTAATCGATCAAAAGGAGATTCCCTGCTTAACCTTTCTAGCGCACTAGTCCTTTCTGGAGAGAGAGTGATACGTTGTTCAGTATCTGTGGCTCGTACTGACGAAGATCGTCCAGGTTGATAAGAAAAATCTTCAGACTCCTCAGTACGATATGAATCGGTACGCCTAGTACGCGAAGAAAGTAAACGGGTATTTCTTTGAACACTTCGATGTCCTGAATGGGTTGGTACTTCGCCATGAAGGGTTTGTATGAGTTATCGCATAGTTTCTTGCATGGCTGTCTAGCCCTGGGACAGATTTGTCATTTTTCCAGCCAGATCTGGAACGTTTGGAGGAGCAGATGGATTTGGAGGGCTTCCAGCGTTTCGATTGTGGGTTTTGGATTATCAGTCATTTGTAATGAATTGTTTTTGATGAAAAACGATATTACCAGTCGTTTCCCACAGACGACGCCAATCTGTTGATGTAAAAAATTATATTATATCTAATTATTTAATCACAGATTAAATAAAATGAGACAAAGAAATTTTAAAGTGGTTCAGCCTTATAAGAATGGCCTACGTCCACTATTTCTATTATTATTGACTGTTTGGGAATTCTTGATTACAAGTTTAGTTAAGAAATTCCTGGTCCCCTTACAATGAGGATGATACAATGTATTTATAGCCCTCAGGCTGTACATGTGAAAGGGTAGTACATAGTTGTCCATTAGGCGTATACATCTGTATGATAATAATAAGCATTTAATGAGCAGTTAATCTGTTGGTTATCCTGCTATTAATGCTCTGTTCGAGGTGCAGCTCGGACCGCCTAAGCTGCTCGGATCGCCTAAGTAGCTCGGTACTCATAAGTTGCTCGGTGTATAAAAATTCCTCGAAGAACTCTCGTTGGTCGGAGCGTCTGAGTTGATCGGGGAAGCAGAGTAGTTCCTCGTTGCAGTATGGTTCCTCGGAGAGCATCTATTGCTCGGAGTATCTGAGTGGGTTAAGGTGTTGTTCGGAAGTGTTTGTTATTGCCACGCATATTGCCACGTGTCTTCACTCAATTGAGCCATGTCAGCAGACTAAATTTAGTATCAACACCGACCATATTCGGGATGCGATTCCTGTTCGTTCTTTATTGGTGTCGTCTGCCTCATCCGGGGAGGAGTCTAGTTCAGGTAGCGGTGGTGCGTCATCTCGTCACAGGGGAAAGAGAGCACGTCACAGGCATGAAAGCTCTTAGAGAGGGAAGGGAAGGTGAGAGAGAGAGAATGTGGGTTCGGGCTGAGTCCTGTTATTTTTTCTGTTTTTCTTTATTTCCTGCAAAATTAATGTAACACAGAAAAATATCTATGCAATGCAATGGAGTTTTTTATTGTCTTTTGTTAGTAATGAATGGATGAATGCATATGCGCTTTTTACTTTGCTGCTGAGACCGTAAAAAGAAATATTTTTGGGATATGAAGGAAAGTTTTATTTACAATGAGAAATTATATAAAGATGGAAGGGGATTTTGAAACTCTGTTGAGAATATCAAATTATTTTTATTGAGTTTTCTGATTTGACAAAAAAGGAAATTTCTAAAATAGGAGGTCTTCGATCGGCAAGCCTGTTGTTCTGCCTTTCGACAGGTCAGTCCAGTCCCATCCTTTCAAGGCCTTGATTGGTACCCTCCTCGACTTTTGGTATCGGGTGGGGCAGGGTTCCCTCCGATTTCTACAAGGGTTGTGTCTTTTATGAGGGTTTTCAAGTATAAAAAGGGGTAAGGGTGGAGTGTTTTCATCACACTCTCACATTCTTAATTTCTCATTTTATGAGATGGATCTCCCTGGTAGTGTTGAGTTTGCCAACTACCTCGAGACTTTGGAGACGCTGTGCTCCTACAACATTGACTATGATGCTTTCAACATGTGTCGAGTATCTTTATGGCGTAATCGTCCCATAGAGTGAAACATGCTGATGGCAGCGGTACAATTTTTGTACCCCAAAGATCATGTATTCCTCTTTGGCTTGGAAGAAGTCTGCCTAACTTATGAGGAATTTTCTATCATGTTAGGGGTAAACCCTAGTGTGGCGACTGCTATGTCTGAGTTTTCTCGGTCTTCTCGAGAATTATTGGCTGGACTTCTCCACGTCTCACCCTAGACGAGTAGAGTTTTGGTTATTGGAGGAATTATTTACCTTCCAGTGGTGCTGCGGTCTGTACATTTGCAGGAGGTTGGTGATGCTGGCTATGCCAGAGGTATCATTTTGGTCTAGGTTTTGAAATTGTTGCTGGTGAATGGGAAACTATAGTTCGACCCACAACTTGTAGCCATTACTTCATTGATGTCATACCGTCGCAATCCTGTGGCGGTGATACTGGCGGAAACTTTGAATGACCTAGATGCTTGGCGAGAAGGTCGTTCTGACTTTATGAGGGGTAGCCCTGTGATGCTGTTCATGTGGTTGTCTGAAAGATTCCGCTTGGTGACTCCTCCGGAATATCCTTTGTTGGTTGTACCCAACTTATTTTCACGCCATTTCATCAGTGTTGTCCTGGATATCGATAGCTGGGATAATTAGTTTATGGATCATGGGGATCTAAGTCTGCCCCGGTCAGTGCCTTGGTGGGGACAACTGTTGCCTATTCTGGAGCTAAGGCGGACACTAGATTTCTTTTCGGTAGAAGATCTGATAGAGCGTCTACGCATACGGCTTAGCTCTTTGTGGGAGAGTTGGCATCCGTCGACCCGCCCTTCTCAGTTTGTTGGGCGATCTGGAACATCCCCGAGGATTATATGAAGTGGTTGTGGAGAAGAGTAGTTAACAAGATGTTGGTAGTGGAGACTGGACAAAGGTGGTTTGTCTTATCCGATACCATGGAGGGAGGTGTTGTGGTTTTTTCGACTCTAGTTCGAGCTTATCGGTCTATGGAGCGTCCGTGGCACACTATTCAGGCAGGGGAAGCTTGGGGATCCCAGGATGTAGATGATGATGGAGTGGGCACCTCTGGTAGCTATGGGTAAGACTCTTGAGGAGTTTGTTTTGTAATGGGGAATAAATTCGGGAGTTTATTTGGCTTTTAGGAAGGTAGGAGGAGGGGAGTTACCCATCCCTTTTCTTATGTAATTTCACTATAATTTGTTATTAGTGAATTAAATAAGTTTTTGATCATCTAGTTGTGCCTTTTGATGAATTTTGTATTTATCTATACCGATCGATAAGGCATGCATAATCCTTTTGTTCAAGTATATGTTAGAATGAACTTTCATTCTCGGGGATAAGAAAATAATAGTTTTTTGTGAAAAAGAAAGGTCCGTTCTCATGTAAGATGTATGAGCTTCCTACTTACCTCTGGGGGTTTTTGAAAAGTTTTAATTTTTCTAAAAATGGTTTTTGTAGAGGATCAGGCCCACGTAGTTCTGGGTAGAGGGAAATGAAGATTTTTTTTAGAATAGAAGGGAGTTGAAAAGAGTCGTAGCGCGCCAAGAATTAGGACTAGGGGTAGAATTTCTTGAGACGGTCCAGGTTGACTGGATGATCCATCTCTTCTCCATCAACGTCGATGAACATAGTGGCACCTCCTGACAAAATCTTCTTTACAATGTAGGGGCCACTCCAACTGGGCTTGAACTTCCCTCTAGGGTCCCAAATGGGTTCTATGATTTCCTTAAGGGCTAGGTCCCCTTCTCGGACACCACGGACCTTGACTCTCTTGTTGAATGAATGCGCTATTCGGCGATGGTACCCTTGTATGTGATACAATGCTTTTAGTTTCCTTTTGTCTAAGAGTGAAATCTCATTGAGACGACTTTGATGTCAGTCCTCCTCACTAACTTGGCTTTCGAGCATGACGTGAAGTGAAGGGATTTCTAGCTCAACGGGTAAGAATGCTTCCATGACATAGACTAGAGAGTAAGGGGTGACCCTTGTAGAAGTTCGGATTGAGGTTCAGTAGCCCCATAGGGCATAAGATATTCAGTCGGCCTAATCTCGACAGCTTTCGATCATTTTACTGATGATGGCTTTGAGGTTTTTATTGGCGGCTTGGACTGCACCATTGGTTTGAGGTTGGTAGGGAAAAGATTTATGTCTCTGAATCCCATACTCGTTGACCACTTTTATGACTTCTGCCTCGAAGTGCAACCGGTTATCTGACACTAGTTCATGTGGGACCCAATATCGATAGATTTTGTTCTTCCTGATGAATTTTGCCACTTTCTTGGCGTTCAGAACTGCGTATGACTCATCTTTGACCCATTTGGTGAAGTAATGAATGGAAACTAGGATGAATTCATGCCTGTTGGAAGCCTTGGGTGTAACCTTCCCTATGATGTCGATGCCCCAGGTGGAGAACGACCAGGGATAAGTCATGTTGTATAAATCTCGTGAAGGTAAGTGTTGAAGGTTGGAAAACTGTTGGCATTTGAGGCATCTCCGAACATAGGCTGTGCAATCCTGGACCATGGTGGTCCAGTAGTAGCCTTATCGGATGATCTTCTTGGCAAGCATGTGACCGTTCATGTGGGGTTCGCATTCCCCATTGTGGATCTTCTGCATTATTTCTTCAATGTCAGCCCCTGCGATGCAGTGTAGATGGGTTCCATCAAAGTTTCTTTTGAACAGTACTTTGTGACAGATGATGTACTGGGCGGCCAGTCTTTGGAGGGTTGCTCGATCTTTCTTGTTGGAACCTTTGGGGTTCCTACCATGCTTGAGGAGGTGCCAGATGTCATAGTACATGCAATTGGCTTGCTCAGAATCTTCTTTGCTGATGATCTCAATGTGGTAGCAGTGGGTTGGTTTATCTTGATTTTTGACTAAAAGGGGCCCATTGTTATTCCTTCAGGCATGTCAACCATAGAGGCTAAGGTAGCAAGGGCATAAACTAGGTTATTCTTTTCTCAAGGTAGGTAGTGGACGGTGATATCTTGGAATTAGGAGGATAGTTCTTCTAAGTGGGCATAGAAGGGTTGGAGTTTCTCGTCCTTGACTTTCCATTTTCTGAGCACTTGACTGATGATGAGGAAAAAATCCCCATAGACATCTAGGCATTGAATACCTTTCTTGAGAGAAACTTTAAGGCCTACCGTACACGCCTCGTATTCAGACATATTGTTGGTGCAGGGGAAATCCAATTTGATAGCGATGGGAGTGTGGGAGTCATCCAAGGTGATTAGAAGTATCCCAATGGCATATCCCTTTTTGTTGGAAGCTCCATCGAAGAATATCTGCCATCGAAGGTCATCTTGAGCGGCACAAAGGATGTTTTAATATGGGAATTTGGAGATCCAGACATCGGCTTCTTCCATGGGGTAGTCAGAGATGGTTTTTCCTTTCATGGCTTTCTACGTGATGTACACGATATCAAACTAGTCTAGGAGCATCAACCATCGAGCCATTCAGCTAGATAAGGTGGGTTTCTAAAGTAGGTACTTTATGGGGTCCATTCGGGATACAAGTTTGATGGGGGAAGGCGAGCATGTAGTGTCGTAACTTTTGGGTGACCCAAACAAGCGCGACACATGCCTTTTCCAAAGAAGTGTAGTTGACTTCGTACCCGGTTAATTTTCACTGGCTTAATAGATGGATCTTTCTTTGCAGGATTCTTCCAGGTATTGGCCTAAGAAAGCCCGAGCTGTTGTGTCGGTTATGGTTAGGTATAGGAGCAAGGGGAGACCAGGCTGTGGTGGTATGAGTACTTGAGGTTGGGTCAGATATTGTTTACTCCGATCAAAGGCTTCTTAGCAGGCCTCATTCTAAACCTTTGTTGAATCTTTTTGGAGGATTTTGAAAATATGTTCGCAGATGGAGGTTAGCTGGCTGATGAATCGGCTGATGCATTGTAATTTTCGAAGGAAACCACGGACTTCTTTCTCCGTTCGGGGAGGTGGAATCTCAAGTATGGATTTCATCTTGGCAGGATCTGCTTCTATCACCTTCTCACTGACCATGAATCCCAAGAGTTTTCCCTTTGTAATGCCGAAGACACATTTCTGTGGATTTAGTCTCATCTGATACCGTCATAGTCATTCGAAGAACTTTTGAAGAGCGGGAACATGACCTTCTCTAGTTTTGGATTTGATAATCATATCATCCACATAGACTTGGACTTCTTTGTGAATCAGATCGTGCAGGATGGTTGTGGTATCCCTCTGGTAGGTAGCCCCAGTATTCTTGAGACCAAATGGCATAACACTGTAGAAATTATTTCCCCAAGGTGTGACGAACGCAATTTTTTCTTGGTGATATGGGTGCATTTTGATTTGGTTGTATCCGGCAAACCCGTCGATGAATGACTTGAGAGCATGACTGGTTGTGTTGTCCACGATCATGTCGATATTAGGTAATGGGTAATCATCCTTTGGAGAGGGTTTGTTCAAGTCTCGATAGTCTTCACACATCCGAATTTTTCCTCCTCATTTCGGCACAGGCACTATGTTGGCTAGCCATGTGGGATATTCGATCACGCGAATGAAGTCCATTTTTATCTATTTGACCACTTCTCCTTTGACTTTGAGCGACCATTCAGTGCGGAGCTTTCTCAACTTTTATTTAACCGGCTTATAATCTGGAAGATTGGGGATCTCATGTTGAGATATTTTAGGATCAATGCCAAGCATATCGTCATAGGACCACACGAATACATCCACAAATTCCTTTAGTAATTCTTCGAGTTGTTCCTTCTCATGCTTGTCAAGGGTATCCCCTATCCTAATCTCGCGCAGTTGGTTACTAGAACCTAGGTTAACAATAACATTTTCTTCTTCATTAACTTGAACGCGATTATGTTATTTGTTATTAACCTTATTTAGATCAGTTAAGAATTATTCATTTGCAAAATCATCATCACCAAAAGTTTGATTAGACTCTAAACAATTAATGTAAGGCACATCAAGATACTCAAAATATTCATTTATTTCATTGATAGGAAAAACAACATTGAGAACCTCATCAAAGGAGGTATCGATTACATTAGATCAAGGATAGACAACATAAAAAAAGATGGGGTAAACATTGGGGTTATGTGGGATTTCAATAGGTAGAACTAGCACAACATGCTAGTTGAGGAGAAGTGTATCAACAAATTTAATCAGGTGGGATGGATCCAGTGATGTAGTGCTTGAATGAACCATTCAGAGTGTCAGCCCCAATGTCTGTAAGTTAAACGAATCCTCCGAGTCACTTTCCTTAATATCTTCGATATCTTTGATGAGCGATTGTGTATGGTGTTGGTAACTTTTGGCCTATGGGTAGCTTTCTTGGAAAAAGATCTCCATTCCAAGCTTCATCTTCTTGTCTTTATTGTCATACCGTGGTTCTAGAAAGCCATAAAAGGGGAAGTCTTCGCCTTCTTTGATGAATCATCCATTTAAGGAGTGACCTAGGATAGTCTGGATGCAGTTTAATCTTCTCTTTGGTTGAGACTGGCGGATCATTCTGAGCTCTTGTTCTAATGGTTGATACCCCAAACCACAAGGAGGGAATGTTTTTTTCAATACAATGGGCTCAATTATCCCTTGTTGTCTTTGTCCTAACCCTAGTACGGGTATGAAGTGCATGTTTCTAAACATTTGAATCACATTGACGTTGCCATGAGGGTTGTATTCTCGATAAACCATTTCTCTGAAATTGTTCCCCGTTGAGAGTAGAAGTGGCTTAACTCGGAATCCTGACAAGAGCATATCATTAGACCCATGCTGTATCTCAAGGATTGGATTGCTGGTACTTGCACCCTCGGCATTATCATCATCGCCTAAAATGGTGATGGCTCGTCCGTCGACGAAGAACTTCAATTTCTGATGGAGCGAGGAAGGAACACCCTTGATACTGTGGAGCCAAGGTCGTCCAAGTAACAGGTTGAAACAAGCTGGGATGTCAATAACTTGGAATTCAACGACAGGGTTTATAGGGACAACCCCTATTATAAGTTTTATGGATACCATCACTTCTCGATGGGTATTATTATAGGCACGTACAGTAGTGCAAGTTGGAGCGAGGTCACTTTCCTTCAATCCAAAGAATTTAGAGGTTCTTAATGGGTAGACATTCAAGGCGGATCCATTATTGACAAGAGAGAGTGGTATGATCTTCCCTATAACTTCGACAGAATTTATCGCTTCTTCTGGTGTGGTAGAAAGAGGAACTATGGGTCCAGTGAGAAACTTGATCAAAGCATTTTTGTGCAGCTGGGAAGACATGAAAATCCCTAATATAGTGATGTTAGCTTGAGTTTTCTTCTGTTGATCGAGGATATTTCTCTCCTCAAGGGTCATCTCTGGCATAGAAATGTTTTTAACACCCTTCCCTTTATCATTGGTTGGTAGTAAGCTTGGGATCTGGTAATGCCTTCCTGATCCGGTCTTGTGATTTACTAAAGAAGGGAAGAACATGAAACATATTTCTTCATCAATCTCGTGTTGTTCTGCCATTTTGTTTATTTCTCCGAGGAGTTCTTTAAATGATATCATCCCACATATGTCGGCTACCGGGCCAGTTTTCTCTAAAGCTTGCTCTTCATTTGAATCTTCTAATCCTTCCCCCCATCCGGTGGAAACAATTCTATCTTTCCATGTAAAATCAATGCATTCCATTACTTCAATGGCTTCTTCGTACAGGTTCTCCCATTCTGCGAGGAGGTATAAGGGTGAAGTGACCAGGTGTCCTTGTAACTTCAGAGTATCAAATAACTCAGTCACGTTGCAAATATTATTGGTTTTCCTGAATAATTCTGCCATGATCTAGACAACGTCATCTAGGATAACTTCATCGGTTGGTACCACCCAACTGTCTGACTTTCGAGCCCATTTTCGTGCTTCTAAGAATAGCGTACTGAAACTCTGGCAATTAATGATCATCTATGAGGGCAGTTTCAGCCCGAACTCTTGGAGTTGGTTTAATACTTATGATAATTCCATACTTCCATTTTTAGAACGGGTACAGATAGCGATGCATGCTCTGGTAAGGGTGACAGTGATTGATCAGCGAGGCTAGTAGGGTGTAGGAGGAAATATGGGAAGTTTGGAGAGGTTTGGGAGAGTATATGGGTATGGTTTGAGTTGGGGGATAAAATTAAGGGTTCTTTTCTATGAAGATGGCATTGGCATGATTTGGGAGTGGGTTGTGAGTAGTGTTTGGTTTAGGACTAGCTGGTGGGGCAATGGTACCCCGATCAATTAGACCTTGGATTATGTTTTGAAGGTGAAAGCATTGGTCGGTGGTATGGCCAGCAGTTTGGTGAAAGGCGCAACGGTGAAGTTTTTTGGGAGTGGGTTTGGCAACGGACGGGGGTCCAAGGGTTTGATAAGGTTTCGTCTTAATAGGCCCTGATAAACTTTGGAGAGGGGCGCATGGAATTTGGTGTATTCCTTTCGGACTAGGACAGGACGGCTTTCTGGTGCCCACGAGGTGGTTGGTTGAGAAATGTTGTTGATGGTTGAGACTGAAGCATTGACAGGTTTATCATATTTTCTGGGAGTGAACTGTCCGAATACTTTCTTTAGTTCAACTTCTATTTTACCAAGACCCTCCTCGATTTCTACTCATGCTTCTCTGAGAGCTCGAAAGTGGGGATAGTATTGTCCTCCCATTGTTGCTCAAACATGGGGTAAGAAGTTCTTCTTCACTATGTTGACTTGTTCTTCCTCGGATGGCCAATTGGTCATGGTGGCTTCTTTTTCCCTCCATCGGGCTATGAAGTTATTGACTGATTCCCCAGAGTTCTATTTGAGCATCTCTAAATCACGACGGGTGACCTCAAGCTCTTCGTTGTATTTGTACTGAGATATGAATTCTCGGGCTACATCCTCCCAGCTACGGATTCTGGACTCATCGAGAGACAAAGAAATCATAGGGTGCTATCCTTCAAAGTTTGCTGAAATAATTAGGCCATCACTTCTTCAGAATCCCCTAGAAGAGTCATAGAACGATGATAACTGCGAAAATGAACAATTAGGGGTCCACTCCCTCCAAAATTTTTGATATTTGGCATCTTGAATTTCTCGGGTAATCTCGCTTTAGGATAAGGAGACATGTGGGTGTAGTCCATGTAATTTCCAAAGATTCGGACCTGGTTAAACTTCTTAGTTAGCATCTTGAGATATTTTTTGACCTTGTTCAACTCTTCTTCTTTTGGATCCATGATCATAGGCAAGTTAGCCCCAAGGTGGACAAGGTTTGGTATAGAAAGCTAGGCAGGCGGCGACCCATTAGCAGGAGGGTCTTCGAGAACCCAGATAGGCTCAGTTGGACCCATAGCGCGAGAGAATAGGGCCTCGGGCTCTTGAGGAACAGGAACCTGGTCTCGTTGCATCTCGCAGACTTTAGTCTGGAGGTTGTCAATCTTGGACACAAGCTGAGCTAAGACTTCCATCAGATCTGGCTGCACAACTGGTACTTGATCTGTGTTCTCCATGGAAAGTGGATGGATTTTGGACTCGAAAGAAGTAGTTGGGGAACGGACAAAACTCCGAGGTGATTCGACTAAAGACCGAAGCCAATAAGGAGTCAGACCAAGGGCGTGCAATCGACCTGAGAAGGTGTAAAATGGGATTTATTTTTGAAAAAAAAGAATGAAAATATTTTTTGACATTTTTTCTTTTTTGAGATTAAAATATAAAATATTTTTGGATTTTTGATAAAGAGAGGAGAAATGTTTTTGGATTTTTGATAAAGAAATGAGAAATATTTTGGATTTTTGATAAAGAGAGGAGAAATGTTTTTGGGTTTTTGATAAAGCAGTGTTTTTGGTAGATGAGTCTCAACATGATTATTATAATTATTAGGTTCTCACTTGTATTAAATTCTCCTAAATGCAAAATAAATGTTGGACGGGACCCGATCCTAGAAAAGTTGGGTTTGTAACATATGCAAAGCTGTGGTTGGACTTGTAACCAAGATCACGGGCAGGGTCCCATTTTAAAAATGTGCAAAAATTTGGGCGACAGGCCGACCCGAAATTTCGGTAGAGTTTCGGGTCAAAATCGGCTATCTAACATGTGTGTCCTAGAATTGATACCTATATGTGGGTATGCAATTGGTTGGGTGAATTGGAAAGGGTTCCCCCCTTTGGTGTGACTTCCATGATATACGTCTTTCTTTTGAAGGAAATCGGTATGTGTGGGCAAACCATTTGATATACCCGAGTGTACATAAATTGCCTCACTATATACCTCGTGGGGATGGTATATGTGAGAGCGAATTTGATATACTCCGCATACATGAACAAGTTCCCTACGATATACCTCCCATCATGACTTCAGTCAAGCGGTACGATGCGGGGGAACTGTTCGATATACGTTGAAGGTACTCGGACAATGGAAGGTGAGAGTAATATCGCTTAGGCTGACTGTGCCCTGCCAGACCAGCGCCCATCACGAAGTGACCCTCTAGTTACTGGAAAAAAAATTGGTAAATAACAATGCTCTTTGGTGATGTCGTGTGAATCATGCATGATTCTCTTATTAGTATCTTATGATGAGAGTATCTTTCTTGATCATGCCAAATAGGGAGCAAAGTATAGGTATCAATAGTATACTAGGCATGGATAAGTGATGCGTGCAATATGTGGATGATCTTAAGTGCACATGATGCGAAGTGTACATGGAAAATCTTCTACAAGTGTGTGAATAGAAGAATAAGCATTAGGTACACACGAATAATAAAGGGGAACATGAAAATAAGGGACAAGAAGATAAAATACCCATGTAAATAATGTCTAGCCCTCTTAAACAAAGTCCCCATCGGAGTCTCCACTGTGGCCATCCCCGATTCTCACGGAACTGCGGACATCCCCCTATCCTCGTGGAGAGAGAGAGATAGGGTATGGTGAGAGGATCTTGGTCTCACGCATACCTCTCGGGGAGCGCTTCGGCCATTGTCGGTGATGTGTGAGGTGAAAAATGTAGAGAGATGGAGTCTCCAGTCTATTTTACTCAAAACAGACAAAAGAAGGTGGAGCCATCCCGAAGGACAGCATCAAAGACATACTAATACATACGAAACCAAAAATGATTCGAGCAGGGTTCGGAGGCTAACTTACGAAATGGGAAGATGCTAGGTACCCATTCCTCCCTTGCAATCTCTCATGGATTGTTGTTATTTTCCTCTATTTCCCCGTGATATGTGTGCATGTGTATAAGTAGTGGAGATAGGAATCATCGACTTGTATCATGGAAGATATAAAGAGAGTCATCCATTGGAATGTTCCTAAAAGTAATATTAGAAAATAGGATTTACGCGATTATCCTAGAATTGATTGTTATAATGGAATGATAATGCATATGGAATAATACGCCACTAAGAACAAATATATGTATATGTAAATATATAGAATCTAAGAGAATTAAGTTAAATAATTAGAAAAATAGAAAATTGGAGAAAGTAATACTCGAGTCTCGGGTTTTACCCTGAGACACCTACATATCCTATAGAGGCATCAAATTCCACGTAGTTCGTATGCAAAATGAGGGTTGGGGTTTTATCCCATAAACCCAACCGGGGGCTTCTCTTATGTGTGTGTGTGTGTGAAAAAGGTGTTTTAGTTGTGAGAAAAGTGTGAGAATTCCCGTTTGGAATTTATGAGCAAACCCTCTTTTTCTTATTTTCTTTGGGTTTTATTTATATGAAAAATAAGAGATGTGCAATAATACTAAATATAAAGTATATTAGGATATGTGATATGGAGAGAATAAAAGTGCTAAGTAATAAAAAAAAGTTAATGAGAATTTAGGAGAACTTGAGAAAGTTAGAACTTCTTGAAGATCTTGATCTTGATCTTGAATGTTTCAGAGAAGCCCTTGCACTTGGGTGATGATGAAGAGTAGTTAACTCACCAAGTTTGATGGAAAATATGATGAAAAGTGAGGGTTGGAAAGGGATTTGGATATAGAAATCACGCTGACTTCGAGGGGGGTTTTCTGAGTTTGTTAAGAGTGATGGATCTCAGATCTTGGGTTATTTTAACAATGAGATCAGGCCCTCCTTTTTATAGGCCCAGGGCATTATCGATCGGCATAGGTTTAGTCCTACCAATCGGCAGGTGCCTTTAGGCAGGATTTTGAACCTACCGTTTGGCAGTCTCGTTCAGGTTCCTTCGAAAAAATGGTCATAAAACGCAATCTGTTGACTCGAATTATGCATGGGGTGAACCACTGGGAAGGTACTTTAGAGACCTTTGAGAGACCTTAGGACTGCTCTCGGGTCTGGGTGTTATCTTTGGGACAAATGTGGCTCAAAAACGCTCGTCGGTTCTCTGGGCGGGAGATCATTGGACGCAAATGGATCGTTCATCCGCATGGTAAGTCAAATCATGCACGAGGCGGACCGATGGAAAGGTTATGAGATATACTTTGACTTTCTAAAGAGTTTGACCCGGTTTGGGGAGTTGACTTCGATCAATCAGGGCCTGGAAGCATTCGATGACCTTTCAGAGTAAAATTGATCGTTCATTCATACTGTAAGTTAGAATCGTGCACGGGACGGATCGTTGGAAAGGGGTTTCAGTGCCCTTTGAAAATTCATTTAGTCTCGATCGAGCTAAAGAGTTTTACTTTGTTCAAACGGAGTCCAGGAGCGTTCGGTGGCCTTCTGATCAAGTTTCGAGGGAAAACGATTCATTCGTTCGTACCGTAAGTCAGAATTGCGCATGGGGTGGACCATTGGAAAGGGATTTCAGTGCCCTTTGAAAATTTATTATGTCTCGGTCAAGCTGAAGAGTTTGACTTTTGGTCAAATGGAGCCTGGGAGTTCCCGATGGCCTCTAGGTCAGTACTCGGAGTATGACTTAGGTTTGTAGTGATGAAGGGAGGTTCTAGGGACCTAAGGAGGGGTTAGGGGGTGCTATAATGGTGTGTCTATAGACAAGACTTCCAATTACTCTCTCAATTCTGTTATTGACGGTTTTATCATTTATAATCAGATTATGATGCATTTTAACCACCAAGTAATGACATACTTCATTACCCCATGGGGAAACTTTTACCACACAGTCATGCCATTCAGTCTCAAAAATGTTGGGGCTACTTTCTAGAGGGTCTCTAAAACCATCCTTTATGACCTTATCCATAAGGAATTAGAGGTTTATGTCAATGAAATTTTCATTAAATCCAAGACTCGAGAAGGTCAAATTCTTGCCCTGAGGAAATTCTTCAGGGGATTACAATAGTACCAGATGCAACTCAACCTGCAAAAATGCATCTTCGGTGTCACTAATGGAAAAATCCTCAGATTCATTATCAGTGAAAAAGGGATTGAAGAAAACCCGTCCAAACTTAAAGCCATACTCGATATGCCACCAGCTCGAACAGAGAAAAAAGTGCATGGATTCCTGGGTAGGCTCTAATACATTAGTCAGTTCGTCAACCAATGGAATTCTATCTATGAGCCCATCTTCAAGCTTCTCTGAAAGGATTCAACTAAAGTTTGGAACGAGGCGCGCCAAGAATCCTATGACTAGATCAAATGATACCTCACCCAACCTCCGGTACTCATGCCTTCACAGTAAGATCTCACCCTCCTCTTATACTTGACTATCACTAACAATATATGTAAGGACATATTTTCCATTATTCGATTTACATTAGAGTATATCGTATACTGCTAAAATCGTTGAAGATTTATTTAAATTCAATCATGCATTGAGACGGATTCGAATCAAACGTTCTTCAATAGAAAAGCCTATGCGAGATTAGTTTTGGTAAGGTTGTGTTCAGCTCCCTTTAACGTTCATTTAAAGTATTGGGATAATTTTTATAAACTAATTTTGAACACCCGAGGCGTTATTTTTCATCAAAAGAATTTTTTCTAAGTGTTTTGGTGGAGTTTTGTAAAAAGAATATTTGACTCTCTAGTCGTTCGATCGACAAGCCAATTTCGCTCAAGTGATAATGCAATGTCGCACAATGTCATTCAAGCAACATATGTTCTCGTTCAAGCGATATCTAGATCTCGTTTGACCGAAGTCACTGACTCAATTTTTTTTAATAAATATCGTATAAAATAAGTGATGTTTCATTAAGAAAACCAGGGGGTTTTCGATTCACATAAACTGAAAACTGCAGAAACGATTTTTTATTATTCATTTAGGGTTTAAACTTTGTTTTCCAATTCAAAAAAATCCCAATAGTTTATGGAATTCTTTTGGAACCCAAGATACGATCTTGTTGAAGTTTCTCATGTAAAGAGGGTAAATCTACGGCTAACGACCGTTTGCCTTTTGGGACTACTCATGGATGTTCCTTGCTGATTCAGAGCTGCGTGTTCTTGTGGATTTTCTGAGGTTGACCCATTGCTGACTCTAGGATGCATGTTAATGTGAGTATCTGCTTGACATTCATTACAGATTTCATTATGTATGTAAGTTGTGATTTATCATGCGTAGTGAAATAAAAGGGTTTTCCCTTTTGGGTTTTTCCCTAAAATCTGTGTGTCAATAATTTATTTATGATGGTTTGATTTTACCCACCTAGTTGCTTGTGTTAGGGCTGAATTTAATTTGGTTTAAAAATTGACAAGTGAGTAAATAAGTATTTAATTGGAATTTGTGAATTGGTACAAATTGATATCACACCGCAAGTAGTTGCTTTCTCAATTGGTATCAAAGATTATTTAAGTGATCCTCACTTTATCAAATTGGTATCAGAGCATTTTTCTCCAATTTATTGAGTGATCCTATTTTCCACAAAATTTTGTGATATTGATTTTTTTTAAATATATTTTTTGAAAAATTGCAATGTTTCAAAACCAAAACTTATATAATCGGTTACCAATTTTTGACGGGTCTAATCAGGCCTACTGGAAAGCCCGTATGAAATCGCATTTAAAAAAATCGACGAGCGTGTTTGAGTAGTTTTTGAAAGAGGGTGGACTCCTCCCACCTTCGCCGTTGAAAACGTGACAACTCTTAAAGTCGTGACTGAGTGGACTGAGGATGAGTTTAAATGGAGTACTTTTAATTTTCGGGGGCTAAGTGCAATTTCTGGTACCATCACTCCTGAAGAGTTACGACGTATTATGACATGCACCACTTTTAAAGAATCATGGGATGTTTTACAACTTACCCATGAAGACACGGACGTGGTCAAAGAGTCTAAACTACCAAATTTTACTACTCAATTTGAAATGATAACTATGCCTGAATATGTGTGTTTTCATGACTTTTATGCACGTTTGTCTGACATTGTCAATAATAGTTTCAATAGTGGTGAGCACATTGTAGATGCCCGAGTGCACAAAAAGATTTTGAGATGGTTTCACAAACATTTTATCCCCAAAGTGATTGTTTTAAGCTCCTTAGGAAATTTGAGCAATCTCAAGTTAGAAGAGCTGGTAGGAGACCTCCAGACATATGAAATTGACATGTTTCCTGACACTGTCAAACCTAAGGATTGAGGGATAGCACTTAAAGCCCAGTCTAGGAAGGCAGAGGAAATGTCCAAGAGAGAGAAGAAAAAGAAAGTGAAAGTTTGTGAGTCCGAGTCTGAGGGTGAGCTTGATTTTGATATGGCCATGCTTGCGAAATGTTTTAACAAGTTTCTCAAATTTTCAAAAGAACATTCTTCCAATAAAATATTTTTTGAGAAAAACAAAAAGAAAGATGAGGCCAAAGAGAGTGGTGAGAATGAGAAAGAGAGAGACAATACGGAAGAATAGGGATATTTCGAGTGTGAAGGTAAGGAGCATAAGGCATTATAGTGTCCCATTAGGCTAAAGAGAAATGGCAAGAAGATTTCTATTCCAGCCACTCTTAACGCTAATGAGGAAGAGGTGAAGGATTCCAGGGATGAATCTTCACATGGGATGTGTATAGCCTTTCTAGCTATTCGCGTGAGCACACCTAGTTTATCCCAAGACGATAAGAATACTTGTGCACATGAGACCCCTGAGGAGGATAGTTTGAGTGTTTCATTAGAGAGTGAGGGTGAAACTGAGGGTGGAAGTGAGATCCAAATAATGTTTAGAGACTTGTACGTCAAGACCTTAAATTCCAATAAGTTGAATAAGTTGTTGGGTCTTAAGGTTATAGATTTAGAGATAGAGATTGAGGGTTTGAGAGGTTTTGAGGCATCGGCGAGTCAACTCAATAAGGTGAAGGTTACTTTGAGTGAGCAATTGATCATTGTAGGTTGAGAAAAGAGTGAAATTATAGCTCGTGTGTCATAATTAGAGAGATATGTTGAACGTGCTCGGGAGGTAAAGGTCACTTTAGAGGATACATCTAAGAAAGTAGGAAAGATGCTCATCGGTTCCGCTTTTGGTAATGTTGAGAGACTAGAAATAGGTCATGACAGTGCATCCACTTTCCACATTGCTCCCGATCCGGTTCTCGAGTTTGTGATTAATCCATATGGCTCTTAACACAACCCACCTAGGCGTCCTATTCAGGATAGGAGAGTGCGCTCTAGACATTTGAGAGAGGTGTTCCCAGGCCCGTTTTATGTTTGGAAACATTGCAAGAAGAAAGAACACCTTAGGGAATTTTATTTTAAGTTGGGTGGTGTGTCGCATAAGTTTTTCCACATGTTCAAACACACACACCCACATATGATGCTCCGGATGATTACATGAGAGAGTTTGCAGATATTAGGGATCAAGTTAAGTTTTTGGTCAAGACTTCACATGACTTGATGGTTTTTTTTCATAGGATGACACCACCTTTGGAAAACTCCATCACACCTAACGGTTGAGGTTTAAACTTGTTTGCTAGCATAGGATGACTTTCATGATGATATTTTATGCCAATTGCTAGAGTGTACCATTTTTGTATGTATGTTTTCCATTTTTGATACATTTTTTGAAAAACCAAAAAGTTTTGTTTTTGAAAAATAAAAAAAAAAATTCTATTTTTTTAGAAAAGTTGAAAAAGGAAAAAATATTTTATTTTGAGAAATTTTTTGGAAAAAGACAAATAGTTTTGTATTTTGTGTTAAACCATTTATGGATGGACATTTAGGATGACCAAGTCACAATTTCATTCCACATCCATGTGACTAATTGATAGTGTTTTAATATGTGTCATCATTTATTTTTTGTGCTTTATAATGTTTGGAGTCATTAAGATGTAATTTGAGATTACTTTCTACATGTTTGACTCTTAGTGTGCTTTAATGTACACATGCATGAATTTTTTTGATTATTGTACTTGTCTATCAGATGTTGATAAAAAAAAATTCATCTCAATCCTATCTTTAAAACGAACTAAATGCGATAAAACTCGAAAATGAAAGTAGTGCGTGTAAAAATCGTTGCTCATGAGGAATTTATATAATATAAAGAAATGATTAGTGTTAATGGAAAGGGCTGCGAGTGAATAATGATCATGTCATGAAAGCCACCTTTGAAAAGAGCCCCGGAAAATTTAAAGGCAATAAAAAAGATAAATATGCCAAAAAGGGGCTAATAGGTTTTAGATCACCTTAAAAGAAACATAAATGCATTATTATTTATAAGGGTGTTTGGATGAAAAAGTAATCAATGGGTTTGGACATCTTGACAAAGTCTTGAAAAAGAATTACATTGTTTTAGATGTTATTGGTGTGGAAATCATTTTAGACTTTGATTTGTCAATTAGATTGAGTCGATGTCATATGAATTCTCATTATTTGACACCTAAGAATGATTTTGAGATCATTCGTTAAAAGTATTCGTATTCATCGTGCACATATGTTATGTTTGATTGCATTGAATTTCATATCGATTTTTTTCACACCCATTCATTCCGTATCCATGATTTGGTTAGCTTAGTGTAAATTCATGGTGTGTGGTTTTTGTAAAATTATTTTTGCATTTTTGTTTGAAAAATTTGAAAAATCAAATGTAGTTGGGGAATGTTTTCAAGTATATCCTTGATGATCGTAGTTGTTTGCTATGCTTTCCATGATACTCCATGTTTATTTGATTTATTCTTCACATTGCCTATTTCGAACAAATAAAATGGGGGAGAACAAATTAAGATTTAATGCAGGAGGTTTTAAATTATGGGGGATAATTGATATTTGATCTTGGTTTGTATTTATGTTTATCTGATTTCAAACTCAATACATCATGAAGGTATTTGTTTCTTGTCTCATGTGTATATGTAAAAAGTTAAAGATCAATATTTTTCACATGCTAATGATGATAAAGAAAAGTTAGCATTTTGAAGATTTGAAGTTGAAGATTTTTTAAGAAAGTTTAAGACTTGCATTTTTAGTACCTTTTCAGTTTTCGGTTCATAGGATGGTATTAGATTTGTATAGGACATTTTGATTTGATAATTTAGATGTTTTTAGTTTGTACCAGCATAGACATAGTGGGAGATTTCTAAGGACATATTTTACATTATCCAGTTTACATTAGAGTATGTCGTATACCGCTATAAACATCAAAGATTTATTCAAGCTCAATTATGCATCGAGATGGATATGAATATCAAATGTTCTTCAATAGAAAAGCCTCTGCGAGATAAATTTTGGTAAGGTTGTGTGACGCGACTAAGAATGTGTCTCTAAAGTGCGTACTCTCCAGGCTCAAGTGTAAGCCTATCGCGTTAGTAATAAACCCGATAAGTCAGGATCGTCTCCATAGGGAAATATGACAAGAAAATTGCGACGATAGAAGGACAGACGGTTAACCTAACTTTGACTCTAAAAAGAAGGAAAAGGTGATTTGAATGGTGAAACAGCTACAACTAGATGCAATTTTGAAAGTGATTACATAATGAAATCAGTAATGGATAGAATGCAATTAATCTAAATTACCTAAACGACTGATGATGATTGAACCAAAACTTGTACTATATGATGAGTTTTAGGAAATAAATTTCCAATTGAGTCCGTGTATTGTTTTGACCTAATTCCGTGAGCAAAACTGTGTTTGTAATATGTCATAGGGAGATTTTTATTTTGTCACGATCCCACTCGGTCTATGGTGTATTGAATAAATTCAAGACGTTGCGACAAAGCTTCAAAGATTTAATCATGCCGTAGTTTAAATTGGTGCATGTTTATCCGTCTTCAAAGTTAATGGCATTCCGAGATCACTCAGGTATGAATGTGTATAATCAATCGTGCTTGAAATTATTTTATAAAAGATAAAGATGTAATTTTTATAAAGAAAAATGTTTATAGTGTTTTAAAAGGTTTAAACTACGTTTTATGATGATAAGCTCGTAAAAGAGTTTGAAATTTTTGGATCTCTAATTAAAAGAGACGTTTTAAACAAAAAGTCAAACTTTCGCGGTGTCGTTCAACTGACATCAAATATCGTTCGAACGAGATGGGATGTCGCTCGAACGAGTTCCTCAAGTCGTTCGAATGACACGTTTTTTGAGGCGGCATTTAAATCCTATTTGTGCATTATAATTTCATAAGTTTTCTTTCTGGAAACAGTTTTACGAACCAGAAACCTGTTTGCACATGTTTTTTAAGGTTTACAAAGCATAAAAACATCCTTAGAGTTTTCAAAGATCCGAGTTATCATTCTTATATGATTACGTGATCTTGATGCACCAAAGTTGTTTGTTCTACACATTAAACACAAAGGGTTTTGCGGTGAAGAAAAGAGAAGGACTTCTTGTTCGACATCGTAGACGAATCAAAGCCATATCGGTGGACACCGAGACATACGTGGACACGTGTGTTATGGACAGGTATTGTGGAAGACAAAATTTTTACGTGGGAACTATTAAAGAACGGTTAAAGATCAGAAGGAGCGTCAAGACCCGTGGGGATCGAGTCTTAGTGTAAGGCTAATCTGTCTTTGTAAAACCATTCTTCATAGTGATTGTCTGGCTTGGGCCGTCCGAGGTTGTTTACCCATTTTGGGTTTTTTCCTCGTACATCTGGCATTGTGAGTATTCTTTACTTTATTTTACTTGCGTTAATCACTAGATGCATGTTTAGGATTAATCAAGATAAAATTGGTTTAAAGTAAGAATTGGGTGTTCACAACTTGGTTTGGTGCACAATTAAAAGTTGGATAATTTTCGGTAATAAAATTTGGTTTGATTTGAAACAAACATATCAGGCGCACCCGCGTTTCACAAATTGGTATCAGAGCTAGAAAACATTTTTTATTTGTTTTGTGATCCCGTGTGTTTTCAAAGATGAATTCTGGATATAATGAATTTTCTCGAACTCCTGGTTTTTATGGCACTAATTACACTTATTGGAAGATGAGAATGAGATATGCTTTAAAATCTATTAATGAGCGTGTGTGGCTAGCAGTTGAGAAAGGTTGGACACCCCTGCCACTATTGTAGGTGAGGTCACTAGTTTAAAGCCTGTTGAGTCATGGACCGAAACTGAACAAAGACTTGCACAATATAATTCTAAGGGTCTGCACGTTATTTCTTCACATGTCACACTGGAAGAATGTAATAGAATTATTAATTGTGGAACATCAAAAGAGGCTAGGGATATTTTGGCACTCACTCACGAGGGCACTAGCACGGTTAGGGAGTCAAAACTTCAAAATCTCACTGCACAGTTTGAGACCATTAGGATGTTATAGAGTGAGACCTTTGATGAGTTTTATACTAGGTGGTCTAATATTGTCAACTCATCGTTTAACCTAGGCGAGAAAATTCCCGACAACCGTGTCATTAAGAAAATCCTTAGGTCGTTGCCTAGTAGGTTTGATGCGAAAGTAACCATTTTAAACTCCTTGGGTAAGTTAGATTCGACGAAACTATAAGAGATTGTAGGTGACTTACAAACCTATGAAATCGACATGATTACCTCCAAGCAAGTGCCTAAGAAAGAAAAAGGTATTGCTTTGAAAACCCGAAAGGAGGAAATTAAAGTTTTGGATTCCGATTTTGATTCTGATTTTGAGGATGTTGCGTTGTTGGAAAAGAAATTTTAAAAAATTATTAAGTTTCAAAAGAAATCGAAAGATGCCAAGAAATTTGAAAAATTCAAGAATAACAAAGTAGATCCCGCCTCTAAGGATAAGTTTGAGAAGACTAAGAGAGATGAGTCGGATAAGTGTTTTGGGTGTGAGGGGTACAGTCACAAAGTTAAGGAGTGTCCCACTAGACTTAAGAAAGAGGGCAAGCAACCCATTGTCTATAATGCCACCTTAAGTCATAGTGATCCGGAAGAGGGAGAGAGTTCCCCCATTGATCTTAACTTTGTTACGTTTATGGCATGTCATGTGAACGAAGATGATCCTCATGTGCATGACACTTCCGAGGAGGTTTTGAGTGTATCCCATGTTAGTGAGGGTGAAGAGAGTGACGAGGAGGAGGTAGATGTGAAAGATTTGCAAAATGCGTTTAATGAGTTGTATGCCGAGATGGTGAAGGATAAAAAGGCTAACTCAAAATTGCAAGATAAGTTGAATGAGCGTGCCATAGAAAATAATGATAGTTTGATTGAGGATCTTAGGGCACGAGATAAGAAATTTAGGGAGAAACTAGATTTTTTGGAGAAAGAGAGAGATAATCTCCGTGGTTTGATGGAGTCATTGAAAAAGGAGATTTTAGAGTTTGAGGAGTCTAGGCATTTGCTCGAGTCTAGGATTCATGAGTTGGAGGAGAGATTGAGAGACTCGTCTAGAGTCAAGTTTGATTTGGAGGCTGGTTGGATAAGTTAGATAAGATCCTAGGCACTGTCCAAATTAAGGGAGATAGGGGAAGTATAGGTTTTGATGAGAGAGTTGTTCCCATTCCCCCCGCATGTGTGAGAAACACTAGGAAGATTATAAAAGGTCCACATAAAGGTAATCATTCCCACCACCACTACACTTGCACGTTTTGTGGTAGGAAAGGTCACCTTAGGAGTTATTGTTACGACCTTAGACAAGCTCCTAGTAAGTTTAGGAATAAAGTAGCCCCGGTTCCCCTAACCCCAATGCGTTGTTTTACACCTACTTGGATTAGGAAATCGGATTTAGTGGATTTAGGAATTAAACTTCATGATTCTCATCTTGATTCTTCCCATGCTAAATCTATAGGATGATAGTGTTGCCATGTTTGTCATATGCTATTTTTCTTCATGATTTATTATTTGCTAGTATAATGACATGTGTATCATTTTGTATTATAGTTTTTCTTTTGTTTGAGTCCTTTTGAAAAATACAAAAAGATTTTGTTTTTGAGAAAAAAATTGAAAATCAAAAAAAGATTTTGCTTTTATTTGAGTCAAAATATGAAAAGCCAATAAGATTTTTGATTTTTGTATTTGAGTTTACATGTTTGATGAGGCATATTGGTGTGCTTGGACCCCCCCCAATAGTTTCATTATCCATGTGTCTAGGACATTTGGTCATTATTATCGATTCTTAGAATGATCTTAACCATTGTTTATATGGGGTTTTTTCGAAGTTGATATGCATTTTGATTCGACTTTGTATATATGACAACATTGCACACATGCACGAGTTTATAAGGATGTTTAACTTCTCTTGCATATTTGAATTTGGTGAGGCGTTCTTATCTCAATCTTGTCATCTATGCGTCAGTAAACTTAAGGAGAAGTGTGCATGAAATAATCGTTTACCGTGAGGATTTGAATTGATCTAATTGAAAAAATGATAGTGATTCATGGGAAAGGGTTGCGAGAGTTCAAAATTGACTCGTCGTGAAAGCCACCATTTAAAAGAGCCCCAAACGAAAATGCAATATGCTAAGAAAAGGGCTAAATTTGTTTAGTTCATTCCGAAGAAAATATGATATTATTGGGGGAGTTTGGATGGATTAAAAATTTAAACAGTTTTGCACAACTAATTTTAATGTTGAAACATTGCAATTTGACGCTATTATTTGTAGAATCATCAAAATTCTGGATTTGTGTGCATGTAGTATGTTTAGTTCATTAAACTCACTCTTTAATTGTCATATGGCTATGATAAAGTTTGATAATTTATTGCTATCAATTAGAGCTTCTTGATCGTTTCGATGTGTTGGAATTGTGACTCATTTGTTTTAGATTCACGCCCATTCTTTTCATGTCCATGTTTGAGCACATCAGTACCATGTTTGCATGTAACTCGCATTTTTAGTTTTTATGAGTTTTTTCATTTTGTGTTAAAAGCCTGCTGTTTTAACACTATTTTGCATCTGTTAGGCCCTTCCTGGGATTTTTTTGTGGGAATTTTTTCACTGGGAAATATTTTATAATATTTTTAGGAAAGTGGGAAATTTTGGCAGGTCGCGCGAAGTCATTCAAACGACAACTCATCTCCCGCGAACAACATCTGTACTTTGTTCGAGCGACATACTCATCTCGTTTGAGCGATGTCCCTAGCTCGTTCGAACGACAGATTGAAAAATGGCTACTAATTGGTTTGCAGTCCTCTGGTTTGATTTGATATTTTTTTGGTACTGCTGGAAGTTTTCTGGACTGAAAGGTTTATATGCAGGTTTCAATTGGTTCAAAATTGAGTTTTTTCATATAGTCCGTTTATCACACCTGATTAGATTGTTATATTCTTTGTGTGATTTATTCGGTTTACTAGCTACTGATTTATCATCTCTTGATCATTTTTAGTTGGTTGTTGCATGGATATCTAGCGTTTTCACTTTTTCAAATTGGTATCCAATTGATTTAAATTGGTATATTCTCATGCTAGATACTTGGTTTGGTTTATCTTTTCACCAGATTGACTATTCGAGACAAAAAGGAGGAGAGATGTATGTGATGTAGGAGGAGATTTGAGCATGTTTTGATTTCATATTTTACAAATTGGTATCTCTGATTGATGTTGGTAGATCACATTGGTATCATTTTCGCACTCATCAAATTGGTATCAGTTTGTTGCTCAATTTGTTTAACAAATGATGTTTGAGAGATTATTCATATTGGTATCTATTATTGTTTGGTATCATTTGGATAAATATATTGGTTTCATTTGTTCCTCGATACTTCACTGGGTATTTGTTTGTCTGTTTCATGTGTATAGGTATGCTTCAGCAATTCGAGATTTCAAGTCTACATCACATTCAGACAGTTCATGCTTGCCGGTGCTACATATTCTAGTCCGTGTCCTGTATTTTTTTATTTTTATATATGGGATGGGATTTAGGCGTCATACGGCTTGACGGCCCGGTTAGGCATTTCACTAGTTTAGTTTTGTCCCGGAATAGTCAAACAGGGAGATTTGTTAGGACATAAATTTCCAATTGAGTCCATGTATTATTTTTACTTAATTTCGTGAACAAAACTGTGTTTGTAATATGTCATAGGGAGATTTTTATTTTGTCATAATCCCACTCGGTCTATGACGTATTGAAGAAATTGAAGACGTTGTGACAAAGCTTCAAAGATTTAATCATGCCGTAGTTTAAATTGGTGCAAGTTTATTTATCTTCAAAGTTAATTGCATTCTGAGATCACTCAGGTATGAATGTGTATAATTAATGGTGCTCGGAATTATTTTATAAAAGATAAGGATGTAATTTTAATAAAGAAAAATGTTTTAAATGTTTTATAGTGTATTATAAGGTTTAAACTACGTTTTATGATGATAAGCTCGTAAACGAGTTTGACATTTTTGGATCTCTAATTAGAAGAGACGTTTTAAACAAAAAGTCAAAAAGTCAAACTTTCGCTCTGTCGTTCAAATGACATCAAATCTCGTTCGAACGAGATGGGATGTCGCTCGAACGATTTTCTCAAGTCGTTCCAATACACAATTTTTGAGGCGGCGTTTAAATCCTATTTAAATAGTGTGTGCATCATAATTTCGTAAGTGTTCTTTCTGGAAAATAGTTTTACGAACCAGAAACTTGTTTGCACATGTTTTCTAAGGTTTACAAAGCAGAAACACATCCTTAGAGTTTTCAAAGATCCGAGTTATCATTCTTATATGCTTACATGATCTTGATGCACCAAAGTTATTTGTTCTACACATTGAACACAAAGGGTTTTGCAGTGAAGAAAATAGAAGGACTTCTGGTTCGACATCGTAGACGAATCAAAGCCATATCGGTGGACATCGAGACATACATGGATGCGTGTGTTGTGGACAAGTATCGTGGAAGACGAAATTTTTGCGTGGGCACTGTTGAAGATCGGTTGAAGATCAGAAGGAGCGTCAAGACCCATGGGGATCGACTCTTAGTGTAAGGCTAATCTGTCTTTGTAACACCATTATTCATAGTGATTGTCTGGCTTGGGCCGTCCGAGGTTGTTTTCCAGTTTTGGGTTTTTTCCTCGTACATCCGACATTGTGAGTATTCTTTACTTTATTTTACTTGCGTTAATCACTAGATGAATGTTTAGGATTAATCAAGATAAAATTGGTTTAAAGTAAGAATTGGGTGTTCACAACTTGGTTTGGTGCACAATTAAAAGTTGGATAATTTTCGGTAATAAAATTTGGTTTGATTTGAAACAAACATATCAGGCGCACCCGCGTTTCACAATGAGACAAACAGGATGGGAATAAATCCCTCAACCCTAGTGTATTGCTGGTATAAAACTAATCATAAATTTGAGTGATTAATCAGACCTAGACTTTAGTACTCCAAAGCATTACGTATATGAGGTTAAAGCCAGCACCATATGTAATCAGAGGACGAGTAAAGTGGTAACACGATAGCTACACGCACACTGTAGTCTAAAGCATCTCGGTTACCCTGGAGCAACCGAGATCCAAAGATATACAATGTTTATGTTCGCTACGCAATACGGTCATAATAAATCCTTAAGTTTAGAGGATTAATTTTATACACATGCAACTATCACATCGAGTTGAGTTCATGCATCCCGACCCTAAAAAATCTAGCTGGACATATTGAACTAACTATGCAGGAATTAACTACGTTGCATGTGAAAGAAATCATGATGGAGGTTTATTGAAACATGCAAGGAACTATTATGAACTTTAGAAACGAACTGAATCGTGTAAGAAGAATAACATGCAAAAACAATAATAGAGCGAACGAAACTTGAATTAAAACTTGAGATCGAACCCGGAAATAATCAATCTTGAATCACCAAATTGAAGCTATGTTCCTAGGGTATTCTTGTACTTGTATCTTTATCAAAAACTATTAAAAATTATGTTTTCTAAGTCAATACAATGATACATGTACGTTTTAGAAGGGTTTGTTACATAATAGGACTCATTGGACCAATCAGCATTAAGGGAAAAATTCGTGCATCAGGCACCTCGAATCGGTTCGCAGGTACCCCAAACCGGTTCGCCCCCGAATCGGATCACACTGTGGTTCGGGAAATCTTGCTGGTTTTGCCCTCCTTTCCAACACTTAGAAAATTTTCAAGCTTTCTTATTTTCTTTCTAGGATTTTTCTTCAACTTTAAATGATCACAACTCTTAACTGTAGCTCAGATTAGAGTGTCGTTTCTTCCAGTGTAGTCATTTTTCCGAGATTTTCAACTTTCCAGTTGGCTACTCCTCTGGGATCGGGCTGCAGAATTACTAAAATGCCCTAGAACTTGCCTTCCTAACCTTTTTTCATTGTTTCGCTTTTTCTTTCGTACCATTTGCATAATTTGCCTGTAAAACACATAAGAGAAACACAAAACACGAAAAACTTACCAACGAAGGTTAGTAGACTAATTATGAGTTAAATCCATATCAATTGCACCACTCGGGTTCACCAAGGTACCGAAATTAAGGGGATAAAGATACAATATGTAACGCCTCGACCCGGATTTAAAAGTCAATTAAGGATTAACCCGATCCGAATCATACGTTAATAGTGAAGTGCAATGAAACATACTAATTAATGTTTCTAATCCATTCTTATTAGTATTTAACGTTACACTTATTAGCATGCAAGTTCGAATTACAATCACTAAGTGATATGACCCAAGGGAAGTGCTCCCAGGGCCAAGCAAACAGAGCTACTAATCGTAAATGCAGATAGTTACTTACCTGTATAGCGCTCTCAAAGTACGGAATATGATAAAACCTGCCGCAACAAAAGAAGGGATGTGAGCCGAATGCTCAGTGGGATCATATACAAATGCAGTATAGAAACGAGCGGCAGAAAGAAGTACTCACACGCTACACTACATGCATGTGAAAATATGTATATTTCTACATATATACCTTTGAAAAATACACATGCCAATGTATTTAACTGTTTATTTCAAAAACATCTTTTAATACCATTTAACTTCCCTGACATTACAAAATAGTCGTTTGCATTATCATGCTTAGGACTTATACGTGTTTTCCATTAACTCAAACAGTTTAAATAAACGGCATTTGTTTGGAAAACATTCTTCTTACTTTCAAGGAGATTTACTCCCTAATATTCATTAACTCACGCCAAAGTTACTTAACCATTTCAGGACTTCCATTCAACACACACACATGCCGTGTTTAGAAAAATACTCTTTTCCATTGTAAACCTCATGTAACACACGCTTTTGTTTACTTTAATTCAACTGTTCTTAGATAGCTTAATTTCATTAAGTCGCCTTATTAAACCATTCCATGTTGACACATGAATTTTAAGCATTTAATGCGTTATTCTTGCATTAGTAAATCAATGAATTAGTGCCATTCATCTATGCCTCTTTCATGAATATTCGATTCATTACTTAGCATTATTTCTCTTTGGGATCTGCCAACAAACACTCATGGACTTCGTGGCCTCACACCACCGGTCTTAGCTGCCATATACTACTGCAGTTGGTTTGGGGTCTTTCACCACTAGGGACGTCATGCCCTCCTTAATTATTTTCTCTCGGCATCATCCGACTATCATTATCTTGTCAATGTTTTCAACATTTTGACAGTTGTGCTTCAATTTTCATTCCTTTGGGCCGAATCCAAAGACTTGGACTTAACCGTCCATTTTCCCATTATACTTGGAAAATCATTACTTCTCTTTAAGTCCTTTGTTCACACACGTGTTAATATTACACAAAAAAAGATTCACATTTTAGGACTTAATTCAATTTCATCGTGCTTGGATAAAAACATGTACTTACATTTTTATTTCATAAAAATGTCCCACTTTAAGTAAGTTATCGATTGACCCTTCTTTTCATCAAAACTCGCAACCTTATTCTTTTTCAAGTGTTATTCACTAAAACACCCTTTTTGAGTTCCGTTCTCGACACGTAGGCATTTTCGTCATTAAAACACTTGTTTAACTTCTCACTTTATCAAATTTTACACATTTTGCATTTTAGCCTCTAAAATATATAAAATCATGCCTTTCACATATTAAAGTCCCCGCACTTGATTTTGTGAGTTTAACACTAAAACTCCATTTTAACCAACATTTACACATTTGACACTTTATAATTTCAAACTTGGTGTCACACACTTTCATCATGATTAATTGCATAAAAACCCATACTTAATCATTTCTTCCATACTTAGTCTCGTATATTCTCATTATTTATATTTTTACCCAAAGTTCTCACAAAGACTACACTTTTGCATATTTACGCTTTTAACCCCAAAACTTAGTTTAAACAAACTAAATAGTACACTTTATAAATGAAAGTTTATTTGTGCACTTTATAATGATTTATCAACATAAACTCACTATACCAATCAAACAAAAAGGGTACACAAGCTTCAAATGTTTCTTTATCAAAGAAATCATTTATTCACCTTAAAACTTGAAATTTAAACATTTTACTCCATAAAATGTTGTGATTTGGGGATGAAATTTATCTATTTTAAAAACCCATTAAACCTCTTGTTGTAAGTACCCAGTTTCATAGAAAATAGTAATCATGATACTAATAAGTCTATTAGTACATTCAAACCTCATTATTATTTCATAAAAATACTCATCCTTACACAAAATACCAATAGTGTAACTAATAAACCCATGGATTGGTTTTAACCATTTTCTCACACAATTTACACCCAAATGGTGGAAAATACTATTCTGAAATTTTGTCAAATTCAAAACCCATTTAAATCACTTCTTTGAAAACCCACTTGTCCAAGAAATCATAGAAACCCACCCAATGAACTCCATGGATGCAAATGAACACAAATCCTTCATATATTAAAACTAATATATGTAAATAGCAATATGACATTATGCTAAATAATAAACCTACACCAAGGTTAAAGAATCCCACCTCAAAATGTCCTTAAATAATGGTAGAGAAGGTGGGTGACTCCCCCACCTCCAAAGGTGGCCCTAAAGGGAGTCACAATAGTCCCCTCTTTTTTTTTTCTTTTTTTTAGAGAGAAATTAGGATTTTATTGATATAAGAGAGAAAAGCCCTCTCAAGATCCCAATTAATCTTCAAGCTCTATGAACTACTCTTTCTTCTTCTATGATAAAATCCTTTTAAAATCACCTAACAAGACTTCCTTTGAGCTCCAAAAACTTATCTCAAAATCTCCCATGAGCTGCCCCAACTTTGAGAGGTGTTTTAATGGAGTTTGGGGACCTCCAATGTGGTATTTTGATGGTGGAAAAGTGGTGGAAAAGGAGGACCACGAATTTGGAAGGAAGAACAACTCTTGCAAGAGCTAGAAGATGGAGATATAATCTGAAAATATTTGAGAGTTTTGGCTCCAAGTATTTACCTCCCATTTATCTTACAATGGAAGCTTTTCACCCTTGACCAACAAATCTAAGGTTTTGAATGCCCCAATGGGTGTAATTTGGTTTCCCAAGATCTGTATAATATGTCTTGAAAGTGACTACACATACACCAAACATGTGATCCCCAAGATTCATTTGAAAAATGCCCAAAAACACCCACAAAAGTTGATTTGCATCACTTTTGGTACCATCCCAAAAAAACATTCTTTTTTTATTTTGAAATTTTTAACTAAAGAATCATATTCCTTGCATTTTTTTGGCTAAAAAATCATATTTACAATAGTCGTTTGGTCTCCCGGATTGTCCTATACAAGGGGCGCAAGAATCAGGACCTTCGTACAAAAGTATTTTTTTTTTCTCTTCATAATAATATTCCTTATATTTTTTTGACCTCCCGAGACGTCCTAAACAATTTGCACAAGACTAGACTTTCGTTGTGTCGCGCGTCATAAGATAATTAGTACACATGCTTGCGTAACATTCGTTGCTTGTCCGAATCGTACCAAGCTTAACCAAAGTGCTTAAAATAATTATATAAACTCAAAATAAAACTCGTATGAACCATGAAACATAAAACTATCTCGTTTAACACATATTGCGATATTTTGCTTTTCGTACCATTTAAATGTGGCGTTGTATTAACCTTGTCCGTGTCGCATCCGTTCCTTGATATTTTTTCCTCAAATTTAATGGACATACTAGCCAATACTATTAGAGATTAAATATGCATTAATGCGATACATGCATTGTTGGATTTGTTTTTGTTTAAGCCATTTACGTAATATGCCACCTTACATATTACACTTCGATTATTTATTCCTCCAATTTTTTTTGGAGAAAACACTTCAAATAACGTTAAATACCTATTTTCTAGGGCGGGGTATTACATTCTTCCCTCCTTAGGAAATTTTGTCTCCGAAATTTGTTATCATCATGCTCATACATCATCCAACAAATTAATTTCAATACTAGGTGTCTTTAACACTATAGTCTAACCAAAAGATTTCATACCATTAATCAGTTACAACTACGGTGGATCCTAAGATATTATTGTTAACTCCCAAGTATGCCTAACATGTCCATATAGACAATTCCTCAAAGTAACTAATAGTGAGCAAGTATCATCCTAACACCCAATGAACTCATTATCATGTATTATACAGAACATTGGGATTTACAAGCCTACGTTTCATCAAACGATTGAGTCTTGCCTATCTTAGGTAGATACATCCTCAACATCAATAACTATTCACATTAAAAATTTCAAGACAGTAATTTAATCCCAATGGTCGATCCGACCGGTATCTCCTACGAGACTAAGCATTAGCCTAGAGTAACCCTAGCTATGACAACCCAAATACACACTAGAAACTACATTCTCAATTCGTAATTTCCATACGGGGTGCAACCCTAGCATTTAATGTTCCATCAAGTTCTAATATTTATATCTTAGAGTCGTGAACTCAAATCCATGATATACGTTATAATCAACTACTGGTTAACTGACGACTGTATTAACCTAAAGATATTAAGTACCCATGCAAACTACATGTAACAAATCGCGATACCATGCGTACACTCCAACCAATGTAAAATAAAGGTGCTTACGAAGAAGAGCGTACTCATGTACCGTGACACAACAACCTGTAATCGGCTTATTTCGCACCACTACTGAGCTACGCAACGCTACACCTGACTACCAACCCATAATTGAAATAACTTTCCATTACTGAGATCAAAGAAGGCACAATAATATGCAATGGATCAGGCGGCTACCATGCCAGGATGAAATAATTGAATTCGGAGAACGAACCATGCTACGTGAAGTACGAACCACGTACACTTAAAGTTTAAAATTTTCACTGACCCATCCGTACGGTAAAGTATTTGCTTAGCCATGTGCCCTAGCTTGAATCATTAATCATGGCTACCCATTTTTAAAGACAACGACTTGGGGATCGATTCACTTGGGAAGCTAAAACGCTAGGCTTCCCTCCTTAAGACTGAGGTTACTCGTTATCCTTTATACCAAAGCGAAGTTACATTTCTCATTTCTTAACGTTAGTTATTGACCTAATATACTAAAGTCTCCACAATTTCAACATGCAGGTGCTAACTTTCAAACCTCGAGATCCTTCTCATTTAGTGAAACACAATAATTACATAAATTCATCCTTAGGGATCATCGCTACAATTCTTGGCAACGTCTTATATAATCCCAAATCATAACTATCGGACTAGTTACAACGTCAACTCGATTTTTTTTTAAGTATGACTCATGCCTAATACCCAATGATTTTCCTCACCAGTGTCATACTAATCCATACGGGTAGCACACACAGGTGTTATAATTAAGCCTAACACTCGACACCGAGTGTTATTTCTAAAACCATGGTGAACATCATTGTGTCATAAGTCTCCCGAGTGTAAAACCTAGCATGTATCAACCTATTCTTGATATTCTCCCCAAGTCATACCATAATGAAAGCTTATAAACAAAACCATGGCACTAACTCTAAGGTACCGCCACAAATAACATGACTAAATTGTATTACAATCACCGATAGCTTATGCATTCCTCAATATGATAACTTTTCCCAATGCTTCATGGAAGAGTCACCACGTCAATTGACTCCAATTGAACACACGTATTCTAGACTGGGAGTTATCACGAAAAAAATCCTTTCAAGTATAACACTCGAGAATGGCCGCTAAATTATTTTCTCAAAGGCCAAACACTAATCCCAATCATTATGTGTCATACCAGTCATAACTCTATATTCCTGAAGTCATAAGGGATTCCATAATATCAATGAGAGACGTCGACAATACCGTACTACACGGTACAACCTTAATTTCACCATTATTAGGGAAATCATATTACTTGCACTAACACTTCATTAGATTAACCTTAGTACATATATACAAGTAGCAATCATGAGTTCACCTTCTTATCCATAATGCTAACCCAAGATCAAACTCATTATATCCTATTATTTAACCTCTGTGATTATTCGGCCATGACAACTAACGTGCCTCACTACGTAGCCATCACACTCATTTTCCAGATCGCAAGTTATCATCATTATAAAACTTTTGGTAGGATACTAGGCATCAGGTACTACCTATAAAACTTTTAGGCCAATTCCTTTGATGACACAAAAGATCCTATTCCTCAATACCACCTCATTTTTCTAAGATCATGATTTAACATCATCATTTCTAACACTAAGTCCCAAGGACTATATGGATTTGTTCTTAAATCACTTGAAATCGTCAAGGTTATCTAAACCCAAAACATAATCAAGTTACATAGTCATTCTGATTTCCATAAATGAAACTACAAGCATACTAGCTAAATTCAACTGAAATCATTAAGTCTTGCTAATCATCGAACTTCCATGTGATGTACATCGCACAAGACTAAGGTGTTACCACATAATGGTTGAGAATTAAATAAAATTTAACTCACCTACCTCCAAAGTTAAACTCAACTAATCTTTCTAGAGACAATTTAGCTCACACTATTTGGTGCATTAACTTCTCATATTCTTTGTTACTATTAAAATCAACACACATTATATCTCTTATACAATGAAATTACGATGTTGGCGACATTAGCTTATGTTGACGCCTGTAATTACTAACATATTTATATCAAAAATGCGGAAGCGATTTATAACTATCAACCTGATCGTGTGCCACTTGACACCAACTTACTTGTCATGCTAACCTCTATGACTTTATTGACGAGGATACAAACTGTCACTAAACTAGCATGACCGACCCAAACATACATCGACGTTAAAAGATCCACTATCGACCTCACCACATCATACCCGAAAGAAACATTGAAACTAAAGCTCTGATACCAAGTTGTAACGCCCCGACCTGGATTTAAAGGTCAATTAAGGATTAACCCGATCCGAATCATATGTTAATAGTGAAGTGCAATGAAACATCCTAATTAATGTTTCTAATCCATTCTTATTAGTATTTAACGTTACACTTATTAGCATGCAAGTCCGAATTACAATCACTAAGTGATATGACCCAAGGGAAGTGCTCCCAGGGCCAAGTAAACAGAGCTACTAATCGTAAATGCAGATAGTTACTTACCTGTATAGCGCTCTCAAAGTACGGAATATCATAAAACCTGCCACAACAAAAGAAGGGATGTGAGCCGAATGCTCAGTGGGATCATATACAAATACAGAAAGAAGTACTCACACGCTACACTACATGCATGTGAAAATATGTATATTTCTACATATATACCTTTGAAAAATACACATGCCAATGTATTTAACTGTTTATTTCAAAAACATCTTTTAATACCATTTAACTTCCCTGACATTACAAAACAGTCATTTGCATTATCATGCTTAGGACTTATACGTGTTTTCCATTAACTCAAACAGTTTAAATAAACGGCATTTGTTTGGAAAACATTCTTCTTACTTTCAAGGAGATTTACTCCCTAATATTCATTAACTCAGGCCAAAGTTACTTAACCATTTCAGGACTTCCATTCAACACACACACATGCCGTGTTTAGAAAAATACTCTTTTCCATTGTAAACCTCATGTAACACACGCTTATGTTTACTTTAATTCAACTGTTCTTAGATAGCTTAATTTCATTAAGTCGCCTTATTAAACCATTCCATGTTGACACATGAATTTTAAGCATTTAATGCGTTATTCTTGCATTAGTAAATCAATGAATTAGTGCCATTCATTTATGCCTCTTTCATGAATATTCGATTCATTACTTAGCATTATTTCTCTTTGGGATTTGCCAACAAACACTCACGGACTTCGTGGCCTCACACCACCGGTTTCCGCCGCCATATACTACTGCAGCTGGTTTGGGGTCTTTCACCACTAGGGACATCATGCCCTCCTTAATTATTTTCTCTCGGCATCATCCGACTATCATTATCTTGTCAATGTTTTCAACATTTTCACAATTGTGCTTCAATTTTCATTCCTTTGGGCCGAAGCCAAAGACTTGGACTTAACCGTCCATTTTCCCATTATACTTGGAAAATCATTACTTCTCTTTAAGTCCTTTGTTCACACACGTGTTAATATTACACAAAAAAAGATTCACATTTTAGGACTTAATTCAATTTCATCGTGCTTGGATAAAAACATGCACTTACATTTTTATTTCATAAAAATGTCCCGCTTTAAGTAAGTTATCGATTGACCCTTCTTTTCATCAAAACTCGCAACCTTATTCTTTTTCAAGTGTTATTCACTAAAACACCCTTTTTGAGTTCCGTTCTCGACACATAGGCATTTTCGTCATTAAAACACTTGTTTAACTTCTCACTTGATCAAATTTTACACATTTTGCATTTTAGCCTATAAAATATATAAAATCATGCCTTTCATATATTAAAGTCCCCGCACTTGATTTTGTGAGTTTAACACTAAAACTCCATTTTAACCAACATTTACACATTTGACACTTTATAATATCAAACTTGGTGTCACACACTTTCATCATGATTAATTGCATAAAAACCCATACTTAATCATTTCTTCCATACTTAGTCTCGTATATTCTCATTATTTATATTTTTACCCAAAGTTCTCACAAAGACTACACTTTTGCATATTTACGCTTTTAACCCCAAAACTTAATTTAAACAAACTAAATAGTACACTTTATAAATGAAAGTTTATTTGTGCACTTTATAATGATTTATCAACATAAACTCACTATACCAATCTAACAAAAAGGGTACACAAGCTTCAAATGTTTCTTTATCAAAGAAATCATTTATTCACCTTAAAACTTGAAATTTAAACATTTTACTCCATAAAATGTTGTGATTTGGGGTTGAAATTTATCTATTTAAAAAACCCATTAAACCTCTTGTTGTAAGTACCCAATTTCATAGAAAATAGTAATCATGATACTAATAAGTCTATTAGTACATTCAAACCTCATTATTATTTCATAAAAATACTCATCCTTACACAAAATACCAATAGTGTAACTAACAAACCCATGAATTGGTTTTAACCATTTTCTCACACAATTTACACCCAAATGGTGGAAAATACTATTCTGAAATTTTGTCAAATTCAAAACCCATTTAAATCACTTCTTTGAAAACCCACTTGTCCAAGAAATCATAGAAACCCACCCAATGAACTCCATGGATGCAAATGAACACAAATCCTTCATATATTAAAACTAATATATGTAAATAGCAATATGACATTATGCTAAATAATAAACCTACACCAAGGTTAAAGAATCCCACCTCAAAATGTCCTTAAATAATGGTAGAGAAGGTGGGTGACTCCCCCACCTCCAAAGGTGGCCCTAAAGGGAGTCACAATAGTCCCCTCTTCAAGATCCCAATTAATCTTCAAGCTCTATGAGCTAATCTTTCTTCTTCTATTGTAAAATCCTTTTAAAATCACCTAATAAGACTTCCTTTGAGCTCCAAAAACTTATCTCAAAATCTCCCATGAGCTGTCCCAACTTTGAGAGGTGTTTTAATGGAGTTTGGGGACCTCCAATGTGGTGTTTTGATGATGGAAAAGTGGTGGCAAATGAGGACCACAAATTTAGAAGGAAGAACAACTCTTGCAAGAGCTAGAAGATGGAGATATAATCTGAACATATTTGAGAGTTTTGGCTCCAAGTATTTACCTCCCATTAATCTTACAATGGAAGCTTTCCACCCTTGACCAACAAATCTAAGGTTTTGAATGCCCCAATGGGTGTAATTTGGTTTCACAAAATCTGTATAATATGTCTTGAAAGTGACTACACATACACCAAACATGTGATCCCCAAGATTCATTTGAAAAATGCCCAAAAACACCCACAAAAGTTGATTTGCGTCACTTTTGGTACCAGCGCAAAAAAAAAATTCTTTTTTTTTTGAAATTTTTAACTGAAGAATCATATTCCTTGCATTTTTTTGGCTAAAAAATCATATTTACAATAGTCGTTTGGTCTCCCGGATTGTCCTATACAAGGCGCGCAAGAATCGGGAACTCCGTACAAAAGTATTTTTTTTCGATTTTTCTCTTCATAATAGTATTCCTTATATTTTTTTGACCTCCCGAGACGTCCTAAACAATTTGCACAAGACTGAACTTTCGCTGTGTCGCGCGTCATAAGACAATTAGTACACATGCTTGCGTAACATTCGTTGCTTGTCCGAATCGTACCAAACTTAACCAAAGTGCTTAAAATAATTATATAAACTCAAAATAAAACTCGTGTGAACCATGAAACATAAAACTATCTCGTTTAACACATATTGCGATATTTTGCTTTTCGTACCATTTAAATGTGGCGTCGTATTAACCTTGTCCGTGTTGCATCCGTTCCTTGATATTTTTTCCTCAAACTTAATGGACATACTAGCCAATACTATTAGAGATTAAATATGAATTAATGCATTTCATGCATTGTTGGATTTGTTTTTGTTTAAACCATTTACGTAATATGCCACCTTACGTATTACACTTCGATTATTTATTCCTCCAATTTTTTTTTTGGAGAAAACACTTCAAATAACGTTAAATACCTATTTTCTAGGGCGGGGTATTACACAATATTTAAGCCCGATCAAACCCCCTAACTTAGAACTTTGCGCGTCCCGAGCAATGTAAAAGAAAAAGAATAATGTCACAACTCTTCTAAACACTTTATTGGGATAGAATACCTTTGTCGCGGGCAAGCAATTTCATTTAGCGTATGCAACAAGCCATTAAACCCCTAGGTTACCCTAGTAGGATGAGTGGTGTCTCGTGAGGGTTTGCAGTGAATATACCCACAAAATTCGTTATTGACTCAAAGAAAAATCAAAATACTGACTCAAAGAAAAATCAAAATACTTTAAAATTGTACAATTTAAACCTTCCAAAAAATAGTCACCATAAATTCATATTCAAAAGAGTCTCAAGTTGTCGTGTGTGTGTGCAAAGCCAAAAATCGAACCGCTAATTTCCACCGATTGATCATTACGTTACTTTCTGAAAATTCGCTTTGATTTCAAAATCTCACCGAATACACTCACAAACGAATCACTCGAAAGTGTGCCTATTCTCTCGGCATACGTGATTTATAAGAGTAAATGTAATGGAACGCAAGTTCACGCACACACTTATGAAAGACGGAATTATTTAGTGAAATGATTTCTTCATCGGATTACAGTAATTGGAAAAAAAGGAAACATCGCCTCTGATTCACACCATTTAATCTCTCATATTATCTTTTTGTATCTTAGCTCACCACGCGGTAATAAATTTAGCAATTCGAACTCGGTAGGACTTTTCGGGTTAAAGGTATATTGGGTTACATGGGAATGGTTGAGAACTTCAGAATTGGAAATTTTTTCTTATGATGTTCCTTAGTGCTTTTTCGGGCATTTTCTCATTTTCTCTTATTTTTCTCTACTTGCTATTTCTGTTGAGCATTTTTTTACAATATTTTTTCTTTCCCCTTTTTATGCACTTTTTGGACTTTATTTGATGAATATTATCAATTTTCACAATTCCGGACTACTTGGGTTTTTCGGGTTACCAAAAGAAAATGAAAAATTTTATTCGGCTCAAATTTGGGTTACAAAAGGGATGATTTTTCACAAATTTTTATGGCTAATATTTTTGGGTAACAAACGATGGCCTACTTCATTGTTCGAATTACTTATTAATTTATCATATGCATCTCGAGATTAATTTAATTTAGAGATTTGTAGCGCGCTTTTCTTTTCGAGACAACATTCCATTTCCCATAACTGATCAAACAAGGGTATTGAGATCATCAACAACTTATTTAAAAAGCTAAATTATAACTATGAGTTAACTATTAACTCGAATTGATTTAAAAACTCAAAAAGATCAATAGGCTCGAAATCTCACTGGATTTTGTTAATCTCCACACTTATTCAGTAAGACATCAATTTTCGCAAAATTTCCATCTTTGGTCAATTTCGGCTTAGTGCAATTGAGATTTAACAATTTGAGACTTCAAATAGAATAAAGGTGATATTTTTGAAAAATTTAAATTCCAATTTTTATTTATTTTGAAACAAAATATTTTTGGATTTTTCAAAATTTGATGATTTTTATTTGGAAATTTTTGGGCATTTTCGAAAATTTGTGAAGTTTTAGAAAGACGCACTTGTGACCCCCCTAACTTAGACTTTTGCATTGTCCTCAAGCAAAAAGGACTAAAATCTAACTCAAAGCGAATTAAAAGTGCGAGAGAATAAAACGAACAAATAAAACAGAAATGCAGGATTTTTTTATAGATACTGAGAGCCTGTGTTAAACGGGTGATGGGAGAATTACACAATCAACATTTTTTAATAGCTAATCACATCGTAACTAACAAAAATAAATAAGGGCTTCACTGGGGAGGTGTATTGGAAGGACCGGGTGCGTTGGGATCATACGGATCATAGAAGAAGGTTAGAGGGGTCCACCGAAGTTGAGCTCGTATAAATGGGCTTAGAGATGATGCATCATGCTTGTATCCCTTTAGTAAGCCGCTTGATCCCGTTGATAGGATGCTAGGTCTCGATTGTATTGGGTGAGGAAACCATCCAAACAGGTTTCCACCACCTAAAGGCCCTTATTAAAAGATGTACCCGAGGGCTCAAAATTGGAGTCTTTGTCCTCGTCTTCATCATACTCTTCTTCATCCCCCCATATACATCATTGGGGCGTCATGTTCTACCTCCCCCACACCCTCATCGAGAATAGGATGGTCAGGGTGGGCCACCATCATTTTCCATTCACTACGGGTGGTGGAAGTGGCTCCAATTGGGTGGGGGAGTCATACTTGCTCCCTCGGATCGTCCACCCTGGCATCAATCAGAAGTTCAGTGATAAGGCAGGCGTAGGGGAGCGCTGCTTTTCCCCAATCATAGGCCACATGGATGATGTCCGCATAGAAAAGCTGGGCCAAACTAATCATGCTCTCGGGGTCGAGGAAATGATATAGGAAGTTGGCGTGACACAACCTAACCATCGAATCATTGGTGGATTGCTCCACATGCAATGAGGTGCGTGAATCGCACCGTGTCCGAAAGACTTCCTATCGAAAATGAATCGCGAAACCATTCCTCCCCTGGTGCCATTCGGGTGACACATTCAACTTTGGTGCGGGGGGCACCATTGGTGGGATACATGAAAGGCACGGGGAGGACAACCCCTTTTTCTCGCATTTTGTGCGCAATGATGGCGACGGAGAAAGGAATCCAAATGCCATCGAGATATGCCTCATGAAGAGTGGAGTATTTGCGCACCAGCGTCTCGTAAAACTAACGAGTTTTAGATTCGAACACTTTGTTGCTCATAGGAGAGAGAAATGAGCACCACCCCCGGCAGTTGAAAAGGGCGGTGACTTCACCGGGCTCCCAATTAACAAACCGCTCGATATGAATTGGGCGAGTGGCCGAGAAATAGCGTTCGGCCCAATGACGTTCTTAGACGGACTTAAATAATTCCATACCCTCGTCATCAAGGATGGTGGTGTCATCATATTTGTGAGGACGAAAGTTTGCTTGGCGGGGGCGCGACATGGTGAGAGAGAGAGAGAGAGAGAGAGGGAGAGAGATAGAGGTGATATGGTGTATAAGAGAAGGAGAGTGAAATTAAGTGTGAGAAATGGAGAGGGGTTGAGGGTGAATTTATAGGTGTGTGGGGGTGACTTTTGGTGGGAAATGGGAATAGGTGTGGAGGGAGATGAAGGAGGGAGTGAATGTGGAGTGTAAATTGGTAGGGGGAAGTTTTAGAGGGTGAAATTTCATAGGGACAATGAATGGAGGGAAGGGAAAAATAATGAATTTGGAAAGTGGGGGGAAGAATCTGCTAGGACACTCAAACCGGTTCGCCTTGTACCCCGAACCGGTTCGCCCCCAAATCGGTTCACCCTGTGGTTCGGGGGAACCTGATGGCCTGGAAAACTTATTTCTCTCAACTCTCAAAATCTAAGTGTTCTCCCATACTTATCACTTGCTTATGTCCCCGTAAGATATCCTTGACCCTCGGGTCCCCTGAAAATTTCTCGACCACGCCCTCAAAATGTGTGCAAGCTCTCTCAAAAAGTGTTCTATCTCGCTCCCTATCATAACCTATGATCTCAAACTCAAAAATATCCTAACTCAAACACTACTACTGTACACAAGAATTCACCTCATACGCATCGGGGGTGCGACGACCTCTCATTTTCAGCTCAATCTTCCTCGTAAATGGGGTTCGAGAACTAAATGGTGTCGACTTCTTCCACTCAGGCCTCTAGATATGGCTTTAGGCATTGTACATTCACCTTGAACGTATTCTCCCCTTTCAAATTGTCTAATTCTATAGCTCCGTGAGGGAATACATTCTTCACAACGAACGGGCCTGTCCATCGAGACCGTAACTTTCTCGAAAATAGATGAAGCCGAGAGTTATAGAGAAGCACTTTTTGCCTGGGAAGAAACTCTTTGCGTCGAATAATCATATCATGGGTGAGTTTCATCATTTCTTTGGAAATTTTTGCATTCTCATACGCGTCATTACATATCTCTTTTAACTCATTTAATTGAAGCTTGCGTGCTTCACCGTCTTTATCCATGTCATAATTCACCTTCTTAATCACCCAATACGCTTTGTGCTCTAATTCAACGGGAAGATGGAAAGGTTTTCCATACACAAAGCGGAATGCGGACATACCGAGTGGATTTTATATGCGGTACTATAGACCCATAGTGAATCATTCAATCGAAGTGACCAATCTTTTCGGTTGGGATTAACAGTCTTCTCGAGGATGTCCTTGATTTCTCGATTCACTAATTCGTCCTGCTCATTCGTTTGTGGGTGATAGGTCGTTCCAACCTTGTGAACGACACCATACTTTCCCATGAGCTTCTCAAATGTCCTGTTGCAAAAGTGCATGCCATTATCACTAATTGTCGCCTTTGAAGCACCGAAGCGGGAAAGTATGTGTTCTTGTAGGAAACTAATCACTACTTTGTTGTCATTTGTCTTTGTAGCTATGGCTTCCACCCATTTAGTAACATAGTCTACCGCGACAAGGATGTATTGGAAACCAAAAGATGGGGGAAAAGGGTCCATGAAGTCAATACCCCAACAGTCAAAGATCTCAATAATGAGTATCGAGATTAATGGCATCATGTCTCATCGAATTATCGCTCCCATCCTTTGACACCTATAGCAAGATTTGCAATAATTTCTCACATCCTAGAATATTGTGGCCCAATAGAAACCTCTTTGAAGAATCTTAGCAGCCGTATTTTTCATCGAAAAGTGATCGCCACAAGCTTTCGAATGACAAAATTGGATGACTTTCGGTATCTCATCATTCGGTACGCACCCTTCGGATGATTTGGTCAGCGCAATATTTAAAAAAGAAGAGATCTTCATAGAAAACCATGCGCAAATAAGTAATAAACCTCTTCTTATCTTGCGGTTTCCACTCGAGAGGGACGACTCTCGTGACAAGATAATTCACTATATCCGCAAACCAGGACAAAGAAGAGGTAGCATAGAGTTGCTCATCTGAAAAATATTCTTCCATGGGTATCGGATCGCTAGGTACGTTGAACAAAAGCCGAGATAGATGATCGGTGATGACGTTTTCTACTCCTTTTTTATCTCTAATTAAAATATTAAATTCTTATAGGATTAGGATCCACCTAATAAGGCGCGACTTTGCGTCTTTCTTCGCAAGGAGGTATTTTAAAGCCGCGTGGGCGGTGAAACAAGTAATGGGGGATCCAATGAGATAGGATCAAAATTTGTCTATAGCAAATACTACGTCTAGCAATTCCTTCTCCGTAGTGGAGTAATTGAGTTGTGGTCCGGTAAGAGTCCAGCTAGCATAGTAGATGACATGAGCCTTTTTATCCTTCCGTTGGCCCAAAACAACCCCTATTACAAAATCACTTGCATCACACATGAGCTCGAATGGTAAGGACCAATCCGGTGCTTGCATGATGGGAGAGGAAACAAGCATGCTTTTCAATTTTTCAAAAGCACTTTTTCATGCTTCATTCCACACCAATGGGGTATCCTTCATAAGGAGGTTGCTTAAGGGCCTAGCGATGGCGCTAAAGTCCTTAATGAACCTTCGATAAAACCCCGCGTGGCCCAAGAAAGATCGCACGTCTTTGAGTAATTTTGGTGTGGGTAGATCGGCTATGACATCTATCTTAGCTCTATCAACTTCAATCCCTTTGGATGAAACTATGTGGCCAAGAACTATTCCCTCAGTGACCATAAAATGGCATTTCTCCCAATTTAGCACCAAGTTCTTCTCCACACACTGGGTAAGTACTTTTTCCAGATTTTCGAGACAAAGATTGATAGAGGTGCCAAAAATGCTAAAGTCGTCCATGAACACTTCACGTCCTCTCTCAATCATGTCGCTAAATAGACTCAACCTGCACCTTTGAAAGGTCATGGGTGCATTACACAAACCGAATGGCATACATTTTTAGGCAAACATACCAAAGGGGCAAGTGAAGGTCGTTTTTTCCTGGTCAAGTATATCTACCTCAATTTGGTTATATTCGGAGTAACCATCAAGGAAGAAGTAGTAAGGGTGTCCCAGTACTCTCTCAAGCATCTGATTAATAAATGGAAAGAGGAAGCGGTCTTTCCTAGTTTCGACATTGAGTTTTCGGTAGTCAATGCAAACGCACCACCCGGTGGTGGTACGTTGGGGAACTAGCTCTCCCTTATCATTTTTAATCATTGTCATGCCCGACTTCTTCAGGAAAACTTGAATAGGGCTTACCCATTTGCTATCCGAGATTGGGTAGATAATCCCGTCATCCAATAACTTAATGATTTCGGTCCTCACCACTTCTTTCATATTGGGGTTTAGACTTCTTTGCATTTCTCTAGAGGGCTTTACATCCTCCTCGAGATGGATCTTGTGGGTTCAAATCAGAGGACTTATCCCCTTTAAATTATCAATACACCAACCAAAAGCGCTTTGGTACTTCCTCAAAATCTTTAATAGCTTACCCTCTTGCTCTTCGTCTAGGCTAGAGGAGACAACAACATGAAATGTCTCTTTCTGTCCTAAATATGCATATTTAACATGGGAGGGTAGTTTCTTCAATTCGAGGGTTGGAAATTTTTTACTGGAAGGAAGCATGCATGCCTCCCTTAGCGGTAACTCCTCGAATCGAGAAACCCAACTTACATCTCTCGCCTCCTTATCCGACACTTTGTCATCAAGTAGTTCTCTCAACTCCTCAACTTCCTTTTCAAAATTAGTATACGCCCCCTCACTCTCGTGACTCGAAAATAAGAAAGTCTCTAGGGCATATCCATAATAGTTTTCCTCAAAGTACTCCTCTGCAATCTCGTCGATTAAACTCACAGCGTGAAGATCATCTTCTTCCCCTGTATGTTGGGCTATATGGAAGATGTTAGTCTCTAAGGTCATATTCCCAAAGGTGAGTTGCATCTACCCATTTCGAGTATTGATGATTGCATTAGCTGTAGCTAAGAATGGGCGCTCGAGAATAATGGGAACATGATTGCTCGAGGTGAAGGAAGGTTCCGTGTCCCAAATGATAAAATCTATCGGGAAGTAGAAAGTGTCAAATTGGATGATCACGTCCTCAACTATACCTCTTGGGATCTTCACGATTCGATCCTCTAATTGGAGAGTGATCTTTGTGGGCTTGAGGCCACCCAGATCAATTTGCCTATAGATGGCGTAAGGGAGGATAATGACACTTGCTCCCAATTCAAGTTAGGATTTTTCAATTTTATTTTCTACAATGATGCAAGAAATGGTGGGTGCACCGGGATCTTTGAATTTTGGAGGGAGATCATTAAGTAGAATGGAGCTCACGTTCTATGCTAGAAATACGTTTTCCTTTACTTTCAACTTCCTCTTCACTGTTAACAAGTTCTTTATGACTTTTGCATAAGTTGGAATCTGCTTAATGGCATCGAGGAAAGGTAAATTTAACTTTACTTGCTTTAGCACGTCTAGCACTTCGTCACGGGGGTTTCCTTTGTGGGAAGGAATTAGCCTTTGAGGAAATAGTGCCGCAGAGGTTGGTTTCACTACTACCTCTGGCTCACTAGTGTCTTCTTTATCACTCTCTTTCAAGGGGACATATTCGGACTCTTTCGTACCGGGTAAAATCTCCTTGCCTTTGGTTGCGCCGTGTGGAGGAGGTGATAAATCAACAACTCTACCACTACGAAGAGTAGTCACATCTTGACATTGCTCCTAATGTTCTGTATAGGTGGAGCTAACACTAGTTTGACCTTAGGGAGGTCTTTGACCCTGGGCAGGAAACTTGCCCTTCTCTTGGATACTCAATGATGATTGCATCTTTGAATTAGTCGCATTTATGTCGTTGATCATGGGCTCATGTATAGCAGTGGTTGCATTCTGGGCAGTGATAAATTGGTTTATCGTATCCTCGAGACTTCTCTGCGGTGGAGTGATAAATGGCCCTAGAGGTGGTGGTGCTTGCACATGTCCTTGCATGTGAGGTTCTTGTTGAAAGTGTGATGGTGGGGGAGAGGCAACATGTGAATTAGGATTCATCGCAGCATTTTGTTGCCCATAGCTAAAACCAGGGTGGTTTTTCCATGAAGGGTTATAGAAATTCCCATGCGGTGTACCGAAATTACCCTTAAATCCTCCTACACCATTCACTTGCTCTTGAAGCATAACTTTGTAGGAGGGTATCGTCGGGCATTCCTCTCTTGAATGTCCCGCCTCATAAGTGGCACACACCTTCTCAATGGGATTTGGGATGGAATCAGTTGGTCCTCTTTCACATATCTCAAGTCTTCTCGCATTCCTTTCTCAAGTAGATCGAGTCGACTGGCCGTCATGGTATCCTTTTCTACATGAAATAGGCTGGACGCCGATGGAGTGGTGGTCATTTGGCACATTCAATTATGAGCACTAAAGTTAGATGTATCCCATGCTTGGGTAGTCTCGGCGACATACCTCAGGCGAAGCTCAGCATCGTTGGCGTTTAGGTCGACAAAGGGACCATCACACATGGTTTCAATGAGTTGTTTGGAATTTATATTCAACTGATCATGGAAGAAAAAAAATATTTGCAATTTATCAAATCCATGATGAGGGCATGAAGTGATTAACTCGTTAAAATGCTCGTAATATCGATTAAATGACTCATTTTTTTATTGTCGGAATGTTTGAATTTGAGCCTTGATGGAGTTCGTTCGATGTGGAGGAAATAATTTCTTAAGGAATTTAGATTGAAAGTCGTTCCATAATGCAATCGAGTTTGGAGGTAAAGACCATAGCCAGGTCTTAGCCTTGTCCTTTAGCGAGAATGGGAAGAGTTTGAGGCGGATTACATCTTTTGAGCAAGTTTGATCACCGAGGGTCTCGCACGGCTCCTTAAATTCTCGGATGTGGAGATATGGCTTTTTTTATTCCATTACATGGTAGTTGGGAAGTATCAGGATCATCCCATTCGTAAAGAAAAATTTCCCTGCATTATACGGGAGTAAATGCATCCCAGAGTGACAGTTCACTCAGGATATAAGATTTCTCTCAAAGGGTGGTACGGGACCTCTTCCTCACCTGCAGCTACACTACTGTGTTGTTACATGGCTCTCTCACTTAATGACTCCGTATCCTCACTTGGTATTCTCGGAGCGTGCTCTGTGGTGTGTCCTAAGAGGGATGTCGTAGTGTTACTTGCAATTGAGTGTGGAGGTGTGGGAGGTGGAACCCAGAATTGTGGAACGTTTGGAGTGTGAGGGCTATCGGGGTCGTACTCAACTATCGGGTTTTCATGAATGCTGGTTGGAGTATTTTTGGGAGTTGGGGTGAGTTTGGAATGTTGCATTAACAGGCTTTTGAGAGATGAAGTATCTTTTCGTTCTTTTATGAATTTTTTATTTCTATATTTTTATTATTTTTTATTTTTATATTTTTTTTTGGTCAAAGTTTTAGATTAACGAAATCTAACCTACGTCTACCTGTGACTCTAAAGTGAGTACTCTCTAGGATCAAGTGCAAGCCTATCGTGTTAGTAATAAACCCCGTAAGTAGGGATCGTCATCACATGGAAATAGGACGAAAAAATTGTGACGACAGAAGGACAAATGGTTAACCTAACTTTGACTATAAAAAGACAGAAAAGGTGATTTGAATGGTGAAACAACTACAACTAGATGAAATTTGGAAAATGATTACTTGATGAAATCAGGAATGGATGGAATTCAATTACTCTGAATTACCTAAAAGACTAATGATGATTGAACCAAAACTTGAACTATATGATGAGACAAACAGGCCGGGAATACAATCCCTCAACCCTAGTATATTGTTGGTATAAAACTAATCGTAAATTTAAGTGATTAATTAGACCCAGACTTTCGTACTCCCAAGCATTACGTATATGAGGTTAAAGCCCGCACCATACGTAATTAGAGGACGAGTAAAGAGATAACACGATAGCTAAACACGCACTGCAGTCTAAAGCATCCCGGTTACCTTGAAGCACTCGAGATCCAAAGATCTATAATTTTTGTGTTCGCTATGCATTACGATCATAATAAATCCTTAAGTTTAGAGGATTAATTTTATACAGATGCAACTATCACATCGGGTTGAGTTCATGCATCCTGGCCCTAAAAAATTTAGCTAGACATATTGAACCTAACTATACATGAATTAACTACGTTGCATGTGAAAGAAATCATGATGGAAGTGTACTAAAACATACAAGGAATTATTATTAACTTTAGAAACGACTTGAATCGTGAAAGAAGAATAACATGAAAAAACAATAATAGAGAGAACGAAACTTGAATTAAAACTTGAGGTCAAACCCGAAAATAATCAATCTTGAATCACCAAATAGAAGCTATGTTCCTAAGGTATTCTCCTACTTGTCTCTCTATAAAAAAACTATTCAAAACTATGTTTTCTAAGTGAATACAATGGTACATGTACGTTTTATAAGAGTTTGTTACATAATAGGACTCCTTGGACTAATCAGCATTAAGGGAAAAATTCGAGCATCAGGCACCTCAAAACGGTTCGCAGGTACCCCGAACCGGTTCGCCCTCGAACCGTGGTTTGGGAAATATTGCTGGTTTGGCCCTCCTTTCCTTCCTTTACAACACTTAGAAAATTTTCAAGCTTTCTTCTTTTCTTTCTAGGATTTTTCTTTAACTTTAAATGATCACAACTCCTTAATCGTAGCTCGGATTTGAGTGCCATTTTTTCTAGTCTTGTCATTGTTCCAAGATTTTCAACTTTCCAGTTGGCTCCTCCTCTAGGATCGGGCTGCAAAATTACAAAATTACCCTTGAACTTGCCTTCCTAACCTTTCTTTCGTGGTTTTGCTTTCTCTTTTGCACCGTTTGCATAATTTACCTGTAAAACACATAAGAGAAATAAAAAACATGAAATACTTGCCAACAAAGATTAGTAGCATAACTATGAGTTAAATCCATATCAATTTCACCGCTTGGGTTCACCATGGTACCGAAATTAAGGGGATAACGATATAATATTTATGCCCGATCATTATGTTTAAGTCCCTTTACGGATCATTTAAAGTGTTGGGATGATTTTTCTAAACTGTTTTAAACACCTAAGGCGTTGTTTTTCGTCAAAAGAATTTTTTCTAAGTGTTGAGGCGGAGTTTTACAAAAAGAATTTTTGACTCTCTAGTCATTCGAGCGACAAGCCAATGTTGTTCAAGCAACAATGCAATGTCGCGTGATGTCGTTCGAGCGATATCCAGATCTCGTTTGAGCGAAGTCACTAACTCAATTTTTTTTTTTTATAAATAGCGTGTTAAATGAGTCCAATTTCGTTAAAAAGACCGGGGGTTTTTCAATACATGTAAACTACAAAACGATTTTATCTTCTACATTTAGGGTTTAAACTTTGTTTTTCAATTCACAAAAATCCCAATAGTTTAGTGAATTGTTTTGGAATCCAAGATACTATCTTGTTGAAGTTTCTCATGGAGAGAGGGTAAATCTACGGCTATTGACTGCGTGTCTTTTGGGAGTACTTGTGGGTGTTCCTTGCTGATTCAGAGCTACGTGTTCTTATGAATTTTCTGAGGTTGATCCATTGCTGACTCTATGACGTGTGTCTATGTGAGTATTTGCGTGATATTCATTGTGTATATATGTTGTGATTTATCTTGCATAGTGAAATAAAAAGGTTTTCCCTTTTGGGTTTTTTCCTGAAATCTGTGTCAGAAATTTATTTATGATGGTTTGATTTTACCCACCTAGTTTCTTGTGTTATGGTTGAATTTAATTTCGTTTAAAAATTGACAAGTGATTAAATAAGTAATTAATTAGAATTTACAAATTTTCACAATTTGATATCACACTGCAAGTAGTTGATTTCTCAATTGGTACCAGAGATTATTTAAGCGATCACCGCTTTCTCAAATTAGATTCAGATCGTGTTTATCTTATTTATTAAGTGATCCTATTTTCCCCAAAATTTTGTGATATTGATTTTTTTAAATATATTTTTTGAAAAATTATAATGTTTCTAAATGAAAACTTATATAATCGGTTACTAATTTTTTACGAGTCTAATCATGCCTACTAGAAAGCCGGTATGAAATCGCATTTAAAAGCAATCGACGGGCGTGTTTGAGTAGTTTGTGAAAGAGGGTGGATTCCTCCCACCTTCGCCGTTGAAAACGTGACAAATCTTAAAGTCATGACTGAGTGGACTGAGGATGAGTTTAAATGGAGTACTTTTAATTTTTGGGGGCTAAGTACAATTTTTTTTACCGTCACTCCTGAAGAGTTTTGACGTATTATGACGTGTAACACTTCTAAATAAGTGTGGGATGTTTTAAAACTTACCCATGAAGGCACGAACGCGATCAAAGAGTCTAAAATACAAAATTTAACTACTCAATTCGAAACGATAACCATGCTTGAATCTGAGTGCTTTCATGACTTTTATGCACGTTTTTCTGACATTATCGACACTAGTTTCAATATTGGTGATCGCATTACAGATGCACGAGTGCTTAAAAATATTTTGAGATGGTTTCACAAACATTTTATCCCAAAAGTGATTATTTTAAACTCCTTAGGAAATTTGAGCAATCTCAAGTTAGAAGAGCTGGTAGGAGACCTCCAGACATATGAAATGGACATGTTTCTTGACACTGTCAAACCTAAGGATAAAGGGATAACACTTAAGGCCAAGTCTAGGAAGGTAAAGGAAGTGTTCATGAGAGGGATAACACTTAAGGTGAGTTTGATTTTGATATGGCCATGCTTGCGATTTTTTTTAAAAAGTTTCTCAAATTTTTATAAGAAAATTCTTCCAATAAAATATTTTTTGAGAAAAAACAAAAGAAAGATGAGGCCAAAGAGAACGATGATAATGAGAAAGAGAGAGAGAGAGAATAAGGAAGAAGATAGATGTTTCAAGTGTGAAGTTAAGGTGCATAAGGAGTTTGAGTGTCCCACTAGGCTAAAGAGAAAGGGTAAGAAGATTGCTATTCCAGCCACTCTTAGCGATAGTGAGGAAGCGGTGAAGGATTCAAGGGATGAATCTTCAAATTGAATGTGTGTAGCCTTTTTAGCTAGTCGCATGAGCACACCTAGTTTATACCACGACGATGAGGATACTTGTGCACGTGAGGCCCCGAAGGAGGATAGTTTGAGTGCTTTGTGTGAGAGTGAGGGTGAAAGTGAGTGTGGAAGCGAGGCTGAAAGTGAGCACTAAATAGCGTTTAGAGATTTTTACATCGATACCTTAAAGACTAAGAGGTTGAATAAGGAGTTGGTTCTTAGGGTGATAGATATATAAAGAGAGATTGAGGGCTTAAGAAGTTTTGAGGCGTCGACGAGTCAACTCGAGGTTACTTTGAGTGAGCAGTTGATCATCATAGGTCGGGATAAAAATGAATTTATAGTCCGTATGTTAGAATTAGAGAGAGATCCTGAACGTGCCCGGGAGGCAAAGGTCACTTTAGAGGATACATCTAAGAAGGTAGGAAAGATTCTCCTCGGGATCTCTTTGGGTAATGTTGAGAGATTAGGAATAGGTCATGGCGGTGCATCCACTTCCCATGTTGCACTCAAGCCGGTTACCAAGTATGTGATTGACCCATATGGCTCTCAACCCAACTCATATAGGTGTCCTGTTCAGTATAGGAGAGTGCGCCATAAACATTTTGAGAGAGGTGCTCCTAGGCCCGTTCATGTTTGCACACATTACAAGAAGAAAGGACACCTTAGGGAATTTTATTTTAAGTTGGGTGGTGTGTCACATAGAGTTTTGTTTCATGTTCACACAAACGCACCCACACATGATGCTCTAGCTGATTATGTGAGAGAGTTTGCACGTATTAGGGAGCAAGTAAAGTTTTTGGCCAAGACTTTACATGACTTGATGGATGTTTTTCATTGGATGACGCCACCTTTGGAAAACTGCACCGCACCTAACAGTTGAGGTTTAGATTTGTTTGATAGCATATGATCAGTTTTATGATGATATTTTATGCCTATTGCTAGTGTGTACCATTTTTGTATTTATGTTTTCCATTTTTGATATATTTTTCGAAAAAACAAGAAGTTTTGTTTTTGAATTTTTTTGTAATAATACAAAAAGATTTTCTATGTTTTAAGAAAAATTGAAAGAATAAAAAAGATTTTATTTTGATAATTTTTTTGGAAAAAGAAGAAAAGAGTTTTGTATCTTATGTTACACCATTTATTGATGGATATTTAGGATGACCAAGTCACAATTTCATTCTGTATCCATATGACTATTTGATAGTGTTTTGATATGCATCATTGCTTTATTTTTGTACTTTATAATGTTTGGATTCATTAAGATGTAATTTAAGATTACTTTCTACATGTTTGACTCTTATTCTCCTTTAATGCACACTTGCACAAATTTGTTTGATTATTGTACTTATCTATCACATGTTGGTCAAAGTGTTTTCATCTCAGTCCTGTCTTTAAAATGATCCAAATGCGATAAAACTCGACAATGAAAGAAGTGCATGTAAGAACCGTTACCCGTGAGGATTTTGTTTAATATGAAAAAATGATGAGTGTTCACGAAAAGGGCTGCGAGTGAATAATAATCACATAGTGCAAGTCACCCTTTGAAAAGAGCCTCGAAAAAATTTAAAGGCAATAAAAAAGTAAATATGCCAAAAGGGGGCCAATAGGTTTTAGATCACCTCAAAAGAAAAATAAATTTGTTATTTTTTATGAGGGTGGTAGAATGGAATAGTAATCAACGGGTTTGCACGTCCTGACAAAGTCTTAAAAAAGCATTATATAGTTTTAGACGTTATTGGTGTGGAAATCATTTTATACGTTGATGTGTCGATTAGATTGAGTCGATGTCATATGAATTCACATTTTTTGACACCTAAGGAAGATTTTGAGATCATTCCCGCGTATGTTATGTTTGATTGCATTGAATTTCCTATCGAATTTGTTCACACCCATTCATTCCGTATCCACGGTTTGGTTATATTAGTGTAAATTCATGGGGTGTGAACTTTGTAAAATTATTTTTGCATTTTTGTTGGAAAAATTCGAAAAATACAAAATAGTTAGTGAATGCTTTCAAGTATATTATATTCTTGTCTGGAACTCCATGTTTTTTTTGTTTATTCTTTTCCTTGTATATTTCGGATAAATAAAAAGGGGGAGGATGAATTATGATTTAATGGGGGAGTTTTTAAATTATGGGGGAGAATTGAGATTTGATCTTAGTTTTGAGTTATGTTTATCTTATTTCAAACTCGATACATCACAACTGTATTTGTTTCTTGTCTCATGTGTGTAGGCAAAAAGTTGAATATCAATATTTTGCACACCCTGATGATGACAAAGAAAAGTTTGTGTTTTGAAGATTTGAAGTTGAAGATTATTTAAGAAAGTTTAAGACTTGCATTTTTAGTACCTTTTCAGTTTTGGGTTCATGGGAGGGTAGTAGATTTGTATAGGACATTTTAATTTGATAATTCAGATGTTTTTAGTTTGTACCGACATAGACATATGGGGAGATTTGTAAGGACATATTTTACATTGTGTGGTTTACATAAGTATATGTAGTATATCGCTCAACCATCGAAGATTTATTGAAGTTCAATTATGCATCGAGATGGATCCGAATATCAAACGTTCTTCAACAAAAAAGCCTTTGCGAGATTAATTTTTGTAAGGTTGTGTTTAAGTCCGTTTACGATTCATTTAAAGTGTTGGGATAATTTTTCTAAACTGTTTTAAACACCCGATGCGTTGTTTTTCGTCAAAAGAATTTTTTCCAAGTGTTGTGGCAGAGTTTTATAAAAAGAATTTTTAAGGCTCTGGTCATTCGAGCGACAAGCCAATGTTATTCAAGAGACAATGAAATGTCACGCGATGTCATTTGAGCGACATATGTTTTCGTTCGAGCGATATCCATATCTCGTTTGAGCAAAGTCACCGACTCAATTTTTTTTATAAATAACGTGTTAATTGAGTCATGTTTCGTTAAGAAGGCCTTGGGTTTTTCTATACACGTAAACTGCAAAAACTATAGAAACGATTTTGTCCTCTTCTTTTAGGGTTTAACCTTTTTTTTTCAATTCACAAAAATCCCAATAGTTTAGTAAATTTTTTTGGAACCTAATATACGATCTTGTTGAAGTTTCTCATGTAAAGAGGGTAAAGCTATGGCTAATGACTACGTGTCTTTTGGGAGTACTCGTGGGTGTTCCTTGTTGATTTAGAAATGCGTGTTCTTGTGAATTTTCTGAGGTTGATACATTGCTAACACTAGGTTGCATGTCTATATGAGTATCTGCGTGATATTCATTGCAGATTTCATTGTGTATGTAAGTTGTGATTTATCTTGCATAGTGAAATGAAAAGGTTTTCCCTTTTTAGTTTTTTCCTGAAATCTGTGTGTTAGCAATTTATTTATGATGGTTTGATTTTACCCACCTAGTATCTTGTTTTAGGGTTGAATTTAATTTGGTTTAAAAATTGGCAAGTGATTAAATAAGTATTTAATTTGAATTTGCGAATTGGTACAAATTGATATCACACCGCAAGTAGTTATTTTCTCAATATAGCTGGGGCTATGTTGCCCCAATATATTGAGGAATTTCACAAGGACAGAGCAATCTTCTATCCTTGTCGGAAGCTAGGAGGGGTATGAAGTAAACTATAACGCTTTCGAGAAAGCGTGTGTTGCTTTGATATGGGCCATGCAGAAGCTCTGACACAACATGCTTGCATTCCCCATCAAACTGGTGTCCAGAATATATTCGATAAAGTACATATTAAATAATCCCTCTATGTCTAGCCGTATGACCAGTTGACTGATGTTCCTGATCGAGTTTAATTTCTCGTGTGTCACGTAAAAAGTTATGAAAAGGAGAGTCATCTCTTTACCTTGGTGACAGTCCTATGGAGGGAAATAGGATTTAGATCTCCGAATTCCCAGACAAAGACATCCTCTCCACTCTCATGAGGGCCTCATATGGTAGATGTTCTTCGACGGAGATGGACATAAGAAAAAGGTATTGATTTAGGATACTCCTGATTTCCACGACGACTCTCATGCTCCCATTGCCATTAAGTTGAATTTCCCTTGAACTAACAACATGATGGAATATGAGGCATAAACCATAGGGATCAAGATCACCATCGATAAAGGAATTAAGCATATGGATGTCTAGGTGAATTCGGCCCTCATCATGGGGCAAATCCTCAAGAAATGGAAGGTCAAACACAAAATCTCCTACTATTCCATGCCCACCTAGAAGATCTTGCCTCTCAATTTAAAAAAATTACCTTGCATTATTACCCTAGCTCAAGGAATAGCTTGGTCGATGCACTGGTAACCTTGGCCTCCATGCTCAACATGCCTAAGGGAATAAGAATAATCCCCTTTCTGGTCCCAAAACAGGTTGCACTGTGGTCAAATTATAAATGTTATAAAACTACCGTAAGTGCACGAGCTATTGAAATATAATGGGTGTAAGTACGGGCCGAACCCACATAGATTTTGATCAACTTTTATAAAATATCGATTATCCAACTAGACAAATGAGTGTAGAAATATGATTTGAGTTTTTAAAGTAAATAGGAGCAAATTAATTAAATAACTACGAGTGAACAAATGATAATAACAGATATGGGAGAAAACTAGGACGTCGGATCCGTTAAACAATTTCAATTAAAGTCACACATTAATTTTAATTCCATATTTTCCCAAATTTATAACTTAAAATATACCAACTATCGTTGTGTACATTTTGAAAGATAAAACAATTCACGTTGTCAAAATAATTTTAACGTCTTCTTAAATAGACACCTTAAATCCCCATTCCCTCGAAAATATCAAATTTCAAGTTTGAATGTGTATTTAAGCATGATATATCAAAACAATTTAACATAAGCATAGCCCATCAAAAATTACAACTTTAAATACTCAAAATATGATTTATCAAATCATTTTGGAGGTTTAAAACACACTCTCGTGTCGTTTTAAATGAACACTAAATTTTTATTATCAATTAATACATGTCGGTAATTTATACCAAACTTAATTAACATGCATATCTTTAACTGATCACGATAAACTTCACGTAGTCCTATAAGTAAAATTACTCACAAGTCATTATTGAAACACAAAGATTGAAAGAAGAAATAATACTTTAATTTAATAGAATTCAACTTACAAAGTTTTGAAATCAAAACTTGAGCTTGAATACCAATATTCCTCCGTCGGAATTCGATTCACCACAATGATCTTTAACATGGAAGTGTGGGTGATTTGGTAATGGATGTCCCTCTAACTTGGTGTCATCCCTCCTTTTATAGGAGAAAATAAGGTTTAGGGTATTTTTGGCAATTTATAATATTTATTAAAATAATAAAATAAAATGTGTGGCAAATAAAGAAGGTGGTTAACGGGTCCAATAATTTAAGGGAGCAAATCTTGTGTGGATTATTTTTTTAGAAAGAAAAGAAAAAAGAAATGTATTAAAAATGATTTAAACTGAATTTTTTTATGAAAAAATACTCACAAAATGGGGTTGCCATTCGACAGATAAATAGGAAAAAGGGAGAAGTGAGTTATGCTGGGTTGACTCGCTGAGCAAGGGAAGGTTTATTTGGAATTTTTGTCAAAATGATTTTACAGGAGGGGGGTCGAACCCCTGACCTCTCCTTCGTGCGTCCCGTCCCTTACCAACTCACCTGAACACATATTCATTATATAAAATGCGTGCAAAAATCTTTAACTGCTAATAATTCCATCTTTTCATTATTTTCACATTAACCCCTCAATGTACATATCTTCGTCATACGACCTCCAAATGTTGAACCGCAAAAACAAACGTGACTCTCATTCCAAGGTTGAAAATATTCTAATAATTCTCAGGTCACGGGGTTTGACTTTGAGTTTGACTCGGGGCTTTGACTTTGACTTTCTTTCAATTTCAAACTTTGCACGGCCATAACTTCTTCGTTGGAGCTCAGATTGACACACCATTTGAACCCAGGTGTCCCTTGATTCACGGACTATGATTTTATGCTTTGTTCGAGTCTGAATTAAGTCATCTGAATTTACCTCATTGCCACTGAAGGTGCTTAAGTGAAAATATCGTGCTCAAATTGCATCCAGACTTCACCGCTTGCATTCTAAACCTCTCAATACTAAAAACAAATCTTACACAAGTGATTAAAAATAAATATTTCAAGGTCATGAGTGTTAGATGTGACTAAGAGGTTTTAACTATTAATCCCATTTATTCTTGAATTTGTATTTTTCTTTCAAGTAGCAAAAACGGCTATAAAGTTCTTAATTTACGATCAAATGGGGCTAACAAGTTCTAGAATTGGGTACAAATGATACAAAATAATACATTCATCAAATAGCCCCAACCCTAAACCTTTCTAGTCCTCAAACAAAACTAGAATTTTAAAAATCTAACTCACTTTCGTAGGAATCACAGTTGCACTTAGCATGTGCAACAAGTCGTTAAACCCCTAGGTTGCCCTAGTGGACGAGTTTTGTTTCGTGAGGGTTTGCAGTGAATATACACACAAAATTCAAAAACTTGACTCAATTTACAAAAGACGCAAAGGTAATATAACCAAGTCTTAGATGCATGTTTCGTAAATATAGTAAAAAAATCACTTATCAATCTCAATCTCAATATATTGTGCGTGTGTATATAACCAATATAACCGTCCAATTCAAAATATTTGATCATAAAGTTTCTTACCCGAAAGTTCATTTTGATTCAAATTCTCACGGGATGCGCTCACAAACAAACAATTGAAATTAAGTAATTTCTCTCTGTATATGTGAATAAAAGAGTAAGTTCAGTGAGCAAACTTCACATATACATCATGAAAGAAGGGTAATTTATAATGGATGATTATGATCTCGTGAATGGAAATCGATTACTTTGAAAACATGAATCACACAATATATCCTATTAAGTTTCTCTCCACACTATAACTAACTTCACTTGAGATCAATTAGGGCTTTCTTTCTTGTAGGATTGGGTTTGTCTAGAAAGAACGGATGTTGGAGCTTCAAACTTTTTTGAGAATATAGAGGTTTCTCGATATTTTGACTTTTTAGGCACTCTTTCTCACCTCCATTTCCTTTCACCTTTTTCTTTTTTTTTCCTTTTCTTATTCTTTCTTCTTCCTCTTTTGTTTTTCAGTTCTTTTCACACATTATTCTTTCAAACGATCTTATTTTTCCCTTTTACCGTAATTTTACCCTGATATTTTCAGAAAGCGGGTAAGGATTTTTGGGTTTTCAATAAAAGGCTCGATTTTATTTTTAGGCACAAATGGGTTTGCAACGGGATAATGTAGAAAAGTCTTAATTTAGGCTTTTATTTTTGGTTTTTTAAAACGATTCCTAATCTCATTTATCAGGTTTCGTTAAGTTACTTTTGTATGCCAAGTCAACTTGTTAAGACATTTAGTGAGTAAGATTCTCATTTTGACTTTCCATTTTCAGTAATCGTACAAAACAAAGATGTTGAGATCATCAACAAATTAAGTTCTAAAGGAAATTTTGAGTTATTCTAACTCGAATTGATTTAAATTTCTCAAAAACGATGAATGACATGAAAATCTCACCGAGTTATAATCTCCACATTTATTCGTTAAGCTTAATAATTTTTTCCTCAATAGTCATTTTCGATTATATGATACAACTAAGTGTAAAAAATTTATAAGTTAAGAGATTTTTGAAATAATTTATATTAATAAATTATTCCAAAACTCACTTATATTAAAAATCTTTTTTGACTTTTTTAAAAATAAATTTTTCTATTTTTTTTATTTGGAGAAATCGATCTCAATACCCCCAAACATAATTCCTACATTGTTCTCAATGTACAAGACAAAAAAAAATCAAATCGGAAAGTTTATTAAAAATATTATCACAATGAGATACTTTCTCCACAAACTTTCTAAAAAAAAGATAAAAAGAAAAACATGACCCAATTTTATGTTCACTCGTGGTACACCGGATCTTGAAGGGGAATGTCCTCCACTTCTCGATCTCGCAATTCTAGATATGGCTTCAACCTTTGAACATTGACCTTGAAGATTTCACTATTTTTCATATTCTTTATCTCAATCGCCCCATGTGGGTAAATCGTCTTAACAATAAAGGGACCAGACCATCTAGACCTTAATTTATCGGGAAAGAGATGCAGTCTAGAGTTGTACAAGAGAAATTTTTGAACAGGTTCAAATGACTTCTGTAGGATGGACTTGTTATGGATCATTTTTTTTTCTCTATGTACAATTTTTCATTTTTTTATGCATAATTTCGAATCTCCTCTAACTCATTTAGTTGGAGTTTTCTGACCTCTCTCGTAGCTAGTCAATCAAAATTAAAGGTCTTAATGGTCCAGTAGGATTTATGCTCTAACTTGACCGAAAGATGATAGGCTTTTCTGTAGACAAGTCTATACGGGGACATACTAAGTGGTTTTTTTTAGGTAGTGCGATAAACCCATAGTACATCTAGTAACCGTAAGGACTAGTCCTTTCGATTTGGATTCACTGTTTTCTCGATGATTAGCTTGATTTGCCTAGTGGAAATTTCTACTTTTCCACTGGTTTGCCGGTGATAAGAACATCCTAGTTTATGCATGACTGAATACTTTTTTATAATACTCTCAAATGACCGATTGCAGAAATGGGTTCCTTGATCGCTAATAATGGCTCGAGGTGTACAAAATCGGGAAAAAAATGTTTTCTCTAATAAATTTCACTACCACATGTGCTCATTTGTCTGGCTCGGTATAACTTCGACCCACTTAGGCACATAATCAACAACTAAAAGGATGTAAATATTACGATAAGAACTCGGGAATGGACCTAAGAAATCGATGCCCAACATTAAAAAACCTCAATAATCAATATGGAATTTAAGGGAATCATGTTCCGACGAGTAATCTTTCCTAACCTTGGGCATCAGTCACAACTTCTACTATAGTCATTCGAGTCACAAAAAATTGTTGGCCAATAAAATCAACACTGCAAAATTCTTGCAATGATTTTTTTAGTACTGAATGACTTCCACAGTCTCGGTCATGGCAGAATGAGATTATGCTCTGAATTTTGTGATCGAGGACATACTTTCGAATGATTTTATCAGGATAATACTTGAAGAGGTATAGACCATCCCAAAAGAAAGTACTTGGCTTCCTTAATAAATTTGGAACGATCTTGTTTATGCCAATGCAGGGGCATCTCACCCATAGTAAGATAGTTCAAAAAATCTGCAAACCAACGAAGCTGAGAAACAAGCATTAGTTGCTCATCGGGGAAGGATTCATTGAGTGGCTACAAGTCATCAGATGATTCAACGGTTAACCTAGATAGGTGATCCGTCACTACATTCTCACAACCCCTCTTATCTCGGATCTCGAGGTCAAACTCTTTTAGTAAAAGGATCCTATTGGAAATGTAGACCCCCAATTTTAAAATCATTTTTTATATATGAATTTACTATAATGTGGAATAAAGATGGTTTAACATAACACACACAAATGACATATTTAATTTCTTAAAACAAATTAAAATTAAACACTACAAAGTGAATTAAAGTAAACACACACACACACACTCTTTGAATTCACTCAAACCAATTAATTTAATTACCAAGAGAAAAAAAATTAGGCAAGAGTATTATCCAATTCATATAGTGCCAACTTGAATTAAATTTAACTTAAAATAAACTTACCCAAATAATTAAACATGCACCATTTTAATCAAGATTGCGAATTAAACCCAATTTTGTCTTTTTCCTCAGCATGCGTTCTAGGTGATTTTTGCAAAAGATAAAAATAAATTCACAATCCCACAACACGCAAATGTATGAGGAAAAACCCAAATCGGGAAAATCCTTAGACGGCCCTGGCCTAACAAATTCACTAAGCATGGTATGAATTTTACAAGGACTCGATAAGAGGACTTACACAACCGACTCGACTCCCTTCAGGCATTGACGTGCTCCTTCGACCTTCAACCTCAACCTAGAGAATAATCTTGGAGTCCACCAGAACCTTGGATTCCACCAATTGAGACCAAGCAACCATCAACCACACATGCTTCCTTTCACTGTGTGAGAAATGCCAAAGCAAAACAAAATCTTCTTCTTTGAGGGATGTAGAAGCAAACCCAAACACCTTTCTTTTTGGGTAGAAAAGTCAACCCGATCCCAAATAATCCAAGCAAATAATATAAATGTAGACACTTGGATAAACTAAACTTTGGGTGGAATTGTTTTTATAGAAATTAGATCATGGTTACACAAAAGCACTAAACAATGGACTTCTGAACTAAGAAATTTTTCTCTTTAAAATGTTCTCTAAAAATGTGTTTAGCATATGTCAAAAGTTAGTTTTTCAATGTTGGTTCCCGCTCCTGTTAATTCTGTCAAAAGTTAGTGGGAAAAGGGAAGTGGGAACATGGAAAAAACTGTCAAAAAAATTCCTACCAGAAATCTCATTCGAACAAGATTTTCGTTCGAACGACTATCTAACGACAGTCTAGTGGCCAAATGGGAAAAATCATTGGCAAACTCGTTCGAACAAAATTCTCGTTCGAACGACAAACTCGTTCGAACGACAATTTTGAACGAAATGTCAAAATGTTCATTTTTCAATTTTAAGCTAAAACTTTATTTTAAATAAACATTACACCTATTAAAAATAATTCCAAGTCTCCTACAAATATATAAAAGCATTCTTACCTTTAGAGACTTGAAAATGATGTTGATGACGTGAAACGTGGCACTGAAACTCAGCAATGATGTTCTCTTGATAAGTAGGCCACAACGTCTTCAACTCAAACTTGTCATAGGCTTGAAGGATACACAAGAACACCCTCCCATGACTCAAATGTTTTTATACGGAATTGAGTCGACACTACATTAGACTCAATTGGAAATTTGTGTCCTTACGAATCTCCTCCTTTGGCTATTCCGAGACAAAAACCAAAATAAAATCCTAAAGGACCGTCAAGCTCTACTAGACTCAAAAACTTCCCACCCAAAATAAAAAAATGTGCTTGACTCAAAACCCAAGGATGACTATCTTTGCCAATGAAAGTTGCCGCTAGAATAATTCCTGCACACTTAAGTAAAACATTAAACGCATAGGGAATATCAAAATTTTAAATGCAATCAAGATAAATACTCCCCCTAAATTAATTATCCCCTTGTAACCACTATGATCTACCTAAGAAGGTCGCGACTTCCCTTAAGTTAAATCTCCTAAACTAAAGGTTTAGAAACCACTTCTCCCCCTTTTTGTTCAGGAATAGACAAAGGATTAGGAATTAATTAATTACTCATTCTCCCCCAATTTAACAAAGTACAATTTCTCCCCTAAAAACTACATAAGGGATATAAATAGGGAAAAATAGGTAAACATGGTTGTGCATAAAGTGATATGGACATGGAAGCATATGGGAAACAGTAAGATAACTAATCCATACAAATATACATAGATAGCAACATATGATGCAAAAAAAATGATACCAATTCGAAAAATAAGATACTAAGCATGTGATATCATACAAAATACACAACATAAAAGATACCAATTATGAAGTAAATGGACTAGATAGACATTGAAAAGACTCAAAAACAAAAAAAATACCATATATATGTATACATGATGAATAGCACTAACGTACATGCACATATACATAGGTATCAACACCGCGCATGACACAAAATACATTAAGCTTTTCACACTCGAATGGCAAAAATGTGTCCAAATAGATGTGGTCAATGGAAGTGTAGGGGTGTGAACTAGTAACAATTAAATTTTAACCCAATCACTTAAAATATGTTCACAGAGTTCCCATTTGATTGCAAAGCTTTATCACATTTAGATATAGCCTCACATGACCATACAAATTGAACTCAATGAACAAACATACACAATGCACATAAGCCTAGAATTTTGATGATTCTACAAACCAATGGAGTCATGACAATAAAAGCTTAACTAGGATTCAAAGCCATTGTGCAAACCCGTTAATATATCCAACCAAAATCCTCATAATTTTCTTTTCTTTTTCTATTTGAACATATTAACTAGACTATTCTGGCCTTGGCAAATATTCTTTTTAATGACATATTTTTTAGGCCTAAAATTCAATGGTGGCTTTTCACGCAAAGTAATTTTATCTTTCGTAGCCCGATTCCATTGATAAACTACTACACCGGATAAACATATTTTCTATTTTTAAATCCGAAAAACGGTTATTACATGCACAAATCCTCCATAGTCATAGTAAAATGTAGATGACTAAATTGATGGGAGAACATATCACTTAGCTCAATTATACCTGTGACATTTAAATTTCATGTGATCTCGTGCATGTGTGAATTGAGGCATATAAAAATAGAATCCATTAAGCAACACAAAATTCAACCACTCCATGTAAGCATGGTAAAGAACATTTTAAGGATAGAAAATCTTAACCAAAATTTCTAGCCATATGAAAGCGAAAAAGAAGGGATTCAAACACAAGTATATGCCACATAAAGTGTGCCAAACTAAAATACACACACAAAAAATCTTTTTGAGTTTTTGAAATTTTTAACCAAACAAACAAAAATATTTACTCAAAAGACAAACAAAATCTTTTTGTATTTTTCATTTAATACAAACTAAAATGAAAGAACTAAAATACAAAAGATAAACAAAAATCATAATTGTAGCATGAGGTATGAGATAAAAAAATGACTAGAAAATGAGAAAACAAGCATACAATTAGCATGATTATATAGCATGAAGCACAAAAGATAAAGTATGTAAACAACTAACACATTCAACCTTCAGATTTAGCAAGGGAGGTATCGTGTGTAAGTAAATGAGAATAAAAAATCCTATTTTGTAAAGCCATCAAGTCTGATCTCCTAACCCAAACTAATGATGAATGACGATCTCGGGATGTAGGAATCTTGGCTACCTCGATCGCCTTACGAAGGGATTTTCTAGGACCTCTTTTAATATTAAACAAAATTTCTTAAGATGACCTTTTCAACTACAATGTGAGCACCTAAAGACTCAGGGAAAAGACTTACCTAAGGAATGATCTATACCATTGTTCCTAGAGTATTCTCCTAAAATATTGGTTTTGGCTTTATGAGTAGACTCATGACAAGTATTGAAGCCTAAACCACATGTGTCATTTTTTTACTTGGACTGTTCCTAATATTTTATCTAATTTCTCCGAACGACACTCCAAATCAAATTTGACATTACTAGAGTCTTTTAATTTATTTTCTAATTCTAAAATATTAGACTCTAATAAAACATTCCGCTCTTTAAACGCAAGAAGCTCCTTTTTAAAGGATTCTATTAAACCTCTAAGGCTATCTCTCTCGCCTTCTACATATTCAAGCTTCTCTCGAAAAGCTCTATCTCGTGTCCTAAGGTCGTCAACTAACACACTCTCATCAACGACCTTGACACGCTCTTTTAAACTAGCTTCTAACTTCAAATTTTCTCTTTTTAATTTAATAGATTCTTCATATAATTCTTGAAATGCAAACAAAAGATTCTTCTTTTTTGAGGTATGTAGAAGCAAACCCAAACTCTTTTCTTCTTGGGTAGAAAAATGAACTCGATTCCAAACACTCCAAGCAAATAATATAAATGTAGAAACTTGGATAAACTAAATTTTGGGCGAAAGTGTTTTTGTAGAAATTAGACCATGGTTACACGAAATCACTAAACATTGAGCTTTTGAACTAATAAATTTTTCTCTCTAAAATGTTCTCTCAAAATGTGTTTAGAATATGTCAAAAGTTAATGGGAAAAAGGAAGTGGGAACATGGAGAAAACTGCTAAAAAAATTCCCGCCAGAAATCTCATTTGAACGAGATTTTCGTTCGAACAAAGTCTCGAATGACTATTAAACAATAGTCCAGTGGCCGTATGGGAAAAATCATTGGCAAACTCGTTCGAATGAAATTCTCGTTTGAACGACAATTTCGAATGAAATGTCAGAATGTTCTTTTTTCAATTTTAAGCCCAAACACTTTATTTTAAATAAACATTACACCCATTAAAAATAATTCCAAGTTTCCTACAAATATATAAAAGCATTCATACCTTTGGAGACTTGAAAAATGATGTTGATGACGTGAAACGTGGCACTAAATCTCGGCAATGATGTTCTCTTGATAAGTAGGCCGCAACGTCTTCATCTCAAACTTGTCATAGGCTTGAAGAATACACAAGAACACTCTCCTATGACTCAAATATTTTTGTCCGGAATTGAGTCAACACTACATAAGACTCAATTGGGAATTTGTCTCCTTACAAATCCACCTAATGAGTCAGGCCTTAGCGTCCTTTTTAGACAAAAGGTATCGTACGGCTGCGTGATCTGTGAATATGATAACCTTGGATCCTATAAAGTAAGACCTAAAGTTTTCTAGCATGAAGACGACAATAAGGAATTCTTTCTTGGTTGTGAAATTATTGAATTGAGCATCATTTAGAGTCCTGCTAGCGTAGTATACAACATGAGGAAGTTTCTCATCATGCTGACCAATAACCACACCTAAGGCATAATCAGAAGCATCACACATGATTTCAAAGGGCTGAATCCAATCGGGAGGTCTCATAATAGGTGTTGAGGTTAATTCCTTTTTTGCCTCTCAAAGGCTTGAAGTCAATCATCGGTGAACTCAAAGGGTGCTTCTTTGGCAAGAAGATTGCACAAATGTCGAGGATTTTGCTAAAATCCTTAATGAATCTCTGATAAAAATCAGCATGTCCTAAGAATGATTGAATTTCACGCACTGTTTTTAGGGATGGGAGATTATAAATGAGATCAATTTTAGCCTTATCAACCTCGATCACCTTTTTAAATATGATATGACCTAACACTATGCCCTGTTTAACCATAAAGTGATATTTCTTCTAGTTAAGTACAAGGTTCTTTTCCTTACACGTCTTCAGAGCGAGGGTGAGGTTATGGAGGTACTCATTAAAGCTAGACCCAAACACTAAAAAACCATCCATAAAAACTTAGGTAAACCTTTCAACCATGTCCGAAAAGATACTCATCGTGCATTGATGAAAGGTAGCGGGTGCACTGCACAACCCGAAGGGCATGCGTCGATAGGTCAAAGTACCAAATGGACATGTGAATATGGTTTTTTATTGATCCTCGGGAACGATTAGAATTTGATTATAGCCAGAATAACCATCAAAAAAATAATAATAGGGATGATCGACTAATCTCTCAAGCATTTGGTATATGAAAGGAAGAGGAAAGTGATCCTTCTTTGAGACAACATTGAACTTCATGTAGTCTATACATACACGCCAACTAGTTTGAATTATAGTGGGTACTAACTCATCATCATCGTTTTTCACCACCGTCACACCGGATTTATTTAGAACAACTTGAATGGGGATGACCCATTAACTATAAGAGATGGGATATATAATACCCGCATCCAACAGTTTGATCACCTCGGCTCGGATGACTTCTTTTAGAGTGGGGTTAAGTCTACGTTGGGCTTCACGGGAGTTTTTATCATTATCTTTTAAGTGCATCCTATGCATGCAGACTGACGGACTTATCCCTTTAATATCAGTTATGGTCCATCCAAGGGCTTCTTTATGTTCACTAAGAACACGCAACAACCTACCATCCCATTCTTTACTCAAGCTAGACGTGATGATGATAGGAAAGGTATCAGAATGTCCTAAGAACCTATATTCAAGTGATTCTAGTACTGGATTCAACTCGAGTTCGGGGGATTTCTCAATAGAGGGTGGAATTAGAGATGTAGATATCGAGAGAGGTTTGGGCTTAGATTTCCAAACTCCCACTTCCAAGAAAAGGGCGGAATCGAGGAGGGCATTAACTTATTCGATTTTGTTTTGATGTCAAATTCATACCCAAAATGGGCAAGGCATGCCGCTAAAGGGTCATTATTATATGTATGTTCAAAAGTCTCCTGGATGATAGTGTCAATCATATCGACATCCATGGGTTCATCTTCATCTCGTGGTTGCTTGGACAAATTGAACACATTAAGGTCCATAGTCATGTTTCCAAATGATAAGTTCAATTGGCCACTATGACACCTAATGATGAAATCGGACGTGGAAAGGAATGGACGACCCAAAATCACTAGAATTTGTGCATTAGAATTGTGCACTTGTTAGGTATTCGGAACCAAAAAATTGATTGGGAAAACAAATTCTCCAACTTTTATCAAGACATCATCAATAATACCTCTTGGAATCTTAATAAATTAGTCAACTAAGGATAGGGTAATCCTATTTGGCCTCAATTCTCCCAAGACTAATTTTTAGTTTACTGTGTATGAAAGAAGGTTCACACTGGCTCCTAGATCCATAAGGACTTTCTTAATTATATGTTCCCCTACTTTGATAGAGATCGTCTTGTCTCGGGATATTTATACTTGATAGGGTCCTATATGAGATGATCGATGTTGTTTCCTTGGAGATAAAAGGTTTCTTTAGAACATGATGGAACTTGTTGTTTTAACATCAAGCAACATGATATTGATTTGTACGTGCTTGAATACTTCCAACAATTTTTTAGCTTGCTCCTTTTTCTTTTGTGTCACTAAACATTATGGAAATGAAGCTTTTGGGACGTAGGTCTCAACAGATGGTTCAGAAGATGACGGTGAGGAAGAAGTTGAATCCACGGGTGAATCCTCCTTTTCCTTACCTTTCTCAGATTCACTCATGGTCGGTTGTGAGACATTATTCTTAACTTCTTTCCCTGACCTAAGTGTGATGATAGCCTTAGCATGATCTTAGGTAGTTGACGTGCTAGTGTTGTCTTGAATAAAATACTGACCCCTCGACATGTTACCCTTAGGATTAGGCTCGGGTTGGCTTGGGAACGTTCCTTTATTTCTCTCGCTTAATGCATTGGCTAACTGACTCACTTTTACCTCTAATTTGGAAATCGATTGAGTGTTGCATGGAATCTTTGCTTTGTGGATTAGAGGAGACTTTGAGTGGTCTGTTGGAATTGCAGGGTAATTTGGGCAAGTAAATTCATTATTTCTTCTAAAGATTGAATCTTTTGGGTTGAAGAAAATGATGGTGCGGTGGTGTTGTTTTGGAAACCCGAGGGTGGGTTACTTGAAGATTGACCTCCACTGCCCTGTTGACCTCTAGATCATGAAACGTTAGAGTGATCCCTCCAACTTGGATTGCAAGTATTGGAAAATGGGTCGTATTTGGGCTTGTTTTGATAGAGGGGGTTATCTTTCTCGATCATAGATTTTTGGGCCGGAAGGGTGGGGCAACTTTCGATGAGGTGGTCGAAACTATCGCAAAGCAAACACATAGGTGACCCTACGTGTTGCACGGCTGCAGGTGCTGCTCTATTAATCTAGTTGCTCATTTCTAAGGCTTCTAAACATCGGGCTAATGTATCCACTTTGACTGTCAATCCAAAACCTTGTTCTTCTTGGTGAGCATTCACTCATTAATTGTTGTGGGCCTAGAACCCCAATGGGGTGACCATCGCTAGGACTTTAGAGCAACGAATTCTAAAAACGACCATGCATCAACCTCACTATTCTTAATGAAATCTCCACTACACATTAGTTTAAGCATAGTCCTAGTAGTATAATCGAAACCCTGATAAAAATATGGATTTGACGACCCAATTCGATTCCATGGTGAGGACATTGTAGGAGAAAGTCATTGAGTCTTTCCATGTACATCTATAAAGCCTCTACCTCTTTTTTATTGAAAGTATTGATGGTGTGACGTATCTCTGTTGTCTTTTGTTTAGGGAAAAACTTTTGCAAAAATTCAACACTCAACTGATTCCATGTAGTGATGGAATTTGATTTAAGTGAGAGTAGCCAACTCTTAGCCTTGTCTTTCAAGGAAAAAAAAACAATTTTAGTTTACAAATCTCATCGGTGAGTTGTTGTAACTTCTTTCTTCAAACTCACTCACGTGGAAGTATGGGCCCTCCTTCTCTGTGCCTCGAAAGATGGAAAGTAAATGAATTATCCTCGACTTGAACTTGAAGTTATATGCCATTGTGCGTGGGGAGATGTATACATGATGGTTGACTCGCTCTACTCGGATATAGGCAATACTTTAAGGCACGAGTTGGTATCTCATCTCCCATATCGGTGAAAATCGAGGTGCTACCTACAACAGTATCGGGAATAGTGAACTCTAGCTAAACAACCAGTAGGATCCCGAACCCAACCTAACATACACCGTGCTCACTCGATTTTTTTTAATGCTTATCTTTTTATATATATTTTTATATAAGGAAAGAAATTTAATTCGACTCAAGACCACAAAATTCCTAAGATAACACAAAACAATTTGAGTTTATCTAAGTTAAGTGAAAGGAAATTCAAATTTTTTTAATATTTAGTTTTTCTGAGATTATTCGTTGACAAAGGGTCTCTGAAATAATCTCCCTAATTAGAAAGCTCTTACTCATGTCTGAGGGAGAATTTAAAAGACTATTAACTATGGACTATCGCCTCAAATTCCAAAAAAATTCTCCAGGTAGGTGGTGGGTACGAAGACTCATTAAAAACCACCAATCCTAGTTAAGGTCAAAATGGAACCGATTTGACAATTTCGCGTTCGGATTAAATTTTAATCCTAGATGATAAAAGACTTTTTGTGTGTATTGTCGTTGTCTTCAAAATCCTAGTCTCAAAATTCCCTTGAATTACCTACAAAACTTGTTAAGCAACTCGTATCGGGGTAAGTACGGGTATCAATCCAATTATCAAGGTGAAACAAATAGCTTGAATGCTTGTAGTTTCAATTTTTTTTATTAAAATCTTTTTATTTTATTTTTATTTTTTAAAAATAATTTCAAGGGAGAATTAACTAATTAATGCTAAAATCAAATGTGATTAAGTAAACTAAAAATAATATGTAACCAAGTGTGATAAATGTGAGAAGATTCAAGAGATGGGATTACACTGCGTGATCAGTTATTTTTAATTTTTTAATTTATTGAATTGAAATATTTCGAGATGATATTAAATTTACAATTTAACTCTTGTTACAATCATAAATTCAATAATGTCTTTTTCAGAAAACTCATTTAAAATGCCACTACTGATGGATTTATACTCTCTTTAAAGAAATCACCCGCTAAGATCGATTTATATAAAAAAAATATGAATCCGAGAATCGCAAATCCGAGTTAATATTCAAATTTTAGGAAAAAACTATCTCTAGTTCAATTTCAAAATCAAATATGAAAACAAAATTAATTCACTATCTCTCTCGATATGTAAATTAATGTGTGACAATTGAAAATAATTTTTCCTAGAAATATGACAATCAATTAAATTTACATTCTATGCAGTTTCGTCCCACCCCGTGAACGTTCTCATATTAGAACATAACACAATAATCAAATACATGTCAAGAATAATATAAAATTAAACAAGGAAAAGAAATACGATACGCAATTTTTTTTGTCGAATCATGTTCTTGAAATGCGTCCTAACATGCGTTCAACGTCTTTAGAATACCAACACTTGATTACAAATATAAAAGAGAAAACTAAACCTAAAAATTTATTCTAAAGCTAAACTGTTTTTTTTACATTTTTCTGAGTTTATTTTTTGGTCCTAATATGTACAAAGACTACACTGATTTTCTCTCTCTACAATCTCTCTGTTTAAGAGTCCTCTTTTAATGAGATGAAGCATTTATTTTATAATAACCCATGACTCTTGGTTTGAGAGATATTTGGAGATTTGAAAAAGAAACCAAGTCAAAGATTTTATTTGAGGATTTGGCACTTAGGGTTTGTTTTTCCTGATTTTGCTTGTAGTCATCCAATTTTTTGGCTTGGCAGGTGGGTATGTTTGTTGGGCAAAACCGGGTAGATTTGTTCCGATTTGAGTTTGGAAATGGGTTTAGAGGTGTACCCGGGTACGAGTTGCAAGTGGTGTGGGTTTGCATCTCGGGGTTAGTGTATGCAAGTGGATCAGGCAGGTCGGGTATAGGTTTTGGTTCGGGTATCAAATTGGTTCAAGCGCTAGTGGTTGGCAGTGGCTTTGACTGACCCAAGATGGTTTTCGGGTTGGAGGTGATCGAGTTCACATTAAGAAGGGGTTAAAGGGAAGTGGGTTCGCGTAAAGATGGAGTTTTGGTCGGCCATGGCTGCTGTGGTTGGAATCGGGTTATGGGGTACCGGGGCCGAAATCCGGGTTTAATGGTGAGATGAGAGAGAGTAAGGTATTGGGTGGAAGATGATGGGAGTGATGTTTGGGTGTAGTGGAGTGTATAGCAATGGTGTGTGTGTGTTAATTTGTACTTAAAATTAAAATAAAATTACATAACACTTTAGACTCAATTAAAAATATAATATTAATAAAACTAAATAAAACCTATTAAAATAAAAATGAAAATCCTAATCTCTAACTAAAAGACTCAAGTAAAATAAAATAAAATAAAATAATAAAACTAAGCTAATGAAATAAAATAAAATTAAAATTAAAATTAAACACTAAAAAAAATAAGACGAATAAAAATATAATAAAACGCACACCTATTATATTTACATAAAAATACCCGAACATATATTAAAAACACTCGGACGCTAATATTTTCAACGCACACAAATGAAATATAAAATAAATCCTAAAAATTATATACGACTCAAATAAAATTCTAAAAAATCTAAAACAAATCCAAACGAAACATACAAGAGGCTCAGGTGATGGTTTGGGCTCGGTTTAGGCTTAGATTTAGCATAGGACTGGGTTTAGGGAATCCGAACTGATCGGACAAGCTCAAATAGGACTTCAGTATTTACGGTCGATTTGATTTTCTTCTTTGATTGCTTTTAACCACTACTTGGTCAAAATTACACCGAATTAGCACAATTTGATACCACGACACCATATTGACCAGAGAAATAGATAAATACAAACATAAGGCCATTTTTATTAAAAACGAGTGAATAAAATGCATATATTTAGGGTATAATATAGACACTTTTGGGTTCTTATCACTAGCCTTGTTAAGAGTTTTCCTATGAGCTATGTTATAACCTATGGCTAATGTCTAATCAATTTTAAGTCAAGAATGATGGCTCGAATAATGCAAATACTCGGGTAGCTTAGTGATTTGTGGGACATTGAAGGGTGATTAAATCCCCACTTTATCTTAAAATTGGATTTTTCCCTTAAGTTAAATTATGCAACGTGCTTACTGAAATTTAAGAAAATAATTTCATGTAGGAGCACACAAGATTTACCTCCGGCGTGGTCCTTTTACGATAACTTATTTACGTCGAGCAGAAGTTTTGTTTGACGTCGATTGGAGGGAAACGTAGCCTACATTTCAGTCGTCTATGAGAGTAACTTGTGCACGTGGCAAGATTGCACAAGTAACTTGAGCGCTTCCACATGTTTGCTTGCTTTTTCGGGATTTTTTTTCCTTTTTCCATTTTTTTAGAAAGAACACGAAAACTATACCAAGGATAAAGTGCACAAAAATCATTAAATACAAGAATAATTACACATGCACTTATGGTGTACTTTCATATAAACAAGTGAAAAAGAACAAATAAAACAAGAGGAAAAAAATCCACTATAAGGGAAATAAAATTATATACTAAAAAATGATTTTGCTGCTAGAATTTTAAAAATAATATATATATATATATATATATATATATATATATATATATATATATATATATATATATATATATATTACTTTTCCCCTCAAATTTTAAGTACTTTTATCACTTAACTAGGGTCAAAAAATACTATTTAAGCACTAAAGACGTTAAATCTAATTTTTTTTATATTCTATAAATAAAAAATTATTACTGGAATAAATAAAATTTTGGATATAAATATTTAAAAAAATAGTTTCTTTTTATTTTTTTAAAGAAATTTTGAATTTTTTTTTTGCTCCAAATTACAGAATTTTGAAATTTGGAAATTTTTAGAAAAATAAAATTATTATTTCATTTTTTTTGGATTTTTTTTAGAAAAAATATCAAATAAAACTAGTCCGAAAATCAATATTTTTTTTAAAAATCGGCCGTAAATCCCCGTCAACGGTGCCAAAAACTTGTTGTCAAATTTTAAATGTTATAAAACTACCGCAAGTGCACGGGCTATTGAAATATAGCGAGTGTAAGTACGACTCGAACCCACAGAGATTTCAGTCAACTTTTATTAAATATCGTTTGGCCAACTAGACAAATAAGTATAGAAATATGATTTGAGTTTTTAAACTAAATGAGAGCAAATTAATTGAATAACTACGAGTGAACAAATGATAATATCAAATATGGGAGAAAACTACGACGTTGGATCCGTTTATCAATTTCAATTAAAGTCACACATTAATTTTAATTCCGTATTTTCCTGAATTTATAACTCAAAATATATCAACTCTCATTGTGTACATTTCGTAAGATAAAACAATTCACGTTGTCAAAATAATTTCAATGCCTTCTTAAAATAGACACCTTAAATCCCTATTCCCTAAAAAATATCAAATTTCAAGTTTTAATGCGTAGTTAAGTAAGAGATATCAAAACAATTTAACGTAAGCATAGCCCATCAAAAATTACAACTTCAAATACTCAAAATATGATTTATCAAATCATTTTGTACGTTTAAAATACACTCTTGTGTCGTTTTAAATGAACACACAATTTTTATTGTCAATTAATACATGTCGGGAATTTATACCAAATTAAATTAACATGCACACCTTTAACTAATCATGATAAACTTCACTTAGTCCTAGAAGTGAATTTACTCACACATCATTTTTGAAACACAAAGATTGTAAGAAGAAATAATACTTTTCATTAATACTATTCAAGTTACAAAGTTTCGGAATCAAAACTTCCGTTTTAATATTAATATTCCTCCATCGGAATTTGATTCACCACAATTATCTCTAACATGGATCTGTGGGTGATTTGGCAATGGATCTCCCTCTGACTTGGTGTCTTCCCTCCTTTTATACGAGAAAATAAGGTTTAGGGTATTTTTGGCAATTTACAATATTTATTAAAACAATAAAATAAAATGTGTGGGAAATAAAGAAGGTGGCTGATGGGTCCAATGATTAAAGGGAACAAATCTTGTGTGGATCTTTTTTTTAGAAAAAGAATAAAAAAAAAATGATTTAAAATGATTTAAACTAAATTTTTATGAAAACATTATGAAAAAATGGGGTTGCTTTCGGCAGATAAACAGGAAAAAGGGAGAAGCTCGCTGAGCAGAGGCAATTTATTTGGAATTTTCCTCAAAATGATTTAACTGGAGGTGGGGTCGAACCCCTGACCTCTCCTACACACGTCCCTTCCCTTACCAACTTACTTGAACACATATTCATTATATAAAATGCGTGCAAAAATCTTTAACTCCTAACGACTCCAGCTTTTCATTGTTTGCACATTAACCCCTCAATGTTCATATCTTCTTCATATGACCTCCAAATGTTGAACCGCAAAAATCGACGTGACCCTCGTTCCGAGGCTGAAAATATTCTAATTATTCTCCGGTCATGAGGTTTGACTTTGACTTTGACCCAAGATTTTGACTTTCTTTTAATTTTGAACTTTGCATGACCATAACTTCTTCATTTGAGCTCAGATTAACACACCGTTTGAACTCAGGCGTCCCTTTATTCACGTCCTACAATTTCTATGCAGTCTGAATTAAGTCATATCAGTTTACCACATTGTCGTTGAAGGTGCGTAAGTGACAGTTTCATGTTCAAATTTCATCCAAACTTCGACGCTTGCATTCTAAACCTGTTAATACTCAAAACAAATCTTTCACAAGCGATTAAAAATAAATATTTCAAGGTCATGAGTATTAGACATGATTAAGAGGTTTTAAAATTTCACTTTTAATCCTATCTATTCTTTACTTTGTATTTTTCTTTTAAATAGCAAAAACGACAATAATAGTTTGTTATTTAAGATACAACAGGGCTAACAAGTTCTAGAATTGGGTATAACCGATACAAAATAATATATTCATCATGCACCCACTCATTTCTACCACATTGAGTTCGATACAAAAGAAGATCCGGACATGGAAAGATTGTGGTATTACGACATTTGGTGCCTCCTCAAACATGGTAGGTCTTAGAGACGCTAACAAGAAAGATCGTGCAACTCTTCACCGATGCTCCATACATCATCTGAGACAAGGCAATCTTCAAGAAAAATTTTGATGGAACCCACTTGCATTGCATACAGAGGATTGGATCGAGGACATGATGTAGAAGATCTATAGTGGGTAATGTCGACTTCATAGGAATGGTCATATGATTGCCAATAAAATCATTCGTCTAAGGTATTATTAGACCACCATGGTTAAAGGTTGCACTTCTTATGTTCGAAGATGCCTCAAATTCTAGCAGTTTGCTAACCTTCAGCACTTACCTCCTTGGGAAATGTACAACATGACCTCTCCCTGGACCTTCTCCACCTAGGGCATAGAAATCACATGAAAGTAACTCCCCAAGCATCGATTGGGCATGAATTCATCATAATCGTCATTAACTACTTCACAAAATGGGTCGAATTCGATTCATACACAATACTGAATTCAAATAAAGTACCCAAGTTTATAAAAAAAATCATCTCTCTCTACGAAATTACGCATGAGTTGGTGTTAGAAAATGGGCTCCATTTCAAGGTTGAGGTCACAAAACTAGTTGATTGATATGGAATTCAAAGTCACAAGTCCTCTCCTTACCAATCACAAACCAATGTTGTTGTCAAAGCTGCCAACAAAAGCCTTAAGACCATCATAATCAAGATGATCAAAAGCTACTGAGACTGGGTCGATCGAATCCCATATGTCCTATGGGGTTACCGTACCTTCATCAGAACACCATTGGGGCTACATTCTATTCTCTAGTATATGGTATGGAAGCGGTTCTCCTTATTGAATTTGAAATTCCTTATTTACGGGTTATGCTCGAAAGTAAGATCAATTAAGAAGAGTGGCAGTAAAGCCATTAAGACAAACTCATGCTCTTAGATAAAAATGGTTGAAATCTCTATATCACGTACGAGGGTAAAATCGACGTATTCTATGGTGATTCAAAAAAGGTCAAGGACTGGGGTGTCCGAGAAAGAGATCTTGCCTTCGAGAAAATTTTAGAACCCATTAGGGATTTGAGAGAAAAGTTTAAATCCAATCAGAGCGGCCCCTACATTATGAAGAAAGTATTTTTCGATTGCTCCTCTATGCTCATAGACCTCAACGGAGAAAAAATGATGCATATAGTCAGTTTAGACTGTCTCAAGAAGTTTTACCCTTAGTCTGAACTCTCATCGTGCAATGAATTTTCTCATGCCCCTTGTATTCTAAAAAAGTCTATTCTTTCCTCTTTAATCAAAACTATGTTGGACCTGATCCTATCAAAAGTCCTTTTCAGAAAAAACAAGTCACAAAATTTCAAACCCACGGAGGTACATAAGCATCCCATAAGACACGCATGGGAATGGTACTTTCTCTCACAAAAGCTATTCTTTTCTCCCTCCAAAAACGCTGGTCACCCTTATCATTTAAACAAATAAAAGGATTATGTATGCCTTAACAATCAGTATAGATATTTCATAAAGAATTCATCAAAGATACAAAAAAATACATTAAAATCATTGTTATTTTATTGGAAAAAATAGGAATACGGTTATTACATGGCATATCAATGATGGAAAAAAAAATAGCCCACTCCCATAAAAACATCAAAACCTAAAAAACCACATGCTTCACCAGAAACCAAACATTCACCAAACCCTAAAGCTTCACCACCCCATCTCATACGCAAGACATTATTTTCAACTACCTGACATGCTCACTTCATCATCATTGTTTGTCCCTGGATGGCATCAAGAATATAACTCCTGGTTATGGCTTCGAATGCACTCCATGCGGTAATAGGACTTAATAAGCTTGGATGAAACCACAACACCTTCTTCCAAAGTGTTGAACATTACAATCCATCTCTGACCGGTTCCCTCCACTAGAATATTCCCAAATACCAGCTTCCACAACCACTTCAGGTACTTCCCTAATATGAACCCATCCTCCCCAATAAATTGTTATGGATAGGTAGACTGTTGGAGTAGACACCACATTCTAGGACACCTTAAGTCTCTCCTTAGGCTCCTAACATCACCCCCATTTCACTAAAAATCCTAAGTTATACTCTCAGTACCGATCTAGAGACCACTGGGCACTCTCAGGCCCCATTTGACTCTGATCAACTCTATCATTAGAGTTAAATCTCATTGAATCTTCAAAGGGATCTGAATCCCATATCCAACGTTCCACCCCGTGCGCAAATTAGTCTAACAATATGGACAAACGAACCATTTTACTATTGAAAATTGATCCGGAGACCACCGGGTGCTCTCGAGCCTCAATTTGACCTCAGTCAACGTCATCGTCAGAGCGAAGGCTCTTTAAATCTTTTAAGGGAACTGAAACCCCTTTCCAATGGTCCACCCCATTCGTGAAGCGGCATATCCATTCGAATGAATAATTAATTTTCCCCAAAAAATTGATCTGGAGGCCACCGGGCGCTCTCGGACTCCGTTTGACTAAAGTCAACTCTTTAGCTCGAACAAGACTGAGTGAATATTCTAAGGACACTAAATACCCTTTCCAATGGTATGCCCTGTGGGAAAATCAACCTTAAGGTATGTACGAACAACCCGTTTTACTCTGAAAGGTCACCAGGCACTTTTGGGCCCCGTTTGACCAAGTTAACTCTCCGAACAGAGCAAAGCTATTTGTAATGTCGAAGTACCTCACATAACCTTTCCAACGGTCCACCACGTGCATGATTCTTACTTATAATTTAGTCGAATGATCCATTTATGTCTAACAATCTCCCATCCAAAGGATCGACGAGCGTTTTCGTGGTCCGTTTGACCTAAAGTTAACTTTCGGATCGGGGAGTGTCCTAAAATACTCTTGAAGGTATCTAAATTAACTTTCTAATGGTATGAGCCATTCATGATTTAGATCAATGAATCGCATTCTACAAAAATTTGTACCAGAGTGCCGATTGGCATGTCAATTTCCCTACCTATTGGTAGTGTGTCTAGGGTTACCTACTGATTGGTAAGGCTAGGGCTATGCTGATCAGCACCCCCTTACCCTATAAATGGAGATCATGAACTCACTCACAAAGCACACCTCAGATCCATCGATATCAGTGATCTCAACAACATTCTCTTACAATCAGCGAAGTTTCCTTGTGTGAAATTCCATTTCATTTTTCATTCCCATCATTTTCATACCTAATTTAGCAAAATATCATTCTCTCTCATCCAAAATTCATCTTAACATTCAAGGGACATCATCAAAGATCAAGATCAAGCCTCAATTCTCCAAAGAAGGTCCAAAAATCCTTCTCCCTCTTTAAATTCTTTATTTTTCCATTAGTTACATAGGTTCTAAATCTTGCTTTTACTTTAGTTCATACACATTAATATCTCATCCTTTATTAGTTATATTGCACATACTTTTTTTTCTATAAAAACCCAAAACAAAGAAAAAAAGGGTTACTGATACGATGCAAATATTGCGTATTTCACCCGTTAACCTACGCATTATTAGCCCCCTCGGGTATCTTAATCCCTATATTTATGCTCGTTAACCAGAAAACCTAGGAATTCTATGATAGCATGTTTTGCAGGGGTTAATTGAGCTTTTTTAGGTATTTGGATGCTTAGCATGAAGTTCGGATGCATTCCGGTGAAGTTCCGTACACAACCGCACTCGCAAGGGCATTTTAGTCTTTTCACAGCTTGGGTAACTAGCCCAAAATCTCACGAAAGTTGTAGCCCTCCTCGCTAGCTTCGCGTGGCCGCGAACGGTGCGCGATTCTGATTCATAACGAAGAAGTTACGGCGTTTCTTGCGGAGGAAAAACAAGGAAGCAAAAGAGGAGAAAGTGAGAAGAGAAGAAGAAGAATGCAGTAGGCTGTTGCATTCTGCCCTGCTTGATCGATCGATCGACGCTTCTGGTCGATCGATCGACCTTTCTGATTTGCCAAAGTTTTGCCTAGGTCGATATGCTCTATTTTCTGCAGATATTTTGCCTTCTTTTCTTTCGTCTTTATTTTTATTCCAACTTACTATATAAGCCAATTTTGTTGTAATAAGAAAACATATCAGTAGGAGAACGTTTTTAGTTAGTTTAGTTAGGGTTTTGTGGGATTTTCTTGGTTCTTCTCCAATTCTTCTTGGATTGACACACTTTTAGGCTTGGATGTTGACTATTCATCTCCCCTACCATTAATATAGTTTGTATTTCTTCATTTCCTTGCTTTCTAGATAATTTCCATGCTTTCTAATTAGGTTTTCTTGCTTTAATTTATTGCTTTCTTAGTTTAATTAGTTTAATTTAGTTTAACCATGCTTAGTCCCTAGATAAATAGGGTCGGGATTGCATTTTCGCCATTTTCGGGTTCGGACCTTGAAATTTAGGGTTTCGTGTAAAATCGCATTTAATTGAAACCTCGCGTATTAAAGTCGGATTATTATGCGTTTAACTTTCTTTGTCATGAAACGCTAGTGTTTATAGCGATTATCCGAATTTAATCCGCGTGTGACCATTTTCCGTTAAATGTTTAATCTCGCAACTTTGGCTTAAATTCCTTATTGCTTGATGTTTATGCTTAATTGAAAATGCTCGATTAAATGTTTTCGAACCGAAATTCTAATTAGTAGTTGTTTAGCCCGTGAATGCGTGTGTGCGATCCCGATCCTCGTTTTACTTTGATTTAGAGTTAACTTAATCTTTTCTTTTGTCACCATAACCACCTATCACCTTTTCTTATTTCTTTTACACCATTTTTATTCCTAAAGTGATTAAAACAATTAAAGTCTAAAATTCAATCACTCCCTTTGGATTTACGATACCCGACTTATCGATGTGCTTGCTTGTCAACTGTAGTAGTAGCTTAGGTTTTCTTTTGTATCGCGGCGGCGAAACACACGACGATTGTGCACTTTACACGCGCACACTTTTTCCACCCGGTCAGTTACACCTATAAATTCCAATGGGATTATCCACCACAATTTCCCAAAACCAAAAATACATTTTCTACACACACATATAATAAATTCCTGTTCAAATCTATGGGATAAACTCCACCCTTATACCATATGCGAACTACATGGACTTTGATACCTTTATAGGCTATGTAGGCGTCTCAGGCTAAAATTTGAGACTCGAGTCCAATTTCTCAATTCTCTAATTTTCCCATTTTCGCATTTGCCTCCTTTTCATCTATACATTATCTTAATATATATTATATGTGTGATCCTTATTGGCGTTTTATCTAGCATATATTATCGTTTCATTATAACGATCAATATCTCGATAAACGCATACATCGTATTTTCTTGATATTATTTTGGAAACATTCCTTTGGATGACCTGAATCTATCTTTTCCATGATATGAGTTGGGGGATTCCGATCTCCATTTATATATACACGCACTCATACTTCACGGAGAAATTAATCGAAATAGCAATGCAAACCCATGAGAGACCGAAAGGGCGGGATAGGCACCTAACACTTTCCCATTCCGTAACTTACCCTCAAACCTTCGAGCTATTGGTTTTATAAGCATTAGTTTGTCTTTGATGCTGCTCTCTCGAGGTGGTGACATGTTCTTTTTCCTGTTTTTTGCAAAATAGGATGGAGACTCCATATATTTACATTCACCCCACACCGATGATGACCAAAGCACTCCTAGATGAAGAGGGCGCGAGACCTTTTCCCCCCTTTTTCCTCCACCGGGAAGGGAGAGATCATGATGGCCACAGTGGAGACTTCTCTGAGAAATGACTTAAGAGGGCTAGAGTCTGTTTGCATGGGTGTTATTATGTTTTGCTTGTGTGCACATACACCTACTTGTATGTTCCTTTTTTTCTCCTCTATTATTTCTTGCATATATCTACCTCATGCTTATATCACTACTCACTCACTCACTCACTTGTAGGTATTCTCTATGTACACTTGACACTACTTACACATAGGATCATTTATATCAACATGTTGCACTTAGAATATCCATGCTTAGGTGTCACTAACACACACCTCCGCTTATCTCACTTGTATATATCCATGCTCACTCACACATGTCACACACCACTTGTAGTTGATCCCTGCTTAGGTTCACTACCACACACTCACTAATTGATAGTCACACATCACTCACCTGCATATATCCATGCTTAGTGTAATCTTTATGCTCCATGTTAGATTTACTACTTCTACATTCTCCCCCATTAGTATAGATCTCATCATGCTAAATAAAATACTTTCTCCATAATATACTAATCAAGAATCATACATTTTGCACACTACAACACCAAAGAGCATGGCTATTCACCAAATTTTGTTTCATAACTGGGGAGTCACTTTGTGATGGGCGCTGGTCCGACAGGTCACAGTTATCCCAAGCAAGATGACTCTCACCTTCCATTGGCCAAGTACCTTTGATGTATATTGAACGGTTCCCCTCGCATCGTATCGCTTGACCAAAGTCATGACAAGAGGTATATAGCAGGTAAATCATTCACGTACATTGAGTATATTGAATTCACCCTCACACGTACTATCCCCATGAGGTATGTAGTGAGTCAATTCACGTACACTCACGTGTATCAAATGGCTTGTCCAGATGTACCAATTGCCCTCAAAATCAAGACGTATATCATGGAAGTCATTCCAAAGGGGGGAACCCTTCTAATTAACCCAACCACTTCATACCCTTATATAGGCGTCAAACCTAGGGCACTCATATTTAGTTTACAAGTTACTATGCAAAACTCTGCCGAAATGATGGGTTAACATGCCGCCAAAATTTTTGCGCAATTTTGTCTTTTTCAAAACGGGACCCTGTCCATGAGCCTGGTAATAAGTCAAACCCTATTTTACATATTTTTCAAACCCAATTTTCCCAGGATCAAGTCTCGTCCGACATTTCTTTTCGCATTTAGGTAAACCTAATACAAATGAGAACATAATAATAATAAATAATAATCATGATGAGACCATTTTTCTCCTTTTTCCTCTTTCCTTACCAAATGTGTCAAAAACATTTTTCGCCTATTTTGTAAAAATACCAAAAGCTTTTTTCCTCCTTTTATCATAAACATCAAAAGCAATTTTTCTCCCTTTTAGCCCCAAAAAAAAATTTTCCTCATCTTTTCCAAAAATGTCAAAAATATTTTCCTCATGTAATAAAAGTCTTTCCCTCCTCTCTTTCAAAAATAAATTTGAATCTTTCTCCTTCTCAGGTGGATCGCATACCCGACCCTGTACCTGGATCCCTATTATCCTCGATCATTCATCGAACCGCCCCGAGGTTCTATCAATTCCCTTGCTACTTCCTCCGAGTCCGAAATCCACCTTCACCTACATTCCATGGAGAACATCGACCAAGTATCAAATGTGTAGCTGGATTTGATGAAGGTTATAGCCCAAGTCACTGTCAAGATTGACAACCTTCAAACCTAGGTTCATGAGATGAAACTAAATTGGGTCCCCATTCTCAAAGTGTCCTAGGTCCTCTTCCCTTGCACTATGGGTATGCTCTCACCTGATCCTATTTGGGTCCTCGAGGAATATCAGCACGCTCCACGTGCCCTCCTGCTAATGGGACACCGCCGACTTAGCTCCCTATGCCAAATCTTGCCCATCCATGGGCTAATCTACCTATGACCATTAATTCAAAGGAAGAAGAGTCGAACAAGGTCAAGGAAGACCTTAATATATTGATCAAAAAGTTTGACCAAGTCTGAATCTCCAGCAACTACATGGATTACACCCATATGTCTCCCTATCCTAAAGCAAGGCTATCAGAAAAGTTCAAGATGCCTAACATTGAGAAGTTCGGGAGTAGTGGACCCCCAATTATTCATCTTCAAAGTTATCACCGAGCCATGACTCTCTTTGGTGCCTCCGAGAAAATAATGTCCCAAACGTTCCAACAAACTTTAAAGGATAACGCTCATCGCTGGTTATTATCTTTCTAGGAGTCTAGGATTCACAGTTGGGAGGATATTTCCAGTGACTTCATATTACAGTACAAGTATAACGAGGAGTTTGAGTTTACCCACCGCGATTTAGAACTTTTCAAACAGAATCCCAAGGAATCTCTCAGTAACTTCATAGAAAGGTGGAGAGAGAAAGCATACACCATGACCAATGGACGTTTCAAAGAGGAGCAAGTAAGTATTGTAAAGATGAACTTCTAAACCCCATGTCCGAGCAACGATGGGAGGACAATACTACCCCTAATTTTTAGCCCTTCGAGAACCAGGAGTGGAGATTGAAGAAAGTCTTACCAAGATAGAAGTTGAGCAGAAGAAAGTATCCAAACAGTTCACTACCAGAAAGTATAAGAAGCTTGCCAATACCACAATTTCAACCATCAATAACATTTCTCATCCTTCCACTTCATGTGCACTAGAAAGCCTCTCTAAACTAGTCAAAAGAAATATACAAAGCCTTATGCTCCCTCTCCAAAGTTTACTGATCCCTTTTAAGTCAAAATCTTATCAAGCCATTGGACCCTCCTCTATTACCAGATGCCCATTGCGATTTTCACCAAAGTGTCAGCCTTACCACTTATAACAACCTCCATTTTCTCACGTAAAGGCTAGGCAAGATCGATACGCCAAAGATGGGGCTTATCAATAATTTATACCATCTCAGCACAACATTATATAAATATGGTCATTCAAAAAGTCCGATACTTTAAAACTTTATGAATATTTTCGTAACAGTGAATAAACTCATCCAACACCAACTAAAATAATTATTTAAAGCATCAAGTAAATGTCACACTCTAACTAAAATAAATCTCGGGCTTATTCCCTTACAATTGTTCTCAAGTGAAATAACTAAACTCTGGGAGAAAAGAACCTGGGCTAGAGTCAATGGTCTGGAACACTAACAGTCTTTCTATCCCTGTCTAGAAAATAACCTGGGGGGGGGGGGGATTTATAATTTGGGTAAGATCCTGAGGTGTGCAAGAATTACTTGAATAATTTAAAATCACAATAATACAATCAATGCACAATAAGTACCCCCATTTTTCGTAACTCACGTGTGTAATAACCTTACCTCTCATCTAAGTGTGATAACAATAGCACCCTAATACATCCCAAATAATGATTTATGACATCATCTCAATTCTAGAAGGAAATTAATTCCTAATTAATTTTAACTAAATGCAATACCTACATTTAAATTACTAACTTACATTTATTCTAGCCTCCTAAATATCAAGGATAAGGCATAGACATCTAATACGCATTATAGGATCTAAGTATTATTCAGTGCCCATATCCTTAGGTAATTTAAATTTAATTTCCATAAAATTCAGGTAAATAATAATATATGTCCTTCCATATATGTGACACACAAGGGCATATACCGTTGGTGTCAAATTCATGCTCTATCGCCAAGTCCGAAGGAATCCTAACATCCAAATCGGACAGTCCGAAGGAATCCTAACATCCTAAATGGACACCAGAAAACACACATAAGTTGGGGGCAGTCCCTACGTAGGATACCTGTATACGACCCATACCCAGCGGTAATATAGGAATAGTCAACGCCACACCTACCTCTCGAGGGTGGAGCCTGAGAGTGCTCTTTTTCTTCAACCAGAGAAATAAATTTAATTAAATCAAAATTTTAAATATCCAAATTTAAACACACACCAAAGTCATGCATCTAAAGGTGATTGATTAGACATTCAACATATTCACATCAAGCAAGAATCAATCACACATAGTAGATTAGGAAAAATCCCCAAATGGGCAAAACCTTCCCTCAAAGTCTTCAACAAGGATACCTTCGAAGTTGGTTTTTATAGAAACCTTAATACATATCTGATGCGCCGAATTATTCTGACCCCATCGGATCGGTTCTATTTTTCATAAACGGACCGATCTGGTCTCTTAAATTTGATAAATAATGATAATCCATCAGATCGGTTCATTTTTCAGTCATACCTGATCTGTCCGGTCTGCCAAATTATGTAGAGTTTCAAATGCCATCGGATCGGTTCGACGGATCGGTTCGATTTTGGGAAAAATCGGATCGATTCGGTCTTCAAATCTTTTCAGAATCTTGTATACTCATGATGAAGACCACTACACACAATGTTAAAGAAGATGACCATGAAGCACGATGTTGATAAAGATGGGTGCGTGCAACAATGCTGAATTCAGATTGAGGCCATCGAAATATGATCGAGCTGAGACGATCTGACTGTAGCAGTATACGACATATATTTAAAATCTAGGATAAATCTGAAATGCCTAGATACTAACCTGGACATTTATAAAACATGTCCTTACAAATCTCCCCATATGTATAAGCCCGTACATATATAAATAATCCGAATTATGTTCCTCAAAAGAAAACAAATGTCATACAAAATAATATCCCCATTAAATCGAAAAGCTGAAAATACTAAATGGATGATATATCTTCAAAAAAACAGCAACAACTTCAAGTGTTTTTCTTTGTCCTCATCAGGGTGTGCAAACAGAATTCTCCATTTTAGTACCTACACATATGAGGCAAGAAACAGATACCTGTGATGCGCAACAGTTTGATATATAATGATAAGAAAATTAAAATATTAAATGAAGATATCTACCCCATATCAAATTAAGCTCAAATCATTAGAAAATTAAACTATCTCTCACCTATAATTCGTTCTCCCCCTTTTAATGATGTCCCCAAACAGACAAAAAGAAGAACAGAAATAAATGCAAATGGAGATTGTCACAAGCAAAACCACTTTCTCTTTTTGAATTTTTAAAAATTTGATTACAAAATATACAACAAAGAATCACACCAAGAAATAAAACTAAAACAACCAAGTCGATGATAGCAGAAATGTATGGTTATGAATAGATTCGACAGGAAAATCAACATATACAATCATAACATATGTGCACGATGAATGTTGGATATTCCTAACGAATGAACTCAACATATTACTTAGGTGTAAAAGTTATGGAATTAAAAGAATGTAACTTAATCAAATCAGCAAATCAACGCTCAAAGTGATCTCCACACCAATAACGTCAAAAACATTTGAAACGTTTTTTCATGACTTTCAAGGATGTGCAGACCCTATTTTCATTTCTTTCCATCCAAACTCCCTCAGAAATAATTAAACATTATATTTTTCTTTTGAGGTGATGAAACTAAAACCTATTGGCCCATTTGATTGGGCATATTTTTCTTTCTATAGCCACTTAATTTTTTGGGTTCTTTTTCAAACGGTGGCTTTACGATGAGTAAATTTTGAATATCTCCTATCGCTTTCCCGTGATTCACTCATCATATTTTATTGCAATTAAATCCTCAGGGTAAACGATTTTTACATGCACTACTGTTTTGTCAAGTTTTATTGCATTTTGGTGGTTGTATAGAAATCATTGAAATGGAAACACTTAAGCTAATATGTGAAAGACAAATTCAATATTCAAATAATTCCATGCATGTGTGCAATAAAGGAGATAAGGAGCCAAACATGTAGAAGATATCGCTAATCACATCTCAAAGAGTCCAATCAACGTAAAGCACATGGATGAAATGATGTAGCATCTCAAATCACTATCAAACAGTCACATGGAATATGAAATGAAGTTGTGACTATGGCTATCTTAAATGTTCATCCACAAAAGGTGTAAACAAAATTCAAAGCTCCTTTTCTGCTTTGTGTTTTTCAACAAATTTATACAACGAAAATCTTTTTGTCTTTTTCAAAAGTTTTCAAAAATTAATTTCTTTTTGGGTTTTTCAATATTTCAAAAAAAATAAAAAATCAAACAAATAAAGATACACGTGATACAATCTAGAGATAGGAATTAGAGGATATGGACATGAAAAATGCATCCTACTCTAGACATGATGACCACCCCTCAATCAACTGTGCAAATACCTAAAGATATCCTAAGACTCTCGAATCTAAAGGCATCTAAAGGCTTCGTGAAAATATCAACTAACTGAAGGTCGGTACATACAAAACTCAAGGATACGGCCTTTTCTTCTACAAGCTCACAGATAAAGTGCTTGCGTATCCTAATGTGTATTGTGCACGAATGCTAGGCAGGATTGCAGGATATGTGTATCGCGCTCATGTTATCACAGGAAATGGTCATGGTGTCCTATGATATCCCATAATCCTCCAGCATCTGCTTCATCCACAGAAGTTACATGTAACAACTCCCGATAGCTATGTACTCAGCCTCCGTAGTGGACAAAGAGATGTAGTTTTGCTTCTTGCTCAACCAAGAGACAAGATCATAACCAAAGAAGAAACACCTACCAGATGTGCTCCTACATCCATCTGCATCCCCGGCCTAATGGGCATACGAATAGGCGAGCAGTCGGTCATTGGTATAAAAGTAATACCAAATGCCGTAGGAAAGCGTTCCACTCACGTATTTGATAATACATTTTAGAGCGAGTAAGTGTGAATCTTTAGGGGGATGCCTAATATCGTGCATAGATTCCAACACTAAAGGTGATGCCGGGATGACTAACAGTCAGATAGAGAAGACTGCCTGTCATACTTTAATATAAGGTTTGCTCAATGTCCTTACGTGAAGTGTCCTTACTAAGCTTTATAGATGTACTCATAGGTGTACGTGTGTTCTTAGCGGAGTCCAAACCAAATTTCTTCACGAGGTCTCTAGCATAATTGGATTGGGAGATGAACATCCCATCCTCTAGCTGATTAACCTGGAGACCAAGGAAGAATGTAAGCTCACCAACCATGCTCATCTCAAACTCGTTCTTCATCTCCTCCTCAAATCTGTGAGCATGCTGGGAGAACGTGGATCCAAAGACTATGTCTTCCACATAGACTTGGGCAACCAAAATAGCATCGTCATCTCTCCTAAAAAACAACATCTAATCAACTCCCCATCTCTTGAAGCCATAGGCTAATAGATAGGAAGATCCTATCGTAAGAAGCATGGGGTGCTTGCTTCAAACCATACAGGTCTTTTCTCAAATAATAGACGTGTCCTAGATGCAAAGGGTTTTCAAACCCATTTGGTTGTTCCACAAAAACTTCCTCCTGTAGAATACCATTTAGAAAGAAAGTCTTGACATACACCTGATATAACTTGTTTCTCAAATGACATGCGATGGAGAGTAATAAATGGATGAACTTAAGCCTTGTAACAAGAGCAAATGTCTCCTCAAAGTCTACACCCTCAATCTTTGTATAGCCCTGAGCTACCAACCTAGCCTTATTACGGATGATAGTACCATTTTCATCCATTTTATTCTTAAAAATCCACTTGGTACCAATCACATTAGTCTCACTAGGTCGGGGGACAAGTTCCCAGATGTCGCGCCCCGACTTAATTTTGTTAAACTCATCCTTTTAATTAGAGATAAATTGGCTTAAACAATGCTTTAATTTAAATCTCTAAGGAAAATAGCATAAGAATTTTTTTTTCCAAAGGTATGTGTAGATGAAAACATAACTGCCTTTACTTATAACTAATAAGTAATACATAACTTTACATAACCAAGATCCTTAGTTTAATAATTACACAAAAGAATTCGTGATATTCAAACCATACTAAATATCCGCCACTCCCCCGTTTTAAGGTCCTAACTTGGCAGTGAACTCCAAATTATAAGCATACCTGAAACAAAACATTACAGGAGTGTAAGCTATAAAGGCTTAGTGAATGACCACATACCACATGTATAACCAATTTGAATAACCATTTTTATTTTGTTCTAATTCTATAACCCAACAGGAATTGTGAAACTCTCGCAAGCTGGGACCCGCCACAGTCCAATTAACCAACCACAGTTATTAGGGACCACCACATCCCTTTATTAGGCCCGAGTACACAAACCTTTAAGTTGGATTAACAGGAACACCACATCCCGTAGGACCCACCACAGTCCTTAACATTAGATAAAGGACTCACTAGTCCATATCATTATATAACATCGCTTAACATTTTTAATCATATGCATATGTTTCATAAATACAACATCACTCCCATAAACATTTTCACACATGTGTTTAACTACACATTTCCATATGAAATTATAAGCATTTATATTTCATAAGGAAGGTCACTCACCTTGGATTTAGTGCTAAGATTAATACCAACTACTTCCTTGGTATGGTAGTATTAGCTGCTTCCCCACCTAACAAGTCAATGTCGTTAGTATTTGAATACACCGATTAACATCAAACCCGATAATACATCACATCATTTGGTTAATCATAAATAAATAAGAAGTAATTAAATATGACACTTCACATATCCATAACATCGAATTAATTAGGGTTCTAACACAATTTACAGAATTAAATTACGAATTTGCTAGAAAAAGTTATGCCCATTTTATTACAGCCTTTTCCAAATCATTTCTCAAGAAAAACAACAACACAACTTCAACTTCATGGAATTCTCATAATTTTTGTACAACATAACTTTTCATGATATTCCACCCAATATCAGTAAACACATTGAATAATACAAATTTAATGTTTCATAATTTTTAGGGCTCATTTTCTATGTCGAGCAAAACGTCAAACACCTGGTATGCATTCTTGCTCCTTTAGGGCAGATTTTAAACCAAGACTTCAAACTATCACCAAGGGTTCATTACATGGTATTTTTACACAATTTTCGTATATGTTATACATGTATGAGTGTATTTTACTCTCCAACTTGAATCACTCAATTCCAATAAGTATTCCATGATTTATGTCACTTTTAGTATAACTAGGTCAAAATACAACATTAAGGCATAACTTAACATTTTTAAGCATACCTAACCTTGACCTTGAGTATAATTCATGGAAATATATAATAAACATGTTTTAACAGAAATATACATCATAATCATGAATTTTCTAAATCAAAATGCTTTACGAAAAGATGATGTAAATTTAGTACTTTAAAGTATGCATTTACGATCCTAGCTTCAGTTTTAACTTATGTTCTTAACCCATCCTTATTCCAACACAATTCAGCAATATGGGTATCATTAAAATATATATCCAAATCAAAAATAAAAACATGATAAGTATATAACTCATCCATGTGACCAACTTTAATAAAGATGTAATTACCTTACGAGGATTCCTTGATTTATGGAAATTTTCCAAATATTTATTCCTTAACTTTCTTCTCTTTCTCTCTCTTTAGGCAAAACCCTTGTTCATGGCTGCATTTGCTGAACAAAGGAGATGTTTTATGAAGTTTAAGTCGGCCAAACTATCACCCACCCTCTAACCAATCAAAAAATAGCACATGGTGTGCTAATAAGACAATTGTCACTTAAGGAATGGACATATTTGCCCTTGTTTCGTACTTTCGCTATAACTTCTTGTACGAGCGTCCGTTTAACCCACCGTTTGTTGTGTTATAATATTAATTCATATATCTACAACTTTCATAATTTATGTTTTCCCAAAATCATAAACTAATACGCCTAATTTGGGCTTCGAACAGGAAAGTAGCAATTTACCGAAAATCTCAAAACTTTCACATTTGACGACCAAACATTGCCAATTTCGTATCAACAACCTTATTTACTTTTATAAACATAATCATGAATTAAAAACATAATTTATGATGCATTAATCGCATAACTAATCATATGTTCTAAACATGGTATTCCCGATTATAAGCTCAATTAACACCTAATGTAAACAGCACATATATCACAGGAGCATACATCCCCTAAACATGATAATTAACATGTTTAACACACATAACAAATCTATAACTTATAACTCCTAAGTTATAATTAATCATGTAATTAACCTTCCTAATCATGTTTTAAGGCCTTACAATTCTACCCCTCTTATAAAAATTTTGCCCTCGAAATTTAACGCATAAGAAACTTACCAAATAGATGAGGATATTGCTTCTTCATGTTATCCTCCCCTTACCAAGTGTCACACTCCACATTCCGATTTCTCCACATCACTTTAACTAGTGAAATTATTTTACTACGTAACACTTGCTCCTTTCTATCTACAATAGCAATTGGTTCCTCCGCATAGGTCAAGTCATCTTGAAGCTCTATCGGTTGTGAGATAAACACATGTGAAGGATCGGGCACATACTTACATAACATGGATATATGAAAAACATCGTGTATCCGGGACAATTCTGGTGGTAACGCCAATTTATAAGCTACAGCTCCAACCCGTTTCACTATCTCATAAGGGCCAATGTACCTGGGACTTAACTTTCCCTTCTTCCCGAATCTCATAACCCCTCTCAAAGGAGAAACACGTAGGAATACTCGATCACCTTCCTCAAATTTCAATTCTTTCCTTCGGTTGTCTGCATAACTTTTCTGTCTTCTTTGCGCCACCTTCAAGTGATTATGGATAAGATTTATCTTTTCTGTAGTCTGCTGTACGATTTCTGTCCCAAGTAGTTTTCGTTCTCCTACTTCAGTCCAACACACTGGAGTTCTGCATTTTCTCCCATACAAAGATTCATAAGGAGCCATCTCAATACTCGAATGATAGCTATTATTATAAGCAAACTCTATTAGTGGCAAGTGTTCATCCCAACTACCTTTGAACTCCAATACACAAATTCATAACATGTCTTCGAGTGTCTGGATCGTTCTTTCTGACTGCCCATCAGTTTGAGGATGAAAAGCTGTACTAAATTTCAATTTAGTCCCCAAAGCTTGTTGTAAACTAGGCCAAAAGTGAGAAGTAAACTTAGGATCTCGATCAGAAATAATAGAAACAGGTGCACCATGCAATCTGATAATCTCATCCACATATAATTTGGCATATCTATCCATGGAGTAAGTAGTTTTAACAGGAAGAAAATGTGCAGACTTAGTCAACCTATCAACGACAACCCAAATAGAATCAAACCCTCGTGATGATTTTGGTAAACCTATAACAAAATCTATAGTAACATGCTCCCATTTCCACTCAGGAATAGGTAAGGGCTGTAGTAAACCACTTGGCTTATGATTCTCCACCTTCACCTGTTGGCAAACTAGACATCTAGCAACAAAATCTGCAATGTCGTGTTTCATTCCCGACCACCAATAACATTGTTTCAAGTCTCTATACAGTTTCGTGCTCCCTGGATGCATAGCATATAAAGAACAGTGGGCTTCCTTTAAAATCGTTCTTCTTAAATCAGGCACGTTAGGTACACACAAACGGTTTCCGTACATAATAATGTCATCATCCCGAGTAGAAAATTCATTTGCTTTACCCTCTTTCATATTATCTCTAACTTTCTCCAATTCTGCATCTCCTGCCTGTGCTTATTTAATCCAGTCAATCAACGTGGGTCTAACATTTAAATGTGCCACTATTCCGTAAGACTCATTCAAAGTTAATTCCACCCCCATTAAAGCTAACTCTCTCAGCAGGTCAACTCGAATACAATAAATACAAGATACTATGCCTAGAGATTTTCTACTCAAAGCATCAGCAACAACATTAGCTTTACCCGGATGGTGATGTATCGTGCAATCATAATCTTTTATAAGTTCCATCCACCTTCTTTTCCTCAAGTTCAAGTCTTTTTGTGTAAACAAGTATTTTAAGCTTTGATGGTCAGTAAAAATTTCACAACTAACACCATATAAGTAGTGTCTCCAGATCTTTAATGCAAAAACTACTGCAGCTAACTCAAGATCATGAGTAGGGTAGTTGCGCTCATGTATCTTTAACTGTAGAGAAACAAAAGCAATTACATTTCCATGCTGCATTAATACACATCCAAGTCCTTGATACGAAGCATCACTATAAATAACTAAACCTTCTGTACCTGTTGGAATAGTCAATACTGGAGCTGATGTCAACTTACCCTTTAAATTTTCAAAGCTTTTATCACAATCACCACTCCACACAAACTTGTTCTCCTTTCTGGTAAGCTTAGTCAATGGAAATGCAATAAAAGAAAACCCCGGTATAAACCTCCTGTAATAGCCCGCCAATCCCAAAAAGCTACGTACCTCTGTCACACTAGTTGGTCTTTCCCAATTCATTACTGCTGCTACTTTCTTGGGATCTACACAAATACCATCAGCAGAAATAACATGCCCCAAAAATACTACCTTGTCTAGCCAAAATTCACATTTAGAAAATTTAGCATACAACTGCTTCTCTCGCAAGGTCTGTAAAATAATACGCAGGTGACATTCATGCTCATCCCTACTACGAGAATATATCAAAATATCATCAATGAAGACAATAACAAAAGAATCCACATATGGGTGAAATATACGGTTCATCAAATCCATGAACACGACCGGTGCATTTGTTAACCCAAATGGCATGACAAGAAATTCATAATGTCCATGCCTGGAACGAAAAGAAGTTTTAGAAATATCACAGTCTCTTACTTTCAATTGATGATATCCGGATCTGATATCGATCTTGGAAAACACCTTAGATCCTTGTAACTGATCAAACAAGTCACCAATTCGGGGTAGTGGTTATTTGTTACAGATAGTCACCTTATTCAATTGACAATAATCGATGCACAACCTCATGGTTCCATCTTTCTTCTTCACAAACAATACTGGGGCTCCCCACGGTGATACACTAGGCCTTATAAAACCACGATCTAACAAATCTTGCAAATTTATCTTTAGCTCTTTTAATTCTGTAGGTGCCATATGATATGGTGCAATAGATATTGGTGCAGTTCGTGGTACCAACTCAATCGAAAATTCCACCTCACGATCTGGTGCTAACCCTGGGAGTTCTTCTGGGAAGATATCTGCAAACTCATTAACTACTGGTATATCTGATAGTTTTCCAGCCTCTTGTCGTGTGTCCACCACATGAGCAAGATAACCCTCACATCCTTTCCTTAGCAGTTCATAACATTTTGTAGCAGAGATCAAACATGTTGGAGTGACATTTCGTTCCCCAATAAATTTAAATTCAGGTTCACCCGGTAATTGAAACACTACCTCCTTTTTAAAGTAATCCAAATACATGATATGAGGCTAACCAATCCATACCCAGTATTACATCAAAGTCGCGCATATCGAGAGTAATAAGTCAACTAGTAATTCTTTTTCACCCACTCGCACCACACACTCCCTATATACCCTCTCAATAAAAACCAGCCCCCCTACTGGAGTAACAATAGCTAAACCAGAATCTAATGATGATAATGGTTTATTAAGATGTAACAGATAAAGAAAAGACACAAAAGAATGTGTAGAACCAGGATCTATCAACACATAAGCATCTTTATCACCAATAGGAAGTGTACCTGTCACCACATTAGGCATGGCTTATGCATCTTGTTGCGCCAGTGCAAACACTCTGCCTTGGCCTTGGTTTTGAGACACGCCGCCTCTACCTCCCCTATGTACTTTCGGTGTAGAACTCCTATCTCCTACTGTCACACTCCCAACTGAAGTCGTAGCTCCCATCGCTGGACAATTCTTTCGTAAGTGCCCCGGTTGATGACAATGGAAACATAAAGGTGTCGTCTCAGCTATTGTACACTCCCGAGACATGTGCCATTGACCACCACATCAATAACAAAATATGGCCCTCGGTCCCATCACAGATGCATTTTCTGACCGATTCATCCCAGTCCTTCCACCTCGAGCTTGAAATCTTCCACGTGCATTTCTATTATTTTTAAATTCTTAGCCCTTAGGCAATCCTCGTGATACACTTTGAGTTGAGGTTCCCGCCTCCCATCCATATGATCTTATACTATCATGTCTATCTTTCTTCGAGTGTTCAACTTGCATTTATTTTATTGACTTTTCTGACACCATGGCCCTATCCACCAAGTCCACATAATCCGTGATCTTCATATTAGCAACCATGCTTTTTATATCTACACTCAGCCCGGTTTGAAACCGATCACATTTACTTTCTTCCGTCCTCACCAAGTCAGGTGAAAATCTAGATAAGGATATAAATAAAGCTTCATACTCTGCCACTGTTCGATTCCCCTGTTTCAACGTGATAAATTCTTCCTCTTTCTCTTTCCTATAAAGCCTTGGAAAATATTTTTCAAAAAACACCTTTACAAACCTCTCCCATGTAATTTGTGGAGGATTTATTGGCACCACTCCCCCCATTGTAGTAAGTAATCTTTATGTTGCGTCCCACCATAACTTTTCATCATCCTCTAACCTAAAGGTTGCTAACAAAACCTTTTGTTCATCTCGCACTTCCATCACCTTGAATATTGTTTCCATCTTTCTAATCCACCCCTCTGCCACTAACGGATCAGTAGTCCCAGTAAATGTTGGCGGATTTAACTTCATGAACCTCTCATGCAATTTGTCCCTATCCCCACCATGTTCTCCACCTCTTGCTTGTTCCATAAGTTGTGCCACAGCACGTAATATTCTTCCCACATCATCAATAGGTTGTTGTTGCACCTCTGGTTCATCCACTTCAATAGGTCTATGTCCTTGCTGACTATTAGGTACATAGGATGCCTCACCCTCTGCTCTATCATGCAGCTCGTGTAGATCCATCACTCACTGCAATATAATTAACTTAAACAAAATATAATAGCAGCAGTTTAATATTAACATTGTTAGTCAAAATCTAGGTGCATAACAAACTCACTTTCTAGGGTCCACTGCCAATCTAGACCCTCACACCCTATCCAGAACCAAATAACCACGCTCTGATACCAAGTTGTCACGCCCCGACTTAATTTTGTTAAACTCATCCTTTTAATTAGAGATAAATTGGCTTAAACAATGCTTTAATTTAAATCTCTAAGGAAAATAGCATAAGAATTTTTTTTTTCCAAAGGTATGTGTAGATGAAAACATAACTGCCTTTACTTATAACTAATAAGTACTACATAACTTTACATAACCAAGATCCTTAGTTTAATAATTACACAAAAGAATTCTTGATATTCAAACCATACTAAATAACCGTCACTCCCCCGTTTTAAGGTCCTAACTTGGCAGTGAACTCCAAATTATAAGCATACCTGAAACAAAACATTACAGGAGTGTAAGCTATAAAGGCTTAGTGAATGACCACATACCACACGTATAACCAATTTTAATAACCATTTTTATTTTGTTCTAATGCTATAACCCAACAGGAATTGTGAAACTCTCGCAAGCCTGGACCCGCCACAGTCCAATTAACCAACCACAGTTATTAGGGACCACCACATCCCTTTATTAGGCCCGAGTACACAAACCTTTAAGTTGGATTAACAGGACCACCACATCCCATAGGACCCACCACAGTCCTTAACATTAGATAAAGGACTCACTAGTCCATATCATTATATAACATCGCTTAACATTTTTAATCATATGCATATGTTTCATAAATACAACATCACTCCCATAAACATTTTCACACATGTGTTTAACTACACATTTCCATATGAAATTATAAGCATTTATATTTCATAAGGAAGGTCACTCACCTTGTATTTAGTGCTAATATTAATACCAACTACTTCCTTGGTATGGTAGTATTAGCTGCTTCCCCACCTAACAAGTCAATGTCGTTAGTATTTGAATACACCGATTAACATCAAACCCGATAATACATCACATCATTTGGTCAATCAGAAATAAATAAGGAGTAATTAAATATGACACTTCACATATCCATAACATCGAATTAATTAGGGTTCTAACACAATTTACAGAATTAAATTACGAATTTGCTAGACAAAGTTATGCCCATTTTATTACAGCCTTTTCCAAATCATTTCTCAAGAAAAACAACAACACAACTTCAACTTCATGGAATTCTCATAATTTTTGTACAACATAACTTTCCATGATATTCCACCCAATATCAGTAAACACATTGAATAATACAAATTTAATGTTTCATAATTTTTAGGGCTCATTTTCTACGTCGAGCAAAACGTCAAACACCTGGTATGCATTCTTACTCCTTTAGGGAAGATTTTAAACCAAGACTTCAAACTATCACCAAGGGTTCATGACATGGTATTTTTACACAATTTTCGGATATGTTATACATGTATGAGTTTATTTTACTCTCCAACTTGAATCACTCAATTCCAATAAGTATTCCATGATATATGCTATTTTTAGTATAACTAGGTCAAAATACAACATTAAGGCATAACTTAACATTTTTAAGCATACCTAACCTTGACCTTGAGTATAATTCATGGAAATATATAATAAACATGTTTTAGAAGAAATATACATCATAATCATGAATTTTCTAAATCAAAATGCTTTACGAAAAGATGATGTAAATTTAGGACTTTAAAGTATGCATTTACGATCCTAGCTTCAGTTTTAACTTATGTTCTTAACCCATCCTTGTTCCAACACAATTCAGCAATATGGGTATCATTAAAATATATATCCAAATCAAAAATAAAAACATGATAAGTATAGAACTCATCCATGTGACCAACTTTAATAAAGATGTAATTACCTTACGAGGATTCCTTGATTTATGGAAATTTTCCAAAGATTTATTCCTTAACTTTCTTCTCTTTCTCTCTCTTTAGGCAAAACCCTTGTTCATGACTGCATTTGCTGAACAAAGGGGATTTTTTATGAAGTTTAAGTCGTTCAAACTATCACCCACCCTCTAACCAATCAAAAAATAGCACATGGTGTGCTAATAAGACAATTGTCACTTAAGGAATGGACATATTTGCCCTTGTTTCGTACTTTCGCTATAACTTCTTGTACGAGCGTCCGTTTAACCCACCGTTTGTTGTGTTATAATATTAATTCATATATCTAAAACTTTCATAATTTATGTTTTCCCAAAATCATAAACTAATACGCCTAATTTGGGCTTCGAACAGGAAAGTAGCAATTTACCGAAAATCTCAAAACTTTCACATTTGACGACCAAACATTGCCAATTTCGTATCAACAACCTTATTTACTTTTATAAACATAATCATGCATTAAAAGCATAATTTATGATGCATTAATCACATAACTAATCATATGTTCTAAACATGGTATCCTCGATTATAAGCTCAATTAACACCTAATGTAAACAACACATATATCACAGGAGCATGCATCCCCTAAACTTGATAATTAACATGTTTAACACACATAACCAATCTATAACTTATAACTTCTAAGTTATAATTAATCATGTAATTAACCTTCCTAATCATGTTTTAGGGCCTTACACCAGACATCATTATTTCTAAACTGAAGCAACTCATCCTGCATAGCAGATATCCAATATTCATCCTTGAGTACTTCTTTGTAGGTTTTGGGATCGACTTTGGACGTGTAGAAGACATGTTTGAAAACGTTCTCTAGATGAGCACGCATCTTGACCCCTAGAGTGGGATCTCCTAGAATAGCAGTAGGATCATGAATCTTACAAACCCAGGTAGGTGTATCCCCTAAGATAGGAGTAGGATCCACCCTGGGTGTGTGAGGGACAAGGTGATCATTACTAAAAAGGTCTTCATCCTCACACAAATGGCTGGAGTAAACTAACACCGTAGGTTTGTCATCTTGCATGTGGACTTTATTTGACTCCATAATGTAAGAGATCATCAGGTTAAACACCTAGTATGCTCTACTATTTGACGAATATCTTAATAGTATTCCCTCATTGCTCCAGGAGTAAAACTTTCCTAATTGCTCTCTATCCCATAGGATGTAGCATTTACTCCCCAAAACACGAAAATATGTCAGGTTGGGCTTCTTTTCAATCCACAGTTCATAAGGCGTCTAAAGTGTGTGTGGACACAAGTAAACCATATTCACCGTATGGCATGCGGTAGACACCGCCTATGCCCAAAATCTCCTAGAAACTTTATGACCAAGAGGCATAGATCTAGCCATCTCCTGAATCGTTCGATTCTTCCTCTCAACAATCCCATTTTCCTGAGGGGTATTTACGGCTAAAAACTCATATTTGATTCCAAGGCTATCACAGTAAAGATCTACTTTAAGCTCCATAAATTTAGTGCCATTATCACTATGTATTCTATTGATAGTGACACCGTGATGGTTTTGCAGGACACGACACTTTTTTGTTAGGAACTCTATAACATCTGATTTTTTCCTTAGAAAACCTATGACAGAGTATCAGGAGAAATCGTCCACCATCACGAGGATATACCTCTTACCACCTAGACTTTCTGTATGAGTAAGACCCATAAGATCCATGTGAATTAACTCAAGTACCTTAGAGGCGGTAATGGAATTAAACTTCCTGCGGGGGCTACGAATTTGCTTTCCCAACTGACAGGGTCCACATACTGTGCAAGTTGGTTTTCCAAGAGATGGTAAGCCACGTACTAGTTCCTTTTTTACTAATCGATCTAAATCTCTAAAGTTCACATGACCTAAGAGTTGATGCCACATATTCATAGGAGTGATCGTGGCGCTGTTACAGACAAATGAGGACTTGGGCATTATCCCATGGCAATTATCTTCTGTCCTCACCCCTTGCAATACAAGTTTTCCTGTCTTGATCATAAACATTACAAGCATCTCGGTCAAACTTAACTTCAAAGTCAGCGTCGCATAACTGGTTGATGCTAAGAAGGTTTACCTTCAAACCTTTGACGTACAACACATTCTCTAGCTTAGGTAACCCAGTTATCTCTGTAGTACCTCATCCTACAATGCTAGACCCGATCCCATCACCAAAAGTGACTTTACCTTCCTTGTTATCCACTAAGGAGGTAAAAAATAAGACGTCACCAGTTATGTGTCTAAAACACCCACTGTCAAAATACCACTGTGAGGTATTTTGAGCTTTTAGAGCAATATGACCAATAAGAGATTTATTGTCATTCTTAGGTACCCAAGTGGAGGTAACCTTTTATTTGCCCTTGTTGCTGGTGGTTCTAGTCGTAAAGTTGGTAGTATCCACAGACGGTCCAGATAATTGTTGGAATTCTGCCATTAAACGCTAAAAAGTCGTGACTAAAAACTCAACTTGCTCTATCAGTCTTGTGAGATTACTCATGGTGTGTGATGGAGCATAAGTATGTCTTGTCCGACCTAAACTATCGCAAAACTCTCTCAAGTGACCTTTCTTCTTACAATAAGTACAAAAGTACACAGTCTGAGGCCTACCTTAGTTTTTTTTTCTTGGCCGAACAACTTTCTTGGGTTTTGGTAGATGACCATAAGGATTCGTTGTAAACTTAGGGACCGATCGAGGCGCAATTTGTGAAGTGGATACACCATCAAAACCAATTCCATACCTCTCACCAAATCTTAATACATGGGTGATGAGCATCTTTCCCATCTTTCCAGATCTATCCTCGATTTGAACCTTGGCTTCCCGTTCTCTTTGAAGATCGTAAGTGAGCTGGGAAATAAGGGCTTCCAGAATATTACGAGCCTCTTTAGATGCAGAGATATCTCTCATCAGATTAGCCACTTGATTTTTCAAGTCCCCTTTGACTTCCTCAAAACTCTTCTCTTTCTCTCTAAGCAAACTCTCTCTCTCCAAACAGGCTCTCTCTCTCTCTCTCTCTCCACAAACAGTCTCTCTTTCTCTCAAAGCGGTGCATAAGTAGGAATAACTCTCTCTCATCTCTCCTAACTCTTTATCTAACGCTAGAATCCTAATAAATAAACTTTTATTACGCTTTTTGGTTTTAAATGAATCAGTATATAAATCAAAATAAGTGCGACGAAGGTCACTCTCGCTCTCACTCCCTTCATCCTCTCTCTCACTCTCAATGTTGAGGTCTCCATGTTAATAGGCGTACTCATCGTCATGAGGTGCATCAGAATCTATCACGTGGCTAGCAATAAATGCGGTGAAGTTGCACTCATGTGGTGATTCTTCTCCTGAATCCACCGACTCGACCTCACTTTCTTCACTCAGGGTAGCGTTAAGAATAACTTTGCCTTTTTCTTTGGCTAGTTCGTTCAGCCTTGTACCAGGATCAAAAGCTCTATGACCCTTCCCGTCACACTCAGAGCATTTCTCACCGTTTCTCTTGGGTGTGTCTTTCTTTTCTTTTTCAAAATTCTTGACATTTTTATTTTTTTCAAATTTCTTTTTATCATTAACCTGGCTAGTATTTTTTAACTTGAGAAATTTCTTAAAATTCTTTGCAAACAAAGACAAATCATCTAAATCGAAGTCGAAATCAGAATCTGACGTATTTTCCTCACTCCATTTAAATGATTCTCCCCTCCTCCTAGTTGATTTAAAATTCTTTTTGGCTTGGACTCTAAGAGACATCTCTTTATATTTTGCTTTAAGAGCTTTAGGAAACATATCAATTTCATAGGTTTGAAGATCACCTACTGATTCTTCTAATTTAAGAGTGTTCAAATTTCCTAAAGAATTTAACATAGTGACTTTGGGGATAAACTGCTTAGGCAAAGAATGCTGGATTTTCCTAACAACACGTGCATTAGGAATGTGCTCACCAAGGTTGAAACTAGTGTTAACTATATCAGGCAATCGTGCATAGAATTCATCAAACATTCGGTCTTAAGCATAGCTATAGTCTCTAACTGGGTAGTTAGGTTTCACAATTTTTATTCTTTAACAGTGTTCGTATCTTCATGGGTAAGTTGAAGAACATCCCATGCTTCTTTAGACGTGGTACACGTCATTATGCGTCGAAACTCGTCAGGAGTGACGGATCCAAAAATGCCACTTAGCCCTTTATAATTATATGTGGACCATTTAAATTCATCCTCGGTCCATTGAGCCACAGATTTTAAACTTGTCACGTTATCAACAGTGAAAGTGGGAGGGGTCCACCTATTTTCAACAAGAATCCGCACACGCTCATCAATGGCTTTAAGAGCGGATTTCATACTGGCTTTCCAATATGCATAATTAGACCCATAAAAAACTAGAATTTTATTAAATGATTTTTCCATTTGAACAAACAACTTTTCAAGAAATCAATTTTTAAAGAATTGATATTCAGAATAAAAAACTTTGAGGAAAATTACACGGTGAAATTGTGTAATTGGCTCTGATACCAATTTGAGGGTGCGCTTTTTGTTGAACCAGAGAAACAAATTCAATTAAATCCAATTTTTAAATATCCATATTTAAACACACACTAATGCCATGCATTTAAAGGTGATTGATTAGACATTCAACATATTCACATCAAGCAAGGATCAATCACAAACAACAGATTAGGAGAAATCCCCAAAAGGGAAAAACCTTTTTATTTCAATATGATTTGTAAACACTTACATACATAAAGAAATACAGTTTAGCAAACTAATACCCTCATGCACTAGTTCGTTGTCGTCAGCAAGAGCTCCCTCAAGACGCTCCAAGTTCAGTAGTGAAGAGAACCCTCTTCTCAACACAAGATGCTCCACGATAGGTATTTGGGGTTTAGATTTATCCACACAAGGAGTATGATGTTTTTGTGAATCTCAAAGTTCTTGGGATTAAAAAACTGTGAAGACTTGGTGTATTGGGTTGTGGAAGAGTTCCCTCAAAGTCTTTAACAAAGATACCTCCGAAGTTTGTTTTATTAAAACCTTAATGCATATCTGATGCGCCGGATTTTTCTGACTCTGTGGGATCGGTTTTATTTTTCATAAATGGATCGGTTGGATCTCTTAAATTTGACAGAGAATGATAAGTCATCGGATCGATTAATTTTTTAGTCATACCAGATCGGTCCAATCTGCCAAATTATGCAGAGTTTCAAATTCCATCGGATCGGTTCTATTTCGGGAAAAATCGGATCGGTCCGCTCTCTTTTCAGAATCTATATACCATGACACGATGAAGACCACTACGCACGATGTTGATGAAGATGGGTGCGTGAAATAATGTCGAATTCGGATTGAGAGCATCAAAATATGATCGTGCTGAGATGAGTCGACTGTAGCGGTATATGACATATATTCTAGAATCTAGGATAAATATGAAATGCCTAGATACTAACTCGGACATTTATAAAAAAATGTCCTTACAAAGCCTCTATGTAGTACCTATATGCCTACACAATGTCAGGCCCACTTGTGCCGACGTGTGGTCACTGGCCCGAATGCACGAACCCCGGAGATGATAGAAAAGTCCACTGGTATGTCCACACACAAATATAATATATTACATATTATTTTTCCTATAATATGTAAAGGTAGTTGTTCCTACATCACCATAAAGTTCTTACAATCTAAATCCCATACCCTCAATCACCCATTAATAATTTTTCGTCTAATAAATTATTGATTATATCTAGTAATTAATTACTTAGTCTTCTAGTTATAGGTAATTATAATTAACTTAGATATGGGAAAAATTTTGTTCCATAATTTATACCCAACCATAGCATTTTAAAGTCACAAATTAATTTCAAAACTTGCACAATGACACCCATAAGTTAATCATCAGAACCAGATTTTTATTTATGAAGAAGGTTATATAACTTTAAATTCACTATTGATCATCGACAACCTCCACAATTTCCATAAATTCATCCCCAAATGGCTACTCAGCCGAACCGACCCAGTCCAGTACATCGGTTCAGTTTGTCCTTTACAGAAAGTTTTTACTCTACCGGATCGATTCGTTTTTCATTTCCATCGGTTCAGTTCTATGTTTACAAAAAATTTGGACCACGCTAGACCGCTTCTTTTTCTTCTCTATGGGTTCAGTTTGGTTTAAAGGAATCTAACCCCCAAATATTCAGATTTACCAATTCCTAATTTATGGAAATAAATTCTACATGTGACTCATTCCTCTACTTGCATATCATCATCAAATTCAATTTATCATTCCTCTAAATGTGGGTATTCAACATAAGATCAAATCTAAAAAACCTTATGCATTGAGAAATAAATTATAGACATAAATTATGCAAGAAATTATTGCCTTGTAAGTGTGTAGGAGATCCCCTTTGGTGTTCCTCTTTGATTTCTCTTCAGTTCCATCCCGTTTTTCCTTCTCTTGGTATTTCTCCATTCTCTCTCCCGTGGCTGCTATTTTAGGTTTTACTTTGTGTTAGTGGGCGGGGGGGGGGGGGGGGGGGGGTGGTTTACCCCCACTTAACCACTTAATTAATGCAAATCCCGAGTTGGGTCTAATGCCCATCTTTTGGATCTCCAAATCAGCCCGAAACCATAATCCAACTAGTCCAAAATTTCCCTAACTCATATACATATGACCCGGGACCAATTTTAAATATGTGAAACACTAAACCGAGTTTCTAATGCTCCCCAAAACCCATCCCAAATATTTTTATTTTACTTAGACATTTTTAATATGTTCCAACGACACGCACCCGATAATTTATTTATAAATTAATTATTTCTCACTCGCAAACCCATTACGTCCAGTTGAGTTTTATTTTTATAAAATCATAAGTGCTTACTTAAATAAATAAAAAGTATTCTCTTAATTTTAAATCTTCCCAATTTAAGTCATTCTCAAAATTAAAGTCCGAAATCATTAAATCCATCTAATCAAAATATTTTATTTTAAAAATTTACGGGGTATTAAACCACTGATTAATGTTTCCACTTACGAAATGTAATCCAAGGTCTAATTGACCGGGGTATCATCGCCCCACTATCCAATCCTAAACTAAACACTACCCAAAATCCACTCCTAAATCATGCAAATGCTATCTTCCTAGAAGAAAACCCAGAATTTGATCCATCTACCCACACTATACTGAATAAATAACCCATTATACCCATATATTCCCTTAAACCCCTCCAACTTTGCCCATATTTTTCCCTGCATCCTACCTATTTTGCCGATCATGCCTTGTCACTCCTTACAAGAGCATGCATTGCTTTTCGTACTCGTTTCGGAGGGAAATATATGGAATTATTAGCAGTATTGAACCAACTTTTAAAGTTCGGATTGAAATTTCCCTCAGAGATGACCATTGACTGTTAGAGATTCAGTACCCTATTCTTGGAAGCTCAAAAATGGGCTCAAGAGTCATATAATTAGGTGGTACCTACCGATCAAGTCAGCTTAGACGATATCATCTAGATCATGGAAGACTTATTCTAACAAATCGATGAAATTTTCAGAATGTTTGAGCTACTTAATGCTTTAAAACTATAAGGGCGCCTGGTCCTTTCACTTCTACATCTCCCTATTGAATGGGAGGATCTATATGAATATGTCATTGAGGTTGTGGAGTGTTTTTACTTCTCGTAGAGGGATGACATCGTTGTCACCGAATGGGGAGACAAATTCGATAGTTCAAATGTAAAGCAAATCCCAGACAAGACTAGCCTAGTATTCAGTATATGTGGAATTATATCATTTAAGGAGATGCTAGGAAAGATTAACAAGGTTAATGAACAACCCGAGATAGATGAGGAAATGGGTTTTCTATTTTTCCCCTCTTTTGTGAACCATATGACTAGATCAGGAGGCATTACCAGGTTCCAAACCTGCAATGATCAGTGATCTACAAGGGAAAAGGTGTTAAAAAAACTTCCTATAATGGAAATGACCCTCGAGGAGAGCAATATCCTCGATCATTTGAAGAAAACCCATGCTAAGATCACTTTTTGGGAACTCTTTATGTATTTCCAACTGCACCGAAATGTCTTGATTAAACTACTTACCGGCCCCATAGTCCCTCCTTACACCACACTAAAAGAAGCAGTGAATCTGGTTGAATCTCTAACCTCTAATAAAATGCTATCCTTCTCCGAAGAAGAAATCCCTAAGTTTGGACCAAATCACAACTATGCCTTCAATATCTTTGTTGAAGTCATGGGAAAGACTGTCCCACTTTTTCTAATCGATAATGGATCAGCTCTTAATGTTTTCCCGTTAAGAGCACTCATCCGTTTGGGACTGAAAGTGAGTGACCTTGCTCCAACCTCTTCCACAGTGCGTGCTTATGATAATACTCGTCGGGAAGTAATGGGATCCATAAAGCTTATAATAGGGGTTAGCCCTATAAATCCCATTACTGAATTCTAAGTCATCGATATCCCACCTTGTTTCAATGTATTGCTCGAACGACCATGGCTCTATAGTATCAAGGGTGTGTCTTCTTCCCTCCATCAGAAACTGAAGTTCTTTGCCAATGGGCAGGTCATCAACATCTTGGGTGACGATGATAACACTGAGAATGAAAGCACCAGTAATCTGGAACTAGAAATACAACATGGGGAAAATGATATGCTTATGTCATGTTTTCTATTTGAACCACTTATACCCCCAATAGGGGATGATTTCAAAGACAGAGTATGTACAGAACATAGCCTTCATGGAAACTTTAATGTGATACAAATGTTCAAAAACATGAACTTCATGCTCGGACTGGGGTTGGAAGACACAAAGGGAACACTTGAACCCATACACCCGAAGAAAGCTTTTCCTCTTTGTGGCTTGGGTTATCTACCATCATCAGAGGAACTGAAAATGATCTGCCAACCTCACTTGAAAAGAAGGCTAGAAAGTGCCAAAATTGTCTCAAGAGATTCTTTGAATGGAAGATTTATCAAAGAGGGCGAAGATTTTCCCTTTTGTGGCTTTCTCGAACCATAGTATAATCACATGGACAAGAAGATGAAACCAGGAATGAAGATCTTTTTCCAAGACATCTACTCATGGGCCGAAAGTTCCCAGCATCATGTGCAACCACTATTGGAGAAAACTATAGCTTCTACCAAAGATTCCGAGGAAAGTGACTCAAAGGATTCGTTCAATTTTCAAATACTGGGGCTGACACTCTGTATGGTCCAATCAAGCTCTACATCATTCAATCCATCCCGACTGATCAAAGATGTTGATGCACCTCTCCTCACGTGGAATATTGTGCGGGTTCAACCTGCTGAAATACAACCCAACCCAGATGTTCATCCTATTTCATCTTCTTTTGTTGTTCCTCCCTATACTAATCATAATACAATCGAGATTTCCTTTGATGAGGTTCTCAACTTTATTTTTCCCAATAATAAAATAAATGAAGATTTTGAGTATCTTGTTGTGCCTTAAATTAATTGTCTTAATTCTAATAGAAATCTTGATAATGATGATTTTACAAATGGACAATTCTTAACTATGTTAATCCGGTTAATAATAAACAACATAACTGTGTTCAAGTTAATGAAGATGAAAATATTGTTATTAATATCGGTTTTAATAGCTAATTGCACGAGATTAGGGTAGGGACTACCCATGACGAGCAAGAGTGCACGCAAGTGGAGGAATTACTAAAGAAATTTGTGGATGTCTTCACATGGTCCAACGATGACATGACCGACATTAGGGTAGGGACTACCCATGAGATTCCAACGCTCCTAGAATGCAAACCGATCAAATATAAACTGCAAAAGCTCCGCACGGAATGGCTGCTCAAGGTTAAGGAAGAAGTGGTCAAATAGTTGAACGTCAGCTTCATCAGGGTGATCGAATATCCCACATGGCTAGACAACATCGTACTCATGCCGATATTCAAAAAAAAGGTTCGCATGTATATTGACTATCGAGATTTGAACAAGGCCTCTCTGAAGGATTATTACCTGCTACCCAATATCGACATGATTGTGGATAACATGCCCAGTCACGATTTCAAGTCATTTGTTGATGGTTTTTCTGGATACAACCAAATCAAGATATACCCAGATCATCAAAAGAAAACTGCATTCATCACCCCTTGGGGAACATTCTGTTACACCGTTATGCCATTTGGTTTGAAAAATGGAGGGGCTACCTATTAGAGTGCTTCCATAACTATCTTACATGATCTGATACACAAAGAAGTCGAGGTATATGTTAATGACATGATCATCAAATCTAAAATTCAGGAAGGTCATGTTCTCGCTCTTCGTAAGTTCTTCGAGCAACTATGGTGATACCAGATGTGACTTAACCCATAAAAATGTGTTTTTGGAGTTACCCAAGAAAAGATCTTAGGATTCATTATTAGTGAGAAAGAGATAGAAGTTGATCCTGCCAAACTGAAAGCCATACTTGAAATGACACCACCCCGAACGGAGAAAGAAGTTCGGAGATTCCTTAGAAAATTAAAGTATATCAGTCAGTTCATCAGCCATTTGACTTATATCTGTGAACCCATCTTCAAACTCCTCCAAAATGATTCAACTAAGGTTTGGAATGAATCTTACCAGGATTCCTTTGACCAAATCAAGAAATATCTAACCTGGACTCTGGTACTCATGCCATCATAACCTGGCCTACCCCTACTCCTATACCTAACCCTAACAAACACCATAATTCGAGCTTTGTTAGGTCGATAGTTTGGCTTTTATTACACTAGTTGCAAATTGGTCGGGTATGAAGTTAACTAAATTTCCTTGGAGAAAGAATGTGTCTCCCTTGTGTAGGTCAACCGAAAATTAAAGCACTATATGATCGCTTTTCCCATCAAATTTTGCTTCCTGAATGGATTCTATCAAACACATGCTCAAAAAACCTTCCCTTTTTAGCCGAATGGCTCGATGGTTGATACTGCTAGCCGAATTTGATATTGTGTATGTCATGTAGAAATCCATGAAAGGAAGAGCCATCTCTGACTACCTCACTGACTACCCTATGGAACAAATCGATGTTTGATTTTCCAAGTTCTCAGATGAAAATATCCTCTATACCTCCCAAGAAGACCTCTAGTGGAAAATGTTCTTTGACAATGCTACCAACAAGAAAGGGTATGGCATTGGGATACTCCTAATTACCCCTAATGACTCTCACACTCCCATTGCCATCAAGGTGGATTTTCCCTGCACCAACAACGTGACCGAATACGAGGCATAAACGGTAGGCCTCAAAGTCGCTCTCAAGAAAGGAGTTAAATACCTAGATGTCTACAGATATTCATCCCTTATCATCGATCAAGTACTTAGAAGATGAAAAGTCAAGGACAAGACTCTCTTACCCTTCCATTCCCACCTAGAAAAGTTGGCCTCCCAATTCTAAGATATCACCTTCCACTACCTTCCCCGAGCAAAGAACAACATAGCCGATGCCCTTACTACCTTAGCCTCCACGATTGACATGCCCGAAGGAATTACGATGGCCCCCTTCCTAGTCTAAAAGCAAGATAAACCTACCCATTGCTACCACATTGAGCTCATCACAGAAGAAGATCCTGATATAACCGATTACTGGTACTATGATATTTGTCTCCTCCTTAAGCATGGTAAGTATCCCCAAGATTCTAATAAGAATTATCGAGATACCCTCTGCAAACTACATGCCTAGTACATTGTCTGTGATAAATAAATATTCAAGAGAAAATTTGATGGAACCCATTTACACTACATCACAGGGGCTGACATTGAAGAGATGATGCAAAAAAATCACACCGCGGAGTGAGGACCCCACATGAATGGCCATATTCTTGCCAAAATAATCATCGAACATGGATACTATTAGACTACCATGGTCCAGTATTTAACTGCTTTTGTTCAGAGATGCTTTAAATGCCAACAGTTTTCCAATCTCAAACGCTTGCCTCCACGAGAATTATACAACATGACTTCTCCCCGGTCGTGCTCCATATGAGGCATCGATATCATAGGCAAAGTTATACCCAAGTCCTCCAAAGGGCATGAAATTATCTTAGTTGCCAATGATTACTTCACCAAATGGGTCAAAGTCGAGTCATACGCAATGCTAAATGCCAAAAAGGTGGCCAAGTTCATTCGAAAAAATATCATCTGTCGATATGGGGTTTTGCATTAGCTAATATTAGACAACGAGTTACATTTTCAGGGAAAAGTCACATAATTGGTCGAAGAGTATGGGATTAAAAAAAAACAAATCTTCTCCCTACCGACTTTAAACCAATGGTGCAGTTGAAAACGCCGATAAGAACCTCAAAGTAATCATCAGTAAAATAATCGAGAGTTACCAAAATTGGGCCGATCGGATCCCTTACGCCCTCTAGGGATACCACACTTCTGTTCAAGCATCTACTGGGGCTACCCCTTATCTTTGGTATACGACATTGAAGCAGTCCTACCTGTTGGGCTAGAAATTCCTTCACAAAGCATCATGCTTGAGAGCAAAGTCAGTGGGGAAGATTGGTATCAGAGCTGTCTTGACGAGTTGTTACTCTTGGATGAAAGGAAACTGAAATCTCTATATCATATACAAGGGTACCATCTATGAATAGCACGATCATTTAACAAGAGAGTTAAGTATCGTGGTGTCCGAGAAGGGTATTTATCCCTTAAAGAAATCGTAGAGCCCATCTGGGACCCAGAGGGAAATTTAATCCTAGTTGGAGCTGCCCCTACATTGTGAAGAAGATCCTATTCGATGGAGCCACAATGCTCACCGACCTCAATGAGGAAGAGATGGACCATCCAGTCAACTTGGACCATCTCAAGAAATTCTACCCTTAGTTCGAAATCTCAGAATGCTACGACTCTTCTCATATCCCTTCTATTCTAAAAAAAATTCTTCATTTCCCTTTGCTTAGAATTACGTGTGACCCGATCCTCTAAAAATCTTTCAAAAATCAAATTTTTAAAACCCCCAAAGGTACGTAGGCAGCTCATACGCTTCACATGAGCATGACCCTTTTTTTTCACAAAATGCTATTATTTTCTTATCTCCGAGAATGACGATTCATTTTATCATTTATATGAACAAAAGGATTATGTATGCCTTAACGATTGATATAGATAATTCAAATGAAAAAACTCATCAATAGGCACAATAATATAATTATAACTTCTTTATTCCTTTAATAAGAAACCTTGTATGATTATAAATATCAGCGTAAGGAGTCAAAACAACTTCCCCCACCAACCTTACTGTGCTAAAAAAACAGAAGCCAAACTACTCCTAAATAAGCTTCCCGAAGTTATACCTACTAGAAAACAACTAGATCCATAACCAAACACCATACCAAAAGTTTCAAAAAATAAAACTCCTTAGGGATCCTACTTGCAGATGCCAGAAAAACTAGACCCGTCATTATCTACATCTTGGGGTCCCTAAACTTCCCCTTCTCGAATGGAATACCGAAGGTGCTCCATGGAATAATAAGCCTGGACTAGACTAGGGAAAACTACAACACCTCCCCCCATCGTGTCAAACATGTCAAGCCACATTTGTTCGGTCTCTTTGGCAAACATCTTATCCACTATCCTCTTCCACAGCCACTTAATGTAATCCCTAGAAACATGCCAACTCTTCCAATAGATTGGTAAGGATAAGTCGACAAACGACAATTCTTCCACAGAGAGCCCAGTCACATGCTTATGCCTTCCGTCAAATCTTCCACATGAAATAAGTCCAAAACATGGGAAGGCACGATCTGTTCCCATCCAAATTGATGTAGGAGACGCCAAGGAAAGTAAAAAGAGGTCTGTCGGAGGCTAACCAACCGAACATATTAGTATTCCTCCAGTTCTAGAATGGGTTATAACTCCCCCACCAGGGTACCAACCAGCGTAGACATCGAACCCCGTGCTTTATAAACTAATTCTCCTAGTTCTCAACATTCGACCCGAAACTGATGAAGTAGAGAGTGAAGAAGTTTGGAACAAGTTTCAATGGATATTAAAAAGAGGTCACCAAATGGAATCTCTCCGATAGCCACATGAACAACATAACGGGGTTTCCCCTCAAAAAGTCAGAACAGCCTTCCCACCAAGCATCTAAACAATTTAGGGTATCTTATAGTATCACCACAGTAGGATTGCGATGGTATGACATCCACGCAGTGATAGTAGAAAGTTGAGGGTCTAAAATAGATCCCTAGTCACTAATAATATTTTTAAAGTTAAGACAAAGATGACGGCTCCGGCATAGCCAACATCACCACTATCCTGCAAACGCACTGAATATAGCACAGCTGAGAGGGAGATCAATCCTCCTATGACAAATGACCGAACCATCGAGGTTAAAATATGGATAAGTCATGTTAATAACTCCCGATGAGACCGAGAGAATTCAAGCATGGTCGCCGTAACACTGGAGTTTACCCCAGCATAGCAGAGAACTCTTCATAAGTCGAGAAGACTTCGTCCAAGAAAAAGATAAAGACATGATCCTCGGGGTACCAAAATTGTATTGCCGCCGTCATTATGTTCCAGTTAATAGGCTGGTTGCACCTCAGTGAAACCCAACACATGGTAAAGGCGTCGTAGTCTACATTATATGTGCACATAGCCTCTAAAATTTCTAGGTGAAAGGAGAATTCAATGCCTCTGGGAAGAGCCATGTTATAAATAATAAGACAAGAAGAAAGAAATAAGCAAAAGGAACGAAATACAGATGGGTGAAGAAAACACTCCGCCATTACCCCTTTTTATACTTGAAAAATACTTGGCTATAGACAAGGGTCCTAAAAAATGCAAATTAAACCCTACCCCATCAAGGACCAAGTAATTGAAAAAAGCACAGTCAAGCCTTGGGTAATTAGACTCGACTGACCTTCTAATAGGCAGGATAAAGGGTACGTCGATCGTCATCCCCCCATTGTTAGCAAATTATCTTCTTCATTCTTTGTCAAAATACAAAACTCAAAATATATTTTTATTTTTTAGGTCAGTTCCTCCTATTTTTACTTATATTTTCTCAAAATAAATTTATTTCCTTTTATTATCCTTTTTACGATCTCACCAGCAAAGTAAAAAGTGCATTAAGTCATTAAAGCAATGATAAATTAATAAAAACTTCATTCCATTTCATATATATTGCTTCATTACGTTTGTCTTACAGGAAAGGAAAAACATAAAAATAGCGGGACTCAACCCGACCCCCCCCCAAAAGAATTCTCTCTCTCTCTCACCTTCTCTTTCTTTCTCTCTCTATCTCTCTCTAAGACCTTCATCCCTTCGGTGTACGCGTTTTCCTCGACGACGAGCTGAAGATCCTCTACTACCCAATCTAGACCCTTCCTAAGACGAAGTACATGGAACCAAGCAGGAAGGAACCGAAATCGAATCCCAGATATGAGCCATCAAGAAAGCCACCCAATCTCGAATGTCTTTCATCCAAGTAGTCGACATCTGAATGTACTACAGGAAAAATAGAAAAAAAATTAAACAAGTCAGTCTAAGACAAAAGAAGAAATCAAAAAGACAAAAGTCAAATAAATGAAAGGTATACCTCCGGCTGAAGGACATCCTCTATCAGCCCCAGCACCTCTGGGTCCATCGCATTGGGGTGATGCATCATACGCACCGATTCTCCATCCAACCGTATAATGATATTGAAAGGAGGAGCGAACCGAAGAAATGAAACCTCTGACGTCGTCGCTGCTACTAATGTCGATGCACCACCCGCATTGTGGACAGACCCCACAAAATGACTCATGCCTCTACCCGAAACTATAGGGGAAGAGGCAAAACGTCATATATGTTGGGCGGCATCAGCCAATTCGACACAAAATCCAGATAGTCATAAGTTGTTGTCATGTCAGTATACGGCGAATAAGGCTCGTCAACCATCGTCGCCATCCCCGCCTCCTTCGGCATCTCCCGCTCCCACCTCATATACCTTGAGGGCCTCGCACGTGGCACGATCACCTCGTCCTCCACCACCTATCAGACTACTTTTTCCCCCAGAAATCAAGAGTGACCAAACTCGTGTGTTGGAAGACCCTCCCCCAGGGATAAAAGGTCACCTGCGAGATCCCCAACGAAAAAATCAATATTTAAAAGATGTCATCGAAGAAAAATGGTCTCAAGAGGAAAGAGGAATTTATCTTATCGCTCGTCAGGCCATTCAAGACCTGACACACCACCATCAAAGAGAGAGACTGCATCGACTGCTAGTTGGACTTCCACCACCAGTACATACGGTAGAAGTCTCCCACTGACTCATCCTTAAAACCAATCAAATGGGCGTTAAGCCTAATCACCTCATAAAACCACGCCTGAAAAGGACAACGGTTATCATTTAGAAGAAAGCAATCAAGTAATAAATAAATAAATAAAATGCTTAAAGAAAAAATGCAAAAAGGAAAGAATGTCTCCCAAAAATACGTGGCGCCAGTAAAGGTCTGTCGGCATCACCGACTGAATGCATCCAAAGACGAATAAAGGGTAGCCAAAGTCAGGCTCCCCCAGTCAAAGAGAGGAATATTCAAAAATACCCTCAAATATGGAAGAAACCACAAGCGAACGACGTCACCACTTGTCACCACCAAAAACCCTCCCAACAGAAAAAGGATAAATAAATGGTCCATATGCTACACATGCATCCTGTCAGTCTCGTTGATACACTGACTCAATAAAACTTCCTTCAAAAGAGATAGACGGATGGAGTCCCTTGAGACTATTTGCCTAACATCACATGCCACCTCCACCGTCACCGGCGTCACCATTAAAGTTCGGTCCCCCTCTATATGGGACCTCTCACAGTTTAATTTCATCTGGTGCTTTTCCAAATGATCAAACGTCTAGTTGAGGTCGGTAATATGATCAGCAGCTTTTTTCTCTTAGTGAGCATGTCATTAATATACACCTCCATGTTCTTGTCTATCTGTTCCTCAAATACTTTGCTCACTAGTCTCTGATAAGTAGCACTTGCATTTTTTAGACCAAATGGCATAAAATTATAGCAATAGGTTTCTCGGAGAGTGATAAAAGAAGTACTTTCCCTATCTTTGGGTTTCATTTTGATCTGGTTATAACCAGAATATGCATCCATGAAACTTAGCAACTCTTGCCCTGAAGTAGCATCTACCAATTGATCATTTTGCGATAAAGAAAAATAATCCTTTGGACACGCTCTGTTCAAATCAGTAAAATCCACACACATCATCTTCTCATTGTTCTTCCTTTTGACCATTACTACGTTGGACAACCAGTCTGGGTACTTCACATCTTCAATAAAGGAAGATTTTTGAAGCTTCTCCACCTCTTCTTGTATATCCTAGTTATTTTTGGGGCTAAAAACTCTTCTTCGCTGCTTCATAGGTTTAACCTCCTTGTTAACATTATGCTCGTGGCATAAGAAATTTGGGTTTGTGCCTGGAATATCTTCATGGCTCCATACAAACACTTGCTTTCTTTGTCTCAAGAAAGCCACCAATTCCTATTTAAGGGCCAATTCCAATGACGCTCCTACTTGAGTAGTTCGTTCTGGTTTATCGTCATCCAGAATAATACTTTCTGTTGTTTCCATCACTTGGCCTTTTACAAGCTGAGATTCATCTCGAGTTTCAACCTTAGATTTGTTGTTCATCTCAAATATATCCACTTAATAAGTGGTGGTTTTCCTCTTTGTCTCTAATATATCTTCTTCCTCAGTAGAGGAATAGTAGCACTCCCGAGCTACTTTTTGATCTCCTTTCACTACTCCAACTCCAAAGTTGGTCGGGAACTTCAGGCATTGATGAACAGTAAATGGTATAACCTTAAATTTCTTCAGACAAACTCTTCCCATGATCATAATATAGGCTGAATGAATATTTGTGTCCATTACAAAGAATCTCACTATCTATGTCCTACTCACCGACCATGTCCTGATCAACACGTCTAGTTTGATTATCCCCAATGGAAATACTTTCTTGACAGAAAAGCCAATGAGTGGCATGTGGTAAGGTTCCAGTTGGCTGAGTTTTAATCCCAGACTATCAAAATAAGGATAAAACATGATGTCTATCGAACTGTCATTATCCACCAATATTCTCACCACCAGTACTTCTATCATCCTAACTCTGATCACTAAAGGATCATCATGAGGGTACAACACTCCAAATATATCATTTTTGGAAAAGCCAATTACAATGTTATCCTTGTTAACCTTTCTCGGTCATTTTTCCTCAACGAGGTTGATTCGCTAAATATAGGAGCAAACTTGGGCCTCATTGAGGTAACCTTTCCTCTCTGCTATATGATCTCCTCTTCCTACATCTCCACATGTAATCATGTGGAAAAGATCTAAAACTGAGTGTGAATACCTAACATTTCGGTTGTCTAGGCTTTTTGGGGAGATTAGGATCATCTTCTGGATCTTTATCGTGGTTCCTCTTCTTGTCTTCTCTAGGCTTAACTGGTGATTTAGATCTCTGCCGACCTCTACCTCCACTCTTTCCACTAGCCTGCCAATCAACAAACCTAACTGATTTTCCTCATCGGACGAGTACTTCTATCTCATTCTGGAGGGCAATACACTAGTTGGTAGTATGACCATGATCTTTATGAAACTCATAATACTTAGACTTATCCCTCTTATCAGTAGGTGGCCTTAACTTTTCAGGCTAACTCAAGTCATTGTTGTGCTTGATTTCCTCCAGCACATGATGTATATCCACCGTTATGGGAGTGTAATTAGGGAATTTCGCAAGCCGATGTAGGCTTTCTTTTACCTTTGAATTCCTGTGCTCATTATGATTTTTATTCTCCTTCTTATATGACTTTCCTTCTATCTTTACTTTTGACTTTACATCTGAGTTATTTTAGCAGCCATAGCTTCCTCTGCGTTCATAATCTTTGCTGCCTTGGCCATTAATTCAGTCATCGTCTTTGGGGTATCTTTTGCCAAGGTATTGTACAGTTTATCTGGGAGCAGACCACTCATGAGGGCAGTGATTGTGATATTCTCTTTATAATCAATGACCTCTAGTTTCTTATTTTTGAAATGAGTGGTGTAATCCCTGGTACTTTCTCCTTCCTTATGTCTTATACTGAGCAAATGAGCTACTCGTTTCAGTAGTTTGCTCCAAAGCAAAAATTGTCAATGAATAGCTCGACGAGTTATTGAAAGAAAGAAATCTACCCCTGAGGAAGACTATTGTACCATATTTGAGTAGATCCAACGATTGTTCCTGAGAATTCCCTACACCTCATCTCATTAGGAACAACATAGATATCAATCGTTGCTTGATATTGTTCTATATGAAGAACTGCATCAGTTTTCCCATCATATTTAGGAGTGACCACTGGAGCTTTAAGCTTGGATGGCGTGGGGAAATATACAATGGTTTACACGAAGGGGGATCCTTTAATAAAACTTCTTTGGAGAGGATTTTTGCCTTACCCATTTCCCCCAACGTTTCTTCTAAACGCTGAATAAAACCTTTCCAAGCCTTACTGTTAGCACCAGATCTATGGGTAGCAGCTTTTTTATGCTGACCAACAGATCATGCTGAACTTTCTTCTTACTAACCTTCCCTCTGACTGGATCTATCAGTTCATCGAGTGCTTAATTTGGATTGGGTTGAACCTTCCCTTAAATCGCATAGTCGTCAAGTATCTCTCGATGCAACCCGCTGAGTATTTCCCTTGGGTCTCAGATAATCGAAAGGAGAGGCCTTACTTTGCCTTTCTAAGGCACTCAATCTTTTTGGGATGAGGGACTATCCATAGGAACTAGTAATCCTAATGGAAGAAGTTTCTCAAGGCACGTATGAAGGATCTCTTAAAGTTCTGGAACGACTATGTCCAACACTCCTGCATGGTGATGGTGGCATATTCCTTTGATTAAATTGTCCAGGAACTACATCTTGTAGAGTTTGGGCCAACTATTGTATAGTATCCTGTATAGCCTCTTGAACTTTGGCCACACTAGCCAAAACTCCTGTTAAATCATTGTTGTTTGGAGGGGTAGAGGGATTAAGTAGAATTCCCTCATTTCTGGTACTCGATTCAGAAATCTCAGCCATGGACGATGAATGAGTGATAACGTTTAGTAATATGTTCCCACAGATGGTGCCAATCTATTAATGCAAAAAACTAGACTAAGCTTAATTAATTGATCACGAATAAATTAAGTAAAATATACAAGACACAAGAGATTTTAGAGTGGTTCGGCTCAAAGAAATAACCTACGTCCACTGTTATGTATTGACTACCTTGATTTGTTTTTTTATCCCCTGAAATGAGGGTGATACAAAGTATTTATAACCCAATATGGGTCATAATAGTCATCATGTGAAAGGATGGAATGCCTTTATTTGTTAGGCATTTACATCAATACATAATGAGAATTAATTGTATGAAGGTTGTCGCTTCATTAGCAATACAGGCTGTAGGACTGTTATCGCTTTGTTATCAATACAGGACATTAGTCGAGCTTCCCAATTGGTCGGGCTTTCCTACTGGTCGGGTTTCCCCGTTGGTCGGGCTTCACTATTGGTCGGGCTGACTTAGACTTGTGCCACATTAGATGACACGTGTTGGCTTGTGACTAGTCCACGTAGGGTGGTAGATTTTGGTATCAACATGTATCAGGGTTGATAAAGCTAAAATTGATCTCATTGGTAATCTCCCACCCACAAAAACCGTGCATGAATTTCGATCATTTGTAGAACGCGTTAATTTCTATCAGAGATTTATTAAGGATTTTAGCAAAATCTCTCGACCTTTGTGAAATATTCTTACTAAGGACACATCCTTTTATTTCATCGATGATTGCCTTAAAGTATTTGAAATTCTAAAGAAGGAATTGACATCTACACCCATTATGCGACCTCCCAACTGGAGTCAGCGCTTTGAAATCATGTGTGATGTTTTTTACTATGCCTGAGGTGCGGTTCTTGGTCAATATGACAAGAATCATCCTCGTGTAATATACTATGCTAATAAGACATTTAATGATACATAATTGAATTGTTCCATGATCAAAAAAGAGTTCCTCATTACAGAAGTTTGGTCTGACTTGATAGGATCCAAAGTTGTCTTTTTCACTGATCACTCCTTTTGTCTAAAAAGGATGCTAAGGCCCGACTCATTAGGTGAATCAAATTACTGCGAGAATTCGGCCTTCAAATTTGAGATAAGAAAGGATGCGAGAATGTTTTGGTAGATCACTTGTCTAGGTTAAGCGTCAAATCATCTAATCGCTTGTTTCCACTCAATAAGTCCTTCCTCAATGAGTAAATAATTCTTGTATCCGGGCTTTCATGGTTTGGCAATATTGTGAATTATCTTGTGATGGGTGAGATTCCCCTGTACTGGCATGAACAAGATCGTTCCAAATTTTTTAAGGAAGATAACATTTCATTTGGGATGACCCATACCTCTTTAACTATCATTCCAATAAAAAAATTTGAAAGTGCATTCTTGATCACGAAATTCACAGAGTAATCTATTTCTACCATGACGAAGCCTATGGAGGTCATTTCAGTGCCAATAAAATCGTTGCGAAGATTTTGCAGTGTGGTTTCTATTGGCACACCATTTTTCATGACTTGAAGGAATACAGTAGGAGTTGTGATTGATGGCAATGGTTAAGAAATATCTTGCATAGGAATATGATGCCCTTAAATACCATCTTGATTATTGAGGTTTTTGACTGTTTGGGCATCATTTTCATGGGTCCATTCCCTAACTCCTACAATAATCTTTACATCCTTTTGGCAGTTAATTATATGTCTAACTGGATAAGATTTATACCTGTAGACACCCCATTCTGTTACCCCCTAAACTCTCCTTAGGTCTCTAGCACCTCCCTTCATCACTAAAAACCTAGGTCATGCCCCGAGTACTGACCTAGAAGCCATCGGGCACTCCTAGGTTCCGTTTAACCAAAAGTCAAAGTGTTCAACTCGATTGAGACTAAATGAATCTTCGAAGGGCCCTGAAACCCCTTTCCAATGGTTCGTCCCGTGCGAGATTCCGACTTACCATGTGGACGAATGACCCAATTTCTTCGAAACCTGATGTAGAGACCACCGGATGCTCCTAGGCTCCATTTGACCTATGTCAACTCTTCAGCTCGACCGAGACTGAATGAATCTTCAAAGGACACTAAACCCCCTTTCTAATGGTCCACTTCGTGTGTGATTCTGACTTACGGTACGGGCCCAATTGACCAAATTCAACTCCTCAAACCAGATCAAACTCTTTAGAATGTCGAAATCATCTCCTAACCTTTCCAACGGTCTGCCCCATGCACGATTCGAACTTACCATGCAGACGAACAATCCGTTTGCGTCCGATAATTCCCCATCCAATGGACCAACGAATGCTTCTGAGCCACATTTGACCCAAAGTCAACTCCCAAACCCGGGAGTGATCTAAAGTACTTTTGAAGGTCTCTGAATTACCTTTCCAAAGGTTCGCCCCTTCATGATTCGAATTAACAATTTGCGCTCTGCGACCAATTTTCCGAAAAGGCCTAAAAAATATAACCAAACGACAGGTCCCGAACCCTGCCTATCGGTAGTGTGCCTAAACGTACCTGTCGATTGGCAGGAATGGGGCTATGCCGATCGGCAATGCCCTAGGACTATTAAAAAGGAGGCCTTGGACTCATTGCAAAAGGAGCCCAGATCAGAAGCATATCACTCTCAGCAAATCCAGAAAACCTCTCTCGAAGTCAGTGCGATTTCCACATCAAAATCTCTTTCCAACCTTCACTTTTCAGCATCTTTTTCATCAAACTTGGTGAATTAACCACTACCCATCATCATCCAAGTGCAAGGGCTTCTCTCCAACATTCAAGATCAAGCTCAAGATCTTCAAGAAGGTCCAATTTTCTCAATTATATCCTTAAATACTCATAAATTCGCATTAACTTGTTTTATTACTTAGCACTTTTATTCTCTCATCTCACATATCCTAATATACTTTTTACTTAGTATTATTGCACATCTCTTATTTTCATACAAATAAAAAAACAAAAAACAAGAAAAAGAGGGTTTGCTCATAAATACCTAATGGGAATTCTCACACTTTTCTTACACTTTTCTCACAATTAAAACACTTTTTCTACACACACACACACACACACACACACACAAATAAGAGAAGTCCCCGATTGGATTTATGGGATAAACCCCACCCCTCATTTTACATGCGAACTACATGGACTTTGATGCCTATATGGGCTACGTAGGAGTCTCGGGGTAAAATCCGAGATTCGAGTCCTATTTTTAGTCTTTCTTTCATCTCCTATTCTCTCTAACTTCAATTCTCCTAGATTACATATATATACATATATTTGTTATTAGTGGCGTATTATTACACATGCGTTGTCGTTCCATCGTAACGATCAACGTAAGGATAATCGCGTAAATCCTATTTTCTAATATTTCTATACCTTCCTACGGATGACTCGCTTTACCTCTTCCATGGTATAAGTCGACAATCCCTACCTGCACTATATATACACATGCACACATATCACGGGGAAAATAAAGGAAAATAGAAAAAACCCATGAGAGATCGTAAGGGCGGAATGGGTGCCTAACACCATCCCATTTCGTAACTTAGCCTTCGGACCCTTTTCGAATCATTTTGGTTTCGTATGCATCAGTATGTATTTGGATGTTGTCCTTCAGGATGGCTCCCCTTTCTTTTGTCTGTTTTGAGTAAAATAGACTGGCGACTCTATCTCTCTACATTTTTCACCTCACCAAATGATGCCTACCGAAGCGCTCCCAAGAGGGATGCGCGGGACCTAGGATCCTCCCTCACGCTGCCCGCCCGCCACGAGGATCGGGGATGGCCACAATGGCGACTCCGCTGGGGACTCATGAGGGCTAGACTCTATTTACATGTGTGTTATGTTTTTTTATATTTCTCCCTATTTGCATGTTCCCCTTTATTACTCATGTGTACCCCGTGCTTATGCTTCTATTCATATACTTGTAGAAAATTCTCCATGTACACTTCGTACCACGTGCACCTAGGGTCACATATATCCACATGTTGCACGCATCACCCATCCATACTTGGTGTACCTTTGGTACTTGTACTTTTCTCCCTGTTGGCATAATCAAGAAATACATTCTCATAAGATACTAATAAGAGGATCATACATGATTCACACGACATCACCAAAGAGCATTATGATTGACCAAATTTTACCCAGTAATTGGAGGGTCACTTCATGCTGGGCGCTGGTCCGGTAGGGTGCAGTCAGCCTAAGCGATATGACTCTCACCTTCCATTGGCCAAGTACCTTCGACGTATATTGAACAGTTCCCCCACATCGTACCGCTTGACCAAAGTCATGACGGGAGGTATATCGCAGGGAATTCGTTCACTTACGCCGAGTATATCGAATTCTCTCTCACACGTACCCTCCCCACGAGGAATATAGTGAGGCAATTCATGTACACTCAGGTATATCAAATGGCTTGTCCACATATACCAATTGCCCGCAAGAGCAAGGCGTATATCGTGGAAGTCACGCCAAAGGGGGGAACCCTTTCCGATTCACCCAACCAACTGCATACCCGCATATAGGTGTCAAGCCTAGGACACATATATAAGATTATCGATTTTAACTCGAAACTCTGCTGAAATTTCGGGTCAGCCTGCCGCCCGAATTTTTGCGCATTTTTAAAAAGGGACCCTATCCGTGAGCTTGGTCAGAAGTCCAGCCATAGCTTTGCATATATTACAAACCTAATTTTTCCAGGCTCGGGTCCCGTCCGACATTTCATTTTGCATTTAGGAGAATTAAGACAAGTGAAAAGATAACAATTGTAATAATCATGCTGAGACCGTCTCTCCTTTCTTTATAAAAAAAATTCCAAATTTTTTTTCCTCTCTTTATCAAAAAGCTAAAAATATTTTTGTCTTCCAATCTCAAAAAGAAAAAAGAAAGAAAAATGTCAAAAATATTTTCATCCCCTTTTCCTCAAAATAAATCCCATTTTTGCGCCTTCCCAGGTCGATCTCAAACCCTTGGCTTGGCTCCTTATTGGCTTTGATCTTCAGTCGAATCACCCCAAAGCTCCGTCTGTTCCCCTGTTACTTCTTTTGAGTTCGGTATCCATCCACTTTCCATGGAGAACACAGATCAAGTCCCCATTGTGCAGTCGGATCTGACGGCAGTCCTAGCTCAGCTCGTGTCCAAGATTGATAACCTCCAAACTGAGGTCCGAGAAATGCAACGAAACCAGGTTCCTATTCCTCAAGAGCCCGAGGTCATATTTCCTCATGCTATGGGTCCACCCGAGCCTATCTGGGTTCCCAAAAAGTATCAGAATGCTCCACATGCCCCTCCTTCTAATGGGTCGTCGCCTGCCTAGCTTGCGATGCCGAATCTTACCCAGCATGGGGATAACTTGCCTATGATCATTGATTCGAAGGAAGAAGAGCTAAACAAAGTCAAAGAGGACCTCAAGATGCTCACCAAGAAGTTTGACCAAGTCAGAATCTCTGGGAATTACATGGACTACACCCACATGTCTCCTTATCCTAAAGCGAGGTTACCCGAGAAGTTCAAGATCCAAAATATCGAGAAATCCGGAGGAATTGGACCCCCGATTGTTCATCTTTGCATCTATCACCATTCCATGACTCGACTAGGGGCTTCTGAAGAAGTGATGATCCAAATTTTTCAGCAAACTTTGAAGGATAGCGCCCTCCGATGGTTTTTGTCTCTCGAAGAGTCCAGAATTCGTAGTTGGGAGGATGTGGCTCGAGAATTCATGTTGCAGTATAAATACAATGAAGAGCTTGAGGTCACCCATCGGGATTTAGAGCTTCTCAAATAAAACTCTAGGGAATCAGTCAGTAACTTCATAGCCCGATAGAGGGAAAAAGAAGCAACCATGACCAATCGGCCTTCCGAGGAAGAACAAGTCAGCATAGTGAAGAAGAACTTCTTACCCCATGTCCGAGAAACGATGGGAGGATAATATTATCCCCATTTTCAAGCTCTCAGAGAAGAAGGAGTAGAAATCGAGGAAGGTCTTGCTAAAACATATGTCTAACCAAAGAAGGTGTCCGGACAGTTTAACCCCAAGAAATATGATAAGCCTTCCAGTGCTATAGTCTCAACTATCAACAACATCTCCCAACCAACCACATCATGGGCACCAAAAAGTCATCTTTTCCCAGTCCGAAAGGAATACACCGAGCTGCATGCTCCCCTCTCTAAAGTCTATCAAGTCGTGTTAAGCCGAAACCTTATCGAACCCTTGGATCCTCGTCTATTGTCAAATCCACTGCCAAGAAACTTCAAGGCAGATGCCCATTGCGCCTTTCACCAAACAACTGGCCATACCACTGACCAATGCTTTCACCTCCGAAACATAATCTAAGGTCTACTTGACCGGGGTACCATCGCCCCACCAACCAATCCTAAGCCAAACACTACTCACAACCCACTCCCAAATCATGCCAATGCCATCTTCCTAAAAGAGAACCCAGAATTTTATCCCTCAACTCAAATCACACCCATACACTCTCCTAAACCTCTCCAAACCTACCCATATTTCTTCCTACACCCTGCTAGCCTCGTTGATCAGGCACTCCTTACCAGAGCATTCATTACCGTTCGTACCCATTTCGAAAATGGAAGTATGGAATTATCAGAAGTCTTAAACGAACTCCTAGAGTTCGGGCTGAAATTTCCCTCATAGATGATCATTGATTGCCAAAGGTTCAATACACTGTTCTTGGAAGCAAGAAAATGGTCTTGAGAGTTAGATAGTTAGGAAATACCGATTGATGAAGTCATCCTAGATGATGTTGTCCAGATTATGGTAGAATTATTCAGACAAACTAACAACATTTGCAGTCTCACCGAGTTATTCGATGCTTTGAAGCTACAAGGGCGCCTGGTCCCTTCACCCTTAGACATCCCCACTGATTGGGAAGAACTGTATGAAGAAGCCGTTGAAGTTATGGCATGTATTGACTTTACATGGAAATACATAATTATTGCCATCGGATGGGGGGAAGAGTTCAAAGATTTGAATGAAGAGAAAGCTTCAGAGAAAATTGGCCCGGTAGTCAACATATGTGGGATGATATCATTTGAAGAACTTATTGGAGAAATAAACAAGGTGGCGGAACAAATCGAGGTTGATAAGGAAATGGGATTCATGTAAATCACATGACCAGATCAGGGAGGCATTATCTGGTCCCAAGCTCACTACCAGCCAATGACAAGGGGAGGGGTGTGGAAAAACTTCCTATGCTAGAGATGACCCTCGAGTAGAGCAAGACCCTCAACCAACTAAATAAAACTCAGGCCAACATCACTCTATGGGGGATTCTCATGTCTTCTCAGCTACACATAAATGCTTTGATTAAGTTGCTCACTGGACCCACAGCTCCTCCTTCTACCACACCAGAATAAGCAGTAAATTTAGTCGGATCCTTGATCTCTACCTGAATGCTATCCTTTTACAAAGAAGAAATCCCTAAGATTGGGCCAAACCACAATCATGCACTCAACATCTCCATCGAAGTTATGGTGAAGGTTGTACCACTCTCTCTTATCGATAATGGATCCTCCTTAAATGTCTGCCCACTTAGAACCTTAAAATATTTAGGACTGAAAGAAAGCGACCTCAATCCAACCTCTACTGATGTGCGCACCTACGACAATACTCCTCGGTAGGTGATGGGATCCATAAAGCTTGTAATAGGGGCTAGCCATATAAACCCTATTATCGAATTCCAAGTTATTGACATCCCAGCTTGTTTTAATCTGTTGCTAGGATGATCTTAGCTTCACAGTATCAAGGGTGTGTCTTCCTCGCTCCATCAAAAATTGAAGTTCTTCGCCAACGAACGGGTCATCACCATTTTGGGCGACGATGACAATGCTGAGGGTGCAAGTACCAGCAGTCCAATTCTTGAGATACAACACGGGTCAAATGATATGCTCCTATAAGGATTCTGAGTTAAACCACCTCTACTCCCGGTAGAGGACGACTTCAAAGAAAGGGTTTATCCAAAATACAACCCTCATGGCAACGTCCATGTGATTTAAATGTTCAGAAACATGCACTTCATGCCCAGACTGGGGCTAGGATAAAGACAACAAGGAATACTTGAGCCGATTGAACTAAAGAAAGCTTTACCTCCTTGTGGTTTAGGGTATCAACCATCAGAACAAAGGCTCAGAATGATCTGTCGGTCTTGACCAAAGAGAGGACTAGACTACATCCAGACTATACCAGGTGACTCCTTGAATGGATGATTCATCAAAGAGGGCGAAGAGTTACCTTTTTGCGTCTTTCCAGAACCATGGTATGACCATACAAATAAGAAGATGAAGCCTAGAATGGATATCTTTTTCCAAGACAACTACCCATGGGCCGAGAGTTCCCAACACCATGTACAACCGCTCATCAAAGATACCGAAGAGACTAAGGAAAGTGACTCTGAAGATTCCTTTAACTTATAGACAGTGGGGTTAACACTCTGCATGGTTCACTCAGTCACTACATCACCGGATCCATCCTAACTGATTAAAGTTGCTGATACACTTCTTCTCAACTGGCCAGTTCTACCTGCTGAAACCTCCCCTAATCCTAATGTTTACCCCATTTCTTATTTTGTTGTCTATCCTTGTTCAAATGAAATCGAGTCCTCCTTTGATGAGGTTCTTAATGTTTTTTTTCCTATCAATAATATAAATGAAAATTTTGAGTATCTTGTTGTGCCTTACATTAATTGTTTGGATTCTAATCAAATTTTTTATGATGATGATTTTGCAAATGAACAATTCTTAACTGATCTAAATAAGGTTAATAATAAACAACATAACCGCATGCAAGTTAATGAAGAAGAGACTGTTGTTATTAACCTCGATTCTAGTAGACAACTACGCGAGATTAGGATAGGGGCTACCCTTAACGAGAATGAGCGTGCACAACTCGAAGAATTGCTAAAGGAATTCGTGCATGTCTTCGCATGGTCCTATGACGATATGCCTGGCATTGATCCTGAAATAGCTCAGCATGAGATTCCCACCCTCCCAGATTACAAGTCGGTTAAACAAGAGTTGAATGGTCACTCAAGGTTAAACAAGAGGTGGTCAAACAGTGAACGTAGTTTTCATTCGGGTGATCGAATATCCCACATGGCTAGCCAACATAGTGCCCATGCTGAAATCAGGAGGAAACGTTCAGATGTGTGTAGACTATCGAGACTTAAACAAAGCCTCTCCAAAGGATGATTATCCGTTACCCAATATCGACATGATCGTAGACAATACAGCCAGTCATGCTCTCAAGTCATTCGTCGATGGGTTTTCTGGATACAACCAAATCAAAATGAACCCAGACCACCAAGAAAAGAATTCATTCATCACCCCATGGGGAACTTTTTGTTACACTGTTATGCCATTTGGTCTCAAGAACGCTGGGGCTACCTACCACAGGGCTGCCACGACCAGCCTGCATGATCTTATTCACAAAGAGGTTGAGGTCTATGTGGATGATATGATTATCAAATCCAAGACTAGAGAAGGTCATGTTCCCACTATCCAAAAGTTCTTCGAATGACTGCAACAGTATCAGATGAGACTCAATCTGTAGAAATGCATCTTCAGTGTTACAAAAGGAAAACTCTTGGGATTTATGGTCAGTAAGAAAGGGGTAGAAGTAGATCCTTCCAAGCTGAAAGCCATACTTGAGATGACACCTCCCCGAACAGAGAAAGAAGTCTGAGGTTTCCTTAGAAAAGTATAATACATCAGCCGGTTCATCATCCAGCTAACCTCCATCTGCGAACCTATCTTCAAACACCTCCGAAAGGATTCAACTAAGGTTTGGAACGAGGACTGCCAAGAAGCTTTTGACCGAATCAAACATATTTGAACCACTCCCCGGTACTCATGCCACCACAGCCTGATCTCCCTTTGCTCCTATACCTAACCATAACTGACATTGCAGCTGGGGCTTTGCTAGACCAATACCATGAAGATTCTCACAAAGAAAGAGCCATCTATTATGCCAGTCATAAATTGGCCGAATACGAGGTCAACTACACTGCTTTGGAAAAGGCATGTGTCACGCTTGTCTGGGTCACCCAAAAGCTACGGCATTACCTTCTCACCTTCTTCATCAAACTTGTATCCCGAATGGACCCCATCAAGTACATACTCAAGAAACTCGCCTTGTCCATCCGAATGGCCCGATGGTTGATGCTCCTAGCTGAGTTCGATATCATGTACGTCACATAAAAAGACATAAAAGTAAGAGCCGTCTCTGACTACCTTGTTGATTATCCCGTGGATGAGGCTGATGTCTAGATCTCCGAATTCCCAGATGAAAACATCCTCTGCACTGCCTGGGATAATCTTCGATGGAAAATGTTTTTTGACGGTGCTTCCAATAAAAAGGGATATGGCATTAGGATACTTTTGATCGCCCCAGATGACTCCCATAGTCCCATCGTCATCAAATTGGATTTCCCTTGAACCAACAACATGGTTGAATAAGAGGCATGCACGGTAGGCCTCAAAGTTGCTCTCAAAAAAGGTATTTAATGCCTAGACGTCTACGAGGATTTCACCCTCATCATCGATCAAGTGCTCAAAAAATAGAGAGTCAAGGACGAAAAACTCCAACCCTTCCATGCCCACTTAGAAGAGCTAGCCTCCCAATTCCAAGACATCACTTTTCATTACCTACCTCGAGCAAGGAATAACCTAGACGATACCCTTGCTACCTTGGCCTTCATGGTTGATATGCCTGAAGGAATAATAATGACCCCCTTCCTTGTTTAAAATTAAGACAAATCAACCCACTGCTACCACATTAAGCTCGTCACCACAGAAGATCCCGAGATAGACAATTAATGGTACTATGATATTTGGCACCTCCTAAAGCATGGTAGGTATCCTGAGGGTTCCAACAAGAAATATCGAGCAACTCTTAGAAGATTGGATGCCCAGTACATCATTTGTCACAAAGCACTGCTCAAAAGTAACTTTGATGGAACCCATCTACACTGCATCGCAGGGGCTGACATTAAAAAGATAATGGAGGAGATCCACAGTAGGGAATGCGGACCCCACATGAATGGTCACATGCTTGCCAAGAAGATCATCCAAAAAGGCTACTACTGGACCACCACAACCCATGATTGCACCGCTTATGTCCGAAGATGCCTCAAATGCCAACAGTTTTCCAACCTTCAGCATCTACCTCCGCGCAAATTATACAACATGACTTCTCCCTGGTCGTTCTCCACCTGGGGCATCGACATCATAGGGAAGGTTACACCGAAGGCTTCCAACGGGCATGAGTTCATCCTAGTTTCCATTGATTACTTCACCAAATGGGTCGAACCCGAGTCATACGCACTGCTGAACACCAAGATAGTGGCCAAATTCATCAAGAAAAACATCATCTGACGATATGGGGTCCCACATGAGCTGGTTTCAAATAACGGGTTACATTTTGAGGCATAAGTTACAGAAGTGGTCAATGAGTATGGGATTCAGAGACACAAATCTTCTCCCTACCGATCTCAGACCAACGGTGTAGTTGAAGCCGCCAATAAGAACCTCAAAGCCATCACCAGCAAAATGACTAAAAGTTGTCGGGATTGGGCCGATCGGATCCCGTATGCCCTCTGGGGCTACCAAACCTCAATCCGAACCTCTACTGGGGCTACCCTTTACTCTCTAGTCTACGACATGGAAGTCATCCTAACAGTCGAGTTGTAAATACCCTTATTGTGCGTCATGCTTGAAAGCAAGGTCAGTGAAGAAGACTGGTGCCAAAGCCTTCTTGACGAGCTGACCCTCTTAGACGAAAGGAGATTAAAAGCGTTATACCACATACAAGGGTATCATCGCTGAATAGAGCGATCATTCAATAGTAAATTGAAGGACCGCGGTGTTCGAAAAAGGGATCTAGCCCTCAAAGAAATTATAGAACCCATCTGGGACCCTAGAGGGAAATTTAAGCCCAATTGGAGCGGCCCCTACATTATTAAGTAGATCTTGTCTGGCAGTGCTGCCATGCTCACTAATTTAGATGGGGAAGATATGGCTTGTCCAATCAACCTGGACCATCTCAATAAGTTCTACCCCTAGTCCGAAATCTCGGGGCACTACAACTCTTCTCATCTCCCTTTTATTCTAAAAAAAATCTCTTCATTTCCCTCTACCCAGAACTATGTGGGCCTAATCCTCTGCAAAAAAACATTTTCAAACAAATTAAAACTTTTCAAAAAACTCAAAGGTACATAGGCAGCTCATACACCTTACATGAGCACGTCCCCTTTCTTTTTCACAAAATACTATTCTTTTCTTATCTCCGAGAATGACAGTTCATTCTAACATACACTTGAACAAAAGGATTATGTATGCCTTAGCGATCGGTATAGATAATTCAAAAATACAAAACTCATCAAAAGGCACACCTGGATGATCAAAAACTTATTTATTTCACTAATAAGAAATTGCAATGCAATTACATAAAGGAATGGATAACTCCCTTCCCCCCATACCTTTCCCAAAAAAAAGCCAAAATAAAACCCTCACATTTATTCCCCATTATAAACCCTCCAAGAAGTCATATCCGCATCTACCAGAGGAGCCCGCTTCATCATCATCATCTACATCCTAGGGGCCCCAAACTTCCCCTGCCTGAAGGGAGTGTCGCAGACGCTCTAGGGATCGATAAACTCGCACCAGCTTCAAAAAAACTACCACACCTCCCCCCATGGTATTAAATAAAACAAACCACCTTTTTCCAGTCTCCACTACCAACATCTTTCTGATCACTCTCCTCCATAACCACATTATATAATCCCCAAGGATATGCCAAACTCTCCCAACAGACTGAGAAGGACGGGTCGACGGACGCCGATTCTCCCACATAGAGCCAAGCCGCATATGCAGACACTCAGTCAAATCTTCTATCGAAAAGAAGTTTAGTGTCCGAGATGGCATGACCTGCTCCCAACCAAATTGACGTAAAAACCGCCAAGGGAAATAGAAAGAGGTCTACCTGAGACCAACCAACCGGACATACGGGTATTCTCCCAGCTCCAGAATAGGCAGCAACTGTCTCCACCAAGGCACTAACCAATACAGATTTAGAGCCCCGTGCTCCATAAGCCAATTATCCCATCTCTAAATATCTAAGTCAATGTTGATGAAGTAGTGCAAAAATAAGTTGGGAACAACCGATAAAGGATACTCCGGAGGAGTCACCAGGAAAAGTCTCTCAGACAACCACATAAACATCATCACGGGGCTACCCCTTAGGAAGTCAGAACGACCTTCTAGCCAGGCATCCAAGACATTAAAAGTCTCCGCTAATATCACCGCCGAAGGATTACGACGGTATGACATCCAGGAAATAATAGCTACAAGTTATGGGTCCACCAGTAGTTCCCCAGTCACCTGCAACAATTTTGATACTAAGCCCAGAACAACGGCTCCGACGTATCCAACATCACTAGTCTCCTACAAATGCATGGACTGTAACACCATCGAAAGGGAGATCATTCCTTCAATAACCAATGGTTTGGCCATCGAAGGCGAAATACGAAGAAGCCCGGCCAACAAATCCTTGGGAGAACGAGAAAATTCGAGTAAAGTCATAGAAACACTGGGATTTACCCCCAGTATGGTAGAAAATTCCTCGTAGGTAGGACAAACTTCATCCAACCCAAAACGGAATACATGGTCTTCGGGGTACCAAAATTGTACCGTCGCCATCAACAGGTTCCACTCAATGGGCTGATTGCGCCATAAAGAGACTCGACACATGTTGAAAGCATCGTAGTCGACATTATAAGAGCACATTGCTTCTAAGGCTTCGAGGTAGTTAGTAAACTCAATGCTACCAGGGAGAGTCATCTTGCAAGACTAAGAAATAGTAGGCGAGTAAGTAAGAATGTGAAGGTGTGATGGAAACACTCCACCCTTACCCCTTTTTATACTTGAAAACCCTCACAAAAGACATGACCCCTGCAGAAATCGAAGGGAATCTTACACCACAAAGTACAAGAGGTTGAAAAGGGCACTAATCAAAGCTTTTAATTGATGGGACTGGACTTGACTGCCGATAGGCAGGACAAGGGGCTTGTCGATTGGCAAGCCCCTATTTTTAGAAATTTTCCTTTTTCCTCTTGTGCTAAAATCATAAGCTCAATAAAAATAAATTGATATTCTCAACAGAATCTCAAAAATCCTCTTCCACCCCTATATAATTTCTCATTTTTAAAACCTTCCTTCAAAATCCCAAAAATATCTCTTTTTACGGTCTCAGCAGCAAAGTAAAAATCACATGTGCATGCATTCACTCATCCATCATTAACAAAGATAATCAAAAACTCCATTGTATTGCATATATATTTGTTCTCTGTGTTACATCAATGTTGCAGGAAATAAAAGAAAAGAATAAAATAACGGGACTCAGCCCGAACCCACATTCTTTCTCTCTCTCACCTACCCTTCACCCCACTCTCTAAGAGCTTCCACCCCTGCGACGTGCTCTCTTTCCCCTACGGCGAGACAATGCACCGCCACTACCCGAGCCAAAGTCCTCCCCAGACAAAGAATATGGCACCAAGCAAGAAGGAACCGGGATCGCATCTCGAATATGGGCAGTCGCCAAAGATATCCAGTCAATAATATCCCCCAACCAAGTAGTCGACACCTAGACTTGCTATCAAAGTCTAAAGGATCAAAACAGAAAATAAAGAAAAGAACAGAAAGGTATACCGCAGGATGAAGTACCTCATCTGTCAAATGCAACTCCTCTGGATCCATTGTATGAGGACGATACAACATAGGCACCATCCCTCCATCCATCTGTCGAATATTGTATGAAGGGGTATCCAATCGCACGAAGGGGACCTCTGAAGTTACCACCGTCGCAGACGTCGATGGACCACCACCGTTGTGGTAAGACCCCACCGCCTGACTCGAACTCGTAGGAGGGAAAGGCAAGGCATCATATATATTGGGCGCCATCAATCATCTCGTCACAAAATCCATATAGTCATACGGCGCAACCGTATCAGTATACAACAGGTAGGACTCGCCGATCATTCTCGTGATCCTCGCATCCTCCGACAATAGCCGCTCCCGCCTCATAGACATAGGAGGTTGCGCAGGTGGCACCACCACCTCCTCCTCAGTAATCTGCCGAACCACTCACTCCTCGAGATACCAAGAATGGCCTAACTCATGCGCCAGTAAATGCCTCATCTGCGCATTCACCCCGGTCGCCCCTGTATCCTGAATGGTTGTCCCCCAAGGGTAAAAAGTCACCTGAAAATCCCCAGCAGGCATAAGTCAATAACAGAATTAAAACCTACAAAAACCAGACTAAAGAGGAAAGAGTCTTACCCTACCACTGGTCAGGCCATTCAAGACCTGACGCACCACCTCTAGAGAGAGAGATCCCTTCGACTGCCGATTGGCCTTGAGCCATCGATACAATCGACAAAAGTCCCCAATAGTCTCATCCTTCAAGGAAATCAGAGGGGTATTGCACCCAATCACCTCATAGAACCACGTCTGCCAAAGATTAGAATTCATAATAAAAAAGAGATGCATAAGGAAAATGCAAATGTATGAAAAGAAAATGAGCAAATTAAAGAATACCTCAAGTAGATACGTGGCTCCAGTAAAAGTTTGTCGGTATCACCAGCTAAATGCGTCTAAAGGAAAATAGAGGGTCGCCCAAGTCAGGCTCCCCCAATTATAGAGAGGTATGGTCTAAAACATCCTCAAATACGGCAAGAACCACAAATGGATGACGTCGCCGCTCGATGCCACCATAAAACCTCCCAGCACCAACAATATGAACAACCGGGTCATCCGCCTCACCTACAGCCCATCCTCCACATCAAGCACCCTGCTCAACAAAACATCCTTCAGTAAGGACAGCCAAATGGAATCCCCAGACACTATCCTCCCTACATCGCCGAGCGTCGCCCTCACCTTCCGGTCTCACCCGTAGAGAGTGATCCACCTCTATCTGCTTCCCATCGCAATCTAGCCCCAGCAGCTGCTGTGCATCTATGGGAGTCATGGTCATCTCCCTAAAGCCAAAATGGAAGGTGTGGGTTGTATCCCACCACCTCTCCCCCAAAGCGCACAGGACCGCTGTCGAACGAGGCATCTCATCCAGCGCATACGCCAACCTCCCAAAACCCGCTGAGGATACCATCCAATGCACCACAGGTGGAAGATGCTCCCAGACATCCTTAAGCCCCGTCGTCCCATGGGCACGCATGTTCTTCAAAGAGACATCGGACTGTCAAAAGAAAAAACCTTGTCAAAAATTCAAGAAGGAAAAATCACCAAAAGAAAGAGAAGAATGACAAAAGTTAGGTTACTTACATAACCGCCAGGGTTCACCACCCTCGAGGAGCGATGATGCGATGTCTCTCGCAACAAGGTCCGTTCATCCACAATCGGCTCGAATTAATCAAAGGAGTTCTCACTCCCCAAAGTAAGAGATTACCTAGCCCTCCACTCCATGTTCGCCCAGTCATCACAGTCAACCATTCCCTATGCGCTGCAGTGCTCACAAAGGCGGTCATTACTTAGAGCTCAGAATGCTAGAATGATTTACAGAGGAAAATCACAGAAAGAAAGAAAGCAAGAAGCTGTGAAAAATGAAGGGAATTCTCCCTTTTAAATTGGATTCCAAGGGTCATGCCGATCGGCATTGACCCCCACCCACCGATTGGCATATGACCCCTTACCTTCTCGAGGCAGTCCAAAAGTCCATGCCACTGCCGAATGGCACCCTATGTATCATGACGATTGACACCCTCCTTAAAATGTCGTACAAAAATTCCTTGAAAATACCAGAAAGCCCTGAAAAATTCTCAGAAAATTCCAAAAAATCCCAGGAAGGATTTAGAACGTTTTCACCAAGAAAATTTTGCACTCCCTCAAGCGGAACCCCTATTTCCCCATTAAAACTCCTCCCAGCAACGTCCCCACATGATCTCTAAAGATCATCCCCTATGCCCCAAAGGTCTCAATTTTCCCCAAGCAATACATCCAAACTTTGGGCCACCTAATCACCTCCCCAGTGGAAGTTTTGCAAAATATTTCCCCAAGCAATCGGCTCCCCAGCCCAAAACAAAACCACAAGATAAATCTCCCCGGTAGAGTTACCTAATAACATCTCTACTTAAGCCCGCATAATTTGTCATCTCTACTTAAGCCCGCAAAATTGGCTTCGACCCACAGAAATGGCCATCTCTACTTAAGATCGCAGAATTGGCTTCGACTCGTAGAATTGTTCACCCTCATCTTTAAGCCCGTGGAATTGGCTTCAACTCGCAGAATCGTTCACCCTCATCTTCATGCCTTCAAAATTGGCTTTGACTTGCATAATCGGTTACCCTCATCTTTAAGCCCTTAGAATTGGCTTCGACCCACATAATCAATCACCCTCATCTTCAAGCCCTCAGAATTGGTTTCAACCTACAGAATTGGTCACCCTTATCTTCAAGACCTCAGAATTGGCTTCGACCTACAGAATCGGTCACCCTCATCTTCAAGCCCTCAGAATTGGCTTCGACCCGCAGAATTGGTCATCCCCCGGAACTCCTCAGGAATTAGCCTAAACCTTTCCTCTAAACCATCCCTTAGGTCCTCAGAATCGACCTCGGCCCCCTGAATTGGTCATCCTCATTTCCTTAAGTCCTCAGAATTGGCCTCAACCCTTTGAATTGGTCATCCTCCTTCAAAAGCATCATGCGGTGTCTATTCGATGGCTATCGTTTGTTCCAAACTCACCTGTCGATGGGCTCTATAGACACCCCATTCTGTTACCCCCTAAACTCTCCTTAGGTCCCTAGCACCTCCCTTCATCACTACAAAACTAGGTCATACCCCGAGTATTGACCTAGAAGCCATCGGGCACTCGCAAGTTTTGTTTGACCGAAATTCAAAGTTTTCAGCTCGACTAAGACTGAATGAATCTTGGAAGGCCCTAAAACCCCTTTTCAATGGTCCATCCCATGTGCGATTCTGACTTACCATGAGGACGAACAACCCATTTTCTTCAAAACTTGATATAGAGGCCACCGGACGCTCTCAGGCTCCGTTTGACCTAATTCAACTCTTCATCTATACCGAGACTGAATGAATCTTCAAAGGGCACTAAAACCCCTTTCCAACAGTCCCCTTCACATGCGATTCTGACTTACGGTATGGACGAACGATCTGTTTTACTCTGAGAGGTCACCAAATGCTTCCAAGACCTAGTTGACCTAAGTCAACTCCTCGAACCAGATAAAAATCTTTGGAATGTCGAAGAACATCTCCTAAACTTTCCAATGGTCCTCCCCATGAGCGATTCGTATTTACCATGGGGACGAACGATCCGTTTGCGTCCAATGATTCCACATCTAATGGACCGAAGAATGCTTCCGAGCCATATTTGACCTAAAGTCAACTCCCAAACCCAGGAGCGGTCCAAAGGACTTTCGAAGGTCTATTAATTACCTTTCCAATGGTCCACCCCGTGCATCATTCGGATCAATGGTTTGCGCTCTACTACAAATTTTCCGAAAAGGCCTGAAAGACACTGCCAAACAGTAGGTTCCAGACCCTGCCTATCGGTAGTGTGCTTAAATGCACTTGATGATTGGCAAGAATAGGGATATTCCCATCGGCAATGCCCTGGGCCTATAAAAATGATGCTTTGACCTCATTGCAAAAGGAGCCCAGATCAGAAGCATATTACTCTCAGCAAATCCAGAAAACCTCTCTCGAAGTCAGCCCGATTTCCACATCAAAATCCCTTTCCAACCTTCACTTTTCATCATCCTCTTCATCAAACTTGGTGAATTAACCACTACCCATCATCATCCAAGTGCAAGGTATGCTCTCTAACATTCAATATCAAACTCAAGATCTTCAATAAGGTCCAATTTTCTCAATTCTATCCTTAAATTCTCATAAATTCGCATTAACTTGTTTTATTACTTAGTACTTTTATCCTCTCGTCTCACATATACTAATATACTTTTTACTTAGTATTATTGCACATCTCTTATTTTCATACAAATAAAAAACCAAAAAAATAAGAAAAAGAGGGTTTGCTCATAAATTCCAAACGAGAATTCTCACACTTTTCTCACAACTAAAACACTTTTTCTACACACACACACACAAATAAGAGAAGTCCCCGATTGGATTTATGGGATAAACCCCACCCCTCGTTTTGCATGCGAACTACGTGGACTTTGATGCCTCTATAGGCTACGTAGACGTCTCAGGGTAAAATCTGATATTCGAGTCCTGTTTTTACTCTTTATTTCATCTCTTATTCTCTCTAACTTCAATTCTCCTAGATTTTATATATATACATATATTTGTTCTTAGTGGCGTATTATTCCACATGCGTTGTCGTTCCAAATGACGTCGGTCGAAGTTCTCCCAAGAGGGACGCGCAGGACCTAGGATCCTCCCTCAAGTCGCCCGCTGGCAGCGAGGATTGGGGATGGACACAATACCAAATAGGATGAATAACCACCATGCGGTAGTCAAATGCATTCGAGAAAACATTTTATCCTGTTTTGATATGCCTTAAGCCATCATTAGCGATCACAATACCCATTTCTATAATCGATCCTTCTAAAGTCTCATAAAAAAGTACTCAGGCATGCACAGAGTGGGATGTTCTTATCACCCTCAGACCAATGGTCAAGTATAAATTTCCAATAGGAAAATCAATCAAATCATCTAGAAAATAGTGAATCCAAATCGAAAGGATTGGTCCTTACTATTATTAAATTCACTATGAGCTCATCGTACTACCTACAAAATACCACTTAGTATGTCCTCGTATAGGCTTGTCTATGTAAAATCATGTCATCCTTCAATAAATTTAGAGCACGTACATTAAGACCTTTAATTTTAACTTACCTGCTCTAAGAGAGGTCCGAAAACTCTAAGTCAATAAGTTAAAAGACATTATGTATGATGTATACAACAATAACAAAATTGTATAAAGAGAAAATAAAAATGTTACATGACAAGTCCATCCAAAGGAAGTCATTCAAATGTAGATAAAAAGTTCTATTATACAATTCTAGGTGGCATCTCTTTCTTGATTAGTTGAGGTCTATGTGGTCCGGTCCCTTTGTCATTAGGACAATTTACCCAGATGGAGAGGTTGAATTAGAAAATCCTAAAAATGGTGAAATTTTCAAAGTCAGTGGTCAAAGGTTGAAGCCATATCAGAAAGAGAGATCGAGAAATGGAGGATATTCTCCACAAAGACCCAGTATACCATGAGTAAACATAAAATTGGGTCATTGTTGTTGTACCATAGTTTTATTTTTTTGTATATGCGTGTTTTATTCAGGAAATGTGTTTTGGAGAAATTTTCTCATTGTGGTAATATCCTTAATAACTTTGTGTCTTTTTTAATTTGTCTGTTACAATGAGGACAATGTAGAAAAGTTTGAGGGTATTAAGGTCATTTTCCAAATATAAAAAATTTTAAAAAAATAAAAATATTTTCAATATAATTGAGTTTTAAATCGATTTATTAATATGAAATTAATTCACAAATCTCTCAACTTTTAAAATGTTAATACTTAGTCATGTAATATGATCAAACATATATATTAAGGGGAAAGTTAAAGAACTTAATGAATAATAATGGAGATTTAAACCCTATGAGATTTTTTTGTGCCATTAATCATTTTCAAGAGATTTAAATCAATCTGAATTAAAATAACTCAAACTTTCCTTTAATGATAATTCGTTGATGATGTCAAATTCTGTGTTTTATTTGATTACTAGAAAAAAATGTGAATCTTAAGCACTAGAAGTCTTAATAAATCTACTTGAGACATTAATTAATTTAACAAAACTTGAGAAATGAATATAGGGCATTGTTTTGAAAGCTAGGTATTATTCCAAAATCAATCCTTTTACATTATTTTGTTGCAATACCATTTGTGCCCAAAAGAAAAATGACCATTCTATGAAAAACCCAAAAATATATCCCCATTTTCTTAGAATATCAAGGTTAAATTATGGAAGGAAAAAAATACCAAAAGAAGGATCTTTGCAAGGATAATGCGTGAAAAGAAAGAAAAAAGAATGCGACAATGAAATTAAAAAAAATAGCAGTATGTGAGTCGAAAAAGAAGAAAAATGGAGATTAGAAAAAGTGCCAAAAGGGTCAAAATAATGAAAAGCTGTATATTCTCAAAAAAAATTAAAACTTTAAATGTCGTTCTTTCTAACCAAAACTAAGACTACAATACATCTAAAGCAAGTCCTAACTGATCTCAAGTATAGTTAGTTATAGTGTGGAGAGAAGATGAATGAGATTTATGACATTATTCAAAAAGTAATTGATTTTTGGTTCATGATATTAATTCATCCATTATAAAAAAAAATTATTTTGCATTATGTATATGTGAAATTTGTTCATGAAATTTACATTTATTCACATATACCAAGGGAAAAAAATATCTATTTTCAAGTGCTCGATTGTAAGTGTGGCCCTTGAGATTTTGAATCAAAATGAACCTTCAAATAAGAAATGTAACAATTAAATCTTTTCAAAAGGATGGTTATATTATCTATGCATACATCCATAATAAGCTAAGATTGAAAAATAAATTTTTACTATATTTATAAAGTTTGTATTTAAGACATGGTTAGATTACTTTTGTGTCTTTTATAAATTGAGTCAAGTTTTAAAATTTTGTGGGTATATTCACTGCAAACCCTTACGAGACAAAACTCACCCGCTAGGGTAACCTAGGAATTTAACAGCTTGTTGTACATACTAATTACAATCGTGATTACTAAGAAAGTGAGTTAGATTCTAAATTTTAGTTTTGCCTAAGGACTAACAAAGTTTAGGTTTGGGAGTATTTGATGAGTACAGTAATTTGTATAATTTCTACCCACATTAAGATCTTGTTAGTCCCGTTGTACCATAAATAAATAGTTATTAGAGTTGTATATGTTAATTAAAATAAACTGAAAGTTTGAAATAATTCGAGTTAATAATGCAATTTTAGCAACTCAGGGGTATATTTATACTCTAAATAAATAAACTTATTTTAATTACTAGTCCTTGTTAATATTGGCCTTATTTGTGTAATTGTTTTATCTTGCAGGTCAATACGCAGTTATAGTTTCAAAACGCTCTATTTCATTACAATTGCGGCAAAAAGTTGGTCAAAACGTCAATTCAAAATTTTACCTGGACTCGAGACATTCTAAGCATCCTAATCAAATCCCATCACAACCTATCTTCCAATTTTTTTCCACCTAGTGTGCGTATATACTATTAGCATTTCTTATTTTGAGTGTGCCATTTTCATTTTATTTTTATATTTGTTCATGTTATTTTATAATTTTTATTTTATTTTGTTTTATTATTTTATGTGTTTATAATATTATATGTGTGTCGTTTTATATATAATAGCATATATTAGTATATTTTTTTGTGCATCTTATTTTTTATACGTGCCTCATTTTAGTATATTAGTATATATTTTAATATTTCTATGTGCGTTGTGTGTATATATATTAGTTGGTTGTTAGTTATATACACATAATACACACACACACACACACACACTAGACTCCATACACTCATATACACCGAATACCTCCTTCACATACGCCCACTCCTAATATACCCTCTCACCTCACATTTTTTAAACACCACGAGATTTATTTCCTCTCTTTTATCACTTTACGCCACTCCTTCGTCTTTTCTCTTTTTCATACCTATCACCAACATATTTCCTTTTTATTTTTTATTCCGTATCCCATTCTCTTATTTTTATTATATCTTCCATTCTCTTATTTTCATTCTATCTTCCATTCTCTTTTTTTTTTTTATACTATGACCTATCTTCACAAATATCCTTTACACATCCTATAAAAAGGACCTCTGAAAGAGAAGTTTGGATACAATTTTGCACAAGAGATAAGCTTGGAGAGAATTATAAGAGCCCCAAAATAAGTAAATTCTTGTATTTTTATTTTTGAGTGTTTATGTGGCATTTTTTGGATACCTTTGTATTGATATTCAAGTGTTGAAACTTCAATTTTTGTAAGTGGTTATTATTTAAAATCATTATTTCATCTTGTAATTTTTATATTTTAATTATGATGCAAGCTTAATTTAATTAACATGATTAGCTGAAATTTACTATGATTACTTAATGTATATTTAATTAGTTTAATTCACTTAAATTCCCTATTTTTTCTACAAACGTTTTACAAATTGGGTATTCATTAAAATAGTCACGAGAGTGATATTATTTTATTCACATTCTTTGATTTTTTGTAATTATGTTTGATGCATTATGATTATATTGAATTGTTTGATAGTCCATGCTTATGTTCGACATAAAATGCTTAGAAATGATTTTTTAAAGGAATTGGGAGTTTTGGGATCTAAAAAGAGATATAAATTATTTGATTTGAACTTTAACATTTTCATCATCCGAAATTTTCACGATGAGAGTCAATAAAAGGGAATTGTGAGTTAGACTAATTAACCATAAACTAGTTAAAATGGTAAAAGGATCCGAAATCCTAGTAAGCTCTCCCATATTTTTTACATACTTGGTGTTCACTCCTCTATTATGTTTTATTTTATTTTATCCCTACATCAAATTTATTCACCAATATTATATAGCTGGAAAATCGATAATTTACACAAATTAACCAAATCTTCGTGGGATCCACTTTTACTTACACTCGCTATATTACAATAGCCCACGCACTTGGGTTAATTTTATAATTTGACAACAACTGGCATTCGACTAGGAGGACCCTCGGATGGAGGCCCTCCTTTAATTGTTCTTAGTCCCAAAGGCCTTAACTATTTTAACCACACCTACAAGGGCACACTGGCATTGAAGCCTTTCTTGCTGGCCAGATTGTGGGTTGATCCAAATGATTAAATTCATCCAAGATATTGGAATAAAGGAGAGTTAGGGCAATAAAGTCTAAATGTGAGGGTTTCCCTTGAGACACTAAAACATAAACTTAATAATTCTAGTAAAATAAAAGACCTAGCCCAAAAAATGATATGCTGGGCTACCTAAGGAAAGAGTTAAAGATAATAAAAATAAGGGAAGAAGCATACCGATAACAAGAAAAACACAATGATAGAAGCACTGTTACTCCTAAGAAGAGAAAACATCAACTCCTCCAAATGAGATGACATGGAGGTTCAAAATATAGGGGAGTTCACATCTAATATATAACAAAGGGTTAAAGAGCTGGAAGGTGATTGAAACAAAAAAAAAATTAGAGAAGAAGATTGAAATAAAAATTTTGGTATGTGTATAAGACACGGAAGTTTGAAAAGAGGGTTTGTTGGTCTTTTATACCAAATGAAGAAAATCGTTTAAATTATACGGCTCAATCTAAGTGAATCAAATGGTCCATGATGGTTTAGTGGAAGAGACATGCGGTCAGGTCATGTGGGTGGATACATACACCTACGCTCACATTGGGAAATTATGCATCATTAGGATTGTAATGATTACATCTCTTCACCTGATTGACATCTTGCATTGGATTCAGTTCACTCCGAATCCAGACCTTATCACAGATATTGATGACATCACAAGATCCTAAATGGATCATGAGGAATCAAGAGTAAGCTAGCTGTCATGTTAATCATAAAATGACACAAAAATGTTGACACGTGGAATAGACTTAGTTCAACTACACATAAGACTATTCGTCCCATCTTTAAGAACACAAAGTTTCTAAGGGGTAATTGATGAGGCGTATTTTCATTCAGTCTGAAGTCGAATGATAAGCATTGTGATCAAGTGGATGGAGTAACAGTCAACATATAAATAGTGGGCCGGTTGAATTGGTGATCGAAGGATGACCGAATGCATAGAATCAGTGTGGGAATTTTTTAACTTTGTGATGACTAACAAAATGTCACAATCATTCCAGATCTCAACTTCATTAGATTAACACCCCACCTTAGTCAGTGTGGCACTCAACTTCGTCAGACAAATGGTAGTTAAACCATTTGAATCATCAAGACTTTATCACATATTGTTACTTTAAACTAGTAACACATTCCTTATTAATGATGTCGGTAATCTCGATGAACGGGAAACATGAGAATATATGGAGGAGCCAAAATTGAACCGGTGCCATCTTTGAATTCAAACCCTTATAATGTATATGCCAGGAATTAAGAGAGACTTTCGATTATATAAAGCCTTTTGTAGCATGGGATAACGTTAAGCTAGAATATATTTGTAACCTTATGTGATTCTCCTTTCCCTTAAAGTAATCAAAGAACTCCCCCACCCCTTCACTCTGTGGACGTAGGTTGAGATTGATTGAACCACGTATATTTATTATTTATCTCTCCTCTCTTCTCTCATATCCCTCACTTGATTGGCATATACAAATTATAAATCCATTGTGTTATGTGTACGTTATATTTTCACCTCAACAATTATTGAATAATCTCGATTTTACAAATTTGTAGTTATATTACATTCTAAACTATGTGATCTTGTATGTTTTGTTTGACTATTTGGTTTTGAGTTTTGACCTAGTGTTTCTTCATATATGTTTATATTTTCGTCTTCATCTAGTTATCGTTCTTTGATCTTAGTGTTTGAGAATTTTTATGGGTGCATATTTTGGTCGGTATAAGTTATTTTGTTAGTTTAGGCAAGGAAATTGTGTTTTGCATTGGTTGGTGATTAAGGGGGAGTAATTTTATTCTAAGGAATGATAAGGTTGGAAACAGACTTTCTTTGCAAGATTCTATGTTTTGAAAAGTTTGAATTTGGATTTAAGAAAACTTTTTTCTGTTATCCATTTGCACGACTCAACAACATTCCTGTCTGCACGATCCCCTATTTTTAGGATCTGAATTTTGGTTCCATGATCTTACGACTCTGATACATTTTCCATCGGTATCCATTACACAGTTTTATCCATGGTTTTGATATCTTTCTTATGCTTGATTGGTTTATATGTTTTTCTTTGTCTTATTCCATGATAAAAGGGAAATGATCTTGATGTTTATTTCATGCATTTTTTATATATTGGGGGTAAATGGGAAATGTATTAGTGTTGATATCCTCATATATCCTTCATGTTGATGTTACTTGGTTTGATGATTTATGTTAGGTGGAGATGATTTATTTTGGGGGAGATGGTTTTTTTATGCAATCCATTATAGCTTTGTAATAGGGGGAGTTATCTTGATGCTTTTATTATCTTTATGTTTGGGTGTGACAAAAAATGGATATGATATTTTGTTTTTTTTGTTTCATATTTTAGGGAGATTTAATATTGTAAATGCTTTCATGATATATGCTTTGATTATGATCTTTAGGGGGAGTTTATTGTGAATTTTTATGTTTATATATATGTTTGATTGAGGGAACATTATGATCATTTATCTTTATCTCATCTTTCATATTTGTCAATATCATTATTTCTCGAAGGATTCCCAAGAAGAGGAAATCCTTTTATTACCATGTCTTGCTTAATTTTTCTTGTTGTTTGGGATTTTTCAGGATTCCTCACATTGATATATGACTAAAAATCTTACATTGGTCTTTTTTATATGTACATTACCTTTCTACTACTCTTAGTATATGGCTAGTGAGGTGCGAATCATGTAGGGGTAATCAAGTTTATTTTGGATTGTGGGAGCTTTTCATGGAATAGCCAATGGGGGAGATTTAAACCATAAACATTTATAATATATATAAATTGGTGATCTCCTACATTAAAAAATTTGAGTCTATTAAATTACAAAGACTTGATTCGTTTGATGTGAGGCATGGAATTGTGTCTAGATTGAACCTTCGAAGATTAAAGATCTTGCATGATACTCATTGAAGCCTTTCATTACTAAGTATGAAGACTATATCCTTTTATGGAAGTTTGATTTAATTTTGGCGAATTTCACACACTCACATGTTTTCTAAATTGTGAGAATTTTTCATAAAACGTTTTTAAAAAACCTTTTCCAAATTGTGTTTTTGCTTTTTGAAGTATTAGGATGAAATCTTATCTTTTTAAACTGATTTTGGAGAAACAAATTTGGAGGCATTCGCATGGCTATAAAAAGGGGGCATGCGCACAACTACAAAATGGGGTAATATGCACGTTCATGGCTAGGATTACACTCTGGATGGAATCATGTGCAGAACATATCTGACCGTGCACACGACGGCATCAAATTTTGATTTTTTTCTATAAATATCCTTATTTCCCTCCATTTGTTAATGTGACTTTTCCCTCATTTCAAAATATCTTATCTTTGGAGTTTTTCTAATTTTTGAGATTTTGTTTCTCTCTCTATACCAAATTTCAAAATTCAGTCGGGGGTTTGAATGTTTTTAGATCTAGAATGAGATCTATGTTTTTGTGAGGAATTTTTTAGTGATTTGGAACAACAACATATCCAAAGTTATATGTACATCTTATTCATCATGATTAACCACTTCGTAATTTAAAATTGGATGCATTTTATTCTATTGGGGATATTGAAGTGTGGTGCGACTTCCAAGGAAGAGAATAGCTTTCTCGTTTATGGTATGAACATTGTTGTTGATTATCATTGTCTACGGAATAGAGTTGAAAGATTCATATGAAACTACACGATAAAGATTGTGTAAGAGGCACCTTTTTATTTGTTGTAAAATTGATTCTCAACTAGAAAGGAGAATTAGAGTGAGTCAATGTTTTTTTGCCCATAGGTGGGGGTTTTTTCTCATAAATTTGTCTTATGTGAGTTTGTGATAATTTCTTATGCTCATAAACATATTTGATCACACACCTCACTCAGACCGAAGTTGAATCTAATAATTGAGGTTAAATTTGAATGAGACTTTCTAAATTGTGTTTCTACACCTAGATCCATTTGATTCGTTGTTGTGTCAGCTTTATAAGATAATTAGATTGTGTTTTGATAATTTTGTTGTTAAGAGATTTGAATTTCAAAGAAGTTCTAGTGAAATTTAAATATTAGATACATGAATCCGTCAAACCTATTCATCACATTTAGGACTGGTTTAGGTTTTTTACACATAATATTTCTCAGTGAGAGGTACTTTATTATCGTTTGTAAAATTGATTTTCAAGTGGAAATGAGAATTGGAGTGTGTCGAGGTTTTTTACCCCTAGTTGGGGTTTTTTCCTCATGCAGTTAATTATAAATGATTAATACTCATATACACACATTTGATCACACACGTCATATAGATCTAATTCGTATAAAGTGAATTGGATTAAAATTGCTTAGGTGTGTTAGATCTAGTTTTATTCATTCAGATTTACCTAATTACATTATTTTGTCACTGAATCAAATCAATTTAGAGAAACTTGTGGTGAGTACCTTGAATGTGCAAGTAAATTCATTTGAAATTGAAAATTGGTCATAAGATGTCTTCAAGCCTATTCCCTCCCCACCCTTCTAGGTTTGTTTTTGGTGTTTTACTCACGTAAATGACACAACTTATTATGAAAAAAATTACATGCCAGTTATGTCAGTCACAAACCTACCCTCCACAAATTAAATAATAAGATAAATATTAGGTTAACTTATTATCAAGTATAAATCAGTGAAGTTTATCACATATCTAACCCCCACTAATTAAATTACAAATTAAATATTACAGTTAACTTATTAATCAAATTATCACAAAAAATAGTTAAGTTTGTCATAAACTTACCCTCCACCGATTAAATAATGAGATAAATCAGAAGGTTAACTTATTATCAAAAAAAATTATAAGTTAGCGGAATCGGCCATAAACCTTCCCTCCACCGATCATATGTAGAAAGACCTTAAACATTCATTCAAAAATGGATAAATCAAGGCAGTAAGATTTAAAGAACTTTTCAATAATAGATAAAATGTCATAGGCCTATATAAAATGGCTGAAGATCCTACATAAAAAAGTAAAAGATAAAAAGCCTATTGATTGGGGTGCTGAGGGTGGCGTCCCCCAGATTTAGTGGACCTCGTTGCATTGTTCTACCTGAACATCAGGAGGAACGAACTCAGTCATTGGTTGATTTACCTCTTTGTCAAACTCCATGAAAGCTTCCCCATCACCTAGGATAAAATTCTCAAAAAGAAAGTGCTTTAAGTAAGTAGGATCACGCTCAAAGAAATTTTCACTCTTGAGGTCGATGATCCAGCCTTTGTTGAATGCAACTGACTCATGATAGTCAAGTTTGAAAATGTGTGTATATGAACACTAAAATAACCTAGGGGTGAATAGGTTATTACAAAAAAATAATGTCTAATTTTAACTTCCCATTTTGATTAAACCTGGATCTAGCCCATTTTCAAATTCTCAAAGTGATTAAGTTGAATTATAAACATTCAAACACAAAAACGTCAATGAAAAATGATAAACAATCAGGCACAGGAGGAAAAAAATCCTCGGTGTGACCTAGCATCTCATTAAATTTGAAAAATTCATTTTACGTAATACAAGAAGGAAAATTGATCAAGTGCTCTCACAATAATTTACCCATGAATATTACAAAACTTCCCCCATTTAATGGAACTCTGAGTGAACTCCATCTCTCACACACTAACTCCATTCTCTGCCCTAGATCCACACCATACCTAAAATCTCAACAGCATAAACCCCTCTATTTTCAATCTCAAAATGTAAATCATGTGATTGAATAAGAATTCAGATGTAAACTTTGCTAAAAGTGGATTAAAACCTCTCAATTTAACTCTAAAACGAACATATCATAGTAGAAGGAAGAATACTTTAATGGTATAATCAAATTGTTGTTTATACCTTTTGAGATTGAACACCTAAAGAAAACTAATAATTTTCTTGAAGATTATCTTAGCTAGAATTTCTTTGGAGGCCACTAAACAAATGGGCTAAAAACTAATTTTAAATTCTTTTACAAAAAAAAAGACCCTAAATAAGGGAAATAAATGAAAGGAGAATGGGTTACTACCGCCAAAAAGTAAAAAAACTCAAATAATATTTCTTCTTTAAATACACAACCTAAACAAAGGCCTGTGCATTTTATTTTTAGTGGATGCCAACTAGGCATCATTATAATTGGTTTCAATTCTAGTCCTAAATTGATGGATACCCCTAGCCCATCATAAAAAATGACAATTTCCTTCTTGAAAAAAAATCATTTATACTCAAAACTCAAGTTGATTTTTTTAAATAGATAAAAGGAAAATCTTTAAGCAATTTCAATTTCAATTATTGAGTGATCTTTAACCCACCTTTTTTATCTCATTTAAAATCTATTTGGATTCGTTATTTTGATCCAGTTATTAAGACAATTAAAATGATTCGTGAAGCAACTGTTGGTTGATAAAGTTGGATGCAACAACTTGCACCCCCAAATTTAAGTCATGTGTTCTCAAAACATCAAACAAAAGGAAAAAATTCCTATAACAAAAGTAAAAGATTTGTATAATCCTAGAATCCCACAAAAATCTATATTCCTTTAAATGACACTTGAAAGGCTTGTATTTTTATAAAAAAACAAAATTTTAGAGAAAAAAAAAATATGAGTCTTTTGGCTAAACGAATTGCTGAGAAAATACTACTTCTTAATTAATTTAAAGTTCTTAGTTTTATCCTTATAAAACAAATAAATTATGAAATGGATGATTTCTCTTTGAAAAAATTAACACTCTTATAGCATTTAAGGAATCGTTCAAAAATGATTTTCTCGATAAATTTTTTAATATTATTTTGATTAAACTTTATTTAAAAAGGAAAATAACTTCTACCCAAACTATTATTTCGATTAGAGATTTTACCAAAGATTGAAGATAATGATGAAAGATGAAAAGTCTTTTAATTTAATTTTGTAATTCTCTTAATACATATGATGATATACCTAAAATATATTTTTTCATAGAAGACAACATGTGGTTTGTTGATGTAATTGGGATCAGTAAACAAACTAGTCTTTCCAATCCTTTTACCAACATTTTTTTTTAATTTACATATGATGATAAAAAATTATAGACACCCCATCCTGGAACCCTTAAATACCTCCTTAAGTCCTTAACACTTCCTCCTCCCATAATAACACTCTAGGTATTACTGCAAACCCTGATCTATAGGCCATTGGGCGCTTTCGAGACCTGTTTGAATTGATCAACTTCCAATTTGAGCGAAGCTCGTGGAGACCTAACAATTCTATAAATCCTCTTTCCGATGGTCCATAATGTGCGTGAACCAGCCTCACGGTTCGCGTGCACTTTCTCTTTACTCCGAGACCTAATCCAAAGGCCACTAGGCACTTTTGAGCCCCATTTTACCTCGTTTAGCTCCCCAACCTGAGAGATACTCATTGAAAGCTCATAACTATCTCAATTTTCTTTCTAACAGTCCATACCGTGCATGAATCTACCTCACAATTCGCACGTACTTACATTTTACTCTGAGACATAATCTAGAGGCCACTAGAAACTTTTGAGCAATGTTTCACCTCAGACAACTCTCCAACCTAAGCAAAGGTCATTGAAACCTCATAAGTCTCTTAATCCCCTTTCCAACGGTACATGCTAGGGGTAATTCCACCTCATGGTTCAAACTCAACTCTCTTTACTCTGAGAACCCCCTGTCCAGAGGTCACCGGGTGCTTCTGAATTTGACTTCAGTCAACTCTTGAAATTGGGATTAGCTCAATGGATTCTTGTATATATATGAATAACCTTTCTAATGGTCCTGACCGTGTGTGATTCAGACTTATGGTCTGCATTTTATGCCTATTTTTCTGAAAAAGTTTGTTTCTGACTACCTATAGGAACCCTAAACCCCATGCCTATCGGTAGGTGTACTTTTCTTAGCCAATAAGGTAGGGTTGTGCTGATGGAAGGACAAGGTCCATACAGATTGGAACCCCTTTGAAACTCTAATTTATACTATTTAAGAATACCATAACCTCATTCTAAGGGGTCCCAATCTAAAGTCAAAATATTCTCCTCGAAGCAGTGCACTAAAATTCTATTTTTCCAAACATTCTCTCCATTCATTTACATCACTCTCCTCGAAGCAGTGCACTAAAATTCTATTTTTCCAAACATTATCTCCATTCATTTACATCACTCTCATCCATTTTTCACCCCACTTTCCATTCTTACCTTACCACCATCAAACCACCTAAAAATTGTCTCCTACTATTACAAAATCAGAATTAAAGTCCTCTTGAAGGTCTACTCTTATCTATTTACAACTCATTAAATTAGTACAAATTATTTACTTTTCTTTTCACTTTTGATATATCTTTTATTTCATTTTTTCTCTTAAAAACAAATACCGCCTTTTCTTATTTAGTACACACTAAAAACAACCAATATAGGGGTTTTCTATAAACCTTAAACTAAAATTTTCTCATTTTACACTTTCTACAATTGCGCGCAATTTCTAAAAATAAACTAAAGGAAGTTCTAAATTAGGATTTATGGGTTTAACCATGCCCTTGAATGTTATCGAATTATGTGGACTATGATGTCCATTGGGCTACGTAGGCGTCCCAAGCCAATCTTGGAATTCAAGTCCTATTTTCTCATTTATCTATTTTATGTTTTGTATTCTTAGTGATATTGCGCATACGATACTCCTACATAATTGTGTTCTTCTCAACATACACACTCACTTCTTCATTGTGATTTGTGATTTTTGATTTGATGGACAATCACATTATATTTTTATGTTATTCTTTTGTATACTTTTTAAGGATGATTCTGCTTTGTTTTTTCCATGATATGAGTTGGATGATTTCTTTCTCTCATTATTCACACTACACACATGTACACACATATCATATTGGGAGAAAATGAGAACATTATCATAGCTCGTGAGATACCGAAAGGGCAGAATGAGTGCATAACACCATCCCATTCCGTAACTTGGTCCCCAAACCCTTAATTCATTTGATTTCGTACATTTCTTTTGCTTATTTAAGAAAAATAGGCTGGAGACTCCATTTTACATTTTTCTCCCTTTTTGATGAGAATCGATTTATATTCTTGGAAGCCTGCGAAGACCAATGCAAATGGCGAAAAGAGGATTCACTTATCCTTGAATTCTCACACACGGATAGAGAGAGAGATTTCTCTGATTTTCACTTCTCTCCAATTTTGGGGTCGGCTCACGCTAAAGGAATCAGACTCGAATGGGCACATTGGCGACTATGTTGGTGATCTTTTTTTAGAGTACTCAACTCTATTTCACATCAATGTTGTTTCTTTTGCTCTCCTTCTTCTCTTTATGTGTACATATGCCCCAACTTGTATGTTCTTCTTACTCTCATACTTACATATTGTATATGTGCCTATTTATTATCATGATATTATATCTACCATTCTCTTTTCTCATCATATATATATGTCATTTTATTATTATATGTTTTGCGTCTTACTCACTTCTATATAGTCACCATACTTCACTCCACTCACTCTCACTTGCACAAGATTCACGCCACTTATAGATATCCATGTTTAGTTACACTAGCACACACTCTCATATTCTTCTCACTCATATATAGTTTCACTCTTATTCATATGTTTCACATGCCTTTTGCAGGTATCCATGCCAGTGTCACTACCACACACTTCAATAATTCTATCACTTGTATATATCCACATACTTTTATCCCTCACACATATTCACATGTCACTCTCTTACCTTGCACATATTTCTCACTCACTTGTGCATATTTATATGCCTCATATTTTGTATATGTCACCATACTTTGTATAGTTTCCATGCTTCATGTACATACTTGCTAGTTTTACTCTCCGCGTTATCACCCTTATCCCCTGCTATTCATATATTCTCCCTTAAAGTGGTAGTACTTCTCTTATTTAGCATACATAAACTCTCCATAAAATACTATTTAAGACCTGTATTCTTGCACACTACACCACTTGAGCATTGCAATATTGATTAAAATTTTGTCCCGTACCGAGGGATCACTTTATGATGGGTGCCAGTCCTGCAAGGCTCGATTAACCTAAGATATATGATTCCCACCTTAAATTTGGCCTAGTTCCTGTGATGTATATTGAACATCCCAAATCGTACCGCTTGACCGAACTCGCGACGGGAGGTATATAGTAGAAAACTCATTAACGTATGATGAGTATATCGAATTCGATCTCACAGGTATCATCTCCACGAGGTATATCGTGAGGGAATTCATGTACACTCAGGTATATCAAATAGCTTGTCTACACATATTGATCAATGATGTCCCTTATAGGCAATAGGTATATCATGGAATTTATGCCAAAGGGAGAAAACTTTCCACTAACACACCAAATGCATCAGCCTCATATAGGTGTCTACCTAGGACACTCATACCTAGTTTGTCAGCTACAATGCGAAACTCTATTGAAATTTTGAGTCGCCGTACCACCCAAATTTTCATGAGATTTTTCCCATTTTTAAAATAGGACCTTGTCCGCGAATCTGAAAATAAGTCAAACCATGTCTTCAATCATGTACCTTATCTTTTCCCCAGACTCAGGTCCTGTTCAGCATTTTTCTTTCATCCTAGGCAAAACAAAATACAAGTAGAACCTAATAATAATAACTATGCGGAGGATTTTTCTTTTTCCTCTTATAAAAAAATACCATAAATATGCTCCATTTAAAAATACATAAAAACAAATATACCAAAAATATTCCTTTTTACCTCAAAATAAACCCAAGAATCATTTTTTCCTCTTAGGTGTGTGATACGACACAAATATTGCGTATTTCATCCTCCGAACCTACGCATTTTAGCCCCCTCTGGTATCTTATTCCCTATATTTATGCTCGTTAACTAGAAAACCTCAGATTTCTACGTTAATATGTTTTGCAAGGGTTAATTTTGATTTATAGGTATTTGGATGCTAAGTGTGAAGTTCGGACGCATTCCGCTCGATTTTCATACGCGATCGCACACTCAAGGGAATTTTAGTCTTCACACCTTAGGCACCTGGCCCAACATCTTCATGAAATTTGTGGCCCTCCTCGCTAGCTTCGCGTGGCCACTAACGGTGCGGGATTCCGATTCCGTATGAAGAAGTTACGGGATTTTTAGCGAAAGGAAAAATAATGAAACCAAAAGAGGAGGAGAAGAGGAAGAAAAGGAATGCAGTGGCTGCCTTGGTTGAGACCTGCTTGATCGATCAATCGATCGATCAAAAGGATCAATCGATCCTTTAGATTTTTGCCACGATTTCAACCATCGATCGATCGTTCCCCTGTTTTCTACAGATATTTTGTCTTTTCTTTTCTTTTCTCTTTTCTTTTCTAATTTAATTCCACTTGGTATATTTACCAATTTTGTTGTAAATAATAGATATAATTCGTTTTAGGTTAGTTTAGCTTAGGGTTTGTGGTATTTGAAGAGTTCTTCTTTGATTCTTCTTGGTTTGACACCTAATTGGGTTGTAAGTTGCACTATTCATCTTCCTCTCCATTAATATAGTTATTTTCCATTAATTATTACTTTGATTAATCAGATTTACTTGCTTTCTTTAATCGCTTTTGAGTGTAGATTTATCGCGTTTCTTTACCACGTTTTTAACATGCTTTCTAGCTAATTTAAATTAGTTTGTGTTTGAATTGAACTCACTCGGGATAGCGCGTTGCTTGGCTTTGGTGATAGTGTTTACGGGTCTATTTTGGGTGCGTTGTCCTAGTTATTATGCCTAGGAGATTTGACGGGGCATATCATGTATGTCCCGTGCTTACGACCTTTCGCGCGTAATTTTCGGGATATTTGTTGACGCCAAAATCTTATTAGGCTTTTATGCGTATTTAGGGGCGTGACAACCCTTGATTTAATTAACTGTAAAAACGAGACTCATTTGTAATAACTCGTCGACCCGTGTAACCATTTTATACAAATTAACGCGGGTGAGGGATATTCGACGCAACCTATAGATTTACTCGCTTTGTTAATCTAGTTTCAATACACTTGCCCAGATTAATAATTTCCCTTTTATGCATCTTTTCCATTTTAGTTTTTAATTCACCTTTTACACTTTTATTTAGAAATATTAAATCACTTAAATTCTAGTAACTCGTCTTAGTGGATATTTTCGATACCCGACTTACCGCTATACTTGCCTCACAAGTGTAGTCGTAATTTAGGTTTTTTGTATTGAGGTGGTGAACAGAAAACAACGATCGGATTTTGACACATGCCACTTTTCGCCCTCGATCAAAATGGCTCCATTGCCGGGGTTGATTTGCTTTGAATCTTAATTGGTTCAGTGCTTTGATCCCGACAACTTGCTAGTCAAAATGGCATCGTTGCCGGGGATCAGTTTGTTTTAGACTTTATTTGATTTAGTATTTCGTAGTATTTTCTTTCTATTTGTATTATTTGCTAATATTTTGCAGGACTTCCACATTTGAGCACTTAGAAACGCTCAAATTTTTCCCGCGCGCACTTACTTTGTGGAATTCGCCACTTGAGCCATTTTTGGGGTAAGCATGTATTATTCCAATTCTTTCGGTAATCATCGTTATAATTCTAAAAATTCTCGCAAACCTATGACTTTCGGTGAATACTTAGAATCCCAAAGTATAACAAATTCAAATATGACTTTGGGCGAGTATAACAAAGTCAAAACTTGGGTTATTGGAATTTTGATGATGATGACAATGATTTTGGGCCTTTACCTCCTTATAATAGGAATTTTGAAACGAATTGCAATAGTTTTCAAAATTCCTATAATAATGAGTTTTCGTTTAAGTCCGATGGTAATTTTCAAAGTTCCCATTTTCATGCATCCGCACCTCGACCCATGACATTCGGTGAGGGCTTGCGTATGTATGAGGATTAGAAACATGAAAATCGTTATCGGGAAAAAAATCATTGTTGGGAACATGAATTGGATTTATTATTTGAGTCCGACGATGATTTTGCTTCCGAGACTTTCGAAGTCGAAGAATGTTTTGAACCAAATGAGGTACTTTTACCTACTTTGGAACAAACCATTCTAGACTTTGTCCATTGCGTAATAGATATTGAAAGTGAGGATGAAAATGACGTAATATCCATTTGCAATGAAATGATTTCTTCTTTGACCCCCAAAGAAGAACATTTCATTGAAAATGATATTATTTCATTTGAAACTCAATCTTCATGCGATGATGATTCATCTCATGAGATTGAATTTCTTTCATCCCCATTTTCATTCTCTATTATCACACCGTCACAAGTACCCGATGATTTGCTTTCAAACTTTAATGTTTTAAACCTTTTCGTCGATGAGGAGTACTTGCTCAAGTCGCCTTCCATAATCGCATCTTTGCCTTTGTGTGCGCCACCTCCCATTCCAATTTCAAAATTATTGGGAGGTTATTCGGCTTTTCTCGGTCCCCGCATGTTTTTATCACCTGTTCAATCCAAACACCCCATCGTCCCTCCAAAACTTTTAATTGACGATGGTTCCTTTCTTTCGCCTTACACATGCCTTCCGTTGTTAAAACGGAATCCATATTTTTCGGAAGGCATGCTTGAGAGTGAGGGTACACAGGTTATCCTCCAAAATCAAATCTTTTTTACGGTGGATCCTTAGTTATTTAGAATTCTAGTGTACAGTTAGTGTGAAGCCTAAATAGTAGGTTGTATATAGTTAGTTTTTTATTCTTTCTTTCTTTTTATTTTAGTCTAGTGTAATTAGTAAACTTTTTATTATTTATTTTTGCTATGCTCGATACTAACTTGTTTTTTAGATTCTTTGGACTTGTTCTTATGGGGATCGCTCCACTTTTGGGTAATATCGTTATTTTCCTCTCTTTAGCATGGTTCTTAATTCACATTGAGGACAGTGTTTAGTTTTAAGTTAGGGGGTATGGGATATTCTATCCATTCATTGGTATTTAGTCCATATTTTTGCTCACATGTTAGCTACTTAGTATGCTTTTCTCAGAAAAATTGAAAATTTTCATAAAGATTTTCTTTCTTTTTTCTCCTTTTTTGGGCATTTTACCTTTATTTTCGATGATAAAGTTCAATAATTTCCCGATCCAATAGAGAACCCAATGATGCATGTTCTCGATTTTAGAAGTTCTTAGACATTAGTCTCCATTATTGATATTATTAATAACTTCATGAATTAAACTTTAATCCCATGAGCACATGCACTTTTATCGTTCTATTGATTTGGTTTAAGATTTTTATAACTCGATAATATTTTGTTGCATTGTATATACTTACACCGAGTAAGCTTTGTACCTTTCGTCGTTTATGATTGTATAAACTATTCTTTTCTCATTGAAAACGTTGAATTCGTTGGTAATCTCACTATTCTTTCATTGGATCGTTCATTAATTCAGTTCATACTTTAAATGTGTTACTTGAACATGATTTTCATATATTGTTTTGATTTGAGAATTGCATAAACTTTTTGAAATGATTATAGGCCATCTTTGTTATATCACCCATATTAGCCTTGACCCCACCCTTATATATTAACCCTCGTCAACCCCTTTGAGCCTAAATATAGCCTTTCGTTTCATAACCCAAATCCCATAACCAACTTCGAATTGGAGTTATGCACCATACATACACTTTCCAAACCTTTGTTTGGAATGTTACTTGGGATTGAATGTTGTTGTTGTGATTGCGGTTGCAATTTAGGCATATGAGAGTTTGAAAAGTAAAGAAAAGAAAGTAATGAAAAAAGTGATGAAAAAGAGAAAGCAAAAAGCAAAAGAAAACATGAGAAAAAGAAGAAAAGAAAGAGAAAGAGAAAGTTGTAAATGTTGTATATAGTTCAATAAGCTTTGATTACTCTCCCCGATGATATATCTAATGCCGTTTTGGAACTTATTTTCCAATTTTGCTATTGCCCGCATTTTCCCATTATCCCAAGTTTTCATCCCGGACACTTCGAATCCGTACATACATATCCTTCATTTCGTACCTTAGCCTAGCCTACATTACAACCCTATTAAAGTCCTATGTGATCTTAGGTTCATGTAATTTAAAAGTCATAATTGTTTTGATAATATATGAAAATGCATTTCGCCTCTTTAATGAGTTGTATCATTTCATTGAGATTATAGTTTTTTAGTTTTTATATAGCGTTCTTCATTTGTGACATGTGTGCGGCCTAGTTTCCATTTACATTTACTCCTTATGCCCGCATGTTCCGTGTGTTACCTCCCTGTTTCGAGTGAATTCACTTGATGAGTGTAATACCCGTGAGAATTGAATATATGCTTGCCTTTATGTTTGTCCGGTTTATATAAGTTTTTCACCGAATCACACTTTGCATGTGCTCGCCCCCTCCCACATTTTAAGGTTTTAATTCTATGAGGTGAATTCTATAATGTTAATGATTCGTACTTTTGTTTAAATACTTTCACTTTGCTAATAATGCGTATGAAATCCTTTTCACCATTATTGGGCTTGTCGCATGTTGGGTTGGGCATATTTTGAGGAAATCATGTGATGTTTGTGGGCATCATCCCTGAAAATCCTCACGAGACGACACTCATCCACTAGGGTGTCCTAGGGGTTTAACGTCTTATTGCATACGCTAAATGCAATCGAATCGCCCGTGAAAGTGGCCTTATGCTTTTATACCATACTTTTGTACTTATCCTACTTTTGGTTTGCTTGTAGTTCTTGTTGCATCCTATTTCATTGCTAGGGACTAGCAATGTGTAAGTTAGGGGCTGAGGAGTGTGGGATATTCTATCCATTCATTGGTATTTATTCCATGTTTCTGCTCACATGTTAGTTACTTAGTATGATTTTCTTAGAAAAAATGAAAATTTTGAAATATATTTTCTTTATTTTTTCTCCTTTTTTGGGCATTTTGCCTTTGTTTTCGATGATAAATTTCAATAATTGCCCGATCCAATAGATAACCCAAAGATTCATGTTCTCGATTTTAGAAGTTATTAGACTCTAGTCTCCATTATTGATATTATGAATAACTTCATAAATTAAACTTTAATCCTATGAGCACATGCATTTTTATCGTTCTATTGATTTGGTTTAAGATTTTTATAACTCGGTAATCTTTTGTTGCATTGTATATACTTACACCGAGTAAGCTTTGTACCTTTCTTCGTTTGTGAGTGTATGCACTATTCTTTTCTCATTGAAAATGTTGAATTCGTTAGTAATCTCACTATTCTTTCATTTGATCGTTCATTAATTGAGTTCATACTTGAAAAGTGTTACTTGAGCATGATTTTCATATATTGTTTTGATTCAAGAATTGCGTAAACTTTTTGAAATGATCATAGGCCATCTTTGTTATATAACCCATATTAGCCTTGACCTCACCCTTATATGTTTACCCTCGTCAACCCCTTTGAGACTAAATATAGCCTTTCGTTTCATAACCCAAATCCCATAACCAACTCCGAATTGGAGTTATACACCATATATACACTTTCCACACATTTTTTTGGAATGTTACATGTGATTGAATGTTGTTGTTGTGATTGCGGTTGCAATTTAGGCATATGATAGTTTGAAAAGTAAAGAAAAGAAAGTAGTGAAAAAAGTGATGAAAAAGAGAAAGCAAAAAGCAAAAGAAAACATGAGAAAAAGAAGAAAAGAAAGAGAAAGAGAAAGTTGTAAATATTGTATATAGTTCAATAAGCTTTGATTACTCTCCCCAATGATATATCTAATGCCGTTTTGGAACTTATTTTCCAATTTTGCTATTGCCCGTATTTTCCCATTATCTCGAGTTTTCATCCCGAACACTTCGAATCCGTACATACATATCCTTCATTTCGTACCTTAGCCTAGCCTATATTACAACCCTATTAAATTCCTATGTGATCTTAGGATGATGTAATTTAAAAGTCATAATAGTTCTGATAATCTATGAAAATGCATTTTGCCTCTTTAATGAGCGGTATCCTTTCATTGAGATTACAGTTTTTTAGTTTTTATATAGCGTTCTTCATTTGCGACAACTGTGTGGCCTAGTTTCCATTTACATTTACTCCTTATGCCCGCATGTTCCGTGTGTTACCTCCCTGTTTCGAGTGAATTCACTTGATGAGTGTAATGCCCGTGAGGATTAAATATATGCTTGCCTTTATGTTTATCTGGTTTATATAAGTTTTTTGCCAAATCACACTTTCCATGTGCTCGCCCCCCTCCCACATTTTAAGGTTTCAATTCTATGAGGTGGTTTCTATAATGTTAATGATTCGAACTTTTGTTTGAATCCTTTCACTTTGCTAATAATGCGTATGAAATACTTTTCGCCATTGTTGGGCTTCTCGTATGTTGGGTTGGGCATATTTTGAGGAAACCATGTGATGTTTGTGGGTATCATCCCTGAAAACTCTCACGAGACGACACTAGTCCACTAGGGTGACCTAAGGGTTTTACGGCTTATTGCATACGTTAAATGCAATCGAATCACCCGCTAAAATGGCCTTATGCTTTTATACCATACTTTTGTACTTATGCTGCTTTTGGTTTGCTTGTAGTTCTTGTTGCATCCTATTTCATTGCTAGGGACTATCAATGTGTAAGTTAGGGGGTGTGATACGATGCAAATATTGCGTATTTATCCTCCGAACCTACGCATTTTAGCCCCCCCCGAGTATCTTATTCCCTATATTTATGCTCGTTAACCAGACAACCTTGGATTTCTACATTAACATGTTTTGCAGGGGTTAATTGAGCTTTTATAGGTATTTGGATGCTAAGTGTGAAGTGCGGACGCACTCCGCTCGATTTCCATACACGATCGCACGTTCAAGTGCATTTTAATCTTTTCACATCTTGTGCATCTGGCCCAACATCTTCACGGAAGTTGTATCCCTCCTCGCTAGCTTCGCCTGGCCGTGAATGGTGCGCGATTCGGAGTCCGTATGAAGAAGTTACGGGATTTTTAGCGGAAGGAAAAACAATGAAACCAAAAGAGGAAGAGAAGAGGAAGAAAAGGAATGCAGTGGTTGCCTTGGCTGAGACCTGCTTGATCGATCGATCATTCAGATTTTTTCCACGATTTCAACCATCGATTGATCGATCCCCTATTTTCTGCAGATATTTTGGCTTTTTTTTCTTTTCTAATTTGATTTCACTTGGTATATTTACCAATTTTGTTGTAAATAACAGATATAATTTTTTTTAGGTTAGTATAGCTTAGGGTTTTAGGGATTTGAAGAGTTCTTCTTGGTTTGACACCCAATTGGGTTGTAAGTTGTACTATTCATCTTCCTCTCCATTAATATAGTTGTTTTCCATTAATTCTTACTTTGATTAATTAGATTTACTTGCTTTCTTTAATCGCTTTCTAGTGTAGATTTATCATGTTTCTTTACCGCATTTTTAACCTGCTTTCTAGCTAATTTAAATTAGGTTGTGTTTGAATTGAACTCACTCGGGTTAACGCGTTGCTTGACTTTGGTAATAGTGTTTACGGGTCTATTTCGGGTGCGTTGTCCTAGTTATTACGCCTAGGAGATTTGACGGGGCATATCATGTATGTCCCGTGCTTACGACCTTTCGAGCGTAATTTTTGGGATATTTGTTGACGCCAAAATCTTATTAGGCTTTTATGCGGATTTAGGGCGTGACAACCCTTGATTTAATTAATTGTCGAAACGAGACGCATTTGTAATAACTCGTCGACCCATGTAACCATTTTATACAAATTAACCCGGGTGAGGTATGTTCGACGCAACCTATAATTTTACTCGCTTTGTTAATCTAGTTTCAATATACTTGCCTAGATTAATAATCGCCCTTTTATGCATCTTTTCCGTTTTAGTTTGTAATTCACCTTTTAAACTTTTATTTAGAAATATTAAATCACTTAAATTCTAGCAACTCATCTCAGTGGATATTTTCGATACCCGACTTACCGCTATACTTGCCTCGCAAGTGTAGTCATAATTTAGGTTTTTTGTATTGAGGTGTTGAACAGAAAGAAACGATCGGCGTTTGACACGCGCCACTTTTCGCCCTCGATCAGTTTGATCATGTACCCTTATTTTTGGTCTGACTCCCTATTGGCTCTGATCTTTCGTCAAACCACCTCGAAGTTCCATTGCTTCCTCTGCTGCCTCTAATGAGTTTGAGTTAACCTTTAGAAGGTTATTCGTGAAAAACTTTAACCAGGATGTAAATGGCCATCCTTGACCACCTCAGTTCTAAGATGGACAACCTTTAAGCAGAAGTCCAGGAAATGAAATGACTCTAGGTTCAGAATCCTATGGTTCTCCATCCCAAAATCCTTTTTCCTCGTGATATGGGTCCACCTTTTTCTAAGTCGGTATGGGTTCAAGAAGAGTATCATCAAACCCCACATGCTCCATCACCAATGGGTTACCACTAGCTCAGCTATCGATACCGAATCTTTCCCAACCAGGGGCTAATCTACCAGTGCCAGTGGATCCGAAAAAAAGAAAAATTAAACAAGGTCAAGGGTGACCTTAGGTTATTGTCAAAGAGATTCGATCAGGTGAATATCTTGGGGGAATTACATGGACTATACCCACATGCCTCCATATCCCATGGCCCAATTACTAAAGAAATTTAAAATGTCGGATATTAAGAAGTTTGGATGCATCGAGCCCCCAGTTGTGCATTTACGCAATTATCATAATACCATGACTCTCCTTGGGGTGTCAGAGGAAGTAATGGCCAAGTGTTCCAGCAAATCCTCAAGGAAAATACCCTCAGGCAATTTTTGTCCCTCGAAGACTCTGAAATCAGCAGTTGGGAAAACATAGCCGGAGAGTTCATGACATTGTATAAGTATAACGAGGAGTTGGAAGTAACCCATAAAAACTTAGAGCTACTCAAATAGAACCTAAGGGAATCAGTCAGTAGCTTCATTAAAAGGTGGGGAGAGACAACAACTACCATAACAAATAGGTTGACAAAAGAATAACGTGTGAGCATTGTGAAGAAGAACTTCTTGCCTTATATTTGAGCTTCAATGGAAGGTCAGGACCACCCTCCATTTAAAGTCCTTCATAAGTCTAGGGTAGAGATTAAAGAAGGGGTAAAAAGTCATAAAGAAGAATCTGAACCTAAAAGGCTGACTGGACAATTTGCATGGCAAAAGTATGAGAAGCCAACCAACATCTTAGTCTTAACCTTCAATAATATATCCCAACTTGCCATTTCTTGGACACCTGAAAATCATCATAACCTAACAAAAAGGAGTATACTAAAATAACCTGCCAAAAAGGAGTATACTAAACTCCATTCTCCTTTGTCAAACGTGTATCAAGGCATACTTGCTTGAAACTTCATTAAACCATTGGAACCCCGACCATTCCTAAATCCTCTACCCAAAAACATCAAACATGATGCCCATCATGATTTCCACCAAATCGTTGGGAACACCATGGATCAATGCTTCCATCTCAAGAATTTTATCCAAAGTCTCATAAACAGGGGTATCATTGCCCCACTAGCCAATAATAAATCTGATACCACCCAAAATCCTCTCTCATCACACAGAACTGGGGTGAATGTTATCCTTTTAGAAGGATATTTAGAATTCAACCCCTTTACCCCAATAAAGTCCATTAAAATACCTAATATGACTACCATCTATCCCACACCCCTCAAAATGTGTCCTTCTGTTCTCTTGCATCCTACAAACCCTATTGATCAAGCTCTGTTCTTCCTTACCCGAGCTGTACTATTGTTCATACCTACTCAGAAGGGGGCATGGAAATGCATGTAGTTCTATATCGGTTTCGAAAGTTCAAACTGATATTGCCCTTAGAAATGACCATTGACTGCAAGAAGATCGGTGATTATTTATAGAAGCTCGAAGGTGGGCTCGAGAATCTGATGAATGGGTTATGCCCGTGAAAGAAATTATCCTAAATGACATTGTGTATGTCATGTCAAATATATTCCTCTATAAGCAATAGATATGCACCATATCTGAGTTCCTCACTATCCTGAAATTATAAGGGAACCTGGTCCCTTCCTTCCATTATTTCCCAACTGAGTGGGAACATTCGTATGACGAAGTTGTAGATGTTGTTGAATGCCTTGACTACTCTTAAAAATATAACATCCTTGCCATCGAGTGAGGTGACGACTTTGATGGTTTAAGCAATGAATCAAAAGGTGATGGCTTCCCCTTTTGAAAATTCCCCAAACAGTGGTGTGACCCCACATAAAAGAAGATGAAAGTGGTTCTAGGGATCTTTGAAAACGAAATCACCTGGGATGATGGGCAAAAGCATGAAGTAGAGCCTCAACGGATAAAGCTATGGAAAACACTGAAAATTTTAGGGGTAGTGATATTGATAAGTCATTCAACCTACATACGCTAGGGATGGATCTCTTCATGATCCACCAGAAATTTGAGTTACCTGACCCGTTCGAGAAGAAAACTGTTGTTGATGCAACCCTCCTCACCTTACACACCATTCATATACAGCCCGCTCAAGTCAACCAGAACCCTGTTGTTTATTTTCTCCAAGAAATACTCTGAGTCTACTCTTTTTTCTCCTACTTCTAATGTAATTACGGATGAAGCCCCCTTTGATGAGGTTCTCACTACTTTATTCCCTAAAAATATTTTTAATGAAATAAATGATGATTTTGAGTATCTTATTATGCCTTACATTAATTTTCTTGATTTTAATCAAACTTTTGATAAGAGATGATTTAATGAATGAACAATTCTTAACTGATCTTAATTAGGAAAAAATAATTAACATAACAACATTAAAACTAATAATGATGAGACTGTTGTTAGTTGCCTCTAATCTAGTAGCCATTCGTACGAGATTAGGATAGTGTCCACCCTCTACGAGCATGAGCAAACACAGTTTGAAGAGCTTCTGAAAGAGTTTATGGACTCCTTTTATTATCCTATAATGGCATGTCTTCCATTGACCCGAAGATATCATGGCATAAGTAACCTACCTTCCATAAAGTAAACCTATCAAGCAAAAATGGAGAAAACTCTTGACAAAGTAGTCCCTCAAAGTCAAAGACGAAGTAGTAAAATAGTTACACATAAGCTTCATTCGCGTGGTCGAATATCTTATGTGGCTTACAAATATTGTCCCCGTACCAAAATAGGGAGGGAAAGTCCGTGTTTGCATCAACTATCGAGATATAAAAAGTCATCCCCAAAGGATGATTATCTCGTTCCCTCAAATTATTTGTCGACATTTTTTTTTGGTATAACTAGATTAATATGCATTTGGACCATCAGTAAAAGACTGGCTTTATCACCTTGTGGGGAACCTTTTTGCTACACAGTCATACCATTTGGTCTTAAGAATGCTAGGGCAACGTAACAAAGGCCACTACAACCATTCTACACGATCTTATCCATAAGGAAGTTGAAGTCTATGTCGATAACATGATCATCAAATCCAAGACTCGGGAAGGTCACTTACCTGCCCTAAAGTAATTCTTGGAGTGACTATGATAATATCAAATGTGACTCCACCCTTAAGAATGTGTCGTCGGTGTCACCAAAGGAAAACTCCTTAGGTTCATGGTCAGTAAAAAATGGATTGAGTCACACCCTGCCAAACTAAAAGTAATACTCGAGATGCCACTAACCTAAACGAAGAAATAAATACGTAGATTCCTAGGTAATCTTCAATACATCACTCGTTTCATCAGTTCACTAACCTCCATCTGTGATACCATCTTCAAGCTTCTTGAATGGATTTAACTAAATTTTGGAATGATACATGTCAGAAAGCCTTCGATCATATCAAATGATACCTCACCGATCTCCGATACCCATACCTCTGCAGCAAGGTCTCCTAATCCTCCTATACTTGACTATCACCGACACTACGGTAGGGGCTATGTGGGACCAATACATTGAGGAATATCATAAGGAGAGAATAATATACTACACTAGTTAAAATCTAGTTGGGTACGATGTGAACTACACCATATTATAGAATGTGTGTGTCGCTTAGTCTGGGTAATGCAAGAGCTTCGGCACTATATGCTTGCGTTACCCATCAAACTGGCATTCCAAATGGATTTAGTGAAATACGAGTTAGGGAAAGTCACCATGTCTAGTCGTATAGCCTGCTGGATAATGTTACTAGTCAATTTTGATATCACTTATGTCACGCAAAAGTGTATGAAAGGAAGATCCATCTACGATTACCTTATTGATAACCCCATAAAGGGAACTAATATTTAGATTTCCTAGTTCTCAGATGAAGACCTCATCTCCACCTCTCACGAGGACCTCAGTTTACAGATGTTCTTTGATGGAGATGCAAATAAGAAAGGGTATGGTATTGGGATAATCCTGAGCCCCGATGATTCTCACACTTCCATTTCCATTAAATTGGATTTTCCTTGCACCAATAACATGACAAAATATAAGGCATGCACTATAGGGATAAAAATTACCCTCGAGAAAGGAATAAATGAACATATGTCTATAGAGACTTTGCCCTCATCATGGAACAGATCCTCGAGAAATGGAGATTCAAAGACGAGAAGTTCCTACCCTTCCACGCTCAACTATAAGTTCTCACCTCCCAATTAAAGATGTCACCTTTCATTATCTTCCTCTCTTGAGGAATAGGCTATCTGATGAACTGGCGACCTTGGCCTCTATGGTTTACATTCCTGAGGAAACAATAATATCCCCATTTCTAGTCCAGAAACCCACTTATCGACACCACATTGAGCTCATATTTAAGAAGATCCGTACATGATGGGATTATGGTATTATGACATGACACCTCCTAAAAAATGGTAGGTATCCATGAGACACTGACAAGAAAGATCGTGCAACCTTTTGCAATCTGGATGCCTGGTACATCTTCTGTGACAAGGCATTGTTTAAAAAGGAATTTTGATAGAACCCACTTGCATTGCATATCAGGGGCTGGGATTGATGACAAGATATAAAATATCCACGGTGGCAAATATGGACCTCATATGAATGGTCATATTCTTACCAAAAAGATCGTTCGCCAAGGGTATTACTGGACCACTATGGTTCAAGATTACACTGCTTATGTTTGACGATGCCATCAGTTTGCCAACCTTTTGCATTTCCCTCATCGGGAGATGTACGACATGACCTCTCCCTGGCCCTCCTCCTGCTGGGGAATAAACATCATAGGAAAAGTCACTCATAAATCTTCAAAGAGACATGAATTCATCGAGGTCACCATTGACTACTTCAAGAAATGGGTTGATAACGAGTCATACGTAGAATTGAATGTGAAGAAAGTAGCTAAATTCATCAGGAAGAATATCATCCACCACTACGGATTTCCTCATGAGGTGGTGTCATACAATGGTCTCTATTTCAAGGTTGATCTCACAACGCTAGTTAACGAGTAAGGAATTTAAAGGAATAAATCCCCTCCTTACCGACAACAAACAAATGGTGTTGTGGAAGCCTCTAATAAAAGCCTTAAGACCATTATTAACAAGATGACCTAAAGTTATAGAGACTGGGATGACCGGATCCTATATGCCATCTAGGGGTACCGTACTTCCATCAAAATACCTATTAGGTCTACCCGTTATTCTCTAATATACGGTATAGGGGTGGTACTCCCTGTCAAACTTGAAATACTTTCTCTACGGATTATGCTAAAAAACTAGGTCAGTGTAGAATAGTGGCATTGAACCCTCTAGGACAAACTCGTGTTCTTAGATGAAAAGATATTGAAATATCTATATCACATACAAAGGTACCATCGCCATATTGCATGGTCATTCAATAAAAAAGTTAAGGACCACGGTGTCAAATAAGGAGAACTTTCCTTCAAGGAAATTATAGAACCCATTTGGGATCCGAGAGGAAAATTTAAGCCCAATTGGAAAGGTCCCTACATCATAAAGAAAATACTATCAAGTGGTTCCACTATGCTCATATATCTCTATGGAGAAAAAATGACGCATCTAGAAAACTTGGACCATCTCAAGAAATTTTACCATTATTCTAAACTCTTGTCGTGCTATAACTTTTCTCATCTACATCTATTCTAAAAAAATCCTTCCTTCCTCTATACTCAAAACTACGTAGGACCTGATCCTCTAAAAAAATCATTTTTTTTTTCAAAAAAAGAAACTCACAATTTCAAAACCCCACAAAGGTACGTAGGCAGCCCATAAGACACACATGGGTACAATCCTTTATCTATTACAAAATGCTATTCTTTTCTCCCTCAAATAATGATGGTCTCCCTCATCATTTAAACAAACAAAAGGATTATGTATGTCGTAGCGATACCTATAGATAATCCAAACAATATAATTCATCATAGGCATAAGAAAATAAGTTGAAATTATTATTCTTATTATTAAAAAATAGGAGTACAACAATTACATGAGATATCATTAATAGGAATGAAAAATATCCCACACCCTTACAAGCCTCATAAAAACATCAAAACCCAAAAAATCCACATCATTACCAGTTTCACAAAAAAAAAACATCCCCAAACCTAAACTGACCCTCTCATAAACATCTAAGAACCTACACAACCTTCTTAAAAATAGTCACCACCCCCTATCACATCAAAGACCTTGCCTTTAGCTTTCTGACGAACCCACTTCATCGTCATTGTCGGTCTCTAAAGGGTCTGAAGAATCCCACTACTGGATAAGACTTCGAATCCAATCCGTGCGGCCGTAGGCCTTTATCAGCCTGGTCGAGACCACAACACCTTCCTCCAAAGTGTCGAATATTACAAGCCATCTCTAACCAATCTCTTCAGCAAGAAACTTCACAACCACCCGCTTCCACAGCTACTTCATAAATCCTTGAATATGACCCAACCTCTTCAATAGATTGAGATGGACAGGTAGACGGCTGGTGATGCAGCCATAAAGGCCCTAGTATCATTCTTAGTGACTCGATCAAGTCCTCCATAAGAAAGAAGTTGGTTATGTGAGAACGAACGATCTGCTCCTATCCCGCTTGGCACAAAAGCCACCACGGAAGATATAAAAAGGTTTGGCAAAGTACCACCAACCACACATATCGACAATCACCCAATTATAAGATAGGTTGTAAATTGCGCCACTATAATATAAATCATCAAAGACCCCTTCTCCTTTCTCTACAAGCCAATTCATCAAGTTCTCTGTCATAGGGCCAAAGCTAAAAAAAGGTCGTGAAAAGAAATTAGGAATGCCCAATAAAGGGTACTCGAGAGGGGCTCTCAAGCATAGTCTCTCAGAAATTCACATGAACAATGTGGAGGGCTCCCTCGTAAAAAATTAGCCCGACCCTCCTTCCAAGCATCTAGAGTATTCAAAGTCTCCATCGGAGTTCCAATAGCTGGAATATAGTGGTAACACGTCCACAACACTATCGTGGATACCTGAGGGTCATTTGTCATGTCACTTGTCACCAAAACAAGTTTGACAGTCAATCCCAGGCCTAAAGTGCCAGAAAAGCCATTATCAGTGTAATCTCTCCGGCACACTGAGTTCAATACGTCCAAGAGTACGATATTCCTTCCGTGCACCAATGGTTAGGCAGCTAAGGGAGAGATATGGAGCAACTCTATTAATGATACCTGAGGGGAACGTGACAAATTCAACATAGCTGCCGGAGCATTTAGTATGACACCCAACATAGTAGAAAAACCTTCATAAGTGTTATACACTTCATCCAGGCCGAATAAAAAGATAAGCACTTGAGGATGCTAGAATTTCACTATCGCTTTAATATGCTTCCAATCTATAGGGCGGTTATGCCATTAGGACACGAAACGCAAGCTTGAAGCTTCGTAATTAACATTTTAAAGTCACATGGCCTCTAAACCATCAGAATAAGCCGAGGAAGTTTCAAACATCGGAAGTGCCATTTTAGAAGAAGAAGAAGAAGAAGAAAAAGAAAAAGAAATAAGGCAAAGGAAAGAATTTTGAATTGTGGTGATGAAAACCCACATTAAAGTCCACTTTTATACCACAACCACTCATAAAAGACAAGTAATTCGAGTTGGTTCTAGACTTTTTGACCCTAAGTACTCATAAGTACACAAAAGTACAATCAAAGCTAAGAAAGTGATTTTGACTTAATTCTTATGCCAATAGGCAGGTCAAGGATTATGTCGATTGGCACCCCTTATTTTTGGAAATTCTTTACTTTCCTCTTTTGTATATATCAAAGAAATCAATCCCTCTTCAAGTCTATCTTCTATTTGTTTTGTTTTATTCTATTATCTATACAATACATAAAACCTCAACAGAAAATTAAAATGCATGTAAAGTGAGCCATTAAATCAAGATAATCAATAAAAAATAATTGTCAAAAGTAATTACATTTGTTCTTCAGGTACAAAAAAGTAGAAAAATATAAAGATAAAATAAATCAGTACATAACTCGAACCCTCCAAAGCCCCCAAAACCTCAATCAAACTCCAAAATCAAGCACCCCGGTGAACACACTTCCCTCGATAATGTGCGATAGACCACTATTCCTAGAACCGAAGCTCTCCTCAGATTTATTCAGCGGTAACATAAAGGAACTAGCCTACTTCCTCATATAGTTAGACATTAATGCCATCCAGTCCCGAATATCTTATAGCGAGGTCGTTGATACGTGAATAGTCTGTAAAATAACAACCAAACCACCAAAGGCAAAACGAGTTAGTAATTAGAAGAAGAAAATTGAAAAGTAGCAATAGGGAGGAAGAAAAGAAGCCATACATCTCTCTAGAGAGCCTCTTCAGGAAGACTCACAAAGCCGTTTATCTCCGCATGAGAGAGATGAGGCACTAAGACCACCTTCCCACCATGCACCTAAATATGAATGAAATAGGTGGAAATGTGGTGGAAAGGAATATCCTTCATTGCCACAATCGCACCCCTATGTTATGGGCCGATGTTGCTGATATGTTGGTACTCCTCCCAGATCCTACAGCAGGTGAAGGCATATTATCCACATCATAGATACATGACGACGTTTATGAGAAATTCCAAGTAGTTATATCCCTTCATCACGTCAGTGTAGTACGTATAGGGATCGCCCTCCATCGTTGTCTCCCTCACCTCATCGGACATCTCATTCACCCACTGCATATATTCCAGGGGCATCGATAGTGGGACCTCCACATCACACTCCATAACATGACTCACAACCCTATCCATTACGTACCAGACATACCTAAACTCGTACGCCAATAACCTTTGTAAATGGGCATTCATACCCGTGATCCCCACAACATTCGAAGATAAATCTTAGGGATAGGCGTTCACCTATTTCCTCAGCAAGAGTCAGTAATCCATAGAAGTGCAAAAAATGTATTGAAACCATAAGAAAGATGAAAATTAAAAATATCCTTTCACTCCCCAAAGAATCCCAAGATTCCTTTCCCTATGACGATAGGCACCCCCTGGCTATGCCTATCAAGAGTCCCTCTAAACTTTCATTACAAAATTCTAAAAAAAAATCCAAAACTGCCCAAAAAATTCATAAAAAAAATCCTAAAAAGTCCCTACAAGTGGAATACATCACGGCTCTGAGAAAATTCATAAAGAAGCACCGAATCATTTACAGAGTTCTCATCAATACCCAGCAGGATTAGAAGCAAAATGCGTTAACACTAACAAAGCTCTCATCAGCAGCATACTCCCCAGTGGAACCAAAATCCAAGTGTGAATGCACTTGCAGTATGAATACCCTCCCACACGGAGTGAAGATTAAAGAAGACTCGCTAAATAACTCTTTAGGTCCATATAATTGATATAGGTCCTCGGAACTAGCCTCGACCCTGTAAATCAATCATTTTAACTTTTAGGTCCATAAAATTGACCTAGGTCCTCAGAGCCGACCTCGACCTCTAAATCGGTCATCTTAACTCTTTAGGTCTACAGAATCGACTTCGACCCCCTGAATTTGATTTAGGTTTGTAGAATCGACCTTGACCCTCTGAATCGGTCGTCTCAACTCCTAAGTTTATAGAATCAATTTGAACCCTACGAGTTGGTCATCCTAACTTTTAGGTCCACGGAATTGACCTAGGTCCTCAGAACTGGCCTTGGCCCTCTAAATTGGCCATCTCAACTCTTTAGGTTTATATAATCGACCTCAAGCATCTGAATTGGTGATCTAAACTATTTAGGTATGCACAATTAACTTAGGTTCATAAAATAGACCTCCACCCCTGAATTAGTTATCTGAACTCCGTAGGTCCACAGAATCGACCTGGCCCCCCGAATGGGTCGTCCCAACTTTAAGGTCCACGAAATTGACATAGGTCCTCATAAGTGGCCTTAACCTTTGATATTTCCTTGGATTGAAGTAGTTATAGAGTAATTTCTTATACATATTAGATAATAATATGTATCATATTATTTTGTGTGGACATACCAATGTTCGTGGGCTATCTTATCGGCTTGGGGGTTCGTGCGTTGGGGTCGGATACCATACTTCAGCACAGGTGGGCTTAACAATTGTGTAGGTCATATATGTACTATATAGAGGTGCCATCTACGAGGAGGTAGGTGTTGATGCTGACCCAGCTTGTGTGGACACTGAGTATGGGACATGAACAGGTATTTTGCATAAGGATCGCCCCCAACTTCTACGTATTTTATGATGTCCCCCGTAGGATAAGAGATTCCTCCGAACTTACTGATAGAGTACGAACGAGACACCAACGGTAGGTGCCTTTGTGTGTGTGTGTATATATATATATACACATTGTGGTGTGCCTTATATGGGAGTGTGCCCTCTTAGTCTAAAAATATAGACAATGCTTAATAATAATAAAGTCGGGTTAATAAAATGATGTGGATGATTAAGGACGAGGATGAGTCCTAATGAATAAAGCAGTACACAAATATTAGTGAGAATAATAATTGGGTAGTCTAAAAATACAGACAATAATTAAAGAGAGTGAATAAAGGGGTAGTCTTTACTGAGAATAATAATTTGGTAATATAAGAGAATGAAACTTGTAGTTTAACGGGGTAGACGCCAAGTAATATGAATTAAATCATTAAATGGTCTGAATAGGTAGACAAGGGTTATGGGATATTATAACGTAAAAATACGCACCGAGTTTATGTAAATTGTGTAATCAATATTATGAAATCTATTCGGGCATTGGGGCGTCAGACATGAGTGCCCACTTTTAGTCATCGCATAACTAGATGGCTTATTCTTTACACGACAGATTTAATAATGGAGTTACAATTGACATTTTAATTGAGGATACGAGTAGGACTGCTTCTAGATAAGAGGTGAGGTACTCGTTACATGTGATCGTCGATGGAGACATCTGAAGTATGAGTTAGTAATAGCTTGCATATTTATTGGTGAATAATCCTTGCAACTCTAGGGCTCTAACCCAATAGATCCATGTGCCATGATATAAAATTAGAAGGCTCAATTGAAGAGGAGTCGAGAAGCTAGAAACTTAGAGACTACAAGACTTAGAGAGAGTTTAGAATAGAAAGAGAATTTTTATTTTAAAATTTTTTTTAGCGAGTGATTGTCATTCAAAATTGAGAGGATTGTGGATATAATTGAAGAAAGTCATTTAAATCCAAGGCAAATTTGGGTTTGATCAATTCTTCTCTAATTACTCATTACATGCTTTTAGTTTTTTACATTATTTCGTGGGTGATGATTATGGAGGGCTAATCTCCCATTCAAGGGATGAATTGAAGCCCCCATGAATTCAATTGATTTAGTTTTCTAATTTTAATTTTGTTTATTTCCTTTGATTAGTAACTTTAATTCGTACTCTTATTTTACATTGAGAAATTTAAAATCATCCTTGAGAAAGGATTTAAAATTGTCATACTTTTATCATTTGATTCAAACTAGAGACAGGCTTATCAAATTGGTTAAAATTATAATACCGTTTTCTTTTACTCTTGTTTTATTTTGTTTAATTAAAATTAGTTAAGGGAATTTTCCCTAGCGAGTGATTCATTTGATTAATTTTAATATGTTTAGAGTACAGTTGTAGGAATTAAAATTATTTTCCTAAAATAATATTTAATTAATTTATTAGTGTAATGAGAGTTAACTTTTGAATTGATGAATATTTTGGAAATCAACCAAATTAAAATAGTACAAATTAGATTTAATTGTGTGAAGTTGGGGTGAATTTCATTCCTTGTTTCATTCTCATATTAATTATATCACTTGTGTTATTTTTCATCATCTTACTACTTAGATTTCTTTTGATTTTTAGTCACATAGTTACTTCGTCTTATTCACCCTTGAAAATTGTTTTAAAAGAAAATTAAAAAAATATGTAAATAAAAATATTTGAAAGAAAGTTGCATTTATTTTTTCATTTTAGCAACTTTCTTGAAAGTTGGTTTGACATCCTTACTTACCATTATACATGTTCATATTATGTTTGTAGGTTAAAGGATTTTGAGACTAAACTTTTGAGACAATGACAAATCACACACAAAAAATCAAGTTATCAAATAGCGTCATTACCGCTTTTTGGAGATTGACGCACTCAAGAAGATTTTTGGATTGTAATTCATTTTTCGTTTTTCGTACCATTTTTCCTTTTATTAGAAGTGTTGTATTAGGATATCATCATTTGGCTTCTATTGCGGTGCTTAGTGACATCATTTACTTTTTCATTTATATTTGTAATAATTCATAAAAATGAAAAGCGTGATAGGGAAATCCGACAAGGTAGAGAGAGGGCATCCAAAGGAGAGAAAAAGAATCCTCTTTACTTTAGGTCAATAGACTCCCAGGGCCGACAGAGATATATGATCTACCCCTGATCGACTCAAATCGATCTTCACCCACGCGCGTCAAAATCGTGGGCGGTACATTTTTAAACATTACGAATCTCCCGTAAGTGAGTCAATATTGTGTGTGCCTACGTGCTCTTATTTGATTTTTATTCTTGCATTTATTTTTGAATGATGTGATGAATAAATTAATTAATACCTACACCCGGTCATTCACGAGAAGGGATTTCATCACCCGACTCATTCACTTATTCATTGTGTGCTACCCTAACTATCATTAAATTTAAAATCAATCAACTAGATATCCATATAGGATACGGTATTTGTAAACCCCCTTTTGATTAATTTGATTTATAGGAAAACCTGTAGAGTCCTCTCCACCTGGCAAATCCTGAAACGGTTCGCTTTGAGGCACGTAAGTGTCCACGAAAACTAGGTTTTAAGTGCGGCCGCCAAGTAAAATGGGGTTTTGTTGTCCCCAATGTTGTACAGTTTCTTTCATCGTAGTAGCTTTGTGGAGAATCTCTGTGGCAAGACTCTAGTTATTTTGTGATTAAAGTAGGAATCCAATTTTTGCAAATGTGATCACAAAGATAAATTCCGTGATTTTTGTCGCCCACGAATTTAATTAAAATTTGGCTATCCTTTCATAAATTTTGAAGATATAAATTGGCTATGTGCTCATTAGTCTTTATCCTTGACTTTAATTCAATACTTAGGTAGTCGATTTTAGTGAGTTCGTCCAATTCAAGAGTCCAATTATGTTTCTCTCATATTTTCTGTCACACCCCAAACCCAATATCCATACTAATCATTTGTTATTAGAATAATTGGATCATAATCTCAAGTCCATTGAAAATTTAATTCATTTATCAATATTTTTCTGCATAATGAACATAATATTTTTTTTGTGCCATAACAAAGTCAACATCAGAGTCATAATTAAGCGGACATACAATACTGTGATTAACTATGATCAACTCAATCCATACTAAATCAATATATACAATGTGTGAGTAAATTAAAATCTTTAGTGTGACAATGATAAAATCCCCTTTTTAAATCCCAGCTCTCTCCAACGGTGCAACTCTCAAAGTTACCGGTCATATGGTATCCTAGCTGGCAGCGTACGAACCTGAAATTGTTAAAATATAAACTGTAAGCATTAAGCTTAGTGAGGCACTCCTTCCCTGCAACAGAATAACAATTCTATATCGAATATGTGGATATAAAATCCGAACAATCCTGCCCATTGGCAATAACAAATCATGGATCATAAGATCCAAATAATTCTGCCCATTGGCAATAACAAATCATGGATCATAAGATCCAAATAATTCTGCCCATTGGCAATAACAAATCCTGGATCATAAGATCCAAACAAATCCTGGATATTTTAATATCCAAACAAATCTTGAATACCGAAGTATTCAAACCAATCCTGGATCATGAGACCCAAACAAATCCTGGATATTATAACATCCAAACAAACCCTGAATACCGAAGTATTCAAACCAATCCTGGATCATGAGACCCAAACAATTCCTGGATATTTTAATATCCAAACAAATCCTGAATACTGAAGTATTCAAACCAATCCTGGATCATGAGACCCAAATAAAATCCTGAATATTTTAATATGCAAACAAATCCTGAATACCGAAGTACTCAAACAAATCCTGCTCTTAGAGCTATATTCATATTTATATATGAAGCAAATCATAAGTACACTCACCTAGATAGTTTAACTGGCTTTTCCCTTGCCTTTTTCCGGTACTTGTTCAATCAACTCTTCTTTCCTTCCTATCATTCTTACAATATTAGTATCATCATAAGAATATCAATAATCCAAAGAATGATTTAAACATAATTCAATCCATAAGCATCACATGATTCCATTCAAATCATTTATCACAAGTGAAGTTCCATCCAAATCCATGTTAATATATTTAACATATCCAAATCATAGACCAAATATAAATTCATTTGTTCTTGGTAATTCAATCCTTGTCATATTAGTATTCCAATACAAAAGACAGTACATCATTTCAAGTCTCCTAGAGCAAGATATGCCCATTTCTTTACCACATAGCAAATCTACCCTATAGGCTCTTTTATCGTTCATTCAACTTCTAGGAATTTCCATAATTTTTCTACATCATAAATTTATATGTTATTTAACCCAACATCATTAAACATATTTAACAATACAAGATTAAAATTTCATAATTTTTAGAGTTCATTTGCTATGTCAAGCAAAACATCGAACACATGGCGGGCATACTTTTACCCTTAGGGCAGATTTCATACCCGAACTTCAAACTCTCACCAAAGCCTCATTTCTTGGTATTTTCTCATGATTTTAGGATATGTAATACACATATGAGTTCAGGTTAATCTCCAATTGTAATCAATCAATTCCAGTAAGTATAGAGAAATATATGGAAGTTTTAATAAACAAGGTTCCTAAAGAAAACAATCTCAAGGGTTTACACATTCAAGTTTACTTAAACTTGCATCTATCCATAAGTACATATCAAGACATGGAATTTCAGTAAACAAATGATTATTTCAATAATTTAAATAAGTAGTACAAATAAATAAACAATATTTATGGATGGAAATACCTTAGGGGCTTTTACGTAATTTCTACGGATTTTTCTCCAATTTTCTCCTCACTTTTTCTTCCTAACTTCCTAATTCTCTTTCTTTAAGCTTAAAATCTCTCATGGCAGAATTTGGATGAATAAGGAGATAGTTATAAGGGTTTGAAGTCGGCCAAATCCAACCTCCACCTCCAACCAATCAATTTAAGACACTTATTGGGCATAAAGGACAAATTTCCACTTAAATGAATGGACAGATTTACCCTTCGTTAGTAATTTCGGTATAACTTCTTACTCGGACCTCCGTTTCACACACCGTTTGTTGTGTCACAACCCTAACTCACTTGTATACAAATATCTAGCTTTCACCCCAAGTCAATTATTATTTTATAAAGTTCAAACTAGCCTTAAAACATGAGCACTCCTACCGAAAACTTCAAAATCTCACATTCGTAACTAATTCATTTTTCATGCTTTATTAAGCTAGGATTAGACTAAATATAATGACTTAACATTATATATACTAATAACATATTATCCATATCACATAGTCTAATCATGATTTAAACATAATTTATCGTAATTATATTCGGGTTGTCATAATTCTCCCCCTGTTAGGAAATTTCGTCCCCGAAATTGACATACCAAGTTGTCTGAATCAAACAAATACGGATAATTAATCTTCATGGTATCCTCGCTCTCCCATGTAGCCTCTTCCATGGAATGCCTTCACCACACAACTTTCCCAAGTGGGATCACTTTTGATCTCAATATTTGTTTCTTCCTATCCACGGTAGCAAGTGGTTCTTCCACATAACTCAAGTCTTCCTTTAACTCAATAGGCTGTTCCACCAACACATGTGAAGGATCTTCTACATACTTTCTTAACATAGAAACATGGAAAACATCATGTAACCGAGATAATTCTGGTGGCAACGCTAACTTGTAGGCAACCTTCCCGACTTTCTCAAGGATTTCATAAGGTCCAATGTAGCGTGGACTTAATTTCCCTTTCTTTCCAAACCTCATAACTCCTTTCCATGGAGATATCCGAAGAAACACATAATCCCCTTTCTGGAATTCCAAATCTTTTCGTCGTTTATCCGCATAACTTTTCTGTCTGCTTTGAGCTATTCTCATTCTATCTTGAATAATCTTCACTTTTTCAGTGGTGACTTCAATTAATTCTGGACCCTCTATATTCCTTTCACCAACTTCACCCCAACATATCGGTGTACGACATCGTCTACCATACAAGGCTTCTTATGGAGCCATACCAATAGTAGACTGAAAACTATTGTTATATGAAAATTCTATCAAAGGCAAATATTCATCCCAATTACCTTTGAAATCAAGCACACAAGGTCTAAGCATATCTTCCAAAATCTGTATTGTCCTTTCAGACTGCCCATTTGTCTGGGGATGAAAAGCTGTACTAAACTTCAAGTTAGTACCCATAGCATACTGCAAGCTATCCCAAAATCTGGATGTAAAAGTAGGGTCCCTATCTGAAACAATAGATACCGGTGCTCCATGCAATCGAATAATTTCATTAACATATAATCTAGCATACTTATCAACTGTATACGTAGTCTTGACTGCTAGAAAGTGAGCGGACTTCGTCAATCTATCCACCACTACGCAAATCGAATCTGACCCCTTCTGAGATCGAGGAAGCCCAACCACAAAATCCATCGTTACATGATCCCATTTCCATTTCAGTATCGGCAATGGCTGAAGCAGACCAGTAGGTTTCTGATGCTCCACTTTCACTTGCTAACATATAAGGCACCTAGCAACAAAATCAGCTGTTTCCTTCTTCATATTATTCCACCAATAATGCTCCTTTAAATCCCTATACATTTTAGTACTACCGGTATGCATAGTATAAATGGAATTATGAGCCTCATCTAAAATTTCCTCTTTCAATCCACCCACATTAGGCACACAAAATCGTTGCTTATACAATAAAGAGCCATCATTCACAATACAAAAATCTTCAGACTTACCATCTCGGACATCTTGCCGTTTCTTCTCAAGAAAAGGATCTTGGCTTTGCAAATCACGAATACGGGTAGCGAACAAAGGTCTCACCCTTACATGAGCAAAGAACCTACCCCCATCTTCTAGCTTCAATTCTACTCCCATCAATCTCAACTCCATGATGTGGGCAACTCTAGCACACCGAATACAAGTTAACCTTCCCGAAGCCTTTCTACTCAGAGCATCTGCAACTACATTTGCCTTCCCTGGGTGGTAGTGAAATGTACAGTCATAATCTTTAATTAACTCCATCCACCGCCTCTGCCTCAAATTCAACTCCTTCTGAGTAAATAAATACTTAAGGCTTTAATGGTCAGTAAAAATTTCACATACCTCACCATATAGATAATGACACCACAATTTCAAAGCAAACACAATAGCAGCAAGTTCCAAATCATGTGTAGGATAATTACGTTCATGTGTACGCAACTGCCTAGAAGCATAAGCAATAAATCTACCATGCTGCATAAAAACACAACCCAACCCCTGGAGTGAAGCATCAGTATAAATAACAAAACCATCTCCACCATGTGGAATAGTAAGAACAGGTTCAGTTACCAACCTCTTTTTCAATTCATCAAAACTATTTTCGCAATCAGAATTCCATTCAAACTTAACATCTTTCCGGGTTAATTTAGTCATCGGTAAGGATATTAAAGAAAATCCCTTAATAAACCTTCTATAATACCCAGCTAAACCCATAAAACTCCTCACCTCAGTCACATTATTAGGCCTCTCCCAATTTACAATATCTTCCACCTTCTTGGGATCAACACATATACCATCTCCAGAAATAACATGGCCTAAAAATAAAACTTTTGATTGCCAAAATTCACATTTTCTAAACTTAGCATACAATTTCTTATCTTTCAACACATTCAAAATAGTTCGGAGATGCTTTTCATGTTCAACCATATCATGTGAATAAATCAGAATGTCATCAATAAAAACTATCACAAATGAATCAACAAAAGGATGCAGTACCTGGTTCATAAGATCCATAAATATAGCTGGAGCATTAGTCACCCCAAAAGGCATCACCAGAAATTCAAAATGACCATACCGAGTACGAAAAGAAATTTTAGAAATATCACTCTCCTTGACCCTCAACTGAACCCGATGATAAGTCTATTTTTGAAAAAACTTAAGCACCCTGTAACTGATCAAACAAATCATCTATACGAGGTAAAGGGTATTTATTCTTAATTGTAGCTTTATTCAGTTGCCTATAATCAATACACAAACGCATGGTACCATCTTTCTTCTTCACAAATAAAACTGGCGCACCCCATGGAGATACACTAGGCTGTATGAACCCCCTATCAAGTAAATCTTGCAACTGAATCTTGATTTCTTTCAACTCAGCAGGTGCCATTCTATACGGTGCCATAGAAATAGGGGTTGTCCCCGATGCTAATTCAATACTAAATTCAACTTCTCTTTCTAGAGGTAACCCTGGCAACTCACTAGGAAACACTTCAGGAAAATCCCGTACAATAGGAACATCGACTAATTGTAAAGTCCCCTTCCTAGTGTCAAGAACATATGCAATAAAACCTTCACAACCCTTACTCAATAATTTCCTCGTCTGAATAGCAGAAATGATGCAACTCGGAATAATTTTCCTTTCCCCCACAAATTTAAATTCAGGCTCACCAGGCATATTAAAAAAAACTTCCTTACAGAAACAATCCATAGATGCATGATATTTAGATAACCAATCCATTCCCAGAATTATATCAAAATCAAAAATATCCAATGGAAGTAGATCTATAACTATATCTCTAGACCCCACAATCAAAACACAACCACGAAAAGCATATTCAGCTACAACCATATCCCCCATAGGCATATAAATACCCAACCCCACATCTAAACGAATACATGGTCTATTCAGGTATACAGCAAAAGCATAGGACACAAAAGAATGTGTGGAACCAGGATCAATCAAAACATAAGCACTTCTATCAGTAACAAAAAGTGTACCTGTCACCACATCTGGAGTAATCTGAGCTTCTTTCATCATAAAGACTCGTCCACCTGGCCTGGAACCACTAGCTTGTCCTCTACCAACACTTTTCGCTCCACTACCTCGAGGTAACACTCTGCTTGCTGCTTCACTAGGTGCTACTGGGGTCTCTGCCAACTGCGGACAATTCTTCTTAACATGCCCCACTTGATGACAATGGTAGCATTCCACTCCTTTAAGTTTAGTACACTCGAATTTATAATGCCCTTCCTCTTTACAAAAGAAACATGTAACAACTCTTGTCGGTGCCTCACCCTTTCCTGACCTCCTAACCAGACTAGGAGATTATCCACCCCTAATATCTCTCCCAAATCTCCCCAAACCTCTACCACTATCTCTACCACCTCTCTGAAATTTATGAGGTTCCATCTTAACACTTCCACCCTCACCTCCCTTAGAGTGAGATGCGTCGAATCTACTCTTCTTAAAACTTTCTCTACTCGCCGCCCCTTGGTTCATTTGCCTTTCTGCTATCGTGGCTTTGTTTACCAGAGAAGCATAATCTTCTAACTCATAAGTGGCCACTCTATTTTTAATAAGCCAGATCAGCCCATCTTGAAACTTACTACATTTATCTTCTTCCTCCTGTACATACTTAGTAGCAAATCTAGACAAAGCAGTAAATTTAGTATCATACTCCCTCACAGACATGTTCCCTTGGGTTAAATTTATAAACTCCCTCAGCTTCTCCCTCCTATAGACCTTAGGGAAATACTTAACATACAAAGCTTTAATGAATTCATCCCAATTAATAACATCAGTACCTTCCATCCTGAGTACCAAATGGTTGCTGGCTTCCCACCAATATTTCGCCTCTCCTTTGAGCTTACACACAGCTATATTCACTTTCTGGTTATCTGGAACCTTCATAACTGCAAAGATAGTTTCTAGATCCCTAACCCACATCTCATCATCTGTAGGTTCAACTGACCCTGAATATTCTGGAGGATTCAACTTCAAAAACTCCTCATGCATGTAATCTTTCATTTCCTTCCTTGCCACTTTCTCAATCATGGCCATAGTATTTGATTCTAGATATCTAGCCTGTTGTTCTGCCATTTGCACCATATTTCTTTCTTGTTGCTCTTCCATCCTCATCATTGCCTGTGCCATTATTTGCATCTCTGTAGGCTGCTCTTGATCTCTAGCCCTTCCAACAACACTTTGCTCTACTTCAGTATTCTCAGTACGAGAAGCCACTCCCTCTTCTCTATGTTGTCCATTCCCAGGTTCCATATGGAATTATCTATAATACAACAAAGTTCTAATAACCAATATAAACAGTTTATACTACTAAACTATTGGTTAGTACATAAATAATTCATAAATATCAAATCAACTCAATACTGCCATCTAATCGTCACGCACGTCCAAAATTAATAACCATGCTCTGATACCACTAATTGTCACACCCCAAACCCAATATCCATACTAATCATTTGTTATTAGAATAATTGGATCATAATCTCAAGTCCATTGAAAATTTAATTCATTCATCAATATTTTTCTGCATAATGAACATAATATTGTTATTGTGCCATAACGAAGTCAACATCAGAGTCATAATTAAGCGAACATACAATACTGTGATTAACTATGATCAACTCAATCCATACTAAATCAATATATACAATGTGTGAGTAAATTAAAATCTTCAGTGTGACAATGATAAAATTCCCATTTTTAAATCCCATCTCTCTCCAATGGTGCAACTCTCAAAGTTACCGGTCATATGGTATCCTAGCTGGCAGCGTACGAACCTGAAATTGTTAAAATATTAACCGTAAGCATTAAGCTTAATGAGGTACTCCTTCCCTGCAACAGAATAACAATTCTATATCGAATATGTGGATATAAAATCCGAACAATCCTGCCCATTGGTAATAACAAATCATGGATAATAAGATCCAAATAATTCTGCCCATTGGCAATAACAAATCATGGATCATAAATTCCAAATAATTCTTCCCATTGGCAATAACAAATCCTGGATCATAAGATCCAAACAAATCCTGGATATTTTAATATCCAAACAAATCCTGAATACCGAAGTATTCAAACCAATCCTGGATCATGAGACCCAAACAAATCCTGGATATTTTAATATCCAAATAAATCCTGAATACCAAAGTATTCAAACCAATCCTGGATCATGAAACCTAAACAAATCCTGGATATTTTAATATCCAAACAAATTCTGAATGCTGAAGTATTCAAACCAATCCTGGATCATGTGACCCAAACAAATCCTAAATATTTTAATATCCAAACAAATTCTAAATACCGAAGTACTCAAACAAATCCTGCTCTTAGAGCTATATTCATATTTATATATGAAACAAATCATAAGTACACTCACCTTAATAGTTTAACTGTCTTTTCCCTTGCCTTTATCCGGTACTTATTCAATCAACTCTTCTTCCCTTACTATCATTCTTACAATATTAGTATCATCATAACAATATCAATAATCCAAAGAATTATTTAAACATAATTCAATCCATAAGCATCACATGATTCCATTCAAATCATTTATCACAAGTGAAGTTCCATCCAAATCCATGATAATATATTTAACATATCCAAATCATAGACAAAATATAAATTCATTTATTCTTGGTAATTCAATCCTTGTCATATTAGTATTCCAATACAAAAGACAGTACATCATTTCAAGTCTCCTAGAGCAAGATATGCCCATTTCTTTACCACATAGCAAATCTACCCTATAGGCTCTTTTATCGTTCATTCAACTTCTAGGAATTTCCATAATTTTTCTACATCATAAATTTATATGTTATTTAACCAACATCAGTAAATATATTGAACAATACAAGATTAAAATTTCATAATTTTTAGAGTTCATTTGCTATGTCAAGCAAAACATCGAACACATGGCGGGCATACTTTCACCCTTAGGGCAGATTTCATACCCGAACTTCAAACTCTCACCAAAGACTCATTTCTTGGTATTTTGTAATACAAATATGAGTTAAGGTTAATCTCCAATTGTAATCAATCAATTCCAGTAAGTATAGAGAAATATATGGAAGTTTGAATAAACAAGGTTCCTAAACAAAACAATCTCAAGGGTTTACACATTCAAGTTTACTTAAACTTGCATCTATCCATAAGTACATATCAAGACATGGAATTTCAGTAAAAAAATGATTATTTCAATCATTTAAATAAGTAGTACAAATAAATAAACAAGATTTATGAATGGAAATACCTTAGGGGCTTTTACGTAATTTCTACGGATTTTTCTCCAATTTTCTCCTCACCTTTTCTTCCTAACTTCCTAATTATCTTTCTTTAAGCTTAAAATCTCTCATGGAAGAATTTGGATGAATAAGGAGATAGTTATAAGGGTTTGAAGTCGGCCAAAGCCAACCTCCACCTCCAACCAATCAATTTAAGACACTTATTGGGCATAAAGGACAAATTTCCACTTAAATGAATGGACAGATTTACCCTTCGTTAGTAATTTCGGTATAACTTCTTACTCGGACCTACGTTTCACACACCGTTTATTGTGTCACAACCCTAACCCACCTGTCTACAAATATCTAGCTTTCACCCCAAGTCAATTATTATTTTATAAAGTTCAAACTAGCCTTAAAACATGAGCATTCCTACCGAAAACTTCAAAATCTCACATACGTAACTATTTCATTTTTCATGCTTTATGAAGCTAGGATTAGACTAAATATAATGACTTAACATTATATATACTAATAACATATTATCCATATCACATAGTCTAATCATGATTTAAACATAATTTATCGTTATTATTTTCGGGTTGTCACATTTTCTTCCAAGAAATCAAAAAACATCTTCTTCCTTTATTTTTCTAAAAATCCAAAATTTCATAAAAATTTTCTTTTTTAGTATCTCCATAAAAATCCAAAAATATTTTATTTTCCTCATTTTCAAAAAAACTCTAAAAATATTTTCTTTTCCTTCTCAAAAATAAAAATTCTACTCTCATCATGGCCGACAAACGTCCTTTAGGGGACTACTTTGGTCATTTTTCATTATCTTGACGCATGTTTGAAGTTGAGTCAGAGTCCAACATCCATACTTTAAGTCATCCATTAAGACATCTCATATTCCATCGCCTCTAATGATGAGTGTCAACGCGTCCAATGCTTCTTCGTGCGCCTATTGCTTTCAAGATGATAACTTGCCCCATGACTACCCATGCCTTTCATATCCATCTGAACCAACCATGGCCCAAGTGTATCCATATGACACCGTTTGAAACCAACCTCAGCCTATTATCATGGCATATATAATACCGAGTAGTGTGAGTACCCAAACTATTCGTAGAGGCTTGATAACCCTTCTACGAAATATGAATCCCAACCCCATGTTTTGGATCCTCATGGTTTTCGACAGTCATTATGGCAACCTAGTGCACTCCATATCGATCAGTCCCCTCACTACGCTCCCCATGATTATCAACCTTTTGTCTATCAAAAAGAAACTTCTCTCTTGTATGACACACTTGACCCTGTTCCCTACACTTCATGTGAGTATTCTCCATTTTCTAGTGTAAATAGTGAGTTGTGTCCACCTCAACCATATCCACCACCCGCCAACACTTCATCACCACCATCCATATCCGTTCTCGAAAGCCTTTTAAAAAGTTCAACCTTGAACAAGAGCATGCTACTCAATATCAAAATCAAGCCCTTCAATGACTTGAATAAAGATGAAATGAAATTGAGTGTGAGAACGAGTTGGATTCCACCCCAAGTCTACCCATTGGTGCACCCATGTGGAGTGATGATGAGTGATTATGACATGAATTTGGAGTGTGACCAACCCCATCACCCCGAGAATCTCAATATTGAGACCACCCTGTGGTTCAGGCCCCAAGTTGACAATTGTGTTGACTTATTTAAATATTTTGAGATTAATCAAACCTCGCCTTGTCCTAAAGAACCCATCATTGAGGTTTACATTCCCCTTCATGAAGAATCCAAAATTATGATTGAGTATACACCTATCGAGCCCACCGTGTGTGTTCTCAAATAGCCAGTTTATTATTGGTTAGATCTGTCTACGAGTGCTTACCATAGCCTCGAGATTACATCCGAGATGGTTCCTACCTCTCCGGATATGGATCCCATCCAAACATATTTGACTCACTTTAAGTCTGATTTTGATGTTGATTCTTATATCTTGTATTTGAATGCCTTATTAGATTTTCCCACTAAATCTGATGGTTACTTACAAGTGGAAAAATTTATCACTCAATCATTTACTTCCACACTTCCTCTTGAAAGCTCCCTTGAGGATCACTCTGAGCTTGCTGAGGAGTGTGTGTCCCCTACTCTCTAGTTGGATCACCTTCCCTCACCCATTGTCCCACCAGCCCACCTATTATACCTTCCACCCCACCACCTAAGTACAAAATTTATAGGTATATACACGACCTAAAGATTTACATTACTACGTAGCATATTTCTCTTCCAATACTCACCGTACCTTGCATTTTCGATTTCTCTCTTTATCGTATGTTCTCGAGTATTCACCCAACCCTAAGGGACCTATTTAACCCCTTTTTAATTTCAGTAGTTAAGACTAACTTACACTACTGGTATTTATCATAGATTAATGTTTACTCTCCCTCCATAACTCATGCCATGCATTTCTCGATACGCATCCAAATCGATTTATCCTCGTTGGTCAATACTATAAGTATCACCCTAAAGTACTCTATCGAACTTTACAATACACGTATTGGTCTTTCCTAAGTCCCTAACTAGGTAAAATATCATCCCTAAGGTTCCCCCCGATCGTTAGGAATCGAATAACCATCAACGTACAAAAAAGACTCAATTCAGTTTGACACAGGAGCGACACACTCTTTTATTGCCACTAGATTTGCACGGGCAATCGGCCTTTTAGAGACAGACGAAACTCATCTTATGTGTGTGGAGTCACCGATGGGTAGTGGGTCCCTTATACACTCTATCTGTAGGGGTATGGATATTATGATCGGGAGATTGAGTCTAGCGATAAATTTTCTAGTGTTAGATATGGAGGGTTACGACATCATCCTAGGGATGAATTGGTTGGCGGAATATAGGGCGATGGTGAATTGTTACGAGAGGACTATCGTGTTTTCCCTTCCAGGACAGGAGATGTTCCTAGTGGCGATGCCTCTTCCCGAGGGAGGATCACACACTCACTTATATTATATTGAGGAGGAGACCTCACAGGAGGTGGTTGTTTTCCTGGACTCAATCCCAGTTGTGAGGGATTTCGAGGATATCTTTCAGGAGCTACCAGGATTACCACCTAGTAAGGAGATTGATTTTGTTATCAATTTAGCACCGAGGATGAGACCGATTCCCAGAGCACCATATCGTATGGCCCCTTCATAGATACGAGCACTGAGAGTGCAGATCCAGCAGCTCTTAGGACAGGGTTTCATTTGGCAAAGTACGTCGCCATGGGGCGCACCTGTGCTATTTATGAAGAAAAGGGATGGTTCACTTCGTTTATGTGTGGACTACAGGGAGCTGAATAAGGTACAATACGTAATAAGTATCCGTTATCTAGGATTGATGACTTATTTGATCAGTTAAGAGGGGATGCATACTTCTCTAAGATCGATTTGAGGTCATGTTACCATCAGTTGTGAATTCGAGAGGAGGATGTACCTAAGATCGCTTTCTTGTCGCGGTACGGGTCATATGAGTTCAGGGTGATACCGCTTGGTCTCACTAATGCGGCCGTAGTGTTTAGGGATCTCATGAATCGAGTATTCAAGGAGTTTTTGGACCACTTGTTATCGTATTCATAGACGATATTCTGGTTTACTCTCGCACGGAGGAGGAGCACGTCGAGCACTTGCTTATGGTGCTTCAGACGTTACGGGACCATCAATTATACGCCAAACTCAGGAAGTGTGGATTTTAGCATTGGCAGGTTCAGTTTATTAACCACATAGTGTCCGACCGGGGAATTATTATTGATCCAAGTAAAGTATCAGTGGTGAGGGAGTGGGGACAGCCCACAACATCGATCGAGATTCGTAGCTTTTTAGGTTTGGTCGGTTATTACCATCACTTCATCAAGGGGTTCTCGAATATTGCTGGACCTTTGACGAACCTGACGAGGAAGGGAGTACCATTCGTGTGGAGCGACCACTGTCTGTTAGCATTTGATGAGCTAAAAGATAGATTAACATCAACACCCATACTGGCATTTCCTAGGAGTGGATTGGAGTACCGGGTATACACTAATGCATCCCTGCAAGGACTTAGGGGTGTGTTACAGCAGGAGAAAAGGGCGATAGCTTATGCTTCTCAAAATCTAAAGCCACATGAAAAGAATTACCCCACCCACGACCTTGAGTTGGCAGCGGTCATTTTTGCTTTGAGGTTATGAAGGCATTATCTTCTGGGGGAACAGTTCACTCTTTTTACGTATCCTAAGTCACTTCAGTATCTATTCACACAGAAGGATTTGAATATGAGGCAGAGGCGGTGGATAGAATTCGTGAAGGATTACCAGTTTGATATACAGTATCATCCTGGTAAGGCTAACGTGGTGGCGGATGCGTTGAGTCGATGACCTACTGGGGAAATAGATGAGGTGTGGAAAGCTAAGTGGAGTGAGATCAAGTAGGAGGATGAGGTGGCTAGGGCGTATATGGCAGTTATGACCATCACTCCCGAGATCGTGATGCGGGTAGTGAGGACTCAGGCAGAGGGCCAGTTCTGTCAGGATAAGATGAGACAGCTATTAGCCGAGGGTACGAAGTCTTACTCAGTCAGTTCAGAGGGATGTCTGCGATTTAATGGGAGGTTAGTAGTGCCAAAAGATGAGGAGTTGAGGCAGGCATTGATGACCGAGTCTCATGGTTCCAGATTTTTGGTACATCCCAGTGGGGACAAGATGTACAAGGACATGCGGCGACAGTATTGGTGTTTGGGTATGAAGAGAGACATAGCAGAGTTTGTCTCGAAGTGTGTTACATGTCAGCTAGTGAAAGTTGACCATCAGAGACCTTCATGGATGCTACAGCCACTAAAGATTCCCGTGTGGAAGTGGGAGAGCATTTCGATGGACTTTATTACTGAACTAACGACCTCATAGAAGGGTCACGATTCGATTTGGGTGATAGTGGATCGACTGACCAAGGTAGCCCCTTTCTTACCGGTTCGTACTGACTTTGATACGATGCAGTACGCGCAGCTATTCATTTCAGATATCATTAAGCTACACGGTATTCCTATTAATATTGTGTCTAACAAAGATAAAATATTTGTGTCACATTTCTGGCAAAGCTTTAAGGAGGCCATGGGCACAGATTTACGATTGAGCATATCATCCATAGACAGACGGGTAGACTAAGACGGTAAATTAGATGCTCGAGGATATGTTGAGGATGTGTATCCTAGACTTTGGGGGAGGATGGGAGAGATATCTTGCATTGGTAGAGTTTGCGTATAAAAACTCTTACCAATCCACTATCGGTATGGCTCCATTCGAGGCACTTTATGGGAGGCCTTGTCGTTCATCGGCCTGCTGGTTAGAGATGGGGAATAACAAGCTATTGGGGTCAAAGATGATACACGAGACTTCTGCCAAGATAGAGTTAATTGGAGGCCATATTAGGATAGCTCAGGATAGGCAGAAGAGTTATGATGATGCCGATAGAAGACACTTAGAGCTAGAGGTGGGCGACTAGGTGTTAATTAGGGTGTCTCCTATGAAGGGGATTGTGAGATTTGGAAAGAAGGGAAAGTTAGCGCCGAGATATGTGGGACCGTTTCCTATCATTGAGAGAGTGGTACCGGTAGCATACAGATTGGGACTCCCAGAGCATCTTTAACATATACATGATGTGTTCCATGTGGCATCGCTAAAGAAATACAGGAGGAGCGAGAAAGCCTTCGGGCATGTTCCACTTGAGGAAATCGACTTATAGCCAGACGTCTCATATGAGGAGAGGCCCGTGGCTATTCTGGATCATAATGAGCGTAAACTATGATCCAAGGTGGTACAATTAGTGCGAGTGCAGTGGGGTTACCACAATATTGAGGAGTCGACATGGGAGCGGGAGGAGGATATGCGAGAGTAATATCCAGAGTTATTCATTGCAGGTATATCCTAATTTTGAGGACAAAATTCCTTTGTAAAGGGTAAAGTATGTAATACCCCATATTTTTGCGTATTTATGATTTAATTAACTGGATGATTAAATAGAAAATACGTTATATTTAAATTACGAGAGTAGAGTAATTTAATGTGATTTAATATTTAAATTACGTGAGTGAAGTAATTTAATAAGACGAAATTATAATTATGATTATTGAGTGGTCGTATAATAATTGTGATATTTCTATATTAATCGAGAGATAGAGACTAATTAGTATGTGATTTAATTTACTAAGAGTGAATAGTAAATATACATCATAGCGAGTGATATGGGTGTATTTTATGTTATCTCACCGAGAGTCGCACGTTAGACCATGTTGAGGTGAGAAAGGAGAAAAATATTTTAAGTGACTCGGATGATAGAGGTCGCAGATGACTCTGGAAGGGGCGAATTAGTCAAAATAGTATACCCGGGGATGTCAATTGAGTCACGGGTCAATTTTAGGTCAAATTAGCACCTTATAGGGGTAATTTGGTCATTCTAAAAATAGAGGTTAAAGGCTTACGAAAATTAGAGTCCTATGTCTGATAATTAGAATTGGGGATTAGGGTTCATAACTCAAAAGGCTTAGAGAAGTCATTAGATCATAAAAAGAGACTGTTCCCAAGAGCTAAAGGAGAGTTTGCAAAGGATTGGAAGGTGTTCTTGCATCCCAAGTACCTAAGGAGTGAACATTTGAAAGGAAGCACATCAAATCATAATCTTCATCACAAAATCAGATCACCTTTGTATAAGGCAAGTGGTTTATTGCAATTAAATTTAAATTTATAATACCCATGTGTAGGGTTACATGATTTATGAAAATTTTATTCAATCTCATGGAGAAAAAGTTTGATTTTTATGCATGTTTGGTTAGGATTGCATGTAGTTGATATTAACAACTGTAGAGGATTGAAAATCAAACGAAATTGGATTGTCACTACGGATTTTAATTTTGGGTTTATGTTAAAATCAATATGAGGAACACCATTATCTAGGGTTTAAGGAAAACTGAATTTTGATGATTCTTGGGAGGATTTCGTATGGATTTGATGATATATTTACGTTTGGATTAGCCCCTATACATGTTTATAATGTTTAGTAATGATTGGAGAATGGTTCATAAGGTTTTAAGAAGTTTAGAAGGAACAAGTTCGAAGAAAATTGAAACTGGGCATGGCTGGTATCTGGTCGATCGATCGATCGACCCATGAATGTCGATCGGTCGACCAAAACCTTCGATCGATCGACTAAAGCTGAATTGAGGATCTTTTGTACATTGATGGTTATTCGATTCCTAACGATCGGGGGAACCTTAGGGATGATATTTTACATAGTTAGGGACTTAGGAAAGACCAATAGGTATATTGTTAAGTACGATAGAGTACTTTAGAGTGAGACTTAGAGTATGGACCAACGAGGATAAATCCATTTGGATGCGTATCGAGAAATGAGTGGCATGAGTTATGGAGGGAGAGTAAACATTAATCCATGATACATACCAGTAGAGTAAGTTATACTTAACTACTGAAATTAAAAAGGGGTTAACTAGTCCCTTAGAGTTAGGTGAATACTCGAGAAAATACGATAAAGAGAGAAATCAAAAATGCAAGGTAAGGTGAGTATTGGAAGAGAAATATGCTACGTACTAATGTAAATCTTTAGGTCGTGTATATACTTATAAATTTTGTACTTAGGTTGGGTAAATACCTACAGTGCCTATATGATAATGGAATCGAGGATTAGACCGGGCCAATATTTTACTATTTCATTTACATTTGGAGTTGAGGATTAGACCGGGCCAATGTAAATGATAGGAGAATTGGAGTCGATGATTAGACCGGACCAATACTCCTTATAGTATATATTGTGTGTGAAATATTTACTATATAAATAATCTACTTGGGTAGAATGGTAGATGATGATATGATGTGCATACATCTAAAAGATAAATGATTTGGGATAATTACAGGCGATGATCAGACCGGGCCAATTATCCTTATAGTCTATATTGTGTGTGAAATATATACTATATGAATAATCTACTAGGATGGAGTAGTAGATAATTATATGATGGGAATAGTAATCCAAGTGGAGAAAGCTTAATTGGAAAAACATAATATTAGATAGTGAACATCTAATGAAAAAGATTAAGTGGTCAGACTTAACTTTCAAATAATAAACTAATATATGTGAAATGTTACTTGGAAATTTATTAACAAAAATAAGAAGTGTTAATGAAACTTAGTACTGTATGGGCGGTACGGGAACTTAGACATGTAGATGAGTTTAGATGGGTATTATAGTCTAAATATCTTGGGTAGTTGTAGCTAACTAGGCTAAGTATGGAACGTTAGGCATGCACTATAGATAAGAGGTGAGGAAACTCAAGTGAGTGTTCGTAAGCCTAACATGTGTAATCAATGACTGATCTTTACTGCAATAAATTTACTTGCTAAATATTTTCACAATGTTTTGAGTACTAACTCTTGATATATAAAATATTTTTAAAAACCTATTAGGTGTCCGGCCACAGGGATGCCAAGCGTGAATTAATTCCAGGGGTTTCGGAGCTTTAGCACAGGTGGATGTTGCTGGACATCGATTAGACGCTTCTTTTATCATTTCTGATCTAGTGTAGGATTTCAGTTTCAGTATGGACATGTTATCCCACCGTACTTTCTTTAGTTGGGATTTTTATATTTGTTGGTTTTGGGCCGATGGTTTATTCGGCAAGACTTGTTTACCTTAGTTGATCGTTTCAGACTTTTATATTTGTATTTGATTTATTCCTTGTTCCACATGTTTTTGTATGTTTAATGAAAGTTGAAATTTGGCACTAGTTTTATTTCACCTAAGTGGTTAGTAACAATGATGCTAAGAATGAACCAACTGAGAGACTTGTTTTAATTTGATTTAGGATTGATCACCGGGGATTTAATTAGGCGGGGTGTCACATAAGGGTAAATTATAATTTCAATTTTTCAATATGAGATGTGTGGCAGTATGGTTACCAGTTGCTCGAATGTGGATTCTGGGTGTGGTGGAGTATAGCCAAGGATGGTTTGGTTAACGTTTTATAGATTTTATATGGTGGACTTTTCTATGGGTATTGGGGTTATAGATGTAGATTTCGTATGGTTAAAGAGGTAGCGTCTAGCTGGGAGTGGGTACAATGATGCGATGGTGTTGGGTTAGCCATTGACGTGGTTTTTGGAGTATAGATATACTAAAGTATGATGTTAATAATATCTCTACATTATATGGTGACGTATTTTGTTTGAGCATGATGGTATTGTCGAGAGTTGTTTCTTAATAAGTGGTTTTACTGTTGACACAACCACGTGGATTATGGGTTGGGGTTCACTAGGATTTGGTGTTAGTCGTAAGTGATCTCATTCCATATGGAAGTGGCTATGCAATTTATCATGTACGAGAAAATTATGTGGATATTCTCCTCTAAACATTGGATAGTAGTGGGCGTGTGAGTACCCCCTAAGTTGCTATTACTTATTTTTATGTTGGGAAAATCCTCAATGGTTGATGGGTTCTGTAAATGCCTTATGTGTTCTAGTTGTTATTGTTGGGCAGTTGTGATGCCCTATGGAGGATTTTCATAGTGAATGTGATGATGATTTTTGGCTGACAATATGAGTTTGTCTATTGGAGGTGATTTTTGAGTTCAAAATATTGATATGGACTATACGTTACGTTAGGGGACGGATACATGGGATGGTTAGCCGATGGAGAGTTTATATTTGTATTAATGACATGAGTGACAAAAATTAACTATATTGTAAAATGGATGGCGATGAAAACTTTAAATTAGTACGATGATTTTTATAAAGTTTAGAGAGAATTGCGTAGTGATATGATTGTGGGGATTTTGAGGAGAGATGTTGTGACCAGACAAATTCCAACAAGAGAGCATTAATTTATGATGTACTCATATTGGGTAATATTTATTGTGTTGTTACATCGTCCGTGATTTCAGTGAAAATCAAGTGCGATTGTTTGGAACTAGGAGCAGGGTCACTATGTTATTTCGGAATATGAAGGGCGACGACCTAATTAGAAACCTTGTACGAGTATGTGTGTCTTGTACATAATAGATGTGTATTTGGTTGATGCACTAAGCAGATAAGTGGAAAAGTAGGTGTCCAATTATGAACTTTTAAATATAGTATCGTAGGACCCATGATGGTTATATAGTGAGAGTTTATACGGGCAATGAGATTATAGACGCGAGATTCACATGAATTGGGAAGAGTTGCCTTATCAAGAATATGCACAACAATGTGAAGATTTCAGGATGGATTACTAATATATTTCTTAAAGTAGGGATAAAATGAATGTTTGATTTGGAATACGAACGTAGACTAAATACCAATTATGGTATGTTTTAGGGATAAATAAATGAGATAATTATCCAGTGATGAAATCTTCTTATGTTATGTTAAGAGTATGCAAAGTGGAATGCATTCGTATTGTAGAAGTATTTGGTTCCTTTAGGAATGTTAAGACTAGTGATAATCTTAATTATATGATAAAGTGTACAATAAAAAATGATGTTATTATAATGACGGTGTCATTGGATATGGGCAACTATAGCCTTTATTGGAATCAATAGGCATGTTGATCCTTAGGAATGATTATGCAATATGAGTACAGGCTAATTGGGTATAAACTTAAGATAATCATATTAGAACGTGATTTCATACTGTAGTGAATTCTAAGGATGAAATTTTGTTATTAAGAGAAAGAATGAAATACCCCGTATTTTCAGAATAAAATATTATGACAGAAATTTATTTAGTAATTTCGGATTAAATATAGGAATGAATTAAATCGGATAAAATTAAATTTCAATGAGTAAAATATAAATTCATGGGTTCAATTGCGAAAAATAAATCATCTAGTAATTAAATTAAGGTTGGGCGTCAATTAAACACAATACAAATGGGTATGGTAAATAAAAATACTCAAGACACGTGTTGGGAGGTTCTATTGGCTCGTTTAGGTGTTTTAGATCTTTAAAAATGGTCCCGTGGTATGGGTATACTAATTGGATAACTTTCAGGTCATTTGAGTAGTGGCTTCGGATCATCTGGGGTCCAAAGTTGAGGCCTAGAGCTCAACTCGAGATTAGGGCCTTAGTTATATAAATTGGGAATTTAATAACTCCCTGTCATTTGCATTCAAGAACCCTAGGTCACACATTTGAGAAGAGAGAGGAAAGAACCCTAGCAGGAGAATTGGGAGAGAAAGATCCAAGGACGAATCGAAGAACCAACCAAGAAACAATCTAAGATCCAAGGCAAGAATTTTCTTACTTAATTTTTATTGGTTCAAATTACTTTTTTATTCTTTGTATGTTGTGATCCATGTAGAAATTTTGGATTTAGGTGTCTTGGTGATTTGATGATGTAAATTGAATATACTTATGATATAAGTGACATTTATGAGTAATTAAGGAATACATAATTTAGGATGGTTCCATTATAATGATTAAATGAATAAAAATCATGCTTAGGGCTCCTTTTGAAATGTTTGTGTCGATTCATATATAGAAGAATTTTTCACATATTACAATGATGATTATAACCTTGTATGTAATAGAAATTTGAGAGATTTATTGTTAGGGAAATTCTGAATTGATATTAACATAGATTAGTCACTCAAATTCTAGGATTTTAGAATATGAATTCATTGTTAAAAATACATGATTAATTACTCTGAGTTGGTGCACTAATTATTTAAGATTCATTTAGTGGAACGTACATTGATAGGAACCTAGAAAATCAGGTTTTTCTTTAGAAAGTGTAAATCCCGTATAGAAGAAAACTGGAAAAATGAATTTTGGAGTAACGAACTGGTTTGCTCCTGGGCCGAATCGGTTCAGCACCTGAAGGGCTTGGCCGCTGGGTCCGGGTGATTTTTAAAAGTTTATACGAGTTTGTAGAACCGTGTTTGGGCATTCATGGAATTTATTAAAAATGAAAACATATGAATATTTATCAGTGAAGGACTAAATTAGCTATATGGTTAATAATATCTAATAAAGAGTGACTATTTAATAATTCACATGTTGATAAATTATTAAATAAGAATAAATTGGAATATTATTTTTAGGAAGCTATGGGGTAATTATTAGGATAATTACCTTTACATATGATAATATGTAATTACATTTTTGTGTGAATATACTGATATTCATGATCCGTCCTATCCGTTGGGGTACGCGTGTTCAGGACCATAGCACACATCGACACAGGTGGGCTAGGCATAGTGTTAGGCCATATTGTAAGTACTACGTGGCAACGCCACTTATAAGAGTTAAGTGTTGATGCTGAATCCATGTGACACTGTTTGGTATGGGTCGTGCGTTGGTGAAACTGCATAGGTACCGCTTCACTTGTTTGTGTTTTGTTTGACCGTTTTGGATAAGAGACTCCTATATACTCATCGATAGAGCACGAATGAGACATTATAAGTAGATGCCTTAGTGTCACATATATAATGACATATATGAAATTAATTGAAATAAATGAAAGAATTCCTAAGTCTAATGTTGTAGACTAAAGATGCAAACCCAATACTTCGTTGTATGAATGATATTAAATGTTATCTCTTTAGGGTTAGTGTCTCGGGGATAAATTAAGAAACAATTACTTGAAAGTATTTAACTCTGTTTTAATACATTATATCTTGATATATGCATCTTTATATTACCATTTGCACTTATTTTGTATTCATACCGGGTTATGGGTGGGTATTCGAGTAGCACTGCTTTTAGGTGATGGGTGAAATATAGTATTCATGAGAGTGACAATGGGAACACTCACTTTGAATTCACGGTACTTTTGCCCTATTAAATGAGTAAGTTACTCTTGCACACTTTAGGGCGCTGGTCCAAAATTTAAATATTTTTCTCCCAGGTACTCCTAGACAAGGATAATAGAACCATCGAGAGATCAACCTTTCAGTCTCACCTTGCGTATTGGACATCATTGATTCTAGACTAGGTTGTTTCTCTATTTCAGTTTTATTATTTTTTGAGAATATAGTAAAGACATAAGCCCAACGGTTATTTTCCTTTTATTTAGGTTGAAATGTTATTCTGCTGAGTTTTTAAATCATTACTTAGACTGTGGATGTTGGTCTGATTGGCATTTGTGTAACTAAAAAGCTTCAGTTTAATTCAATTATGATAATTTATAAATATTTTGTTGTCGATGCTGAGAATCTAATATATAAATATAAAAATGATGTCTCTTAAAGTAAAAAAATATTTTTGAATTCATTTTTTCTGTATGGTATTTAAACATTTCAGGATACTCACAAAAACAAATCATCTCAAAACAATTTCTTTTGTTATTTTAAAAAAATCGATCAAACTATGTCAATTTTTAACAGCTTAAAAACTCACATAATTTGACTGATTTTTTTAAAATAACAAAAAAATTATTTTGAACCAATTTTTTTTTGTGAAGTCCCTTGAAATATTTAAATACCATACAAAAAAATAAACTCAAAAATAATTTTTTTATTATTTTATAAAAAAGGTCCGCTTTTATGGACATCATAGGTTGCATGTATATTTGTGTGTTTGTTGGACTAGAAGGTTTGATCACTTTGTAATAAGAATTGTGTTTGTATTTTTGGCTTAAATAAAAGAAACAATGATACTGAACTAAATTGATGATTTGGTTACTTTATTTTGCAATAAAAGTAAAAAGATATAACGATAAAAAAAATACTTTATGTTGTATCTCATTTCGTCACCATTAAGAATTAGGTTGGTGGAAGCTATAACCAAATTACAAAATATTCATCATTGGATAGGTTCCAACATTAAGTTGTAGCATTGTACTTGAAACTATTCGATAAGAATTATATCAAATTTGTTTTTAGCACAATCCCCATGAAAAGAGTAGTATATCATAAAAAGTTGGATATAACTTACTTGATAAAAATGGATTTCATGTCAATTAGTTTTTTATTCAAATTTAAGTCCAATTTTTGTGTCATTGTCAACTAATAAAAAAATTTGCGTATTAAAATTATTTAGATACATATTTCTATAATACTTCAAGATTTGTAAGCGTATCGTGTCTAACCAACTTTTACTTGAGAAAATGGGGGTTGCTACATGGACCTCGGTTTTAAAAAAAATGTGATGGAGCATATCCCTTTGTAATTTTATATAATAATAGTAGTAACAACAACAATAAAATAGTAGAAAATGAAATGTTATTAATCAACCAAAATTTTATTCACCATTCGTAGTTTGTTGGGTACAAAAAAACATTCTTATCATATGGATATCCAAACATCCAATGCTTCAGAATCCGCACTAGACACTTCCAAGTGCCTTGTCAACTTTGTACCGGTATGGTTATTGAAGACTGTCACAGTATACTCCCCATGAAAAATTTGGTTCTCATAAACTCCATCGTCACCAGTCTCTCCCATTACGTTTGTCTTCCACTCATTGATCAGCTTATCGACAACATCGCCAGCCGGCAAGTTCTTGAAAGAATTGTCCGTTAAGCACATGTTACTGCAACCTGTTGGCTTCCACCCTGACCACACTATAATTCCTTCAACAGCAGGATGTGCATAAGCTTCCCTCATAATTTCTTCCAAGTATTCAGCCTGTCACAAACCAAAACCATAAATAAATTCGGAAACGCACTATGTGGTCTAATATGAACGGAGTTTAGTAACAATAAGCAAAATATGTTGCAATGTATTTTTTACAACTAACTTCAGAAAATTCGGTTAGTGTAGTTTCAGAGGAGAAACTTTTAGGTCATGATAAATCTGAAGAACATAATGATGTTCCCCCAAAATTGCAGTTACCCCCTCTTCAGAAAATTTTAATCTAGATGGCTTTGAGGTCATTTAGTACAATATTGTTTTCAAGTCCATTTGAGTTGGAAGATTTTGTTGCAGCCCTGAGATGCAAGGCTCCTAATTTTTTAATTGATTTCGTTCATGTTTGCCTTCTACGAATTTTGAAGAAACATTTAGAGTTTCTTTCGGACGAGAGCTCCCAATCCGCTTCTCTTTGCCTGAGGAGTCTTAATTGGGATTTGTTGAACTTGATCACGGGGCCTGTCTATTTGGTTGAGTATGTCCTAATGCATAGTTCTGGATTGGAGTCCGGTACTAATATTAGCCACTTGAAGTTTTTTGGGACTGAATACTATGAACAACCCGAATCTGTAAAGATTGAGATACTTCAGTCTCTTTGTGATGCCGTGATCGAAGTGGAAGCCATAAAATCAAAACTTAGAAGAATGCCGGGAACTAAGGGTAGTATGGATGTTGATAGGAATGTGAAGTTTGATAGTTCCAAGAAAAAGAAGAGTGTGATGGATGTTCCTGGTGATCCCTACTTGACTGACGAGGTTGTTGAGGAAACCACAGATTGGAACAGGGACGAATGTTGCCTTTGTAAGATGGATGGAAACTTAATATGTTGCGATGGTTACCCCGCTGCGTTTCATGCAAAGTGTGTAGGGGTTGCAACCAATCTCTTTCCAGAGAGTGATTGGTATTGTGTGCTTGACAAAGATAGGCCCTGGTTGCGAGTTGGAAAGGCAATTCGAGCAGCAGAGTTACTGGGATTTGATCCTATATAAATATTAACACGAAAATAATTTGATTGTTGTTATTGAAGCACTAAGTCATCTGATCTTTATAGCCCAATTTTAAGTGCAATTACCAAGCTTTATAATGCAACTTCTATAGTTAATGGAACGGAAAGTTTAATGCTACAACTTCTTTCGGTACCTTCAGGGATTTTTGTTAAGGATGAGATTGCCATTGAAGGGAGCCAAAAGAAAATATGATCTCTACATATTCTAGTAGCATAGAATGTGGGGCTTTAGAGTTGCCTAAAAGCGACACAGTGAATGTGAACCAGTCCATGAAAAGTCATTGACAAATTCTGAATGGTCAGCTGAAATTTCTCTAGTTTTTTCAACAACTCAGAATTTCCAGAAAACTAGCCTGGATTGTTTGATTAGATCTTCTGGGATTTTAAATGGTTCCGAGATTCGAGGAATGCGTACGCTGTCTACGAGGTATGTTAACTATTATAGTTTTGTTCAAATAGCCTCATCAGTTTTTCAAATAAGACATCTGACAAGCCTAAAAGATCAATTGAGGAAATTCGTTCAACGCAAATGAAGGTTATTTCGAATCTATCAACAGAGTTCTGTTGGTCCAATATTGAGAACCTAAATGTTGATGCTACGAAAGAAAGATGTGGGTCGTGCTTCTCTTGCCAAGTTCCTGATGATGACAGGGATTGCTTGTTCATTATTAATGATACGGGTGGTCCTGTTCATGACGGTTTTACTAGTGAGCTGTTAGGTATTGGTTCAAAAAATAATAGGAAGGGCCATCTTATTGATGTCATGTGCCATACCCATTGCTTTGAAGATCGCCTGCGTGGGCTTCTTTTGGGTCCATGGCTAAATCCACATTATAAGATTTGGCGTAAAAGTGTCAAGGCATCTGATATCACCTCAGTGAAACAGTTGTTGCTCATGTTGGAGTCAAATCTGCGTCCTCTTTCTCTTTCAGCAGAGTGGTCCAAACATGTTGATACTGCTGCTACGATGGGTTCTGCTTCTCATGTTCTGACCCGCATGACTACAAATCTTCGAACTAGCCAGAAACGGGTCAGGTGTGTCCGGATTTTGAGCCAAGCTCTTCTTCAAAAGCTGTCTCTGGATTGGGTCTATTTTGGTGGAGGGGTGGTAGCCTTTCACGTCAGCTCTTCACTTGGAAGGTTCTGCCTCCTTCTTTAGTTTCCAAAACTACCCGCCAAGGTGCAAGAAGATTCCGGGATATTATATCCTGACAGTTCAGAAATTACGAAGAGAAGCCAAAATGTTGCCTGGAGAGCTTCTGTAGAGACATCAAGAAGCGCTGATCAACTTGCTCTACAGGTTAGGGAGTTTTATGCGAACATTAGATGGGATGACATTGAAAACACTAGCCTTCTCTAAAATATGGACAAGGAATCTAAAAGATCTTTTAAAAAGGTTATAGTTGCAGAAGGAACAATGGTGAAATATCTTCTTGATTTTGGCAAGAGGAGATTTATTCTAAAATGAAAAAAAGAAGTATTGGATCGAAGAATGTTATGTTCCCTTGCATCTCTTAAAAGGTTGACAAGTCCAATAAGGCCAGCTCCGGAAAACTTCATGAAATTGGAAGAGTAATAAAGAAGCCCTCCAGTAAGAGAGGGTTTTCTTACCTTTTTTCGAAAGCGAAAAGATCTGAGAATTTCATGTGTGGGCACTGTAACAAAGATGTTTTGATAAATGGTCAAAGGTTGACACCAAGAAGGGGAATTCACAGTTATTGACACCAAGAAGGGGAAATCACATCCCATATTAAATCGCTAGCTTGTCTCTAGAGTATTTGCCAGATTTGAAAAAGAACTATTGTGAAACCCATATAAAATCCAATCGCTATTTGTTGACGTGGAATAATACATCACTGTGAATCGTTAGATCAAACGAAGGGTTCACATTAAAAAGAAAATTTAATGTGCAAGTATGTGTGTGTCTAAAGTATGAGCTTCAATTATATTTTGTAAAATCAAACATATATATTGTGTACACTTATCTACAATTTTATACAAATAAAATTTCATTCTTCAAATATATATATGTGAATACATTTTCCACACTTGGTGAAAAATATAGATAAACATTTACTTACTTGATTTGGTCCTCTTTCAACATCCAACTCAGTGAGTCATATCGGCATCTTGGTTGCGCCAAAAGTATCCAATGATGCACGCATGTACGGTATGTTTGGCTTCGCAAAATGACCTTGCAATCCAATCCCCACAACCAATTCTTCGTTCCCCGGAAAAGACCTAATTTCCTTCAACTTTTGCAAATACTTTAATGGAGTGGTACTCTCAATTTCGGGGTGTTCAATAGTATCAAACTCATTCATGAACAAAGTTGCAGAGTCCAATTTGCTTGCTATATTGTAAAACAGCGCAGAAGCATTTGGGCCGAGCCTATCTTCAAAGAAAGAAAAGTGTAGATTCTCATTCATCACATCCCATGCAATCACTTGACCAAAATATCTAGTCATTACGGACTTAATTCTTTGCATTGAAGCAGCCCATAGAGCTATAGGAGATAATGCTTTGACCCAAATTGTATTCTTGGTTATGTCATCCCAAAGGATGTTGTGTCCCCTCACTGCAATGTTGTGTCCTTTGAAGAAGCTGACCATGGCATCAGCGATGGTATAGTTTTCATGGCTTTGGTTCCTTTCTGTTACTCGGGCCAATATTTTACTATAGGGTGAATACCTATAGTGCCTATATGATATTGGAGTCGAGGATTAGATCGGGCCAATATTTTACTATTTCATTTACATTTGGAGTCGAGGATTAGACCGGGCCAATGTAAATGATAGGAGAATTGGAGTTGATGATTAGACCGGGCCAATACTCATAGTATATATTGTGTGTGAAATATATACTATATAAATAATCTACTTGGGTAGAATGGTAGATGATGATATGATGTGCATACATGTAAAAGATAAATAATTTGGGATACTTGGAGTCGATGATTAGACCGGGTCAATTATCCTTACAGTCTATATTGTGTGTGAAATATATACTATATGAATAATCTACTAGGATGGATTAGTAGATAATTAGATGACGGGAATACATCTAAAATAGTAATCCAAGTGGAGAAAGCTTAATTGGAAAAACATAATATTAGATAATGAACATCGAATGAATAAGATTAAGTGGTCAGACTTAACTTTAAAATAAGAAACTAATATATGTGAAATGTTACCTCGAAATTTATTAACAAAATGAGAAGTGTTAATGAAACTTAGTACTGTATGGGCGGTACGGGAACTTAGACGTGTAGATGAGTTCAGACGAGTACTATAGTCTAAATAGCTTGGGTAGTTGTAGTTAACTAGGCTAAGTATGGAACGTTAGGCATGCACTATAGATGAGAGGTGAGGAAACTCAAGCTAGTGTGCGTAAGCCTAACATGTGTAATCAATAACTGATCTTTACTGCAATAAATTTACTTGCCAAATATTTTTAAAATGTTTTGAGTACTAACTCTTTCTATATAAAATATTTTTAAAAACCTTTTAGGTGTCCAGCCACAGTGACGCCAAGCGTGAATTAATTCCAGGGGTTTCGGAGCTGCAACACAGGTGAATGTTGCAGGACATCGATTAGACACTTTTTTTTTATCATTTCTGATCTAGTGTAGGATTTAAGTTTCAGTATGGACATGTTGTCCCACCGTACTTTCTTTAGTTGGGATTTTTATATTTTTTGGTTTTTGGCCGATGGTTTATTCGGCAAAACTTTTTTTACCTTAGTTGATAGTTTTAGACTTCTATGTTGGTATTTGATTTGTTCATTGTTCCACATGTTGTTGTATGTTTAATGAAAGTTAAAATTTGGCACCAGTCTACTTTCACCTATGTGGTTAGTAATTAAAAAGTTTTCGACAGTGATGCTAAGAATGAACCAACTGAGAAAGATGTTTTAATTTGATTTAGCACTGATCACTAGGGATTTAATTAGGCGGGGTATCACACCTTATAGTCCACCCCATCGGCTCAACTCGCCATTTCATAACACCATCTTCCGTTTTCCCCTAATTGTATTTAATAGGGGTACTATCTACCCTACATTCGCAATTAAAATCCTTAACCAAAACACACTCTTTCTTTGAGTTTTCTTGTAATCCACTTGTTCCTAAATCTGGTTTATAACTAATACAGTAACAAAATACGTGTCTATAATTCATGTGTAACTCCATCATTGTGCAATTGTATAATTGGGTCCTCTCAACTCGAACCAACTAGAAAATTAATTTTCTCATTTCCAATTTCCATCCACATAGGTTTATTACAAATAATCTAACTAGTCTCCAACCCCTATTACGTGACTACACGATAGACCTATTACTAAGTCCAAACACTCTCATTTTATCGTCACCGAGATCATAAACGATTTTACCAAATAAATGAATATTTCCCAAATCTGAGCGCAACACCAATTTAAACCTTCAATTAGAATTAATCTCCACTTAAATTTTCATCAAAATCCTTATATTCTTTTGAAACCTAACAATCCATTGCCTTTTCTCTTACGTGCACAAAATTTCATAAGGTCATTTTACTAGGCTAAATTTCTATCACAACCCATATTACCATGCGTACAGTAAGCCCCTCAACAACTAAAATCCCTTAAATCTCCAAAATGGACTCCATAACGAAATATATTTATTAATGTGTGCCCCCATGGGTCTCTTTAAGTTATAGAATTTACCCCAGACAAGATAATTTCCCATAATAATTTTCACAACTATGGTGAACATCCTTGTCTAAACCCTTATTCCATGCCTGATTACTAGTTCATGACGATCCTCATCCTTATGATTTTGTAAGCTCAAATACTCTAGAATTATTACTAATGCTGAAATGAAAGAGAACGACATCGACACACACGACATCGTGACAGCGAATTACAAATTCCTATAGTTCGCTATAGACACATGAAAGAACGCTCAGCAGAAGATGAAACGGACGCAAAACAGATCCTAAGGACACTAGAACCTGGATGCTCTGATACCAATTATAGCAACTCCCATTTTCTCACGTAAAGATTGGCCGGACACGATATGCCGAAGATGGGGATTATTTAGTAATTTATATCATTCTCAGCATCACGACAATAAAATATTTATTAATTATCACAATTGAATTAAACTGAAGCTTTATAATTAAATAAATACTAATCAGATCAACATACACAACCTAAGAAATGAATTAAAAACTCACATAATAATATTTCAATCTGAATAAAAGGAGAATAACAGCTAGGCTTATGCTCTTACAATATTCTTGGAAAATAATAGAACTAAAATAGAGAAACAACCTCGTTTAGAATTAATGATGTGGATTCGGATATGCAAGGTGAGACTGCAAGGCTGATCTCTCGATGCTCCCTCTATCCCCATCTAGGACTACCCCGGGTAAAAACAAATTTTGGGTCAACACTCTAAAGTGTGAAAGAAGTAACTTACTCATTTTAATGGTGGTAAAAGTACGGTGAATTCAAAGTGAGTGTTCCCATCATCACTCTCATGAGTAATATATCTCACCCCTCACCTAAAAGCAGTGCTACTCGAGTACTCACCCATAACCCGTTACAGATACATAATAAGTGCAAATGGTAGTATAAAGATGAATCTAGCAAGATAATGTATTAAAACAAAGTTAAATACTCTTTAGTAATTGTTTCCCAATTTACCCCTGATTTACTACCCATAAAGAGATAACATTTAATATCATTCTTACTACGTAGTATTGAGTCTGCATCTTTAGTTCACAACATTAGACTTAGAAACTCTTCAAGTTATTTCAATTAATTATATATATATGTCATTATTACGCGACACTAAGGCCTCTACCTATAGTGTCTCGTTTGTGCTCTATCGATGAGTTTGTAGGAGTCTCATATCCAAAACGGACGAACAAAACACAAAGAAAGTGGGGCGATACCTATGCAGTTTCACCATTGCACAACCCATACCAAGTATTGTCACATTAATCTAGTTAATTTAGTCCTCTGATAACAAGTCATATGTTTTCATTTTTAATAAAATCCATGAATGCCCAAACATGATTATAACTACTCATATGAACTTCTAAAAATCACCCGGACTCAATGACGGACCCCCTGACCAAGCCCCCAGGAGAAAAATCGGTTCGGCCAGGAGAAAATCATTTTGCTTCTCCAGAATTTGTTTTCCTAGTTTTCTTCTATACAAAATTTATACTTTCTAAAGAAAAACCCAATTTTCTAGATTCCTACCAATGTATGTTCCACCAATGAATCTCTAATAATTAGTTCACCAACTCAGGGTAATTAATCATGTTTTTGTAACAATGAATTCATATTCTAAAATCGCAGAATTTGAGTGACTAATCTATGTTCATATCAATTCAGAATTTCCATAACAATAAATCTCTCAAAATTCTATTACATATAAAGGATATAATCATCATAATTTCAGTCTTTATAGTACGTGTAAAACTCTTCTATATATGAATCAACACAACCATTTCAATAGGAGCCCTAAGCGTGATTTTTATTCATTTAATACTTATAATCGAACCATCCTAAATTATGGATTCTCTAATTACTCACAAATGTAACTTATATAATAAGTATATTCTATTTTCATCATCAAATCACCAAGATACCTAAGTCCAGAATTTCTACATGGATCACAACACACAATGAATAAAGAAGTAATTTGAACCAATAAAAATTAAGTAAGTGTAACGACATATTTTTATAAGTCAATTATCAATTTGTTATGTCATATACCGCTACACCGTTGAAGAGAATTCAAGAGCAATCTACATCAAGATGGATCCGAATTAATCAAGTTCTTCATCAAAAAGACTCCGCGAAGTTTACTTTTGTAAGGTTTTGTTTTAAATACCTTAACTTTCCACTTAGAGCTTTTGGGATATTTTTATAAATATTTTCTAAGTGTTGGAGCGGACCTTTTTGTCAAATTTAAGAATGAGTAATTTTTTTTAAGTGTTGGAGCGTACCTCGGTTTTGACACCCAGGTCGTTCAAGCGAGATAGCAATCTCGTTCGAACGACATGGAAGTGTCGCGAGATGTCGTTCAAACGACATCTGTCCTTCATTCGCGCGAGATTGCTATCTCGTTCGAACGAGCATGGTTTTTGAGGCGGCACAGTTTTATTATAAATACTCATTAAATGGTAACGTTTTTCTTAATAAGTCTCAGCGTTTTACAGAATAAAAAAAATTACGAAAGAAGAATTATTTTGGCTTCTTCCTTTTGGGGTTTAATCCCTTTTTGGTTTTCAATTCACAAAACTCCCATATGATTTAGTGAATTGTTTTGGTGTTCAAGAACACAACTTTGCTTTCGTTCAACCCTTGTGGAGAAGGGATATCCATATTTGATCGGTAGTCATTCTGCGTGTGGACGAGCCAAAGACGAAGAACCGACACCTAGAGGGTATTTCGTTGTCTCTCGTATTTTTGAAGGTTTACTGAAGGCACCGTGCATTACACACTTGTGGGCAATTATCATGTTGTATGTAAGTCAAAGGTCTTGTGAATTCTTATAAGTGTTTATAAAAGGTTTTACCCGAAAGGGGTTTTTTCTTGAATCGGTCTTCTTTATTTTTCATGCATGGTTTGGATGATTTATGACTTTTAGATGCATGTTTAGGGGCTGATTTTAGACTCTAATTAAATAAGTGTGCCGGATTAAAAATTTGTGAATTTAATCAATTATCACACAGTCACATTTTTCTGTAAGAAAGTTCTTGCCTTGGATCATGGATTATTTATTGGTTGGTTCTTGGAATCCTCCTTAGATCTTTCTCTTTCGATTCTCCTGCTAGGGTTCTTGCCTCTCTCTTCTCAAATGTGTGACCTAGGGTTCTTGGATGTAAATATCAGGGAGTTATTAAACTCCTAATTTATATAACTAAGGCTTTAATCCCAAGTTGGACCTTAGGCCTCAACTTTGGAGCACCATCCGGGTCCGAACCCACTACTCAAATGACCCGAAAGTTACCCAATTATTATACACATACCCTGGGACCATTTTTAAAGTTCTAAAACATCTAAACGAGACCATAGAACCTCCCAAAATGCATCCCAAATATTTGTATTTACCATACCCCTTTGTATTGTGTTTAATTGACAGCCAACCTTAATTTAATTACTAGATGATTTATTTCTCACAATTGAACCCATCAATTTATATTTTACTCATTTAAATTTAATTTCCTCCGATTTAATTCAATTCCAAAATTTAATAAAAAATTACTAAATTAATTTCTATCACAATATTTTATTATGAAAATATGGGGTATTACAGTCCAGAATCTAGAATCAATCCATACTGCTCCATCACATCACATCACATCACATCACATCACATCACATCACATCACATCACATCACAATAAGAGGTCTACCAAATGGATCCAAAAACTAGTAATTTTAAAAGAGGCCCTCGCTAGAGGCACTTAGTATTTTGACATTAGCTCTTAATATTTGTCATGTAATTATTATTGTTAATGAATATGTTGATGATGATGATGATGATGATGATGATGATGATTGGCTATGGCCATCCACAATGCAACTCCGTAAAAAGGGGGGAATTCACACATCTACGTTAAGAATATGGAAAACACAGTTGGAGAATGTAAGAAGATATTTTTAATCCTGGACATGGGACATTATCCCGCCTAGCCTCTAGGACCTAACCCAAGGCATGGAAAAAGGCACCCGCCCAGGAGATGCCAACCCATTCGCCCATTTTTTTTTATCACTTACCATTTGATATGTTAGTTAACATTAAAATATATTCGTTATTCCCTAAAATTAAATGCCTATTAAAATTACACTTCTACACTCAATATTTTCACAAAAGTCATCTTCTTTCCTTTCGTCTACCCTAAATCGCAAACAACAATTTTTCCATATTGATTTATTTTATATTTTCAAATTAAATATTTTTTACGCTATGTTTCCAATTAAATGAAAGTGTAGTCCAAAAAATGAAAAACGAAATGAAAACCCTCATTAATCACCTAATCTCTCATCAATTTATCAAAATTTAGATAGGTTGCACGATAATTCACTACATACCTGAGGCGCGATAATTGATCCAACAACATGTGCCAATGATAGCCAATTGATCATGCGCGGTAGTAACCACGTGCCAACTGAAGTTTATGCATCATTTTTCAATATTCTCGAATTGTGAAACGCGATAGACAATTTCGGTGCCGTAATGAATAGGTGGTTGAAGATAACACATACGTTTCACCTACCTTATGAGGAGTTGGGGATTACCCTATCTGATTTTGTGTATATCATAGGTAACTATTGGAATTTATGCTATGTAATTTATTTATTTTTATTATTTATATGTCATTATTGTAATATTTTATACTAATAAACATATTTCTATTTAGGAATTCTAATTAGGACCATTCCCATTTTGCCCCCATTTCCTACATTAAGTCTTTATACTTAGGCTAAAAAGATGAAATATTTCGTGTGGATTGGTAAAAGCATACATGTGGCACTAGAGACAACAAACTACCGATGATAGACTAACAACGTAGAACAAATTACTCAATATTACCCCATAGATCCATGTGCCATGATATAAAATTAGAAGGCTCAATTGAAGAGGAGTCGAGAAGCTAGAAACTTAGAGACTACAAGACTTAGAGAGAGTTTAGAATAGAAAGAGAATTTTTATTTTAAAATTTTTTTTAGCGAGTGATTGTCATTCAAAATTGAGAGGATTGTGGATATAATTGAAGAAAGTCATTTAAATCCAAGGCAAATTTGGGTTTGATCAATTCTTCTCTAATTACTCATTACATGCTTTTAGTTTTTTACATTATTTCGTGGGTGATGATTATGGAGGGCTAATCTCCCATTCAAGGGATGAATTGAAGCCCCCATGAATTCAATTGATTTAGTTTTCTAATTTTAATTTTGTTTATTTCCTTTGATTAGTAACTTTAATTCGTACTCTTATTTTACATTGAGAAATTTAAAATCATCCTTGAGAAAGGATTTAAAATTGTCATACTTTTATCATTTGATTCAAACTAGAGACAGGCTTATCAAATTGGTTAAAATTATAATACCGTTTTCTTTTACTCTTGTTTTATTTTGTTTAATTAAAATTAGTTAAGGGAATTTTCCCTAGCGAGTGATTCATTTGATTAATTTTAATATGTTTAGAGTACAGTTGTAGGAATTAAAATTATTTTCCTAAAATAATATTTAATTAATTTATTAGTGTAATGAGAGTTAACTTTTGAATTGATGAATATTTTGGAAATCAACCAAATTAAAATAGTACAAATTAGATTTAATTGTGTGAAGTTGGGGTGAATTTCATTCCTTGTTTCATTCTCATATTAATTATATCACTTGTGTTATTTCTCATCATCTTACTACTTAGATTTCTTTTGATTTTTAGTCACATAGTTACTTCGTCTTATTCACCCTTGAAAATTGTTTTAAAAGAAAATTAAAAAAATATGTAAATAAAAATATTTGAAAGAAAGTTGCATTTATTTTTTCATTTTAGCAACTTTCTTGAAAGTTGGTTTGACATCCTTACTTACCATTATACATGTTCATATTATGTTTGTAGGTTAAAGGATTTTGAGACTAAACTTTTGAGACAATGACAAATCACACACAAAAAATCAAGTTATCAAATAGCGTCATTACCGCTTTTTGGAGATTGACGCACTCAAGAAGATTTTTGGATTGTAATTCATTTTTCGTTTTTCGTACCATTTTTCCTTTTATTAGAAGTGTTGTATTAGGATATCATCATTTGGCTTCTATTGCGGTGCTTAGTGACATCATTTACTTTTTCATTTATATTTGTAATAATTCATAAAAATGAAAAGCGTGATAGGGAAATCCGACAAGGTAGAGAGAGGGCATCCAAAGGAGAGAAAAAGAATCCTCTTTACTTTAGGTCAATAGACTCCCAGGGCCGACAGAGATATATGATCTACCCCTGATCGACTCAAATCGATCTTCACCCACGCGCGTCAAAATCGTGGGCGGTACATTTTTAAACATTACGAATCTCCCGTAAGTGAGTCAATATTGTGTGTGCCTACGTGCTCTTATTTGATTTTTATTCTTGCATTTATTTTTGAATGATGTGATGAATAAATCAATTAATACCTACACCCGGTCATTCACGAGAAGGGATTTCATCACCCGACTCATTCACTTATTCATTGTGTGCTACCCTAACTATCATTAAATTTAAAATCAATCAACTAGATATCCATATAGGATACGGTATTTGTAAACCCCCTTTTGATTAATTTGATTTATAGGAAAACCTGTAGAGTCCTCTCCACCTGGCAAATCCTGAAACGGTTCGCTTTGAGGCACGTAAGTGTCCACGAAAACTAGGTTTTAAGTGCGGCCGCCAAGTAAAATGGGGTTTTGTTGTCCCCAATGTTGTACAGTTTCTTTCATCGTAGTAGCTTTGTGGAGAATCTCTGTGGCAAGACTCTAGTTATTTTGTGATTAAAGTAGGAATCCAATTTTTGCAAATGTGATCACAAAGATAAATTCCGTGATTTTTGTCGCCCACGAATTTAATTAAAATTTGGCTATCCTTTCATAAATTTTGAAGATATAAATTGGCTATGTGCTCATTAGTCTTTATCCTTGACTTTAATTCAATACTTAGGTAGTCGATTTTAGTGAGTTCGTCCAATTCAAGAGTCCAATTATGTTTCTCTCATATTTTCTGTCACACCCCAAACCCAATATCCATACTAATCATTTGTTATTAGAATAATTGGATCATAATCTCAAGTCCATTGAAAATTTAATTCATTTATCAATATTTTTCTGCATAATGAACATAATATTTTTTTTGTGCCATAACAAAGTCAACATCAGAGTCATAATTAAGCGGACATACAATACTGTGATTAACTATGATCAACTCAATCCATACTAAATCAATATATACAATGTGTGAGTAAATTAAAATCTTCAGTGTGACAATGATAAAATCCCCTTTTTAAATCCCAGCTCTCTCCAACGGTGCAACTCTCAAAGTTACCGGTCATATGGTATCCTAGCTGGCAGCGTACGAACCTGAAATTGTTAAAATATAAACTGTAAGCATTAAGCTTAGTGAGGCACTCCTTCCCTGCAACAGAATAACAATTCTATATCGAATATGTGGATATAAAATCCGAACAATCCTGCCCATTGGCAATAACAAATCATGGATCATAAGATCCAAATAATTCTGCCCATTGGCAATAACAAATCATGGATCATAAGATCCAAATAATTCTGCCCATTGGCAATAACAAATCCTGGATCATAAGATCCAAACAAATCCTGGATATTTTAATATCCAAACAAATCTTGAATACCGAAGTATTCAAACCAATCCTGGATCATGAGACCCAAACAAATCCTGGATATTATAACATCCAAACAAACCCTGAATACCGAAGTATTAAAACCAATCCTGGATCATGAGACCCAAACAATTCCTGGATATTTTAATATCCAAACAAATCCTGAATACCGAAGTATTCAAACCAATCCTGGATCATGAGACCCAAATAAAATCCTGAATATTTTAATATGCAAACAAATCCTGAATACCGAAGTACTCAAACAAATCCTGCTCTTAGAGCTATATTCATATTTATATATGAAGCAAATCATAAGTACACTCACCGAGATAGTTTAACTGGCTTTTCCCTTGCCTTTTTCCGGTACTTGTTCAATCAACTCTTCTTTCCTTCCTATCATTCTTACAATATTAGTATCATCATAAGAATATCAATAATCCAAATAATGATTTAAACATAATTCAATCCATAAGCATCACATGATTCCATTCAAATCATTTATCACAAGTGAAGTTCCATCCAAATCCATGTTAATATATTTAACATATCCAAATCATAGACCAAATATAAATTCATTTGTTCTTGGTAATTCAATCCTTGTCATATTAGTATTCCAATACAAAAGACAGTACATCATTTCAAGTCTCCTAGAGCAAGATATGCCCATTTCTTTACCACATAGCAAATCTACCCTATAGGCTCTTTTATCGTTCATTCAACTTCTAGGAATTTCCATAATTTTTCTACATCATAAATTTATATGTTATTTAACCCAACATCATTAAACATATTTAACAATACAAGATTAAAATTTCATAATTTTTAGAGTTCATTTGCTATGTCAAGCAAAACATCGAACACATGGCGGGCATACTTTTACCCTTAGGGCAGATTTCATACCCGAACTTCAAACTCTCACCAAAGCCTCATTTCTTGGTATTTTCTCATGATTTTAGGATATGTAATACACATATGAGTTCAGGTTAATCTCCAATTGTAATCAATCAATTCCAGTAAGTATAGAGAAATATATGGAAGTTTTAATAAACAAGGTTCCTAAAGAAAACAATCTCAAGGGTTTACACATTCAAGTTTACTTAAACTTGCATCTATCCATAAGTACATATCAAGACATGGAATTTCAGTAAACAAATGATTATTTCAATAATTTAAATAAGTATTACAAATAAATAAACAATATTTATGGATGGAAATACCTTAGGGGCTTTTACGTAATTTCTACGGATTTTTCTCCAATTTTCTCCTCACTTTTTCTTCCTAACTTCCTAATTCTCTTTCTTTAAGCTTAAAATCTCTCATGGCAGAATTTGGATGAATAAGGAGATAGTTATAAGGGTTTGAAGTCGGCCAAATCCAACCTCCACCTCCAACCAATCAATTTAAGACACTTATTGGGCATAAAGGACAAATTTCCACTTAAATGAATGGACAGATTTACCCTTCGTTAGTAATTTCGGTATAACTTCTTACTCGGACCTCCGTTTCACACACCGTTTGTTGTGTCACAACCCTAACTCACCTGTATACAAATATCTAGCTTTCACCCCAAGTCAATTATTATTTTATAAAGTTCAAACTAGCCTTAAAACATGAGCACTCCTACCGAAAACTTCAAAATCTCACATTCGTAACTAATTCATTTTTCATGCTTTATGAAGCTAGGATTAGACTAAATATAATGACTTAACATTATATATACTAATAACATATTATCCATATCACATAGTCTAATCATGATTTAAACATAATTTATCGTAATTATATTCGGGTTGTCACAATTCTCCCCCTGTTAGGAAATTTCGTCCCCGAAATTGACATACCAAGTTGTCTGAATCAAACAAATACGGATAATTAATCTTCATGGTATCCTCGCTCTCCCATGTAGCCTCTTCCATGGAATGCCTTCACCACACAACTTTCCCAAGTGGGATCACTTTTGATCTCAATATTTGTTTCTTCCTATCCACGGTAGCAAGTGGTTCTTCCACATAACTCAAGTCTTCCTTTAACTCAATAGGCTGTTCCACCAACACATGTGAAGGATCTTCTACATACTTTCTTAACATAGAAACATGGAAAACATCATGTAACCGAGATAATTCTGGTGGTAACGCTAACTTGTAGGCAACCTTCCCGACTTTCTCAAGGATTTCATAAGGTCCAATGTAGCGTGGACTTAATTTCCCTTTCTTTCCAAACCTCATAACTCCTTTCCATGGAGATATCCGAAGAAACACATAATCCCCTTTCTGGAATTCCAAATCTTTTCGTCGTTTATCCGCATAACTTTTCTGTCTGCTTTGAGCTATTCTCATTCTATCTTGAATAATCTTCACTTTTTCAGTGGTGACTTCAATTAATTCTGGACCCTCTATATTCCTTTCACCAACTTCACCCCAACATATCGGTGTACGACATCGTCTACCATACAAGGCTTCTTATGGAGCCATACCAATAGTAGACTGAAAACTATTGTTATATGAAAATTCTATCAAAGGCAAATATTCATCCCAATTACCTTTGAAATCAAGCACACAAGGTCTAAGCATATCTTCCAAAATCTGTATTGTCCTTTCAGACTGCCCATTTGTCTGGGGATGAAAAGCTGTACTAAACTTCAAGTTAGTACCCATAGCATACTGCAAGCTATCCCAAAATCTGGATGTAAAAGTAGGGTCCCTATCTGAAACAATAGATACCGGTGCTCCATGCAATCGAATAATTTCATTAACATATAATCTAGCATACTTATCAACTGTATACGTAGTCTTGACTGCTAGAAAGTGAGCGGACTTCGTCAATCTATCAACCACTACGCAAATCGAATCTGACCCCTTCTGAGATCGAGGAAGCCCAACCACAAAATCCATCGTTACATGATCCCATTTCCATTTCAGTATCGGCAATGGCTGAAGCAGACCAGTAGGTTTCTGATGCTCCACTTTCACTTGCTAACATATAAGGCACCTAGCAACAAAATCAGCTGTTTCCTTCTTCATATTATTCCACCAATAATGCTCCTTTAAATCCCTATACATTTTAGTACTACCGGTATGCATAGTATAAATGGAATTATGAGCCTCATCTAAAATTTCCTCTTTCAATCCACCCACATTAGGCACACAAAATCGTTGCTTATACAATAAAGAGCCATCATTCACAATACAAAAATCTTCAGACTTACCATCTCGGACATCTTGCCGTTTCTTCTCAAGAAAAGGATCTTGGCTTTGCAAATCACGAATACGGGTAGCGAACAAAGGTCTCACCCTTACATGAGCAAAGAACCTACCCCCATCTTCTAGCTTCAATTCTACTCCCATCAATCTCAACTCCATGATGTGGGCAACTCTAGCACACCGAATACAAGTTAACCTTCCCGAAGCCTTTCTACTCAGAGCATCTGCAACTACATTTGCCTTCCCTGGGTGGTAGTGAATTGTACAGTCATAATCTTTAATTAACTCCATCCACCGCCTCTGCCTCAAATTCAACTCCTTCTGAGTAAATAAATACTTAAGGCTTTAATGGTCAGTAAAAATTTCACATACCTCACCATATAGATAATGACACCACAATTTCAAAGCAAACACAATAGCAGCAAGTTCCAAATCATGTGTAGGATAATTACGTTCATGTGTACGCAACTACCTAGAAGCATAAGCAATAAATCTACCATGCTGCATAAAAACACAACCCAACCCCTGGAGTGAAGCATCAGTATAAATAACAAAACCATCTCCACCATGTGGAATAGTAAGAACAGGTTCAGTTACCAACCTCTTTTTCAATTCATCAAAACTATTTTCGCAATCAGAATTCCATTCAAACTTAACATCTTTCCGGGTTAATTTAGTCATCGGTAAGGCTATTAAAGAAAATCCCTTAATAAACCTTCTATAATACCCAGCTAAACCCATAAAACTCCTCACCTCAGTCACATTATTAGGCCTCTCCCAATTTACAATATCTTCCACCTTCTTGGGATCAACACATATACCATCTCCAGAAATAACATGGCCTAAAAATAAAACTTTTGATTGCCAAAATTCACATTTTCTAAACTTAGCATACAATTTCTTATCTTTCAACACATTCAAAATAGTTCGGAGATGCTTTTCATGTTCAACCATATCATGTGAATAAATCAGAATGTCATCAATAAAAACTATCACAAATGAATCAACAAAAGGATGCAGTACCTGGTTCATAAGATCCATAAATATAGCTGGAGCATTAGTCACCCCAAAAGGCATCACCAGAAATACAAAATGACCATACCGAGTACGAAAAGAAATTTTAGAAATATCACTCTCCTTGACCCTCAACTGAACCCGATGATAAGTCTATTTTTGAAAAAACTTAAGCACCCTGTAACTGATCAAACAAATCATCTATACGAGGTAAAGGGTATTTATTCTTAATTGTAGCTTTATTCAGTTGCCTATAATCAATACACAAACGCATGGTACCATCTTTCTTCTTCACAAATAAAACTGGCGCACCCCATGGAGATACACTAGGCTGTATGAACCCCCTATCAAGTAAATCTTGCAACTGAATCTTGATTTCTTTCAACTCAGCAGGTGCCATTCTATACGGTGCCATAGAAATAGGGGTTGTCCCCGATGCTAATTCAATACTAAATTCAACTTCTGTTTCTAGAGGTAACCCTGGCAACTCACTAGGAAACACTTCAGGAAAATCCCGTACAATAGGAACATCGACTAATTGTAAAGTCCCCTTCCTAGTGTCAAGAACATATGCAATAAAACCTTCACAACCCTTACTCAATAATTTCCTCGTCTGAATAGCAGAAATGATGCAACTCGGAATAATTTTCCTTTCCCCCACAAATTTAAATTCAGGCTCACCAGGCATATTAAAAAAAACTTCCTTACAGAAACAATCCATAGATGCATGATATTTAGATAACCAATCCATTCCCAGAATTATATCAAAATCAAAAATATCCAATGGAAGTAGATCTATAACTATATCTCTAGACCCCACAATCAAAACACAACCACGAAAAGCATATTCAGCTACAACCATATCCCCCATAGGCATATAAATACCCAACCCCACATCTAAACGAATACATGGTCTATTCAGGTATACAGCAAAAGCATAGGACACAAAAGAATGTGTGGAACCAGGATCAATCAAAACATAAGCACTTCTATCAGTAACAAAAAGTGTACCTGTCACCACATCTGGAGTAATCTGAGCTTCTTTCATCATAAAGACTCGTCCACCTGGCCTGGAACCACTAGCTTGTCCTCTACCAACACTTTTCGCTCCACTACCTCGAGGTAACACTCTGCTTGCTGCTTCACTAGGTGCTACTGGGGTCTCTGCCAACTGCGGACAATTCTTCTTAACATGCCCCACTTGATGACAATGGTAGCATTCCACTCCTTTAAGTTTAGTACACTCGAATTTATAATGCCCTTCCTCTTTACAAAAGAAACATGTAACAACTCTTGTCGGTGCCTCACCCTTTCCTGACCTCCTAACCAGACTAGGAGATTATCCACCCCTAATATCTCTCCCAAATCTCCCCAAACCTCTACCACTATCTCTACCACCTCTCTGAAATTTATGAGGTTCCATCTTAACACTTCCACCCTCACCTCCCTTAGAGTGAGATGCGTCGAATCTACTCTTCTTAAAACTTTCTCTACTCGCCGCCCCTTGGTTCATTTGCCTTTCTGCTATCGTGGCTTTGTTTACCAGAGAAGCATAATCTTCTAACTCATAAGTGGCCACTCTATTTTTAATAAGCCAGATCAGCCCATCTTGAAACTTACTACATTTATCTTCTTCCTCCTGTACATACTTAGTAGCAAATCTAGACAAAGCAGTAAATTTAGTATCATACTCCCTCACAGACATGTTCCCTTGGGTTAAATTTATAAACTCCCTCAGCTTCTCCCTCCTATAGACCTTAGGGAAATACTTAACATACAAAGCTTTAATGAATTCATCCCAATTAATAACATCAGTACCTTCCATCCTGAGTACCAAATGGTTGCTGGCTTCCCACCAATATTTCGCCTCTCCTTTGAGCTTACACACAGCTATATTCACTTTCTGGTTATCTGGAACCTTCATAACTGCAAAGATAGTTTCTAGATCCCTAACCCACATCTCATCATCTGTAGGTTCAACTGACCCTGAATATTCTGGAGGATTCAACTTCAAAAACTCCTCATGCATGTAATCTTTCATTTCCTTCCTTGCCACTTTCTCAATCATGGCCATATTATTTGATTCTAGATATCTAGCCTGTTGTTCTGCCATTTGCACCATATTTCTTTCTTGTTGCTCTTCCATCCTCATCATTGCCTGTGCCATTATTTGCATCTCTGTAGGCTGCTCTTGATCTCTAGCCCTTCCAACAACACTTTGCTCTACTTCAGTATTCTCAGTACGAGAAGCCACTCCCTCTTCTCTATGTTGTCCATTCCCAGGTTCCATATGGAATTATCTATAATACAACAAAGTTCTAATAACCAATATAAACAGTTTATACTACTAAACTATTGGTTAGTACATAAATAATTCATAAATATCAAATCAACTCAATACTGCCATATAATCGTCACGCACGTCCAAAATTAATAACCATGCTCTGATACCACTAATTGTCACACCCCAAACCCAATATCCATACTAATCATTTGTTATTAGAATAATTGGATCATAATCTCAAGTCCATTGAAAATTTAATTCATTCATCAATATTTTTCTGCATAATGAACATAATATTGTTATTGTGCCATAACGAAGTCAACATCAGAGTCATAATTAAGCGAACATACAATACTGTGATTAACTATGATCAACTCAATCCATACTAAATCAATATATACAATGTGTGAGTAAATTAAAATCTTCAGTGTGACAATGATAAAATTCCCATTTTTAAATCCCATCTCTCTCCAATGGTGCAACTCTCAAAGTTACCGGTCATATGGTATCCTAGCTGGCAGCGTACGAACCTGAAATTGTTAAAATATTAACCGTAATCATTAAGCTTAATGAGGTACTCCTTCCCTGCAACAGAATAACAATTCTATATCGAATATGTGGATATAAAATCCGAACAATCCTGCCCATTGGTAATAACAAATCATGGATAATAAGATCCAAATAATTCTGCCCATTGGCAATAACAAATCATGGATCATAAAATCCAAATAATTCTTCCCATTGGCAATAACAAATCCTGGATCATAAGATCCAAACAAATCCTGGATATTTTAATATCCAAACAAATCCTGAATACCGAAGTATTCAAACCAATCCTGGATCATGAGACCCAAACAAATCCTGGATATTTTAATATCCAAATAAATCCTGAATACCAAAGTATTCAAACCAATCCTGGATCATGAAACCTAAACAAATCCTGGATATTTTAATATCCAAACAAATTCTGAATGCTGAAGTATTCAAACCAATCCTGGATCATGTGACCCAAACAAATCCTAAATATTTTAATATCCAAACAAATTCTAAATACCGAAGTACTCAAACAAATCCTGCTCTTAGAGCTATATTCATATTTATATATGAAACAAATCATAAGTACACTCACCTTGATAGTTTAACTGTCTTTTCCCTTGCCTTTATCCGGTACTTATTCAATCAACTCTTCTTCCATTACTATCATTCTTACAATATTAGTATCATCATAACAATATCAATAATCCAAAGAATTATTTAAACATAATTCAATCCATAAGCATCACATGATTCCATTCAAATCATTTATCACAAGTGAAGTTCCATCCAAATCCATGATAATATATTTAACATATCCAAATCATAGACAAAATATAAATTCATTTATTCTTGGTAATTCAATCCTTGTCATATTAGTATTCCAATACAAAAGACAGTACATCATTTCAAGTCTCCTAGAGCAAGATATGCCCATTTCTTTACCACATAGCAAATCTACCCTATAGGCTCTTTTATCGTTCATTCAACTTCTAGGAATTTCCATAATTTTTCTACATCATAAATTTATATGTTATTTAACCAACATCAGTAAATATATTGAACAATACAAAATTAAAATTTCATAATTTTTAGAGTTCATTTGCTATGTCAAGCAAAACATCGAACACATGGCGGGCATACTTTCACCCTTAGGGCAGATTTCATACCCGAACTTCAAACTCTCACCAAAGACTCATTTCTTGGTATTTTGTAATACAAATATGAGTTCAGGTTAATCTCCAATTGTAATCAATCAATTCCAGTAAGTATAGAGAAATATATGGAAGTTTGAATAAACAAGGTTCCTAAACAAAACAATCTCAAGGGTTTACACATTCAAGTTTACTTAAACTTGCATCTATCCATAAGTACATATCAAGACATGGAATTTCAGTAAAAAAATGATTATTTCAATGATTTAAATAAGTAGTACAAATAAATAAACAAGATTTATGAATGGAAATACCTTAGGGGCTTTTACGTAATTTCTACGGATTTTTCTCCAATTTTCTCCTCACCTTTTCTTCCTAACTTCCTAATTATCTTTCTTTAAGCTTAAAATCTCTCATGGAAGAATTTGGATGAATAAGGAGATAGTTATAAGGGTTTGAAGTCGGCCAAAGCCAACCTCCACCTCCAACCAATCAATTTAAGACACTTATTGGGCATAAAGGACAAATTTCCACTTAAATGAATGGACAGATTTACCCTTCGTTAGTAATTTCGGTATAACTTCTTACTCGGACCTACGTTTCACACACCGTTTATTGTGTCACAACCCTAACCCACCTGTCTACAAATATCTAGCTTTCACCCCAAGTCAATTATTATTTTATAAAGTTCAAACTAGCCTTAAAACATGAGCATTCCTACCGAAAACTTCAAAATCTCACATACGTAACTATTTCATTTTTCATGCTTTATGAAGCTAAGATTAGACTAAATATAATGACTTAACATTATATATACTAATAACATATTATCCATATCACATAGTCTAATCATGATTTAAACATAATTTATCGTTATTATTTTCGGGTTGTCACATTTTCTTCCAAGAAATCAAAAAACATCTTCTTCCTTTATTTTTCTAAAAATCCAAAATTTCATAAAAATTTTCTTTTTTAGTATCTCCATAAAAATCCAAAAATATTTTATTTTCCTCATTTTCAAAAAAACTCTAAAAATATTTTCTTTTCCTTCTCAAAAATAAAAATTCTACTCTCATCATGGCCGACAAACGTCCTTTAGGGGACTACTTTGGTCATTTTTCATTATCTTGACGCATGTTTGAAGTTGAGTCAGAGTCCAACATCCATACTTTAAGTCATCCATTAAGACATCTCATATTCCATCGCCTCTAATGATGAGTGTCAACGCGTCCAATGCTTCTTCGTGCGCCTATTGCTTTCAAGATGATAACTTGCCCCATGACTACCCATGCCTTTCATATCCATCTGAACCAACCATGGCCCAAGTGTATCCATATGACACCGTTTGAAACCAACCTCAGCCTATTATCATGGCATATATAATACCGAGTAGTGTGAGTACCCAAACTATTCGTAGAGGCTTGATAACCCTTCTACGAAATATGAATCCCAACCCCATGTTTTGGATCCTCATGGTTTTCGACAGTCATTATGGCAACCTAGTGCACTCCATATCGATCAGTCCCCTCACTACGCTCCCCATGATTATCAACCTTTTGTCTATCAAAAAGAAACTTCTCTCTTGTATGACACACTTGACCCTGTTCCCTACACTTCATGTGAGTATTCTCCATTTTCTAGTGTAAATAGTGAGTTGTGTCCACCTCAACCATATCCACCACCCGCCAACACTTCATCACCACCATCCATATCCGTTCTCGAAAGCCTTTTAAAAAGTTCAACCTTGAACAAGAGCATGCTACTCAATATCAAAATCAAGCCCTTCAATGACTTGAATAAAGATGAAATGAAATTGAGTGTGAGAACGAGTTGGATTCCACCCCAAGTCTACCCATTGGTGCACCCATGTGGAGTGATGATGAGTGATTATGACATGAATTTGGAGTGTGACCAACCCCATCACCCCGAGAATCTCAATATTGAGACCACCCTGTGGTTCAGGCCCCAAGTTGACAATTGTGTTGACTTATTTAAATATTTTGAGATTAATCAAACCTCGCCTTGTCCTAAAGAACCCATCATTGAGGTTTACATTCCCCTTCATGAAGAATCCAAAAGTATGATTGAGTATACACCTATCGAGCCCACCGTGTGTGTTCTCAAATAGCCAGTTTATTATTGGTTAGATCTGTCTACGAGTGCTTACCATAGCCTCGAGATTACATCCGAGATGGTTCCTACCTCTCCGGATATGGATCCCATCCAAACATATTTGACTCACTTTAAGTCTGATTTTGATGTTGATTCTTATATCTTGTATTTGAATGCCTTATTAGATTTTCCCACTAAATCTGATGGTTACTTACAAGTGGAAAAATTTATCACTCAATCATTTACTTCCACACTTCCTCTTGAAAGCTCCCTTGAGGATCACTCTGAGCTTGCTGAGGAGTGTGTGTCCCCTACTCTCTAGTTGGATCACCTTCCCTCACCCATTGTCCCACCAGCCCACCTATTATACCTCACATGTTCCCATCCATGTATTTATGTCCCCACTTGAACCCACCCTCCACCCTAGTTCCGCACAATCGTATTCGTGATTTTTTCATCAATCCCATCATCCATGTGACTATTGGTAGTGTTACTCTCCACTTAGGTGACACAGATCTTGTTCCTCCATGCCCTTTACTCTCCTTTCATGGTGATTTTTATTCCCGTCAGCTCATTAACGTGTCACGGCATGACCATTATCATCGTCCATTTATAGAACAGTTGTGCAATTTCTATGAGCCCCACCACATATTAATTTTCAAACCATATTTCCTTCCAATTCAATTAGAGAACCAATATTTAGGGACCTTTTTTCCCTCACGTTTACGCTCGATGAGGCCCATGATCGGTGTCTCTTCATACTCACCCATGCCGTTCTTCCCTATACCCTTATCCCCACCTGTCCTTGGTCCACCGATGCTTTGCATCGGGTGAAGAACTTTTCCATACAAGTTCATTGACCTTATAGCATTTATCCAATAAGACTGATGTTTCAGTCTTGTTTGGGGGTGATTATCATCACCCAATTGTTCTACCACCCCGTGCTTTCATAGCTCTTATCTTTAAGGTGAGAATGGTTCTGTCTGGATGAAGATGTTAAACTTAACGCTACCGGGAGGCAACCCACTATTTCTAAGTATGAGTATTATCCTATTTGGGGGTGGTGTTTCACACCACCCAATCCTTTACCATGTTTATAGACTTGTACACATTTTTACCTCATCACTTATTCAGTTTTTATCTTGGATACATATGGTCCTCATCATTAGTGTTTGATCATGGTAATAACTTTCCTACCTTATGCTCTCAATTATATAAATAATTTTATTAACATCGAGGACGATGTTCCATTTTTTTTTTTTGGGGGGGGGGGGGGGGGGGGAATTTTATCAAAATCATACCTCTTTTGAAAATAATTTCATAAACAAGACTTTATTTTTAAAATTTTCATGCAGTTTCTTTCATCTCACTCATTGACGTGAATTTTCAATCATCCATATTTTGAGTCTAAGAATCAAGTTAGAGGATATTTTTTTCTTTTCTAAATAGCTTATGTATGACATAACATGGAATTTTGCACCATGAATTTCTAGACTAAACAAAATTTGCGCACTTATCACGTCACTATGGTTTAGAGTTGAAAAGTACTATAATTCTTAAACAAGCCTTAAGGATCACTAGTGGAGACTTTAGCTTGTGAGATTCGTGCCTTTCAAATTTTAGAGAGTTTTATGCAATCTTCGAGTTACAACTTGATTCAGCTTCCTCTATCTCCTCACTTAATTGTTGTATGATCTCATTATTCTTCACTAAATTCTTTGGCCTGGTCACTAAGAACGACATCACTTTCGAGTTGTAAAAAATATGTGTCTTGAAGTTATCCCGATCACCAGACTAGCACCCATACACTAACCAAATTCCATATTCACACACCATTCATTTTTCATATCGTCACCATATACCATCCCTATTTTCATACCGCCCATTTTCCACTCACCATTTTGAGAAAGGGAAGAGTGTAGAAAGTACAAAAGTGAGAAGTATTCATAGAGAGTAATTGCATTTTTAGCAAATACCTCTCTCAATGTTCATTTAGATAGAGAAAAACTTAGATACAAATCTATGTTAAGGTTATTTGTAATTTTTAGTAGATTTATCTCAGACATTGATGAGTATTTAGAAGTTAAAAAAATGTGAAAAGAAAAAAAAGAAAAAAAAAGAAAAAAAAGGAAAAGAAAGAAAATAAAATTTTAAAAGAAAAAGAAAAAACAAAGAGAGAAAGTTTTCAATCAAGATCTTATGAAATAAAGGCATTTGTTCCTTAAGTGTAATACACTCTTCTCAAATATTCAACATATCACCATCCTACCTCATCTCATCCCATCTTTCTCATTTCATTTCCCCCTCACCCATAAGCATCCATGTTTCCCCTAGGTGGTCGAACAAATGAAGGTCAACGTGGTGAATTACTCGACATTCTCAATATAGTCATTAACATTCTTTTATGAGATCATTTTTCTTTCTAAAATGTTCATTCTTTCTTATATATGTGTGTGGGACATTTGACCTTACTAACATTTACTCACTATAACGCCCCGACCTGGATTTATGGGTTGCATGTGAGTCAACTCGGTCCGACCTGAGCATTAGGTGTGAAGTGCAATGGAACAACCCATATAATGTTTCTAATCCAGTTTTATTTTAATTAACATTTCACTTGTTTAGTATGCGATGCCGATCTCAAAATAAACTATGCGCGGGACCCATGGGGAGCACCCTGAAGTCCAAGTAAATAGGGCTACTAACGTAAACATAAATAAAGTGTGCTTACCTATATAACACCCTCAAAATACGTAACCGCTCCCAACCTACCACAACAAAGTGGGGATGCGAGCCTCTGCCCAGTGGGATTTACGCAAGCAATATAGAAACAAACGACAGAAAGGAATACTCACACGCTACAACCACATGCATGCAAAAATATGTACATATATACATACGTATACCTTTAGAAAATACATATTCCAATACATTAACCGTTTTATATTCTGAAAACCTTACTTATCCAGATTAATTTACCTTAAACTTATTAAAGGATTTCTTTATTCACACTTAGCATTCTCACTTTATTTAACACATCCGGTTCAACACTTGAAATCATTACACTTGATTTTTCCAAACTAATTCCTTTACCTCAATCTAACCCTTTGGTTCATTTCAACACAATTTAGTATTTTCATTAAAAATCACCATTTCAACATACACATTTACCGTGTTAGAAAATACTTATTTAATCTTTGACAATCCTTTTATTATGACACATTCATGTGTTAAATATGGGTTTAACCATTTAGGTTGCTTAACCACCCATTTCTTACTTCCTTTAGCCCTTTTTCATTCCTTTATGGACATTAATAGATTTACGCATTCACTTTACCATTTCACCTTTACCGGAATATTTGTTACATTCATTCAAGTTAGGTTGTATTAGAATTTTTTACCATACAACCCGTTTCTTAACATATTCCATATTTCATTTATATTTTCTCGAAATCTTTCGATACCGCATACTTCCACTGGCTCTACACCGCCGACTATGTGCACCATATGCTCTGGCCAATGATTTAGAGATTTTCACCCAAGGGCTTCAAGTCCTTCTTGCTTTATCCCGGTGTCATACAATTTCATTTTAATGTGTTTTAATATTTCACAAATGTCCACATTATTACACTTATCCTTTTTACCCGACTGAAGCCAAAATTCAGGACTTTACCACCCCATTTGTGTCACATTTGAAAATATATCATTTCATATTCTTTACACTTTAACCTTGATTTTTATTCCAAAAATCGTATTCGTTTAGGACTACTTTGTGTAAAACCTTTTCCAACATTTTTATCTCATAAAAATGTTCAACTTTAAGTAAAATTACCATTTTACCTATTTATTTTCAAAATAACATTTTACTCCCTTTCATAAGTGTTAATTTCACCTCCAAAGACTATTAAGTTATTCATACGAACTTCTTAAGTGTTTGTAAGCCTTTAGCATCTTTTTACACTTGGAGTAATCTTTTACTTGATTGGAAACACTTTTACACCTTTAATTCATTTTTAATCCCATAAGTGTCAATATTTCATAACATTAGTAAGTTACACTCACTCACCATTTCATATTTACCCGTTAACACTTAATTAATGTTTTTATCAACATTTTTCCAAAACATATATTCCTTTACTTCTTCATTCAAGAAATACATTCACACTTAAGACTACTTTCCAATTATTCTTATTTTATATTTAAACTCAACAAATCCTTCTCTAAACTTGTTCATATATTTAATGTCAAAATACTACAAGTTTATACGCATGAGAAGATGTGTTTTAAACACCAAAATCACACTGTATAGTTTAAACATATTTGTCTTCACGAAAAATCATTATACTTGCAAAATTACCTTTTTAAGGCACAAAGGAGATTTTTATTTCTTCAATCTCAATAAATGTCAATTTTTTCATAAAATCATCATTTTTGCAAGAAACATTAATTTACCAATGTTTATCTAATTATGACATTATCTTCAAACATTTTATTTCATAAAATGTTTAACACTAATATTTCTAGAAATTCCCATTTCATAAAAATACCATCTTTCAATATTCCAAACCTTGAAATATTTACCGATTCTTTGATTTCATCAAAAATTATTTTCCAACAAAATCACATTATTTGCAAACATTTTATTTCATAAAATATTTTTCATCAAAATTACCAAAAAAATACCATTTTCATAAAACATCAACTTACATTATTTCAAAACCTTGAAATAATTATCCACTCTTTATTTTTGTCAAAATAACCTTAAATGTTTATTATTTTCTACACAACAAATATACTATTACACTAAATACACCCTACTCAAATAGTCTAAATACAAGACTATAAATGTAAAAATAAAATTCTTACACTAAGAGTAAGGTTACCCACCTCTAATGGTTCTAATGGTGGTGTTGGTGTAGGAGGAGCAACCTCCACCTTCAAAGGTGGCCTTATGGGGTTACCAAATGCATCCTCCAAAGTTCTAAGTTAAGAACCCATTCAACTCCATTAAAACTCACTTAATCTTCTCCAAGAAAAGCTCCATCTTCATATCCAAAAGCCCCCCAACATTACCCCCAAAATCTGTATATCTTCTATGTCCATGGTGAAAATGGGTGTTTTGGGGTTAAATGCACCATGAAAATGGTGGGAGAGTCGTGGTTTGGTCGTGGGTGGAGGTGGAAGACCACCCACCTCCCCTTTCACTCCCACTCTCTCTCTCATTCTTTCAACAACAATAACCCAAATAACCCCAAATAACCCTTAGGACCTAAAATCCCATTTTACCCTTGCTGAACTAATCTGGGCTCGACAACACACCAAATCAATGCTCCAAATTGTGATAGCGCATATGGGAAATTTGTTCTAAAAACTCGACTAAGGTTGTTAAAACGACATAACCTAGGTCGTTCAAACGACTCAAGTTACGTCATTCAAAATGTGCTTCTAACCATCCTTCTAACGATCTGCTACTGTAAACCAGTAGCATGTCGTTAGAATCCCTTCTTCTAACGACCCTTCTAACGACCTGAACACAATCGTTCGAACGACATCCCGTATCGTTTGAACGGCCCTATTTCTTTTCTTTTCATTTTTCTCTAAGTTTTCACCCACAATTCCTCCATATTTATAATTAAATCCTCCTTAATTATCATTAATATATAATTCGAATATAATTTAATTAATTTACCGGGATGGGATATTACACTCACATCCTCACACACAAAAGTGATACACTTATCCAAATCTTGTGAGTTCGTTTGAGAGAGGTATATCTACGAGATTTTGAAGTTGAAGCATTGATCTTGAAAACTAGGAATTACTCATGTGATACTTTACCCATTTTGACTGATTCACACCAGAGATGTTGAGTTCTGGGAAGGATCTGCCTTTAGTATTCACTTAACTAAACTTTTTATACACGTCTAGCTTGCATTCCTCTAAATATTTAGCTCGTGATGAATTCCGCGATTGTTCTATGCCTAATAAGAGATTCACTGCTGTTTGTAAATAAAATTTTTTGTGGGTATATAAACTACAAACCTTATGAGAGAAAACTCGTCCTATCGGGCAGCCTATAGGTTTAAAGGCTTGTTGCACATGCTAAGTGCAATCGCAAGTACCCGCGAAAGTGGCACACTTTTGGTTTTTTATCTTATTTTTCTCTTTATTTTTGCTCGAGGACTAGCAATGTTCTATTTGGATGTGGTGTGATAAGCACCCAAAAGTAATAAAATAAAACCCCAGATAAATAATTTTTAATTGCTAATTTTCGATAAAATTGGTCATATGTACGTTTATATCTATCTTGTAGGTCAAGTGCCGCTTGCGGATTTAAAGGCCATATTTCAAGTCAAATGTGGCAAATGCATGTTTAAAGGGCCTAAACCCAATTCCCATACAAATTACTATGTCCCCTAACCGAGCCTAAACCTTTATAGCCTGTCCTACAATTGTTCTCTCTGCGTGTGGCATTTTTTAATATAGATATATATTTTATTCAGGTTGTGTCATTTCTTATTTCTTTTTATTTTTATTTTCTTCCTTTTATTTTATTTTAGGGTCTTTATTTTTAGTATTTTATTATTTTATGTAAATACTATATACTACATGTGTGTCGTTATATCCGTGTCTATATATACATCTATATATATATTTATGTACGGGTTTAATTCACTATTTTTTATTTATTTTATTACTTTAGTTTTTAGTTTTTTTAGTCTTTTATTTAGTTATAGGTTAGGATTTTTTTTTTAATTTTAATAGATTTTATTTTTTTACTTTTATTTATTTTATATATTTTTTAGTTGTAAGTAATGAAATAGTTTTAATTTTTAACTAGGTACAATTTTAAGGACTCACATACACGCACCATATCCCAATACAAACACACACACCCAATCTCTTTCATGTGCCTCACCTACAAACTCCGAACCAAAACCTAACCCGAATCTAACCAGCTGCCAACAAAACCTGGTTCAACCCCTTGACATCTCAAACCCGAAATCCATGTTACATGGTTCCTCTTCCCATACCCAGTTAAAACCCCCGAACCATTCCACTCATAACACCCAGCCTGCTATACCCATTTCCCATTCACCAATTAAAACAATATCCAAAATAAAGAGTATCACTACACTTACCCACTTTCATACCCGCTTAATAAGACAAGACAATAAAAAAGTTGTACTTTATGCCCTAGCGGGACCTAAAACAACAAGGTATAACATTTTAATGTATTGGGAATGGGAAATAGGTACCAAAGTGGGTACACCTAGCTTTATTCAAAATAAAATAACCCCACTTGTTTAAAAAGACTCCTACCCCTTATTCCTAAAATACCCTCATTATTGCTTCCCATATGAACATTTACTCACTCCAAAAAATATCCTCTCCCAATTACCAAATACCCAATTCAACCCCACACCTTTAAACTTCCAACTATACCCCTTATCCACATGCATCTTCCAATAAAAGAAATCGAAGATCCATTTGCCCCAGGGGGGGGGGGGGGGATAATTCTAGAGAAGAAAGTAGAGAAAATTGTAGAGTTAGAAATATTTTATTGTTTAGATTTAGAATTTTATTTTGTCTTTTTATTTCCTCTTCTTTATTTAAGTTGAAGGAAAATAGATTTTATTGAGAATCAATTTGAGTGTTAGAGCTTCATTTAAATTTTGTTTGATCATTTAAATTGAGGGTTGTAATCTTCATTGCAAAGATTGGAATTCAATTACACTTTAAGAGATTTAATTTGATTGTTCTCTTCTCTACTCTTAATATTTTTATGCCTTTGTTTATTTGATTATCATGTTTTATACCATGTTAGGATAAAAATCCATTTCAAGGGGTGGGATGAACCCATCTTTAACATTGTTATGGTTAATTAATTTAATTGTTTGAGACATCCCTTTGAATATTAATTTTGGACTTTCACTTTCCTATTTACGCCTCGAGAAGAGGTATATGATTTTTGAGAGAAAATCAAAATTGAAGATATAATACCCTTTTTATAATCGAACTAGAGATAGGAGTTCCTTAAGTGTGGTATTATTTCTTAAATTTCAACTCTAAATTGCATTTCTATGGTTTAAATGAATTTTAGGGAATCGATCTTAGCGGTTGATTTATTAAAAGGGGTTTAAGTCTACTATCTAAGAGTTTTGGGGTTTAAATTTAATTTTCTAAAAAGTTAGTATTATAATTGCACTTGTGATGAAAGTTGACTTGTAATTTGAATACTAACTTGGGAGATTTAAAATGAGTGAATTGATTAATTAGAATAAGTAGAATATGTGGTGTAGTGCCATTCCTTGACCGTTCTCACATTTATTTACCTCACTTATCTCGTGTTTTAATGTTTGATTTTGTTCATATTTTATTCACTTAGTTGAGTAGCATAATTACACTTGAAAATTTTTTCAATATAAAAAGTAAAAAACAAAGGAAAAGAAAAAAAAAATTAAGAAAAATAGCTAGAAAAATGGATTACATGACTTTTCTTGTGTTTCACTCCATAGAGTTGGATTGACAATTTTATTTACCTCTATAGTAGTTTTTTTATATTTTTGTAGGAAATTAAAGGAAATTTTGATTAGAGAGGTTATTCTACAACGACCAACACATAAAAGCCTTTTTATAAATGCCCGATGCATGTAATGATATAAAAGTTTTACCCAAATCTCATGTGCTTGAAGAACTTCTGGAAGAAAATCAAACCCCTATGCACTTCAAAGTCAATAGAAACACGTATGACGTCGTGTACTAACTTATAGATGGTATTTACCCACCTTTTGCAACTATTGTCAAAAGTTACAAGAGACCAACCACTCAAAAACAAAATGTGTACACATGAGCTCGGGAAGGTGCCCGAAAGGATGCTAAAAGGGAATTTGGCATCCTACAACATCGTTTCCATTTTGTTAGAAACCTGACAAATATGTGGGAATATAGAGACTTATTTGTAATTATGAAGGTGCGCGAGGAGTTGCGAGATGGGACTTAGCATGCTAACCAACCGCTTCATGAGCCACCACCCTGCCTAAGGAGGCAAAGTCTCGTTGGCTATTATTAGTACCAGGTATGAGAGGTAAAGATGAAGAACAAGGATGCCCACAACCAATTGCGTGAAGACCTCATGGAAAAAATTTGGAACCATTATGCATAATCATTATATTAATAATCATTACTATCATGTGTGTTGATGATATCTATTATCATTTCTTTAGGTTGTTGTTAGTTTTATTTCATGTACATTATGTGTGCACTATTAAATTTATGTTTTATTAAATGTCCCGTCGTATTATTGATGGTGTGTACTCATACTTTTTATGTATGCAATATTCATAATTAAGACGCATGTAAAATATTATCAATGGTGCCTTTAATAAAAAAAAATTCATAATAATGGGTTAGAAAATAAATACTAAAAAATTTCATAACAGAAAAATCTGATAAATCACCAACTCCTTTTGTGACAAGTTTTGATATGATTGAGTGGGACGATGCATTATCTAATTTTTCTACATGTCGTGAAAGGCACGTTGTTGAGGGCTTTAATTTATTAGTATCCGTGTATATAATTCAATCCTCATCACGCTAAAGTTGAGCTTCATACTATTTAGTGCAAATTTTAATGAAATCATCCATCTTCCCAGTTAGAATTCTTTGACTTGTTTAGGATTCGATAGAATTTGCATTGTATGATGCGTTGAATTACTCAGAGTATTCTAGAAGTGTCGTGTATGTAGACAAACTGTTGGCGGTATCTCAATACTTATCTTTAAGTTTGGACGCTTTACACCATATGGATCTCTTTAGTGAATTATTTAAGTCCCCTGAATTTTTTTTGGTGCTGTTGGAATATAATGGGCTCGACTGTCTGTTTTTGTCCATACATTGGGACCCTGTAGTTGACATGTTATATTTAAGTAATTCCTTGAGTAACTCATAACAACGGTCGAATCCAAATTTATGACCCACTTCGTGTTGGGATCCTTTACGAGTCATTTAATCTAAAAAACATAATATTTTATACAATTAGTGTTATAGAATAATAAACTAAATGTAAATAATTTTCATTACCTAATTAACCTAAGGTGTCCCACTTTATTTACCTGCTCCGCATTACCAAGACAACTTCGCCGAATACAACAAACAATCTTTGTTTATCACTCTAAATTTTTCCTGCAACGCATTCTCGTTGAGTTTGTAAATAACACCCTCTCTACAATTGTATTCATGAGTTATTTTATCCCGTACGGTGTTACAAGCTTGGTTTGTCCCAACTACACCAATGATTGAATATTTTATATATTCATAAAAAGTAACACTTCATCGTGTTGGGTGAAATTTGGTAAACGAGTGGAGTTTATGTGAGTGGTTGGGAAGGGAATGCCATTTGTTGAACGAATTTGTAGAAATGTTAAGTTTTTTTAGGGTGTAAAAATAGTTGGGGTGTGATTTATATTTATACTAAAATAATTTTGTATCCATTTGGATGTAGCCATTTATGTCTGCTGGAGGGAGTAAATGATTTTTTTTATAAAAGCGGGTCAGGTAACAATGTTGCCCTCACAGTGCCTGGGTGGGAGACATTTGCCAATAGATTCATCCCCCTATTTGTGAGGTAGGCACTTTTATTTATAAAAGTCATAAAGGTGGTGTCACGTGCACAGAGCACGCGACATATAAGTAAGTTGTATGGTCATGGAACTTTTTAATATTTTTCGCAAAAAATGCCAAGTCATCAACATTAAACTCTCCCTCAGATTCAGACTTATTTAATTTGAGTCTTTAAAGCTACCCCTTTATCCTTAGGCTTAATGGCTTTGGGAAACATGTCGATCTCATAAGTTTGAAGGTCTCCTACGATTTCTTCTAACCTAAGTGTATATAATATCCCCAATGAGTTCAAAACAGTGACCTTATGAATAAAATGGGAAGGTAGGGATCTTAAAATCTTTTTCATGACTCTTGATTCCTCAATTTTCTCACCCAAATTAAAATTAGTGTTAACAATGTCTGACAACCTAGCATAAAATCCATCAAAACTCTCGAAGTCTAATATAGTGATGGTTTTAAATTAGGTTGTCAAATTCTGAAGCTTTGATGCTTTTACAGCATTGGTACCCTCACGAGTGAGATGGAGGGTGTCACATGCTTCCTTAGACGTAGTGCAGGTCATGATGCATTAAAACTCGTCAGAGGTGACGACTCCAAAAATAGCACTAAGATCGCGGGAGTTGTAAGTACTCCACTTATACTCATCATATGTCCACTGTGATACATTTTAGGATTTGTCACATTATCAACCGTGATCGTGGGAGGAGTCTAACCTCTTTTACATACTAACAAAACCCTCTCAACTATGTTTTTTAAAATGGATCTCATACGGGCTTTCCAATAGTCATATTTCGATCCATAAAAAAATGGCATCCTATTATATAAGTTCTCCATCAGAAAATTTGTGATTTTTCAAAACAATTGAGATCACAGAAAAAATTTGCGAAAAATCAATTACACGATAAAGTTGTGTAACTGGATCGGGTACCAATTTGAGAGAAATGGTATTAACGGGAATAACTCTTGAAAAAATTAGGATCACACGATAACTTGGTGAAACCTACTCTGATACCAATTTGAGAGTGCGCAATTCTCTAATGGTGTAACTTACATAATTAGATGTCAATCCCATAAATAAATTTTAATTTCCTTTAATCCTAAAACATACAACTATGTGATTCAAAACATAAATTAAACAAGCATGTAATGGAGACACAATTTCAGGAAAAATCACCAAAAGGGAAAAACCTTTCATTTCGCTAATACAGTTTGCAAATCGCAACTTACAGCCTGACAAGTGGAATATAGCCCGACGAATCTCCCACAGGTGCAAGAAGAAAAACTCCATATCTTTATCCATGACGGAGGTCGGGTATATAGCCACCAGGAGTTATTGCACACAACTCTTATGAGGCGGGAGATCGTTAAGTAGAATGGAGCTCACGTTCTGTCCTAGAAAGACATTTTTCTTTACCTTCATCTTTCTCTTTACTGTCAACAAGTCTTTGATGACTTTTGCATAAGCTGGAATTTGCATACTGGCATCGAGGAAAGGTAAGTTCAGCTTTACTTGCTTTAGCATGTCTAGCACTTCATCACGTGAGTTTCCTTTATGTGAATGAATCAACCTTTGAGGAAATGGTGCCGCAGTGGGTGGTTTCACTACTACCTCGGGCTCACTAGTGTTGTCTTTATCACTCTCATTCAGGGGGACATCTTCGTCCTCTTTCGTGCCGGGCGAAATCTCCTTGTCTTTAGGTACGTCTTGTGGGGGAGGTGACAAGTCAACTACTCTCCCACTACGTAGAGTGTTAATTGCACTACATTGCTCAGGAAGGTCATGGGGTGTCAAGCTAACACTAGTTTGACCTTGGAGAGGTCTTTGGCCCTCCGCAGGAAACTTACCCTTCTCTTGGACGCTCAACGAGGATTGTATCTTTGACAGACTTTCATTTATGTCACCAATCAGATGATCATATTTAGCATTGTCTGTAGTCTGGCTTGTGATAAATTTATTCATGGTATCCTCGAGAGTTTTTCGCAATGGTAGGATTTAAGATCCTTGAGGTGGTGGTGCTTGCACATGCCCTTACATGTGTGGAGCTTGTTGGAAGTGTTGTGCCGGAGGAGGGGAAACATGGGAAGTAGGGTTCATCACAGCATGTTGTTTCCCATAGCTAAAACCAATATGGGTTTTCCATGAAGGGTTCTAAGAGTTACCGTGTGGTGCACCGAAATTACCCTTAAAACCTCTTATACCACTAACTTGCTCGTGAAGCATCACTATATAGGCGAGTATAGTCGGGCATTCCTTGGTTGAATGACCCGCCTCACAAATTGCACACACCTTTTCAATGGGTTTTGGTATGGATCCAGTTGGTCCTCTTTCACATATCCCACGTAGGTCTCGCACTTCTTTCTCAAGTATATCTATCCGACTGTCCGCTATAGAAATCTTTTCTACATGAAATATACCAGACACTGACGGAGTGGTGGTCACTTGACGATTTCAATTTTGAGCATTAGGGTCAGATGTATCCCAGGATTGGGTAGTCTCGGCTATATACCTCAGGTGAAGCTCAGCATCGTGGGCATCTAAGTCGACAAAGGGACCACTTCCCATGGTTTCAAAAAGTTGTTTGGAGTTAAGATTTAGCCCATTATAGAGAAAAAAGATGATTTGCGCTGACTCAAATCCATGATGGGGGCATGAAGTAACTAACTCATTGAAACGCTCGTAACATCGATGAAATGGCTCATTTTTAGGTTGTCTGAAAGCTTGAATTTGAGCCTTTATGGAGATTGTTCGATGTGGTGGGAAGAATTTCTTGAGAGATCTCGATTGCAACTCGTTCCAAGATGGAATCGAGCTTGGAGGTAAAGACCATAGCCAGGTCTTAGCTTTATCTTTGAGCGAGAAGGGGAAGAGTTTGAGGAGGATCACCTCTTGTGTGCAAGTTTGATCATTGAGAGTATCGTACACATCCTCAAATTCCCTAATGTGAAGGTATGGCTTTTCACAATCCATACCATGGTAATGGGGTAACATCTGGATCATCCCATTTTTGAAACGGAATTGCCCGGCATTATACGGGAGTATAATGCATCCCGAAGTGACAGTGCGCTCGGGATATAAGAATTCTCTCAGCGAACGGTATGGGGCCTTTTCCTCACCGACGGGTGCATTACTGTGTTGTGACATCTCTCTATCACTTAACGACTTGGTGATCTCACTTGGTGTGCTCGAAGTGTTCTCGGAGGTGTGTCCTAAGAAGGAAAACGGAGTGTTATTGGAGATTGAGTGTGACGGTGTGGGAGGTGAGATCTAGAACTGTGGGGCATTTGGAGCGAGAGGGCTATCGGGGTTATACTCAACTATTGGATTTTCGTGAATGCTGGTTGGAGTATTATGGGGTGTGGGAGTGAGTTCAGAATTTTGCATTAAAATCTTATGAGAGATGGTGGTGAATCTTTTTGTGCTTTTTGATTTTTTTTTATGTTTTTGGATTTTTTTGAAATTTTTGGTCAAAGCTTTGGATTGACTCGATCTAATCTTAAGTCTACCTAATTCCCCGGCAACGGCGCCAAAAACTTGACGCGACTCAGAATGTGTCTCTAATGTGCGTTCACTCTAGGCTAAAGTGTAAGCCTATTCCATTAGTAATAAACCCGGTAAGTCGGGATCGTATCCACAGGGAACTAAGACAACAAAGTTGTAACGATGGGAAAAGATGAAGGAATCCTAACTTTGACTCTAAAAAGAAAAAGAGAAAATGATTTGGTTTTGGAATTGATTACAACTAAATGCAATTATAAAATTATGAAAAGATGAAATTATACTAATTTACCTAAACTGCTAATGAAAATTGATTTAAAACTTTAAACTATGTATGATAAAAACAGGACGGGAATACAATCCCCCAACCCTAGTGTATTGCAGTTATAATACTAATCGTAAATTTAACTGATTAATTTGTCCTAGAATTTAGTACTCCCAATCATTACGTATACGAGGTTCAAGCTCGTGTCATACTTAATCTGAGGATGAGTAAATCGATATCGCGATAGTGACACTCGAATTGCATTCTAAATCATCTCGGTTACCCAGAGGAAAACGAGATATACAGATCTACAATTGATGTGTTCCTACTCAATACGGTCGTAATCAATCACTAAATTCAGATTATTAGTGTTATACACGTGCAACTAACACATCAGGCTGGGTTCATGTATCCCGACCTCAAAAAATCTAGCCTAACATGCTGAAAGTGATGAAAACAGTGTTTGATTTGCATAAAACCACGATTAATCTAAGGAAAACTTGTAAATTGATGTAGAAAGAAATTTAAGAGAAGAAACAACTCACTAATTTTACCAAAGTAGGAACTACAGCAATTATGAATACTGGTAATCAAAGAACTTCTGAATAATCTTTACTACTGCAATTGAAACTGGAAATTGTATCTAAACTAGGGTTTGCTGGAAAAGAAAGGAAAATTCTATTAATTCCCATTAATTCTCCGTGCAAATAATGAGAATAAAATGGGTTTTTATACCCTACAATAATTTCGGAGTTTCAACAGCACTAGGATTCTTTTTAGGAGAAGATAATATTTGAAGATCTCGATGGCCGGACCGGTCCAGGCCTAAGGCTGACCGGTCTGCCTCCCAAGCAGATCGGTTCCTTTTATTTTCTGGCAGACCGATCCAGGGCGGACCGGTTCTTTTATTTTTCACCCTTCTTCAGTTTGCTTTTGATCCGGGGTCTTCTGGAGTTCTACACTACGGACCGGTCCGGGGGCGGGGTGGACCGGTCTGCCTGTTTGACTTTTTCCTCATCTTTGACTACTCATATCTTTTGTTCCGGGGCTCAGATTGAGGTGATGTTCCTTTCTATGTGCTCATGAATGAGATATCTTCAACTTCTCTTTAGGTACCTCATCTGAATTTTGGGTAAAAATTATGCTTTTGCCCTTTTAACTTTCCTTCTTGTCTTTCTTTATTCTTCCGGTCTCCTTCTTTCGTTTCTTGAAATCAAATACCTACAAAACTCATACGAAATACCAAAAACTCGGTGTACTTGTTAGGATAAGTTAGTAGAAAGATTATGAGATAAATTCAAATCGATTACGTTATTGGAGGTGCTAAAAGTAATTAAATTAAGGGATAAATTAGGAAGAATTTATGCCTAATCAAGGACGATCCGTAGAAAACCATCTAAGTTGGCAAATACCTAAAGAAAGAGGTCAAGGAAGAGCTGGTTAAACTTTTGAGGAAGAGGCAGAGCATCTTTGCCTGGAGCCATGAAGAAATGCCCGGTATTGACCCAATAATCTTATGTCATAAGCTCAATGTAGTCGATGATGCTAAATCGACACGACAAAAAAGAAGAGTCTAATAAAGAGAAAAGTTTGATGTTATTAGGGGGGAAGTCAAGAAATTGGAGAAGGCTAAATTCACCCGGGAAGTCATTTACCCCGATTGGTTGGTAAATGCTATCATCATTCCCAAGGCCAATGGCAAGTGGAGGATGTGTATAGACTCCATGAATCTGAACTAAGCATGCTAGAATGATAGTTTCCCTTTGCCCAGGATTGATTAGATGGTAGATGCTATAACCAACCATGAATTAATGAGTTTATGGATGCCTACTTAGGCTACAACCAGATATTCATAGACTTTACCGATGAAGATAAGACAACCTTTATTATCGGCAAGGGGACCTATTGCTACAAGGTCATGCCATTTGGATTGAAGAATGTTGGGTGACATATCAGAGGCTAGTCAACTAAATATTTGAGGACCAGATCGAGAAGATAATGAAAGTGTACGTTAATGATATGCTGACAAAGATACTTGAGGCTGACACTCATGTGGCCAACCTTGAGAGAACCTTTGACACGATGGACAACTACCGGATGAAGCTAAGCCCCACCAAATGTGTCTTCGGTGTGGGAGCAAAAAAGTTTTTGGGGTATATTTTGAATCAAAGAGGGATTGAAGCCAATCCTGAGAAGATCAAGGCCTTGATGGAAATAAAGACTCCTATGACAATAAAGGATGTGCAGAGACTCACCAGAAGAGTAGCAGCACTAAACAGGTTTGTCTATAGAGCCACTAATAAATGATTTCCTTTCTTTCGAGTATTGAGAAAATCTTTTGAGTGGAATGAAGAGTGTGATAGAGACTTTAAGGATTTGGAGTCCTACCTTGGATCTCCACTCCTATTATCTAGACTAGTTTAGGGGGAGAAATTGTATCTGTATTTGGCAGTATCTGAGTCGGCCATTAGTGTCGCCATTGTAAGAGAAGAGGATGAACTCCAAAAACATGTGTTTTTCAACAGTAAGGCACTCCAAGGGGTCGAGTAGAGGTACCCCAAGATGGAGAAGTTATCCTATTCACTGATCCATGCCTCAAAAAATGAATCCCTACTTTCGGGCACATACCATGGTGGTCCTCATAGACTCACCCTTCTGACAAGTAATTCACAAGCCTGTGAAATCATAGAGACTAATGGCTTGGGCAATTGAATTGGGAGAGTTCGACATCATTTACCAATCGAGAATGGCTATCAAGGGGAAAGCCCTTGCTAACTTTATGGCTGAGTTAACTTGGGACGAGGCCGACACTAAAGGTGTTGAAGTTACAGCTTCTGGGTAAGAAAATAGTGCATGTCCTATCCTGGCCGAAGCTGAGACAAGTTCATCGAGGCATAAAGTGTTTGAGAATGAGGAGGAACATTATCTTTTCAAGAATTGAGCCCTGGAAAAGGGTAGTTTTTCACCAGATGGTACCATGTGGAGACTCTTTGTTGATGGGTCCTCGTGTGAGAATGGAAGCGGAGCAGGATTGATAGTATCGACTCGAGATGGGAATGATATTGAGTACACATTGAGATTAAACTTCAAAACTTCCAATAATGAATCTGAGTATGAAGCTCTACTTGTGGATCTTTCCCTAGACTATGCACTGAATGTTGGCTAACTCCCTGTTCATAGTTATTCTAGGTTAGTTGTCAACCAAATATTAGGGGTGTACGAGGAAAAAGATGAAAGAATGGAAAAGTACCTGGGAAGGGTTAAAAAAATATTGAAGTAGTTTGTTGAGTTGAAATTGAAGAGGATACCCCGATTAGACAATGGACGAGTCGAAGCTCTAGGAAGGTTAGCTTTGGCCACAAAAATTGAAATCAGACGAACAATCCCGGTAGAGGTTCTTGATCGGTCGACGATCTAAGGAGAGGAGAATACCGTGGAATTTTATTTAAATGTGAATATGGGAGTGTCCTATATGGATCCCATAGTATGTTATATCAGAGGTGGGGAGCTACCTGAGTCTAAGGACAAGTAGAGTAAATTGAGATACAAAGCTCCCAAGTTCACCCTCATAAGGGACATTTTGTACAATAAGGGGTTCCTACTTCCTCTCCTTAGATGCGTCCATCCATCTGAGGTGGAGTATATTTTAAAAGATGTGCATGAAGGGTCATATTCCAACCACATTGGTGGGAGATCGTTGGCTAAGAGAATCATTACCCAGGGTTATTGGTAGCCGAAGTTGGCCAAAGATGCAGTTGCATACGTCAAGAAGTGTGATAAGTGCTAGTGGTTTGCCACCATACCCCACCAAACTCATCAACCTCTTACCTCTATTACATCCCCTTGTCCCTTTTCGATTTGGGGGATCTGGTTGGACCCTTACCAAGAGCTATGAATAACTATCGCTACTTACTCGTGGTGATCGATTATTTTTCATAATGGGTAGGGGCCAAGATGATGATAATAATCACAGAGAAGAAGACCTTCCAATTTATTTGGAAAAATATCATCTGTAGGTACGGCCTACCTAATACTCTGATTTCTGATAATGGAACACAATTTAAGAATGTCTCTCCATAGAAGTATTACGAACGAGTAGGCATCAAGCAGTTCTTCTCTGTTCCTAGATGACCTCAAGCCAATGGGAAAATATATGTAACAAATAGAACGATCCTCGATGGAATAAAAAAGGCTGGAGGCTGCCAAAGGAAGGTGGATTGAAGAAGTGTATGTTGTCCTTTGGGCCTACAGGACATCGAAGAGGACTCCTATCGGAAAACTCCATTCATATCGTCTTATGGTTCATAGGTAGTAGTTTCGACATAGGTGGGTCTCCTTACCCACAGGGTTCAGACCTATGACCTAGAAGAGACCATTGTTCAACGAAGACTAGATTTAGACCTTATGGAAGAAATAAAGGAAGATGATGCGATTAGGCAATCTGCCTACCAGTAAAGGACAGTGAAGTTCTACAATAAGAGAGTCAAGGCACGCCCACTGAAGGTAGGATACCTAGTGTTAAAGAAGACATGGTAGAAGTCTAACAAGCTTTATACAAATTAGCATGGTCCATACAGAGGGGTTGAAGAGGTAGTACCAGGGACGTGTATATTGGAGAATCTAGAAGGGGAGACATTTTCCAACCCATTGAACACCGACCACCTCCAAAAGTATTACCAGTATGATCTTAGTTTTGCTTATTTCTTATCCTTTGATCATGATACATTTATATCAGGTTCAGATGATCAATGAAATATGAACGAAATTTAATAGAAATCTTAACTGTTCTCCCATACTTTGTATATTCATTTGAATGTTTGTTGCTTGTATGTATGAACTCATTTTGAGCGATAGAACATCATTCATGGTGAAATAGACTTAAATTTCTCTCGACGACATAACTGTCGATATGGGGCCGACCTTGTCCATGGAGTATCAATAATATCGGATATCATTTATTGTTAAACACCATTAACTTTTTAGAAAAACTCTCTCGGTCGAGACAATAATGTATAGACGAGATGACACTCATCTATACACTCTCAAAATGACGTGAGGGTACTTATGCTAAAACACAATAATTTGGTGGATGCAAATTTAAAAATCACTTAGTTGTGGTTAACTTGTTAAAAATCATTAACTTGGTGGAAAAACTCTCTCATCCGAGATGACAATTTATGGACGAGACAACACTCATCTATACACTCTCAAAATGACGAGAGGGGACTTATGCTAAAACATCATAATTTCATGGATGCAAATTTAAAAATCACTTAGCTGTGGTTAACTTGTTAAACATCATTAACTGGGTGGAGAAAACTCTCTCGGATGAGACGAAAGTGTATGGAAGAGATGACACTCATCTATACACTCTCAAAATGACGGGGGGAGACTTATGCTAAAACACCATAATTTGGTGGATGCAAATTTAAAAATCACTAAGTTGTGGTTAACTTCTTAAACATCATTAACTTGGTGGAAAATCTCTCTCAGCGTAGATGACACTCATCCATACACTCTGAAAACAACGAGAGGGGACTTAAGCTAAAACACCAAATTTGGTGGATGCAAATTTAAAAATCACTTAGTTGTGGTTAACTTGTTAAACATCATTAACTTGGTGGAAAAAACTCTCTCGTTCGAGATGACAGTATATGGACGAGATGATACTCATTCATACACTCTCAAAATGACGAGAATGTAAGCTTGTTACCAATGATACCTTATACACCTTAATTCTACCAATGATCTAATGCAAATACAAGAGAAATCAAAGACAACACATGAATTTTTCATTGAGAAATTCATTGAGAAATGTTAAAACATTACAAAAGTACAATGCCATGAAAGGACGATTATCAGTACAAAAAAGCAAAAACAAAAAGCTACACAGGATTAAAGTTGAAGGAAGACATCATCACCAACCGTAGCCAACTTATCGCCACTTGCGTGTGTTGTCCCATCAACCCCAGAATTTGTGATCTCGGCCCCATCGTCATCAGGACCCAGGTCAGCCGTGTTCTTATTAGTGTTAGTGACTTCTAAGGGGTTAGTCTCCACGGGGTCATAGGGATTCTCAACGTCGGCCAAGGCAGTTTGGAGACGTGTATCACTGAATTCAAGGATAATAAAGTCATCTCGGGAGTAGCTCCCAAGCTCGGTGTGTTTGATGGAAGCCTATCAATCGACTGTCTTGATGCCTCTCTCGAAATACTCAAAGGCATAGTTTCTAAATTCCTCAAAATCCTTGAACATGACCATAACTTGCGCTTTGGCCTTTTCCAAGGAAGCCTCAACAGTAGCATCAATATCGGTATGCTTATTGTTATCTAAGGTCTTTCGAGCTTTCTCATGGTCAGCCTTCAGAGTTGAGATTTGGTTTGTGGCCTCATGCAAGGTCGTCTTGGCAGTTTATATATCGGTCCTCAAGTTGTTCTCATAGTAATGACCTCCCTCCCTTTTTTAATCAAGGTAAGATGCTTGATAGTCCAATCTCCCATACGATTAAGAAATATTGTTCCCTATACAAAGTGGGGAGACAAGTCAGTACGAGACATGACCAAGGAAGAGACTACACTTCAGAAAGGTTTTTGAAAGATATCTGAACAACCCTGTGAAGGGGAAACTCAATGAACAGTAAGATATCCATTAACTGAAACATTTGTCGGCATCAGATATAAGAGATCCGATACCATCTATGGCATGTCTACCATGGTCTATGACGCTCTCGTCAGCAATTTTCAGCTACGAAAGCTGAGATGCCAGTATGTCTTCGGGTGAGATTGGGGTGGCTTGTGTAGGACAATTTTTATTTGGGGCATGAGTGGTTGTGTCGTCGTCATCTTGAATCTTCCTTTTCTTCCTAACGTAGTCATCTCGATCGAGGGAGACATAAAGACTTTTCCCCACTTCAGAGGGGTTCTAGGCTCAGAGGTCCCACCATATTAGTTTGGGACAAACTCCTAAGCCCTTGAGACAAATAAGTAACAGGGTTTCCAGTTATGATTTAAACTTTGGGTGATCAGAAAAATCTTATTCTAGAACTTCCTAGCTATGAGGAGGTAATCAGGCTGAGTCTTGGGGGATGAAGTGGTGTAATAGGTAAGAAATATATTAACTGTAAGGTCGATTTAATGGGTTATCTTCCAAAGGACAATGGCGCCCAGGATAACTCTACAAGCATTCGGAGAAAGCTGAGAAGGTGCAAGTTTTAGATGAGCCAGAATGGCTCGAATTGTAGGGTGAGTGGGAAAGCGGAAGCCGAGCTTAAACATTTGCTTATAGACACAGACTTTGCCCTCTCATCCATGGAAAGATCTCTCTTCCTTAAGAGGATTTCTTATAGAAATGGAAGAATCTATGACATATAGATGCCTCCAAATTAAAAGATCAACTTTCGACACAGTACTCGCGTATTCCTCAACAATAGATGTATCAACATCACTCTCTTCACTATTATTTTCTATAGCCTCGACCTGGGGATTATTTAGGTCACCGCTAGGGAACCTATATGACAACTTGGCCTCAGTTGTGGTCGAGAGAGGAATTACATCTATAGGAGGAGGAGTTGCCACATTAGGCTCGAGTTCAGAACAAAGTCAAATTGATTTGAAGTCTAGGCTTATTTGAGGATGAGACATGGGAATAAGCCTCGTCTATATCAAACCCCCCAGTTTGGGATGGAGAATAGGCCATGGCCTCCTCAAATGAATCTACACTCTCGATCTCCTGAGATGTGGACATAGGGTGGTCTGGAGAAGAGGACAACACAACCCCTGGATCACTTGGCTCAATGATTAGGGGTCACAAGGCTTACAAACGTGGGGGCATATGACAGCCAAAGGGGGTGGATATATTGGACGAAGGGGAAATGCCTCGGCTTTATGACTCTCAGCTTCTTTAGCCTCTAGTCTCCTAATACTTTAGAAGAACTTCTATCTAAGGCTGTGAAATTCCTCCGCCAAGTTATACAGGTGTCTTAACATTAAAAGACGAGGTTCAACTTGGGTGAAAAATTAAAAAAAAGAGTAAACAGTTTTAAATTTTGACTACAGTTGACCAAAGATCAAACATGAAGTCAAAACGATTTCACGTAGGAACTACAAGAACACGACCTTGAAGCTCGCTGAAGAATACAGTTGGAGGTCATCGAAAAGGGTTTGAAACGATGGGAAAAAAACCCAGACGCTGCCTACCACCTAAAAAATGTCCCAAGAAGGGCTAAAATGGATCCTATAGGGCTCTCAACCTCGCTCAAAAACTAAAACCCCCACCATAAAAATAAAGCACAGCTATCCAGCAGATTGTAATGGAAAAAAATATGAGAAAAGAAAGTAAAGATGATACATGAAAGAGTTGAACGCCGGAGAAAGAGAATGAAAGGGGAAAGATTATAGAAAATGCAAGAGGTTACAGAGAGAGAGGGGAAAAGGCAGGAGCGTTTAAGTGTAAAAAGTAGAGAGAAAAGTTTGTGTTCTCAAATAGTAAGAAAATGATTAGGAACATTTCCCAAGTATATCATCATTTGAGGCACGAAGTCCAAAGTTCTCAACAATCAAGTCAGACTTGGGATAGATGCTACCCATCCAGAACTGTGACATATGTCAGTCTCTGACACATCAAGGTGTATTCATCCGATGCTACCAAAAATGTCTCATAAAAGGATAATGCAAAATCGTATCCCCAAGCCACCTTTTCATATAGATGATTGAGGTCTAGGGAGTGATTGATATGAAAAAATATGACCTCGTCCGAGGAAGAGACCTCTTAACTTCCAACAACCGAGCTTTAAGAAGGAACTCGTAGGTCATTTCCAAGACTCGTCCAAAACCAGGGTCAGCCTCGGACAAATAACCTCGGCTATCTAGTAGACAGAGACTTTAGGAAAGTACTACAGCAACATGGACATCTCTCATCTTGTCTCCCAGTCGACACTAGGCGATGTCATTCTTAGTCTACCTCAGACTGAGCTCCTTAGTCGAGACCACACTTACCAATTTCCCGCGTAAGGTCAAGCGCTACACCAGCAGTCTCGTACGCAGCCAGACCGAGACCTCTATAGATGACACCATATCGAACAAGAAGTAAAAGGTACCCAGGGGATGTGTCCCAGGTGTGAAATTCAGTTATAACTAAGATTATCCCCCCCCCATGTGAGGGAAGATTTCATCATCATTGGTTACATGTGCATGAACAACTAGCATCATCTTAGTGGGTCTCTTCTTCAATACACGCTTTGAACATGCTTGGGGGTACATTACAGCCCCTAAGCCCTATAATTACATCTCATCTTCTTCATTGAGGGGGATGATTAATGAAAACCCTATCTAAACTCTGCTCATTTGTATCCATAAGAGAGAGAAATCTTGAGTGTTGTAACCCTGGACATAAGAGCCATATTTGTTAGTGGATTTCACTCACACATACACAGTGGACATAGGCTCCGACCGAACTACTTAAATTCAAGTGCTCATCTTCTTCACCTCATCTCTTTCTCTACTGTTGTATTTTTTTTTTCTACCATTGTTGTATACCTATTTGAGATTCTTATCTCTGTGACCTGGTGGTACCATTTTTGGTATCATCACTTAATTTAATATAGGTTGTTATTAATTGATTTTTTTTTTGACAATGATGCTACGAATGAACCAAAAGAGATTCCTGGTTATTTTGATAAAGGACTTATCACTCGCGATTAAAATAGGCGAGGTGTCATAGATAATATCATAGCAAGGTTCTACTATCTATAGGATCTGTACGGCTTACTACGATTTTAGCGTAGTGTTCTTCGACATAAAGACCTGTGTTTAGGATTGCTGCATTCATAATTACGCATTTGATATTCCGTTATTCTAATATTATATTTGTATTGAATATGAACTCATAAAATTTGATATTTATTCATATGAGACCCAAGAGAGGACAAACAATGAGAGTAGCAACTGGAGATAATGTGAAGGAGGCTTAGTAGGAGCCACAAGAACTGTAGCGACAGCCCCCACAGGGGTACATGTCAGTAGTAGAGGTGGCAGTGATTGTGGAAAAGAAAGTTAATGTAGTGATGACTTCCATGGCTCTCCATTTTCCTCAGGTCCAGCATCCATCGCAACTAGTGGCACCGGTTGTCCTGGCCTAATTGGGGCTGTCATATTGTTAGAGAGTTAAGGATGCTTTTCAGAAGGGCCACCCACCTGATTGCGGAGTGCCAGTAGAAGAAATATATTCAACTCCACTTACACATGGTGGAGTGTAGCGATGTGTAGAAGAAAATGTTAGCCACTTTTAGTATTGTTAAAGAAGCGTTATAGTGGTGGGAGTTAGTTACCACCATGGATGAGAGGGACACGATGTCCGTTGCTGAGTTTTGGATGTGGTCTAATGGAAAATAATTTCCGCCAACCATTGAGACTTATATGCAGAAGATGTTCAGTGAGGTGACTGAGGGTGACCGTTCAGTAGCTGAGCATGATGATGAGTTCACTCGCTTGTCTAATTTTGTGCTAGACGAAGTGAGAATTAAAGAAAAGAAGAAGATGAAGTTTATGGATGGATTAACCTTCAAGATCAAGAAGCGCTTGATTGGAAACCATGAATTAGTGACTTATACAAACATCATCAATGCCTCACTTTTACACTACCAGGACCATCACTTCCATGTGAAGGGAAGCAAGAGATGAGGTGAGCCTAGCCAACCGGTAAAATAAGGAGGGAGCGACGCTAATGGAGGACCATAATATCAGCAACACTTAGGTAAACACCAGAGACAGTATTCCTAATAGGGGGATCAGGCCAAGAGGTTTAGATCTGGGGGCTATCGACCCAATGGAGGCTATAGGTAGGGATAACAGGGTCCTTAGTAGTAGCAGGTTCCTCAGAGTTATTAGGGCCAAGGGAATAATAGAGGATGCCAGCAGGGTTGAGGTCATCATTACTAAGAGCAGGGTCAGCACTCCCAGGGCCGTCAAGGTCAGAGGTAAAAGGATTTTCCAGGACAGTGCTTTATTTATGGTTAGAAGGTCCATAAGAGGGGGGACTTCCTATAGCAATAATTACTGAATGTTCTCATAAAAAATCCACAACTTGGGAATTAACTATTGGAATGGCAATTTCTTGAATTACTAATAACACTTCAATAATATCCTTAGCTAGTTCAATCGATGCATAGACTGAACTCCACTATGATGCCCAACCCTTTGATAAATCACACTTGGCTTGTGCCTTAAGGAGTCCTCCACAATAAACTAAGATTATGATTTAATACAAATTTTATCTTTTTAACCTACACATGCATCTAGGTGATTTTGCGAGATAAAATAAACAATTACAACCACAACACGCCGATGTACGAGGAAAACACAAATGGAAAAAACCTTGGATGGCTGGGCCTAGACAAATCCACTACAAATGTGGTTTTACAAAGAGACTCGAAATACTTACAGACTTGACTCACTAAGACTTGCTGATGCCATCTCCTCTACCTCCGTTTGTAGTACGCGAAGATCTAACACATTGAAAAACACTTCACGTGTCTCGGTATCCATTGAAACCCAAAAGCCATCTCCAATCACCACTTGTGAAAAGTTCAAATGCACACATCAAGGATGAATAAATTGAAGGATGTGAATGGGATTTTTGGTTCTCAAAACATGATCAAAAGATCACATAAAAAGTTGGAGACAAAGGGAATCAAAAGTCTTTGATATTTTTCTTGTGTTCAAGTTAAAACTTGTGCAATTGTTTTCGTCCATTAGACATAGATAAGGGAAAAGTAGTGGACAAAAATAGTTGAGATAGAAATTATCGAAATTTAAAAAACATCAAACTGGCAGCAGGTCATTCAAACGAGTTCGTTTTAACGACTATGTTCGAACGAGATACTAACGACATTTTAGAGAATTAGCAAAGGAAGTCATTAGAATTCTCGTTAGAACATACTCGTTCGAACGATATTACAAAATTTCACTGAATTTTGTGCAAATGTTCATTAGCAAACTCGTTTGAACAGGTTCGTTCGAACGACCTGGGAAATTTTCCAATGAAATGATAATTTTTACACTGACTAATTATTTTTTAATAAAATTAATTTTGTCTCCAACATATAAAAGGAACCGGGTCATATACCTTTGGGAAAAGAGCATTCGGAATACATATGATGAGGTGTGCATAGTCGGTGCCCAAATTCTACAATGTTGATATTTGTACGAACCATAATGACCAAAATGTTTTGTCTAATGGAATTTAGCCAAAACTACAAATGACTCGATTGGAAATTTAACCTTAAAATTTTTCCCTTTGGCTATTCCGGGACAAAACATAAAATAAAAAAAAGTGACACTGAATTTGCTAAGCCAATCCCATCCCCCAAAACCCCCCAAAAATGACAGACTCGACTGACTACTAAGCTGCATTGAAGTAGGCATTATATTTGCAATTGGAGGCTTACACACATGAAACAACAAAAACAAAAAACGCATGGGGAAATAGAGAGATTAAATAACACAAATTGTAACATTTATTTTAAATTTGAACTTATTATTATAAACTCCCCCTAATATGTTCTCCCCCTTTTTTTTCGGAAAAGAGAAAGGGATAGAACCAAACCTACATTGTTAGTGAATATTTCAAGAGGAATAATAGAGAATGAAGAACCATAATATCCACAACATGAATGCAAACTGAAAAGGACTGAAAAACTCAATATCCAAATAACCAACATATATAACAAGACATGAATGTGCAAGCATTAATTATTAAGATTTGAAACCAAATATCCAAGATAAATGTAACAATATCTAACCATAGAAAGAAACTGACGCGACCACAAATGTGTCTAGTGCGCATGATATTTAGGCTCAAGTGCAAGCCCTTCGATCAATTAATAATCCGATAAGTCGGGTATCGATCCTCAGGGAAACAGGACGAGGAAGTCGTAACGATGTTGGAAAGACGAAGGTAACCTAACTTTGACTCTAAAAAGAATGAAAAGATGATTTGAATTGTGAAATAACTACAACTAGATACAATTTTAAAAATTATTGATTAATGAAATTATGAATAAATGAAATGCAATTACTCTAATTAACTAAAGGACTAATGACGATTTGACTAAAACTTTAACTATGACATGAGAACGATAGGTCGGGTTACAATCCCCCGCACCCTAGTAATTCACTTCGTAAGATACTAGATTCAGAATTAAAGTTTAAATGAACCCAGTTTTTTAATGCTCCTATGTATTACATATATGAGGGATCGTAGCCCGCACAGTATGTAAGCAAATAATGAATTAAAGCAGTATCGTATTAACAAATTCTCGCGTCTCTTTCTTAAGTATCCCGGTTACCTAGGGAAAATGAAATCAAAAGTCCACAATGGTCGTACCAGTTATCCGACACAATTCACCTAAGATTTTAATTCCAACTTCTATTTCTACTATCGTGAATTACATCGGGTGGGGTTCATGAACCCCGACCCTTGAAAATTTAGCCGGACATATTAAAACTGGAAGAAAACATGTCATGAATGAAAGAAATTTTTTTTCTAACAAATGAAGGTGAAGAAGAATGAAATTACGTACTAAAGAATTAGCTACTGTAATAATCACTACAACAAAATGTCTTATCAGTGACAAAAAAATTAGGACAAAAGTAATTTTGTCACAAAAAGTAACCTTTCTGTGAGGAAAATTAATTTCGTCACGAATTGAGTATACATATGTTAAATTGGTGACGAAATAATAATATTTATCACCAAATACTCATTGAAATTTTGGCGCCATCATTCCTGCGTTGCAAAATTTTCCATTCATCTATTCGTGACAAAATTATTATACATTTAGTGACAAATACGTTTATCACAAAAAAAAAATTTGTGACAAAACATTTCATCACTTATTCTTTAAAAAAAATAACACAAGACTTATTTTTCTGAGCCCTAAATCGATCCCCAAAACTTACACACTCAAAAATCACTCACCTAGAGCTCCTTCGTCCTCATTTCTCATGGATCCTTCCTCATTTCTCCCCGCTCCATCTGGCCTCCACCACAACTCTTTTCTCCCTGATTGAAACTCAACAAATCTGCTTTTCTTGTCGGAACTCAACAAAGCTTGGGTCTCTAATTTGCTCCTCTCCCCAGCTCTTGGGTCTTCGATTTTCTCCCCTCTCCAGTTCTCGCCTACTGGTATTAACTTTCGTCATTCTTTTTTTTATTAATTTAGTTTAAGGTTTGATTAGTTAATTTATTGATCTTAGTTAGTTAACTGATGTTAGTTTACAAGATAAATAATTCATGTTCATTCCTTTTCTCTATTTAATTTTTTGGCTGTTTGATGAATTTGATGATACATTTACCAAATACTAAATCATGTAAAGACTCCACCCTTGAAGCATAATATCTTTATAAGAAAATGCAAATTTAACACCCCTTGTTAAACTTATGATGTAGATGCAAGTAATACTGAGAATTTGGCAATAAGAAATTATATTATCATGTAATGGTGTCTCTTTGTTAAGTTAGCTAACTGCATAGTGGTAGCAACACATGGCAAATGAGGGTTCCAAGTTGAAAGTTTTGCTGCACAAAGTCAAAATAAATCTGGATATCCTTCGCACCCACATGAAATATATTTATCATACGTTTAGGGAGGAGGAGAGAACACTGGAATGCTCATATGGGCAAGCAACCACCCTTACTAAACAATTAACATTAAATGTAGACATTGGAACGACACTGCGTGATGTGTTTGTAGGAGGAGATAAAGAGTCAACAAAACACAAAAGTGGTCTGTTAAATCACCAGCCTAATCGAAAACGTAAGGGACATGAAAGGACTCAACTAAATCCAATATAATGTACATTGAAGACAAGTGAATCGATGTGGGAGAGGATACAAATTGATAGGCAAACACATACAATTCCCAACAATGGTGAGATACAATGTAGAATTGACTAGGGAAACACCCCCAAGAGAAAAGATCCAATATTAATTTCAATACGAGTCTCAACTATTTTGGAATCTTCAAATGTGCTGAATTTTTAATAAGACATTTGCTAATATAATTAGCTACATCAAAAGTTAAGCTCATGCCATTATATACAATAAAAGAATGATGGCTCAAATAGTTCAAGGCAAGATGATTGGTGGAGAGTCCCATTAGAAGCTAATAAATTAGAAAAATTATCTCTATATACTCCCCACCCAATTCCATTTGAAACACATTTATAGTAATAGCGTATTGATTAAGGACTAAGGTAAGGAAAGTCATAGTTGACTTTTCTGCAAGATCTGATTCTTTTGTGATCGCATATTTAGAAATTTGATATAATGAGATTCTTAGTGACACTAATGTCCGTAGAAAATACGCTAATCCATGCTATCCTGTTATGGATTACATCTATTTTTCTTTTTCTTCTTGTCTTCATTTTTTTTGTCTATCTATGGTGATCAGGTCTGCAATGGAGCTACGTATGTCCATATACATATGCTAAAAAACAAGAAAGATAATACAAAAATGGTACTAGTAAGAAATTTATATAAATTTCCCAAAAAGCTGTAAATAGTAATTACAATAGGGACTAGATGGGCTTGAACGGTTTAAATTTCCTTTCACTTTGTTCCTACCCTCCAATGCCTAAGTTGTGATCAAGATTGGTATGGTTCGAGTCTGAAGACAATTATTAAGGTATGAGGTTGAAAAACAAATAATTTAATGATAAACATATCATACTTACATGTTTATGAGTATGATATCTGAAACTGCAAGAGCAAACAGTGCACTTTGTTTCTCAAATGTTGTATCATCCTGAAATTGAAAATCATATCGCTCCGTTAATATAAGATAAATCACAGGGAAAAAATCTATGGACAAGGGAAAACCAGAAAGTGATGAAGATAGTGTAACAAAATGCTAAAATAAAATATAATCACAAATAACAAGGTTCTTCCTCCATTGGCTTGAAAATAGGCCAGGCTTTGTCGGGCAAAATAAGAAGTTCCCAAACTCACTCAAGGACAAGGAAAAAAGACCTTGTAAATACCAAACCCAATCTACCTATTTATTAGGCTCAGTCCAAGCTAACACAGTGATTTTATTCGAGGGGTTCTTCATTGGGGATCTCAAACGCTAATAATATAATGACACAATGTTCTCTTGTTGAATATTAAAAAGAGTTGTAACGTTTAGAGTTTTGTATAATTGGCATCACTCTGGTGTGCATTAGATTAAACATAGAACATATATAGAAGTATATGCAAGAATTATATTCCTCACAAAAAGGCAGCCCAGTGCACGAGCTCACACCAATGAGAGATCTAGGGACGGTTAGATATAAGCAACATTAGATCCCCTCATCGAAACACTGTGTCCCCAACTTGAAGTTGTGATGCTAGGTCACAATGGACTACGTTTATTGTTGTACGATAGCTCACCCTCATGCATGGCATGCTTATTAAAAACAAGAAATATTTTGGAAGTTTCTTTTATGTTACGGGTTATATTTTCAAAATTTGTAGCGCTGCGCTCGTTTTTCTGCATTTGGTGGTTAAAGTTTATCTCATATACAATTTTATGTCAGAATGAGACTTTTTACTTGTTTAAAATCTCTATTTACTTTCAACTTTGACCGCAGATAATGGTGGGGGAATGAGTCCTGATACAATGCGCCAATGCATGTCACTTGGGTATTCTGTCAAAAGCAAATTGGCAAACACCATTGGTCAATGTGAGATTTTATATTCCTTGTTATTTTTTGGGTTCAGTGGTTTCCCTTTTACAGAGAACATTATAGTTATTTAACTTTAATTATTGATTGAAATGCTTCGCATATGGAATTGGTTTTAAGACAAGTACTATGAGGCCCGGGGCATATATTATTGTATTCTCATGTAATCATGGGAAAAAGGGAAAAAGGTAGACATTTCAATTGCAAAACTTGATTATATTTTTAACTAATTATTGTTGTGTGTGACTTTGTAGTTCGATTTTCTACAAAACCAAGGAACTCGAATTCTTATATACAACCTCTTGAGGGATTACCAAGGAGATTTGTAACTTCATTTTGACACTGATTATGTATTTTTTGATGCCTTACATAATTCTGATAAGTTTTTTCCTTATTGTAACAGGATTGACTTTCATTTATTTTTTAAAATTATAGGACATTCAAATTAGGGGGTCAATCGATATGATATGAAGATAGAGATGGGGAAAAGTTATCAAACTGCAGACACTTCTTAACTTATCAACATTCTTTAAGAGTAAGTCATTTAAATTGTTATTATGTTTTTCTAATTTGTAATAATAATTTAAATATATTACATAGGCCTCCCTTGTGTAAAAGATTAAGTTTAGAGTCATTTTAAATCAATTAACGGGATGGCAATTGAGTGTGCCCTGGAACTGGTCCGGATTCGAACCGACCAAGAAAAGGCAAATCGAGCGCCATTCTTCTAGGACAAAGACAATCCCGCAACCAATCAATGTTTGATTTAGATTTTCATACAGTTGATGATTGTCCTGATCAGATAGAGGTTGTGGGTCTCGCCCTTTTACCCTTACTGGATTATATTAATAAATGTTCTCTTACCTCCTATAAGAATTTATTTACACGAATGATAATTCTATTAAAAATTTGGATGGCTCATCTGTATAATAAGTAAAGCGAGAGATTTAGAAGACTAATCCATTTAATTTCACAAACACAATGGGTTTAATATAGATCGTTCGTGTTTATGAATTAATAATGGGTTTAATATAGAACTTGTAGTTTTCTAAAAATTCTAAATTATATTTTTTTATCCTTAGTTACTGTTGGTCTTGATAAAAAGGTATAATATTCTTAAATAAATTGACAAAATGGATAGAATAACATAATCATAGTATCGCCAAGTTTGATCATTTTCTCCCGATTAGAATGATTTCAAGAATACAAGCATGTTGGGATTAAAATGCATGACAACAACATAGGACAACTGCGAAGAAGGTATTCAAATTTCGTGTTAAAGTTCATTTTAAACTGCATATGCTTAAAAATATACTAGATACATGCCGGAGACTCATGTACATTTAGTCGTTCACCTGTTGTTTTTCATAATACATAACGAACCTCAACTTAAAGGTTTCTCTTTTGTTTTAATCAGATTTGAGATACTATTATCAATATAGAAACAAATATTATACAAGAAGAATGCACCAGCCGGATTAGTTATTCTTTACCTAAATCTATATTATTTCCTTTCAATTTGATGTATTATCATCACTTATTGAATGTATTATTGTCTATTAACTTCATTTTATAATATGATTTTCACTAATACTTATCTTTCTTATGGTCAGGTATGTTGCCCAAAGTCTAAACATCCAGTCTTGAATTACAGTTAAAACCATGTTAACCCACCGGATTTTATAGTAGAAGGCTTTGACCTCCGGGTGGTGGTGGTTATCCACTAGCCTTACATCACCCCTAACCACAGTTGTATCAGAATAGAGGACTCATTTTTTGGGTTTTCATCTCGATCTTACAACTCTCTAAAAACATCCACGTTGTTATATCCCACAAATAAGTTCAGTTATTTGAACACTTCATATGGTATGAATATAAGTTGCTTTTCATCTCATGCTTTGTCCAATATTTCAATTGATGGGATAATTGATATATCTTTGGCACAAACAGGTGAAGGTATTGCCGAATGTGAACTTCTCAAATGGTTTGTCGAAGAAGGGAACATAAGAGTCTTGAAAGAAGATGTAAATGTTGGGGCTGATCATAGATTTGTTGATGGAGCAACTGTTGCAAGATTCTGCAAGCTCGTCATGAGCATTTGGAATGTTTAAAGGCTCGTCAATCTCGATTCGACAAGATGTGTGATGCTTTAAAATCATCGGGTTCCCTTCTTCCCATATATACTATATGGTGAGTTTTAATAATTTCAATGTTGAATTTATTGAAATTACATTGTTGGATTCACATCCTTTGAATTATTTAATAACTTTATTGGTTATGCAACTACCTTATTTTCGAAATTGGTGGAAGGGGTATTTTGGTGGATTGTCGTCGGGTTTGACTTTTTTATTTTTTAATTTAACATGGTGGTTTTAGTCTATAAACAAAGGAAGCTCTGCCGATTTTTTTTTAAAATATTGGCGATGTTATTACCTTATCTTTTGAATCGTTGGAAGCGGTATTTTGTTGGATTGTCATTGGATATCATGTTTTTTTTCTTAATTTAACAGGGTGGTTTTAATATATATACAAGGGATGCTCTGGCGATTTTTTTTTAATATTGAAAATAAAAATGAATTTCGTAGTTTTTTAGGTGTTTAGCTCAAGGTGTGTTATTTATTAGTTGATGTTATTCTATTTATCAATTGTTAATAAACTTATAAAGTTAGAAACTAGTGTCTTGGTACCTTTTGAATTGCAGATCGGGACGTTGTGATGACGCTTTTTTGGAAATTATTTTTGGGATGATGATGAAGATGGAAGGAGAACTTTACAAACTTGTTGGGAATTATTTTTGGATGTTTTAAAAATTTACTATTTATTGTAACAAATGATGTAGGCTATTTTTTATTTATCAATGGTTTTGAGATATTTGTACGAATGATTTCATATCAATTATATAATGTTTGAACTTTAATTTTGAGTATGTATATGATGATAGTTGATTACTTATTTAATGTCGATAAAATTTAGTCGATTCTATCATTAATATTTATTTGACTGAATATCTATATGTGAAATGAAAAAATTATGAGTTCAAAATTTATAATATTTTAACAATCAAATTCATTTCGCGACAGAACTTTTTTTACCACCAAATGGTTATCCTTTTGCATATTATCATATACATTAGGTGACAAAATTGACATTTTTGTGATAAAAAAGACATTTGGCTAAAAATAATTTTGTCACTAAAAGCCTGCTATTATGTGACAAAGAATATTTTGTCACCAAAAGGTGTACTATTTGGTGACGAAATTTGTATTTCGTCACCAAAACCTTTAGTGACGGGGCTTTCGTGACGGCCGATTGACGAATTTTTTTTTTGTCACCAAATGTTTTTGGTGACGAAATTTTTTCATTTGGTGATTATATTTTTTTGCCACTAATTATCTGTTTTGTTGTGGTGAATGAAAGCAAGAATTGGAATAAAATTACTTGAATTGCAAAACTGGAATCAAAGATATAAAACTATGGTTGTTGTTTTTTCCTCTAAGCTAATTACAATGCTTCTCTAAATAGATTCGAAGCCTCCTAATGTCTGGAAGGTGTTTTAAATTTTTACTCTACGAATTTCTTAGAGTTTCAACTATACAAGACTCTTATTTTACATGTGGATAAATCCAAATCTTCGATACACGAACCGATCCTATTAAGGTGATTCGATTTAGTTCCAACTTTGACAGAAGTTTTTCCCTGAATCAGTTCGGTTCGTTTATTTCCTCTTCGGTTCGGTTCCATCTCTTTATGCTTCACAAGAAGTTTTCCCATGATAGGATTGGTATGTTTTTCCAGCTATGCAGTTCGGTTCCATATCTTAAAAAAACTTTCCCTCCTTATATGCACCGAATACCTGCAAAATAGATAGGAGATACACTAAACTCGGCATACTAATTAGAAATTGTCAATAGCAATGATATGAGATAAATGCACTCTAATTACACTTCGCGGAGCGATAAAAGCCTCTAAATTAAGAGGATAAATGGGAAGAATGTATGCCTAATCAAACCTCCCCGACTTAGAACTTTGCTCGTACCGAGCAATGTGAAAGAATAAAAACATGGACCAACTCTAAAATGGGATGGAATACCTCTTTCACGGGCGAGCGATTGCATTTAGCATATGCAACAATCTTTGAAACCCCCAGGTTACCCTAGTAGGATGAGTTGTGTCTCGTGAGGGTTTACAGTGAATACACCCATAAAATTAGACTAAAAGAAAACTCAAAATAAGCAAAACATGTATAATTTAAACTTTTCCAAAAAATAGTCATCATCAATTCATGTTCAAGAGTCTCAAATCATAGTGCGCGTGTACAGGGACGGAAATTTAATCGCGAATTTCCACCGATTGACCATTACGTTACTTATCCGAAAATTCGTTTTCATTTCAAAATATCATGGGATGCTCTCACAAATGAATCTCTCGGAAGGGTGGATATTTTCTCTCGATATGTGTGATTTATAAGAGTAAATGCATTGGAACCAAGTTCACGCACACAAATAGAAAAACGGAATTTTATGGTAAGTGGATCTCATCATCGGATTACGGTTATAAGAAAACGGGAACATTACCTCTAATTCATCTCTTTAATCTATTTTATTATCTTTTTGTGTTTTAGTTCTCCACGAGGTAACCAATTTTGCAGTTTGGACTCGGTTAGGACTTTTTCGGGTTAAAGGTGTATTGGGTAAAATAGTAATGGTAGGGTAATTGGAATTGGAAAATTTTCCTATGATGTCCATTTGTGCTTTTTCGAGTTTTTGCTCATTTTTTCTTCTTTTTCTATTATTTTTTTTTCTATTTTTCACACTTTTTTTTCTTGCTATTTTTGTTGAGCATATCTATTCTTTGCCTGCCCCTTTTTATGCACTTTTCGGACTTTATTTATGGGATTATCAACTTTCACAATTCCGAGCCAATTGGGGTTTTTCGGGCTATCAAACGAAAAGGAAAAATTTATTCAGCTCAATTTTGGTTTACAAAAGGGATATTTTTTCGCTACTTTTTCTGGCCAATATTTTTGGGTGACAAATGAGGGCCTACTTCATTGTCCGAAACACCAATTGCATTACCATAGGCATTTCGAGATTAATTTAATTTCGAGATCTATTTGCACATTTTTCAAGGCAATATCACACACATTTTCCATAACCGGTCAAAGTTAAAGGATTGAGATCCTCGACTACTTACTAAAATTATGAAACAAACTTTGAGTTAACAATTTAAATCGAATTGATTTATAAATTCAAAATAATGAAAGGCTCGAATCTCACCGGGTTTGTTAATCTCCACATTGATTCGTTAAGTCGTCTACGTTCGCTCAATTTCCATCTTTGGTCAATTTCATCTTGGTGTATTATGTTTTTACAATTTGATTATTTAAACCAAATTTTAATGATATTTTTGAAAAATTTGACTTCCAATTTTTATTTATTTTGAAGGAAAATATTTTTGGGTTTTTCAAAATTTTTCAATTTTTTTGAAATTTCTGGGCATTTTTGAAACTATGTGAAGTTTTAGAAAGACGCACTTGTGACCCCCTAACTTAGACTTTTGCATTGTCCTCAAGCAAAAAGTACTCAAATCTAACTCAAAGAGAATGAAAAGTGCGAATAAATAAAATGAACAAACAAACCAAAAATGTAGATTTTTATTTATAAGTAAAACATATGTTACAAGGTAGAGGGGAGAAACACACAACCAACATTTTTAAACAACCACCAAGGACACAACCAACAAAACACAAATAGTAACAACACAAATGGGCTTCACTCGGGCGGCGGATTGGAGCTTTCGGGTGCACTGGGGTCTATGGGTCATAGAAGAAGGTTGGAGGGGGTCCACCGAAGTTGAGCTCGTACAAGTGAGTTTGGAGATGATGCATCATGCTCGTATCCCTTCAATAGGACTCTTGATCCTATTGATACGCCGCCTGGTCCTTATTGCATTATGTGAGGAAACCATCAAATCGGGTTTCCACCGTCGAAAGGCGCCTATCAAATTCTGCACCCGGTGGCTCAAAATCTGAGTCGTTGTCTTTGTCATACTCTTCGTCTTCTGCCCCGCCCATCACGACATGCTCAGCCTCATTCTCTTCAACATTTATTACCTCATCTTCATCTGCAGTAACATCAACCACTTCTCGTGATGCTCGAAGGGATGCCGTTTGCTGGGCGCTCCAATTACATGATGCTTTCCCAATGGGCTATAGGAGGCGTGGGAAGGCTTGAGGCGGCTAGATACTAGCATCGGCAAGAATGTAGGTGATGAGATATGCATATGGGAGGAGCACCGCACCTTTTTCCTCCAGTGCCGCATAAAAAATATCGGTGTATAACACATGGGAAAGATTGATAGTGAAGTTGGGATCAAAAAGGTGGTAGACGAGGGTGGCTTGGCGACGGCGCATCACCGAGTCATTTATGGTTTGAAGCAAGTTGGCGCAAACGATATGAAATGTAATACGTACCTTATCATTGAGGCATCTCACGGTGAAGGTTCCCCTCTCCTAAATCTCGTTGGGTGTGAGACGGCCGATGCATGACTGTTTCGGGATGGTGGGGGCATTGATGGGGTAGTCATAGACGTCTGGGTTTGCGACTCCTTTGGAATAAAGTTTGTAAGACAGAATATCCAAGGATAAAGGGATAGGGAGGCCTTATAAAAAATCTTATCCCTCAAACTCACCCGTGCGGATGAGAGATACATAAAAGATCGAACCTCAGCGGCCCACACTACATTGTGGGGTTCTGCGAGATATTGTGTCCACCCCCGCCGACTGAAAAGAGTAATAACTGAGCGAGGTAGATCATCCCAGTTAATGATGTGCACGATGCGAAGTTGGCGGGATATGCTAAAAAATTTCTCACACCAAAGGCGATCTATGTGAGAGCGGTATTCCTCGTTACCGTTAGGAAGGACCTCAGTAGACATGTATTTTGGGGGCAAAACTGCGTTTGCCATGGGAAATTCTGAGGGTGAGGTTGAAATGGGAGAGATAGGTTAAGGGAGATAATATGGGGTGGAGGTGTGAAGGAATGGTAGGGTAGAGGTAAAATATATAGGTGGGAGTGGGTTTGGGGGGAAGAATTTGGAGGGAAAGAAGGGAAGGACTTTTGGAGGGAAAGAGGGGTGTGAAAGGAGGGAAATGGAGGGATTTGGGAAAGGGGGAGGTATCTCAAGAAGAGGCAAAATTGCAAAGTCCGAATCGATCCGGTACAGGGGTAATCGATCCGGGTCTGGGATTTTTTTTCTCGATTTATCACTATTGAACCGATTAGAGACAGGGGATTAGTTTTGGCTAGCCTCAGAACAGAATCTCTCCACTCAAAATTTATAGCACCCTCGAATTTTCGAACACTCTCTTACTTATTCAAGCACTTGGACTTCCTCGACTCGCTCACAATATGCATGTTGGTGTGCCTAATCCTAATCCTAACCTCTCATAACCTACCTACGGACTCTAACTAGTCTACCTACACACAACTATTAAATATCAAATTTCATCACATACGCATCGGGGGTGCGACGACCTCTTAATTCAAGCTCACTCTACCCCGTAAACGGGGTCCGACAACCAAATGGTGTCAATTTCTTCTAGGCACGCCTCAACATATAGCTTTAGGTGTTGTCCGTTGACTTTGAACGCATTCCACCCTTTTGGATCTTCCAATTCTACGGCTCCGTGGGGGAATACGCTTTTCATAACGAATGGACCAGTCCATCGGACCACAATTTACCCGAAAATAGATAAAGTCGAGAGTTATAGAGTAGTACCTTTTATCTCGGTTGAAACTCTTTCCGTTGAATCATCTTATCATGTGCTAGTTTCATCCGAGCTTTTGAAATCTTGGCATTCTCATACGCATCATTGTGTATCTCCTCTAACTCATTTAGTTGAAGCTTGCGAGCTTCATCGGCATTGTCCGTATCTTAATTTAACCTCTTAATTGCCCAATACTCTTTATAATCCAACTCAACGGGAATGTGGCAAGGTTTTCCATACACAAAATGGAATGGGGACATTCAGAGTGGGCTCTTGTAAGCGATGCGGTAGGCCCATAGCAAATCGTTCAATCGAAGGGACAAATCTTTCAGGTCGGGATTGACAGTCTTGTCTTGTATGTGATTGATTTCACAATTTTCCAATTCGGCTTGTCCATTTGTTTTTTGGTGATATGTCATTCCCACCTTGTGAATGACACCATACTTTTTCATAAGTTTTTCAAACACCTTGTTGCAAAAGTGTGTGCCGTTATCACTGATTAACGCTTTAGGTGCACCAAAGCGAGAAAGTATGTGTTCGTGCAGGAACTTTATCAACACTTTATTGTCATTAGTCTTAGTAGCTATAGCTTACACCCATTTGGAAACATAGTCTACCATGACTAAGATGTATAGGTATCCAAAGGACGGGGAAATGGGCTCATGAAGTCAATACCCCAGCAATCAAAAACTTCAATCATGAGAATCGGGGGTTAATGGCATCATGTCTCGTCGGGTAATCACCCCCATCTTTTGACACTTGTCGTAAGATTTGCAACAATTGTTAACATCCCGAAACATTGTGGGCCAGTACAAACCGCATTAGAGAATTTTAACGACTGTCTTTTTCATGGAAAAGTGGCCTCCACATGCTTCTGAATGACAGAATTGGATGACTTTTGGAATTTCATCATCCGATACGCATCGTCGGATGATTTGTTTGGCGCAATATTTAAAAAGTAATGGATCATAATAGAAAAACATACGCGACCAAGTGATGAACCTCTTCTTATCTTGCGATGTCCAATCAGGAGGGACGTCTCCCATGACAAGATAGTTCATTATACCCGTAAACCAGGGCAAAGAAGAGGTGGCAAAGAGTTTCTCATTCAGAAAAAATATTCGTCTATGGGTGTAGGATCACTAGGTACGTCGGATGAAAGCCATGATAAGTGATCGACAACGACGTTTTCTACTTCTTTTTTGTCTTTAATGGAGAGATTACACTCTAGTAGGAGTAGGATCCACCTTATGAGGCGCGACTTTGCTTATTTCTTTGCAAGTATATATTTTAAAACCGCGTGATCGGTGGAAGAAGTGATGGGAAAACTGATAAGACAGGACCAAAATTTATCGATACCGAATACTACCGCCAGCAACTCCTTTTCCGTGGTCGAGTAATTGAGTTGTGGTTCGATAAGGGTCCGGCTAGTATAGTAGATGACATGAGCCATATTGTCTTTTCTTTGGCCCAAAATAGGCCCTATTGCATAATCGCTAGCATCACACATCAACTCGAATGCTAAAGCCCAATCCAGAGCTTGCATAATGGGAGCGAACACAAGCATGTTTTTCAGTTTTTCAAAAGTGCTTTGGAATGCTTCCGTCCACTCGAATGGGGTGTCCTTCATAATAAGATTTCTTAAGGTTCTAGAGATGGCGCTAAAGTCCTTAACGAACCTTCTATAAAACCCCGTGTGGCCCAAGAAGGAGCGCACATCTTTCAGCAATTTCGGTGGGGGTAGGTCAGCTATAACATCTATTTTTTCTCGATTAATCTCGATTCCTTTGGATGACACGATGTGCCCAAGAACTATACCCTTGGTTACCATGAAATGGCATTTTTCCCAATTCAGCACTAAGTTCTTCTCCACACATCGGTCTAGTACTTTCTCAAGATTGGCTAAACATCGATCGAGGGAGATGCCAAAAACACTAAAGTCGTCCATAAACACCTCTATCCCTCTTTCAAGCATGTCACTGAATAAGCTCAACATGCAGCTTTGAAAGGTCGGTGGTGCATTACACAATCCAAATGCCATATGTTTGTAGGCAAACGTTCCAAAGGGGCAAGTGAAGGTTGTTTTCTCTTGATCAAGTACATCTACCTCAATTTGGTTATATGTAGAATAACCAAATAGGAAGAAATAATAAGGGTGTCCCGCTACTCTTTCGATCATCTGATCAATAAATGGTAAGGGGAAAGGGTCTTTCCTAGTTCTCGCATTGAGTTTTCGATATTCAATAGAAACGTGCCATCCAGTGGTGGTACGTTGGGGAACAAGCTCTCCCTTGACATTTTCAATCATAGTCATGCCCGACTTCTTCAGGACAAATTGAATAGGGCTCACCCACTTGCTATCCGAGATTGGGTCGATAATCCCGGCATCCAACAATTTTATGATTTCAATCGTCACCACATCTTTTATTATGGGGTTTAACCGTCTTTGCATTTCTATCGAGGGATTAATATCTTCTTCGAGTGAATCTTATGGGTGCAAATTAGAGGTATTATCCCCTTTAGATCATATATACACCAACCAAAAGAACCTTGGTTCTTCCTCAAAATATTCAATAGCTTACCCTCGTGCTCTTCATCTAAGATAGAGGAGACCATAACAGGAAATATTTCACTTTCACCTAGGAAAGCATATTTAACATTGGAGGGTAGTTTCTTCAACTCGAGAGTCAGGAATGTGTCTCTAGAGTTCACCATGCGTGATTACCTTGGTGGTAACTCTTTGAATCGAGAAACCCAATTAACATCTCTCGCGTCCTCATACAACGCTCTCTCATCGAGTAAACCTCTCAACTCCTCTATCTCCCTATCAAAATCGATGTAGACTCCCTCACTCTTATGACTATAAGCTACGCAAGATTCTAAGACATTTCCATAGTAATTCTCTTCAAAGTGTTCTTCTATGATCTCCTCGATTAAGCTCACCACGTGACAATCATCTTCTTCCCATGCTTGTTGGGCTATGTTGAAGATGTTCGTTTTTAAAGTCATATTCCTAAAAGTGAGTTGCAACTGCCCATTTCTATTATTGATCACTGTGTTAGCCGTAGATAATAATGGGCATCCAAGGATGATGGGAACATTATTTTTTTAGGCGAAGAAGGGATCCATTTCCCAAATGACAAAATCTACCGGGAAGTAGAAAGTGTCCACTTGGACTATCACGTCCTCAACTATACCCCTTGGTATGTTCACAGTTCGATCCTCTAACTGGAGAGTGATTCTTGTGGGCTTAAGATCACCCAGATCAAGTTTCCTATAAATCGAATAGGGGAGGATATTGACACTCACTCCCAAATTGAGTAAGGCCTTTTCGAATTTGTTCTCTCTAATGGTGCAGGAAATAGTGGGTGCATCGAGATCTTTGTATTTAGGTGGGAGATCATTAAGAAGGACTAAGCTCACATTTTGTGATGTTATTCTTTACCTTCATTCTCCTCTTGATTGTCAATAAGTCTTTTATGACTTTTGCATAGGATGGAATTTTTCTTATTACATTGAGGAAAGGTAAGTTCAACTTCACGTTCTTAAGCACTTCTAACACTTCTTCACTTATGGTCCTTTTATGGGAAGGAACCAATCTTTGAGGAAATGGTGTAGCGGAGGGTGGTTTTATAACTACCTCGGGCTCACTAGTGTTTTCCTTTTCACTCTCATTCAAGGAGATATTTTGGTCTCTTCCGTGCCGGAGAATTCTCCTTGTCTTTTAAAATGTCATGTGGGGGAGGTGATAAATCAAGAACTCTCCCACTACGAAGAGTGGTTACAGCTTGGAAGTGCTCCTGCTATCCCGTAGAGGTGGAACTAACACTAGGTTGACCTTGGGGAGGCCTTTGGCCTTAGTAAGGAAACTTGCCCTTCTCTTGGATACTCAATGCGGATCGCATCTTGGAGATGTTCGCAATTATTTCGACGAACATGCATTCATATCTAGCATTGTGTACCTTGAGAATTTATTAATTGGCTCATTGTATCCTCGAGGCTCCTCCGTGATAGAGCTACATATGGAGCTGGAGGTGGTGGTACTTGTTAGTATTGAGGAGGTGGTGGGGGTGGGACAACCTGTGAATGTGGGTTCATCACAGCTTGGGGTTGTCCGTAGTTGAAACCAAGAAAGTTTCTCCATAAAGGTTGTAAGAGTTCCCATGCGGGCATTAAAATTCCCCTTGAATCCTCCTATAGCATCCACCTGTTTAGTGTGCATGGCCTTGTAGGCTGAAATCTTTGGGCATGCCTTTGTGGAGTGGCCCGACTCACAGATAGCACACACTTTTTCTTTCGAACCATGGCTGGATCTGGAGATATTTCTCAACCGACCATCAAACCACTCTCTCATATCTCTATGAAACGGATCGAATCGACAGTTTATTAAGGTATTATTATCCAATTAGTATAGACCGAATTCATTCTGATTAATAGATGGTTGTCTAGGCCGGGCTTGGTTAGTATAAGATGTGTACCATGGTCAGTCTCTACGACATACTTAAGATGGGCCTCGGCATCGCATGAGTTTAAATCCCAACGGGGTCTTTAACACATTGTTTACACAAGTTGTTTGGAAGCTATTATCAACCCATTATAGAAGAAAGATATCATTAGGTGTTTGTCAAAACCATGATGGGGTCATGCACTTACTAAATCTTGGAAATGTTCCGAACAACTGTCAAAAGACTCATTATCTTGTTGTCGTAAAGCTTGAATTTGAGTTTTCGCAGAGTTGGTCTTGTGCTGTGGATAGAATTTTAAGACAAACTTAGACTGCATATCTCTCCAGAAAGTGATGGAGTTCGGGGGTAGAGACCATAGCCAGGTCTTGGCTTTATCCTTTAAGGAAAAAGGAAAAAGCTTTAGGCGAACGACATCTTGTGTGCAAGCTTGATCACTAACTGTGTCACACGCCTCTTCGAACTCACGAATATGCAGGTATGGTTTCTCTGAATCCATGACATGAAGCGTAGGGATAATTTATATCATCCCATTGCGGAAGCGGAACTGATCAAAATTATACGGAAGTAAAATGCAACCAGGGGTGGTAGTTCGCTCAGGAAAGAGTAAGTCTTTCATGGGACGATAGGGGAGATCTCCCTCTCTAGTACCGAAACTCGATGCGTTAGACATTGCACTCGTGCTCTCTTCAAATAACTCTGTGTAGTCACTCGGTGTCCTAGATTTGTGAGTCAAAGTTTGACTCAGGGTGTAGCTACTGATAGAGTGCTCACGAGTAGGAATTGGAAACCAGAATTGTGGAACGTGAGGTGTGTGGGGGCTTTCAGAGTTATACTCAACTATCGAGTTTTCGTAGATTCTAGTGGGAGTATTATGAGGAGTCTGAATGTGTTCTTGATTTTGCATTAAAGGCTTTTGAGAGATAATGATATATATATATATATATATATTTTATGTGTTTGGATTTTTGGAAATTTTTGGTCAAAGTTTTCGATTGACTTGATCTAACCTAAATCTACCTAAATTCCCGACAACGGTGCCAAATACTTAATGCGGATACAAATGTGTCTAGTGTGCGTGAAATTTAGGCTCAAGTGCAAGCCTATCGCTCAAGTAATAATCCAATAAGTCGGATATCGATCCTCACGGAAACAGGACGACGAAGTCGTAACGACGATGGAAAGACGAAGGTAACCTAACTTTGACTCTAAAAAGAAGGAAAGGGTGATTTGAATTGTGAAATAACTACACCTAGATACAATTTTGAAAATGATTAATTAATGAAATTATGAATAAATGAAATGCAATTACTATAAAGGACTAATGACTATTTAACTAAAACTTTAACTATGAAATGAGAACGATAGGTTGGGTTACAATCCCCCGTACCCTAGTAATTCACTTCGTAGGACACTAGATTAAGAATTAAAGCTTTAAATGAACCCGGTTTTTTAATGCTCCTAAGTATTACATATATGAGGGGTCGTAGCCCGCACAGTATGTAAGTAAAGGGAGAATTAAAACCTAATCTTTAACACTCTTAAGTATTACATATATGAGGGATCGTAGCCCGCACAGTATGTAAGCAAAGGACGAATTAAAGAAATATCGTATTAACCAATTCTCGCATCGCTTTCTTAAGTATCCCGATTACCTAGGGTAAATGAAATCAAAAGTTCACAACGATCATACTAGTTATACGACACAATTCACCTAAGATTTTAATTCCAACTTCTATTTCCATAATCGTGAATTACATCGGGTGGGGTTCATGCACCCCGAGCCTTGAAAATTTAGCCAAACATATTAAAACTGGAAGAAAACATGTTTTGAATGAAAGAAAACATTTTTTCTAACAACTGAAGGTGAAGAAGAATGAAATTACTTAATAAAGAATCAGCTACTGCAATAATGAAAGCAATATTTAGAATAAAATTACTTGAATTGCAGAACTGGAATCAAAGATAAAAAACTAGGGTTCTTATTGTTTTTTCCTCTAAGCTAATTATAATGATTCTGTAAATAGATTTAAAGCCTCCTAATGATTGGGAGGTGTTTTAAATTTATACTCTACGAATTTCTAAGATTTCTAACCATATAAGACTCTTATTTTACAAGTGGATAAATCCAAATCTTCGATACCCAAACCGATCCTGTTAAGGCAATTCCGTTCGGTTCCATCTTTAACAGAAGTTTTTCCCTAAATTGGTTCATTTCATTTATTTCCTCTTCGGTTCGGTTCCATCTCCTCATGCCTCACATGAAGTTTTCGCAGGATAGGATCGGTTCTTTTTTCCAGCTATGCGGTTTGGTTCCATATCTTTAGAAAACTTTTCCTCCTCATATGCACTGAATACCTGCAAAGTAGATAGGAGATACACGAAACTGGGTGTACTAATTAGAAAATGTCAATAGCAATGATATGAGATAAATCCACTCGAATTACACTTTGTGGAGCAATAAAAGCCTCTAAATTAAGGGGATAAATGGGAAGAATTGGGAGAGTGGCACCTTCCCCAAGAACGACGCCAAAAACTTGACGCGACCATAAATGTGTCCAGTGTGTGTGCTATTTAGGCTCAAGTGCAAGCCTATCGCTCAAGTAATAATCCGATAAGTCGGATATCGATCCTTAGGAAAACAGGACGACGAAGTCGTAACGACGTTAGAAAGACGAAGGTAACCTAACTTTGACTCTAAAAAGAAGGAAAAGGTTATTTGAATTGTGAAATAACTACAACTAGATACAATTTGGAAAATGATTAATTAATGAAATTATGAATAAATGAAATTCAATTACTCTAATTAATGAAAGGACTAATGACGATTTGATTAAAACTTTAACTATGAAATGAGAATGATAGGTCGGGTTACAATCCCCCGTACCCTACTAATTCACTTCTTAGGATACTAGATTCAGAATTAAAGCTTTAAATTAACCCGATTTTTTAATGCCCCTAAGTATTGCATATATGAGGGATCGTAGCCCGCACAGTATGTAAGAAAATGAAGAATTAAAATCGGATCTTTAACAATCCTAAGTATTACATATATGAGTGATCGTAGCCCACACAGTATGTAAACAAAGGACGAATTAAAGTAGTATCGTATTAACCAATTCTCGCGTCGCTTTCTTAAGTATGCCGGTTACCTAGGGCAAACGAAATCAAAAGTCCACAACGATCGTGCCAGTTATACGAACCAATTCACCTAAGATTTTATTTCAACTTATATTTCCACTATTGTGAATTACATTGGGTGGGGTTCATGCTCCCCGACCCTTGAAAATTTAGCCGGACATATTAAAACTGGAAGAAAATATTTTTGAATGAAAGAAAATATTTTTGCAAACAACTGAAGATGAAGAAGAATGAAATTACTTACTAAAGAATTAGCTACTGCAATAATGAAAGAAAGAATTGGAATAAAATTACTTGAATTACAGAACTAGAATCAAAGATATAAAGCTAGGGTTCTTGTTATTTTTTCCTCTAGGCTAATTACAACGCTTCTCTAAAGAGATTTGAAGCCTCCTAATGTCTGGGAGGTGTTTTAAATTTATAATCTACGAATTTATAAGAGTTTCAACTATACAAGACTCTTATTTTACAAGTGGATAAATCCAAATTTTCGATACCCAAATCGATCCTGTTAAGGTGATTCGGTTCGATTCCATCATTGACAGAAGTTTTTTCTTGAACTGGTTCGGTTCATTAATTTCCTCTTCAGTTCGGTTCCATCTCTTCATGCTTCATAGGACGTTTTCCCAAGATAGGATCAATTCGTTTTTCTAGCTATGTAGTTCGGTTCCATATCTTTAGAAAACTTTTCCTCCTTGTATGCACTGAATACTAGCAAAATATATAGGAGATACACAAAACTCGGCGTACTAATTAGAAAATGTCTATAGCAATGATATGAGATAAATCCACTCGAATTACACTTTGCGGAGGGATAAAAGCCTCTAAATTAGGGGGATAAATGGGAAGAATTGGGAGAGGGGAACCTTCACTGGCAACAGCGCCAAAAACTTGATGCGACCATAAATGTCTCGAATGTGCATGATATTTAGTCTCAAGTGCAAGCCTGTCGCTTAAGTAATAATCCAATAAGTTGGATATCGATCCTCATCGAAACAGGACGAAGAAGTCATAAAACGTTGGAAAGACGAAGGTAACCTAACTTTGACTTTAAAAAGAACGAAAAGGTGATGTCAATTGTTAAATGATTACAACTAGATACAATTTTGAAAATGATTAATTAATGAAATTATGAATAAATGAAATACAATTACTCTAATTAACTAAAGGACTAATAACGATTTGACTAAAACTTCAACTATGAAATGAGAACGATAGGTTGGGTTATAATCCCCCACACCCTAGTAATTAACTTCATAGGATACTAGATTCAGAATTAAAGCTTTAAATGAACTCGGTTTTTTAATTCTCCTAAGTATTACATATATGAGGGATTGTAACCCGCACAATATGTAAGCAAATGACGAATTAAAACCCAATCTTTAACAATCCTAAGTATTACATATGTGAGGGAACATAGCCCGCACAGTATCTAAGCAAAGGATTAATTAAAGAAGTATCATATTAACTAATTCTCGCGTCGCTTTCTTAAGTATCCCGGTTACCGGGCAAATGAAATCAAAGGTCCACAATGGTCGTACCAATTATACGACACAATTCACCTAATATTTTAATTCCAACTTCTATTTCCACTATCGTGAATTACATCGGGTGGGGTTCATGCACCTCGGCCCTTGAAAATTTAGTCGGACATATTAAAATTGGAAGAAAACATGTTTTGAATGAATGAAAACATTTTTGCTAACAACTGAAGGTGAAGAAGAATGAAATTACTTACTAAAGAATTAGCTACTGCAATGATGAAAGCAAGAATTGGAATAAAATCACTTGAATTGGAAAACTGGAATCAAAGATATAAAACTAGAGTTCTTGTTGTTTTTCCCTCTAAGCTAATTACAATGCTTCTCTAAACAGATTCAAAGGCTCCTAATGTCGGTGTGGTGTTTTAATTTTATAATCTACGAATTTCCAAGAGTTTCAACCATACCAGACTCTTATTTGACAAGTGGATAAATCCAAATCTTCGATACCCAAACTGATCCTGTTAAGGTGATTCGGTTCAGTTCCATCTTTGACAAAAGTTTTTCCCTGAACCAGTTCGGTTCATTTATTTCCTCTTCAGTTTGGTTCGATCTCTTCATGCTTTACATGAAGTTTTCCTAAGATAGGATCGGTTCGTTTTTCTAGTTATGAAGTTTGGTTCCATATCTTCAGAAAACTTTTCCTCCTTGTATGCAATGAATACCTGAAAAATAGATAGAAGATACATGAAACTTGGCGTACTATTTAGAAAATGTCAATAATAATGATATGAGATAAATCCACTCGAATTACACTTTGCGGAGCGATAAAAGCCTCTCAATTAAGGGGATAAATGGGACGAATTTATGCCTAATCATCAACTACAAAGAGTAAAATCTGGTACAAGTGAGATAAAAAATACAGATAATAAACTCTCTCTCACAAGTACAAAATCTGAAAAGAATTAAACATAATAAATATCATGGAGCAGGAACGTCATGTGAAGCGTCATCTGGAAAAGATCCGGTACCGGAGGAGCCAGCACCGCGATGCATCTCTATGCAAAGAATCTCCTCAAAATTCTCAATAAGGATGGAGTAACGACAAGCCTATGTCTCATCTCGACGTGATTGGGCCTCCTCTCTATGTGCCTGAGACTCACAATCGCGTTGCATAGTAAGTACAAGCTCTTGTAAAAATTCCATATCCTTGTGCCTGTCCTCTTGAATCTTCTCCACCTTCGTACGAACATGCCTAAGTTCCTCCGACTCAATAGGTGGGTGGGTACGAGAAGAAGAGGATCTAGTGGGAGCAGGAATGGATGACGCGACGAAATGAGCTGACGAAGATCGAGATGGAGTTTGCTGAGGAATATCACGTGGTAGGTGACCATAGGAGAGACCAACATATGTAATATCAATTTTTTGATAACGAGTCACCCGAATATCTGAGGGAAGGAGGGGTAATTATGAGTTCTCTACTGTGCACAACAGAGTAAAGACCATCCTCAAGGTCATTCATCCTAAAGAAATACTCTCGAATAAGGTCGGGGTAAATAGGGTCAGTAAGATTGAAAGGGGATCCCAACCCAAGTTCTAAATCTAGGAGGAGACGAGAGTTCTAGATAAGGATGAGAGATTGACTATCTTTTCGCGTACGTAGGATCGAGTGGCAGACCCTTGAGAATGGTATAGGGTGTGTCTCTCAAGAGTTCACCAACGGAGGTAAAGGTTTGGAATGTTTGCATCTTCATCTGAGGATGATGATCGTTCCTCATAGGATGAACGAATTTGACGATTGTGTATCAGGACATAGGGACTGAGAGAAAGAACAAAAGAAAACTACAACCTACCCAATAAAAATCCAACCAAACCACGAAACACCAACGGCATAACCAAAACCATAAAAATCCCAAACTCCATTAGCAGCAATACAATATATAGGAAATGCAGAGAAGAAAAATTAAGTGTAAAGTCATGAAGTTATAAAAAAATTGATCTTTCAAGAAATGTAAAATAATTTCATGATACTAACACATAATTAGGGGAAAAAATACAAAAAAATATCTATATAGTATAGGCCCACAAAAATAGATAGAGTATATATGAAATGGGTAAGAGAAAAAAAATGTTAAGATTGAAAAGAACCCAACTCATATATTCTTAACCCTAAGAAAATAAAATGGAACAAAACTTGACATAGGGAAATAAGGTACCTGAGAGAGAGGTGAGGGAAGAATTCATGAAATGCGTAATATCTAAAATGTAGAGAAACAGAGTAAAATGGTGGTATGGAGCTAATGGGGAGAGAGGATGGAGTAGGGAATGTGGGGAAAGTGGGGAAATGAAGGTTCATGAGGAAATGAAGGTTCGTGGGGAAATCAGGGTTAGTGGAAGAGTTGAGAGATAGAAAAATGGGGTTTCGTGGAGGAACATGAGAGAAAAGGTAGGGGGAAGTGAAACATTGGAAAAAAAATAGAAAGAAACCGCCCTTTTAAAACGCAGGTCGTTCGAATAAAGATGAAAATCTCGTTTGAATGACATCGTTCGAACGACAATTAAAAATCATCCAACGAGAATTCTGAAAGAAATGGCAAAAAGTCATTGGAAGACTCGTTCGATCGACATTGGAACGGACATTCAAAAGAAAAAACAGTAGATTTGGGCCAAAACACATTAGAAAACTTGTTTGAACGAAATTTTGTAACGAAAAAGCAGACTTTTAAAAACATCCAAAAATAAAAAAATGTTAAAAAAATACATAGAAAGACAGGAATAGGTTATGAACCCATATGAAAAGAGTTTTGCAATTTTCCTAGGTAGCGTAGACATTTCCAAACCATGAGAGTAGGAATGTAGGGGTGTGAACAATGCGAGTGAGAGTGTTACTTAAGACAATGCACAAGTGAAAAATGCCAAACAATATATTAACATAATAGACACTCACATATGCCTTGTGACAATAAATGTAATACGATTGAATACTATCCCCAAAACAAAACGCTTGGAAGATTGATGATTCTCATGCCAATAGCGTCATGAAACAGAAGCAATATGGATTAATTGTGCAAAACCATTGATCTTCAACCTATGTCTCCCAATAATATCAAATAAGCTCTTGAATTCTTTTTATTTTGAAATAGAAAATATACTATCATCAATATGAAAAATTATCCTTGGCTAATTTTTTGATGCCACAATTTTTTAGGCTTTTTTTCATTTGCAAATGGAGGCTATTCACACAAAAACAATTTGTTTTTCGCAGCCCGTGTCCGTTGTGAATCATAACTAAATCGGATGGATATAATTTATATTTTTCCAAATCCGAGCAATGGTTTTACATGCACAATGCACAAGATTGATTGCTTATAATGGGTGACAAAATTGATAAGACAGCACTGCACATCACCTAACGTATGCCAAGTGATGTAGATATCAACACGATTCCGTGAAAGGTGTGTGCAAATAAGTCAATATTATGAGGCAATCATATAGAAATATATAATAAACAAGCATCAATGCGCACAAGTGAGATGAAGTCTGGATTATCATCTCATTGAAAGCCACGTGGACATGGAATGAGATAGAGATCCAAAAACATCATACACATTACCTATATGGACAAAAGTTTTATGAAGGTGTTTCTAATACAAACAACAATGAAAATAGTTTTGAATTTTTATAAAATATATATACAAAGTATAATCTAGTTCAAAGGTAAGAAAATAAACATGAAGTACAACCTAAACTAGATGAACGACTTCGAACTCAATCAATGGAGAAAACCCCATTGGAACTCCTAAGGTTTTCAAACCTAATGGAATCTAGAGGTTTGGTAAAGATATTGGCCAACTGAGGACCGATTCCTACAAAGCTTAAGGAAATGACTTTTTCTCAACTAATTCTCGGATAAAGTGTTCGCGAATCCTAATGTTCTTTGTTCTAAAATATTGGATGGGATTTTGGGAAATGTGAATAACACTCGTATTGTCACAATAAATAGCCATAGTGCCTTGTGGAATACCGTAATCCTCCAACATTTGTTTCATCCAAATGGGTTGAGTGCAATAACTCCCGACGGCTATGTGTTCGGCCTCACAAAGAAATGGAATTTGGCTACTTGCTCATCCATGAGACAAGTGCACTGCCAAAATAGAAATAACCTCCAGAGGTACTTTTGCATCCATCAACATCTCTTGCCCAATCGACATCTGAATATGCCGATAGACAATCATTGGTGTCGAAGGAATACCAAATCCAAAATACAGGGTCCCACTAACATCTTTGATAATACGCTTAATGGCAAGTAAATGAGACTCTTTTAGGGTGTCTTGATAGCAGGCACAAACTACTACACTAAAGGAAATATTCGGACGACTAGCGGCTAGGTAGATAAGGCTACCTATCATACTCCTAAAGAGTGTGCTCTACATCCTTTCCTTTGGCATCCTTAATAAGCTTAACCGATGAACTCATTGGAGTACGTTCATGTTAATGTATTCTACATTAAATTTCTTCACAAGGTCTTTAGTAGACATAGTGTGGGACAAAAATATCCCGTTATCGAGTTGATGAACTTGAAGACCTAAAAAGAAGGTAAGCTCACCGACCATACTCATCTCAAATTCATCTTGCATTTCTTTTTAAAAGAGTTGGGTATGGTATTCATGTAGATCCAAAAATAATGTCGTTGACATACACTTGGGCAACTAAGATCGCATTCTCATCTCGACGAAAAAATAATCTCATATCTACTTCCCCTCTCAAAAAGTCATGAGAAAGGAGATAAAAGGTGAGCCTCTCATACCAAGCATGGGGTGCTTGTTTCAAACCATATAACGCTTTCTTCAAAAATAAGACATGACTAGGATACTTAGGGTCCTCAAACCCTTTAGGTTGTTCAACATAGACTTCCTCCTGAAGGATGCCATTTAAAAATGTACTTTTGACATCCATTTGATACAATTTGAATTTAAGATGACATGCTATGGCTAGTAAAAAATGAACCAATTCTAACCTAGCAACCGGAGCAAAAGTCTCATCAAAATCAACACCTTCTATTTGGGTGTATCCTTGGGTAACTAACCTAGCTTTGTTATGAAAAATGACACCATTTTCATCCATTTTTAAAAAAAAAAATCCATTTGGTACCAATGACGTTAGTATTAGAAGGCCTAGGAACTAATTCCCAAACTTTTTTTTTCTTAAATTCAAACAGCTCTTCTTGTATGGCATTAATCCAATGTTCATCTTTTAATGCTTTTTAAAAATTTTAAGGTTCAATTTTAGAGGTATAACATAAATAAGTAACCTCATTTTCTAGTTGCGTCCTAGTCTTGACACCTAATTCGGGATTTCCTATAATTTTGGAGGGGTCATGACTTTTACGAATGTCAAATCACATTTTTCTTTACTCACTAAAATAATCTTCTCAGAAAGAGAAATCTTTATGGCCTCTAGTTGACTAACTAAAGCCTCCTTTTCCTTCAGGATTTTTAACTGCTTTTCTAAATCTAACACTTTAAAAGTTAACCATTTATTTACCTTTTGAATATGTAGAGAGTTGGTGTATAGTTCAGAATAAGCAGATTGCAATTCACTCTCATCTACTTCACGCTCACTTCCTTTTTCATCACTACTGGCTGAGTGAGTGGATACAACCTCATGATCATGCTCGAAATTGTCAACATTAGGATAATACTCATTTGAATTTCTATCATGACTCAACATAAAGGCATTGAAGTTGTTTCTAGAAGGAATGAAATCTTCGGGAATCAAGAGACTCAATTTCACTATCGCTAAGAGTATCATTATAAACGGATTTTTCTTTACCTTGTCTCTTAAGCTTAGTAGGACACTCATACACTCTATCACCTCGTCCCTCACACTCAAAGCATCTCTCTGAATCATCCTTTTTGAAGTTATCTCTTTTAAATTTATCATTTTTAAACTTCTTTTGTTCCTTATTATTAAAACTCCTACTTGCCTTGTTTTTGTTTTTCTTTAATTTTGGTTTTTCAAAGTAAGAATTTTTCTTTTCTTTAATTTTGGTTTTTCAAAGTTAGAATTTTTCTTTTTTAACTTGGGAACCTTTTTAATTTTTTTAGAAAATAAGTCTATATCATGAGGATCCATGTTAGACTCTACGGATTTAGACAATTCTTCTTTCTTAACTTTTAAGGCTACACCCCAATCTTTTGTTTTAATATCTTTAGGAAACATGTCTAATTCATATGTTTGGAGATTGCCTATAAGCTCTTCTAGTTTTAATGAATTTAACTTTCCTAAAGAATTCAGAACCGTGACTTTTTGGATGAAACGCTTAGGAAGAGATCTAAGAATTTTCTTAACTACATGATTTTCAGGAATTTTATCAGCTAAGTTGAAACATGAATTAACAATATCGGAATACGGGCATAAAATTCATCAATTGTATCACTTTCTTTCATGGTGATGGTTTTAAATTGAATGGTTAAGTTTTGAAGTTTAGATTCTTTAACCGCACTCATTCCCTCATGAGTGACTTGTAGAATGTTCCAAGCATCCTTAGAAGTTTCACAAGTCATGATACGACGAAACTCCTCAGGAGTCAAAACACTAAATAATGCATTTAAACCTTTAGAGTTAAAGTTACAGAATTTCAATTCACCCTCACTCTAATTCTCTATAGGTTTTAAAATAATTTCTTCATCAAGAATCATAGTAGGAGGGGACCATCCTCTTTCAACAGCAACCCAAACACGTTCATCAATAGATTTTAAGGCAGATTTCATACGTGCTTTCTAATAAGTGTAGTTAGTTCCATCAAAGATAGGTGGTCTATTCGGCAAAAAACTTTCCATATAACCTACATGATTCATCTAAATAACTTATAGAAACTAGCTCTGATACAAATTTAAAGTGGCACGGTTATATGGATTTAGTTAATTTCGTTGAATACATGACAAAACATAATATAAATTAGGCCAAATGTAGATATATATTCCAATTTTAAATATTCTTTACTAATTTCTAAGTGAGTATGCACAATTACCAAATTAAACTAAGGTTGTGATTTAATCCAAATTTTCTCTTTTTAACCTACACATGCATCTAGGTGATTTTGCGAGATAAAATAAACAATTATAACCACAACATGCCGATGTACGAGGAAAACCCAAATGGGAAAAACCTCGGATGGCTAGGCTTAGACAAATCCACTACAAATATGATTTTATAAAGAGACTCAAAATACTTATAGACTTGACTCACTAAGACTCACTGATGCCGTCTCCTCTCCCTCCGTTTTTAGTATGTGAAGATCCAACACGTTACACAACACTTCTCGTGTCTCGATATCCATCGAAACCCAAAAGACGTCTCCAATCATCACTTGTACGAAGTTCCTACGCACACAGTAAGGATGAATAAATTAAAGGAATGTGAATGGGATTTTTAGTTCTCAAAACATGATCAAAAGATCACATAAAAAATTGGAGACAAAGGGAATCAAAAGTCTTTGATATTTTTCTTGTGTTCAAGTTAAAACTTGTGCAACTATTTTCGTCCATTAGAGATAGATAAGGGAAAAGTAGTGTACACAAATAGTTGAGAAAGAAACTGTTGAAATTTAAAAGAAAAAATCAAACTGACAGCAGGTTGTTCGAACTATGTTCGAATGAGATACTAACGTTATTTTAGAGAATTAACAAAAAAACTCGTTATAATTCTCGATAGAACATACTCGTTAGAAAGATATTTCTAACCAAATTTTAGTGAATTTTGAGAAAATGTTCGTTAGCAAACTGGTTCGAACAGGCTCGTTCGAACGACCTGGGAAATTTTCTAATGAAATTATAATTTTTACACTGACTAATTATTTTTTAGTAAAATTAAGTTTGTCTCCAATATATAAAAGGAACCGGGTCATATTTCTTTGGGAAAAGAGCATTCGTAATACATATGATGAGGTGTGCATAGTTGATGCCCAAATTCTTCAATGTTAATATTTGTACGAACAATAATGACCAAAATGTTTTGTCCAGCGGAATTTAGCCAAAAATACAAATGAGTCAATTGGAAATTTGTCCTTACAGATAGGATGATAATGGATATTAAACTAATACTCTTCATAAAATCCAACTAGTGACATTACTTCATAATTAACTCTCGCTAAGTGAATGAGTATTGGAGACTCTTATGATCCATGAATGGTGTGAATTTTTCTTACAGTAAATAATGTCTCCAAATATGCAAAGAAAAAACTAATGCTACCAACTCTAGATTGAGAATGGGGGCGTTTCCCTCATGAAGCTTAAGCTTAATAATCACCAAAACCTTCAATTTTCTTTAACCTAACACCAAATCAATTTGGTTCCCTACTGAATGATAACCCCAAATCGTTTTCCTTATTTTATTTTGGATTTTTTTTGTAAAAGTCATCTAATATTAATTCCAATTATATCATATCAATTTCCAATGATATATTATAAGTTTTTAGGTAGAAACCTTAACAGTAGAACACCCAAATCCCGACTCTAGATGCACCCACATTGTTCACGAAACAATTTAAGGATATAACATCATAGGAACCCTAGTTCTCTAGATTATGAATTATATTATTGGTTTCACCAAATTAGTATGAATCAACATGGACATGAATAAGTTGCCACTTTTAGAATTAGATGAGAGAAAATAATTAAATCTTCCGATTAACACAATTATTATAGAAACCGTAATTTTCATTTAACTGGAGATTATCACATATTAATTGCAATTTGTTAATCATAAATTTCATGATTTCCACAATATAATAGTTTATAATTATCAATATAATTTATTATCCAAATAATTTAGGTCAAAATTCTTCCAAAAGTACAATTAGACTTAACTTCCAAAGTTTTAGGTTTCTACACATTATTTCTATCACTATTAGATGAAACAAATGGGAGAAAGTAGAATTGAAGTTCTTGAGTTAATTGGTAGATTTAAAACTCCCAAATTTGATGTAGATGGTGATCTCCAATTATCATAAATATCCTATCAATCCCCAAGACTTTTCCTTTTTTTAATGGTTCTCAAACGTCCTATGAAAGTTTCTCATTATATTCTCTTAGGTTTAGGTTTAAGAATGATCTAACAGTATTAATTGCATCATATGTTTATATAGTTCAAATATCCCATACATGTTAAATCCCTAAAATTAAATAACCTTATAGGCTCCAAAACCTCAACTGAACCCTTTTAAACTTGATCTAATGGGTCACCCAACCGATAAGTCTAATCCCCCACCTTTTTTTTTTTTTTTTTTTTTTTTTTAATATATTTCATGCTTTATCTTACCACATTGTAAGTCCAACACAAACCAATAAATTGGTATTACAACTAATATAATAAATTAAGCACTTAGTATATACAAGAGGTTTATTTAAATTCATTAACACCAAATTAATATATCTATCACACAAAATTTATTATTTCAAAAAATTAGTATAACATATAATCTACCACATAAATTTAACATAAGAGTACCAATGAAAACAACTATTTAAAATTGTGGCGTCTTACATTCTTCCCCCTAATAAAAAAATTACATCCTCAGAATTCAACACATACCTTCCTGTAAGGACATTTTTGTCCATTATCAATATGTATGTCGTAAGCCGTTACACCGTTGAAGAAACTCAAGATCGCATCTACATCAACGGATTCGAATATCAAAGCGTCTTCAACATCATAGCCTCTGCGAGAATGAACTTGGTAAAATTTTGTTTTTACGTTCCTTAAAGTTCATATTTAGTATTGGGAAATTTTTATAAAATGTTTTTTATAAAAATAAGAAGTAAGTTTTTTCAAGCAAAATGAGGCTTTTAAAAGGATTTTATTTTTCTGGGAAAACCGGACCGGTCCGCCCTATACCCGGACCGATTCGCTGGCTCAAGGTCCAGTAGACCCCGGATCGAATGCAAACCGATGAAGCAGAAATATCCGAACCGATCCGACCTCACCCGGACCGATCCGCCTCTTAATAAAAGAACCGATCCGGTCAAATCGGACCGATCCGCCCTCAATCCGGACCGGTCCGCCTGGGATAATTACGGACAGTCCCAGTTTTTGAAAACTCTTTCCTTGGTTTTCTTATTTATACCAACTTCGGGAGAGTTATTTTTAAGACTTTTCAAGACGATTTTCACAGTCCTAAATACTCTAAGTCTTCACCTTTTTGAGTCCCAAGACTCTTTTTGATTCACACCAAAAATCCCAATTACTTTTGTGAATCTTTTGCAACCCTAGAACACAAAATTTGTTGTTGTTCATCTTTGTGGAGAGATCTTTGCAACCGAGGGCTGCGTGTCATTGCTGAGGGAGTCTCTACAAAGTGTTATGGCTGCGTGTCATTGAGGAGAGCTGTGGTTCTTTCTTCATTGTTTGGGCTGCGAGTCCTTGGAGGGTGCTGCGTGTATTCTCTTGCTGAGTTCAAGACTGCGTGTCTTTGTGGGTTGGCTGCGCGTTGATCCATTGCAGATTTCTCTATGTAATTGTAAGTTGTGGCTTGTATATTCATAGTGAAATAAAGGTTTTACCCGAAAGGGTTTTTTTCCTGAAATCTGTGTCTCAGCATATTTTTGTGTCACATGCTTTATTTATTTATGGGTTGACACACGCACCTTAGATGCATGTTTAGGGGCTGAAATTAAATAAGTGTGATATATTAGAAATTTGTGAAGTTAATCAATTAACACACGTTCTCACTTCCTCGAGCATCCCAGGGCGCATCTCTTATAAATATGTCTCTCGGTTCCGCATAAACTCTAAGTCATTATGGTGAATACACTAGACATGCAATAAAAATAACATTAGGACAAAAAATGTGATCTTTTTAGCCTAAGACGCAAAAAGATCTGTCCTCATAATTGATATCTGATTGAAATTCTTTCGTTCTCATATCTATATGATTATAGGTCATGTCATCCCTTAAAAACTTTGTTATCATCAAAATGTGGAATACATTGTCAACTCTTTATAGATGATTGGGTAATGAAAGACAATACACTATAGGTTCCACCCAAAACATTAACATGAAAGGTCCCATATACATGGGTTATAACTTTACTTTCTTCCCGAATCTTATCACTCCCTTCAAGAGAGATAAATTTAAAAGTACATGATCTATAATTCAAAACTAAAGATCATGCATACTATTATCTACATAATTTTGTTTCCTACTTTGGGTAGTACACATATGATCTTGATGAGAGCCACCATCTCTGAGGTGTACCTTGTTCTCCCCCATCTCTAACCAACACACTGAGGAATGACAAGCACACCCATAAATAACTCGTAAGGATCCATTCCTATAGTAGTTTGGTGAATAATATTGTAGGAAACCTCAACTAATGATACATATTACTCCAGACTACCCTTAAAATCCAAAATGCGAGCTTGTTACATATATTCCAAAATCTGGCTAACTGATTATGTCTTCCTATTGGATTGTGGGTGGTACAAAGTACTCAAACTAATTTTTACTCACATTGCTTCCTATAATTCACAATAGATGTGGGATATAAAGGTGTGGTCCCTATCACACTCTCTATCCCATGGAACCTCATATAATTGTACAATTTTAACAATAAATAGCATGGCATACTACTCTTTTGTGTAGTCTGTCAATATTGGAAGAAAATGTTCCACCTTAGTCAATATGCTTATGATTACCCAAATGTTGCCATGTCCCATTGTGATGTTGGTCACACGTTACATGAGTGTACCACAAATTTAAAGAAGAAATTGAATAAACCGATTTCTCATGTTTCTACCCTTAGTGATTGTGATTCGGAAAAAGAAGTTTTTTATGCTTCTAGGCGAGAATTTCCCATCCATGTGATTAGTGATAGTGAAAGTGAGGAGGAAAGTGTAGATGAGCATGACTTGCAAACTGCTTTCAATGAACTTTATGTTGAAACTTTGAAAACAAAGAAAGAAGATTCGAAATTGAAAGCTCAGTTGAAAGAGTGTGCCATAAAAAATAATGATTTTTTAGTTGAAGAACTTAGGGCTCATGTGAAAATTTTGAAAGAGAAGCTTGAGTACGTCGAGGGTGAGAGAGATAGTCTTAGAGGGTTGATGGAGACTATGAAAAAGGAGCTTTTAGAGTTTGAGGATTCTAAACGAGTACTTGAATCTAGGATAGATGAACTTGAGATGAAATTGAAAGATTCAAGCAAAGTGAAATTTGATTTGGAGTCTAGGTCTGAAAAACTTGATAAGATTTTAGGCACAGTCGAGATCAAAACAGATAGGGGTGGGATTGGTCTTGAAAAATATGTTGCACCCATTCCCACACGTGTGAGAGAGCCTCCTAGGTTTGTTAAGAAAGAGACACCTACGGGTGTTAGGAAAGAGCCCCCTAGGAACATCGTGAGAGTGCCTCCTAGGATCATTAGGAGAGATCCACCCAAGCAAATTCAGAAAGCGCCACCTAGAAATTTGAGGAGAGGGCCACCTTTACGTAACACACACCGCCCGATTTACTCTTGCACACATTGTGGTAGGCAAGGTCATCTTAGGCACTTTTGTTATAAGCTTTTAAATGGACCTAAGAAGGTTAATGAAAGAATAAATTCGATTCCCAAAACCCCCACACTTCGTTACACATCAATTTGGGTTAGAAAATCGGATTTAGAGGCCTATGGTTTATTTGTCCACAATTCCCGTTTGCTTGCACGTGATTCACCCCATGTGAAATCTTTTGGTTGATTGTGGTTGTATGTTCGTCATACACTAGTTGTGGTTTCATGATATATTTTTACTAGTGTGATGACTTGTACTTTTTGTATATATTTTTGTTTTGAAATTTTTTTGAAAAATACAAAAAAAGATTTTTTTTTGTTTGCACCATTTATGGATGAACACTTAGGATGACCAAGTCACAACATCATGCCATTTTTTTCATGTGACTATTTGATAGTGTTTTGAGACAATAGGTCAATTCATCCATGTGCTTTATAAAGTTTGGAGTCATTAAGATGTAATTTAGTGTCACTTCCTATATGTTTGACTCATGTTTCCTTTATTGCACACATGCACGGATTTGTTTGATTATTGTGCTTGTCGTATCACATGTTGGTTGGGTGTTTTCACTTCAATCATGTCCTTAAAATGAACCAAGCGCGATAAATTTTGATAAGGAAATTGTGCATATAAAAACCGTTTTGTGAGTTTGTGTGCTTTGTTTGACAACGGGGAGGGGCTGCGAAAGGTATTTACCTATCCTTTGCGCAAAAGCCACCGTTAAATTGGACCTAAAAAATGGAGGAATTTTATTATCCGGGGTCTAAAGAGGTTAAAAGAGCCCAAAAAAGTTGAAAGGCAATAAAAAGATATTCATGACAAAAAGGGGCCATTTAGGTTTTTGCACCAATTCTCCAAAGTTTGAGAATTTAGATTACCTCTAAAAGAAAATATTTATGAGGGAGTTTGGTTGGAGAATTAAAACGGGTTTGCACGTCCTTGAAATTCTTGAAAATGCGCTATATAGTTTTGGACATTATTGGGGTGGAAATCATTTGTCTTTGATTTGTTGATTTGCATAAGAGGATGTCATCTAAATTCAACAATTTTTTACACCTAAGGATACCTTTGATGTTCATTCGTTAGGAGTACACGTATGCATCGTGCACATATGATTGATTGAGTTGATTTACCTATCGAATGTGTTCACACCCATTCATTCCGTTTCCATGACTTGGTTGTTTGAGTCTAAATCCATGGTATGATTTTTGTATCATATTTGTTCAAATTGGTATCCTTTCTTTGTATGAAAAATCAAAAATAGTTTGTGTATTTTTTTGTATACCGTGACACCCCGATTTTGCTTATTTGATTCATTCTTCTCATTTGTCTATTTGGGGACATCATAAAAAAGGGGGAGAAAGAATTATCATATTATGGGGGAGAGTTTGAATTTTGGGGGAGTTTTTGAGATATAGCTTATGCTTTTATCATATATTGGTATATATGTTTATCTTATTTCAAACTCGATACGTCACGTGGTATTTGCTTTGTCTCATGTGTGTAGGTATGAAGATTGAAGATCAATATGTTGCACACCCTGATGAGAAAAGCTTTGAGATTTGATGATTGTTGAAGATTGAAGAACAAACGATGAAGATTTAAACATTTGTATCTTTCCATCTTTAGGGTTCATGGGAGGGTAGATTTGTATAGGTCATAAGTTGATAATTCGGATATTTTTTATGTATGTACCGGCATAGACATAGGGGGAGATTTGTAAGGACATTTTTGTCCATTATCAATATGTATGTCGTAAGCCGTTACACCGTTGAAGAAACTCAAGATCGCATCTACATCAACGGATTCGAATATCAAAGCGTCTTCAACATCATAGCCTCTGCGAGAATGAACTTGGTAAAATTTTGTTTTTACGTTCCTTAAAGTTCATATTTAGTATTGGGAAATTTTTATAAAATGTTTTTTATAAAAATAAGAAGTAAGTTTTTTCAAGCAAAATGAGGCTTTTAAAAGGATTTTATTTTTCTGGGAAAACCGGACCGGTCCGCCCTATACCCGGACCGATTCGCTGGCTCAAGGTCCAGTAGACCCCGGATCGAATGCAAACCGATGAAGCAGAAATATCCGAACCGATCCGACCTCACCCGGACCGATCCGCCCTCAATCCGGACCGGTCCGCCTGGAATAATTACGGACAGTCCCAGTTTTTGAAAACACTTTCCTTGGTTTTCTTATTTATACCAACTTCGGGAGAGTTATTTTTAAGACTTTTCAAGATGATTTTCAGAGTCCTAAATACTCTAAGTCTTCACCTTTTTGAGTCCCAAGACTCTTTTTGATTCACACCAAAAATCCCAATTACTTTTGTGAATCTTTTGGAACCCTAAAACACAAACTTTGTTGTTGTTCATCTTTGTGGAGAGATCTTTGCAAACGAGGGTTGCGTGTCATTTCTGAGGGAGTCTCTACAAAGTGTTATGGCTGCGTGTCATTGAGGAGAGCTGCGGTTCTTTCTTCGTTGTTTGGGCTGCGAGTCCTTGGAGGGTGCTGCGTGTATTCTCTTGCTGAGTTCAAGACTGCGTGTCTTTGTGGGTTGGCTGCGCGTTGATCCATTGCAGATTTCTCTATGTAATTGTAAGTTGCGGCTTGTATATTCATAGTGAAATAAAGGTTTTACCCGAAAGGGGTTTTTTCCTGAAATCTGTGTCTCAGCATATTTTTGTGTCACATGATATATTTATTTATGGGTTGACACACGCACCTTAGATGCATGTTTAGGGGACCAAATTAAATAAGTGTGCTATATTAGAAAGTTGCGGAGTTAATCAATTATCACACGTAATTCTTGGCTTTTCAAATTGGTATCAGAGCGGGTTGCGCTAATTTATTGCGTATTCCTATTTTCCGCAAAATCGTGTGATATTGATTTTTTTTTTTAAATCAGTTTTGATAAAAATCGCAATTTTTCCTATGGAGCACTTATATAATCAGATGCCTATTTTTGACGGGTCTAATTATGCCTACTGGAAAGCTCGTATGAAATCGATTTTAAAATCTATTGACGAGCGTGTTTGGTTGCTTTGTGAAAATGGTTGGACTCCTCCCATGGTCACTGTTAATAACATCACCACTTTAAAACCCGTGTCAGCCTGGACTGAAGATGATTATAAATTGTCCAATTTTAATTCCCGTGGTCTGAGTGCTATTTCTGGAGCTGTCTCTCCTGATGAGTTTCGCCGAATTATGACGTGCACCACGTCTAAAGAGGCTTGGGATGTTTTGAAATTGACACATGAGGGTACGAACGCGGTTAAAGAGTCAAAATTACAAAATTTGGCCACCCAATTTGAGACTATCACCATGTCTGAGTCCGAATGCTTTGATGATTTTTATGCACGATTATCAGACATTATTAACACATGTTTTAATTTCGGTGAAGTGATTGATAACACGCGTGTCGTTAAAAAGATTTTGAGATCTCTCCCAAAACGCTTTATTCCTAAAGTCACTGTTTTGAACTCTTTGGGAAATTTGAAATCACTTAAGTTTGAAGAACTTGTAGGAGATCTTCAAACCTATGAGATTGACATGTTTCCCAAAACCATTAAGGCTAAGGATAAAGGCATTGCTTTAAAGACTCATTTTAAGAAAAAGAAAGAAACAGTTTGTGAGTCTGATTCTGAGGGAGATTTTGATTTTAATGAAATGGCCTTGTTTGCGAAAAATTTTAAAAAATTTCTCAACATGAACAAAAATAATTCTTCCAATAAAAAGAATTTTTTTGAGAAAAATAAAAAGAAAAGAAAGGCCAAAGAAAGTGGTGAGAGGGAAAAAGAAAATAAATCCGATGAGGAGTGTGAGGAAGATTTTGAGAACGTCACTTGTTTTGAATGTGGGGGTAAGGGACATAAGTCGTTTGAGTGTCCTACATGGCTTAGAAAGAAAGGAAAGAAAGTAGCTATGCCCACCACACTTAGTGATAGTAGTGAAGGTGAGGGTGATGAGACTAGTGGTGAGAAGTTTGTAGCTTTTTCTAGTCATGTGAGCACACCCACCTTGTCCCACAATAGTGCACACGAAAGTGATAGTGATGGTTTGAGCGCTTCAAGTGAGAGTGAAAGTGGAGATGAAAGTGAGCTCAAAAAAGCTTTTAGAGAGTTGTACAACGAGACCTTGAAAACAAAAAGGTATAATAGGGATTTAGGTCGTCGGGTTTTAGATTTGGAGAAAGATAAAGAGGTTTTGAGAAAGGAGAAGTGTGATTTGGCCTACACGTTGTCTAGTCTGACGACACGTGTATCCCAACTCGAGAGTGATCTCGAACATGCCAGGGTGGTCAAAGTCAAGTTTGAGAACGCACCTAAGAAGGTTGAAAAGGTGGTTCTTAAGGGTAAAGGTGAGAAGCTAGGAATAAGTCATGATGGTGCTTCTTCTTCCCAATTAGCACCCGAGCCGGTTCCCACTTTAGTGACAGTTTCACATGTGTCTCACCCTAACCCACCTAGGCGTCCCATTCCTTTTAGGAAAATGCGTCCTAGAGTTTTTGAGAGAGGTGTTCCTAGGCCTATTTATGTTTGTTCCCATTGCAAGAGGAGAGGACACCTTAGGGAATTTTGCTTTAAGTTGGGTTATGTGTCACGTTTTGCTTCTACACGTGTTTCTCTCACACATGCACCCACACATAATACTTTACATGCTCCCGGAGACTACATGAGAGAGTTTGCACATTTGGGAGAGCAAGTTAAGTTTTTAGTCAAAACTTCACAAGAACTGATGGAGGTTTTTCATAAGTTGTCACCACCTTTGGAAAACCCCTCTGCACCTAATGATTGAGGTTTGACTTGTTTACTAGCATAGGGTGATTTTCATGATGACATTGTTTGCCTATTGCTAGTATGTATCATTTTGTATGTTTTATTTTTGAAAATTTTGAAAAAAAAAATACAAAAAGATTTTATTTTGACAAAAAATTTTGAAAAATCCAAAAAGATTTTTTGTATTTTGTTTGCACCGTTTATGGATGAACACTTAGGATAACCGAGTCACAACATCATTCCATTATCTTCATGTGACTATTTTATAGTGTTTTGAGACAATAGGTTAATTCATCCATGTGCTTTATAATGTTTGGAGTCATTAAGATGTAATTAAGTGTTACTTCCTACATGTTTGACTCATGTTTCCTTTATTGCACACATGCACGGATTTGTTGATTATTGTGCTTGTCTTATCACATGTTGGTTGGGTGTTTTCACTTCAATCCTGTCCTTAAAACGAACCAAGAGCGATAATTTTTTATAAGGAAATTGTGCATATAAAAACCGTTTTGTGAGTTTGTGTTCTTTCTTTAAAAACGGGGAAGGGCTGCGAAAGGTTCATTTTACCTTTGTGAATACTAAGCCACCGTTAAATTGGACCTAAAAATTGAGGAATTTTATTATCCGAGGTCCAAAGAGGTTAAAAGAGCCCGAAAAAATTGAAAGGCAATAAAAAGAAATTCAGGCCAAATTATGGGCCATTTAGGTTTTTGCACCAATTCTCCAAAGTTTGAGAATTTAGTTTAACACCTCTAAAAGAAAATATATATGTGGGAGTTTGGTTGGAGAATTTAAAACGGGTTTGCACGTCCTTGAAATTCTTGAAAATGCGCTATATAGTTTTGGACGTTATTGGTGTGGAAATCATTTGACTTTGATTTGTTGATTTGCATAAGACGATGTCATCTAAATTCAACAAACTTTTACACCCGAGGATACCTTTGATGTTCATTCGTTAGGAGTACACATATGCATCGTGCACATATGATTGATTGAGTTGATTTACCTATCGAATGTGTTCACACCCAATCATTCCATTTCCATGACTTGGTTGTTTGAGTCTAAATCCATGTTGTGATTTTTGTATCATATTTGTTCATATTGGTATCCTATCTTTGTATGAAAAATTTGAAAAATAAAAAAAAATAGTTTGTGTTTTTTTGTATACCGTGACACCCCGATTTTTCTTATTTGATTCATTCTTCTCATTTGTCTATTTGGGGACATCATAAAAAAGGGGGAGAAAGAATTATCATATTATGGGGGAGAGTTTGAATTTTGGGGGAGTTTTTGAGATATAGCTTATGCTTTTATCATATATTGGTATATATGTTTATCTTATTTCAAACTCGATACGTCACGTGGTATTTGCTTTGTCTCATGTGTGTAGGTATGAAGATTGAAGATCAATATGTTGCACACCCTGATGAGAAAAGCTTTGAGATTTGATGATTGTTGAAGATTGAAGAACAAACGATGAAGATTTAAACATTTGTATCTTTCCATCTTTAGGGTTCATGGGAGGGTAGATTTGTATAGGTCATAAGTTGATAATTCGGATATTTTTTATGTATGTACCGGCATAGACATAGGGGGAGATTTGTAAGGACATTTTTGTCCATTATCAATATGTATGTCGTAAGCCGTTACACCGTTGAAGAAACTCAAGATCGCATCTACATCAACGGATTCGAATATCAAAGCGTCTTCAACATCATAGCCTCTGCGAGAATGAACTTGGTAAAATTTTGTTTTTACGTTCCTTAAAGTTCATATTTAGTATTGGGAAATTTTTATAAAATGTTTTTTATAAAAATAAGAAGTAAGTTTTTTCAAGCAAAATGAGGCTTTTAAAAGGATTTTATTTTTCTGGGAAAACCGGACCGGTCCGCCCTATACCCGGACCGATTCGCTGGCTCAAGGTCCAGTAGACCCCGGATCGAATGCAAACCGATGAAGCAGAAATATCCGAACCGATCCGACCTCACCCGGACCGATCCGCCCTCAATCCGGACCGGTCCGCCTGGAATAATTACGGACAGTCCCAGTTTTTGAAAACACTTTCCTTGGTTTTCTTATTTATACCAACTTCGGGAGAGTTATTTTTAAGACTTTTCAAGATGATTTTCAGAGTCCTAAATACTCTAAGTCTTCACCTTTTTGAGTCCCAAGACTCTTTTTGATTCACACCAAAAATCCCAATTACTTTTGTGAATCTTTTGGAACCCTAAAACACAAACTTTGTTGTTGTTCATCTTTGTGGAGAGATCTTTGCAAACGAGGGTTGCGTGTCATTTCTGAGGGAGTCTCTACAAAGTGTTATGGCTGCGTGTCATTGAGGAGAGCTGCGGTTCTTTCTTCGTTGTTTGGGCTGCGAGTCCTTGGAGGGTGCTGCGTGTATTCTCTTGCTGAGTTCAAGACTGCGTGTCTTTGTGGGTTGGCTGCGCGTTGATCCATTGCAGATTTCTCTATGTAATTGTAAGTTGCGGCTTGTATATTCATAGTGAAATAAAGGTTTTACCCGAAAGGGGTTTTTTCCTGAAATCTGTGTCTCAGCATATTTTTGTGTCACATGATATATTTATTTATGGGTTGACACACGCACCTTAGATGCATGTTTAGGGGACCAAATTAAATAAGTGTGCTATATTAGAAAGTTGCGGAGTTAATCAATTATCACACGTAATTCTTGGCTTTTCAAATTGGTATCAGAGCGGGTTGCGCTAATTTATTGCGTATTCCTATTTTCCGCAAAATCGTGTGATATTGATTTTTTTTTTTAAATCAGTTTTGATAAAAATCGCAATTTTTCCTATGGAGCACTTATATAATCAGATGCCTATTTTTGACGGGTCTAATTATGCCTACTGGAAAGCTCGTATGAAATCGATTTTAAAATCTATTGACGAGCGTGTTTGGTTGCTTTGTGAAAATGGTTGGACTCCTCCCATGGTCACTGTTAATAACATCACCACTTTAAAACCCGTGTCAGCCTGGACTGAAGATGATTATAAATTGTCCAATTTTAATTCCCGTGGTCTGAGTGCTATTTCTGGAGCTGTCTCTCCTGATGAGTTTCGCCGAATTATGACGTGCACCACGTCTAAAGAGGCTTGGGATGTTTTGAAATTGACACATGAGGGTACGAACGCGGTTAAAGAGTCAAAATTACAAAATTTGGCCACCCAATTTGAGACTATCACCATGTCTGAGTCCGAATGCTTTGATGATTTTTATGCACGATTATCAGACATTATTAACACATGTTTTAATTTCGGTGAAGTGATTGATAACACGCGTGTCGTTAAAAAGATTTTGAGATCTCTCCCAAAACGCTTTATTCCTAAAGTCACTGTTTTGAACTCTTTGGGAAATTTGAAATCACTTAAGTTTGAAGAACTTGTAGGAGATCTTCAAACCTATGAGATTGACATGTTTCCCAAAACCATTAAGGCTAAGGATAAAGGCATTGCTTTAAAGACTCATTTTAAGAAAAAGAAAGAAACAGTTTGTGAGTCTGATTCTGAGGGAGATTTTGATTTTAATGAAATGGCCTTGTTTGCGAAAAATTTTAAAAAATTTCTCAACATGAACAAAAATAATTCTTCCAATAAAAAGAATTTTTTTGAGAAAAATAAAAAGAAAAGAAAGGCCAAAGAAAGTGGTGAGAGGGAAAAAGAAAATAAATCCGATGAGGAGTGTGAGGAAGATTTTGAGAACGTCACTTGTTTTGAATGTGGGGGTAAGGGACATAAGTCGTTTGAGTGTCCTACATGGCTTAGAAAGAAAGGAAAGAAAGTAGCTATGCCCACCACACTTAGTGATAGTAGTGAAGGTGAGGGTGATGAGACTAGTGGTGAGAAGTTTGTAGCTTTTTCTAGTCATGTGAGCACACCCACCTTGTCCCACAATAGTGCACACGAAAGTGATAGTGATGGTTTGAGCGCTTCAAGTGAGAGTGAAAGTGGAGATGAAAGTGAGCTCAAAAAAGCTTTTAGAGAGTTGTACAACGAGACCTTGAAAACAAAAAGGTATAATAGGGATTTAGGTCGTCGGGTTTTAGATTTGGAGAAAGATAAAGAGGTTTTGAGAAAGGAGAAGTGTGATTTGGCCTACACGTTGTCTAGTCTGACGACACGTGTATCCCAACTCGAGAGTGATCTCGAACATGCCAGGGTGGTCAAAGTCAAGTTTGAGAACGCACCTAAGAAGGTTGAAAAGGTGGTTCTTAAGGGTAAAGGTGAGAAGCTAGGAATAAGTCATGATGGTGCTTCTTCTTCCCAATTAGCACCCGAGCCGGTTCCCACTTTAGTGACAGTTTCACATGTGTCTCACCCTAACCCACCTAGGCGTCCCATTCCTTTTAGGAAAATGCGTCCTAGAGTTTTTGAGAGAGGTGTTCCTAGGCCTATTTATGTTTGTTCCCATTGCAAGAGGAGAGGACACCTTAGGGAATTTTGCTTTAAGTTGGGTTATGTGTCACGTTTTGCTTCTACACGTGTTTCTCTCACACATGCACCCACACATAATACTTTACATGCTCCCGGAGACTACATGAGAGAGTTTGCACATTTGGGAGAGCAAGTTAAGTTTTTAGTCAAAACTTCACAAGAACTGATGGAGGTTTTTCATAAGTTGTCACCACCTTTGGAAAACCCCTCTGCACCTAATGATTGAGGTTTGACTTGTTTACTAGCATAGGGTGATTTTCATGATGACATTGTTTGCCTATTGCTAGTATGTATCATTTTGTATGTTTTATTTTTGAAAATTTTGAAAAAAAAAATACAAAAAGATTTTATTTTGACAAAAAATTTTGAAAAATCCAAAAAGATTTTTTGTATTTTGTTTGCACCGTTTATGGATGAACACTTAGGATAACCGAGTCACAACATCATTCCATTATCTTCATGTGACTATTTTATAGTGTTTTGAGACAATAGGTTAATTCATCCATGTGCTTTATAATGTTTGGAGTCATTAAGATGTAATTAAGTGTTACTTCCTACATGTTTGACTCATGTTTCCTTTATTGCACACATGCACGGATTTGTTGATTATTGTGCTTGTCTTATCACATGTTGGTTGGGTGTTTTCACTTCAATCCTGTCCTTAAAACGAACCAAGAGCGATAATTTTTTATAAGGAAATTGTGCATATAAAAACCGTTTTGTGAGTTTGTGTTCTTTCTTTAAAAACGGGGAAGGGCTGCGAAAGGTTCATTTTACCTTTGTGAATACTAAGCCACCGTTAAATTGGACCTAAAAATTGAGGAATTTTATTATCCGAGGTCCAAAGAGGTTAAAAGAGCCCGAAAAAATTGAAAGGCAATAAAAAGAAATTCAGGCCAAATTATGGGCCATTTAGGTTTTTGCACCAATTCTCCAAAGTTTGAGAATTTAGTTTAACACCTCTAAAAGAAAATATATATGTGGGAGTTTGGTTGGAGAATTTAAAACGGGTTTGCACGTCCTTGAAATTCTTGAAAATGCGCTATATAGTTTTGGACGTTATTGGTGTGGAAATCATTTGACTTTGATTTGTTGATTTGCATAAGACGATGTCATCTAAATTCAACAAACTTTTACACCCGAGGATACCTTTGATGTTCATTCGTTAGGAGTACACATATGCATCGTGCACATATGATTGATTGAGTTGATTTACCTATCGAATGTGTTCACACCCAATCATTCCATTTCCATGACTTGGTTGTTTGAGTCTAAATCCATGTTGTGATTTTTGTATCATATTTGTTCATATTGGTATCCTATCTTTGTATGAAAAATTTGAAAAATAAAAAAAAATAGTTTGTGTTTTTTTGTATACCGTGACACCCCGATTTTTCTTATTTGATTCATTCTTCTCATTTGTCTATTTGGGGACATCATAAAAAAGGGGGAGAAAGAATTATCATATTATGGGGGAGAGTTTGAATTTTGGGGGAGTTTTTGAGATATAGCTTATGCTTTTATCATATATTGGTATATATGTTTATCTTATTTCAAACTCGATACGTCACGTGGTATTTGCTTTGTCTCATGTGTGTAGGTATGAAGATTGAAGATCAATATGTTGCACACCCTGATGAGAAAAGCTTTGAGATTTGATGATTGTTGAAGATTGAAGAACAAACGATGAAGATTTAAACATTTGTATCTTTCCATCTTTAGGGTTCATGGGAGGGTAGATTTGTATAGGTCATAAGTTGATAATTCGGATATTTTTTATGTATGTACCGGCATAGACATAGGGGGAGATTTGTAAGGACATTTTTGTCCATTATCAATATGTATGTCGTAAGCCGTTACACCGTTGAAGAAACTCAAGATCGCATCTACATCAACGGATTCGAATATCAAAGCGTCTTCAACATCATAGCCTCTGCGAGAATGAACTTGGTAAAATTTTGTTTTTACGTTCCTTAAAGTTCATATTTAGTATTGGGAAATTTTTATAAAATGTTTTTTATAAAAATAAGAAGTAAGTTTTTTCAAGCAAAATGAGGCTTTTAAAAGGATTTTATTTTTCTGGGAAAACCGGACCGGTCCGCCCTATACCCGGACCGATTCGCTGGCTCAAGGTCCAGTAGACCCCGGATCGAATGCAAACCGATGAAGCAGAAATATCCGAACCGATCCGACCTCACCCGGACCGATCCGCCTCTTAATAAAAGAACCGATCCGGTCAAATCGGACCGATCCGCCCTCAATCCGGACCGGTCCGCCTGGGATAATTACGGACAGTCCCAGTTTTTGAAAACTCTTTCCTTGGTTTTCTTATTTATACCAACTTCGGGAGAGTTATTTTTAAGACTTTTCAGGACGATTTTCAGAGTCCTAAATACTCTAAGTCTTCACCTTTTTGAGTCCCAAGACTCTTTTTGATTCACACCAAAAATCCCAATTACTTTTGTGAATCTGTTGGAACCCTAGAACACAAAATTTGTTGTTGTTCATCTTTGTGGAGAGATCTTTGCAACCGAGGGCTGCGTGTCATTGCTGAGGGAGTCTCTACAAAGTGTTATGGCTGCGTGTCATTGAGGAGAGCTGCGGTTCTTTCTTCGTTGTTTGGGCTGCGAGTCCTTGGAGGGTGCTGCGTGTATTCTCTTGCTGAGTTCAAGACTGCGTGTCTTTGTGGGTTGGCTGCGCGTTGATCCATTGCAGATTTCTCTATGTAATTGTAAGTTGTGGCTTGTATATTCATAGTGAAATAAAGGTTTTACCCGAAAGGTTTTTTTTCCTGAAATCTGTGTCTCAGCATATTCTTGTGTCACATGCTTTATTTATTTATGGGTTGACACACGCACCTTAGATGCATGTTTAGGGGCTGAAATTAAATAAGTGTGATATATTAGAAATTTGTGAAGTTAATCAATTAACACACGTTCTCACTTCCTCGAGCATCCCAGGGCGCATCTCTTATAAATATGTCTCTCGGTTCCGCATAAACTCTAAGTCATTATGGTGAATACACTAGACATGCAATAAAAATAACATTAGGACAAAAAATGTGATCTTTTTAGCCTAAGACGCAAAAAGATCTGTCCTCATAATTGATATCTGATTGAAATTCTTTCGTTCTCATATCTATATGATTATAGGTCATGTCATCCCTTAAAAACTTTGTTATCATCAAAATGTGGAATACATTGTCAACCCTTTATAGATGATTGGGTAATGAAAGACAATACACTATAGGTTCCACCCAAAACATTAACATGAAAGGTCCCATATACATGGGTTATAACTTTACTTTCTTCCCGAATCTTATACCTCCCTTCAAGAGAGATAAATTTAAAAGTACATGATCTATAATTCAAAACTAAAGATCATGCATACTATTATCTACATAATTTTGTTTCCTACTTTGGGTAGTACACATATGATCTTGATGAGAGCCACCATCTCTGAGGTGTACCTTGTTCTCCCCCATCTCTAACCAACACACTGAGGAATGACAAGCACACCCATAAATAACTCGTAAGGATCCATTACTATAGTAGTTTGGTGAATAATATTGTAGGAAACCTCAACTAATGATACATATTACTCCAGACTACCCTTAAAATCCAAAATGCGAGCTTGTTACATATATTCCAAAATCTGGCTAACTGATTATGTCTTCCTATTGGATTGTGGGTGGTACAAAGTACTCAAACTAATTTTTACTCACATTGCTTCCTATAATTCACAATAGATATGGGATATAAAGGTGTGGTCCCTATCACACTCTCTATCCCATGGAACCTCATATAATTGTACAATTTTAACAATAAATAGCATGGCATACTACTCTTTTGTGTAGTCTGTCAAAATTGGAAGAAAATGTTCCACCTTAGTCAATATGCTTATGATTACCCAAATGTTGCCATGTCCCATTGTAATGTTGGAAATACCTTGTGTAGAGGGGGCTTGAAGGTAATCCTAAGATTATGGATAATTCCCCCATTAGCAACAGTGTTTGGTATTAAGAAGTCGAGGTAGCTCAGCGAGGCAGCTTAGCATGGCAACTCAGCGAGGGAGCTTAGTGTGGCAACTCAGCGAGGCAACTTAGCATGGCAACTCATACTTTAGCTTGTTGTGTTAGGCATATTGTATCTTTTTTTATATTGATTGTAAGCTATAATGGTTATAATGATGTAACGAGAATAATAATGAGTTTTAGTGTGAGGTCAAACGGTACTCACGAGAGACCAGGCTTGGTAGGAGAGCTTTCATGCTCTATCGAATGAATTTGCCGTGAGAACTTTAGAGGGACTTGGTTTGGAGGATTGAGAAGTGAGGCACCGTTGGGGCTTGTCTGAACATCTTAGATACACCTGGTAAAACAGCGAAGGACCCTGGCCGTGGAACCTCGGGCGGAGCTGCTTGGAGTTCCATCGGGCGTTGAGTTGTGAACCAAACAACCCTCTACTTAATGTCATATATACTGTAGGTGATGTCACTAGCCAGCTAAAACATGTCAGACCTGCACTTAAGTAAACCACCGTGGTATTTGGGGTTGTCAGGCAGTAGGTGAACCACCTCTGCGACAACAGCCCCCTGACACACAGTGGTTAGGCAAAAGGCATGTCTTGGCATTTAATGTTTATGACATGGAGACAAATAGTGCATTAGGTATTTAATGTTTGTGACATAAAGTATAAGGGAGGTCTTTCACAAGCATTGATGACTGAGTTACTTAGGGGGTGGTGTGGGAGGCTATTTAAAGACCCCAACCACCTTTGAGGAGAGGATGATATTTTTGAGAATTCAGAAGTTATTACTAGATAGAATATACATCAGAGCGAGTTATTACGAACCAGAGGTCTTACTCACTCACCATTATCATTTATTATGAAGCTTTTAATACTTGATAGGGATTCTTGAGGGTGTTTGGTGTGTTTGCCTTCCTACCAAGGTGTATCTAGAGTACTTAATTTTCTCTCCCTGTAGGTAAGTTACTTCTAAGTTCATTATTACCTTCTGAGTTATACATGAGAGATTTGTGAGTTTAAATTGAGTCTATCTTTATTCAGTTTGTTTTTGCATGTCCTATCATTAATCCAAGGTTCTGGCTAATTAACTTACCATTATCGTACTCAAAAGGGGTTACCCCTCCATCTTATCTAAACTACCATCTTACATTTGTCGACTCTACTGGGGAGGCATTCTTGTAAGCAAGGAGTATGGCGTAAGATAATGTTAATCGAAGGCTCAACTTTGATGACATCCAACACAATGAAGAATAAGCTACGAGAGAACTAGATGTTCTAAGGGATGGGACTCCTCGAATAGAGGTACCTCCAGTTCAAGCAACGATAGGCATTCCATGGGTGACACAAGCTTCCATGAGTGCAGGGTTGGGACCCACTCAGGTGGCACTCCTCATGAATAAGTTTTATGAGTTTTTATAAACTCCGTTAGCTTAAACGGTGTTAGGAGGATCAGAGGGCAAGTCCTTTGTAACAGTAGGGGCAGCCCCAATAGCCCTGCCAGGTGCAGGTGTAACGGGAACAGTCCTAGCGAGCATACCCTCTGTGTAAATCCAATAGTGGGAACATCAAGAGTATCAACGGTCCCAACTGTGATGACTGTCCCAGCTACAAAGGGAACTCAGCCCATGGTCCCGTTAGTTGTTGCCCCAGTAGTATCACCCATGGATGAAATGAGAAAGGAGATGCAGAAAGAGATGCTGAAGTTCATGCAAGCCTCCTCGCAATATTTTGGCGAGGTAGCTTCGGTTTACGATGACTTTCGAACACCCAATCCCAAAAAATACAACAATGAGCCCTATCCAAAGGACTATATTCCTCCTATTTTTGAAAAATACACAGGGAAAGGTGGGAACCCGAAGGAGCATATTAAGCACTTTATTGAACACTTGGGAGCGCATTGCAATAATAAGAAGATTAGGTTGAGGGAGTTTTCGAAATCCTTAACCGATAAATCATACACCTGGTATTCTCACTTAGCTCCCAAGAGTGTTTCTACGTGGGAGGAGATGCACATATTATTTGTCTAGAAGTTCTTTCTGGCAAAAGATGAGTTTACTTTGACCCAACTGGGGAGGGAGAAGCAACGACCAGGGGAAGACATGGTGGCATACGTTCGGAGGTTCAGGGAAAGGTCCCTCCATGTGCGGGAGGAAGCCAAAGAGTCCATGTTATTATAGATCTGTGCGGAGGGACTGCTTCCTAAGTACATCAGTTATCTCATTAATGAGACGCGCTATGGGGCTTTTTCAGCATTTTTAAAAGTAGCAAGAAATATTTCCTTGGTGGTGCAGCCTAATCTAGTGGTGGTGCCCATGATGTTTAGGCAGCCGATACAACCTGTGGGGGGGAGGTCTCAGCCCCCACGGGTAGGGTACACCGAGGGAGGAGATGGGGGTAAGGCACCGAATAAGGATAATAAGAGGAAGTTTGAAAGAAATACGGAGGACCCACCACCATTACCTTGTACAATAGAGGAGGTTGTCAGTTGTTACAACACAATGGTCCAATTAGGAACGGTCTATGAACCAAAAGACATTCCCGTTAGGGAACCAGATATGATAATGATGGCCAATCCTAAGTATTACCTGGTTTACCGGAGGATCAAGCATCCAACGGAGAGCTGTTTCACACTGAGAAGAATCATCGAGAAGTACGTGAATGTAGGGACATTATAAATCCCTCCACAAAATGTCAACAACGACCCACTCCCAGCACATGGGGCCAATCTCGTGGTGGCCTATGGTGAATAGGCATAGAGAGGAGAAAGAGAGTCAACGAAGAAGTAAGAAGAGTACAAAGAAGCTCTCGAAGATTGTACGAGGGGAATGGATAATGTAGTACTAGCCTACGATGAGCCAAGCGCCAAAGACGTGGAGGATGTGTACAGTGTTGAAGGTGAGGAAGCAGACCCAGTCTTAGAGTACTGTGAAGTTTCAAAATCCTCGAAATTCACTTGGTTCTTCGACTAGGTGGGGATACCGAAAGAGAGTAGGTTGGAGAAAACCCAGGCAATACTTAACATTGCGAGTAAGAACGTGATCCCTTTGCTAAGATTTAAGGGGCCCATGGCCAGGATGGTTAGGAAATTTCTCTCCGAAGTAACCTTCAATGATGTAGATAGGGTTGTAAGGTTCCCTCATAATCGGCCATTGTATATGACCACCAACGTCAACGAAGTTAGCTTTGCACGGACTCTTATAGATGGGGAAGCTTCCATCAATATCATGCCAATCAACTCTTTCCATACAGACAATATTCTAGAAGAAAGGTTGGTCCCCATGCCCTTGGTGATTTTGGGGTATGATAACCAATCTTCCAAATCCATTGGGTCTGTTAATATTGGGATTGTGATAGGAAATCTGAGTTCCCATATCAAGTTCCATGTAATAGAGAGTGCAAATTCCTATCATCTGCTAATAGTAAGGGTGTGGATGCACAGCCAAGGGCTAGTTCCTTCTACGTACCACCAATGCGCTAAGGTGAACATCAAGGGGATAAAGGTGACCATTAGGGCTACGAATAGGCCCTTCACTGTTGAGTAAACTCACTTGGTTGATGCAACATTTTACACTAAGCTGGAGGAGGACGTTCGGGTCCTAACGAGAAGAATGGAGGGAGCATGGGTTCCCTCGATCAGAGAAAGGATAGGGCCCTTGAACGAGCATGGTAAAGAGGTTGCAAGCAGCGCAAGAGTGATGACCGAAGAAGTTCACTAGGTGTTCCCTCGATCCCAAAATATCTCGAAGCAGCTCAAGGACATGATGAGGCCTAGAGTGGATCCGATGGAATATGAGGTCCAATGATAAAGTGTGTTAAGCCAGTTCTTAGGAAAAAAATTATCCGGGGCTTCTAGAGAGAAGAAGAGGAAATAAGTCACCGCTACCAATAGACAATGCAAGATGGTTATTACTGAAGAAGGGAAGGTGGTATATCGATTGTAACGGTGTGAGAGGGCGGTCGAGGAAACTGATGATGAGGTTGACCCGATATATGAATGCTTCCTGGTGGATCAACGGGGATAATGTATGGTGATAGATAACTTGAGCATATAAGAATTTATGGAAGAAGTCATCGACGAACTAGATTATATGGCGGATCGACCAAAACCACAGGCACAAGAATTGGAGCAGTTGAACCTGGAGAAAGAAGAGGAGGACCCAAGGGCCATTTTTATCTCGAAGGATCTCAATAAAGAGAAACTAAATGCCTTAGTAGAGTTGATTTTGGAATTTATAGACATTTTTGCATGGAAATAGACAGAGATGGGAGGGATGGATGAGGAAGTGAGCTTCCACAAGTTGAACGTAATGCCTTCAGCCATTCCAATAAAATGAGCAATGAGAATGTACAAGCCTGAGATAGACCTGAAGATCAAAGAAGAGGTCCAACATTTACTAACAACAGGGTTTATCAAGCCAATACAACACCCACTCTGGCTATCCAGTATTTTCTCGGTGGGGAAGAAAGATAAAAACCAAATAAGGATCTGCGTGGACTTAAGAGATTTGAATAGAGCATGCCCCAAGGATGAGTTCCCTCTGCCCTCCATTAATAGCCTAATAGATGCAATGGCTGGTCATGAGATGTATAGCTTCATGGATGGGTATGTGGGATACAACCAGATCAAGATGGACCCCATGGATGCAGAGAAAATAACGTTTAGAACCCCGTTGGGCAATTTCATGTACAAGGTGATGCCGTTTGGACTCAAGAACGCTGGGGTGACTTACCAAAGAACTATGATAGCCTTTTTCCATGACGTCTTTCACAAATTTGTGCAATTTTATGTGAATGATTTGGTCATCAAATCAGGGAAGGAGGAGTCCCATCTGAACAATTTGAGGAAGGTGTTTTCCCGTTACAGGAAGTATAAATTGAAGATGAACCCACTGAAGTGCATTTTTGGAGTGACAAGTGGGAAATTCCTAGGCTTTGTGGTTGATCGACAAGGGGTGTAGATGGATCAGGACAAACAACGGGAGATCTTGGAGATGCCAATCCCTAGAACGACGAAGGAGCTAAAGAGTTTCCTCGATAAAGTCTCCTACCTTAGGAGATTTTTACATGGGTTAGCCAAGGTAACACATCCGTTGATGCAACTGTTAATAAGGAACATGAAGTTCAAGTGGGAGGAGGTTCACTAAGAGTCCCTCGACGGGCTGAAGAAACTGCTCGTTTCACCAGAGACCATGGTTCCTTCGAAGGCAGGGCTACCGTTGCAACTGTACCTCACATCCACCACAAGGTCCGTGGTAGATTTGATGGCATAAGAGATCGACGAGTAAGAATGACCAGTTTACTACCTCAACAGGATCATCCATGGGCCAAAAATCAGATATAGTAGCTTAGAAAGGCATTGCTTGGCCTTAGTATTTGTATCGCAAAAACTTAGACATTATATGTTGTATTTTAAAATTCATATTGTAACTAGATGTGACCCCATTAAGTATTTTCTAGCAAGAACTATATTGATTGGCAGAGCAGCTAGGTGGTTCCTTATCCTCTTGGAATATGACTTGAAATGCGTGGTTCCTCGCGTGATCAAAAGGCAAGCATACGCCGACCTATTGGCAATATTAACCTCGGGAACTTTTGGGCCACCAAAAGAAAGTGTTTCGGGAGATGATTTGTAGGACAATAACCTAGACGTAACGGAGGAGTAATGGACAATGCAGTTCGATGGATCTTAGATGGAAAAGAAAGGAGGATAAGGGGTTATTCTTTCAAAAAGAATGGAGGAGATTTGCCTTTCCTATATGTTATATTTCCCTTGTTCTAACAACGAGGCAGAATATGAAGCATTGGTGTTGGGGTTGCTAGAGGCTCTTCGAAGGGGGATTTGTGAACTTTACATAAAAGGGGATACAAACTTGGTGGTTTAGCAAGTGAATGGAGAGTATGCATTGAAACACATGATCCTGGTGCCATACAGAACAATCATCCAGAGACTTCTTTGCTAGTTCCATCGGACGAAGATCAAGAAGTAGCCCAGAACAATGAACTTCCACCCAGACGCCTATGCCACCATTGCCTAGAAAATGGTCATAAGGAGCAATACAACTATCGTCGTGATCCAACAAAGAACAACAGCTTCGATAGTACAGTCAATTCTACCAATAGAAAAGGATGCTTATTGGAGGGGAGAGATTAAGTGGTAACTGGAGGTTGGTGAAGGAATGATGGCACTAAGAGAGTTAGATCAATACTTCATGAATCAGGGGAACCTTTACTTCAAAAACATAGGAGGATAGCTATCGAGGTGCATCGATCCAGAAGAGGCAGAGCGAATATTGAAGAAAACACGTGATGAGCACTACGAAATAACTGAGATAACCCTCTATCGAAGAATGCAAAGGGAGGGGTATTTTTGACCATGAATGAAAAAGGACGCGATAGAGCTACAATGGAAGTGTGACAAATGTTAGTTATTCTTCGGGGCAGCTAAATGTCATTTCGTGGAGGCTCAGGCTGACTGGAGACATCCCTATATTGACTTCATTAAAGAGGGAGTTATCCCAACAGAAAAAATTAATGTGATGGGACTCTAGTGAAGGGCCTAGATATTCTACGTTCAGGAGGGCCAACTCTATCGAAGGGGATACTTCAATAGGCTGTTGTGTTGCATCATGAAGGAAAAAGCAATTGAGGTTCTCAAATAGTCACACAATCTAGCTCACATAGGATGGTCCAAGTTATATGACTAGTCGATGACTTTGGGATACTATTAGCCAACGATGGAGAAAGATTATGCTGAGTTTGTGCGAAGGTCCAAGGCTTGCCAACTTTATGGAAATATGATCCATGCCCCATTAGTCGACCTACACTCCCTGGTAATTACCTATCCTTTTCACACTTGGGCGTTTGATGTGGTAGGGGCAATACATCTTTCTTCGAGGGGGAAGATATGGATAATAGTGGCAACGAAGTGCTTTATAAAGTGGGTTGAAGCAATACAGTTGAGAAGGGAAACAATAGGGGTGGTGAGAAACTTCATCAGAGAATACATCATTTGCCATTTCGGGATCCCAAAGGTTATCCTTTCAGATAATGGAACCCCTTTCGTCAATTCAGAAGTAACGATGCTCACACACAAATACTACATTGTCCATCACACTTCGACGGTGGAATACCCTAAGGGAAATGGTCAAGCCAAAGCAACTAGCAAAACTTTGGTTAATATCTTGGATAAAATAATGGAGGATTTCCCAAGATTGTGGGATGACAAGATACCAGCCGTATTATGGGCCTATCGAAGGACTAAGAGGAAGCCCACATGGTATACACCGTTCTCTCTTATTTATGGGGTCGAGGCAATTCTCCCAGTAGAATTAGAAGTTCCCTCTGCTCGATATGCTCTGCGAAGTAGCATGCTCCCTCAGAATAGGCATGTGCAGTTGGAAGCATTGGATGAACACAGAGATAATACGATGTAAGACTTTCAAATGTATACGAAATAGCTCTCCAAGGCATATGATAATTTAGTGAGACCGAGGAAGTTCGTGGAAGGAGACCTTGTATTGATAAAAGCACTGAAACATATCAGGGGGCTTCCTCTACCTAAGTTTGCAGTGAATTGGGAGGGACCCTTTATTGTAAAAGAAGCCCATGACTCAAGTTATTGATTAATTTCTAAGATAGAAGAAGACAGGCCATTTAAGATTAATAACAAATGGTTGAAGGTCTATCATGTGTAAGAAATCATGTTTGGGGCCACCAATATATCTAACTGTTATGAATATACGAGTTCTTTTATGATAAATATGCAAGTTCTCTTTATTATAATTCAACTAGAGATGAAAGAATTACAAAACTTCACACTTCACAATTTATGCAAATAATTGTAACACAAGGGAAAAGCATGAGAAAGCATATATCTTTCTTCATTCATAAACCTTGGGGCATTACAAAATTGGGAGCTATTGCCCAAGAATTACATAAGAATGAGAAAAAACCTGGGGGTAAATAGAAGCACCACGGCTTACGAGGGATCTTATACAACTGGGATGAACTTGACCGTTGTGGCTACAGAAGGAAAGAAATCCCAACTATGGGAAAATGTAGACTCACTGTATGGCCTCATCACAAAGGAGTCTAAAACATCAAAAACTTCCATTATCTCCTTCCGACTTTGTTTTTTGTGAAAACATAGGAAGCGTGGGGGATTGATACCGCCCACAGGCAGAGTAATAGACTTGGGGGCGATGGCAGGAAAACGGGTGTAAAGAAATCCCATAAAAATCATGGTGTTAGCAAAATTGGCCAAGTTATAATGACCCAGTGATCGTGTCATGTCGATGAAGGTTCGATCTAACCAGGTGTAGAGGGATGCCAAGGCGATGGTGGCCAGAGGAAGGTTGAAACCCCTGGCCAAACGAATGGAAATATTATAAGGTCCCTCCTGGGCTGATAGTTGGGTTTCCCAATAAGGAAGAAGCATGAAATCAACACAAGTATGTAGGTTGGTAGTTCCAGGTATGTACCTCTACCTTGGCCCATTACAGCGAACGAGTGCAACTGCGGCAGATTCGATCCATCTCAGCTTGATCAGCAGCCTCCTCGGCATCCAGGGACTCATCGTGATATGTGAACTCACCCATTGGCTCAAACCTCAGGAGCTAGCAGACGTACTCCAATGTAATAGTGAACTCCCCCCATGAAGCAAAGAATATATGAGTTATGATGTTCCATCTGGAAACTAGCACTTGGAGCGCCGCGTTGTGCTTATAGAGGGTGAACTCCCCAAACCAGTAGGCTCAATGAAGCCCAATCTTTGCGAGAGAAGCAACCTGGGAACTCTGCATATGTGTATGCCAGGCACTGAAATGGGCGGGCGACCCCCCCCCCCCCCCCCGGGGGGCTTCGAAGTCAATCTGGGAATATGGGAAGTCACCACGGTCCAAACGAAAACATAGAGTCCCCTCTGGTGGAAGATAGCCCCACTTTGATGAATCCATTTCCTCATCACCCAATAGTAAAGGGTCAAACTTGGATAAGAAATGGCAAGTCTTGCATGCATCCGAAAATTTATCGTCTTTGTCAAAGATGGGAGCTCGACGATAGAAGAACAATTACTTTTCACGAGGAGCATTCAGGGCAGCGGTGCTAGGGGCAGCAGCAGCACCAGAAGCAACAACAGCTGTGGCATGTGGAGCACTGGTGGCAGGTGTGGTAGGGTTACTTGAGGAGGCCATTGCAGACAATAGTGAAGTACAAGAAAAATCTTGGTAAAAGAAGGGTTGGGAATGAAAAGGGAGAAGCACAACCATAGGTGGTGACATAAAAGATGAGAGAAGGAAGAAGCTAGGTAAGAGCTTGGAAAATAATGGAGTTTGCACAGAGTTTCTCTCTCTAAGGAATACGGGAGCTTGAAGAAGAAGAAGGAAAGAAAAGGGTTTGAAAAAAGATATATTTGAAGCCTTTTAAACCTTAGTTTTGAGTTTCCCACCATCGCACGTGCAAGGCCACCTATAATCATTTCAAATGAACACATGGCACTTAGAAGTATTTTGACAGATGACAAGACAACGCTACGTTATTTAAAAAGTGACGCCTGGGGAATATAAAGGGTTTCTTTCCTAACTAAGTTCGAGTTTTAACACCAAATTATTTATCAGGCATATCTAGTAACTCCCAAGGGAAAAGATGTCCCAACGATTCCAAAAAGCTACAATGTCCCCTCGCCAAAAGTCCAAACATTGTTTAAATTATGACTCAACATTACAAGGGAGAATTTCACATACCATGAATCAAAATGAGTATTTGAGAAGGTTAGCAGGCCTTTTCAAATAATAAAAAGATAGAACGGTTGAGGCTTAGTGTAAGAAAAATGTGGCTATGTCCCTTCGTCAAAGACCTAATAAGTCGTGGCGCTTCGGCTTAGGTACATCGGGGAGAATTTTACTTTTTTCCTGAAGATTATAAAGCTGCATTTCTAATGAAGGAAAGGAGACTAAAATTTTTACACACAGAGAAGGTTCATCGGATTGAGAAGTTTTCGTGTAGACATTTCTTATTCCAATAACAAATCTCTCCACGAAGGGGAAAATGTAGAGGGGGCTTGAAGGTAATCCTGATATTATAGATAATTCCCCCATTAGTAACAGTGTTCAGGATTAAAAAGCCGAGGCATCTTAGCATGGCAACTCAGCATGGCAACTCAGCAAAGGAACTTAGTGTGGCAACTCATCTAGGAAACTTAGCATGGAAACTCAGCGAGGCAACTTAGCGTGGAAACTCAGTAAGGCAGCTTAGCGTGGCAACTCAGTGAGGCATCTTAGCGTGGCCACTCATACTTTAGCTTGTTGTGTTAGTTATATTGTATTTTTGTTTATATTGACTGTAAGATATAATGGTTGTAATGATGTAACGAGAATAATAATGAGTTTTAGTGTGAGGTCAAATGGTACTCGCGAGTGACCAGGCTTGGCAGGGTCTGGGAATGCTTTCATGATCTATCGAATGACCTCGTCGTGGGAACTTTAATGGGATTTGGTTTGGAGGATTGAGAAGAGAGGCACCGTTTGGGCTTGTCTGACCATCTTAGATACATCAGGTAAAACACCGAAGGACCCTAGCCGTGGAATCTCAGGCGGAGCAGCTTGGAGTTCCATCGGGCGTTGAGTTGTGAACCAAAAAACCCTCTACTTAATGTCACATCTACTGTAGGTGATGTCACTAGCCAGCTAAATAATGTCATACCTTCACTTGAGTAAACCACCATGGTATTTGGGGCTGTCAGGCAGTTGGTGAGCCACCTCGATGACAACAGTCCCCTGACACACAGTGGTTAGGCAAAAGGCATGTTTTGGAATTTAATGTTTATGACGTGGAGACAACTAGTGCATCAGGTATTTAATGTTTGTGATATAAAGTATGAGGGAGTTCTTTCACAGGCATTGATGACTGATTTACCTCGGGGGTGGCGTGGGAGGCTATTTAAAGACCGCAACCACCTTTGAGGAGAAGATGATCTTTTTGAGAATTCAGAAGTTATTACTAGATAGAATATACATCAGAGAGAGTTATTACGAGTCATAGGTCTTACTCAGTCACCATTGTCATTTATTACGAAGCTTTTAGTACTTTACAGGGATTCTTGGGGGTGTTTCATGGGTTTTCCAGCCTACCAAGGTGTATCTAGGGTGCTTACTTCTCTCTCCCTCTAGCTAAGTTACTTCTAAGTTCATTACTACCTTCTAAGTTATACAAGAGAGATTTGTGAGTTTAAACTGAGTCTATCTTCATTAAGTTTGTGATTGCATGTCCTATCATTAATCTAAGGTTCTGGCTAATTAACTTACCATTATCGTACTCAAAAGGCGTTATGCCTCCATCTTATCTAAACTACCCTCTTACACCTTGATAAAGTCCATTAATATGCTCTCCTACTTTCATACGCGGACCTCAAGCTACTCTAATGAACCAGATGGTGTTGGATCTTCCATTTTACCTAACTTACAAGTGATACAGTTAAACAAAAACTTTGTGATGTCTTTATTAATTCCATCCAACTAGTACTAACTCTCATGTCCTACAGCTTATAACCCCTAGAATGCACATAAAATTTGGAACAATAAGCCTCTATCCACATTTGTCCAAGTAACTCTACATCATTAGGCACAAATATCCTTACTTACTAAAGTCCCCCATATGATTCAAAAAAATAAAATGAAACACCTTGTGATAATACACTACACCATATTAGGTGAATGGTCAAGGCCAAAGGCCCTGACCAGGACTATGGTTCGTGGATAAGGGTCGTAACCATTCGAGGGTGACGATTTTTATGGGCCACGACCCAAATCTCTGACAAAATGATGGGTCGTGGACCTCTGAAGTCACGACAGATGGTCACGAATAATGGTTGTGACCCATACCTACATCTGTCCTTGACCCATCAACTAATATATGAGAATGCTCATTGATCTGGTCACGGCTAATGCCCGTGACCAAATCTTCGTTATATGAAAATGGTCACCACAATGGTCATGGCTCAAGGTCGTGACCCATGCTTTTTCCTTACCAAAATAGTCACAGCCTTAAGTCGTGACCCCATTTATGCATGATAACAAATAGAGCTGGTCACATCTTAGATGCTTGACAGGTTTTAAATATATTCAAAAAATTAGCCAAAATGTCCTCTATTCTTCTGAACATTTTAAAACATGTGTATTGTAAACCCCGAATGACCATAATGCTTAAAAGTAAATTAGAAAAGCCCGTGTGGTCATGGGACCCCCGATTTCGAAGCATGGTGATATTATCAAATTATCATCGTACTCTCAGATCGAGGATCCCGTGACCACGCAGTGGGTTCCTACATTTGTCTCGTGCGAGGTGTTAGTGCTGCTCACGGGGCCATTTGGGGGTGGTTCAGGGTCTCGCCCTCTAACGACATATTTTTAAGCCTAAATGTAGATATTCTAAAGATTGGTCCATGCGATAGAACTGAGGGTCTCGTGACCATGCGGTCAAAACCTACGAGTTAAATTGGTCTCGCAAGAGGTGTTGGCATCGCTCGCGGGCTGTTTGGGGGTATTTCGAGGTTTTTCCCTCTAATGGCATATTTTCAAGCCTAAGTGTATATATTATAAAGATTGGTCCGTGCTCTCGAACCGGGGGTCCCGTGACCATGCGAGTGGTTCTTATGAGATACAGTGGTCCCATGCGAGGTGTTGGCATCGCTCATGGGGCCATTTGAGGGTTCAGGGTTTCGTCCTCTAACGATATGTATATAAGCCTAAGTGTAGATAGTCTAAAGATTGATCTGTGCTTTTAAATTAGGGGTCCCGTGACCACGCGATCAATTCCTATGCGTTACATTGGTCCCGTTCGAGGGTGTTTTGTGGTTTCCCCCTCTAACGGCATGTTTTTAAGTCTATGTGTAGATATTTTGAAGATTGGTCCGTTCTCTCGAACCAGGGGTCCCGTGACCACATTGTCGGTTCCTAAGAGTTACATTGGTCTCTTACGGGTGTTGGCATCGATCACGGGGCCATTTGGGTGGTATTTTGTTTTTTTCCCCCTCAAACGACTTCTTTTTAAGCCTATTGTAGATATTCTGAAGATTGGCCGGTGATATCGAATTGGAGATCGTGTGACCATGTGGTCAATTCCTATGAGTTACATTGGTCCTGTGCGAGGTGTTAGTACCGCTCATGGGGCCGTTTGGGCGGTGTTTTGGGGTTTCACCCTCTAGCAGCATGTTTTCAAGATTAAGTGTAGATATTCTAAAGATTGGACCCTCCTCTTAAATCGAGGGTCCTATGACCACATGGTCGATTCCTACGAGTTACATTGGTACCCGCGTGAGGTGTTAGCACCACTCACGAGCCGTTTGGAGTGTGTTTTGGGGTTTCTCCCTCTAACGGCATATTTTTAAGTATAAGTGTAGATATTCTAAAAATTGGGTAATTCTCTTGGACCGAGGGTCTTATGTCTACGCGGTAGATTTTTATGAGATACATTGGTCCCATGAGAGGTGTTGGCGCCGCTCACGGGGCCGTTTGGGGGGTGTTTTGAGGTTTCTCCCTCTAACGGTCTATTTTCAAGCATAACTGTAGATATTCTGAACATTGGGTCGTGCTCATGAACTGGGGGTCCCATGATCACGTGGTTTGTTCCCACGAATTACATTTGTCCCTTGCGAGGTGTTGACGCCGCTCACGGGGCCATTTGGTTGCTGTTTTGGGGTTTTTCCCAAAGTTACATTGGTCTCGTGCGTAGCATGTTTGCAATTCATGCGAGTTATTGGCGCGGCTCATGTGCAGTTTGGGGGATGTTTCAGGGTTCTCCCTCTAACATGTTTTTAGGCCATGCATGGCATGTTTACATTGGTCTCGTGAGAGGTGTGGGCACCACTCACAGGGACGTTTGGGGGGTGTTTCGCCCTCTAATGGCTTATTTTCAAGCTTAAGAGTAGGTATTATGAAGATTGGTCCATACTCTTAAATCGGGGGTCCCGTGACCGTGTGGTCAATTCTTATGAGATACATTTATCCCATGTAAGGTGTCGACGCAGCTCACAGGGTCGTTTGGGGGGTGTTTCAGGGTTTCTCCCTCAAACAGCCTATTTTCAAGCCTTAGTGTAGATATTCTTAAGATTGAGTCATGCTCTCAAAACGGTGGTCCCATGACCATACGATCAGTTCCTACGAGTTACACTTGTCCCGTACTAGGTGTTGGTGCTGCTCACGGGGCTATTTGGGGGGTATTTCGCGATTTTGCCCTTTAATGGCATGTTTTCATGCCTAAGTGTAGATATTCCTAAAATTTGTCTGTTCTATCGGACTGGGGCTCCCATGACCACGCGATCGAATACTACAAGTTACATTGGTCTCCTGCGAGGTGTTGGAACCTCTTACGGGGCCATTTGGGGGTGTTTCGTGGTTTCTCCTTCTTCCGACATGTTTTTAAGCCTAAATCTAGATTTTCTAAAGATTGGTCCATGCTCTCCAATAGGGGGTCCCATGACCACGTAGTCGATTCCTACTAGTTTCATTTGTCTGTTCGAGGTGTTTGCATAGCTCACGGGGTTATTTGGGGGGTGTTTCGAGGTTTCGTCCTCTAACAGCATATTATTAAGCCTAAGTGTAAATGATCTGAAGATTGGTCCACATTCTAGAACTGAGGGTCCTGTGACCACGCGGTCAGTTCCTACGAGTTACATTAGTCCCGTACGAGGTGTTGGAATCGCTCACAGGGCCGTCTAGGGGGGGTCGAGGTTCTCCCTCTAACGACATATTTCTAAACCTAATTGTAGATATTCTGAAGATTGCTCCATGCTCTCAAACCGGGGGTCCCGTGACCACTCATCAGTTATTACGTGATACATTGGTCCCATGCGAGGTGTTAGCACCGCTCATGGCGACATTTGGGGGTGTTTTAGGGTTTCTCCGTCTAACAGCATGTTGTCAAGCCTAAGTGTATATATTCTACAGATTGGACCATGCTCTCAAATTGGGGGGCCTGTGACATTTTGGTCGATTCCTACGAGTTACGTTGGTCCCATGTGAGGTGTTGCATAGCTCACAGGGCCATTTGGGGGTGTTTCAGGATTTCGCCCTCTAATGGCATTTGTTTAAGTCTTAGTGACCGTGCTCTCAAATTGGTGGAAACGTTACCATGTAGTCGATTCGTACGAGTTTTGTTGGTCCCGCGCGAGGTGTTGGAGCCTCTCAAATGGTTGTTTGGGGGTGTTTTGACGCGACTAAGAATGTGTCTCAGAAGTGTGTACTTTATAGGCTAAAGTGCAAGCCTATCGCGTTAGTAATAAACCCGGTAAGTCGGGATCGTATCCACAGGGAAATAGGAAAATGGAGTTGTGACGACGTTGGATAGATAAGGAAATTCTGACTCTGACTCTAAAGAAAAAGGAAAAGATGATTTTTTTGGGAATTGGCTACAACTAAATGCAATTTTGAAATAATTAACTAATGAACTAATGAATCAATGGCATGCAATTACTCTAAATTACCTAAATTACTGATGATGATCGAACTGAAACTTGAACTATATGATGAAGAAAACCGGACGGAAATACAATTACCCACCCCTAGTGTACTGCAGACATAAAACTAATCGTAAATTTAAATGATTAATTAGACCCAGAATTTAGTACTCCCAAGCATTACGTATATGAGGTTCAAGACCGCACCATACTTAATCAGAGGACGAGGAAATCAGTATTGTTATAGTTACACTCGAATTTCATTCTAAAGCATCCTGGTTACCCTGAAGCAAACGAGATCTAAAGATCTACAATTATCGTGTTCGTACATAATACGGTCGTAATCAAACCATTAAATTTAGAGGATTAATTTTATGCACATGCAATTATCACATTAGGTTGGGTTCATGTATCCCGACCATAGAAAATCTAGCCTAACATGCTGAAACTAATGAAAACACTTTTTGAATTGAAGAAAACCATGATTAAACTAAGGAAGAATTATAGAATGATGTAGAAAGGAGATTTTACAGAAGAAATTAACTACTAATCTTACCAAAGCACTAAAAGCAGCAATTAAAATTACTTGCAACCATAAAAATCTGAACAATCTTCAATCTTGGAATTTTTATAATAATCTATCTCCAAACTTGGGTTTTTATAGACAGAATGGAAAATTAACTAAATTCTCCATACTAAGAATGATAATAAAACGGGTTTCAATACCCTACAAAACTTCAGGAGTTTTAGCTGCACTAAGACTCTCCGTTAGAAGAACATTAGAAAATTAAAATTCGCCAGTCGGACAGGTTCGGTCCTCCTGCGGTTCGATCTGGCTGGAATATGGATCGGTTCTTTTATTTCTTGGGAGGATCGATCCGGGAAGGATCGGTTGGTTTGTTTTCTTTCAGATTCGATCCGTCTTCAGTCTGGGGTTCTCTGGAATTTGGCAATGCAGATCGGTCCGACCTGGATCTAGGGGTGTAAGCGGTACGGTTTGGTCGGTAAATAGTAGATACCAATACCAAAACCAAACTCTCGATGGTAAAACCAAACCGTACCAGTTTACCACCCGGTACACCAAAATCAATACCAAAACCAAACCGACCGGTATTTCGATAATTTCGGTTTTTTCTGGTTTCGGTAAATTCTGTTTTTTTCTAGTTTCTTCTGATTTTTTCTGTGTAGATAAATTCTGGTTTTTTCTGGTTTTTTATTTCAGATTTTTTTGTTTCGGTAAACAGCACTAAAGGCCCTAAAAAAACAAAGCCAACCGAATTTTTTCAATATTAAAACCAAAACCAACTTTTTTTGTTTCGGTCAATTCGGTACGGTAATTTTGGTAAATTCGAACCGTACGATAATTTTGGTACGATTTTTTCTGGTTTCGATAAATTCGATACGGTACGGTAATTTCGGTACGGTTTTTTCTGGTTTCGGTAAATTCGGTATGGTAATTTCAGTAAATCGATTTTTTAAATATTAAAACCAAATCCAACCAACTTTTTTACGGTAATTTCGATTTCGGTAAGACTGATTTCTGGTATTTTAATATATGAAATCGAAACCATTTTTTTTGGACCAAAATGGTACGGTACAGCAAAAACCCATACCACTCCCACCCCTACCTGGATCAGTTCGGGCTTCCTTTGACTTTTTCTTCAAACTTTGACTGCTCATAACTTTCACACCGGGACTTCGATTGAGGTTCCGTTTCTTTCTATGTGCTCATGAACTTTATATCTTCAACTTCTCTTTAGATGCCTCATCCGAATTCCTGGTGGAAATTATAATTTTTCCCTTTTGACTTTCCTTCTTTTCTTTCTTGATTCTTCCGATTTCTTTCTTTCTTTCTTTCTTTCTTTAATTGACATCAAATTACTGCAAAATTAGTAATAAATACCAGAAACTCGATGTACTCGTTAGGATAAGTCAGTAGCAAGATTATGAGATAAAATCAAATCGATTACGCTGATCGAGGTCCTAAAAGTAACTAAATTAAAGGGATAAATTGGGAAGAATTTATGCCTAATCAAATACCCCTAAATTAGAACTTTGCACGTCCCGAGCAATGTAAAAGAATCCTAGCAAGGCTCAACTCTTGAAAATAATTTTATTAGGATAGAATACCTTTTTCGCGGGCAAGCGATTGCATTTAGCGTATGCAACAAGCCTTTAAACCCCTAGGTGACCCTCGTAGGACGAGTTGTGTCTCGTGAGGATTTGAAGTGAATGTACCCACAAAATTCGACTGAAAGAAAATTCTAAATACACAAAAATTTTATAATTCAAACTTTCCCATAAAATAGTCATCATCAAGTCATGCTCAATAATCTCAAATCATAGTGCGTGTGTGCGAAGCCAGAAATTTAACCACGGATTTCCATCGATTGACCATTACGTTACTTATCCGAAAATTCGTTTTGATTCAATTTCTCACGGATTGCTTTCTCAAACGAATCACTCGGGATGTGGCTATTCTCTCGGTAAGCGTGATATAAAGAGTAAATAGAATGGACTCAAAGTCACGCACACAAGTAGAAAGACAAAAATTTTATAGTGATAGGATCTCATCAACGGATTACAGTTTTAAAAATGGGAACATTGCCTCTTATTCACGCATTTGATCTCCTTTATTATCTTTTGGTGTATTAGCTCTCCAAGCGGTAACCAATTTCCCACTTTAGACTCGGTTAGGACTTTTTTGGGTTTTAAGGTATATTGGGTAAAATGAAAATGGTAGGGAAGGCTGTAATTGGAAATGTCATTTATGATGTTCATTTGTGCTTTTTCCGGGCTTTTGCTCAGTTTCTCTTCTTTTTCTCTATTTTTTTCTATTTTTCACTTCCTTTCTTTTCTTTCAATTTTTTTGAGGATAGCAATTTTTTTCTTGCCCCTTTTTATGCACTTTCTGGACCTAAATTCTGAATTTTTCCATTTTTCACAATTAGAGGCCAATTGGGGTTTTTCGGGTTGTCAAACGAAAGAGAAAAGTTTATTCGGCTTAATTTGGGTTACTAAAGGGATAATTTTTTGCTACTTTTTATGGTAAATGTTTTTGGGTGACAAACGAGGGCCTACTTCATTGTCGGAATTACTAATTGTGTTACCATATGCATCTCGAGATTAATTAAGTTTAGACATTTGTAGCGCATTTTTCAAGGCAATATCACACACATATTTCATAACCAGTCAAAATGAAAGAATTGAGATCCTCGATGACTTTTTAGGCGCTGAAAAAAACTTTGAGTTAATAATTAACTCAGATTGATTTATAAATTTCACAAAGATGAAAGGCTCGAATCTCCTCGGGTTTGTTAATCTCCACACTTATTCGTTAAGTCATCAATTTTCGCTCAATTTCGGCTTTGTGTATGTTGAATTTTACAACTTGAGACTTCAATCCAACTTTAAATGATATTTTTGAAAATTTGAATTCCAATTTTTATTTATTTCGAACAAAAATATTTTTTGGATTTTTCAAAATTTTTTGATTTTTTTGAAATTTTTCGGCATTTTTGAAAATTTGTGAAGTTTTAGAAATACGCACTTGAGACCCCCCTAACTTAGACTTTTGCATTGTCCTCAAGCAAAAAGGACTAAAATCTAAACAAGGCAAAATAAGAAGTGCGATAAATAAAACAAATAAATGGAGAAAATGCAGATTTTTATAAAACAGGAATGTGGTACAAAAACAGTAAAGAGCATACAATATGTGGACAAGGGAAACAACTAAAAACTGTCACAACCAAATAAAGCTTCACTGGGGTGGTGGTTGGGAATAACTGGGCGCGTCGGGTCCATAGGGGTCATAGAACTAGGATGGTAATGTCTCGTTGGGATCCCCTTGGCATCGATACAAGTCTGCTTGGAAACGAAACATCATGCTTGTATCGCGACGGTAGTCGATCAAAAAGCTGTTGAATCTCGTCTTAAGGGCCAACATACGGTTAGTGAGGTCTCTACCCGCCCATTTAAAATTCGGGTCGTCTTCTTCTTTGGCCGACTCTTCATCCTCACCTACGTCACCCATCTCTACATCAACACATGTTTCTTCTTCTTCCTCTACCTCTTTATTTTCCTCGCTCGAGGCACCAACATCCTTGTCATCACTTTCCCTTCTCGCCCGGAGGATGGCTAGCTATTTGGCACTCCGCGTGCAGGTTACCTATCCAAAAGGACCGGGTAGGTGAGTACGATCAAGCGGGGACTCAGTTCCAGCGTCCTTGAGGATGGAGGTAATCAAACATGCATATGGAAGTGGTGCTGCACCTTTCTCACCCATGGATGCGATGAGGATGTCGGTGTAAAGGGTACGAGCCAGGTTAATGGAAGTGTTGGGATCGAAGAGGTGGTAGGTCAATGTGGCCTGACGGGGACGCATCGCTGAATCGTTGGACGTTTGCAAAATGTTTGCATACACCATTTGGAAGGTGAGGCATGCTTTCTCGTTAAGACAGACAACGACGACAGTCTGCCCCCTCCATGCAACATCGGAGGCAATGCGCTCCATAATCAGTTCTTTGGCAACCGGGGTGACATTCCTCAGGTAGGTGAAATCTTGAACATCGGGAACGTCGTATTCAGCCAACTTGGCCGTGAGAAGGGCCAATGAAAAAGGGATGACGGTACCATTAACATATGCTTGAGACTCGAATTGTCCCGTTCGAACAAGGGAGCCATAGAAAGATCGGACCTCGGCTGCCCAAACTGCCTCGTACGGTTGATTAAGGAATCGGCACCAACCCCTAGGCATGAAGAGGGTGGTGACGGAATCGGGCAGACCTGACCATTGGACAACGTGCTCCATATGGAGTTTGCGATCCGGACTAAAGAACCGATTTCACCACCGCTCCTCTTGGAGGGAACGGAATTCTCCATGGCTGGAGGGAAGCTTTTCGGTGGAGTCGAATTTGGTGGGGGCGGGTCGTTGGTCCATGAAGACGGGTCGAGTTTACTGGAAAATTAGGGAGAGAAAAAAGAGGAGTGAGGTGGTGGAAGGTGAGAAGAAAAGTGGAGGCTATGGGTGGGTATTTATAGGGGAGGGTTGGGTAGGGTGTTGGAAATGGAGGGAAAGGGTTTGGAGGGAAAGAGGGAGTGTATTTAAGAGGGAAATTGAAGGGTTGGTTATGGGTAAACGAATGGTAGGGAAGGGAAGGGATTGGGGAGAAGGGGGTGCACCTAGGGAATAGGGGAAATCCATTTCTATAGAAAGCGGACCGATCTGCCTGGGGACCGGACCGATCCGGTCCTATAATTTTCGAGTTCTTTAATTGCCGGATAGATCCAGCTATAAAATAAAGGAAACAATTCGGGGCGGACCGTTCTGGCTCAAAAAGAAAGGAACCGATCCGGGCTCTTGGACTGAGCTGGATTTTTCCCCTAACTTAATTACGATCGCACTTCTCCGAAAGTTTTCAATTCTCATCATTCTCCCTATCAGTTTGGACTCAAAATTCTCTCAATATCTATGGTCAACGCAACTTGACTCAATTTCCCAAAGCATTTGAATGATCTCACATTATTGTACCCTAATCCTATGGACTCTCACTACTCACACGACTCTCGTCTACTTTACACAAGAATTCACCCCATTCGCGTCGGGGGTACGACGACCTCACTGTAGCTGCTCACTCTACCCCATAAATGGGGCCCGATAACCAAACGGTGTTGACTTCTTCCACACACACCTCTAGATATGTCTTTAGGCATTGTCCATTTACTTTGAATGTATTTACCCCTTTCAAATCGTCTAACTCAACAGCTCCATGAGGGAAAACATTCTTCACAACGAACAGGCCAGACCATCTTGACCGCAACTTTCCCGGAAATAGATTAAACCAAGAGTTATAGATAAGCACTTTTTCCCCGGGAAGAAACTCTTTACGTCGAATGATGTTATTGTGAGTGAGTTTCATCCTTTCTTTGGATATTTTAGCGTTCTCATACGCATCATTGCGTATCTCTTCTAACTCATTTATTTGAAGCTTGCGAGCTTCACCGGCCTTATGCATGGCATAATTTAACTCCTTAATTGCCCAATACGCCTTGTGCTCTAATTCCATGGGAATATGCCAAGGTTTACCATGCACAAAGCAAAAAGGGGACATTTCGAGCGGATTTTTGTATGCGGTACAATAGCCCCATAATGAATCGTTCAATCTAAGTGACCAATCTTTTCGAGTAGGATTGACGGTCTTTTCGAGAATGTTCTTGATTTCCCGATTCGCTAATTCGGCCTGCCCATTCGTTTGTGGGTGATAAGTCGTTCCAACCTTGTGAATGAAACCATACTTTCTCATGATCTTAGCAAATGGCCTATTGCAAAAGTGCGTGCCATTATAGCTGATTATCGCTTTTGGAGCACCGAATCGGGAAAGTATGTGTTCCTGCAGGAACTTAATCACCACTTTGTTGTCATTTGTCTTGGTAGCTATAGCTTCCACCCATTTAGAAACGTAGTCTACCGCGACAAGGATGTATAGGAAACCAAAGGATGTGGGGAAAGGGCCCATGAAGTCAATACCCCAACAGTCGAAGATCTCAATAATGAGTATAGGGCTAAGAGGCATCATGTCTCGTCGGGTAGTAACTCCCATCCGTTAGCACCTATTGTAAGATTTACAAGAATCGTTCACATCCCAGAATATTGTGGGCCATTAGAGACCGTATTGTAGAATTTTAGCGACCATCTTTTTCGTCTAAAAGTGGCCTCCACAAGCTTTCGAATGACAAAATTGGATGACTTTTGGGATCTCGTCATCCGGTACGCATCGTCGGATGATTTGGTCAGCGCAAAATTTAAACAGGAAGGGATCATCATAGAAAAACATGCACGACCAAGTAATAAACCTCTTCTTATCTTGCGGTGTCCAGTCGGGAGGGACGACTCCCGTTACAAGATAGTTCACTATATCCGCAAACCAGGGAAAAGAAGAGGTAGAAAAGAGTTTCTCATCTGAAAAGTATTCGTCTATGGGTATGGGATCACTAGGTACGTTGGATGAAAGCCGTTATAAATGGTTGGCAACAATGTTTTCTACTCCTTTCTTATCTTTAATGGAGAGATTAAACTCTTGTACGAGTAGGATCCACCTTATGAGGCGCGGCTTTGCGTCTTTCTTCGCAAGTAGGTATTTCAATGCCGCGTAGTTGGTGAAGCAAGTAATGGGAGAACCAATAAGGTAAGGCCAAAATTTGTCAAGAGCAAAGAATACCTATAGAAACTCCTTCTCGGTAGTGGAGTAATTGAGTTGTAGTCTGATAAGAGTCCGGCTAGCGTAGTAGATGACATGAGTCTGGTTATCTTTTCTTTGGCCCAAAACAGCCCCTATCGCATAATCGCTAGCATCACACATAAGTTCGAATGGTAAAGACCAATACGGAACTTGCATGATGGGAGCAGACACAAGCACGGTTTTCATTTTTGTAAAAGCGCTTTGGCATGCTTCCGTCCACTCAAATGGGTTGTCCTTTATAAATAGGTTACTTAAGGGTGTAGTGATGGCGCTAAAGTCCTTAATGAACCTTCGATAAAACCCCGCGTGGCCCAAGAAGGATCACACGTCTTTGAGCAATTTTGGTGGGGGTACATCGGCTATGACATATATCTTAGCTTTATCAACTTCTATCCCCTTGGATGAAACTATTTGGCCTAGAACTATTCCCTCGGTGACCATGAAGTGGCATTTCTCCCAATTCAGCACTAAGTTCTTTTCCACACACCGGGCAAGTACCTTTTCCAGTTTTTCAAGACAAAGATCGAAAGAGGTGACAAAAATGCTGAAATCTTCCATGAACACTTCAAGTCCTCTCTCGACCATGTCGCTAAATAGGCTCAACATGCACCTTTGAAAGGTTGCGGGTGCATTACACAAGACGAATGGCATACGTTTGTAGGCAAACGTACCAAAAGGGAAAGTGAAGGTTGTTTTCTCCTGGTCAAGTATATCTACCTCAATTTGGTTATATCCGGAATAACCATCAAGGAAGCAATAGTAAGGGTGGCCCACTACTCTCTCAAGCATCTGATCAATAAATGGTAAGGGGAAATGGTCTTTCGTAGTTCCCGCATTGAGTTTCTGGTAATCAATGCAAATGCACCACCTGATGGTGGTACGTTGGGGAACTATCTCTCCCTTAGCATTATCAATCACTGTCATGCTCGACTTCTTCGAGACAACTTGAATAGGGCTCACCCACTTGCTATCCGAGATTGGGTAGATAATCCTGGCATCCAATAGCTTAATTATTTTGGTCCTCACCACTTCTTTCATATTAGGGTTTAGCCTTCTTTGCATTTCTCTCGAGGGCTTGATATCTTCTTTGAGATGGATCTTGTGGGTGCAAATTAAAGTACTTATCCATTTCAAATCATTAATGCACCAACCAAAGGCACTTTGGTGCTTCCTCAGAATCTTTAGCAATTTACCCTCCTGCTCTTCATCTAGGCTAGAGGAGACACAACAAGAAATGTCTCATACTCTCCTAATATGCATATTTAATAGGGGAGGGGAGTTTCTTCAGCTCGAGGGTTGGAAATTTTTCGTTGGAGGGAACCATGTGTGTATCCCTCAGTGGTAATTCCTCGACTATAGAAACCCAATTTACATCTCTCGCACCCTCGTCTGACGCTCTCTTATCAAATAGTTCTCTCAACTCCTCAACCTCCCTCTCGAATACGGTGTATGTCCCCTCACTCTCATGGCTCGACACTAAACATGACCCTAAGGCATCTCCACAATAAGTTTCCTCAAAATAATCCTCTACAATCTTGTCCATTAGACTCACTGCGTGAAGATCATCTTCTTCCCCCGTCTGTTGGGCGATATGGAAGATGTTAGTCTCTAAGTCATGTTCCCAAAAGTGAGCTGGATTTGCCCATTCTGAGTATTGGTGATTACATTAGCCGTAGCTAAGAACGGAACCCCAAGAATGATGGGAACATGGTTACTCGAGGTGAAGGAGGGCTCCGTGTCCCAAATGACAAAGTCTACCGGGAAGTAGAAAGTGTCAACTTAGATGATCACGTCCTCAACTATGACTCTTAGGATCTTCACGGTTCAATCCGCTAATTAGAGAGTGACTTTGTGGGCTTGAGGTCGCCCAAATAAAGTTGCCTATAGATGGCATAAGGGAGAATATTGACACTTGCTCCCACATCAAGTAAGGCTTTCTCAATTTTATTTTCTCCAATGATGCAGGAAATGGTGGGTGTGCCAGGATCTTTGAATTTGGGCGGGAGATCATTAAGTAGGATGGAACTCACGTTCTGTGCTAGAAAGACATTTCTATTTACCTTAATCCTCCTTTTTACCATCAACAAGTCTTTGATGACTTTTGCATAAGCTGTAATTTTCTTAATGGCACCGAGGAAAGGTAAATTCATCTTCACTTGCTTGAGTACGTCTAGCACTTCATCACGGGGGTTTCCTTCATGGGAAGGAACCAACCTTTGAGGAAACGGCGCTAAAAACTTGACGCGACTAAGAATGTTTCTCAGAAGTGCATACTTTCTAGGCTCAAGTGCAAGCCTGTCACGTTAGTAATAAACATGGTAAGTCGGGATCTTATCCACAGGGAAATAGGACAATGGAGTTGTGACGATGTTGGATAGATAAGGAAATCCTAACTCTGACTCTAAAGAAAAAGGAAAAGATGTTAGTTTTGGGAATTGTCTAAGACTAAATGCAATTTTGAAATAATTAAATAATGAACTAATGAATGAATAGCATGCAATTACTCTAAATTACCTAAATTACTGATGATGATTGAACTGAAACTTGAACTATATGATGAAAAAAACAGGACGGGAATACAATCCCCCAACCCTAGTGTATTGTAGATATAAAACTAATCGTAAATTTAAATGATTAATTAGATCCCGAATTTAGTACTCCCAATCATTATGTATATGAGGTTCAAGCCCGCACCATACTTAATCAGAGGATGAGTAAATCAGTATTGTGATAGTTGCACTCGAATTGCATTCTAAAACATCATGATTACCCTGAAGCAAATGAGATCTAAAGATCTACAATTTTCATGTTCGTACGCAATACGGTCGTAATCAAACCATTAAATTTAGAGGATTAATTTTATGCACATGAAATTATCATATCAGGTTGTTTCTTCCTACGTGCTCATTAACTTGATATCTTCAACTTATCTTTAGACGCCTCATCCGAATTCCAAGTAGAAATTACAATTTTACCCTCTTGACTTTCCTTCTTTTATTTCTCGATTCTTACGATTTCTTTCTTTATTTAATTGACATCAAATACCTGCAAAATTAGTACGAAATACCAGGAACTCGGTTTACTCGTTAGGACAAGTCAATAGCAAGATTATGAGATAAAATCAAATCAAATACGCTGATCGAGGTGCTAAAAGTAACTAAATTAAAAGGATACATTGGGAAGAATTTATGCCTAATCATGTTCCAGGGATTCATCCTCTAACGGCATATTTTCAAGCCTAAATGTAGATATTCTGAAGATTGTTCCATTCTCTAGAATCGAGGGTCTCATGACCATTGCGATCAGCTCCCATGAGTTAAATTGGTCCTGTGCGAGGTGTTGACATCGCTCGCGGGGCCGTTTGGGTGTTATTCGGGGTTTCGCCCTTTAATGGTATGATTTTAAGCCTAACTATAGATAATTTTAAGATTGGTGAGTGCTCTTGAATCGGAGGTCCCATGAGCATGCGATCGGTTCTTACGAGCTACGGTGGTCCCATACGAGGTTTTAGCATCGCTCATGGGGCCATTTGGGGGGGTTCAGGGTTTCGCCCTCTATCGGCATGTTTTCAAGCCTAAATGTAGATATTATAAAGATTGGTATGCGCTCTCAAATTAGGGGGCCCATGACCACGCGGCCAATTCCTACAAGTTACATTCGTCCCGTTCGAGGTGTTGGCATCGTTCACGGGGCCGTTTGGGGGTGTTTTGTGCTATCCCCCTCTAACGACATATTTTCAAGCCTATGTGTGGATATTTTAAAGATTGGTCCACGATCTCAAACTAGGGGTCCCGTGACCACATGGGTTCCTACGAATTACATTGTTCCCTTACGAGGGGTTGGCGCCGCTCACGGGGTCATTTGGGGGGGTATTTCCGGATCTCACCCTCTAATGGCATGCTTTCAATCCTAAGTGTAGATATTATTAAGATTGGTTCGTTCTCTTAAAACGGGGATCATATGACAATGTGGTAGGTTCCTACAAGTTACATTGGTCCTGTGCAAGGTATTGGTACCACTCACGGGGCCTTTTGGGGGGTGTTTTGGGGTTTTGCCCTCTAACAACATGATTTCAAGATTAAGTGTAGATATTCTGAAGATTTGTTCATCCTCTCAAATCGTGGGTCCCATGACCACACTGATGATTCTTATGAGTTACATTGGTCCCATGAGAGATGTTGGCACCGCTCACGGTTCCATTTGGGGGTGTTTTGGGGTTTCTCCCTCTAACGGAATGTTTTCAACCATAAGTGTAGATATTTTGAAATTTGGGTCATGCTCTCGAACTGGGGGTGTTCTGAAATCGCGATCAATTTTTATGAGATACATTGGTCCTATGTGAGGTGTTGAAACCACTCACAGGACCATTTAAGTGGTGTTTCCGGGTTTCTCCCTCTAACGACCTATTTTCATGCCTAAGGGTGGATATTATGAACATTTGGCCATGATCTTGAATCGGGGGTCCCGTGACTATGTGGTCGGCTCCTAAGAGTCACATTTGTCCCGTGTGAGGTGTTGGTGCCACTCAGGGGGCCGTTTGGTTAGTGTTTCGGGGTTTTGCCCTCTAACAACATATTTTCAGGCATAAGTGTAGATATACTAAAAATTAGGTCATGCTCTCAGACCGGGGGTATTATTACCACACGATTGGTTTCTACGTGATACATTGGTCCCATGCGAGGTGTTGGCGCTACTCACGGGGGTGTTTCAGGGTTTATCCCTCAAACGGCCTATTTTCAAGCTTAAGTGTAGATATTCTTAAGATTGGGTCGTGCTCTCAAAATAGTGGTCCCATGACCATACGATCGGTTCCTACGAGTTACACTTGTCCTGTATGAGGTGTTGGCGCTGCTCACGGGGCTATTTGGGGGGTATTTCGAGATTTTTTCCTCTAATGGAATGTTTTCTTGCCTAAGTGTAGTATTCCTAAAATTGGTCCGTGCTATCAGACTAGGGGTCCCATGACCACGCGATCGAATCCTATAAGTTACATTGGTCTCCTGCGAGGTCTTGGAGCCTCTTACGGGGCCATTTGGGGGTTTCTCCCTCTTCCAGCATGTTTTCAAGCCTAAATCTAGATATTCTGAAGATTGGTCCATTCTCTCCAATCGGGGGTCCCATGACCACGTGATCGATTCCTACGAGTTTCATTTGTCTGTGCGAGGTGTTTGCATAGCTCACGGGGTTATTTGGGGGTGTTTCGAGGTTTCGTCCTCTAACGGCATACTATCAAGCCTAAGTGTAGATGTTCTGAAGATTAGTCCACGCTCTAAAATTGAGGTTCCTCTGACCACGTGGTCAGTTCCTACGAGTTACATTGGTCCAGTGCGAGGTGTTGGAACCGCTCACGGGGCTGTCTGGGAGGGGGGTTCGAGGTTCTCCCTCTGATGGCATGTTTCTAAGCCTAATTTTAGATATTCTGAAAATTGGTCCGTGCTCTTGAATCGAGGGTCCCGTGACCACTTGGTCAGTTCTTACGTGATACATTGGTCCCATGCGAGGTGTTGGAACCGCTCATGGGGACATTTGGGGGTGTTTCAGGGTTTCTTCGTCTCACGGCATGTTGTCAAGAGTGTATATATTCTGGAGATTGGCCCGTGCTCTCAAATCGGGGGTCCCGTGACATTTTGGTCGATTCCTATGAGTTACGTTGGTACCATGCGAGGTGTTGGATCTATTCACATGGTCGTTTGGGGGTGTTTCCAAATTTTTCTCTCTAATGGCATGTTTTTAAGTCTTAGTGTCCGTGCTCTCAAATTAGTGGAACCGTGATCACATAGTCGATTCATACGAGTTTTGTTGGTCCCGCACGAGGTGTTGGCGTCGCTCACGGGGCTGTTTGGGGGTGTTTCGGGGTTTCATCCTATAATGATATGTCTTCAAGCCTAAGTATAGATATTTTAAAGATTGTTCCGTGCTCTAGAATCGGGGGTCCCGTGACCATGCGGTCAGTTCCTACGAGTTAAATTGGTCCCGTGTGAGGTGTTGGCACCGTATGTGGGGCCGTTTGGGGGTGATTTGGGTTTTTCCCTCTAATGGCATGATTTCAATACTAATTGTAGATATTTTTAAGATTGGTTTGTGCTCTTGAATCGGGGGTCTTGTGACCATGCGATCGGTTCTTACGAGATACAGTGGTCCCATGCGAGGTGTTCGCATCGCTCATGGGGCCATTTGAGGGAGTTCAGGGTTTCACCCTCTACTGGCATGTTTTCAAGCCTAAGTGTAGATATTCTAAAGATTGGTCCATGCTCTCCAATTAGGGGGCCCGTGACCACGCGGTCAATTCCTATGAGTTACATTGGTCCCGTTCGAGGTGTTGGCACCATTCACGGGGCCATTTGGGGGTGTTTTGTGCTTTCCCCCTCTAACGATATGTTTTCAAGACTATGTGTAGATATTTGAAGATTGTTCCGTGCTCTCAAACCAGGGGTCATGTGACCACGTGGGTTCCTACAAATTACATTGGTCCCTTACGAGGGGTTGGCACCTCTCATGGAGTCGTTTGGGGGGTATTTCCGAATCTCACCCCCTAACGGCATGTTTTCAAGCCAAAGTGTAGATATTCTTAAGATTGGTTTGTTCTCTCCAAACGGGGATCATGTAACCACGTGGTCGGTTCCTACAAGTTACATTGGTCCTGCACGAGGTATTAGTACCACTCACGGGGCCTTTGGGGGGTGTTTTGGGGTTTTCCCTCTAACAGCATGATTTTAAGATTAAGTGTAGATATTCTGAAGATTGGTCCATCCTCTCAAATAATGTGTCCCATGACCATGCGGATGATTTCTCTGAGTTACATTGGTCCCGTGAGAGATGTTGGCACCGCTCACGGTGCCGTTTGGGGGGTGTTTTGGGGTTTCACCCTCTAACCACATGTTTTCAACCATAAGTGTAGATATACTGAAATTTGGGTCGTGCTCTCGGACTGGGGGTGTCTTGAAATTGTGATAAATTTTTACGAGATACATTGGTCCCATGTGAGGTGTTAGAACCACTCACGGGGTAATTTCAGTGGTGTTTCGGGGTTTCTCCCTCTAACGGCCTATTTTCATGCCTAAGTGTGGCTATTATGAACATTTGGCCATGATCTTGAATCAGGGGTCCCATGACCATGTGGTCGGTTCCTAAGAGTCACATTTGTCCCGTGTGAGGTGTTGGCGCCACTCATGGGTCCGTTTGGTTAGCATTTCGGGGTTTCTCCCTCGAACAACATGTTTTCAAGCATAAGTGTAGATATACTGAAAATTAGGTTATACTCTCAGACCAAGGGTCTCGTTACCATGCAATCGATTTTTAAATGATATATTGTTCCCATGCGAGGTGTTGGTGCTTCTCACGGGGTCGTTTGGGGGGTGTCTCGAGGTTTCTCCCTCAAACAACCTATTTTTAAGCCAAAGTGTAGATATTGTGAAGATTGAGTTATGCTCTTGAACCGGGGGTCTCGTGACCACGTGGTCAGCTCCTACAAGTTACATTGGTCCCATTAGAGGTGTTAGCTCCACTCATGGGTCCGTTTGGTGGGTTATTTGGGGTTTTGTCCAGAGTTACATTGGTCCCGATGTGGCATGTTTTCAATCTGTACGAGGTGTTGGCGCTACTCATGGGGACGTTTGGGGGGTGTTTCGGGGTTTCTCCCTCTAACGACATGTTTTCAAGTCGTGCATGGCATGTCTACATTATCTCATGAGAGGTGTTGGCACCCCTTACGGCCGTTTGGGGGTGTTTTGGGGTTTCTCTCTCTAACTACCTATTTTCTAGCCTAAGTGTCAATATTCTGAAGATTGGGTCGTGCTCTTGAATCGGGGGTCCCACGACCATGTGGTCGGTTCCTATGAGTAACATTGGTCTCATGCGAGGTGTTGACGCTACTCACGGGACATTTTGGTGGGATTTTTTGGGGTTTCACCTTTTAACGGCTTGTTTTCAAGCCTATGCATAGATATTCTGAAGATTGGTCCATACTTTCAGACCGAGGGTCCTATCACCATGTAGTCAGTTCCTACGAGTTACATTGGTCCCATGTGAGGTGTTAGCACACCTCAAGGGGCCATTTGGGCGGTGTGTCAATGTAACCCTCTAACAGCATGTTTTTAAGTCTAAGTGTAGATGTTCTCAATATTTGTTCGTGCCCTAAAACAGAGAGTCATGTGACCACGAGCTCGGTTCCTACGATTTACATTGGTCCCGTGCGAGGAGTTGGCGTCGGTCACTGTGTCGTTTGAGAGGTGTTTTGGAGTTTCGCCCTCTAACCGCATTTTTCAAGCATAAGTGTACATATTCTGAAAATTAGGGCGTGCTCTAGTACCGATGGTCCCGTGACCATGCGATATGTTCCTATAAGTTACATTGGTCCCGTGTGAGGTGTTAGCACGACTCATGGGGCTATTTGGCGAGTATTTTGGGGTTTCCTCCTCTAACGGCATGTTTTCAAGCCTAAGTGTAGATGATGGGAAGATTGTTTCGTGCTCTTGAACATAGGTTTCAGTGACCATAAGGTCGATTCATACGAGATACATTGGTCTTATTTGAGGTGTTGGCATGGCTCACGGGGCTGTTTGGGGCATGTTTCGGGGTTTCGCCCTCTAACGGTATATTTTCATGTTTAAGTGTAGATAATCTGAAGATTGGGCCTTGCTTTATAACCAGGGTTCCCATGACTATGCACTAGGTTCCAACGGGTTACATTAGTCCGGTGCGAGGTTTTAGTGTCACTCATGAGGCCGTTTGGGGGTGCTTTGGGGTTTCGTCCTCTAATAGCCTGTTTTTAAGCCTAAGTGTAGATCTTCTGAAAATTGGTCCATGCTTTCGGACTGGGGGTCTCATCACCATGACATCGGTTCTTACGAGTTATATTAGTCTCGTGCGAGGTGTTAGAGCTGCTTACATGGCCATTTTGGGGGTGTTTCAAGGTTTCTCCCTCTAACGGTTAGTTTTCAAGCCTAAGTGTAGATGTTCTGAAGATTGGTATGTGCTTTAGAACTGAGGGTCCCGTGACCCCCTAATTAATTCCTACGAGTTACATTGGTCTCGTGTGAGGTGTTGGCGCCGCTCACTGGGTCGTTTAGTGGGTGTTTCGAGTTTTCTCCCTCTAACAACCTATTTTCAAGCCTAAGTGTAGATATTTTGAAGATTGGGCCATGCTATTAAACCGGGGTACCCATGACCACGCAGCCAGTTCCTACGAGTTACCTTAGTCCCATGCGAGGTATTGGCCGCTCATGGGGACATTTTCTGAATGTTTTGGGGTTTCTCCCTCTAACAACATTTTTTAAGCTTGAGTGTATATATTCTAAATCTTGGTCCGTGCTCTCGATCCGAGGATCTCGTCACCGAGCAGTCAATTCCTATGAGTTACATTGGTCCCGTGCCAGGTGTTGGCTCTCCTCACGGGGCCATTTGGAACCGTTTTGAGGTTTCACCATCTAACGGCATATTTTCAAGCCTAAGTGTAGAGGTTCTACAGAATTGTTTGTGCTCTAGAACCGTGGGTCCTGTGACCACACGGTTGGTTCCTACGAGTTACATTGGTCTCGTGCGAGGTGTTAGTATCGCTCTTGGGCTCGTTTGGGGGGGTATTTCCGGGTCTCATCTCTAACATCATGCTTTTAAGCATAAGTGTAGATATTCCAAAGCTTTGTCCATGCTCTGGAATCGAGGATCCGTTGACTATGTGATCGGTTCCTAGAAGTTACATTAGTCATGTGTTAGGTGTTGGTACCACTCACGGGGTCATTTGGGGGGTGTTTTGGGGTTTCACCCTCTAATAGCATGATTTCAAGCTTAAGTGTAGATATTCTGAAGATTGGTGTGTGCTCTCAAATTGGGGGTCCCCTGACGATGAGGATGATTTTTACGAGTTACATTGGTCCCGTGAGAGATGTTGGCACCGCTCACGGTGCCGTTTGATGGGTGTTTGGGGGTTTCACCCTCTAATGGAATATTTTTAAGCATAAGTATAGATTTATTAAAAATTGGGTCATGCTCTTGGATCGAGGGTCTCGTGACCACGCGATCAATTTTTAAGAGATACATTGGTTCCATGTGAGGTGTTGGCACCGCTCATGAGGCTGTTTGGGGGGTGTTTCGAGGTTTCTCCTTCTAACGGCCTATTTTCAAGCGTAATTGTAGATATTATGAACATTGGGACGTGCTCTTGAACCGGGACTTCCATGACCATGTGGTTGGTTCTTAAGAGTTACATTGGTCCCGTGTGAGGTCTTGGCATCGCTAATGGGGCCGTTTGGTGGGTCTTTTAGAGTTTCGCCCTCTAACGGCATGTTTTCAAGCATCAGTGTAGATATACTAAAAATTGATTCGTGCTCTTGGATCGGGGGTCTCGTGACCACGTGATCAATTTTTAGGAGATATATTGGTCCCATGCGAGGTGTTGGTGCCGCTTACAGGGCCGTTAGGGTGGTGTTTCAGGGTTTCTACCTCTAACAGCATGTTTTCAAACATAAGTGTAGATATACTAAAAATTAGGTCGTGCTCTTGGACTAGGGATCTTGTTACCACATGATTAGTTTTTACGAGATACATTGGTCCCATAGGAGGTGTTGGTGCCTCCCACGGGGCCATTTGGGTTGTGTTTCGGGGTTTCTCGCTCTAATGGCCTATTTTCAAGCCAAAGTGTAGATATTATGAACATTGGGTCGTGCTCTTGAATCGGGGGTCCCGTGACCACGTGGTCAGTTCCTACGAGCTACATTGGTCCCGTCCGAGGTGTTGGCACCACTCATGGGGCCGTTTGGTGGGTTTTTTGGGGTTTTACCCAGAGTAACATTGGTCCCGACGTGGCATGTTTTCAATCCGTACGAGGTGTTGGTGGTGCTCATGGGGCCGTTTGGGGGTGTTTCGGGGTTTCTCCCTCTAACAGCATGTTTTCAAGCCACGCATGGCATGTCTACATTGTCCCGTGAGAGGTATTGTCCCACTTATAGGGCCATTTGGGGGTGTTTTGGGGTTTCTCTCTCTAACTTCCTATTTTCAAGCCTAAGTGTAGATATTCTGAAGATTAGGTCGTGCTCTTGAATCGGGGGTCTTATGACCATGTGGTCGGTTCCTATGAGTTACATTGGTCTCGTACGAGGTGTTGACGCTACTCACGGGACCTTTTGGTGGGTTTTTCAGGGTTTCTCCCTTTAGCGGCTTATTTTCAAGCCTAAGCATAGATATTCTGAAGATTGGTCCGTGCTCTCAAACCACGGGTCCTGTCACCACGTGGTTAGTTCCTATGAGTTACATTGGTCTCGTTCGAGGTGTTTGCGTCCCTCAAGGGGCCATTTGTGTGGGGGAGGCGAGGTAACCCTCTAACGGCATGTTTTTAAGTCTAAGTGTAGATGTTCTCAATATTGGTTCATGCCCTAGAACTGAGGGTCAAATGACCACGAGCTCGGTTCCTACGATTTACATTGGTCCCATACAAGGTGTTGGCATCGCTCACTATGTGGTTTGGGAGGTGTTTTGGTGTTTCGCCTTCTAACCGCAGGTTTTTAAGCATAAGTGTAGATATTCTAAAAATTAGGTCGTGCTCTCGGATCAATGGTCCTCAGACCACGCGATCTGTTCCTATGAGTTACGTAGGTCCCGTGCGAGGTTTTAGCACAGCTCACGGGGCCATTTGGCTGGTGTTTTTGGATTTCTCCCTCTAATGGCATGTTTATAAGGCTAAGTGTAGATGTTCTGAAGGTTGGTTTGTGCTCTCGAACAGGGGTTTCAGTGATCACACAATCGGTTCTTACGAGATATATTGGTCTTATGTGAGGTGTTGGCATGGTTTACGGGGCCATTTGGGGCATGTTTCGGGGTTTCGCCCTCTAACGACTTGTTTTCAGGCTAAGTGTAGATAATATGAAGATTGGGCCATGCTCTATATCCTGGGTTCCTATCACCATGCATTAGGTTCCTATGGGTTACATAAGTCTGGTGCGAGGTTTTAGTGTCGCTCACGAGGCCGTTTGGGTGTGCTTCAGGGTTTCGCCCTCTAACGGCTCATTTTCAAGCCTAAGTGCAGACGTTCTAAAAATTGGTCCATGCTCTCGAACTGGGGGTCCCATCACCATGTGACCAATTTTTATGAGTTACATTAGTCTCGTGTAAGGTGTTGGCGCCGCTCACGGGGCCGTTTGGGGGTGTTTTAAGGTTTCGCCCTCGAACGGCTAGTTTTCAAGCTTAAGTTTAGATGTTCTGAAGATTGGTATGTGGTCTAGAATCGAGGGTCCCGTGACCACACAATCCATTCCTACGAGTTACATTGGTCCCGTGCGAGGTGTTGGCGCCGCTCACTGGGTCGTTTGGGGGGGTTTCGGGGTTTCTCCCTCCAACGGCCTATTTATAAGCCTAAGTGTAGATATTATGAACATTAGGTCATGATTTTGAGCCAGGGGTCCCGTGATCATATTATCGCTTCCTATGAGTTACATTGGTCCCGTTTGAGGTGTTAACACCACTCATGGGGCCGTTTGGGGGGTATTTCGATGTTTCGCCCTCTAACAACATGTTTTCAAGCTTAAGTGTATATATACTGAAAATTAGGTCGTTCTCTCAGACCGGGGGTCTCATGACCATGAGATTAGATTTTATGAGATATATTGGCCCCATGCAAGGTGTTGGCACCTCTCACGAGGACGTTTGGGGGGTATTTCAGGGTCTCTCCCTCTAACGACCTATTTTCAATCCTAAGTTTAAATATTATTAACATTAGGTCGTGCTCTTGAACCGGGGGTCCCGTAATCACATGTTCGATTCCTATGAGTTACATTGGTCCTGTCCAAGGTGTTGGCACCACTCATGGGGCCGATTGGTGGGTGTTTTGGGGTTTTGTCCAGAGTTACATTGGTCTTGACATGGCATGTTTTCAATCCCTGCGAGGTGTTGGCGCTGCTCATGGGGACATTTGGGGGGTGTTTCGGGGTTTCTCCCTCTAACAAAATGTTTTCAAGCTGTGAATGGCATGTTTACATTATCCTATGAGAGGTTTTGGTGTCTCTCACGAGCCATTTGGGGGTGTTTGATGGTTTCTCACTCGAATGTCCTATTTTTAATCCTAAGTGTATATATTCTGAATGTTGGGCCATGATCTTGACCGGGGGTCCCACAACCATGTGGTAAGTTCCTACGAGTTACATTGGTCTCGTGCAAGGTGTTGTCGCTACTCATGGGACCTTTTGGTGGGTTTTTTCCCTCTAACGACCTGTGTTCAAGCCTAAGCATAGATATTCTGAAGATTGGTCCATGCTCTCAGACTCGGGGTCCCATCACCACCCGGTCAGCTCCTACGAGTTACATTGGTCCCGTACGAGGTGTTGGCTCCCCTCAAGGGTCCATTTGGAGGGTGTGTCGAGTTAACCCTCTAATGACATGTTTTTAAGTCTATGTTTAGATGTTTTAAAGATTGGCCCGTGCCCTAGAATTGAGAGTCATGTGACCATGAGCTCGATTCCTAAAATTTGCATTGGTCCCGTGCGAGGTGTTGGCACCGCTCGCAATGCTATTTGGGAGTTGTTTCGGGGTTTCGCCTTTAACCGCATGTTTTCAAGCATAAGTGTAGATATTCTTAAAATTGGGTTGTTCTCTCGGATCGGGTTCCCGTGACCACATGGTTCATTCATACGAGTTACATTGGTCCCATGTGAGGTGTTGGTGTTGCTCATGGGGCCGTTTGGTGGGTGTTTTGGGGTTTCGGCCTCTAACGACATGTTTTCAAGAGTAAGTGTAGATATACTGAAAATTAGATCGTTCTCCCGGATCGGAGGTCTTGTGACCATGTGATTAGTTTTTACGAGATACATTGGTCCCATACGAGGTGTTGGCGCCGCTCACGGCGCCGTTTGGGGGTTATTAATAAGTTTTTCCCTCTAACGACCTGTTTTCAAGTCTATGCGTAGATATTATGAACATTGGGTCGTGTTCTTGAACCGGGCATCCCGTGGTCGGTTCCTACGAGTTACATTGGTCCTGTGCGAGGTGTTTCCACCGCTCATGGGGTCGTTTAGTGGGTGCTTCGGGGTTTCGCCCAGAGTTACATTGGTCCTGACGTGGCATGTTTTCAATCCGTGCGAGGTGTTGGCACTGCTAATGGGGCCGCTTAGGGGGTGTCTCTGGGTTTCTCCCTCTAATGACATGTTTTCAAGCCTTACATGGCATGTTTACATTGGTCCCGTGAGAGGTGCTGGCACCACTGACGGGGCCATTTGGGTGGTGTTTTGTGGTTTCTCTCTATAATGGCCTATTTTCAAGGCTAAGTGTAGATATTTCGAAGATTGGGCCATGCTCTTGATCGGGGGGTCTTGCGAACATGTGGTAGGTTCCTTTGAGTTACATTGGTCTCATGCTTGGTGTTGACTCTACTCATAGGACCGTTTGGTGGGTTTTTCAAGGTTTTTCCCTCTAACAACTTGTTTTCAAGCCTAAGCATAGATATTCTGAAGATTAGTTCGTGCTCTCAGACCGGGGGTCCCGTCACCACGCAGTATGTTCGTACGAGTTACATTGGTCCCGTGTGAGGTGTTGGCACCCCTCAAGGGGCTATTTGGGGAGGGTGTCAAGGTGACCCCCTAACGACATATTTTCAAGTCTAAGTGTGGATGTTTTGAAGATTGGATCGTGATATAAAATTGAGGGTCATGTGACCACACGCTCGGTTTCGACGAGTTACATTGGTCCCGTGCGAGGTGTTAGCACCGCTCACGGTGCCGTTTGGGAGGTGTTTCGGGATTTCTCCCTCTAACCGCATGTTTTCAAGAAGATGTGTAGATATTTTGAATATTTCATCATGCTCCCGGACTGGGGTCCCATGACCACGTGGTCAGTTCCTATGAGTTACATTGATCCCGTGCGAGGTGTTGGTGTCGCTCATGGGGCCGTTTGGTGGGTGTTTCGGCGTTTCACCCTATAATGAAATGTGTTTCAAGCATAAGTGTAAACATACTAAATATTGGGTCATTTTATCGAATCGAGGGTCTCGTGACCACACGATCGATTTTTATGACATACATTGGTCCCATGCGAGGTGCTGGGGCCGCTCACGGGGCTGTTTTGGGGTGTTTCGGGGTTTTTCCCTCTAACAGCCTATTTTTAAGCCTAAGTGTAGATATTATGAACATTCAATCGTGCTCTTGAATCGGGGGTCCAGAGTTACATTGGTCCCGTGCGAGGTGTTAGCGCCAATCATGGGGACGTTTAGTGGGTGTTTCGGGGTTTCGCCCAAAGTTACATTGGTCCTGACGTGGCATTTTTTCAATCCGTGCGAGGTGTTGGTGCTCCTCGTGGTGTCATTTGGGGGGTGTTTCGGGTTTCTCCCTCTAATGACATGTTTTCAAGTTGTGCACGGCATGTTTACATTGGTCCCGTGAGAGGTGTTGGCGCCGCTCACGGGGCCGTTTGGGGGGTGTTTTGGGGTTTCTCTCTCTAACGGACAGTTTTCAAGGCTAAGTGTAGAAATTTTGAAGATTAGATCATGCTCTTGAGTCAGGGGTCCTATGAACATGTGGTCAGTTCCTACAAGTTACATTGCTCTCGTGCGACGCTACTCATGAGGCCGTTTGGTGGGTTTTTCAGGGTTTCACCCTCTAACGGCTTATTTTCAAGACTAAGCATATATATTCTGAAGATTGGTCTGTGGTATCACACGGAGGGTCCCGTCACCACGCGGTCAGTTCCTACCAGTTATATTGGTCCCATGCGACGTGTTAGCGCTCCTCAATGGGCCATTTGGAGGGTTGTCGAGGTAAGCCTCTAACGACATATTTTTCAAGTCTAAGTGTATATGTTATGAAGATTGGTTTGTGCTCTAGAACTGAGGGTCATGTGACCATGCGCTCGGTTCCTATGAGTTATATTGGTCCTGTGAGAGGTCTTGGCGCCGCTCACGGGGTTGTTTGAGTGGTGTTTCGGGGTTTTGCCCTCTAACTGCATGTTTTGAAGCATAAGTGTAGATATTCTAAAAATTAGGCCGTACTCTCGAACCAGGGTCTCATGACCACGCGCTCAATTCCTACAAGTTACATTGGTCCCGCGTGAGGTGTTAGCACTGCTCACGGTGCCGTTTGGGGGGTATTTCGGGGTTTTCCCTCTATCGGTATGTTTTTAACCGTAAGTGTAAATATTCTAAAGATTGGTCTGTGCTTTCAAATCGGGGGGTCCCGTGCGAAGTGTTAGCACCACTCACGGGGCCATTTGGGGGGTGTTTTTGTGTTTCTCACTGAATTAGGACATGTTTTCAAGCGTAAGTGAAGATATTCTGAAGATTGCTACATGCTCTCAAATCGGGGGTCGTGTGATGATGCGGTTGGCTCCTATGAGTTACATTGGTCTTATGCGAGGTGTTGGCACCTCTCACAGGGCCGTTTGGGGGGTGTTTCAGTGTTTCCACCTTTAACGACATATTTTTAAGCCTAAGTGTAGATATTATGAAGATTGGTCCATGCTGCTAAATCAGGGGCCCCGTGAACATACGGTCTGTTCCTATAAGTTACATTGGTCCCGTGTGAGTTGTTAGTGTCCCTCGCTGGAATGTTTGGGGGGTGTTTCGTGGTTTTGCCCTCTAATAGCATGTTTTTAAGACTAAGTGTAAATATTCTAAAGATTGGTTTGTGCTCTTGTAACGAGGGTCCTATGACCACATGGTCGGTTACTACAAGTTACATTTTTCCCGTGCGAGGTATTAGATCCACTCACGGGGGGCCGTTTGGCAGTTGTTTCGGGGTTTCTCCCTCTAACAACATATTTTCAAGCGTAAGTGTAGATATTATGAAGATTGGGTCTTGCTATTGAACCGAGGGTACCGTACTTGTTATATTGGTACCGTACGAGGTCTTGGCACCGCTTACGGGGCTGTTTGTGGGGCATTTTGGTGTTTTTCTCACTAACGCTTTGTTTACAAGCCTAAGTGTACATATTACAAAGATTTATCTGTGCTCAAAGGACAGGGTCACGTCACCACGCGATCGGTTCCTACAAGTTACATTGGTCTTGTGCGAGGTGTTGGCGCCACTCAGAGGTACGTTTGGGGAGTGTTTCGGGGTTTCACCCCCTAACGACATGTTTTCAAGCCTAAGTTTGGATATTCTAAAGATTGGTCCGTGCTCTTAAACCGGTGATCCCGTGACCACGTGGTCGGTTCCTATGAGTTACATTGGTCCCGTAGAAGGTGTTGGCATTGCTTACTGGGCTGTTTGGGGGGGGTGTTTAGGTGTTTTGCCCACTAATGTCATGTTTTCAAGACTAAGTGTAGATATTCTGAAAATTGGTCTGTGCTCTTGGACCGGGGGTCCCATGTCCATGCGGTTGGTTCCTACGAGTTATATTAACCTCCCGTGAGATGTTAGCGCCGCTGAAGGGGTCATTTGAGGGGTGTTTCGGGGTTTCTCTCACTAACGACATGTTTTCAAACCTTAGTGTAGATATTCTAAAGATTGGTCCGTGCTCTCAAATTGGGGGTCCCATGACCACGCGATCTATTCTTATGAGTTACATTTGTCCTATGAGAGGTGTTAGCACAGACACGGGGCCTTTGGGGGTGTTTTGAGGTTTCATCCTCTAACATCATATTTTTAAGCCTAAGTGTAGATATTCTAAAGATTGGTTTGCTCTAGAACCTAGGGTCCCGTGCACGATAGGTTCCTACGTGTTACATTGGTCCCGTGCAAGGTGTTGGCACCGCTCACGGGGCAGTTTGGGGGGTGTCTCCAAGTTTCTCCCTATAATGGCACATTTTCAAGCCTAACTGTAGATTGGTTCGTGCTCTCGAACTCGAGGTCTAGTGACCACATGATCGGTTCTCACGTGATACATTGGTCGCATGTGAGGTTTTGGCTCTGCTCATGGGATCATTTGGGGGTGTTTTAGGGATTCGCCCTCTAGTGACATGTTTTTAAGCCTAAGTGTAGACATTCTGAATATTGACTTGTGCTCTCAAATCGGGAGTCCCGTGATCACACAGTCGATTCCTACGAGTTACCTTGGTCTTGTGCGAGGTGTTGGTGTCACTGACGGGGCTATTTCGAGGTGTTTCTCCCTCTAAAGACATGTTTTTAAGCCTGAGTGTAGATATTCTGAGATTGGTCTGTACTCTCAAACTGGGGGTCTCGTGACCACTAGATCGGTTATGACGAGTTACATTGCTCCTATAAGAGGTGTTGGCGACACTCACGGGGCCGTTTGGTGGGTCTTTCGGGCTTTTTCCCTCTAACGGCCAGTTTTCAAGCCTAAGTGTAGATATTCTGAAGATTGGGCCATGCTTTTGAATCGGGTCACATGACCAATTAATCGGCTGCTATGAATTACATTGGTCCCATATGAGGTGTTGGCAATGCTTGTGGGGCCGTTTGGTGGATGTTTTCGGGTTTCTCCCTCTAATAATTTTTTTTCAAGCCTAAGTGTAGATATTCTGAATATTGGTTCATGATCTCGATCTGAGGGACCCGTCACCACGCTGTCAGTTTCTACGAGTTACATTGGTCCTGTGCGATGTGTTAGCACCCCTCACAGGTCCGTTTGGTGCATGTTTCGAGGTTTCACCATCTAACGACATATTTTCAAGCCTAAATGTATAGGCTCCAAAGATTTGTTAGTGCTCTAGAACTAAGGGTTTCGTGAACATGTAGTTGGTTCTTGCGAATTACATTGCTCTCGTGCGACGTGATGGAGCTGATCACAGGGTCTTTGGGGGGTGTTTCGGGGTTCCACCCCCTAACGGCATGTTTTCAATCCTAGGTGTAGATATTCTGAAGATTGGTTTCTGATTTTGAATCAAGGATCCTATGACCATATGGTCAATTCTTACGAGTTTCATTGGTCCTGCATGAGGTGTTGGTACCACTCGCAGGGCCGTTTGGGGGGTGTTTTGGGGTTTTGTCCTCTAACGACGTGTTTTTAAGGTTAAGTGTAGATATTTTGAAGATTGGTACATGCTCTCAAATCAAGGGTCCCATGCCCACGTGGTTAATTTCTACGAGTTACATTGGTCTTGTGCGAGGTGTTAACACCGCTTACAGGGCCGTTTGGGGGTGTTTTTGGGTTTCGCCCTCTAACTGCATGTTTTCTAGGATAATTGTAGATTATTTTTAAAATTGGGCCGTGCTCTCAGACCGGGGGTCTCGTTACCACATGGTTGGTTTTTATGAGATACATTGGTCTCGTACGAGGTGTTGGCGCTGCTCACGGGACCGTTTGGGGTCTGTTTCGAGTTTCTCCCTCTAACGGTCTGTTTTCAAGTCTAAGTGTAGATATTCTAAACATTGGGTCGTGATCTTGAACCGACGGTCCCGTGACCACATGGTTGGTTCCTACGAGTTACATTGGTCCCATGCGAGCTGTTGGGGCCACTCACGGGGCCATTTGTTGGATGTTTTGGGGTTTCACCCAGAGTTACATTGTTCCCCACGTGGTACGTTTTCAATTCGTGCAAGGTGTTGGCGCTACTCATGGGCCCATTTAGGGGGTGTTTTTGGGTTTTTCCCTCTAACAGGAAGTTTTCAAGACATGCATGACATTTTACATTGGTCGTGTGTGAGCTGTTGGCGCCGCTCATGAGGCCATTTGGGGGGTGTTTTGGGGTTCCCCTACTAACGACATGTTTTCAAGCTTAAGTGTAGATATTTTTAAGATTGGTCTGTTCTCACAAATCGGGGGTCCCATGACCACACGGTTGATTACTACAGGTTACATTGGACTCGTGTTTGGTGTTGGCACTGCTCATGGGGATGTTTGGGAGGTGTTTCTTGGTTTTGCACTCTAATCGCTTATTTTTAAGCATTAGTGTAGATATTCTAAAAATTGGGTGGTACTCTCGAATCGGGGTCTCGTGACCACATGGTCAGTTCCTACGAGTTACATTGGTCCCGTGCGAGGGGTTAGCGCCACTCACGGGGCCGTATGGGGGTGTTTCGAGGTATTTCCCTCATCGGCTTGTTTTCAACCCTAAATGTAGATATTCTAATGATTGGTTCCTGCTCTCAAATTGGGGGTCCTATGACCACACGCTCTGTTACTACGAGTTACATTTGTCCCATGTAAAGTGTTAGCGCCACTCACGGGGCCATTTGTTTGTGTTTTAGGGTTTCGCACAGAAACACGACATATAGTAAACCTAAATTTAGATATTATGAGGATTGGTCCGTGCTCTGGAATCGGGGGTCCTGTGACCATGCGATCGGTTCCTACAAGTTACATTTGTCCTGTGCGAGGTGTTGGCATTGCTCACGGGGCCATTTGGGGGTGTTTTTCCCTCTAACGACATGTTTTCAAGCCTAAGTGTAGATATCCAGAAGATTGGTCGTTGCTCTTATACTGCAATTCTTGTAACCACACGGTCGGTTACTACAAGTTACATTTGTCATGTGCGAGGTGTTGGCACCACTCACGGGGGGCGTTTGGTGGGTGTTTCGGGGTTTCTCCCTCTAACAACATCTTTTGAAACCTAAGTGTAGATATTTTGAAGATTGGGTCATGCTCTTGAACTGAGGGTACCATACGAGTTACATTAGTACCGTACGAGGTGTTGGCACCACTCGCGGGGCCGTTCATGGGGTATTTTGGTATTTCGCCCACTAAAGGCTTGTTTTCAAGCCTAAGTTTAGATATTCTGAAGATTGGTTCGTGCTCTCAGATCGAGGGTCCCGTGACCATGCGGTCGATTCCAACGAGTTACATTTGTCTCATGCGAGGTGTTCGCACCACCCACGGGGACATTTGGGGTGTGTTTCGGGGTTTCTCCCTCTAATGACATGTTTTCTAGCCTAAGTGTAGATATTCTAAATATTGGTTCATGCTCTCGAACCAGCGATCCTGTGACCACGCAGTCAGTTCCTACGAGTTACATTGGTCCCGTACGAGGTGTTGGCTCTGCTCACGTAACTATTGCAGGGGTGTTGCGGGGTTTCTCCCTCTAATGGCATGTTTTCAAGCCTAAGTGTAGATATTCTGAAAATTTGTATGTGCTCTCGAATCAGGGGTCCCATGACCACGCGGTCGGTTCCTACAAGTTTCTTTGATCTCCTGCGAGATGTTGGCGCCCCTTAAGGGGACATTTCTGGGGTGTTTCAGGGTTTAGCCCTCTAAGGGCATGTTTTCAAGACTTTTTGTAGATATTCTGAAGATTGGTCCATGCTCTTAAATCGGGGATCCCGAGACCACGCGGTCGATTCCTACTAAGTTACATTTGTCCTATGCGAGTTGTTGGCATAACACACGGGTTTATTTGGGGGTGTTTTGAGGTTTTGTCCTCTAATGGAATATTTTCAAGCCGAAGTGTAAACGTTTTAAAGATTGGTATGTGCTCTAGAATCGAGTATCCCATGCACGGTTTGGTCCTATGAGTTACATTGGTCTAGTGCGAGGTGTTGGCACCACTCACGAGGAAATTTGGGGGTGTTTCGAGGTTTCACCTTCTAACGTCATGTTTTTAAGCCTAAATGTAAATATTCTAAAGATTGGTTCGTGCTTTCAAACCGTGGGTCCCATGACCACGCAATCGGTTCTTACGTGATGCATTGGTCCCATGTGAGGTGTTGGCGCCACTCATGGGACCATTTGGAGGTGTTTCAGGGTTTTGCCCTCTAACGACATGTTTTTAAGCCTAAGTGTAAATATTCTGAAGATTGGCCCGTGCTCTTAAATCGAGGGTTCTGTGATGATGCAGTCGATTCCTATGAGTTACTTTCATCCCGTGTGAGGTATTGGCATCGCTCATGGGGCCGTCTAGGGGGTGTATCGGGGTTTTCACCTCTAAGGGCCAATTTGCAAGCCTAAGTGTAGATATTTTAAAGATTGGGACATGCTCTTAAGCTAGGTTCATGTGACCACGCGCTCAGTTTCTACGAGTTGCATTGGTCTCTTACGAGGACTTGATGCCGCTCACAGGGCCGTTTGGTGGGGGCGGAGTTTCGAGGTTTCACCCTCTAACGGATTATTTTCAAGCCTAAGTGTAGATATTCTGAAGATTGGTTCGTGCTCTCGGACCAAAGGTTCCGTCACCACGTGGTTGATTCTTACGAGTTACATTAATCCTTTGTGAGGTGTTGGCACTGCTCACGGGGCCATTTTGGAGGTGCTTCGAGGTTTCGTAATCTAATGGCACATTTTTAAGACTAAGTGTAGATGTTCTGAACATTGGTCCGTGCTCTAGAATCGAGGATCCCATGACCACATGGTCAGTTCCTACGAGTAAAATTGGTATAGCGCGAGGATTTAGCACCACTTACAGCGCCGTTTGGGGGGTGTTTTAAGGTTTCTACCTCTAACGACATGTTTTCAAGCCTAAGTGTAGATATTCTGAAGATTGGTCCGTGCTCTCGAGCTGGGGGTCCCATGACCACGCGGTCGATTCTTACGATATACATTGGTCCCATTCGAGGTGTCGGCACCATGGGGCCATTTGGGGGTGTTTTAGGGTTTCATCCTCTAATGGAATATTTTCAAGTCGAAGTGTAAATGTTTTAAAGATTGGTCTGTGTTCTAGAATCGAGTGTCCCATGCACGGTTTGTTCCTATGAGTTACATTGGTCTAGTGCAAGGTGTTGGCACCGCTCACGGGGAAATTTGGGGGGTGTTTCGAGGTTTCACCCTCTAACGTCATGTTTTTAAGCCTAAATGTAAATATTCTAAAAATTGGTTTGTGCTTTCGAACCGGGGGTCCCATGACCACGTGATCGGTTCTTACGTGATGCATTGGTCCCATGTGAGGTGTTGGTGCCACTCATGGGACCATTTGGGGGTGTTTCAGGGTTTTTCCCTCTAACGGCATGTTTTCAAGCCTAAGTGTAAATATTCTGAAGATTGGAACGTGCTCTCAAATTGAGGGTTCGGTGATGACGCAGTCGATTCCTATGAGTTACTTTGGTCCCGTGTGAGGTATTGGCATCGCTCACGGGACCGTCTAAGGGGTGTATCGGGGTTTTCACCTCTAAGGGACAATTTTCAAGCTTAAGTGTAGATATTTTAAAGATTGGGACATGCTCTTGAACCGGGGGAAATGTGACCACGCGGTCAGTTCGTACGAGTTACATTGGTCTCTTACGAGGACTTGATGCTGCTCACAGGGCCATTTGGGGGGGGGGGGGCAGAGTTTCAGGGTTTCACCCTCTAACGGCATATTTTCAAGTCTAAGTGTAGATATTCTGAAGATTGGTCCATGCTCTCGGACCAAATGTTCCGTCACCACGCGGTTGATTCCTACGAGTTACATTGGTCCTTTGTGAGGTGTTGGCACTGCTCACGGGGCCATTTTGGGGGTGTTTCGAGGTTTTGTAATCTAATGGAACATTTTTAAGCCTAAGTGTAGATGTTTTGAACATTGGTCTGTGCTCTAGAACCAAGGATCCCGTGACCACATGGTCAGTTCCTATGAGTAAAATTGGTATCGTGCGAGGATTTGGCACCGCTTACAGCGCCGTTTGGGGGTGTTTTAAGGTTTCTACCTCTAACAACATGTTTTCAAGCCTAAGTGTAGATATTCTGAAGATTGGTCTGTGCTCTCGAACTGGGGGTCCCATGACCACGCGGTCAGTTCTTACGATACACAGTGGTCCTATTTGAGGTGTCGGCGCTATGGGGCCATTTGGGGGTATTATAGGGTTTCGCCCTCTAACGGCATGTTTTCAAGCCTAAGTGTAAATATTCTGAAGGGTTCGTGCTCTCAAATTAGGGCTCCCATGTTCACTCGGTCAATTCCTACAAGTTACACCGTTTAGGGGTGTTTCTTGATTTCACCCTCTAACGACATGTCATTAAGCCTAAGTGTAGATATTCTAAAGATTGGTTCGTGCTCTCAAATTAGGGGTCCCGTGACCACACGATCAGTTCCTATGAGTTATATTGGTCCCGTGTGAGGTGTGAGCACCACTCATGGGGCCGTTTGGGCGATCTTTTAGTTTTTGCACTCTAACGGCATGTTTTCAATACTAAGTGTTGATATTGTGATGATTGGGCCGTGCTCCTGAATTGGGGGTCCTATGACCATGCAATCGGTTACTATGTATTACATTGGTCCCGTACGATGAGTTGACGCCTATCACGGGTCGTTTGGGGGTTATTTCGGGGTTTTTCCCTCTAATGTCATGTTTTCAAACCTAAGTGTAGATATTCTGAAGATTTGGTTGTGCTCTTGAACCGGGGGTCCCGTGATAACACATTCGGTTCCTAAGAATTACATTAGTCTTGTACATGGTTTTGGTGTTGCACACGGGGCCATTTGGGGGGTGTTTTGGGGTTTCTCCCTCTAATGGCTTATTTTCTGGCCTAGTGTAGATATTCTGAAGATGGGTTCATGCTCTCGAATCGATGGTCTCGTGACCATGCGGTCGGTTCCTATGAGTTACATTGGTCCCTTCCGAAGTGTTGGCACCTCCACGGGGCCGTTTGGTGTGTATTTTAGGGGTTTTCCCTCTAATGGCATGTTTTCAAGACTAAGTGTAGATATTATGAAGATTGGTCCATGCTCTCAAATTGGAGGTCCCGTGACTACGCAATCGATTCCTACGAGTTCCATTTATCTTGTGCGACTTGTTGGCATAGCGCACGGGGCCGTTTGGGGGGTGTTTTGAGGTTTCGTCCTCTAATGACATATTTTCAAGCCTAAGTGTAGATGTTCTGAAGATTGGTATGTGCTCTAGAACTGAGGGTCCCGTGCACGGTCGATTCCTACAAGTTACATTGGTCCCGTGCGAGGTGTTGGCACCGCTCACGGGGCCATTTGGGGGTGTTTCAAGGTTTTGCCCTCTAACGTCATGTATTCAAGCCTAAATGTAGATATTCTAAAGATTGGTTCATGCTCTCGATCCGAGGATTCCATGACCATATGATCGGTTCTTACATGATACCTTGGTCTTATGTGAGGTGTTGGCACTGCTCATGGGACCATTTGGCGGTGTTTCAGGATTTTTCCCTCTAACGACATGTTTTCAAGCCTAAGTGTAGATATTCTAAATATTGGCCCGTGTTCTCAAATAGGGGGTCCCGTGATGATGTAGTCGATGCCGATGAGTTATGTTGGTCTCGTGAAAGGTGTTGGCGTCACTCACGGGGCTGTTTAGGGGGTGTTTGGTGGTTTTTCCCTCTAACGTCCAGTTTTCAAGCCTAAGTGTAGATATTTTGATGATAGGGCCATGCTCTTGAACCGGGGTTCACGTGACCACGCGGCCAGTTCCTACGAGTTACATTGGTCTCGTATGAGGAGTTGACTCCACTCATGGGGCCATTGGGGGGGAAATAGTTTCGAGGTTTCACCCTCTAACAACTTATTTTCAATCCTAAGTGTAGATATTCTGAAGATTGGTTCGTGATCTCGGACCGCGGGTCCCATCACCAAGCAGTTGGTTCCTACGAGTTACATTGGTTCTTTGCGAGGTGTTGACACCGCTCAAGGGGCCGTTTTGGGGGTGTTTCGAGCTTTCTTCCTCCTACGACATATTTTCAATCCTATGTGTAGATGTTCTGAAGATTGGTTCGTGCTTTAGAATCGAGGATCCTGTGACCACGCGGTCAGTGATGATGCTGGAAACAACACCACTGTCTAAGTGATAACAATGGCAGTATAAGAGTATACTAAATATAAGAGATTGAGATGAGGAGAAGAGGATGAACATCAATATATAAGTGGTTCAGACAATTAGGCCTACGTCCACTTTGTAAGTGAGTGAGTAATGTCACTAAAATAAGGCACTGATGGCTATGGATTCAATCTCTCAAGCTTTCTCTCTCTATAGTGTAAATTGACAAAAGTTTTAGCTAGGGTTGTAATTTTGGATCCCTCTCAAGGTAGGAGAAGACAAGTATATATAGTGTTTGGGGATTGTAATGTACCCCCATGCATGCAATGAGCATGTGTGTGATAATCTAGCCAATCTAATAAAGACATCTGTCACTGTCACATATAGCGAATGATGATGAAATATTCCCCCATGTGAGGGGATTGATTTGGTTACAACTGATCTTATCCACGCGTTCTTAACCTTATATATGCTTATAAGTGATCGTCCTTGTCCTTGACTGGTACAACCTCGACTTGGAAGAGTACGAGGTTTATGAAGTCTGACTGTTGCTTCATCCGAGGTCATGATGACCTCGACTAGATAGGCTGGACGAGGTTAGGTCGGAAGAGTTGTAACATCGGCCTGGGCCGATGATTGGGTTTCCAGATGGTTTCCCCATGTAATACTACTGATCTCGACCGATGAATGTAATGTCAAATGGGGCTGATACTGATGTTGGAGGGTGGCTAAACCCACGAGTCCTTATAGAACTCGGCTGATGCCAAGCCGAGGTTGATGTATGGGGTAGATGTGATGTTGGCTATGGATGACTTGATAGATAGCTGACCCCATGAGTCAAGCAGACCTCGACTGTTGCATGAATGGCGGATAACTAGTAACTTCGATCGTAGCTGACCTTATGATGGACAAGATCACTGATAGTCAGTCTTGATCCCCTATTACCTCGGTCGTCATAATGGACGAGTTTGGTGCCTCTGAGCTGTCAGGTACACTTTTGGCATATCAATCACCCCTATCTCTTAGTTACCTATGTGAGTAGGTGACTAAGGGGTATACATATCCGAGGCTATATTTTCCTTTTGTACCGCCATTTTTTTTACAAGTGTTAACTTCTGAAGTAGGTTGTGTGCTTAGCAAGTGCAATGATTATGGTGTTTTGGGCTCCCAAGTCAATGATGGGCCTTGGGACGCGTGCAAGCAAATTTTGAGGTTTTAAACCCTTTTCCATCTCTTTCCTCCTCATTTTTCTCACTTTTTCGCCTGAGTTTTATGTGTTCTCTCTCTCTTTCTCTCTCTTCAAGAGCTCCATCGTTGCTGGGTTTTGGGAATTTGATTGGTTTCTGATCTTCTTCTCCTTCATTTCCCCTTCAGACAGGTATAACCTACACCCTATTTTAACATTTTCAACCTTATTTTTCCATTTTATGCATTTTTCGGTGGTAGCTTAGGTTTTTCGATGAGCTTATGAGTTTTCTGGTGGACTGTTCTTGACTGTTCTTGATTAGAAATCTTTCAAATAACCATGTTTCATCTTTAGCTTAGGTTGTGCCGAGCTGTTTGTTTATGGTTTAGATTTCTAAGTGTAGTCTCGTCCTCTTATGCTCAGACCTTTGTAAAAGCTTATTGAGGATTTTCCTTCTTTTAGAGAGACGACTTTCATAAAAATTAGGCAGATTGAGTTATCCCAAGAGGAAGCTCGTAGGGCTGAGGCCTTTCCCCCCAGACCTATCTTTCCCCCACCTTTAAGGGTTGTGTACCCTGAACCAGTCGAGACTAGTGAGAAATCATAGGATTCGATGGATCCTTCACCCATGTCTGAGTCTGAGTGGTCCACCTCAGACCCTATGTCTGTAGATTTATTCCAAGAGGCAATGGATTTCTCTATTAAGAAATATCAGTTCCCTGATCAGGACGAGGTCTAAAGTCGCGCCTCATCCCATAATGGTTCCAACACTTCATGGACTTCTTCTGATGTTGAAATTATGGAGACGAGTGTAGTTGTTCCAACACTACTGCCCCAGAGGATCATAGGCAAAGCAAAGACCAAAAGGGTGATCGCGCCATCCCCTTCTCGTCTGATAATGCACTGGTTGCTCGTCTAGAGCAGTTAAAGATCGGTGATAGCCTGATTGGTCATGGTCTGAAGGCTATGGATGCCATTGACTCTGCAATGACCGATGCTGACAAGCGATTTTTACGATCTTTAGATACTCCTCTACTAGCCGAGTTTTTCCTTCACAGGTCCATCCAAGTAGAGATTTTAGCTTTTTTGGGACCAAGTGTAACCTCATGTTTAATTTTGGTTGTCTTGATCTCATATATCTGACTTTGTGTTGCAGAGTATCCTGTCCATGCACCAATTTGTTGACTGGACCCTAAGGAAACTGCCCCTTATTGAAAAGGGAAGAGAGGCCTAGAAGGTGGAGGCCTCTCTAAATTCTTAAGTTGAACGTCTGAAGACCGCCTTGGAGGGGTCTGAGAACAAGGTGAAGCAGAGGGAGAAGGACATAGCTAAGCTCCATAAGGATCACACCTATGCACTGAAGGCCAAGGACGACGTTCTTCAACAAAAGGTTGATGCTGTTGTGAAAGATGCCCTTGAGGACGCCTCTGAGAAGATCTTGACCGACTACCAGGTCTCTGACCAATTTATAAGCTTTGGCTTTGAATACCTTAAAAGAGGTGTTAAATCTACTAGTAAATGGGTGGCCATCAAAGAAAAAGAGTTAGGGAGTTTGACAGCCTCGGACTTCATTGGTCTTGGTTTTGCTAACCCTCAGTTTGCTCAGGCCTTACAAGAGGTCGAGGAGGAAGGAGGTGTTGCACCTACAGAAACTGCCCAACCAGAAGATACAAAGACTTAGGATGTCAACCCCCAAGATGATGGGGCCGAGGTTACCAATGTTAGACAAAATAATGCGGTTGAGGTTACCAACCATGTGGTTGCAGACACTTAGACCATAGTTTGTGAAGCTTTACACTTGCAATTTCTATGTTTCATCTGTAATTGTTTATAACCCCTGATGAATTTTCTAAGGCAATTTGGCTTGTAATTCTGACTTCTTCATGTTATATCATCCTCTTCAGAGGATTTTGCTTCTTTTGAAGAATGCTCCTTTGAATAGTTATCACATGAGGGTGTTTATGTTAAGGTCTGAAGTCTCAACATAATGGTGTCTTCATCACTAAACTATGATGTTAGGTCTGAGGTCATCAAACTAAGATGTTACCCTCATAAATTCCACCAAATTAATGATGTTTTAAGGTGTGAGGTCATCAAACTAAGATGTTACCCTCATAAATGTCACCAAATTAATGATGTTCAAGGTCTGAGGTCATCAAACTAAGATGTTACCCTCATAAATTTCACCAAATTAATGATGTTCAAGGTCAGAGGTCATCAAACTAAGATGTTACCCTCATTAATTTCACCAAATTAATGATGTTTAAGGTCTGAGGTCATCCAAATATGATGTTTCACCTCAGACCTTGCCACCAAATTATGATGTTTTAAGGTCTGAGGTCATCAAAATAAGATGTTAACCTCATAAATTTCACCAAATTAATGATGTTTAAGGTCTGAGGTCATCAAACTAAGATGTTACCCTCATAAATTTCACCAAATTAATGATGTTTAAGGTCTGAGGTCATCCAAATATGATGTTTCACCTCAGACCTTACCACCAAATTATGATGTTTTAAGGTCTGAGGTCATCAAACTAAGATGTTAGCCTCATAAATTTCACCAAATTAATGATGTTTAAGGCCTGAGGTCATCAAACTAAGATGTTAGCCTCATAAATTTCAACAAATTAATGATGTTTAAGGTCGAAGGTCATCAAACTAAGATGTTACCCTCATAAATTTCACCAAATTAATGATGTTTAAGGTCCGAGGTCATCAAACTAAGATGTTACCCTCATAAATTCCACCAAATTAATGATGTTCAAGGTTTGAGGTCATCTAAATATGATGTTTCACCTCAGACCTTGCCATCAAATTATGATGTTTTAAGGTCTAAGGTCATCAAACTAAGATGTTACCCTCATAAATTTCACCAAATTAATGATGTTCAAGGTCAGAGGTCATCAAACTAAGATGTTACCCTCATTAATTTCATCAAATTAATGATGTTCAATGTCTGAGGTCATCCAAATATGATGTTTCACATCAGACCTTGCCACCAAATTATGATGTTTTAAGGTCTAAGGTCATTAAACTAAGATGTTACCCTCATAAATTTCACCAAATTAATGATGTTCAAGGTCTGAGGTCATCAAACTAAGATGTTACCCTCATAAATTTCACCAAATTAATGATGTTAAAGATCTGAGGTCATCCAAATATGATATTTCACCTCAGACCTTACCACCAAATTATGATGTTTTAAGGTCTGAGGTCATTAAACTAAGATGTTGCCCTCGTAAATTTCACCAAATTAATGATTTTAAGGTTTGAGGTCATCAAACTAAGATGTTACCCTCATAAATTTCACAAAATTAATGATGTTTAAGGTCTGAGGTCATCCGAATATGATGTTTTACCTTAGACCTTGCCACCAAATTATGATGTTTTAAGGTTTGAGGTCATCAAACTAAGATGTTAGACTCATAAATTTCACTAAATTAATGATGTTTAAGGTCTGAGGTCATCCAAATATGATGTTTCTCCTCATACTGTGCCACCAAATTATGATGTTTTATGGTCCGAGGTCACCAAATTATGATGTTTAACCTCATAAATTTCACTACTAAAGCATGATGCAGCAAATAATTTACAAAGGAACTTCTCTTCTCATTAATATCCTCTTCATAAAATGATACATTTATATAAAAACAATTGCAACATCATATGTAATACTTCTTCAGGTGATCAGCATTCCATGGATTGGAGAAAGGTTCTCCTTTGAGATTTTCTAGCCAATAGGTACTAGGTACAACCTCATCGATCACTTTGTAAGGGCCACGCCGATTCGGGTGAAGCTTGTTTATCTTCTACAACGTCTTATTCAGTACTAGGTCTCAGACAGCTATAGGTCTTGATTTCACCCTTTGATTGTAGAACTTTGTTGTTCTCTGTTGGTAGGTTGCCTGTTTGATCTCAGCGTCTTCCCTTCTTTCCTTAATTAAATATAGGTCAAGTTTTATCTCTTCCCCATTCTTCCCGGGGTCATAGGTCTGAACCCTGTGAGTAGGGAGTCCTACTTCTGTAGGTATGACGGCTTCTGAGCCATGTGCTAACATAAATGGGGTCTCCCCCGTTGGTGTCCTTGGTGTTGTTCTGTAGGCCCATAACACATCATAAACCTCTTCTGTCCATCTCCCCTTAGCTTCTTCCAACCTCTTCATAATCCCATCAAGGATTGTTCGGTTTGTGACTTTGGTCTGACCGTTTGCCTGAGGTCGGCCAAGAGAAGAGAAAAATTTCTTGATCTCGACCCTCTCGCAGTATTTCTCTAATGAAGAATTCTTAAACTGGGTTTCGTTATCTGAGATGAGGGTGTTCGAAACGCCATGTCTGCATATGATTCTCTTACGAATGAACTGCAAGGTCTTTTTCTCTGTAATCATGATCATCGGCTCAACCTCTACCCACTTGGAGAAGTAATCAATTACAACGATCAGAAATCGATAATTGTTCGCAGCTCTTGAAAACGGTCCCACTAAGTCAATCCCCCATATTGTAAATGACCAAGGGGAATTGATCGACATCATTGGTTGTTGGGGTTGATGAAGGATAGTGAAGAATCTCTATCACTTGTCACACCTCTTCATGTAGGCCGCAGCATCTTTGGCCAAGGTCAGCCACCATTATCCCTGCGTGAGTATCCTCTTGGCTAAAGGTCTCCCTCCCATGTGACTGGAGCAAGAACCCTCGTGTACCTCCTGTAGGAGGCGGGGGACCTCTTTGGGATGGACACATCTGAGTAGAGACAGTAGAAATCCTTTCTTATATAGGATATCTCCAATTATTAAGAACTTTGCGGCTCTGTACCTCAACTTCCTCCTTTCCAACTTGGATACTGGCAGCTCTCCCTCTCTGATATATTTGATAATGGGGTCCATCCATTAGTTCCCTAGATTCAAGTTGAGGAAAAAACTGGCAACCTCTTCTTCCTCAATGGTTGGTTTGAGCAGGATTTTGACTGGTACTGTCCTTATCATGCTGATCCTTATTGCTGAAGCCAGCCATGCTAACGCATTTGCATGACTGTTATTTTGTCGAGGTATCCTCTTAATATTCACCTCTTCGAAACATTCCAGCATCATCCTTACCCTCTTCAAGTATTTGGCCATCCTTTTATCCTTGGCCTCATACGCTCCAACTATTTGGTTGATAACAAACCTCGAGTCACTGTAAAGTAAGAGTCGGCCAACTCTTAGGGCTTTTGCCAATGATAGGTCTACTATCAAGGGTTCATATTCTGATTCATTGTTTGATGCTTTGAAGTTGAACCTTAGTGCATATTCAACGTCGGTACCATCCGGACCTGATAGTATCAGCCCTACATCGCTTCCACTTTTGTAAGAAGACCCATCGACGAAGAGGTTACAAACATCTTCATTTGAGGAGAAGTGCCCCTCTGACAGGGTTCCTTGCTTGAAAAGGTACATGTCTTCCTCATTCTCAGCTACTCGTTTTCTGAGTCTACTGGAGACAACCTTTTTCGAATCTCGAAAGATGTTACTATTTGATCCCTATGCAGTCTTCAGATTATTCTCAATCTCAGCCTCCTCCCATGTGTACTCAGTAATAAAGTTCGCGAGTTCCTTCCCTTTAATGTACATCCTGGTTGATAAATAAGGTCATACTCTCCCAACTCGATGGCTTAGGTCATCAGTTTTCCTGACTTCTCAAGCTTATGGAGGACTTGCCTTAGTGGGGAGACAGTGAGGGTGAACATAGACTGGGCTTGGAAGTAGGGTTTCATCTTCCTGGAAGCGTGTATCAAAGTGTAGGTCAACTTCTCCATCTGAGGATAGTTCTGTTCAGACCCTTGAAGGTCCTTACTATTCAAGTAGACTAGCCTTTGTAGTCCAACGTCTTCTCGTACTATGGTTGCACTTATAGCTGACTCTGAGACTGCTAGATAAACATATAACTTTTTGCCCAGAATGGGCCGAGATAAGAGCAGGGGGATCCAAGGTAGGACTTGAGTTGTTTAAAGGCCTTATCACACTCTTCATCCCATTCGAAAGCCTTTTTAAGCACCTTGAAAAACAGAAGACACTTGTCCGTAGCTCTGGAAACAAATCTGTTGAGTTTAGTGACTCTTCCAGTGAGCCTCTTAACGTCTTTCATACTTCTTGGTGTCTTCATATCAAGCAAAGCCTTAATTTTCTTGGGGTTGGCATGTATTCCCCTTTTATTGACTATGAATCCAAGAAACTTCCCAGCTCCTACTCCAAAGACACACTTGGTCGGATTGATCTTCATCATGTATAAGCCTATGGTGTCAAAAGTTCTCTCTAGGTCTGGAACATGAGTGCAGGCCTTCAAGCTCTTAATCAACATATCATCTACATATACCTCCATGGTCCTGCCAATTTGATCTTTGAACATCTTATTTACAAGACATTGATACGTGGCCCCTGCATTTTTTAAGCCGAAGGGCATGACCTTATAGCAATAGGTCCCCTTGTATGTGATGAATGTTGTCTTCTTTGAGTCTTCAGCATCTATGAAAATATGATTGTATCTTGAATATGTGTCCATAAAGCTCATAAGCTCATGCCCTGCCGTGGAAACTACCATCTGATCAATATGAGGTAAGGGATAGCTGTCTTTCAGGCAAGACTTGTTCAGGTCGGTGAAGTCTACGCACATCCTCCATTTTCCGTTGGCTTTAGGCACAATGATGGCGTTTGATAACCACTCTCTATATATGACCTCCCTGATGAATTCTGCCTCTTCTAACTTTCTGACCTCTTCCCTAATGACATCATACTTTTCCCTGAAATAAACTCTTCGTCTTTGTTTGATTGGCTTAGCATCTTCTGCCACATTGAGTTTGTGGCACATAACCTCCGGGTCGATACCAGGAATGTCTACGTAGCTCCAAGTGAAGACACTCTGCCTCTTCTTCAAAAATCTTATCATCTCTTCTTTGATCTTCGGTTTCAAGGTCTTGCCAATTTGGACTATTTTTTTCGATTCGTCCTCATTGAGGATGATGGATTATACCTCTTCTATAGCCTCACCTTTCTTCAATTTTGTTTCGTCCCTAGGATCAAGTGTGTGAGTGTTATATGTGGTTGTTACCCTCTTATGTGCCTATCTATCTTTCGTCGAGTTGAAGTAGCATTCTCGCACCGAGGTCTGGTCTCCCTTCACTTCCCCTACCCCATAGGGGGTCGAGAATTTTAGCATTTGGTGGACCATTGACGGACCGACCTCAAACTCCTTTAGGGAAAATCGTCCTATAATGAGGTTGTAGGACGAGAAGATGTTTTCATCCATAACGAAAAAATTAATCTTCTAGGTCAACCTCTTAGGCCACTCGTCTCCCATTCGTACATCCATGGCATACATGCCCAATGGATGGACCTTCTCCCCGCTGAAGCCCATCAACGGATGATGACAGGGTACTAGCCTAGCTCTGCTGAGGCCTAGGCTCTTAAAATAGGGCCATAACATCACGTCCGCTGAACTTCCTCCATCTACGAGAATTCTATGTACCTCACATCCATGCACTCTTATTATTATTACCAAAGGGTCATCATGTGGGGCTAAGATACCCTTGAAGTCGAGTCGGGAGAACCCAACTATAAGAGTATCCATATCTACCTTCTTTCTCTTTTTCTTAGCCTATGAAGATGCCAGATTCACAACCTCTACTTTGGTCACTGACTTGCCTTTGCCACATGATCTTTACGATTGTCTACTTCAGAGCCACCCCCTGCTAGTCCTCCCCATATGGTTTTCACACCGAAAGAGATCATTCCAACCCTCTTTACCGGGGAATTGTCGTCTTTTGGTGGGAGGTATGGATTGTCCTCATCATCCCCATATAAGTCACCGTCCCTTCTCGCTTGGGTATCATCTCGACATCTGTCGTTTCTCTTCTTTTTAGGGTTATCTCTTCCCCTCTTAGGAGCCTTACTATCGACATACTTCCTCAACTTTTGGGATTTCAACATCTTCTCGATCTCATACTGCAAGGTGAAGCACTTGTCTGTCACATGGTCGTGGTCTTGGTGGAACTCACACCAAAGGTTGTTATTCCTCTTATGCGGAGGAGCCTTCAGCTGCTCCGGCCATCTCAGAGACCGATCATTCTTGATCTCATTGAGGATGTGTTCGCAGCTCACAGTTAGAGGAGTATAGTGTGAAAACTTGTCATCGGCGGACCTCTTTTTTCCATCTTTCTTTCTTTGGAACTTCCCGCTGCCACTTTCGTTCTCGTCCTCATACTTCGCAGCCATAGCCTCTTCAGTGTTCATGACCTTTCCTGCAGTTGCCAATAGCTCCGCCATGAACTTGAGAGGGTCTTTCACAAGCTTCCACAACAACTTCCCCTTTTGGAGTCCTCCAATGAGGGCTGTCATGGCTATATTCTCTTCATAATATTTAACCTCCAATTTTTCTTTGTTGAATCTAGAAATGTAGTCTCTTAGGCTCTCGTTCTTGCCTTGCTTGACATACAACAGATGGGTGGTCTTCTTTTGAGGTCTTACCCCAAAATAAAAATTATGAATGAATCGTTCAGCCAAGCCCTTAAAGTTCTCAATTGAGTTCTTCGGAAGAGAGGTAAACCAGATGCGTGCGGCTCCTATCAAAGTCTCGGAGAAGGACCGACACTTCATCTCATCTGGGATTGAATAAATGTCCACCGCAGACCGGTACTGATTCGACATAAATTCTTCCAAATTTATCCCTTTAATTTAGTTACTTTTAGCACCTCGAATAATGTAATCGATTTGATTTTATATCATACTCTTGATACTGACTTATTCTAATGAGTGCCCCGAGTTTCTGGTATTTCGTACTGATTTTACAGGTATTTGATGTCAATAAAGAAAGAAATAAACCAGAAGAATCGAGAAAGAAAAGAAGGAAAGTCAGAAGGGAAAAGTTGTAATTTTTACCTGGAATTCGGATAAGGCATCTAAAGAAGAGTTGAAGATATCAAGCTCACAAGTAGATAGGAATAAATGGCACCTCAATCGGAGTCCCGATGTGAAAGTTATGAGCAGTCAAAGCCTCAAGAAAAATTCAAAAGAATCTCAGACCGATTCGGATCGGACCAATCTGAAATTCTAATTTTCCAGAGAACCCCGAACCGAAGACGGATCAATGCGGAGGAAAATAAATGAACCGATCCATACCGGATCGATCCTGCTAAAAAATAAACGAACTGATTCGGATTCAAGCCAGACCGAACCGAAAAAGGCCCGGACCGGTCTGATTGTCGAATTTTGATTTTTTACTCTTCCTCTAATAAAGTGTCCTAGTTCAGATAAAACTCTTAGAGCCTTGTAGGGTATTTAAACCAGATTTATTATCATTCTAAACAATGGAGAATTTATCTAATTTTCCATTCTTTTCATTAAAACCCTAGTTTGAAGATAGATTATAATTTTAATTCCAAGATTGAAGATTGTTCAGATTTCTATGATTACAACTACTTTTAGTTAATGATTTCAGTGCTTTGGTAAGATTAGTGATTAATTTTCTTTGTCTAATTTCCCATTTACATCGATCTTCAATTTTCCCTTAGTTTAATCATAATTTCCTGCAATTCAAAAGTCATTTTCATTAATTTCATCATGGTAGGCTAGACTTTTAAGGGTCGGGATGCATGAACCCAACCCGATGTGGTAGTTGCATGTGTATAAAATTAATCCTCTAAATTTAATGATTTGATTACGACCGTATTGCGTAAGAACACAAAAATTGTAGATCTTTGGATCTCGTTTGCTTCAGGGTAACGGGGATGCTTTAGAATACAATTCGAGTGTAATTATTGCAATACCGATTTACTCGTCCTCTGATTTAGTATGGTGCGGGCTTGAACCTCATATACGTAATGCTTGGGAGTACTAAATTATGGGTCTAATTAAGCATTTAAATTTATGATTAGTTTTATATCATCAATACACTAGGGTTGGGGGATTGTATTCCTGTCCTATTTTTTTTTCTCATCTTACAGTTCGAATTTACAAATAATTCATCGTTAGTATTTTAGGTAATTTAGAATAGTTATGTTTCATTCATACTTTAGTTCATTAGCTAAACATTTTCAAAATTTTGAGACCATTTCACAATCATCTTTTCCATTTCCTTTAGAGTCAGAGTTAGGATTCCTTCATCTGTCCAACGTCGTTACAACTCTGTTGTCCTATTTCCCTGTGGATACGATCCTGACTTTCCGGGTTTATTACTAACGCGACAGGCTTGCACTTGATCCTAGAGAGAACTCACATTACAAACACTTTCTGAGTCGCGTCAAGTTTTTGACGCCGTTGTCGGGGATTTAGGTAGACTTAGGATTAGATCGAGTCAATCTAAAACTTTGACCAAAAATTTCAAAAAATCCAAAAACATACAAAAATTTGAAAAAAAAAGCACAAAAATATTCATCATCATCTCTCATAAGCCGTTAATGAAAAATTCTGAACTCACTCCAACACCAAATAATACTCTAACCCACATTCATGAAAATCCAATAGTTGAGTACGACCCCGATAGCCCTCACACTCCTAATGCTCCACAGTTCTGGGTTACACCTCCCACACTGTCACACTCAATCTCAAATAAAACCCCGTTTTCCTTCTAAGGTCACACTTTAGAGCGCGCTCCGAGTATACCAAGTGAGGACATAGAGTCTTTGAGTGAGAGAAATATGTCACAACCTGGTAGTGCAGCCGCCGATGAGGAAGAGGCCCCGTATCGCCCTTTGAGAGACGTCTTATATCTCGAGCGCACTGTCACTCCGGGATGCATTTTACTCCCCTACAATGATGGGTAATTTCTCTTTAGGAATTGGATATCCAGATACTTCCCACTTACCATGGAATGGATTCAGAAAATCTATATCCCACATCATGGAATTTGAGGAGGCGTGCAAGACTCTCAGTGATCAAACTTGCACAAAAGATGTGCTCCGCCTTAAACTCTTCCCATTCTCGCTAAAGGATAAGGCTAGGACATTGCTATGGTCATTACCTCCAAATTCGATTTCATCATGGAACGAGCTACAATCCAAATTTCTCGAGAAGTTCTTTCCTCCACATCGAACGAATTCCATCAAGGCTCAAATTCAAACTTTCTGAAAATTAGAAAATGAGCCATTCGATCGATGCTACGAGCGTTTCAATGAGTTAATTGCTTCGTGTCCCCATCATGGTTTTGATAAAATGCAAATCATTTCCTTTATCCATAATGGGATGAACATTAATTCCAAGCAACTCGTTGAAACCATGGGTAGTGGTCCGTTTGTCGACTTAGACACCCACGATGTTGTGGTTCACCTGAGGTATGTCACCAAGACTACCCAATCCTGGGATACATCTGACCTAATGCTCAAAATTGGAATCGTCAAGTGACCACCACTCCATCGGCGTCCGACCTATTTCACATAGAAAAGAATTATATGATGGACAGTCGACTTGATATGCTTGAGAAAGGATTGTGAGACCTACGTAAGGTATATGGAAGAGAACCAACTGGATCCATACCAAACTCCATCGAGAAGGTGTGTGCAATTTGTGAGGCGGGACATTCAACTGAGGAATGCCCGACTATACTCGCCTACAAAGTGATGCTTTAAGAATAAGTAAGTGGTATAGGAGGATTAAAGGGTAATTTTGGTGCACCGTATGGGAATTCTTACAATACTTATGGAAAAACCACCCTGGTTTTAGCTATGGGTAACAACATGCTGCGATGAATCCTAATTCACATGTTGCCCCTCCTCCTCAATCGCACTTTCAACAATCTCCACACATGCAAGTACATGTGCAGGCACCACCACCTCAAGGAGAATATATCACTCCACTGCGAAGAAATATCGAGGATACGATCAACCACTTTATCAGTACCCGGACTACAACTAATGTTAGGCATGAGCGCATGATCAACGACATGAATGCAAACATTTCACAGTTGCAATCATCACTGAGCATCCAAGATAAAGGAAAGTTTCCTACCCAGGGCCAAAGACCGCCCCAAGGTCAAACTAGTGTTAGCTCCACATCGACAGAACATCAAGAGCAATGTCAAGCTTTGACCACTCTTCGTAGTGGGAGAGTCGTTGATTTATCACCTCCCTCACAGGATTGAACCAAAGACAAGGAGATTACACCCGGTACGAAAGAGGCCGAAGATGTCCCTTTGAATGAGAGTGATAAAGAAGACACTAGTGAGCCCGAGGTAGTAGTGAAACCACTCACCGCGGAACCGTTTCCTCAAAGGTTGATTCCTTCCCATAAAGGAAACCCTTGTGATGAAGTGCTAGATGTACTAAAGAAAGTGAAGCTAAATTTACCTTTCCTCGATGCTATTATGCAAATTTTAGCTTATGTAAAAGTCATCAAAGACTTGTTAACGATAAAAAGGAGGATGAAGGTAAAGAAAAATATCTTTCTAGCACAGAACATGAGCTCCATCCTACGTAATGATCTCCCACCAAAATTTAAGGATCCCGGTGCACCCACCATTTCCTGCATCATTGGAGAAAATAAAATCGAAAAATCCTTACTTGACTTGGGAGCAAGTGTAAATATTCTCCTTTACGCCATATATAGGCGACTTGATTTGGGAGCCCTCAAGCCCACAAAGGTCACTCTCTAATTAGTGGATCGAACCATAAAGATCCTAAGAGGTATAGTTGAGGACGGGATCGTCCAAGTTTCACTTTCTACTTCCTGGTAGATTTTGACATTTGGGAACGGAGCCCTCCTTCGCCTCGAGCAATCATGTTCCCATCATTCTTGGGCGCCCATTCTTAGCTATGGCTAACGCAATCATCAATACTCAGAATGGGCAAATGCAACTCACTTTTAGGAACATGACTTTAGAGACTAACATCTTCCATATCGCCCAACATATGGAGGAAGAAGATGATCTTCATGCAGTGAGCCTAATAGATGAGATCGTAGAGGAGTATTTTGAGGAAAATTATTATGGAGACATCCTAGGGTCCTGTTTAGTATTGAGCCACGAGAGTGAGGGGACATACACTGCATTCGAGAGGGAGGTTGAGGAGTTGAGAGAGTTACTTGATGAGAGAGCGTCGGACGAGGACGCGAGAGATGTGAATTGGGTTTCTCGATTCGAGGAGTTATCGCCAAGGGAAACACGCATGGTTCCCTCCAGTGACAAATTTCCGACCCTTGAATTGAATAAACTACCCTCCCATATTAAATATGCATACCTAGGAGAGGATGAGACATTTCCTGTTGTTGTCTCCTCTATCCTATACGAAGAGCAGGAGGGTAAATTGTTAAAGATTCTGAGGAAGACCTAAGTGCTTTTGGTTGGTGTATTGCTGATTTAAAAGGGATAAGTCCTTTGATTTTCACCCACAAGATCCATCTTTAAGAGGACGTCAAGCCCTCGAGAGAAATGCAAAGAAGGCTAAACCCTAATATGAAAGAAGTGGTGAGGACCTAAATAATTAAGCTATTGGATGCCGGGATTATCTACCCAATCTTGGATAGTAAATGGGTGAGCCCTATTCAAGTTGTCCTGAAGAAGTAGGGCATCATAGTGATTGAGAATGCTAAAGTAGAGATAGTCCCCCAACGTACCACCACCGGGTGGCACATTTGCATTGATTACTGGAAACTCAATGCGGGAACTAGGAAAGACCATTTCCCTTTGCCATTTGTTGATCAGATGCTTGAAAGAGTAGCGGGTCACCCTTACTATTGCTTCCTTGATGGTTATTCCGGATATAACCAAATTGAGGTAGATATACTTGACCAGGAGAAAACAACCTTCACTTTCCCTTTTGGTACGTTTGCCTATAAACATATGCCATTCGGCTTGTGTAATGCACCCGACCTTTCAAAGGTGCATGTTGAGCCTATTTAGTGACATGGTCGAGAGAGGACTTTAAGTGTTCATGGACGACTTTAGAGTTTTTGGCACCTCTTTCAATATTTATCTTGAAAAACTGTAAAAAGTACTTGCCCAGTGTGTGGAAAAGAACATAGTTCTAAATTGGGAGAAATGCCATTTTATGGTCACCGAGGGAATAGTTCTTGGCCACATAGTTTCATCCAAGGGGATAGAAGTTGATAGAGCTAAGATAGATGTCATAGTGGATCCACCCCCACCAAAATCGCTCAAAGACGTGCACTCCTTCTTGGGACATGCGGGGTTTTATCGATGGTTCATTAAGGACTTTAGCGCCATCGCTAGACCCTTAAGCAACCTACTTATGAAGGATACCCCATTTGAGTGGACGAAAGCATGCCATAGCGCTTTCGAAAATTATAAACCATGCTTGTGTACGCTCCCATCATGCAAGTTCCAGATTGGTCCTTACCATTCGAACTTATGTGTGATGCTAGCGATTATGCGATAGGGGATGTTTTGGGCCAAACAAAAGACAATAAGGCTCATGTTATCTACTACGCTAGTCGGACTCTTACCGGACCACAACTCAATTACTCCACTACTAAGAAGGAGTTTCTAGCTGTAGTCTTTGCTCTTGATGAATTTTGGTCATACCATATCGATTCTCCCATCACTTACTTCACCAACCACGCGGCATTGAAATACCTACTCGCGAAGAAAGGTGCGGCCTCATAAGGTGGATCCTACTCCTACAAGAGTTTAATCTCTCCATTGAAGATAATAAGGGAGTAGAAAACGTCATTGTCGACCACTTATCACGGCTTTCGTCTGACGTGCCTAGTGATCCAATACCCATAGACGTATACTTTCCGTATGAGCAACTCTTTACTACCTCTTCTTTGCCCTAGTTTGCGGATATCGTGAACTATCTTGTCATAGGAGTCATCCCTCCCGATTGGACACCGCAAGATAAGAAGAGGTTTATTACTTCGTCGCGCATGTTTTTCTATGATGGTCCCTTCCTGTTTAAATATTGCACCGACCAAATCATCCGACGATGTGTACCGGATGACGAGATCCCGAATGTCATCCAATTTTGTCATTCAAAAGCTTGTGGAGGCCACTTTTCGACGAAAAATACGGTCGCTAAAATTCTTCAATGCAGCCTCTATTGGCCCAAAATATTCTGGGACGTGAACAATGCTTGTAAATCTTGCAATAGGTGGCAAAGGATGGGAGCTATTACCCGACGAGACATGATGCCTCTTACCCCCATACTCATTATTGAGATCTTCGATTGTTGGGGTATTGACTTCATGGGACATTTCCCCCCGTCCTTTGGTTTCCTATACATCCTTGTCGCAGTAGACTACATTTCTAAATGGGTGGAAGCCATATCGACCAAGACAAATGACAATAAAGTGGTGATTAAGTTCCTATAGGAACACATACTTTCCCGCTTCGGTGATCCAAAAGTGATAATCAATGATAATGGCATGCACTTTTACAATAGGCCATTCGAGAAGCTCATGAGAAAGTATGGCGTCGTTCACAAGGTTGGAAGGACTTATCACCCACAAACGAATGGGCAGGCCAAACTAGAAAATCGGGAAGTCAAGAACATTCTTGAAAAGATCGTTAATCCTACCCGAAAATATTGGTCACTTAGATTGAACGATTCGCTATGGGCCTATCGTACCGCATACAAAAATCTGCTCGGCATGTCCCCATTTCTCTTTTTGTATGGCAAGCCTTGCCATCTTCTCATGGAATTAGAGCACAAGGCATATTGGGCGATTAAGGAGTATGGATAAGGCTGGTGAAGTTTGCAAGCTTCAATTAAATGAGTTAGAAGAGATACACAATGATGCATATGAAAACACAAAAATTTCCAAAGAAAGGATGAAACTCGCTCATGATAACATCATTCGATGCAAAGAGTTTCTTCCCGGACATAAAGTTCTTCTCTATAACTCTCAGCTTCAACTATTTCCGGGCAAGTTGCGGCCACGATGGTCTGGTCCATTCGTTGTAAGGAACGTTTTCCCTCACGGAGCTGTTGAATTAGACGATTTAAAAGGGGGAAATACGTTCAAGGTAAATGGACAACGCCTAAATCAATATCTAGAGGCGTGTGTGGAAGAAGTTAACACCGTTTGGTTATCGAACCCCGTTTATGAGGTAGAGTGACCTTCTACAGTGAGGTCTTCGCAACCCCGATGCGTATGGGGTGAATTCTTGTATATAGGAGACGAGAGTTATGTGAGTAGTGAGAGTCCCTAGGATTAGGGTACAATAAGGTGAGAGCATTCACATGTTTTGAGAAATTGATTTAAGTTGCGTTGACCATTGATATCGAGAGAGTTTTGAGTCCAAATTGATAGGGAGCATGCTAAGAGTCAAAAAATTTCGGAGAAGCGCGATTGAAATTAAGTTATGGGGAGAAACCCATCTCAATGCAAGAACCGGATCGATTCTTTTATTTTTGAGCCAAACCAGTCCAGACCGGATCAGTTCGTTTCTTTTAGATCCAGATCGATCCGGTAATTAAAGAACTCAAAAATTAAAAGGATCGGATCGGTCTGGTTCTGTACCAGCCAGATTGGTCCGATTTTTGCAGTATTTCCCCTTTCCCTAGGTGGACCCCCTTCTCCCCAATCCCTTCCCTTCCCTCCCAATTCATCCAACCCTTCAATTTCCCTCCAAAATACATCCCATCTTTCCCTCCAAACCCTTTCCCCCAATTTCCAAAACCCTACCCACACTTATCACCTACAAATACCCACCCATAGCCTCCACTTTCTTCACACCTTCAACCACATCCCTTATCTCTCCTCTTTCCCTAATTTTTTTTCCAACACCCTCCACTTGTCCCAATGGCCTAAAGAGCTCCCCCCGTCAAATACGACTCAACTGAAATCCTACCCTCCGGCCATGGTGAATTTTTTTCCCGCAAAGAAGAGCGTTGGTGCACTCATTTCTTTGGTCCGGATCACAAACTCCACATGGAGCGTGTAGTCCAATTGACGGTGCTATCACCTCCCTCTTCATGCATAGGGGTTGGTTCCGTTTCCTTAATGAACCGTATGAATCGATTTGGGCCACCAAAGTTCAAACTTTCTATGGATCCCTTGTTCACACGGGCCAATTCGAGTCCCAAGCCTATGTCGATGGTAGCGTCATCCCTTTTTCTTTGGGCCTTCTCACGGCTAAGTTGAGCGAGTATGATGTTCCTGATGTTCAAGACTACACATACCCAAGGAATGTCATCCCGGTAGCCAAGGACCTGATTATGGAGCTCATTTCCCTCGGTGTTGTATGGAGGGGGGAGATTGTCGCTGTCGATCGGCTTAACTAGAAAGCATGCCTCACATTCCAAATTATGTGTGCTAACATTCTGCAAACTTCCAACGATTCCGCGATGCGTCCCCGTCAAGCAACATTGACATACCACATCTTCAATCCCCACACTTTAATTAACCTGGCTTGTACCCTATACGCTGACATCCTGTTTGCAGCCATGGATGAGAAAAGTGCATCCCCATTTCCATATGCACGCCTGATTACCTCTATTCTCAAAGATGCTGGCATTGAGCCTCCGCTAGACCTTACTCTCCTCCCCGGTCCCTTTGGATAGGGAACCCGCACTCAGAGCGCCAAACAACTAGCCATTATTTGGGCAAGGCATGGAAGTGATGATGAGGACGACGCTGCCTCGAATAGAAGAAGAAGCAGGTGCCGATGTTGAGATGGGAGACGTGGGTGTAGATGAAGAGTCGGCCGAAGAAGAAGATGACCCTGACTTCGAATGGGCGGGTAGCGACCTCACTAATCGTATGTTGGCCCTTGAGACGAGATTCAGCAACTTTATGACCGACTACTGCCGCGATACAAGCATGATGTTTCATTTCCAAGAGGACTTGTACCGATGCCAAAAGGATCCCAATGAGCCATTGCAATCCTACTTCTATGAACCTTATGGCCCTGACGCGCCCAGCTCTTCCCACCCACCGCCCCAGTGAAGCTTTGTTGGTTTGTGGTAGTTTTTAGTTGTTTCCCTTAAACAAATGGAGAAAATGTCGTGTTTATATTTTAGTCCTTTTTGCTTGAGGACAATGAAAAAGTCTAAGTTAGGGGGGGGGGGGGGTCACAAGTGCGTATTTCTAAAACTTCACAAATTTTAAAAAATGCACAGAAATTTCAAAAAAATCATAAAATTTTGAAAAACTCAAAAATATTTTTGTTCAAAATAAATAAAATTGGAATTCAAAATTTTCAAAAATATCATTAAAAGTCGGTTTAAAGTCTCAAGTTATAAAAATTCCACATACACAAAGCCGAAATTGACCAAAAGATGGAAATTGTGCGAAAATTGACGACTTAACGAATAAGTGTGGAGATTAACAACCCATCTGAGATTTAAGCCTTTCATCTTTGCGAAATTTATAAATCAATCCGAGTTAGTTGTTAACTCAAAGTTCTTTTCAGCGTCTAAAAAGTCGTCGAGGATCTCAATCCTTTCATGTTGATCGGTTTTGATAAATGTGTGTGATATTGTCGTAAAAAGCGCGCTACAAATCTCTAAATTAAATCAATCTCGAGATGCATATGGTAATGCAATTAGTATTTTGGACAATGAAGTAGGCCCTCGTTTGTTACCCAAAAATATTGGCCATAAAAAATTGTGAAAAATTATCCCTTTTGTTACCCAAATTGAGCTAAATAATTTTTCCTTTCGTTTGACAACCCGAAAAATCCAAAAAGCCCAGAATTGTGAAAATAGAATATTTATCAAATAAAGTCCGAAAAGTGCATAAAGAGGGGAAAGAAAAAAATAGATATGCTCAACAAAAATAGCAAGAAAAGAAAAGAAGGAAAAATATAAACAAAAAAAAGAGAAAAAGAGAAAAAGAAGAGAAAATGAGCAAAAGCCCGAAAAAAGCACAAATGGACATCATAAATGACTTTTCCAATTCCAACCTTCCCTACCATTTTCATTTTACCCAATACACCTTTAACCCGTAAAAGCCCTAACCGAGTCCAAAATTGCGAAATTGGCTACCGCGTGGAGAGTTAAAACGCAAAAAGATAATAAAAGAGATTAAATGCATGAATAAGAGGCAATGTTCCCATTTTTCAAACCATATTCCGTTGACGAGATCCAATCATTATAAAAATTTTGTATTTCTTCTTTTGTGCATGAACTTGGTTCCAATATATTTATTGTCACACCCCAAACCCAATATCCATAATAATCATTTATTATTAGAATAATTAGATCATAATCTTGAGCCCATTGGAAATATGATTCCTTCATCAATATTTTCCTACATAATGAACATAATATTATTCTTACATCATAAAATTCAATACCAGAGTCATAATTAAGAAAACATGCAATACCGTGTTAAACTATGATCAACCCAAACCATACTAAATCAATATATACAATGTGTGAGTATATTAAAATATTCAGTGTGACAACGATAAAATCCCATTTTTAAATCCCAGCTCTCTCCAACGGTGCAACTCTCAAAGCTACCGGTCATATGGTATCCTAGCTGGCAGCGTGTGAACCTGAAATTATTAAAATATAAACCGTAAGCATTAAGCTTAGTGAGGTACTCCTTCCCTGCAATAGAATAACAATTCTATATCGAATATGTAGATATAAAATCCGAACAATCCTGCCCATTGGCAATAACAAATCATGGATCATAAGATCCAAATAATTCTGCCCGTTGGCAATAACAAATCCTGGATATTTGAATATCCAAACAAATCCTGAATACCGAAGTATTCAAACCAATCCTGGATCATGAGACCCAAACAAATCCTGGATATTTTAATATCCAAACAAATCCTGAATACCGAAGTATTCAAACAAATCCGCTCTTAGAGCTATATTCATATTTATATATGAAACAAATCATAAGTACACTCACCTTGGCAGTTTAACTAGCTTTGCCCTTGACTTTATCCAGTACTTGTTCAATCAGATCTTCTTCCCTTCCTATCATTCTTAAAATATTAGTATCATCGTAATAATATCAATAATCCAAAGAACGATTTAAACATAATTCAATCCATAAGCATCACATGATTCCATTCAAATCATTTATCACAAGTGAAGTTCCATCCAAATCCATGCTAGCATATTCAACATATCCAAATCATAGATCAAATATAAATTCATTTATTCTTGGAAATTCAATCCTTGTCATATTATTATTCCAATACAAAAGACGTTACATCATTTTAGGTCTCGTAGAGCAAGATATGCTCATTTCTTTACCACATGGCAAATCTGCCCTATAGGCCCTCTTATCGTTCATTCAACTTCCACGAATTTCCATAATTTTTCTACATCATATATTTATGTGATATTTTACCCAACATCAGTAAACATATTGAAAAATACAAAATTAAAGTTTCATAATTTTTAAGGTTCGTTTGCTATGTCAAGCAAAACACCGAACACATGGCGGGCATATTTTCACCCTTAGGGCAGATTTCATACCCGAACTTCAAACTCTCACCAAAGACTCATTTCTTGGTATTTTATCATGATTTTCGGATATGTCATACCTACATGAGTCCAGGTTAATCTCCAATTGGAATCAATCAATTCCAGTAAGTACACGAAAATATATGGAAGTTTGAATAAACAAGGTTTCTAAACAAAGCAATTTTAGGGTTTTGTACATTCAACTCAACTTAAACTTGCATATATCCATACATATGCACCCAAGCATGAAAGTTCAATAAAAAATCAAGTATTTATATCATATAAATTGTAAATGAAAGAAAAAATAGCAAGATTCATGGTTGGAATTACCTTAGGGGCTTTTTCGTAATTTCCTATGAATTTTCTTCAATTTTCTCCTCACACTTTCTTCCTAAACTTCAAAACTCTCTTTCCTTAAGCTTAAAATCTCTCATGGCTGAATTTTGGCTGAATAAAGAGGTAATTCTAAGGGTTTGAGGTCGGCCAAAGCCACCACCCTTCCCAACCAATGAGAATAAAACATTTGTTGCCATATTAAGACAAAATACTACTTAACGGATGGACTACTTTGCCCTTATTTCGTAATTTTGGGATAACGTCTCACTCGAACCTCCGTTTCACACACCGTTTGTTGTGTTACAACCATAACTCACTTTTCTACAACTATGTAGTTTTCACCTCAAGTCAATTGTTATGTCATAAAGGTCAAAACTAGCCTTAAACATGGACATTCCTACCGAAACCTTCAAAATTTTGTATTTGTAACTAATTCGACATTTCATGCTTTTTGAAGGTAGGATTAGACTAAACATAATAAATTAACATCATGTGTATTAATGACACACTAATCATATCACATAAGCTAGGCATGATTTAAGCATAATTAATCATAATTATATTCGGGTTGTCACAATTCTCCCCCTGTTAGGAAATTTCGTCCTCGAAATTGACATACCTTGGTTGTCCGAATCAAACAAATACGGATAACGCATTTTCATACTATCCTCACTCTCCCATGTAGCTTCTTCCATGGAATGCCTTCTCCACACAACTTTCACAAGTGGGATCACCTTTGATCTCAATATTTGTTCTTTCCTATCGACGATAGCAAGCAGTTCTTCCACGTAGCTCAAATCTTCCTTCAACTCAATAGGTTGTTCCACCAATACATGTGAAGGGTCTGCTACATACTTTCTTAACATAGAAACATGGAAAACATCATGTAACCGAGATAATTCTGGGGGTAACACTAACTTGTAGGCAACCATCCCGACTTTCTTAAGGATTTCATAAGGTCCAATGTAGTGTGGACTTAATTTCCCTTTCTTTCCAAACCTCATAACTCCTTTCCATGGCGATATTCGAAGAAACACATAATCCCCTTTCTGGAATTCCAAATCTTTTCGTCGTTTATCCGCATAACTTTTCTGTCTGCTTTGAGCTGTTCTCATTCTATCTTGAATGATCTTCACTTTTTCAGTGGTGACTTCAATCAATTCTAGACCCTCTATCTTCCTTTCACCAACTTCACCCCAACATATTGGTGTACGACATCGTCTACCGTATAATGCTTCATATGGAGCCATACCAATAGTAGACTGAAAACTATTGTTATATGCAAATTCTATCAAAGCCAAATATTCATCCCAATTACCCTTGAAATCAAGCACACAGGCTCTAAGCATATCTTCCAAAATCTGTATTGTCCTTTCAGACTGCCCATCTGTCTGGGGATGAAAAGCCGTACTAAACTTTAAGTTGGTACCCATAGCATACTGCAAACTATCCCAAAATCTGGATGTAAAAGTAGGGTCCCTATCTGAAACAATAGAAACAGGTGCCCCATGCAATCGAATAATTTCATTAACATACAATCTAGCATACCTATCAACTGTATATGTAGTCTTGACTGCTAGAAAATGAGCGGACTTGGTCAATCTGTCCACCACTACCCAAATCGAATCTGACCCCTTCTGAGATCGAGGAAACCCAACCACAAAATCCATCGTTACATGATCCCATTTCCATTCCGGTATTGGCAATGGCTGAAGCAGACCAGTAGGTTTCTGATGCTCCACTTTCACTTGCTGACATATAAGGCATCTAGCAACAAAATCAGCTATTTCCTTTTTCATATTATTCCACCAATAATGCTCCTTTAAATCCCTATACATTTTAGTACTACCAGGATGCATAGTATAAATGGAATTATGAGCCTCATCTAAAATTTCCTCTTTCAATCCACCCACATTAGGCACACACAACCGCTGCTTATACAATAAGGTGCCATCATTCACAATACAAAAATCTTCAGACTTACCATCTTGGACATCTTGTCGTTTCTTCTCAAGGAAAGGATCTTGACTTTGCAAATCACGAATACGGGTAGCTAATAAAGGCCTCACGCTTACATGAGCAAAGAATCTATCCCCATCTACTAGTTGCAATTCTACTCCCATCAATCTCAACTCCATAATATGAGCAACTCTAGCACATCGAATACAAGATAACCTGCCTGAAGCCTTTCTACTCAAAGCATCTGCAACTACATTTGCCTTTCCTGGGTGGTAGTGAATTGTACAATCATAATCTTTAATTAACTCCATCCACCGCCTCTGCCTCAAATTCAACTCCTTCTGAGTAAATAAATACTTAAGGCTTTGATGGTCAGTAAAAATTTCACATACCTCACCATATAGATAATGACGCCATAATTTCAAAGAAAACACAATAGCAGCAAGTTCCAAATCATGTGTAGGATAATTACGTTCATGTGTACGCAACTGCCTAGAAGCATAAGCAATAACTCTACCATGCTGCATAAAAACACAACCCAACCCCTGATGTGAAGCATCGGTATAAACAACAAAACCATCTCCACCATGCGGAATAGTAAGAACAGGTGCAGTTACCAACCTCTTTTTCAATTCATCAAAACTATTTTCGCAATCAGAATTCCATTCAAACTTAACATCTTTCCGGGTTAGTTTAGTCATTGGTAAGGCAATCGAAGAAAATCCCTTAATAAACCTTCTATAATACCCAGCTAAACCCAGAAAACTCCTCACCTCAGTCATATTATTGGGCCTCTCCCATTTTACAATAGCCTCTACCTTTTTAGGATCAACACATATACCATCTCCCGAAACAACATGGCCTAAAAATACAACTTGTGATAGCCAAAATTCACACTTGCTAAACTTCGCATACAACTTCTTATCTTTCAACAGATTCAAAATAGTTGTGAGATGTCTTTCATGTTCAACCATATCACGTGAATAAATCAGAATATCATCAATAAAAACTATCACAAATGAATCAACAAAAGGATGCAGTACCCGGTTCATAAGATCCATAAATACAGCTGGAGCATTAGTCACCCCAAAAGGCATCACCAAAAACTCAAAATGACCATACCGAGTCCGAAAAGCAGTTTTAGAAATATCACTCTCCTTCACCCTCAACTGATGATACCCTGATCGCAAGTCTATTTTTGAAAACACTTTAGCACCCTGTAACTGATCAAACAAATCATCTATACGAGGTAAAGGGTATTTGTTCTTAATTGTAGCTTTATTTAGTTGCCTATAATCAATACACAAACGCATGGTACCATCTTTCTTCTTCACAAATAAAACTGGCGCACCCCATGGAGATACACTAGGCTGTATGAACCCCCTATCAAGTAAATCTTGCAACTGAATCTTGAGTTCTTTCAACTCAACAGGTGCCATTCTATACGGTGCCATAGAAATAGGGGTTGTCCCTGGTGCTAATTCAATACTAAATTCAACTTCTCTTTCTGGAGGTAACCCTGGCAACTCACTAGGAAACACTTCAGGAAAATCCCTTACAATAGGAACATCAACTAATTGTAAAGCTCCCTTCCCAGTGTCAAGAACATATGCAATAAAACCCTCACAGCCCTTACTCAATAATTTCCTCGTCTGAATAGCTGAAATGATGCAACTGGGAACAATTTTCCTTTCCCCCACAAATTTAAATTCAGGCTCACCAGGCATATTAAAAACAACTTCCTTACAGAAACAATCCATAGATGCATGATATTTAGATAACCAATCCATTCCCAGAATTATATCAAAATCAGAAATATCCAATGGGAGTAGATCTATAACTGTATCTCTAGCCCCCACAGTCAAAACACAATCACGAAAAGCATATTCAGCTACAACCATTTCCCCCATAGGCATATAAATACCCAACCCCACATCTAAACGAGTACATGGTCTATTCAGGTATACAGCAAAAGCATAGGACAAAAAAGAATGCGTGGAACCAGGATCAATCAAAACATAAGCACTTCTATCAGTAACAGAAAGTGTACCTGTCACCACATCTGGAGTAATCTGAGCTTCTTTCATTGTAAAAACTCGTCCACCTGGCTTGGAACTACTAGCTTGTCCTCTACCCATACTTTTCACTGCACTGCCCGGAGATAACATTATGCTTGCTACTTCACTATGTGCTGCTGGAGTCTCTGCCAATTGCGGACAATTCTTCTTAATATGCCCCACTTGATGACAATGGTAGCATTCCAATCCCTTAAGCTTAGGACACTCGGATTTATAATGCCCTTCCTCTTTACAAAAGAAACATGTAACAACTCTTGTCGGTGCCTCACCCTTTCCTGACCTCCTAACCAGACTAGAAGATTCTCCACCCCTAGTATCTCTGCCAAATCTCCCCAGACCTCTACCACTATCTCCACCACCTCTCTGAAATTTATGAGGTTCCATCTTAACACTTCCACCCTCACCTCCCTTAAAGTGAGATGCGTCGAATCTACTCTTTTTAAAACTCTCTCTACTTGCCACCCCTTGGTTCATTTACCTTTCTGCTATCGTGGCTTTGTTTACCAGAGAAGCATAATCTTCTAACTCATAAGTGGCCACTCTATTTTGAATAGGCCAAATCAGTCCATCTTGAAATTTACTACATTTATCTTCTTCCTCCTGTACATACTTAGTAGCAAATCTAGACAAAGCAGTAAATTTAGCATCATACTCCCTCACAGACATGTTTCCTTGGGTTAAATTTATAAACTCCCTCAGCTTCTCCCTCCTATAGACCTTAGGGAAATACTTAACATACAAAGCTTTAATAAATTCAGCCCAAGTAATGACATCAGTACCTTCCATCCTTGGCACCAAATGGTTGCTGGCTTCCCACCAATACTTCGCCTCTCCTTTGAGCTTAAACACAGCTAGATTCACTTTCTGGTTATCTGGAACCTTCATAACTGCAAAGATAGTTTCTAGATCCCTGACCCACATCTCAGCTTCTGTAGGTTCCACCGACCCTGAATATTCTGGAGGATTCAACTTCAAAAACTTCTCATGCATGGAATCCTTCATTTCCTTCCTTGCCTCTTTTTCAATCCTCGCCACAATCTTTGATTCTAGATATCTAGACTGTTGTTCTGCCATTTGCGCCATATTTCTTTCTTGTTGCTCTGCCATCCTCATCATTGCTTGTGCTATTATTTGCATCTCTGTAGGCTGTTCTTGCTCTCTAGCCCTCCCAGGAACACTTTGCTCTACTTCAACATTATCTGTACGAGAAGCTACTCCCTCTTCTCTAGGTTGTCCATTCCCAGGTTCCATCTGGAATAATCTGTAATACAACAAAGTTCTAACAACCAATATAAACAGTTTATAATACTAAACTATTGGTTAGTTCATAAACAATTCATAAATATCAAATCAACTCAATACTGCCATCTAACCGTCACACACGTCCAGAATTTATAACCACGCTCTGATACCACTAATTGTCACACCCCAAACCCAATATCCATAATAATCATTTATTATTAGAATAATTAGATCATAATCTTGAGCCCATTGGAAATATGATTCCTTCATCAATATTTTCCTACATAATGAACATAATATTATTCTTACATCATAAAATTCAATACCAGAGTCATAATTAAGAAAACATGCAATACCGTGTTAAACTATGATCAACCCAAACCATACTAAATCAATATATACAATGTGTGAGTATATTAAAATATTCAGTGTGACAACGATAAAATCCCATTTTTAAATCCCAGCTCTCTCCAATGGTGCAACTCTCAAGGCTACCGGTCATATGGTATCCTAGCTGGCAGCGTGTGAACCTGAAATTATTAAAATATAAACCGTAAGCATTAAGCTTAGTGAGGTACTCCTTCCCTGCAATAGAATAACAATTCTATATCGAATATGTAGATATAAAATCCGAACAATCCTGCCCATTGGCAATAACAAATCATGGATCATAAGATCCAAATAATTCTGCCCGTTGGCAATAACAAATCCTGGATATTTGAATATCCAAACAAATCCTAAATACCGAAGTATTCAAACCAATCCTGGATCATGAGACCCAAACAAATCCTGGATATTTTAATATCCAAACAAATCCTGAATACCGAAGTATTCAAACAAATCCGCTCTTAGAGCTATATTCATATTTATATATGAAACAAATCATAAGTACACTCACCTTGGCAGTTTAACTAGCTTTGCCCTTGACTTTATCCAGTACTTGTTCAATCAGATCTTCTTCCCTTCCTATCATTCTTAAAATATTAGTATCATCGTAATAATATCAATAATCCAAAGAACGATTTAAACATAATTCAATCCATAAGCATCACATGATTCCATTCAAATCATTTATCACAAGTGAAGTTCCATCCAAATCCATGCTAGCATATTCAACATATCCAAATCATAGATCAAATATAAATTCATTTATTCTTGGAAATTCAATCATTGTCATATTATTATTCCAATACAAAAGACGTTACATCATTTTAGGTCTCGTAGAGCAAGATATGCTCATTTCTTTACCACATGGCAAATCTGCCCTATAGGCCCTCTTATCGTTCATTCAACTTCCACGAATTTCCATAATTTTTCTACATCATATATTTATGTGATATTTTACCCAACATCAGTAAACATATTGAAAAATACAAAATTAAAGTTTCATAAGTTTTAAGGTTCGTTTGCTATGTCAAGCAAAACACCGAACACATGGCGGGCATATTTTCACCCTTAGGGCAGATTTCATACCCGAACTTCAAACTCTCACCAAAGACTCATTTCTTGGTATTTTATCATTATTTTCGGATATGTCATACCTACATGAGTCCAGGTTAATCTCCAATTGGAATCAATCAATTCCAGTAAGTACACGAAAATATATGGAAGTTTGAATAAACAAGGTTTCTAAACAAAGCAATTTTAGGGTTTTGTACATTCAACTCAACTTAAACTTGCATATATCCATACATATGCACCCAAGCATGAAAGTTCAATAAAAAATCAAGTATTTATATCATATAAATTGTAAATGAAAGAAAAAATAGCAAGATTCATGGTTGGAATTACCTTAGGGGCTTTTTCGTAATTTCCTATGAATTTTCTTCAATTTTCTCCTCACACTTTCTTCCTAAACTTCAAAACTCTCTTTCCTTAAGCTTAAAATCTCTCATGGCTGCATTTTGGCTGAATAAAGAGGTAATTCTAAGGGTTTGAGGTCGGCCAAAGCCACCACCCTTCCCAACCAATGAGAATAAAACATTTGTTGCCATATTAAGACAAAATACTACTTAACGGATGGACTACTTTGCCCTTATTTCGTAATTTTGGGATAACGTCTCACTCGAACCTCCGTTTCACACACCGTTTGTTGTGTTACAACCATAACTCACTTTTCTACAACTATGTAGTTTTCACCTCAAGTCAATTGTTATGTCATAAAGGTCAAAACTAGCCTTAAACATGGACATTCCTACCGAAACCTTCAAAATTTTGTATTTGTAACTAATTCGACATTTCATGCTTTTTGAAGGTAGGATTAGACTAAACATAATAAATTAACATCATGTGTATTAATGACACACTAATCATATCACATAAGCTAGGCATGATTTAAGCATAATTAATCATAATTATATTCGGGTTGTCACATTTACTCTTTATCTCATGTATACCCAGAGAATAGCCATAATCCGAGAGATTCGTTTGTCAGAGTATCCTGTGAGAATTTGAAATCAAAATGAATTTTTGGATAAGTAACGTAATGATCAATCGGTGGAAATTCGCGGTTAAAATTTTCGACTTCGCACACACACACTATGATTTGAGACTCTTGAGCATGACTTGATGATGATTATTTTCTGGGAAAGTTTGAATTATACAATTTTTGAATATTTTAAATTTTCTTTGAGTCGAATTTTGTGGGTATATTCTCTGCAAACCCTCACGAGACACAACTCGTCCTACTAGGGTAACCTAGGGGTTTAACGACTTGTTGCATATGTTAAATGCAATTGCTTGCCCGTAAAAAAGGTATTTTATCCCAATAAAATGATTTTCAAGATTTGAGCCTTGTTATGATTCTTTTACTTTTCTCGGGACGAGCAAAGTTCTAAGTTAGGGGGATTTGATTCGGCATAAATTCTTCCAAATTTATCCCTTTAATTTAGTTACTTTTAGCACCTTAAACAACGTAATCAATTTGATTTTATCTCATAATCTTTCTACTGACTTATTCTAATGAGTACCCCGAGTTTCTAGTACTTCGTACTGATTTTACAGGTATTTGATGTTAATAAAGAAAGAAAGAAACCAGATGAATCGAGAAAGAAAAGAAGGAAAGTCAGAAGGGCCAATTTATAATTTTTATCCGAAATTTGAATGAGGCATCTAAAGAAGAGTTGAAGATATCAAGCTCACAAGTACATAGGAAGAAACATCACCTCAATTGGAGTCCGGGGTGAAAGTTATGAGAAGTCAAAGCCTGAAGAAAAAGTCAAAGGAATCTCGAACCGATCCGAAATGCCAATTTCCAGAGAACCCCGGACCAAAGATGAATCGATGCTGAAGGAAAATAAATGAACCGATCCATACCGGATCGATCCAGCCAAAAAATTAATGAATCGATCCGGATTCAAGACAGACCGAACTGAAGAAGGCCCGGACCGGTCCGATTATCGAATTTTGATTTTTTACTCTTCCTCTAATGGAGAGTCCTTGTTCAGATAAAACTCTTAGAGCCTTGTAGGGTATTTAAACCCGATTTATTATCATTCTAAACAATGGAGAATTTATCTAATTCTCCATTCTTTTCATTAAAACCCTAGTTTGAAGATAGATTATAATTTTAATTCCAAGATTGAATATTGTTCAGATTTCTATGATTACAAGTACTTTTAGTTGATGATTTCAGTGCTTTGGTAAGATTAGTGATTAATTTCCTCTGTTTAATTTCCTGTTTACATCATTCTTCAATTTTCCCTTAGTTTAATCATGATTTCCTGTAATTCAAAAGTCGTTTTCATTAATTTAATCAGGTAGGCTAGACTTTTAAGGGTCGGGATGCATGAACCCAAACTGATGTGGTAGTTGCATGTGTATAAAAGTAATCCTATAAATTTAATGATTTGATTATGACCGTATTGTGTAGGAACGCGATAATTGTAGATCTTTGGATCTCGTTTTCTTCAGGGTAACCGAGATGCTTTAGAATACAATTCGAGTGTAACTATTAAAATACCAATTTACTCGTCCTCTAATTAAGTATGGTGTGGGATTGAACCTCATATATGTAATGCTTGGGAGTACTAAATTCCGGGTCTAATTAATCATTTAAATTTACGATTAGTTTTATATCATCAATACACTAGGTTTGGGGGATTGTATTCTTGTCCTGTTTTTTTTTCTCATCTTATAGTTCGAATTTTCAAATAATTCATCATTAGTATTTTAGGTAATTTAGAATAGTTGCATTTCATTCATACTTTAGTTCATTAGTTAAACATTTTCAAAATTTTCATATAGTTGAGACCATTTCACCATCCAATCACCTTTTTCATTTCCTTTAGAGTCAGAGTTAGGATTCCTTCGTCTATCCAACATCGTTACAACTCTATTGTCCTAATTCCCTGTGGATATGACCCCGACTTATCGGGTTTATTACTAACACGACAGGATTGCACTTGAGCCTAGAGAGAACGCACATCAGAGACACTTTCTGAGTCGCGTCAAGTACATCTCAATATGATGTACAGTGTTGGTACTACCATCATACTTGGGAGACACCATAGGTGGTTTGAACTTGGTAGGGGTTGGGAAGCTCACTATCCTGGATACAAATGGGGAGCCCTATATAAAACCTCTTTGAAGTGGGTCTCATCTTTTGATGGGGTCCCCTATCTTCTCTTCAAGACGTTGGATGGAGTTATTCCATGGCCTTGAAACATCGGCCTGGACCGAGGTTGTCCCCAGCCACCTCCAAGGGGTGGACTGAGGGTTCCCTATCCGCAGCACAACATCAGTTGTTGACCTACTCTTGATCCCTGTCTTGGCCTTAATGAGGTCGGCCATGATGGGGTCGGCCATGATGAGGCTGATGTTCCCCGTCTTCCCTTTGTGACCCTGTTGCACTTCTTGACCTGGATAACCTCTTCCTCAGGTCATTTACTAGGCCGATCCTGTCAAAGGTCGACCCTCTTTTCAAGCAATTAAAAGCTGATCCTCTCTGTTGGGAACCACCATCTCTTCTGTCCATACAACCTCGACTTTGGTGGATAAGACGCACAGTGTTGTTCGAAACCTCATACAACTCCCTACAGCCCTCTGGATCATCTTATACCTCCATATCATCATAAATATCCTTTGGGCAAGGGTGCCCTTGCCTCCTCAGACGTAAACACTTAGGGTCAGCAATGTACCTCCTCCATTGAGGTGTAGGTTGGTCTTTTTGTGGTGCTTGAGGTGGTCCCTTAGCTTCAGTGTGGGGCTGTGAAGCTGCCGAAGTAATCATCTCCAGTGAGACCTCAGGTGGCCTCATCATATTTTGACTGAGGTGTGCAAATTACTCTTTCGTCGCTTGTTGCGTTGCAGCCAAGGACTTCATGGTTGTAACCACCTCATCCATTTCGGACTGGGGTGGTGCTTTTCTAGAACTAGGTCCTCTAGCACCAGATGGTGGATGAGGTGGTGGTAACTCTGGTGCCATATGTTAAAACTAAAGAGCTTGTGAAAAAGACTAGCTTAATACCTTGAAGGACCTCTTTCAATAGTGAAATAACTCCACGCAAGGGGTGAGGCCTGGTTCACCATCAGAGTATCCTGCGAGGTTAAGTGGAAAAAGAGGAAGAGACAGCTTCTCGTTCCCATAGACGGTGCCAAAATGATGATGCTGGAAACAACACCACCCGTCAAGGTGTTTCTAAGCTCAAATTAGTGATAACAATGGAAGCATAAGAGTATACTAAATATAAGAGATTGAGATGAGTAGAATATGATGAACATCAATATATAAGTGGTTCAGCCAATTAGGCTTGCGTCCACTGTGCAAGTGAGTGAGTAATGTCACTAAAATAAGGCACTAACGGCCATGGATACAATCTTTCAAGCTTTCTCTCTCTACAGTATAAATTGACAAGAGTTTTATCTAGGGTTGTAATTTCAAATCCCACTTAAGGTAGGAGAAGACAGTATATATAGTGTTTGGGGTTGTAATGTACCCCCATGCATGCAATGAGCATGTGTGTTATGATCTAGCCAATCTAGTGAAGACATATGTCACTGTCACATGTAGAGAATGATGATGAAATATTCCCCCATGTGAGGGTATTGATTTGGTTACAACTGATCTTATCCACGTGTTCTTAACCTTGTATATGCTTATAAGTTCTAGGCCTTGTCCTTGGCTAGTAAAACCTTGGCCTGGAAGAGTATGAGCTTGACGAAGTCTAACTGTTGCTTCATCCAAAGTTATTCATGATGACCTCAGCCAGGTAGGCTGGTCGAGGTTAGGTCAGAAGAGTTGTAACATTGGCCTGGGCCAATGATATGGTTTCCAGATGGTTGCCCCATGTAACACTATTAATCTCAGCCAATGACTATAACGTTGGTTGGGGCCGATACTGATGTTGGAGGGTGGTTGAACCCACGAGTCCTTGCCGACCTCGGTTGATACCCAGTTGAGGTTGATGTATAGGGTAGATGTGATGTTAGTTGTGGACGACTTGATGGACAACTGACCCATGAGTCATGCAGACCTCGATTGTTACCTGATTGAAGGATAATTAGTAACGTCGGTCATAGCTGACCTTATATTAGATGATATCACTGATCGTCAGTCTTGAGCCCATGTTAGCTCGGTTGTCATGTAGGCCGAGGTTGGTGCCTCCGAGCTGTCAGGTACACTTTGGGCATATCAGTCTATTCCTACGAGTTAAATTGTTACCGTGTGAGGTGTTGGCACCGTTCACAGGGCTGTTTGGGGGGTGTTTTGAGGTTTCATCCTGTAACGACATGTTTTGAAGCCAAAGTGTAGATATTCTGAAGATTGGTTCGTGCTCTCAAATAGGGGGTCCCGTGACCACACCATCGGTTCTTACGATATATAATGGTCCCATTCGAGGTATTGTCACCGCTCATGGGGCCATTTGGGTGGTGTTTTAAGGTTTCGCCCTCTAACAGCATGTTTTCAAGCCTAAGTGTAAATATTCTAAAGCTTGGTTTGTGCTCTCAAATTGGGATCCCGTGATGATGTGGTCGATTGATACAAGTTACATTGGTCCCGTGCGAGGTGTTGACGCCGCTCATGGGGCCGTTTGGGGGTTTTTAGTGGTTTCACCCTCTAACGACATGTCTTTAAGCCTAAGTGTAGATATTCTGAAGATTTTTATGTTCTCTCAACTCGTGGATCCCGTGACCACATGGTCGATTCTTATGAGCTACATTGTCTCATGTGAGGTCTTGGTGCCACTCATGGGGCCGTATGGGGATGTTTCGGGGTTTCTCCCTCTAACAGCCTGTTTTCAAGACTCAGTGTAGATATTCTGAAGATTGGTGCATGATGTTGAATTGGGGTTCTTGTGACCATATGGTCGGTTACTATGAGTTACATTGGTCCCGTACGAGGTGTTGGCACCTCTCATGGGACCATTTGGGGGCTATTTCGGGGTTTCTCCCTTTAATGGCATGTTTTCAAACCTAAGTGTAATTATTTTGAAGATTGGGTCGTGCTCTTAAATTGGGGGTCCCATGATAACAAATTCGGTTCCTACGAGTTACATTGGTCTCGTACAAGCTTTTGGCATCACTCATGGGGCCATTTTGGGTTTTTTTTTGGGGTTTCGCCCTCTAACGACTTTTTTCAATCCTAGTATAAATATTCTGAAGATTGGTCCGTTCTCTCGGATCGAGTGTCCCATTACCATGTGGTCAATTCCTACGAGTTAGGTTGGTCCCGTGCGAAGTGTTGGCACCTCCCATTGGAACATTTGGGGGGTGTTTCGAGGTTTTGCCCTCTAACGGCATGTTTTCAAGCTTAAGTGTAGATATTCTGAAGATTGGTCCATGCTCTCGAATCGGCAGTCCCGTGACCGTGCGGTCGGTTCCTACAAGTTACATTGGTCCCGTAGGAGGTGTTGGCACCTCCCACAAGGCTGTTTGGGGGGTGTTTCTAATGTCATGTTTTCAAGCCTAAGTGTACATATTCTAAAAATTGGTCCGTGTTCTCGGACCGTGGGTATCATGACCATGCGGTCGGTTCCTACGTGTTTAATTGGTCTCCTGCGAGATGTTGGCCCGCTCGAGGGGACGTTTGAGGGGTGTTTCAAGGTTTCTCCCTCGAACGGTAAGTTTTCAAGCCTTAGTGTAGATATTCTGAAGATTGGTCCCTTCTCTCAAATTAGGGGTCCCATGACCACACGGTCGATTCCTTCAAGTTACATTTGTCCTGTACGAGTTGTTGTCACAGCACATGGGGCCGTTTGGGGGGTGTTTGGAGGTTTCATCCTCTAACGGCATGTTTTCAGGCCTAATTGTAGATATTATGAATATTGGTTTGTGCTCTCGAACCGGGGGTCCCATGCTAATGCCATCGGTTCTTAGGCGATACATTAGTCCCATACAAGGTTTTGGGGCCTCTCGTGGGACCATTTGGGGTTGTTTTAGGGTTTCTCCCTCTAACGACATGTTTTCAAGCCTAAGTGTAGATATTCTAAAGATTCTCTAATGCTCTCAAATCGGGGGTCCCATGACCATGTAGTCAATTCCTATGAGTTATATAAGTCCCGTACGAGGTGTTGGCATCGCTCACGAGGCCGTTTGGTGGTGTTTTGGGGTTTCGCCCTCTAACGACATGTTTTCAAGACTAAGTGTAGATATTCTGAAGATTGTTCCATAATTTCAAATCGGGTATCTCCTGACCACACAAACGGTTCTTACGAGTTACATTGCTCCAATGCGAGGTTTTGGCGACACTCACAGGGCTGTTTGGGGTGTGTTTCGGGGTTTCCCCCTCTAGCGGCCAATTTTTAAGCCTAAGTGTAAATATTCTTAAGATTGGACGATGATCTTGAATTGGGGGTCACCTGACCATGCGATCAGTTTCTACGTGTTACATTGGTCCCGTGCGAGGAGTTGATGTCGCTCGCGGGGCCATTTGGGGGGGGGGGAAGTTCGGGGTTTCACACTCTAACGGCTAATTTTCAAGCTTAAGTGTATATTTTCTAAAGATTTGTCCGTGATCTCAAACTGAGGGTCCTGTAACCATGCGATCGATTCTAGCGAGTTACAATGGTCCTTTTTCAGGTGTTGGGACTGCTCACGGGGCCATTTTGGGGCTGTTTTGAGATTTCATCCTCTAACGGCATATTCTTAATCTTAAGCGTAGATGTTCTGAAGATTGGTTCTTACTCTAGAACTGAAGGTCCCGTGACCACGTGATCGGTTCCTATGAGTTAAATTGATATCGTGCGAGGTGTTGGAACCACTCACGGGGCCGTTTAGGGGGTGTTTTTAAGGTTTGATATGTAACAGCATATTTTTAAGACTAGGTGTAGATATTCTGAAGATTGGTCCTTTCTCTCAAATCGAGGGTCCCGTGACCACGTGGTCGGTTCTTACGAGATACAATGGTCCCATTCGAGGTACTGGTGCTGCTCATGGGGCCATTTGGGGCTATTTTAGTGTTTTGCCCTATAACAGCATGTTTTCAAGCTTAAGTGTAGATTCTGAAGATTGGTCCGTGCTCTAAAATTGGGGGGCCTGTGATCACGTGGTCGATTCCTTCAAGTTATATTAGTCTCGTGCGAGGTGTTGGCATCGCTTATGGGGCCATTTGGGGTTGTTTTGTGGTTTCACCCTCTAAAGATATGTCTTTAACCCCAAGTGTAGGTATTCTGAAGATTGGTTTGTGCTCTCAAATATGGGGTCACGTGACCACATGATTGGTTCCTATGAGTTACATTGGTCCCGTGTGAGGTGTTGACGCCTCTCATGGGTCCATTTGGAAGTTTCTCCCTCTAACGGCATCTTTTGAAGAATAAGTGTAGATATTCTGAAGATTGGGTCATGCTCTTGAATTGGGTGTCCTGCGACCACGTAGTCGGTTACTATAAGTTACATTGGACCCGTGCGTGGTGTTGGCACCACTCACGGGGCTGTTTGGGTGATGTTTTGGGGTTTCTCCCTCTAACAAATTTTTTTTCAAGTGTAAGTGTAGATATTATGAAGATTGGTCCGTGCTCTCGAATCGGGGGTCCTGTGACCACGCATTAGATTTCTATGAGTTGCATTGGTGTGTTTTGGTGTTTCATCCTCAAATGGAATGTTTTCAATCCTAATTGTAGATATCCTAAAGATCGGTCCATGATCTTGGACCGGGGGCCTGGTGATAATGTAGTTTGTTCCTAGAAGTTACATTGGTCCCGTGCGAGGTGTTGGCGCCACTCACAGAGCCGTTTCTGGGGTGTTTCAGGGTTTCGCTCTCTAATGGACTGTTTTCAAGACTAAGTGTAGATATTCTAAAGATTGGTTCGTGCTCTCAAATCGGCGGTCCCGTGACCACACGCTCAGTTCTTACGAGTTACATTGGTCCCGTGCGAGGTGTTAGCGCGGCCCACGAGGCTGTTTGGGTGGTGTTTCGAGGTTTCGACCAATAACGGCATGTTTTCAAGCCTAAGTGTAGATGTTTTGAAGATTGGTATGTGATCTAGAACTAAGGGTCCCGTGACCACGCGATCCATTCCTACGAGTTGCATTGGTCCCATGCGAGGAGTTGGCGCCTCTCACGGGACCGTTTCGGGGGTGTTTTGGGGTTTTTCTCTCTAATGGCATGTTTTCAAGCCTAAGTGTAGATATTCTTAAGATTGGTTCGTGCTCTCGAACCATGGGTTCCATGACCATGCAGTCGTCTCTTATGAGATACATTGGTCCCATGCGAGGTGTTGGTGCCTCTCACAGGGCCGTTTTGGTGTGTTTCGAGGTTTCTCCCGCCAATGCCCTATTTTCCAGCCTAAGTGTTGATAATCTAAAGATTGGTTTGTGCTCTTGAACCAGGGGTCCCGTGACCACGCGGTCGGTTCCTACGAGTTACATTGGTCCCGTTTGAGGTATTGGCACCGCTCACGGGTCCGTTTGGTGGGTGTTTCGTGGTTTCGCCATCTAGTGGCTTTTTTTCAACCTAAGTGTAGATATTCTGAAGATTGGTCCATGCTCACGATCAGAGGGTCCCGTCACCACACAATCAGTTCCTATGAGTTACATTGGTCTAGTGCGACATCTTGGCACCATTTATGGGGACTTTTTTTTTTGGGGTGGGGGGGGTGAGGTTTCACCCTCTAACGGCATATTTTCAAGCCTAAGTGTGGAAGTTTGGAAGATTGGTTCCTTCTCTATAATTGAGGGTCCCGTGACCACGCGGTTGATTCCTATGAGTGAAATTCATCTCGTGCGAGGTGTTGCCGCCACTCACGGGGTCATTTGGCGGGTGTTTTCGGGTTTCACCCTCTAACAACATGTTTTCAAGCCTAAGTGTAGATATTCTAAAGATTGGTCTATCATATGGAACCGGGGATCATGTGACCATGTGGTTGGTTCCTACGAGTTACATTGGTCCTGTGCGAGGTGTTGGCACTTCTCACGGGGCCGTTTGGGGGGTGTTTCGGGTTTTCACCCTCTAACGGCATGTTTTCAAGCTTAAGAGTAAATATTATAAAAATTGGTTTGTGCTCTCATATCGGGGGTCCCATGACCATGTAGTTAATTCCTACGACTTACATTGGTCCCGTGCGAGGTGTTGGCACTGCTCACGAGGTTGTTTGGGGTGTGTTTTGGGGTTTTGCTCTGTAACAGCATGTTTTCAAGCATTAGTGTAGATATTCAGAAAATTGGGTCCTGCTCTCGGACAGGGGGTCTCGTGACCACGCGATCAGCTCCTATGAGAAAAATTGGTCCCATGAAAGTTGTTTGCACTGCTCACGAGGCCATTTGGCAGGTGTTTTGGGGTTTTTCCCTCTAACGGCCTATTTTCAAGATTAAGTGTAGATATTCTGAACTTTGGGATGTGCTCTTGAACCAGGGGTCTTGTGACCACGTGGTCTGTTCCTATGAGTTGCATTAGTCTGTGCGAGGTGTTGGTGCCGCTCATGGGTCCGTTTCGTGGGTGTTTCGAGGTTTTGCCCCAAGTTACATTGATCCCGATGTGGCATGTTTTCAATCCGTGTGAGGTGTTGTCGCTGCTCATGGGGCCGTTTGGGGAGTGTTTTGTGGTTTCACCCCCTAACGACATGTTTTAAAATCTAAGTGTAGATATTTTGAAGATTGGTTTGTTCTCTCGAACCGGAGATCCAGTGACCATGTGGTCAGTTCCTACGAGTTACATTGTACCTGCACGAGGTATTGGCACCGCTCATGGGGTCGTTTGGGGGGGGGGGAGTTTCACCCGCTAATGACATGTTTTCAAGATTAAGTGTAGATATTCTGAAGATTGGTCCCCGCTCTCAAATCAGGGGTGACGTGACCATGCAATCGATTCATACGAGTTACATTGGTCCCGTTCGAGGTGTTGAGGTCACTTACGGGGCCGTTTGGGGGGTGTTTTGGTGTTTCGCCCTCTAACGACATGTTTTCAGATATAAGTGTAGGTATTCTAAAAATTGGTTCGTTCTCTCATAACGAGGGTCTCGTGACCACGCGTTCGGCCTATAAGATACATTGGTCCCATGCGAGGTGTTGGCGCTGCTCACGGGGGCGTTTGGGGGGGTGTTTGGGGATTTCTTCCTCTAACTGCCTATTTTCAAGCCTAAGTGTAGATATTCTGAACATTGGGCCATGATCTTGAACCTGGGGTCCTGTGACCACGTGTTCGGTTCCAACGAGTTACATTGGTCTCGTGTGAGGTGTGGTGCTGCTCATGGGGCCTTTTAGTGGGTGTTTCGGGGTTTCTCCCCAAGTTACAATGGTTCCGACGTGGCATGTTTTCAATCTGTGCGAGCTGTTAGTGCAACTTGTGCGGCCGTTTGGGGGTGTTTCGGGGTTTCTCCCTCTAACGGCATATTTTCAAGCCATGCATGACATGTTTACATTTGTCCCTTGTGAGGTGTTGGCACCGCTCAGGGGGGCTGTTTACGAGGTGTTTGGGGGTTTCGCCTTCTAGTGGCATGTTTTCAAGCCTAAGTGTAGATATTTTGATAATTGGTTAGTGCTATCGAATCCGGCATCTTGTGACCATGCGGTTGGTTCTTATGAGATACATTGGTCATGTGCGAGGTGTTAGCGCCACTCAGGGGATAATTTGGGGGTGTTTCATTGTTTTTCTCTCTAGTGGCTTGCTTTCAGGCCTAAATAAAGATATTCTGAAGATTGGTCCATGATCTTGAACCGGGGTGCCATGACCACGCAGTCGGTTCTTACGAGATACATTGGTCCTAGACGACCTATTGGGGAAGCTCACGGGACCGTTTGGGGTGTGTTTTGGGGTTTCTCCCTCTAAAGGCATGTTTTCTAGCCTAAGTGAAGATATTCTGAAGATTGGGACGTGCTCTTGAACCGAAGGTCCCGTGACCACGCGATCTATTCCTACGAGTTACATTGGTTTCGTGCGAGGTGTTGGAGATGCTCACGGAGCCGTTTGGGTGGTGTTTCGAGGTTTCACCCACTAACGGCATGTTTTCAAGCCTAAGTGTAAAAGTTCTGAAGATTGGTTTGTGCTCTAGAACCAAGGGTCCCATGACTATTCGATTGGTTCCTCCGAGTTACATTGGTCTCGTGTGAGGTGTTGGAACCGCTCATGGGGTCATTTTGGGGGTGTTTCGGGGTTTCACCCCCTAACGACAGGTTTTCAAGTCTAAGTGTGGATATTCTAAACATTAGTCCATGCTCTCGAATCGCGGATCCAGTGACCATGTGGTCGATTCCTATGAGTAACATTGGTCCTACGCGAGGTGTTCGCACCGCTTACGAGGCCATTTCGGGGGTGTTTTGGGGCTTCTCACTCTAACGGCATGTTTTTAAGCTTAATTGTAGATATTCTCAGTATTGGTCTGTGCTCTCAAAGCGGGGGTCCCATTACCACGTGATTGATTCCTACGAGTTACATTGGTCCCGTGCGAGGTGTTAGCACCGCACATGGGATCGTTTGGAGGATACTTTGGGGTTTCACCCTCTAACGGCATATTTTCAAGCATTAGTGTAGATATTCAAAAAACTGGTTCGTGCTCTCAAATCGGGGGTATCGTGACCACACAGTCGGTCTACGAGATACATTAGTCCCATGCGTTGTGTTGGCGCCGCTCACGGGGCTATTTGGTGGTGTTTCGTGGTTTCTCCCTCTAACGACCTGTTTTCAAGCCTAAGTGTAGATATTCTGAACATTGGGCCGTGGTTTTGAACCTGGAGCCCCGTGACCACATGGTTGGTTCCTACGTGTTACATTGGTCCCGTACGAGGTGTTGGTTCCGCACACGGGGCCGTTTGGTGGGTGTTGCGAGGTTTCGCCCCGAGTTACATTGGTCCCGATGTGGCATGTTTTTAACCCATGCAGGTGTTGGCGCAACTCATGGGTCCATTCGTAGGGTATCTCAGGGTTTCTCCCTCTAACATCATGTTTTCAAGTCATGCATGGCACGTTTACTTTGGTCCCATGCGAGGTGTTGGCGCCGTTCACTAGGCCGTTTGGGGGTGTTTTGGCATTTTGCCCTCTAATGATAAGTTTTCAAGCCTAAGTGTAGATATTCTGAGGATTGGTCCGTGCACTCGAACTGGGGGTCTCGTGACCATGTGGTTGGTTCTTACGAGATACATTGGTCCCGTGCAATGTGTTGTCATTGCTCATGAGGCCGTTTGGGGGGTGTTTTAAGGTTTCACTCTCGATTGGCATATTTTTAAGACTAAGTGTATATATTTTGAAGAATATTCCATGCTCTCGAATCGGGGGTCCCATGACCACGGGGTTGGTTCTTACTTTATACATTGATCCCATGCGAGGTGTTGGCTCCGCTCACAGGGCCATTTAGGGAGTGTTTTAGGCTTTATCCCTCTAACGACCTATTTTCCAACCTAAGTGTAGATATTATAAAGATTGAGATGTTCTCTTTAACCGGGGGTCCCCTAACCATGTGGTTGGTTCCTAGGAGTTACATTGGTCCCGTGCGAGGTGTTGGCACCTCTTAAGGGGCCGCTAGGTCATTTGGGGGGTGTTTTGGCATTTCACCCTCTAACGACATGTTTTCAAGCCTAAGTGTAGATTTTCTAAAGATTGTTCCATGCTCTCAAATCAGGGATAAATTGACTATGTGGCCAGTTTGTACGTGTTACATTGGTACAACACAAGGTGTTGGCATCGCTCACGGGGCCTCTTGGGGGGTGTTTCGGGTTTTCACCCTCTAACGTCATGTTTTCAAGCTTAAGTGTAGATATTCTGAAGATTGGTCTGCGCTTTCATATCGGGGGTCCTGTGACCATGCGGTCAATTCCTATGAGTTACATTGGTCCCGTGCGAGGTGTTGGCACTGCTCATGCGGCAATTTGAGGTGTGTTTTGGGTTTCGCCCTCTCACGGCATGTTTCGAAGCATTAATGTAGATATTCAGAAAATTGGGTCGTGATCTCAGACAGGGGGTCTCGTGACCATGTGGTCAGTTCCTACGAGAAAAGTTTGGTGGGTGTTTCAGGGTTTCTCCCTCTAATGGCCTATTTCTAATCTTAAGTGTACATATTCTGAACATTGGGATATGCTCTTGAACCGGGGGTCCTGTGACCACGTGGTATATTCTTACGAGTTACATTGGTTTGTTCAAGGTGTTGGTGCCGCTCACGGGGACGTTTTGTGGGTGTTTCAAGATTTTACCTCGAGTTACATTGATCCTGACATGGCATGATTTCAATCCATAGGAGGTGTTGGCGCTGCTCATGGGTCTGTTTGGGGGGTGTTTCGGGGTTTCACTCCCTAACGACATGTTTTCAAGTCTAAGTGTAGATATTCTAAAGATTAGTTTGTGCTCTCAAACTAAGCATCCAGTGACCATGTGGTCAGTTCCTACGAGTTACATTAGTCATGCGCGAGGAGTTGGCACCGCTCACGGGGCCATTTAGGGGGTGTTTTGGGGTTTTTCCTTCTAACGGCATGTTTTCAAGAATAAGTGTAGATATTCAAAAAATTGGGTCATGATTTAAGACCGGGGTCTTGTGACCACGCGGTCCGTCTAGAGATACATTGGTCCCATGCGAGGTGTTGGTGCCACTCATGGGGGCATTTGGGAGTGTTTCGGGGTTTCTCCCTCTAACGGCCTATTTTCAAGCCTACGTGTATTCTGAACATTATGACTAGCTCATGAATTGGGAGTCCCGTGACCACGTGGTCGGTTCCTACGAGTTACATTGGTCCCGTGCGAGGTGTTGGCACCGTTCACAGGGCCGTTTAGTGGATGTTTCACGGTTTCGCCTTGAGTTACATTGGTCCTGGCGTGGCATGTTTTTAATCCATGTGAGTTGTTGGCACTGCTCATGGGGCTTTTTGTGGGGTGTCTCGCGGTTTCTTCCTCTAACGGTATATTTTCAAGCCATACATTTCATGTTTACACTGGTCCCGTGCGAGGTGCTGGCACCCCTCACGGGGCCATTTGGGGTGTGTTTTGAGGTTTCTCCCTATAATGGTCTATTTTCGAGCCTAAGTGTAGATATTCTCAATATTAGTTTGTGCTCTCGAATCAGGGATCCAGTGACCATGTGGTCAGTTCCTACGAGTTATATTAGTCCTGCGCGAGGTGTTAGCACTACTCACGGGGCCGTTTGGGGGGTGTTTTGGGGCTTCGCCCTCTAACGATATGTTTTTAAGCTTAAGTGTAGATATTCTGAAGATTAGTTTGTTCTCTCAAATCGAGGATCCCATGACCAGGCGGTCGATTCCTACGAGTTACATTGGTTATGTGCGAGGTGTTGGCGCCACTCACGGGGCCGTTTGGAGGGTGTTTTGGGGGTTTGCCTTCTAATGACATGTTTTCAAGCATAAGTGTAGATATTCAGAAAATTGGGTCGTGCTCTCAGACCGGGAGTGTTGTGATCACGCAGTCGGTTTAGAGATACATTGGTCCCATACGAGGTGTTGGCGCCACTCACGGGGCCCTTTGGGGGGTGTTTCGGGGTTTCTCCCTCTAACGTCCTATTTTCAAGCCTAAGTGTAGATATTCTGAACATTGTGTATTTCTCATGAACTAGGAGTCCTGTGACCACATGATCGGTTCCTACGAGTTACATTGGTCCCGTGCGAGGTGTTGGCACCGCTCACAGGGCCATTTAGTGGGTTTTTTGGGGTTTCACCTTGAGTTACATTGGTACCAACGTAGCATGTTTTCAATCCATGCGAGGTGTTGGCACTGCTCATGGGTTCGTTTGTAGGGTGTCTTGGGGTTTTTTCCTCTAACGGAATATTTTCAATCTATGCATTGCATATTTACATTGGTCCCGTGCAAGGTGTTGGAGCCCTTCATAGTGCCGTTTGGGGGGTGTTTCGGGGTTTCGCCCTCTGATGACATGTTTTGAAGCCTAAGTGTAAATATTCTTAAGACTGGTCTGTGCTCTCGAACTAGGGGTACCGTGACCATGTGGTTGGTGCTTACGAGATACATTGGTCTCGTGTGAGGTCTTGACACTGCTCACAAGACCATTTTGGTGGTGTTTCGGGAGTTTTTCTCTCGAATGGCATATTTTTAAGACCAAGTGTAGATATTATAAAGACTTGTATGTGCTCTCGAAATGGGAGTACCATGACCACGTGGTCGATTCTTATGGGATACATTGGTCCCATGCGAGGTGTTGGCTCTGCTCACTGGGTCGTTTAGGGGGTGTTTTGGGGTTTCTCCCTCTAACGGCCTATTTTCCAACCTAAGTGGAGATATTCTGAAGATTAGGACGTGCCCATGACTCGGGGGTCCCCTGACCATGTTGGCGCCTCTCAAGGGGTTTTTAGGTGGGTGTTTCGAGGTTTCGCCCTATAATGACTTTTTTTCAAGCCTAAGTGTTGATTTTCTGAAGATTGGTTCGTGCACTTTGTCTGAGGGTCCCCTCACCACGCAGTCAGTTCCTACGAGTTACATTGGTCCCGTGGGAGGTGTTGCCACACCTCACGGGGCTATTTGGGGAGTGTTTCAAGGTTTCACCCTCTAACGGTATATTTTTAAGTCTAAGTGTAGAAGTTCTAAAGACGGGTTCGTGCTCTAGAACCGAGGGTCCCGTGACCACACGCTTGGCTCCAACGAGTTATATTGGTCTCGTGCGAGGTGTTGGCACCGCTCACGGGGTCATTTGGGGGGTGTTTTGGGGTTTCACCCTCTAACGGCATGTTTTCAAGCCTAAGTGAAGATATTCTGAAGATTGGTTCCTATGAGTTATATTGGTCTCATGCGAGGTGTTGGCGCCGCTCACGGGGTCATTAGGGGGTGTTTTGGGGTTTCACCCTCTAATTGCATGTTTTCAAGCCTAAGTGAAGATATTATGAAGATTGGTCCATGATCTCAAACCGGGGATCTAGTGACCATGTGGTCAGTTACTATAAGTTACATTGGTCCTCCGTGAGGTGTTGTCACCACTCACAGGGGTGTTTCGGGGTTTTACCCTCTAACGGCATGTTTTCAAGCTTAAGTGTAGATATTCTGAAGATTGGTTTGCGCTCTCGATTTGGGGATCTCATGACCATGGAGTTGGTTCCTACGAGATACATTAGTTCCGTGTGAGGTGTTGACGTCACTCACGAGTCCATTTTTGCAGTTTTGCCCTCTACTGGCATGTTTTCAAGACTAACTATAGATATTCTGAAGATTGGCCCGTGCTCTCGAACCCGGGGTCCCATGCCCACATGGTCAGTTATTATGAGATTCATTGGTCCCATGTGATGTGTTGGGGCCACACACGAGGCCGTTTGGGGGGTGTTTTGGGGTTTCTCCCTCTAACGGCCTATTTGCCAGCCTACGTTTAGATACTCTGAACATTGGTTCGTGCTCTTTAACCGGGGTCACGTGACCACGCAGTCAGTTCCTAAAAATTACATTGGTCCCATGTGAGGTGTTGGCACCCCTCACGGGGTCATTCGGGGGTGTTTCGGGGTTTTACCCTTTAATGACATGTTTCCATGCCTAAGTGTAGATATTATGAAGATTGGTCCGTGCTCTCGAACCGGGGGTCTTGTGAACATGTGGTCTATTCCAACGAGTTACATTGGTCTTGTGCGAGGTGTTGGCGCCACTCACGGGGCCGTTTGGGGGTTTCGTGGTTTCACCCTTTAATAGAATTTTTTCAAGCTTAAGTGTAAATATTTTGAAGAATTGTTCGTACTCTCAAATTTGCGGTCCTATGACCACACAGTCGGCTCCTAAGAGTTACATTGGTCTCGTGCGAGTTGTTCGCATCGCTCATGGGGCCGTTTAAGGGGTATTTCGAGGTTTCTCCCTCTAATGGCATATTTTTAATCCTGAGTCTAGATATTCCAAAGATTGGTCCGTGCTCTCAAACCGAGGATCTTGTGGCTATGTGGTCAGTTCCAGGGAGTTGCATTGGTCCTGTGCGAGGTGTTGGCGCCACTCACGGGGCTATTTTGGGGTGTTTTGGGATTTCGCTCTCAAACGACATGTTTTTAAGCATAAGTGTAGATATTCTGAAGATTGGTCTATGCTCTTGAGCTAAGGGTCCCATGACCATGTGGTCGATTGCTACGAGTTACATAGGTCCTATCGGAGGTGTTGTCGCTGCTCACAGGACCATATGGGGGGTGTTTTTTGGTTTCACCCTCTAACGGCATATTTTTAAGCCTAATTGTAGATATTCTGAAGGCTAGTCAGTGCTCTCGAACTGAGGTTCCCATGACCATGCGTTCGATTGCTACGAGTTATGTTGATCCCATGCGAGGTGTTGGCACCGCTCTCGAGGCCGTTTGGGGGGTGTTTCGGGGTTTCACCCTCTAACAACATGTTTTAAGCCTAAGTGTAGATATTCTGAAGACTGGTTTTCCCTCTCGAATCGATGGTCCCATGACAATGCGATCAGTTCCTATGAGTTAAGTTGGTCCCATGCGAGGTTTTGGCGCTGCTCACGGGGCCGTTTGGGGGGTGTTTCGGGATTTCACCCTCTAATGGGATGTTTTTAATCCTAAGTGTAGATACTCTGAATATTGGTCCGTGCTCTCGAACTGTGGGCTATGAGATACATTGGTCCCATGCGATGTGTTTGCGCTGCTGATGGGGTCATTTGGGGGTGTTATGGGGTTTCGCCCTCTAACAACATGTTTTCAAGCCTAAGTGTAGATATTCTGAAGATTGGTTCGTTCTCTTGAATCGGGGGTCCCGTGAACACGTGATCATTTCTTACGAGTTATATTGGTCCCGTGGGAGGTGTTGGCGCTACTCATGGGGCCATTTTGGGGGTGTTTTGGGGTTTCATCCTTTGATGACTTATTTTCAAGTCTAAGTGGAGATATTCTGAAGATTGGTCCATTCTCTCGGACGAGGGTTCACGTGACCACGAGGTCGATTCCTACGAGTTACATCGGACCCGTGCGAGGTGTCGGCGCCACTCACGGGGCCATTTAGGGGTGTTTTGAGGTTTTGCCCTCCAATGACATATTTTTAACCGTAAGTCTAGATGTTCTAAAAATTGGTCTGTGCTCTAGAGCCAAGGGTCTCGTGACCTCGTAATCGATTCCTACGAGTTACATTGGTCCCGTGCGAGGTGTTGGCACCACTCACAGGGCCATTTAGGGGGATTTTTTTGGTTTTTCCCTTTAACGGAATGTTTTGATGCCTAAGTGTAGATATTTTAAAGATTGGTTCATGCTCTCGAACTAGGGATCATGTGGACATGTGGTCGGTTGCTACGAGTTACATTGGTCTCGTACGAGGTGTTAGCGCCACTCACGGGGCCGTTTGGTGGGTGTTTTGGGGTTTCGCCCTCAAACGGAATGTTTTCAAGCCTAAGTGTAAATATTTTGAAGATTAGTTTGTGATATCAAATTGGGGGAACCGTTACCACACAGACGATTCCTACGAGTTACATTAGTCCCATGCGAGGTGTTGGGACTGCTCAGGGGGGGCCGTTTGGGGAGTGCTTTGAGGTTTCACCCTCTAACGGCATGTTTTAAATTATAAGTGTAGATATTCTGAAAATAGGGTCATGCTCTCAGACCGTTGGTCCCATGACCACGCAGTCAGTTCCTATAACATTGGTCTCGTGTGAGGTGTTGGATCTGCTCATGGGGCTATTTGGGGGTATTTTTGGGATTTCACCCTCTAACGGCTTATTTTCAAACCTAAGTGTAGATATTCTGAAGATTGGTCCATGCTCTCAAATCGAGGGTTCCGTGACCATGCGTTCGGTTCCTACGAGTTACATTGGTCCCTTATGTGGTGTTAGCCCTCCTCACGGGGCCGTTTGGGGGGTGTTTTGGGGTTTCCCCTTCTAATTGCAAATTTACAGGCCTAAGTGCAAATATTTTGAAAATTGGGTCATGCTCTCAGACTGGGGTCCCGTGACCACGTGCTCGATTCCTACGAGGTACATTTGTCCCGTGCGAGGTGTTGGCGCCACTCACGGGGCCGTTTAGGGGGTGATTTTGGGTTTCGCCCTCTAACGGCATGTTTTCAAACGTAAGTGTAGATATTATGATAATTTAATCGTTCTATCTAACCGGGGGTCGTGTGATCACACAGTTAGTTCTTACGAGTTACATTGGTCCCGTGCAAGATGTTAGTATTGCTCACGATCCCGTTTGGGGTGTGATTCGTGGTTTCATCCTCTAACGGAATGTTTTCAAGCCTTAGTGTCAATATTATGAAAATTGGGTCGTGCTCTCGGACCGGGGGTCTGGTGACCATGAAGTCCATTCCTTCGAGTTACATTGGTCCCATGCGAGGTGTTGAAGCTTCTCACAGGGGCGTTTGGGGTGTTTTTCAGTGTTTCTCACTCTAGCGGCATGTTTTGAAGCCTAAGTGTAGATATTCCGAAGATTGGTCCATTCTCTCGAACTGAGGATCCCGTGACCACACAGTCAATTCCTATGAGTTTCATTTGTCCTATGCAAGGTGTTAGCGCCGCTGAAGCCTAAATCGATAGGTGTGACAAGCATCATCGGAGGTGGATTTGTAGTCTACCTCATATTCAGGATTCGTCATCATAGGTATGGCATTGGAAACTTAGGAAAATGTCAAAGCTATTGTAATGTTTGTCTAAAGTATCATAGTATTTGTGTCTGAAATTCAAAAAGAGGCACACTTAGGTTTGAAACATACCGCGAGGGTGTGGGCACCCACAGCGACACCCAAATGGCACTACGAATGGCTCGAACACCTCGTGCGTAACTGTTTTGAGCTCAAAACTTTTGTAGCTTTTTAGAGATCACGCATTTTACGATCAAGACATTATTTGGAGAGATATGGTTAGAGACCTTGGGAATCCTACATGCTACGACAACCAATACATATCCAACATATTATCCAACGATCGGACATTGGTCCCGTGCGAGGTGTTGGCACCTCTCATGGGGCCGTTTAGTGGGTTCTTTATTTTTTTGTCATTTAACGACATGTTTTTAAGCTTAAGTGTAGATATTTTTAAATTATTGTTATATTCTCAAGTAGGGGTCACATGACCACGCAGTTAGTTCCTGCGAATCACATTGGTCCCATGTAAGGTGTTGACGCCTCTTACGGGGCCGTTTGGGGGTTATTTTGGGTTTTCGCTCTCTCACGACATGTTTTTAATCTTAAGTCTAGATATTTTCAAATTATCATCGTAATCTCGAACTTATGGTCTCGTGACAGCACGATCAGTTCCTACGAGTTACTTTGGTCCCATACAAGGTGTCCGTGCCTCTCACGGGGCCATTTGGGGGTGTTTTAGTTCTTCTCCCTCTAACAACATGTTTTTAAGCCACTCTATATATTTCCAAATTATCTTCTGAAATCGGGGGTCCCGTGACCACACGATCATATCCTTCGAGTTACATTCGTCTTGTACGAGGTGTTTGCGCCTCTCACAAGGATGTTTGGGGGTGCTTTGGGTTTTCACCCTTAAAGGTAGGTTTGGCAAGAAAATCTTCCTTTTTTGGCCTTACCAAATGCAATGTGTTGTAGAGCTCATTGAAATTTTTCTGAAAAGGAGTCATGGATAATATGATGCATTTCCCCCTTTGGAGTTTGATAAAGTATTCCAAATATGACTCTTCTCATTATGGGGAGTGTTGCCTTCATCAATATCCACCAATCCAAGACACTCTAATAGCATTTTCCCCCATTCTTGATGTCTCTCATTTAGAGCACTCCTTTTCCTGTTCTTTGTGTGTTCCTTCGCCGTGATTTTCTCACCAACAAGCTTCTTATACAAATTATATCTTACTCCAAGTACACTTTGGTCTTTTTTCCATGAAGACACCTTCATCACGCGTACAACTTATTTACTCGCACACATTTTCTCTTAGAGAAGCTTAAGATCTATATTTTCATTTCTAGATTTCTCAGGATTATTGAGGTTATGAATCGGGTATTTCAAGATTTCCATTTTTTAATCAAAAATGGGAAGTTAAATTTCCACTTCATAACCTTGACAATCCTGACAAATATAGAAACGAAAATATAGATCTTAAGCTTCTCCAAGAGAAAAGGTGTGCGAGTAAATAAGTTTTACGCGTGACGAAGGTGTATTCGTGGAAGAAGGACCAAAGCGTAATGGGAGTAAGTTATAATTTGTATGAGAATCTTTTCGGTGAGAAAATTACGATGAAGGAACACACAAAGAAAGGGATAAAGGAGTGTTGTAAATGAGAAACATCAAGAATGGGGGAACATACTATTGTAGTGTCCTTGATTGGTGTATATTGATGAAGGTCAAACTCCCCGTAATGAGAGGAGTCGTATTTGGAATACTCTATCAAACTCTAAACGGGAAAACGCATCATATTACTCGGGACTCCTTTCAAGAACAATTTCAATGAGATATACAACAAGTTGCATTTGGTAAGGCCAGAAAAGGCAAATTTTCTTGCCAAACCTGCCTTTAGAGGGTAAAAACCCAAAGATCCCCCAAAAGGCCTCGTGAGAGGCACATACACCTTGTAGGGACCAATGTAACTATAAGAACTTATCGCATGGTCAAGGGGATCCCCGGTTTGAGAATATGATGATAATTTGAAAATATATAGACTTAGGCTTAAAAACATGTCGTTATAGGGCGAAAAACCAAACCACCCCCAAACGGCCCTGTGAGAGGTGTGAGCACCTCGCACGGGACCAAAGTAACCCTCAGGAACTAACCGCTTAGTCACGGGACCCCCGGTATGAGAATATGATGATAATTTAAAAATATATATACTTAAGCTTAAAAACATGTCGTTAGAGGGAAAAAAAATTGAAACACCCCCAAAATGGCCCTGTGAGAAGCGCGAACACCTCGCATGGGACCAATCTAACTCACAGGAACTGACCGCGTAGTCATGGTACCCCTCGTTTGAGAATATGAAAATAATTTGAACATATCTAGACTTAAGCTTAAAAACATTCCATTAGAGGGTGAAAAACCAAAACACCCCACAAAGGGCCCCATGAGAGGCCCAACACGTTACGCGGGACCAATGTCCAATCGTTGGATAATATGTTGGATAGTTATTGGTTTTCATAACATGTAGGATTCCCAAGGTCTCTAACCATATCTCTCCAATTAATGCCCTGATCGCAAAACTCTTGAGCTCAAAATAGTTGCGCATCAGGTGTTTGTGCCAGTCGCGGTGCCGTTTGGGTGCAGCTGGGGGTACCCACACCCCCGCGGTACGTTTTCAAGCCTAAGTGTGCCTGTTTTCACATTTCTTTGTATTTAACACACACACCATGTTACTCTACACAAACACTACACTAGCTTTGGCACTTTCTTAAGTTCCCAATGCCATACCTATGATGGTGAACCCCGACTATGAGGTGGAGTTCGAAGCGACCACCGACGACGCTTGGTACACCTATTGACTAATTTTCCATGATCAATATCTCATCGTGAAGCTCTTAAACTTCCATGACTATTGTGTCTGATTGTCCGCGTTTGGGGGGGATGTTTTTAAGCCCAAGTCTAGATATTTTTAAATTAACTTCGTGTTCTAAAACTGGGGTACCCATGATTATCCAACATCCAAAAATTGACAACAATCCAACAACCAATAATTATCTAACATCCAAACCATACAAAAGCAATAATTATCTCGTACTCCTTCTAACATACTATCTGATAACAAGCCAACATCCAATAATTATCCAACAGCCAAACCAAACAAAAAAAATAATCATCCCGTACTCCTTCTATCATCTAAAAGATTTAAAATATAATGCATATCAATTATATAACTACTTCAGTTAAATTAAAGATTACCTGATTCTTGGAATCCAAGAAGGCCATTAAATAGAGTCTTCAGAATGTGTGATTAGACCAAATTGATCCTGGAGCCCTCAACGTATTCTTTTACATGTACACTTGTGATTAGTTTCTTTAATACAATCTTCATAAAATCAAGAAAATTTAACTTCATTTTATGAACACTGTATCAATGAAAGTAATCGCCAAATGTATATGTACATGAACATGTGGAAATTGAGTTGGGTCAATTTGATCCAATTACAAACTCAAATGACTTTTTTTTCAAACCAAGCGTCTTATGAAAGTAACTAAACATTCGATGAATTTATCTTAGAAGCTGCATTTATTAATGAATTTGTATTAGGGAATATTTTTATCACACACGAATAAATAAGTGCACACATAAGATGTGAAATTTACATCTTTTGATACCCATGCCCTAAAATCAGTTGACATGGTAGGTGACTTTGTTTGCTAGGTGTACTCGCTCATATCTATAGTTAAGTATGTGATCTTGTTTCTTGAAATTTAATTTTTCTTACCTTATCATGTCAATTATTAGCAATCTAGAATTCCCCTTTATAATACTACCTGGTCATATTAATAAATTTATTTATTAATTTTGCTTATCCTAAGGATGATCTTGCTCCCTTAGCTACATTTAGGACCCGATACTATACTGATTGAGATGCTTCTGACAATGAATCTAGCAATCAGGGTAAGGCCAAAACATAGAGGAATGGAGCTGCGCAATAAAACATTCGTCTCTATTGCGCAATAGAGACAAGTGTTTTATTGTTCTCTATTGTGCAACTTCACCGCGCTCTATATTGTGACCCTACGCCCACTACTATATTCGTTTTTCGAAGCATCTCACTAAAAATAGTATCGGACCCGAAATGCAGCTAAGTGAGCAAGATCATCTAGAGGACAAGGAAAATTAATAAATAAATTTATTAATATTTGACAAATTAGTATTATAAAGGGAATTTTAGATAACTAATAATTGGCACGATAGTGTAAAAAAATTAAATTTAAACAAATGGGATCACATATTAACGTTTAGATATTGAGCGACTATACCTAGCAAACCACGTTACCTAGCACTTAATCACCGATGTAGTCACAGATGCAGTCACATGTGGTCTACCAGCTCTTCCCAATTAATAGATCTACAATAAAATATGGGAATATGAATTTAAAATGAGAATAATAGTTTGAACTTAACAAATTAAACTGGGAAGGAAAACATGACCACCCCAACCCGTGAGTTGTTGAAATCAACGACTTAGTTAGGCCATGAGTTATTGAAATTTATGGCCAAACCAAGTTGTGACTTGTTAAATAATCACGTATAACTTAGGCCATTGATATGAAAATTTTGTTGGTCTATTACAACTGGGAGTATGTGTGCCACAGCTGAACTTGGTCGTGGAAACTCATCATCTATGGTTACAGGATACTGGGAGGAATCCAGTTTCGACAGACATGTACATAAGGGTTAAGGTATAAGGGTATATTATATTAGTTTATATAATGGAGTTTGAAATTGTTGTCCTCAGAAAAATATACGAGGGCATGAATATGAGTCCTACGGTTAAGGTATAAGGGTATATTAGTTTGAATAAGGTTTTGAGAATGGAAAGGATTTTGAGTCAGTGGGTGTGGAACCTAAAATACTTAATTAATTTCAAACTCTAAATAAATACCAAGCTATAAATGACAATACCCGTAAATAATACAATTTATTTTAATCCCTAAGTAACCACATTCAGTAAATACTAATAATATTTAATTAATTTCAAACTCTAAATAAATTTGAAGCCCTAAATGACAATACCCTTAAATAATGCAATTTATATTAATCCCTAAGTAACCACATTCAGTCAATACTAATAATGACAATATCCTTAAATAATGAAATTGATTTCAAACTCTAAATAACAATTCACAATCGATGTTAACAATACCCAATAAATTTCAATCCCTAAATATAACATACCCAATCAAAATATGAAATTATAAGACATCCCCTTTTCCTGAAAAACAAGTATACACACACACACACATACACACACATATACACACGTATATAGAAATACACACACACTCACAGACACATGCACACACATATACACACGTACGTGGAAATACACACACATTCACACACACATATACACACGTACACACACCTACACAGAAATACACACACATTCACACTCATATACACAAATATACATTAAGGTTTAAATAAAAAAATAAAAAAATAGGGTTTACCTTTGAGATTGAGAGAGAAATTAGGGTTTGAGAGAGGAAGAATCCAAATCGCCGGTAGCGCATAGAGAAAAAGAGAGAGAAACATTGACGCGGGAATAAACGAAATGGAGGAAGAATGTATTTAGTATAGACGCTGGTCACGGCCTAGAACCATAACCCTTAAATGTTTTCCACCTCAGCGTGTAGTCAACCATGTGGTCATAGCTCTAAACCATGACCAACATAAGTGAACAATTTGTTATGGTCAAGGCTCAAAGTCATGACCCAATGGGTGTGCATTGTGCCATTGGTCATGATCCTTGTCTGTGACCCTTCTGTGACCAAAATTAGAGGGAACTTTAGCAAGAATTTAGTGCCAAGATGCTCACGTCATGGTCACGGCCTAAGGTCATGACCCACACAGGTTAGGGATTTGATTCATGGCCACTTCCAAGAGCATCCATGACCAAAGTGGGTCATGGATATGGTCACACCAAAGTTGCTGTGGTCACGGCTTTGGCTCATGACCAGCTGGTCAGGGCTTTGGGTCGTGACCCCTTGGGGGTGACCATTTGTAAGATTTAGTGTAGTGATAATACCTAAATTTTCTCCAAACTAGAAGAAACAATTTGGTCCTTCACCACTCGAATAATAATGTCCAAACAATACTTCCATAAATTTCTAGACTATTTTATCCACTAATCTGATTGAACTCCGCTATAATTCCCAAAGTGCTGATTTAGTCACTAGTGGTCTTTTGCTCAAGGCATCCACAACCACACTTCCCTTGTCGGGATGATAATCAACATTAAACTGATAATCCTTCACAAACTCCAACTAGTGGTGATGCCTCATATTTAACTCTCACTAAGTGAATAGTTACCAGGGATTCTTATTATCTGTGAAGAACGTGGATCTCTCTTCCAGTATGTACAATTTCCAAATACGCAGGGCTAAAACTATCATAACCAACTTTGGATCATGAGTGAGGTAATTTACCTCATGAGTATTAAGCTTACTAAATCTCCAAAACCCTTGTTGTGCCTATACCCATGATCGAATTGATTCGGTCCCCTACCTAACTCAAATTTGGTTGACAAACCTAGAATATTCTACATTATTTTTTCATAAATTTTCCCAAAAATTATTTTATCTTGATTTTAATTGTAACAAATTAATTTTTAATGCTAAGGGGTCGAAATCTTTATATTAGAACACCCAGATTATGAATTTAGCAAAAAAAATATTCAACCCAATTTAAGGATATAACATCATATGAACCGTATTTCTCTAAATTATAAATTATATCATCGTTTTATCAAATTTGTATAATTTAACAAGGATTTTATTTATAAATTTAAATTCAAACATGAATAAGTTTTCGATTTCATTAAGTATTTATGAGATGACAATTCAATCTTGACATCAACACTAGTATAACATAAACTCTAATCTCTATTTACGTAATGATTATCACACATTAATTCTCCTAAGGTACGATTAGAATTAATATCCTAGGTTTTAAGTTTATAAACATGATTTCTATCTCTAGCATATGAAACCAAATGGAAAATTAGAATTAAAGTTCTTACCTTGATTGGTAAATATGATAATATTCAAATTTGATGTCGGCGGGGACGTATAATTGATAATTCTTCACTATCCTTCCATATCTCCAACTTTTCTCCTCTTCAAATGATTCATGAATTCCTTTGAAAGATAAATATTTCTAAGTCTTTTGAGTTTAGGTTGAGGTCTAATAATGAATTAATATGCTAACTTAACACAATCTTATATTTATATAGTGTCAATCACTCACGCTTTATAAAACCTTAAAATAACATCACCATATGGTGCTCTAAAACCTTACCCAAACCCTTCCTAACTAGACCCAAAGGTGTCACCCAACCGAAAAGTACAATCTCCCACTTTTTTTACACTATTTGGGCTTTGTAACCGCCTTATAAGTCCAACCCCAAACTGAAACCCAATAAATTGGTGATACAACTTAAAAAAATAAATTTAGCATATGTTACACACAAGAGGTTTATTTGACATTTTATTTTAAATTAGTTAGAGCCAAATTAATTTATTTGCACACAAAATTTATTATTTCAAATAATTAGTATAACACAGTCTGTCACGTAAATTGAACACGAAATTAACAATTAAAATAATTATTTAAAATCATGAGGTATTACAAGGATTTTCTATAACGAGTGATTAGGACATCTTTAGTGGGAAGGGAATCAATATGGCGTTAGTTAGAGTCTCGATACAGGGAAAATTGTTGATAATAATTAGATGGGGATTTTTTTTTTTGGGTGGGGGGGGGGGGGGGGGGGGGGCTGTTATAGCAAGGTAATTCTACGACAATTGGGCTACTATATTTATATAACTTTTGCACACAAAAATTACACTTTCTCCATAAGTTTTCTCTCTAGACTAGGCCTAAATCACCCTAACACTCTATGTACTCTTTACCACTCAGTTCTCCACCATGACCAATTACTTTGAAGGTTTAATGAAAATATTTTGAATAAAAGGTAAGATAAATGCTAAGAGAGAAGTTGATTAGTACTTTTTGAAATTTAATCTTACAATTTCATTTTGGGAATTATTCTAAAAGGCAAGCACTATAATACTCTTACTTTTTAGATTTAATATAGTAGATAAATACATAAGAACTTTTCTAAACTCTAAAATTTAATTTGTAAACATAAGTTAGGGTATTTATTGAGTAAATTTCGGTGAATTATATTCTGAAAATTCAAATAATTTATTATGCCTTTTATATCAGAAATTTATACATGTTTAATTGGATAACTTTTACATGTTTAAATTCTAAACCTTTGGTATTATCTATAGCTTAATATACAATTACTTAATTGTGATATTAGATAACCTCACATATTAAATTACTTACTCATATGACTAACTCGAAATTTTGCAGACTATAAACTATAATTTATTAGTAGACATACGTGGGCATGCATATGTGGAAGCCGTAACTAAGTACAAATGAATAAATTTGTTCTTATTTTCTAAAAAAGAATTAAATAAAGGGAATAGAAATCTTGGCGTATGAAAGGTTATAAAACTAGTTGATAATATTGATACAAAATAAATAGCTAATGTTAAAAATTACCTGAATAGAGACAACTTCTTTATGTTGACGAAGTTGATTGGAATAATGTTGTTCAAATATTGAGAATCGAGAAAGTCAACATGTCTTAGTATAATTCTACCATGATTAGATTGCACTTCACTTTAAATAACTAGGTGTGTCCACGTGCGTTGCACGTGAGATCGAATCATAGTATTCAATTTGAGTATTAAAAATAGGGAACAAGAGATTATAAGTACGCAGATCCATTACCACCAATGTTACCCCTTATCTTTATAACAATTCCCACCTTTCAATTTAGTGTTGATACTGGAGTCCATTATCACCAATGTATACCATTAGAAAGATTGAGTTAGTGATTATACTTTTCCATTTAAGCATTTTATCATGTCTAAATTGCATGTTAACAAATGAGTCACTTCCTATAAATATAAAGAACTTACTTTGTATTATATAAGGGAAAATTCCAATAAAAGTCTAAATACCAAATGTAAATCCATTCTCTTTAAATATGACTATGTCCTTATATGGTTTGTATTGGAACCTAGAATATGTAAATTGAAAAGAAATGATAACAGTTAGATTACCAGTTAATACCTTCAGCGGAAATAAGCAATCAATCCTCAATAGTTTTTCTTGGTTTTAAAATGTTTTGAAAGAGATACTACAAAAACTCCAGAAAAATTTCTTCACAAAAACTTACACCATTTCTGACAAACACACCAAGTAAAAAAGAATAATTGCCAAATAAAAATGTATAAAGAAAGGATTATGTGATCCAATCTGAATTATACAATATAAAAACAAAAGCAACCTTTATAAGTTATTTTTTTTTATATTAGAATTAACCAAAGCTTCACTTGTGTATGTGATACGAACGTTGTAATCAACTAAATATAAAATACACGTACAAACACACACATAATTCAACTAATATAATGCATATGTTATTATTCTTTAAGCATCCCAAGATGTTTTCAACATTAATTAGGGTTGTGTTTCGGCCGGATCGGATCGGAAAATGCCTATTCGGAAAAAATTCCGATTTTTTCGGAAATAAAATAACTATTCCGATTTCCGATCCGATTTTTTCGGAAAATTAAAAAAAATTCCGAATTCGGAAAAATCGGAAAATCAGCAAAAATCGGAAAAAAACGGAAATTCCAAAATTTCAAAAAAATAAATTATGGATTTTCGATTACTCGAAATTCTCATTTTAAAGAAACAATGAAAATAGCTTAACCCAACATGTAAACACATGAGGATTTGGCTCATTTTTCATTTGTGTAGAAGTTAGGAGGATACTCTCCTTTTATAGAGCATATTTCGGAGCCCTCTCCCTCTCCCAACCGATGTGGGATATGGGAAACTTTCAAAAAATCGGAAAAGAAATCGGAAAATAATTCCAAAAAAATCGGAAATAATTCGGAAAAAAATCGGAAAAATCGGATCGGCATAGTTTCGGAATAACGGATCGGAAAAATCGGAAAATTGGAAATTCAGAATTATTTTCGATTTCCGATCCGATTTTTTTCGGAAAAATTGGAAATTGGAAATCGGCAAACTAAAATTTCATTCCAAATTCGGAAAAAACCGGATCGGAAATCGAAAAAATCGGAAAGTTCGGAAAAAAAACACAGCCCTAACATTAATAGTTTCAAAAAGAAATGAGAAATGCTTTAGGAATCGACTAATTACACGATAATATTCCCCCGGCTGATGTGGCGACATGAGTTTGGCAAGCATCCACCCACAAAGGTCAATAAGCCTAACCAAAAACCCATGAAAACCTCCTAAAACATTTCTCTATTAATTGTAAATGACTCAAATAAAATTTCAAAAAAAAGAACTATTTATTTTTTTCTCCATGAAAGCGCAACACAACATGAAAATTATTTTTTACCAAACACGAATATGGTCAAAATAAAAGTGATATGATATGAAATTGATTTTTTTTACCAAAGATGAACACAGCTCAAATAAAATTATCTTATTTTTTACTTAACACGAACACAGTTGCATTAGAACGTAACACGGTATGAAATCAATTTTTTTTACCTAAAATGAACATGCTGACACGGCCTCGTGAGTGGTGCCAACACCTTAGGCTTGAAAACAGAGAAAATACGGGTCATGAGACCTTCAGTTTGAGAGCACATCCCAAAATAGAGAAAATACACACTTAGGCTTGAAAACGTGCTGTTAGTGGGAGAAACCCCTTAGCACCGCTGACACGGCCTCGTGAGTGGTGCCAACACCTTTTAGGGACCAATGTAACTCGTAGGAACCGACTGCGTGGTCACGGGACCCTCAATTTGAAAGCACATCACAAAATAGAGAAAATCCACACTTAGGCTTGAAAACGTGTTGTTAGTGGGAGAAACCCCTTAGCGTCGCCAACACGGCCTCGTGAGTGGCGCCAACACCTTTCACGGGACCAATGTAACTCGTAGGAACCAATCCCATGGTCACGAAACCCTCGGTTTAAGAGCACAATCAAAAATAGAGAAAATATACACTTAGTCTTGAAAACGTGCCATTGGGGGGGTGAAAGCCCTTAACTCCCCCCACACGGCCCTGTGAGCGACGCCAATGCCTCGCACAAGTTCAATGTAACTCGTAGGAACCGACTGCGTGGTCGCGGGACCCTCGGTTTGAGAGCACGACCTAAAATAAATAAAATTCACACTTAGGATTGAAAACATGTCGTTGGGGACAAAATACCTTAGCGCCCTCCCCTAGCTCTGTGAGTGGTGCCAACACCTCGTACGGGTCGAATGTAACTCGTAGGAACCGATCGCGTGGTCATGGAACCCTCAGTTTGAGAGCATGGCCTAAACTAGAGAAAATCGACACTTAGGCTTGAAAAAGTGTCATTGGGGGGTGAAACCCCTTAGCGCCCCCCACACGGCCCCATGAGAGACACCAACATGTTGCACGGGTCCAATGGAACTCGTAGGAACCAACCGCGTGGTCACGGGATCCTCGGTTGGAGAGCACATCACAAAATAGAGAAAATCCACACTTAGGCTTGAAAATGGGTCGTTAGTGGGCGAAACCCCTTTGCTCCACCGACATGGCCCCGTGAGTGATGCCAACACCTCGCATAAGACCGATGTAACTCGTAGGAATCGACCGCCTGGTCATGGGACCCTCGATTTAAGAGCACGATCAAAAATAGAGAAAATCCACAGTTAGTTTTGAAAACATGCCATTTGGGGGGGTGAAACATCTTAGCGCCCCACACACGGAACCATGAGCGACACTAACACCTCTCACGGATCCAATGAAACTCGTAGGAACCAATCACGTGGTCACGGGACCCCCGGTTTGATAGCACAACCCAAAATAAATAAAATCCACACTTAGACTTGAAAATGTGACGTTGGGGGGGTGGTGGGGGGGGAAACCCATTAGCCCCCCCCCCCCCCCCCCCCCCATGACCCCGTGAGTAGCACTTTGAATGTAACTCGTAAGAATCGATCGGGTGGACACGGGACCCTCGGTTTGAGAGCACAACCCAAAATAGAGAAAATCAACACTTAGGCTTGAAAACGTGTCGTTGGGGTGAGATACCCCTTAGCTCCCCCCATATGACGCCGTGAGTGGTTCCATGACAACACATCAAAGGGGTCCAATATAACTCGTAGGAACCGATCGTGTGTTCACGGGACCCTCGGTTTGAGAGCACGACCCAAAATAGAGAAAATCAACACTTAGGCTTGAAAACGTATTGTTGGGGGGCGAAACCCCTTGGTGCCCCCCACATGGCCCCCATGAGTAGCACAAACACCTCACACGGGTCCAATGTAACTCATAGGAACCGACCGCATGGTCATAGGACCCTTATTTATGAGCACGACCCAAAACAGTGAAAATTGAGAAAATTCTGCCAATTTTTTTAATATAGCTAAAACTGGTCATGGCTAAAGGCCATGACCATATTTATTTGTAGTCACGCATAATTAGGGTCATGAACTCTAGTCGTGACCAGTGGTGTATTCATCCAATAAAATTTAAGTTGGAGTCACGGTATAGGGTCATGACTAGTGATATGACCATCCAACTATATTTAATGTTGGGTCACAGCCTAGGGCTATGACCAGTGATGTGACCATCTAACTATATTTAGGTTTGGCTCACGGCTAAGGGCTATGACTAGTGATGTGACCATCCAACCAAATTTTAGGTTGGGTCATGGCCTGGGGTCGTGACCAGCATGATAGATGGGTCACGATCTTCATTCGCGACCAAGTTACATGACCCACTAAGATCCATGACAATCATTTGATCTGGTACATGGGCCGTGATCACAGGAAATGGTCACGCCCGATTTGGTCATGAACCAAATCTGTGACCCACGACTTTGGTCAGGGACAAAATCCATGACCAATCTCCTAGTTTGATGTGGTGATTTATGGATCAAGTTAGTGGATACCTATCCGTAATCCGTGAAGAATTTGTGGACTCCATGTTCCAATCCGTAAATGGTTATTGATCTTGTTCAGTAGATACAAAGGCGTGTGTGGACTCACACATTGTGGTTTCTTTGCAAGTGGACTTAAGTGTGCCATTGTGATGAAGGTTGAGGAACAAAGAGCATCAAGACTTGCAAGGGTATCAACATCATTGTGTAACTCTACTTTCGCGTCCTTTGTAATTCTGTGCAAAGTGAAATTTGCGTGGCTGGGTCGTCCGAGGCTTTTTTTGTTGTGAGTTTTCCTCGTACATCAGGCATTATGTGTGATTGATTTATTTTATCTTGTTATCACCTAAATACATATTTTAAGTTTACAATAAAATTGGTTAATCAGTTTACCATAACTTTAGCTTAATTGGTACGAGGTTTAATTGGGTTAATTTGTTTAATTGGACTTAAATTTGAGAAATTAAAAAATAGTGGTTTGATTATTTTTGTACCCTGTCCATATAAAACATTTTCACGTAATGTAGGGAAATCAAGTGGAATCAGAGAAGGTATCTATAATTTCTTAGGCATGAATCTGAGCGGTTTCTAGGCCACCAATGTTTGATGGGTATAATTACAAGTACTGGAAAATGCACTTGAAATCAACACTTATGGCTATAACTAGGGATGTACCCCCAACTATGATTTTGGTAGGTGAACTTTATGTTCCTAAACCCGTAGAAACTTGGAGTGGGGATGACCAAAAAATTTGTTAATTATAATACATGCGATTTAAATGCCTTGTTTTGTGCGATCACATCAAATGAGTTTAGTCGTTCATGATGTGTGAGACATCAAAAGAAGCTTAGGATATACTCTAGCTAACCCATAAGGGAATTAGTGTTGTTAAGGCTTCTAAACTCCAAAAACTCACCACTCAGTTTGAAAACATTTGGATGGAGGAGAGTGATTCCTTTGATGAGTTGTACGTTATATTGTCTGATATTATGAACTTCTCATTTAACTTAGGTGAGAGAATACCCCAAATCCGAGTAGTGAAGAAAATCTTAAGTTTCTTACCTAAAAGATTTATTTCTAAAGCGAGTATTTTGAATTCCTTGGGTACTTTAGACTTTACAAAACTCGGAAATCTTTTGGGTGATATTGAAACCTATGAACTTTGACAAGTTTTCCTCCAAAAAGATGAAGAAAGCTAAGGAATTAGCTTTAAAATCCCAGAAGGAAGAAGCACTTGTTTTGGATGATGATTCTGACATCAAAATTAACGATATGGCCATGTTTGCAAAGAAGTTTAAAAAATTTCTCAAGTTTGAAAATAAATCAAACGATGAAAGGAAGTTTGACAAAATTAAGTTTAACATGGCTGTAAAATTCGTAAAAGTCACCACGATAATTTCAAGAGGGATGTGAGGCTAATAGACATAGGTCAGTTAAGTGTCCCATTAAGATAAGGAAGGAAGGCAAGAAGTCGAAGGAAAATAGTGCTACCCTTAGTTATAGGGAACCAGAAGAGGAACCCGATTCCCCCATTGAGCATAATAAAACTACATCCATGGCTAGTCATGTGAGCCTTGATGAAAAGTCTTCCGATGAAGGAAATTCTGTGCATGATGGTTTTGAGGCCAAGTGTGAATCCCAAATTATTGGTGGTGAAGATAATGAAGAAGAAAAAGAAGATTGAGAGGAGGAGAAGGCGGAGAGTGAACTTCAGGTTGCCTTCATAGAGGTGTATGTAAATACAATGAAATTGAAAAGTTCTAACTTGAAGTTGGAATCTAGGTTGAGAGAACATTCCTTAAGGAATTATGAGAGTATATTGATTGAGGCTATTAGGGCACGTGAGAAGACTCTTATGGAGAAGCTCTTGTTTATTGAAGGGGAGCGAGATGACCTTCATGGTTTAATGGAGATTTTGAAGAATGACACCCTAGTTTATTATGAGTCTCATAATTTGCTCGAGTCAAGGATTGTGAAGTTAGAAGAAATATTGAGACACCCAAGTAATACCAAATTTGATTTCGAGTTTAGGTTAGAAAAGTTGGATAAAATGGTAGGCATCGTCCGAATCAAAGATGACATTCTGGCATTGTATTAGATGATCCAAATGCTTCAACTACTGAAGCCATGATCGTGATTTTGAGAGATTCAACCGTTGCTAAGAATGTTAGAAAAGACAAAGCCTTATGTAACATTCCTCAGTGTGTCTTAACGTGTACATATTGCGGTAGGAAAGGTCACCTTTGGTGTTTTTTCTTTGATCTTAGAAAAGGTCCTAAAAAGTCTAAGATTGTAGTCAACGAGGTTCCTAAAAATCGAGAGAATCATATTTCACATATGTGGGTCAGGAAATCAAATTTGGAGGTTTTAAATTTTAAAGCGGTTGATTCTCGAATGCTTCCACATGATACTTCACATGCTAAATCTAATGGTTGATTGTGTTTCCATGTTTTCATACACTAGCTTTTGTAATCCATATTATATGTGTTTTCTAGTTGTATGATGTTTGATTCTTTTGTATTTTAATTTTTCATTTATTGGGTCTTATTGAAAAATTAAAAAATAAAGATTTTGTACGTCTTTTGAGTTTTGTTTTCAAGGGGTGTCATTTTTTTTTTTGAAAAATTTAGGCATATTTAAAACTCGGAAAGAGTTTTGTTTATGTATAGTTTAGTTTTACACATTTTTGGGGGCTTATCCGTGTGTTTGAATCAACTCCGAAGGAACCTAAAAGTCAAGACTGCAGGGGGGTGGTCTAAACAACAAAAGTTAATTTTCATTTTTTTCAAATTAATTATTAAAGTTAAATATAATTAATCTAATTAAAACTTTGCACCATTTTTAAACCAAGTTGTTGTGATAAAATGATTTACCTAATTTATTATAACCTAAAACATACATCTCGGATATATAAGATAAAATAAAGAATTCAAACACAACACGTTGATATACGAGGAAAACCCAAAACGAAAATAATCCTGGTGAGCATAGCCACGCAATTCACTATGATAACGTTTTACAAAAGTCGACAAATGACTTACTCAACGACTTGATGCCTTCGCAAGCCATGACGCATCTTCGATCTTTAACCTCTCAACCATTGTGCTACGTAAGAATCCACCCACGCAAGCTACCACAACATGTGAGTCCACACATGCGTCAGTATCCATTAAACAAGCTCTCCAACCATCTATGGATATGGATCATGGACGTACCACTTCTTCATCGCAACACCACAAACACAAAGTCCAGCGTGTGCAAACAAAAATTATGTTTGGAGTCCACCGCACAAAACTTTTCTCTCTCATAATGATGAAAGAAATAAACTATGGTGCCCACCCTCAAAGCATAGAATGATTGGAACTTGGATGTTAAACAATTTGGGTGAAACTATGGTTTGAGAGCTTTTGGATAAGAGTTTGAAAACGAATTTTGCCAAAAGTTCTCGTGAAAACTGATGGCAACACTTCAATTTATAAAAAATAATTTTTTCAAGGTGACACATTTTTCGAGAAAGTTCATTAGAATAAAAATTGGACTATGTTCAAACGTAACTGCAAACTCATTCGAACCAACTCAAACCACGTTCGAACGAAAATCCATTATCATTTGAACCATCTTCAAATGAGCTTAAAATGATATTAGTTATGTGAACAAATTAAACACATTTGATGTTCATTTGAATGAACTAACAATCTCAATCAAATAAAACCCCTAAATTCGTTCGAACGACTTTAAACAAAAAAATATTTTTCTTTGAAAATAAATTCCAAACAGTTTAAAAAACACCCAAAAAATAAACTTTCCAATGATCAAAATTCATATGCATTCATACCTGTGAGATCCTCGGAAACATGAAGATGAAATGTGGCAAGAAAAATGACATGATAATGCAATCTCTGAAGCTTTTCCTCTACATCTTCAATCAAACACGTCATATGCTTGAAAGTCAATAGCATAAAGCCTAAAATATGGCTCAAAATGTTTTGTCTTGAATTAAGACAATGCATACAAATTGACCCAATTGGAAATTTTTCCTTACAAATCTCCTCCTTTGTCTATTCCAGGACAAAACCAAAACAAAACACCTATGGGCTGTTAAACTCTCTTGCAAACTCAATCCCCAAACCCATATGAAAAAAGTACAGATGCTTGATAGATACATACTCTGAGCAACTTTACACATTTGTAAAATGTATCGCATGTTGAAAACATGAACACTTAAACACACCTTCAAATACAAAGAGAATATATAAATAATATAAATCTGCAAATGAATAAAACTCCCCATATATCTAATAATCCCCATCTAGGTAAAATATCTCCCCATAATAAGTAAAGTTCTCCTAACACTAAAGTGAAAGATACCATTCTCCCCCTATTTGTTCAGGAATAGATAATGTAAGAATGCATAAAACTATTTCTCCCCCAAAATGTGAGAACATGTGAAATTAATAGGAAATAGAGAGGAGAGAATCGCATCATGTAACGGTGTAAAGTGTAACAAAACATAACATGGCAACACAATCATGAATAATCCTCATAATGATTAATTCCTACCAAATAGAATACCTATTTAAATACACAATGAAGTATGAGATACCAATATAAACTACAAAATATACTAATATGATCATATAGCATGCCAATTTGATCCAAAGAGAGAGAACATGGCAAACATGGATTAAATGCAAATGCAAAGACTCAAAATAAAACAATAACATATATATAGATATAGATATGAAAAATATACAAATAACACACAAGCACATATATAGGTATAAACAGAACCACAAAACTGACACAAATCACATAAGTTGTATACACTAGTATAATATCAATGTATATAAACATGTGGGATGGAGTGAAGGGGCGTGAACTAGATATAAATGAATTACGACCCAATCACTCAAAAATATCCATTGAGTTCTATTTGACCTCAAAACATTATCAAACTAAGGTTTAGCCTCAAATGATAGATAAAGTGAACTCAATGAACAATTAAGCACAATGTACACAAGCCTAGAATTTTGACCATTCTTCAATTCAATAGTTACATGAAAACATAACTAGGATTCATTGTGCAAAATCATTGATCTTGAACTATAACACCCTAAAAAACTAAACATATATCATATATCTTTTCACTCAATTCTATTCAATATACCATTTTTGAAAATCCATCACACATATAGGTTGGCCTTTAATCTTTCCTATTTACCTCTCTTTTTTAGGCTCTTGTCAACGGGGGACTTTCCTGCAAAGAAAATTTTCTCCATTCGTAACCCTTTCCCATGCATATATTAAAAAAATCAACATACTCATGGGCAACGGTTTTTACATGCACAAATTCCTATAGTTAACATATATATAGATGACAAGATTGATGGGAGAACATCTCATTCAGTTCAAATATAACATGTGAAATTAAGACTCAAAAGTGCTCGTGCATGTGTATGCGGAGGCATATAAAACTTAATTCATTGAACAAATCAAAGTCGAGCATCTCCATGCAAGCATGATTAAGAACAGTCTAATAATTTAAAATCATAATCAAATTTCCTAGCCACGTGGAAGATAAAAATGATGTGGATTCAAACACACTAATATAAAACACAAAATGTGTAAAATAAACCAAAATTATTTTTTAGTTTTTAAACATTTTTTTCTAAATGATACCAATTTAAAAAACAACTCAAAAAAATAAACAAAATATTTCATATTTTTCAATATAACCAAATAAATGAAAAATTAAAATACCAAACGCTCAAACCACATACAACTAGAAAGCACTTATATCATGAAGTACAAAATCTAGTGTATGAAAGCATGCGAACACAATAAACCATTTGATTTAGCATGAGAAGTATCACATACAAGCATTAGAGAATCAACAATTCTAACATATGAAGCCTCCAAATCTGATTTTCTAACCCACATAGATGTGACGTGATGCTCTAGGGTTTTAGGAACCTTGTTGACTCTATACTTAGACTATCTAGGACCGTTTCTAAGATCAAATAAAAAACACCTAATGTGACCTTTCCTACCGCAGTGTGTGAATATGATGACACTAAGATGGGTGTTACCTAAGGTTGACCTTTTCTAATGTTCCTAACAATGGTGGACTCTCTCAAAAGTATGGTCTTGACTTTAGTAGGGGAAAGCATTTGGAATACCGAAACCAATCCCACACTTATCATATTTGATTCGTATGGTGACTACCATTTTATCCAAGATCTCCGACCTAGATTCCAAATCAAATTTGACATAACTCAAGTCTATCAATCACTTTTCTAGCTCAACAATACTAGACTTGAGCAAATTCCTATACTCTTCAAACATAAGAAGATCCTTCTTTAAAACCTCCTTTAAACCACAAAGGATATCTCTCTCGCCCTTAATATATTTGGGCTTCTCTCTAAGAGTTCTCTTACATGCCTTAAGGTCCTTAATCAATTTTGCAATATTATCACCTATAAAACGTTCTTTCAACCTATATTTCAACTTTAAGTTTTCCTTTTTCACATTCGACATTTCCACATAAAACTCATGGAAGGCAACTTGGAATTCACTCTCTTCCTCCTCTTCTTCATCCTCATCTTATTTTCCACTCTCTTCACCATTACTCACTTGGGAATCATGAATAATGGCCTCAAAAATATTATTAAAACTCTCATGACTAGCCATGAATGCGGTGTAATTGCACTCAAATGGGGGAATCAGATCCCTCTTCTGAATCACTAACACTAACGGTGGTATCATACACCTTCGGTTTTGTTCCCTCTTTACTTAGTTTAGTGGGACACTAAACTTCCCTACATAACCCTCATAAGCAAAGTATCTATCTGACTCATCCCTCTTAAAACTATCATTATGATTTTTATTAAATTGATTGGCCTCTCTATACTTATTTTTCTCAACCTTCTTTGCATTTTTTTATTATTTTTTAAAATTGAAATATTTTCTAAACTTGCATAGAAAACATGATTATATCATTGAAATCCATGTCAAACTCATCATAAAAAATTAGTTTTTTTCTTATTCTGGGCATTCAAAGAAATGCCATTGTCTTTATTCTTTACTTTACGGGAAAACATATCAAGCTCATAGGTTTGAAGATCACCCACAATATCTTCGAGTTTTGTAAAGTCTAAAGTACCCAAGGAATTTAAAAACATCACTTTTGAATTAAATCTATCAGGTAAAGACCTTACGATTTGATGATTAATAGATTTTTGGGTATTCTCTCTCCCAAGTTAAAAGACGAGTTACAATATCAGACAATCTAATGTAGAACTCATCGAAGATCTTGCGTTCCTTTATCTTAATGGTTTCAAACCAAGAGGTGAGGTTTTGGAGTTTGGAAGTCTTAATAGCACAACTTCCTTCATGGGTGAGTTGGAGAATGTCCCAAGCCTCTTTAGACGTTTCATATGTCATAATATGGCAAAACGCCTCTGGTGTGACATTTAAGGCCCCGACCCGATTTTGGGTCACTATTGGATCAACCTGCACTGAGCCAAGGAGTTAAAAGGTGGAGGGGTATATTTAGCTATTTTATTTAAGAAAAATCTATAAATTTGACTCATATGTTTGGTGGTTTTAAGTTCCTATTTATATTTTAAGAAGAAGGTGTCCACTATAAGATTAATCATTTAGCAGGAATTAGCTTCTTAGATAAAAACGATTTATCTAAGAAGCTAATTAAACTGAAAATAAGTCGCACCATCCTGTATTATTACAAATTATGACCAAGGCCCAAATAAATTCCAAATCTCCAAAGTGCAAATACCAAAATTCTATTATTTAAAAATTAGTACAAAGCATTCTAACGACGTTGGTCGCCCCCCAGGTCTTTACTTGTATCCTGCCCGACATTCCTACTTATGGTACCTAGAGTGGGGTGTGGTTTTAACATAAAGAAAAGTAGGTGTGAGGGAACGCTCAGCAAAGGGTTAACACTAAGAAATACTTTTTCTACGAATTACTAAACATGTAACGCGTATTTTATTTAACTACGAAAAATGTTGAGAATTTGATTACTATTAATGCAACTACATGCAATGTGCTCATACTCACATTTAACCCAATTTTTCTACCCTTTTCCGGATTTAGAGACTAATTATTTACCTTTTATCCTTAGTCTCAATTATTACTTTATTTGGGTTGTTTACTTACATCACCAGTACACTCGCCGAATTTTCCTTTCTTTATTATTTCTCGGAATCTCCTAAATACCGTGTGCTTTAACGGTCTCCTCACCGCCGATGATGCACCATATTCTCTAGATAGTGGTATTGGGACTTTCACCCCAGAGCTCCGGGTCCTCCTTAGTTTTCCCGGTGCCATCTGAGTCTAACCTTTTATGTGTTTAACATTTATCCAATGTGCACATTATTTAATTTCTCATTTTATAATTTTCATGATCCATGGTTTTGAAGTATCATAACCTTAACAATTGTGTCCAAACTCATCTTTTATCAGTTTTTCACCCAAAAATTAGACCGATGAGGTCTCGAAAGGAGATTTAATCATTAGGACCATCAAGTTTGTCAAAATCTCCCCCTTTTCCCCTCTTTGTTATATTTTTGTAAAAAATATTATTTTTCTATTCCTTAGCCGGCACAAAAGTTAATTATTTTTACGATACTAAGTTCATAATTTCATGTTCAAAACCATATCCTCCCATTTTATGTTTTACAATATAAAATAATATTCAACATCCTTAAGACCATTTTCATCAAAGTCCATAGTCTTGTCTTGTAATCACATGTAAATTCCAACATTTATTTCAAAACCATCATATCAAGTCCTAAAAAGTTTGGGGGCTTTTTCCTTTACTTGTTAGTTTGGAGATGAAACCCATCTTAACATGCTTATTTAACACTACATTATCACATGTTAGCATACTACATACTCCTATATGCTTAAGGGAGGTTTTTAACCTAGAAATACCTCAATCATGCATTTATTCCATATAACTCATGAATTTATAATTTCACATGCGTTCTTCCAATTATCGAGGTATAAAATGCCATTTTCTTTATATATAAGAGACCCATTTAGGGTTTGTTTTGAAGAAAATCTCATTTTTGCAAGACTAAACTTTTTATGAATAAAATTGCATATATATGGCATATAAATCCATCTAGCACATCCTATACCAATTTCATAGCTAGATGAACCTTGAGAGTTCGAAAACAAACCCTACCTTTGTTTTTAAGAGGAGAACCAATATGTGACTTGAAAGCTCATATACTGCTAAGCTCCAAGAGTCTATCTCCATAATTCCGTAGATTTTTCAAAGATCCACCAAAGTTTCTCCACAAGGTTTCTCCACTACCTACTTCTTGAAGAAAATGTCTTGGAAAGGAGTGAAAATGTGTGGAGATGGGTATTTATAGTGTGAGAGTGGTTGGCAAAACTCAAAAACGGAGGAAAATGGCTTTGGGGGGGGGGGGGAGATGAGTGTTGTGAGCTCTTGAGAGAGAGAGAGAAGAAGATGACAATGGTGGTGGGATTTCACCAACTCATATATCACTTTTATAACCAACACAAAACCCACATAAAACATATAAAGTACCCTACAAAGCCCATCAGATTTGTCAGGCAACAAGAAGCTGACACGTTTTTCAAATGTAAGGCTGAAATGGTGACAGCACAACTGCCAGATTCTGACTTCGTCAAGGTTTCTCGAACAAGATCTGCCTCATTCGAATGACGATAGTCCCTCATTTGATATTTCCTTCTAGCGACCTTCTGATGAAATGCTACTGTAATATTTCAATGGATCATTTGAAACTCGTTTCTAACGAGTCAACCTCTCATTCGTGTGAGACAAGAATCTCGTTTGAACGCTCCAATTCTTGTTTGAAGCAATAAGTTTCAAAGTTTTTCACAAATTATCCCCAACAACATCCCTAATTCATAAAAGAGTTATCAAACCAAAATGAATGAAAGGGTAGAATCTCTTTAAATAATAATCCTCTATATTTAAATTCTCATGATTACGAATTACATAAAAAGAGTTACAACATAAGGTCGAGGTATTACAATCTTCCCTCATTGGGGGATTTCATCCCCGAAATGAAAACAAGTGGCTAAGGGAATAATTATAGATGTTTTTCTTGCATCTCTGACTCACACTCCTAAGTAGCATCTTCAACACCATGAAATTCCAAAAGGACCTTCACTAAAGGAATCACTTTATTGCGGAGGACCCTCTCTTCCTGGTCTAAGATGGATATTGTCCTAGTGGGGAATGTCACGTCCCACTCTAAATCAATAAGGTTCCAATTGATAACATGGCAGGGATTATGGAGATAATTCTCCAGCATGGATACGTGGAACACATTGTGTACCCGAGATAGCTATAAAGGCAATGCTAAGAAATACGACATATCTCTAATTATCTCGAGGATCCCAAAGGGGCCAATATATCGTGGAGCTAGATCCTTCTGCCCGAACCATTTGCCCTCGATTCTAGATCTCACATTTAACATCACGTGATCTCACACCCAGGATTCTGTGTTTAGTGGTTGTCGGCATAATTCTTTAGCCGGCTCTCTGCCGTCATTATTCTCTGGAAAAAATTTCATACCTTTTCATTCATCTCCTGGATTAAATATGAATTAGTGAGGTATTTCTCTACCACTTTCACCCAAGAAATTGGGGAGCGGCATGACCTCCCATAGAGGGCCTCAAAGGAGGCCATCTCGATACATGCCTCATAACTTTTATGGTAGGAGAACTCTGCTAGATGCAAGTTTTCCTCCAAACTAACCTAGAAGTCAAGTGTGCAATCTCTCAGAATGTACTCTAGGATTTGTATTGTCCGTTCTGACTGTCCATCGGTCTCAGGATGGAATGACATACTCATCTTGAACACCATACCCAATAATTCTTGAAACTTATTCTAGATTTGAGAAATGAACTGGGCATCCCCGTCTGATATGAATAAGAGGGAACAGCAAGCAGCCTGACTATCTCCCGAATATGTAGTCTTGCCGACTTAGTCATATTGTCTGTGATCTTGACTGGCAAAAATTAGGTATACTTGGTGAGTCAATCTACTATAACCAATACTGCGTTAGGACCACGCTCCAATCATTGTAAGGATGTAACGAAATCCATCATTATGTGTTCCCACTTACACTAAGTCATGAGTAGTGGTTACAGCATCCCTACCGATTTCATGTGTTCAGCCTTTACTTGTTGGCATGTGTCAAATTTGACAACATACGTTTCCACATCTCTCTTCATATCGGACCACCAGATTTCCCTGTATAGGTCCTTATACATCTTGATGGCTCCAGAGTGTATACTGAAACACGAATGATGGGCTTCTTCCATCACCTCATCCTATAGCTCCTCAATAGTTGGGATAATCGACCTCCCTTTGTGTCATGCCCCACCATCTTTGTCCACGGTGAGGGTGTCGAACACTTCCCCGTTCCAAATGCGATCACATACTGGATGAACTCAGGATCACACGACTGTGCCTCGAGTACTCTCTGCTAGATGAGGGGATGTTCCACCACACCCCAAAGATATGCTCTATCATATCCCTATTTTATGTACATGTCGAACCTCTGTAGTTCCCTGAACATTTTTACTTCTTGGCATTTCATTGTTGTGAGCGTAAGGCTACATTTCCGATTGAGATCATCGGCCACCACGTTGACCTTTCCTGGGTGGTACTCTAGTGAGAAGTTGTAATCTTCCATTCACTCCATCCACCTTCTTAGTCAGAGGTTTATATCTCGGAGTGTAAATATATACTGAAGGCTCCTGTGATCGTAAAACACCTCAAACAGTTCCCCGTATAAGTAGTACCTCCAACTCTTTAGTGAAACGCCATGACGGCTAACTCCATATCATGGGTGGGGTAGTTCTTTTCATGCACTATAAAATGGAGAGATGCATAGGCTACTAACCAACCTTCATGCATTAATACCTCCCCAAGTCCAGAACCTGAAACATCGCAGTACACTATATAAACCTTGCCCCATTCTCGAAGGATAAGAACGGGCTCAAAGTTCATTTGACCTTTAGCTCCTGGATTGCCAACTCTCTTTATTTAGACCACTCAAAGTGCACATCCTTCTGAGTAAGCATTGTGACAGTCATTTCAACCCTTGAGAAGTCTTGTACAAATCTACGGTATTATCTAGCAAAACCTAAGAAGCTGGGAACCTCGGCGACTATCCTCGGCTAACTCCATCCCAACACCGCTTCCCCTTTTGATGGATTGATAAAAATGCCATCACCAAAAACCACATGACCAAGTAATTTGACCTCTTCCATTTAGAATTCGCATTTACTAAACTTGGCATACAACTGGTTCTCACAGAGCACTTACAAAGTCACTTGGAGGTGCTTCTCATGATCTATATAAGACGCGGAGTATACTAAGATGTCATTCACAAAAACTACAACAAATTGATATAATTAGAGGTGGTAGATATTGTTCATCACGTCCATAAATGTTAATGGGGTGTTCGTCAACCCGAAGAGCATCACCACAACTCATAGTGTATGTATCACGTTCAAAACGACGTCTTAGTAATATCTTCCTATCCAACACATTAACTAGTGGTACACGGATCAAAGATCAATCTTCGAGAATTTGTCTGCCCCACACAACTGAATGAATAAGTCATCGATACGGGGCATATGGTACTTATTCTTCACAGTCACCCTATTTCGTTATCGATAGTCGATACAAAGTCGCAGAGAGTTATCCTTTTTTTTTTTAAATAGGATCAAGACTACCCCTGGAGAAACACTGGGATGTATGAAGCCTTTGCAAGTTAGTTCCTCCAACTGGGTTCGTAATTCTTGTAATTCTTTTGGGTCCATCCTATGTGGTGGTATAGAGATGGGTGACACACCCTAATGCACCTCAATCACAAAGTCCACCTTTCGTCATGGAGACAACCTAGGAGATCGTCCAAAAATACATCAAGAAACTCCCAAACCATGGGATAATCTAAAATCATACCCCCTAGCTCGTCTTAAGCCACGATACTGCTGAGCCAACCACAATACTTCTTTTTCTCACGGACCATGGAGAATTTGCAAGGATAATTGACACCCTGCTCACTACTAAAACAATGGAAAGATCCATCCCAAAGCGACATTAGGACACTATGACGATGGCATTCGATGTTGGATTTAAAACAAGACATTCAATCCATACCCAAGATCACCTCGAACCCATGTATGTCCATAAGGATCAGATCGTACTCTAGGATGAAGTCTCCAGCCATAATCACACACTTATGGAAAACCCTATCGAGGACTATGCCACCACCCATTGAAAGCCCAATGAAGATGGGGGGATGCAACCGATCCAATACTAAACCCAAACTAAAGGCTAAGTTACTAGATATGAAAGAGTACAATGCGCCAGAGTCAAACAATGCCTTTACCCAAGTGCTATATGGAGAATCATACCTTCCATCACTGTAGGGGCACTATGAGGTGCATTTTGCTAGGAATTTGTCTAAGCTAGCTTGGGATTAAATCTTTTAATCTGACCATTAGTCACCTGACCCTGCCTGTGACTACCCTACCCCTGACTTAGACGTAACCTTTCCTCACTATACTGAGTTGGCTATTGGAACCCAGAAGAAAATTTCTACTTCTGTTGAGTGGGGCCCATATAATTGGAACTCCAGCTCAACACGAAGTTAACGGTCTATTGGATGCCTTGTTGACTACCGTTAGGGGCATTCCCTCTTCATGTTCCCAAGGAGCCCACAACTAAAATAGGTTCTCTTTATGGGGGTGATAGGGCTCTAATCATTGGTACACTGTGCTGAGGAGGATCCAACCCCTATAGCGGCCTTAAGCCTTACGAAGAAGCCCTGATCCCCCCCACTTCGAGACTTCTTGTGACCACCCGAGTGAGAGCCACTAGGTTACCTCTTCTTTATTTGAATAGACTTGTTATCCTCAACATTAATCTCTAACCTAATTTCATTGTTCACCGCTATCTTGAAATTAGGAAGATCCATACCTGCCAAAATTCGTTGAACGCCCAGGTCAAGACCCTTAACAAAGAGACTTGTATTCTCTTATTCGTCCTTCCGAATGGAGTACAAGTATTTACATTGGCTCTCAAATTTTACTAGAAACTTATTCACTAAAGTCTTACCCTAAATCAGCTACAAAAATTCATCTTTCTTGGCATTTTTAAATGCCTACGGGAAGTACCAATCAAGGAAGGAAACTCTGAAGTTATCCCAATCAATGGTCTCGGCGGTGCCGACAGAGTAATCACTCCACCAGAATTATGCCTGCTCAGTCAGCTAAAATGTTGCAATCTTGACCTTATGCCTAGCTAGCACAACTAGAATTTCCATTACCCCCGTCACCTCGTCGAGCCATGCTTCGACTACATCAGGGCTCGATGCCTCATTAAATGTGAGTGGGTTCAGCATCCTCAATTCCCTGAGGATAATTGTGAAAGTGGTTCTTTCAATGGTTTTGCTATGATTGGTTTGGTGTGTTGAGAGAGAGAGTCAAGTTGTCGTATGACTTGCTCCACACGCTGGAGCTCTCTCGAGCCGAAACTACTAGTGACGTCACGATGTGGAGGCATCTACCGAGTCCACACATGCCTCGGTATCCATAAATAGACTCAGTAATCATCTACGAATATGGAACACGAACGCATCGCTTCTTCACCATAACACCACAAACACGGAGTCCATCATGTGTAAACAACAAACTGTGGGCATAGTCCACTGCATAATAAATTTATATCAAGATGATGAGAGAAACAATCTATAGTACCCACAAAAGAAGATCTCAAAGCATAAAAAGATTGAAACTAGGATCTCAAACACCTTAGGTTAAACTAGGGTTTAAGAGTTTTTGGATAAGAATTGGAAAACAAATTTTGCAAAAAGTCCTCATGAAAACTGATGCCAGCACTCCTATTTATAAAAAAAAACATTTTTCAAGGCAACACGTTTTTCGAGAAAGTTTATTAGAACAAAAAATAGACTTCGTTCGAATGCAAACTCATTCAAACTAACTCAACCTTGTTTAAACGAATAGCCAATATCGTTTGAACCACCATCGAATGAATTTCAAACAATATTAGTTATATAAACATATAAAAGTCATTTGATATTCGTTTGAAGTTCATTTGATTGAACTGCTATTCTCATTCGAACAATATCCCTAAAGTCATTTGAACGACTTTCAAAACAAAAAATATTTTTCTTTTAAAATCAGCTCCAAACAGTTTAAAAACAAACGCCCAAAGCTAAGTAACGCGTTAACTCTAGTGAGTTCAATTCAAGCACAACCTAATTAGCTAGAAAACATGTTAAAAACGCGGTAAATGGAAAGTGGTAAATAAACGCGGTAAATCTATCCTAGAAAGCGTGTAAATCAAAGCATGTAAACTAACTAGGAAATCATGGAAATTACACTAGAAAGCAAGAATTAATGCAAATACAACTTGTATTAAATGGTAGGGACGATGAATAGTGTAACTTACAACCCAATCGGGTGTCAAACCGAGAAGAATCAAAGCCAAACTCTTCAAAAACCCCAAACCCTAACTACCACTCTCTACAATCTCTTCTAACTAAGTATATCTGATATTTACAACAAAAAAGGGTATTTATAGTAAGTGGGAAAAAGTAAAAGAAAAAGGAAAGAAGAAGGAAAGAGCCCAAAATATCTGGCACTACCGATCGACCAGTCGCAGGGGCGCAATCGACCGATCCCTTAAGACAAAGTGCAATGTCTCCTTCCCACGGAAAAATTCCAAAATGAGGTCGACCGGTCCCAGGGACACGGTCGACCGGTACTCTATTTTCAGGCTGCATTTGATCATCACAAGGAAGAAAAGTTTCATTACGGAATCAGGCATATCTTCTTTGTCCGAACTCCAAACGATGCACTATATACGGCCACGCGATGCTAACTCAACGAACTACGCATCCGTGGAATTTCCATGAGCCAAAAAAGAAATGTGAATTGACTAAAATGCCCTTAAAGTAGCGTCCAGCGACGAAACTTCTCTGAAATTCTATCGAACCTCACTTTTAGCGTTCTGATACCTACAAAAGCACAATTAACCCCTGCAAAACATGTATATCTCCAAATCCGAGGTTGTCTGGCTAATTATCATAAATATAGGCATTTGAGATCGTAAAAGTGCTAGAATGCATAAAGATAACGGGCGGAAATATGCAATATTCGATACGAATCACACCCCCTAACATACACATTGCTAGTCCCTAGTAATGAAACAAACACAAACAGTCCACAGAAGGCGGTACAAGACATATGTATGCATCGAAATATAAATCTCACTTTCGTAGGGAGCACGATTTCATTTAGCATATGCAATAAGTCGTTAAACCCCTAGGTCACCCTAGTGGACGAGTGTCGTCTCGTGAGGGTTTTCAGGGCTGATACCCACAAACATCAAATGGTTTCCTCAAAATATGCCCAACCCAAATGCGACAAACCCAACAATGGAGAAGAAGATTTCGTATGCATTATTAGAAAATTGAATGAATTCAAACAAAAATCCAAATCATTAACATTATAGAATGCACCTCATAGAATTGAAACCTTAAAATGTGGGAGGGGGGCGAGCACATGCAAAGTGTGATTTGGCGAAAAACTTATATAAACTGGATAAACATTAAAGCAAGCATACATTCAATCCTCACGGGTATTACGCTCATCAAATGAAATTCACTTGAAACAGGGAGGTATCACACGGAAAATGCGGGCTAAAGAGTAAATCTAAATGGAAACTAGGCCGCACACATGTCACAAATGAAGAACGCTATATATAAATTGAAAAATTGTAATCTCAAAGAAAGATACCGCACACTAAAAGAGGCAAAATGCATTTTCACAGATTATCAAAACTATTTAAACCTTTGAATTACATCAACCTAAGATCACATAGGACTTGTATAGGGTTATAATGTAGGTATGGCTAAGGTGCGAAATGAAGGAATGTATGTATGGATTCAAAGTGTTCGGAATGAAAACTTGGGATAATGGGAAAATGCGGGCAATATCAAAATTGGAAAAACAAGTTCCAAAATGGCATTAAATATATCATCGGGGAGAGTAATCAAAGCTTATTTAACTATATACAATATTTACAACTTTCTCTTTTCTTCTTTTTCTCACTTTTCTCTTTTGTTTTGTTTTCTTTTCTTTTGCTTTTTGCTTTCTCTTTTTCTTATCTTTTTTTCATTACTTTCTTTCTTTTTACTTTTCAAACACTCATATGACTAAATTGCAACCGACATCATAACAACAACAACAACAACATTCCAAGTAACATTCCAAACAAAGGTATGGAAAGTGTATGTATGGCTTATAACTCCAATTTGGAGTTGGTTATGTGATTTGGGTTATGAAATGAAAGGCTATATTTAGGCTCAAAGGGGTTAACGAGGGTAAGCATATAAGGGTGAGGTCAAGGCTAATATGGATGATTTATAAAGAATGCCTATGATCATTTCACAAAGTTTACGCAATTCTCGAGTCAAAATAATATATGAAAATCATGATCAAGTAACACAATTCAAGTATGAACTCAATTAATGAATGGTCAAATGAAAGAATAGTGAGATTACCGACGAATTCAACATTTTCAATGAGAAAAGAATAGTGTATACACTCACAAGTGACGAAAGGTACAAAGCTTGCTCGGTGTAAGTATATACAATGCAACAAAAGATTACCGAGTTATAAAAATCTTAAACAAAATCAATATAACCATAAAAGTGAATGTGCTTATGGGATTAAAGTTTAATTCATGAAGTTATTCATAATATCAATAAGTGAGACTAAAGTCTAATAACTTCTAAAATCGAGAACATGCATCATTGAGTTATCAATTGGATCGGGCAATTATTAAAATTTATCATCAGAAACAAGGGCAAAAAGCCCAAAAAAGGAGAAAAAAAAGAAAATCTTTTTGAAATTTTTGATTTTTTCTAAGAAAAGCATACTACGTAACTAACATGTGAGCAAAAACATGGACTAACTAAAGACATGGATACAATATACCACACCCCCTAACTTAAACTTGACATTGTCCTCAATGTAAATTAAGAACCAAGTCAAAGAGAGGAAAATAGCGATATTACCCAAAAGTGGAGCGATCCCCATAAGAACAAGTCCAAAGAATCTACAAAACAAGTTAGTACCGAGCATAGAAAAAAAAATAATAAAAAGTTAACTAATTACACTACACTAAATTAAAAAGAAAGAAAGAATAAAAAGCTAACTATATACAGCCTACTATTTAGGCTCCACACTAACTATACACTAGAAGTCTAAATAGCTGAGGGTCCACTGTGAAAATTATTTGACTTTGGAGGATAACTGGTGTACCCTCACATACAAGCATGCCCTCTGAAAAATATGGATTCCGTTTGAACAGCGGAAGGCATGTGTAAGGCGAAAGAAAGGAACTATCGCCAATTAAAAGTTTTGGAGGGACGATGGGGGGGTTGGATTGAACGGGTGACAAAAACAAGTGGGGACCAAGAAAAGACGAATATCCTCCCAATGATTTTGAAGTTGTAATGGAAGGCGGCGCACACAAAGGCAAAGATGCGATTGTGGAGGGCAACTCGAGCAAGTACTCCTCATCGGTGATAGGATTTAAAACATTAAAGTTTGAAACCGAATCATATGGTACTTGTTCCGGTGTAGTAATAGAGAATGAAAATGGGGATGAAAGAAATTCAAACTCATGAGATGAATCATCATCGCATGAAGTTTGAGTTTCGAAGGAAATAATATCATTTTCAATGACATGTTCTTCTTTGGGGGCCAAAGAAGAAATCATTTCATTGCAAATGGATATTACGTCATTTTCATCCTCACTTTCAATATCTATTACGCAATGGGAAAATTCTAGAATGGCTTGTTCCAAAGTAGGCACAAGTACCTCATTTGGTTCAAAACATTCCTCGACCTCGAAAGTCTCGGAAGAAAAATCGCCGTCGGACTCAAATAATAAATCCAACTCATGTTCCCACGAACGATTTTATTCCTGATAACGAGTTTCAATTTTCTCATTTTCATACATATGCAACCCCTCACCGAATGTCATAAGTCGAGGTGCGGATGCATGAAAATGGGAACTTTGAAAATTACCAACGGACTTAAACGAAAACTCATTATTATAGGAATTTTGAAAAATATTCAAATTCGTTTCAAACTCCTATTATAAAGAGGTAAAGGCCCAAAATCATTATCATCATCATCGAAGTTCCAATAACCCAAATTTTGACTTTCGTTATACTCGCCCAAAGTAATATGTGAATTTGCAAATTTTTGGGATTCCAAGTATTCACCGAAAGTCATAGGTTTGCGAGAATTTTGAGAATTATAACAATGATTACCGAAAGAATTGGAATAAGACATGCTTACCCCAAAAATGGCTCGAAATGGCGAATTCCACAAAGTAAGTGTGCGCGGGAAATTCAAGCGTTTCTAAGTGCTCAAATATGGAAGTCCTGCAAAAAGATTAGCAAATAATACAAATAGAAAGAAAATACTATGAAATACAAAATCAAATAAAGTCTAAAACAAACTAGTCCCCGGCAACGACACTATTTTGATCAAGGTGCGAAAAGTAGCGCGTGTAAAGATGCTAGCCGTTGTTTTCGTTTCGCCAACTTAATACAAAAACCTAAATTACTACTACACTTGCGAGGCAAGCACAGCGGTAAGTCGGGTATCGAAAATCCACAGGGACAAGGTGCTAGAATTTATGTGATTTAATACTCCGAAATAAGAGTGTAAAAGATGATTACAAACTAAAGGAAAAATATGCATACAGGGAAATGTTAATCTAGGCAAGGTATTGAAACTAGATTATGAAAGCGAGTAAAACTATAGGTTGCGTCGAATAACCCTCACCCGAGTTAATTAGTATAAAATGGTTACATGGGTCGACGAGTTATTACAAATGTGTCTCGTTTCGACAGTTAATTAAATCAAGGGTTGTTACGCCCTAAATCATCATAAAGGCTTAATAAGATTTTGGCGTTAGTAAATATCCTAGAAATTACGCGCGAAAGGTCGTAAGCACGGGACATACATGATATGCCCCGTTAAATCTCCTAGGCATAATAACTAGGACAACACACCCGAAATAGACCCGTAAACACCATCACGAAAGCAAAGTAACGAGTTAACTCGAGTGAGTTCATTTCAAGCACAACCTAATTTAAATTACCTAGAAAGCATGTTAAAAACGCGGTAAATGGAAAGCGGTAAATAAACACGGTAAATCTGTACTAGAAAGCGTGTAAATCAAAGTATGTAAACTAACTAGGAAAGAATGGAAATTACACTAGAAAGCAAGAATTAATGGAAATACAACTTGTATCAAATGTTAGGGACGATGAATAGTGTAACTTACAACCCAATTGGGTGTCAAACCGAGAAGAATCAAAACCAAACTCTTCAAAACCCCCAAACCCTAACTACCAATCTCTACAATCTCTTCTAACTAAGTATATCTGATATTTACAACAAAAAAGGGTATTTATAGTAAGTGGGAAAAAGTAAAAGAAAAAGGAAAGAAGAAGGAAAGAGCCAAAATATCTGGTACTACCTGTCGACCGGTCGCAGGGGCGTGGTCGATCGGTCCCTTAAGCCAAAGTGCACTATCTCCTTCCCATAGAAAAATTCCAAAATGCGGTCGACGGGTCCCAGGGACGCGGTCGACCGGTACTCTGTTTTCAGGCTGCATTTGGTCATCACAAGGAAGAAAAGTTTCATGGCGGAATCAGGCATACCTTCTTCGTCCGAACTCCAAACGACGCACTGTTTATGGCCACGCGATGCTAACTCAACGAATACACATCCGTGGAATTTCCATGAGCCAAATAAGAAATGTGAATTGACTAAAATGCCCTTGAAGTAGCGTCCATCGACGGAACTTCTCCGAAATTCTATCGAACCTCACTTTTAGCATTCCAATACCTACAAAACCACAATTAACCCCTGTAAAACATGTATATCTCCAAATCCAAGGTTTTTTGGTTAATTAGCATAAATATAGGCATTTAGGATCGTAAAAGCGCTAGAATGCATAAAGATAATGGGCAAAAATATGCAATATTCGATACGAATCAATTAGTATGTTAAATTTTTTTATAAATGAACTTCCCATTCATCAGCATTCATATGTCGTATATGAAAAAAGGGTGTGTGATGGAAGCATTGATTTCAGACAATAATTCCTAACAAAGTGGCACTAACAAAGTTATATGGTAAAGTAGAAAACTGTTTGGCTATTTGAAAATTCCAAATAGGTTCACAACAAACATCTGGCCAGTATTAAAAAAATATTCACCAAGACAACAGTTTGGCTAATTGGGTTTGTTGCCATAGAATCAACACACCTAACTAAGAATAGCGGTGCCGAAAGGCATGCATATAATTTTGAAAAGTATAAAATCACATATAATGTAAATAATAATTATTTTTATATTCTAAGTGTAAATTTCTAATGTATTGAATCATGTAAATTTAAGTAGGGTTGAATGTTGTACTATTTAGTCCAAAGGTTGTTTTATAACACATAAGTGTAAACAATTTAAACTATGCTTATAAGACTATACACCACGTTTAAGAAAAGAAAAAAGTCCAACTATACTAATAGTCCGTCCTCGATCTCGTAATAATTGTAAATGCCCAAATTCACACCGACCCATAAAACTCAATGTTTAGAGACCTTAACTTTAACAATTGACTTAAGTTGAAAGATAATAGAGATAACATGGCTAATCATTCATGGATATAATCCCTAAAATTCCAACATAATAAAACCTTAACCCGGTTATTTGTCTTGTCTCAAACCACATTGGGTTACATCTCTCTAATATCATGAGGTTTACAACACATTTCAATGACACAAAACATTACTTATTCAGCCTTTTTCTCAGCTGCATGTCCAAAGTAGTTATCGAGAAAGTTAAATCTACCAACAGAAGCAACAAAGTTGTATTAACACTTAAATCTACTAATAGAAGCAACAAAGCTATATTATCCATTCACTAAAACTCATTATTTTCAACATTTAACAAAATAGTACAACGGCTCATAACCACAATAGTTCTGATTTCATTACAACCATAAAATAGTACCACCGAGTGAGGCACTGGATCTTGGATGCAATTTTCACCTCATTGCCTATAAGCGATTGCTAAATTGACAATGAAGTTCACAATAGCTTAAAGCCTATCGCTTCTGCTACAAATCAACCATCATACATTTATAGGCAATGTTTGTTGAAATGTGAGTACTACAAAGTAGTCTTCTCAGTTATGCATTTCAAGAACGAACCAAATATAGTTTCTAATATCAATAGCTCAAAATCTAATATGGGAAGCAATTAGGTACCTTTTTTTTATAGGTAATCATAATCTTATTTGGTAAATGAATCTTGTAGAAATAAAATACATTCTCAATTATTACCATGTGCCTGCAGGTTTAGTGCCCTTGGTGTGGGTGACACTCTTTGATATTAAAAAATAAAGTTAGATCGGTGTATAAACAAAAAGAGCAGTGCAGAATTTTACATGTATAAACCAAAAATAAAGTCAAATATTACATGTTTCTTCTTGTGCCTAATCTATAAATTGGGTTTGATTCCCCTATGTGGTACTATATCATTTCTTTGATCAGAAATGGATTTATATTCAACACCAAACATCCAAAAATAGAATATCAGTATTGAGATAAAAAAAACTAATAAAATTGACTTAACAAAATAGATATTGAGATACAATTGATCCTAAAACTGATAAAATAATACAATAGGTACTAAACATCCCAAAACTGACTTTCCCCAATTCGATCAGACCTTTTATAGTAAACTACTATAAATAAGATTAGTACACTAATATAAATATAAAATTAAAAACATTAGACATATAGTAAACATCCTAAAATGGAAAACATATGAGTAATACACTAATAACATTTTTAGATTAGAGAGCATAGACTAATATACAGAGGTTTATAAGAAATAAGTAGGAAAAAATTTCAATAAATATGCGTTTAACAATGCCATAGAATGTATTCATACGAATAAAAAATTACAAAGCATAACTTTTGAAACAATAAAAGTTTTAGATGGAGGAAGTAGAAATATGACAAAGCTCACGATGTAGTCATACGAATACAAACATGGTCAGAACATGTATTCTATTTGAACAGAGTGATATTTCACCTCACCTCCTCTTCTAATTGATGCTCTCGTGTTTAATACATAGGTCAGCTAACACAATAACAACTATAGGTTCTTGATACACCTTGTACATCTTGTCTTGTCTCCATGTATTTTTGTTTCTATTTACACTATATGTTGCTGGTCCACTGATCCATGTTTCAATAAAATATGTTATGTTTCAAGTAAAGAAAAAATTATTAGGTTTACTGACAAAATACAGAACATGTCCCCAATAATAGTAAGCGGGAAATTTGCTCAAAAAAATGAAATAATACTTATTGAGTAACTTAAAATGAAATGCAGCATACCTCATGTTTTGCATTATTGCAGAACTTAGCTCAAAATTCCTTGTTATTTTACACCACGCATGCTTTTGAAGAGAAGATGTTTTGAACACGGAGCATATTACCATTTCATCTGACCTCAGTTTAATGCCAGAAATCCATTGACAGAGCCGAGAACTTCCAGTTGAATCACTAGCATGTTTAAACTGAAATGGGATGCATGCCTCTACGTATTTCCCTATATGCTATATAAAGGAGCTGTAAAAACAACTGAAAATCAAAAATTAATCCCATTTACAAATTAGAAAAAAAACTATGTACAGAACTTATTCATGATAAAATATATTTGAAGAACTATCACAATGATACCAATTTTGTTATCCCTCTCCAAGAAGGGAAAGCAAAGAAACATGATAAAATCATATCTAAGGAACTATCACAATTAAAAGATTGGTAATGATACCATTTTTTTGGTAAATAAAAATCCTTTATATAAGTTATGGGTCCTACCTATTCAGCAGGTATTTCAAATCATTAACAGAAATATAGCAATATTTTTCTTTGGAGCTGAGAAATATCTCAATCAAACATAACTCCTCGATAAACCTAGGGTGTACCAACTAAATAAAAAATAATGTATATACATATTTTTTCAAATGGAGATATTGTTTAGGATACAAAGTTGATAGGATACATATTTTTTCATCATATGAACTCGCATGGATATACATATTCAATTTAGATGTGAACTGAATATAAAACCTCAAAAAATCAAACCAAAGTTAACAAAGCAATTTAAATCTACGGATCAAATGGAGATGTTGCTTAAAAGATATCAAAAAGGATTTGTTAAAAATTGATGACCTCTATGCCCAATATCTCATAAACAACCAACGAACACATTAGTACCTAAAAAATTAGGCCCCAAAACGCGACTTATTATCTTGACATGACCTCGACATTACTGCGCCAAAAAGACAGAACACAAAAATACGAACATGACATATCGTATCAAATGAAATAATTTTCATCCAAATGTACATAAATCATACGAATGAAACCATTTTCATCCAAAACACTATCACTATTCCTTCACAGATGAGAGTTGAGATAAGATTATGCCTTTGTGAATCAAGCATTGTTGTTCATCAGGAATATAAAATTTTTGGACGACAATAGACTTAAGTAATCAGACCGTTTATTCGTGACTGGCTTGTATGGAGAAGAACATTGCACCATGGGAGTGGCTAATGTTGAAGGTGACTATACTGTCAGCGTTGTTCAATCTAACAGATGCTATTGATCATAGGAGTAGTTATAGAGGCACCACGGTATGCTACTGATCAATGTCCAGAATGTTTCCCTCTCCATAATTCATTTGCAGTTGAAAAATAGTTGCATTGATATCCCATTCCATCGTACCAGAAATCAACAAAGCAGAGCATAATCTAAAATCACCTAAATGGCAAATGAATCCAGCCGACCTATAAGGATCCAGGGATGGAAATCTAGAGTTCAAGTTAATCTGAAGTTCTAGTTAATTTGCAATCTAGCAGATGGAATTTTAGTAAACTATGGAAGGAATAGTAAGGTGAAATTCAAAAGCACTCAAAAAATTAACAAATCGAAGTTACATATTCAGTTAATGTCTTCTAAATTTTCATATAAAAGATAGATTTTCCAAGACTGCTATACTCAAAATTTTAATATTCAATTATAGACTTGGATAAATGTTATACAGTATTAATTGTTTCATTCACTTCAACCAAAATAGACTTGATTATAAGCCTTCACATGTATATGTATTTGTACATTTTCATAAGAAAGATAGTAATCAATATGCCATGACCACTAATAAATTTTCAAAATTAGCTAATCAATTTACCATAATTTTGTTCTCATTTACTTCCCTGCCCAATGCATATAAACGAAGAACATGAGCCCTAGAAGGCTTTGGCTGGAGAGTGACCTTGAACTGCAATTATTTACAAAATAGAATTATATCCAAACTAATAACTTCATACTGATAGAGCTATGATGTATTGAGTATAGCATTATTTCCATACTATTAAAGCAACAGTACATAAACCTATTGACATCATAGAGCGAAGAGAAGACAGTGCATAGATAAATACCAAGCATGAGGGAGGTGTCCAAGATCATGTACGACACCAATGATCTAGTTCACCTAAATCACATAAAATTCTTTAGCTCATTAACTTAGGTACAAATATAACATGAACTAATAATCGTCAAATTTAATTTATAAACATTAAGGGAATAGAACTTACTGATCGACTGAAATTAAAAAATTATACATCTCAGTTGGCCCCTTACATTGCTTGGCTTCATTCTAGGCCAATTCTAACACCACATATGACTTATGAACATCATGATCCATAAACCTCAAATAGAAAATCATGAAGAAAAACTAACCAAAAAACAATACTTCTCAATCACTTAACCTCATATAGATAAAAATAATGACCAAACAACAATTGCTATCCCTTTAAATATTCAATCTATAAATATTTAATCTATCAAACAACATGGAGAGAGATGGAATAACTTTATGACTCCTGCAAGTCTTGAGCTATTGGTGTTAGCAATGTTTCTACAAAGAAACATGGAGACAAAACAGCAGGAACATTGTAATTATCATTTGGGTTCTCCCAGTACAACATGGCTCAAGAGCGATGTCCTAAAGCATCCAGTTCTACTTACATCTGTTGAATACCATAGAATAATTAGGGAAGGCTTCAACTAAAATGATATATTGCAATCTAAACTGCTGAAGAACAAAAGCATCCAATCTAAACAGCTAAAATTAAAGCACGAAGTAGCTAACTAAGATAAAAGTTAAGAACCTTACCCTTGAACCTTACTGTTTAAAACACGTTAAGACCCGTTAAAAACACATTAAGAATCCGAACTTGACTTTCAAACCCACACATAATTCTGCGATGACAGGGCAATTGGCACATACTAATTAGTAAATGTTATACATGTACAATACAAAATCTAGTAATTAAAGTTTTGACATCAAATAATTAATTCAAAGAACACCTCATGGGAGCCGTATCCAAAAGAACCTCCTCTATTTAAATGCTTCCCGTCACTTACTATTGAAGAGTTATCTGCATCCTTCACAATACGAAAAGAATATAAATAATTAAGCAAAGCAATAATATAATATAATATTGAATTCCTGCAATTTCTATGGTATTCTAGGTTGAAAAGAATCACATCAATAACAAACCGTAGTCCATCAATGCATCCTCTTTCGAAATTACCTTGCGGATATGATCATCCTAAATACAAAAAAAGGACTATATTGATGAATTGAATTGAAGTATAATAACATTATGTAACTTCAATCAGAATGATATTGACCATATGCATACGCAGAGTGTAGAAAATAAATAAAGTAAAATTCTCATTGATTGATAAAACCATTAAACACACAAAGGTCTAAATAGTTAAGCTACCTTAGATTTTTTAACTAAATTCAATGCAAAACTCCCAATATTGGAGACTTGGAAGTAGTATTAGGAAATACTGTTGTTGACACTGCTAATTCCACCATCTCAACATCTAAACCTGCACATGTTTGCAAACTAATGAACTCTTGTATACTACAAACTAATCAAATAAAGATAATTATAATTGCGTGTGGTACAGTATAATAGAAATGTATTTTCAAACACACAAGATAAAAAATAGACCTTAAATACTACATTAAAACTAAATGGCAGTTTTCAATAAATTGATAAAACATGTCAAGAACTTTTAACCTACCCAGACATCTCCACTTGCTTATGGATTCCATTTAGTTGAAGAACTTTAGTAACTAAAAAAAAAGCGTGTGTGAACTATGAGAGAAGTGTCAAACTTCATTTGAAGTAGGAAGTAAGATCTAAAGTCTTCGATTTGGCATTGCGTTAGAAAAAATCAATAAATACACTAAAACTCATCCTAATGAACATATCTAGTGCCCCAATTTTCTATTACACTACTTGACGAAGGAACATGATAAAAAAGGAAAATTATAGATGTTATCACTACAAAAAAGGGACAATATACCAACAAAGAAACTTATAAGAAATCCAAAATGTATACCTTGACCCTATTACAATATCATTTGTTGACAAAAATGAGACTGGTTAAACGATATGCACAAAATAGGAGTTTTCAGTTTGGAATCATTTATTTTTTAGGACATCATCTATATTTTGAAAACAAATAGCCCTAATTGAACCACGACGTGAAAAGATGAAGTCTAAAATTGATGAGTACATAGATTGAAGATGAAATAGAACATGTGAGTAAAAGGTTACTTCCATAAACATTTTATTAAAATCGAACATGGAGATCAACAAAACAAAAAAAATTATAACAAAATACAGCAACAATAGTTGGTTCTGGAAAAATATATGAGGCGAGTGGAAGATGAAGATGAAGAGTTGCCTTTCGGCGTTGTGGTGGAGGACCAATTTTGGATTTCTGTGAGATGGATTCATGATGGTCGGTTTAGAAAGAGGGGGAAGGGGAATCCCGAGGAATTGACATTAGATGAAAGAGAAATGGACGTGCTTAGTTTGGGCGGGATGTGAAAATAGTTTGGGCGGGCTAAAATATTTGGGGGAGGAATCAGGGTCGTAGATGTGGCAAGGGAAGATGTGGTCAAATCTCAACCCTTATTGTGCTTAGACGTTTTGAGATTTCAAAAACCATTCCATCTTATTATATATATATATATATATATATATATATATATATATATATGCTTGTGTGGCATTGATATCGTTTGCATATTTATAAATGTGGTATCATTTGTTTTTGAGTCTTTGAGTTTGCATCTAGTCTATATGTATGCCATATGTTATGTATTAAGTTTTAAGTAGTTCCATTAATATAATTGATGATCATATTAATATCTTATGCTTCAGTTTTTGCATCAAATTTTGTATCATTTGTTGATTCTTTGTATTATTTATGCTTGTGTTGTCGTTGTATTTTTAGTTGCTTGTCACACTTTACACCACTGCATGATATACTTGTTTTCACTTTATGCTTACCCTTGTTTCATTAACGATGAGTAATATTTATATTAGGGAGAAATAATTTTACTATGCATCTTTTTCTTTGTCTATTACTGAACAAAAAATGGGAGAAATGGTACCTCAATCTTTATAGTAAGGAGGAGATTTTTAACTTAGGGAGAGACGTCTTAACTTAGGTAGATATTGTTAGACAGAGGGGGTTATTCTTATGCGGATTTATATGTTATATATTGTCTTTGCATTTAAGGTATGTTTAAGTGGGCATGTTTGCAATGATGCGATAAAGTTTACATGAGATCAAAGCCACTCAACGTGAGTCTGTCAAGTGTTTGAAATTTTTTCTTTTGGATTTGGGGATTGATTCTTTTTGAGAAATTGATAGCCCACGCGATTTTATTTTTTGTTTTGTCAGAGAATAGCCACAGGGGGAGATTTTTTAGGACAAATTTTCGAATCGAGTCAATTTGTCTATTTTATCTTATTCCGTGTTTGGACAAAACCTTTAAGTCACAGGTTAGGACTTGTGTGTTTACCTTCTAAGCCTATGATGTGTTTTATTGAAAACCACAATGGCACAAGTTAAGTTAGAGCATTACAACATCGTTTCGTATTTCATACCATGTTTCGTCTTCAGCATTCAAGGATCTCTTAGGTATGAATGCATCTATTTTTTATCCTTAGATACTTTATATTGGGTGTTGTTTTTAAAGTGTTTTATAAAATTATTTTAGGGAGTCTTTTAAAACATTTTAAAAAAGTATATTTTTGGGTTTTTAAGCCATTCGAAATAGTTTCTATCATTCATTCGAAGGAGGTGTTTATATAGTTTGATCGACATTCAAACAAAAATCAAACAAGGATTTTCTGTATATAGAGAAAATGTCGTTTGAAGCTCATTCGAAGTCTAATCGAATGAGATTGACAGTTCTTGCAAATGAAATTTCAGTTGGTTCAAACAAGATAAGCAGTTTTGTTCGAACGAACCCTTATTTTCATTAGAATGAGCCCTCAAAATTTGTGCCACCTCAAAAAATATGGATTATATATAAAGGGGTACTGACATCAGTTTTATTTTAGTTCTTTAGGCAAAATTGATTTCATATAAATATCAAAAGACTTTCAAACACTAGTTTTACACCCAAGTTTTCAAGATCCAAGTTTCATAGTTATATATGCTTTAAGATCTTGTTTGTGGGCAACAATAAGGTTTATTCTCTTAATATTATAGAGGATATTTTCGTGTAGTGGAATTCATACCCTATTTGGTATTTTCACATGATGGACTTCGTGTTCCGATCTGTAGACATCTATTAAGCATGTTCAAGGATACCGAAGCGTGTGCAAACTCAAACATTATGGATGCTTTGCGGGTGGACTTCTGCGTGTCACCTTGTAAATTTATAACTACATTGATCTGGTCTAATTCAAATTCATGGGATCGAGGTATTTAATATTTTTAAATCATGGATGGAAATAAAACAAAATACATAAAGTAAAGAACTATAAATAAGTAAGAGGAAAGCCCATACACGTCTGATACCATAGCTGACAATAACAGATGAAGATACAAATACAATATCAAGGAGAAAGTGAAAACAATGGCCTAGATCCTTAAAAGTGGTAAATCAACAAAGTTAACATGAAGTCTAAGTGGAATAATATTTTAATTGAATTTGGCTACTATATTACTACGCATCTTTCTCTCATATTTTAGTTGTTTTTAATTTTATCCCAACCCAAACAACCATAGATATCTCATGCATCTACTGCCAAGCCCAAGTTATCCCATCATTAAGTTTAATTCATCTTAGATAGTACAGACATGTGTTACATACACCAATAAATGCACCTATCACAAGAGGAAGGCTATTGAAAATAGAGGGTAAAAGAGAAAGGGGTTGCCCTAATCTATCGTGGGAGAAAATTATTAGGAGAGATCTTAACGCATTAAACTTGAATGATAATATTGATTAGAATAGATTAGAATGAAAAAGGAGAATCCATGTGATCGACCCCATCTGATGGGATTAAGGCAAGGATGATGATAATTGAATATAACTAATATATTTCAATTAATTATACACTAAATATCACTAGTGTATAAGAATATAAGCAATGGAATTCCATAAGTCCACTATTAACATCAGTACGGTTCTAGCCATGAACATAACTATACAAGGGTTCCATTCAAGTTCACACATAATGAAGGCCTGCCAACTTGCCTTCGGGAACTCTCGTGTCATACTAGGTAGAGTTATAGGTTGTCCCATCCCTATAACCCCAAAATATCGACAATGGATCATCACTATGCCTAAAAAAAATTCATATGGCCACATACACAAGTCCATATGAAAGAGTTCTCTCATATCACTACATCAAATCTGCCGAATTGCCACGGTCATTGACCTTGACAATTCTGGGGGTGACAACTTTTATTGTCACGAACTTATCATGATCATTGATCGTGACAAGTTCGTTAGATTTCTTATGGTCATGTCACGGTCCTTGACATTAACAAGGGTTGTCATGGTTAAGGACCGTGAAAAACCCGTGATAATATTAAAAAAATTGTCACGGTCAATGACTGTGATAATTCTGGGCAGAATTAAAAAAAAATCTGCTGGGAAATTTGGCCACTACCACTACCCAGCAATATATTTTTACCTGTTATAGCAACATTGTACCTGTTCAAGCATCATATATCCAAATAAAATAGATATAATGCAAATATACATTCAAAATAGAGACAATATGCATCATGATATAATCCAAATATAATTCAAATGTACCAACTTAAAAATAATTCAATTCAAATAATGTCACCACATGTCTTGGGTAAGGTTAAATCTAAGGAGGTGAGTAGGCCACACGATATACGAATTGACACACCCACTGATATACATCGTGCCGCATTATTCGCGCAACCACAATGGGGAGTTCTCCTTCCCGGGTATCACATGCGTGACGAGCGTCATAGACTCGATGTCTTGAAGCTCACGTCCATGAACTAGTCCACCCTGGACGATATTCGGGTCCCTCAACCCCCGCCCTATCCACTGGCCATATAAAATGTCCAGTATAAACACGCTCGGCCAACCAAGTGTCGACATCGGTCGGTCAAAGGGAATTAAATAGGGAAGTGGATCATCAAAGTTCGCACGTGTCGACGATGAAGCAGCGAGGTCCACATCCTCGTCATCCTGCACCTCGTCCTTCTGTACCTCCTCCTCTACCACCTTCTCCTTCCTTTTCCCCTTGCATTTTCTGCCCAACGAACGATTTATGAATGAGAACATATCTTGGACCGTCGCCTCCAAACGGGACAACTTTGCATTATGCGAGTCCACCATTCGAGCCAACCCGGTGTCGCTCATCTCCAATCCGATGATCCTAAATTTGGCCACCCACGAGCTCACCCCCTTGTCCTCCCCTTGCGATCAGAGCCAAGAACTTGGCAGAGTGTGTCTGTGGACAAAGATGCCTTGTCGGCATCAGACTACGACTCATGCACTTCCTTAAGCTTTGCCTGAAATGACAAAAAGCACATGATTAGTAAAATAAGTAAATTAAAAAATTATAAGGTAATTAACAAAAAGTAAATTGTCAGATTACTTACAATCATGGTTGCGACGCTCGGGGAAACCTCCTTGTCCTTCCCCTTCTTCGCCTGAATAGCCACATAAGTATCGAGCCTATGTAGCCTACCCTTAAGGCCACTCCCTGTCCCCTGAAATAAAATAAAGTAAAATTAGTATATGCCCCGCAAAGTAAAATAATGCAGAATAATATATTTCTGTAGTTATAGAAAAATTAAATCTTACCATCATCCTATGCTCCACCTCGGCATAAGACGTCCGGCTGGAGTAGTGCACGTCCGTCTTTTTTGCCCGGTTTTCCCTCCCCAATTGGCGAGATGCTAATTGTCTCTCCCCGATCTCATTGTCAACGAACTGTTGCCATTTTGCCAATGAGATCGGCTCATTCGACGGGACGGATTCACGCATTCGGATAATGGACTCTCGTGTCTTCCCAAAGTACCGGGTATGTATATTTTTCTTCCACGTCTTGTGTTGCTCCCTCAACTGCTCCAAGACGGAATCGAGTAGTTTTGGATCCAGGCTGAATTGTTCCTGTCCAACAAATACAATGTTAGTTGCGAATAAATATAAACGTAAATATAAAATGAAATTGAAATCAAAATTGAAATTGAAATATTCATATAAATATAAATATAAATACATTACCTGTAGTGCCACCCAAAGAGCTAACTTGAGCTCATATGGTACCTCCTTCCAACTAATGTACCCCCGGCCGATGATCGTATTTACCAGCTCGAGGGATCTCGCTAATAGCCCCGACTTGTTCTCGATGGCCATCCCCAATTTTCCATATTTAGGGAGCCTAGGGGCCGAGGAGCCCTCGTTGCCTTCGCTACCACCGAGCCCAGACGACATCATCATAACCAGCATCATCATCCTCGCCTTAATACCTGAAGGAGACATTTGTTGTAACAAAATGTTATTAGTACAAATCAAAATGAATTAGAAGAAGACATACACACACGCGCACACACACACAACCCCACCCCCTCCCCACCACACACACAGACACACGCACATATATGTACAGATCGAAATGAATTGTTACTACAAATATGTACAATTACTACGCACACGCACGCACATTACACATCCCCACCCCCACCCCTACTTCCCACACACGCACACTACACATCCCCACCCCCACCCTACTGCCCACACACACGCACACTACACAAGAGTGAAAATGATAAAGTGCAAATCAATTAAAAGCATTAAAAATTGATGTTTCGATACAAATTGGAATATTTATTACAAATTGAAAAATTGTTTAAAATTCGGTTTATCATAAAAAATGGATTGATATTCGGTAGGAGCAACCAAGTCATCCACACTACTATTTAGACGTTTGGCACATATTGGACAATTGACCACGGCGTGTTGTTGATATACTCCGAGTAAAGCACTTGGTTAACCTTTTGAAATGCACAAACAAACGGCTCATCGCTCACGTGGTCATTGCTCTTCAACTTGGACAAGTCAACCATGATCAAATTGGTGACATGATCAACTTTACAAGCATTTTTATCCTCAACTCTTACCCAGTCACATTAAAATACAACCTTTTTGAAGCTTATATAATTCAATTCAAATATATTTTGAATTACACTATAGTAAGTCATTTTAACTTCAACGAGGTTTTTATCTTTTGCGCTCGCTCGAAAGAAAGTAAGAGCCTTGTATGAAATGCCCGAGTTTTGTACATTTGTACTTTCCTCGTACACTTTAGCGTCGAAAACATAACCGTTCAATCGATAATTTGTACTCTTGTGCCACGAACAAGGGTCCAGTGTCTAGACGAGCAAGCCTTAATGTTACATCACCTGTCTTTAAGAGCTGAGAATATAGATAAATTAATTATACTAGTTAAAAAATTTGAGTGTAATGTAACGTTATATAATGGTCATTTTCATTATAATTACCTCTTGTGTCAACCACAGCCTAAATTCGTTTTCTGATTGTACCATTGTTTTTCATCTTTTATTGTTCTCACAGGCTTCATATTTTCTGCATATTACAAAATTAATCATGTATAAAATAATCTAAAATAATGTTAAACATTATAATAATCAAAACTTACTTTTTCCATTCTTAGACATCTTCATGTGTGTCAAATAGATAACAAGTTACTTGTTCATGTTGCAAACTCGTTAATTTCACTTGTTTTCCCATCACATGACCACCATCATCGACGAACTCATCAGTGTCATCAACACTGGTCGATTCAGGAATATATTCATGAGTATATATTGATGACTCCACGGTGATGTATTCCTCTGCAATTGATCCTGCAATATATCGCATATTCTTGACGTAAGCTTTAAAAACTTTCATCAATATTT